>OZ025290.1:41518093-46518093 GCA_964019185.1 Maratus speculifer
GGCTTTTTACAGAGAACCGACGAAAAAGTCGGGGGGGCGGTAACACTTAAATTTTTTTTTTGCTTGCTTGAAGATTCATCCTGAAATTTTTAAAATGGCCACTAATCCAATTGATAAGTTAAGTACAAGAAATTACGCCACATGGGCGTGCGATATGAAGTATTTGTTGATGGAAAAAGGCCTTTGGGATATTATACAATTAAAGCAAGAAACTCCAGTTTTAAGTGCAAGTGTTACTGCCGAAACAGTCAACCAATTTATCTCCCGTGCTAACAAAGCTCTCTCTTTAATCTACTTGAACATAGAACCTGAATTTAAGAGGTTAATAGAAGATTGTCAAGAGCCTGTAGAAGCATGGAGAAGATTGCATAAAAATTTTCATCCTGACTCTCGCACTCATCACATGACCTTGTTTAATGAACTTATGGAAGAGAGGATACGGTACGGAGAACCTATTAACTTATTTGCCACTCGTTTGAAGAAAATTTACTCCGAAATAAAGCTCATAGATGAACATTTTTCCGAATGTTACCTTACCTACCAATTTTTACGATTTCTACCAAGCAGTTTTGACAACCTTGTCCAACAAGTTTTATCCAAACCTGATGCATCCTTTAAGTTTGACCTTGTTGTGGACGCACTTGTAGCGGAAGAGACAAGGCAGAAGTTGCGTGATCGAGACAGTGCAAAACAAGTCAGCGTTTCTACTACTGCAAAGGTGAACAGGTCCTTCAAGAACAAATCTCACTTCAAAAAGTCTCAAAAGAGAAAGTGTTGGAGATGTGGAAAGTTGGGACATATCCAAGCCGACTGCTACAGCAGATCACCTGATCGCCAGCTTCGTCATCCTTCGCCTTATTCCAGATCCAGACGTCCTCGTTCTCCCAGTGCATCCAGTTCCCGAGGTCGACGCTTTCAACGGTCTCCCGACAGAAGCCAGACTGACTCATCATGCCCATCCGACGACTCTGACCATAGTTCCCGAGACTCATCACCTGATTCCAGTTTTTAATGGGTAAATTCGTTTGGTTTGAAAGTTCTGCTGTTTTTAGGCGCAGTGTAGCTGTGCTGGGCACCAATGATTATGCTCTCTCTTCTCCCATAGTTGCGGTCAATCGAGATGATGCTGTCGAAGTTGAACCTGAGGTCATCCCAGGTCCTTCCAGCAGTTCTCAAGATTGCCCACTTGGGGGGAGGGGGGACATGGATTTGGGGTCCAGCAATTGCAGATATTTTTACCAAACCATTGTCTAAATATGAAATACTTAACTTTATAAAGATGCTATTTCTAAGTGATGATGAAAAATAGTTTTTAAATCCATACTCCATATAAAATTTTTCATGTATTTCATATTTTAATTTTCTTATATAACGTACCTATTTTAAGCTGGTAATTCTTTATGTAACATGTAAAGCTTTTTGTAACTACACTATACTTTAAAATTGTTAATTAAGTTTAAAAAGATATGTGTAGACATCTGCTATTGTTACTGTTAACTAACCAGCATAATTATTCAGTATAAATAACCAGCTATCTTGATCATTTTAAAATCATAAGGTTTAAATTGTTAAAATTTACTCGAATATTTTTAAAGTGATTTCTTTTTAAACCAACAGTTTTTAATTTATATAGAAATCTTATTTTTAAATTGTTTGTACTTGTGTTTATACAATTTTTGTTTATATGTATATAATTTATTTCTATTTGTTCATTCTAGGCATCTAGGGCCAACAGCCATTTTATGTGAGTGAATGCATTCCAGGTACCGGAAGATTGTCAGGAGTATAAATGAGTCCCTAAATTCATATAATGAATTTGAATGTTAGAATTTTTGAAAGAGCCGTTGTGTTGTCCCTTAGGACTAGATGCCTGGAGTTCAAGTTTATCATGAAAATTTAAATTTTTTTTTTCTGCATAAATTTTCTTGTTATTTGTAATAAAGATTTATTTAAATATTGTGATCAAGAAATCAACTAGAGCTGGTTGTAACATTTCCAAATTGGAAATTGTTAATTTTTCGAAATGGTACGTCATATTCATTTTTCTTCTTTCATACTTTAAATTTTTGAAAAGTTCTTATTTGCATCTTTTGGAGATTAACTTTCATGGTTGGCTTTTTAGTGATCTCTTGTCTAGGATATGCTAGCCTCTGTCACTGGATTGAGATTTTTCATGTGCCAATTAATTCTTGGAGGGTTAATTAGTTAAGCAAATACTTTAAACTTTTCTTATATAAGTAAAATTTAACTATTTTTCAAACATTTCATTGTTAAGCTATTTAAATTGTTACATTATTCAAATCGTTAAATTTTTCAAGTTGTTAAATCATTTAAATTGTTAGCTTATTCAAATTGTTAAATTGTTTAAAAATTGTTAAAGTTTTTTTCAAGTTCGAAGTGTTTAGGCTTCGTTTAAATTTTCCACGTTCGAAGCACTTTTAAAAGGCTTCGTTTAAATTTTTTTTTTGACTTCAATTGTTGAAGTCATGTGTTTTTCAAATTTTTTCAACTATTGCAGTTGTTTCACTTTTTCAGTTCAGAAATGAACTAGATGGAATTTTAATTCCTTAAGTTTTTTGGGTTAAATCCTGATTTGTTCTGGTTAATGAGATACTCCTAGTTGACATGGTGTGGAGGTACTACTAACAAAAAAAAAATTTTTTTTTTTTTTTCAATTTTGTCTTGTGAATTTGTGAATGGAATTGTGATATCTATGGATTTTTCAATCCTTTGCTCTTTGAGTTCAATTGAAACTCTTTTTATAGAGGCAATGAGAGGGGGGGCATTGATGGAATCCCATCAACAGATGGTTTTCTCATCGCCTCCTATATTATTTTATCCATAAATTCATTCACTCATAATTTATTTTAACATTCATTTATTTATTATTTCATAACAACTATATCCAATAAATATTAACTTACCTTTCAAATCCTTTCCGGCCGTTATTAATTTCAGAACATCCGATAATCTATTTAACTTCAATAGCCTTTCATAATATGTATACGGACTCCATCTTTAATTCCAACCTACATCGACAATAACTTCTCTACGACTAATCATATTTTTCCGTAACGATATTTTCCCCGCCAGATGGCGACTTGGAATATCGTAACAATAATCGAATCTTTCATTCGCTTTACCGAATCGATCTTTCGATTCGTCCACACGTCGTCTTCTGATTGGCTCGTTTCGTGGGCGTGCTCGCAAACGACGTTTTCAATCCTGCTTGTTTAGTATAAATACACGATGCTTATTTCTGTTCTTCGCCGCTTTTATCTCCCTATAAATGGGATCTCAAGTAACTGTATTAAGGCTGGTCCTTAATCTGGAAGTGTAATTTAATTATACTTGTTCTACTTAGATTTACTTTTAATTGTTTTAACCTGCACTATGATGTCAACTAAATGTCAACTGTTAATATGTTCATCTGTACTGATGTGATGGAGTTCGCTGTGTCAAGCCATCTGTAACGCCGTTTCAACTTCTTCAAGTAATGAAATAAATATATTTGTTTTTATTTTTGACTTTTTATTTTGCTGCCAATGAGATCGACATTAATATTACTCAACTATACTTTTTGACTTCCAATACAGCGTTAGGTACCAGCAAAAGCTCCATTGTGTTATCTGCTTCTTTAATGATATTTTTAGCGTATATATAAACCTCCAAAGGTTATATTACGCACATTAAAACGAAGTTCCCGTTCTGTGAACGTCTCTGATGCGCGCGATACTGTATGGCGCTCACGATCAGCAGTCAAACGAAGTTCCCGTTTGTCAGCCATTTTTCTTCCTTAACACTCTAAAATACATAATTCTAATTATATATATCGTAATATTGTAAAATGGCATGGCTTACTATCTTATATTTTGTTCCAACTTCCATTTTTCTTCTTTGCCGGCATTTTTCCAATCTTCCGATCTTTTGTTTACATGTTCAAATCAATCGCTTATCTTTTCCGATCGTCGCTGATGGGTACGTTCATCCAGGTTTTATCGTTTCGTTCGATCGCAATTCGCAAGCATCGCGGATCGCAACTCGCAAATGGCTGTCTTGCATTTCTTCCATCGCAAGTCAGGAACTCGCTTGCTCAACTCGGAGGGGCGTATCCAGTTTCGGAATTGCCGCTGCTATTTAAACCGGCGGAGATAGATTGTGCTGGGGATTTTGAAGTGATGTTATGTCTCAAGATAATTGATGTTAACGTCAATATGATATAGTTTCAGAAATGTATTTTAATTCATCCAGTTTTAAAGTTTTAAAGTTAACATCTAGTTGTTTAATTACGCCAAATCCATTGCTGGACATTTGATTGTGAAAATGGTTTATCAACTTCGCCCGTGTTTCATTTTACCAGCGGTCATAGTCCATTTGTGTTGTTAATTACGTCTTCATACTCATTTATTTGTGGACATTATTATCTTCAGTTTTCTTAAGACTTTTCATCGAAATAGTTGGTGTGCCATATCATGGGAATTCTTTCGGTACGTCGAGAGCAGTCATCCATACGTGAGTCCGTTTTGTTTTCATTGCTATCCTAGTATTGTTATATGCCATGCCATGCCATGCCATTCAATAAGTAACATTATTTCATTACATAGAATGTTTTTAATTTAAATACAGATTTGAACTTATTTTCTGTTTACATTTTTACCAGTTATATTTTCATCTAAGTTTATACATATTTTTATTTAAACTTGAATATTATTTCATGACATAGAATAATTTTTTTAACTGAACTTGTTTCTGTTCACGTTATGCCTGTTATATTTTTCACCTGGATTTATACGTGTTTTTTATTTAAACTTGCACTTATTTTTCGTTAATAAACGTTAGCCTTATTTTACTGAAAAACAGTTTCTTTAATGTCTTGCATTACACTGTCACAATGTCACCAATACTTACTCTCTTAGGTCACCGTAGTTACACTGTTATAAGCTGCTAAATTTTATTTTGTTTTAGACGGTTCTTGTTACAGAACCGATCACGGGTTATGGGCCAGAAGCGAATACGCTTTTAAACCCTTTACGGCGGCCATAACCTAATTGGTGACATTTCAAATTTTTTTGACAGTTGTTTGTAGTATGCGGCCATTGGACCTCCGAGTCACTTTAGAGGGGGGGGCCGCAATATAAAATTTTTTTTTGAAGGCTATATGTTTTTTTCTTTCCTATTGAGATGAAATACAAAAAGGTTTTTTTTGGATCATTTATAATAGAAATTTTTGTACTATCTGATTACTAAGTACGTTATTTAAAATAAAAAAAAAAAAAAAAAAATTTTTTTCTCCTTTTTCATGTAATACCTTCTGTTTAAATCATGGCCATGGCTAACATACAGGTGTGCATAACAAAACTGAATTCTCACAATTATGGAACTTGGGCAGCTGACGTAAAGTATCTACTATTAGATAAAAATGCGTGGAGCATAGTTAATGGCACTGACAAGGCTCCTGATGAAAATGACTCTGTAGCGACAAAAGAATACCAATCCAGAGTCAGGTCTGCCCTATCAATAGTGTATTTAAATGTGGAAAATGAATTCCGGAGAATCATAGAAAATATCGACGACCCTCATGAAGCCTGGACTAAACTTAAATTGCATTTTCAGCCTGATAACCGGGCACGCCATATGCAATTATTTGGCGAAATTCTTTCCTGTAAGATACAACCTGAAGAGCCCGTTGATATGTTTGCAGCTCGCCTCCAAAGACTTGCTGACCAACTTGCTGCAATAAATGAGCCAATCAAAGAAACTTACCTCACATTTCAATTGCTTAGATGGCTCCCGAAGAAGTTCGACAACATGGTGCAAGGGATTCTGCGATGGCCAGACCAACAGTTCACGTTCAAAAGCGTTCTTACAGAATTAGTCGCAGAAGAGTCCCGGATCAAACTAAGAGAGGACGACAGAATAGATGCCGTGCAGTCTCATTTCTCCAAAGCCCGTTCCTCAAAGAAGTGTTCCTTTAAGCCTAAGTTCAGAGGTCGGTGTCACAAATGTGGACGCATAGGACATTTACAGAGCCAGTGTAGAGTGCCTGATGTCACCCGCCAGGAATCCTGTCTTAGCTCTAGTTCCAGAAGTTCCATGATGCCTAGAGACTCCTCCAATTCCGGTTCCGTGGTGTACAGAGACTCTTCCAGTTCCAGAAATTCTTCTTTGTCCAGAGGTTCCTCCTTTTCCAGAAATTCATCGAAAGACTCTTCCGTATCCAGTCCTGTCCGTGCTCAATCTGATGGTCATAGATCCAGAAAAGATGTGCCTCGCAACCGACGTCAACGTAAGACAACAGGCCAGGTAAATTACCTCATACAATCTAATCTGAGTAACATAAAATGTGGTGGAGACGCCTGGGTCTTTGACACAGGTGCCTCCCACCATTTCTGTAAAGATAAAAGTTTATATGTTAAGTTTAAACCTTTAAAAAATGAGGAATTGGCTGTTGCAGTTGACGGTGCTACTTTCCCTATCGAGGGCACCGGTTTAGTGGATTTAAAAATAAATGGGGAAATGGTTCGCTTCGGCGACGTCATGTATTGCCCTAGTCTAAGACATAATTTAATTTCAGGTCCCAGACTTGATAAAATGGGTGCCAAGTTCAAAGGAGGTGAGGGAAGGGTCAAGGCATATCGGGATTCTGGCACACTTTTTCGTGCTTTTCTTAAAGATGGCATTTACTGCCTCTATCCAGATCCTAACCATAAAAATAGAAATAAAGACCCTAAAACTAACCGTAATCAAAATCCTAAAAGGGTACGTTTCCAAGCCTCAACCGTTCAAAAAGATGATTTTAAACTCTGGCATAGACGCCTTGGGCACATCAGTTCCACATTAATTGAACATACTCTAAAATGTAATGGCGTTAGGGGCTTACCACCCATTAAATGTAAAGACTTTGAATGTGAAACATGTAAAATTAATAAACACAGACGAACATCATTCCGTCCAATAAACCAAATAAGATCTAAACGACCTCTAGAACTGCTACACACTGATCTGTGGGGTCCGACACAAATAACAGGGCGAAACGGGGAGAAGTATTTCCTAACTATAACAGACGACTTCTCTCGCAAAGTGTCAGTATACCCCTTATGCAGTAAAACACAGGTGTTTAAGGTATTTTCTAACCACGTAAAAAGAGCAGAAAGGTTTTTGGGCACCAAAGTAAAAGAAGTTCGTAGCGACAATGGGCGGGAATTCGATAATGAAGCATTCACTAAATTCTTTGAGGACAATGGCATAAAACACGAATTTACCAATGTATATTCTCCGGAGCAAAATGGAGTTTCAGAACGTTTAAATCAAACAATAATGGACGGGGCTCGCTCAATACTCAATGAAAGTAAACTCAGTCTCAAATTCTGGCCAGAAGCTGTCTTATACATCGCATACACTCTTAACCGAATATGTCACAAAACTCAGAAAAAAACTCCTTTCGAATATTATTGTGGTAATAAACCGTCCATACGACATTTACGACCTTTTGGTACGGTGGCATATGTGGGGGTACCTAAACAACTAAGAAATTCCAAATTCGATCCGAAGGCTAAAAAGGGTGTCTTAGTGGGTTACGCAATGTCTACAAAAGGCTACAGGGTATGGATTCCCGAAACCAATAAAATAATAGAGACAATAAATGTTAGGTTTGGTGACGAATCTGTATCCGGAAGTGTCCACAAACACAGTGAACAAGGTCCAAGCTATTCAATAGGCACAAACCCATTTACAACTTCGGAGCAGCGCAACGGAAGCGATCTGGGACCCTCTTACATCCTAAGTTCCGAACCACCTGAAATAGACCCTTTGACTGACCTTCAACCTGACAGATTTACTTCAGAAGCACCACCCACTCAAAGTATTAGACCGAGTACCTCTAAATCTTTCGACTCTGCCTCCTCACACCCATCTGAGGGTGACAGTGACGAGGATGGCGAGGATTTTACTAGAACTCTCAGGGAAGCTGTCTGGTTCCGTAAGCCTGTAACTAGGCCTGACAAATCGAGAACCGACGTCTACTATTACGAGTTGGGTGAGACACAACGTCTAAGATCACTGAAGGAAGTAAGAGATTACTGTCAATCTAATGGTATCAAATTTAATCCGTCACTGTTCAGTTTTAAAGGAAGCAATAAGTACGAAGGCATTGTAAAGTCCACTCCTAGTCCTAGCTCAAGTCCTGGTTACACACCTCCACACACCTCTTTCTCTGAAACTCATAAAACTAATACCTGACTAGAAGACTCCATAATTACAGAATGAAACACATTGACGTAAAATTATTTTTTGTTAGAGACCTTTTAAACCAAGAGATTTTTAATGTTAAACACGTAGCCAGTAAATCTAATCTCTCAGACATTTTCACTAAACCTTTAACAAAGTTTGATCTTAAAAAAATTTATTGATGTAATTTTTAGTTATAAGTAATTTATATATATACATGATATTTAAATGCTATGAAAAAAAAAGAAACTCCTCCTCCTTTGGACTTGTGTCAAGCATTAAGATGCTTGTTTAATTTTTTATGTTAAACCTTGAAGTTTAGCATTTTTTTTAAACTGAAATTTTTGTATATTTCAGTACTTTTCTTTTGAAGAAAAATGTTTGAATATGTAATTATACTCTTGTTATTTCATATTTGTTTCGTATGCATACGTTTCATAATATCATTTCATAGGTTTTGATATCGAGTTGTTGAAAATCGAGTTGTATTTTGTTTTATTTCATATGTAAATATGAAATTTTTCTTCTCGTTTTAAGAATATATATAACAAGTTTTTTTTTTTTCATATTTAAATTGGCCAAATCATTTGCAAATGTATATCGTTTCAAAAGCTTAAGCATATTTTCTTTGTGTTGTCTTTCACGTGAGCGCTCACAGTCATTTAACTATGTCACTAACATAATCATAATTCATAATCGTTATCATGATCATGATCGTTGTTGTTCTCATTATTGAAATTTTCTCATTTGCATAACATGTATCTTTCATATATTATCAAAGTATTTTCATATTGTAATTCATGTATATTTATTCTTTATATTATCCTAAATTTGCGTTTATGTGATAATCATTCTCTTTCAGAATAAATATGCAAATGTATAATTGTTTAAAATTCATTCGAATATTGTTACAAGTCAAGACCAAAGGAAAAATCATCATATTAAATTGTTTATGTAAAGGTAACTCGTAGTCACTTGCACGTGACGAGGTAATTGTACTTATCTTTCACGGTTTTTTTCAGGAAAATGTTATCTTTATAGACTGTTGCTATTGAACTGTATTCGACGTGAAAAAAAAAAAACTTTTCGTTAAAGTTACAATTGTAACTGAACTTTCATGAAATGAAAAAATTGTTAATCTAGTTGTTATATAATTGTTAAAATTGTTGTTATTGTTGAATCTTATTATTAACATTGTTGATGTTTTTGATTAACCCTGTTGAAGTTATTGAATTTGTTGCATTTATACTTGTTAATGTCAAGTTTCTGTTTTACTGGTAACTATCGAAGTGTGATAGTTTATATTCTAATGTTTTACATTATTCTGTATATATATAATTTACAATATCTGTTGATTATCCATTTTATTTTTAAGTACGAGTGTTAAGGGGGGGGGCGATTGTCAGCCATTTTTCTTCCTTAACACTCTAAAATACATAATTCTAATTATATATATCGTAATATTGTAAAATGGCATGGCTTACTATCTTATATTTTGTTCCAACTTCCATTTTTCTTCTTTGCCGGCATTTTTCCAATCTTCCGATCTTTTGTTTACATGTTCAAATCAATCGCTTATCTTTTCCGATCGTCGCTGATGGGTACGTTCATCCAGGTTTTATCGTTTCGTTCGATCGCAATTCGCAAGCATCGCGGATCGCAACTCGCAAATGGCTGTCTTGCATTTCTTCCATCGCAAGTCAGGAACTCGCTTGCTCAACTCGGAGGGGCGTATCCAGTTTCGGAATTGCCGCTGCTATTTAAACCGGCGGAGATAGATTGTGCTGGGGATTTTGAAGTGATGTTATGTCTCAAGATAATTGATGTTAACGTCAATATGATATAGTTTCAGAAATGTATTTTAATTCATCCAGTTTTAAAGTTTTAAAGTTAACATCTAGTTGTTTAATTACGCCAAATCCATTGCTGGACATTTGATTGTGAAAATGGTTTATCAACTTCGCCCGTGTTTCATTTTACCAGCGGTCATAGTCCATTTGTGTTGTTAATTACGTCTTCATACTCATTTATTTGTGGACATTATTATCTTCAGTTTTCTTAAGACTTTTCATCGAAATAGTTGGTGTGCCATATCATGGGAATTCTTTCGGTACGTCGAGAGCAGTCATCCATACGTGAGTCCGTTTTGTTTTCATTGCTATCCTAGTATTGTTATATGCCATGCCATGCCATTCAATAAGTAACATTATTTCATTACATAGAATGTTTTTAATTTAAATACAGATTTGAACTTATTTTCTGTTTACATTTTTACCAGTTATATTTTCATCTAAGTTTATACATATTTTTATTTAAACTTGAATATTATTTCATGACATAGAATAATTTTTTTAACTGAACTTGTTTCTGTTCACGTTATGCCTGTTATATTTTTCACCTGGATTTATACGTGTTTTTTATTTAAACTTGCACTTATTTTTCGTTAATAAACGTTAGCCTTATTTTACTGAAAAACAGTTTCTTTAATGTCTTGCATTACACTGTCACAATGTCACCAATACTTACTCTCTTAGGTCACCGTAGTTACACTGTTATAAGCTGCTAAATTTTATTTTGTTTTAGACGGTTCTTGTTACAGAACCGATCACCGTTCTGTGAAAGTCTCTGATGCGCGCGATACTGTATGGCGCTCACGATCAGCAGTCAAACGAAGTTCCCGTTCTGTGAAAGTCTCTGATGCGCGCGATACTGAATGGCGCTCACGATCAGCACTTAATCTATATTCTGTTTGAGTGTAGGTTTCTGAGACGCGAGACAATCTATGGCGTTCAGAATCAGCCGTCAATCGAGAATCCCTTTCAACAGGTGTTTCTGACGCGCGATGCAATGACATACGTTCACGACTTGCCCTAAGTCGTTCTTGCCTCTCTTCATTAGACTCTTGAGATCTAGTCATTCTCATTCTTTTCGATGCTCTGGTGTAGGTAGATAGATTAGACCTTTTTCGGGTCATTTTCTAAGTATTGTATTATTAACAAAATAAAAATTTCGAAGAAGAAAGCCAAATAAAAACGTTAAACACAATCCTATTTATATCCTCTAAACCAAGTAATCCAAATCGCAAAGCAATCTCTAAATATCCGTATTCGTAGCAGGTAAGTTGTTTAAGTAGACTGGCGAAAACATAACGATAGCGCCTTTTATATAAACATTGTAATAACAAAATATAAATAAAACAAAATTTCAAAATATTTCTCGGACAATACAAATGACACGCGACAAAGAGATATAAATAACAAAAAACACGCGCTCTATTGCAAAAAATTAAATTAAAAATTTAATTTTTTGCAATAGAGCGCGTGTTTTTTGTTATTTATATCTCTTTGTCGCGACGTGAGTTTTTGTGTTTCATTGGTTTTCTTTTATCGCACCTAATAGTTTCTTTTGTTTCTTTTTGTTACTTTTTTGTCTGTTGTCCGATTTTGATGAAACAAAGCCTATACACTGCCCGGGAGTGTGCATTCTTCATTAGTGAAAACCGCATAAAAATCCATTCAGTAGTTACGAAGATAACCTCGAACAAACAGACAGACAGACAGACAGACAGACAAAAAATTCAAAAAAAATTTTTTTGTGTTTCATTGGTTTTCTTTTATCGCCCTGACTCCATTTTTGTCAATTATCTTCAATGTACAGACACACCGGGTCCTACTGTTTTATTATATGTATAGATATTCACGTTCATTTTCTTTTTCCCACGATCTCTGATCTTTGTGTTTTCTTTTTAAAACTCATCCCCTAAGCAACTTATTTCTTTTTTAGAAAAACAGATTAATTTGAGTACAAAATAAAACTACAAATTATGTTTCTCGTTTTTTTTAAAGACTTGGTATAAAAGGTATCACTAAGTTAAGTGTCAGACCAAATGGCCATAATACTATTTCAGTAGGTGAAAAGTGAACAGGTGAAATGTTCAAGAGAACAAAGGGGGGAGAATTACTTCCGATGTAGCGTACTAGCGTTCAAAAAAGGAAAGATAGATAAGATTTTTTTGAATTGCAATACAAACAAGGCAGGACTGAATCCCAAAATAACTAGTTGGATGCGTCAATCCCGAAACTTTCTTCTATCTCATTAGTACATGATAAAAAAAAAACCGTGGTGATTCCAAAGTTACCCACTATCGAATTTCCTCGAAATTTGACCTAGCCTAATGAGATTCTGGTATCCGAAAAGCCTAAAACGAAAAATTTAATTAATATTCTGAGAAAATGAGCTTAGTAGTGCCTCTTGGTGGGTAAGTTATACAGTAGACTCCCTCAAATCTGCACTCCTAAAATCCGCAACTCTCTAAAATCCGCACATATTTTAGGGATGTAAACAATGAAGCATTCAGTTCAGATGTAAGTGCAAAATTTGACTTTTTTAGTTTAATATCAATTTCATATATTTTTTAATTTGTAATTTTTGTTAAGTTTATTGAATTCATGTTTTTTCATGAAGAAAGAATAATTTATTTCTGAAAAAATAAAGATATTGCTGATATCATTGGTAATCACAATCTTACCAAATATATTTATGTATGAATCAAGCTTTTTTAGTTATTAAGTCTGGCTAAACATGAAATAAAGCTTCATTATTTTATAATCTTGATGTGAATTAAAAATGTACCTTTATGAGGGAAGTTTCATTGACTAATTTAGGAAAAACACATTTCATCTCTATAATAAATATTTAATTGTACATTATTGATTATTAATTTAACCTTTGCTTTTAGTACTGTAATCATTTTAAAAACTAATTTTTTATTATTTTAGTTTATTACTTATTTTAATATTTTAGCATACTGTAAGCATTCCTTATACTTTTGATTTTATTATTAATTACATTCAAATTAATTTTTTTTAAATGTAAACAAAGCAATGACCAGAAATCCGCAAAATTCTAAAATCCGCAAAACGTCTGGTCCCAAGCTGTGCGGATTTGAGGGAGTCTACTGTACTAAAACCTAATAAGCATCTATTGATGTCAAGACCTAACAGAATCTGAAATTTGATGGAATTTCGTCCATTAGTTCTTGAGATATAATTATAACAAAAAATTTGTAAAACGTAGCACAACAACACCATATTTTGGACAATTTATGCCAAAACGTAAAAAAGCGTCTAATTATGTTATGGTATAAAAGAATCTGAAGTTTGTTGAAATTCTGTGCATTAGTTCTTGAGATATAGCTGGTTAAAAAAAAACTGTGTAAAATATAGCACAGCAGCACCATCAGTTGAAGGATTTATAACAAAACGTAATCATCGTGTAATTATGTTATATGTCATTTTGTAACAAAATCTGAAGTTTGATGAAATTCTGTGCGTTGGTTGTTAAGATATAGCTATGGGTCATTCCACGTCAAATGAGCAAAAATTTAAAAAAAGTCGTGGCCCCATGGTAACCGATTTTAATAAAATTTCATACACGGATTTTATTCATATTCAAATAGATCTCTGAAAAATATCTTAACAAAAATTAAATTATTTTAGCAGTTTTGGACTTTTAAAAAACTTGTGATGTAGAACGGCATGTGTGCAATCGTCCAATGTTGCAAGTTTAAAGCTCCGTATCTTGAAAAATACTTAACATAAATGAATTTGGCTTGCAATTTTATAACCTCTGAATAATTATCTTTTTATTTATTTAGCAATAGCAATCTGGTAACAACGTAATTAATTTTAAATGGGTTGTTAAAATTGAAAATTTGTGAATTTTGAGAAAATTCGAAACATTATAAAAATTTTTAAAAATGACAAAACAAGTGAGAAATTAGTCCATGATACAGTATTATATATGAAGATTGAATTCCCCAAGTTTGATAATTATCATTTAATTCCTTCATCTTCAAAAAAACTTAGAAACTTAAAAAAAAGTTACAAAATCGTATTTTTTCCTCTTATTTATGCTCGAATAATAATTAAGGGACAGGTCCGTCCTAAACAATATTGCACAGACATAAAGATTAATAAGCCCATAATATGCTCGAAAATTTTTAATAGTGCCTTTTGATTCCTAACATTGAAAAAAAAAATGATTTCAAAAAGATATTTTCACGCAAATTTTTCTTTGAATTAGCGCGCTTTTAAAAAAATATTGTACGATCTCAATTAAAAAATAGTGCTGCCATCTATTGGATTTTAACACTACTAGATAATTAATCCTTCAATTCTCATTGCTTTTATTATAAGTCTGAAAGAAAAAAAGAAAAGAAAAGAAGAAAAGGCGAGAAATAGCATTTGAATATTTAAAATAGACACTTTTATCTTTGATATCAAGTAATTTGAAATGATATAAGAGATTTCCTTCATGACTAAAAGAGCAATAGAAATAATGCCTTTTCCCGTCCTTTTTTTCATAATTTATTTTTTTTTTTCACTTTAAGGTATAAAAAAGGCATATATGAAACTTCTTGTGTCAAAATATATACTTTTATCTAAAATGTTAAATAGTTTTGAAGTCAGAACGCTTGTCCTAAAATTTTTATGGGCAAAAGAAATATTGAATTTTCTTCTTTAAAATTTTCCTTTTCTATATTTTTTTCTCAGTAAGGAATAAAAATTCAAATCCTAAATTACGCCAATCTCTTACTTAGTATCCATTCTTATCTGAAAATAATTTATGATATAGTTTTTTTCATTCCTAACGCGAATAATCCAGATTGAAATTTAAAGCATGTAAGCAAGAACTTAATTTTGTATCAACTTTTAAAGTGAGTTTACATGCTTAAACAATCTGTTCTGTAATCTCTTATTTTTTATTTCTTCATAAATATACATGTTGTACTCATATGTCAATTTTCATTCAAATCTGCGACATGGCAGCCACAGCTAATTTGCTCATTTCGCCTTTAATGACCCCTATCGGAAAAATCGTGCAAAATGCAGCATAGCTGTACCACCTGTTGCAAGGTTAATACCAAAATGTAACAGCATCTATCTATGTTATATATTCTAGTGTAAAAGAAACTAAAATTTGATGAAGTTCTCTGCATTAGTTCTTGAGATATAGCTATCGCAAAAATTGTGAAAAATGTAGCATAGCAGCGCCACCTATAGGGCAGTTCACACCAAAACCTTATCAGCGGCTATGTATCTCAAGGTATTGCGGTATCTGAAGTTTGGTGAAAGTCTGTGCATTAATCCTTGAGATATAGCTATCATGAAAATCATAAAAAACGTGGCATAGCAGCGCCACCTGCTGGCCAATTTGCACCAAAACTTAATAAGCGTCTATGTATATCAAGGGGTCACAGAATTTGAAGTTTGGTGAAATTCTGTGCATTAGTTCTTGAGATATAGCAATCTTGAAAATCATGAAAAACGTAGTATAGCAGCGCCACCTGCAGGCCAATTTTCACCAAAAACCAATAGGCACTAATTCATATCAAGGTCTAACTGAATAAAAAATTTTATTAAATTTCGAGCATTAGTTCTTGAGATAGAGCGCCCACAAATTTTTTGTCACATACAGACAGACAGACTCACAGACAGACATTTTCTAAAAATAGTCAAAACGTGTTCAGGACCTTCTAAAACGTATAAATCCGTCGAAAACCGGAAGTCGAAAATTTTCATGAATCCAATACTTTCTTCTTGTAAAGATAGAAGAAAGTAAAAAGAAGGGTGGACTTCTTCCATAAAAAAGGGCAAGGAGGACGGCATTTTATCTGAAAGGGGCACAAGGGCGGGCCGCCCTCCCGAACCTCTCTAGAGTGATCCCTGCCTCTCATGGTTAATTTTCTTAAGTTATACTTTACAAACAGCAAATAAATAATGTAAAAACATTCTATTTTATTTAAAAATGATTTTGTTTCTAATTATTTTAAATATAAATTAAAAAATTGACAGTTAAAAGTAGAAATAGTGAAAAGTTTTTAAAAGGTTTCATTAAGTATTGGATTCAGCCGAATACTTTGATATTCAACCATACCGAATATTCGGCAGGCCGAATAGTTTTATATTCGGCTCAACCGAATAGTTTAATATTCGGCCTAACCGAATACCAAATAGATACTGAATATTCGATGCATCCCTAATATGTATATATATATTAAGAAAGCATAACGATGTATTTCTGATCATATCCTATGTTACAAAAGTTGTTCTGTTTGTCAAAAGTGTGACTTATAAAAGAGTTAGTCGTTGAGCCAGAAGCCAAAATTAGGGATTTTGGTTTCATCTCTGAGAACTTGGTAATATGTACCTTTTTGGATTCACAATGGTTCAAGGAGTTCATTTTATGATGATACTTCGAAATTTGTGGTAGCTTATAGATGCCATATTGAAAAGATGAGCGCCATCTGTCGCATATAAATGCAAATGATTTTTTCCATTATCACATAATTAAATTTTAATGAAAAAATGCAAAAAACAAACATTATTGAACATATAATGTTATACAAATTACATATTTGTTAAGATTTTAATTTAATATGAATATCAACATTTTCAATTGGATAAACCGATCAAAAGACATTTGTGATGAAAGGAAACTGAAATATTGTTTCGCATTTTAATGCATATTATTTTCATGTAGATAAGGCACAGTAATTCAAGAAAAAAGTAGTACTGGTGAAACTATCATACTTAATCCCTTAAGAATTAACCCTTTTGGGACCACAGCTGCAAGTATGCACCTTCAAAATGTGCTTCCATTGCTTGTGTTTGATACCACTGAAAAAAGTAAAATTTAAAAAAGTAATAATGCTGGTCTCGAACGGGTGAATAAATTACAGAAATCTTAATCTTCTGCACTGCTATCATCATCGGTTGACTTTCCTATGTTCAAATGAGTTTAATCGCCATAGAATTCTATATTCTGCATATGTTTGTACATCTGAGGTTATTAAAAAGACACACACATGACAGTGTGACACATGTTTTTGAACAAGAACATGACACTAGTTTGATAAAAGCTTGTGGAGCAAGAGAATCCATGCATCTTAATTTGCCACTTAATTTGTAGAAGTTTGCTTTATCCTGTCATTGGATCCAAATTTCACAAATATTAACTCCCTAGTTTTTCAAATCGTTTTCTAAAGAAAATAGTGTTGAGATAATAATAATATTTTTAAATGCAGACCCGTATCACTTCTTCTCGGAAGCAGATCAATTTAGTGAATTCTTCAAGTAGTTATTTCGTGAATATATAGTAATTCTGTATGTAGATAACGTATTCAGCTATTTCAGATAATGTTCATTCTACCATTCTTGAAAAATGAAATGCAGAAGTTCTTTCTTGTTCCCTTCATCAGAAAAAAACTTCTTCGATTTTCTTTCCTTTTGTCCAGAAGTTTATAACTTTTGTAACATCTCCAATAGTTCATATTTTTCGTTCATTTTTTATTGACTGTATGTATCAAATACAACATCTGCTCTTTGAGAGGATGTATACTCTTGTATTATTTTAGAAAACTGATTCTTTGCTAGTTGTCCAAATGTAGTAACTTTGCACAAAGCACATTCAGCCATTTATTTAACAACACCGTCATTTGCATTCTTTCAGCAGTCGCAATTTTATCATAAGATCCATCAGTTTGATTTTTCAGTTTTTCACACTGAATAATCTAATGTTTCTAAAAATCATAGAAGAAACCCTAAATAGTGAGAAAAAATAGTTCTCATATCGAAAATTTTCATTCTGCAATGATAGTCATCTGAGCAAACCAATTTCTTTTTTCCTTGACAACAAACTTTCATTTATTGAACTAAACTTTCTTCCTTCTTCAAGTCAAAAAATGTGTTAGCTTCTTTATCTTTCGAGGTTTGCAAAACCTTTCAGGCTTTGAGTCTCCAGACAAGTATTCTCTCTTGAAAGTTTGGTAAGTTTCTTCACCGATCTCATGAGCTTTGACAATCTCTACATTTGTAATTGATCTAGTTACTTTTATTACCATGTCTAGACTTATATATTCATTGATAATTATGTTCTATAAATATGAGATATCATGTTTGTCTTCCTGGATCTTGCCCAAAGTCTAATCTGGATGTAAAAAAGACTTTTCGAAAGAACTGATTTTTGTTCATTCACGAATCATGTGAAGAAATGCTGTCCTGGTTTCAAAAATATCTCTTAACTGTGGCAGTCTGACTGAATTTCATTGTAGCTTTTGACCCTTGCGTATCTTTACTTATTGTTTCTTTAATCGTCCTATTAATTTAACAGCATGCTAAAGTAAGAAAATCTTTCTGGTCATCCTGCTTATCGGCAGATATTTTCCAATTTGGTGTCATTAGTTCCTCTGTTTTTGAAAATATCATGAATAAATGTCATTCTGATGTTATGGTGAACACAAAAAATGTATGGATTAGCAAGCCTGCTTATATGAAACCACAAAAGCCCCTGGCACAACGACGGAGCCATTTTCCAATATGGCACCTAAAATTAAAATATACCCTGGTTTTAAAAATATGAATAAATGTCATTTTCATGTTGTGGGAATTCAAAAAATGCACTCGTATGTATATGGTTTAACAAGTCTTCTGACATGAAATCACACAAGAACGTGGCTTGACATGGCCTCTATTAGCTACTCTGATTTTGAAAATATCATTGATAAATATACTTCTGATGTTGTGATGAAAATATCATGGATAAATATCCTTCTGATGTTGTGGTGAATCCAAAAATGCATGTTTTAACAAGTCTGCTGACTTGGAACCATAAGAGTCCCTGCCTCAACAAGGGCGGCCAATTTCTAATATGACGCCCATAAACTGCTCTGGTTTTGAGTGTATCATGGATAAATGACATGCTGATGTTGTAATGAATCCAAAAATGTATGATTTATAAAGTCTGCTGACATGAAACCACATGACTCCCTAACTCACTGATGGCAGACATTTTCCAATATGGCACCCATAAGCTATCCTATGGTATCATGGATAAATGAGGTGCTGTTGTTTTGGTGAATCTAAAAATATAGTTTACCAAGTCTCCTGACATGAAACCGCTCAAGCCCCTGGCTCACAACTAATTCTAAACCACACAAAATTGAATAAAATATAAATTAAGAAATTCACTTAGCTACACAATTATTAATTGCCTATAACATTGAGTGAAAGTAAAAAAAATAGATATGGTATATGGGTCATTCCATGTCAGATCACCCAGACCATGGCACTCACCATCACCAATTTTGATAAAATTCAGTGATTTTGTAGAATTTCTAATGCTGATTCCAAAAACATCAATTATATTGAAATTGATCAAACGGTTTGTGAGTTATGAGCTTTTAAATAGCTCCCAAGATGGCCGACTTGCCGCCATTTTGAATAGCACATGTGACAACAAAAAAGTCCATAACTTCTTTCAGGTTTAAGCTAGAGCTTTCAAATTTTTTTTGTTTTGTTCAGAATAAAGTAAACTTTCATTTAAACAGATTTTTGTGAACCTCATTTTATAAAAATGCTGTCAAAAATGACTTTTTGTCATTTTTTTAAGTAAAAAAAGGGGCAACTTCAATGGCTGATTTCCCCCAATGTACCCCCTTCAATTTTCATCTAATTGCATAAATAAGCAACTCAAAGTGTGTTTTGATGACTAATAAAAAAAACTTAATGGGCAGTTCACAGGTTTTTATTTAAAAAAATAAATTCAATTTTACTGATTTTCCTCAATAACAGAAAACGCAAGATAATGTGTTGACATTTCTTTTATTACCAGAAATATTTATGCATCCAAAAGTTTGATAACGTTTTATGTTACTTAAATATGTATGTTTAATGTGGCTAAAATAGGGGAATCCCCTATAAAAAAGGAAATTAATAGGAATGCCAATAATGGATTTTTGCAAGACATAGAAGTACTTTCCTGACAAATTAAAATCTACAGCAGAGTTTCAATAAATTATAAGTAAAAAAGAAATGATAGAAAAAACTCTACAAATAGGTACATTATATAACAAAATCATACTTGTATATAATAAAAAATGTGATAAAATTAAAACTCTTAAATAAAAAATACAGTAAGTAAAAGTTACACTAGTCTACATATCAGATGATTAAGAACCAATGCACCCCTTTAAAGTATTTTTCTATGCTAATTTCACAACTGTTCTTAGTTTTCTTCTATCACGTATAGTTTGTTTGCGATCAACCAGAGGTGATTTCTAAGATTCATTGCCGAGAACAAGCATCATGTAATCGTCACAGATAATGTAATTGTATACTTGTTGTGGATGTTTGCGAACTTATCTAACGACTTTTAGAATACAATCCGATTGTATTCAGCATGAGATAGACAAATGGTTTAACAGTGACTTCATATGTACATTAATATTATTGGCACAAAAAGCTGTGTATACAAAAATGCCTTGCTTTCTATGTGAACGGGACAGTTCGGCAAAGCAAAATCATTGGATTTTCTGATTCGTTTTTAAATCCATTTTTGCTCATAAACACAATTTAAATTCAAATGGCAGGTTCTATATATATATATAAGGCATACTATATTTAAAAAAATGCTGTCAAAGTGGGCATTTTGAATTGAATTTAAGCGATAGTACTTGAAATGGAAAAAATGGCCATACTGAGAAAATAATTGTTGTAAATCAAGATCTAATTCATTGAACAAAAAATAAAAACACAGGTTGCAAGGCTGCCACAGGCAACTATTTTTTAATTCTAACTGGCACCAACCACTTTCTTAAAAATGAAATCCATAATAGATGCTTTGATAACATTTGCAAGTAAAATATACTTCAAATTTTATATTAGAAAAATACTGGTGCACACAGAATATAAAAATAGTTGCCAGTAGCAGCCCTGAGGTCGCTTATAAATCTCTGAAAAAAAAAAAAAATCACATCAACAAGTATAATGTTTTTACTTTTAAAAATGAATCTGAAAATGTGTTAGAAAATTTTGAGTTGTTGAGGGTACGAAAATATTTTTTTATATGCACTGCCTTAATATGATTCTGACAAAACCAGTTCTTACAGAAAATTTAAATTTTAAAAACAGCCAGATAAAATTGTTAAACTAGGTTTATATCTAAATTTGATTTAGTTTTTGGTTTTTGTTACTGAAACAAGTACAGTAAACTATCTCAAATCCGAAACCCCAAAATCCACAACTCTAAAAAATCTGCATATAATTTACGGATGTAAATAATGAAACATTCAGTTCAGATATAGGGACAAAATTTGACTTTTATAATTTTATATCAATTCCATTTTATTTTAATCTGTAACTTTTGTTAATAGTACTGAATTCATGTTTTTTTTCGCCCAAGAAGGAAAAGAAATATATTCTGAAAAAATTCAGATTTTTCTTATATATCATTGGTAATCACAATCTTCTTATCAAATATATTTATGTATTAATCAAGCTTTTTTGGTTATTAAATCTAAATCTGGCTAAACCTGAAAAAAAAAACTTCTTTATTTTATGATTTTGTTGAGAATTAGTAAAGTATCTTTATGAGGTACATTAGTAATTACATTGAATAATTTAAAAAAGATATATTTCATGTTTATAATGAATATTTAATCATATATTATTGATTATTAACTTGATCCTTACTTTTAATATTTTAATCACTTTGAAAATTATCTACATTTTTATTATTTTAATTTATTACTTATTTTAATATTTATTATATTGTAAAGCATTCATTTTAGTTTTGATTGCATTATTAATTGCATTCAAATTCTTGTTTAAAAAAAAGTAAACAAAGTAATGACCGAAAATCGGCAAAATTCTAAAATCCACAAAACTTCTGGTTCCAAGCTGTGCGGATTTGAGGGAGTCTACTGTATTTAACTTCAAAATTTACATCTGCATGTTGGCAGGAATTTTTAAAAATTACCTTTACTTTAAATTATTATTGATGTAGATATATTTTTAATAGCATGTGTTTATTGTGTATGTGATATGTTATTTTGCATTAATTTAAAGTATCGTAATATTTATTTAAGAGTTGCAATTTTATTGTATTTTGTATAACAAAAGTATGATTTTGTCATAAAATTCAACTATTTGTAGAACTTTTTCCATCATTTCCTTTTTATTCATAATTTACTGAGACTGCAATAGATTTCAATTTGTCCGATTGTAAGAATCCATTATTGGGATTCCTATTTATTCCTATGGGATTCCCATTTTTTAGGCACATTAAATACATATATTTATGTAACATTAAACCTTATCAAACTTTTAGATGTAAATATGTATGATATTTCTGGTAATAAAAGAAATATCAATATTATCTTGTGTTTTCTGTTATTGTGAAAAGTCAGTAAATTTGAATTTATTTTTTTAAATAAAAACCTGTGAACCGCCCATTAAGTTTTTTTTATTAGTCATCAAAACACACTTTGAGTTGCTTATTTATGCAATTAGATGAAAATTGAAGGGGGTACATTGGGGGAAATCAGCCATTGAAGTTGCCCCTTTTTTTACTTAAAAAAATGACAAAAAGTCATTTTTTGACAGCACTTTTATAAAATGAAGTTCACAAAAATCTGTTTAAATGAAAGTTTACTTTATTCTGAACAAAACAAAAAAAATTTGAAAGCTCTAGCTTAAACCTGAAAGAAGTTATGGACTATTTTGTTGTCACATGTGCTATTCAAAATGGCGGCAAATCAGCAATCTTGGGAGCTATTTAAAAGCTCATAACTCATAAACCGTTTGATCAATTTCAATATAATTGATATTTTTGGAATCAGCATTAGAAATTCTACAAATCCACAGAATTTTATCAAAATTGGTGATGGTGGGTGTCATTTTTGGAAAAATCTGGGTGATTTGACATGGAATGACCCATATGTAAGGTTTGATTCTGTTCTTTTCTTTTCATTAAAATAAACATTTTGGATAATAATCTTGATTTGATGATTTAAAATACAGGGTGATCATTAAAAAAAACTTTCCCAATAAATGTACCCTTAGCAGCCTAATTGCTCAACCAATCGAAAAGAAATTTCAGATTTAGTTTTTTGATGGTA
The DNA here is from genome assembly GCA_964019185.1 of Maratus speculifer. Classification (NCBI taxonomy): domain Eukaryota; kingdom Metazoa; phylum Arthropoda; class Arachnida; order Araneae; family Salticidae; genus Maratus; species Maratus speculifer. The sequence goes on from OZ025290.1 coordinate 41,541,279, forward strand.
TGTACTCGAGATTGTGATGATTTAAAACAAAAAAGCTTTCACAGTTATGGTAACATATAGGTGAAAACTGGGAAATTCGATTAGTAGCCAGTGGCCGGTAGACCCAGTTTCATTAGTGGCCACTTTTTAAAAGTTAGTAGCCACTTTTTAAAAATAGGTCAAAATGGCTTTTTTTTTATTTATTTATTTAACGGCTAGTGAGTTACAAAGTTACACATATTTGGTTAAAAATAAAACTGTCATTCCACTGAATGGAAAAGTATGAATTGGTGATTAATACTGCAGATAAAATTATAAATGATAAACTATATTTAAATATATATTAAAGCATTGTGTAAAACAAACTAGGAAATTGTATTTTTAAATTTTAAATTCAAAAATAATTTCACATCTTTCTTGGATATTTTATTATTACTTAAAATTGGTGGTAATTATTAAGTTTGGCGAGTGTACAGATAAATATAAATATTCTTTACTTTGGCTGAGATTTCAACACTCCGGATGTCTTATTAAGACAAAATCAGAGAATGCCAGTGTGTTGGTAAGGTGGAGGAAGTCTACTTGGTAGTAGTAAAGTCAGATGCTAAATTTGCAGTATTACTAGCCAAAGTGGCGAGTGCTAATTTTGTCCTATGTTTTTTAAGTAATTGGCTATAATGTTCCAATCTTTCTTGGCACCTACATAAACTTTAATCATAAATTTAAAAAAAAATGTACCAGCCAACTATTACTGGTACAATTAGTGAGCATATGGCAAAAGTGAAAGATTTAAGATACAGCAATGTCCTTAAAATCTCCTTGCATTCAGAGGTAAAATTGGTAAAATTTATTTGAAATGCATGTGGAATTAAAATTAATGACTATATTTTGTAGGGAAAAAACCTATTTCTTGAAAACATAATCCAAATAAAGAATTCATAGTAAAAAGCCAAAATATAGAAAATAGAACAAAGTTGCTAAATATGCTTGCATCAGACAGAAAGAAAGCAAGTAAGTTAACCAATTTACTAATTAGATGCAAACAAAGTAGAGATGCCATTTTTCATGAAAAAAAGCTGCATTTCACAAAACAAATAAAAAAGATTTTTCAATCGCCGAGTGGCGACTAGGGTGGCGATCGATGGCCGATTTTGAATTTAAAGAATTAACCAATTCACTAATTAGATGCAAACAAAGTAGAGATGAATATATCCATGAAAAAAATCTGTATTTCACAAAGCAAATAAATAAGATTTTTCAATCGCCGAGTGGCGACTAGGGTGGCGATAGATGGCCGATTTTGAATTTAAAGAATTAACCAATTCACTAATTAGATGCAAACAAAGTAGACATGCATATATCCATGAAAAAATCTGTATTTCACAAAGCAAATTAATAAAATTTTTCAATCGCCGAGTGGCGACTAGGGTGGCGATTGAAGGCCAATTTTGAATTTAAAGAATTAGCCAATTCACTAATTAGATGCAAACAAAGTAGAGATGAATATATCCATGAACAAATCTGTATTTCACAAAGCAAATTAATAAGATTTTTCAATCGCCGAGTGGCGACTAGGGTGGCGATCGATGGCCGATTTTTAATCGCCACTTTTACAACTTTAATCGCCACGTGGCGAGTGGCGACCGTTAATTTACACCTATATGGTAACAGTGAAAATATTTCAAAAGGCAACAGTCTTTTTTTCCTGTGCAAATTCATGAGCGTATTGAAAAACCATAAATGACATTGAGTTGGAATGATACATGTATCACTAAAATTGGAGGTGTAATATCGTGGCACTCAATCCTAATTAATTTCTATGTAACATAATATTCAGCACTGTAAAAGAAATGATTGCATTTTTATTTTCACCATGTGCGCACAAAAACAACACATTTCTAAACAAATCTTACAACATCACTCAGTTTTCAAGTGAAAAAAGAAAAAAAAATTGGCTAATGCAAAGCATGTCTTGTAACCAAACTTTTGTTTTTTGCAATAGTATTTTTTACAAGAGTTTTAAGCCGGCAATTTTCATTGTATGTGTATATTTTTAATGCCATTTACAGTTTTTCAATGCACTGATAAATTTTGTGCATGAAAAAAATTGGTGTTGTCATTCGAAAATTTAGAAATTCTTTTACTGTAACAATAATTGTGAGAGCTTTATTGTTTGAAATAATTATGATCTTGATCACATACCTTCAAATAAGTACATCTAAAATTTCTTATAAATTAAATTGATTGAGTGTTTAAACAATTAGACCCAGTAGCAGAAACAGTGCAGTATGGCAGCAACGCTGCATATTTCATTTGTACCTTGAAGATCAGTCTAAAAGCTTTAAAATAAATTCTGAGCTACGAAAAGTGGCTAAAATGCAATTTTTATTTCTAGATTTATTATATTTACTGTATCTTTTACTTATATTTTCTTTGTAAATATAAACTCTGCTTATTTTATGGGCTACTATAACTTCTTATACTAGCAAGTTTGGTCCAACATACCTGAGTTGCAGATAAATTTTGATTTGCTGCAGATTAACCAGGGCTCGAAAAATACGTCGAAAAACGAGAAATTCGTCGAAAAAAAACATGCGAAAAACGGCAAATTTCATAAAAACATCGCAAAAGTAAACAAATTTTGTTAAAAAAATCATGGGAAAAAAAAAACAAATTTTGTAAAAAAAAAAAAAAAATCGCGAAAAAACGGCAAATTTTGTCCAAAAATAGCGAAATAACAACAGATTTCGTCAAAAAATCGCGAAATGCCTGCAAAATACGTCAAAAAATCGTGCGAAACAATGCAAATTTTATTAAAAAATCGCAAAAACGGCAAATATTGTAAAAAATGAAAAATGGCAGATTTCGTTGAAATATCGTGGTAAAACGACTGTTTTCGTTAAAACATCGCAATAAAATGGCAGTTATCGTCAAAGCAAAGAATCGCAAAAAAACAGCAAATATCGTTTAAAAAATCTCGATAAAATGACAAATTTTGTTAAAATACTCATGCATAAATTTTTTCGGGAACTTTTCATCTGGGAACCTATATTTTTCATGTAGGTTCCAGCTGGGAACCTTAAAATTTTTAGAATTTTCAAGCCCTGGATTAACACAGAAAATTCTGCTATTGGGCAGATAGATAGAAATTTATTTATCAGGGAAGTTTTTTTATGACCACCCTGTATTTCAAATGGTATTTTGTCATGTCTGTATAAATTGTAAAAATTTAAGAGCCATATAAAAAATAGTGGGGTTCTAAAATATTTTTTTTCTCTCGTATTTATAAATGTTATGAGGAAACTCTGCTCCTGGGAAAACCTGAATTTCAAACCCTGATATTCAGAAACCCAACAACAAAATTTTTTTCTGCAGTCTGCAACGCAAATAAAAATTAAAAAACAGTCTGCAGACCAATCCCTTGCATTACATTATATGCACTTAAACCTCCCAAGTATTTGTGATAGACATAAAAGAAAAGTTACTTTTAAAAAGAAGTTGCCTTTGTTCTAAAATTTTTTAACACGGAAGGGGGTCCCCTTAGACAGAAATTGTAGGGTTTTCACAATCTCTTGATGAAATTTGCCATTTTTTCGTGCTTTTTTGACAAAATGTGACATTTTTTGCGATGTTTTGACAAAAATTGCCGTTTTGTCGCGATCTTTTGAAGAAGTTTGCTATTTTTTCTCGATCTTTTGAAGAAATTTGCTGTTTTTTCTGTGCTTTTTTGAAGAAATTTGCCGTTTTTCATGATTTTTTGATGAACATTGCCGTTTTTCGTGAACTTTTGAAGGAATTTTTTGTTTTTTTGTGATCTTTTGAAGAAATTTGCCGTTTTTTCATAATTGATGAAATTTGCCGTTTTTTCACAATTTATTGAGAAAATTTGCCGGTTTTTCACATTTTATTGAGAAAATTTGCCGCTTTTTCGTGATCTTTTGAAGAAAATGCCATTTTTTGCGACCTTTTGAAGACAATTGCCTTTTTTTATGATCTTTTACAGAAATTTGCCTTTTTGTGATTTTTTGATAAAATTTGATGTTTTTTCGCAATCTTTGGATGAAATTCGCATGTTTTCTGCGATCTATGACGAAATTGATTTCTTTTCGAAGATTATTTGTCAAAATTTGCGATACATTTTATGTCCAAATTTTTGGATTTAGGACCAAAATTTTTTAATTTTTGACAAATGAAAAATAGTCTGCAGACCTTCCCAAGAGTCTGCGACATGCGTCGCAACGTTGCCCCGATTCTGCTCCCAAGTTCAGAAATTAGGGATGGGACGAATAGTGATTTGGCCGAATAGCCGAATACCGAATATTCGGCCAAATTTTAGGCCGAATACTAACTTTTTTTCCCAATAAAGAAAAAAATCTTTGATTATATATAATTTAAAAAATAGGCACTCATTAATAATTATTACTCTTAAATGTGCTTTTAAATATATTCTTAAATTTAAAACACATATTTTAACACAAAAAAATTATGAAATTGCATTATATTCTTTTATTTTAATGTACATTAAATTGATTTTCAGTAAGTCAGGATGGTAAAATATTTCCATTAAAATATAAACAATGTATTTCACTTTTACTATCAAATGATACTTTTATCTTTTCTTGCATCCAAAATTAATAATATTCTTAATCTCTCTCTCTCAGAATGCACAAGGAAATATTTTCTGAAGTAACCTTTAATGAAGTAAATTTGATCATTAAGAGTTTGTGTCCCTAATAATAAGCAAATTCGTAAGAATGAGACTGTTAGAAATCAGTTGTCAATCTTTAAATTACAAATTACGTTAAAGCAAAAGGTTATGCTTAAAGTAGAATGCATATGTTAAAAAAATCTTTGACATTTGAATCGGCGCATACAATATTCCACTTATTCAACAAGCATTAAAAGGATAAACAGAAATCGATAACAACATGAATGAAGGAAGATGTAAATTAAAAATATATACATAATAATGTTACATATTTAAGCCAGTAATTATGCAAATAATTATTTAAAAGTGAAAACTATAGAATAAAAAAATTATTTTGTTCAGCATTTAGAATTTATGTTTAAATATTTATAAAACCATCTTCATAGAACAAGTTGTGTCATCTAATGTTGACACCAGTTCTGTTTTCAGATGTATCGTTGTATTTGGAATAGTAATACAGTCGACTCTCGTTAATTCGAAATTGGATAATTCGAATCTTCGCTTAATTCGAACTAAACATGAAGTTCCGAAATTTTCAAAAGCAGAATAACGTTAAAAATTTTCATTAATTCGATTTCATTTTCTCTTGACTTCGTTTAATTCGAACTAACGAGAATTCCGATTTTTCATTTTTCTTTTCTTTTTCACGAATTTTAGATCATTTGAATAATTTTCTTTCTTTGATTTTTGCGAAAATTGTTCCGAACGAGTATACATATAATACAATGCCTTTGATATCCACTTACTTAGAGCTCCATCTGTGCATCAGTGACGCTATAAATTTTTCTTCCTTCGTGCTTATTTCTATTCTTTTAATTAGTTTATGTATTTATGCATTCTAATTTAATATTAAGTCATATTCTAATGATAACAGACGAAATAAGTTTAAAAAACACTATAACATTAATTCCTTTGTAATAGTACCATATTAAGCATGTTTTCCATAATTCGAACATTTCTTGTGATCCCAACGAGCTCAAATTAACGAGAGTCGACTGTATTTGATATTTAATTCTGAAAATGAATCTTCGTTAATACACCTAGTGAATGATTTTTTTCATTTCTCACTTCATAGAAAATAAGTTATGAATTTCATAAGTCTTTTTTACATGTGCAGGGAATTTGCAGACATTAATAAATATTTGAGTGTTTTAAAATAAGGTAGTGTTTCTTTTTTTTCCGATAAGTGTTTTTATATCTTTAATTGTAACATATCATTCTCTAATGAAGACATTTCCTGTACAATTAAATCTCCAACTTTGGCAGTATTTTCTAAAATATCACCAAACTTTATAGGAAATACAGAAAGGCTGTATATTTTTTAGTATCTGAATAACTGTATGTTTTGCAAGTAAGAATGAGAATGACTTCATAAATGAAGTAACCAGTTTGGATTAGAGGAAAAAAAATTGCAAGAAATGAAATTCTTCAAATCCTAAATTTATTTGGCAAGATATCTTTCACTATTCGGCCAGATTTCAGCAATATTCGGCGTGATATCTCTAAATATTCGGTTATAGGTATTCGGCCGAAGTATTCGGTCAACAAGCCTTCAATATTCGGCCAACCGAATATTCGGCAAAAGGGCCGAATAGGCCGAATACCGAACGAATATTCGTCCCATCCCTATCAGAAATATAGTTTTTGTAAATTATATTTCAATACTGTCGAATATCGTTAACATGAACCTCTAGGGGAATCAAAATTTGTTCATGTTATCAATATCAAATCTTTGTGTTTGCTTTTATAGGGAACTGTGAAAACAGTTCATTTTAAAGGTAGTTCACATTAAGCGTGGTCATGTTAACGAGGCTTGACTGTGCATTTAACATGTTTTAATAGTGTGTGAAACATGTTTATAATTTATTATTTGAAATGGCATTGTATAAAAAAATAAACATGCACCGTAGCTACAAACATATTTAGTACCGGATATCAGAGTCCAGTAAGCAAAGAAATTTTGGATATCTGACAAATCAATATATAGTGCATCCCTAATATTCTGTAATTCTACTGCTAACTTTGCACATTTTTGTCATTTGAACTTGTGGTAGTATATAGTCAATTAAAGATAGCATCTCATTTTTTTTTTTTTACTTTTCGCAAGTTATTAAACTATGTTCTGAGAAATAGCATTCAGACTAATCCCTCTAAGGAGAAATCCTAGTTAAAGCAAGCTGCATTAAAAATAACAAAAACCATCTAGATTTTCATATTAATATGTTATTTCAATTTGAGGATGTAATAACATTGTTAAAACACCAGAATTTTGTAGAAACGCTGTCCCACAAAGTTATAATCGGTCTTTCCATCACCTATATGAGTTTTCAACTTCAAAACTTTAGACTAGAACTGCAATTCTAATAATTTTATGCTTCTTAAGATATACACTGTATTGATTACACATTAGAAATAGAAACCAGCCATAAGTAACTATAAGTACTAATATTTAACGCAAATTACACAATTGAAACAGAGTATTTACTACAGAATGAGTAAACTTACAGATTTGTCATGATGAAAATACTTCCTTCATTATAGAGAGCAAAAAGCAAATCTGCAATTTGAAAATTTAAAAAAATTAAATGTTTTTACAGCTCTAAGTTAATAAAAGGTATAAATTTTAATATATATATATATATATATATATATATATATATATATATATATATATATTTTATACTTATACTGTATGGCCATTAAACAAAAATAAATAGTTGAAAAAAAATCACTTGGAATAATAATTAACAAATTAAATTGCTTTATCTAAATAAATAATAAAAAGCAAAATCAATCATAATAAGATGGAAATCAATACGGAACTACAAAACAAAAAAAATTTCAATTAAGGTATGCGCAATCAAGTTAAATTTAGCAGTTGGATCAGTTTCAATATTAAAAGTTGAATGTGAACAAGATCTGAAAAAAAAATAACAAAATTAACAGCAATCAAGTTAAAATAGGTATGGTAACGATTCTAAATCTATAACGAAAACAATAAAATATAAAATAAGCAATCTGAAAAAAGTAGGCTTACACAAATGTAAACATTACTTTTTATCAAAGATCTCGAAGCTTGAATTGAAGAAAAGATAGTAACATAAGGGCTAAATACTGAGAATGTTTATACATCCCAATAAGAGTTCCGAAATATCACAGATAAATAAATGAAAATATTTTTCTCCGATTTATGTTTGATTTTCAATCCATGTCTAACCACACAGCTTGTTTAACAGCTGAGCTCAACCAGTAACAAAAGAAAAACTACAAGATCAAAACAGCAACATTCTACACTTCTTCTTTACAAAAATATGTAAAAAAAAAAAAAAAAAAAAAAATCCTGTCTGAACTGAGTTCTTTTTTTAATCCGATTCATTAAGGAAATACAACGAATAATTTTAGTTTTATTGAAAAAAAATTCATTCATAAAACTTTCTGTTCTGAAGAGGAGAACTTAAAACGATCTATGGAGGTCATGGAGATGGAGGTGCAGGAAAACTGTCCCTTTAACTAATGGAAAAGTGCTACTGAATCATTCTTCATTCTAAATGCGCTTCTAAGCTGCAGATTTTCAAATTAGAATAGATTTAAATTTGTTATATAACACAAAATACAAATATCACATAAAATCTGAAATAGTGCAAAAAAATAATCATTCTGACTGAACACGCAAAGTACACGCAAAGCAATGTGCTGATATGGAATTTTCCTGTAGCGAAAAGTTAAATCTTTTTTCACTAGATAGCACCTAAATTGCCAAATCGAAGATTTAAGTGCTTGAAGAACTCGGAAAAGTACTTCCGATCACTAGCGTCTAGCGACAGCAGGATTCCTAATGGTAGGACTTATTAGAGAGTAAAATCCGCGAAACTTGAAACATCCCTAAAGAGGGATTTTCCCCCTCTTTCTTCAAATATTTAGGGAAATCCACAGTCTGTGGGAGAAATCATCGTTAGTGGCGTCTGGCATGGCTTTTTGAAAATGAGATAATTCGCTTTTCGTTAGAATATTGTGTTTATACGATTGTTGTTTACTGTTTGAATACCAGAATATAATAATTCTTACAAAAATTCAAGAATTACTTAAATTAAGAACAATATTAACATTATTATTAATTTAAATGCCTTTGATAATTAATTTCTTCCTTTATGCCACGATAGTCAAAATGATATTTTAAATAGCTATCAATATTAACGCTATAAATAATTTAAATGTATTTGATAATTTATTTTAAAATTTATAATTTATTTTATTTTTATCTGCCACAATATTCAATATAATGCACTGTTTTAATTAACTATAACTTTAGTCTTCTGTTAACAGATGGCAGCACAATACAAAAGTCTAAAAAAGCAAATTATCCCTCTTTAGGGACAAATCCTAAGAGCAAAGATCGGCAGATTTTTTTCTAGTCCTACCATTAGGAATCCTGCTGTCGCTAGACGGCATAATTTTTTTTCCCAACTAGGTTTTGCCATCCAAACTGTGTCTCGCAATCTGATTGGCCAGAGCTTTCGGCATGAATTTGACGCTTCTTGGCGGGAATCGTGCTTGGCGAAAAACACTTCTTTGTTTTAATTTTCTATTTCTTATAGTGTAAGATTTTTTTTTCCCACAAATTCTATGTCTTATGAAATTAAAGAAGAATGACCCTAATCAAAGCCAATTTCCTAAAATTTTCCGATTTTTTTTTTCTTTCTTTTTTTTTTCAATAATTTTTTAGAATGAATCTCGGTAAGTTATGTTTATTTTTACTTTGTTGTATCTTTAATAGAAGAAAGTATTGTGATCGAGATTTTATTCGAATTCCAGTTTTTCACCGATTTGCACGTTTTAGAGATCCAAAAAACATGTTTTTAGAAAATCTCTGTCGATCCGTGTGTGTGTGTGTCAAGTGGCGTATTCAGGGGGTGGGCTGATGGGACTGCAGCCCCTTCCAAAACTTGAAAAAAAAAACCATGAAATATAATTACAAAAGTTTATAAAGATGTAATGATATCTGCGAAGATAGACTTTTTAAGGAGCAGAATAACTTTTCGTTTCAGGCAGGTTTTTATTAAAAAAGTATTTCGCAAAGATCACAAGAAAACTGTTTCAGCCAAATTTCCGTTATACACAGGCTATCTTTACAGGTCATAAAAACTTTACTAATTAAGACTAAAGCTTTTTTAAAACAAAATATTTGCAGTCCCATGCAATTCAATCTTAGCAGGATCGGTATAATTTACCTCTTATGAAAAAATCTGTTTAAAGCGGAAAAATTATCTTTCATATGATTCCCTCTTAGAAACTTTTACTATAACTCAGCAACCTCCGAAATGAGAAGTCTAGATACGCCACTGTGTGTGTCCGTATGTCAGTGTGTTTCCATTGCACCATCGAAAAGTGTATGAAAATACGCATAGTATTGAACCACAATTTTTGTGTATGATAATTTTTGGGTATGGCATACAGGTCAACCCAGAATTTGAAAAAAAAAATCTACCCGAAGAAGGGCGCTGTAAAAATGATTTCCATGCTATTTTCATTATTGTACCATCGAAAAGTATTTGAAGTTATGTACAGAATTGAACTAAATATTTTGTGTACGTTTTTGGCTATGGCCAGCAGATCTATGAATTTGGAAATATTCCAAGGGAAAGGATCACTGTGATAATGCTTTTTGTATAATTTTCTCTGTTTTTCGTATTTCTATTGTTCATCGGCTCGTACTGAGACAATTGTTCTTATTAATAAACTATGTAATCGAATGGTGTTTTCAATTTTTTGGTAAAAGCAGAAGATATTTTAGAAAATACTGTCAAAGTTGATGTTAGAAAAAATAAAATAAGATATCGAAGCTTATTTTTGAAATATTTCTTTCACAATCGCAATAATTGTAAATGTTATATAACAGTGCATAAAGATATTATAATATAAATATTATAACATACAATTTAAAAACAATCTGAGAATTGCGAGTTTTACTCGCATAGAAGAGATTCCGTACTACAAAGCGTAACGGTGTACAAAGTTTAAACATGGTATTTTACGAAGCGCGCTTCGAAAGCAGGTAGAAAAGTTACAATACCGCATTGGTCCGTGGCGATGTTTTCTAGATAGGTTTCTAATTGATAACATGGCTAATTGACTATATTTAACAATGACTATTTTTATAATAGTGAGTTTTATTTCGTAATTTCAGATTAATTAGAGTTCTTCTTTTTTTCTTTTTGAGTAAAGTAATTACATTGAGAGTAGTAATTTAAGTTTGGTAAACAAAGTTATTTTTAGGACTCTGTAATGCAAGAATTTACAGTCATTCACGCATATGTTTCAAAGTTGAAACAGATTCTAATGGAATGAAGATACTAAGCTAAGGAATAAAAACTTACCATCATTAAAGTAATTTTTTAATATCCAACAAATATAACAGTTTTAAACAATTATATAACTGGATCTTCAATTTTTTTCAGTGAAAGAAAATGATAGGAGTTTATAGAAGATGTTCCTTTTTTAATTGGATAAATACTGTGGTATATTTCAACAACATATTCGAATTTTGTAAGATGCTTTGTTTAGAAGAGGTCTATTTTTAAATGGCTAAATACAGTGTTATATTTTACAATATATTCGAGTTTTGTAAGCATTAGATTATTTTTCTTTAAATAACATCATTATCAATTTTATTAACATCAATTTTATTTCCTTCTCTCCAACCAAATAATCCTTAGAGCATACAGAGATTCATAATTATAAGAATTATTAAAAAATCATTAAGAAAGGTAAAATTTATAATTTATTTAAATAATTATAAATTCAATTAAATAAATTTATAATTAAACAAAATTATAAATTTATAGAAAATTTAAAATAAAAAAACATAATATAAATTTAAGGAATATGTTAAATTGAAAAAATTACAAATTTATTATTTATACATTATTAATTATTTACTTATAATAATTTAATCCTGTTTAAAATTATGCTAATTTTTATTACTTTACTTAATTATTTTAATGTTTTAGTATATTCCAAGCATTCATTATAATTTTGATTAAAATTTTTTGGATTTTTTTTTTCTTAAACTTTTTATAATATTGCTAATTTGTGGTTACATTAAATAATCTTATATAAATCTCCTATCTTCAGAAATTTTCACTTTGTCATCTTTTAATCTACATAACCTTCAATTCTTTAAAAAGTAGCAGAATGCTGTCGAAACGCAGATGATCCCCCCCCCCCCCCTGCTTTTTCATAAGTTAATGGAAATAATTTTCTTTCTGTAAAAATAATTTTTCCATTCATTCCTATTTTAAACAAAAACTCTATTGAAATTAAAAAAAAATATTCCCTTTCTCCGCCCATCCTATCTAAATTCTCTACTCTTGGGATTTTCGCCAAGCACAATACCTTCCCGCCAACAAAAGTCTCTTTGACGCAGCCATCTCTGACCAATTATATTACAAGATGGCAAAACCCGGTTGGGAAAAAAAAATACGCCGCTAGACGATAGTCTACGCTAAGGCTTCTATAATAGGAGCTGACGCAGCTGTTAGATTTGGAGCCCAAATTGGTGCCCAGTCGAAAAGCCAAGCTAATTTCCACCATTTTACAACCGACCTGTTCTCACACGGCGGATAAACTAAGCCTAACAAGGCCGGCTTACAGATTGGCGACTTTATCACTATGCGCGCGCCGCGCACTAACAGTAAATAAATGAAATCTGCTTCTCGCTGATTTTTACCAGCTGAAAGGAAAAAAAAAAAAAAAAAAAATTGCGAACGCGACAAGAGAGAAAGTGAAGTTCTTCCGTTAAATTAATTATGTATTGTACGTAAATGTAAGGAAGTGCACCACTAATATTAATACTAAATATTCTTCAATTCTGTTTAGTTTTGAAATCTTTATTATTTTTTTTTAAACATATTTTTCCTCCTATCGTTTTTATACACTTTTCTATCTTTCATTTTTATACATTGCTAAAATGATAGTTTAACCAGAACTTCATTACACTTGTCCATTGAGAAATTTAAATTATTTATGGTGTTCTTTTTGTTAGATATGCACTATTATTTTCTCTTCAGTTTTTATTATTTTTTTTTTTCAACCAAAATTTGCTGATTATTTCCTTTTTTCGGTCAATTAAGTTGAAATTTTTTAATAGAATAATTACTTATTTTGATAAATATGTAGAAATTAGTTATTTATAATTATTTTTCCATAGAAAATGATTTAATAACTCACACATTTTAAAACTTTTTATTGATTTACATTTCATCATTATTTATATCAGTTAGACGTGTACGCAATTCAAATATGGGAGACACAGTTTGCCCATAAAAACATTGTCTAATATCCATTTGCACCACATCTGATTTTATGCCCCTGCCACACACATACATAATCAAATTTGGTATGTAATTTTTGTGAAATGGATAATTTAAATGTGTTTTGACATATTAAATTTTTAATCAGTATTTTGCAAATTCAGAATAATATAAAATTAGATTTATCTTATATACATACAGACACAGGGTTTAGTCATCCAATATTTATTTTCAAAATATCATGGAATTTCTCATATTTTACATTTAATTTCAAATTATTGTACACTACTTTTTATATATTTTCAGTCGAGGCAAGAGTGAAGAAATTTTTTTAACAGTATTCACAATGTTATTTTGTAGATAAAGAACAGTTGGTATGCGTATGCCAATGATTTTTTAAGACATTGTCCCCCACCAAAAAGATAATTATATTTAGTCATTGTCAATGAATACCCACTATATGCATTTTTTGGAAATTTCAACATTTTGACAAACCAAATTTTTGTATAAATAGACTGCTATATTGGTCTAAGCATTATTATATAAACTGTAATCACAAATATATATATGATATATGCTATGCGAATCAGCTAGAATTTAAAAAAAGAACTGCTATTTCTTTTTTCTTTAACTTAACCTTTCAACTTGGAACAAATAATTACGTGGATATATTTACTTAGAAATTATATAAATTAGACAGTTTATCTTTCAAAACAAGTTTTTACAGCTTCATTAGAAAGAATGTTTTCTTGTTTTGGTTTGCTCAATTTAAGAGAATGCTTAACTTATGTGAAAATAATAGATTGCTAATGTTAATCCCATTGAAGATTTTTTTAATGGATATCTCATTTGAATTTTGTTTTTTTTTTTATTTTCCATTAAATTGCTTAGGTCAATTAGTATAAAAGCTGTTTTTTACATCTTCAGTTTTATTTCAGTGATTTTTTTTTTTTTTTTTTTTTTTTTTAAATAAGGATACATTCACTATTGAAACCTATTTCAATAGTAAAAGTATTCTAATAAAAAAACCCCTGAAACAATATAAAAAATAAACTTTGATCAACTTCAGCTAGTCTGGAAAAAAAAAAAAAAAAAATGAAATGCAACCCAGATATTTTTAAAAAATTCTTTCATACAATACTTAAATACAATAAGGATTAACATAAGCTAATGATTGTTAAAAAAGTCAAACGTATTTATAAAAAAAATGATAGCGAACATTTTTAGAAAGTCAAAAGAACAATAACAAACAACATAAGGCAAATAAATAAGTTTTTATTTTTTTAAAATTACATAACTCACATTTTTTTTTTTTTTTTTTTTTTTTTTTTTTTTTTTTTTTTACTGTAGACATTACATTATCTTTTTATAAATTTATTATTTTTTATTCAAACTAAAAATGTAAATGGATTTGGTACACATCAAAAGATGGAGCTGAACTGAAAAGAAAAAAAAAAATAATTAGTCATCAACAAAATAGCAAATGCACTGTAATGTTTATTTACAATTTATATAAAATAAGCATTTACATTCTATGGAAGATACAAAGCAGCTTTTTAATAAGGTATTGTAAAAGGGCTTTTAATTACACCATCTTATTTTATTCTTCTGCTTATTAAATTCAGGGGTGATATTTATAAATTTTCTTAAAAAGCTTAATTTGATTTAAAAAAAAAAAAAAAAAAAAAAAAAAGTTTCTGTTTATCTTGTGCTAAACTTACAAATATATAAGTAATTTTTCTTTTCACATGTATTTTTAAAATTAACTGAAGTACAAATTCATCGAAATGAATCACGCGTTAAGAACATTGCAGTAGATAAGTTTTAGAAAAAATGTCTCATAATTATTTTTAATGTTAATATTCAAATTTTAACTAAACATGAAAAATTATTTTATGTTAAGTACAATTTCTGAAATGTTTTTGGAGTTTGATGAATAATACTTTTTGAAAGAGCAAATTCCTAACTCCTTATGGCTCAACAAATCAGATTTGAAAAATGTTTACTAAAATATTAGAATACATTATTTTAAAAATGTAAAAAGTAATTAAAAAACAATTAGAACTTTCAAATGAAAAACTATCGATGAAAGGATACTACTTAAAATCTGCAATTAATAGAAAATTACACAATTCTCATTGATTTCAATGAGTCATTTTGAAACATTGTTGTCAATTTTCTAAAACAAAACTCTAAAGTACAGAACTTACCTTTGCAAAACATCTTTTTTTTTTGAATATCGACAATCTTTAATTAAGGAAGTTTATATTAATAATGATGTGAAATTGCTAAAACAAATAATAAAACTTTGGCATGAATAACTAAAACAGTATTACCATCTGTGGAGAAGTCGAGGAAATATTAATAATAAATGCTGTGTTTATTTGGACAAATATCAATGCTTCACCACAGGGCTCGAAATCAAGAAATTCATAAACTGGGATACTATTTAAAATTTTTTTGAACTATACTATACAAAACAGCCTGCTATACGAAATTTTTTAAAGTATAAAGAAGGTATTATATTAGGTACTTATTGGTTACCCAGGCACCAGTGTTGTCTGCCTAGATGCAATGAACATAAATTTCTTTTTAATCATACAAAAACAATTTAAAAAATACATCCAAGATTCTAAATAATAACTTTTAAAATATACAGAAAGCTATATAGTATTTGGTGGTGGTGGGGGAGGGGGGCGAGATTGCAGAAAGGTAAATTAGTTCATATTCACAATGTAGGTACTAAGTTTCTTATTAAACTGTTGTAATAATTTCATTTCAGGCTAGAAAAAGAATAGAAGTAGGAAGGAAAAAATTAGGAAAATATACACTTATTTATAGGTGTAATGTTGATTTTTGAACAAAAAAAGTTTTGTAGAAAGTTCATTTTTGAGGCATCAGGTTGAGAATGGAAGATATCTGATACATGGTCAGAAGAAAAAGTTAACTTTTGATTGAAGCATGGATAAATATTTATCTGAAAAATTAATGATGGTCAATGGTCAAATGTGTTAAATAACGATTGAAATATAACAGTCCACTGGCATGGGAAAATGAATCATTTCATCTCGTGTAAAATTATTTAATGATGATTTTTGGACGAAAAAAAGTTTTGCAGAAAGTCAACTTATGAGGCATCAGGATGAGAATGGGAGATATCTGAAACATGATCAAAAGAATAAGTTAACTTTTGATGGCAGAATGGATCAATATTGATGGTCAAATGTGTTAAATAATGATTGAAATATAACAGTCCACTGGCATGGGAGATGAATCATTTCATCTCTGGTAAAATTATTTAATGATGATTTTTGAACGAAAAAAAGTTTTGAAGAAAGTCAACTTATGAGGCATCAGGTTGAGAATAGTTAACTTTTGATGGAAGCATGGATAAATATTGATGGTCAAAAGTGTTAAATAACAATTGAAATATAACAGTCCACTGGCATAGGAGATGAATCATTTCATCTCGTGTAAAATTATTTAATGATGATTTTTGAACGAAAAAAAGTTTTGCAGAAAGTCAACTTATGAGGCATCAGGTTGAGAATGAAAGATGTCTGAAACATAATCAGAAGATTAAGTTAACTTTTGATGGAAGCATGGATAAATATTGATGTTCAAAAGTGTTAAATAACGATTGATATATAACAGTCCACTGGCATGGGAGATGAATCATTTCATCTCTGGTAAAATTATTTAAGTATGATTTTTGAACGAAAAAAAGTTTTGTAGAAAGTCAACGTATGAGGCATCAGGTTGAGAATAGAAGACATCTGATACATGGTCAGAAGAAAAAGTTAACTTTTGATTGAAGCATGGATAAATATTTATCTGAAAAATTAATGATGGTCAATGGTCAAATGTGTTAAATAACGACTGAAATATAACAGTCCACTGGCATGGGAGATGAATCATTTCATCTTGTGTAAAATTATTTAATGATGATTTTTGAACGAAAAAAAGTTTTGTAGAAAGTCAACTTATGAGGCATCAGGTTGAGAATAGAAGATATCTGAAACATGATCAGAAGAATAAGTTAACTTTTGATGGAAGAATGGATCAATATTGATGGTCAAATGTGTTAAATAACAATTGAAATATAACAGTCCACTGGCATGGGAGATGAATCATTTCATCTCTGGTAAAATTATTTAAGTATGATTTTTGAACGAAAAAAGTTTTGCAGAAAGTAAACTTATGAAGCATCAGGTTGAGAATGGAAGATATCTGAAACATGATCATAAGAACAAGTTAACTTTTGATCGAAGAATGGAACAATATTGATGGTCAAATGTGTTAAATAACGATTGAAATATAACAGTCCAATGGCATGGGATATGAATCATTTCATCTCTGGTAAAATTAATGATGATTTTTGAACTAAAAAAAGTTTTGAAGAAAGTCAACTTATGAGGCATCAGGTTGAGAATGGGAGATATCTGAAACATGATCAGAAGAATAAGTAAACTTTTGATGGAAGAATGGATCAATATTGATGGTCAAAAGTGTTAAATAACAATTGAAATATAACAGTCCACTGGCATGGGAGATGAATCATTTCATCTCTGGTAAAATTAAGTATGATTTTTGAACGAAAAAAAGTTTTGTAGAAAGTCAACTTATGAGGCATCAGGTTGAGAATAGAAGATATCTGATACATGGTCAGAAGAATAAGTTAACTTTTGATGGAAGCATGGATCAATATTTATGTGAAAAATTAATGATGGTCAATGGTCAAATGTGTTAAATAACGATTGAAATATAACAGTCCACTGGCATGGGAGATGAATCATTTCATCTTGTGTA
Organism: Maratus speculifer; assembly: GCA_964019185.1. Classification (NCBI taxonomy): domain Eukaryota; kingdom Metazoa; phylum Arthropoda; class Arachnida; order Araneae; family Salticidae; genus Maratus; species Maratus speculifer. The sequence goes on from OZ025290.1 coordinate 41,559,084, forward strand.
AAATTATTTAATGATGATTTTTGAACAAAAAAAAGTTTTGCAGAAAGTCAACTTATGAGGCATCAAGTTGAGAATAGAAGACATCTGATACATGGTCAGAAGAATAAGTTAACTTTTGATGGAAGCATGGATCAATATTTATGTGAAAAATTAATGATGGTCAATGGTCAAATGTGTTAAATAACGATTGAAATATAACAGTCCACTGGCATGGGAGATGAATCATTTCATCTTGTGTAAAATTATTTAATGATGATTTTTGAACGAAAAAAAGTTTTGTAGAAAGTCAACTTATGAGGCATCAGGTTGAGAATAGAAGATATCTGAAACATGATCAGAAGAATAAGTTAACTTTTGATGGAAGAATGGATCAATATTGATGGTCAAATGTGTTAAATAACAATTGAAATATAACAGTCCACTGGCATGGGAGATGAATCATTTCATCTCTGGTAAAATTAAGTATGATTTTTGAACGAAAAAAAGTTTTGTAGAAAGTCAACTTATGAGGCATCAGGTTGAGAATAGAAGATATCTGATACATGGTCAGAAGAATAAGTTAACTTTTGATGGAAGCATGGATCAATATTTATGTGAAAAATTAATGATGGTCAATGGTCAAATGTGTTAAATAACGATTGAAATATAACAGTCCACTGGCATGGGAGATGAATCATTTCATCTTGTGTAAAATTATTTAATGACGATTTTTGAACGAAAAAAAGTTTTGTAGAAAGTCAACTTATGAGGCATCAGGTTGAGAATAGAAGATATCTGATACATGGTCAGAAGAATAAGTTAACTTTTGATGGAAGCATGGATCAATATTTATGTGAAAAATTAATGATGGTCAATGGTCAAATGTGTTAAATAACGATTGAAATATAACAGTCCACTGGCATGGGATATGAATCATTTCATCTCTGGTAAAATTAATGATGATTTTTGAAGTAAAAAAAGTTTTGAAGAAAGTCAACTTATGAGGCATCAGGTTGAGAATGGGAGATATCCGAAACATGATCAGAAGAATAAGTTAACTTTTGATGGAAGCATGGATCAATATTGATGGTCAAATGTGTTGCATAACAATTGAAATATAACAGTCCACTGGCATGGGAGATGAATCATTTCATCTCTGGTAAAATTAATGATGATTTTTGAAGTAAAAAAAGTTTTGAAGAAAGTCAACTTATGAGGCATCAGGTTGAGAATGGAAGATATCTGAAACATGATCAGAAGAATAAGTTAACTTTTGATGGAAGAATGGATCAATATTGATGGTCAAATGTGTTAAATAACAATTGAAATATAACAGTCCACTGGCATGGGAGATGAATCATTTCATTTCTGGTAAAATTATTTAAGTATGATTTTTGAACGAAAAAAAGTTTTGCAGAAAGTCAACTTATGAGGCATCAGGTTGAGAATGGAAGATATCTGAAACATGATCAGAAGAATAAGTTAACTTTTGATGGAAGAATGGATCAATACTGATGGTCAAAAGTGTTAAAACGGTTAAATAACGGTTGAAATATAACAGTCCACTGGCATGGGAGATGAATCATTTCATCTTGTGTAAAATTATTTAATGATGATTTTTGAACGAAAAAAAGTTTTGTAGAAAGTCAACTTATGAGGCATCAGGTTGAGAATAGAAGATATCTGAAACATGATCAGAAGAATAAGTTAACTTTTGATGGAAGAATGGATCAATATTGATGGTCAAATGTGTTAAATAACAATTGAAATATAACAGTCCACTGGCATGGGAGATGAATCATTTCATCTCTGGTAAAATTATTTAAGTATGATTTTTGAACGAAAAAAGTTTTGCAGAAAGTAAACTTATGAAGCATCAGGTTGAGAATGGAAGATATCTGAAACATGATCATAAGAACAAGTTAACTTTTGATGGAAGAATGGAACAATATTGATGGTCAAATGTGTTAAATAACGATTGAAATATAACAGTCCACTGGCATGGGATATGAATCATTTCATCTCTGGTAAAATTAATGATGATTTTTGAACTAAAAAAAGTTTTGAAGAAAGTCAACTTATGAGGCATCAGGTTGAGAATGGGAGATATCTGAAACATGATCAGAAGAATAAGTAAACTTTTGATGGAAGAATGGATCAATATTGATGGTCAAAAGTGTTAAATAACAATTGAAATATAACAGTCCACTGGCATGGGAGATGAATCATTTCATCTCTGGTAAAATTAAGTATGATTTTTGAACGAAAAAAAGTTTTGTAGAAAGTCAACTTATGAGGCATCAGGTTGAGAATAGAAGATATCTGATACATGGTCAGAAGAATAAGTTAACTTTTGATGGAAGCATGGATCAATATTTATGTGAAAAATTAATGATGGTCAATGGTCAAATGTGTTAAATAACGATTGAAATATAACAGTCCACTGGCATGGGAGATGAATCATTTCATCTTGTGTAAAATTATTTAATGATGATTTTTGAACAAAAAAAAGTTTTGCAGAAAGTCAACTTATGAGGCATCAAGTTGAGAATAGAAGACATCTGATACATGGTCAGAAGAATAAGTTAACTTTTGATGGAAGCATGGATCAATATTTATGTGAAAAATTAATGATGGTCAATGGTCAAATGTGTTAAATAACGATTGAAATATAACAGTCCACTGGCATGGGAGATGAATCATTTCATCTTGTGTAAAATTATTTAATGATGATTTTTGAACGAAAAAAAGTTTTGTAGAAAGTCAACTTATGAGGCATCAGGTTGAGAATAGAAGATATCTGATACATGGTCAGAAGAATAAGTTAACTTTTGATGGAAGCATGGATCAATATTTATGTGAAAAATTAATGATGGTCAATGGTCAAATGTGTTAAATAACGATTGAAATATAACAGTCCACTGGCATGGGATATGAATCATTTCATCTCTGGTAAAATTAATGATGATTTTTGAAGTAAAAAAAGTTTTGAAGAAAGTCAACTTATGAGGCATCAGGTTGAGAATGGGAGATATCCGAAACATGATCAGAAGAATAAGTTAACTTTTGATGGAAGCATGGATCAATATTGATGGTCAAATGTGTTGAATAACAATTGAAATATAACAGTCCACTGGCATGGGAGATGAATCATTTCATCTCTGGTAAAATTAATGATGATTTTTGAAGTAAAAAAAGTTTTGAAGAAAGTCAACTTATGAGGCATCAGGTTGAGAATGGAAGATATCTGAAACATGATCAGAAGAATAAGTTAACTTTTGATGGAAGAATGGATCAATATTGATGGTCAAATGTGTTAAATAACAATTGAAATATAACAGTCCACTGGCATGGGAGATGAATCATTTCATTTCTGGTAAAATTATTTAAGTATGATTTTTGAACGAAAAAAAGTTTTGCAGAAAGTCAACTTATGAGGCATCAGGTTGAGAATGGAAGATATCTGAAACATGATCAGAAGAATAAGTTAACTTTTGATGGAAGAATGGATCAATACTGATGGTCAAAAGTGTTAAAACGGTTAAATAACGGTTGAAATATAACAGTCCACTGGCATAGGAGAAGAATCATTTCATCTTGTGTAAAATTATTTAATGATGATTTTTGAACGAAAAAAAGTTTTGTAGAAAGTCAACTTATGACGCTTCAGGTTGAGAATGGAAGATATTTGATACATGGTCAGAAGAATAAGTTAACTTTTGATGGAAGCATGGATCAATATTGATGGTCAAAAGTGTTAAATAACAATTGAAATATAACAGTCCACTGGCATGGGAGATGAATCATTTCATCTCTGGTAAAATTAAGTATGATTTTTGAACGAAAAAAAGTTTTGTAGAAAGTCAACTTATGAGGCATCAGGTTGAGAATAGAAGATATCTGATACATGGTCAGAAGAATAAGTTAACTTTTGATGGAAGCATGGATCAATATTTATGTGAAAAATTAATGATGGTCAATGGTCAAATGTGTTAAATAACGATTGAAATATAACAGTCCACTGGCATGGGAGATGAATCATTTCATCTCTGGTAAAATTAATGATGATTTTTGAAGTAAAAAAAGTTTTGAAGAAAGTCAACTTATGAGGCATCAGGTTGAGAATGGAAGATATCTGAAACATGATCAGAAGAATAAGTAAACTTTTGATGGAAGAATGGATCAATATTGATGGTCAAATGTGTTAAATAACAATTGAAATATAACAGTCCACTGGCATGGGAGATGAATCATTTCATCTCTGGTAAAATTATTTAAGTATGATTTTTGAACGAAAAAAAGTTTTGCAGAAAGTTAACTTATGAGGCATCAGGTTGAGAATGGAAGATATCTGAAACATGATTAGAAGAATAAGTTAACTTTTGATGGAAGCATGGATCAATATTGATGGTCAAATGATGTGAAAAATTAATGATTATATTCTCTTTGATGAAGATGGTGTACTGTAGATGACTGCAGGTTTTTTCTTAATTTTCATTGTTTTAGTTATTGCTTTACATCGAGTGATGAGATAATAACTTATTATTTCTTCCTTTATATTGCAGCAGGTTGGCAGAACAACATTGTTGCAATTTTTTTTTAATGCTTGAAATAGCTGCCTCATCAACTGCTATCTGTTGTTTTGTTAGATTTTTGTGATACATCTGCAGCCATCTTTCAGCCTCACGACATATTCTATACAAACCAGATTTTGCTGTTTGTAAGCCACCAAGGTTGCAGTATTCTGTGAGTATAACCCTATGTCTAGGCAAAAGTGGTTCAGCATCATCTACTGCATGAACAATAGCATCTTTGCAAGATGAACAAAATTTTCGTTTCAACATTGCAGCTAAAGCTGCGCCTGCGATGTAGTGTATGTTATTTTCTTGAGCAGGTGATGTTGTCACTGGCCCAGACAAAGGTGCTACACTTTCAGTTGCAACCTTAGTCTTCATCAAAGATAAATTTTCTTTTGCAAAACTTAGAAGGTGGGAATCGCTATCTGTAAAATAATTTGTGTTCTTCAAATCAGAAACGAATTCAGATACACAAATTAATTTTAATGCCCTTTTGGCTTGCAGCGCAGTTGGTTTCATCCCAGCTTTACGGCGAATCTGAGAAAAAACATTCTCTAAACCATCCTGGCTCAGCCTTGAAGGTAAGAAAAATGTGTATCCATTAGAAAACATTTCTGAAGCAACATTCATCACACTAGTCGTTGACATTATGATACCTGTTTGTACAGGCTTCCAACTATTACTAAATGTCATATGTTGGATAGTGTGAATGAAGTTGTTGAGGAACTCAAATTTTGTAGCTCGGTTGTCAAGTGTAATTCCTTCCTTGCAGTGCCTGGCTGACATGATTGTAAACCAGTCATTCACTTCTCGAATGAACCAAGCAGTCGTTAAAGCTTCTTTTGGCAATTTCCTCAGCCTAACAGCTGCCTCTAAAGCTCCAGCTGTTTGAATAGAAAAAAGCTGGACTGCTGTAGCCACATTCATTTTAGTGAACTGTGATGGAAATAGGTGCTCTCTGCTCAGATGGTGAAGCGACCTTAAACCTGAATCATCCAGAAATTCTGAGTCCCATAAGTCTTTCAAAAATTGGCTTCTAACAAACTTCGATGGTAGATTGTTCTTGTCAATAGCATCTTGTGGGACAATCAGGTCAGGATGCTTCAAGAAGGCAGCTCTCAAATTTTTTAGCAAATGTGGAACATCAGCTACAGAATGAATCTGTTCGGCTGAATTGCCTATGGTGTAAGTTGTGTTTCTAGTTGATTTATTAACACAAACACCAAATTCATTCCACATTGCTCGATTATTTGATCCCATATCTGAGACAGTAGCTTTAACTGAAAGGCCTATTTCCCTCACAGCTGTTATGGTAGCTTCCATCAGCTGATACATATCCAAGCCACTGCAAGATTTACCAGTAATTTCATGAGCTACAACTTGCTTCCAAGTAGATTTAAGACCTCGAAGCAAGACAACAGTATAGTGATTCCCTACACCTTCAGCAGATCCTAAAGTGATATTGCCGACAAAAGATTTATCAGAATTATCAAAATCCTGATTTCCATCTATTTCCATTTCATCAACGGAAAGAGCACAGAATCTATCAGCTGGATCCATGCATTCCACCTTTGTCTTTAACAAATGAAGCAGTTCTGTCAGAACCCCAAAGTTAACAGGGACACCCTGAATACGTCTATTTAAAGTGCTATAGGATGGAGCAGGGTAATCAGTTTTGAGTAAAAAGTTATACCCAAACTTTCCTAGAGCAAAACGTAATTTGAGGCCTTTTATAACTGCTTCATTTGACCAGAAATGCATTCTGGGTTTATTACAGGCTGAGGTGATTTGCTCTTCTGATAAAAAAGAGAGACATTTGTTTTTCTTTGCGAGCTCTGACTTCAGTTTTTCATTTTCAAGTTTTAATTTTGTATTTTCATCTTCCAGTTCCGAAATTCTCTTAAGTAAAATTTCATTTGGAATCTAGAATTTAAAGAAAGAAATTGTTCAGTTATTATTACAAAAACAATTTTACACCTTTTATTTAACCCTCTTATCCCCTCTTAAGATACAATTAGATCAATCTGCTTATTTCTGCGAAAATTTTATGCAACCAACCAACCATAAGAGAATGAAAAGGAAAAAAGCTAAAAAAAAGCGATTTTTTATGAGAGTGAGGTTTGGAATTTAATTAATTACTCAGTTAATAAATAGAATTTTGAAATTCTGAGCATTAAGTGCATCAGGAGAGATATTGGGCTACTCTCAGAAAAATTTTGAGCTTCGTACGTACCGTAGTTTTCGCTAACTATCGCAGACACACACACACAGAGCGATTTGTTATTTTATTAATATAGATAGTATATTCCGTAATTAAATAAAACAAAATTAAATTAGCCATTGAATTTTTCTGGTGTAAAAATCAGATTTTTTGAACTACATAATTTCTAGAATGTATTCTATCATGGGAATTAAAGGGTTAAACTCCGAAAAAAAAGAAAATTAAAAAAGTCAACCATTAACTTAAACGTAATTTGAGATAATTACCTGAAAAGACTCTAATACATAAGAGGTAGAGCTCAGCAAAGGAGGCATCATAGTTTTATTTGATTTGTCAGAAGGAGCCTAAAAAAAGAATTAAATAAGAACATTAAAGAAATACAGTCGACCCCGGATAAACGAATATTGACGGTTCCAGAAAAAATATTCGATTAAGCGGGGTGTTTGATTAAACGGGGAGGCATATAAATGTAATATTTAATGTGTAATAAAATGACAAAATTATTAAATATTATTAAGTGGGGAGGACTGTAATTAGAATACTTAATTTAATAAACACCTGTGCATAAGCTTTTAAAAGAAATGCTAATTCAGTATGCTATAAGTAGTGCAATATTAAACATCATACTAGATTCATATATGCAATTAGGATGAGCAAAGTTGAAACACTTATTTTAGTTACAATTTTGTGATTTTGTGTTATTGTAAAACTGTGAGGCGATCCTCAAAACTAAAATTAGATTTTTGAACACAATATTTGAATTTTCAGAACAGAAATTCAGTTAGTGAACTTGGAATCTTTTCCAGGGAGGCTCAAAATGTTTTAGAGAGGGGGGGGGGGGGGGGGCTGAGCCGCTTGTAGCAACCCTTTAGCTAGCCTAGCCCTTTTTAGCCTAGATTGCTTCAGTATTGAAAAAATTCTAAAAAGTAAGAAAGGGAGATGTAGAAATAAATCTCAGCTATTCAATGCAAAAGGAGCTTTATAAAAATATTAAAAATGCAAATGAGATATCTTTAAAAATTTCTTCCATAAGATAGTGAAACCCCGATCAATCGTTCTCGTATCCATCGTTTTCCCGCATTGATCGTTTTATTGCTACGGTCCCTGCACAAATTATACTTAAATAATGTTAACGAAACCTGCATGTATCGTTCTTTAAAAATCATTTTCCCGCATTCATCATTGTAAATTTTTTTCTCCTCACCGAAATGAAATTGAAAGTCACGCGAATCCATATGACATACAAACAGGAATTACTTTTTATCCTAAGATAGCTCATCTATGTTGTTTGTGTTAATGATGGTTACAATAATGAAAATGAAGAGTAGTTGTACGTAGCAGAGATTGTGATTACGTTATCATTGATCAAGATGTGGCACTCTACACATAAAGGATAATGCAAAAAAATGAAAATAATGGCAAAGAAACAGAGGATAACACTCATGAAGATGAAGCTGAGCTTCAATTGCCAAATCGGTCTAATGCAAATACAGCTTTGAATCTGCATGAATTCTTACATATGCATATGAAATTGCAGAAAATGACCAGAAAAAAATGTATACCTTGAAAATTTATTTTTTCATAAAAAAAGAACGGAAAACCGAACAAAATTATTGTTTTTTTTTTCTTTTATAAATATTAATTTAGCTTCGATTTATTTCTTTTACAGTTTTGTAAGTAATAAATTAGTATTTATTAGTATACTGTATGCATTGCATGCATTAGTAATGCATAAACATTGTGTTTTTTCGTGTTTTGAAGTTAACTCGCATTCATCGTTTTCCTGCATTCGTTTTTTTTCCGTACCCCTTGAAAAACGATGGATTGAGGTTCTACTGTAGTAATAATGAGTGAGACCTTCCAGGTGACAAAAGTAGCCTCTTAAACGCTTGAAGAAATTTTCTATCCTTATATTCATTTTATTTTTTGATGCAGTCAAGCAAAATCTGATTTAAGGCTATTGACACTGCTTTCTGAATGAATCAAGAATTAAAAATCTATTATTGTATGAATAAGATTAAATGAACGAAATGGATAGACACAGAGTAAAGAAAGACATCAAAACATTGTTTTACTACCTTTACAAAAAGATTACTGTTTTATTATTTAATAGAATAATTATGATATCTTAATAAAGTTTCTGAAAGTTTGTAAAATTGAATAGCCAGTAGATCATTTATCCCACTAATTTCATAACCCTGACTATAAGGAACAAGTTACTGACACAAAGACTAAGTGATATCTAAAAAAATTACCTGAACAGAATTTGATTCAGTAAATGAACTTGGGAAAGATGGCAAAACATTTTTTTGCATTCCTTGAAAAGGAACCTAAAATGAAATATGATCTCATAAATATTTAGATAACAATAACAAAATCAATTTTAATACAATATACAATGAACTATAAATTTAATTCATAAGTTACAATAAGCTACATAGATTCTATTTAAAACTAACAATTGTGATTGAATAAAAGTGTGGTCAAAATCATTTCGTTTTTTCAAGTGTGTTATAAGTTATATTAAACTACACATATTAAACTGCACATATGTATTTATTTAAAAAAAATACAATTTAAATTTTAACAAACAATGATAATTCATAAAATTTTGCAAATTTGTATAACTATCATAAATATTAAGTTATTTTACTCAGAGTTATTATTTAGAAGGGAAAAAAAGTATATAATTTTGAATTATTTGGAAAAGAAAATTGCCTTTATTACAGTGATTAAAGAAAAAGTAATTACTTTCATGGGCATATCTGCCCCCCCCCCCCCACACACACACACACATAGACCCACGCCTATGCACACATCTTATTCAAGTACTATAATTTCTTCATTCCATGGGTAAATTATATGTGGACTTCTATTCCCTCCCTTTTTGTTAAAGCCACTGAAACATAACTGCAATTTCAATCTTAAAGTGATATGTCTCAATACAGAACATCTATACTAATAAAATAACAAATCGCTCTGTCTGCGTGTGTGTGTGTGTGTGTGTGTGTGTGTGTGTGTGTGTGTGTGTGTGTGTGTGTCTGCGATGGCTAGCAAAATCTATGGGACGTACGAAGCTCAAAATTTTTATGAGAGTAGCCCAATATCTCTCCTGATGCACCTGAGCTTCAGAATTTCGAAATTCTATTTATTAACTGAGTAATTAATTAAATTCCAAAGATCACTCTCATAAAAAATCGCCTTTTTTCTTCTTTTTTTCTCTTCTTTCAGTTATGGTTGGTTGGTTGCATAAAATTTTCGCATAAATAATTAAAAAAGCTGGGAATAGACCTTTAAAATACATAGACTGGCAAACTGTCAGTTTAAATGATGATTTTTTATCACAGTGGTTGTAAACCATGGAGGAAAAAGATAGGTGGTGGTGAAGTGAACCGAAAAAAGGGTTGCAATATTAAATCATTTATCGCTCAAATTTTAATGTCCCAAACAAAAGCATGTGGAAGTGATTTTGTATTAATAAGACGAATTGAAAGAAATGAATTACAGCCGAAGCGTATTTTATGAAGAAATAGTAATTTTTTAAAATGGTCTTTTTTCTATTATATTATTTATTTTTAAAAAAATGTTTGCTTTTAAAATAATTGAAATTGATAAATTCGAAATAATTAAATGTCAAAATAAAATAAAATAAAATATTGAAAACATTTGATTTGAACTAAAAATTGTATTACTAAAAGGTTTCTTTTTTTTTCAGAACTTTTTAATACTTTATAACGTAGATGAAAATATGGTTTTAATATAACAACATATTAATAACTCTATATCAATATATAAAATATATTTATGAAAACATTCTTTTAAAATCATGCGCGAAAACTTAAATAACAAATATTAGTCTAAAATCTAGATTTCAGAGTGCAGACGATTTTAAGACATTAACGAAAGAATGCTAACTTTTCAAGCAAAATCTTAAATGATGCTTCTATATTGATATTTCAAAGTGACGGCTAGGTTACATTTATGTTATATTTAAGTTACGGTAGGGTAATGTTAAGTCGCAGTTAGGTTACAGACAGATTATGGTTATGGTACAAAAGTTTACGGTTAGGAATTTGTCCACAGAGTCAACATTACGCATGCTTTGATTAAAAATATACACTTTTGTTAAATGGCTCTGAAATTATAATACTATATACCAATCTTTTATCATCGCGTATCGATTCATTCAAGGTATAGTCGGATTTAAGAATGATATAATTAGTTTGAAATTCAAAATATTTCACTTGGGATTTCTATGTGAAAAAAATAATTAGTTACGTGATTTAACAGTGATTTTTACGGGTAAATATCAACACTTTAACACGAAACTAACGCAATCGTTGGATACATGTTCCCTCCCGTGTTTCTCATTGCTCATTTTAAGTATTTTTAGAGATTAATATTAGTTGTTGTTTTTAAAACCGATTTTTCACAAAGTCAGCTGCAACGTATTTCAGACAATACATTTCTGCATGCTTCCAGTTATTGATAAAATCATACAAATTTCAAGTTCGTTTAATATTGTTAATACGGACCCGGGCAACGCCGGGCGGGTCAGCTAGTTTGAAATAATCCAAATAGACTAAAACTATTGCTCTTAAGGCAAAGAGAAGAAAAAATAATTCAGTAATAACCAATGATACTGCATCAATACTCAGTAATGAACAGTTTACGCAGTACTGTGGAATCCAAATCAGACCTATTTTTGAGAAAAAGAGTGAGTCATAGTCACTAGAAAACAAGCAGACTCCAACTACAAATTTTTTTTAGACAATTTAAAGTGAAATCAAATTAATTATGTGTGATTTTAGATCTATGAAATGAAGTATTGCTATTTATGAACTACTGAAGTTAAAGATGTCAACTTTACTGCAGCCTACAAAATAGAAGAAAAAATTCTAAAATATCTTTTTTATACAAGCAACACTAATTTACCTACCTGGGTACTAATGTGGCAATCCCAAATTCGGGATAGGGGTTTGAATTGTTAAAATATCCCTGAGTCAAAGTTGATCATTTTTCCCACTAATTTCATAGCCCTGATTATAAGGAACAAGTTAATGACGCAAAGACTAAATGATATCTAAAAAATTACCTGAACAGAATTTGATATAGTAAATGCACTTGGGAAAGGTGGCAAAACGTTTTTTTGGATTTCTTGAAATGGAACCTAAAATGAAATATGATCTCAAATATTTAGATAACAATATTAAAAAAGATTAATGTCAATAATGCTAAACTAAAAACATTTTTCAATCTAACATTCTGTAGAAAATAAATTTTTAAATATACAAAATCAATTTTAATACAATATGCAATGAACTATAAATTTAATTCATAAGTTATAAGATTTAGAAAAAAAATAATCAGTTAAAAATAATAATAAATAAATCTTGGGATTACCATTACACACTGTTATTTAAAATTGTGACAATCATTTTTTGTACTACGGTTCTAAAATGTTAATAACCTAAAATAACCTTTTAACAGTTGTTGGACAACAATTTTGGCTTAGAAATAGGAAGCTTCATAATCAGAATGAGCCTGATTACGAAAGATTAGCCTTTGTTAAAGTACTATTGGAGAGTTAATGAGACTTGTATTATTAATTTAGATATCTTTTTTTAGATTTCATAATTATTCTATGCTGCTCAGTTATTAAATAAAAGGGAAAAGTTCTAAAATCAGTATAATCATATTTTTAAATATTAGTATTTTCAATTATTCAACTATGTAAATTTTGATGAGAGTTGCATTATTAGGTACCGTATTTTCGGGTGTATAGTCCGCAGCTTATACAAGAAAAAAACCTTCGAAAAAGCTGGTGCGGGTTATACAAAGAGATTTTTTTTAAAAAAATTGGAAATCTTAATATTTTTTCTACAATTTTTAAACCTCAAAAAATTTGAAAAAAAAACATTGAAATTTGTAAATTTTTTTCGCTATGCCGCGAAATATAGGGAGTTCTCTCATGTTTGTAAAAGCTTTTATTATTATTATTATTATTGTTTAAATACAGTTATTTCTGGGTTTGGAAGAACTGTTGCAACTATCGTCAATATTGCACTAACCGGAAGTGAGAAATAATGACGCTCGAACGCAGTTTGCTCTTGATTTGAGAGGGTAAAAACAATAGTATAACATGTTACTTATTTTAAACTTACTTTTTGCTGAATAAGTCGTTTTAACGTTAACTGAAATCAGTTTATTAGTAGAGATGTGTCATTTGTTGAGGAACGATTCAAAAGGAGTGATTCCGGCAGTGGAACTAAACGAACGATTCAAAAAAGAAACAAACTCACGTAATCGGTCTGAAACTCTGAAAAGGGCGAAATCCTCGGATTCGTTCCGAAATGAAACAATTCCGAAAAGGTTCAATTCCTCGGACTTGTTCCGAGAAGGAGCAATTCCTATGACTCGTCCCGTAATGAAACGACTATGAAAAGGAAGGATTTCTCGGAATCATTCCGAAAAAGAACGACTCCTCTGAATCTTTCCAAAATGACGTAAATCACACATTTTTTTTTTTTTTTTTTGTTCTTTGCAACAGGGCAGGGTAGATTACTTTTTTTTAAAAAATAAACTAAAAATGATCTTAAACTAAAAACTGTCAAGGTAGGAAAGGTTCCAGATTTTGTACTCTACAAACACAAAGGGGTGCTGCAGCACCGATTCGCTAGCAAACTATTTTCCGAAATTTTATTCATAGATTTTTTTAAGGTCTCGCGTATAAGTCGAACCCCCTCCACTTTGAAATTCTTTTTTTTGTCTAAAATTTCTCGACTTGTACTAGCGTATATGCTTTAATGGCTTCTAATTTCGAACCCATATAGCCCGCGGACTATACACCGATGAATCTCTGCGGCTTATACACGAACTTTTTTTACTGCACTGCTTGATTTAAGAGTGCAGGCTATACACCCGAAAATACGGTATATAAATTTATATATATTTTGGTATACATCATATTATTCTACATTACTTGGTTATAGAATTATGGAAAAAAGTTCTATAATTATCAGGCTAATCATGTTTTGAAAGATTGGATTGATGTCAGACAAGGGCATCAAATTCAATGCTAAACAAACAACAAAGTATAAATAAAAAAACAATAAATCTTATTTTAGCAGTAGTATAAATTGATTTGCTGTTGAAGATTAGATACAGTCAATTCTATATCACTATCAGTAGCAATAACAATTTGAATCAATATTTAAAACTGAAAAATCATTTCTCAGAATAAACATGTAATTATTTTTTTACCGCATTATCAATTAAGATTAATTGATTAGAAAAAGAAATTACCCGTATTTGATTGCCTGGAAGAGACTCTGATGTTGTAGTACCTTTTCCCTTGGCAAAAATAGTAGGCACAGCATCTCTCTTCAGCTTTTTTGAACCTCTAGCATTGTGTCCGTCATACTGTGATTCTTCGAAGTGAGCCTTTAACAAAATATAATCATATCAATATTACATTGCATGCTAATTCTTTCCATTTTAAATGGATTTTAAAAAATTATAAATAAAAAAAATTACAGAATATAGCCTCAATTTAGCAAATTTATATCAGGAACTAACTTATAAAATGAAGATATGTAAGTGTGAATATTGAATTTGACAAACCATCTTGTTTTAAAAAATTGTTGAACATTTTCTGTTAACTCTGGGAAATCTGCCAATATATAATAATCTGCAAATGTCTATTATCTGTACGACACATTGGAATGTAAAAAATGAAAATTATCATAGTCATTATGATAGTATCTCATAAAGTTAAATTTGATGTTTTTTCCAGTTATCTATTTTCTAATGAATAAATATTTAAATATAAATGGGATATAAATATTTAAATTTCTTTGAGTAACAAAATTTTATCTCTGAACAAGAGATAATGAGTTTTCATAAACTACAGAATGTATATATATATATATGATAATAAGTTAAAAATGAAATTACCACTGTGTTGTGTCAATGTTTAAAATAATGAATAATCACTAAAATTTATACCCTATGTGATTTAATTTTTCTTTAAAATCAACTTAGAAGTTACTCTAAAAATATATTAAAGTAAGCAATATTACATTATATTTTACTTCTCCATTGTAATTAAATTTTTGTGTAGACTTAAAATATAAAAAATAAAGTGTAAACAAAGGAATTTTCTACAATATTAAAAAATGTATAATTCACAAAATTCTTGGTCCCTAAGTGTGCAGGTTTCGCATGCTTGGAGGCAGTAAATATTTATCAATTCAAACATTTAAGGATATTCAAAATTTCAGGTAATATCCTAAATCCATGTTTTAATATAACCCTGGCATTACTTTTGAAATATAGTTTTATTTTCCAGTTGTATTATTTATAGTTTTAATTTCAAGTGCACAAAATGCTATGTTTCTAGATGGAGAAGAAAGATAATTTAACATTTCAAAGGTATCTAGGTTTTCAATTTTTATGTCATTAAAATTGCTAAAATTTCATTTTAAGAAATGCTTCCTTCGT
The DNA here is from genome assembly GCA_964019185.1 of Maratus speculifer. Lineage (NCBI taxonomy): Eukaryota > Metazoa > Arthropoda > Arachnida > Araneae > Salticidae > Maratus > Maratus speculifer. Next base: position 41,574,363 of record OZ025290.1, read on the forward strand.
TATAAGTTTAAGCAACATACATTCATTATTTTTCATTGTATAGGGTAGAGTGCCAATAATGGATGTTCCTAAATGTTTTTAGCTCATTAAAAAATTATCAATTAAATTTTTTATTATATTATTTTTTCATAGCTGCCCTTTACACGTTTTATAATCTAGGTTATTGTTGAAACTCTTAAAACAAGTAGGAATAAGTCCCCCCCCCCCCCCCAAAAAAAAAAAGAAAGAGCTGACTTCATTTAATAAATTTATATATTCATTATTTTGTTGCCTATTTAAATAAAATTCACCATTTAAATAAAAAAAGTTACAGAAGTTTTTAAAAATTTATTATTTTCTATTGTAAACATTTATTCACTTTGACAAAAATATTTCTATAATATTAATGAAATTTATGGTAATAATGAAACTAATAGGTTTGCACATCAGTGGCCTTAAATGTCATAGTTCTGCAATTTTTAAATTATTTTAGTTGGTGTTTAAAGCATCCAACCTGCAGTATCATTTTTTTCCATATTAGTAATATTAATTATTACAAATATTTTTGGTGATCTAACTGTTAAAAATAGTGGAAAATAAAGGAATCTATGCACTAATACTTGAAAACTTTATTATATATATATTATCCTCTAAACCTTGTACTGCCTCAATAATTTTATAACAGCAATTCATTGATATTTATTATTTTAAATTATCTAAAATAATTAAAATACATTTCTGGCAATAATTATGATGATTAATTCAAACAGCGAATAATTCTCACAAATATTTGATTAATTATTCATATCCCAACTATTTACTTTATTTAAGGTAACTATTTTGTTTCATTTGTATGTTTTTATTAAATCTTGGTTTTAAATAAAGTCAGTAAAACAATTGTATATATCTATTACTATTGGTGCGGAATATATTACTGGAATTTTAAGTGTTTTGAGAGTGATTGAATGTTGTTCATAAAATCATATAATATTGAAAAAAAAAAATTATGAATTTAAAAAAAAAAAAAAAAAAAAAAAAGTAAGACATTTCTTAACGTTGTCCATTATTACACTATTTCCGGATTCTAGTTACATGACAAACATAATGTAATCAGACTTTTATTCATTGAAATTTCATATACAGATATTTCAGCTAAAACTATTTTATATGTATTTTAAAAAAGTATTTGGAAAAAAAATAATTTTATTACGCTAGAATAAATAAATTACAATGGAAAGTACTTTAATGCTCAATACTTTAAATATAAATTTGTTAGGAAATATAAAATAGGTAAAATTTTTATTACAGAACTCTGCGGATTTGTAAACATTGGCGAAATCAGAAAAATACGTCGCCAATAACAGTAAACAATTTTAAACAATAACGATCTATGTACATTCTTCTTCAGATAAATCGATTTATGGATGAGTAAATTTCGAATAAAAATGTTGAATAACACATTCAAATATTAAAACCGATATTTTAATTAATAAACAGATCACACTCACCTCACAGATTCTGGCATTCTGACCAGGAACCCATCCGCTTGCTCCACAGCAGTCGATCCATTTTCTTTTTCTTTGCTCATTAGCAGGAAATCTGAAGAATTGATGGCCTTTATGTCGGGAATTGTTTTTACAATCATCGACGGAACACTGGACCATGTTTACAATTAAATTATAAAAAATAATAGCGGAAAAAAAATCACGTGAAACGTCTAGCGTGCACAAAGCAATGGCGGACAACGCATTCGAATATGACAGTGACAGAGCCTTTTAAGTATGGCAACCCAACTTCAACTCCCGCGCGGTAGTTTGGTGTTTGATGGTAAAGTGTGCACCAATAATCCGCAACAGAATGGAGTTGCGGCAGCCTCTATTATAGGAGTTCTAGTCTACGCTAGCGAAGTGTGACGTCATTCATCACTTGTCGTCTGCTACGGTCACATGAACCCAATCGCCTAATGTTAAACGCCTAGAGACAAGCTTTAAAAATTCATATTAAACCAATTATCATTTTTCGAACGCTTTTATCACTTGATTTAGATATTTTTAGGCAAGATGTATCAATTGCGTAAGTGTAATTAATGTATTTTAGCTGAAATTTTTGTATATTTGTTTTAAAATATCAAAAGGCTAATATTCTGGTCCAAATCATAGCTATTTGTTAAAGGACAGGCGCCATCTATGATCAATAAAGGTCATTATTATGGACTTTATGTGATAGGATTAAAAAAAAAAAAAAAACTCGTTTAGATATTTTTTGTTAAATATTTATGATCTTCAATCATTTAAAAAATTCAAAGATGAGCAGAAAATTATATTTTTATTAATCTGATTATTAAATAAAATTGATTTACCATGTGTAATATATAAAGTTTGTTGTTTAATAACAAACTCAGAAAACTAAATAGCGTTAATTGTATATATAAAGAGAAAGAGAGTCATAAGCTTTATTTAAAAAACGTGCAAAAAGTTAATTTATGCAGAATAATTATTTTAAAAAACCTTATAAGATTTTTTTTTTTTTTTTTTATAAAAGTCCATTTTAAAAAAGAAAAACAATCATAATTGTTTAAAAAAACTATGAATATTTCTTTAAATTAATTTTTTCTTAAAGTTTATAAATTAAAGGTTATGACAATATTAAACTATTATTGTGTTAAGAAATTTTGAATAATACATATAAATAAGAATTTAGTGCATATGAGAGTATTGCATATTTGCTAATAATTGCCAAAATCTTCGCCATACCTATATCAGTTTTGAGTAACGAAAATCAATAATTAATTTACAGTGCAGATGCATAAATATGCATACACACACGCACACAAATATATATATATATTAATCACATTTTATAATCCCGTAAATACTTTATTCCGCTTCTCCCTCAAGCTATCATAACATTTAAAAAATACTAATGTCATAATTTTTAATTTAATAAAAAGCTAATTAATCTATCCCAAATAATATTCATCGAAGGAAAATTTATAAGTAAACAAGATTTTTAAAAACAAAGTAATCTTTGAATTTCAACATTCTCATATTTCAAATCTGGCAGCCACATTTGTAAATATGTATAAAAAAGTGTAGCATTAAAACTTTTTAGTGTCTAAAATTATTACTAAATTAAATTAATAATAACAATAAATAAAATAAAAATAATAATCCATCAATATGCAAGGTAAATAAATTGTATTTTATGATCAAATTATTAAAACATCAATTTAACAACATTAATAGCATTAATAATTATTAAATCATTAAACGATTGAAAGTTGCAAATATTCGGTAAAAATTATGTAGGTAAATGGTAAATAAGATATTTAAAAATTATTTTACACAACTAAATATATAAACGTAGAAATTAGAACTAACAGAACTAATTTTACTAACAGATGGCGTCACTCCTAAACTTAAGCAGCTCGGATTTGTGTATTAACACTGGATTTTTAACTTTTAAAATTAAAAAAACATAAATTTGAGTTAAAAATAACTGAATTACATTTATGCAAATAATGTCTCTTATATCAATGTATCCAAATCAAGGGATAAAAATTTCAGGAAAGAAAATATTTATTTTATAACGATTTTTTAATATATCTGCTAAGGGCGTGTAACATAAGCGGCTTGGCTTCATGTGACCATAGCAGACGAAACCAGAAGATACACGTCATCACTTCGCTAGCGTCTTCCGATCTCCTTCAAAGCAGAAAGCAGTGCTGCCCTCTATATTATCTAGGGGGCGCTGGTCGTAAAAGCACAGGAAAAAAAAAAAAAAAAAAAAAATCGAGTGTTTATCAACATTTCAACACGCTGTCTCATGCTCGTGCTCCGTCCGTTGATCATTGATCCGTTGATCACTACTTTAACGTTATTGTTAGTTGTCTAATTAATGTTTTGTTAATTATGGAATTAAAATTGTTTGATAGGAGATTCGGAAATTTCCTTAAAGCTTCTGGTATTACGAACAAGCGAATATGTTGGACCTGCATTATTCGCTTCATAGACAATAATTGGTGTATTAATGATCTGTTTGGATCAAGCAGTGGAAACAGACTTGTTAACTTCTGTGTAGGCATTTTATTAGAACATGATTGCATTGATAAGACATACCTGTATAAGTTCCTAGAATTGTATTTTCGATGGCACTTTCATAACTGCATTTGTGAACACAAAACTTTGGAGGTTGAACGTGAAGTTATGAAACCCCTAAAAATACTTGAATCGTCTGAAATTAAGCCTTTTTCAGAGATTGACTTTGAAAGCCTGCCAAGCTGTATCAGTGATGTGAAATTTATGATGGTTTTGTCCAAATATGGTATTCACGCAGAAAATTCAGTTTTCAACATCATCAATGCTAGGAATTCGTTAAAAAAATTTTTGTATGTGTTTTTGTTAGTTACATATTTTGAATATTTTTTTCACTTAAATATAGAGCGATTTAAAAAGGAATGGAAAAATGATTTTATATTACACATCTTTACTTAGTTTTGTGCAACTTACTCAAATTTTATATTTATTTAATTTTAAATTGTCTTTAATAAGCATTTAAAGAACAATTATAAATTCAGACACACACATTTTTTTTATTTTTTAACTGCCTTCCTCTCCTCTCCCCCTCTTTATTTTAAAATGAGAAATTTATATGAGTAGCAATAATTCAATATCAAATGACTCATTCTTTTTGCATCCACAATGTCAATGTTAGTATTCTTGCAAGTTTATTTCATGTAAAAGTTACAGGAAAACTTAAACAGATCTGACTAATAATATTAAAAGTGTGACAGTTTAATTTTATAATAGGAGCCGAAGAATATTTTATTCTCCTTCCTTCCTATTCTATAAAAAAAAGAAATGTATAAAAAATTCTGTGGTTTTTTAACATCATTTTTCAGAGTGTTTTCAAATAAATAATACACAAGGATACCTTAAAAATTACCTACTACGACATACAAAGAGATGGTTCTTGTTTAAAATTTTTAATTAAATAATTGTAGCACAAAAATAACAGAAAAAAACTTAAATGGAATATCTTGTACAATTATTTTACAATATCAAAAGAACTAATTCATTTTTGTCGAAAAAATAATAATATCCAAGAGCATTCTATAATGCACATTATTAATTTTGCTAACCTTTCTTAATATAGAACACTGTTTTTTTTAATTTGTTCTGAATGAAAGATAAGTTCAAAATGTTCTTTCAAGACCAGCATTACTTGCTGGTAACAGGGTTGCAAAAAAACCCAAGTGGGTTTTATTGGGTAAAACCCACTCTAAAAAACCCATGTTAAAGCGGCTTTTATTGGGTTTTTTAATATTTGTGGTCTAAGTGTTTAATATTCAGCAGGTTTTGTATTAGTTTTTTAACTTTTGTGCTTAAAAGTTACACTATCCTATCAAAATAGATTGTGAGTGTACTGCTAGATATGACAAAGCCAAAATAAAATATTATGCTTAATTCTTTTAAAAACTTGTTAATATTATAAAAAAAAAGTGCCAAAATCAATATATGTAACTAATTATAACATTTTCGCATAATGAAAAATGACAAGATCTTTTATTTCAAGATTCAACAATGTAAAATTTCATAATGTCTCAGGGCTGCCAGTTGGTCCCTATTTCCCTAAAAGTCCCTATTTTCACTAAGAGGTCCCTAAAAGTCCCTCTTTATCTATACTGTGTGTAAGTTAATTTTTTCCTTACATTTTACCAAAATTTATCAAGAAAATTTACTTTTTTTAAAAATTTAATGTTGTAGATGATTGCACATAACTGATCATAGTGGAAGAAATGAAAAAATTGTAGTGAAAAAAACCCTGCAATTTTGGTCAAAGAGTCCTGAAAAAAACCTGCAATTTTGTTCAAAAAATCTCGAGAAAACGCCTTTATCGGTAAAATTTCATGAGAAAAATGTGATTTTTATGAAAAGATTGCTAGAAAAATGCGATTTTTCCTTAATATCACGAGAAAAACATGATTTTTGTCTAGGGATTGTGAATAAATGCTATTTTTTCCGAGATTTTTGCCAAACGACAATGAAAAACTGCAATTTTCGTCTTAAGATTGTAAAGAAACGGGATTTTTATCAAAAGATTGTGAGAAAAACACGATTCTTATTGAAAGATCACGAGAAAAATGCAGTTTTCGTCCAAAGATTGCGAAAAAAGCACTATTTTCGTCTAAAGATTGTGAGAAAAACGCATTTTTCATCAAAAAGTTGTAAAAAAACCTCAATTTTGTTAAAAAATCTCAAGAAAACATGTTTATGGTCAAAAGATCGCAAGAAAAATGCGATTTTTATCAAAAGATTGTTAGAAATTTTTTTTTTTTTTTTTGTCTTAAGATCACAAGGAAACGCCATTTTCAGCAAAAAAATTGCGAGGAAAATGCGACTTTTGCCAAAAGATCGTGAGGTAAATGCAATTTTTGTCAAAAGATCGCCAGGAAAAGGCAATTTCGTCAAAAGATTGCAAAAAAAAAAATGCGATTTTTGTCTGAAGATTGCGGAAAAAATTCAGATTTTACCAAAGAATTAAAAATAAAAAGTTCTTAAAAACTTTTACATTAAAAGATCATGAGAAAGGTGGTATTTTCCCCTAAGTATCAAAGGGAAAATGCAAATTCCATCAAAGCATTACAAAAAAAGAAAAAAAAACCCTGGGAATGCCGTTGAAAAAATGTATAATTAATGTAGGGAAGGATTTCCTCTCTCCCTCTTTGCTGTAACTTTTCATAAAATTTGCCGTGAATTTCAGGGTTTTTTAGAACTTTGAATTTTTTTGTTACAGAAACTCATTTCATTTAAATTTATTACAAAAAAATCATTTATAACCTTCATTTCAATTATGTTTGTGTTCGTAAATGCAAATTATATAAGTGATGATGATTCAGAAAATAATTGTAATAAGTGTTAAATATTGCTGGAAAAAACAAAAAAGCGTACTATTCCTGAAACCGGTATTTTAATCCTAAAGTGTGCTAAAAATTTCTGAAATTGTCAGGAATGAACTTTAAATAGTTTATTTATGTTATAGTTTTTACAATGTTGATGTCTGTGTTGATACATATGTTAGTGTATTAAAACATGTGTCAATATATTTACATGTAAATGAAACTTATAAAATTCCTATATTTTCTTCAAAAAAATTCCTATATTTCCTATAATATTTTTGAAAAAAGTCACTTCTAGGCCTGATGGATGTGATGCGTCTGATTTTATTATTTTAGTATATAACTATTTTAATGACTGGCCATCCAGGTGGGAAGATTTTAGTTTTATACAAAAAAAAATTAAGTGTTCCTGCACATAGATTTATGAAACATGTGCCAAGCAGATGGTTAACTCTGGAACCTGCAGGAAATTGGTTGTTAGAACAATGGAATTGTCTCCATGAGTATTTTTTAAAATATATTCCATCTAGAAAAGAACAAAGGACACTAAATACAGTCAGCTACAAAAAAATTGTTGAATATTTGAAGGAGAAAACAATGAAATGTCAGTTACTGTTTATTATATCTAGTGCCAAACTATTTGCCCAGTTTTCTGCATTTTTCCAAAGGGAAGATCCTCTGATCCACTTAGTGTATGATGAAATAAAATGCCTTATCATTTTACTTAACAGAGAGTGCGTATTTGCAAACAGTCAGCCATTATATCTTTCAAGAATGATGTCAGTCAAGATCCCTTTGAGAGTAAAAATTTAATCTCTCCAAGAGGTATTGTTTTTAATGAAGAATTGCAAAAAAAGTTTTTGCAATTATCTGAAAAAGATAAAGGTTATGTTTTAAGTGATGTGCAACATCATTATATAGCTTCTGGTAAATATCTTTACAATAAGGATATATTGCAAAATTAAAACTTGAAATATCTCAGTTGCTTAAACCCAGAATTCAAAAGTACTCCGAAAAGTTTTTAAAATATTGCTAAACTTGTACAAAAATTGCCTATAAACATTGAAATTGATGCCCTCTTGGATGAATGGAAAATTTGCAAGCTCAGTCAAGAGGAATCTGAAATAAATAGGATTGATTCATTTTGGGCTACTTTTATTAACGCAAAAGAGGAAAAAGGAGGATTAAAATATCCAAATCTTTCTCTTTATTTTGAAGAGTAGCCTCAGTTTGTACCATGGCAGTGCAGATGTAATACAAAGATTTTCGCTTTCACATCAAATTCTTTCCGAAGACCGGGCCTCTATGAAAGAACGGATGCTAAATGCTAGGCTAAACTTAGCAGATGCTTCAAGACATCATTATGAAAACCATGCAGCTCTAGTACCAGTAACTAGTAAAATGATAAAAAAAGGCTAATATTGCATATCAAAATTATCGAAGTTACCTAGAAAATGAAAAGAGAGAAAAAGAAAAAAAAAGGAAAGTACAACTTGAAGTGGAAAAAACTACAGAAGAGGAAGGAATCAGAAAAAAAGAAGCTGAAAAAGATAAAAGTACAATTGTAGTTCTTGACAAAATTTTAGAAGATTTAAACAAAAATGTGAATGAAGAAGTAACTGTATTGGACAGATTGATCGATGAAGGCAATGAAAGGTTAAAAATGCTTTAGAAAAAGGAAATTTAACTGAAGCTAAAGTGATTAAAATATGATTGTAGCTGGTATAACAGCTAACAAGGAACTGGAAGTAAAAAAGGATAAAGCTGATAGCTTGTCTAGTGTTATAAATTAGAAAAAATAATTTAATTACAAGTTTTATGAGTAACAATTCTAATGAAGGTTAATTTAAGATATTTCTAAATATTATATTTGATTAAATAAAAGTTTTTTTTAAAAAAAATTGGCTTTTATTTGTTAAAAATTGTATTTGATTTGTACAAATATTGTGTTTATTTTTCAGGTCCCTAAAAGGTCCCTATTTCAGACTTTTGGTCCCTAAAAAGTCCCTTTAATCATTAGGTCCCTAAGTCCCTACTATTTTGTACCAACGTTGCTGGCAGCCCTGATGTCCCAACCAGATACAAATTTGACTAGTGACTTTTTGGCCAGTATTGGTTAAAAGGAAAGGAGGGGACTTTTTTCAAAACACTCGAATATATATTTTTTGTTTATTTAAATCAGGATTTTTACCCTATACTTTATTTCCTAATATATATTATACCATCTATACTTGTTTATAAAAAATAAACATCATTGTTTATTATATAAGTATATTATTAAGTAAGTTCATTTGTAAAATATTTTTAGTAATAGCTCTGTATTATGTTCAGAGAATAAACTGTTCTATACAATGAACCATGGATATCTTGAAAATATTATCAAGCATCCTTTGATTGGTAAAGAATAAAACATTTGTCTAAAAATGTGTTTTTAGTGGGGAATATTGATAAAAAGCAATTTATTAAAGTAGCTTTCAAATATGTGCTATGTGGTTATTATATTATATTATATCATATAATATCAGAAGTAAAAGCATTTTTTACAACATTTTACATTAATTTATTTTATTGTGTTATTTCAATAAAAAGTCATTGTATATTAAATTAATTAATAAAAATATCAAAAGATTTTTAAATATAATACATACTTTCTTGAAATAAGAGACTTCCCCTGCTATCACCTCTTAAAAAAACAAAAAACCCGAAAAAAACCCACCTGGGTTGGGTTTTTTGCAACCCTGGCTGGTAATGTCATTGAGGATGTAAAATTTTAAAAATGTTCATTTTTACCGATATGTGTTTTTAAAAGCAATCACCCACAGAAGTCATGACATTTTCCAGGACTTCCTTGGGGAAATATGTTTGTTTTGCTAAGGGGTTATTATTTACGGCACAAAATTTAGATTAATATAAAAAGGCAATTTTCTTGCTCTTTCTTTATGCTTAAATGTCAATTTTGATCCCATATACTTAAGACAAATTGAATAAGCTAGTACTGCATTAAATGAGATTTAAATCTTACATTTCTGAGTTTCCATAATAGTTCCATAATAGTTCCATAATAGTTCATTAAGCAAATTTTATGAGCAGCTGCAATAGATCAGTCATGTTTTTTACTTTTATCTAAAGCAACAGCAATAGATTTTAATATTTGTAACAGGTATTTAACTCTTTATAATTCATGATATTTATTTATAATTTTAACAACTGCTATGTCCTTTATGATTTTCAATTATCTGCAAATAATATGTCAGATCATTCTTCTTGAAAGATTCAAAACTATCAAATTCTAATACGAGTTTCCCCCAGAGGGTTTGAGGGGGGCGCTCCGCCCTTCCTGCCGTTTAGTTTAAAAAATAGCGTCCCTCTTGCCTTTCATCCAAAAACTAGCGCCCCTTTTGTCATTCATTAAAAAAAAAATAGCGCTCTTGCCTCACATTTGATAAAACGCAGTCCTCCAGCGATGATCTGAACATGCTAGAGTGCATAAATTACGCAAAAGATCGGCGACAGAACGCAAAAAATAGCCTCATATAAGCGTCCCGTGAATCGGGTAATTTCGTCAAAAAGTCGCTAAAAAAAATGGTACGTTTGGTTAAAAATCGCTAAATAACGACAAATTTCTGGCAAGATATGCAAAAAAAAAAAAATGGCTAATTTCGTCACAAAATTTCCCAAAACAGCAGATTTCATGGCATAGTCCATGTCAATTCAGGCAGCCAAAGAAAAAATCTTACCTTCATAGTCTCAGAAGTTCTTTGATTGAACATATGTTAAAATTCAGGAAAAAATAAAATTCCCGTAATTTTTGGTTTTCCCCCAAAAAATTTCTGGACCGAGATACAGGGTGCCAAAGATGGCATCCCGAGCACCTTTTCCCGTTTGCGATTTTGGAAAAAAGTTTAAAGTGCTATATCTCTGAAACGATGCAAGATATCTCGTTGCAGTTTATTTTATTTTAAAGATAATATTTTTCTGCTTAAAAAGATATACTCTATTTTGAAATATGTATTTAATTATTTTTACAGCAGCCTTCTAAAAAAAATTTTTTTTAATCAAAAATAATTTTTTTCTCAAAAATGCCAATCTTAAAAATTTTGATTTTTTTACTGTTAGTCAATACCATTGAGTACTATTTTCACTGTAAAGGAGAACTTTCACTTTTGAGTTTAACAAGTTTTAGAATAATTTCAAGAATTTAGAGAATTTTACAGGAACTGCATGTCAAAAGTTCCAATAAAAGTCTCTCAATTTTTGTTTATTTGTATCATATATAGCCTATTACATATCCTAAACACTTTAGAAATCACACGTCAAACATGGTAAATGAGGTGCATTCATACTATGACTAGTTTTATAAATATTTAGATCTTGATGCAATAAGTATTACACTCTTGTGAAAACTGGCATGAATACAACATTTATTATGTTTCTATATATTAAATTCAGTAATACGGAAGTAATATGAATCCATCTTAAAAAGAACGTAATCACCAGGGCAACCTAGAATCATTACCTATCATGGGATATTTAATTATGTATGATAGAATTTAATAGAATGAACAATCATCCACTAATATCATAGTGATGGGTATATTCATCTATTACTATCATAGTACCTATATTGCACAAACTTTGAACAGCAAGCAAGAAAGAAGAAATTTCATTTGTCCAACCAAGATCTCTGAAACAATTGCAAAATATTCAGATTCAAAATTTATAAAAAGTAATTTTTGTTGCCAGTGTATATTACTGTGAGTGGTGGATTGCAAAGGTAAATGATATCAGTTGTTTATGAAATTGTCCTTAACTTTATGCTCCCATTTGGATCGGTTGTTGGGTATAGATTTCCACCTGTAAGACAGCAACATCACCACCAGTGTTCACTTTCTATTCACAGTGTTTTAAGGATTATGGAAGCCCCAGACCCTATTAGTTAAACAGGAAGGCATCACTAAATATCAAAGGAAGATACAGATACTGTTCAACAAATTATAAAGTCTATGAATTTCTAATTTCAGTTCTAAGCAGAGTACACTGGAAGTAATATGTTTTGAAATTTATACATATATTTTGTAAACTTTACTGCATGTTTTTTTCTTTTGTAAGCTATTTTTAAAGCTGTCAGTTTCTTATAGTTATTAAGAAATAAAATCCTATGTCAAACAAGAGATTTTGATTTTGATTTCCTGAGACCAGTATGTGATTGTCATACAGGAACTGGTAAAATATATGGCAAAATTTTACATGTGTTTCGATAACTTGTCAAAATCAAAAGTGGAAGTTTTCCGAAATAAGGAGGGCAGTAAGTATTCAATGGTATTAATCAACAGCAAAAAAATAAATAAATAATTAAATAAATTTAGGATTGGCATTTTCGATTTCTTTGAATTAAAAAAATCAAAAGGCTGCATCAGAAAATATGAATACATTTTTACAAAATTGAATATATCATTTCAAACAAAAAAAAAAAAAAATGTTACCTTAAAAAAAAGCAACAAATGTTGTGAAAAATGTTGTCAAATGTTATGAGAGTCAAATTAAAACTTTGAAAAAAAGACACTCATAAATATTTTATTCATCCTGTTAAATCCTATCACACATAATTAATTCAAACATATCCCATGATAGGTAATGATTCTAGGTTGCCCTGGTAATACATTGATTCATATTACTTCTGTATTACTGAATTTAATATATAGAAACATAATAAATTTTGTATTCATGCCAGTTTTCACAAGAGTGTAATACTTATTGCACCAAGATCTAAATATTTATAAAACTAGTCATAGTATGAATGCACCTCATTTACCATGTTTGATGTGTGATTTCTAACTTGTTTAGGATATGTAATAGGCTACATATGATACAATATTTTGTATTATTTGTTAGTTAGAACTTAATTCATTCAAAAAGCGTTTTATCCGATTGTCAAACAATCAAAACATGTTTCCACCTCTGAGTTTGGTCAAAACGTGATTTCTCCAATTTTTAAATACATTTTATTAATTAGTTTTAGGTTTAATATCTTACCTATGCTTGGAATTCTCTCGAATAACAGTAATAAAGATACACAAATAAAAATTAGTATTAAATATAAGTTATTTTGTTTTTATAAGTTTTTTGTGTTTTATGAAAATTTGTATCTAAAGGAGAAAGCATGTTTTGCATTTTGCTGCAGACATGCTTCCATTTTCATTGTTAAAAGGGATGGTGATTCTTTTATTGCAAAGGAATTTCAATATTATCCCCTAAAACCTGGAAAAGTCAGGGTATTTGAAACACTTTGATTGTGATCTCTAAGAGAGTTTGATCATTGTGCAATCAGAAGTGAAAATCTTCCAAGATTTGGCAATATTTAAAAATAGAAGAAATATCATCTACCTTTTTTTTTTTTTTTTTTTAATTTCCTCTTTTATCCTCCACATTTTATACTTTTAATACTCATTATTACAGATTTTAAAACTTTTTCCAGCAGTTATTTTCATGTAACAATAAGTAATTATCACAAGGCTCCATCTCCCGACTCTGTTTACCCTTCCCTTTTGACTCCTGAAAATAAATTTTAACTAGATAATGATTTTGGGATGTAGTTAATGAAATGAATATTTGTGAACTCAGTGCACAAATATTTTGTAGGAAGTTTGTAGGAAACTTTATTCTTTATTTAAAAGCTTGCAATAATAAATTATCAAGGAAAGCAATTCCAATTGTGAAACTCAAAGTAATATTTTTATTGATTTGGGAGAGAATTGGGATAAAAAGCTTTAGCTCAGAAATTATTAGCAACTGTTCAAGAAATTTTAGTACTTTTGAGTAATATAACATTTTTTTACCCTCAGCATGTCCACTATACGCTATGCCGTTAGACTAGAATTTTCTAGAAATACACATCTTTGACTTAGCTTCATGGGAGTTGAATAAACAAAATAAATCACAAATAGATAGTTCTGTTTTTTTTTTTTTTTTTTTTCTTTGCAGCTGTACTATGGTGGGTTTTTCTTGAAAGGTGCTCTAATTTTCTAATAACTTATTACATTATTGTTTTTAAACAGCCTAATTAAAATTTCAACAACATTGGTCAATTAACACCAAACATATCAATTGCTTTTTTAATACAGTTGAAACCCATTATAGCAAACCCGGTTTATAACAAATGGAAATTTTGGTCCCACCGTTTCCTATTGTATTTAATGCTATTTTATCCTTTTATAGCGAACCTCTGGAATCTTAAGAATCGGTTATAACAAAAAATTTTCCAGTCGAACATTTTTTTTTTTTTACTTTTCTGCTGTTGTGAAAACAGCAACTTTAATTTTATAAGAAAACTAGCAGGCTATGCCCGCTGCGCTGGTCCATTTTTCCAAACAAATCTTGACTCAAACAAAATGGTGATTTGAAATTTCTTTTTTAAAGCAGTGTAGACCATCACCTGGAATGTCCTTCCGCAATGCTGAAAACGAAGCCAGTGCCAATGTCATTGCGATATTACACTATTGTATGCCTTGGACAAAATTTGGGTAATTAAGTACCATCTCTCTTATTTGATCATTTATAGTAGAGTTTGATATGAAAATGAGACCGTTGTGACAGCAGGAATCAAAATGTTCTCTACTCATCACATTATTTTGTCAGAAAGCATTGCAATGATTATCAAACTCTATTAATTTTCAAATAGCACATTATCATTTGTTAGCTCTTAAACTCCCGAATCTGAACTTGCACTATGTGCAGATCTGGTACCTAAATACAATCTCATTACATGCTGCATTACATTTTTTAATAACTGTCCTCTTCTGGCAACTCTACTACAGTTTTCTATCTACCTTGGTCTGTTCCAGCAAAGTACATAGCAAAAAAATGTAAAAAAGAGTGTTTAACTTATATATTTATTAGAACAATGAAGCATAAAAGGTATATTTTAAAGCTGAATTATTTGGGTAAAATTAAAATTACATCAGTTTCACTGCCTCTTCATTTTATAAACCAGTTGCAGGGCTGCCACAGGCGACTATTTTTATATTCCGTTTGCACCACTATTTTTCTAATATAAATTTCAAAATAAATTTTTCTTGCAAGTGTTGTCAAAGTGTATGTTAAGGATTTCTGTTTAAAGAAAGTGGTGCCAGTTAGAGTTAAAAAATAGTTGCCTGTGGCAGCCCTGCAGTTTGAAACATGTAGCTGTTAAATCGGGAATAATCTTGATGCTAAATTTTGTAAAAAAATAAACCTTCAGCTTGTAATCAATTCCATTATGATTTTTGGCGTCAAACATTAGTATTGCTTATAACGATTTGTTACAAATGTATCAGACTTATTTCGTGTTTATTTTCAAGTGAAAGTGAAGTTTACAATCATCTATTATTGGCATTTAATCTTATATCATGGCGATAGTTTTTTTTTTTTTTTTCGACGGGGTAATGAAGTAGTATTTAATAGTTAATTTTTGATCAAATTCTGTTGATAGGGCTTAATGTTAATTAAAACTGCAACATAAACAAAATTTTCGACTGTCGGTATTTAACGTATATTTTTTTTCTTAGCCAATTTTAAAGTATTTTTTCTAACCTGAATGATTGATAAATTAATTGCATTTTTTTTTAAATTCTATATCATTGATATTCCGAATATTTTTCCTGCACATTGCAAATATTTCCATTTTAGGGATAGTAAAATAACTACAGATGAAAAATACATAATATGGCTAAAACACAGAATTAACGACAACTTGGCGAATGCCTCTACGAAAACTTGAAAAGTACGCTAGTTCTGTCAACTTAAATATCCAGATTGAATTTAAATAAATAATAGATACTACTTTATTATTCCATAGATCAATTTCGCCAAATTATACATATTGCAAAACGATTCACCATATTATACAAACAAATATAACTTTTATTTTAAATAACCAAAGAATCAATAAATTACGAAAATATTAATAGAAATGCAAATAAAACACGAATTCAAAAGTAGTTAAGGGTGTATTCGAAAAAACGCTTTTCCATCTTCAACAGCAAATTTTCCGATACAATTTCAGACACATTTTTAAACATAGAAACATGAAACTTGCCGGGAGGATTCTTGAAGGGACGTATGAGGTGCCGAGTTATGTTTTTTTTACGCTCAATTCATTAGAATTTGAGTTATAAACAATTATCTTCTCAGTATGACCTCTTTTTTCGTTCTCAAATCTCCCGCTTGGGAAAAATCGGTTCGAAATGCCGTTTTTGATTGCTTTTTTGCAATATTTTCTGCATTTATCAAAGAATCGACAATTACGGCACCTTGTGTACTTTCCAAATAAGAGATTTTGAAAGTTTGGTGTATTTGAGAGCAATAATGAGTTCAAAAATAAATCGGAAAATAGGCAGTTTGAATCGAAATACACCCTTAAGGACGTAACAAACGCATGTAACATGTTTAATTTCAAATGAATGTGGCATTTACGATCATCCATTATTGACATTTAATCTTTTATTTTGGCGGCAGTTTTTTGGTCGAAGGAATAAACAAGTAGTACCAAATAATGTAAAAAAAAATATAAATAATATAGCCAATAATATTTTGGTCAGGTGTCATGCATGGATCACGTTGGTGCGATTGCAACAAAATTGTGATTTTATGGATTGGGTGGTAATCTGGTTGTTGTTGTTTATTTACTAATAAACTTTGTTTCTTTACTTTTCTTTATTTTTTTCTTTCTTTATTGTTTTGTTCTATAATTATTAATTAAACTTCACTTATTTATTATTGTTTCCTTTTTAAAATAATAGAAAATAATTAAAAATAATGTAACATGTAACTGGTATTTGAAAACGTAGTGTTTGCCAAACTGATGTCAGATTAAAAAAAACGCGCCAAGGTGATGCGTATATAAAAATGGAAAAATGTTTATAATAATGTAAACAAAAAAAGTAAACAAATAATTAAAAAAATCGTCTTTTCGATTTTTTTTTTAAATAACGCCAAGCAGTCGTTAATTCTGTAGTTGCATCAATAGTAAATTTTCTTTTCTTCGTTTGTTTCATAATGAAAAACCATAAATTTAATAATCTCAAATAAAATTATCTGACAAATTTTCTATGATCTCGTTGATGATCTAGAAATCTCCTTAATACATAAACAAAAAGTCAAAGATGTCATATGCGGCGAGTTTGGCGCGATAATTTTTTATGCTAATTTGGCGGAAACACTGTTTTCGAATACCAGTTTCATGTGTATATTTAAATTATTTTCTATTATTTAAATAGTAATAAAAATCTATGAAAAAAGTTTAATTAAAAAGTATATAACAAAACAATTTATACAATTTATAAAGTAAATAAGCATTTTATTTATAAATAAATATTAATAGTCGGGTTAATATATCTCAGACAAAATAATGCCAATTTAAAGTCTATTAGTTACCTCGGTGATATATAATATCTGTGCCAATAAAACTTTCAATAATATAGTAAATATGCTATTTGGTAGAGCTGTTGCAAACCGTACGTATTTGTTACTAAGAAACGGGTATTCTCTAAGATACGAAATACCGAATCGTTATTTAGAAATACCACTCGTTAGCCGTTATCGGAGTTCATATGCAACCGACCAAAGAGGCACTAACTTCAAACGCTGCTTACGTTTGTATAATTCATGGTTTCTCGCGAGTCCACCTCAATAAGTATACGTACATATTAAAAAGAAAAATATTAATTGTGTATTTGAATAGAAATGTCCACTACTTAGAGTGAAACCAGTGAAACATGCGATAATGGAAAATAGCATTAAGCGAGCTCTCAAAAACGTTTTACCCCGCTTAACATTGCAAATTTTTTCTAACATATTCATAGACTCAATCTAATGCATGAAATCATAAAATTGGCACTGATGGCCATAGAAGTGATATCAAATCGAATAGCATTTCGTATTGAAGATCAAGTTATAATCTAATACTTTTATATGGTGACTAGAGGTGTGCGAAGATAAAATTACGCCCGGGGCAAATTTACAATTTGGCACCCCCCCAAATTTTTCTTGTAATAGGCCGAAAATGACGTTAATATTATAAATTTTGCGCCCCCTAAATTTCCGCACCTGGAGCGGTCGCCCTTCGACCCCCTTTCGCACGACGCTGATGGTGACCCTTCAAACATAATTCTTTCCAGAAATACTTCATTATTCCTTAATTACAGCTATAACAAATATTTTATTCTACTATAAACTTCCATTCTTTTTATAGTGAAATTATAAGGAAATTTTAATATGCATAATTTAAATGCATAATTAAAACAAAAATAGTTTAATTAAACTCTTAAATGATAAACACGCGTTGTTTTTCTTTTGCTTAGATCGATGGCTCTTTTTTAAATCGAAATATTAATACATAATATGTAATCTCAAAAAAAAAAAAAAAAAAAAAAAGCGCAATTATTTTGTTTAAGTTTTAAAAATGCATATAAAACTTCATATCTGTAAGGTAAATAGTGATCTCTAAACGATCTCAAAACAATCGTTCTTCTAAAAGCCTTTTTTTTTTTTTTTTTTTGCTTTAAAAACTCCCTCCAAATTCACACTTACTCGGCAAAAGAACGGATACTGAAATAATAAAACGCATTTCTATCTTTCTTCTTCCTAATACCTAAACAACTAAATGAAATACTCGTATGTGATAATAACTTATACCGGGTCTAAAGTCCGGAAAACTAACTCTCATCTTGCAGACAATCGGGCTCCGTATAAATCCCAAAATGAAGGTAGTATTTGAAATTCGTTTCATTCAGTTTTTCAGCGGCAACGAGTATTCAATAGAAACGATTTGGTATTTTGTATTAGAGGTAGTATTAGTAATCAGTCGTATTATTGCAATTATTTATTAACGAATACATGCGGTTTGCAACAGCTCTAAATACCTATTATTCTTTTTGTATTTATTATTCTCGAATTTCAAATGATTTGGATTTCATATGGCTTGTTAATTCATTTACTTATTTTATTATGACAAGAAAAAGAAATAAGAAGTGGATATATTTTTGATAAAGCAAATGATAATTAAATGATAAATCAAAATGTGATTCAAAATATATATCAAAATATATAAGTCACACAGATTTCATTCGGAAATGAAGAAATTGAAATGTTTCTCATTTTCTATTAATGCATAAAATGATTTAGAAATGTTATTAATTATTTTACGATAATTTTTAAGACTTGAGAAACACAGAAATGTCATCATGAGGGAGAAATTAGCAGTCGCGTACGAAAATTTAGTTTAAAATGCTGAATTTCATAGAATGTTTGACATTTTTCATTTCATACATTTTTCATAACATTTTTCAATCTCATAGTTTCCGAACAAGTACACTTGCAAATTTTTCGAGATTAAAATTGCTTTCACAAATGTGTCAGATGTTACCTCATTTTGATTTGAGTAGACCTTTTACAGAATCGGAAAGATTCACATTATTGAACAAGGGAGGGGAGGGGGGGGGGGGGGTAAGGATTTAAGATATGTTTTTTTTTAAAGTAATTTTTAGAATATTTCTGCAGTACAGCGCGCGTGTGTGTGTGGGAGGGGGACGTCATGAATCCGTGGCCTCACCGTTAAACCTGCTATTGAAATACGTATATGAAAATGTGAGCTCCCCCTACGTTTTCTTGAGAGCCCCCCCGCCCTCCCATTACTCATTTTAAATTATAGCCCTGTGTACAATTATGCATTCCATTTTAATCAGGGGCGTAGCTAAGGGGGTGTTACGGGCGGCTCAGCCCCCACCCCTCCGAAAAGATTACAAGCCACTAAATGAATTTATGTTCCAAAAACCCAAATGAAATTCTATTGAAAAATCTAATTTAGTTTTGAGGACCTGTCATAGTTTTGAAAAAATACTAAATTGTAACTAAAACAATTGTTTCAACACTTGCTCATTTTACTTACACATATGAAGCCAACATGATGTTTAATACTGCACTAGTTATGCGCTCGAATTTTCTATAATCCTATTCTTTTCTTAGTATAAAATGAAGTTATTACAACAGTTTAATCAGAAACATGGTAACTAAACCTTAGTGTAAATATGCTGTAATTTATCTTTCTGTGTCACAGAGAGAGAGAGAGAAAAATATATATGACTCATCCCACTACATTTTCTTGACCCTCCCCCCCTCCCCGTATCCCTAATATTTGACTTTTCACTAAGGCCCTGGTTTTAATATTCTATTTGCATTTTTTAAATATAAGTTCGAAATTTCAATAAATGTAACTTTTTCGGATAGATGGCAGCACCAACTAATACGAATTCTAGTGAAAAACACAGCAATCACTGGCGATAAATTGATAAATAAACTAAAAATCTTTGTAAAATCACCATAAAATGAAAAATTAAGCAGGACGCGTTTCGAGTTACAACAATAACAGCATGGTGATTTTACAAAATTTTTTAGTTTATTTATTAATACGAATTCTTCCAAAGATTATTCTATACGATGTATGCCGCATGTTCGATGACTGCGAATACCCAGTTTCTGAACAGTAACGACTAACGAAACGAATACTTTTTAACGGGTAAAGAATTCTAAATCAACGTTACCATACGGGTATTCATTTTGTCATTATTTTCACATCACTACTATTTGGCGATGCTCAATTATTGAAGATTAGTCCAATATCATTTTAAATATTACCTAACACAGGAAAAATATGAAGAAAATTGAAGAAGAAATGGCTAATTAAAACAAACTTGTAAAATATTTTGGCACAAATGCCTTATGTGCACCACATTTGTCCAATGTTTTCCCTTTTTTACGCCAATTTGGCGAGAAGTTCATTTTAAAATATCAGTTACATATATATTTTTTAATTGCTTTCTATTATTTTAAAAAGGAAATAAAAATAAATAAATTATGTTTTGTTAATAATTATAAAATAAAACAATTTACATCATTTAAAAAAATAAATAAGAGCAAATAGTTTATTAATAAATATACAATAGCCGAGCTACCATATGAACATAAAATCGACATTTTGTTGCAATCGCGCCAATGTGGTGCATATATGACATCTGTGCCATTTTTTTTCAGCAGGCAATTTTTTTTTCAAAATGTTGAATTTCTCGATAGTAATAACGCATAAATTTAATTTAAATTGCATAGATTTCCTTGTTCAGTTTGTAAATTTTAAAACTAATTTTCCCTGGAAGAGAATTTGACAAAATAGCGCAAAAAGTATGTTTGTTGATTACAATTTTCAAAATTGCCGTGAAAAACTTTTGAAAAAGAATGACATTATTTTACAATATATATGTGTATGTGGCAGAATTTCACACTAAAGCTAAAATTTAAATATTTGATTACAATTTTTAAAATATTAACTTATGTTTATTGAATTTCAATTGAATATTAAAATATACTCCAAAAATTATCTTCACTTGGAAAAGCAACATTATTGAGATCTAATGTCAGACATATGCATTTTTGGCTTAATTCTTTGCCGACAAAAGTAAAAAAAATCTCAAAGAAACAAATATATAACTCACAATTACTTTTATAATTAGGTCTGCCTTTTTCTGGAGTAAGTTATATACTATCGAAATTTGATAAAAAAAAGAAAGAAAATAATAGAAAGGAAAATAAATATCGTTCAAAATTCATTTAATAAAATTTTCAAATTACTTTTTTTTTATTCTAACGCAAGGATAAGTCGCCAAATGTTGCATCAAATGTAATATTTCACGTTAAATTATTTTTTAAGCGTTACAAATATTTCTTTTATTTTTAAGATAAATATTTTTTTATAATATCATGCCTCATTAAATGGTTTTTCTTTATTATTATTATTATTATTATTATTTTCTGCTTTTATTTGCAAGATGTTTGTAATATTTCTAACAGATATATCATTTTTAATTTGTTTAGCAATGATAATTTTCGCCAAAAAATAACTACTGGCAACCCTTTCATCAAAAATAACCGAAAAATACAAAATTTATTACCAAAAATCAGAGTTATCCCTGTAAATTTGAATCATAAACCTTCGGAAAAATATTTCCTATCGAATGATACAATCAGCAAAAAAATCCATCGGGTAGTTTTTGAAAACAATCGTTTGGAAGTTTCAGAACTTCTGCTTTATAATATATATGATGCATGCCGACTAGTGATCTCGACTTGTTTGGATAATCAGCGCTGTATTGTATTTTTATTTGCCTTCATTTTTAGTGAATTTATTTAGTATTGTGTCACTTTAATGTAATCAAATTAATTCATTATTGATCATATCTAATAGATTTAAATTTTTTTTTTCTTAATGCATCATCGTTGAACATTTAGGTATCAGGTAATAACATACTTATTTTGTAAACTCTTAACTTTTTTTAATGGTTCGGATATAGCGAACAAAAAATTCTGTCCCTTAAAGTTCGTTATAACAGGGTTTGACTGTAGTAAGGAAAGAAAAGGGCTTTTTAAATTTTGTTATTGTTTGTTTACCCAATAATTTCTTTTACCAATACTGAAAGAATGCAACCCTGCTGATAAATTCCCAGAGTTTTTTTTATATTCAAAAGACTAGAATTTGAATAGTTCCCCTCTCGTTTTTGTTTTAAACCTTTCTTAGAAATATTATTTTGAATGTTTATGAAATATAATATCTTATCAAGTGGCAATTATATTCTGTTATAGACATTAATGTTAAGAGTTATTATACAGAAATTTTTTTCCAGAAGTTTCATTTATAAAGGTTTCTACCTACTTTTGCTAATACAGTAGACGCCCCCAAATCCGCAAAGGTTGTGTGGATCTTAGAATTTTGCAGATTTCTGGTCATTGCTATGTTTACATTTTTTAAACAGTAATTTCAATGTAATTAACAATGAAATAGAAACTATAATGAATGCTTACAACATAATAAAATTTCAAATAAGTAATAAACTGAAATAAAAATGTAGATAATTTTTTTAAATGATTAAAATATTAAAAGCAAAGATCAAGTTAATATTCAATAATGTATGAATAAACATTTATTATAAAGACGAGCTGTATGTTTTCTATGAAACTTGTCTCATAAAGGTACATTATTAATTCACATCAAAATCATAGAAGAAGGAGGTTTTATTTCAGGTTTAGCCAGACTTAATTACCAAAAAATTTTGACTAATGCATAAATATATTTAATAAAAAGATTGTGATTCTCAATGATATTAGCAATGTCTTGAATTTTTTCTGAAATAAATTTATTCTTCCTCCTTCATGAAAATTCATGAATTCATTTATATTAATGAAAATTACAAAATAATATGTATATAGAATGACATAAAATTTTTTAAAAAGTCAAATTTTGTCCCTACATTTGAATTTAATTTTTGATTGTTTATATCTGTAAATTATGTGTGGATTTTAGGATTGCAAATTTGAGGGAGTCTACTGTATTTCATATGGTCAAAAGGTGGCAAGAGGCTTATTTTCAAAATAGTACACTACTGTGCTGTTCTCTAAAAAAAAGTTTGCATTTTTTTTAATATAAGATTTAATAAAAAATTTTAAGTAGACGTAGCTACATTATTAGGGTGTGTTCCGACTAAAATTTTAATGTATAGTATCTTTGATTCTGTTAATGTTTTACATAATGGCAGCCAATTAAACAAGAATTTGAAGGGGAAAAAAAAACTATTTTCCTAAAATTTAATCCATGTTACTTAAAAACACTTCTAAAAATCAAAATATTAGGCAGCAAAATATTTTTAAAAAATTATTTTTAAAACACAATTTTGCAAATATATATATATATATATATATATATATTGTAAATAAAAAGATTTACAAATAAACAGTTGTAAATGTAATTTTTTGGCCAATTTTCATCAAATCATTCTAATTTCTTACCTTGTATTTTGAGTAAATTTTGTAGCATTTTCATTTAACCAGTTTCTTGACAAAATATTCCATTACAATATTTTAATTTTGTGTTGGTTCCAACTATGGAAATTCATGATTTGGTCATGTAATAAATAAACACATAATTATAAATTGATGGTTTCTGGTTTTTTTTGCATTTTATATGTGCTATGACATTCCTTAGTATAAAATTTTAAGCTTCAGGATCAGCCAAAGGTACTCTTATTTTTTACTCTTAAAACATATCTTTAGCGTTTAAATGCTAGCTTGCATTGTAAATACTCATTTATGTATATAGATATAGTAAATCATTAACATCTGTATAAAGAATTTACAAGGTATTATCTGTATAAGCAATGTTGTTTGATATATAATGCCTGGAACCAAAAATAACATATAACTTTTTATTTTTGTTTTGGAACTTTTTATTTTTGTTTGTTATATTGCATGTTTTGGAAATTGATGTTTCAGATGCACTGGAGTTAATACTGTTTTTGTTTTTGTGCCATTTGGCTAGAAAACCCACTTTTCAAAGACATGTTAAGTCTTACTTAAAAAAGTATTTTTATTTTCTTATTAAATGACGTATTTTATGAAACATGCATAATTTTCATTAAAAATATAGAAATTATTTTATTATAAAATTCCCACAATCTTCAATTTGTTATAAACATACCCACACACAAATCTACTTTTAATAAAATGCGACTGGAGAAAAGTACGCAGAACGATTCTGGGGTGAACCATTCTGATCTGCGAATTGACCGTAGTTAAACATGATGTCAGGCTTAATTGAAAACAGATGCTAAAGTGACAGTTAAATGATAATTTCTTCCACTTGAAATAATCTTTGTTCAGCATATTTTCATATAAAACATGTATATCATAACCAATTATAATACATAAAGATAGTAGCAGAAATGTAAACTGATAAGGTTTTTATCGTCTAAGAGTATGATTGTATTTTAATGATTCCCAGTGCCGTCTCATTCTCCTCATACTACTTTAGTGCTGCCATCTATGAACTATTTTAGAAGCATTTTTGGGAATATTGTAAAAGATTAAGCATTCGCCCTTCTGGAGGATTGATCCTAGGAAACAAAGGATTTGTAAATGTGTTTTTAAACTACTGTGCTACTCAGCAGTTGTGTATTTGGTATTTAAATTTAGTTTTGTTAATTTTTTAAGATGCTAGCATTTATCAGCTTAATTTTATAAATTTTGTTTTCAATTTTGGTATTTGTAGAAATTTATTGATATTTTTAAAATGTGCTTTTCTACAATACAAACTCTTCAATAATAAAATCATTCCGTTTGTTTGTATGAAGTATTATAAAAATGAAATGCAAGTGAAATTTCGGTAATTTTTGATGGGCGTTATATACTAGTTTATTATAAAACATGCACATTTATTTAAAAAAAAAACACATTTTTTTTATTATAAATACATTCTATTTATTATAAAATACACACAATGCTTGCTTAATTTATTATGAGAAACACACTTTGTTTAATTTATTATATGATGCATGCACTTTCAAAAATACACTTGGATCAGCTATTAATACCAGAGGACCTAAATTCACTTGATTACCATACAATATAAGAAAGCATAATTTTGGTGGTTGGGGGGGGGGAGGGGGGAAAAAACCTAGATGCATTTGTAAATTTGTACCTTCTATTTGTTCTGCATTTTTTATTAACATTGTGATAAAACATTTTTTTTTTCTTTTTTTAGTCAGCGTATTATAGATGATGACCAAGCGAGGAACCTCTCAAAATATTTGTTAACAGATATTGCAACCCATATTGTGGAATCCTTTGTGAGAAGTGATGGAAGATTATATTTTAATAAACAACAAAGGGGCGAGCACTACATTTACCTGATTGCCAGGATTTTACATGCTGTAAGTCTAGCTCTTAATGGAGATCCCTCCAGTTGGAACTTTGTTAAGTGCATGAGGGTTTTTCACATGACTGTTTCAGATCCTTACGTAAGTCAAAAGGATGTGAAACATTTCCTAAAGTATCTATGGGTGCTACTTCCATTTAAATTAATTAATTTGGCAAATGTATTCGAGATTTATACAAGACTTTTCAAGCATGATAATACAAGAATCTATGGACCAAGATCTTTAAAACACTTATGTCGTGTTTCTGTACGAAATTGTCTTAGGAAGAACAAGAAAATGTTGCCTCAGTCTGTTAGACGTTTGCATATTCCTCGATCTTTGCATGATTACCTTCTCTGTATCCTGACAAATCCAAAGGATTTTACTTGTGGTTATATATCTTAATAAAACTCTTTTTCTTTTCTTTAATTAACTTATTTTGTGATTTTTTTTTTTTTTTTCTTCCCATATAGGGAGCTTGTCAAGGAATGTTTTCCTTTTTATAAGTACTTCTTGGTTTTGCCATTTAATTGTTTCAGACATACAAGCAGCTTATTAAGTAAGCTATTTATTTAGTAATTATATATAAAAAATGCCTAACAATTTGGAAATAGACCAATGAAAATCTGAATAGATAAAGAAAGGACCTATGAAAACCTGCATAGATACTGTGGGCCTGTAGGCTTGACACTTTTAAGCAGGGTTGGCATGGTTTAAACCAATCGGTTTTAACCACGGTTTAAACCAACTGGTTTTTTTTTAAGAAATCAAATGACATTTTCTTATTTTTCTTTATAATTTAAGTTTTACAAATTATAAGATGTAAATAATTTCTACTTTTAACACTTTATTTCAGCAATAAGCATTAGATATATTGGGTCTAGATCATTTTTTTATGTATAAAATGAAAATCAGCATACATGTTTGTATACTCATACTCATGTGAACATATTCTATGGGTGAGCATATTATATTGCTCTAAGATTTTTGTGTTTAGCATCTATTAGTACCATACTATTCATACCATAGTTGTTCTATCAGAAATTTGAGCTGTTCAGAATGCAATAAGTAGTATTTTTTTGTGAAATCTACCTAAAATGTCAAAAATTTAGGTACCACTATTTTCGAATTACAATTTCATAAACTATCTTAACTTCTTGCTTAAGACCGCTACCACCTCGAGTTATATATCACCTGATAGATTATTTAACCGAGTATGGTTTTGATAAAGTTTTTGAAGAATAGAGTGCTCTACCTGGTGGTGGAAAATGGAACTAATAGAACGCTATTTTTAAAAATCTATAATAATAAAGAGACAAGTTTGTGTGTGTGTCAGCGCTGTTCTGAAGAGTCTGCTGTACGTAAAGTTACAAAATGTGGAGGGAAGGTACTTTTATACATGTAATTTTGTACCTCGAAGCCCGATTTTCAATTTTTTGATTAGATTTTTTTTGATAATTTTTTAGGTGATTTTTAGCGTTCTTTTTGTAGTGAAAGAAATACAGTTTCATTCTTTTAACCCAATATAGCAATTTTTTTTCTCTTTTCAGCAAAGTTTATTCGGAATTTGTACAGCGATTTTTGAATTTTTAATGCGATTTTTAGTGTTTTTTCTCATTTTGTGTTTTTAGATTGATAAAAAGAAAACCGTTTCAAAATTTTAGCCCTAAATTTTGTGGTTGTTACGAATTTTAGATTTTAACAATTTTTAATGCGATTTTCAATGTGAATGTTAACACTTTTTCAAGATTTTTTGCGTTTAGCATCTATTTTTTTTCATAGTTGTGCTATCAAAATCTTGAGCTGTTGAAAATGTAATAAGTAGTATTTTTTTTGCGAATTTTACCTAAAATGTCAAAAATTTAGTTACCACTATTTTCGAATAGCAATTTCATAAAATATTTTAAATTCTTGCTTAAAACCGCTACCCCCTCGAGTAATATATCACCTGATAGGTTGTTTAATGGAGTATTGTTTTGATAAAGTTTTTGAAGAATAGAGTGCGCTAGCTGGTGGTGAAAAATGGAACTAACAGAACGTGATTTTGTTAAAATTTGGAAATATAACAATGTGATTTATTTTAAATTTTAAAATGGTTTATAATACATGATAAAAAATGTAAACAAAGAATGGTGTGACACATTTCAGGGTGCGTGAAAGGAGGGGCGCGAACAAAATTAGGAAATGTAATAAGGAGATCTGTTTTACATTTTAAGGTAGTTTATAACGCATGTTAAAATTTTTAAAGTACTGACGATGCTTTTGAGAGACCGCTGCTTGAAGTTATGTATGAAGTTTTACACCTTGAAGGCCAATTTTCAGTTTTTAAAATTTAATTCATAGGCGAATTTTAGTGGGTTTCGAGGCGATTTTTCCACATTGGCGAAAAGGAAAGCGGTTTCATTCTTTCGACCTAAATTAGTGAATTTTGTTCTCTTTTCAATATAATTTATTTGGATTTCATGCAACGATGTTTGGATTTTTAGTGAATTATTTAATGTAAATTTTGCCGCTATTATTCAACATTAGTAAAAGGAATTTTGCTTAAAACTTTCAGGCTGATGTATTAAATTTTAGCTGTTAAGATTTATTAATTTCAGCTAATTTTAATGCGATTTTTCGAGATTTTTTGCGTCTGATGTCGGATTTTTGTCATTCATGAGATATTTCCAATTACAACGTTTTACCCTATTAGAGTAAATTTTGACCCCTGTGATTTTTTAATCACTTTTCAATGCAATTTTTAGAAATTTTTTGAGTTTTATGGTGATATTTCGATATTCGGAAGTAAAAATTGATTTCAAACTTTTAAACTAATATAATTTTAGAGATTTTTAACGCGATTTTTCAAGAATCGTTGTGTTCCGTGTCGATTTTTTATTATCTATAAAGTATTTCCGGACTACGTGATTATCCTGTTGAACAATTTCGCCAAATTAAGCAAATAGATGTAATTTTTATGTTAAATAATGAAAGAAGAGATAATTTAGAAAAACATTAATACAAATACAAATAAAAGTAAGAAGTAAAAACCACTTGATGACGTAACAAACGTATGTAACATGTTTAATGTCAAGTGAATATGGAATTTACGATCTGCCATTATTGTAGTTTAATCTTATGGTTTGACCCAGATAGTTTCTTGGTCAACCGGATAATCAAATAGTTCAGATTTCCGATTAGAATGTTTTATCCGTTTGATGAAATTCTGATTACTGCGATTTAAAAAATAACTAGTGATATTTAGGGCATTTTTCAATGCGTTTTTAATGAACTTTTTAATGCGATTTAGTACTATTTTTTTCGATCCCCACCACAGTGGTGTTTTAACAATTAAAAAATTATTTTGGTTTCAAACTTTTAGCCTAATATAGTAAATTTCACCATTTACCTTTTTTAAATTTTGTCGATTTTCAATGTGATTTTTGATATATTTTGTGTTCTGCGTCGATTTTTTTTGTAATTCATGTAAAAAAGAATAGTTACTACATTTTACACGACTAGAATATTTTTTTATTCACGGGATGTATTTACATTTAGCGATTTTTAATGAATTTTTCAATGGTTTTGTATTGGTTTTTTGAATCTCACAGCTATTTTTTGAAATTTCGAAAAGGAAATTAATTTCAAACATTTACACTTCATTTACGAATTTTGAAATTTAGTGATTTTTTAATGCAATTTTTAGCAGTGTTTTCATTATTTCTCATGCTTTGCACCAATTTTTTCATTCATATTTAAGAAATAATTCAGATTACACTATTTTACTCTATTAATGTAAATGTTGTCCCCCGCTATTTTTAAATTTGAAACAATTTGTAATGAATTTTTGAATACAATTTTTAGATGTTTTCGAGTCCACGGCGATTTTTTCACAATTGGAAAAGAAATTTTTAAATAATTTGTAGTTTAATGTAGTAAATTTTGTCATCAATGATTCATATTTTTTGTGTATTTTATAGAGGTGGGCATTATTTAACATAACAGTTAAAAAAACACTGTTACTACTATGAAGTTTGTTTTTCAGTAACAGAATATTAAAAACTCCCTATTAATTTTATAACGATACTTTGAATTTACATTTACCTTAAAAAGAAATCTTAAAAAAAAAAGTTTTATTTTAACTTTTGGAACAGATGTAGCATTCGCCCGGAATCCGCCATCTTGTTTTTTTTTCTTGGCGCGAAAAACCCGTTTTCGCCAAGTAGAAATTGTCGCCAAATGGTCATTTATAAGCACTTTAGGCTTAAAGAACTTTGAAAAATTTGCGATTAAACATTTAAAGAAAAGCGGAAAAGAAAAATTATATTTTAACAGAAATCAGCACTTAAACGTTTTCCTAAGAAGGGGAAGGGGGGGGGGGGGGAATAAACAAACGGTAAATACATAAATTTCAAAGTAGTACAGTAAACCAAATATTCACTATTAAATGCATTCAGAAAAGAAAAAATAAAGATAAAAAAATGCGATTAAACATTTAAAGAAAATCGGAAAAGAAAAATTATATTTTAACAAAAATAAGCACTTCAAACGGTTTTCTAAAAAGGGGAGGGGAATAAACAAACGGTAAATACATAAATTTCAAAGCTGTACAGTAAACCAAATATTCATTATTAAATGCATTCAGAAAAGAAAAAATAAAGATAAAAAATTGCGATTAAACATTTAAAGAAAATCGGAAAAGAAAAATTACATTTTAACAAAAATTAGCACTTCAAACGTTTTTCTAAAAAAGGGGGAGGGGAATAAACAAACGGTAAATACATAAATTTCAAAGCAGTACAGTAAACCAAATATTCATTATTAAATGCATACAAAAGAAAAAAAATTATTGCAAAATGAAAAAAAAAAACGGGTCTTAATTACAATAACTCATAATAACAATATTAATTTGAAAAAAGGGGGGATGGGAGATTCGTAATGAATGACTAAAGAAAATCAAATATTCATTGTTCGTAACACATAAACATTCATTAAAAACACATTTAGAAAAAGAAAATTAAATTATTTGGCAATCAAAATAAATTTCACACCAACACAATAGAAAGCATCTAATAATCATCGATTTTCTATTTGATAATCCTTCCACTGAATTTCCTTTATAATTTCCAAAAATTTTTTAAAAACATGAATTTTTTTGTCTGCACACGCTCTATCAAAAAGGAACAGATTGAAACAATGATTGAAAAAGAAAACAAGTTGAAACAATACAACCTGGCGACCACGTGTAGTAGATAAAATCAGCAGCGAGATCATAGCGTCCGATCCAGCATAGCTTCAAGAAAGAAGTGACGACGTCAGCAAAATCTGGCGATGGCGTCAATAAAACTAGGGTTGCCAGAAACTAAAATAGGAACTCCAACGGGAGAAAAACATCGCCCCTGGAAAATCGCCAAAAAAAATGGCAGAGATTTCCGGGCGAATGCTACATCTAAGCCTAACTTTTTATTGTAATGAAAATAAAGTTACAAAATCTTTTTTCAAATTTTTAATTATCTTCTAAGAGAAAACGAAAAAAAATATATCCTTTATTAAAAACGAGTCAAGTAAATCTAGATTTGCGCGCCAATCAAATAAACCCAAATCTCAGCGAAAATAACAAAACCCCAAAACAATAAACCGTCCTATCAATGAAAAAGAAAATCCTACACTCAAAATAACTTTTATTTCATTCATTAGTCACCCCTCCCACTAACAATAACAGACACGTCCTAGCAAAACTCAACTGCCTCGTCTGTACGTCTGGGAAACTTACGGCAAATTTTCTTGTTCTTCTGTTGTGGGGAATAAAATTTATCTATAGTTTTAATTATCTGTCTGAATAAAATATTCTATACCAACTGTTAAATGTTCAAATGTTATGTTCCCTTTCAACATGAGATCGTATTTGTTTCAATTCCAATGCGTAAAAAATTTAATCATTCCTCTAAGAGATTAAAGTTACTTGTAATATATAACTATGAAGCAATAATATTATTCTCAAAATATATTGTTGCTTTGAATACAAATCTGTTTATCTAGACTGGTAGTATTAGAATCTGAGAATTAAGTGAGAGGGGGGGGGGAAAAAAAGGTTTTTCTAAATTTGCAAGTTGGAATCGGGCATCGTTTGGTGGCGGATAATATTTCGATGAGGGCTAGTTTCACATTTGATTTCGTGGTTGAGGATGTTTTAATGTGAGATATAGTATGTTTTTGATTGCGCATTGAAGGATATGTCTGTGAGTTGATATTACGTACATATGTGGTAAAGCTGTTTATTTATTGTACATTTTGCCATAACTATGATTGCTAGAAAACTTTTTTCTTGGAATAAATTTTACTAAAGCAGTGAGATTTCTATTTTATAGTGTGATTTGTTAAAATTTAAAAAATATCTTAATCAATTTGGGAAAAAATAATATGACTGTTAATAGGAAAGTTAAGACCGACGTTTTAAAAACTACTTGTTCATATAATTTTCATAATAAAATATTTTAATTAAAAAAATTTTGCCTTAAACCTAATTAGGTTTTAAAGATTTTATTAAATTATTTAAAATAATGTAATTTATATCCCACAATGTTATTGGATGCTGTAAATGGATAAGTTAACCCATAACTACTGTGAGCGGTCTGTCAGACCACTGCATATTTTCCCGCATTCATTTCCTCCTCTCAAAATAGATAATGATCCTCACCCTTTCTTCTACCTTCCTGAAACGGACCCCCAAGGTCACATTCCGCTTGTCATTCAGCTATCTACTTTTTTTTTTTTTTTCTCTTTTCTTGGGGGAGTGGTCTGACATACCGCTCACAGTAGTTGTGAAACTGTTTTTGTCCGAGAAGGATGTTTTTATTTTGTGGATAATTTTATGCTTTTTTATGATATTATGGAAAAAATGGAATGTAATTTTTCAAGAAAACGTCCTGTGTTCCTCACACAAAATGAAATTGAGGACCTTGTTAAAAATTGGTCAGATATAGAAAAACATGTAGAAGATGCCCCCAAGTAAAAAAAGGAAAACAATCTATCAGTGCATTGATTGTAAAGATCCAATCTGCCTTCAATGTATGAAAATGTTATGCAATGGCTGTAACTCGACATTTTCTGCTGTGTAGTAAGGTATTGTTTTTTTTTTTTTTTTTTTTTTTTTAAATTCCTATAATGATGTATAAATTCTCATGTATTTAGCTCCATATAAAAACAATATGTAGGTATGTAAACTTTGCGTTTTCTATTTCTATGACGATATATTTTTTTGGAATATAATCTAATTTTTATTTTTTAACTATACTTTTATTAGATATTCATACATTTTTCACAAAGAAAGTACATTTTTATACAACAGTTAATAGATGAGTTTAAAATTACATATTTCTTTTCTTCGATTTTCACTATGATTCGCTTTCCCTTACTATTCTCATATAACAGGATACCTGTCTTCAGTCTTCAAAAATCAACTTAAAGTTTTGAAAGATGATTTATAAATCAATTAAGTAGATATGTATTGGTAAGCGAACAATTTTTTACCACTTAGTTGATATTTTATTCATATTTCGATTTAGCGGTCTGAGAGACCGCTCACAGCAGTTATGGGACAATTTTTGTCACAGTAGTTAAGGGTTAAAATACACAGTTGATCGTATCAACATTATTCGATAAATGGCATAAATGAAAAAGTGAAGTGTTTTAGAAAAAACTTAAAGCACTTTTAAATGAAAAAAAAAAAAAAAAAAAAGAACAATGCTTTAGAACACACAGAGTAAACCATTTATTTTAGTATGATCAGTCTTATTTATTGAATATAAATAAGTAAACAGTGGGACTATGTTATGTAATTACTCTATTTTGGTCTTTTTTTATAGATCTTGAAACATCATCTTTTAATGCCAAATGGGGATATGTTTGTAACCGATGAATCATGTCGGTTACAAACATATCCCGCATAAAATAGACGCTAATGTTAAAAAATGTACAATACAAAGGGTCTGATCATGCTTTCCACACAGTGTTTTGTTTCTGTGAAATTTTGGAAAAAATTTTATGTATTATTTTATATAAATATGCGATAATATGTAATAATATTAATAATGCGATAATATTAATATATAATGCAATCATAATTTTGGGGATTTTAAATGATCTTTATATTTGGGGTTTTGTTAGACGAACTATGCATTTAAAAAAACATATATTTTCATTGTATATGTAAAAGTGACACGTCAGATTTTACTTTTAAATGTTTGAATTTATGAAAAGCTCAATTTGGCGATGGAAAAGATTTGTGTGAGGTCAATTTTTAATACAAAGAATTTTGAGAAGGGTCTTATTTGAAGGGTGAAATTTTTGTGAAAGATCTTATTTGAAGATGAAAGATTTTGTGAAAGGTCCTTTGAAGGAAAAAAAAAAAAAATTAAAGATCTTGTTTTGCGATGCAAAATTTCTAGTGGGGTCGTTTGAAGGACCCAATTTCTTTCTAATTAGGTCCTTGAATACTGTTTTCCGTAAATACTGATCCGGGAATTTGTTTTCTCATCTCCACTGCTGAAGTACGAAAACTTATTTTGAATTTTTGTAAAGTTTAATTCTACATCTTAAATGTGAGCTTGACACTTTTTCAGACATTAATATTTTAAAGGAAAAAAAATGCAAAATATTACTCAAAAAGGAGAAAAATGTTCTTTACCTGCAAATATTTATCTAAAATCTATAAAAATGATCTAATTTTAAAAAAGATCTCCTAAAAGTGCAAATTTAAACAAAATTTTAACCTTTGGTAAAATGTTAAAAATTTATTAGGTTACTGTAACATGTTACCAAGCTAATGATGTAATGATGGAACCTGTTAACAAAAAAAAAAAACTGTTTTTCACATCTCTAGTATTTTCATAAAATGTTTAGCAAGTTTTGTGTCGATATTTTTTAACTAATGAAAAAGTTCAGATTTCAATGTTTTGTCCCATTATGGTAAATTATGTCCGCAGGAATTTAATATAAATGTTTATCTTACTATGGCAAATTTTGTCCAGATTTTTTAATTTTACTGATTTTTAATCTGTTTTATAGTGATTTTTCAAGTTCTATGACTGTTGTTGACATTGGTAAAAGAATTTCGGTTTCTAACTTTTAGCATAAATAGTACAATTTGTTCTCCACGCTTTTATGAATTTTGCCAATTTCTAATGTGATATTCAATGTAATTTTTAGTTAGTTTGGGGGATTTTAGGGGTTCCGTGTTGACTTTTCCTTATTCATGAACGATTTCCGATTACAATATTTTCGACTGAATATTAAATTTTTACAGCCATGACTTTTAAATATTCAGTGATTTTTAATATAGTTTTCGATACGATTTTTAGCCATTTTTTTAAGTTCCTTTGCGATTTTCTGCCATTCAGAAACCAATTTTGATATCAAACATTTTGTTTAATGTAGTTATGTTTCGAATGCAATGTTTTATCTCTTAATATGATTTTGACATTCCATGCCTACATTTTGTAATTTATTAATGATTTCGATCATACACCCCCTCCCCCCCCCCTGTCTTAATATTATTTTTTTAAGCATTGACTTCCAAATATTTAGCTATTTTTAATGCAATTTTCAATGAAATTTTTAACCATTCTTCAAGTTCCGTGGCGATTTTTTTATATCCGGAAATCGATTTCAATTTCAAACTTTTTGGTTAATA
Organism: Maratus speculifer; assembly: GCA_964019185.1. NCBI lineage: Eukaryota > Metazoa > Arthropoda > Arachnida > Araneae > Salticidae > Maratus > Maratus speculifer. Next base: position 41,609,680 of record OZ025290.1, read on the forward strand.
TGGTTAATTTCTTGATTACAATATTTTATATTATAACAGTGAAATTTTACCCTGGGGATTTTTTAATGTTTTACGACTTTCATTATAATTTTCAATGCATTTTTTGGGCTTTCTCAGTCTTTTTTTTTTTTTTTTAACATTTTTCAAAGGAATTCGATTTTAAATTTTTAGACTAATAAGAGTTTGGTTTCAAACTTTTATCCTTTACGGTAATTGTTTTGCTCTCTTATTTTGATCTACAGCAATTTTTAATGCAGTATGCTTTTTTTTGGGGGGGGGGGGGAGTTCACGGCGATTTTTTTCAGATACGGAGAAGGAATTTGGTTTTTAATTTCTTCGCTAATATGATAAATTTTCTCCTGTGCGATTAAAGATTTTTATTACGATTTTTTAGCAGTTTTTTACATTATCAAATTAATTAGATTCAAAACATTTTCCAAGTAGAGTAAATTTTGAGTTCCGTGATTTTTGAAAATTTTGCCATTTTTAAAGCGATGTTTACGTTTTTTCACGACCCGCTTCGATTTTTTAGAGATTCAATTTTTGGCCGAATTTATTAAATTCTGATCTCTTTTCTTCAAAGTTTATTCGAATTTTGAAACACAATTTTTGAATTTTGTTTTATATTTTTATGAGATTTTTAATGTTTTTTGCGATTTGTAAGATTTTTCCACATTAGTAAAAATAATCCAACTTCAATTTTCTAGCCCCTCTTTTCAACGAAGTTTAGGCGAAATTCATGCAGCATTTTAAAAATTTTTCGAGGTTTTTATTATGATTTTTAAAGTTTTTTTGCAATTCTTGCTATTTTTTGATGAACCCGGGCAACGCCGGGCAGAACAGCTGTGTTAAAATAAATAAAAATAAGTATATACATAGTACATGTTTCAAGCAGGAAATTTTAACAGCTTGTCATCAGTTAAATTAAACACTTGTGCTTACTTTGGCTGATGACAAGCTGTTAATATTTCCTGCAGAGCATGTCTGTGTACTATTTGGTGATTTGTTATTTTAATTGTTAAATGTTGTTGCTGTTTTATTTTCATTATAAAATAAATTCTGTGTTGTTGGGAACTAATTTTCCAAAGATATTTTTAAATTTTTCCTTTAAAAATTTACTTGGGCTCTTAAAAATATCATTTTTTAAGTGTGATGATAGTAATTCGAACTTTTCATCATTTAGCATTAATTGAAATCTTTAATTTTAGGAACAATGGTAGTAATTTTTAAATCCTTCCTTCAAATGAATGTGCATTTTTATTTCAAAAATATGCTAAAGTAAAGTTAAATTTGTATATTTCTTATAATTCGGAACATGGCTGGTCTCAAAGATCCCATATTTTCAATTCTGTACTGTGTTATAGATGCAATTTTCTAAAGTCAAATAAAATTTGCGTAATTTCACAAGTATCTAAAATTAAAACTTACAAGGTCGGTCAGAATGATCCCAAATTTTCAGTTCTGTATGGTGTTGTTGCTGTAAGAATTTTCCTTTTTAATGACAACTTCAGAAAAAAAATGGAAAAATGAAGTTAAAATATTCTTTATTGTAAAAAAATAATAATTTGGAATGGTAACAGTCATTTTAGCAACCCTGAGAAACACAAAAGTATAATCAGTGATTCAATAATGTGCTAACAATAACTTTCCCATCAACTGTTCCACAGATACAAGTACTGCTTTCCATTGCAGTATACCAATCCACAGTATTGACAGGTTTTGTGTGCCCTCCTATGTCTAGAACAGATGTAGCAGCAGTATTTGTAATCTACAACAGTAAAACATAAATAAATGATATGTCAGCAATAAAATTATGATTTTATCAAGAATTTTAAGAAAGAAATAAACATGAATGTATTTTTAACTTTGTGTACTTTTTAAAACAGCTAAATTTTTATTTTTCTATGGTTGGAAATATATAAATTTATACTAATTTTTAACTAATATACCTATGAAAATGGAACTTGTCTATTACAGGATTCCAATCTTAACCATTAGCTTCTCGCATAAGACTAATAAAGCAATTATTTTAGTTTCTTTTTAGTTGTTTTTAGAATTTAAATAAGACAAACATATACAATTTTGTTTTTAGGGTTCTGGGCATAAAAGGTGAAAGAAGAACCATCATAAGATCACTCTTGTGTCTATCTGCAGGGCTGCCACAGCCAAATGACACTGAAAATAGTAGCTTTAGTTGCCTACAATGAAGAAAGTAGTGGCATTTGTTCTTAAATAGTAGCCAAAATAGTTGGATACTTTAAAAAATGTATCCATAATAACTGGAAGGACTTATGAATGTCTACACATCACATTTTAGAGTTTACACTTGTGCCCAAATCACTGAATATAGGGATTTAATCAAATTAGGAAGCAAGTTACCCAGAAAATAAATCCCCAATGCTTCAGTTATAGTTTGATTCTTTTACAATAAAAGATATGCGCAACAATGACCAGGAGACATAGCAGTAAAAATTTCTTCCAGATCATCGTCAACACACTTGCCTTTCCATTTTAAACGAGTTTCTTGGAGGGACAGAGGCAAAGTTTTATTTGATACACAAGATTAGAAATGCATAGGCACAGGTTGTTCTGAATAATAATAAAAGAAAAATTTGAAAATCACAAAAAAAAAAAAAAAAAAAAAAAAAAGGGGGATTCCAGATTTAAAAAAAGAAAAAAAAAATTTAATTCACAGTAAAATTTTGTGAAGAGAGGGGGACGAGAAAGGGTTAATTCACTCTGTCACTTATGTGATCTTTTGACAAAATCTGGCTTTTTTTCACAATCTTTTGATGAAGTTTGTGATTTTTTACGCGATCCTTGGCTGAAATTTGAGATTTCTTCCGATTCATTGATGAAATTCACGTTTTTAGCAATCTTTTGACAAAATTTGTGTTTTTTTTGCGATCCTCTGACGAAATTTGCATTTTTCTCATGATCTTTTTATGAAATTCGCATTTTTTCTTCGAATGATTGACGAAATTGATGTTTTTCGATGATTATTTGTGATTCACTATGCACTTTATGTTCAAGTTATCAGATTTATGATCGTTTTTTTTTTTTCATTTTCGGAAATAATTGTCTTAATTTCGGAACAGAATCATTCCTGATTCACAGCAAAATTTCTAAAAGATTACCGCCAAGAGGGGAAATCTCCTCCTAGGTCTAATTATGCATTTTTCCAGCAGCCCTTTGACAAAAATAGTTTTATATTATCCAATTTTTGCCATATTTGAAATTTTTTTTCAATCCTTTGACAAAATTTGCGAGGTTTTCTTTCGTTTTTGATGAAATTAGTTTTTTTTTTTGCAATTTTTCAAGTAATATTTGCTTTTTTTGACAAAAATCGCTGTTCTTTTGCAATTCTTTGACAAATCTGTTTTTTTTTCTTCTTCTTCTTTTTTAAAAAAAAAAAAAATCTGCGCACGATTGATAAAATTGTTTTATCAGCAACCATTTGTAAAATATGCAAAAATTAATGTACGTAATATAACCTTTGGAGGTTTATATACGTTAAAAAATATCTTTACAGAAGCAGGTAGCACATGTGGAAACTTTTGCTGGCACCTAACTCCATTATGGAAGTTGAAAATGTATGGAGCAGAATTTCACGTCAATCTCTTTTACAAAAAGCAAAAGTCGAAAATAAAATATAATTAAGATATTTATTTGTTACTTGAGATACAGGCTTGGCTTTACAGATGACAATTCACAGTAGACTCTATTAGGACATCATATGAGCATATCGTAAGTGAACACAGGCGAATACAATATGGATGATTACGTTTGCAGTAGGCATAAGTACATCAGTTAAAAACACTTAAAAATAAACTTATTAAAAACAAGTATTGTATAATACATACAGAATGGGGATTTGCCTCCATTCAGTATCTTGAACTACTTCCATTGTTAGGAAGATAAAAGCGGCGTTGGATTGAAATCTACATCGTATATTTATATCAAACCGACCAGATTGAAAACAATGTTTCGGAGCAATGCCCACGAAACGAGCCAATGAGAAAACGACATCCGAACGAATCGAAAGTTCGATTCGATGAAACGGATGAAAGATTCGATTAACGTTACAATATTCCAAGTTGCCACCTGGCGGGGAAAATATCGTTACGGAAAAATATGATTAGTTGGAGATAGGCTTTTGCCGGTGTTGGTTATAAATAGAGAAGATGGAGTCCATGAAAGAAAGTTACGAAAGGCTATTGAAGTTGATGGATTATTGAATGATATAAAGTTGATAACGTCCGGAAAGGAATTGGAAGGTAAGTTAATGTCTATTGAATATATTTATTATAAAATAATAAATGAATAAATATTAAAACAAATGATGAGTGAATGAATATGTAATAAATGGATATTGGAGGCGATGAGAAAACCATCTGTTGATGGAATTCCATCAAAAATGACAAATTTTTTTTCTTTTAAATATTTGAAACCGAATGCCTTAATGTTTCAGAAAATTCTGAACAACAGCATCACCACTGCATGTGGGATACTGCAAATTGCACACAAATGAGGAAAATCTCACATAAAGACTTTTTTAAAAGAATATTTCAAATTTATTCTAGATGGTTTTATTTTATTATGAATTTATTTTAGCACAGGCATGTTTGCGATCGCGAATCTTTTTTAATTTTTGTTATGCATCTATACGTTTTTAAGCTTCAATAAACGTTAAAAGTTTAAAAGAAACAACTGAAAAGGTAAAATAGAACGTATTTATTTTCATAGATGCATATGTATTTTTCCCCATCTCTTGAGCACATCTTGTTTACATGTTTGAGAGCCGGTTTTTTCGTTCTGCTTCCAATGAGTATTGTTACTGAGTAACAGCCGGTAGCAGTGATTTAGAGATCGCGACACTTGCCGTGTACGGCAGATTGCTTTGACGTCATATCTCGTAGCCAATGGCATCTTGGATATGTGTTTCAAGTGAATTGCAATATGTTTCTGAAGAGAGTTTGTACCTGCAGTGGCAACGGACTTATGTAAAACAAGTTCTGCTAAATTTTATATAAATAGTTTGTGTTGCGATGGCTTTTTGCCTTTTTCTTGATAGTTGCTTGAGTAAATTTCATCATGTAAACTTTTAATCATCTTATTGTTTTAGTTCTTTTTAAGTTTATGGCAAAATAATGTCGTATTAGTCATCTGTAAATGTCGTCATCCTTGTCATCAATAAAATTTATTTGTTATTGAGAACTGTTGTAATAATTTAAGTCTTCCACAAATCCACTGCAACACTCTGCTGAGTCCATTTTAATGGCCGACAGGGTTATGGGCCCAGTGCCCATTGTGGAAGTGAAGAATTTTTTACGATGTTTTGTTGACAAATGATGTTGTGCCGATTTTTCCTGATCCTGGAGATCTTTGCTGGAGTTTTCAAATTTGCTGTGTTTACCTTCGTCTGATGTGATTCGTTGATGATATCTGCAAGGACTGTTTTTTTTTTTACTTTTTTTCTGAATTTTGAAAGTTTTTCTCTGATTTTTGTGAAGGAGGCTGTATTTTAAAGATGGAGTCGCAGAACGTCACTCTCTTGACTTCCACGAATTGGGTGAATTGGAAAATTGAAGTAAAAGTCCTGTTAATGCATTATGGAGCCTGGCAGTTTATAGAAAATCCGGATGCAGACACATTAGAGTCAGCCAAAGTTCCAGGAAAAGAGGATGCGGCGACAACAGTTCCTGTAGCTGAACAGATGACATGAAGAGAAAGAAATAACATTAATTTAAGAAGAGCCAGAGCTTACACAATCATTTACTGAACCCTGAGCCAAGAATTTAAGCTTTTGATTGTCGGTACTACTAGTGAAGCTGTTACATGGAAGATTTTAAAGGAACATTTTGAGCCCACCACAAGAGCTCGTGTTATTCAGCTTTTTGATGACTTTTTTATTTAGTTTAAGATATGTGCATGGCGAGAACCTTGGAAAGTAAAGCAAGCAACAGAGCGACTTTGTGAAGTTGGGCATGACCTTCAGCCACTTTATGTTGGTTATCAGATGATAAGAAGTCTTCCAGAGGAGTTTCAGTCCACAGTGCAGGCAATCTACAGAATCTATCTTGGCCAGACAAGATAGAATCAGAGCTACTACTAGAGGAGGACAGATTGAGGCTAGCCACGAGAGACATACAAAATGCTGCTTTTACTGGAGACGTGAATAAATGTAAGACAGGTAAATTTTTAAAGTCTGATAATTGTAATGTAAATTTAAGTAATCAAAGTAAATTTTTAAAGTCTGAAAATAGTAATGTAAACTCAAGTAATCAAAATAAATTTCCTAAAGCTAAAAATTTTAAACAGAATAAATCAATAGGTCCTTGTTATTGTTGTAAATCTTATGGCCACTTAATTGCTAATTGTAAATTTAAATCTAAAAATTCTCAGTATAAAAATAAATTCTCAGAATCCAGTAATTTTGAATTAAAGCGTAATAATGTAAAATGTTCCTTCTCTGAACAAGAGGAAAGTTTGATTGAAATTTCTCCAAATATGTTTGAAGCGAATACATCTGATTTTTGTAAAAGTAATAGCTGGGTTTTTGATACCGCAACAACTGCTCATTTTTGTAATGGCAAAAATTTATTTTTGGACTTTGAGCCTGTGTCAAATATGCAGATGTCTCTTGCTGTAAGAGAAAAAGAAAGCCTTGTTCAGGGAAGGGTTACTACAATTTTTTTTGTAAAATGTAAAGATGGCAGCTTCAATCAAATTATCCTTAAAAATGTTTTGTATAATCCTAATTTACGCACAAATTTATTGTCTGGTAGCAAACTTGAAAAATTGGGTGTAAATTTTGTTGGCAGCAAGGGCAGGCTTATTGTTTATGATAAGGATTATTATAAGGATTATGATAAGGAATTTTTTGCTTTATGCAGTTAGAAAAGATTTGTACTTTTTAAAACCTTTTAGCAATAAATTGAAAGGAGAAAGCAACTTGGCTAACATTTCCGCAAACCAAATTGAAAAATTAAACTTAAATGAGCTTAGGCATGAAAAATTCTGTCATGTAAACAATGAATATTTAATTAACACGTCTAAAAATGAAAATGTTGTAGGTTTGTCTTTATTGTCAAAGTTAGCCGAGGATTGTATCTCCTGTGAGCTTGCTAAATCTAAAAGAATGTCATTTAAAGCTATAGGTCATCAAAAACTGCTCTCGAACTTTTACATATGGATCTTTGTGGTCCTTTACAAATCGCATTGTATGGAGGGAGTTGTTATTTTTTCACCGTCATAGATGATTTTTCTCATTTTGTTAAAGTTTACACCATCATCAATAAATCTGATGTTTTTCAAACTTTTCTAAAATTTCAGAGTAGGGCTGAAAGGTACCTAAATAAGAAAATAATGTCTATCAGATTTTGGGCAGAAACTTTAATGTGTTTTCCTTGCATATGGAATAGGGTATGCCACAAACAGTCGCAAATTCCTCTTTTGAGATGTATTCTGGTTAAATTGGAGGGACGCAATGAACCATGAAAAAAAAAACCATCTGGAAAAAAAGATCTTGGATTTCCTTAAAAAGACGAGGAAAAATACCTTGAATTTTGTCAAAGGTCGTAGAAACAAATGCCGATTTTCATAATTCGATTGTCATTTCATTAATTGCACTCAATAGTATAGCCTTCCCCAAATGACGCTTATGATCATATCCATATCTTATATGTAGGTAGGATGCCAAGGACATGGAATTTATTTCAAATGAAAACAAAACATTTCTCTGTAATTCTGAAACGATCCCATCAACACAATAAAGCTGCCTCTCCTATTTCACCATTGGAAGCGATCACTGTATCACACGATGATCGCTTCAACGGCAAAGAAAGTAGGGTACTCAAATTGATCGTCAAATTCATTTAAAAAAGTCTATATTATACATATACAAGTAAAATTTAAAAATATATAAATAAATAAAAGTTATTATTGAATGATTTCTTTACAATTCTGAACAAAAAAGCAGTTGAAAACAAAAGCAGGAATTTCAAAATATAAAAGGATCGAAAATCCCAAACTTTTTCTGTTTAGGGGCAAAATGAGCGGGTGCTGTGCTGAGTTCCAATCCTGTAAAGTTTCTTTTAGCTGCTGCTCAAAGCGCAGCCATGACATAGATTGCAGTTTAAATTGGCCTTTGAGACCTTACAGTTCAAGATCTTTACAGATGGCATGAGAAATAAATGATTGAACGAGTGCGTTTGGGAAGATAACTTTATAGATGCTTTGAGAAAAAAGGATTGATTATTTTCAGTAAAAAAAGACGCTGGAATCCGACAAAAGTCTCCTCTTTTCTTGAAATTGTTGCTTTTTAATGGTTTTTGGCCTAAAATAGTCAGCCTGATGCTGAAAATAGTTGCTTTTAGTAGCATTTTAGTTGCCTGTGGCAGCCCTGTTTCTGTCACAGCCATTTTACTCATAAACTATGGAAAATTGAAATGGGGGGAAGTAATAAAGACTATTCATCCACATACTTACAGATTATTAAATTTTCATAAATATATTTAAGAGAAATATAAAGTTGTTAATTAAGTTAATTTCTTTTCTTTGTATATAATGTGGAGTATCATGTAAAATTTTCATCGCTGAACTCAAAAGTATATTTGTTTTAAATTTAGATATTAGATTTTCAGAGACATTGTAAAATATATAGAGCAAAAATATGTCCCCCCCCCCCTCCTTCCACACACACAAATCTATTTCCAAATCTATTGAAATTAAAATTATGAAAAAATTAGTGGTAGTAAATGATGGAATTCCATCAACAGATGGTTTTCTCATCGCCTTCAATATCCATTTATTACATTTTCATTCACTCATACTTTATTTTAATATTTATTTATTTATTATTTCATAATAAATATATTTAGTAAACATTAACTTACCTTTCAATTCCTTTCCGGACGTTATCAACTTTCTATCATTCAATAATCCAACAAGCAACAATAGCCTTTCGTAACTTTCCTTCACAGACTCCATCTTTATTTTCCACCAACACCGGCAAAAGCTTATCTCCAACTAATCATATTTTTCCGTAACGATATTTTCCCCGCCAGATGGCGACTTGGAATATCGTATCATTAATCGAATCTTTCATCCGTTTCATCGAATCGAACTTTCGATTCGTTCGGATGTCGTTTTCTCATTGGCTCGTTTCATGGGCGTTGCTCCGAAATGTTGTTTTCAATCCGGTCAGTTTGATATAAATATACGATGTAGATTTCTATCCATTGCTGCTTTTATCTTCCTAACAATGGAAGTAGTTCAAGCCACTGAATGGAGGCAGGTCCCCATTCTGGATATATAACTCAATACTTGTTTTTAATAAGTTTATTTTTAAGTGTTTTTAACCGATGTACTTATGTCAACTGGTAGCGTAATCATCCATGTTGTATTCACCTGTGTTCACTTACAATATGCTCATATGATGTTCAATAGAGTCCACTGTGTATTGTCATCTGTAAAGCCAAGCCTGTTTCTCAAGTAATAAATAAATACTTTAGTTCTATTTTATATTTTACTTTTGTTTTCTGTTAAAGAGATCAACATCAAATTCTGCTCACATTTATTTTCAACTTCCACAATGGAGTTAGGTGCCAGCAAAAGCTCCCACATGCGTTACCTGCTTCTTTAAAGATATTTTTCAACGTATATAAACCTTCAAAGGTTATATTACGTACATTAGTAAACACTAATTTAAACCTTGCAAGAAAATTATAGCAATTACGAGGGTTCTCACAGGCTTTTGACCAACATTAGTGATTTGGCGAATAAGATATAAAAAACATAAGCCAAATGAGAAAAAAGTTAAAAAAATAGATTTGCTGTCAAACATTTAATAATCTTTTATCCCTTATTGTATTTCTTTTTCTTTTCTTTTCTCTTTTTTTTTTTTTTTTTCAATATGTTATTAAATAACCTAATTTAAAACTGCTTAAAAAATAAAAATTAGACAATCTGCTACAAATACTATTGAAAATAAGTAAAGTCTAAAATAGTTCTGAACATGTAATATTTTCAGACATTCTTTTAGCAATCTAAATGAAAACTCAAAATATCAGTCTTTGGTTTACTGTTGCGAAAATATACATCAAAAAATACTATGAGATTTCGACTCTGGCGATTGACTAGCCAATGATATTTTGGGTACAACTACAACTAGTAAATCTATACATATATAAAATAGTTTGTCTTGACTGACTGATAATCAACGCACAGCCCAAACTATCAAATATAGAAACATGAAAATTGGGGAGTATATATTTTTTATGATGCAAGTCTGCACTAAGATGGGATTTTCGAAAATTTACCCTCTAAGGGTAAATGCCCCCTCATGCCCCTCCCCTTAATTGATATAATTGGATTTTTCATGCAGAATTAACAGTTTTCGTTCAAAATTTAGATATAGGATCATTCTGATGAGGCAATTCCATGACTGTTGTTAGGTGTTCATTGAATAAGTATAAACAGGGGGAACGCGGGATCTAATGCCCCTCCCCGTAATTTATATAAATGGGTTTTTCAAGCAGAATTGTCAGATTTCGTTCAAATCTCTGAATAGTTTTGGAAGTTTAAAGGTTGAATATGAAAGAGGAGGATAATTCCTCTTAAATTATATAAATGCTAAATGGGTTTTTATTAAGAATTATCTGATTTGCTCTGAATATTGGATATAGATTTATTATATGATAAAGTATGTCCTTAATAGTTTAGGAGGTTTAAGTATAAAAAAGGGGAAATGGGAGAGCTATTTTCCCTTCTTAATTTTTTTTTTTTTTTTTGAACGGAATTAACCTTTGAAAATATAAGGCTGTAATGTACAATTAGTATGCTCAATGTCATCAGTCTGTGAGCTCAATGTCATCAGTTTAACTGGGCAATATTTTTTTTTTTTTCTTTCTGTTTGGAGCTTGTTACAAGTAATTTCGTTTATTGGTATAATGCCAGTATGATTAACTGACAAGATAAATATCTATCGCATAATCATTTGTCGTTGACTGTTGCTAAACAGAATTGGTGTCGAATCAGAATCTCTATAAATAGGACAATGTAAATGGCTCAATGAGCTTGAACATGTAAAGTGACATCCAATCATTCAGCAACGTGGATAAGAATCTTCACTGTATAGGCCCATATACACAAACAAAAAAAGAACAGAAAATAATCCTTCTCAATTTGGTGAATCTGGTGGTTCTTTTACTCACTAAATGGAGGACTTTGGCAAATGGTGAGCGGCAGCAAGAACCCTGCTTCTAAATAATGATTCTGATTAAAATGCTGTTAGTAATAATGTGGCTTTCTATTTAAATAAAAAGAGAATAAAAATTTTAATAGTTTTTTTAAGTTTACGATGAAAATAATCTTACTTCATAAATAATTCCTCCTAAAGGACCACATGTTAACATATAATTGCCATCATTATTAAAAGTAAAACGCTTCCCATATGATTGCCGAGCCTGAGCAGCTTCTGATGTGTCACTATGAAGTTCATAACTGCAAACTTTATAACCTGTTTTATTTACACTCCAGGAATTTAACTGAAAAAAAAAAATAGTAAGAGACCTAAATATCCTACATAAGTAAAAGAAATAACAATTTAAAAAATATATATTTTTTTTTACTTACTTTTCCATCAGATCCCATGGTGTAACACAAAGTTTCATCAGAACTAAACTCAGTGGAAAAAACACTCCCAGCATGTGATTTCCAGGTTGCAATATTTTCAGATGTTCGTAAATCTAGAGAGAGAAAAAAAAATAATAAAATAAATGAGTATGCTACTGAATTTGATTTTAATATTATTTCATGTTTATTAGATTAATTAAATGAATTAATGTCACAGAAAATTTGTAATTTAGGATTTGAGATACTCTCTACTAAATCTGCAATAATTGTAATAAAAAAAAGTTACTGTTAGCAATGGATTGGAAATAAATTATATTTTTAAATGATGTACATAAAATTTGCTTAGAGGGCCACTTACAAATAAAACAGACCAAACTTTATTTTTCTCAATGTCAACATCCAATTTTGACAATATATTTTAAATCTTTGGCTCAAACTATGCCTAGAAATGAAAATTATCATTTGAATGATAATTTTTTTAATTATAAAAATTCAAAATTTACAGCTTCTTACATTAAATTGCATTTTCATATTTTTATTAATACCACCTGAAATTATAATAATAGTTTGATAATTTTGTGATTGGTTATTATACTAATAAAAATAACCATATTTATATTGTATTTGCAATAAAAAAAATGTATAATATGAATTATGAAATTAATATTTGAAAAAATTATAAAACTACAACTATAAATATGTTTTTTTCATGTCAGATTTATGCATTTTATATCTTGCTTTATGTGAATTCTTAATTTCAAATTTTCTTTCAAGTAATTTTCGAATTATTATTAAAAAATGTCAAAATGATGGGTTAACGGGTTGTCTATGATATGCAGAAAAGCACAATTTGTAAAAATATATTGCTCATTCTAACAAAATTATTCAGCTAGCAATAGTCAAAACATATTAAGCAAATGAAATGGTCATATTGGCAAGAAATAACACATTAATAGAAGACACATAGTCATTCTGTAGCATTTCAATAATCAAGTACCAAACTTTATATTGGATACAGCACCTAAAATATGCTCATTTTAAAACAAGTATTAAAAAATGCTCTGGTAAGCAACAAAAAATTTAATATGTTTTCAAATATGAAAAAGTGTTTCTAATTGAGCATGAGAAAGGACAAGGGGTCCCTTGTTGGCTGCAGCTCACTGTCAATGCCAAATTTGAAAAAATCATATTTGCGTTTTTCCCATATAAAAGAAATTAGTCAAATTACGACAAAAATGTGTAGTTCAAAGACGTAGCCAGAAATAACGCAGTGTAATTAAACACGAATGTAAGGCGAAATAGTACCAGAAACCTTAGTTTCTGCAAAGTATCATACTAATTGCAGTGCCATCAAGCATGCCCGCAGCGTAGAATGCACAGAAAACTGATTTGTAGTGCAGTTGCACTGCAGAGTCAACAGTGCAGTTCACATGAAAAGCAGGATTGAAAGTTTTACTAAAAAGAAACATGAAGTTTTGTGTAAATTTCTTTTATTTGGAAAAAGCGCAAATATGATTTTTCTCAATTTGGCATTGACAGTGAGCTGCAGCCAACAAGGGTCCCCTTGTCCTTTCTCATGCTCAATTAGAAACACTTTTCATACTTGAAAACATATTAAACTTTTTTGTTGCTCACCAGAGCATTTTTTAATACTTGTCATTTAAATTTTTTGATAAAAACTGAAGATTTTTTTTATATCTTGAAAAGCAAAATATTTGCTGCTGTCAAAATTTTATTCTTGTATCAGAATAATTAGTTACTGCATTGCCTTATAAAATGCATGATGTCTGAAAAATAAACCAAGGAGTTGAACAAAAAATATGACAGTGCGCTCACAACTTTTTTTAAAGAACTGAAACTAAATGTTTCGCAATAAAAACAAATAACCATGATTATCACATGATTTATTTAATTTGAATAAATTATATTACATGCATAAAAAAATTTATATTTATTTAAACTCGATGGCAATGAATAAAAAAAAACTATAATAGCAACAACAAGAAACAATGTTCAACAGGAGCTTTAAGACACAAATTCGATTTTCTCAGCGATCGTCAAACATACAAAGATGAAAAAAAATCTGTTTTAAGTTTTACCAAATGGATTAAAATAAACCAAAAATGGAGTTAATCCCTCCTCAGGAACATTAGCTATTGCTTGTTGAATTTTACGTCTTCATTTTTTTCGTTAAAAGTTAAATAAAAAAATTTAGTAAACTACGATAATTTTTTTAATGCTATCATTTTATTAGTCTCGTCAAGTTCTACCTTTTGAAAAAAAATCCCTGTCGTACATCAACTAGTTCGCCTGAAATTTCAAAAAGACGTTTGCATTTTCCATTTCTTAAACATATTATACCAAACGTTACCGCGTTTGCTATGATTCAGTGGCGATGATCATTATGGAACTTGGCGATTTAGCCGATTAAATATACAATTTTAAAGTAGCGTTTGTTAACAACGTAATATTCAGAATTTCTAGTAGAAAAATTAGAATAATTACTATAATTTTTATGCATGGTTTTAAATAAACTTCAGCTAAACTCTGATTTTTTTCCATAATTTTAAATTCAGTACATTTGGAAATGGAAGGGAGAGGGAAAGTATATCTTTGCAATGCATTTTCGACAATATCTCAAGCAAAACTACTTTCAAATGCCAATAATTGCTGATCGTAAACGTTACATTCACTTCACACCATCACAAAAGTTTTTTGCATCACCATGCGTTTTTTCATTTGATGCTTTCTTGGTGCAAATGCCATACATGCACGACATTGGTGCGATATTTTTCTGACACCAATTTGACAAAATCTTTGTTTTCAAACTTCAATTACATATATATGTATATATACCGGGTGTCCCAAAAATGACTGATGGATTTTAAAATTCAATAACTTGCGAACGGTGAGAACTATTTAAAAAATTTTTGCAGAAGGATTATGTATAATGTCAGGAGTTTTTTTACTGCAATTTTTTTTAGTTCAAATTTCAAACAACAGGTGGCGCTGATGGCGATTGAAGGTCAGGTCGATGCTTCACTCAGCACTGATCACCTGGTCTTCAATCGCCGTCAGCGCCACCTATTGTTTGAAATTCAAACTAAAATAAAAAATTACGGTAAAAAAACTCCTGACATTATACATAACCCTCCTACAAAAATTTTTTAAATAGCTGTCCCTGTTTGCAAGTTATTGAATTTTAAAATCCATCAGTCATTTTTGGGATACCCGGTATACATTATATATATATATATATATATATATATATATATATATATATATATATATATATATATATATATATATATATATATCATCATTATCAACCGTTTTCGATCCACTGCTGGATGTAGGTCTCCCCCAGATTTTTCCAATGTTTTCTGTCTAGTGCTTTCGTCATCCAATTTACACCAACCACTTTTCTAATTTCGTCACTTCATCTTACTTGTGGTCGTCTTCTTGGTCGTTTTACATCTCTGGGATACCACTGTAGTATATTTGTGCTCCATCTATTGTCTTGTCTTCTTGCAATATGCCCAGCCATTTCCATTTTAGCTGTTTGATTCTTTCAAGGATGTCAAAAACTTTTGTCTGATTTCTTATCCAGGTTATCCTCTTTCTGTCTCTTCTAGTTAAGCCTAGCATACATCTTTCCATACTTCTCTGTGTAGTTTGTAGTCTTTGTATCATCCCTCATCCGTTTTGTTAGTGTCCATGTTTCTGCTCCGTAAGTTAATGCAGATAAAATACATTGATTAAACACTTTTCTTTTCAAACAAAGAGGCATATTACTCTTCAGAATAATATTGTTCTTCCCAAAAGCACTCCACCCATTTCTTATTCTCCTATTGATTTCATTAATGATATATATATATATATATATATATATATATATATATATATATATATATATACAATTTAGATATCCCGTTGACCAATTTCACCAAACTCATAGCCAAATTATACATACTGACATAATTTTCATTTTAAATAACACACACACACAGAAAAAACAATTAGTAGAATATTAATAAAAAATACAAAGTCGAAATAAAAATCCCTTAATGGCATTTTAAACATGTGCATTGTATTTAATGCCGTTGGATGCAACATTCACGATCATCCGTTATTGGCATTTAATCTTATAGTTTGGCGATGGTTTTTTGGTCGACGGGATAACCAAGTAGTACCTATATCAACTATTTTCTGTTATTTTAAAAAGGAAATAATAATGAATAAAAACGGGTACTAATTGATTATCCCGTCCACCAAAAAATTATCGCCAGACTATAAAATTAAATGCCAATAACGGATTATCATAAATGTTACATTCAGTTTACATTAAATAGGTTACCCATGTTTGTTATGTTTTAATGTGATTTTGAATACGACTTTTTATTTATACTTTTATTGATGTTTTAGTAATTTATTTCTTCTTTCGTTATTTAAAATAAAAATTATGCCAATATGCATAACTTGGTGATTAAATATATGATTTGTACAATTTGGAGAAATTCGTCGACGAGCGAATCAAGTAACTGAAAAGTTTAATTAATAACTATAGAATGAAATAATTTATAAAATTTAACAAAATTAAATAAAGGTAAATAAAAAAGTATTTTTTAATAAACAATAGCCCAATTATCATATCAGGCAAAAAAAAAAAAAAAAAAACATGCAAGTTAGATACCCTGATGCATATTTGACATCATATCCTTATTTAAAATCAATTGAATGCTATTTAAGATATGGACAGAAATGTGAAGTTTTTGTTTTACTCCATATCTTTTCCTAAGTAAATTAGGACGCTATATGACCATAATTAAAAAACCTTACCTTTAGTTCCTGAAGATAAATTTTGGTTTTCCCAGGTACTTTTTTCCGATGTGCTTGGTTTTTTTTCTACTACAAAAATTCAAAATGTTTGGATACTCAAGAAAATCATCCCATTGTCATATAAAATACACTTTATTTGAAAAATTAACCATGGAGTCGAACAAAAAAAATAACAGTGCGTTCACAACTTTACAGTTTAAAGAACTGAAATTGAAAGCTTCGTAATAAAAACAAATAACCATGTTTTTCACATGATTTGTTTAATTTGAATGAATTATGATACTACATACATAACAATTTTTATATTACATTTGATAGCAATGAATATAAAAAACTACAATCGCAACAGCAAAAAAAAATATTCAAGTGAAGGTTTAAGACACAAATTCGATTTTCTCAGATACCATCAAACATACACAGATGAAAAAAAAAAGCTATTCTAAGTTTTATCAAGATGATAAAAATAAACCAAAAACAAAGTTAATCCATCCATAAGATCGTTACTTATCACTTGTTGAGTTTTGCATCTTCATTTTTTTTGTTAAAAGTTAAATAAAAAACTACAGTAAACTACGATAATATTTTTAATGCTATCATTTTATTCGTCTCATTGAGTTCTATCTTTTGAAAAAAAATCACTGTCGTACGTCAACTGGTTCGGCAGAAATTTCAAAAAGATGTTTGCACTTTCTATTTCTTAAACATATTATACCAAACGCTACCATGTTTGCTATGATGATTAATTTCTTGAAAACAAATTTAGTGCAAATTTGTATTTAGGATAATTAAAGGGTGTAGAATTCATTTATCATGTCAAATTTGGCTATTGCTATTGAAAAACAAAATAAAATTTGGGTTTGTTTTGATATGTATATGATTTCCTGAGCAAATTTTCTATATACATCTTTTAAAAGTAGACTTTATTTGCAATCCCTTGGTACCTGTAACTTTTATCTATGATAATTTATTGTAGAGTTAGCAGGGATGCTTCTTTTTTTCTCCATGACTGTTCATTAACATTTTAAAAATAATTTATTATAAAATGTAACCCCCCCCCCATTTTCAAAAAAAAAAAAAAGCAGCTGGAACTGTTTTTGAATATTTATATTTCAGATTTGAAAAATGAAATACAAAATCACCAGTTCTGACAGTATAAAAATGTAATCATATTACCTATTTTACAAAAATACATGGTCTACTAATAATGATGGTTGAATGAAAAATTACTTAGTTAAAACTAATTGCTAAATTACTAGAATTAAGGATTGAAAAAAGATCAAACTCTGCTTAGCTAAATAAATAACTACTACTGAAATCATAGTTGGATTCAAAAGGATTGAGTACATTTATTCACAAATCCAATATCTGACCTTGTTTCATCATGGTTAGGTCAAGAGTGGCCACCGAGAGCCAATCACAGTAAAATTAGTGTTTATTGTCACTGTTGTCATCTCTTAGGAACATACATAAATCGATAGAACACCACCTAATAGTAAGAGCTTTTAAAATATTAGCTGTAAATAAATAAATGTTAAAATTTAAACAATGAAATAATATTTGTATGTAATCTCTAAGGGATAAAAATCATCCCATATACAGCATCAGAAGTAAATTGCTAACAGAAAAATAAACTGATTTTTAATTTAAGAAAGTCTATTAAGAAGGAAATTATTTTAAAAAATTTTATTGAGAAGAAATTTATTTTAAGAAATTTTATTAAGAAAATTATTTTAAAAAAAATTTTTATGAAGGAAATTATTTTAAAAATTTTATCAAGATAATTATTTAAAATTTTTAAATGTATAAACTACTTTATGCATATCTGCACTGATAAGAATAGATAGAAATGTTTTGATAAATCTCAGTTTTTACAAATTTCTATTCAATTAACAATTCATTTTGATCTATTGATGGTTTGCTTTGCCGTAAATGCCAGATGAGCAACAAATTTTAACAGTTCTGATTGAATTAACTGTATTCTGATGTAATTAGCAATTTAAGTTGTTTTTATCCTCCACAAATTTCAGATATAAAATTTGTTTTAACACATTTTTTAATATTTTTATAAGAAATATTGTGATGAAATCATGTATTTTTTCATGTAATGAAAATTCTTCAATAAATTAATGTTTCACTAAAATTGAAATCACATATTATTAAAAGGTGACTAAAAAATACTGTCAATGATTTTTTTAGTTACTATCTACATTTTCTACTACAGAATATAAATTTGTATGTGAAATTGATTTTTTCTTTTGATTGGTTTATAAAACTTTTGAGAATTTGGACATAATGAGGAAGAATTATAAATCATAAACAAATAAATAACATTTTATGTGTATTTTTTAAAGCTAATCAAGTCATGATAATCATATCAAAATGGCATGAAATTAATACCTAAAATACTTGATGTTCCATCAGAAGAGCCAATTAGAAGAAGCTGTCCATTATGGTTAAAGGAACAACAATATACACAGGACTTATCTGAGGGCAAAGAAAGTTGTTTCTGTAAATAAATAAATAAATAAATAAATTAAAAAAAAAAAAGCATGAAGAATAGGTAATTGATTATACATTTTTAACAATTTACATTTTTTCCTTGTATATGTAATTGGAATTTCAATAATAGTAAAAATACACATATCATATGTACTCGTATATAAGCCAAAATATTTTCACATAAAACCATCTTTTAAAAAGAGGGAGTTGGCTTCACAGATCAGATTTTGGGAGAAAAGTTATAAGCCACAGAGCATTCTGACCATACAAGCAAATTGATGTTTGATCAACAAATCATTTAAAGATAAATTACAAAAAATCTGGATTGTATGTATGTGTTCGCCAGATGTGCAGAAAACAAAGGGCAGCAATTGGAAAAGAAAGCTAATTGATCTTATAACCTCTTTGATTACACAAGTAAGACAAATCAAGCATTAAGCATAGATTATGAAGCACTTTCCAACACTTCTTGAAATCTTTAATTAAACTTTGTTATCCAGGGAAATAACATATTATTAATCATATCCAGATATATATTTCAATACTTTTGAAAAGGCCTTATATTTGATCTGTCAATTAATATATACTATATAATGGTAAAATTTAGTTTAGCAAGAAAATGCCTAGCTGGTTGAAATTTTCTTTTCAGCAATCTATACTAATAGATGAAAACATACTTGAATACTTTTATTTAGCCCTGTAAAATATATAGTTCCATGAAAGTTCCCTGTAAAATATATAGTTACATGAAAGTATTTTGCTAAAGTTTAGTTTAAAAAATAAATTCTCTTTAAACTACTTAAATCAAATTTCTAGAAATTATTATCCAAAGGCGACTATGTATCCAGTTCTTTGTGTGACCCTGTATATCATTTTATCTATATTCTACAAACATTTTTCAGTAAACAAAATGCAATCCATCATAAAAGCATAACATATTTAAAACCACCTTAAAGTAAATTACGTTCATATTCTGTAACCTTTCTGAGATCTTTTGTGTAATCCTGTATATTTAAATCATGTAACAACTAGCATTTATGTAAACCATATAATATGCATACATCTAGTGAAACTTAAAAGTGTATATCATAATTAAAAATGCATTTCATCCATCTAACAGCCATCTTCCATAATATACAGGACTTCAGATAGAATATACTATTTGAAATCTTTTGTGTGTCCCTGTAAATGCTATGCACTAGTATCATGCATGAATAACTCATATTAATCTTCAGCAACGTATATCAATTTGATTATATATGAAATCGTTTACCATAATTAAAATATGTTGCAAACAATTCCCCCCTTTATTATTATGTATTGGAATTCTTTTGTATGGCCCAGTAAATAAATAATAACTATTCTTTTCGCTGCATACTTTACAAAATGCATATTTTAGTGCGCTTTGTAGATGCATATAAATTTGAAAATGTTTGACAGGGTGTAACATCTTTAAAATTCATTTGAAATGATTTTTCCCCATAGGCTGTAATGTAATGTAAACATAATGTAACAGACAAAACTAAAATTATTTAAATTAACTTTATCTAAACAAGTTCAACAAGAAACTTTTTTTCCTGAAAGTGTATTTGACATTAAAAAAAAGTATTTTTTGAAATTGCATTCCATTGCTAGCTGATGAAAAATCACCAGATAACAAAATTTTCATTATTTTTTTATGTATGCTGTATGGAGGTTCTGCTGAAATTGTTTTATAGACATATATATCTTCATAAGATGAGCATTCTGTAATTTTTTCAGATTTTTTGGAGTATGTCCTTATGGAGACATTCCTTGTAAATCTAGTCTACTAAAAGTATGCCACTGGACGTTAAATGAGTTAATAAAAAACATAATAACATCAGAATTTTTGTTTAAAACAATTTTGCTTGCCATATATCTTGATGTATAACACACAGTTTTAACTGTAAAAATCACTTATTTTTTTGTGTGCATACATCAAATATAAAATGGTTGATGTAAAATCATAAGAAAACATTCCAAATTTTTAGAGGATATTTAAATGCATTTATGTATCAATATAAACAAAGAAACTGACAACATATATGTATATTCTAACAAACATAATTTTCATTATCAGATAGATAAAAAGTTCATTATACTTGTCCGCATTTATATTTTTAGAAATGTCATCTTCTTCCCCACTGTCGTTTTCAGCTAGCCATAAATAATCATTCTCTTACTCTTTACTGTCAAATTTATTTAATATTCCACATTTTTAAAATGATTAACAATTATTTTAAATATTGTTTCACTCCATGACATTATAATCTATTTACACATTTTCATAAATGAGGCATGTCGCACATTTCCTCTTTTCGTACATGCTTTTTCTTCTCCTATCATCTAAGTTTTCCATGGTGCTGTCTTAAATTTTCTTAAAATGTTTGTTTATGGACACATCTAATGGTTGAACTAATGCAGTCAGCCTATCTGGAGTTGCTGCAAAATCTGTATTAGATTCATTTATTCTTTTTTAAATTCATTCTGTTCTATGAAATTATAACATATCCCAAACTAAAAGATTTTCTGGTTTTCTTAAAAGCTCTTGAATGCTTTTCCAAGACATTTTCTATTAACTCTAAACCATTTTCATCCATCCAATGCTTTTTCTGTACATGAAAGAAAATGCCACATGGAAAATTACCAATGGTCTTTGTTTTTCATTTGAAAATCACCACTGGTTTGAATTTCATTGAGATGAGGATGAAGGAAGTTTGAACACATAATAGATAAGACCTGTTTAAGAAATGATCGGGTCAAGCTATTTAGATTCTAAAGGATGGAATTTGGACAGATTGAAAATGATTTGTTTTCATGGAGAACACCTGACGTGTGTTATACTGCAATATATGCTCGAAATAAAAATATATACTCTCAAATTAGTGAAGTGTATTATATGCCAGGATATATGGTATTTATTTAACTTATTTTTCTTTAGATACAATTTAACTTAATTTCCATCAACATTTTATCATATGGTCATCATTGAATCGACACCAGCTGAATGTTAAAGTGTTAAAAAGTGCAATATTAGCAATACTACGGATAGCACTGAAGTCGATTTTATTTATGGAAGTGGTGAAAAAAATTCATCATATGTTGAGTTCAATTTTTATGATAAGAAAGCCATGGAACGGGACTTCATAGAAATTTTTGGAGATTCAGATAATGGTTCAGACTTTCAAGGATTTGTTTGATGTTTCATAATTTTTTATGTAATTACTTTTCTAGCTTAGTATTTCATTAAAAATATTAATTTTGGCTGAAAATATACTGGAATTTTTAGGGTAACCTTATATGCAGATCAAGAATTTAACCAATATTTTGCCATTCAAAATAAGGAGGAATGGCAGGCTGGCTTATACACGAGTATATAAGGTAATCAACTTAGAAATAAAAATCTGCGTAAATTAATTCCGAAAACATGATATGAAACAATCTGCTTAGCTACAAAAATAAAGTTAAAAAAATATAAATATATTGTTAGAATCATAAATTTGTTATTTAAGACAACTAGCTGAATGAATTCAGATCCAAATAATCCAAGATAATATGGACTAAACTCATCTCAGATTAAACAAAAAAAAAAAAAAAAATAAAATAAATAAAAACCTTGGACAAACTGCATCTATGTAAATTATCACTGAGATGAAATATAAATATATAAACAATTTAATTTTTCTTGACAGTACTCAGAGTTCTTATGATGTACACTTCTAATCTATACTAATAAAAGAATAAATCAACTTGTCTGTGTGTGTGTGTCGGCAATGGCTAGTAAAATCTACAGCACATATGAGTCTCATATTTTTTGTATGAATAGCCCAAAATTTTTCTTGATGTAACTGAATCTATGAATTTAAAATTTTTTATTATTAGGTGGAATATTAAACAAAAATCCATCAAATGATACAATTAAAAAAGTATTTATTCTTCAAAACCACACGCTGATTAAATTTGGACCTTGATTCGAGGCTAGCACAAGACTGTCCAATCAAAATATCCTCCTTGAAATCTCATTAACTATGAGATGGGGCTAGTATTTTGTAAAAGTTACAGACATTATATATGCTTTAAAAAATACCTGTTTTCATTTAGGAGAATGGATAAAAACTACAGTGTAAAATTTTAATGTAACTTTAAATTTTAAAAAATACAGCATTTAAAGATTTTAAAATTAACTTATGCATCTAGGTTTATCTTTGGAGCCTAATTAAGAATATGTAAATTTCCAAAAATTTTATTCAGAACGTCTTGTTTTATGCGTAAAAAATAAATAAATAAATAAATAAAGTAAATGCTTTTTTTTAACAGAGAATGAACACAGGAAAACAAACTAACCTATCAATTTGAAACTTTCAGATAGTTTATAACAGCCCTTTGACTGCATTTTTGTAGTTCAATGTTTCAATTAGTGCTCGCGATAGGATACGTATAGCAGGTATACGATTAAACGATATACGTATATCCGTATAATACGTTTTTCTGCTATACGGATACTTTCGAATATACGTTTAAACGTATCCAGATACGTATAAGGCGTATCAACTAAACGTATATTTAAGAATACGTATATTTAATGTATACGTATATTCGCCGTATCGTATCTAATTTAAATAGAGGACTTCACCAGTCTTATGTCGCTGAATGGAGAATAATTTGGAAATCGGTAGCGTTACGACAGAAATCCGCATAGTATGCAGGCCCGTAGCTAAGGAGGCGCTATGGGCGGCTCAGCCCCCCTAGAATATTTTGAGCCTCCCCCCCCCCTGGAAAAGATTCCAAGGTCACTCAATTAATTTCTGTTCCAAAAATTCAAATGAAATTCTGTTCAAAAATCTAATTTAGTTTTGAGACCCTTTCACAGTTTTGCAGAGTTACTAAATTGTATCTAAAATAAGTGTTTCAACACTCCCTCATCTTATATGTACATATGAAGTTAACATGATGTTTCATTTTGCACCAGTTATACAATCAAAATTTTCATCATCCTATACTTTTCTTAGCATAAAATGAAGTTAGTACAACAGTTTAATTAGAAACATAATACCTACAATGTGAATAGTTATTAATTTATTTTTCTGCGTCAGAAAGAGAAAAAAAAATATGAGCCCCCCTCCCCCCCCCCCCCCTCCGCTCCTATGGTTCACTTCTAGCTACGGCCCTGATAGTATGTCTTATACATACGAGATCAAGCAAAGAAAAGCGTATATTTTTTAAAACAGTTTGCAAAAAGTTCACAAAAGATCAGACTCCTGATTGGCTAATCTCGCTTCACTAACAGTGACCCATGTTACCTATCGATTGTAGGGCAGTACGAAACCGAAATGTGACACCAATGAAAACTATCCTGTTGAACTGTAGCTGACGTCACAATTCGCCTTGATTTTCATTTCATACTACCCTACAATCGGTTGGTAACATTGGTCACTTCGGTAAGTGACCGGTAAGTTACTCTAAACGTTTAATTATGTTTCTTCAAATTTTCATTAAATAAGTCATAAAATATTCTGGGAGGACAAAATAATTAAATTATTTAAAAAAGAAACTAATAAAAATTACCAAATATGTAAATTATTTTAAAATTCCTCCGCGGTAAGACAATTTACATATGGTGAAAAATAAAACCATTGTGTCACGTGACGCAGACACTTGGTATATAAGTATCTCGTAGTGTAGAAGAACGAGCATTTATAGACGCAGTTCTGCTTAGATTACAATTAGAAATGAATAGAAAAAGCTGGGTGTGGAGGTACGCTGAGAAAAAGAATGACAGAGCCTACTGCCTGCTATGTGATGATGATATTGCTGAAAACTCATTTTGTGCAACTGGTGGAACAAAATTCATGCCACATATAGACAAAGTCACAGACAGATATTTTGTAAAAACATATTTTTCGGACTATCTTACCCTTAAAAAGTGTAAACCAGTCGAAAGATTTCTTGAATCCATTACTTTCTTCTTGTTAAGATACAAGAAAATATAAAAAAACTAAGTACTGAGCCACAGCTCTTCCAAAGATTAGTTTGATTCTATCCACAACTAATGTAAGACAATTTATAATAAATAACTTAGTTTTTTGGGAAAGAAACCAAAATTTAAACTGAGAAACGTATTCAGATTTTTTAGGTACCTGCATAACAAGTAGTAGTTAAGTAAACGCATCATAGTTTTTTAAACAGAGAATCGCGATGGGGATACTCTACCGGATATTTCTCAGTGTCTGTAATCCGCAGAAAAGCATTGAAACATCAAATTTCATATCTTGAATGAAAAACGTTTATACGTTTAACTGCTTGGATAAGATCCGTATATACGATGTACCGTATATGTTGTTTTGCGCAATACGTATAACCGCCGATGCCGTATTATACGTATAGTTGATCCGTATTTCGTATAATACGTATTATACTTATACGCATATAAACGTATAATCGAGAGCATTAGTTTCAATAGAACACACTGCGCTCCCTGTTGGGGGGAGGTTTACTACACACTATTTTTGAATAGCAATGTAAGCAAATTTATAAATTTCTTATTTTAGTCAATGTTCTTATTTTAGTACAATCTTTTTGAAGCATCTAAATAAACCAAATTTACATCTCCTATAAAAATTTTGAAATGTTTGGGTGGATAGAAATATTTTTTTTCAAAATAAAATGTGTGAAAATATCCATGAAATCAGCAAAAACTGATTGTTTTGTCACTGCTTTACTCACTTTCACCAGGGGCGTTCCGACCCAGTGTGCAAAGTGTGCGGCGCACACAGGCGCCGAAGCAGTAAAGGCACCAAAAGATTTCAGTTGAAAAGCAAATATTAAAAAAAAAAAAAATCTTTAATTTATTTATACTAAAATGTATTATATTTTCTTTGCATCTGAATTATCTTTTGTACATTTACCTTATAGAAATTATTTATAAAGATTCATTTCTTTCTTTAAGATTTTATTTTATTGTACTTATGAGTCCTCTAATAAATCATTTAGACAAGACCTGCCCAGCCTTTATAAACAGAGGCACACTTCATATAGTTATAAATAATAAAAGGTGCCACATAGCTGAAAATATGCAACATTATTATTTGACTGCAGTGGAAAAGCATAATATACAGTTTTATTACCACAGGAGCTAAATTTCACTTATTCTTTTAATTATTATTTATAAAAAACAATAGTCACTTTACTTCAGAATTTATCATAAATAAGGAGAAAATTACTATTCGGAAATACTGGTAAATATTTCTTCTACAATATCAGTCCATGAATAGAGGTAGACTTATATGTTAGAAACGTCTTATATGATGCGCAAACATCTCACGCTGATAGCTATAAATCCCCTACGATTCAGAAACTATTTTAAAATAATTTACAACAATAATTTAATTCAGAATAAATTTAAAATTAGATTTTCAGAGGACAGTCTATGTTCAAAAGTTTTGTAGATGAAGAAGGTATAGAAACTTTAATCACTGAATAACAACTTAATAGCATTAAATAATTAAAACCTATTTAAGGCCATCGATAAGTATTACAAGAAAACTATTTAAATATTTTTTACTTTTAAAAATGCATCCATTAAAATGGATTTTTAATCTTAAAAATAGCTAGTATAAGAGGATACATTAGAATGGGTGCCAAGAAAACCTTAAGGCGCAATCGTGGCGTCTGCGGGGGACGCTTTGGAGAATCCTGAATAGAGAAACAATGTAAAACCAGAACTTGGGGGCTATGCACAGGGCCGTAGCTAAGAGGGTGCTATGGGCGGCTCAGCTTCCCCTCAAACTTTTGAGCCTCCCTGGTAAAGATTCCAAAGTCACTAAATTGATTTCTATTCCAAAAATTCAAATGAAACTCTGATTAAAAATCTAATTAAGTTTTGAGGACCTTTCACAGCTTTTGCAAAAATACTAAATTGTAACAAAAATAAGTGTTTCAACACTTGCTCATCCTATTTACAAATATGAAGCTAACAAATTATTTAAGATTTCACTCGTTTTACACTCGAATTTTTCATCATCCTATTCTTTTCTTAGCATAAAATGAAACTATTACAACAGTTTAATGAGAAACATAGTAACTACAGAGTGAACATGTACTAATTTATCTTTCTGCGTCATAGAGAGAAAGAGAGAAAATATGACCCCCCCCCCCCCCCTTTCCCATTATTCACTTCTAGCTACGGCACTGGCTATGCATACATAACGTTATTACTTTAGGGAGATGGGGAGAGAGAATCTAGCATATGATAACTGAAGATATATCTAGTGAGGGATTTGAGTGTCTTGACATATTTATCATTTTTGAATGATGCAACCAAAATTTTCTCTTTCTGTTTCCATTTTTTTAAAAATATATATATTTTTTAATTTTTAACTTGTTCGTTATATCAAAATAGACTGCAATATGCATATATATATTAGTTTGTTAACTATTTCTATGAAAATTAAAATAATTAAATCACTATAAAATTGTTTATTTTCAAAATATTGATTATCTCAATGTTTGGTATTCCTGTTCTTCCATCTTATGTGTATGCATATATATAATCTGCGTTTAAGAAAACAAGTGTAAAGTATGTTTGAAATAAAGGAATGATAACGTATGATATTGTAAGGGGTAGCGGAGGTCCAGAAATCGCCAAAAAGTTGATAACATTCATTACATTTGTATAGCCTTTTGTATCTTAGTGTTCTCTGTTCTGTTCAGTGTACAGATTTTTGATTGGAGATACTGGCGTCAGCTATGTAACAAATTTTAACTGGTAAAAATGGAGCATCAGCCGTTTGTGAAGTTGTTGGCATTCCGAGCTGTAGGTTTAACACTGGTTTTCGCATTTAAAGAGTAAAGCTTACTTTAAGCGGCCAAAACAATAATTTTGTTCAGCACTTCTACTAATGATCATTTCTGGTGAAAACTGTTATGTATTGAACAAAAGTGTTTTTTTTTTCCACACCATAGATTTCTGTGCGAAATAAATACCTTTTATCTATCTTTTACCTATCTAGTACTCTCGAATTATCATGATAGCCAAAAAGGGGGAGAGTTGATGAAGATAGACTGAATTTGACCATAGATGTCCAAATTTTCTAATTTTTTCGAAGGTTGAAGGGAGAGCCTTTCCCTGCACTCCCTGCGTACTCTCATGTCTATTCAAATACTGCATAAATTATTGTAATGATTGTAAGATTTGTACATTTCATTTCCGAACATAAAATTGAATTTTTGAAATAAGAGCACTTATTAGCATTACACATAACCGTAGACGTTACAAAAACTAAAATGGCAAAAAAAAAAAAAAAAAAAAAAAAAAAAATTTAGACATAAATAAATTAGAAACTACAATGATGGCTGTTAATATGAATGGAAAAATATAGATTTATATAAAAATGTTTTAAAATCCCGTGCACTTTATGTCCTACAAACCAACCACCTTGGATCACCTAGGCCAATTACAATAACCTTAAATAACCTTAAGTCAAATATTGAATGTTATTTCCAAACGAATGTAGAGATGGGGTGTGTGTTAGGGTGGTTCAAAAAAACTTTTTTCGAGGTAAATACCAAGACACCCCCCACTTTTTTTACATTTACTCATAGTATCTCACTCCTAAAATTATAGTTGGTTACATTTATAGGAAGATGGTGCTCAACGACCCTTCATTTTGACACTTTTTGGTAATTTTATGCAATTTTATAGTTTTAGAATAACATGGGGGTATATGTTTAAAACATATAATTTTTAAACAAAAACTGATTCTTTTAAGTTTTGATATTTCCTAGTAGATAATATAAAGTTTAATTAATATTTGGCAACAGTTTTTCTATTTAATGCATCTGGCAACATTGCAAGACTTCTGACATAAGACACCGCTGATTTCTAAGCAAGGGATATTGCAAAGTTCTATAAGCTACGAGTTGTTTCTAATAAAAATAAAAGGAGAATAAGATATTTTTATTGATCAATGAGATAGACACAAAATGTGTTTGGCTAATGAAAGTAGAGAAATTATACAAAAAAAAAAAAAAAAATTCTTAAAAAGGAAAAACGCAGGAAGAATGATAAAAAAGAAAAAGTCACAGGTGTGTACACTTCATCTACAGCTGTTTATTCCGTGACCGATTCGGAAAATTCAAGAGTCCACTTCCCAATTAGATGTTGATGATATTTTTTTCCCAATATAAAGAAAAAACTATTCACAATCCTAAAACAAAACAAGATGTGTCTAAAACACAACTGTGCACATCTCATGTTACTAGTGCTTTAGATTGTTTACAAGACATCTGATTGTGAAGCTCTGCTTTTGATTGTTCCAATTGTATCAGCTGTGAAGCATTATCCTTGTACACTTCTTTTTTCAAGAGCACTGCACAACGATCAAGATAAAACCTTTCCAAGAAAAGAAATCTATAAAAGAATATGTTGAAGCAACAATTCATTTCAAACTAGATTGTCTTCCATTGAAATGGCAAAATTTTATCTGAATGCTTTTTATTAAGAAATGTTGATCAGCTTTAGGAGCTTTTATTGAAAAACTCCTTGGTGTGCCAAAGTTGAGTAGTGTGGTTGAACAGCAGAAAATATAGTGAATTCTATTTTTAACCTATTACACAAGAAGGAATAAACATTCAAAATGAATGTTTTGATACTATGAGTGTAAACACTGGTTTTGTAATGTTAGTTTGAATGAAACAAATTGGTCGAGAATTACTGTGGCTAGCCTACAGGCACCATGTCATTAACTTAATCTTGGCAAAGGCTTTTAGTTTGTGCCTTGCATTGTCCAGTTCTCCAGAAATCCCACTCTTCAACAGAATTAAGAATGTTTGGCAAGGAATTGAACAAACAAATTTTCGGGGATAGAATTGAAAGAATCCACTAAAGATTTTAAAGATTCAACTATTGCCTTTCTTGTACCTATAGATAAATCTATTCTATGGTCATCAGAGATAATTATAAAGAGATGACTGAGTTGAAACCTGATACTTTAGGAAATCCACCTGAGAAAATCCACTGGAGTGCACCAGAAACCATGTCTGCAATCATGTTATCTGTAATTTCTTGCTTTTCATCAACATTCATCCATTCAACAATAGATTTTTCAGCAAAAATTTCGGAAACATCAAGTTTTTGTACCAGGCTTAAGAAAGATTCATTATCACCAGCTTCATTTTTATCATTTGACTGTTCTAGTTGTCTAATCTTTGGCCATGATTTCTGTAGAGTTGGTTTAACTTCTGATACTTCAGTAATCTAATGCACAAAATTCTTCAGTATAATCTGTTTCAAATATTATATAATTCTTTGTTCTTATAGACCTTCAATCAGCTATCCTAACAGTTTCTTTCTGTAGTTTCTTTTCAAGAAAAACACCTTAATCCACCATTGATCACCACTCTAGTTGTCACTCGCCAAGTGGCGATTAAAAAATATTTTTTTTTTTTGATAAAAGTCTCAAAAATTGTTTTTTTATATTTTAAAAATTAGTGACCTACTTTAATACATTTATAAACTCATTCTCAAAGAAAAAATAAAAAAAGGGATATTTCATAATGTCTGACTTGTTTTGGATGCTACAATCTAAATTACTTGGGGGGGAGGGGGGGGGCAAATTTGAATTGACCGAAAATTAGCTAACTTACTTTAGATACTAGATATAAAAGTCTCAGATTAATTTTCTATTCTTAGAAAATAAAAAATAACGTGCTTTCATGAAAGAAAAAGTTTCTGATGTTTTCTGAAAATCTTCACTTTTGGAAATTTGCCATTTAAAAAATAAATGTGCAATCTGTTCTGCAGCAAACATTCTCCATGGTTTCTGCCATTGTGAACACTGTCAATACTGGAAAGCTTATTCACAACACATTACTTTTCTCTTGTACAAGCACATAAAAAGAGGGTTGTTTTTGCCACAAAACTATTTTTGTATGCAATTGTCAAAACATAATAGAGGAAGTAATTATTTCAAAAGTTGAAAAACTATAATAAAGAGTTTTTCAAATCAATTAAGTTTTTAAAATCACAAGATTTAAAGGAACATACCTTTCCATAAACATTTTCTATTTAAGAAAGTTTGATAGTAAATGGTTCCAATCGAACTTGATTGGAACAGAAATATGTCAATAATGATTTGTTTTTAGTATATTTTGTAACACCTTTCTAAAATAATAGAAAATGTTTATTAAAATATTGAAAAACTGATTTCAATAAAAATTAAATCCTAGATGGCTTTAATAGTTTTACTGATTTGGTAATTCTCATAATTTTAGACACCCTAATAAATTAAATTTTTACATAATATGCAATAAGATGCTCTGTTACTTGAAACAGATTTTTGTAAACAAACAAAATCATCAACACCTTACATTACTAAATTATGATTTCATTCAAAATTTTTGTTTAGAAGGCAATAAGATACAAAATACCTCCAAAACCAGAGTTTTTAAATCCCATAAACAAAGAGGACTTTCTTCATCAGAAGCAGCAGATGTGACAAAATTTGTGCCAAGTGGATTTGAACAGATACATAAAACTCTGGAGAAAGAAAAAAAATGCAGATAGAATAGGTATTTTTAATTATTGATAATTTTAGAATCAAGCAGAAATACAATTAATAATAAAAGTTAAATAAAACTAAATTAATTAATTATTTAAATAGAAGTTAAAAAAATTAAATTAGGTAAATAGAATAGAAGTTAAATAAATAAATAATAATAGAAATTAATTAATGCTATAGACATATTTTACAACAGATTTATCTATCCATTAAATTTCATTTTTTTTCACTGAATTATATTACAAATGAATGAATTATATTACAAATATAAGGATATTTAAAAATAACCCAAATGGTGGTGGGCAGGGCTAGCCATCGCATGCTTTCTCTCTGCTAGGTGAACAGCAGGTCTGTGTCTGGTCACTTTTTTTTTTTTTTTTTTTTTTTTTTTTTTTTTACGAAAGCACTTGTGTTTGTTTCTCTTGTTTTGTAATTTAAGTGAAAAGAGTACAAATTCCTGCTCAGGAAAAAGGCTGCAGAAACACAAAATATTTCTAATATCTACGTTCAATTTAATATTTTATATATTAAAAGCTGATGTACTGTAAATAAAATTTTAACAAATCATATAAAATTAAGTACAGTATAATCCCTCAAATCCGCACAGCTTGAGACTAGATTTTTTGCAGATTTCTGGTCATTGCTTTGTTTACATCTTCTAAACAGTAATTTGAATGTAATTAAAAATGCAATTGAAACTATAATGAATGCTTACAATATAATAAAATATTAAAATAAGTAATAGACTAAAATGATAAAAATTTAGATAATTTGTAAAATCATTAAAGTATTAAAGGCAAAGGTCAAGTTAATAATCAATAATGTGTGATTAAATATTCACTAGCAGGGGAGACCGAGCTTAGCTCGGTCAAAATTAACTTTGTGTTCAATTCGATATAGTATTTTCACTGTATCATTAACTCTGTATTATTACTGTAAAACATGTTTATAATAGTATTATTTGGAAAAACAATCAATAAGAAAACTATGTTTTTATGCGCATGTTTATAAATTTTACTTTATTTTAAAATTTACAACGAAAGGACATCAATCCAAATCACTTTTCTAGTTCAACTCACTTTAGCTAACAATGCATCTCGAATACTATTAAGAATGTATAAGAAACTTCTTCACATTTTGAAAGACTATATTTTTTGCCAGATATATCCAAATTTGGATACATTCTTTCATTCGGTGCCAAATACGTGTTTTGGTTTCGTAATCTTAATAGTGGATTTTCGGCCAAATTTAGCCAGTATTTTGTCAAATATCGCCAATTTATTGGATTTTGCCATAGTCTCGTGATACTGACCCTTATTACCCATATGATCCACTAATCAAATGTGATCAAACATATGACTTAGCTCAATGGTCTTCAGGTAATCAAAAACAGTAGAGTATAAAATGAATCAAAATCGTTTAAGCCATTTCTTAAGTAAAATTAACTTGATAGCATTCAGCAATGAAGCGATATGACCCACTAATATAATTTTGTTTAATATGCAACTCAGCTCAATAGTCTTCTCGTGACAAAAGACGTTTTGTTGCAAAATTTAGGTAAAATTGATTGAGTCGTTATTATATATAATTAGAATGACCCGAACCCATTAAGACCTAAAACGACTCACTAATTGAATTGTTACGAGAATGTGTCCAAGATCAATGGTTTTCTCTTGCCCGAAAACGATATAATAGAAAGTATATTCAAAATGGCGAGAACAATTTTCTAGATAAAATTAGCATGATCCACAATTGACCATTATATCGAAATCTCTCGAAAATATGATCTAGCTTATTAATTTTTGCGTGCCGAAAAACGTTAGATACAAAATTTAGATAAAATCGATTGAGCCAATTTTTAGGTATAAATAGTTTGACCTTGACCCATTATGACCCAAAATGACTCATTAATCAAATTTTCTCAAACATCTGACCTAACCCAATGGTTTTCTTGCGGCCGAAAACGATAGAATATAAAATTTAGTCAAGATTGCGCTAGATTATTGTCTTGATAAAATTAGTATAACCCAAAAGTGACACACTGATCAAAATTTCTCGAACATGTGACCTAGCCAAATGATTTTCTCGTGCCAAAAATATGTTGTATACAAAATTTCGTTAAAATCGATTCGCCCGTTCTTTAGATGTAGCTTGACCATGACCCACAAATGACCCTTATAATAGAAATCTCTTGAACATGTGACTTAGCCCATTAGGTTTCTCATGTATAAATATTGTTACACTCAAAATTTCGTTAAAATTGATCCTGCGGTTCTTTAAATATAAATAACTTGAGCCAGACCCTTTATGACCCAAAATGACCCATTAATTGAAATTTCTCGATCATGTGACCTAGCCCAATGATTTTCTCGTGCCAAAAAATGTTGTATACAAAATTTCGTTAAAACTGATCCACATGTTCTTTAGATATAGCTTGGCATGACCCGTTATGACCCATCATGACCCATAAATGACTCTTATAATCGAAATCTCTCAAACATGTGACATAGCCCATTAATTTTCTCGTGTCAAAAAACTTACATACAAAATTTCATTAAATTTGATACTGTCGTACTTTATATATAAATAGTTTGACCCAGACCTTTTATGACCCAAAATGACCCAGTAATCGAAATTTCTCGAATTGAGACCTAGCCCAATAGTTTTCTCGTGCCAAAAAAATGTTGTATACAAAATTTCGTTAAAATCGATCCACCTGTTCTTTAGCTATAGCTTGACCATGACCCATTATGACCCATCATGACCCACAAATGACTCTTATAATCGAAATCTCTCGATCGTGTGACTTAGCCCATTAGCTTTCTCGTGTCAAAAAAACTATTACAGGCAAAATTTTGATGAAATTGATTCTGCGGTTCTTTAAATATAAATAGCTTGACCCAGACCCTTAATGACCCAATATGACCCATTAAAATTTTTTTCGAACATGTAACCTAGCCCAATGTTTTTCTCGTGCCCGAAAACCATAAAATGCAATCTTTAGTCAAAATTGCGTGAGAAAATCTCTAGATAAAAATAGCATGACCCACAATGACCCCAAAAATGACCCACTAACCGAATTTTCTCGAACATGTTACCTAACCCAATGGTCTTCTTGTAATCCAAAACGATAAAATATAAAATTTGGTCGAAATCGTTAGAGCCGTTTTTTAAATAAAAATGGCTTGACCCACAATGACCCAAAAATGACCCACTAATCAAAATTTTTCGAACATGTGACCCAGCTCAATTGTTTTCTCGTGCCAAAAAACGATTGGATACAAAATTTCCTTAAAATCGATCCAGCCGTTCTCTAGATATAAATAGCTTGATCCTGACCCATTATGACCTGAAATGACCCAATAATCGAATTTTCTCGAACATGTGACCTAGCCCAATGGTCTTCTCGTGCCCGAAAATGGTAAAATCCAAATTTTTGCGAAAA
Organism: Maratus speculifer; assembly: GCA_964019185.1. Lineage (NCBI taxonomy): Eukaryota > Metazoa > Arthropoda > Arachnida > Araneae > Salticidae > Maratus > Maratus speculifer. The sequence continues at coordinate 41,644,678 of OZ025290.1, forward strand.
TCGTTAGAGCCGTTTTTGAGATAAAATTTACCCACACAGACACACACACATACACAATTTTTGCTCGCATTATAGTATAAGATTAAAACATGAAATGTAATTTTTCCTAAATTATTGAATGAAACTTGCCTCATAAAGGTACACTAGCAGGAGTGACCGAGCTAAGCTCGGTCAAAATTAACTTTGTGTTCAACTGGATATAATATTACCATGTATCATTCACTCTGTATTATTACTATAAAGCATGTTATTTATAACAGTATTATTTTCTAAAACAATCAATAAGAAAACTATGTTTGTATGCACATGTTCATAAATTTTACTTCATTTTAAAATTTACAACAAAAGGATATTGATCCAAATCACTTTTTTAGCTCAACTTTGATTGGTTTAACCATGCATCTCGAATCCTATTAAGAATGTATAAAAAATTTCTTCGCACTCTGAAAGCAATATTTTTTGCCAGATATAGCCAAATTTGGAGACTTTTTTCATTTGGCACCAAATGCATGTTTTGGCTTTCGTAATCTTAATAGTCGATATTTCGGCCGAATGTTGCCAATATTTTGTCAAATATCGCCAACTTATTGTCTGTTGCCATAATCTCGTAACCTTGACCCGTATTACCAAAAATGACCCACTAATCAAATTTGATCAAACATGTGACTTAGCTCAATGGTCTTCAGGTAATCAAAAACAATAGAATATAAAATTAAATCAAAATTGTTTAAGGCATTTCTTAGGTAAAATTAGCTTGTCAGCATTCAGCAATAAAGCAGAATGATTCACTTATATAATTTTGTTTAACGTGCGACTCAGCCCAATAGTCTTCTCGTGGCAAAAAAACCTTTCGTTATAAAATTGAGGTAAAATTGATTGAGTGATTGTTATATATAATTAGAATAACCCTAACCCATTATAACTTAAAATGAACCACTAATTGAATTTTTGCGAGCATGGGTCCCAGCCCAATGGTTTTCTCTTGTCTGAAAACGATATAGTACAAAGTATAGTCAAAATAGTACAAGCCATTTTCTACATAAAATTAGCATGACCCATCATGACCCACTAATTACCCTTATAATCGAAATCTCTCGAACATGTGACTTAGCCCATTAGTTTTCTCGTGTCTAAAAATTGTTACATACAAAATTTCATTAAAATCTATCCCGCCGTTCTTGAAATATAAATAGCTTGACCCAGACCTTTATGGCCCATTAATCGAAATTTCTCGAACATGTGACTTAGCCCAATGATTTTCTCAAAAAAAAAAAATGTTGTATACAAAATTTCGTTAAAATCGATCCACCTGTTCTTTAGATATAGCTTGACATGATCCATTATGACTCATCATGACCCACAAATGACCATTATAATCAAAATCTCTCAAACATGTGACTTAGCCCATTAGTTTTCTCATGTCAAAAAGCTGTTACATATAAAATTTCGTTAAAATTAATCATGCCATTCTTTAAATATAGCTTGATCCTGACCCAGTACGACCCATTAAAATTTTTTCTCGTACATGTAACCTAGCCCAATGTTTTTCTTGTGCCCAAAAACCATAGGATGCAATTTTTAGTGAAAATTGTGTGAGAAAATCTCTAGATAAAAATAGCATGACCCACAATGACCTCAAAAATGACCCACGAACCGAATTTTCTCTAACATGTTACCTAACCCAATGGTCTTCTTGTAATCCAAAACGATAAAATATAAAATTTGGTCAAAATCGTTAGAGTCGTTTTTTAGATAAAAATGCCTAGACCCATAATGACCCACTAATTGAAATTTTTCAAACATGTGACCCAGCCCAATAGTTTTCTCGTGCCAAAAAACGATTGGATAGAAAATTTCCTTAAAATCGATCCAGCTGTTTTCTAGATATAAATAGCTTGATTCTGACCCATTATGACCCAAAATAACCTGATAATAGAATTTTCTCGAACATCTGACCTAGCCCAATGGTCTTCTCATGCCCAAAAATGGTAAAATCCAAATTTTTGCGAAAATCGTTAGAGCTGTTTCTGAGATAAAATTTACACACACACAATTTTTAGTGCATTATAGTATAAGATTACTAATTCACATCAAAATCATAAAATAAGGAAGCATTATTTCAGTTTTAGCTAGACTTAATAACCAAAAAAGATCAAATAAAACAAAAAGTGTGTAATTTTGTGTTTATATCTAAACTGACTTTTTCATTGTTTACAATCCATAAATTATGCATGGATTTTGGAGAGTTGCAGATTTGAAGGAGTCTATTGTATGTATACTTTAGAAAAATTCTGAAAACTAAGAGAAACAGAGACTTTTTTAAGAAGTGAAAAGAAATCTTTTTAGAAATACAGTAGAACCCAGCTAATTCGGACCCCGTTAATCCAGATCTCTGGATAATCCAGATTGATTTGGTTGGGTTTTTTTTTTTTTTTTCAAGTTTGAGAAACGATTGGCTAATTTCCATAACATTACCCTTTTCATCATCGTATTCTGAATTAAAAAAAATTCTGAAATCTTTTCAGAAGAATACCTTAAGCTTTCTTATTTAAACTCTAGGATGTTATCTTTCAAAGAAACAACAATGTATCACTAAGTTTGGCAATTCTAATTTTCCCAATTTTCTATTTAAACCACTTAGAAATGTCATAAAAAGTCCCTGAACAATAATTTTTTACTTAGAGCATTGCAAGAAAGCAAAGTAAAACAGTCCCTGTAAGATCCTTTTTCTGATAAGGATCGCTTTTCGATTTTGTCAGCCCATAGGTCTGTTTCCTTGTTATTGTGACAAAACGCTTCTACAATATCACTTGCAGAAAATTATTTATAAAGATGCAGCATTGAAGTCAGACACTTTTCAGTTTAACTTAAAGGCGATTTTCTGTAAGTTTGTTTTATTTTATTTCATTTTTGTCTAATTCTCCGGATTGGGTCTGGTCCCAATTAATCCGAATTATCGGGGAACAGCAGGGTGAATAGGAACGGAACTTCCCGGTCATACAAATAAATTTATTACAAATATATGCGATGATAGTTTTAGTTGCCAATTTTTTTATAAGAAGATAATAACATTAAGAGTTGGGAAATTCAGTTTTGACATGTTAGACTAATACTGGGGTATATAAAAAAACTTCAATAGGATCCTCAAAAACCTCATTTTTTTCAATGTTTCAAAACTTTGTATGTAATTACAGTATTTTTCATATTCTAAACCTAAGAGAGGGGATTTTTAATTAATGATAGACCCTTAAAGAATATGCTGTATTAAATTCTACTTTTTCTAAACTACATAATGAAAAATGGCTTGTAACATCAGAGGTTTAAAATTTATGGGGTGAATTATTTTTCTATACAGTAACAGTTTCAAGTAATACAGGGTGATTCAGCTCGTCGGTGACAAACTTTAAGGATCGATAGAGCACACCTAGACGAACATTTTTGAATAGGGAATGTAGGGTCCCTGACGCGATGGTAAGGCGCTAGGCGCTTTCGAAAATTTGGGTGCCGAAATTCGAAACGTCATAAAAACTAGGGAAATGGTTAGATTTTCTTGCTTGTTGCGTCGAAATGATTCTGTTTGTTTAGACTTTCTTCAGTACCAATTTGATAAGCGTATCTCTTAAAACATGGATAGGGGGCGCTGCAGACTTTGGAGAGCTAGACAACAACTTTAAGCCCGTTATTTTGATAATTTAACACATGCTCGCCAAAGTTTATACTCTAAGTTAAAGTTTGAACCCAAAAGTAGAGCCCTGCAAAAAGCGTAAGAGCCGGAATAAAATGTCAAAGTACAGGGTGGTCGAAACTCGAAGGCTCCTAAGAGATAAACAAGCAGATTTCTTGACTTATGGCATGCATTTTCATGATTCTGTTTGCTGGGGCTCTCTGAAACTCAGTTGAACGGTACAAAAAGAAACATCGATAGGGGGCGCTTTGGGCAAAAAACATAATTCGTTGACATTTCGGACGCTAACTGGAAACGGGGCGCTACGATCAGTTAGTAATAATGAAAACACATTTTCTACCTCTGCTCAAACTTCTGAATAAATTTAGACCAAAAACATCAATGATACTGGAAATTTATTTACAAAAAATAACACTACAGAAGATGCTCGAAATTTCGACCTTGGGCCATGATGCAGGCTTCGCACCTCCGTCGCATTGAGGAGTGTGTGTTTCCAACAATGCCAGGAGTATCTCTGATCTGCCCTGCAGCTGCCACAATGCGCGCCACAAGTTCTTCAGCACTGCTGACAGGTGTATGGTATACCTCGGCCTTCAGGTAACCCCAAAGGAAGAAATCCAAGCAGGTGAGGTCTGGTGATCGAGCAGGCCAGTGAACTGGACCCCCACGCCCGATCCACCGCTGGCCATACCTTGCGTTTAGATGGAGACGCACGTCGTTCGTGTAATGGGCCGGAGCTCCATCGTGCTGGAACCACATCTGGCGACGCGAACCTTCGGGTACGTGCGCCTCCTCCAGAAGTTGCGGCAGCACTTAATCCAGGAAAATCAGGTAATTTCCACCTGTCAGCCGTTCAGGTAACAAATAAGGGCCAATGAGGCAATCCCCCAGAATGCCGGCCCACACATTTACTGAGAAACGCTCCTGGGCTGCTCGGCTTCTGGTTTCATGTGGATTTTCATCACACCACACATGACTGTTGTGGGCGTTCCATATTCCCTCCCGGCTGAAGGTGGACTCGTCCGTAAACAAAATGCTGTTTACAAAACGGGGATCCCTGGATCTCATCGCCAAGTACCATCTTGAGAATTCCACTCGAGGGCCAAAATCCTGCTCTCTGAGCAACTGCACCCGCTGGATGTGGTAGGGGTGCAGATTCCGGGAACGTAAGATGCGCCACGCAGTTGCTTGCGAAATGCCAACATGTCTGGCGATATCTCTCATGGTAAGACCTGGGTTGTCCTCAACCAGGTTAAGCACAGCCTCTTCGTTGTCGGGGGTGCTCACTGATCGCTCCCGTTCAGGCCTGCCTCCGTCGAAAGATCCCGTTGTGGACAACCTCTGGTATACTCGAGCGAAGAAGGCATGGCAGGGGATTTGCCTGTTGGGGTAACGCTCGGCGTACAACCGCTGAGCGGCTCGTCCATTACAACCAGCAGCGCCATACGCCAAATGCATGTCAGCCAATTCAGAGTTTGTGTACCGTTCCATCCTACTACCGATCTGCAGACAAGTAACCCGAAGCTTAAGTAGGTACCGCACGTTCAAAAGACGTGTCTGCGCATACAACTACGTCATCTCGCGTTGTCGTCTACGCATTACGTATCTTTTGCATATCGATATGGTACGATATCTTTTGCATAAATCAGCAAAAAGCACTTTATGTAAATTTTATTGCGCGCATTGTGCATGATTGAAACCAGCTATGTTTGTTAAAAAAAACAAACAAACTGCAGTTTTAATAGCTTCTTATGATAAGTAAATTACTCTCTTGTTTTGTTTCTAACTGATCGTAGCGCCCCGTTTCCAGTTAGCGTCCGAAATGTCAACGAATTATGTTTTTTGCCCAAAGCGCCCCCTATCGATGTTTCTTTTTGTACCGTTCAACTGAATTTCAGAGAGCCCCAGCAAACAGAATCATGAAAATGCATGCCATAAGTCAAGAAATCTGTTTGTTTATCTCTTAGGAGCCTTCGAGTTTCGACCACCCTGTACTTTGACATTTTATTCCGGCTCTTACGCTTTTTGCAGGGCTCTACTTTTGGGTTCAAACTTTAAGTTAGAGTATAAACTTTGGCGAGCATGTGTTAAATTATCAAAATAACGGGCTTAAAGTTGTTGTCCAGCTCTCCAAAGTCTGCAGCGCCCCCTATCCATGTTTTAAGAGATACGCTTATCAAATTGGTACTGAAGAAAGTCTAAACAAACAGAATCATTTCGACGCAACAAGCAAGAAAATCTAACCATTTCCCTAGTTTTTATGACGTTTCGAATTTCGGCACCCAAATTTTCGAAAGCGCCTAGCGCCTTACCATCGCGTCAGGGACCCTACATTCCCTATTCAAAAATGTTCGTCTAGGTGTGCTCTATCGATCCTTAAAGTTTGTCACCGACGAGCTGAATCACCCTGTATATGAAAACATATGTATGAATATGTATTGTAACAATATTTTGTTTGTTCTAATTACTTGAAGAGTTTAAAGGTGCCAAGAAATTATTTGGTTAAACAAAAAAGTCAACGCCTAATCCAACAGACAAGGAACACACAATAAAATAATTTAAAAATAGCAAATTAGTTAGAAAACCTGCTCAGAATTATTCTCTGACATCCACAATATTACACAAACATCTCAAAATGAAAAACCAATTAAAAAAGAGATGGATGCAAACAGTACTAAGGGCTGGGAATGAGAGCGTATTAGTAGATCGTATTAATACTTGCAGTGATTGGGGCTACTTAATAGATTCACTTACTGAATGACTACTAGTACAGGATAACACAGAACAGGGCTGAATTTGTATTAAATTCTACTTCTGCAATTCGAATATAATTTCTTAAAACAAATTTTAATTTTTCTTGATTTCAACGTTGTTTTCAAATTTTTAAACGGCATATCTTTACTTGGATATAAAATAAAGGCTTGGTTTCACAGTAACTGCGTGTTCCTATTACTCCCTTATCATTATTACCTGTTTTTATTAACCCTATTAAAATTTGAATCGGAATATATAAAGATTATAACATTTGTTCCAATTCACCCCTATCTGCGGGAGTAATCAGAACACCATAAAAAAAAAATAATAATATGTATATAAACAGTAAAAATATTTTGTTTTCACTTAAAAAGTAAAGAACAAAACAAGACGGAAGTTTCTAGTAGAAAAATAGAAAAATTAAAAAATCAACTGTTGCTTTTTTTTTAGCGTTAAAGTTGAAAAGTGTTCCGATTCACTCCATTTTACAGTACAAAAAAATATTAATTTCTCAAGGAGATATTTTAAATACATGAATGCATCAAACAGCATAAATTTTACATTAGTGAGGAGAATTCTGAAGCTTAATGATCAACCCTCCTAAGCCGTACTCTCAGCAAAACCTTTAAAGTTGGCAAATTTAATCACAATATTTTTTATATTATTGTTTTCAACAAAGAGATTAAGTGAAATGTTGAAATGCTCATTTACTATTCTTCATTGAAGAAATTCATTTTGAAGAACCGCATACTGTTCTATATTATTTTACTGACAATTTCACAAGAAAAAAACCTCTCTTAATAACAGAAAAATGCTGTTCCTTTAAAGAAAAGAAAAAAGAAAGAAAGACAGAGAAAAAGCAGTAGAAGAAAATCTCAAAGTTTTTTAGTAAATTTAAAGAAATACTGATAAATACAATTTGTTTTCACTTTATTATAATTTATTTTTGTATATTGTTTTAATATAATTATTTTTTAAAAGAATTTTTTATAAAGTTTCCAATGATATTCATCATTAATGAAAATATGTAGCAAAATGTATTTCAAGAACTATCATTTATTTATATATACAGGGGTTGGACAAAAATATGGAAACACCTTTTGAAATGCATGTTTGAAAAGAAAGATTGATTATAATGAACTATGTTGATGGCACTGGAATTTTCGCCTACTGACGCCACCTATATAACTTCGTAAAATCGCTGCACCGTTCAGTCGTTGTTGGAGCTCTGTTATGTGAGATTATCATTGCATTATGTCAGAGTTAACAGACTTCGAACGTGGACATATTGTTGGCGCGCGTGTGGTGGATGCTTCCGTAAGCAAGGTAGCCGAGGATTTTAGTGTTGCAAGAGGTATTGTGTTGAAGATTTACTATGCATATTTGAAATGCGGAAAAAACATCATCCGCTAAATCACAGCGCGGACGAAAGTGTGTGCTGAGTGATCGTGACAGAAGATCATTAAGGAGGATTATCGCGAAAAATAAGCAGTCCACAGCTGCAAAAGTTACTGCTGAAATGAATGTCATGTTACCAAATCCTGTGAGTACCAAAACAATTAGAAGAGAGCTTCATAAATAGGAAATGGCTGGCCGTGTTGCAATTGAAAAGCCATCCATCAGTAATGCTAATGCCTGTAACAGGAAAAAGTGGTGTTTAAGTCATAATGCCTGGACTATAGAGCAGTGGAAGAGCGTAATATGGTCTGATGAGTCTTCTTTCACATTGTTCCCCACTTCTGGCCTAGTTTACGTCTGGAGAACGCCATTTCAAGCCTATAATACAGACTGCTTGTTGTCAAGAGTGAAACATGGCAGGGATTCGGTGATGGTTTGGGCAGCCATATCGTGGTTCTCCTCTGGCCCCATGATAACTCTGTAAGGGCGTATCACTGCTCAGACTTATGTGAACATTTTGGCCGATCAAATCCATCCAATGGTACAAGCTTTGTTCCCCAATGATGATGGTAGCTTCCAAGACGACAACGTCCCCGTTCACACAGTTCACATTGTCCAGGACTGGTTTTTGAGCATGAGGATAAATTTTCGCATCTCCCCAGGCCATCAAAGTCATCAGACTTGAATATTATCGAACCTTTGTGGTGTACATTGGAGCGGAAAGTGCGTTCTCGCTTTCCACCGCCAACATCGTTATCTGAACTTGCCACCGTTTTGCAGGAATAATGGTACAATATTCCCTTAGCAAACATACAGAAACTGTATTTATCCATTCCGAGAAGACTGCAAGCTGTTTTTAATAACAACGAATACCGTACACAATACTAGGCAAGGAAACGTGTTTTTTTAAGGTGTTTCCATATTTTTGTCCAACCCCTGTAGTTAATTACATTAAAAAAAGGGAATTAGAACACATCTAAAAAGCAAGAAAAAAAAGATATCTCCTTAAAAAAAAAAAAAAAAATTATTTTAGAAGCTATAAATAATTACTTTTGATTGCTAGCTCCAGAAGAGTTAGTAAAAAATTCTGTAACAACTCTTCTTTCTTTGGTATCATATATTCGCACAACTCCTGATGTTCCACCATAAAGAAGCTAAGGGAAACAAATAATATAATTACATATTAGAAAATAAACCGAATTTTAATTTAAAAAAAAAAAAAAAAAAAAAACAGATTACTTACATTAAATTTAACTCTGCAAGATCTAATATAGTAAATTGAAAACACAGATGTTAAAATAAACTTTCATATTTAGTTCTTCATTTTACAACTAGATTGAAGAACACCTAATACCTTTAAACTTCTAATTAACTTTCTCAATAAAAAATTCAATGTAACTTTTAAATCTCATGTGACACTATTTAAAATCCCCTAGTTCTTAGAATTGTTCCCACAGCCTTTTCACTTGAAAAAGACAGCTCAATTTCATCAAATCTGTAGTTATAATTTTATATACACATTTTAGTCTCATGAAAAACAATCTATTTAAGCATGTTTTTCAACAAATGAGTATCTGTAATTTTATAACTTTAATTATGGATACAAGTTCCTACCTTAATATTTTTTCCTTTAATCTGAAAAAATAAAATAAGAAAAAGATAAACATTAAAACATAAAGTTAATATTTTATTTAGCATGCTATACAGTAAAACGTGAAGTAAAATTTAAGAGAATGGGGTAAATTTTACAGTGTTTTAAGGTGCATTTGTAATCATGTAAATACATAGCACCTATAATCGTCATCAGTCCATCCGTCTATATATAACAATGTAAAAACTACCCAACCAAATCGTTAGAAATTTAAAATATATAATTTTTGCACAATTTGTTGAGTAATTTCAAATTTTATGAAAATTGAATGCATAGTTCAATTACAGGGACAATCAAAAGTATTGCGTTACATTACTGCCAATGGGAAAAAATAGTTTCAAGTGGATTTGAATGATGTTACACTCTTTCAAGTGAAATAAAATTGATGTGCATTTATGAAGTATATACTAAAATATGTATTCTGTACAGTCTGTGGTGCAAAGAATATTTTTTATTAATTTACAGGGCCACACAAAAGTATTCATTACATAATGGCACAGGAAGAAACACTATTTGGGTTGCCTTTTAATTATATTAAACTATTTCACATCTTTTGAAATTGACATACGTTGCTGAGGTTTACTAAAGGTTAATTTGTGTATAATAGAAATCAGATAGTATTTACAGGGACACACAAATGATTTTGGATACTTATACGGCATCCGGAGTACTGTATACTATTACATCAAGGTCTAAATATTTTTAAAACTTTGTTATAGTATGAACGTAATTCATTTGCTATGTTTGATGTACAATTTCCGGCTTGTTTGTGTTTTGTTTTGTATTGTGAAGTCTATTAATTACTAACTATTAACATAGTACATAGGCGTAACCAGCCTTTTGAACGGGGGGTGCCCAAATTTTTTAACCTCAACATGTTGGGTGCAAACAATATCTTATGTGGAAAAACCTAATAAAACGGAATCCCATAAAGCATATCGAATTTCCGTTTTAGACAGGTTTTTATTTGCAGAAGGTATAATTATGTGGTCTTTCTTTTAAAAAGGACCCAAACACAAGTTTTCATTGCCTGAAGAAGGATCAGAAGTTGCTCAAAACTAAATCTAATGGATAAGAAAAAGATATATAAACATAGATAAAACATGATAAATATAAAACAAAGACAACTGTAAACATAAATCTGTAATTATCACAATGTTTCATTTCAAACAGCAATGAAATACAAAAATAAATTAACACGACTTTAGTTCCCTCGTCATTTTGATCAAAGTAGCATTAAAATAACTTGTAGTACGCAATTTAAAGTGGAAAAGAGTTCTTTCAATATTTTTTACATGTGAATAAACAAAATTTACCAATTTAAAAAAAATGAGCCCGTATGAATTAGAGATGAGTTTGGGCTCATTTTTCGAGGACCGGGCCCGCCCGAGCTCGACGATTTTAAGTCCGAGCCCGATTCCAAAAATATATGAAACAAAATTGTATGATATTTAAAAATTGTTCCAAAAGTGATACTACATTTTAAAAATTTCTTACATAGATATAATTTTTTAATTAAAATTAAAATTCAATCTTATCAAAATCCGTATAAAATATACTTCATACCTAAAAGGATTCTCATATTTTTTCCTCTTTTAACAAACAAATTTGATGGACACGTTTGTGTTTAATGAATAAATGCATGAAATTTGCAGAAATTACTATTTGTAAGCTAATGAATTGAACAACGTTCTTCAAATTTTTGTATAAAGTACACATTTTTCATTATAATTGATTCTTTTGTCATAACAATCTTCTATGATTTACAGGTACCTAAAAATCAACGTAAATTAAAAAAATCGGCATTTTTATTTTTAAGGGCCATTTCTTTTATAGAAAAAGAGGAAACACCGATCGATTGCTTTCTATCGGAGTAACATGGTAATCATATTTACTTACGGAAAAAAGTAACTTTAAAAAGGAACAGCGTCCTCAGCATGGGCAGAGATCAAGATGATAAATACATATAATAATCACTAAATTTATTTTCATATGAAAATTGACTACGATTAGTGCACAATCGAAGATAAAATAATTTGCAAACCTCCTGCTAATTCTCATCTACTAAAAACAGAATAAAGTATTATCTAGGCATTATGTAACTAAATAATAAATAAATAAACGATCCCATTAAAAAATATCTTCTGCTGACGAAAAGCCAACTAAAAGCAAATTCATTGTTGTGTTTGTTTTGATTGGCGCCGGAAATTCTGTAGACATAAATCTGTAATTCTCGCAAATTTTCATTTGTGACAGCAATAAAATACTAAAATAAATAATCAAGCATTCAGTTCCTCCGTCATTTTGATAAAAAAAAGAATTAAAATGAGTTGAAAAGGAATAAGTAGGCAATTTTGAGTGGAAAAAGTTCTTTCAATCTTTGCTAGACATGAATAAATAAAATTTTCCAGCTTCAGAAAAAATGAGACCGGGTCCGTCCGAGCCCGAAGAATAAAAATAGAGCCCGAGCCCGTTTCATCTCTAGTACAAATGTCAAAATATGGCCACAAAAAATGAAATTTAATGAACCAACTAACCAACCTCCATATTAATTTGAATTTTGCGTAGCATTATTTCTCATTTTCAAAGAAGGCGGATTTGTACACCCTCCACCCCCTTTGTTCTCCAGGCTAATCACATAGTGGAATTATTGTTTCACATCTGTATTTCCCTTTTTTTCTTTTTTTTTTTTTTTCTTTTTTGCTTCTATCTAGACTTTAGACTGCAAAAGCAGAGATATAAATAGTTTCTATCCTTGTCTTTACGCTAATTCTTTTATGGAATTGCAAAAACATGCATGAAAAAAAACGGCGTTCAAAAAAAAACTTCCATAAACAAAAGACATCAAATTGGGATTATAAAACCCATTTTTTGACTTACTGTGATTAATACAGATTCTAGTAAATATTCTAGCTTTAAAAAAGGTAAATAAAATAATTTTGTTAAAAAAAAAAAAGAAAAAAAAAGAAAAAAAAAAAGAATCTGGGTCTCTTCTTTTATCACATTTCAAAACAGACTGTTAATTTTGATTAACTATTTGAACTAACTTTGCTTTCATTTCTCTTCTTTTTTTATTTTATAAATTATAAATCTGCACAAGCGGGGGGGGGGGGGGGGTGCCCGGGCACCCAGGGCACCTTCCCTGGTTACACGCATGTAGTATGTAATTGAAGCTGTGCACAAATTACAGCAAATCAAATTTTTAAACATTAACATGGAGAAAATAGCCATTAGGAAAATGAAGGTTAAACAACCAATCAGAAAATAATTGATATGACAAATACAATAAGAATATTGAGATCAGAAAGCAATAGAGAAAGTGAAAACAAATAAATAATAATAATAATAGTAGTATTGAAGCAAAGATAAAATTATTCTTTAATGTAAAATACATAAAAAAAAAAAAAAAGCTATCTATTCTAATAAAAATGTTACTGCAAATTAAAAATCTGTTTCTATCAGTCTCTCAGCTACTCAGTCTACACTTATTTAGTTTAACTTGTTTTAGTTTAGTATATTTCAGTTTAATATATTTTTTTTCAATTCTAAGTACTTATTACCCTTTTTTCTCTTGTATTTATATAAATTATCATATCTGCATTTAAATTTTCTTCCCTTTCAACTGACCAATTTATATTTAGTTGTGATCTTTATTTCATTGCTATTTATTTTTCTAATTTTTACATTTTTCCTTGTGTTTTCTGACTTTTTTTGGATTATTTTATAGTCTACTCACAACAGCTTGGCCAGTGATCTTGAAAGAGTTTAGAAAGTAAGTTTCTAAAGCACATAAATGGTGCAAAAAATGTGTAATTTAATAAAAACTAGCATTAATAGAGACTGTCATTTTAATTTAGAAGTCTTTTCATCTAAATTTGCATTACTCATCAGCCAAGTTAACATAGGCAAACTACATATAAACTTCCTTGTCTTGTCGTATAAGCTGTTTTCTGAGTGTACGATTTGCCTTTATTTAATATTCTTTCATTCATTGTTCATCCTAGCTATCCTTTTTTCCTCTATTTCCTACTAATCTAATCTCTATTCTTGAATTAAGTGCTGTATTAAAACCTTTTTATTCAGTGATTGTTTCTATATCCACATACATATGGTCTATAATTAAATTTAGTTTTTAATAGTTGATATTAGATAAAATAGCATTAAATACTTACTAATCTTTCTCTTTTGCAAGCCCATTCCAAAGATAAAACACTTGTCTTTGACATTATGGTAGAAAGAGTTAAAACTGAAGGACTAGTATTCCATATTCTAAGAAAATAAGTCCAATATAAAAATCATATATAAATGTAATCTTATCAAATATAAATGCATAATGTTGGAATGACAGAACATTAAATCTGAAAATGGTGCTGTCCCAGGAAAAGCAGAACATAGTGAAACCCCAATCTGTTATTCCCATATCCATCATTTTTCTGCATTGATTGTTTTATTTCTACGGTCCTTGCACAAAGTATATTTAAATAATATTAACAGAACCTGCAAGTATTGTTCTACAAAAAGTGTTTTCCTGCATTCATCGTTGTAAAATTTTTCTCCTCACCAAAATGGAATTGAAAGTCATGTGAATCTATATGACATACAAATTGGAATTACTTCTTTTATCCTAAAATAACTCATTTGTGCTGCTTGTATTGATAATGGCATAATGCAGATTTGTTGTTGTATGTAGCAAAGGATGTGATTATGTACCAATTGATCCAGATGTTGCAACATGTGATTTTCTAAACATAAGAGAAATGTGTGATAATGCAAAAAATGAAAATAATGGTGAAGAGGCAGAGAACAACATTCATGCCGAGGAAGCTAAACCACCAGTGATAAATCTCTTTGATGCAATTACAACATTTGAAATTGTATGAACTTATATATATGCACTTATGAAATTATAGAAAATGAGCAGAAAAATGTAGTATCCTGAAAATTTAAATTTTTATTTTAAAAAATTATCAAAAATCCAAACAAAATCATTATTTAAAAAATATATATACCAATTTTCTATAACTCTGATTTATTTCTTTTACAATTTACTAAGCAACAAATTAATATTTATCACTATACTGTATACATTGCATGCATCAGTGATGTGTAAACATTGAATTTTTCTGTATTTTGAAGAATCTGCATTCATCGTTTCTTTTCCCGCACCCCTTGGCACAGATGGATTGAGGTTCTACTGTATGTGATACCTTTATTTTATATGAATGATTTTTTTTTTTTTTTCAGTACCAACAGATGAGAAATCATCACACAAACAACCACAAACTTATTCTTTTTTATTTTGATGGTTCCATGCACCACTTCTATTTACCACAATTCATATGTAATATTAACTTAAAATTTTATGCCAATAAAAATGAATCGTTTTACATCTAATATGAGCAAGGTTCTTTGGATTACAAATACATATTATATAACAATTTGCAATACTTACAATTGTAAAACATTTATAATTCCTGAAATATTTTAGTACTGATATAACTTTAACTATATAAACTACTAGTTTAAATAATAGCAGCAAATTTAGCTTTTAAATTTATCATTAGAAATATGTCACTCAGTTTTGTTATTAAATAATTAATGTTTATAATAAAAAATATATGTCAGACAAATTATGCAACAGAATTAAATAATATCAATTAAATAATAATAACCAAAATATAGTGATGCCGTTTGTAAAATAACAAAAAAAGAAATTATGTGCAAAGTAAAATTTACGAAAATTTTCACAACATTTATGTGTGAATTTCATTAATGATATTGTTTATAATAAACTAAATAAAAAATTTAAAAAGAAAAAAAAACCCTTATTTTTTGCACAAGTTTTTCTAAATATGCATTTCTCAAACAGTATGAAATATGCTGCGAATTCATTTCGCATGGAAACTTATAAGAGTAAATAAAAAAGATTTTTCTTTAGCTTTTAGTATTTTACAGCAATCAAGGTAACCCAGCAACAGAAGCAGTGAGCTCTGTTAGGAATTTTACATATTGCACCATTTTAAATGAATTTATGTAACCCATCAATAAATTTGATGATTATTCCACGAGTAAATAATAAAATTTCCCGCATTTTTAAAAAAAAATATTTTAAGTAAATCGGATTGCTGTTAGG
The DNA here is from genome assembly GCA_964019185.1 of Maratus speculifer. Lineage (NCBI taxonomy): Eukaryota > Metazoa > Arthropoda > Arachnida > Araneae > Salticidae > Maratus > Maratus speculifer. The sequence goes on from OZ025290.1 coordinate 41,660,299, forward strand.
TAGATTTCGTATGAAATACTACCTATTGCATTGTCTCCCATGTTGGAATTTCTGAAAAATTTTTGCGGATCTACACGAATCATGACTCCTAGACCCCAAAACTACCATCAGTAAAAAAGTTTATATATATATATATCTATCTATCTATCTATCTATCTATCTATCTATCTATCGGTGTATATCACTTTCTTCTAGACACGATAACTTCCATAATTATGCTCAGATCTTCATCAAACTTTTACATAAAATCAAAGGGCATAAAATCTCGGTTAAGTTCGTTAATGGGCAAAATCGGACCAAGGAGGTGAAAGTTAGGAGGGTTTTTGTGAAAACAGAAAAAACGCGATAACTTTTTAATTAAAATAGATATCGAATCAGTTTAAAGTTTATATTACTTCTAAAAAATGAGGAAAAAGTTTATGCGTGACAGATTTTTGATAAAGTTAAAAGTGGGCTCAAGGGGCGAAAAAAACATGGTTTTTGGGAGAAAAAAAATCATAACTTCGTCAATTCTCAAGATATCAAATCCAACTAAATTTTATATAAATGTACTCAATATTATCTAAAACTTTTGTATTTACAAGTTTTTGATAGGACCAATTTTTACCGATGAAAAAAATTAAAAACGAAAAGAAAAAGGGGGGAGGAAAAAGAAAAAAAACCATAACTTACTCAATTCTTAAGAAATTAAATCTAATTAAATTTATTTTACATCTTCACAATAATATCTACAATTTTTATATTGACAAGTTTTTCATAGAACCAATTCTTATAGCAAAAATAAATTAAACAAAAATAGGAGTTGGAGAAAAAACCTCAAATCCAAACTGCTTATATTCTGACTCATTTTAAAATTCATTTTTGATTTTAAACGCATCCAAATGACAGATCCTATTATTTAGCAACTATATAATGCGACGTATTGGCCAATTTTTTGATAAAGGCAGAATATATTTTTAAAAAGGCTGCCAAAAAAGGTATTTTGAACAGATTTCCCGAAGTTTTCATCATTAAAAAATTCATTAAGTATAACAAATTGCGTTTTTTATGCGTCATTTTTAAATTCATTTTTGTTCTCAAACCCATCCAATTTACAGGTCCTATTATTTAGGAACTATATAACTTGACGTATTGGGCGGTTTTTTGATAAAGGCAGGGTTGGCATTTTTGCCGGCAAAAAGGTATTTTTGCCAGGACAGTGGAAAAAACTGGAAAAAACCAGGGAAAAAATGGAAAAAACCGGCAAAAATGGAAAAAACCTATATGTCTTTAATGTGTAATAAAATCTGCACGCTAATAAGGATAGTAATGGTATAAACAATTAAATTTAACAGTGTATTATTTAATATTTTAATTTCATTTGCTGATTAATTAATATTAAATATTTTAAATCTTTAAAAAATAGGTGGGATTCAGTCTTGCTTAGGAATTTAAGAACAAAATAAAAAATTACATATCTAATTTATTTTACTTTAAGTCAGGGATATGTTTAGGAAAATTTTAGGTCCTTTAAAGGACCCTTCACAAAATTCCTTAACCTCAAACAGGATTCTTCATAAAATTATTTGTCTCTCAAATCGACATTTCACCTTTAAACTGAACTTTTCACAAATTTAATCATTTTAAAATAAAATCTGGCCTGTTAATAAACATTTGAACTCACCAAAAAATATATTACTTAGCTTCTCTATATGTGAAGGGTAGAACCTGAAAACCTGATAATTTAAATTCACAAAACTGTCTAGAATTTTCACAAAGACGAGAAAAGTCTAGACAGACCCCTGTAAGTAAAGTATTTTATCAGTCATTAACATACATATTTTTTTAATTATCAAAAGATTTTCACTTTCAAATATGTCCAGCAAGCAGTGCTGCTATTAAAAGATTTTTTTCAAATTTTTCATTTGTGCAAACTGAGATTCGAAATACTTCAACAGATACTCTTTCAAAACTTGTTTACTGTTATGCCATGCTAAAGCAGCAAAATTTAGATTGTGAGGAAGATATTGCTGAAATATTTGAAATTTAATAGTTTTCTGCTTTAAATATAATTTTATATTAAATTAAATTTAGGTTACTATAACTGTTTCTTCGAATTTCTAACATATATAAACTATAAATATAAATGCTTTACTCAGTCTCAACAGTTCTATTATCTGAATTAATAATTGTATAAACATGAATAAATGAAGTTTCTATTTATTTCTATTAAAATTGGTATTTTTTTCATTTATAATCTTGTTATAAAAGTTAGTATTCTTTCATAAAGTGCATAATTATACTTATTTAACTTAAAAGTTAAAATAAATTTAGAATAATATTGATTTTTTAATTAAGTATGCAGTTTATTTTTTCTTTTGTGAAATATTTTTCTCTTTCTGGGGAAAAAATTTAAATGGACAGCCTATTTTTGCCACTTCTTTGGCAAAAACCTATTTTTGCCGGGACGGTTTTTACCAGGTTTTTTCCGCGGTTTTTTCCACCTTTGGCAAAAACTCGCCAACCCTGGATAAAGGCAGAATATATATTTTAAAAGGCTGCCAAAAAGGGTATTTTGAACAGAATTTCACGAAGTTATCGTGATTAAAATTTGCGGAAATTTAAGAAATTGCGTTTTTACCGAGTCATTTTTAAATCTTTTTTTGTTCTCAAACGCATCCAATTTACAGGTTCTCTTATTTAGGAACTATATAATGTGACGGAGTGGCCAGTTTTTTGATAAAGGCAGAATATATTTAAAAAAAGGCTGCCAAAATGGGCACTTCGCACAAAATTTCCCAAAGCGACATGATTAATGAACTGTGGGTATTCAAATAACAAATTGGTTATTTTATGACTCATTTTTAAATCCAATTTTGCTCTGACACACATTCAATTGACAGTTTTTTGTTACTTAGGAACTATATAATGTGCGTATTCGTCGATTTTTTGATAAAGGGTGAATATATATATTTTAAAAGCTGTCAAAGTAAGCACTTCGCAAAAAAATTTCCCAAAGCGATCATGATAAAAGAATTGAGGTTGTATTCAAATAACAAATTGTTTATTTTATGACTCATTTTTAAATTCAATTTTGCTCTCAAACGCATTCAATTGACAGTTATTTGTTATTTAGGAACTGTGTAATGTGCCGTATTGGTCAGAGTTTTGATAAAGGCTAAATATATATTTAAAAAAAATCTGTCAAAGTAGGCACTTCGCACAAAATTTCTCAAAGCGATCTTGATTAAAGAATTGTGGATGTATTAAAATAATAAATTGGTTATTTTATGACTCATTTTTAAATTCAATTTTGCTGTCAAACGAATTTAATTAACAGTTTTTTGTTATTTAGGAACTATATAATGAGCATATTGTTCAATTTTTTAAATAAAGTAAGAATATAATTCAAAATATATTGCCAAAATGGGCATTTGAGTAAAAATAGGCTTTTTTTTTTTTTTTTTTTTTGAGATGAAAACTTTTCGAAATCTACCTCCGCCTATAGGCCATGCCGAAAGGGATTTTTTTATTTTGCAATCATTTGACGAAAATTGCTGATGAAACCACTTCAGATGCAGCAAAAGAATTTTTTTTCCAATTTTCTTAAATATGCTAGAAAAAAAAAAAAAAAAAAAAAAAAAAAAACACTGTAATTCTTTGATAAGAAATTTACTGCAGAATTTAAATCAGCATTTAAATATCAATTTCAAGCATTGTGGCTTTATTGGTAGTCTTACTCTTCCTAAGTTTATTCCAGCTCTATTAGAGGTTTTTTTTTTTTTTTTTTTTTTTTTTTTTTTTTTTTTAAGTTTAATATAAATAATTGTTGCTAAAAATCAACTACCATTGTGACTATCACTTATGCTTAACATGATTTGCCTAAAAATAGGTTAGTTTTCTTGTTTTCTTTATGGTTTCTTCTTTCTTTATAGTCCCTTCCTTACCAACCCTGTTCTATTTTGCTATTAAATTGGTGGCAAGGGTCTAACTGAAATAGTACAGCATAAAACATTAATGCTGAATAAGAACATTTTCTAATTACAGCAACATTAACATGAAATTTAAAAATGCTATTTTTTTTTTTTTTTTTTTTTTTTTTTTTTTTTTAAGTAGGTTTTCACATGTATTTTGTTATAAAACAGTGTTTTTAAAACTTTTAAATATTGAAACCCTCTAAACATTCGATAAAAATATGTAAATAGCCTGTTTTATAATACTGTTTTAATGAAACCTTAGTAACAAATTCTTTCAAAACAATGATCTTATATATTTTTTATTTCTCATCTGCATGAAAAGCATTATCTTCAATAGTAGTATCAAAAACAAAATTAGTTGGAAATAATTTACTTCTGTATGTTTCAAATCTAAATGACATGTAGTACAACTGTCAATCGATAAATAAATGTGGCCATATGTTAATACATATTTATGTTTATTTTTCAGACTACACTGACATAATACAAATTATGTAATGTCTGATTATTATTATTTAATAACAGATATTTATCATGCATGAAAATTTTATTTTTTTTAAATTGGCTGCTGCCTCTCACTATCTGTTTCACAACCAACAGTTGGAGAAACTATGTTCTAAATATTTAATTGTAATTACTTGCAACAATCCTTACCATCCCTATGATATCTTATTGCACCTATTCTTATATTTTTATTTAGAACCAAGAAATTTTTAGCAAAAAATTTTAAATAATATATATATTTTTTTTAATAAAGCTTGATAGGTGTATAGTAAATTAACAAGTCTGAAACATGTGCGTTACAGGTAAATTATAATAAAATAAAATATTTCAGCATAAAATAATATAAACTGCTAAATTTCAGCCTTTAAAACAATGATACATAAAAATTTTTAACCAAAAAAATACTACATTGTTATTATTTCTTATTTAAATATTCTATGGGTACTATGCAAATTCATTATAAGCAAAAATTTAGAAGAAAATAAAAAGTTAGATAAAATGTCAAGGGGGATGTAAAGGAAATTAAACTTGCAAGTTTTACTTTGTTCTTTAGTTTTAAAAAAATATTATTAAAAATCATCGCTGCTGACCAATTTTTCCTTTATTTAGAATGACTAATGCATTCTTCTATAAGTTTAAAATTTTATTTTATTAACTTTGATTTCACCTGATTTTAATTCTTGAAAGTTAACATTATGTGAGAATGCCTCATATATTTTTTTAATCTTTGATTAAGCAATTAATGAGAAAAATTGCTAGAGATTTGAGAACTTACTTAATAACACCATCCATGTCAGAACTGGCAACACATGTTCCAGTGCAATTAAATTTACAATGAGTAATGAGTGAATTATGTTCTGAATACTTTTCCTAAAAAGCAAACATCGAATAATTAGTAAGGAATAGACAGGAAATTCAAGAATTCCAGAAACTCATGAATTCAAGTACTTACACGACTTAAAATAATGAAACCACTTTTTTCATCATATACTGTCAAAAAGAAGAAGAGAAAAAAAGCCTTTTAAATCAAGAAATATTTGAAAATGTTTGGAAACATCTAAGGCATACATTGATATCTTTTATTTTTCACATAAAATTGTTTACAATTATTTTCTATAAACAATAGACTTACTTGATGGAACTGATGATGACAAATTTGGAGGAGAACTCATCTGAGTACTTAAAGTTGGATTTACAGTTTTTCCTTGAGATGTAGTAACTTCTGGCTAATTTTGAGAAAATAAATAAATTAATAAATGTGTCAAATCACAAAAATGTAACAATATACACTAATAATATCTATAATATTAGCAATGTCACTTAGAAACAGCCCATTACATTAAATGTAAAAAGAAGCAATATTTATCAGTAACTATTGAGAACTTATCCAAAACCCTATTTTGTCTAATCCATAGAGGCCTGCAATCACACAAAAAATATGTGTGATATATTTTAATACAATACATACTTTAATTTTTTGGTTTCACTCTTTTTTAACTCTCAGGCCATAAAGCCTGAGAGCTTATGTGTCACCTGTTCTTTATGTAGATATGTATGTAATGTAATAACTCATGATAAAAGTATTCGATTTGCTTCAAATTTTGGATATAGATTTATTCTGATAAGGTGCTTCTCTGCTTTTGGGAGTTCACTGGGTAAGTATAGGGGGGGGGGAGGAAACAGGGAACTAATCCCCCCTTAAAATAGGGTACAGTCGAGTGGGTACTCGTACAAATGGGGTACTCGTTAAAAAAAAAAAACATTGTTAATTTGCACCATGTTTTACTAGCCGGTTTGCATTTTCTTATTTAATTAGAGTCGAAAGTCTTTTTTCGTATCAGCAGAAAAGTAAAAAGAGAAAAAAAATCATGGTCAACTAGAAAAAAAGTTTTTTATAACCAATTCTTAAGATTCCGGAAGTTTGCTATAAAAGGATAAAATAGCATTAAATACGATAGGAAAATGGTGCAACCAAAATTTTCGTTTGTTATATCCAGGAGTTCATTATAAACCGGGTTTGTTATAAAGGGGTTCGACTATAAATGGGTTTTTCTTCTTGACTTATCAGATTTCATTCAAATTTTAGATATTGGATTATTCTGATGAGGTGCCTCCATGATTAGTTTGGGTGTGCATTGGTTAAGCATAAATGGGAAGAAGGGAGGATAATCATATTTAATTTAGGTAAATGTTTGTTTTTACGCAGAATTTACCGATTAGTTTAAAATTTTAGATATAGGATCCCTCTGATGAGGTATCTCCATGATTAGTTTTGGGTGTTCATTGGTTAAGTATAAAAGGGTGAAGGAGAATAGGGATAAATCCCCTTAATGTAAATAAATGGGCTTTTTATGCAGAATTTAACAATAAGCTTCAAATTTTGGATATAGGATCATTTTGAAGAGGTGTCTCCATGATTAGTTTTGATTGTTCATGGGTTAAGTATAAAGGGGGGGGGGAGGTTAGGGAGTAACCATTCCTTAATGTAGGTAAATGGTTTTTTTATGCAGAATTTACTAATAAGCTTAAAATTTCCAGCATAAGTTCATTCTGTTAGGAGCTTCGCTGATTTGTTTTGGGGATTTGTTGGTTAAGTATGAAGAAAAGAACTGGGGACTACCCCTCTTAATTTAGATAAATGGATTTTTCATGCAGAATTAACTGATTTACTTCAATTTTTGTACATAAGTTCACATTGATTAGATGCTTCTCTGATTAATTTTGGGATTCCTTTGTCACATATAAAGAGGAGAATGGGCGATTACTCTCCCTTAAATTAGATAAATGGGTTTTATGTAGAATTATTCGATTTGCTTTAAATTTTGGATATAGTTTCTATCTGATAAGGCAAATCCCCGAATAGTTTTGAGAGTGTAATGGTTAAGTATAAAGGGGAGAATAGAGGATAGTCCCTCTTAAATTAAATAAATGGGGGGTTTATGCAGAATTATTCCATTTGCTTTGAATTTTGGACATAGGTTCATTATGATAAGGCATATCCCTGATAAATTTTCGGAGTTCAATGACTAAGTATAAAAAATGGAAATGGGGAAGCTAATCGCCCCCCCTTTAATTTGTTTTTCAAGGGGCATTATTCCTTGAAAAAGTAAAGCTGTAATATACAATTAGTGTGAATAGTCTGTGAGCTCAATGCCATCAGTTTAACTAGGCAATAGTCTTTTTATCACCGTAAGTTACATTCATATTCCTTTTCACAAATTCTTTAAAAAAAAAAAGAACAAATACATTTTCCCCAATTATTTATACTTTTTAGTAGTTTTAGGTAATTTAATTACTATTTTCTCTTTTTTTTTTCTTTCTTTTTTTTTTTTTTGGGGGGGGGGAGGTGATTGCAGAGGAGGGAGGGGGATATACAACTGCAGAGTTGAATTTCTGATATCTACCATTCATTTTGAGATGCAAATATTGTAAATTATGATTTACAATTAAGTCCAGAGAACAAATTTAACATAGAAATGAATTCATCCATTATAAATTTTTCAAAAGATTAAATCGTGTTTTAAGATTTTTTATATAATTTATATATTATGTTACAGAATACTTCTTCATAAAGAAAAAAGAAAAAAACAAATGGAAATATTAAAAGAAAAATTACAATTTTAAGCTAAGTGATTGTGCATATGTAATGTTATCACTTTAGGGGAGAGGAGGGATCCGATAATTGATATCACTAGATATCTCTAGGGAGAGAGAGATTTCTTTTTGATATAATTATCATTTTTGGTTCAGTCAAGCTTTTTTTTAAGGTAACTTTTTCTTTACATTTAAATAGTCTGATAATAAATAAAAAGTTATTTATTATTATTGTATGATTTTGTGACAATGCAAATCTATTATTAAAGCCATTAAATGTTTATAAAATCATTTCATTCTAAAATTTGCAATACCCCAATGTTTGACATTGCTATTTTTCTGCGATGAGTGCATATAATTTGGTATAAGCATAACTAGGAACATGTGTTGAAAATTATACTTGTCAGTAAAAAAAGAGAAATAATGTTATCCACTATTTAGTTGATAAATTCTATTTTTACCCTTCTTGAGCAATTGTAAGGCAGTATTACTGTTGAATACTTGTGCTGTAAAAAAAATGAAAAAATTTATACCCGTATGATAACGTTGATTTAGAATTCTCTACCTGTTAAAAAGCATTCGTTTCGTTACTCGTTACTGTTCAGAAATTGGGTATTCGCAGTCATCTAGCATACGGCATATATCGTATAGAATAACCTTTGGAAGAATTTGTATTAGTTAGTGCTGCCATCTATCCGTAAAAGTTATATTTATTGAAATTTCGAAGTTTTATTTAAAAAATGCAAATAGAATATTAAAACCAGGGCCATAGCGAGAAGTCAATAATTAGGGATGGGGGGGGGGGCATAGCTAGAAGTGAACAATAGGGGAGGACTCATAATTTTTTTTTCTCTCTCTGACGCAGAAAGATACATTAGTGCATTACTCACTTGTTGGTACTATGTTTCTTGTTAGACTGTTTTAAAGCTTCATTTTATGCTAAGAAAAGTATATGATGATGAAAATTTTGAGTATATAATTAGTGCAAAATTAAACATCATTTAGCTTCATATGTACAAATAAGATGAGGGAATGTTGAAAACGTATTTTAGATACAATTTAGTAATTCTGCAAAGCTATGAAAGAATCTCAAAACTAAATTAGATTTTTGAATAGAATTTCATTTGAATTTTCGGTACAGAAATTCCCTTAGTGACCTTGGAATCTTTTCCAGGGGGGGGGGGGGGACTGAGCCGCCCATAGCACCCCCTTAGCTACAGCCCTGTGGGGAGATCAAGAAAATGTAGTTGGGTGACTCTTATATATTTTTCCCTCTCTCTCTGTGACGCAGAAAGATAAATTACTGCATATTTACACTGTAGTTACCAGTAGTGAAGTCGTAAAAAAAGCAAAGGGCACACGCTCTAAGCAGAGGGTATACGCTCACGGCAGAGAGTATATGTACCCTAGAGTGTATGTACTATAGCTTTCGTGAGAAACAGCAGTATACGGTGTTGTGTTTCATTAAAAAATCCAGAAGGTATACGACATATACAACAATATATCCTCTACTACATCTCTGTTAGTTACTATGTTTCTGATTAAACTGTTGTAATACCTAATAATAATTTTATAATAAGAAAAGAATAGGATTATGGAAAATTCGAGTGCATAACTAGTGCAGTATTAAACATCATGTTGGATTCATATGCGCAAATAAAATGAGCAAATGTTGAAACACTTTTTTTAGTTACAATTTAGTATTTTTGCAAAACTGTGAAAGGTCCTCAAAACTTAAATTGGATTTTTCAGTAGATTTTCATTTGGGTTTTTGGAATATAAATTCATTTAGTAACCTTGGAATTGGAGGGGGGGGGGAAATCAAAATGTTTCAGGGGGCCTGAGCTGCCCGTAACACCCCCTTATCTATGGCCATGATTAAAATGCAATGCATAATCGTACACAGGGCTGTAATTAGAAATGAGTAATGGGGGGGGGGGGCGCTCAAGAAAATGTAGGGTGGAGCTTGTATTTTCATGTACATATTTCAATAGCGGGTTTAACGGTGAGGCCATGGATTCATGACGCCCCCTCCCCTCACGCACTGCACAACAGAAATATTCTAAAAATTACTTTAAAAATTAAACATACCTTAAATCCTTATCCCTTCTCTCGTTCAATAATGCGAATCTTTCTGATTCTGTAAAAGGTCTACTCAAATCAAAATTAGGTAACATCTGACACATTTGTGAAAGCAATTTTAATCTCGAGAAATTTTCAAGTGTACTTATTCGGAAACTATGAGATTGAAAAATGTTTTCCATTTTTAAATAAAAGTAGATTTAAAAAAAAAAAAAAAAAAACTTTAAAACATTCTATGAAGTTTGGCATTTTAAACTAAATTTCCATATGTGACTGCTAATTTCTCCCTCATGACAGCATTTCTTGTTTGTCAAGTCTTAAAAATTATTGTAAAATGCAAACTCAACAACATTTCTAAATCATTTTATGCATTTATGGGTGATTCTCAAAATAGGAGACTTTTTCAAAAGTGAAATCTTAAAAAAATTACTGTTATCAAAATTTTTGAAAAAATAGGTGTTATTAATACAGTATTAGGTATACTTTACATGTAGTCAGCGGAGCTAAATATTTAAAAATTAACTTAAAAAAATAATAATTAGTATTTTTTGAGCCATTCTAATGACAAAACAAATTGCATGGAATAAATATATGAAGAAATTTTTATTTTCTTCCTGTTTAAATATTTTTTCTATATTTATTAGTCTTCCTTTTCAGCAAATGGTTTCCATTTTTACATATATACATATAAGGAGAATAAAAACATTACCAAAGAGCAAACTTTGTTTACACAAGCAACATTCTGACACTAACAATGTAAGAAGCTGTCTTAGTGATTTTCCTACAGATTTAATGCATATTTTAGGGATAATAAATGTAATACCTAAATTTATATGTAAAATTAAACTTTATAAAGGATACAATATAAGCACTGGTTACATTTATGCACATAGGAGTCTTTAACATGGGCAGAAAAACCATGCTAATGACACTGATATTTGTCCATGCTAATGACAAATTTTAATTTAAATAAGATTATGAGCCATAATATAATCACAATGCAATAGTCTTTTCTAAGGCTTTTTAAAACACAAAAGTTCTATGCAAATAAGTAAAATAAAAATTTTAACTATAAAATAAACATGGAAATTATTATCCATTCTAATGACATACAATTGATGTACGCTCCTAATATTCCACTTCTATTCTTAAAATACAATACATGCTTCTATTTTCAGGCTGGGATAAAATGGCTACTTGTTGCCATGGAGAAACTTTATATTTTCAAACTATTGCCATATGTGAAAATGAAATTTTGATTAATAACCAGCTGTTATAGTATGACCTTGTTTTGAAAATAGAATATGGAGGACAAACTTTAATTATTTTTTTATATACTATAATTTTATTTTTAAAAAGAAATTTATTGGATAAATCCTCTCCTTGATTAATTTAAAGAAAGAATAATATTTGTTTTATTTTATAAACATGATATTAACTCATGAAAAATGCTAGTATACACAAGGCACAGCTGCTGTGGACATCCATGCTAATGACATTTTGAACCTTTATTCTGTTATTTTAAGGTGTTTTTAACTAAAAAGTGAGTTATTCTTGAGTGCAACTAATGAATAATATTAAGACAAACATATCTAAATATAAAAACATGACAGAAAACCTCTCAATTTCTTTTGTATGCCGAAAGACATTGTCCCCTATTTTGAGAATCACCCTTATAAGAAAGTGAGAAACATTTCAATTCCTTCATATCTGAATGAAATCTGTGTGACTTATATATTTTTAGAAATACCAATGCAAATTTTCCAATATTTTATTTTATTTATTTATTTATTTCAATTCTTTGTTGAACTTCTTTTAACTGAATTCTTTGAATCACATTTTGATTTATCATTTAATTATCATTTGCTTTATCAAAAATATATCCACTTCTTATTTCTTTTTCTTGTCATAATAAAATAAGTAATGAATTAACAAGCCATATGAGATTCAAATCATTTGAGATTCAAGAATAACTAATACAAATAGAATAATATTAGAGCTGTTCAAAACTACATGTATTCGTTAATAAATAATTGAAATAACACGACTGATATACTAATACTATCTCTAATACAAAATACCGAATTGTTTCTTTTGAATAATTCTTGCTGCTCCGATGTACTGAAAAAGTGAATGAAACGAATTTCAAACACTACTTTCATTTCGGGATTGATACGGAGTCGGGTGTCTGCAAGATGACAGTTTGTATTCAGACTTTAGACTCGGAATAAGTTATTCTCGTATTTAGTATCACATACGGATATTTCATTTAGTTGTTTGGGTATTCAGAAGAAGAAAGATAGAAGGGTGTTTAGTTATTTCAGCATCCGTTCTTTCGCCAAATATGTAAGTGTGAATTTGGAGGGAGTTTTTGAAGCAGAAAAAAATGCTTTTAGAAGAACGATTGTTTTGAGATCGTTTAGGGATTGTACTATTTATCTTACAGATATGAAGTTTTATATGCATTTTTAAAACTTGGACAAAATAATTGCACTTTTTTTTCTTTGAGATTACATATTATGTATTAATATTTCAATTTAATAATGAGCCATTGATCTAAGCTAGGGATGCACAACCTATGGCCCGCAGGCCAAAAGTGGCCCGCGATGGGTTAACGTGTGGCCCACGAACTTCGTCAATTTACAGCTAGAAAAAATTGCAATTTTTTTTTGAAAAAAATTGTAAATTTCGTTATTTTATCGCGTGAAAATATAAAATTTCCTCAGTCACTTTTGCAAATTTCTTCGGGCACAGAAAAGTCGCGAATTTCATTGATCAAGCACGGAAAAATCGCACATTTCGTTCATCAGGCGTGAAAAAATCGCGAATTTTGCCCATCAAGGTCGTAAAAAGTAGCAAATTTAGCCAATCGGGCACGGGAAAATCATGAGTTTTTGTCGATCAAGCACGGAAAAATCGCGAATTTTGTCGATCTGACGTGAAAAATGGCAGATTTCACCGATCGGGCAAGAAAATATCGTCCTCATTTGCTGCAAAAAAATCGGATGTTTTCTTGGTTTATCGCGTGTAAAAAACGCGAATTTCCTTGATCGAGCATGAAAAATCTGCGAATTTTATCAATCAAGGACAAAAAAATCGCAAAGTTCGTTGATAAAGCACGGAAAAATAGAGAATTTTGCGCGGAAAAATTGAAAATTCTTTTTAATCAGCTGCGAAACAGTCGTGAGTTTTGTAAGTTTATCAAGAGAAAAAAATCGCAAATTTCAACTTTCCGCACTAAAAAAATGCAATTTCGTCAAAATTAGTTAAAAATTGCGAATTTCGTTAATTGGGCGTCGAAAAAAATGGCAGATTTCGTCAGTTAAAGACGAAGTAGGGCATATTTCGTCGATCGGACACGGAAAAATTGCGAATTTTATTGATCTGATTCTGAAAAATTAAGAATTTCGTTGGTCAGAGACGGGAATATCATGAATTTTTTTGATCTCACGCGGAAAAATTGCAAATTTCGTCAATCAGGCTCAAATAAAATTGCGAATTTGGTCGATCGGCTTCGTAAAAATCGCGAATTTCGTCGATCAGCTTCGTAAAAATCAATAATTTCGTCAATCAACCGCATAAAAATCGCGAATTTTATTGAACATGCGAAGAAAATGGCGAAACTCGCTGATCAGCTTTGTAAAAATCGAAAATTTTGTCGATCGGCTTAGTAAAAATCGCGAAATTCTTCGATCGGCTTCTTAAAATTCGCGAATTTCGTCAGTCGGCTTCGTAAAAATCATAAATCGCGAATTTTATCGATCATGCAAAGAAAAATGGCAAATTTCGCCGATCATCTTGTCAGCCATTTTTTCTTCCTTAACACTCTAAAATACATAATTCTAATTATATATATCGTAATATTGTAAAATGGCATGGCTTACTATCTTATATTTTGTTCCAACTTCCATTTTTCTTCTTTGCCGGCATTTTCCAATCTTCCGATCTTTTATTTACATGTTCAAATCAATCGCTTATCTTTTGTTCTTCCGATCGTCGCTGATGGGTGTGTTCATCCTGGTTTGATCATTCCGTTCGATCGCAATCCGCAAGCATCGCGGATCGCAACTCGTAAGTGGCTGTCTTGCATTTCTCCCATCGCAAGTCAGGAGCTCGCTTGCTCAACTCGGAGGGGCGTATCCAGTTTCGAATTGCCGCTGCTATTTAAACCGGCTGAGATATGTTGTGCTGGGGATTTTGAAGCGATGTTATGTTTCAAGATAGTTGATGTTAAAGTCAATATGATATAGTTTCAGAAATGTATTTTAAATTCATCCAGTTTTAAAGTTTTAAAGTTAACATCTAGTTGTTTAATTACGCCAAATCCGTTGCTGGACATTTAATTGTGAAAATGGTTATTCAACTTCGCCCGTTTGTCATTTTACCAGCAGTCATAATCCATTTGTGTTTTTAATTAAGTTTTCATATTCATTTGTGGACATTATTATCTTCAGTTAAAAACTCTACATGTTTTCAAGACTTTTCATCGAAACAGTTGGTGTGCCGTATCATTGGAATTTCTCCAGTACGTCGATAGCTCTTATCCATAAGTGAGTCCGTTTTGTTTTCAGTGCTATCCTAATATTGTTATATGCCATGCCATGCCATTTAATAAGTAATATTATTTCATTATATAAAATGGTTTTAATTTAAATACGGAATTGAACTTATTTTCTGTTTACATTTTACCAGTTATATTTTTCATCTAAGTTTATACATATTTTTATTTAAACTTGAATATTATTTCATGACATAGAATAACTTTAATATAAATCTGGAATTGAACTTGTTTCTGTTTATGTTATGCCTGTTATATTTTTCATCTGGATTTATACATGTTTTTATTTTAACTTGCATTTATATTTTCGTTAATAAACGTTAGTATTATTTCACTGAAAAACAGTTTCTTTAATGAATGTCTTAAACTACACTGTCACAATGTCACCAATGCTTACTCTCTTAGGTCACCGAAGTTGCACTATTATAAACTGCTAAATTTTATTTTGTTTTAGACGGTTCTTGTTAAAGAACCGATCACGGGTTATGGGCCCAGAGCGAATACGCTTTTAAACCCTTTACGGCGGCCATAACCTAATTGGTGACATTTCAAAAAAAAATTTGACAGTTGTTTGTAGTATGCGGCCATTGGACCTCCGAGTCATTTTAGAGGGGGGGGCCGCAATATAAATTTTTTTTTGAAGGTTAAATGAATTTTTTTTTTTTTTTTTTTCCTATTGATATGAAATACAAAAAGGTTTTTTTTTGGATAACTTATAATAGAAATTTTGTTTATGTACTATCTGACCACTAAGTACGTTATTTAAAAAAAAAAAAAAAAAAAAATTTTTTTTTTTTGTCAAATCTTCTGTTTAAGGCATGGCCATGGCTAACATACAGGTGTGCATAACAAAACTGAATTCTCACAATTATGGAACTTGGGCAGCTGACGTTAAGTATCTACTATTAGATAAAAATGCGTGGAGCATAGTTAATGGCACTGAAAAGGCTCCTGATGAAAATGACTCTGTAGCGACAAAAGAATATCAATCCAGAGTCAGGTCTGCCCTATCAATTGTGTATTTAAATGTTGAAAATGAATTCCGGAGAATCATAGAAAATATCGACGACCCTCATGAAGCCTGGACTAAACTTAAACTGCATTTTCAGCCTGATAACCGGGCACGCCACATGCAGCTCTTTGGCGAAATACTTTCCTGTAAAATACAACCTGAAGAGCCCGTTGATATGTTTGCAGCTCGCCTCCAAAGACTTGCTGACCAACTTGCTGCGATAAATGAGCCAATCAAAGAAACTTACCTTACATTTCAATTGCTTAGATGGCTCCCGAAGAAGTTCGACAACATGGTGCAAGGGATTCTGCGATGGCCAGACCAACAGTTCACGTTTAAAGATGTTCTTACAGAGTTAGTCGCAGAGGAGTCCCGTATCAAACTACGAGAGGACGACAGAATAGATGCCGTGCAGTCTCATTTCTCTAGAGCCCGTTCCTCAAAGAAGTGTTCCTTTAAGCCTAAGTTCAGAGGTCGGTGTCACAAATGTGGACGCAGAGGACATTTACAGAGCCAGTGTAGAGTACCTGATGTCACCCGCCAGGAATCCTGTCTTAGCTCTAGTTCCAGAAGTTCCATGATGCCTAGAGACTCCTCCAATTCCGGTTCCGTGGTGTACAGAGACTCTTCCAGTTCTAGAAATTCTTCTTTGTCCAGAGGTTCCTCTTTTTCCAGAAATTCATCGAAAGACTCTTCTGTATCCAGTCCTGTCCGTGCTCAATCTGATGGTCATAGATCCAGAAAAGATGTGCCTCGCAACCGACGTCAACGTAAGCCAACAAGCCAGGTAAATTACCTCATACAATCTAATCTGAGTAACATAAAATGTGGTGGAGACGCCTGGGTCTTTGACACAGGTGCCTCCCACCATTTCTGTAAAGATAAAAGTTTATATGTTAAGTTCAAACCATTAAAAAATGAGGAATTGGCTGTTGCTGTTGACGGTGCTACTTTCCCTATCGAAGGCACCGGTTTAGTGGATTTAAAAATAAATGGGGAAATGGTTCGCTTCGGCGACGTCATGTATTGCCCTAGTCTAAGACATAATTTAATTTCAGGTCCCAGACTTGATAAAATGGGTGCCAGGTTCAAAGGAGGTGAGGGAAGGGTCAAGGCATATCGGGATTCTGGCACACTTTTTCGTGCTTTTCTTAAAGATGGCATTTACTGCCTCTATCCAGATCCTAATCATAAAAATAGAAATAAAGACCCTAAAACTAACCGTAATCAAAATCCTAAAAAGGTACGTTTCCAAGCCTCAACCGTTCAAAAAGATGATTTTAAACTCTGGCATAGACGCCTTGGGCACATCAGTTCCACATTAATTGAACATACTCTAAAATGTAATGGCGTTAGGGGCTTACCACCCATTAAATGTAAAGACTTTGAATGTGAAACATGTAAAATTAATAAACACAGACGAACATCATTCCGCCCAATAAACCAAATAAGATCTAAACGACCTCTAGAACTGCTACACACTGACCTGTGGGGTCCGACACAAATAACAGGGCGAAACGGGGAGAAGTATTTTCTAACTATAACAGACGACTTCTCTCGCAAAGTGTCGGTATACCCCTTATGCAGTAAAACACAGGTGTTTAAAGTATTTTCTAACCACGTAAAAAGAGCAGAAAGGTTTTTGGGCACCAAAGTAAAAGAAGTTCGTAGCGACAATGGGCGGGAATTCGATAATGAAGCATTCACCAAATTCTTTGAGGACAATGGCATACGACACGAATTTACCAATGTATATTCTCCGGAGCAAAATGGAGTTTCAGAACGTTTAAATCAAACAATAATGGACGGGGCTCGCTCAATACTCAATGAAAGTAAACTCAGTCTCAAATTCTGGCCAGAAGCTGTCTTATACATCGCATACACTCTTAACCGAATATGTCACAAAACTCAGAAAAAAACTCCTTTCGAATATTATTGTGGTAATAAACCATCCATAAGACATTTACGACCTTTTGGTACGGTGGCATATGTGGGGGTACCTAAACAACTAAGAAACTCCAAATTCGATCCGAAGGCTAAAAAGGGTGTTTTAGTGGGTTACGCAATGTCTACAAAAGGCTACAGGGTATGGATTCCCGAAACCAATAAAATAATAGAGACAATAAATGTTAGGTTTGGTGACGAATCTGTATCCAGAAGTATCCACAAACACAGTGAACAAGGTCCAAGCTATTCAATAGGCACAAACCCATTTACAACTTCGGAGCAGCGCAACGGAAGCGATCTGGGACCCTCTTACATTCTAAGTTCCGAACCACCTGAAATAGACCCTTTGACTGACCTTCAACCTGACAGATTTACTTCAGAAACACCACCCACTCAAAGTATTAGACCGAGTACCTCTAAATCTTCCGACTCTGCCTCCCCACACCCATCTGAGGGTGACAGTGACGAGGATGGCGAGGATTTTTCTAGAACTCTCAGGGAAGCTGTCTGGTTCCGTAAGCCTGTACCCAGGCCTGACAAATCGAGAACCGACGTCTACTATTACGAGTTGGGTGAAACACAACGTCTAAGATCACTGAAGGAAGTAAGAGATTACTGTCAATCTAATGGTATCAAATTTAATCCGTCACTGTTCAGTTTTAAAGGAAGCAATAAGTACCAAGGCATTGTAAAGTCCGCTCCTAGTGCTAGCTCAAGTCCTAGTTACACACCTCCACACACCTCTTTCTCTGAAACTCATAAAACCAATACCTGACTAGAAGACTCCATACCTAACACATATAAACAGGCGTTAAAATCCCCTCAGTGGGAACTCTGGAGACAGGCTATGCAGGAAGAGATGGATGTTATAAATAAAAGACAAGTATGGGTATTAACATCTCTGCCACCCAACACCGAACCGCTAGACTGCAGATGGGTATTCACCATCAAACGAGACGACAAGGGACGGGTTGCAAGATATAAAGCGAGACTTGTAGCACAAGGCTATAAACAAGTCAGGGGTGAAACGTACGATGAGACGTTTTCGCCCGTAGTCAATTTCAGTCTAATTCGCTTTTTCTTTGCAGCCCTTGTCTCATGTCTCGGATGGATGTAAAAGGAGCCTATCTGTACGCTCCTCTTTCTGATAACATCTACATGAAACAACCATCAGGGTTCGAGGTAAAAGGTAAAGAACATTTAGTCTGCAAACTCCAGAGGGCCCTTTATGGCCTCCACCAGAGTGGACGAGTATGGTTTTATGAATTACATAAGATTTTAATTTCTCTTGGTTTTAAAAAGTTAGAGTGGTGTAATTGCGTCTATACGTTTTCTAATCATGTTGTTTTATTACTATATGTGGATGACTTTGTAATATTAAGTAACCATCAGAAACATATTAATGAAATTTTAACCCTTTTAACAAAACATTTTGACATAAAAATCCTGGGGAAAACACGCAAACTACTTGGTGTTGAATTTGAGGAGGATGGGAATGGCACTGTTTCAATTCATCAAATGCAATATATTGATGATATTTGTACAAGATTTAAAGAATTCAACTTTCCCATTACATCACTCCCTATAACTAAAGGTACTGTATATTCCAAGTCACAATGTCCTCAAACCGAAGCAGAAACCCAGGAAATGTTACAATATCCATACAGAAGTGTTTTGGGCTGCCTTTCATTTTTAACAAGCAGAACACGTCCTGATATTTCGTACGCTGTAAATATCTTCAGCCAATTCCAGAGCAATCCTGGGATTGTTCACTGGAATGGTCTCCTGAAGCTTTTAGGGTATGTCCAAAGCACAAAACACTATAAACTGAGGTTACCTTGTCACCACATAAACCTAATAACTTACACCGACGCGGATTTCGCCGCTAATAGGGATGACAGGACATCAATGGGGGGACAACTACTAATGTTAGACAAAGCTCCTATCATGTGGAGAGCCTTTAAACAAAAATCTGTCTGTTTGTCTACTATGGAATCAGAATTTGTGGCTTTAACAGAAGCAACTAAAGAGCTTCTATGGTTCAGTAGGATCATAACTGAATGTTATGACAAACATATTTTTACAGGTCCACAAGTTAAACCAACACTTTTAGTAGACAACATGGCCTCCATTGATTTTCTTAAGTCTCCCATTGAAAATTACAGAACGAAACACATTGACGTAAAATTATTTTTTGTTAGAGACCTTTTAAACCAAGAGATTTTTAAAGTTAAACACGTAGCCAGTAAATCTAATCTCTCAGACATTTTCACTAAACCTTTAACAAAGTTTGATCTTAAAAAATTTATTGATGTAATTTTTAGTTATAAGTAATTTATAAATATACATAATATTTAAGTGCTATGAAAAAAAAAAACTCCTCCTCCTTTGAACTTGTGTCAAGCATTAAGATGCTTGTTTAACTTTTCATGTTAAACCTTGAAGTTTAGCATTTTTTTAAAACTGAAATTTTTGTATATTTCAGTACTTTTCTTTTAAAAAATGTTTGAATATGTGATTATACTCTTGTTATTTCATATTTGTTTCGTATGCATACGTTTCATAATATCATTTCATAGGTTTTGATATACCCTCATTTCCAACATCGCGGACAATTTAACTCCCGCTGGAATGTGGTCAGACCTCAGGATCGTTCATCCTCCGGGATCCGAGCAGCCTCGAAAAACGCCTCGTGAGGTGCCCTTGTAAATAGCCAGAGTGGTCTGCAGGGGGTAGCGGCGTTCTTGAGTGTTCTGATCACAGGAAGGCCTGTCGCGGGCATCGTTCTTTTTAAGTCTGTAAGTCCCTGTTTTTGTATAATGGAAATGTCACATAGGTCCCGTCCGTGGTGTTGAAAATCGAGTTGTATTTTTTATTGCATATGTAAATATGAAATTTTTTCTTCTCATTTTAAGAGTATATATAACAAGTTTTTTTTCCATATTTAAATTGGCCAAATCATTTGCAAATGTATATCGTTTCAGAAGCTTAAGCATATTTTTTTTTGTTGTCTTTCACGTGAGCGCTCACAGTCATTTAACTCTGTCACTATCATAATCATAATTCATAATCGTTATCATGATCATGATCGTTATTGTTCTCATTATTGAAATTTTCTCATTTGCATAACATGTATCTTTTATTGTCAAAGTATTTTTCATATTGTAATTCATGTATATTTATTCTTCATATTATCCTGAATTTGCGTTTATATGATAATCATTCTCTTCCAGAATAAATATGCAAATGTATGATTGTTTAAAATTCATTTGAATATTGTACAAGTCAAAATCAAGAAAAAGATCATCATATTAAATTGTTATGTAAAGGTAACTCGTAGTCACTTGCACGTGACGAGGTAATTTTAATTATCTTTCATGGTTTTTTTTCAGGAAAACGTTATCTTTATAGACTTTTGCTATTGAACTTTATTCGACGTGAAAAAAAAAAACTTTTCGTTAGAGTTACAATTGTAACTGAACTTTCATGAAATGAAAAAGTTGTTAATCTAGTTGTTATATAATTGTTAAAATTGTTGTTATTGTTGAATATTGTTATTAACATTATTGAAAAATTGATGTTTTTGATTAACCCTGTTGAAGTTATTGAATTTGTTGCGTTTATACTTGTTAGTGTTAAGTTTCTGTTTTACTGATAACTATCGAAGTGTGATAGTTGATATTCTAATGTTTTACATTATTCTATATATATATATAATTTACAATATCTGTTAATTATCCATTTTATTTTTAAGTACGAGTGTTAAGGGGGGGGGGGGCGATTGTCAGCCATTTTTTCTTCCTTAACACTCTAAAATACATAATTCTAATTATATATATCGTAATATTGTAAAATGGCATGGCTTACTATCTTATATTTTGTTCCAACTTCCATTTTTCTTCTTTGCCGGCATTTTCCAATCTTCCGATCTTTTATTTACATGTTCAAATCAATCGCTTATCTTTTGTTCTTCCGATCGTCGCTGATGGGTGTGTTCATCCTGGTTTGATCATTCCGTTCGATCGCAATCCGCAAGCATCGCGGATCGCAACTCGTAAGTGGCTGTCTTGCATTTCTCCCATCGCAAGTCAGGAGCTCGCTTGCTCAACTCGGAGGGGCGTATCCAGTTTCGAATTGCCGCTGCTATTTAAACCGGCTGAGATATGTTGTGCTGGGGATTTTGAAGCGATGTTATGTTTCAAGATAGTTGATGTTAAAGTCAATATGATATAGTTTCAGAAATGTATTTTAAATTCATCCAGTTTTAAAGTTTTAAAGTTAACATCTAGTTGTTTAATTACGCCAAATCCGTTGCTGGACATTTAATTGTGAAAATGGTTATTCAACTTCGCCCGTTTGTCATTTTACCAGCAGTCATAATCCATTTGTGTTTTTAATTAAGTTTTCATATTCATTTGTGGACATTATTATCTTCAGTTAAAAACTCTACATGTTTTCAAGACTTTTCATCGAAACAGTTGGTGTGCCGTATCATTGGAATTTCTCCAGTACGTCGATAGCTCTTATCCATAAGTGAGTCCGTTTTGTTTTCAGTGCTATCCTAATATTGTTATATGCCATGCCATGCCATTTAATAAGTAATATTATTTCATTATATAAAATGGTTTTAATTTAAATACGGAATTGAACTTATTTTCTGTTTACATTTTACCAGTTATATTTTTCATCTAAGTTTATACATATTTTTATTTAAACTTGAATATTATTTCATGACATAGAATAACTTTAATATAAATCTGGAATTGAACTTGTTTCTGTTTATGTTATGCCTGTTATATTTTTCATCTGGATTTATACATGTTTTTATTTTAACTTGCATTTATATTTTCGTTAATAAACGTTAGTATTATTTCACTGAAAAACAGTTTCTTTAATGAATGTCTTAAACTACACTGTCACAATGTCACCAATGCTTACTCTCTTAGGTCACCGAAGTTGCACTATTATAAACTGCTAAATTTTATTTTGTTTTAGACGGTTCTTGTTAAAGAACCGATCACATCTTTGTAAAAATGGCGAATTTCATCGATCAGCTTTGGAAAAATCGCGAATTTAGTCGATCGGCTTCGTAAAATTCTAGAATTTCTTCGATAAGCTTCGTAAAAATCGATAACTTCGTCGATCAACAGCAGAAAAATCACGAATTTTGTTGATCACGAAAAAAAATTGCGAATTTCGCCAATCAGCGTTGTAAAAAGGGCAAATTTCGTCGATCGACTTTGTAAAAATCCAGTTTCTTTCGTCGATCGGCTTAGTAAAAATCACGAATTTTGTCGATCTACTTCGTAAAAATCGCGAATTTCGTCGATCGGCTTCGAAAAAATCGATAATTTCGTCGATCAACCTCAGAAAAATCGCGAATTTTATTGATCATGCTAAGAAAAATCGCGAATTTCGCCGACCAATTGTGTAAAAATCGGAAATTTCGTCAATCGGTTTTATAAAAATCGCGAATTTCTTCGATCGACTTTGTAAAAATCGCGAATTTCGCCGATTCGCTTCGTAAAAATCGATAATTTCGTTGATCAGCTCAGTAAAAATCGATAATTTTATTGTTCTTGCGAGAAAAAATCGCGAATTTTGTCGATTGGCGTTGTAAAATTTCTGAATTTAATCAATCGGTTTCATAAAAATCGCGAATTTTGTCGATCGGTTTTATAAGGATAACAAATTTTGTTGATCAGCCATGGAAAGATTGAATTTTCTCGATCTGTTTCGTAGAAATTGTGAATTTTGTTAATCACTTTCATAAAAAGCTCAAATTTGGTTGATCAGGTATGGAAAGCTGCAAATTTTGTTGACTGGGGATTGAAAAATAGGAAATTTCAATAATGAGGTCCAGAAATATCTTATTGATCGGTTCCTTCCCTCTCCTTCGTTCATAAAGTTCACATTTTTTTTCGGCACCAGCCACTTAACTTTGTGTTTTAGCACTTTTAAGAAGACAGAATTTACTTTCTTGAATAAAGTCAAAGAATACAATTACATCTTAAGAATAATCCTTGCTATATCTGTTATATAAAAATGTAAAAACTGCTAATATATCCTTACCAATTGAATTGGATATTTTCAGTTGTCAATCAAACCTAAAGGTGTATCCTCCCCATTTCCCTATGAAAATATATCTCTGATCCGATTATAGCCCACAGATCACCTTCAAAATTGAATTATTTACATGTTATTGATGTGGCCCTCGACCACCCAGACATATTTGAAAGTGGCCCTTCTCTTGAAAAGGTTGTGCACCCCTAATCTAAGCAATAAAAGAACAACGCGTGTTTATCATTTAAGAGTTTAATAAGACTAATTTTGTGTTAAATTAGCTGTATTTAAGGAATGATGAAGTTTTGGTGGCTAGGTAAGATAGCCACCTATTTTGTTTGAAATGCTGGTAGATGAAGAGATAGATTAGCTGCTGTAGGTGCACATAAAATAAAATCAGGACAAAACTAAACTTAAAACATTATATTAATTCACAAAAATAAGTTGACAAGAGCTCCAAGCTCCAAGCGACATCAGGCAAGCGGGAACGACAGAGTGAGTACGGTTACAGGCCAAAAGTATCTTGGTTAAACAGGGTTGAGTTGTAGGAAAAACATAACAGAGTTGAGTTGTAGAAATACATAACATAAAGTTGAGTTGTAGAAAACATAACATAGAGTTGAGTTGTAGATTTCAGATTAAATTAGAAAATAGAGTTCCTGTATAAAGTTTATATAACAGTTCGGTTGTAGTTAACCGCTACATTATTCCCCCCCAAGTACCACAGGTACTGACACTTTCACAGGTAGCGGGGATTAAACCGCACAGTTCTACCGGAACGAGTTGTAGTTGTTGATGGCACAATTGGTGGCACTGCAACAGGGTCGTCATGTGTCACACTCTGAGCTGGCGGGTCCTTACGAATGGTCACTGGAGATGCAGGTGTGACATCCTCTTGAAAAAGGAATGCCGGTTTGAGGCGATCCACACTAATTACGGCGTCTCTACCATTAATAAGCACAGTAAAATGTTTAGCAGTGCGATTGGTTATTCGAAAAGGTCCATTGTATGGCTGTGTTAATGGAGGTTTTACGGAATCGTTGCGCACCAAGACATGTGTGCAAGTTTCCAGAGAAGGGTGCACAAAAGGGGTTTTTCTGGTATGTGCAGATGTGGGAACTGGAGTTAACTGGTGCATGGTGTCACACAGAGTCGGAGAAAAGTTGCAGGATCAACGCTAGACAGTTCTGAGGGATTTGAAGGCTGCAAAAATTCACCAGGTAGAGATAGTGTAGATCCATACACCATTTCGGCACAGGTACCTTTAAGGTCTTCCTTGAATGAGGTGCGGATACCTAGAAGCACAATTGGTAGGGATTCTGTCCATCGGGCTTGGTTATGGCATTTCAAAGCTTGCTTCAAACTGCGATGGAAGCGCTCGACAAGGCCATTACTCGCTGGATGGTATGGGGACGTCCTGATACGATGAATGCCCAAGATTTTTCTCAGAGACGAAAACAGGAGGGACTCAAATTGACGTCCCTGATCAGTGGTCAGGATCTTTGGAACACCAAACCTTGCAATCCAATGGTTTACGAAGGTTCTGGCAATGGTATCAGCGGTAATGTCTTGCACAGGTATAGCCTCTGGCCAACGGGAAAAACGGTCAACAAATGTGACCAAATAGCTGTTCCCTTCTGAAGGTGGCAACAGTCCCACTATGTCAAGATGGACAAGTGCAAACCTCTCAGATGTTGCAGGAAATTGTTGTAGTGGACTATGTGTGTGCCGTTGGACTTTTGATCTCTGACAGCTCATGCAAGAGCGTGCCCAATTAGCAATATCTTTGGCCATACCTCGCCAAACAAATTTTTGCTGAATAAGTTTTTGGGAGGCTTTGATGCCAGGATGCGATAAATCATGGAGACTTTGAAATACTATGTGGCGAAATTTCTGTGGTACGTATGGACGTATCTTTCCAGTACTGATATCACAGTATAAAATAGTTTCTGGAGAAACATGCAGCTTTTCAAACTTTAGAGATGTGTCAAGATTGGACAATAATTCTGTCAATTCGGTGTCATTGGCCTGTTCTTCAGCCATGGATGCGAAGTCTGCTGAGGACAATTTTATCTCACTTATGCGGGATAAGGTGTCGGCCACGATATTTTGGGATCCGGAGATATGCCGAATGTCAGTTGTGAATTGAGAAATGTAATCTAGGTGTCTGAGCTGACGAGGGGAACTCGAGTCAGACATTTTAGAAAATGCAAATGTTAATGGACGATGATCGGTGTAAATTATAAAATGCCTTCCTTGCAATGTATGCCTAAAATGTTTAACAGCCGAATAAATTGCAAGGAGCTCTCTGTCATAGGTGCTGTAATTTTGCTCGGTTGGGCTCAATTTACGTGAAAAGAAGGCGAGAGGTAATAACTTGTTATCATCTACAACATTTAACACCGCACCAATAGCAATATCCGAAGCGTCAGCACTTAAGGTCAGCTGTTGATGCGGGGCATGGTACGCAAGAGTTGCACAGTTTATAAGGTCTTTTTTACAAGTTTCAAAAGCCTGCGTCAAAATATCATTCCACGGCACAGGACGTTTGTCATTCCTTTTAGAATCTTTTAACAGTTCGTGTAAAGGGGCTTGGGTACGGGCAGCATGAGGGATGAAACGTCTATAAAAATTTATCATAGCTAAAAATCGCCTTAAATCAACAATTGTTTGAGGCTTAGGGAAGTCTACTATTGCTTGAGTTTTCTGGGGGAGTGGTTGAACACCAGAAGGTGTTATGAGACAACCAAGGAAAGAAACTGAAGTTTTTCCTAAAATGCACTTTGCCGGATTTAATTTTAGCCCATGTTGACTCAAGCGATCAAGGACCTGTCGGAGATGGCATTCATGTTCCTCCTCATTTTTGGATGCAATGAGGATGTCATCTAAGTATGGAATGCAAAAATCTAATCCTTTTAAAACTTCGTGGATATAACGTTGGCAAGTCTGGCCAGCATTTCTTAAACCAAAAGGGGTATATACAAATTCAAAAAGGCCGAAGGGGGTTGTTACGGCAGTTTTTGGGATATCCTCGGGATAAACGGGAATTTGATGGTAAGCACGAGCCAAATCTAATGTGCTAAAAATTTGCTTCCCATGAAATAGCTGAGTACAGTCCTGAATGTGGGGTAATGGGTATCTATCAGGGATAGTGGAAGCGTTCAGACGACGGTAATCTCCACATGGGCGCCAGCTACCATCAGCTTTGGAAACCATATGTAGGGGGCTTGCCCACGGGCTATTTGATGGTCGTACAATGCCCTGTGCCATTAGAAACTCAAACTCTTGACGAGCTGCTTTGAAGAGTTCCGGCGATAATCGACGCGGTTTAGAAAAGACAGGGGCACCTTTAGTCTCTATATGATGATAAATATGCGGAGCTTTATTTTCCTTGCTTGCACGTGAGGGATTAGTCAAATCAGGGTATTCAGATAAAATTTTATCAAATTTGGTAGGGCCGAGAAGTACGCTTAAGGTACTACTCCCAGGTAAAACTTTGGCGATTTTCCCGTGTGATGACAACAGAGTTTCTGCGTCAATTATGCAATTGTTCTTGGCGTCAACAAGTAAATTGAAATTTTTGAGGAAATCAACACCAATGATTGGCTGATTCACTTTTGCAATGACGAAAGACCAGGTAAAATTTCTTCGCAAATTTAAATCCAGGGTCAAACGTTTTGTGCCAAATGTTTGAATTTTTGTTCCGTTTGCAGCATAAAGTACTAAACCCTCGTCAATAGTACTATGTTTAAAAAAATTTGCTGGCAAAACTGAAATATCAGCCCTAGTGTCGACGAGGAAATTTAATTTTGAGGTAGGGTCGGCCAAAAGAATGCGATTAACATGGCGGTCGCGATTATGGCCCTGATGCGATCGCCGGTCTAGTTTTCCGTGCGAAAAGAACAGGGAGCTGAGCATTTTCTAGCTTTAGAGCCAAAATTTGTATGATAAAAACAATGATTATTGGCAGGTTCTTTGTAACGACTTCTGGATCGGCTGCGCCGAAAATTCCTATCACGTGATTGAAAATTCTCTCTTGGGCGGCCCCGCTGATTAATTTTGGTTGTTAACTCACTAACTTGTTGAGTTAACTGTGCAATTTGTAACTCAAGGGACGAAGTATGAGCATTTGAGGTGCTTGGAACATTAGAGGCTGAGTTTATTTGGGGAAATATAGCTAAGTCATGAATTTTATCAGCAACAGGAGCCAGTTTTGCTAAATCCTCATTCAGTGCACCCACAATACTGCGTGTAGTCGTGGGCAAACGTGAAAGCCACAGTGATTTTAAGAGTGGTTCTCCTACGGTAGTGCCAGCCAGGGTCCTCATGCGAGCCAGCAACTGAGATGGGCGTAAGTCACCGATCTCTACCCCCTGCAACAACGTGCGGATCCGCGATTCCTCACTCTCGGAATGCGAATCGATCAATCGTTTTTTTAACGCCTCGTAAGGTCGATCGCCCGGAGGGTTAGTAATAATATCACTCACGGAGATCAAAATATCGGCGTCAACAGCCGCGACCACGTGGTTAAATTTTGTAACTTCGCAAGTGATTTTAGCCAATGCAAATTGGGCTTCGAGGCGAAAAAACCATAATGATGGATTCGTCTTCCAGAAAGGAGGTGGTTTAACGCCTACATGAGATACCTGACTAGCACTTTCGTTCAAAGTATCGTCTGGCATGATTGAGAATATATATAAATACACAAAATAGAAACAATAATAAATAGTAAAAATAAATTATATACAATGCATTGAGAGGGGAAAAATTGTTACTACACGCTATAGGATTGAGCCGAATTAGAGCACCAGTGACAGAGCGAAAGAATTTAATTCATAAATTAGCATGATTGACATAAAAAAATTTTTTGCTACTATAGAAAATTAACATGGTTACAAGATATTATGAATAATGGGACTTACCGATCATCACGATAGAATTACGGTGCACCGACACCTTGACGCACGATCCTGCACATTACGTACACACGTGCAGTAAAATTATTTATTTGGTGATAATATGACCACAGATGGCCAAAACGATATCTTGAGGAACTAACAATGTGTCATTTCCGTAGTTCCTAGGCCTCCGTTCAATGATGGAGTAAGATTACGAGCGGATCCAATCAGCAGGCGCGTTTCATTTTCAGAGTCACCACTTTGGTGGCTAAGTAAGATAGCCACCTATTTTGTTTGAAATGCTGGTAGATGAAGAGATAGATTAGCTGCTGTAGGTGCACATAAAATAAAATCAGGACAAAACTAAACTTAAAACATTATATTAATTCACAAAAATAAGTTGACAAGAGCTCCAAGCTCCAAGCGACATCAGGCAAGCGGGAACGACAGAGTGAGTATCATTACGGTTACAGGCCAAAAGTATCTTGGTTAAACAGGGTTGAGTTGTAGGAAAAACATAACAGAGTTGAGTTGTAGAAATACATAACATAAAGTTGAGTTGTAGAAAACATAACATAGAGTTGAGTTGTAGATTTCAGATTAAATTAGAAAATAGAGTTCCTGTATAAAGTTTATATAACAGTTCGGTTGTAGTTAACCGCTACAAAGTATTTCTGGAAAGATTTATGTTTGAAGGGTCATCATCAGCACTGTGCGAAAGAAGGGGGCGGCCGCCCCAGGTGCGGAGATTTAGGGTATGCAAAATTTATAATACTAACGTCATTTTTGGCCTATTACAAGAAAAAATTGGGAGGGGGGCACCAATTTCTAAGTTTGTCCCAGGCGAAATTTTCTCTTTGCACGCCCCCTGTCACTATATAAAAGTATTATATTATAACTTGATCTTCAATACAAAATGCAATTCAATTTGATATCACTGCTATTGCCATCAGTGCCAATTTTATGATTTCATGCATTAGATTGAGTCTACGAATATGCGGGGGGAAAAGTTTTTGAGAACTTGCTTAATGCTATTTTCTGTTATCGACAGGTTTCGTTATCGCGTGTTTCACTAAGTAGTGGACATTTCTATTCAAATATGCAATTAATAGTTTTCACTTTAATATGTACCTTAATATACTTGTTGAGGCGGACTCGTGAGAAACCATGAATTATACAAACATAAGCAGCGTTTGAAGTTAGTTCCACTTTGTTCGGTTGCATATGGACTCCGGTAACGGCTAACGAGTTGTATTTCTAAGTAATGATTCGGTATTTCGTATCTTTAAGAATTACCTGTTTCTTAGTAAAGAATACGTATGGTTTGAAACAGCTCTATTGAATACAACGTATAACAATAAGTTACTATTAAATACTTTTAAACAGCAAGATGTTATTTGATATAAATTTGTTTCATTTATTTATATTTTATTGACTTTTTGAATTCATAAGCTATGTGTATAATCACATGTGTATATTACTACAAGCATTGAAAAAGAAAGAAAAAGAATGTAGTATAAATAAAAATGATTTTTAGACTTTGATAAGAATATCATCAGGTGTGTGTGACGGGGGGGGGGGGGAGGGGGGGGTCTAAAATTGGCACAATATTGATAACATTATATAAGTATAGTCCTAAGCATTGATAAGACTGGGAAAACATATTATAACAGTAACCGAATTAATCTCAAGAAAATATTTATTAATAAGGTCTTGCATTTAGTAAATCTGAAAATGATTTCATTTCCATTTTATATAAAAAAACAAGATAACAAGTAGTTATAAAATATAGAAAAAAATATTCATCATATACCAAAACTTTAATTATCATTTTGTGAATAGATAAATATTGGCAATGAAATTTGAACATTGACATTTATTTATTTCAAATAAACCATTTTAGCATTATGTTTTTTTGTTTTTTTTTTTTAATTCATTTACATTTTTATGTACAACAGTTAATTTATAAACAGGTTTAAAGAAAATATGAACAGACAAAAATTTGATTTGTTATCACCTAAATTCTAAAATTAACCAAATCTTCAATCTCAAGCTGTGCAGATTTCATAAAATAACTGTATTCATACATAGAATTTCTTTATCAATACTGTTTATTTTTAGATTTTAGAATTATTTGTGACAAAATAAAAAAATATTTTACAACAAAACAGTAATAAACAATGAAATAATGTATATGACATACTAAAATAGATCTTTACAACTTTAAAAGCATATATAATCAGAAAAATAATATTTCCAAAGATTACTTCACGTGTCTGGGATTTTTGAACTTCTGAAGCATCCTTTTTTGCTTTCGACTCAAACACAGTCAGTGAGGATGTAGACGGTCTTGGAGGAACACTAGGAGATCTTGGTTTTAATTTACTTAATTTAGAGGAACCTATTTTGTGGGAAAATCTTCAGTTTATTAAAAGTGTGACAAGAACTAGAAATTAAATGAAATTTTATAATGCAGATTATAAATCAATCAAGTTTCCCTGAGTACAAACTTAATTGAGTGAAAGAAAAAAATATCTATCCCTACTAACTTAATATGGAACAACAGATCTTACTAAAGGAGCAATTTAAATAAAACAGAAAACTGATTTGAAAAACAAGATGCTAAAATAATGTTGTGCCTTCATATAGAAATACAGTAGATAACGCCAATTTTAGATCCATTTTAAACTAAGGAAGTTAAAACAGGGTAGATCTGTCATCATTGTGTATTTAAATTTGGAAAGTGTGCATTTTTATTGCAAACTAATATACTTTTAATTTATGATAATAAATCATAAAAAATGTCTAATGAACATAGGTCAATAATACTGGTCAACAAATTTGAACTTTTGCTTTGTCACAAAACAGAAATTAGTTGTTTTTTATGTTTTTTTTTTTTTTTTTTTTTTTTTTTTTTTTTTTTTGTGCTGAATCCAAATCTAGTTTCAGACTTATTCCAGTAGGTCTTACAGAGATATTTGTATATTTTGATTTATGCAGGTTTAGTAAAGTTTATACAATTATGTGTGAAAATTTATATAATTTAATGTGAAAGCAAAGTCAGACTGTCATTTTTGTTTTATGGTATTACTGTCTTATTCATTTCATAAAAATGTTGTTTATGAGGTTACATCTATAATTGACTAAACTCCTTTTAAAACTTAAATTTAAAATTGAAATTCAAAATTGAAATTCAAAATTTTAATATTCTAACACATGTTTTTTAACTTTTATGCTAAAGCTTAAAGCAATTATACCCCCTGATAACTTTCTTTTCCAGTCTAATATTTATTACTGCCTGATTTTATTTTAGGACAAATCTGAAGGTTAAAATTGCTAATCTAAGTGCTTTTTGAAGGCATTTATGGATGAGGCCTGATATGTCATGAACACGGGAATTCTGTGGGCCTCAATCAGATATCAATCTAAAGCTAAACAACGAATTAAAGAAATGTTCTTCTCAAATTTATATTTCCCCTTGCTGAATAATATGCCAAGTCTCATAATATTATCAAGAACATGCTTGAAAAATGAAAGATTTTGCAGATATGACATGTCTGCTTAATCTATGGCAATTCAACTCTTCTAAATGAACATAAATGGCTTGAGGTCCTTCTGACTGGACTCGTGGATCCAGCTATAAGATGGAGCGGCAAAATAAATGAATTCAATCTAACAAGAGATTCCAAAGTCCAAATTCTTATGCACGATTTACATCGACTCCTAGCTGGCTTGCAAATATATATATATATATGTATATATATATATAATCTTGCTCTTATGAATTATTTTTAATGTTTTCTCCACTTTATTACAATTTTATGTATGCTGATAACCCCAAATTTGTGGTATTTTGCTTTTTTATTGTTGATATGAAGATGAAACCACACATTTTATTTAGAGTTCCACAGTATTTGGGGTTTGATGAATCTACTATAGTTCTATAAATTTCAATTACATTCCTTTTAATTATTTTTTTATGTTTTAAGCATGTACATTGTATTACAATTAATGGTTTTTATATATAAATTTAACAAACTGAGCAAAACGGAAAGAAACTTTTCGTACATTATTTCTTAAAAAGCAACTTGGTACCGCATCTTTTATTAAGAAGCTATTTTAATCATGCTAAACACCCATTCACTAATGTTAATACAATGGAAAAAAATTAAGATATCTCATTTGCATTTCAATATTTATTTATTTATTTATTTTTGTATTGGACAACTGAGATAGATCCCAACAAAGGCCATTTTTTAGATTTTAGATTTTGTTTACAGGCTACAGGTGGTAATGAAATATTCAATTTTGCCCTTAAAAACAATAAAATTATTAACAAAATTTCATAAATATACTTAGTACAAAATCACACTTAACTGGTTTGCTCTTCTGCTTTGCGAGACTCAGCTGGTCTGCGGCTCATCACAGGAGAAGTTGGAAGTCCCCCACTAATATTTCGAATTAAAGTTTTAATAGATCGTCCTGTATTTTCAGGAGGAGCTTCCCTGTCAGAAGTCAATACAAATTAACATTCTGTAAAGCTTTTATTCTAAATGACATATGTGCTAAAAACATAAAAATACTACACAGAGTAAAGTGAAGCAAAGTTATGTATAGATAACATTATTATAAAGCACATTCTTATAATGTTTATAATTTATAAAACAACTAAAAGTTTAAAATGTAGTCAGCACCTCTTTTTTTAAATACATATATATTTTTATTTATTTGAAAGAAATACATACAAGAGTTTCATTTTCTAAATAAAAAAGATTCTGCAACAAGGAAAGAGAAAACAAAACAAGCCAGCAAATTAATATATATTTACTAGGGGCTAGGGCCGTAACTATAAACTTGGGGGCCCCGGGGCAAACTAGTGAAGCCCCTCCTGCCCGGGGCAAATTAAAACTTTGCCCCGGGCGCAGTTTTTTTTTTTCGCACGCTGCTATTTAATCGTACACAGATATGATAAGCTAAAAAGATGAAATATGGATTTTGATTTTTTTTTTTCGATTTTATGCATTTATTAATTGATAAAAAAGAAGGATTTTCTAGAATACTTTAGATGCTTTTTATATTACTCAACCGATTAGAAACCCATATTTTCTTCCTTATACTAGCTTGTGTGGGATCGGCAAAGATGCTGGCGCGACATGACACATTTGGCTCCAGAACCCGATCAAGCTGAAGTTGGGCCCCTTACCTACACATTTTTGGCGACACTTCAGAAAAAATAAAATAAAATAAAATAAAATAAAATACTTGATGAGTTGACAAAGTTGTTTGGTAAAAAGTTCCTAGGTTAAAAGCTTCTAGAAATTTTATCGAGTCATTCAGAATATTTAAATTTTACATTTTATAAAACAATATTATTTGAAAAGTTTTTGATTAAGGAAAAAATCAGCCACATAATTTGTGGGCCCCTAAAATAGTTAGGCTCATAGCCGAGGTGCCGGAGGCCTGTACATTAATCAGGCCTTGTTCTACTCGACATTCTGCTGTCTACTCTAGAGCTGCTTTTGCATGCAAAGTGTATGGAGTATACCAATGGACCCGCAGAAACATTTACTCTAGCACTTTGATTTATTATTATATTATTAATTTTTAGCTAAGTGCTGGGAATTTTATGGGAAGTTAGACGAGAAACTAAAATCAATAGTTTTTTAAACCACCAGTTTGGAACTCCTCAGACTTGGGGGCCCCAGGGCAGTGCCCCGGCGGTAGTTACGGCCCTGCTAGGGGCCTCTGCCACCTGCAAAAATTATTTAAAAATTGACAAAATGACAAGATTTAAAAAAATTGACAAAATGATATCAATAAGTAGTTATACCTATTAATTTCTTTCGTGTTTACATATATGATGTTATTTGAAAAAAAATTTATTCAAAATATTTCTAGTACAGTAGACTCCCTTAAATCCGCAAACCTAAAATCCGCAACTCTCTAAAATCCGCACATAATTTACGGATGTAAACAATGAAGCATTCAGTTTAGATATAAGGACAAAATTTTACTTTTTTTGTTTTATATCAATTCCAAATATATTTTAATTTGTAATTTTTGTCTATTACTGTCTTAATGTTTTCTCTTGAAGGAAAAATAAATTTATTTCTGAAAAAATTCAAGATATTCCTGTTATTAATGATAATCATAATCTTACCAAATATATATGTCTTAATCAAGCTTTTTTTTTTTTTTTTTTTTTTTTTTTTTTTTTTTGTCACTAAGTGTGGCTAAACCTGGAATAAAACCTCCTTACTTTATTATTTTGATCTGAATTAGTATTGTACATTATTTATGAGGCAAGTTTCATTGAATAATTTAATCAAAATAAATTTCATCTTTATAATGAACACTTAATCATACAATATCAATTAGACCTTTGTTTTTAATATTTTAATCATTTTAAAAATGATCTAATTTTTTATTATTTTAGTTTATTACTTACTTTAATATTTTATTATATTGTAAAAAAAAAAAAGCTGTGGTTGAATTATTAATTTTAAATCAATACAATTTATGTCTATAATTTAAATGATAGAAGATTTTTTTGCTTCCTAAAATAAAACTATTCCTCTGAAGATCAAATATGTGAAAATAGGATTTAATTTATTCAGATTTATTTGAAAAACATAATTTAATCACAATATTGTCTTCATTATTGATTTAAATAAAAGATAATTTTAATTTAAATTTAAAAGTAACAGGGGGAAAAAATTAATTAATCCCTACAGTTTCTGCCTTTTATTCTTTTTTTTTCTCCACAAAATTGAAGTTATTTTGTTGCTATCATTACAGAATGTCACTGAAATTAGAAAGTAAATTAATATCTCGAAAATTAATAAAATTTTTTAAATTCTAACATCATTTTTGAAATCCGTGGATCAATATGGAAATTGGTATTAACTTCACAGCCAAGCGTCCAATATTTTAGGAGGAATAGCCATGAAACTAAATCAGCCATTTCATAAATTTGTTTCATTAGAATGCTATATGTAAAGGATAGATATATCCAGTCAAGTACAGTATGGGTAAAATTTCTCAGCTTATAGCACGACCTATAACAGAAACTGGTTGGATGTTTTGTTTTTGTATTAAACTATGCGATCTGATGAGTAGTTGAGTAAAAAAGCCTTCTACTGTCTATTTATCCATTTGCCTTTCATAATTTTGGTAATCTGCTTTCTATATCACTTCAAACTTCAAATGATTTTAATAGGATTTCATTTTTCATGTTAATTATACATAAAGACAGTATAAATACTGTTTTGAATGAATTATTGTTATGGTAATATCTGAAATACTTTGGTTTTATTTGTAAAAGTATAAAATAAAAAACTTGACTTATACTTAGTAGACATTTATTAACTAACAGTGCAAGTCTTTTGAAAATTCATTTAGCAAAACTCAAGTTATAAGTACCCAGAACAAATTTCTCATTTACAATTTATATATATAATATTTTATTAGTATAAATTACAGTATAACCTTTAAAATCTGGCATCTTCGAGACTGAGACAAAACTGGATTTTTGAAAATTCTGGATTTCTGAAAGAATATCAAAATGGAACTTTTATTCATAATTTAATTCATAACTAAGTGATAATCATGTGGCAAACAAAAGGAAAAAAATATATTTTAAAAATCGCATTTTAATTGTTATTTTACATATTACAAATAATATATATGTATGTAAAATACTGTAATGAACAGCATTCATTTAATTCTTGTGTAAACATTAAAGTTTTTTGCTTCAATTATTTTGTTCTTTCTTAACAAGTTTTTTTTGTATTTTATACAAACAAAATGTAATTGAAAACAGTCTTGTTTCTCTAAAGAAGATATTAATTCTACTGTGCAATTTAAGCATTTTTCCAGTGATATATTTTCTTCTGTTAGTTTCTTGATCTTGTTTTCTGAGCTGCTACTAGTGTTATTAGGCAGTTCTACTGCGACCATACATTCCCAGAGCTCTGAGTTTTCTTAGCTTTTCTGTTGTTCAAGAAACTAATTGGGTCTGACAAATGAAAAAAACACCCATTCTTTTTAGTCAATTATTTATTTTTTGCACTTTTACTTTCAAATTTCAAGTTTTTAATTTGTAAAAAATTGCTATTTTTCTTTCTCCAATAAGTTTGGACAGACTTTAATTGCTGGATTTTTGAAGTTGAGGGATTTCTGAATGCAAGATTTTTGGAATCATACTATAGTAGAAGTAGATGTAATGAAAAGGAGATGTACAAGTGTTTTCTGTCACACACAGATATTGTAGTAAATCAAAATAGTTTGTAAGATTTCTGGAGGAAGTAATAAAGTAATTTGACCCAAAACTTTGTTACCAATAAAAAAAAAATAAAAAAAATTATTAATTTAGTAAGAAAATGACACATCCAGAAAGTAGGGATTTGATCACTGCCATAGAGACCCAAGAAGCATATATTAGTAATTAAATTATTACATTGTTATGAAGTTAAGAGAGAATCTCAAATATACTAAAAGTCTGTCATTTTCAGATGGGTTTTCCTTTTTCTTTAAGGATTCTTAAGTGCTCCTAATTTAAATAAAAAATAATAAAAAATTCTAAATAAAAAAAAAATCACAATAATTGAATATTCATTTGATTTAAAACCAGAGTGGATATAGCCACATAGATTAATTTACTTTTTACATTAATTCAAACATATAAGAACCACCTTTATTATTTTACAGGGTATTTATCTTTATTCTGGCTGATTTTATTGGTAATTTTTTTTAATATGAACTGTCATTAATTTGAACAGCACAAAGTACAATTAATCCTGACCAATGAAGTTTTACTGCATTTTAGAAATATTTTCGATTTTCACAAAAACCTATTTTTTTTAAATATTTTTTTTATTAGCAAAAACAATTTATAAAATAAGTAAGATATTAAAAGAGACAAATTCTATCAAATAAAAATTTATAGTTTTTTGAAGGATAATGTTGAGAAATTCAAAACACTCACTGTGCAATTACATAAAAGTCATCCATCAACTCAGCTGGGCCATGAAGATCATGACTTCTTTCTTTTGGAGATTGGGATATATCAACAGGTTCTCCAGCTTGAATAGCAGCCAACTTGAAAAACAAATTATTACTCTTCAATAAGTACATACTACAAAGAAATCTTATTAACAGATTTCAACAAGTTATACTTGATGTAATCTTTGAAAATAGTAAGATAAATGTAACTTTAAATATAAGAGACTTTGGCACTGTAAGATAGAAATCTTTTTGAAAGGGAGGGTTTTTTGAAACAGATGTACTTAACTTGTGGTTAACAGTCTAGTCGGCTTTTTTTTTAAATGCCAGTGTCCCTTAACCTACCATTTTAGACAAATTTAAAGCAAATGAACAAAAAAAGAAAATCATAATTAAAATTATCATCTGTGTAGGATTCAGGTGGGCACAATCTCCAAATGAAAATTTCTTAGTTTCTCTTTCTTTCAGTGTTTTTTAAATTTTACAGTCACTTAGGAAGAATAAATTTATAATCAAGAAAATTTAGTTAATTAAATTTCAAAATCCAGAAAAGAACAATGGCCATTTCTGCTGGCATTTAAGCAAATTGAATGTGCTAATTAGGTACCACTACTTGCTTTTGAAAATTCTGCATAACCAATGTACATTTCCAGACTTTTCTCCATGCATTCCATATCAATTGTGGTGTAACATGATTACTTCATGCTAGAAATATTGGCTTCAATTTCAGTTTTTTAGCCTTTTTCTATAATAAATGAAGATAAGGTATTTAGTGTGTTTTAGCATGCAATTTTATACATTAATTATGTAGTTAGGATGTCTCTTTTGAAGTGAAAAGAATCAACAAGAAATGTTAAAGCATAAATCCGAAACTACAATTATTCATGTAATTCTTAAACATCTGAATAGAAATAGATAACACTTTGAAAAGAAAAGAATTATTATGTTTATGATATTCTATTTCCTTTGCAAATTAAACAATGTACATAAAAAGGTACTTTTTGGTTAGTTGGACACCAGTCAGTGTTATATATATAAATATATGTGTTACGAATATTACTTAAATTAATCACAAAGGCCGGGAAATAAACTTAGCCGATAGTTAAAAAACAATAACAACATTTTATTTACAAGTTTGTTTCAGAACGAACGCAACACAACTGACAGCAATGACATCGGCTGTCTATGACGTAACAAATTGCGCCTCCTACGAAGGGTTACAATAATGATTTGGGATTGGAGTGTCCTTGAATTTATTTCTTTTTTTCCTAATATCCTCCCACCTTTTGAGTGGGAAATCAAACACTCAAAACCTTTACGTAGACACAAAATAAACATTATTCATAATACTTATAAAAAAATTACTTATACAATTGAAACACAATCTTATCAATTACAATAACAATATATATAGTATATGCAAAATAATAATAATAATAATAATAAACACTTGAATACAAATAAAGAAGTGAAGTGAAATTAAGTAAAATGAGTATTTAAATGAAGTTTTCTAAATAGAAAATTTATCTAACAGGTGTCTTGATAATTCTGCCACTACTAGTGGTTAAAGGCGTAGACTCATCATTTGTTTCTTTTATTGGATTTTCCAATTCCAATCTGTATAATCTCTGAACTGGTCGTAATAATTCAGAATTGTTTGTTTTTATGAGCGCAAGCCTAATTTGGCCATCTCTGCCAGGTATGACTTTCAGAACGCGAGCTAAATTCCAGTAGGAACGTTTTTTATTAGTATCCTCCAGTAGGACAATTTCTCCTACCTTAAGTGATTCATTTTTATAGCATTTTATTGATTGCTGCCGTAACTGTCCTAAATATTCTGTACGGAACCTAAGTCTTAAAGTTTCTCTTATCCGTTGCAAATATTTAGCTCTTTTATTCAATTTCACTTTGTCTACATTGTCAATATCTGGAACACCTGACTGTGGAGTTTCATGTAAAAATTTCTCTGGTGTTATAGAAAAGTCCTCATCAATGTCCTCTGACACATAGGTAATTGGTCTTGAATTAATAACTCTTTCACAGTCACATAATACAGTGAGTAATTCCTCGTAATCAAGAGAAGCACGACCCAATATTTTTCTTAGGATTTGTTTTACAATCCGAATCAAGCGCTCCCACCATCCGCCCCACCATGGTGCGGAAGGAGGGTTAAACTTCCAATCAATTTTTTGTTCAGCAGCTTTAAAACGGAGACTATCCCAGTCGATAGTTTTCAAAAAGTTCTCCGCACCTATGAAATTTGTTCCATTGTCAGAATATATGGTTGAAGGTCGTCCACGGCGAGCAATAAAACGTCTTAAAGACTGAAAAAAGGATTCAGTTGATAGAGAAGTGATTAATTCCAAGTGGACAGCACGATAAACTGCACAAGTGAAAAGTACAATATATGCTTTTTGACCATTTTTCAAATACAATGGTCCAGCCAAATCACATCCTATAATTTCAAATACACAAGCATCGCGGACCCTATCATTAGGTAAAATTCCTGGGATTGCCTCACATTTTTTAGCTTTGAATTTTTGACATTTTATACATTTTCCAATACAATTTCGTATTGTCTTTCGTGATTTTAAAATCCAATATTTTTCTCTTAAAGTTGACATTAACAATAAAGTACCAGCATGTAATAAATCATTATGAACAGTCATTATCAACAATTTAACAACAGGGTGATCAGATGGCAATATAATAGGAAACTTAAAATCGTATTTGTCTTCTCGATAAGCAACATTTGACCTAGCTCTTATAAGACCGTCACAATCAACTATTGGTCTGAGTTGTCTTAATTTCTCATCATTTTCTCCCTTAAAAGATTCTTTTTGAATGAGTAACATTAAAGCCTTCTCCCCCCTTTCTATTTCTTGTACAGATAAATCTTTTGAAAGATTTTTGTCAACTTTTCTTAAATTGTTATAAAATCTAAAAATCCAAGATAACATTCTTACAATTTTCTTAAATGAAGAAAAATACTTATAATACCACTTACCATTTTCATCATTACTAATTAATGTAGCTATAACTGTTTTACGAATCTCAGAATTGACCAAATCTTCATTTGGCTCGTCATTCGATTTAAGCCAACTTTCCTTTTTTTCGTGCAACCAATCAGGTCCCTCCCACCATTTCCTTTCAACTAATTGTTCAGCAGAACACCCCCTTGAAAGTAAGTAGGCGGGGTTAAGAGAGCCTGAGATATGATGCCACCAATGAGGGGAGGTCAGTGAATGTATTTCTGCAACCCGATTTTGAATGAACGTCCCCCAATTTTGATTTCGCTGAATCCAACACAAAGCTGTTGTTGAATCAGTCCAACAATAAATATCAACCCTTGATAAATTTAGATCCTTTATTATGTTAGATAACAATCTAGAACCAATATTACAAGCCAAACGTTCTAAGCGAGGAATCGTAATGGGTTTTAAAGGGGCTACCCTAGATCTTGCTTGTACTAGATTAATTTTAACCCCATCTTCGTTTTCGATTCTTATGAAAACGCACGTACCGTATGCCTTCTTACTACCATCACAAAATAAATGTAAACTTATATCTTGATTAATTGGTTTAAGTCCAAACCATCTAGGAATACTTATCTGTGAAAGTAAACATAAGTTTTGTTGCCACGACTTAAATTTTTTTTGTAAATCATCCGGTAGTATATCATCCCATTTAAGTTTTAAATTCCACGTTTCCTGAAAAATTAGTTTTGGAATTAGCATTACCGGAGCCGTATAGCCCACAATATCAAACACTTGGTGTGCTACGGCTAGAACTGTTCTTTTTGTGATTGGTTCTAATTTATTTAAAACCTGTTCAATTTTACACGATAATGTATCGGTAGATGTA
Organism: Maratus speculifer; assembly: GCA_964019185.1. Taxonomy (NCBI): domain Eukaryota; kingdom Metazoa; phylum Arthropoda; class Arachnida; order Araneae; family Salticidae; genus Maratus; species Maratus speculifer. Next base: position 41,701,780 of record OZ025290.1, read on the forward strand.
TGCCATATGAGACCTAATAGGGAAACACCCTCTTCCGTGGAGGAATCCTCCTCAAATATTTCATTACTCAAGTTAGACTTCCAACATCTTAAATTAAAATGACCCAATGACATAATTAATTTCGCTTCGACAAAAAATTTTCTCATTTCTGTTTCAGAGCTTAAACTTGTCACGCAGTTATCAACGTAAAAGGCTGTTTTTAGAATGTCTGCAGTATTCTTTAATTTTTCTGGAACCCTATCTAAATGATACAATAAAGTGGCGGCTAATAAATAAGGGCTGCACGTAATGCCAAAAACTACCCTTTTGTGACGATAAACTTCTACCTGTTCCCAATTTTCTTTATCAAACCATAGAAATCGCAAAAAATCTCTGTCTTTTTCTCTTATAGCGATCTGCAAAAAGGCTTTTTCGATGTCAGCGGTAACACCTACGTAATTCATACGGAAACGGTTTAGAATCGAGGGAATCATCTCAATTAGATTTGGACCCGTAGATAAACAATCATTTAATGAGGGAAAACCTGGTAAATGTGAACTAGCGTTAAATACTGGCCTTATATTTGTGGTACTATTTTCTTTTATTACTGCCCGATGAGGCAAATAATGAACACCCGTTAGTTTTTCAGTCGTTGTCTTTTCAATTATACCAAGATTTAACCAATTCTGAAAAACATCACAATAATCATTAAATTTTCCAGAATTTGTCAATTTTCTTTTGGCGGTTAAAATAGATTTTTCCGCATTAATTTTATTATTTGGTAAAAGCTTGTTATCCAAAACCCAAGGCAACGCGACTTCATACCGCCCCTCACTATTTACATTAATAGTCTCTTCAAAATATCTTTGCGTATCCTCCTGCAATTCTGTTTTCGTTTTACTAATTGGAGGTTCTGTGATTCCCAAAACATCTAATTTCCAAAGATCGCTAATGCATAGATCTTTTACTAACATAGAAGAAATAATAAGAGAAGCAGTGCTCTCAGAAATTGGCTTAATGCCAGAATTGAATTTTCCTATGACAGTCCATCCTAATTTCGTGTTTATCGCGGTTAATCCACATTTAAGATTAACTATATTTCCAGTTAAAAGTTTACCAGCAATGTCTGCACCAATTAACAATTTTATTTCCTTATCAACCTTTAAATTCTTATTTTCTAAATCATTTATTTTAATTCCGTATAACTTCAATTCATTTACCCATGGGCCAGACGGAATTTCCTTAATTTCAGAACAAATACGTTTCTGACTTAATACTTCTAATTTACATTTATATTCATCATTTACATCACATAATTCAATCAAATAATTTTTATATACATTTTCAGGAGTTTCAACACCACCAAATAAAGATTGCTTAATTCTGGTTTCACCAATACACTTAAATTTCATACTCTGAGCAACATCTGTAGATATATAAGATTTCATACTACCATTATCATAGATAGCACGAATAAACATTTCTTTTGAACCATTCTTAATTTTTACAATTAAAGTTTGCAAAATTACATCTGAAATCTTAATATAATTATTTAGAGTGCTTGTTTTGTTTTCACTTTTATCTCCATTTGAGATATTATCAATTTTGTTAGAAGTTAAATCCGGACACAAAATTACAAAATGCCGATTTTTGCAAATCGGGCATCTATGTTTTGATTTACAAGAATTAGCCATGTGAAAACGTTTTAAGCATACAAAACAAGCATTCTTTTTCTTAATAATATCTTTTTTAGAATCCAAACTCATAGATAAAGCATCTTTACAGTTTTCTGAATTGTGAAACTTATTACAGAAAATACAATCAAATTTCTTAAATTTAGGTGCATTTACCTGAAAATTATTACCATTTGCATTTAATAATTCATGAGCAGTTGGAATACTGTTTTTATTTTCTGGATGCTTACCTTTTTTAACAGGAAGTTTTTCAGAATTTAGAGTATCTCGCGTGATTTTTAATCGAAATTCAGTATCTACTTCATTTTTGACAAACATCATTAATAAATCTAATTCAGTCTTACCTGTTTCAGCACCTGTGTTCCTTTGCCTTTCCCATATTTTTATTAAATCGTCGGGGAGGGCTGATTCTATCAGTGGAAGTAACATATACGAAAATTTATCTTGTGTTACACCTAGAGATTCCAACGCACGTAACTGAGTTTGTAACTTATCATACAGTGTCAATAAATTGACTTGCTTCTTATCTGTAATCACTAGTTTTAATAGTTCTCGCACATAAATTTGTATCAGTACATTTTCCTTACCGAAACGCTCTTTTAAAAAATCCAACGCTTTACCGTAATTCGCTTCTGTTGCAGGAAAACTATCCACAATCTGTCGGGCCGGCGAGTCAGGTTTCGTCGACTGTATAAGGTATTGAAACTTGTCCCTCACATCTATTCCAGGGTCTTCATTTATTTTACTGAATTGCGTCCAAAAGCTCAGCCAGTTTTTTGGATTCCCGTCAAATTTAACTAGTTCGATTTCAGGGAGTTTTTGTTTCGTAATTATCGACACGACTGGAGATGAAGATGAAACATCACTCGTATTAACAGGATTAAGTTTCGATTTTATCTTCTTGCATTTGATTTTGAAATGCGATATTTTATCATAGTATTCTTGGGCTGCTTCATATTCTTTTTCAAAATCTTCTTGCGAACACTTCTGTTTTTGTAATTCTTCTAAAAATTTTTCATCTATTGTTCGTAATGATTTACATTTCTCTTGCAATGAATCGAACTGTATTTCTACATCTTCCGAATTAGGATCGTCTTCACTTAACAATTCTTGAAGTTTATTCGCAGTCTTCGTAAATGACGTTCTTGCTGATTTTCTTTGTTGTCGTATAGCTTCCAAATCCATGTTTAAAATTTACTTAAACTTAAACTATCGGCAAAAAAAACGTGAACGTGCTCTAATTAACACGTATCCACGGCAAGGGATGCCATAATGTTACGAATATTACTTAAATTAATCACAAAGGCCGGGAAATAAACTTAGCCGATAGTTAAAAAACAATAACAACATTTTATTTACAAGTTTGTTTCAGAACGAACGCAACACAACTGACAGCAATGACATCGGCTGTCTATGACGTAACAAATTGCGCCTCCTACGAAGGGTTACAATAATGATTTGGGATTGGAGTGTCCTTGAATTTATTTCTTTTTTTCCTAATAATATGTGTGTGTATATATACCATATAAACTCGCATATAAGTCGAGAAATTTTAGACAAAAAAAATAACTTCAAAGTGAGAGGGTCAACTTATACGTGAGACCTAAAAAAAATTTATAAATAAAATATCAGAAAATAGTTTGCTAGCGAATTCGTGCTACAGCACACCATTGTGTTTGAAGAGTACAAAATCTGGAACCCTTCCAACCTCAACAATTCTGAATTTAAGATCATCTTTAGTTTGTTTTTCAAAAAAATAATCTACTCTACCCTGTTGCAAAGAACAAAAAAAAAGTGTGTGATTTGTGTCATTTCGTAACGATTCAGAAGAGTCTATCTTTTTCGGAACAACTCTGAGGTGTTGTTCCTTTTCAGAGTCGTTTCATTTTCGAACGAGTCAGAGGAATTACTCCTTTACGGAGTCGTTTAATTTCGGAACGAGATCGAGGAATCGGTCCCTTTTGGAATTGATGCATTTTGGACCGATTCTGAGGATGCGATCTTTTTGGAAACCGTTCCAAAAAGGAGCGATACTGCGAATTTGTCCTTTTCGGAGTCATTTCAAAACGGACGGATACTACTTTACAGACTGGAACCGTTCCTTTAGTTTTACCCCAGGACCGATCCTTTTGAGTCGTTCCTCAACAAATGACTCATCTCTACTAAAAAACTTATTAACCACTTAACCGGCGAGGGGTATGGGAAAACAGTGCTTTTACCCCCGACTTAACTCGGGGCAGACGGTTAAGTGGTTAAAGTTAACATTAGAGCGACTTATTCAGCAAAAAGTATGTTTAAAATAAATAACATGTTATACTGTTGGTTTTACCCCCTCCAAATGAAGAGTAAACTGCATTCGAGCGTCATTATTTCTAGCTGCCGGCAGGCTGATATTTCAAAATATAGGACTTCGTAATGTTCCTGATATGTGATCTTCAGATCACCGGTTACTTTGCTATTCACAGCAGTTGAAGGGAAGTTTGGTGTCATTGCGCACAACATGCATTCAGTACTTTTCAGCCAATGGTGTTTTACTTTTTTTTTTTTTTTTTTTTTTTGTCAATGGCATAACTTGTTATGTAGAAATTTTGTTTGTTTGTTTGTATGTATAAATAAATTTTATGGGGGTCGACTTATACGCAGGTTTTGAATTTTTCCTTATTTTTAACAACATAAGTTAGGGGGTTGACTTATATGCGAGTATATACGGTACCATATATGCATATACATATGCATGTATATATACATATGTAGGTATATATATCTGTATATACACTGAGATGACAAAAGTCATGAGATACCCTGCTAATAGTGTGTCGATCCTCCTTGTGACCGGCAAAGTACAGCAACTTGATGTGGCATGGACTCCACGAGTCGTTGGAAGTTATCTGGAGAAATACTGAAACACGCATTCTCTATAAATGTCCATAATTCTGAAAGTGTTGCCGATAGCGAATTTTGTGCACAAACTGATCTCTCGATTATGTCCCATAAATTTTGATGGGATTCATGTTGGGCGATCACATTGGCCAAATCTTCTTCTGGAATTGTCCAGAATGTTCTTAAAAGCAATCGCGAACAGTTATGGCCTGGTGACATGCCCATTGTCAGCCTGGAAAATTCCATCGTTGTTTGAGTACATGAAATCCATGAATAGTTGCAAGTGGTCTTCCAGTAACTGAACGTAATGATTTTCAGTTAACGATCACTTCAGTTTGACCAGCAGATCCAGTCCATTCCATGTAAACACAGCCCACACCATTATGGAGCCACCACAAACTTGCACAGTGCCTTGTTGACAACTTGGGTCCAGGGCTTCAGAGGGCCTACACCACACTCATACCCTTCCATCAGCTCTTACCAATTGAAATCATGACTCATATGACCAAGCTACTTTTTTACAGTCGTCTACAGTCCAATTGATATCATCACGAGCTTAGGAGTGCTGTTGTTGGCAATGTTGTGCCATTAGTAATGGCACCCAAGTTGTTCTTCTGCTGCTATAGCCCCTTAAAGCCAAACTTCTGTGTACTGTCCTTATGGGCACGCCCATCAGACGTCTCTCATTCATGCGTTTATTTCATGCAGTGCTGCTTGTCTGTTCACACTGACAAGTCTACACAGATGTCGCTGGTCACAGTCATTCAGTGCTAGCGGTCAACCACTGTGTTGCACATGATTGGAGATTATGACTGAATTTAGGTATTCTAAGGCCACTCTTGATACTGTGGATCTTGGACTGTTGAATTCCTTAACCAATTTCCAAAGTGGAATTTCCCATACGTTTAGCTCAAAATTGCATACTGCATTCAAAATCTGTTAATTCTTGTCGAATGGCCATAATCATATAATCAACCTTGTCACATGAATAATTTGAGCACAAATGAAAGTCCTGCCCAGGCATTGACCATTTATACAATTTGTAAGTGATGCTACTGACATCTATACATTTGCATTTTGCTATCCCATGACTTATGTCACCTCAGTGTATAACACTGGTACCAGACCAACCAAAAAGTTCCCATAAAAGTAACTTACCTTTCTTTTTAAGATTTCATTTTCTTCAGTTAATTGCTGAAGTTTTAGTAATTCTTCTTCATAGCTGAGCAATGTAGGCATTGCTATAATAATAAAAGATTATTATTTTTCAATTTAAATTCTTATTGTTTATTTAAAAAGCAAATTGGAATTGTAGAATTAGAAAAACAACTCTGCTAACTTACCAGCACTCTGAAATACAACACTTATAAAATTATGAAGGGATAATAACATTGTATCTTGCCATTGCCTGGTAAAATAAACAGCAAATGCAGGATGTTCATCAGCATTCTTCATAAATGGAAGAGCTAAAAAATGCAATTAGGAAAATTGCAGAAGGTAATTTAAACAAACACTTAAAAGCATATCTGAATAATTTTCAGTAACACATTATTTGACATAATATTTAACATGCGCGTAGCCAGGGGGGGTGCCCTGGATGCCCGGGCACCCCCCTGCTCGCGCAGATCCAAGATTGATTATTTTAAAAAATCGAAATTTATAAAAGAAAAAATAAGAAAAAAGTAAGCAAAGTTAGTTCAATTAATTAATGAAAACAGTCTATGTTTTGAAATGTGAAAAAGGAAGAGACCTTGATTCTTTCTTTTTAGGAAAATTATTTTATTCATCTTTTTTAAAATTAGAATATTTACTAGAATCTGTATTAATCACAGTAAATCAAAAAAGTTGGTTTTATAATCCCAATTTGATGTCGTTTCTTTATTGAATTTTTTTAACACCTTTCTATTGCATGCATACTTCCATAAAAAATTAGAGTAAATTCTGATATATGTATAACATGACGGTTCAAAGAAAAAGTTTAAAATTTACATGTCATCCATGAGTTTACTCACTTTTGCCAGAATACAACTAAAAATGATGCAGCCCCCACTTTAAAATCTTTATATTTAATAAATAATATTCACTGGAGAGTTCCATAAAAAAATTCCACATCTAAATTATTTATTGTCGAAATATTATGATTAAAAAAATCCCCCAGCTCCCCTCCTCCTAAAATTCAACTGAAGGAGGAGAAAGATTCGTAAAATGAAAGAGAGGTCGAAAACTTTCAGATGGTATATATTATAACATGACGGGTCTAAAAAAAGTTTGAAATTTACTAGTTACCCGTGAGTTCACTCATTTTACCCAGAATACACCTAAAAATGATGCAGCCCCCACTTTAAAATCTTTATATTTAATAAATAATATTTACCAGAGAGTTCCATAAAAAAATCCATACCAAAAATAACATTTATTGTCGAAATAGCTACAATTTAAAAAAATTCACCCCCTCATTGCTCGCCCCTCCCCTCCCCCTCTCCTCCTCTTGCCCCTTAAAATTCAACTCGAAAAGTAGAAAGATTCATAATATGAAAGAATGGTTAAAAGAGCTTTCATATATGCCTCTCATTTCAGCAAATCTCATCTCGATAAACTCATTGCTTCGCGAAGAAAATTTACCTTGATGAAATAGGTTTATTGAAGGACTTGTAGCTTCGTGATGAAATTCAACCTTGATAAAAGCGGCATTTCGAGAAACTTGTGGTTTCATGATGAATGCCCTTTTCGATAAGGATGATTTTCGTTCTCGCTGAGAATAGAGATGAGAAGGTTTATCAAGCAGAGTTTTTTCGATGAAGCTTTGTGAAATGAAAGGTTTATTGAGAAACAAGATACAGAAAGAAGTATGAGAATTTGATAATGACTTGTGAAATGAAGACCTAATTTTCAAAGTTTCATGTATTTTAGCCATACTAAGCTGTCATGTACCAGAAACCCTTTAATAAATATTTTTTATTAAAAAATTTTTCAAAGAGGGGGCTGGAGAGAGGACGAACATATGATTAAAACGGTAGCTATTTCTACAATACCTATCATTTTAAATGTGGATTTTTGATTGAAGCATTCGGTAAACGCTATTCATCAATGTAAGAAAATTGAAGTGCAGGCTGCAGGAATTTGGAGCCAAAAGGGTGGACCCTCCTGGGGGCAGGGGACATTTTTCACTTTTTTAAACCTGTCATGTGGTATATCATCTTGAAGATCTCAGATTACTCTTTCCTATCATAATACTTTCTTCCTCCCCTTCCGAATTTGGTTCCCACGGCGTGGGACAGGCAGTTTTCGAAACTTTTTGCGTTTATCATTTTAGATCGAATTGTTGAATTGAAAATGTCCTTAGGCGCATTGGGAATTTTTTTGAGTATGGAAAAAACTATTGAACTCGTCACATTGTAACTGTAAATTAGGCACATTGTTTTAAAGTTCTCTCTTTGAAGGCCTCTTCCAGGGGGGAGGAGCTTAAACTCCCCCCCCCCCAAATATACACCTTAAAATAAAGCTCGTTTGATTCTCTACCAATTTTAACTTAAAAGTTTAAGCTACATGGCACATCCGGGCTGTGGACCCTCCTGTCGGTTATTCACCTAATCTTGCTCATTTTTTTACTTCATTTCTATTTTTAAAGGCTATAACAAAAAAAACATCTATGTATGGGAGCTACAGCGGGGAGAAAAATTATGGCGTAGCTAACTTTTCTTCGCCGCTCTTTTTGCAGTTTTCCGGTTTTTCTTGGAAGGGGGGCAGGGGGGAAGTGGGGGGGGGGCGTTTTGCAATTTTTGATGTAATATGTCTATTGAAAGTGCATGCTTCATTCATTACAAATCTGGCATAAAAAAATGTCTCTCTTCATTCTGGGTCACATTACGGATCTATAATGGGTTGAAATTTAAATTTCTCAAACTTCTTCGAGGTTTTCACCAAATTGGCATCTGAAATAAATCGTGCCAATGTGGTGTGTGTATGACATCTGTGCCATATAAATATTGTTTACTACTGCTGGGACTCTGGCCTCCTCTCAGGTGTAGGCGTTAATTTGCTGCAAGTACTTATTCCTTGTATTTCCTGGCGATTAAAAATTTACACACGTAATTTTTCAAGTTTTCACTTCTGTCGGCACCCCCAAAATGCCATTTTTTTTCTTTTTTTACAGAGCTTCCATTAAATAATATTTATAATATATGGAATTTAGAAAAGCAGGAAGTTGTAGTTTGGCCTGTGACTACTTATTGATCTTATGTACCTCAATCTTATTTATTTGCCAATAATTCCTTACCTTGGGGTGGGGAGGGGGGGAGTCAAGGACGGATCCAGCTAAACCTCCAGGGGGGGTCACAACTTTTGATAGATCAGTGTTAAATTCAGGGGGTGACCCGGGAAGGGACATTCCCCCCTCCAGAGCAATAAAACGTTCCCCCCCCCCAGAAAATTAAAGATTTTGTAGTTTTAATGGTCAAAAAGTGCAATCCCCCCCCCGGAACTCTATAATGTCCCCCCCAGAGCCTCAAAAGTCCCTTCCGGTAAAAGGTGTCCGAATTGAACACAGTGATAGATGATTTAATGAAACAATTTTAAAATACCGTAAATCCTGTGAAAACAGAATTTATAACAAAACTCTGGTTTAAAAGTACAATTTTAAAGTAAAAGTGAAAAGAAAGCAATAATAAATTATGAATCTACTAAAATGCAAATCAGTTCAAAGTAGAATTTTTTCCCAATTTTTACAATTCCATTTTAGCAGGTTTCAATACATTAAAGGAAAATACATATTTGAAGTTTGATTAATCAGACAACATTGCAATAATAGTTAACCTTAAAAAAAATAAAATCTTTACTCATGCAATTAATGTGTGTTTTATTAAATCACAAATTTCATTTTTTTTTTTGGGGGGGGGGTTGTGTGAAAAACGAGTAATGACATCATCAGGATCAGTTTTAATACCAGGATGAATATATTCATCATGATCATAGCTAAATTAGTTGGATGCTCTTCGTCCATAGGAGCTCGAATACAGGATTTCACATGACGGAGTGATAAAAATCTTTCTGCTGTTGCTATGCTAACTGATAGAGTAGCGAAGATTGACAAAAATGATTTGATATTTGGATATAAATTCTTATTACAGTTTTCCATAACTTCTGTCACATTCTCAGGAATTCTATTTTCACTTTCAATCTCTTTTTTCTATTTTGCTATCCACAGTTTGTATTTATTCATAATTACAGTTATGTTATTATTATCTATAAGTTTTAGATAAGTACATGCAATATTTTGCACAGCATCTAAGTCCTGATCGTTATAAACAACTTTTAGCAAGCAGGATTTAGATGTTAGCTCCAAATTGGAATAAATTGAATACTTCTGGACAAAGTCTTTTCTTTAAATCCATTGTAATGCAATCCAAAAGAAGTGTTTATATTGCACTACGAAAGGACTATACTCAACGGATTGACCAGGATGATTATCAGCCTGATGCATTTGCTTAGACACAATCCCTAGCAACCTTAGGTGTACATCTAATTGTGCAGCTATTTCTTTAGCTTCTGAAAGCATTTGCTTATAAACTGCATTCACATCTTTTTTTTTTTTTTTTTTTTTTTTTTTACACTTTCCAACAAAGTTGAAAAGTGTTTATGCATTCGGTTCATCTGGCCATCTGGCCACGCTCTGACTCCCGTAAATATTCTCGGATTGCTAAGAAATTTTTATATGTTATTGATGTTTGCCCTAACACTAACCCTATTGAAAATGAAATGTGATTAATTGATATACAGGGATGGTCAAAAGTTTTCCATTACACCAATCTGAAAAAAACATTTCAAATGATTTTTAAAGGTGTTACACTCTATCAAACATATTCAAATTTATATGGATTCGCAAAGTGTACAAATATGCAGTCAAAATAATAGTTACTATTCATTTACAGGGACACTCAAAAGAATTCCATTACACAATAATAAAGGGGGAAATTGTTTGTGACATGTTTTAATAATGTTAAACGAATTCAAGTATCATAAAATTGACATACGCCGCTGAGACTTAATATTTAACACATAATATGAAGTGCATAGCATTACAGGGACACACAAAATATTTCAAACCTTATATTCTTATCTGAAGTACTGTATATTACCGATGATAATTGATGGATGGTTGAAATGCATTTTCAAATATGATAAGCGCTTTTAAGTTTTACTAAATGTTCTGCAAATTATATGGTACATATAAATGTTGTACTTGATATATACAGGGCTACACAAAAGATCTCATAAAGATTACTGAATATGAGAGTAATTAACTTAAAGGTGATTTTTAAGTAAGTTATGCATTTTTACGTTGAACTGCTTTCAGTTTACTAAGAAATGTTTGTAGAATATAGATAAAATGATATACAGGGTCATGCAAAAAATTATAGGGTTCATAAAGAGTTCAGAAGAAAAAATCCAAGGAGTAAATAAAAAATCAAAGGAGTCCAAAAAATTTTAAGGACTTGCCACTTTTGTTGTTATTTATGTGGCATGCACTTGCACATACCTAATTCTGCAGGGATTCTGCGAGTTACCCCCCTGTGAGAGGGGGGGGGGTGTATATCAGCAATCTTCAGACGAAATCAGTGATATTTTAGCAAAATCGCCAATTTATTGAGATCTTTTGTCGAAATCGGCGGTTTTTTTGCAATCTTTTGATGAAATCGATCATTTTCCCATGTTTTTCTTCTTTTTTTTTTTAAAGAAATCAACGTTTTTTTCAATGATTTTTAGACAAAATTTGCATTTTTACACAATCTTTTCACGAAAATAGCATTTTATCCCCACGATCTTTTGACGAAATTGGTGTTTTTTGCATGATCTTTTGATGAAATTGATATTTTTTTTCAATGATCTTTTGACAAAATATTTGTAAGCGATCTTTTATCAAAATTAGCATTTCATCTGCAATATTTGGTGAAATTGCCGTTTTAATCACGATCCGCACAGGAAATTCATGTTTTTCAGCAATCTTTTGACAAAATTCATAGATAAAAACATTGATGAAATCATCATTTTTCCACAAAATATTGACAAAATGTGTACTTTTTCGGTGATCCTTTCATGAAATTTGCATTTTTCCGCGAGCAAAACCATACAAGTTGGCAACTATGGAGAACTGATAACCCAATTTCAAATTTTTAGAAATTTCAGATGAGAACCATCCCTCAATCAACTGTTATCAGCAAAATTGAGCATGATGAATCTTATTATGAAAAAGAAATCAAACTTGTATATCTAGCTGTGAAGGAATTAAACAGTGTAATCATTTTTTGAAATTAGAAGCTTAGTGGTGTGTCTGGATTATTCTTTTCAATTTTCTTTCCCTTATGGCCATGAAAAGTAAATCACTTTACTTTACTTCTGGAGCTTTTCAGAAACTTTTGCACCATTTTGTGATTTTTAACAAAATTTGTGAGTTTTTTTGCAATCTTTTAATGAAATGTGTGTTAAATTGCGATCTTTTAACAAAATTTACTTTTTTTTCATAACCTTTTGATGAAATTTGTGGTTCTTTTAAAATCTTTTGATAAAATTTGCTATAATTTTACAATTTTTTGATAAAATTTGTGGTTTTGCCATATTTTTTTGATGAAATTTGCAGGTATTTCACAATATTGTTACAAAACTTGTGTTTTTAATGTAATTTTTGGACAAAATTTGTGGTATTTTTACACTCTACTTTTAATATTGATGACCAATTTTTAAAAAATACTGAAAGCCAGAACCGAATGCCTTGAATTTTTGAAAAATTTGGAACAGAGTGTTCCCTGATAAATAGTAACAGCCGCACTTCCAATGCCTTTTCTTAAGACCCCTATGAACGGTCATTTTATCTCCTAATCCATTTCCAATGCACAAACCAATTAGAAGGTGAAACTAGCCTAGGTCATTTCCCCCTCCCTCTCTCAAAGTCAGACCTGCAAGCGATTAGGTAAGTAATTCAGCTTTTATCTGCAATTCAGTTCAGAAAAGCAAATAATCAGTATCACTTCCCTGAGATTACTGCTTATCATCAGCACATTACACATTTTACGCTAGCGGTGTTAATATTTCTCGCATTGTTAACACTGTTTGATTATGTGATTGCATTTATTTAACATGGGTTGATCAATGCAGCAAGGGAATCTCAAACTTAATGCATGTGCATCTGTAATAACTGAACTCTTTGTCTTTGTCATTTTGAAGATCGAGATTTAATTTAAACCAGGGTATGAAATTTCAGTTTAAAAGGTGCTCGACTAAAAATTTTACATTCATTCAGAAAACAACGTCATCAATATGTAGAACCATCAACTAGAATGCTGAAATATGTATTTTCCACTAAATCTAACACCAAGGTTTCAGCAATAAAATGCATAAAATAAAAGTATAGTGTTTCATTGCCATTCAATGTTAAAATATCCACATTTAATTTCTCAGCTAAGCACAAAAAATCTACAAAGTCTTTAAACGGCTTTTCATGCTTGGCAACATAGTATGCCACATTTAATATATTTTTCAAATGAGAAAACATCTGTTGATCCATTTTAGTTCAGACATTTTGCCATTGGTGTTTTTGATGGTAATGTTTTTGCCATTACAATGGCAATATTTTCACAGTGAATTTTGCTCTGGTTGTGAAAAACAAATGACTCTTTTTTAAACGGCCTAGAAAAGTCATTTATCCATTTTTTATCAACATTACTAGAAGGCACCTGTTGGAAAATTTTGCATTTTGCAAAATTAGTTTTATCATCATATAAAAGCCATTAAAAATGACTTAGTGACTCTTTGTTGAATTTTCTTTTAACTGGAAGTGGTGACTCGAAATCACTGCCATGTTTCCTTTTAGCAGAAATGGAAAAGGAGAAAGGGGGATTGCTACTATCAGATTCATTCTCATTTTGCTTAACTTGAGTTTGCGCATGTTCACTTTCAACATTTGTGATCGCATCTTTATCACATTTTTCGTTTGATGTATTACTTTTAGTATAAAAGGACTCTATATCAGCGGTTCCCAATCTATGGGTCACGACCCACTGGTGGGCCGCGGCAATTGTTTTAATGGGTCGCGGAGCAATCAAGGTTTTTCATCAAAATATATCTTTTATTTCATCTGTTTAAAAAGATATGACAATTCCAATAGGAAATAATATTTAAAAGGAAATTTTTTAATTTCCTTCTTGATTAATATACGAACAGAATATCCAGAAATATTTAAATTAGCTTTAAGGTCCTTAATGAAATTCAACACTTCATGCTTATGAGAACATGCTTTTTCTACTTTACTGTCTTTGACTGACAAGTACTGAGGCAAATTGCGTGTTAATATATGTTCTTACACTGGTAAACACCAGTATCAGAAATCTCATTGATAACAAAGTTATGTTTTCATAATAATTAAACTTATTTTTAACTACCTCTGTAGTTTGTGCATTGTTTTAATTACTATTCATTTTACAGAGATTGAGGTTACCGATTCTTGTTTTTGTAGATAATGTATCTTCCATTTTCCGTACGAAAACTAGCATTTTTAATAGGATATGATAAGACGACCATATAGAAATTGCACAAAAATTGTTATATTGATATACAACTTTACTTTGGGTGGCAGGGTTGGCACGGCTTAAACCAATTGGTTTTAACCATGGTTTAAACCAAATGGTTTTTTCTCAAAAAAACCAATTGTTTTTTTTAGATGAAATCTAATGACATTTTCTTTTTTTCTTTATAATTTTTAATTTATGCGTTTCAGATTATTGGACATATAAATAATTTCTACTTTTAACACTTCATTTCAGTTATAAGTATTATATATAGTGGGTTTAGGTCTTTTTTTAATGCATAGAATTAAACCAATTGCTTTTTTTCTTAAAAAAAAAAAAAAAAAGAGCAAATCGTTTTTTAGAAGAAATCTAATGACATTTTCTTTCTTTTAATTTACAAGTTTCAGATTATTTAATATAAATAATTTCTACTTTTAACACTTTATTTCAGCAATAAGCATTAGATATATTAGGTTTAAGTCATTTTTTTTATGCATAGGTTTAAAATCAGTATGCATTGGTGAACATATCTATTGCTCTATAGAAAAAACTTTAAACATGTGAATTGATCAAAGATAAAATAGATTCAATATTTAGTATAAAATATTTAATTCTTTTTAATATTGCAGATTATTTAATGCAATTAATAATGCAACACAATGATCTTTTAAGATTTTGCACAAGCAGTAAAAGAAATTTTTCTTTTGGGAGATTATCTTGAAGAATTAAAAGCAAAGACTGGTTGCTAGTTATAGCATTTTAATAATAATTTTTTCCCTTTGCTATCTACTGAATCTAACGTCTAAAAATGCTAACTTCAGATTGTCAGTCAGAAAGAAAAAATCCTAAGAAGTATTTGTAATTTATTATTTGAATAATTGTGGAAAAGAATATTTATCAAACTACATCTAAATGTTTATTATTAGTAATCAAAAGATTGTTTATAAAGATTTACAGGGCATCAATGGTTCACTGTGATGAACAATCAAAACTTTCAACATAAGGCTGTTTGCTAAAACTGTTTAAATTGAAAAATGAATTTTATCAATTTTCAGCATAAATTCAGTTTAATTATTAAATTTAAATTATTTTAAATGAAGCTACACTGCTTATAAACCAATAATGTCTGTTTTTATCAGTAAATATGCATGTATATATAATAAGAACGGATGTTTAAAAAAAACCCGGTTTAAACCAAAAAAACCGGTTTTTTTGGTTTTTTTAAAAAAAAACCTGGTTCTTTTCCAACCCTGTTAGGTGGGTCGCGAAATTAATTTTCGCTGAAAAATGGGTTGCGTACCAAGAAAGTTTGGGTACCGTTGCTCTATATTATTCCTTTATCTTTTCTTAGTGGCTTTAATAAATAAATAAACTAAAACACCACTTTAATTACCGCCAACTATCAATGAAAAAAAAAATGCTAAATCGAAAAAACCAAAAAAAAAATTAGAGGGAACATATATTTTTTTACCGTATTTCAAACAGCTGACCTTAGGTGATGAAACCTGATTCTCTCACAGAGGAGTGAAGAGCAATATGATTCGGTACTAGCACGTGCACGGTATGAAAGTGTGTGTAGGGGGGGGGGGGGTGAATGCAGATAGGGGAATTTCATTCCTCCGTAGGAAAGATGGAGAAATAGGCGACAGAGCATTTTTACTTCTTTTTGAAAATATATATCATCGCTCCATATTGAAATACTTCCGTGTATCGCTGTGCATATTTTGATTTGAAGCATATCATTTTAAAGAACGAAACTTACTCGCCAACCTTAAATATTTACTCACCAATGACGAGCTGGGGAGTGGAAATTTTGCGCCCTGATTTAAACAGTGCTAAAGAAATGTTGCATTTTTATTTTTTATGTGTTTTTTAATATAATTAATGTAAATGATATAAGAAGATTTTAATTTATATTAAAAAAAGAATTATACATATTTAAAATTAAATCATGCTACAGTCGGCCCCGCTTAAACGAATATTGATGGTTCCAGAAAAAATATTCGATTAAGCGGGGTATTTGATTAAACGGGGAATACAAAAATGTAATATTTAATGCGTAATAAGAAGGTAAAATAACCATCTAAAGCACAATTAATTAATAGCATAACAAAATCGTTAATATAATAACATAAATTAGTAAAATAAATACAAATACTAAAAATAATATAAAATAAGTACGTAATAATTTAATATCAGTTCATATAACTGTATGATTTACATTATACTTAATATAGTTCATTGGAATTTGGTTAAAATTTTGTTACTTATAATTTATGTTATTTACACAGGCTTAAAAACGTCGTTTAAAGTGGTTTGTTTACGCAGAACTTACGCACAAAAAACGTGGAAACATTTTTGTGCATTAGCACAGCATACCTGCCAACATGTCAATTCTGAAATCCTTACAATTTTCACGATGTATTCTTACATGCTTAAAAATGCATAGCATATGCAATGCAAAAAGGAATATCATTTCTCAACAATATTTTCTATGCTACTTTTATATTTATTTTTCTACTTAAATTTTGAAAAATAAAAACATGAGGCTACACAAGAAAATGTTTTTCCAATTTCATACTTTGGGAATGTGTTTTCAAAAAACTGTCCTGCATGATGATCTGTAATAGATAAGGCAGATTAAATTCTAAACAAATTTCCTGAAAGGTTACAGCAGTTGAGGGGGTGGGAGGAAAAGTATATTTACTGGCTTTAATTATGCATATTTTACTGGGTGTCTTTGATGAAGTGCACATTTTTTTCAGCGATCCTCTCACAAAATTCACGATTTTTACGCGATCTTTTGACAAAATCTGAATTTTTCCAGCAATTCTTTGATAAAATTCACTGTTTTCTGCAACTTTTTCACGAAATTGGCGTTTTATCCGCGATCTTCAGACGAAATCGGCGTTTTATCCGCGATCTTCGGACGAAATCAGCAGTTTATCTGCGATAGTTTAGCAAAATCGGTGATTTATTGAGATTTTTTTTATCGAAATCGGCGGTTTTTCCACGATCTTTTGACGAAATCGGCGTTTTTCAGTGATTTTTTGATGAAATCGGCAGGTTTTTTGTCCGATGTTCTTTTCACAAAATTTGAATTGTTGCGTGATTTTTTCTCGAAAACGGTGTTTATCCCCGCGATCTTCCGACGAAATCTGCGTTTTTTCGACGATCTTTTAACAAACTTTGCATTTTTACGCGATCTTTCCTCGAAAAAGACGTTTTATCCCCGCGATCTTTTGACGAAATCGGTGTTTTTTCGTGATCTTTTGAAGAAATCGGCGTTTTTTCCGTAATCTTTTGATGAAATCGGCATTCTTTTCAATGATCTTTTGACAAAACATTTTTAAGCGATCTTTTATCGAAAACGGTGTTTTTTCCCCGCGATATTTTGACAAAATCGCGTTATATCTGCAATCTTTAGACGAAATCGGCGTTTTCCCGTGGTCTTCAGACGAAATTAGCGTTTCATCTCCGATATTTTGGTGAAATCGCCGTTTTTTCCGCGCTCCGCACAGGAAATTCGCGCTTTTCAGCGATTTTTCCACAAAGTTCGTTGACAAAAGCAGTGACAAAATCGTCGTTTATCCATGAAATATTGACGAACTGTTCCGCTTTTCCGGCAATCCTGTCACGAAATTTGCATTTCTCCGCGATTGTTTTTTCCGTGCGCAAACCGTACAATCGTACTGTTCATCCGTACACTTAGAGCAAAATCTGTACATTGTACGGCAAAACCGTACAAGTTGGCAGCTATGGCACAGGCTTTTTGCATAATCAAAGCACCATCTTTTAACGAAAATTTCGCTTTTTTCGCCAAACTCATTTCAGCGCATATTGACCAATGTTGTGAAAACTGGGGTTATGTTCTCTTTTTCAATCCCAATTTCCATTTTATCTCTGCTCTTTTGGGATTTTTTTGGCATTGCGTTTCATATTGGATATTTACGTCTGTGACCTGGACTTCTGTTTTCTTATTTGACACTTCAGAAATTGTAGTTTTTCAGAAAGGTTTAAAGCTTTCCATTTAAAATTCATAGCAACGTCTTTTTCCCGGCAAAAATGCTACAAAACGCAAAAATAATCCCATTGGCCAACTTATTTTACCCATTCACAGAAAAAGGAGAAGATCATTTGATCTGTCCATTACACACTTGCCGGCTGAAATCGTTGCAGGAAGAACTGATAATTTGTCTCCAGTGTAAATGAGCCGAAAATGACAAAAGGTGAAGAAAAATTCAAGTTGAAACTTGTTTTTCGCGTCTGTTTTCAAACATTGGTCACACAGATGTCATTCGAATAAGCAGGGAGGTTTGCGAAATTTATTCGGTTTAAGCAGGGAAAAATAACATAGATCCAATGACGATAAATTCGGTTCCGGAAAGTTCTATTCGAATAAGCGGGGTATTCGATTATCCGTTACCCGATTAAGTGGGGAGGACTGTATATGGTTTAGATGTGCCAATAATAGACATCCTTAATGAGGTTGTTTAAAAACTAATAGTTATAAATATTATATTCTGATTTTTTTAATATTATTGATATCATTCATAATTGGGAAAACACTTGCTCATTTCAGCGTTAGAATTCCTAAAAAAAAGTCACTGGTCCCAAGGACCAGTAAGCATGAGAATTTACTGGTCCGCAGACATCATCACTGGTCCGTTACATAAAATTCTATTGAATAATTTTAACACTTATAATGGCTTCTCCCCCTCCCTCCACTCCTTGGAATATAACACAATCCTACTTTGCATTTATCAAAATTTTTAGCATAATAAAATGTAAAATTATAATTTGCTTAAAATTAAATAAACAGTACGTAAAGAAAAACTATCAAATTATTAATTAGATATTTTATTTGCCATTATTTATTTCAACTGACTGTAAGTTTTAATGCAATTTTTTTTTCGATTTTTCTCCAAATTGTAGCCAGAGGGGTGGAATTGTAGCTAGTGTCAGTGATGCAGCTGGACTTGAAAAATTCTGGGTCCCCGGGACTTCTAAAATTCTGGGTCCCTTTTCGACAAAAGCGGGTCCACACTAATAATATTAAGTCATATTTTTCGACTCAAAAATTGAAGTTGTTCATTTCCACAAGAAAAATAAAATGCAATAATTGTTTTAGTAATAATAAATAATTAAAACCAATATCAATTTAAGAGAAAATTTGTGTACTTTTTAAAAAATAAAAGTGCAAGATACAAATTTAATTATGAAATAATGCTTATTTAAGTGTAGAAGATAACAAAACCCTTTTAAAATGGGGCAAGACAGGTTTATTGAAAAAAACATTTTTGCTGAAAAAAGGGATATTTTTGTTGAGTAAATGGATACTTTGCTTAATGAAATGGTGCTTTCAGGAGTCACATTCACTCAGAAAGATTTGGAGCAATAAAAAAGCGATTGGGAAACAGGAAAATCAGTTTTTGGAGCAGCAACAACAATTTTGAAGCAGGAAAATTAGTTTTTAAAACAGTAAAATTCTCTAACAGCATTCACTTATTTATTTATTTATTTATTTTTGTGCTTTTTTGTCAAAATTTCCGTTTTTCGTGTTATTTTGACGAAATCTTTTGTTTTTTCGGGGTTTTCATTATTGGCGAAATGTACCGTTTTTCCCGATATTTTTTGACAAAATTTGCTGTTTTATTGCAATTTTTGGACGAAATTTGTCGTTTTTTTCGCGATCTTTTGAAGAAATCTGCCTTTTTTCGGGTTTCAGGCTGAAATTAGCCTTTTTTTCGCGAATTTTTTGGCGATATTTGCCAGAAATTAGTCATTATTTAGCGATTTTTTAACAAAATGTGTCGTTTTTTCGCAATCTCTTGAGGAAATTTGTCGTTTTTCGCGATTTTTTTTTTTTGACAAATTTTGCCGTTTTATTGCGATTTTCGGACAAAATTTGCCGTTTTTTTGGAATTTTTTTTCTAAATTTGCAGTTTATCGCTATTTTGTTCGAAATTTGCCTTTTTTCGTGATCTTTTGAAGAAATCTGGATTTTTTTTTCAGGTTCTGGAATGAAATTAGCCATTTTTTTGAGAATTGTTTGACAAAATATGCCGAAAATTAGTCGTTTTTTCGCGATCCCTTAACAAAATTACGCGTCCCGTGGGACGCGTAATAGCTATTTTTTAGCATCCCATCGCCGATTTTTTGCTTAATTTACGCGCTATAGTGCATCCGTGACATCGCTGAAATTTAAAAAAAATCTTATGTGCGATTGGTTGCGGTTTTCTCAGGGCCTGAAAAAAAGGTACTTGTCCTGTGGACCACTAAATTTTTCAAATTATTTAGTTTACACTAAATTTTTCAAATTATCGGTGGTCTCGGACTAGCAGACCACCAAAAATTTCGAACGCTGCTCATTTAATATATATGATTAATTGTTTGCTTCTATAATTATTAACTAAACTTTTTTTATTTATTGTTATTTCTTTTAAAAGTAATAGAAAACAATAAAAAAAATAAACGTAAATGTTATTTAAAAATGAAGTTTTCACCAGATTGGCGTCATAAAATATTGCGCCAATGTAGTGCATTTATGGCATCTGTGCAAAAATTTTTAATGTAGTTATTATAATAAACAAATGACTCATGTTAAATATTTGATAAACAAATAAAGCACAGATGTCTTATACGCAACACATTTTCACACCCGCCAATTTGGCGAAAATTTTGTTTTCGAATATAAGTAACAAATTGCATGCAATAAGAGCAAGTGATTTTTTTATTGCAATATAAAAATAAAATAATGTGAAAAAATGAAAGAGATTCTAATATTTAATAAAGGAAATATATATAAATAAATGATAGTTTGATACAGTATATAATACAAATAATTTAAAGAATTAAAGTAAAAAGCAAAGTAAATACACATGAATTTAATAAAAAAGGAAACAATAAATAAACAGTTATAAAAAAAAATCATAATAAATAACAAAACAGAGAATATAATTTTCACAATAAATTGCAAATATTAATACTTATAGCTATATTGAATGCATGTAGTTGCACCATTTAATCAGTGAAATTCACTGAAATCTTTCATTTTTTCTATTTTATTTCTTTACAACTTTTATAAACTTATTAAACGGATCTTATCCTTGGCACAGATTTACAATGCCAAATTGGCGGGAGAAGGGGGGGGTATATAGAACTGTATTAGCAATAAATAGTTAGTTATGAACATCTTACCAAACCATTCTTTCCATTCTGGCTGACCTTGTAAATCAGGAGTCATTTTTTCAAAAAAATCCAGTAGTTTATCATGACGTCCAGACGACAAACAGGTAACTAGATACATTCTAAGTAATGCATTTTCCAATTTTCTAGCCGTGCTTAGAAATGAATGCTCTAACCTGGCGAAAAACCGTTGATCTAAATGTGTCCATGCTTCTCTAAGGGCAACTAAATCTAAGTTCACAATGCAACTGCTAAGATGCTCAACAATACGATCCGGCTGTAATTAAAAAAGAAATGACAATGCATGTTTAAGCGATATAATACTTGTCTAAACTACAGCTATAATAAAAATGAGAGATCACATACACGAAACTGGCGATCTTTATCAGCTTTAACTTCACTATCAAATGCTTTTAAAGCTGTAAGAAAACCACGAAATAGCAAATAATCTCGAACCAATTCATCTCCAAATGCTATAGCTGACATATTAAAGTTTTTTCTTTAGCAAAAATTCATTAATGATATAAAATAAATGAAATGGACACCCAATTTTGTTTACTTCAAAACCGAAACACAACAAATCATTCAGTTACAGTTACATGATATGTTTACACCCATGGAGGAAGAAGATAGGTGGAGGTGAACTAAGCCTTAAAAAAGGTTTACAATGTGAATCCATTTATCGCTCAAATTTTAGTGTACCAAACAAAAACACGTGGAAAATTGGAAAGCTTCCAAAAAAGGAAGGGATTTTGTATTAATAAGACGAATTTAAAGAAAGGAATTATAGCTGGAGCATTTTTTAAGAAGAAATAGGAAATTTTTAAAATGGTCTTTGTTCTATTATTATTTATTAAAAGAAATGTTTACTTTTAAAATAATTGAAATTGGGAAATTATTATTATTATTATTAAATGTCATTATTATTATTAAATTTCAAATTAAAATTAAATAAGAAATTGAAAACGTTTGATACGAACTAAAAATTGTATTATTAAAAGTTTTCTTTTTACAGTAATTTTTATTAACACTTTTCAACAAAATTGAAAAATGTTTATGCATTCGTTTTGTCTGTCCGTCTGTCCGCGCTCTAACTCTCGTAAATATGCTCGGAATGCAAAGAAATTTTACCATGTTATTGAAGTTTACACAAGCACAAACCCTATTAAAAATGAAGTTTCTACCACGATTAGTTCATTTACAGGGACAGTCAAAAGTTTTCGATTATATTAGGGCCAATGGGGAAAAATCGTTTCAAATTAATTTTAAAGATGTTGCGGCCGGACAAACGTATTCACATTTATTTTCATCTACGGAAAGCACTAAAAAAGAAAAAAGAAGCACTAAAGCAGCTAAAAGAATAGATATTCATTTACAGGGCCACACAAAATAATTCTAATATATGATAATAAAGGAGGAAATTGTTTGCGACATATTTTAACGATGGTAAACCGTATCATGTGTAATCAAATTGATATACATCGCTGAGACTTAATATGAGTTATTTCACGCATAATACGAAGTGCATAGCATTTACAGGGACACACAAAAGACTTCAAAAAGCATATTCTATTCGAAGTACTGTATATTACGCATGGTAACTGTTCCATGGATGAAAGGCATTTTTAATTATGATATGCGCTTTTAAGTGTCACTAAATGTATTCACATTATATGGTGTGCATAAATGCTATAATAGTTACACAATTAAGATATACAGGGTTACTCAAAAGAACTCGGAAAAGTTACTGAATGTGAGTGTAATTTACTTAAAGGTTTGTTTTTAAAAAAAATTTGCATTTTTACGTCGATTCGCATTTAGTTTATCGTGAAATGTTTGTAGAATATAGATTAAATGATATACAGGGTCACGCAAAGAACTGGATACAGGTTTGTTTAAGGATGATAATTTCTGGAAATATGATTTAAATAGTTTAAAGAGTAGTGTTGTTTAATTAACATTTTTTATTTATTTTTTTATATAATTAATTTTAGCAAAATACTTTCATGTAATAAAGGTACTAGGTAAACTGCAGGGCTGAACAAAAGTATTAAAGTATGTTTTACATCTATTCGTATAAACTGCCAAAAGAAAAATTTCATCCAGCTAGGCATTTTTTTGCTAAACTAAATTTCTCCATGATATAGTATATATATCAACCGACAAATCAAATACAGAGCCATTCAGAAGTATTGAAATACATATTTGGTTATGGGCAGTAACACCTATTTCCCTGAATAACGAAGTTTTGTTAAAGAATTAAGGAAATTTGGATAGTGTTTTATAATCTATGCTTAACGCGGGATTTTTTTTTTTTACTAGTTAATACTTTGTAACGTAGATGAAAAATGTTTATGACTCCGGTTTGTATGGCCGAGTTCTAACTCTTGTAAATAAACTCTGATGCTCGTAGCATTTTTTATATGTTATTGACGTGTACTACACCGTGATCGCTATTAATAAGGAAATGTGTAGAATTTATAGTTCATTTGCATAGACAGCCTAAAGTATTCTGTTACATTATGGTCAATGGGAAAAATCGTTTCAAGTTCATTTCAATGACGTTAGACCATTTAAAACATAAAGAAATTGATATGCATTTATAAACGGCAGTATAACAAGCATTTTGTAGAATATGGGGTTTGTTAAACAATTATTATTTATTTAAAGAACCACACAAAAGAATTCCGTTTATGGGGATAATGATATATGGTTGGGAGCTTTTAGCGGCCAAAATATGTTACTAAATTATAGTGAAATAGACATAAATTATTCACTGATTCTCCTCAACGCTACATTTCCGCAACTACATTCCTTTACAAATCTGCTCATTAATGTTCCCGCTAATTGCCTTTACATTTCTGATGCATAACTTTGAAACATCCTGTATAGGCATATTGAAAATTTGAAGAGTGTAGCTCAATATAGCTTAAAACCGGGCTTTTTCAATATTTTTCGTGATGATATAAAATTTCACGCAAAGGAAAGTAAGAGTGTATAAAATGATATAATGTTGCTTAAACTGTGATGTTGAAAAATTATAATATTGCAACATTATAAAAAAAGTTATATTATAATTTTGCTTATTTGCTCAACGCTTAACGCTGCACAAATAAAAATGTATGTTAAATTTGCAGCGAGACTAGATCCTTGAATGGGTCGGGTTGTGTATTTTACCTGAACCCGAAAATTCTATTCAAATCGGAATCCAACATAAATGTTTTTTTATCGATCTGAACCGCTAATATTTGAATTCGAATCCGACATATAAACAGTATTCCGCCTGAAACAGAGCTAATTTTAATACTTACAACGTTATTAAAAAATTCCAAAACATGTTTTAAAACAAATATTGTTAGCATATAGTCATGCTTTACATTAATAAGAACAATTTTTGACAAATATAAAAATTTTACTTCTTCAAAATAACAGCATTATCAATAAAAAATTTTGAGAAACAATTAATAAACAAGTTGGAAATTACACATGAAGCGTAACAAATGAGGTGCGTTTGTATGATAACGAAGTTTTTAAAATATTCAGATCTTGCTGATATAGTAGACAGTACTTCGGTTACATTATAGTAGTAGAAATCTTTGTGTTCCTGTAAATATACAGGAAGTAATTTTTATTACACCTCAGCAACCTATATCATATTCATAAAATGCTAAATAGTTTAATGTAATGAAAACACGCCCCACAAACAATGTTTCTCCGTATAGCTTTATGTAATGAAATACTTTTGTGTGCTCCTGTAATTTAAAACAAATATTCTTTGCATCACAGATTGTACAGAATGTATATTTTAGTATATATATACTTCATAGGTTCATGCCAGTTTTATTATGTTTGAATTAGTTTAACACCATTAAAATGCATTTGAAACTTTTTTTCCCGTTGACCGTAATGTCATGGAATATTTTTTATTGTTCCTGTAATTGATTTATGCATCCAATTTCTATAAAATTTAAAATGACACGACAAAATTATGTAATAATTATTTGTTTTAAATTTCAAATGATTAAAATGCATTTGAAACCCCCCTTGACCGTAATGTAACGGGATACTTTTGATTGTCCCTGTAATTCATCTATGCATAATTGATCTATCTTAAATTTGAAATAACTTGACAAAATTATGTATTAATTATGTATTTTAAACTTCAAACGATTCGGTTGGGTAGTTTTTGCGTTGTTATATGCGAATGGACAGACAGACGGATGGACTGAACGACAACTTATAGGTGCTACGTATTTACATAATTACGAAAGCACCTAAAAACTACAGATATAAAGCATAATAAAATTTGAGAGCTGTACAATAAATGAGCTGATTTTCACGCAGTAAAAATTTCGATTCTTATCATGTTTTTAAAATTATTAGAAAATAAATTACACATATTTTAAGATTAATCGCATTTAAATGCGAAAAATGAAGCATAAATACAGGGTTTCGATATTACAAATAAATTTATTCTAAATAAATAATTCAGGGATAAAAAAAAATCAAGATGAATATATAAAAAGAAATTTGTTTTGTTACATATTAATAATTGCATTTAAATAATATTTAAAATATAATAATGAAAACATTCTTTTAAAATCATGTATAAAAACATAAGTAATAAATATTAATCTAAAATACAGATTTCTGATTGCAAACGATTTTCAGATATTAACAAAATAATGTTATCTTTTCAAGAAAAATGTTAAAAGATTTTCTATTTTGATATTTAACCGGTTTGAATTCATAGGCGAATCAAAGCACGTCGTTTTGTTTGGACTTAATGTGACTTAATGTAGGGTTACATTTTCGGCATCACCCAAATCATTATAGTTCACCTCCAGTATATTCTTCCTCCATGGTTTACACCTCAGAGACACCTACCAATGACCTAACCTACCTAGACACTACACCGGCAACCTTTTCTTAGGCCGACATCTTTACCTTTCGTCACGTGACGGAGGGCAGATTTAGCGCGCCAAACCTGTTTTTCTCCCGCCGAAACTCACCGTACTTCTGCTTTTCTCTTTGTGAAATCTGAAAGATGCCAAAAATCGGCATCTTTTCACCAAAGATGTTGGATTCGAAAATTCGAAACCATTGGCGTCTACGTATATTAGAAAGTACCTACATGAAGCTCCATGCCTACCTACTTCCGTCATGTACATTACTTCCGGTAAATTGTGTAAGTGTTGTTTTTTTTTTTTTTGTCTCAAAAATAAAAAAAAAAAATCAAATAAGAATCCAACTATATTTTTATAATTTATTTTCTCAAATTTTATATTTTCTCAAAAATGTGTATTTCGTTCAAATAACTTTAACCATAACAGTAATTCCGTTTCTATGACAACCATTCTTACAAAGAGCAAGGCGAAGAAAATGAAAATGAAATGCCTTTCTACTTTTCATTTGCTTTGTGTTGTGAATAATTTATTATTTATATTATTAGTCGAAAGTAGTTAATGAAGTGAAAAATTAAAAGTAGCATATGAACACTAGTTTCTACTTTTAATCTTTGTACTTTCACAATGAACGTAGTTTTAAATCATATTGTTTGATGCATTAAAATCCAGTTTTTTAAATGTAGTTATTCTGATGTCTTTAATATTGTTTTTTAATTACCTATTTTTATTTCAAATGATATTTTGGTTTGCATTTTGAAAAGCATTTAAATAACACAGTTTTTCTCTTTGTTTTTCAACTTTGTACAAATCATCCATTTCTGGGGGGGGGGGGGGGGGAATCATCCTTAAAAATGATGAGCCATTCTAAAACAGAACATTCTGAAACAGAATTTTAATGCTTTCAACTAATAATTTCTTTGCATGGTATCCTCGTTCCCTTCACAAATCAGGGTATTTATCCCATTTCTACAGAGATACTTTCCTTGTTGTAAAGTAATATACCCAATGTGATCCTTAAAGAATAATGAAATATAATTCCTATCATAATTTGATTTAAAACATATTTTGTACAATTTGATATGATATTAATTTTATGTTCTACATATATACTAAATATCTGTCTTTTTGGTTAGCAGATTTCAGTTTCAGCTTAGTGACAAAATGCTTCATTCTTCTAAATTTTTATTTTATTTATTTATTTTATTTTATTATTTATTTATTTATTTATTTTATTTATTTATTTTTTTTTTGTCTGCATTGTTTTTTTAATTTGATTGAAATAGATTAAAAAATAGTATAAAATGTTGCTAAAATGTGGGTCAGTTTTCAAATAAATTTCATCCTAAAACTAATCTTATTCTTGCTTTATCGTGTAACAATTGAAATTGTGCATTATTTGGATTCAGAAGTAATGTAAGTAGGGGAGAGGGAGGCACCTTTCAACAGCTGGAATTTCTGACTTTTAATAGTACTGCACAATGATTGGCCAATATTCAAGCCAATAAGCTTTTAGTATGCATAACTGTTGACATTTAGTTTTCAGTGATTTCCTTTTACAACTGTGGTGTAGTTCTGTGAAACAAGTTTTAACACCTCAAAAGGAAAAAGCCAATTTTGATTTTTAAGCAGTTTATCATCCAATAATCTTTTAATTAAGTGAGGGATATTTATTCACCTTCTAGCTTATTTAATTCTGCTTCTAAATATACTATCAATAAGTCACAAATCTTTTTCTAAGATCTTTGATAATTCTTTAACCAAAATGTCTGCATGATGGGCAGATTTCAACAGAGCTGAGAGGGTACATTTCAACAGTGATGAAATGTGCTCCTTGTCATTTTTTAATTAAGCAAAGATGAAAACTGGCTTGCAACCTTTTAGATCAACACCTAGGTCAAATTTAAAAGTTTCAGGATAATTTTACAATTTATGGCTACATGAAGCATGATTGGCCTATGTCAATAATTGTCTATTGTAAGCTTATTAATCAGAGGTTTTACATTTAAAATATTGTTTTGAAATATTTTAAATTATTCAAAAATTAAATATATGTATATATATATGAATTTATTCAACAAAATGGGTTTGTAATTCTTTTGACTTGACAGACCAATTGCGTTTTAATATGTCAATCAAGTTTTAACTAATTCTGGAATTTCAGCCTTGAACTCGATGAGGTGATTGTCTATGCTGTCGCACCCCAATCTATAGCATGGAACTTAATGATATTAAAATAAAACTTCTCAACCAAATTTAAGCAAAGGAGCAGCTCATGTTGTATTTGCAATGACATTTTCCATACATTTCAATTTAATTAAAAACAAAATAATGTACATAGAGTCTAAAACAATTTACTATATTATACTAGCAACAGTCTCATGGCAATATCCTCAGCATTAAGCAGTCCCACACATGGGCATTGAATAGACATGAGGACATACTGATCTCCCGGCTTTTGTGTAATATGGTAATCACCCTGGCTATGTTACCTCGTTTTGGGTTGGTGGATGATGGTAACTGCAGTGCTTGTCATGTTCCTGACTCTTTGGAGCATTTTTTTTTTTTTTTTTTTTTTTTTTACTTGTATAAAGTATCGACAACGGCATGCTTTATCTTGGAACTGCTCGACTTTGAATAGTGACTGTTTTCGGTATTTTCTGATCTTTCTAGATAAGGTTGTCTCATATGAAGATTTTTGAAGTTCAACTATGGCTTTTTTGCATCGTATTAATCGTTTTTAATGGTGTCTTTCCATGAGTTTTTAGTGTGGTTTGATAGATCATTTGAGACAACAGCCGTGCTGCTACAGGTCTCAAAGCACCCCCCCCCCCCCCTTCAAAGTTCAAAGTAAGTGCAAATGGATTTAGCTTTCATAATTGCCTGTGTACAATAAAGATAAATTTGAAGAAAAAAAATCATGCTTAAAAATTATTTTGAAAAGAATAAAAATTCAATGAAATGCAATAAAGCTTTTTAAAAAAAATGTGATATGATTTTCAAACAAGATTGCATCTAAAAGTACAGTTTTTTCCAAATCGATTATGTAAAAATATAAAATGTGCAATATTTAGAAGTTATAAAAAATTAAATTTGTGTTTCATTGCCTGCTGTTGAACTTAGGCATGTTTGCCCTGCAAAATATAAATAGCTAAATATATAAACATTGAAATCCTCTCCTTATGTAAAAGACTGAACATTTTTTTATGTTTCACTATGTCAAAGAAAAGGCTTAAATTATTATTTCAAACATGAATAATAGCAGTGAAAAAAAATTTTTTTAGAGCATGCTTGTGATGCCTTTATTGGAAAATGTGCATTTTGATAATATTGTATTGATGCAACGTGATCTGCTGTGCTACACAAAAGAAGGATTGATGTTATTAAAAAATTAGTTAAGTACTTATAAATAAGAAAGGCATGTTTTTAATCCCGAAACATACAAAAAAGTCATTCAATTTAAAGTACCGTATTTTCGGGAATACCCGCCGCACCCACCGTAAGCGCCGCACCAATGACAATCTGTTAAAAAAAAAAGTACATCGACGTAAGCGCCGCACCCAAGCTGCTGATATTTATACAGTATAAATCTCTAAATTCCGAAATCGTTCGTAGACGCGGCTTTTAGTTATTTCCGAATTTTAGTGATCTTCAAAAAACAACTTTAAAATGTAAGTAAAAATTATTGAAAATCATCATTAAAAAAGAAAAAAAATCACATATTTATAAAAAAAATCATAAATGGCACATTAAGTTATTTAACAGCAAAGCCAAGCATTTAATCTTATTAAAATTAAATATACACAGAACATTTTCACGATTACGATTTTATTTATATGTTAGTATTTAGTTGCTTTAATTTAGGCCTACTGGTCATTACTTTTTCCCCAATTACAATGATATTAGCTCAATCTCTGTAATAAAATTCCTTTGTTCCAGGCCTAATATTTTATATAAACTGTTTATGAATTTTTCTGTTGATATTTCTTTGTTTTCTTATTTTACTATATCAAGATAAATAAACTTGGAAATGAATTAGAAGAAATGATTGGTACGGCCATCTGTCGGCAAAATGCAGAATATAATCTAGATTATACTAAAAAGTTAAATACATTTTTGGTGCTGCCATCTGTCGATAAGATAGGATAACTGAACTATATAAATATAAAACATTTGATGATCATTTATGCTATCTGTATTTGAGGTTTCCAGATTTTAGAGACTGTTACAGTATATAAAATATTTTCACTTGAACAGTTAAAAAAAAAATTTTTTTTTCACTTAAGTGCCTAAAAAATATATTTAAAATGTAAAGAAATATCGTATAGAGACACTGACGAAAAAAATAAAATAAATAAAATAAGCTGTTGAAGAAAAAAATCATTGGACGAAAGACACTTAGATTTAATGTATGCAAATGCCTTAAAAACTGTAGTAAAAATATTACTGAAAAATGTGATGTAATAAAGCGTATTGCTATAAGAAAATATTTTTTAAATGCATACTAGTTTATGTTAACTCCTCAGATTACTGCAAAAAAGCAACATTTTGTCACTGGATCAATAACAAACAGAGAAAAATATAATAAATATCAGAAACTTATTTATAATATTATAATCTTACCTGTAAATATTGCAGAATCATTTTTCCCTTGACTGTTGATTTATTATTATTATGTATTTGTTTTTCAATTTAATAACGTTTCCTATCACTGATCCGTTATAAATAGCAGGTATGTAATTTTAATATTAAGATTTCAATTTTTTGTAATATTTATAAAATTTTCTAAAAAAATATTGGATTACATATAATAAGAGAACACTACTTCAAAATATCTTTAAAATATGAAAAATTATTATTGGAATGAAGTGAAAATATAGAAAAAAATATATACAAGATTTTATCAACATGTTTAAAAATCTTCAAATCCATCAAAATCGGAATTTTCACTGTCGGAATTAAATAGTTCTAAAAATTGTTTATCAGTTAATACGTCACAATTTTCATCTTCACTATCATCAGATTCAGATGAATCATCACTAACTGTATTTTCCATGATATTGGCTGCTTTGAAGCCCGACATAATAGTTTTAGCACTAATGTCTTTCCATGCCGATGAAACCCACGACGCTACTTCTTCGTAAGTGGCTTTGCGCATTTTTCCAGAATTTGTAAATGAATGTAGCCCTTCCATCATCCATTTTTCCCACAGTTTTCTTACTTTGGACTTGAAAGATTTATTCACAGCCAAGTCAAGAGGCTGTAAAACTTTAGTTAATCCGCCAGGGATTATTGCTGGCTCGGCTGAGACTTTTTTCAAAGCAGTTTTTACGGAATCACCTTTGTGGGCACTCATTGAGTCCATAATAAGAAGCCCACTAGGCTGAAAAAAAGAATTTTTTCTTTTCCTCCACACTTCCGCCAGCCACTCATACATGATTTCCTCCGACATCCATCCCTTTTCGTTACACCGTATTACGACGTCGGAAGGAAAATTTGCCTTAGGCATAGTTTTGCGCTTGAAAATAATTAGTGGTTTTAATTTGTCTCCATTCGCAGCGCAAGCTAAAACACAGGTAAATGAGGTTCGCTCATTACCAGTTGTTATGATGCCGATTGTTTTTTCCCCAATGGTGTTAACAGTTCTACTGGGGGGGCAATCAAAAGTTAATGGAACTTCATCCATATTAATAATCTGTGCTGTTGAAAAGTTGTTTTCCTTGATTTTTTCAGCGACATACTTTAAAAAAGATGCTTTTGTCTTTTCCCAATCTGCAGGCAGTTCTTGTCCCACAGTTGTCCTGGTTCTTACAGGCAAATTATTTCTCGACATGAACCTAAAGCACCAGTTGGGACTACCCTTAAAATTTGTAAATCCCATGTTCGATGCCATAATCCTCGCTTGAAACCGTATCTGAACAGTTGAAACGGGCATTCCTTTTTCCCTTTGCTCCTTTACCCACTTGGCTAAATTTCTCTCCAGATTTGGCCAAACAACAACGCCACTTCTTCGTGCCCTCTTAGATTTTGGCATTTCCTTCAAAATAGATTTTTCAGCTCTCCATCTCCTTACGCAACGCTCATCAACTCCATATTCTCGTCCTGCAGCACGATTACCTATTAGCTCTGCCTTATCAACCACAGCAAGCTTGAAAGCGGCGGTGTAACTTTTTAACTTTTTGGGAGCCATTTTCACTTGAAAAAAAAAATAAATTGCTTAAATAAGAGCGTCAGACAAAAAGAGCAGAACAGTACCGTAAAATAATTCTCAGCTAAAAAGAAAAAAAAAACGTGTTTGTAGTACGCAATTAAAATCCAATCGGAAATAGGCGCAATTACTTGCGCCAATGAGAGGAGCGCAGCAGGATGCTAGCTTCCTCCCTAGCATCTTTTCCTAGTAGCGTTCAATTCTAAGTGCTCTTTCCACAGACTTCTAGTTCTTTCCACAAAGTTCTAAACTTTTCTTCGAATCTTGGTCATCCTTGTGTAAATGCGGTTTAGGTTCCCTTAGAAAGACCCCCCACGGAGGGCACTTATCCTAGGGCCTATATCCCTCCTGCAGATAATCGGCCGTCATAAATAACACTATTAACACCACAAAGTTCTAGTTCTTTCCAGCAAAAATCCGTCAGATTTTCGATCAAAGACTTTTTCAAATTAATTTTAGTGTAGGATTTTTTTTTTTTTTTTTTTAAGTTAAGATATTATTTCAGTCACACACAAAGACCTCCTTAATGCTAATCCTATGGATGAAATTTATAAAGATATCGTGTTTGCATTTCAATATTTTTAAATGATTTTTGGGCATTGGATAGTTCAAGTCCATCTATATGCAGATCGTTTTATACTTTTTCGATTTTGAAGATTGTTTTCACTTTCGAAACCGACTCCCAAAATGAAAGTGCCCTCATTGAAAAATACCTGTAAGCAAAAAGCGAAAAATGTTCTTTCTACAAATCTATCAGAGTTAATCAATGCAAAAATCATTTAAAAATATTTAAATTCAAACGAAATATCTTTATAAATGTTTCCCATAGGATTAGCATTAACGAGCGGGTCGCTTGACTGAAGTAGCCTCTTAACGAAAATATGATACAGTTGAACCTCAACATTTTAGAATCAGCGGGATCACGGCGATACCGTATTTTCGAGATCTGTTAAAAAATAATTTTAAAACAATATCATGCCCCCCCCCCCCCCCCCAAAAAAGCAACTTTTTCCTCAGTGTAAAGAAATGACGATCAAGTAAATTGGTGAAGTAAATAATAAAATACGAATTACATTGAAACACAGCACATATGCTAAAATTAAATTACACATGTTAAACCACAATTGATTAATAAATATATATATAACCATTGTATAATACTACAAATCATTATCCACAGCGAATACAATCCACAATTGTT
This sequence comes from Maratus speculifer, assembly GCA_964019185.1. NCBI lineage: Eukaryota > Metazoa > Arthropoda > Arachnida > Araneae > Salticidae > Maratus > Maratus speculifer. Next base: position 41,735,391 of record OZ025290.1, read on the forward strand.
TATCATGCCTGCGGCAAAAAATCGATTCTTAAATAGCTTACAGCACTACAAATTCCTTTATATAAATATATACCTGCATATCTTTATTTAATATTTTAACTATTGATAATTGATTTAATGATTCCTTTTGTGGTAGATTAGTTTATTTTTTATTTGGTACATACGCATCTATCCTTGTTCATTTACAAAAATTTTGTAAGTTTAAATATTTCTTGCTCAAATTTAGACTTTATATTCATCTTAAGTTATTTCGATGATTATATTATGAAGATATAAATTAAGAAAAGAAAAAAAAATCCACAAATCCACTTAGCGTAAAAAAAAACTATTTTCGTTCTTTTTTTTTCTACTGTATTCAAAGAAACAAAACAGAAGCAATGCGATATTAGCCGACTTACGCATCAAGGTCAAAGGGCAACATGTCCGCACATTGAGTCATGAAGAGGATGAGGAGAAAAGGTGACTTTAAATAACCAGTGTCTCTCTCTCTTTTTTTTTTTTATTAGCAGAAACAAGAGATAACAAAATTGCACGTTTGCTTTATAGTTATAAATACTTACTTGAGTGCTTTTATTAGGCACTTCTTTAAAAATAAACATAGTAAAAGGAAAAAAAAAGGATAAAATAAGTAGTTTTGTTCAGAACTTTTCGTACGAAACAATTTTTAACCATATCATAGTAAAAATTAATCTATTGAAAAAATTCACTTGGATGATGCGGATATTTTAAATTTTCCGGGTGCCGGATTGTTATTTTTATTTATTAATTATTATTATTATTTTATATGGGCCGGACCGAGCTGATCCCCCCCCCCTATAGATCGGACTGCTTCACTCAAGTAAAAACATCTACTCGCTAATGTTAATCCTATGGATTTTTTTTTTTTTTTTTTTTTCAAATGCGTTTGCATTTCAATATGCTTAAATGATTTCTTTGTATTTTATATCTGAGATGTTGATCCCTAAGAAGACACCTTTTCGATTTCGTTTACAGATGTTTTTAGTGGTATACTTTGACTTTTAGAACCAGTTTCGAAAGTGAAAGTATACTAATAAAAAAACCTGTAAACAAAATCGAAAAAGTAAAGACTCTTTGTGGAGATTGACTTCCGTTATCCAAAGCAAAAAATATCATTTAAAAATAATGGAATGAGAATGACACTTTTTTTTTCTTTGAGATTAACATTAGTTAGCCGATGTTTGCACGTGGGTGAAATAGCCCTTAAAGTTGCCAAGTTAACATCGACTCGTGTAGCACATTTAAACTTATTCTTGCAAAGTCATATGCATTGAAAATTGTTTATATTCTATTGGCTTCTTTTAAATGTTTATCACGGAAGTCGGCCTTTTATTATTTTTTTATTATTCGCCAGGCCCGTTTTTGTTGTTTATCACCTGAATTAACTCATTTGGGGGAAAAAAAACTTGCTGATTCGACCGGTTTCAAAGTTTGGATTATTTTTGCCGGATAAAAAAAGAGTGAGTTATTGAAAAAAATAAAGAAAAATCTTGCTCTCTAAAGTTTTTACTATGTATAGGAAGTCTATTTCAAAAGAGTTCTATACCGGGATTTGAGCTCTCTTTGGGCAGTTTTATTTTCTAACTGGAAGGAGGATCATTAGAAGAAAAAAATGTGACAGCTGTACATTCCAATATCCTACAGGTAAAATCATTAATAGATGAGGGGAAAATATAATAATTTTTAACATGAGAACCGGTGAGACCAACATTATTTTTGAATAATGTTGATTGTTTAAAAATAAACAACTAACGCATCACGGACACCTGCGGTTGAGAGACGTTTTCAAATGTTTTGATACCAATTTGAGAGCATATAATTGTTGATTAAACGAAAAAAAAGTGTCAAAATCATTTGACAAAATAAAAAAAAAAAAAAAAAATCATCGTACCCGCCGCCCCGGCGTAAGAGCCGCACCTACAATATTTTATACTTTTAAACTCGTATGCGCCGCGGCTCATACGCCCGAAAATACGGTATCAGAACTCAGTATTTTTTGCTTGTAAAAGAATTTTTTATTGCCCTTCTTAGGACTTCCTTTTTAGTGTCATTCTTTATCATCACCATTCATTATTTCTTTATCTTCATTAATGTGTGTCAAAGAAGGCTCTGGCTATTGAATATAGAAGGCAAAAATTGTGTTACATGTAAATATTAAATTTCATATTTTAGTGTTCATACAAGCCTTTTGTAAATAAATGCCTTAACTGAAAGATATACTTGATTTATATATTTTTTGTAATTGGAAGAATCTTTGTATTATCGGCAGTTCAAGAAATTGTGTCTATTTCAAATTATTCAGTATAGTTTAAGTAAATAGTACTATTAATAAAATGCCTTTGCATTAAATTTGTGGCACAATAGCAAATATTAGAGTCTACAAAATGAAGAATCTTTTAAAATATAATTAAATAAAACCACAGTTTTGTATTTTGCTCTAAAAATTTTTAAATAATCATAACTTGAAATATTTTCTTTTCCAAAATTTTCAATGAAAACAAAATGTCAATGTTATTTTATTCTAAAATGGTTATGAGCCCATCCAATATTTTTTTTTTAAAGTTGGCACTCCTGGAGATAAGTAATTATGCCTTTCTATTTTTAATTTTGTAGCAGAAATAATTAAAAAAAAATTCTTCAGAGAGTAATAAATATTCTAATTCAAAACATTTAATAGAATATAAAATGTTTTCATAGTAACATTTTTTTTGTTCATTTTTTAGTGCTGAATCAGAAATGGATAGTATAGAAAAAAAATTAATTTCCAGTGAAATGAATGCTAAAGCTCAAGGAGATCCTGCTAGAGAAGCATTTGATGCAAATCATGTAAGATTTATTAATATTATGAATAAATTCTGTATATTTATTTTATTTCACAAAGAAAATCTTTCAAAGGACAATTGTCAATTTTAATAGAAAAAATTACTGGCATGTCTCCCTAAAAATAAAATGAGATATAATAATTTTTGCTCCAAAAATTTTGAGAAATTTTCAGCGAATGCCTTACCATATCATACAGCACAATAGTGCTGTATAGTTGAGCTCAGATGCATCTCTAATGTAAAATCCAAAGTTTGCCTCTTAATAACTTTGGACCCAATCATGAGATCATGGCAAAATTGAAAAGGCAAAGTGTCCTACACTAGAGCTCAAAGTTTACCACCTTTTATCTAGATCCATTGTTTAGTTATGGAGATCCAAAACTCCTAATTTGTCACTTTTTTCTTCGTGAAACAAAGTAAAAGAACACACAGCTCAATTATAACCCGAACCAGGAAATATTTAGTGATTTGTATTAGCTTGTTCGAAAGCTTTTACTTTAGGTATGTGCCTTTAGAAGGCCCTGTCAAAAAATATTCCATATTAAAGAAATGACACCCATTTAAAATTTATATAGCGCTATACCTTCCACAATTTAACATTATAGAAATCTCTCCATTTTAATTGTTTATTCAATCATTTCTTTCGAGTTGCAACTAACTAAAAAACAGCTCAATAGTTTAAAAAAGAAATAAAAACACATGTTCTTTTTTCTTTATATGTCAGTAAAAATTCAGATTCTCCTGATAGACTTTTGTATTTTTAAAATTAACGTAATTCGACACAAAAAATACATATTTTTCATGAACGTATGTATATAAGCTGTAACTAAATATGTGTTGAAACATCATCACACCTTTATTTAAATGTTTTCGAATTCAAGACAGTTACTATAATAGAGATATTTCAATTACAAAGGGATAATCTAAAAAAACTCTTTTATATAAAAAAATAACAATTTATAAATGAAGCAATGAAAATCAGTATAGATACCTATTGACAAACGAAAATTGTGAAACTATAAGGGGACTGCCACCGAAGAGGGGACGCTTCTGTCACCAAATGTCGCCAAGTTTGTCGCTTGCTTGGCGATATATCGCCAAATCGAGCAATCAAAATTACTCCCCAAAAGTGAAGCCAATTTGGTGCTATTTTTGATATTTCGCTAAACTAATATACATACTAATAACTTTAAACTAATACTAATATTAGTTTACATTTGATGGTTGAAGTTGGTTGATCAAGTTCTTGAAAGAATCTGAAAAAGTTATGAAATCATGTGAAAAACTGATGGAACCAGAGAGAAAAGTAGAGCTTGACCTGAAAAATGTTGCTGCAGTAAAAACTGTCAAATATTTTCAATCTAAAAAAAAGTATGTAGAAAAGAAATGAAATCCTATTATCTGTAAAGCTTATGAAATTATCCAAATTTTTGTTAGCTAAAAATGCGAACTGAGTTTTACTGGTGCGTTATAGAATCATACTATTATCTACTCAAAATGATTACTGAGCAAAATATTAAGTAGAATGTATAGTTATATTGCCGCAAATAAGCTGAGCTCCACAACGCTAAACAAATATAATTGATGAAATAATAATTAAAGTATAACTTAAATATATTCAGATTGTTGAGGAAATCTTGTAGATAAATATTTCTGAACTCAAATATTTAATAAATGGTTGAATCATATATGTTTAAAGTTTTTGGTTTACTTAGACTTTGATCTTCCACTTACAAAAAAACCCCTGGAATTGAATTTTATCCATACTTTGTACTAGACAGACCATTCTCGTTCTTTATTATATCAGCCTATAACCGATAGTTATGAACCCAAATTTTAAAACTGGCTATGGATGATTGGAATATGAAGTGTGGTTAAAAATGCTTCTTTTTTGCTGATTAATTTTAAGGCGCCAGAAAAGCTCAGTCCACATTTTCAGCTAACAAAAATTTCGGTAATTTCATGAGCTTTACAGATAATCTGATTGCATTTCTTTTCTACGTACTTTTTTAGATTAAAAATGTTTGACAGTTTTTATTGTAACATTTTTCAGATTGAGCTCTACTTTTCTCTCTGGTTTCACCAGTTTTTCATGTGATTTTAACATATAAGGTGTCCGAACTCTTCACTGGGTGATTTTTTTCTATTTTTATGAAAAAAATTATTTAGAATCTATATATTGATCTATTAATGGAAAAAATAGTAAATAAAATTTCAAATTTTCAGCTATAATCTGATATTTTATTGTGTGTACCACTCTAAGTGGGTTTACTATTTGGGTTTTTAAATATTGTATTGCTATATTTTGTAACTAAATTATCTTAAATTAATTAAATTTATCTGCTTAACATTCTGCAACTTTCTTTTACATTAATATTTTTAAGTGTTCAGTAAAAATAATGAAAGCAAATTTCACCTTCATAACTTGATTAATTCCCCCTCCCCCCCCCCCCCCCCAAAAAAAAAAAAAAAAAAAAATCTATTTTTTTGTCAAGTGCAGCCTTCTGACATGGGCAAAACATTGGTGTTATTCCATTCTTTAGACTATTCTTGATCAGGGATACACATCATATTGGCCAAATTCATGGTACATAATGAAAATTATAGTGTTTTTAGGTATGTATCAGATGCGGCACACAATGCAGTGAAGGGCTTATCTTTACAAGCTACTCCTGCCAATACCCACCTAGATCTTGCAGGATCTAAAAACATGCTATTCAAACAACTAAAAGATGAGTTTAAGATACGAAAATTTTAGAACCATGCACGTAACCATGGGGGGGGGGGGCACCCCCCCCCCTTGCGCAAACTCATTCACAATTATTTTTTAAAAAATTGTGTTTGGCCTCTTTTTAAAAAAAATATCACACAATCATACACTCTGAGATAAAAACCTGTCTAAAATAGAAAATAAAACTGTTTTACAGGCTTCTGTTTTAGAAGGTTTTACTATATAAGATACTGTTTGTACCCAGCATGTTCAGGTTAAAAATTCTGGGCTCCCACCCGTTCAAAAGGCTGGTTAAGCCTCTGAGAAAATTGCACAAGAATAAGTGATGTTAAAAATTTAAATAAGAATATGCAATGTTAACCCAATAGACTTTTTTTTTCTCAGATTTATTATTTTTCCTTTTAAATCTCACAATTTCTGAGCTAAATTTATACTTAATAATTAGTTAAAAGTACATTGTATTAAAATTTCTGACAATTATATAAAAATGAGTTTGTTTTTCTTAATCAAAATGTGTCCAATAATAATCCTTTTGGTAAATGCAGAATTTTAAAACATTGAAAAAAAACTGAAATTGCATAACTTTCATTAATTAATAATTTTAAAATGGTTAATATTAATAATTTTTAACAGATTGTTGCATTCAAAAGTAAAATGAATGTGGATTTAGTTTGCTTTCTTTCTTTTTCATATTTTGATTTACAAAACCGGTGCAGAATATATAACATTGCAGAAAAAATGGAATTTGTGAAAATGAATTTTGCAAAAAAATTTTTTCAAAAGTTTCAAAAGAGATTGTAATATTTGAAAGAAAATGAGTATAGATATGGTCTGGGTTTTTTTTTTTTTTTTTTTTTTATATGTATATGCATGTTTTTTTTAGCGATTGTAGAAATTTTGAAAAACACCCAAAGCCTCACAGGAAACTTTTTTTAAAAGGATGAATATTGATATTTTTTCAAATGATTATGACATTTCGAATATAAAAATGTGATCTTTAATTTGATGTAATCAGTTTTTCTTTATTACTTTCTTCTATCTTTACAAGAAGAAAGTATTGGATTCATGAAAAATTTCGACTTCTGGTTTTCGATGGATTTATACATTTTAGAAGATCCTGAAAACAAATTGCTGGTTTTTAGAAAATATCTGTCTATGAGTCTATCTGTCACTTTGTAGGTCTGTGTATGCAGTGGCGTAGCTAAGGGGGGGCGGGGGGGGCGGTCCGCCCCGGGTGTCACCCTCGAAGGGGTGACACCCGAGCGGCCTTTATTTGCAAAAAAAATATGCATAATCTTACAAGATTTCGGAAAAAATTCTGACGTAAAATGAATTTTCTAGGGCAAAACTAGGCGCAACAGACTTAGTTTTCTTTTCTTGGAGAAAGTGAAACGGTTAAAAAAATGGGGTGTATAAATTAGATTTGCAACAGTGAGGAAAAACCCATTTACGCAAAGTGCGGGTAACCAAAACAAACTTTAAAAAGAAAGAATTTTTTTCTACTTATACACGCAGCGCCATGCTAAATGAGGGACGAAGGGGGCAGGCCCCGGGCGCTGAAATTTAGAAGGCGCCAAATTTATACTACCATCGTCATTTTTGGTCTGTCACAAGAAAAAGTTGGGAGGGGGGGCGCCCCGGGTGTCAACTTCGAAGGGGTGACACCCGATCTTTATTTGTAAAAAAATATGCATAAGCTTACAAGATTTTGGAAAAAATTCTGACGTAAAATGAATTTTCTAGAGCAAAACAAGGCGCAACAGACTTACTTTTATTTTCTTGGAGAAAGTGAAATGGTACACCAAATGCGGCGTCTAAATTAGGTTTGCAACAGTGAGCAAAAACCCATTTACACAATGTGTGGGTAACTAAGACAAACTTTAAAAGAAAGAATTTTTTTCTACACGCAGCGCCGTGCGAAATGGAAGAAGAGAGCGAAGGGGGGGGGGGGGGAGCGCGGTCCCGGGCGCTGGAATTTAGGGGCGTCAAATTTATACTACCATCGTCATTTTTGATCTGTCATAAGAAAAAGTTGGGATGGAAGGGGGAGTGCCAATTTCTAACTTTGCCCCGGACGCAATTTTCTCTTTGCATGTCCCTGTACATACGCGCTGCATTGACTTATGCAGAATTCGCGATGAGTGATGAGTCATTGTTGTCAGGGGTAGTCATAAAAATAACAGAGGATATACGCTCAAAGCAGAGGGTATATTCTGAAGAAAGAGGGTATACCCTAGAGTCTGTATACCACAAGCTTTCTTGGGTAACAGAGGGTATAAGACGTGTCTTTAAAAATTACAGAAGGTGTACGGCGTATACCCCCGTATACCCTTCACTACATCTCTGATTGTTGTGATCTTTTTATTTTGGAGATCCTGTTCGCTTTCGTCAACGTGAAACTAACAGAAAAAAAGTATGAAGTACTAGAATAGCTAGAACATGATTAAAAATATTATCTGTATACATTTAAAAATAATATTAATTTTGTAAGCCTTAAAAAGCAAATGAGTTTTTTTTTCATAAAAAAGGGAACTAGTTTGTTCTTGAATGTTTCTTTGTTTCAATTATCCAATCAAAATCTTTTAAATATGTTCGATATCTATCCAATGACGGGACCTTCATCGCGAAAAAATACATAGACTGTCTGGCACCGAAGAGCGTCACTTCTGTTTCATTTTTTATTCTTTCTTAGTATTTAGTTCATTATAAAATCATGTATGATAAGTATTCATTTGAAAGATGTATTATTATAATTTGTATTATTATAATTTGAAATGTTACAATTGTTAGAATATAGGGTTTTATCAATTAAATTTTTTGGTCTAAGATTGAAAGATCCAAGTCCAAGCAGTTAATAGGTAATTAAAACTTTCTTTTTTATTTAAAAATTAAATTTTAATTTGAAAACAAAAGTGTTTGAATGTTCTCTATAAATGTAAATATTCGAAAGTCATGTCATTCGTGAATTTTGTACATACGTTTGAGCAGGTCTGCCCAATACCGCAATCCAGGGTGTCCTTTGAATGTTCTCTTTGTGTTCCTTTCATGTTCCACTGCATCCTGTTTCTAAGTTTTTTATTTCTGTATAAGATTGAAGGGAATCTGTCTAAAGTAAAAAGATATTTAGCTTCCTTACGATTTTCAATCCAATAAATTTTACGGCAGAAAACTGTCAACAATAGAGTGTTTTTCGGTCTGGATCGATTTCACCCGAGACAGATTTTTTACGTATAAAAAGCTGTTTAAAATACACTCTGCTTTAAAATCATTGTTTATACGCTTCTGTTATTACAAGCAGTAATAAGATTTTTGGTTTCTTTCCTTAGAAATTTTTTTTAAGAAAGGGGATCATTAGAGAGATGAAATATTATATTTACCATGTTTCATATTTTTTCGACAATTTTTTTTTTTACATAGGTCACTACATATAGAACAGCTCTACATATAAATCATAGAGAGCTTTATGTTATCACCTTCCTTTAGGAGCAGTATTTTTATGCACGTGTATCGACAACATTATTATAGCGAGTTAAGAGCCTACACTAGTTATGTGGTAACTCGAACGCTAATGTTAAACCTGTTGGAGTATTTTTTACGATTTTCTCTATTGTTTTAAATGATTTTTTTAATGGGATACCTGAAGTCAATATCCATTGTCCATTTGTACTTTTTGAGTTTGGTTATAGTTTTTTACTTAAGGATAGTAGTATCACTTTTAGAACCGGGTATAAATAAGGTTACTGATCTCTTGTCTAAATTTGTATTTTGTTTGTGATTTTTTTTTTAAATACGAGTTTTTATACAGTCCTTTGTCGAAATAATAGTTTTTAATGCAGTCCTTTGTCGAAATGCATGTTTTACGCGATTCTTTGTTGAAATTCGCAATTTTTACGAAGTCTTTCGGAGAAATTCGCATTTTTCTCACGATCTTTTGGCGAATTTTTTTCCCCCTGTCTTTTGATGAAATTTGCATTTTTTCGTGGTCCTTTAACGATATTTTGCGCTTTATCCGCAGAACTTTGAATAAGTTCGTGTTTTTTCCTTGATAATTTGACGAAATTGGAGGGTTTTTCCTGAAAACGATTGACAAAATTGATTTTTTACGACAACTGCGATGTATGAAATTCACGATTTTTGGTGATCGATATACCGGATTGAGGAATTTTAAAGTTTTCAGCATGAAATGACTTAAATTTTCGACTTTGCTGTTAATTGGGCGCTAATAGCAAATAAATCGTACATAAAATTGGCAGAATATTTTTAATTTTTTGATGCTAAAAAAGTTTAAAAAATAAAAATTGTTTCGTTCCTAAAATTTTCTGCAAAGTTCATAAATTTTTTCTGCACATGGCGTGCAAGCGTGGGTCTATATTATAGAACTCTGGATATTGGTATTGGTATAATTAATATTTTGATGCTCCCTGAATCCATTTCCCCCATCTATATGAATGTATGTTGATTTCTTCTTTTTTTTTTAAAGATTCCAAACCAAGTGGTCCCAAACTTTGTTTTTGGTGTTTTTTCGATAATGTCTCAATGTAATTTGTGTGTATGTGTGTGTGAGAGAGCTAATACAATATTGCCAAAGTTTTGAAATTCTAATCACGCACATATATATGCAATAAGTTTTAAATAGCAAAAACGGATTCATGGATCCTCAAATGTAAAAATATATCAATTTTGTCGTAATCTGATTTTAAACATGAATACAATCAGGGTATGCTAATGTATAGCAGATAAATTTTTACTATACTATCTGAAATATAAAAATAATTCTCTTATTCCTGCTCACGTTTATGTTGGTGGTAGTGTGTGTGTGTGTGTGGGGGGGGGGGGGGTGACACCATTTACGTCCGCCCCGGGTGTCACCCACCCTAGCTACGCCACTGTGTGTATGAAAAAAATTTAGTAGGTGCTCTATCTCAAGAACTAATGTATGGAATTTTATAAAACTTTAGATTCAATTAGACCTTGAGAAAAACTGGAACTAATTAGTTTTTTCTGTATATCGCTCTACAAATGGTGGTGTTATGATGCATTGTTCACAATTCCCACAATAGCTCTATGTCAGAGATTTTCATAAAACTTTATTTATGAACACAAATTTTCATAAAACTTTAAATTCTGTTAGTCCTTGATACAATTAAGTGCTGACTAGATTTTTGTGCAAATCGCTCAACAGATGGCTCTGGCATGCTGCATTATTCATGATTATCTCAATAGCTCTATCTTAAGAACTAATGCATGAATTTTCATCAAATTTTGGATTTACTGCAATTTCCTGCCTATAATCCGCAGATTATCTGTTAAAAAATCTTAGAAATTAGCTAGTGTGGATTATAGGCCGCTGTGTATAATCTGCTGTTTTTCTCCCCCTTTGCCGATAAGCAAGTAACTTTTTGAAAATAGGTAAGGAATATTTTTCTTTGCAGAAAACAGATGTCGTTGATTGTCATCAAACGGAAAATCCTGAAACATTTGAAATAGCAGCCGGCTCCGTTCATACTCTCACAAGACTTACCGGGCCCACCCTTTTTTAAAATTGGCCAATCATATTTATTACTCCATGTAGCGGTAATTGTTCACAGAAACAGTGTTGCCAAATCGGTTATAAGTAGCAAATTGGGCTAATTTTGAAGTTTCTATGCTATTTTTTTAATCTGGGCTACTAAAAAAAAATAAATAAATAAAATAAAATAAAAAATGGGCTTTAATTTGTTACTTTTAGCTTTCTTTCGCTCTATCATTTTTTTCCTTTATATTTAAATATTTATGGATAAATTATCAACGCCGTGTGAAAGGGGGGGGGAGTGCGGTCGACCCAGGTGCAGGAATTTATGGGGCACTAAATTTATAATGCCAACGTCAATTTTGGCCTGTTATAATAAAAAGTTGGGGGAGGGGTAGGGTGGACCTTATTTTTCAAGTTTCAAAATGTAATCTTCTCACCCTCTAAATTTGTTCCTTTTTATGAAAAAATAATTCTGGTAAAATAATAGCTCAATTGAACAATATTTAGAGGTAGCTCAATGATGTAGAAGTTTCCAATGTATGAGCAATGATAAACATATGCGTACTCGCATGCTATGTCATAGAAAATAAATTCTATCTTTTAAAATATTTTTAAATGCATTTAGCTTTACATTTTTATTTATAGATGGCAGTACTATATACAATAATATTTAAAACAATAAACTGCATTTAGCAAATAGCAGTCTTTGAAGCCATTGAAGACTGGGGAATAGCAGATAATATACATGCAATGTGCTTTGACACTACCAGCTCAAACACTGGTTATAATTCTGGTGCATGTGTTCTTTAAGAACATAAATTGAAAAAAGAGCTTTTATCATTTGCTTGCAGACATCACATTATGGAGCTGATAATTAGTACTGTATTTGAAGTATACATGGGAGTCAAATCTTCACCTGAAGTTGCATTATTTAAACGCTTTCAGGAATATTGGAGCTTAATTGATAAAGACAAGTACGAAATGGGAATTTCATTTGATGATGTTGCAAATCTATAGAAGATATTAAGCAAGAGACTATCAACTATGCAAAGAAGTACCTAGAAAAGCAAAGTGAAACAAAGCTAAGAGGTGATTACAAGGAATTTTTAGAATTTGTAATTATATTTCTAGGTGCTGTCCCAGAAAGGGGAATCAGAACTTTTTCCAAGTCATCATCACGTAAATTTGCTAATCACTGGTGGTATTTATCAGGACTTGTTGGTTTAGCTTTATTTATAGCCGTGTGAGTTTATTAATTAAAAGACGCATGGTTATTGCATTACAAAATGAAGCTAATTCTAAAAAAACAAGCTCAAATTTATTCCAAATGACTCAGTGTTGCTCTACATTCATTCAAGAATAAAAGATTGGAAGATTTTGTCACAGCTAAGCCAATGATGTTGTTTGAATTGTTGGAATTTCTGGATGGATTTCTTGCAGTAGATCCTGAATTGTGGAAGTTAAGAGAAGACTATAAACAGGCAAAAGAGGTAATAAAAACTCTACAAGTAGTAAATGACCATGCCAAACGTGCAGTTGCACTTATTCAAGAATACAATGGATTGATAACTCATGATGAAATGCAACTACAATTTGTACTACAAGTTGTTGAAGATCATCGTAAAATGTACTCAGATAGCAGAAAAATTTCTCTCTCAACCTGCACAAATGCAATAAAAATTTTAATGTAACATGAAAACCTAATAATTGGGCTGAAAATCAAATAAATTGTCACAATTAAATCATTAAAACATTTAAAGTGCTTATTTATTTGTGTAGCCTATATTCTGAATTTTTTCCTAATTTTATAAATTTCAGGTCGATTGAGCTACCTCTAAATATTTGAATTTATTGCTCAAACTTTTTACATAATGTTTTTGTATCAAAAGGAACAAAATAGGGGGGTGAGACTTGTAAAAATAATAATTTAAAAAAATCCTGGCATTTAAGGTCCACCCTAGGGAGGGGGTACCAAATTCTAGCTTTGTCTGCGGCACAATTTTCTTTTTGCATGCCTCTGTAAATTATGAAAAATATTCGGCAACACGCTTTTAAATCCATTTTTTTTCTTTGGAATGGCAACATTATTTTAGTTGTATCTCGTAGCGCGTGTTCTGCACATGCAGCTTTGAAATAGAAAGCGTCTTTTTAGTGCCATTTTGATGTTCGTCTTGCATTACAGACTTCGATCTTGGAAAAAAAATGTGTTCTAAGAGAAAGCGTGTTAGTTACACGTCAGAATTCAAGCTGATGGTCATTGCTAAAGCTGAGGAAGTCGGCAATAGAGAAGCCGGTAGATTGTTTAATATTGACGAGTCAAATATAAGACTTTGGAAAAAAAATAAAGCAAACTTCGAAAAAGCAAATCGAAAAAGAAGAAGTAATCGACATGGTCAGCCATCATGGCCCTTTTAGAAGATAATCTCCATGCTTGGATTATATCGCAGAGGGAAAGTGGTATCCCTGTTTCTACTGTAAAAATTCTGTAAAAGGCACGAATCTTGGCTGAAGAAATGAAAATAAAAAATTTCAAAGGCGGCGCGACATGGTGCTATAGGTTCATGGAGAGAAAACACCTTGCTGTAAGAAACCGTTCTACTGTGGGCGAAAAGCTGCCAGACGACTGGAAGTCTAAAGTAGAAGATTTTTTTAACTATGTTAAAAAAATTGTTGAAGAAAATAATTTTTCACCAGATAATATTATCAACATGGACGAAGTACCGTTGTGCTTCAATTGTCCTCCAAATCGAACTGTTGATTCTAGGGGGATTAAACTAGGGGGTTTTCCCCCTAGTTTTCCCCCTAGGGGGTTTTCCCCCTAGGGGTTTTCCCCCTAGGGGGATTCTAGGGGGAATTCCTATCCATACTACAGGAAACGAAAAAACAGCCTTTACTGTTATTTTGTCGTGTGCCGCAAGCGGTATGAAATTAGCTCCGATGGTGGTCTTCAAAAGGAAAACTCTTCCAAAGGAAAACTTTCCAAAAGGTGTTGAAGTACGAGCAAATATTAAAGGCTGAATGAATGAAGAAGTAATGGCATCATGGTTAAATGATGTTTGGTGCAGGGTTGGAAAAAAACCAGGTTTTTTTTAAAAAAAACAAAAAAAACCAGTTTTTTGGTTTAAACCAGGTTTTTTTGGTTTAAACCGGGTTTTTTTAAAACATCCTTTTTTATTACATATACATACATATTTATTGATAAAAACAGACATTGTTGGATTATAAGTAGTATAAATTCATTTGAAAATAATTTAAATTAAATAATTACAGTTAATTAAGTAGAAAATTGAAAAAAAAATCATATTTTAATTTAAACAGTTATTAATAAAGTCTTATGTTCAAATAATAAGCTATTCTACACAATGAAACATCAATGCCTTGAAAATCTTTATAAATAATCTTTTTATTACTTAAATAAACATTTGATGTAGTTTGAGGACTATAATATTCTTTTCCACAATTAAAAAAAAAAAAAAAAAAAAAAAAAAGAAAAAGAGAGATACTTTTTGGGGGTTTTGTTTTTTGAGAGACAATTTGAAATCAACATTTATGGTCATTAGATTTAGCAGATAAGGTGAAAAAATTAGTTTGTTATTCTTAAAATAATATAATTAGCACCCAATTTTTTAATTTTCTCTTATTTAACTTCATATTTTGATTTTAATTCTTAAAGATAATCTCCCCAATAGAAAAGAAAATTTCTTTTATAATTTCAGCAAAATCTTAAAGATCATTGAGTTATGTAGCTCCATATTTAAAAGCATTGTGCATGTTATGATAGATTGCTTTAAATAATCTGCATTTTTTAATGAAAATATTTTATACTAAATACTGAATATTTTTAATGTATTTTATCTTTGATCAATTCACATATTCTAAGATTTTTTTTTAGAGCAATTGAATATGTTCACCAATGCATACTGATTTTCATTAAAAAAAAAATAACCTAGACCCACTATATCTAATACTTTATTGCTGAAATAAAGTGTTAAAAGTAGAAAACATTTCTATCCAATAATTTCTAAGTCTTAAATTATAAAGAAAAATGAGAAAATATCATTAGATATTTTCTCAAAAAAACTAATTGGTTTTTTTGAGAAAAAACCATTTGGTTTAAACCGTGGTTTAAACCATGGTTAAAACCAATTGGTTTAAACCGTGCCAACCCTGGTTTGGTGGAAGCGTAAAGGTGCCTTCTTCAAACCAGCTGCATTGCTTATAATGGATTCCATGGAAGTGCACAAAAATAAAAAAGCTAAAAATGCATGTAAAGCGACATCAGCAGAAGTAGCAATCATTCCAGGTGGACTCACCAAGATTCTACAACTGCTTGATGTAGGGATCAATAGATCATTCAAAAGTAAAGTCCAAAACTTATGGGAAATGTGGATGACTGAAGGCGAACGCATTTACACAAAAACCGGTAAAAGAAAACGTGCATCTTACGCATAAGTGTGTGAGTGGATTAAAGAAGCATGGGATGAGATTACTGTTTCCACGATTAAAAATGCATTTAAAAAAACGAAGATCGCGTTTGAAAACGAAACTGAAACTAATAGTGATCTGGACCCATCTGCAAGTGAATTCGAGTGTTTGTCGGAGGAAATTCTCAATTTGTTTAATTCAGAGTTGGATGATTCTGATTTTGAAGGTTTTTAAATAAAGCGGTTTTTATCCATTTACCATGTGGAGATCTGATTTATTTTCTAAATAAATTATTCCGAATATTTTATTACAATTCCTTAAGTTATAGTAATTTTTTTTACTTGATATCAAAATTTTTGTTGATAGCTGTCAAATTAATAACAAAAGATCAAAGAAGGTAAGCTTTATTTTATATTTGCAATTTTAATTATTTGTTACTTAATATACATATAGCCATGAAATATTAAAAGGGTTCTTTCTTTTATTTATTTTTCCATTTTGACGATTAATTTAATTTTTAATGATTTATTTTTTTAACTGTTTTTATTTGTGTATATTTGTTTAGACATTAAATAAACAATTATCCTTCCTATATGACGAATGGAATTAACTGCGGATTATACACCAATGTGGATTATGTGAGGGTAAAAAGTATTAATTGGCTGAAAATTAAGTATTAATTGGCTGCGGATTATGCGTCTCCGCAGATAATAGGCAGGAAATTACGGTAGTCAGTTCCTGATATACATTAGTGTTGTTTAGTTTTTGCTGCAAATCACCCAACAGGTGGTGCTGCTATGCTGCATTTTTTGCAATTTTGGAATAGCTGTATCTCAAGAACTGCATGAATTTTCATCAAAATTCAGATCAGGGCCGTAACTATAAACTTGGGGGCCCCAGGGCAAAACCTCCGGCGGGGGCCCCCAGGGAGGGCAAATTGAAACTTTGCCCCGGGCATAGTTTCTTTTCTCGCACACCGTTGTTTATATGTACATAGTATGATAAGTCCAAAAATGACTAAAAAATGTAGAATTGGACAACTCTACTCGGCCAGGCACTTGGTGGCGACGCCATTTTTGCCGATCCCACTGAAGTTAGCATAGGGAAGAAAATACGGACTTCTGATTGGTTGAATACTTTAAAGAGCATTTTATTTAGGTTCATTTTTGACTTTTGAGTATATGTAACTTAATCTTGCGTTTCTGTTTAAAAACCTTTTGAAAGATAGATTGCGATATTTTTTTTTCAATTTTATGTATTTATTAATAGACTAGTTGACCCATCCGACATTGCCCGGGACACGTTATGATAACCTTAAGCAAACAATTTACACTTTAGATCTACAATTAGTCAAAATAGCAATTTATGGTAAAAAATCTTCAAGGGGCCAGGAACTTATTTCACATGTAGTTGGGTATAAAATATTTTTTGTAGTCATTAAAGTAATGGAAGGATAATAAAGCAATGTGAAAGAAAATTGCAAGCAATCCGGATCATTTTTAAAGAAATTGCACCAACGGCCCCAAGAACGCGATTAATACTCAAAATTGGTGGTAGCTAGACTATGGCGGTTTCTTAGTAGTTGATGGATTTAAGAAGTTGTTTAAAAAAAGGAGTTAGTTGAACCATTTTAAAGGGATTTATAATAAGGGCCCAAAAAAGGCCAACTGGCAGTTAAAAAGAGGGCCCTAACAGGAAAACATGTTAAAATATCTTAGTACTTAGCTCTTTAGACCTACAATTAATCAATTAGTCAAAATTAATCATAGGGTATGAATTATTCATTTTAATAATATTTTATCGAAATGCACAAATTGATACGGAAAATGTTTAAAAAAGGGGTCCTAGCCGCGAATGAAAATATGAGAATCTTGTCCCTGAAAGAAGAGTCTAAGACTCAAATTTAAAAATTTTGCACTGAGAAGGGGATAAATTTAAAGAGTGAACTATGTTTGCCTCACAAAATGTTCAGGGGCCCTAGACTGAGCCCTATGATTCCACCAGAGGCCAAAGTGTCTTATATGAAATGTCAAAACATTAAAATATCTAAATGAATAAAGAATCCTAAAAATGAAGATCGGATTAAAAGGAAACAATTTATTAAAATTTATTATTACAAAAACTTCAACGGGCCCCAAGAGGCCAGGAATTTATTTTGCATGTAGTTGGGTATAAAGATATTTTTTTAGTTATTAAAATGATGGAAAGACGCTATAACTATTTTAAATAAAATTGAAAGCAATTTGGTTCATGTTTAAAGAAGCTGCATCAAGGGTCTTAAGAAAGCAATTGACAAACAAAATTAATGCTAGCTGAAGTCTGAGAAATTCTTTTGTCGTTCATGTAATAGGTAGATAGAGGAGATAAAAAATTGATAGAAAAAAAAAAGCTAGTGAATTGGACCATTTTTAAGGGAGCTATAATATGGGGCCCTGTAGGACCAACTGACAGTTAAAACCAGGGCCCTAATATGAAACCATGTTAAAATATTTTAGTACATAGCGCTTTAGATCTTTAATTAGCCAAAATTAAGCATATAGTAGGAACCACAGGTCTGCACGGGCCGAAATTTCCAGGCCCGAGCCCGGCCCGAACGAAAGACATATTGGCCCGACCCGGCCCGAGAGTTAAAATTTTGGCCCGAAGCCGGCTCGGCTCGGCTCGGCTCTGGTGAATTTCTACAGAACATTGATCTTTATTCTAACGGAAGAGTTCATACCAAAAAAACTTATCTTAGTCTTATTTTTTTACCCGACTACGGCAAAGCCAAAGGAGGGTTATGATTTTGACAGGCTATGTATGTATGTATGTATGTATGTATGTATGTATGTATGTATGTATGTTCATCTGTTCCCTCGTAACTTCTAAACCACTAATCAGAATTCGACAAATGACATATCATTAGAAGCGTCTTAATTGTCCGCTGGTTATAGGCTATATAGATTTTCACCAAATTCAATGTGGCGCCCTCTAGCGGACAAAATATACAGAGTAAAAAAATAAAGTTAAGCTAGATATGCCGTGTTTGGTATCATTTTAAAGCGCTTCACTTGTACATTTCGAATATATATATATTACTAGCATTTGCTTGTGACTTTACTTGCATTTATGGGCTAATTGCATATAATTCACATCTTTTCGTTCTTAATTTCTTTGGTACTTAGTAATCAGAATAAGACCACTGCAGTGCCATTAGAAGGGTCTTGATCTTGATATTCTGTTGGTTGTGAGCTATAAAGTTTGTCACCAAATTTACTATTATGCCCTCTAGCGGACAAAAAGTATTGTACTTGTACATTTTGAATATATCTATATATTACTAGCATTTGCTTGTGACTTTACCTGTATTCATGGGGTACTTTTATACTTTTTCAGCGTAGTTTTTTGTCGTAGTTGGGTTTTAGTTTTTTTACTTTATCTTGTTTCTTTCATGCTTATAATCTCTATTTATGCTGAAGTGTCATAGGCTGCGATATTAACGCTTTTAATGAAACTTTGTTTGTTGTATGTAAATGTTTCAGCTATCATTAGTATTATTAATATATAAAAAAAAAATCTAAAAAATGGTATATGATAAAAGTAACATTGGAAAAAAAAATACGTTTTCTTCTTAGCAGATGTAAATGTTTAATGAGTATATTTTTTTCGCGTATTGTTGTATTCATTTTGCATGAATGAACAGTTTAAAAGAAATTTGCAGTTTTCAGTTTAAACAAAAATTCCGTCATACTCATGTTTTTTTTTTTTTTTTATGTGCTTCATTCTATTTTAAGATGCCTAGTGATCTACGATTCTTTAAAAGAATAAATTTTAATGTTTAATAGTAGAATAATGGCGATTTAAAAGTATATGTCTATTTTGCAAAAAAATTTGGATCAAGCCAAACTTTACTGATTTATGAACAGACTTTTCCACGTCGAGAAAAGTATTTTCATACGGGAAGATTCAACAGGAACTGATTATTTTGGTCCGTGAAGATTAGGAAGAACGAAATTAGTCTCGGCTTCGTACGGAAAAAATAGGTTAGACTCGGCCCGGCCCGATACTCCAGGGAAAAAAATTAAGGCCCGAGCCCGGCCCGGCCCGAATAACGTTAATGAAAATCGGCCCGAACCCGGCCCGTGCAGACCTCTAGTAGGAACTATTCTTTAGAATGATATAATTTTTTAAATGCACCAATTGATTGGGCAAATGTTTAAAAAGGGGCCCTAGGGTCCGAATAAAAACATCAGGTTTTCTGAATTGGTCTTGAAAGAAGAGTCCCAGGCAACTTTGAAATTTTGCACTAGGAAGATCAGAAATATAGGAAGTGAAATATGTTTATTTCACAAAATGTTGAGGGACCCTGGGCTGGACCCTATGATTCCACAGGGGAGCACAGTGTCTTGTATAGAATGTCACAATATTAATATATATAAATGAATAAAGAATCCTAAAAATGAAAATCACATTAAAAGGAAGAAATTTATTGACAATTTATTATTACAAAAACTTCAAGGGGGCCTGTACCGGGCCCCAAAAAGCCAGGAAAGTATTTCGCATGTAGTTGGGTATAAAAATATTTGTTTAGTTATTAAAATAATGGGAAGACGCTAAAACTATGTAAAGAAGCTGCACCAAGGGCTCCAAGAAAGCGATTAATATTCATAAATAGTGGTAGCTGAAGTCTAAAAAATTTTTTTTGTTGATCATGTCGTAGTTCGAGGACCTAAAAAGTTGTTAAAAAAAAGCTAGTGAATCCTACTATTTTTAAGAGAGCTATGATAGAGGGCCCCATAGGGGCCAACTGACAAATACAATCAAGCCCTAACATGAAAACATGTTAAAATGTCTTAGTACATAACACTTTAGACCTTTAATTAGTCAAAATTAAGCACAGAGTATGAATTATTTGAAAGAATAATATTTTTTTAAAATGCACCAATTGTTTGGGTAAGCGTTAAAAAAAGGGCCCGAATAAAAATATCAGGGTGTTAGTCCTGACATAAGAGTCCAAGATTCAGCTTTAAAAATTTGCACTAAGAAGGTGAGAAATTTAGGGAGTGAAAAATGTTTAGCGCACAAAAAGATCAAGGGGCCCTGGGTCGGCCCTATGATTATCTAGGGGGCCCCAGTGTCTTATATGGAATGTAAAAATTTTAAAATATCTAAATGGAACAGGTATCCCAAAAATGAAGATCGAAATTAATGGAAGCAATTTATTAACAATTTACTATCACAAAGACTAAAAGGGGTCCTAAAACGGGCCCCAAGAGTCCAAGGTCATAACTGAAGAGTAAAAAGGCAAAAATATCTAAAAGGAGAAAGGTACCTCAAAACGGAAAAAATTAGATAAAAAGGAGTCAAGCTATTAACAATGTAACGCATAAAAATTGTAAGGGGCCCAGGGCCCTGGCCCTTAAAGTATTAAAAGTCTGAGCCTCAGGTGCATCAGGACCTGTCTTGGACTGTCTTCATCTAAAATTTCAGACTTCTATGTGCAGTGGATTTTGCTGACCATCGCAGTCACACACTCACACACACATACGCAGACATACACAAACAGAGCGTTTTGTTAACTTATTAGTATAGATAAGAAGAAAAATTTTCTAGAATTTTGTAGATGCTTTTTATATTATTCAGTCGATTAGAAGTCCATATTTTCTTCCTTATACTAGCTTTGGTGGGATCAGCAAACATGCTGGCGCGACATGACACATTCGACCCGACATTTTGATGTCTGCTATAGAACTCCTTTTGCATGCGAAGCGTAAGGAGTGTATTGACAGACAAGCAAAAACATCCATTCTGGCACTTTGATTTTTTTTTTAATTACTAACTTTTAGGTATGTGCTGGGCATTTTATAGGAACTTAGACTAGAAACTAAAATCAATAGTTTTTTTAACCATCAGTTTGGGGCCCCTTAGCCTTGGGGGCCCCGGGGCAGTGCCCCGGCTGCCCCGGCGGTAGTTACGGCCCTGATTCAGATTAAGTTTGTACTTAGTAAAAATCATCTTGATTAGTTTTTGATACTGAATTTTTTAAAGATTTTGCAATAGCTCTATCTCAGAAACTAATGCACAAATTTTTATTAAACTGCAGATTCAGTTAGAAGTTGACATAAGTTGTTGCTTATTAGATTTTGGTGTAAACCACCTAACTGGTGCTTCTGCTATGCTTTATTTTTCAGGAAGTGTTAACATGTATAAGATAGAAGAAAGTTTTGGGATTGCCACATTAGATTAGTTTTCTTTTGTTAAGCAAATGTAGGCTTCGAAAAGTGGGAGGAGGAATAGGGTCCTGTATGGAGTTGTTAATCCTTTTTTACCCTCAGCCAAACTGGAACAGGTTGTTACTATATTTTTTTCTGTTGTAGTTTGGTCATCTTCTATATTTTTTGCTTTGGTTTGGGTTAAGTTGGAATTGACTTTCATTGTTTCAGGCTCAGTTCAGTGTTAGGTTAGGTTTGGAATCTTGCGAGTTGGTTGCGTGTTCACATTTTTTTTCTAAAGATTGTGCAAAGTATTTTTTCAAGTGAAAAATCTATATACATTAAAATCACTGTAATGGATATTACAGTTTTTGTTTTGTTAATGAGTTAAAAAATTATAAATAATGATATTTATAATCTGAACACCCACTAAAGTATTTTAAAATAAAATCTGCATTTTAGGTATCAACATTTTAATGTTTAAAAATCCCTAAAAAAATATGGAATAAAATTATTCTTTTGATATAAGTGTTTAATGGGTAATTTTTATATTTAAAATAACAAGTTTATTCACAAAATTTTTAAATAGTGCATTAATTTTTTTATATTCCTTTTTTGCTCTATTTTTCAAAAGTTTCCATGAAATTAAAGTTTTCCTGTCATTACCTTCCTTATTTATCCTAAAGTATTTTATTATTTACCAAGCATATATTTATTTACTAAAAATTTCCCCCCAGAAAAGTAAAAAATTATTCGAAAGTTTTTTAAGCCACGAATTTTTTAATTGTTACTTTGATTTTTGTTTCATAGATCATTTGTTTCATTATTTCAGCACCTATTATGTGTGCAGTAGTTGGTGCTTTAGCATTTGCGGTTAACAAATTTACTACAAAATCTTCTGTTTAAACATTCTGAGACCTTATTTTTGATATTTTTTGCATATTCAGCATAAATTTCTTGTGTTGTTTGATGTAACAGAGGCAAGTGATTATAAAATCCTCATTTTTAATTACACATCAGTGCATATTTTGAAGAATTATTATTATTATTATTTTTTTTTTATTTTTATTTTTGCCTAAGAATTTGTTAAAGTTTTATAATCAAGAGTGTTGCAGGGGTGCAGAATATGTCTGATCCGGCCATCTAGGATCGTGAGAAATTGTAACTACCTGGGGAAATTTTTCAAAATCGTATAGAATTGATTTCGATTTTAACAACAAATTTCATAATTTTCTGAGATATAAAAATTTCACTACAAATAAAAAGATTTGTATGGCGATCTTCATGAAATTGGTTTTATAATATGTACTGTATAACAATGGTGATTCTGTTCGAAATATTCTGAAAATTTAAAGCATTTGGCTCAGAAAAATTTTAAAAAATCTGTCTTCAATTTGAAAATTTGGGCATAAAATGGACATAAATTTTGTCAAAGAATTATGGAAAAAATGCTAATTTCATCGCAAAGATCGCAGAATAACCAAAAAATTCTCAAATAATCACAAAAAAGCTGCAAATTTTGCCAAATGATTACAAAATGAACATAAATTTTGTGAAATGAATGCACATTTCATCAAAAAATCAAGAAATAACCACAAATCTCATCTAAAGATTGCAAAACAACTGTGAATTTCATAAAAAGAGGCGAAATAACTGCGATTTTCATCAAAACATTGCAAAATAACCTTTAATGTCATTAAAAAAACATGAAAAAAGCCTGCAAATTTTGCTCAAAGATCACAAAATATCATGAAACAACTGCAAGTTTTGTCAAAAGTTTGCAAAACAACAGAGCCTTTCATCAAAAGGAGTGAAATAACTGCAAATTTTGTCAAAAAATCACGAAAGAGCCACAAATTTTGTCAAATGATCGCAAAACAACTGTAAATTTCATTATATCAGGGCAAAACAACAGCTAAATTCGTCAAAGAATTGTGAAACAGCTGCAAATTTTTTCAAAAAGGCCAAAACTCATCAAAAAATCATAAATTAAACACAAAAATCGTTAAAAAATCGTTAAAAACGCATTTTTTTTTTTTTTTTTTTTTTTTTTTTTTTTTTTTTTTTTTAAATTCAGAATTGCCTGTGACATATATATTCACACATAAGTTGATATATATATATGGAAATTTTTTTTTTTATATCTGTGGTAATACCATATTTCCCTCTAACATACCATAAAATTTTTGGGAAATTTTCATGTAGATTGGAAGAAATGTTGGAAGTATAAACATTTTCTGCACCCCTGGGGGATGTTGTTTAAGGGGTTAGAACCTCCCTTAAAATTCCCCCAAACTTTACATTCCCCAATACATTAGGTACTATTTGGTTATCCCATCGACCAAAGAACCATCGCCAAACTGTAAGATTAAATGCCAATAATGGATGATCGTGATAGTCGCATTCAATGACATTAAATACAATACACGTGTTTAAAACGCCATTAAGTGATTTTTATTTGTATTTTTATTAATATTCTACTAATTATTTATTTTTTTGTTAATTAAAATTATGTTAATATGTATAATTTGGCTATGAGTTTGGTGTTTTGTATAATTTGGCAAATTTGGTCAACGGGATAAGCAAGTAGTACCTTATATTAATATAAAACAAATATTTTCGTACCCTTCCCCCTTCCAATTTTTTTTCTTGCTATGCCTCTAAAGCAAAAATACTTATTAAAAATTCTGATTATGCTTTGCTCAGAGTGTATTATTTTAATGAAAGTTTGTTTTCATAAGTATTGTATATATATATATATATATAGTAGACTCCCTCAAATCCGCACAGCTTGGGACCAGAGGTTGTGCGGATTTTAGAATTTTGCAGATTTCTGGTCATTGCTTTGTTTATGTTTTTTAAACAGTAATTTGAGTGCAATTAATAGTGCATTCGGGACTATAATGAATACTTACAATATAATAAAATGCTAAAATAAGTAATAAATTAAAATAATAAAAATTTAGATAATTTTCAAAATGATTACAATATTAAAAGCAAAGATCAAGTTAATGATCAATAGTGTATGGTTAAATATTCACTATAAAAATTAAATGTATTTTTCCAAAATTATTCAACAAAACTTGCCTCATAAAAGTACATTACTAATTCACATCAAAATCATAAAATAAGGATTTTTTTTTTTTTTTAAAGTTTAGCCCGGCTTAGTAACCAAAAAATCTTGATTAATGCATAAATATATTTGGTAAGAAAATTGTGATTACCAGCAGTGTTCTCGCTGACATTTGACCAACGTTAGTAATTTGGCTAATTAAAAATAAAAAACATTCGCCAAATGAAAAAAGCATTAGCAAAATAGATTCGCCATGTAGCATATATATATATATATATATACATATATATCTTTAATTCATTAATGCACTCCTTTTTTTTCAATATGTTCTGAAATAACTCTAAGTTTTTATATGTGTGACAGTGATTGTTATTAATCTAATTTCAACTATCCGCTACAAATATAAAAATATGTACATATTAAATATATATATACATGCATATGTATGAAAAATGAAAAAGAAAAAGAAAAAATTGAGCACTAGCAATTTGGCGAATCTAATCGCTTTTTTACTCGCCAAATGAAGAATTTAGTCGCAATTTGGCACATTGGCGAGCGACAGCAAGAACACTGATTACCAGCAATATCAGCAATATCTTGAATTTTTTCAAAAAAAAATTTTTTCTTCCTTCATTAAAAGAACATGAATAGAGTAAGTATTATTGAGAAAATTACAAATGAAAAAACATATGGAATTGATACAAAATTTTAAAAAATCAAATTTTGTCCCAATATCGAATCTGAAAGTTTCATTGTTTATATCCATAAATTATGTGCGGATTTTAGAGAGTTGCGAATTTCTGGTTTGCAGATTTGAGGGAGTCTACTGTATATATTAATTGATTAAATTATACATTACAGATTGATATCAAAATTAGTGGTTTCCACAAAAAATTGCATTGTGATTACTGAACAATGAATATATGTACATTTCAAATATAAACTATTGATTACTTGAGAACACTTCTTAACATGCATAAATAAAAATAAATGAATACATATATGATACATAAATATTTAGTTTTGTTTTGCTAGTTTTCCAGAAAACTTGCATCTCATTTCATTGCATCTGTTCAAGCTTTTCTTTTATTATTATCTTTAGGAACACTGAAAAAATGCTTCTCAAGCAAATTTATTGTACTATTTGTGCAACATAACATTATAAAATACAAGGGTTGTAAATTAAATAGTGGCAACTTAACCTTGAAACTCGCGAAAGGGCGGGCATGCGCAAATAGGATATGGGAACGGTGATGTGGACCTGTTGTCGATGTGTAACGTGCAAAAAACAGTTGATCTGCCTAGAAGGGTAGTTCTTGTGTGGCGTTAAAGTGAGGAGTTTTATTTCCATCGCTTTAAAGCATGTTTTCAAAAGGAGATCAGCTGTTGTGGCTTAAAATCGACGTTCCCATGGCAAAAATGCAACAGAATGCTATCGAGGATTAGTGGAAGCTAGTGGCACGAATGCTTTACCGTACAGGACTGTAGCATGATCTGTTCAAGTATTTCATTCGAATCAGAATGAAACTGTGAATTGCAATGCACAAGTCAGCCCTCCATTTCTCAAGAGCAGATTGACATGCTGAGCAGTCTGCTTACCATAGACCACCGATGGACTGTCCGAAAATTATCCTTCGAGGTCACCGATTTCATGACGTTTTTAATCTGT
Source organism: Maratus speculifer (assembly GCA_964019185.1). Lineage (NCBI taxonomy): Eukaryota > Metazoa > Arthropoda > Arachnida > Araneae > Salticidae > Maratus > Maratus speculifer. The sequence continues at coordinate 41,761,832 of OZ025290.1, forward strand.
TCTCTATGCAGTAGGGTGCTCGGTCGCTCACATCAACAATCAACACCTGGTCAGCCACTGGTCTACAACAGCTTCCCGACATTTGGCAAAAGGTTATAAGCTTTGGTGGTGTTAACATTGAAGGAATATAATGCAATTGTACTTGTAAGTTCATTAAAAATCGATTTACATCTATGTTGCCATTATTTAATTTACAACCCTCATATTAATAATACTCTTTGCTACTCATTTTTAACACAGAAAATTTAAAAAGTATAAGAAATATATCAAACACTCATGGGCGTAAGAAGGGGGGGGGTCCAGGGGGGTCCTGGACCCCCCTAGAATTCTGACTGGACCCCATATTAAAATTTTACAGTGAAATGAAGACTATTTTTTTTGAAAGATTATTTAAAAGATTTCAAAAGCAGTAATTCTTTAGATGATAAACAATATTAACAAAACCGAATAAAACGCAGCTTGTTTGCAAATTTTCCATACCACTATTTAAAGGGGCAGAGGGTGCAAATTCAAAGTTTCATAAGCGATAAATATCGACAAACATGTCAGGCATGAGATTGATTCTGGTCTGGAACTTGGAAGGTCTTGATACTTACATGCCTAAAGCGAGAAAAGGGATATTTTATTGTTCGTCCTACGATAAGGCAACTGTTTTTCTTTTGTATGAGTTGTCCTTGGAACTCAGGAAAGAAAAGAAGTCTCACTGTACGATCTGTAGAACTCTGAACCCCGTCCACTTAAATCCTGGGAAGTTACGTATAGAAATCGATCGGGTCCCCTCTTCTCTCAAAGATATTAATGTAACATTTAACTACACCATTTTGCATTGTTTTTGCGCTTTCTCTGTAAATTGATTGTAGATAGAACTGGGAACTATTATCACCCATCCCATATAATCTATGAAAGAACAGATAATATTTAAGGAGAAAAAAAGAGAAGGAACAGTAGAAATGACAGATGTATTGTTTTATCTACTATTATTCCTAACTTTTTCTTTCGTTAATTTTGCATTCAAATACGCACTGTAAAACATTTGTGTAATGTTACTCCATAAAATTGGTGGCAGCTACGACTTCCATTTTAAGGAGTATAATTTTTTACTTATATAATGGTATAATTTAAACATATATTACTGGTGTAACTTTGCAATGTTACACCGGTTATATCGGTTAAAGTACCCCACAAAATCGGAGGCAGCAAGGCTGCCACCAATTTTATGGAGTAAAGTTACACAAATGTTTTACAGTGCGGGCGGATTCAGTATTTTATTCATAGGAGGAGAGTGAGGTTCATAGATCCTTTTTGAGAGGAAAAGCTCATATCTCTTCTGGGTGGTTCTTAAATCAAAAAGGGCAACTTTGTGACACATGCTTTAATTTATTTTTGTTCGGAAATGTATAAAAATAGCAGGCGTTATTATTCAGAAACTGTCTAATTGCACTCAATTTTCTGTTTAAAAAAAAAAAAAAAAAAAAAAAAAAAAACAATAGATTTTTCATAATAAGCCTTCAAATTTGACACTTTTGCGCACATTTCCCGACGAAAGCAGAAAAACCAGTCGAAAAGTAGGGGAAAAACGGATGATCATTTGATCGAAATAGCTTAGAACTAAATAGGTAATTTAACTATCATAAAATGGAAAAAAAAGTTCGATTTGAAATCGCTTCCATGGTCAGGCATTCAAATTTTATATCTTTCCGTTAAAAAATGAATTTGTAAATGTGTCAGAACGTTTTGCGCTTGTTGAGCGGAGCAGTTGAGAACACTCTTAAGCTCACATTAAAGGCAGCTTTCATATCCAAAACAATTAATTTTCTGATATTTTTGAAAAATTATTTTCATTCGTAAATACAAAACGATGGCATTACGAAGAAATTTCATAATTTCATTTTCTTATAAAGACATAAAATTATTTAAAAAAAATGAGCATTTTAAACCAGTTTTTAGGACTTTACAGTTAGAAAAATGTCGTCATAAAGGAGCTTCTTTAAATTCCACATTTTAATGAGATTTCCTGAAAAACACATTGTCTTTATCGAAAAATGGAAAACGCTAATCTATCACATTTATTTTGACTAATTGCACTTGAAAATTTTCTTTTACAACTCAAAAAAAAATGATTTTATGGATATGTCAGAAATTAAGTACTTTAGATTTAAGTAAATATTTAGAGAATCGGAAAGTATCTCGTTGTTGAGAAAGAAGAAACTTCGAAAAAATTTAATATATATTTAATTTTTAAACTATCCTTTAAAAATTTTCTTCGTTCTGGAGGGGAAGAGAGGACTGGGGGTACGTCATGATCTTCGTGACTCTACTCCCCCCCCCCCCTCCTTGGATTATCAAATAGACTCCTTGTGTATAGCCTTGAAACAGTTAAATGGGAAACATCTTATGTTGTTTGTATTTTACTTTACCCTGCTTTTATACATGCATTAATATTCTACATGATATTTTTATGCATATTCTCAGCTTTTAAATGCTATTGATGTGTTTGTGTGTCTGCGGAAGGGTAGGGGAGTAAACACGAAATCCCACTCTTTGTCACACTAGTGTGTCTATATAAAAGTATGTGCATCAAATAAGTGTATGTGTATAAAAGTACATGCATTCTATATAGAAGTAATGAATGTCTTTCAAACGCTTAAATAAACTAATTCATATAAATTTTACAGCAACTTTAAATTAATTTAGAATTTAGTTACATCTACTAAAGGTAAAATAATTGTAATTTATTCAAAAACTTCATTGCAATTGACTATTCTTTTTTTATGGTTTTAACAATACTTTTCAAACATGATTTTTATTTAACTAATAATAACACATTGCTCAGTGGTGCACAAAACAGGAATTTTAATATACATTAGTACATATTAAAATAAAATAAAACTTTCAACGTTTCGCGCCATCTTCTGCGGGGGTCTTCAGGAAAATATGAAATGGAAGGACTACGTTTGCATCTTGTTCGAGAGATAATATTTCTACTAAATTAAAAACTAAATGAATTAAAATTTAAAAATGTTGCCAATTACACGTGAGTAAAAATTAAAATATTGCAAGGAAATAATTTATTTCCTATATTATGCAATATATACAATATATGGGTATTTTGCAATATTTTAATTTTTACTCACGTGTAATTGGCAACATTTTTAAATTTTAATTCATTTAGTTTTTAATTTAGTAGAAATATTATCTCTCGAACAAGATACAGAAACGTTGAAAGTTTTATTTTATTTTAATATGTACTAATGTATATTAAAATTCCTGTTTTGTACACCACTGAGCAATGTGTTATTATTAGTTAAAGTTTATGGTGCAACTGTCCTATATATATTTATGATTTTTATTTTTAAATCTATCTCTATCGTCTGCAGAGAATTAGGAAAAACAAATACCATTTACTTTTAAATTAACCCCCTTTTTAGTCACAGGCTATCAATGCCTGAGAGCTTATGTGCCCTCCCATTCTGTATGTATGTACGTACGTACGTTCGTGTGTGCGTACGTGCATAGCACGATAACTCTTGATAAAAATATCCAATCCACTTGAAATTTTGTATATAGGTATATTCTGATAAGCAGCTTCCCTGATTAGTTTTTGGAGTGTTCATTCGATGTGTATAATAGGGGGAACGAGGGGGATCATGCCCCTCCCCTTAATTGATATGAGTGAGTTTTTCATGCAGAATTTAGCAGATTTCATTCAAATTTTAGCATAGGATCATTCTGATGAGGGCACCGCCATGATTTGTTTTGCGAGTTCATTGGATAAGTCTAAAAGGGGCGAAATGGGAAGTCCCCTTCCCACCCCCTTAATTAAGACTAATGAGGTTTTCCTGCAGAATTTGCCGATTTGCTTCAAATTTGTGATATAGGTTCATTCTGATAAGGCGCTTCCTTGATTGGTTTTCGGAATTCATTGAATAAGTACAAATGGGGATTTACTCTCTTAATTTATTTAAATGTTTTTTCTTGCAGAATTAACCGATTTGCTTCAATTTTTGGATACAGATTCATAGTGATAAGATGCTTCACTAATTAGCTGTGGGGATCTTTTGTTAAGTTCTTGTTTAAGGTTACTTGCACTTGCGATTACCCCCCACCCTTCTTAAATTTTATAAATGGGTTTTTATGCAGAATTGTCCAATTTGCTTTTAAGTTTGGATGTAGGTTCTTTCTGATAAGGTGAATCTCTGAATGGTTTTGGACGTTTAATGGTTAATTATAAAAGAGGAGGAATAACTACTCTTAAATTACATAAATGGATTTTTACTAAAAATTTTCCGATTTACTGTGAATTTTGGATATAGATTTTTTATATGATAAAGCATTTCCCTGATCAGTTTAGGAGTTCAACGATTAAGTATAAAAAGAGGAAAGGGAGGAGTTGTTTCACCTCCTTAATTTGTTTTTCGAACGGAATTAACCCTTGAAAATATAAGGCTGTAATGGACAATTAGTATGCGTAGCCAATGAGCTCAATGCCATCAGTTTAACTGGGCAATATTCATTTTATTGTTGGTTTGTTTGTGTTTATGACGGCCAATTATCTACACTTCGGATATAGGTTCTAAAGTGGGCAATGCCCGCCGTAGGGGTCTTTCTAAGGAAACCTAACCCGTATTTACGCAAGCAAATCCAAGGTTCTAAGAAAACCTAGGAAAACTCCGAACGGTTAGGCTGACGGCCGCTATTGGGTTCGAGTCCAGCATCTGCCGTCTATCAGTTTCGGACACAGAACCTCTCGGCCCCTGGTGGGATATATTAACTTGAATTATTGTGCAAAATAGATATAAAATGAAATGTAAGCTCATATAATATTATAAGCATTTGAAAGTTGTATAAATGAGGTTATTCAAAGTGTCTTTCAAGAATGAATTTTTTTTTTTTTTTAGACTTTAAAAATAGGAAGTTTCTTTTTGGAATAGAATATTTTGTGCCACTTATACTACACTTTTGGATAATTTCTGTGATACCTTTTTAAGATGCATTTCCGAAGCAAAGATAAATTTAGCAGGGAGATTGTTTTTATTGAAAAATAAAAGGTTGGGGGAATTGCTTTTATTGAAAAAGTAAAGAGGGGTGGAATTTAACAGCTAAACCATTCAAGATAATATTTGTTTTAGAAAATCAATGACTGTCCTTAGCATAAGTTTATCAGTTACATTTGGAAATACATTGTTAATGTATGCAGATTTAGATTTAATTTTATTGTAAAGGTATCGGTTAAAATGACAATTCGATTATAAGAGTTTGGCGCCACTGTATAGATGGAAAGAATTTCCACCTTTTTTCTCATTTCCCACTTTCATACCTATATAGCTTTGGTGGGAAAAAGATTAAAAATTGTTTTTCCTTATTTTGAAGCAAACTTTTTCGAATATTTCGATGGGAATTGAACATTATAGAAATACAATTACATGCCCCTGAAAGGTTTAATAAAAACAGTTCATCATTTCATTTCCTGCTTATAGGCCATAATGGATCTTCATCATAAAATTATATAAACATAAATTTAACAAACATGTAATTGAACTACGCTCTTAATCCCTTCGCGATGGGAGCCTTTTACGAAATTTTAAATGTTTGGTCAATGTTTTTTAAAAAACAAAAATTTGTGCTTTATTGAATCGAGAAAATGCTCCGATTAAATACGGCAAATTTTACAATACATTTTTACTGGTGGGGATACACGAGAAATTTTAAGCCTTTTTGTGGCATGTATACGTGTCCCCAAGGGGTTAAACAACTGAACTGTACAGAATTGAAATGTTATTGTTTCGAAATTATCAAATGGTACCGTGGCCCCCCCTAGAAAAATTATCTAGTTACGCCCATGCAAACACTTAAGCCAGCAACATAGGCGACAGTGTTAACATGGCGAATGACATCAGAGATTCAGCATCTTTAAGTGAGAATTAAAATTGCAGTTTTAAAATTAATTTAGCAAATTATTAAAGCTTCAAATATACATGAAAGAGGCTTCAATTTCTTTGATTTTTTGCATTTGTCAATACAAAAAGTGAAAATGAAAATCGTGAAATTTCCACATTGCAGGTTGTAATGAGATTGGTTATATTGTAGTTAATTATTTAAAAAAGGAAAAATCTGACCCTTAGATGCATTAGGACCTGCCTTGGATTATTCTCATTCAAATTATCAGACCTCTACACATGGTAGATTTCCAAACCACCACACATGCACAAACAAACATTTTCCTTTTATTAGAGTAAGACTTCAGCCATTTATGTATGTAACTTTTTGGCATATTTGCTATTTCCGTATCCATATTATTCTATGGATTTGATTTATCATATGATGAATATGAAAAATCATATTTTGTGGTTCTTTATATTTGCATATAACACTAGATTTGTGTTAAACATTTTTATGAAAACTTATTTGTGTATATCTTTATTAATATAATTATCATCAAGTAATGTTGATTATATTTGATAAATATTCATGATAGTTGTTTAGTTATAAATAATTTTGTATTACATGAAACTTTGCTATTAGCGTATTTTTTAAAAACTGATTTATTAAAAAATTTTCAATTTTTATATCAATTAATATTTTTTATTTTATTTTAGCCATCAATGATAAAATATCAGAAAGATCTAAAGGAAAGATTATTATGTCTTCTTAGAGAAACAGATGAACAACTTATTGATTTGGTAAGAATATTTTATTGTTTGTGAATTATGTATGCATAAATTCTAATTATTTAGTCAAACCTTGGTTTAGGAACCACAAAAAACATTCAAAAGAGATTTTATATGCAGGTTGAGTTTTTATGTAGAAAAATGTGACATCAGGGATCTGTTTTCAAAGAATTGGGTTCCCTTAGTCTTCACAAGTTTTTTATCTTAAAATAGCACTTTTCTCAAAGATTTTCATCTTAAAGCAGAACCATTCATAATTTTTTTTCTTAAAACAAGTCCCTCTACAAAATATTTTGAACTCTGCATAAATTTAATCTGGCATTAAAGTCTGGCCAATCATAAAAATAGCTGAAATACACAAAGAATCTATTATCCGGCTATAAATAAATAAATAGTAATTGGAGTATAATGTAGTGAATGATAATTTTGGATTCACAAAATTAAGATTAGATTTTTTACAGACATAAAAAACTATTCACAATACCATGAGAAAAGTCAGATCCCTGGAAATTTATGAAGCAGGTATTATTTGTGGCATGATCTGATACCAAGATTTGACTGTAACCAATTCTTAAAATTCAAACAGAAAAAAAAAATAAATGTGACTTTTTCTTTTTACTAGAAAAGAGCCATTTCTACCCAAGATAAAGAAAATGACCATTTTGCCAAACAAGGACATGAGCTTCAAAAAGAACTTTTTCTTCAAGATGAAAAAATAAACAAAATTCATCAAAAATACAATGAAGAAATTATTAAAAAGCAGCAATTAGAGGAAAAATGCAAAGCCATCAGACAAAATTTTGAACAGGTTGATGAAAAGTTACAAAAGCAGAGAAAAAATGGTGATTTTAAAAATCTTTCATTTTATACATTCTATTTAATTCAACTTGGATTTTGTATGTAAATTTAGAATTTTGTAGATTTTTAATTCACTTTCTGATATGCTAGAATTAAAAAAAATATATATGTACACAAATAATGTTTTTGCTGCTAATAATAATATTTTAATATTTTTAGAATTTAATTACAAATTAATATTTTAATTCAAAACTTTTTTGTTGTTGTTGTTGTTAGTCTACCACAAGTGATATATTGCCAAATATTCTTTATGGGTACAGTTGTATATTAATCACAACAATGATGGATTTAATTATGCATCAAATCATGCTCATCAAAAAGGCCAACAGGCTGTGAAACTAAAACAATGAAATGTTTTAAACACTAAAAAGTAAAAAATAAAATACAGATTAATAAATAAAAGATTTTTTTTCTTTTCAGGAATATGCTTTTACAAATTAATATGTTCAAATTAATTAAGTTATGATATTGAAGTTTTTCAGAATTACTTTCCTATGAATGATTGCAACAAATATCCTTTTCCTTTTTGCAATTTAAGTTACCTTATAATAATCCCTTAGAGGGACATTGTCATAAGCTAAAAAAATGCTTTTTGGAAAATGACCTTTTTTGGAAAAAAAATTTTCAAAGGGCTAAAAGTGACTTTGCATTTAGATCATTACAAGTCAAGCTAATTTTATCTAAAAAATAGCCTAAAGATTTTGACTAAATTTTCTATTCTACTGCTTTGGATTATAAGAAGACCATTAATGCAAGTGACATGTTCAAGAAAATTCAATTAGTGTGTTATGATATTTTTAACCATCTTTTTTATATTATTATTATAAAAAACATTAATTTTTTAATGAAGTCTTATTTGAATGATCAAGTGTCTAAGAGTCTAATGTTGCTACTGTGCATTTTCTGTCTTGTCAATACATAGTAATTTTAAAATATGCAATAAAATTTTCTCATAAATATGCATGTAGTATTCTTAAAAAGAATCTTAATTTTATTAGAAATTGAGTCAGGCTAAATTAAGTCTTTTTTCACGAGCCGGGCTTGTTTTTACTGATTTTTGTATGGACCATGTCAAGCCTTGAACTGTGAAAATATAAATGGGCTCAGTGGCGTAGCTATGTTTTTTGGCGCCCGGGGCCAGCAAGAAATTTTGCGCCCCCACCCCAATATAGATATATAACAATTTCTCTCAATTTGGCGCCCCAAGGCCTCGGCGCCCGGGGCGGATGCCCCCCTTGCCCCCCCTTAGCTACGCCACTGAATGGGCTGGGTCGAACTTCTAATTTTTACACCAGGCTGGACCAATGTATGAGGGCTTTTCGAAATGTAAAGATACAGTGCTACATACACACTCAAAAAATCTGAATTGTTAAAATGTTTATTACAAATTATTTACAGCTATATACTTTATTTTTCAACATAATTGCTGCCATTGTCCAAGCATTTGTTTAATCTGAGTACAAGCTTATTTATCCCATTGTATTGAAGTTTGCTAACTGTTGTTGAAACCACATTTCAACTTCATCATCATTGTGGAAGTTTTGCCCTGCAAGGCAAAGGATAAGTGGAAGTCATTAGCTGCAAGATCCAGACTGTATGATTGATGGCTTAAAACTTCCTATTTGAATGTTTTGAGTAATGTTTTGGTTCAAAGTGTTGCATGAGGACAAGCATTGTCATGAAGCAAATAGATTCTATTAGTCAGCATGTCCCTGCGCTTATTTGGAATTGCACACAATTTATGGTCCCTAAAGTCACAGTCTTCATAAAGAGTTGTCATAGACTCTTCAAATATGATTTTATGCAACTATTTCATTGTGGGATACCTATTTGCTCAAATCGATTACCCTGTTCTTTGAAGAAGGGTGTCAGAGATCACAGATAGTCTACCTGTTCCGGGTTCTTCATGAACATTGGTCCTACCATTAGAAAAAATGCACCATTTTGTTACATTCTGATGATTCATAATGTTCCTATAGACAGAAACAATTTCTTTGTGAATTCCCACTCAATTCTTTCCTTTTCATAAAGAAAATGTATGACAAATCAAACCTTACATTTGGCAGAATTTTTAATTAACCCACTGGGCCGTTTAATTGGATCATTCTAAACATTTACTACATGAAATACAATCACCATAGAATTAATGAATGACTGCAAGTAAAATGTCAAAGGTTCAAAGTTACAATCTGTGTTGCCAATGCACTCATTAAAACTTTTTTCTCCTATCGTCGTTGTTCTATCTTTAATTTCCAAAAAGCCCTCATAGCTTTGGTTTAGGTTGGACTTGACAATTCCAACCCATGCAAACTTCTAGAAAAGGAGAAGATCATTGGACTAGATCACATCTTTGAGAAATTCTGATTAGTAGGCCATTTTTGGGCTACTATAGGTCAAGCTAATTTTATCTAGAAAAGGGTTCTAACAATTTTGATTAAATTTTGTATTCTATCTAATCATTTACTCCCGCACTTTGAGCATTCACTGATGTTGACAGAAAGGTCCGTGGTAAGCTTTCTTTGAATCTTATCTACATTTTGTAGCAAAACATGCTCCTTAGGAGCTATTTCACATGCTTTCAAGTTAATATGCATAAATTTAACTTTTTTTTTTTTTTTTTTTGATTGATTGCAATTTTGTTTTTTGCTCCATTCTTATATCAACAGTTTATTTCTTGGAAAAATTATAATGGAAAGTTTAAACTATACAAAAATTGTCAGAAAAACATCTATAAAATCATAAAATCACAATTATACTTAACTATCATATACTAAACACAGTGCACACAGCTTGCAGACAACATAAACACAAACAACAAATTTGTGTCAATTTCTACTGTTGATGAACTGCACTTGCTTAGCAGTGATGTCTTCACTCAGATGGTTCAGAAGCTTAATTCCAGTGCATCTGTATTCAGCCAAATCCTTAACATTCAACATATTAATGCAAAAATGCCATACAATTACTAAAACTATCTTAAAATAAATAAAAGTAAGCTAATGTACATTCTAAAAAAATTCCAATGTTTTTTGTCCAGGTCTGTAGTTTAGACTTATCAGAAAGTAAAATGTAAATTATTATGTTTTTTATATTCAGTGATCCTTCATAACTACATATATTTACAATAATTCTAACAGATTACTGATATTTCTGCCTATTAAACTTTTTAAATGCAGTAGCCAGATAGCGGCAAAACCACGATAGTATTGAGCATATTAAAAATTACTTCCCAATCTCCAAAGAGAGATTGAAAGAGGGTCATTCCATGTCAAATGAGCAAAAATGTAAAAAAAACCCTGGCTGTATAGAATCCGATTTTAATAAAATTTGAGATACATGTTCATTTCATATTCAAATGTATGTCTGCACAATATTTTGACGAAAAATAAATTATTTTATCAATTTTGGACATTTAAAAAACTTCTGATATGAAATGGCTTGCGGATAATCGTCGAAAGTTGCAAGTTTCAAGTTCTATATTTTGAAAACTATTTAACAAAAATGAAATTTTTATATAATATTGAAATCTCTGTACATCAATCTTTATATTTATTGAGTAACAATAATTTGGTAATATCATAATTAATCATAAATTGGTTGTAAATATTGAAATTTTGCGAATTTTTTAAAATTTTGAAATGTTATAAAAATTAAAGGATTTAAAAAACATCTGTGAAATTGATGCAAGATGTAGTACTATGTATGAAGATCGAATTCTCAAAGTTGTTATTTATTTCCTTCATCTTCAAAAAAAACTTAGAAACTTTAAAAAAATGACAAAATCATAATTATTCCTCTTATGTTACCTCAAAAAAATAATTAAAGGAAAGCTTTTACATCAACAATATTACACATATATAAGAATCAATAAGTCCATGACACACTAAAAAAGTTTCAATACTGCCTTTTTAATTTCTAACATAACAAAAATGGGTTCAAAAAACTAATATTCGATACATTCTAAAGACAATCTTTCTTTGAAAACACACACTTTTTTCCAAGTTTCTTGATAAAAATAGACGTGTGCTGCCATCTATGTTTTACTTGATTTTAAGATTAAAATACAGTTATTTTATGAAGAAAATCGTTTTTCTTCTATACAAGTTGAAAATATTGTTGAGGCAAAAATAAACTGAAAGCAAGAACAAAACTCTGCATACTTAAAATATACACTTTTATCTGTAATATCAAAGAGTTTAAAACTTTTGAAAGCTTTTATTCGTCTCCAAAAAAATTATAAAAATGTTGAATTTTTAATCAGTAGTTTTCACTATTTATTTTTTTTTCTCATAAAGGAATGAAAAAGGCAAGAATTAAATTATAGATGTATTAAATATATTCAATTAGCTATAATGGCAAAAAAATTTGAATTTGGAAAAGAGTCCTTCATTTTAAAATACATAACAGAAATATTTTATTTTTACACGATTTTTTTTTATTATTATTTATTTATTTTTAAATTATGAAATAAAAATATAATTACTAAATTATGCTAATCTGTTACTTATAGTTCATTCTTCAGTGTTATTACAATCTTTTCATTCCTAACGCTAATAATCAAACTTGAAATTTCAAGCATGTACACAAGACCTTTATTTCGTATCAACTTTAATGGAAATTTGTATACTGAAATAAACTAGTCTGAACTCTACTACTTTGCGTTTCCTCCTAAATGATTGTGATCTACTTATATGATGATTTTCAATAAAATCTGTGGCATGTCAGCCACACCTGATTTGCTCATTTGGTGTGGAATGACCCAAGAGAGAGATGAAAAAAGAGCAAAGTAACAAAAGTAGCTCTTGAATTTTGATTTTTTGTTTGGTTCTTTCCATCTTTCTTTTTTTTTAATAAATGTATTGCATATTTATATAAATATATAGAATTAATTTAAATATATCTGATATGGTCTTGTAAAATTTCTTCATTTTTAAGGTATGTGCCTATCCTCAGTTCGTTGCTTTTGTGAAAAGTTTTTATTTATTTATTATTTTAAATTGAAGTTCAAACATTTAGGATTCCAAAAATACTTTACTTTTGGTTCAGAAATAATAAGAAGCAAAGTTATAGCCCACAATATAAACCAGAACCAAATTTCCTGAAACTGGAAGTAATCATTAAAAGAACCACAGAGAGAAATAGAATGCATTTTAATACAGATATGAATAACATATCACATATGCACAAATACATAAACATCTACAAATAGGTTGGATTTTAAAATGTTAAACTTTATGCATAGTTTTTGTTGCTCGATCAAAATCTTATTTTGTATTGTTTAGAAAACTGTTTTTCATTGTGTATGTTTACAAAAAGCATCATTTCTTGAAATAAAATTTTGTGACAAGGTTTTGCTCATCTATAGGTATGTTATGATGCAAAATACAGCTTGTAATTACATATTAATTTTAAAGCCATTTTTATTGAAAAATATGCTATTTTTAGAGAAAAAAAAACATGTTTTGTATGTAAAATTTGGTATATTTTAGTAAATTTAAGAAGTATTGCAAATCTTTTGTTTTATAATTAATTAATTACTTCATAACTTAGTGGTTTGGTAACATATTTTTTAAAGAAGTGAAATATATTGAGTGGGTTTCATTATAAAAGGTTTGGCATAAAAGCAAATTTTTATTAAAATTCAACTAAATATTGCCTAAATTAAAAAAATTAATTAAAATTCCATTATTAAGTTATATAAATTTACAGTTTTATTATCTGTTTTAACTAAAAGCACATGTGCGTGATAAAAATTTAGTATTAAAGAAAAAAAAAAAAAAAAAAAAAAAAAAAAGGCCCCAAAGATAGGTACTACCTCAATGGAATTAGTATTTTATAAGTATGTTTTAAGAATAGTTATTTTTAAGTTCATTCTTGTGTTTTAAATTTCATTTCAGATATAGATTACCAGAAAAAACTTGAAGATATTGCTTTCGAAGTTGTGCAATTAACATTTTTGCAAAATGAAACATTTACTGATGCTAAAAACTTGCGACGAACTGTCGAAAAGTCTACTAAAGATAGAGAAAATCTAGAGCTGCAGAAATTAAGACAGGAAAGTTTTTTTAATTAACAACTTATTAAATCTATTTTAAATTAAAAATTATAGAAATATTTTGTACATTTTAAAAATATTTTTATGCAATTTCATTCTAAGTATTTTAGTTATTTCTGGGGAAATTTAATAATAAAATAAAGAAATTTATTACTTTTTTGTTTACAGTCTGTTAAGTATTGAAATTCATTATAATTAAAATTCATAATGTAAAGCATTTGAATACTTTAGCATTAGCGAGCTAATGTATTTGCTTGACCAGTACTGGTTGAGAATATGGTAAATTTCTTTTTTCCTATAATGAATGAGAACTTCTGGTGAAATCTAATTTAGCAAGACATCAGAGTCACATACTCCTTTAGCGATGTTATCTGTGTTTTTTTTTAGAGATATACCTTGATGGCCAGGGATCCAGCATACCCAGAAACTCAGGGAATGCGAAGCAATACTTTGAAACTCATTAAAAAGCCACAAAATGACTCTCGGTGACTTGATAGAAAGGGACTGTGGCCTGTAGAACTTCAAGCTTCGTTAGAATGGAATCACATGCAGATAGCAGTTTGGCCACCCATATTTTATCCTACTCTAGATGAAAGAGTTAGCCAGAGTGATAAGATAATAGGATCTGGCACCATAACAAGTTTTAGAAAAGGCCTTTAGGATATTGATTCTGTTAAAAGCTTTTTTCCTGATGAAATCTGAGTTTTTGTGGAAGCCCCCGTGCCTCGTAATATAAAAACCTAGAAATTTAATTTCTTCAGAACACCGATAATGCTAAAATCAATTTCATAGTCCCTATGTTTTCTAGAAAAATTGATGACATGACATTTACCTGGGCAGATGGACATCTTTCAGTACCAGCACCATTGAGCAATTAGTCAAAGGCTTCTTCAGTTTTGCACAAAGAATTTAGTTTAGCACAAAAGCACCTAGGTATTTGCACAATAAATAAAGATGTCATCAGCGTACAGCAAATACTTGATTTTATGTCCATCCAAGACTTCAAAGAAATCGTTCATGAAGATAGAGAATAAGATAGGGCTAAGGACTGCCCCCTGGAGCATCCTTCTTCCAGTGGTGCGAGTTGATGAAAAGAGGCCTCTCCAAAACACCTTGATGCTCCTAGTCTGCAGAAAACAATGAACCAGCGAAAGATCAGGCCTATAATGCCACTCCGTATGCATTTCAAGATGAGGCTGTCCACATAAACTGAATCATATGTAGCCTGCAAGTGTAAGGATATCCTCAAAATGAACTTTTTGTCTTTCTTTGCCAAATGGTATCAAGATGTGGCATCTGCAAAGTGGTCTGGCTATCCCAAAATGTCTGGAAGCCAAGTTGCCTATGGTGTAAAATATTATTTTGAAGTAGATGGTTACTTATGTGATTTGCTATCATGGGTTTACAAATCTTGCACATTATAGAGGTCAGAACTATGGGACAATATGACGCAACATATTTTTTTTAATTTCCAGACTTCAAAATTGGGATGATAACAGCTGATGTCCAATTCAGAAGAATATCCCCAGAGCACCAGATGTCAGTATATATCTGAAGTAGGTGCATCAAAGACTGCTCATTCAACCCCTTAAAGAAGGCAGCATTGATCTTGATCCGGTGTAAGCGCCACATCGCTTGAAATTTCAGTTTAAAACATATAAACACTGTGGTGTTTCTTCCGAAAATTATGGTATTGAGGTAGATTTTCTATTTTGGATGAAGCAAAAAATTGAAGACATTGGAATAGAATATTTGACTTTGTTTTCTGGGCCTTGGGCAGTGAGAGTAAAACTATTTTATTATTATTATTTTAACTTGTGTCTGAAATTGCTGTGAGTTCTAAACGCAGTGTCAAATTTTAGATATTGTTATTGCAATATTTAAAAAAATATCAATATCTGTTGATATAATGATAAATAATCCAGCTTTTATATATATATATATGAGAAATTATATGATTAGATCTATTTTTAATTGACTAATAAAGATGTATTTAAGTAAAAGTAATTCAATCAAAATTATATAAAATCTATAATTTAATAAGAAATTATGTTATTATATATCTATAATAATAAAGAGAGAAGGATGTTTGTCTGTCAGCGCTGTTCTGAAGAGACTGCTGCACGTAGAGTTACAAAATTTGGAGGGAAGGTACTTTTTTACATGTAGTTTTGCACCTCGAAGCCCGATTTTCGATTTTTTGTTTAGATGCTTTTAAATAATTTTTTAGCCGATTTTTAGCGCTATTTTTGCGGTTTTATCCCTTTAGTGAAAGGAATTTTCATTCTTTTAACCCAAAATAGCAATTTTTTTTTCTCTTTTCAACAAAGTTTATTCGGAATTTGTACAGCAATTTTTGAATTTTTAACGAATTTTTAATGTGATTTTTAGTGTTTTTTCTCATTTTGCGGCTATTTTTTGAGATTGATAAAAAGAAAATAGTTTTAAACTTTTAGCCTAATGCCCTAAATTTTGTGTTTGTTACGATTTTTAGATTTTAACGATTTTTAATGCGATTTTCAATGCGATTTTTAACGTTTTTTAAAGATTTTTGCGTTCAGCATCTATTTTTTTCATAGTTGTTCTATCAAAAACTTGAGCTGTTGAGAATGCAATAAGTAGTATTTTTTTTGTGAAGTCTACCTAAAATGTCAAAAATTTAGGTACCACTATTTTCAAATAGCAATTTCATAAACTATCTTGAATTCTTGCTTAAGACTGCTACCCCCTCGAGTAATATATCACCTGATAGGTTGTTTAACACAGTATCGTTTTGATAACGTTTTTGAAGAATAGAGTGCGCTAGCTGGTGGTGAAAAATGGAACTAACAGAACGCGATTTTGTTAAAATTTGGAAATATAACAATGCGATTTACTTTAAATTTTAAAATGGTTTATAATACATGATAAAAAATGTAAACAAAGAATGGTGTGACACATTTCAGGGTGCGTGAAAGGAGGGGCGCGAACAAAATTAGGAAATGTAATAAGGAGATCTGTTTTACACTTTAAGGTAGTTTATAACGCATGTTAAAATTTTTAAAGTACTGGCAATGCTCTGGAGAGACTGCTGCACGAAGTTATGTATGAAATTTTACACCTTGAAGGCCGATTTTCAGTTTTTTTTAATTTAATTCATATGCGAATTTTAGTGGGTTTCGAGGCGATTTTTCCACATTAGCGAAAAGGAAAAGCGGTTTCATTCTTTCGATCTAAATTAGTGAATTTTGTTCTCTTTTCAATATAATTTATTTGGATTTCGTGCAACGATGTTTGGATTTTTAGTGAATTATTTAATGTAAATTTTGCCGCTATTATTCGACATTAGTAAAAGGAATTTTGCTTAAAACTTTCAGGCTGATGTATTAAATTTTAGCTGTTAAGATTTATGAATTTCAGCTAATTTTAATGCGATTTTTCGAGATTTTTTGCGTTTGATGTCGGATTTTTGTCATTAATGAGATATTTCCATTTACAACGTTTTACCCTATTAGAGTAAATTTTGACCCCTGTGATTTTTTAATATTAGTGATTTTTAATGCACTTTTCAATGCAATTTTTAGAAATTTTTCGAGTTTTATGGTGATTTTTTGATATTCGGAAGTAAAAATTGATTTCAAACTTTTAATCTAATATAATTTTAGAGATTTTTAACGCGATTTTTCAAGAATTGTTGTGTTCCGTGTCGATTTTTTATTATCTATAAAGGATTTCCTTTTACTACATGATTATTCTGTCGACCAATTTCGCCAAATTATATCAATCGTGAAACAAGCCAAATTATGCAAATAGATGTAATTTTTATGTTAAATAATGAAAGAAGAGATAATTTAGAAAACCATTAATACAAATACATATAAAAATAAGAAGTAAAAACCACTTGATGACGTAACAAACATAGGTAACATGTTTAATGTCAAGTGAATATGGAATTTACGATCCGCCAATTATTGTAGTTTAATCTTATGGTTTGACCCAGATAGTTTCTTGGTCAACCGGATAATCAAAAAGTTCAGATTTCCGATTAGAATATTTTATCCGTTTGATGAAATTCTGATTACTGCGATTTAAAAAATAACTAGCGATATTTAGTGCATTTTTAAATACGTTTTTAATGAACTTTTTAATGCGATTTAGTACTATTTTTTTCGATCCCCACCACAGTGGTGTTTTAACAATTAAAAAATTATTTTGGTTTCAAACTTTTAGCCTAATATAGTAAATTTCACGATTTACCTTTTTTTAATTGTGTCGATTATCAATGTGATTTTTGATATATTTTGTGTTCTTCGTCGATTTTTTTGTAATTCATGTAAAAAAGAATGGTGCTACGTTTTACACGACTAGAATATTTTTTTATTCACGGGATGTATTTACATTTAGCAATTTTTAATGAATTTTTCAATGGTTTTGTATTGATTTTTTGAATCTCACGGCTATTTTTTGAAATTTCGAAAAGGAAATTAATTTCAAACATTTGCACTTCATTTACGAATTTTGAAATTTAGTGATTTTTTAAAGCAATTTTTAGCAATGTTTTCATTATTTCTCACGCTTTGCGCCGATTTTTTCATTCGTATTTAAGAAATAATTCAGATTACACTATTTTACTCTATTAATGTAAATGTTGTCTCCCGCTATTTTTAAATTTTAAACGATTTGTAATGAATTTTTGAATACAATTTTTAGATGTTTTCGAGTCCACGGCGATTTTTTCACAATCGGAAAAGAAATTTTTAAATAATTTGTAGCTTAATGTAGTAAATTTTGACATCAATGATTGAGATTTTTTGTGTATTTTCATTAAATGTTTAGCAAGTTTTGTGTCGATATTTTTTAACTAATGAAAGAGTTCAGATTTCAATGTTTTGTCCCATTATGATAAATTATGTCCGCAGGAATTTAATATAAATGTTTATCTTACTATGACAAATTTTGTCCGGATTTTTGAATTTTACTGATTTTTAATCTGTTTTATAGTGATTTTTCAAGTTCTGTGACAGTTGTTGACATTGGTAAAAGAATTTCGGTTTCTAACTTTTAGCATAAATAGTACAATTTGTTCTCCACGCTTTTATGAATTTTGCCAATTTCTAATGTGATATTCAATGTAATCTTTTGTTAGTTTGGGGGGATTTTAGGTGTTCCGTGTTGACTTTTCCTTATTTATGAACGATTTCCGATTACAATATTTTCGACTGAATATTAAATTTTTACAGCCATGACATTTAAATATTCAGCGATTTTTAATATAGTTTTCGATACGATTTTTAGCCATTTTTTTAAGTTCCTTGGCAATTTTCTGCCATTCAGAAACCAATTTTGATATCAAACATTTTGTTTAATGTAGTTATATTTTGAATGCAATGTTTTATCTCTTAATATGATTTTGGCGTTCCATGCCTACATTTTGTAATTTATGAATGATTTCGATCATAACCCCCCCCCCCCACCCTGCCTTAATATTATTTTTTTAAGCATTGACTTCCAAATATTTAGCTATTTTTAATATAATCTTCAATGTAATTTTTAGCCATTCTTCAAGTTCCGTGGCGATTTTTTTACATCCGGAAATCGATTTCAAACTATTTGGTTAATATGGTTAATTTCTTGATTACAATATTTTATATTATAACAGTGATTTTTTACCCTAGGGATTTTTTAATGTTTTACGACTTTCATTACAATTTTCAATGCAATTTTTGGGCTTTCTTAGTCTTTTTTTTTTTTAACATTATTCAAAGGAATTCGATTTTAAATTTCTAGACTAATAAGAGTTTGGTTTCAAACTTTTATCTTTACGGTAATTGTTTTTGCTCTCTTATTTTGATCTACAGCAATTTTTAATGCATTAATGCAATTTTTAATGCATTTTTTTTTTTTTTAAGTTTACGGCGATTTTTTTCAGATACGGAAAAGGAATTCGGTTTTTAATTACTTCGCTAATATGATAAATTTTCTCCTGTGCGATTAAAGATTTTTATTGCGATTTTTTAGCAGTTTTTTCGTATTTCAATGCTTTTTACATTATCAAATTAATTAGATTCAAAACATTTATCCAAGTAGAGTAAATTTTGAGTTCCGTGATTTTTGAAAATTTTGCCATTTTTAAAGCGATGTTTACGTTTCTTCGCGACCAGCTTCGATTTTTTAGAGGTTCAATTTTTGGCCGAATTTATTAAATTCTGATCTCTTTTCTTCAAAGTTTATTCGAATTTTGAAACACAATTTTTGAATTTTGTTTTATATTTTTATGAGATTTTTAATGTTTTTTGCGATTTGTAAGATTTTTCCACATTAGTAAAAAAAATCCAACTTCAGTTTTCTAACCCATCTCTTTTCAACGAAGTTTAGACTAAATTCGTGCAGCATTTTTAAAATTTGTCGAGGTTTTTATTATGATTTTTAAAGTTTTTTCGCAATTCTTGCTATTTTTTGATGAATCCGGGCAACGCCGGACAGAACAGCTAGTAATTAAATATTCCTGGACAAAGAGATATCTCCAATTACATTAATTACTTAGTTGTTTTTTAATAAAATGCAGTAATTCATTTTCAGTTTATATTGTAATGCTTATCTATAACTATAGTTTTAATATTAACATTACATTGGCAGGATCTTTTAATATTTCGGCTAGAAAACGATAAATTTAACTTGGAAGACAAAATAAATTTTTATAAAGTTCAATGGGCCATCAAAAGAGAGGAAGTTTCAGACTTAAGAAAAGAACTGAATGCTGCACACAATGAAATGGAAGTAAGTACATTTCTTATATTATACAGTATTTTTTTTTTTTTTTTCCATGGGACATGACATAAAATGCTTCAAATTTTCAATTTTTCACTTAAAAAATTAAATATACTCATACATTTTCTAAAATAACATATTTATTCATATTTATGTTTCTCTATTTATTTACTTTATTTCATTCTCCAACACTCAAATATCAATATCTAACTAACATAAAGGTCGTTTCCTTACAAAAGTGCTGCACAGCTCATATGCTCATGCTCTCTGGCAGCAGTGACAGCTCAAAATATGGCAAATCAGTTTATATTTTATATGTCGCTAGTCTCATTTAGAGGCACTCTAGATTTTGCAGATAATAAAGAAACTATTGTATAGATTCAGATGAATATTATGCTATATTCAACATAAGATTAACCAATCAGGATCTATATTTTTGGAAAATTTTTGCTCTTTTCCAAAGTTATGCAAAATGCAAGCTTGTGTTTGATTAATCTTGTTTCAAAACTAGCAAAGAAACTATTTGGATCCCTACCAAACTATTTTTGGCTCCAATGTTAAAGAAGCTTATTGATTACACAAACAACAAATAGATTGTAAGCTGTGTATTTTGATTATTACACATTAACTAACGTCTGTTTGTTTTTTTAATCAAAATTATGAACAAAGGTGCCTCTATAAAAAAAATAACAACATACAAACAGTAAAATTTGATTGGTAGAAGGGATTTTGGACTAATGTTTGTTGACTTAACAAACTTTATCTTACAAGGAAGGTCTCCATTGGGGGCATACTCAGAATTTTTTGAAAAAAATACGAATTAAACTACTCATGTAGATAATAAAGGATCAGTGAAAATTAGCGGCAGAATTACATTATTACTAGATATGTAAAAAAATAAAATAGTTTGGAATAATTGGCGTGAAAAGCTGAAAGCGACGCGGGATTTGGCAAGCAATGCATTTCCTCGCCAAAAGCAGACGATTTTAACGAATCTGAAAATTGATTTTAATTGACTTCACTGTTAAAAATCTGCAGCATTTACTGCAACGTCACTCCACTACTTTCATAGAATATCTCTCTTCTGACCAATGAGAATGCTCCATAGCACGGCGAATTGACCGTGTCATACACTGTTAAAAATCTGCTGCATTTTGTTGCAACGCACTCCACCGCTTGTATATAATATCTCTATTTCAACCAATAAGAAAGCTCCATTTCACGGCAAAGAAACCGTTTTCTATACAAGCAAGGGAATGCGTTGCAACAAAATGCAGCAGATTTTAACAGTGTATTTTTCAATTTGGAACAATTTTAATCAATTTAAATTGTGCTTTAAATGATAAAATATATTAATTTCATTTTGTTATAAGTACATATAAATGTATATGACAAAATTACACTTAAAATAAAGTAAAAATGCAAAACTAAAATTACTTAAACTAAACTTATTTAAATAAATTGAACATAGAAAGTTTTTTCTTTAAAAAGTATTCGAAGCGTAAAAGCGTATTTTTCAAAATTTCGTTTTTGCGCCAACCGGAGATAAACCGCCAAATAAACGAAATTTTTATTATTTTTTTACGGACGTTATAAGGAGGTTCCGCCGAAATTTTTTTTATAAACATATATAACTATATGAGAAGAACATTCTGTAATTTTTTCAGATTTTTCTGAGTATGCCCGTATGGAGACCTTCCTTGTTAGTTATCCATGAGAGCAGGAATGTAGTGGAGGGTATACGGCATATACCTTCTTAATTTTTCTTTAACGAGCAGCATATACCCCCTGTTTCTCAAGAAAGCTTTGTATATACTCTATACAGTATGTATACACTCTAGGATATACTCTCTGCCTTGAGCATATACCCTCTGCTTAGAGCAAATACTCTCTGTTTCTTTTACAACTACACAACTGCATGAGAGTATCATATTATTCTAGAAAGTAGGTTGTCTGTACTTTGGACAAAAACTTCACTATGATTATGCATCTTATGCCTATGCCATTACTGACATGTAAAAAGTCTCTCCATTAAGGGCTTCATTCTAACTGCTATCTATTAAATTTAGATATTTGGGTGTTAACCTTTACGGAGGGGCTGTGACAGCATCTGTCCGGGCTTACATGTATTCTCAGGTAGACACTGAGAGAGCCCCTCCGTAAAGGTTAAAGAAAGCAATCGAGTAATACTGTTTTCATGAAAACAATGACTTCTTCAATATCGAAATATATAATGAAGATGTTCAGAATCATTTCCTTTGATAATTTCAAAGAGATAAAAATGTATCGTTGTTAGGGCAGTTTACACCTATT
This sequence comes from Maratus speculifer, assembly GCA_964019185.1. Classification (NCBI taxonomy): domain Eukaryota; kingdom Metazoa; phylum Arthropoda; class Arachnida; order Araneae; family Salticidae; genus Maratus; species Maratus speculifer. Next base: position 41,784,473 of record OZ025290.1, read on the forward strand.
CTCAATGTAGAAATGCAAGATTGTGTTCGATGTTAGTTCTCTATAAGCATTCAACATCCTCCATGGTATTAAGAAATTAGAATAAAACTTTTCCAAATGACATAGTTTTCTTTGATAAAATCAATACAAAATAGTACGAATGCACACTTTATAAATTGTTGTACTGAAGATCAAACAACATTTGAACTTAGGCAAACTTTTATTTTCCATAATAAAATTATTTAAACTTAATTTTAGAATATAAATTATCCTTTTATTCAATTATTTCAGTAAATCTTAAAAATAATTAGTATAAAAGTGTCAGTTATAACAAGGTAAACGAGGATATTATTCTAGTATTTGATGAAGAAACATTTTCCCTATTTTATTTCATTTTATTACATGACTTTGGATAAGCTTGTAAAAATATACCAAAAGTGGTAGTAATTTTTAGCTTAAAAGCCATTTCACTTTTGGCGACCTTGGATCATTAGATTCTCTTATTTTTACTTTTACATCATATAGTTTTGTCCTGTATTTGATAACAAGGGATTTCATATGGTCACTCCACAGCCTATTATATATATATGAAAGGATAAAAACTAGACTCTTTTTAAAAATTTAAACATAAAATTAAAATTCAAAAGTTTAAAGTTCCAACTAACATTTTTAACTTTAATTCTAAAAGTTTAGAGAAAGTAGAAATGTGAAATTTTATCCTGCTGGGTCAGTTTAGAAAGGTCAAGATATGTAACTCAATTAAAATTACCCTTTAAGGTAAGGACTTATCTTTGGTATTATTTCTCCTTCAGTGGCTTGATGTCAAGGACATACCCTTTAAATCTTTCCAGACACCGTTTATGGTATAATTCAATATTGCAGGATCATGATTATGTAAGCAGGAAGGAGTTTTTCCTCAGGCAAACTATTTATAGAAGAACGTCTGTCGTTGGTCGAACAGTTTCATGTTTTTAATGGCTTTTGAGTTTGTTTTTAATGCAAGTGATCTTATTTATAAACAATGTTCAAGTGTTTAAATGTGGGAGATGATAACTAGTTCTGATATGATGTTCCTGTTTTTAGTCAAGAGTTGAAAGATTAATTGAATGGAGATTTGCTTTGTTGACAGACAGAATGGAGATTTTTATTGAAAGTTAGCCAGCTATAATAACCACAGGCAGTCTGGGCATATTATTTTTAAATATAAAATGTAATTTACTAATAGGTTTTGAATACTTAGAGACATATTTAATCTTTGGTGTCTCAGTTTTTAATACTTCTAAAAATAGTTAGTTAATGTTTTGCTTCTTTTGCTAGATAACCCATTGATGAGATTTTTAGCAATATCTTTCTTTCACAATTGGATCTTTTAGACATTATCATGTATTATTGAGGCTCAGGGTACTAGTCCATAGTTGTGATTGTTAATTGATTTTATGTCATTGGACTCATTGCAATTGCTCTAATTTCTGATAGATAGGCCACACCAATAAAAAAACAAGAGATAAAAATTCAAATTTTCATCAGATAAGCCACACAAACAAAAAGGCACAATCTATTCTCTTTGACCAATTTTGCTAATTTAATACCAAACATGAAAATACATTCTTTGAATGCATTTAAAAAAAATCAATACTTTCAATAAATTAATATAACTTGCTAATATATATATATAATGCAATTTATTTGCTTATGAAGAATTAATCTGTTTCCTAAAAGGTATACCACAGAATAAAGCTGAAAAAGAAAATCCAAATAAATCATTAATAGTTTATTTCAAGAACCTTAAAAGAAGCAATATAAATTTTCCATGGAGCCATAATCCTGACTTCAAAAGAAAACAAATGTATAAAATAAATAAGTAAATAAATTAAACTTAAACAGCACGTAGAGCGATAAGATTCAAAAAGCGCTCATAAACTCAATTATCTTTTGTACCTCAATGCGACCTTGACCTAAGACTGGATGACAGAAAAAAACTATTTTATAACTTTTTTGTAATTCATTCTCTTGCTCTTATCATTTTGTTATATTTTAAGCTGAAAGTGCGATAGAGAAAAAAAAAACTTTTAACCTTTCTTTCAAAATGACGTTTTATAGAAATAGTTGTTGAAATTGGCCAAAAATTTGTCATTTCTCATGCGACCTTGACCTAAACAGGGATAGGCTTTAAAAAAATTCAGAGACAGATGAAAAGTAGAAAAGGATAATAAAGATTTTCCTTTTTCATAATCTGTTTCCGAATGAAATGTGTAAAAAATATATTGATTTAAAAATAAAATGAATTATACAGTATCTTTTGGTGAAAAATAAATAGATTTAAAAAAAGTTGTATGTTTCACTTTATCCTATTTCTTTAAAAACACTCTTTTTTTCTCATTAGTCTGAATGTGCAGGTAGTCATGTAAATGAGATTTCTGACAAAATCCCTTTTTACACAATTCACAAGAGAAAGATCTTTCTTTGGTATGAATACAGAGGTGGGTATTGAATTGAGATTTTTGAGAAAGTCTTTTGTTACAGACCTCACAGGAGAAAGGTTTCTTGTTGGTTTAAACGAAAAGCTGTGTAATTAAATTAGATTGCTCAGAAAATAATTTGTTATACACCACACATATGAATAGTTTCTCTTTAGTATGAATGCACTGGTGAATGATTTTCTTTTCAGATATACAATTCAAATATACTTTTAGGACATAAAAAACTGACAAATGCTGTTATTTTTAAACTATGTATAATCAAAAGATGTTTTTCATTGTTATGGTAAAGACAAAAGACATTGCATGAAAGAAGAAAATTACATTATCAGAGTCGTTTATAACTCGATAAATTATTTATGAAAAAAATTCATTTTGATTCCAAATCCCTTCAATAGCCACACCTGGTGATTTTATCCTTTTACGTTAAAAAAATGTGTCAGAAAGTTGTGCGTTGATTTGAGAACAACTTTTATAAGAATACCTAAAAATTTTAAGAATTAAAAAAATTAAAAGTGACTATGACTATGAAAAATGTAGCGAGTTACGATTTGAGAACAAAGTTAAACGTTGCTGTTATAATGAAACATTGAAAGTCAGAGTATCAAAATACCAGAAAGACTAGAAAACTGAATATTATTGAAACATCTTTTTAAAGGGTGTTCTGAAATTTAAGCTTCTTACTTTCTGATGTATTCACAGAGACATTTTCATTCTTAAATGCATGAAACTTGCAAGTTTTAGAATTCACATGACCAAGAAATTGCATGGTATTTTCTCATTCTCTTATAAAATCAATGAATCTTCTAAAAGAAGTTCTCAAAAAGGTGTTTTAGTGACTATAATATTGTTGATTTGATTGCAGAAACATGTGAAATACGATTTGTGACATTAAAAGCAAGTTAAAAGAAAACCATTTTACTTTTTCGTAATAATTACAAATGCTGTGTTTCTAAAACGGCACGGTACTGATAATTCCATATTTTCATATACTTATTATAAACATAATTTAAGAATATGATAGAGTTTGAGAAAGTCTCATATACATGCAATTTCAAGGTGACAGAAAAACATGGTTCTTAAATATTTATAAACGTGTTTTATTAAACCATATTTTTGCATCGTCTTTAGTTCTAGGTCCTTGACAAAATTAGCCTTTTTTAAACAGTCCCTTGATGAAACTCATTTTTTCTTATGAACCTTTGATGATTTTTTTTTTTTTTTTTTTTTTTTTTCTGAGATCTTTTGATGAAATTTGCATTTGTCTCATGATCTTTTGATGAAATTTAATTTTGTCCACAATTTTTTGATGAAATTTATTTTTGCCCACAATATTTTGATGAAATTAGTTTTTGCCTACAATCTTTTGATGAAATTCATGTTTTTTTCCTACAATCCATTGACAAAATTAGCGTCTATTCTTCAGTCTTTTAGTGAAATATGTGTTTTTCTCATGTTCCTTTGACAAAATTCGCATTTTTTTTTTACACCATAAAGATGAAATTCACATTTTTTTCGATCCTTTCATAAAATTTTTGTTATTTCTGTGATTTTTTGATGAAATTTATGCTTTTTCTGTGATCTTTTTGGACAAAATTTGTACTTATTCTAAAATAATGATTAGCAAAAATCGATTTTTTTTCAAAGACCATTTGCCAAAGTTCACAAAGTTTTTTTAAAGCCAAATTTCCAGATTGATGGGTCATTTTTAAAAATTTTAGGAATCAAATGGCTAAAATTAAATTTTTGAAAATTCAGAATATAATCACTCTTGCAATACATATTGCTGCAGAGAAAAAAATCACTGTACTTGCTGTCCCAGGAGAAGTGCTGCACTAAGGATGTTTTTAACTCATATGTGCCATGGTTTTTCTTCTTAATATTATGGTACAATTGTGCAAGGTGATTGTGTGTTTATGATTACATTTGCAATGGTAATGTTTTTAATTTATCATTATCACTATCTGTAATGAAAATTATTTTTTGAATGCCATTAAATTGTAATTACATTACATATTAATCAGATTGCAAATTTGCCCAGCTCTACTGGAAAAGAAGCAACACTTGTATTTTTTGCCTGGCCTTAAAATAACATTTCACATTTTAGAGAGTTTTAAACATGTATCTGAATTGGATTGAAACACTTAGTTTCTATTGCACTCTTCTCTTGGTGATACATAATTTAATATTTTCAATATTTAGATAATCAGCTATGAGAAACAGCAGATAGTTCATCAGTGGAAGCAAAGTCTAGTATCCTTAGGGAAACAAGACCGAGTTCTATCTGAAATACGTAATTCTGTTAGGTAAATCATTTAAATTTGATATTCAGATAGCATAATATTGCATTTTATTTGTATTATATTATATACAAATGCTATAATTCAGTCTCTTTTGAAATTAATGATGGCAAATATGTAAATTGAAATTGGATGTGGTTTAACCCATTTTGAACTGTTTTTCTATAAGTAAGACAAGTATATTAAAAAAATTAAAAGTAAAAATAATAACTGTGAAAATACAGTGTGACTTCTAAAGTTTCCCTTTTTAATGATGTTCTTGAGGAGAGGATATTTATCATGTGTATTAGCCCACAAGGTTACTGGACTTTAATATCATTGAGCATGTATGGGATGTTCTTGGGTGGAGTTTCTCAATTTATTTTTATCTCATGGCCTTTTTGGATGCAGGGGTTGACTTATGCAGGGACATGTGGGCCAGTTGCTCTGAACCTAACCCTTTCTTAAGCCCTGCCCCCATGATAATATTTATGATTTTCATTAAAATGTGCCAAATGATCAAAATTGGCCAAAATTAACCAAATTTCACATATTTTCAAACAGTTTGGAAGAAATGCGGTCCCGCTTCTCCTCTCTATTTCCAGTATCCTCCCCCAATGCAGAAATCAAACCATATCATTAGAAAACTAATGCTTGAAATTTTATTATGATAACTTGGTATTCTATTGTTTTCAAAAGAAATTCTTTACTAACATTTTCATCATAACATTGCAAGTTAAAACGATTATCTATGGCCAGTTTGAGGCAATTTCTTTTAGACGTCTTATAACATACATAGATAAAGTAAAAGTTTGTGAAAAAATACTTGTATTAACAGATCTATCATTTCTTCTACTATTATTCTACTAGAATTTTTCTTAAAGTTGTGACCATCTTTTCATGTTACCATGCATATAAATGTGAGCAATGCTGGTACAAAATTTGTGCATACTTACAATATCGATGAATTTTAATACTAAGCTCTTCCACATTATTCACAAAAAAAATCTATAGATAATTAGAAAGCGGGAGGAGCAGCATAATGCTTGCCCTGGAACCCCACATAGCCTAAATTAAGTCCTGCTTGGATGTATATAGTTTTACTTTTGCATGAATGTGTATTTATACTTTTTAAAATACTTAATTATGATGATAAGTAATGTGAGAAAGGATTTATTTTTCAATTTGTTTATAAACATAATCAAAGTGCAGCATCATAGCTAATGTAAACATAATATTTTATTATAAATTATATTCTAAAAATGACAGTTTTTTTTTTTCTTGTTAAATATATGAAATGTATCTGTTCTTAATATTTTTTAGAACATTAAAAAGCTCTTCCCAATATGATCTAAACTCCTCTACCCCCACTATGACACCACAAACTTTAAAAACATGCTAATTTGACTGGCTTTTAAAAAATTGTAAAATATTGATTTTTTTTTTTTTTTTTTTTTTTTTTTTTTTTTTTTTAAAGGAATGATGTCCCTGTAAAGAGGCTTCCATTCATTTCTCTTTGACTGAAGAGTTTTAAGGTCAAATCAGCTGCTTTTAAAGATCTACTGGCTATTTACATGTTTGATTAAACAAAATCAGTTAAACAGTGAATAAAGTCTCTGCCTCTTGGTATTTTTTGAACTGTGTATATAAAAAAAATAAGTAAGGTATTTCAAATGTATCATTTAAATCTGGTGTAATTTTCACAAAATTTTTCTTTCTTTTTTAATGTTCATCTAAAAATATTTTTGTTGTTTAAAAGAAAATATTTGCGCCGTCTTAGAATTCACAATGATAGTTAAAATGATCATTTCAAAAGATAAAGTTATTGTCTCGTCTAAATATATTTTTCAATTTTAATTGCTTTTCAATAAAGCTTGATCATTTTATATATGACATAATTTCTTTTACTTGCTGCTTTTAATGCACATTCAATGTATGAAAATGTTTGAAAGAACTTACTAAAAAAAAAATTTTTTTTCTTATATCATCAGTAATGTGCTATTATGACAATGAAATTAATAAGTTATTAAGTAAAGGCTTTGATCTTTGATTTTATGTAATGATAAGTCGCAAAAATTATGTCACTGTGACTTAATTATAATTCAATGAAATCTAAAATTAACATCTTTCTCACTGTCACAAAATATATATGCATACTTTTTATATTCATATTCACTATTTTAAATATATTTTAACTTGCAATTGATTATTAATAAATACAGTTAAATCTCTATATTACGAAATCCATCGTTCAGTCAAAAAATCCGTTATATAGAAAAATTCGTTGAATAGAGAACGGTAAAAAATTTTCCTTTAATGTTTAAATTTTGAAACAGAATTGTTTTTGAGGTGTTTAACTAAGTTTTTGAAATATTTAATGGATTTTTTCCACAATCTCAAACATTTCGCCATTTTTTTTTCCAGTGTCTTATTGATTATTTTCAAAATTATTACTTTATCAAAGAGAGTTATGCTTATCGTAGAAGCAATTTTATACAGTTGCAGTAGACGATAACACCAGCATAGATGACATTTAGTAACAATTCTTCATTCAAATGATCCCCACAACAAAAAATGCTCCGAGGCGTACAGACAAGAAACATCCACTCTAAACTCTAAAATTAATGAGAGATAATTTAGGTAGATGAAAACCTTCTGAAAAAACGACCTTTTCTGCAATTTCCCCCGTATCCCTTCCTTATTCATGCATTACTATCCAAACCAAGAAACGAACAGCATTTTCAAGACGACAATAGAATAGTTTTATCTTTTAGGATGCTTTGTGACAATTGCAAATCGCTTCAGTAGCAAGCATATGTTTCAAACTTTTCCAAGAACAAATGCTCATCTTGGCTAAAACAACGTCAAGTGTGACCATGCAAAAAGGATAATTTTTCTTGGGGGGAGAATGCCTATTTTTTTAATATAAGGAATAAGGTAGAGGAATTTAGCTATGAGATATGAACCAGAAATCAACGAATACAAGTTATTCTACAAATTATTTGAAGCACTTTCTGAACATATGAAAGAACATTTTTGAAAAAAAATTCGTTAAATGGAGATATATATTTTGCTATATGGAGATTGTTTTTAATGTAATCATGAAAAAATTGACCGTTCCTACAAAAAATCGTTCATTGGATAGAGTTTCGTTATAGAGAGACTTGACTGTATATTCCAACACTTTATGTCATGTTTGCCAGTTACAATTTTGGATGAAATATGAATTATTTTTACCATGACATCATTTTTTACTAAGCCGTCTGAAATGAATGTCTCAATTTCTGTGCCAGGAGAATGAAAACAATATAATGTAACAGCTTCATGAGTAAAAATGGGTTATTTCAAATTTAACACCATTTTTCTTTTAAATAGTTATTTTTAATTGTAATACAATAATGGCATCCATAATGATATTTTGATATCACATTTTTTTAACCATTTGAAAAATGGTTGTTGTTTTCGGGAGAATGGACCCGATGATGTTACCACTTTTGAATGATGTTACCACTTTTGAATAATGTTACCACTTTTGAATTTAAATTAAATTCTTTATTTTTAGAAGAATTTTTATTTGAATTTAAATTAAATTCTTTACTTTTAGAAGAATTTTTATTTGAATAGTAAATTAAAATGGTTAAAATCATTGTAATAAAGGAGAAAACTAACAAATTTAAAAATGGGTAGACGGAAATTAACAGATACGGAAAAAGCCGAAGCCAAAGAAATGAATGAACGTGAATATCGCATTCAATGATATTAAACACAGTCAACATGTATAAGTTGCTTATTAGTTTGGCGATTCGTATCATTTGGCGAAATTGGTCGACGGGATAACTGAGTAATACTGTATTTGGTTTGGCGCAAAAACGTCTTTCAATGCAGAAAATGATAAAATCAAAAGATTATTGAGCCGCTGAAAACCAATTACGTGTTGAAAGGCGATCACGAAACAGGAAGCAATTTAATGCCGAACCGATTAATTGTAAAACATCATGTCGCCAGGGCGACCAATCCACTAGCCATGGCGTTTTACTATCGGTCGGTTCTAACCAGGAAAATTTGAGTGCCAATAGTGATTCTAACAAGCCGGAAAATGTTATAGCTATTACTCTTGATTTTCCACCACCTAAAAAGAAAACTAAAAAGCAATCGGCTTGGGAAAAACTGGGAAAAAACTTTTTTGATTCGATGTCTGATGGACCCATTCACAGATGCATGTGCTGCGATCGATTTTGGTTTAAAACCTCCATCACCAAAATTCTGCTCTGTAAAATCAAACAATATATGCCAAAGTCTTACAAGTATAACAGTATATGCCAAAGCTGTATTTTAATAATGATTACTTTTGCACCAACAATGTTAAATAGTTTGAAATGTTTCTTTCGTCGCCAACTTTTATGCTTGGCGACAATAGAGTGATATAACTTAAACGAACCGTACCTTCAAATTGCAGCATGTATAAAGTCATTTATAGCAGTGGCACGGATAATACACAATAAAACAACTGGTATTTAGCTTAAAATGATAGATGAATGTATCGAGTGAAACATTTTTCAAATGGTTGGGGTAATTTCTTAAATTACAATTTTTTTTTCATTTATCTCTTAAATAATCAAAGTAACCTGGTTGCCACCAATGCAAAGAAATTTCTATAAAACAACTTTTAAAATTAAATTTAAAAATGGGATTATTAAAAAAAAATAGTGAGTGTGGGCACATGTACAAGTAATATAATTTAATTTTAAAAAAATAATTATCCCTCAATTTCTGTGTCAGAAGAATGAAAACAATATAATGTAACAGCTTCATAAATAAAAATGCATTATTTTAAACGAAAAAATGTGTGCGTACGGCATCCGCCGTGAGCAGGAGAAAATCTCCCGCGAAACAAGCGACAATGTACAGCAGGAGCGATGTGCTAAGCCGGTCGAATCTGAATGATCATAAAACCCTGAAATGCAATGAATAAGACAAATACGCTATGCGCTTGTTAAGTACAAAAGAAGGAGCTATAAATAAAATATTATTGAAAAGAGAAAAATATTGTACTGAAAATAAAGATTACGTAAAAATATGGATTTTAAACAGCATATTTAGCTAAAATATGTGGAAAAATGAGGAAACAAAAAAACATGTCATGACATACATCGTATTTAGATAAAATATGTGGAAAAATGAGGAAACAAAAAACATGTCATGATATCTATCATGACAACCCCCTCTAACAGTACGGCTGGATTCGCCCTTAGCAACATTGCTAAACAGGAAATTCTGCCATTCAAATAATATGGATTAATGAAAAGATAAATTAAAACTTGGGTTTTAACAATAGTAAAATACATTATTAAAAGAAAGGATAAAAAAAAAATTTTGTGATATAAATAAATCAATGTATTCAAATTTTAATGTTTATTGGCTAGTTTTAGATGTTCATCAATACTTTTAAATCAGCATAATTTTATTTATCTCTTTTTGAAGAACATTATTTTTGAATGTCTATTTTTTCCCCATAGGTCATTTGAGGATGGAATGCAAACATTACAAATGGAAATTACATCATATAAAAAATCTGTTAGAAAAGAACTGGAAAGAAATGAAATGCTTACTGTTACTTTACAGTATCGGGAATCTGACATTGCTAGATGTGAACGGGAGTTAAAAGATGCAGATGAAAAGAAAAATAGTTTGTTGGAGGAAACGGATGTGATTAAGAAAATAATTGAAATGACAGAAAATGAACTTATCTTTTTAAATGATGTAATTATTTATTTTACAAATTTTTATTATGATGCATCATATTGTTTTCTTTTTGTCCTAGTTTTGATCAACAAATACAACAAAATCTTCATGGTAGATAACTCTAATTATCAAATACTTTCTCCATCTCCATCACATATATATTTATGTTCTTTTAGTCCTGCACAGCAAATACTAGAGCATTGGCCAAAATTTTCAGGCCAGACCCAGCTTGGTCCAAACAAAATCTATCTTGGCTAAGTCCAATTTAAAAGTTGAAAGTTCATCCTTTTAATCTAAAAAATAAAATATTCTGTAAAGTTCATTTAAATTCTTCAACTTTTTAGCTCACAGGCTATCATAGCCTGAGAGCTTATGTGCCCGTCCGTTCTGTATGTATGTGCGTAACGCGATAACTCATGATAAAAATATCGGATCCACTTGAAATTTTGTATGTAGGTATATCCTGACAAGGCGCTTCCCTGATTAGTTTTTGGAGTTCATTCGATATGTATAAGAGGGGGAACGGGGGGCTCATGCCCCCCGTTAGTTGATATAAATGGGATTTTCATGCAGAATTAAGTTTTCGTTCAAAATTTAGATTAGGATCATTCTGATGAGGCGATTCCGTGACTATTATTAGGTGTTCATTGAATAAGTATAAATAGGGGGACAGGGGTTCTAATGCCCCGCCCCCCTTAATTTATAGAAATGGGATTTTCATGCAGAATTAAGTTTTCGTTCAAAATTTAGATTAGGATCATTCTGATGAGGCGATTCCGTGACCGTTATTAGGTGTTCATTGAATAAGTATAAATAGGGGGAACAGGGGTTCTAATGCCCCCCCCCCCCCCCCCCCCCGTTAGTTGATATAAATGGGATTTTCATGTAGAATTAAGTTTTCGTTCAAAATTTAGATTAGGATCATTCTGATGAGACGATTCCGTGACTGTTATTAGGTTTTCATTGAATAAGTATAAATAGGGGGAACAGGGGCTCTAATGCCCCCCCCCCCCCGTTAGTTGATATAAATGGGATTTTCATGCAGAATTAAGTTTTCGTTCAAAATTTAGATTAGGATCATTCTGATGAGACGATTCCGTGACTGTTATTAGGTGTTCATTGAATAAGTATAAATAGGGGGAACAGGGGTTCTAATCCCCCCCCCCGTTAGTTGATATAAATGGGATTTTCATGCAGAATTAAGTTTTCGTTCAAAATTTAGATTAGGATCATTCTGATAAGGCGATTCCGTGACTGTTATTAGGTGTTCATTGAATAAGTATAAATAGGGGGAACAGGGGCTCTAATCCCCCCCCCCCCCCGTTAGTTGATATAAATGGGATTTTCATGCAAAATTAAGTTTTCGTTCAAAATTTAGATTAGGATCATTCAGATGAGGCGATTCAGTGACTGTTATTAGGTGTTCATTGTATAAGTATAAATAGGGGGAACAGGGGTTCTAATGCCCCCCCCCCCTTAATTTATATAAATGGGTTTTTCAAGCAGAATTTTCAGATTTCGTTCAAATCTCTGAATAGTTTTGGAAGTTTAATGGTTAAGTATAAAAGAGGGGGATAACTCCTTTTAAATTATATAAATGCTAAATGGGTTTTTATTAAGAATTATCTAATTTGCTCTGAATTTTGGATATAGATTTTTTATATGATAAAGCGTGTCTTTGATAGTATAGGAGGTTCAATGATTAAGTATAAAAAAAGAGGAAAGAAGAGAGCTGTTTCCCTTTCTTAATTTTTTAACGGAATTAACCCTTGAAAATATAAGGCTTTAATGTACAATTAGTATTTGTAGCCTGTGAGCTCAATGCCATCAGTTTAACTGGGCAGTATTCTTTATTTATACCTTGAAACAAAGCATGTACACACATGCACATATGTGTATGATTAAGTTAAAATATCCTGTTTAAAACTAACAATAACTAGTAAATTCAAGTATTGTTAGTCAGGTTCTTACTCTCTTGATAGTCATTTGAATAACATCAGAAGCTTAAGCAGACAGCAAAAATTTTCCTTTCAACTTATTTTTCATTTTATTAATTAATAATATTTATGTATGCATGTAACTAATAAAATTTAAACACCATATTTATTTATGCAATTTTTTTACCTCATTTTTGAAAGATTATTGCAAAGAATTTTGAATGATTGAGTGAGTTTTCATGTAAATTCAACTTTATATGACTTATTGTTTTTCACTTTTGGAATTGTTTTAAAATTTTAGTTAAGCTTGGCTTCATGTATAAAAAGGAGTAAATTCTCAATTTCCCCCCCCCCCCCTTGTTTTTAACTACACATAAAAAAGCATATAAATAGAATAAGTTATGCATCCATGAACCTGATTCATTCTGTAATCACCCCTTCCCCTCCTCGCTCTCCCTCTATTGTTCCTTTCAAAGCCGGGAAAGAGAATGTATAATGATAATAAATAAGGGCACTGATTTTAAAATAAGAAATAGTAACCTTTTCCCTTTTTTTTTTTTCTTTTTCCTTATATTATCTTAAAAGTGATCATTATTTATCATGTGCAAAATTAAGAAAACAGAGCTTCAACACCTTATTTTTTAAAGAATAGAATCACAAATTCTTTTAATTAGCTGCTGAAACATAATATAGGATAATTAAAACTATTTTTACGTTAGCTAGAATTTCTATACAAATGTAACAAGTTTTAAATGAGACAAATTCTGTAATAAGTTCTAAACGATACTGTAAAATGTCTAATATTTTGGTTGATTTCCATGTCACCATCAGAATATAAGTACTCAATAACAGTCAGTAACTGCTGATGATCATTACTGCAATATTTAACATCTTACTCTACTTTCAAAAGAAAGTGCTTATTAATTGTGTAATGTAAAATTTTGTGAATTTTTCAAAATGAAAAAAAAAAAAAAAAAAAAAAAAAAATGGTCTCAAAACTTCACTCGGTATCAAGTCTTGCATATAAGAAATGTTACAACTTCTGCATCATTAGTTAAAAGCATAGTTCTTTCATTACTATAGTGCAAAGTTTTTCTCTTCTTCAGTGAATTTACAATTATTGGCCTTTGATGTTTCATTGTTGCTGATGTAAGGCCTTTCTTTTGCATATCAAGTTTTTGCAATTAGAAGTGTTTTATAGCTTTCTCTGAATATGGAACAAAATGCAGTTTTATATAGGTAAAAGTTTTGCAGGATTTAAGTGGTTCTTGGAAGTACTTTAAACTGCATCATTTTGCAAAAGAGCAAAAAATCTTTAAAAATTTTTTCTTTTCTTTGAGATTTTTTTTTTTTTATTCAGACATTAAAAATAAAAGAAATATATTGAATATAGGAAACAAAATCTTAGATAATAAACCCTTCTAACCCTCCTTTCTTTAGAAAAAAAAAAGTGTGACATAGCTTTTGTTAATAAAATTTTGGTAAAGAAACAAAGATTTCCATAAGTTTCACATCCAGGAAATGATAAATTGAACTACTAAAATAAGATTCCAGTTGTACATCATCTCATAATTTTCTTTCCTTAATAAATTAAAAATGAAAACTTAGTTTTGATTTGATTTTAAGTATCTAAATTAGCAAATTGACTTATTGTTTCCTGCGATTTAGTTTTAATTTTCCTCTTCTAAGAGACTGCAGGTAATTTTCTAACCATTAATGCTACATCACCAAACACGTGATACATTATAATTTTTTGTTGAAAATTAATCTCTCTAACTCAAGATTTCTCTAAATTAGCATAAATTTTTTATACTCTAAATTAATCACTCGTATGAAAAATGTTTACTCCACTGCAGAATTTACAGCAGTTTGCATTGCTCAGAAAAAAATGTAATATGATCATCAGAAGTCTGCTAAGGTTGAAATTTCCACGCCTGGGCCCTGCCCGACTCATAGAAAAGAGAAATTTGGCTTGGCCCATATGAAAAAAATATTGACCCCACCTGGAAAAAAGTTAAAACTTACACCCAAGTGAATTTCTACAAAATATTGATTTTTACTTGTACAGAGAAGATTAGATTAAAAAAAAACTTAAGCTTATTTTTCCTTTCATGTTTATAACCTTCTTTTATATACAAATTGCCTTAGGCTGTGATATTTATGTTTTTAATGGACCTCTATTTGTTGTATGTAACTGTTTTATTTGTCATTAATATATTAATCCACATTCCATGTAATGGGAGAAAATCTAAAAAATGATATGCAGTAAAATTTTCTAAGACTGAATCAAATAGGAAAGAAAATAAATTATTTATGAACAAGTTCCCTTCTTGCAGGTGTAAATGTATTATGTATCTAATTTCTCATGCATTATTGTATATTGATTTTGTTTGGATGAATACATTTTTCAGCTTGAAACAAGATTCTGTCATAGACAGGATCTTTTTCATACATGTTTTACTATATTTTAATTTAGCTACATTTTAATAAGCCTTAAAATCTACAATTCTTTAAAAATAATAATTTTTAATGTTTAACTGTAGAACAACGACAATTTAAAAATATAATGCATTTTTCACAAACATTTTTAGGCCAGGTCAATACTTACTGATTTTTGAACAGACCTGACCACACTGAGACAATTATTTTCATACACAGTGGTTCAAAAACAGGATTGAATATTTTGGCCCGTGAAGACTAAGAAGAATGAAATCAGTCTCGGCTCAAAATGGGATAAATAAGTTAGGCCTGACCCAGCCTAATCCTCCAGGCTCAATTTAACCCAGAAAATGAATGAAAATTGGCCCAGCCAATGCAGATCTCTAATAATCTCTAACAATATATTTGATGAAAATGAAACATTTGTTTGATAATAGTGTGGATAAAAATGTTAAATAAGCAAAGCAAACAGGGATGAATTTATAAGGAACATCAGTATGATTTTTGCATCATATCATTTGAAATGTTACAGTTAGAAACCTATGAAACAGTTCTTTATCTGGAATTTACATATTTAATATTAATTATTCTTTAAAATGTTATTATCATTTTTTTAATAGTACAGTAGACTCCCTCAAATCCCAGCCCTAAAATCCATACATAGTTTACAGATGTAAACAATGAAACATTCAGTTCAGATATGGAGACAAAATTTGACTATTTTAGTTTTATATCAATTTCATATATATTTTAATTTATAATTTTTGTTAATACAGTGGACTTTCTCTATTCCGAACACTCATGGGACCGACCAAAAATGTTCAGATTATGGGGGTGTTCAGTATAGAGAGAGAATCGGAAATGCATTACTACTATTACTATGTATTGAATTTACTGTCGATATAAAATATTTAGCATAGTTAGTATTACCATTGTGCAATACCAAATTAAATTTAGTCAGTTTTGTACTGTACCATCTCATCTTTTTTTATTAAAATTTTTTCACAAAAACATACATTTACATTACAATACTCCTCTTGAAAACATAATCAGTATATTACTTAAACGAATAATTTTAGACTGTTTTTGTATTGTATGTACTCATACAATGCACATGTTATCTGGCTGTTTAAGAAGTAAAAAAGCTTTGAGGTGATGTTCAGACACATAGTTCAATGTTCCATGGAAAAGTAACATGTCAGTTTATAGACTTAGGTCTTTAATCAGTCTCTTAGTCATTTTGCTTGAATGTAATCATTGTCGTCTTATTTCATCAGTCTCTTCTTGTTTCGCTTCTCTTTCACTTTCCTCTTCCTCTTCAACAATGTTGTTTTTGCAAACCATGAGGATTTCATCTGTTTTGAGATAAGCTCCAAGTTTTGTTTCAGTATGAAGCTTCTGAAGAATTGATTTTTAATGGTCTTGATTACACTTTGATCCAGTGGTTGGATTATAGAAGTACAGTTTGGTAACAGGAACTTCAAGGTTATGTTGCTCAGCTGCATGTTTGTAAGTAATCTGGTATTAACAACAACAACAATTTTCTTTTTCTTCCTTTCTCTCTTCATTATCTCGTTAATTCTCTCGAACCACTATGAGAAAATTATAAATATCATCTACACTTTCCGATTTGGTTTATAGTGTGTAGGCAGTGATGCGATCTTCACATTTTTTAAACATTTTTCAATCAGAAGTGATTTGAGCTCCTCATATATAAAACTGGTACAGAGCATAATGGCAAATCTTTCTTTTGACATTTTCCCAACTATGTAATTTTCGCTTCTTTTTGCTTGAGTTTTGTTTGGAAGAGCTGTGAAAAACAGGTCTGTTTCGTCAGCATTGAAAATGTTTGCTGTATCAAAATCCTTCATTTTGTTCAGAAGTTTTATTTTCTATTCTTCCACAGTGTCGATATTTACATCTGCAGTTTCACCATCAATATTTTTGAATTCGGTGTTATGTTAAATTTTGAAATGAGTCAACAATCCTTCTGATGCCTTTAATTCTGCAATTTTCTGCTTTTCTGAAAAATCTGAAGTAGGAGTCCAGTGGCAGGATGATTCTTTGTTCTCATTTGACAAAAAAATTTCCAAGCATTAATGTTTGTGTTCTTGTTTTCTGCTTTCTATTTCAAAATTCTATAGTTATTTGAATTCGTTAAACCTTTTTATTTTTCTGTAACAAGTTTCACTGAATTTCCATGATGTGGGAATTTCCTGAATTCAAATTCCAAACACATGTTCAGTTTACAGAGATGTGAGGTGAAAAAGGGGATTGAAAGTAACATTTATAATATCGGGGTGTTCAGATTAGAGGGTGTTCAGAATACGGAGAGTTTATCTTATGTTAAGTCTATGGAATTTTGCTGGGACCATCCAAATGCGTTCATAATACCGGGGTGTTCAGATTAGAGAGTGTTTAGATAGAGAGAGTCCACTATATTGTTGAATTCATGATTTTTCATGAAGGATGTTTGCTGTATCAAAATCCTTCATTTTGTTCAGAAGTTTTATTTTCTATTCTTCCACAGTGTCGATATTTACATCTGCAGTTTCACCATCAATATTTTTGAATTCGGTGTTATGTTAAATTTTGAAATGAGTCAACAATCCTTCTGATGCCTTTAATTCTGCAATTTTCTGCTTTTCTGAAAAATCTGAAGTAGGAGTCCAGTGGCAGGATGATTCTTTGTTCTCATTTGACAAAAAAATTTCCAAGCATTAATGTTTGTGTTCTTGTTTTCTGCTTTCTATTTCAAAATTCTATAGTTATTTGAATTCGTTAAACCTTTTTATTTTTCTGTAACAAGTTTCACTGAATTTCCTTGATGTGGGAATTTCCTGAATTCAGATTCCAAACACATGTTCAGTTTACAGAGATGTGAGGTGAAAAAGGGGATTGAAAGTAACATTTATAATATTGGGGTGTTCAGATTAGAGGGTGTTCAGAATACGGAGAGTTTATCTTATGTTAAGTCTATGGAATTTTGCTGGGACCATCCAAATGCGTTCATAATACCGGGGTGTTCAGATTAGAGAGTGTTTAGATAGAGAGAGTCCACTATATTGTTGAATTCATGATTTTTCATGAAGGAAGAATAAATTTATTTCCGAAAAAATTCAAGTTATTGCTGATATCACTGGTAATCACAATCTTCTTACCAAATATATTTATGTAATAATCAAGCGTTTTTGATTATTAAGGCAGGCAGGTTTACCTGAAGTAAAATTTCTTTATTTTATGATTTTGATGTGAATTAAAAAAGTTTCTTTATGAGGCAAATTCTGTTGAATAATTTAGGAAAAATACATTTCATTTTTAAAATGAATATTTAATCATACATTATTGATTATTAACTTATTTATAGTTTTAATTGCATTATTAATTACATTAAAATTACTGTTTAAAAAATGTAAACAAAATATTGACCAGAAATCCACAAAATTCTAAAATCTGCATAACCTCTGGTCCTAAGCTGTGTGGATTTGAGGGAGTCTACTGTAATTTCTTTAAATGTTCCAAGTTTCTTATGATAAAAATTAGTATGAATAAACATTAAAAGAAAGTAACATACATTTTTTACCTTCTTTATTCTTTTGGTACTGAAAAAATGATGAGATAAGTATAAAAAGCATGCAAATGAATATAGTAGCTTTTTATAGCATTAAAATTTCGATTTTTGAATTTTTTGGGAAAGTATTTGAAATCTGGGTAATGTGCTTAATTTTAATTTTGGGAAAGTGTTATAAACTCTGAACTTAAAAAAAAACAGCATAAATTTAAATTTTATGCATACTATAGTTACACTGTTTAATTCTTTAATATGTTAACTGTAAAAAAGTAATGCACAGAATTATCTATATATTTAAAACACCTGGCTGTTTTTTTTAGTCATCAGCCCTGAGTTTTCTGCTTGCCCGATTTTGATAATTATTTTTTTTAATGAAAGCTGTTCATGTGTAGATGTGCCCATTCTGGCTAATTTTTAATTTATTTCCATTTTTATATTTTATTTTTAATTTTAAAAGCCTTTTCGCGACATTTCCCCAAAACAGTGGCAACAGGTTAAGCTTTTCTCACTATAATAGAAATTTATTTTTCTTTATTACTTTCCACCAATCAGGAGAACGTAACTGATATCATATTAGAAAAAAAAAAAGAAAAAGAAAAAAGAAAGAAAAAGAATTAAACCTGTGATTTGCCGGTATTACGATCTTTCTATTTTACATAATATCAAAAATTAATTACAATCATTTTGTTGTATTAAGTTATTATTTAAAATAAAAATAAATAAAACGTTTTCTACATTTCAATAACAAACACAAAATTTTTATTCTTTTTAATAACAAAGGTATCATTTTTCTTTTCGTTGTCATGGCAATAAAACTAATTATGACAAATTCATGGAGACTACAAACTAATAAATTAAATTTATTGCAAGTGCTGTAAATGTGTATTGGGTTGGTTATGCAGTTTTAGTAACTCTCTGTTTCTGTAATAATTAAAATGTTTTGTTGGTATTACAAATACGAGGTGGAACCCGTCTAAATTCTACGAAAGAGAATATTTAAAAAAGAACAGTTTCATTGACTTATAATAAATATAGAAAATTAGTTACAGTAAAAAATACATTTTATATTGGTCAGTCTAACTTTCAAACAATATTATTTTAAGCTAATATTAATAAAATATTATAAAACACAATTATCCAAATTATTAAACGAAATATAACCTAAATTCACTGGATTTTTTAACAGACTTTTTAAAATAGTATACGCATTTTAATTTCCATTTTTTTTTTCAATTTTAAGGGAAAATGCAGTGATTCTCTTGCCACAATTACGAAATTGGTACTAAACAAAGAACAAAACAAAGCATAGTTCAAAACTGCATTAAGTTTTTGACTCTTTGGTCATAATTTAAAATATTTAAATTGTTAAAAAATATGCGATTAAGACCAGAAGAATCTGAATTTTCGGAATTTTTGCTTAAAATAGGTAATGGAGAAATTCTTGCATGAATGAAGAATTCTCTGGAGACTCAAATAAAGTATGTTTACCACCGTCTATTATACCAGAAAATAACATCGTATCCCAAATTTTTCGAAAAGGATTTTCATTTTCAGATAATATCACCAAATTGGCTAAAGTTTCAATTCCAGCCCCGAAAAACGATCATTGCAGTGAAATTAACCATAAAGTTATTAACCTTATACCTCGCACATCCAGAATATACATGAGTAGAAATAATTTAATAACTGAAAGTGAAAAAGGAAATCCTCCAATTTCCAACGGAATTTTTAAATAGCTTAGAATTAAGTGGATTGCCTCCACACATTCTCACATTAAAAATCGACGCAATTCTAATATTACTAAGAAATTTAAGTCCACACGAAAGTCTTTTAAAAAGGACCAGGTAAAATGTACGAAACATGTACGATAATTTTTTGGATCTAGCAGTTACTACTGGCGAGGGAGTTGCAAAAAAAGTTTTGATTCCTAGAATGGATTTAATGCCATCAGATACAACTCTTCCCTTTTCATTTAGAATGTTTTCATTATTTGTGTTGCGTTTTGCATGACAATTAATAAAGCACAAGGGCAAACAATGGATTTTGTTCATATTTATTTACTTGAGCCAGTATTTAACCACGGCATATGTTGCGATGTCTCGAGTACGTTCATTTAAAAACTTCAAAGTGCAAACAGTTCCAAAAAGCAACACCACAACTAATGTCGTATGTAAAGAAATACTTTAACTCGAAAAGAAAAGTTAAATCTTAGCTCAAAAAGAAAATAAAAAACCTATCATTGAACCAATATGAAAACTGATTTTCTATTTATTATAGATAAAACTGAATAAAATTTATATTTTCTTCTAAGTACAATTTTCTTTTATGTCATTCATTTTTATTATACATAAGCTTTAAATGTAAGATAGTTATCTAATATATATTCTTTTCCGTCGAATTTCGACGGGTGCAGCTAGTCTTGTATTATTACCTTTAATATTTTTTATATTATTTTACAGAGTAGAATTGTGAAAGAAAAAGAGTTAGAGGCAAAAGAATGGGAAATTCAGAAATGTTGCAGTCTTCAAAAGAGTATGGAAAAAAAGTATATGGATGTGTTGCATAAAAAAATTACAATTACCAAGGCCTCCAAATACACTGAAAAATTAATAAAAGACATTAGAAAATCTATTGAGTTGAATGTTAGTATCTGGTAACATTTAATTAAAGCTTCAGTATTTGGTCATAATTGTAATGTATAAAACAGTAAAATAATATAAATTTAAGTTTAATTATATGTTTTTTGTGTTTTAACTGTCAATGTTTAATTAACATGTCCTTTTAATGTATGCAAATGTCAGAATTTATACATAATTAAAGATTTAAAGAATATGAATTTTAACAAATTACTCTTTTTGTCTTATAAATTTTTATGCTTATTTCATGCTAATGTAAAATTATAGTCATATTTATTGCTTTACTTCCTCACAAAAACAGGATGCAATATGTTTTAATAAATTTAATTCTAAGATAACATTTTTTTTTCCAGAATAGTAATTATCAGGAGTGCATAATATGTCGAATCCACCGATCTAGGAGCAGGGGAAATTTTGTACAAAAATATACAATTGATTTTGATTTTAACAATAATTACTCAAGATGGAAAAATTCCCACTACAATTATGCCATATCAAGTATCAAGATATACTCCAGTTTTGTGCTAATTTCTTTAATATAAGTTGTGTGTGATAGTGTCATCCCGATAAAATTCGAGAAAGTATATATATATATATATATATAAAGGGTAATCCGTACCCATTTTGAAAATATTGTCAACTCGACAGTAAATCAAGCTTCTGTTCAACTTATTTTAACAGTGCTTCCTTCTTCATTTCTCTGTTTTAAGTGTGTCATCCCGACAAAAATCAAGAAAATATGTACAAAAAAAGGGTAATCCGTACCCAATTGAAAAATATTGTCGACCTGGCAATAAATAAAGTTCTTCGGTGTTCGTAAGCGAGATTGTTCTTACAGAATAATTCCGTGTTCTGAGGAAGTTCTATTATGTGATAAAGTATGCTATATGAACAAAATATCTTCTAATTTTGTGCTAAGTTTTTCAACATAACTGGTGTTTGTGATTGAAATTTCTTCATTTCGTCATCTAAAAGTATTCTACTTAATAATCTGATTGTATTCTCAGAAGCATTCGATACTTTCAATTTAACTCTGCGTGCTTTTAACTGTTATATGAATCATCGAAAATCTTTATCAAAAATAGGTTTTTTTTTTATTTGTTTTCTTACTGGTAAAAGTTTTAAAAAAAGTTTTTTTGTTTGTTTGTTTTCCTTTTTCTGGCCAGCTGCAAAAAAAAAAGGTTTTTCATTTTGTTTTATTTATTAAGATAGTTTATGTTGATTTTGAGTAAGATTATTAAGAAACATTGGTTTTCTGAAAATGAAAGTGATTTCTTTTGATATTGTTTTTAAAAGCAAGGATTCTGAGTAAGCAGGGTTTGTACAGACTCCTTGGACTCCTTAGAAACTACAGTAGAACCCCGATAATCCGGATCGGGTTTTTCGCTTTTTTTTCAAGTTTGAGAAGCGATTGGCTAATTTCTTTAACATTAACTTGTTGCATCGTCGTATTCTGAATAATAAAACAAAAATTTTTTCGCCAATCACTTCTCAAAGTTGAAAAAAAAAGGAAAAAACCGATCCAGATTATCGGGGTTCTACTGTACTTAGAAATGAAAACTTTTCCAAGTAGTACTTAGAACTACTTAGATTAACAAAGTACTCCTTAGAAACTACTTAAATTGTATTGCGGTTTTGCACGCAAACAATATTGCTCCCGAAAGGGGAAAAAAATGCGATTGTAAAATGCACGGTAAACCCTTTATGCATGTCATTCATCAGAAGCACAGCAGTGATTGGTTGGGATCATACTAATAGCCACCAAAGTGATTTACTTTTCACGGCCATACGGGAAAGAAAAGTGAAAAGAATAATCTAGACACACCTCTAAGCTTCTAATTTCAAAAAGTGATTATACTGTTAATTCCTTCACAGCTAGATATACAACTTTGATTTCTTCATGATTCATCATCCTCAATTTTGCTGATAACGATGGATTCAGGGGTTATTCTTGTCTGAAATTTCCAAAAATTTAAAGCATCCTCTTCCGAAAAGTTGGAATTGGGTTATCAGTTCTGCATAGCTGCTAATTTGTACAATTTTGCGCGCAAAAAAAACAATCGCGGAGCAATGCAAATTTCATGAAAGGATCACCGAAAAAGCACACATTTTGTCAATATTTCGTGGAAAAACGACGATTTCGTCAATGTTTTTGTCAACGAACGTTGTCAAAAGATCGCTGAAAAATGTGAATTTCCTGTGCGAATCGCAGTTAAAACGGCAATGTATGTTGTTTATTTTTTAGATGTAAAGTAAGTTTTTATTTATATTTCGAGTTGCTTGCATATTTTGGTCTGGAGGAAAATTATTTCATGTTGAATTACCTATAATATTTCATATATTTAAAATGAATGATTTATGTCATTGGTATATTAATTTGGTTGAAAGGTTGAATTTTAACCGATAATAATATTTCTTATTAATATTTTCATGAGCTCATGATTAAATTAGTGGTATATTTTAGTATGTTTTAAATTATTTCCTGTATTTTTTTAACATTTATTTATGAAAGTTTATCCATATTTACCTGCTTTATTTACCTGTAAGGGGAAAGTAGTTATTTTGTACTTATTATTTAATGGGTCACGTATCTAATAGTTTTCTAATTTAAGCATAAATTAACTATAGCTAATTTGAGAAAAATGGTGTTTCTTTCTAAGGGGAAACAAATGATTTGTTTAATTTGGTCACAGAATTAGAGTTAGATGTGGATAAAGATGATAAACTATCAGTTTTACATGAAAAAATTATGAAGTGTAAACTGCTTAAAGACGACAAACAATTTGTTAAAGAGGCATTTATTGCTATCATGGAAGATCGCAAAAAACAAGAAATTGCAGAACAAATGATTGCGGATAAACGTATTGCAGAGGAAAGAGCATATGAGCTAGAAAAACTTAAGCTACATGCTCAAAACCCTACCTCGACAACAGTACCACAAAATCAAATAGACCAGATGCGTATAGATATTAAAAATATCTTGCCAACATTTATTCCTGAAAAGAATGATATGTCCTTGTTTTTGGCAATGTGTGAACGTCAAATGAAAATGCTTAATGTCTCCAAAGAATTTTGGGTTTCTCAATTAATTGCCGGACTTCCGAACGACATTGCTAAACTTATAGCCAGAGAACCAGAAGAAATGTTCAAACATTATTCTTATATTCGTGACATATTGCTTAAAAGATTTAAGTTGACAGCAGAAAAGTTTTGGGTATTATTTAGCCAACATCAAAAAAGAGAAAATTCTACTTGGAACATTTTTATTTTCAACTTAAATTATTTTGAGGGTTGGTTATCCGTATTAGAAATTAATTTATTTGAAAAACTAACTGAACTAATAATCACTGATCAGATTAAGAAAAAGTGCCCACCAGAATACAAAAATCACTATTTTGATGGTTGGGACAAGTTAAATGATCCTGTTGTGTTTTGCTGAAAAGCTAGACATTTACGAAAATATTAAACCTTCTTCTCAAAAGTCAGCAAGTTATTCAAAAACATGTGAAGCACAGAAACATGTTTCGCCGAAAAATTCAAATGGTCAAGAATTTTGGAAAAATCATACACCCAGACATGAAACTAATGAACATTTTTCAAACTATAAAAATACTCATTCTACTTCAAAAAATACAAATTCAAGATATGAAAATAATGATAAGCGTCCGATTATAAGTTGTTATGGCTGTGGTAAACAAGGTTTTGCCAAAGACAAATGTCCTAATTGTTCCCCATCTACGTAGACACAATCAGCAAACTTTTGTTCCTGTCATCTCCAATCTTGTTCTATCAACACCTAAGCAACACCTTTGTTGTATATAAAGGTAAATGGTGTTACAGGGGTTGCTTGCGCAGATACAGGAGCTACTCATTGCATTGCTGGAGAAATGCTATACAAGCTTCTCTGTGACCAAGGAACTTTGTTCGAAGACACTGGTGTAAGCATAACACTTGCTGATGGCCTACGAAGAAAAAAAAAACGTTCTTCAAGCAACAATCACTGTTGAAATAGAAGGTCGTACAACTAGTACAAAGATTTTTGCATTACCCAAAGCCGCGGAAAATAGAACATTGTTAGGCATAGATTTTTTGAATAAAATGGGGATTGTGCTTGACATACGAAGCCAAAGTTGGTATTTCCAGAATAATCCAAAACATAAAATTCCCTTTTCTGACGATCCTTTCATTACGACGCCTGAAATCTCAGCACCAACTGCCACAGCTAATTGGGTTATGTTAAGAGAAATAGAAGGTCAGCATCTATCTGAAATACAAAGAAAAAGGCTTAATGACTTACTTGAAAAATATTCCAATACCTTTCGACCAGGGGGAGAAGCAACACCCATCTTTGAACATCATATAAATACTAGAGACCATCGTCCTATATCGCTACCTCCTTACAGGTTATTACTGGCAAAGAAAGATTTGTTGAAATCACAAATTGATGATCTTCTAGCCAAAGGAATTATTGAGGAATGCGAGTCTCCATACTCTGCACCAATCGTACTCATTCCTAAGCCAAATGGTAGTGTTCGGTTATGTGTAGACTACAGGAAGCTCAATGAAATTACTATATCGGATACCTATCCACTCCTTGGTATGGACGATCTTTTGCATCAGGTGAAAACTGCTCAGTTCATGACAATGCTGGATCTGAATGCTGGTTACTATCAAGTGAGTGTCTATGAACCTGATCGAGATAAAACTGCTTTTGTATGCCCTCTAGGAACATATCGCTTTCGAAGAATGCCTTTTGGTGTCTGCAGTGCCCCTGCAATGTTTTAGAGGACGGTGGATGGCTTTCACAAAGGACTCCCAGATGTAAAAATTCTTACTTACCTTGATGACTTAATTGAAGTTTTGAACAACATCTAGCTGATTTTGAAGCTGTTTTTAAAAGATTAGACAAATGCAAACTTTCTGCTAATAGAGAAAAATGCAACTTTGCTTGTACCAAAGTAAAATACTTAGGACACTGAATCACACCAAATGGCCTAGAAGTTGATGCTATTGTGAGGATCCCACCTCCCAAGAATATAAAACAATTGCAACCTTTTCTGCAGACATGTTCATGGTATCGTCGTTTTATACAAGACTTTGCAAAAATATTGAGACCACTTAGTAACCTCACTAAAAAGAATGTACAATGGCACTGGGGTGCCGATGAAGAAAATGCATTTCAAACCTTGAAGCAATGCCTCATTTCAGCACCAATATTAAAACAAGCTGATGAAACTAAACCTTTTTTCATTCGAACTGATGCAGGTAGTTATGCTCTGGGAGCAGTACTTCTCCAGGGTGAAGGTGCTGAAGAGCATCCGATTGAGTATGCCAGTAGATTGCTGACTGCTGAGAACACAATTATCAACCACAGAATGAGAAGCACTTGCAGCTGTCTGGGCTCTTAATAAATTTAGAGGATACATTCATGGAACAGAAGTTACAATGGCATCCGACCACCAGCCTCTCCAATGGCTCATAAGCTTAAAGTCACCTTCTGGAAGGCTTGCCAGATGGGCTTAGCAATTGCAGGAATTTAATTTGAAAATAGAATATATTCCAGGCAAAGCGAAAGTTATAACTGACATGCTTTCTTGTCCTACTTGTGATCATACCAATAAAGAAAATTGCGATATTTGTGCTATAATAGTTGATTTTCCTTCTAAATCATCAAGTGATTTACGTGCTGGACAAATGAAAGATGAAGAATTAATGAAAATTATTAAAAGTTTCGAAGATGAAGAAAAAACTCTTGACTATACTAACTGGACTGATCGCGGTTATATTATTAATCAAGGAGTTTTATACAGGTATTCTCCAAGTTCGGAATCAGAAGAAGCTCAACTAGTTATCCCATCACATGAAAGGGAGAAAATTTTAAAAGAACACCACGATTCAAATACAGCTGGTCACTACGGTGTTGAAGGTACGATAAATAGACTATCCAAAAGGTACTATTGGACTGGAATGTGTTCTTACATTGCAGATTATGTCAAAAATTGTGCTGAATGGAATATGTATAAGCCTTCTAATCAAAAACCATCCGGTTTGTTACAAACACCAGTGTATTCACAAAGATTTGAAGTTCTATCAATTGATCTTTTTTGACCCTTTACCAAAAAGTAACAACGATAAAAGGTGGATATTTATAGTAGAAGACTGTGCAACAAGATGGGTTGAATTGTTTGCCCTTACACATGCTAGTGCAGTGCAGTGTGCAACTACGTTGCTTGAAGAAGTTATCCTTAGATATGGTCTACCGAGACGTATAATATGTGATAACGGACCCCAATTTGTTAATGTAGTGTGATGCAACAACTTTGTTTTCTTTTAGGTGTCAAACAAAACCCAACTCCCATATACCATCCCCAGGCTAATTCTGTGGCAAGGAAAAATAGAGATCTCAAGCTGAGATTGGCTATATTAGAAGAAAATTATCACTGCTCTTGGGAAGAAAAGCTTCCAATAATCCGTTTTGTACTAAATACTGCTAAGTGCGACACTACTGGAGAAACAGTAGCATTCTTGCAGTTTGGAAGAGAACTGAGAACAACGGATGACGTTCAGCACGACATTCGTGCTGTAACTCAAAATGACAATTTTGTACCTGAGATTACACCATATCTCAAGAAATTCGCAAAATTCACCAAAGAAATTAAAGACAAAGTTGAATCTAATCAAGATCAGAGGAAACAATATGCTGACTGTAGACGGAAACCAGGACATAGTTTTGTTCCAGGAAACAAGGTTTGGGTTGACTTACATCCTGTAAGTAAAGCCTCTAACAACAAAACGTCGAAATTCATGCCTGAACGTGATGGACCTTACATCATTTTAACTCAAAAATCACCCACCACTTTTGTCATAGCAAGTATGGACAGTCCTAATGATCCGCTTGCTACATGTCACACTTCAGCCTTTAAACTGTGTAATGACTCTGACATTGTGCCTGTCACACCAATTAGGAAATGTGGTAGACCCTCTAAGAAAATTACTGGTTCCACACCGGGACATTCATGGAACCAGAGGGGGAGGCTGTAACAAAATGACCGCCTTCTTTAAGTTATAGAATCTATAGATGGCGCTATTGCCACTTTCGGCAAAATATCTTTTATTTTAAAAACATGAAGTGAAGTAATTTGGCATTGAGAGTCGATTTGTGATATGTGTTGGAATGTTGTCTCAACCTGAGACGTTTTTGTGATATAACAAGATTTATGAATCTGTTATGCATTTTACCGAATATGTATATAGTGTTGCAAATAATAGTGTAGATGTTATGATGTCTTCATTAAAAATCTGATTGTTTAAGAAGTGTTTAATATTTACCCGACGAACACCTCCCACAATTTTATATTCTCGGTCGATAGCTGTGTTTACAGTTGAAAGTACTAAGGATTAAAAGTAATTTAACACCTTTTAAAATACTTTTTTGTCATCTTTAAGTAATTTACACATAGTGTAGTTTTATGTTTACCTTTTTAAAAGATGAATATAGCATTCTACTTATTTATTTGCTAATAATAAATTTTTCTTTTGGTTTGTATAATGGATAAAGGCTATCGAGCATGCAATTTGATCCAAGATGTTTTAATTGAATCTGTAATCAATTACTTTAATTAAATGAAAAAGTATATATTTATATCTAAATGTATGAAAATGTCTATTGCAAAATAAATAAACTTAATTACAGTACACTCCCTCAAATCTGCACTCCTAAAATCTGCACATAATTTACGGATGTAAACAATGAAACTTTCAGTTCAGATGTAGGTACAAAATTTGACTTTTTAGGTGCGTTCGTAATTATGTAAGTACGTAGCACCTATTGTTGTCGCTCAGTCCGTCCGTCCGTCTGTCTGTCTGTCCGTCTGCATATAACAACGCAAAAACTACCCAACCGAATCGTTTGAAATTTAAAATACATAATTATTACATAATTTTGTCGAGTCATTTCAAATTTTATGAAAATCGGATGCATAGATCACTTACAAGGACAATCAAAAGGATTCCGTTACATTACGGTCAATGGGGAAAAAAGTTTCAAATGCATTTTAATCGTTTGAAATTTAAAATACATAGTTATTAAATAATTTTGTCGAGTTATTTCAATTTTTTTGATAATCGGGTGCATAGATCAATTACAGGGGCAATCAAAAGTATTCAATTACATTATAGTCAATGGGGAAAAAGTTTCAAATGTATTTTATACGGTTGAAATTTAAAATACTTAGTTATCACATAATTTTGTCGCGTTATTTCAAATTTTATGAAAATCGGATGCATAGATCAATTACAGGGACAATCAAATTATTCCGTTACATTACGGTCAATGGGGGAAAATGTTTCAAATGCATTTTAATGGTGTTGCACTCATTCGAACTTAATAAAATTTATATGCAACTATAAAGTACATATTATAATATACATTTTACATAATTTGTGATGCAAAGAACATTTGTTATTGATTTACAAGGCCACACAAAAGTTTTCCATTATATAATGGGATAGGAAGAACATTGTTTGATGAGCGTTTTAATTGTAATTCATTATTTACAATTTTATGAGATTGATAAATGAGAGTAATATTTTTAGAATTTCGCTATCATACGAATGCACCTCGTTTGCTACGCTTCACGTGCAATTTCCAACTTGTTTAGTTTTATATCAATTTCATACATTTTTTGATTTGTACTTTTTGTTAAGGTTATTGACAGGGCCGGATCAAGCATTTCTGGGGCCCGGGGCTACGGGAAATTTTGGGCCCCCCCCCTCCTCTTCCCCAGATACTGAAAAATTTGCCCCCCCCATACGACTTGTTTTTATCCCAAATTAAATATGCATTTTTTTAAATTATTTTATTTTATTTCATTGTTATTTTTAACAGTGCAATAATTATATTGTTTAAACACATACAGTTCAAACATATTTTATAAATTTTAAAAGAAAACAAATTAAAGATAGAAAGAAAACAAATTAAAGAAAAGAAATTTTTTATCAAAAATGGAAAGTGCTATTCTATTTCAAATCGCTTCAACAGTCAGGCTGTCAATTTTATGCCTTTTGGTCAATTTTATGCCCGTTTAAAATTTTGCCAGAAAATGCTTCAGAAAATTTCACTTCATTGAGCTGGGAATTTGAAACCACTTTAACCCCTTTGGCCCTGACGTCCTATTAATAGGACATATCTTTTATTGAGTATTATTTTGTCTTAAAGACTATTTTATTTAATTCCAGCACCTAATAATGATAGCATATACTGATACATTTACTACTATGACTTCATCTATGTTTCAGCATTTAAAAATATATATATATATATATTTATTAATTATTAGCAATTCATTCAGACCCCGATTATGACTAATTGGGGCCCTGGGCAAAAAAAATTAGGGGCCCCCTTTCAAATCATTATAACATTATTCAAATTAAACTGATGGTCACTTATATATGCATGTGTTTGATATTTTCGTAATAAGTCATAAATCGTAATTCATGTTTCGTAATATCGTGACATTTCATAAACATATTTTCGCACCTTGGATATAAATGGAAGAAAATTCTGAGCTCCATCAGTTCTAAATTAAATACCTTAATAAAAGTACTCTTTTTTTTTCTTAGTACAGAATAAAACTTTTATTAGAAATTTAGCTCTTTGTCAATTATTTTAAGATGAATTTAATAATTTCAATATATGAAACAGTTGGAATTGGAAAAATAATGTAAATATTTAATAATTTAATGTATGGATTTGGGGGCCCCTTAAGGTCCGGGGCCCATGGGCAAAGTCCTGATTTGCCCATGCGGTAATAAGGGCCTGAATTCATTGGCGTTTCTTTTAATTCAAACATATGTTTTACTCTTTAAATTTAAATTAGGTACTCCTTTTCCAAATTAGTAATTTATGATAGAAGGTAAAAAATACTACTCAATTTTTATGTTTATTTTATCCGGTAGTAATAGGACATTTTCCAAACGTCCTAAAAAAATTTTTCCTTAGTCTATTGTTATATGAAAAACACGCAAATTAACTACATTCATTAGGCTTCAATAAAGAACACATTCGTTAAATTTCAGTAAACCGCAACTTCCTTGATTTCAATGGATACTTTTAATTTTATTACCGTAAAAGTATTTTTTTCCCAAAGTTGGAAAAAAAGTTCAGGGCGGAAGGGGTAAAATAAATTAATGACAGTGTTTTAAACAATGCAACTCATAAATATCGATTTTTAGTAAATTGTACAGAAGGAAATTTATATATACAATGTGTATTTTTTAAGCTATTTTAAAGCCATTAAATATACAGATAAAGGTTTTTCTTTACTTAAAAAAAAAAAAAAAAAAAAAAAAACATTTATTAAAAGATAATAAAAAAGTAAAGCAATTTCACATTTCCTAAAATCTTTTTGTAATAAAATAAGTACAAAACAAATAATTACAAAAAAAAATAATTTTTTGTAATATTAAAATAAGTATTTATGAAAAAAACTTACCACTAGATTCTTTGTTTTACATTGATTTTCGGCTGAGGAACAAGATAAGACGATTCGACAGGGCCGTAGCAAAGTGTTTTGCCCCCCCCCCCCCCCAAAAAAAAAAAATTATAACTTTGGGCCCCCTCCCCTCTCCCACACTTTCAACTGAGTTTTTTGAAAAATATTTATATTGAAGTTTCTATATAAAGAGACAAAAGCTTTCGAATTGTGCGTAAAGACGTAAACCCCGCAACACTTTAACAGACTCGAGGACTGTGCCTTGTCAGTTTCAGAGCCCGCTTAAGGCCCCCGTCCTCGCCCGAGGAAATGCTCGCGAGCTAATGCTATTCCTATGGGGAAGCATTTTTCTAATAACTCTTTCGCATTTTGACATTTTTGAATAATTTTTTTTGCATTGGATAGCTGAGGTGCATGCCGAATGCGCACTTTTTTTACTTTTTCGATTTTGGTTGCAGATATATTTTTTAAAAAGCACTTTCAGTTTTGAAACCGGTTTTGAAAGTGAAACTAACTTTGTAAAAAATATCTGCAACCAAAATCGAAAAAGTAAAAAAGGTGCGCATTCGGCATGCACCTCAGCTATCTAATGCAAAAAAAATTATTCAAAAATGTCAAAATGCGAAAGAGTTATTAGAAAAATGCTTCCCCATAGGAATAGCATTAGCTCGCGAGCTTTTCTTCGAGCGAGGACAGGGGCCTTAAGGATTAGAAGTAGAGGAAGCCTGACTTCACAGGGCAGGGGGGGGTGGGCTATTATCCTATCATTTGTTTTTTCATTTATTAAATCCATTTTCTGTATGCTTAAATTATTCGAAATATTACCATGGAAATTTCGAGTAAATAAAGTTTTTACTACAGTCAAAGATCTATAATCCGCACACCCATAATTCACTGTTTCCTCATTGTTTTTTCATTTTTTTAAAAAAATTTCTAAAAAAACGTTTTTGGATCACTAATTTGTAAATTTTTTAACTGTTTATTTCATTGTTTACATTCGTAAAATAACGTGAATCATAGAAAACAGTGGATTATGGGTGTGCGGATTATAGATCTTTGACTGTATTAAATTAAAACTGACCATCTATATATTATACACATTAAAAAATATTTTATTAAACACATAATTATACATAACCAATTAATTTTGTAAAAGACAAATATGGAATTACAGTTGAGAATATTTGAACTTCAAAATATTTTTCATGTTTTACAAATTGCAACATAGTAAGAAAAAAATATTTCATAATAAAAAAAAAACTATATATGTTTTTACTCTGATTGAATTTATTGAATTAAAAATTAGGTTTGAAAAATAAATTTGGGGGGCCCTTTGTATTTTAGTGGGTAAGCATGGATGGGCTTTATGGGCCTGTGAGATTATTTAACATCGCGAGAAAAAAAAGAAAGAAAGAGTATAGGAAATTTTAAAATAGCACAATTTCTTATTGTGACATGAATTTAGAACACTAGATTTTCCAAGGAAATAAGAGTATAAATTAAATTAGAATTTACTTATTACTTGTTAACAAACGAAATAGTTTAACATATGAATGCAATGGAATCGGAGGTTGATGCAGGAATTTTTTCTTGGATCCCATTTTGTGAAAAATAAAGTTATTTTTATGAAATTTATTCCAGTTATTGAAATTCGCATCAAACATTTATTAGTAATAATTTATTTAAGTCTATATGCTAAATTTTTCATTTCTGGTGAACTTGTTTCCTTTGCAAAACACATATTTTAAAACCTAACACTATAAAATTAATTAGAGTATATTTTTATGGAATAGAATTTTGTGAATGGTGTGTTTTATTAAAAAGAATTTTGTGAAGGAACTCTAATGAAACGCTTAAATGAAAAACATGTAAATGAGAAATGTGTGTTATTAAAATATGCTCTATTAGTATACATATATTTTTCCAAGCTGTGTAAAATTTTCCAATACTTAAAATTTTTAATAATAGCAATATAAATTACATAAAGTAATAAATATGACTTACCAGATTAGTATAAGAGCTCTAGATATACACTTAATTTTATAAATACTATATTATGCGTATTACTAAATCAGAAAAAAAAATTATACAAAAAATCCACATCTGTGTTGTCTACAAACATGTACTTGTATGCATTAGCTGGCTGCTTAGTACTTGAATAGGCCAGTACCTAGTACCAAAGCGAGTATATATACTCCCTTCAAGGTCAAGGAATCTGGTTGCTAATTAAGCTGTTAACATTTTAAGATGATTCTCTAGATGTGATTTGTGTCACCCACGTAGTGAAATCGGTGTGAAAAATGACCTATTTTCTAAGAACATAATATCCCAGTGTTTCAAAAGAAAACATACTTTTGTCGCTAAGGCTACGCGCAAATATCACTACTTTTCAGTTACACAAAAAGAGCAATAAATCTATCTTTGAAGATGATGCAGTTTCCGGCTATCGGTGGGAGGAGAACAAAAGGATGCTAGTTTTCGAACCTCTTTAAATGATTTTTGAGGTCCGAAGCCTATCTAATTGACAAAGGATGGGAAAATTTTTCTCTTCAGTCGTAAAGCTGTCAACTGATTTCGCGTGCGATTTCTCACTTGAAGTTCAAATTCAGCGCACTGAAAAAGCAATTTATACATCAAAGCGCCGACAAGAAAGATCAGAGAGAGCGACGCTTGACCACAAGAGTGCTATGAACCTGGTCCTTAAAGGTCAAAAGAGTCGCTAGGTCAAAAACCCATGGACAAAAAGAGAGGGGGGGAAAAACGAGTAAGAAAATAAGGATTTTCAGTTTCTGCGTTTTTGAAATCTAAACAAGATTTTTAATAAGAACAGGGCCCAGTTAAGGCTACGGGAAGCCCCGGAACAAACATCATTCTGGACACCCCCTCTTCTATCTATCTGTAGATTTTTTTTCTTTCCTTTTTTTTAATATTGTAGAAGTGACAAGCACTAAAAATAAAAAATATATTGTACACAGGCATAAATTTTGTACATTATACGGCTCACATCTATATACAAGATATCCCAAAAAATTGGTCACAACTTTAATTAAAAATATTAATTTGATAATAGAAAAAATGATAGATTGATTGAAATAAGCATTTCTTTGCAAATTTTTACTTTGCTTACCTAAGGTTGACATTACAAGATGTCTAAAAAAGAAGGCTCAAAATTGGACATAATTAACGATTTTAAGTTATCATGTTACGAGGAAACATTAAAGGTGTATTCGAAAAAACGCTTTTCCATTTTCAACAGCTCGAAATTTTCCGATACAATTTTAGACGCATTTTTAAAAGTAGAAACATGAAACTTGCTGAGGGGATTTTTGAAGAGACGTATAAGGTGCCGTGTGATGTCTTTTTACACTCAATTCACTAGAATTTGATTTATAAACAATTACCTTTTCTGTATGACTCTTTTTTTCGTTTCCAAATCTCCCACTTCGGAAAAATCGGTTAAAAATGCCGTTTTTTATTACTTTTTTTTGCAACATTTTCTCCATTTATCGAAGAATTGACAATCACGGCACCTTGTGTACTTTATGAATAAGACAATTTGCCAGTATGATGCATTCGAGAGCGAAAATGAATGTAAGAATAAATCGGAAATTAAGCAGCTTGAATCGAAATACACCCTTAATAAAAAATTTCTTTTAAAAGCTATAGGATACAATGTTGTTGTAATCAGGGCCTGGTTAAATCACGGGCATGTAGGGCATCGGACGCCGGGGCCCCCGATCGAGGGGGCCCCCAAGGACAAATATAATTTTTTTGTTAAGGCTAAATAATAAAAAATGGCCAAAAGTGACCAAAATATTTTCTTTCTTTATTTATTTATTTTTAGGTTTATTGTTGCTCTTTTCTCATCTCTCCTTCCCCCCCCCCCCCTCCCCTGGATGTAACAGCTACATCAGAGTTGTATTTATATTTTAATGATTTACATTTAGCCTTATGTTTCTATAACAGAAGAAAAAAATGTATTCGATAATTTCTTAAAGTTATCTTTTTTGAGTTATTCTGCACACAAATGCGAATAGACAATTAGTATAAAGTTAGTTTTAGACACTTCAGTATAATTCAAGAGAAAATCCAAAAGGTTGAAAGGGGCCCCCCACAATCTAAGTCGGGCCCTGGTTGTAATAAAATTTTAATAATTTGTTTTCTGATGATATAGTTTATTTTCTGCGTACAGGGCCCGACTTAGACAGTGGGGGGCTCTGGGGCAAACACTTTTAGGGGGGCCCCCTTCTATCTTAAAATTGTTCGTAAATTATACTCACGTGACTAAAACTGAAATTCATAACTATTGTATGTATGTGTACATAAATTTCGTACCAAAAAACACGAATTTATTCACATCTATATACATAAAAGCAGAAGAAAGACAACTTCAAGAAATTATAGATTATATGAATATGAGGATAAATATGAGGCCTTAAGGAGGCATTGGGTACAGAAACAGAGTGGGTAGGAGAAGAGAGAACCTTAAAATCAGGGATGCCACTCAGAAAATAGCAAAAAAGAGGAAATTATACGTAAAGTAATATTTACGACATTTTTCACAACATTTATGCGTGAATTTTGTAAATTATATTGTTTATATTAAACTAAATAAAGAATTACAACTTTTTTGTTGTTATTGTTGTTGTAAACTTTTAATTTATAAGAATAAGTAAAAATCATTTTTCTTTACTTCACAGTGTTTTACATCAATTAAGGTAACCCAGCAACAAGTTCAGTGAGGAATTTTATGTATTGCATCATTTTAAACCAATTCAAGTAACCAAGCAATAGATTTGATGATTATTCCACGAGTGAATAGCAAAATTTTACATTGTTTTTTTATTTTATGGACGAAAATAGCTGTTTTATTTCATGATCGTTTGACGAAAATCATCGTTTTATTTCGCGATCGTTCGACAAAAATCGCCGTTTCACATCATGATCGTTTGACGACAATCATTGTTCCACATCGCGATCCTTTGACAAAAAACGGCGTTTCACATTGCGATCGTTTGACAAAAATCACTGTTTCGTTTCGCGATCGTTTGATGAAAATCGCCGTTTTATTTAGCGATCGTTTGACAAAAATCGCCGTTTCACATGATCGTTTGACAAAAATCGCCGTTTCACAAAAATCACCGTTTCGTTTCGCGATCGTCTGACGAAAATCGCCGTTTCACATCGCGATCCTTTGACAAAAATCGCCGTTTCACAGAAATCACCGTTTCGTTTTGCGATCGTTTGACGAAAAATCGCCTTTTTATTTAGCGATCGTTTGACGAAAATCACCGTTTCACATTGCAATCGTTTCACGAAAATCACCGTCTCGTTTCGCGATCGTTTGATAAAAATTGCTGCTTTATATCGTGAGTGATGAAAATAGCCTTTTTTCGATCTTTTAACGAAAATCGCTGTTATATTTCGCGATCTTTTAACGAAAATCACTGTTATATTTCGCGATCGCTTGACGAAAAAGGCTGTTGTATTTCGCGATTGTTTGACGGAAAAGGGTGTTTTACTTCGCAATCGTTCGACGAAAATCGTTATTTTATTTCATGATTGCTTAACAAAAATCACGAATTCTTAAAAATTAAAAAAAGCGGAAATCCGCCTTTTGGCGGAAAAGTGGCATCCCTGTTAAAATTGAAAAAAAAAAAAAGAATTTTGGTCACTTTTGACCATTTTTTATCATTTGACACTGCTTTAACGAAAAACTTATCTGTCCTTGGGGGGCCCCCTTAAGCCGGGGGGCCCGGGGCAATTGCCCCTCATGCCCCTGCCTTAGTCTAGTCAGGCCCTGTCTGCGTATGTGGAGGGAGAAGCAGAGAGCAGAGAGGAAAAGGGGAACCACACTCCCATCGTAAGTGTTTGAAAACGTATGAATTTCGGTCACTTTTAGCACATTTTAAGCATTTGACACCTTTTAATGAAAATCCTGATTGTTGGGGGGGGGGGGAGCTTAAAAAAGAGGGACCTGGGGGAACTGTCTGGCATGTCCCTGAATAAGAAAAGAAGAATTTGAAAAAATAAAAACTTTTAAAAGAAGTATTTTCTTACATTTTCAAAACAAATAAACTTCGGTAAAAAGGTCGATAGAATCGATTAGGGGGCCCCCTGGCTTCGTCGGCCCCCCCAAATGGGGGTATGGGGGGCTGTCGCTACGGCCCTGCAATTCGATGTGGTCACTTACGAAAATAATGCTAAATATTTAAAGATACTTGTCGATGTCATTCGCAAGGTCGGAAGTGTCGACAGCAGGGGGTCCTAGTCCTCTCCTCGTTATCAGTTTCTTGGGAAAACTTTGGGATTAGGAAGTAGAAGTGAGAAATAGAATAAGATGTTTTTCTTCTTTAAGTCTCAGAGAAGAGGGTAAAAACAACGTTAGCAACAGTTATAATGGACTTCCGAAGCTTCAATATTGCAAAGGGAAAGAGTGATATTGAAACACAACTTTTTTTCTCTCGTCATTTAATTGTAGTTTAATTATTTTAGAAATAATTTTTTCCCCGTTTTTTCTTTAAAAAATACAAAAAATTTTTTTTTAAACAAAACTTTGGTACAACTTAAGCCACTTTTGGGGGCCCCTGGCTTGTTGGGGCCCGGGGCTCCAGCCCCCATAGCCCCCCCCTTAATCCGGCCCTGGTTATTGAAATCATGTTTTTTCATGAAGAAAGAATAATTTAAGAAAAAATCAAGATATTGCTGATATCGTTGGTAATAACAATCTTACCAAATAAATTAATTTATTAATCAAGCTTTTTTAGTTATTAAGTGTGGCTAAACCTGAAATAAAGCTTTATTATTTTCTGATCCTGATGTGAATTAG
Source organism: Maratus speculifer (assembly GCA_964019185.1). Lineage (NCBI taxonomy): Eukaryota > Metazoa > Arthropoda > Arachnida > Araneae > Salticidae > Maratus > Maratus speculifer. Next base: position 41,822,855 of record OZ025290.1, read on the forward strand.
TAATGTACCTTTATGAGGCAAGTTTCATTGAATAATTTAAGAAAAATGAATTTCATCTTTGTAATGAATATTTAATTAAGTACATTAATGATTATTAACTTGACCTTTGCTTTTAGTATGTTAATCATTTTAAAAATTATCTAAATTTTTATTATTTTAGTTTATTACTTATTTTAATGTTTTAGTATATTGTAAACATTCATTATACTTTTGATTTCATTATTAATTACATTAAAATTACTTTTTAAAAGATGTAAACAAAGCAATCACCAGAAATCTACAAAATTCTAAAATCTGCACAACCTCTGGTCCTGAGCTGTGCGGATTTAAGGGAGTCTACTGTATTCATTTTTATTCTATTTATTACTGCTATCCTGATTAGAAAATTGTTTATTAGATTTACATTAATATATATATGTGTGTGTGTGTTTATATAAACTTAAAAAAATTACTGTGATGCATTTTTCCTTTTTCCTTTTTTTTTTTTTTTCTTTTAGTGAAAATGAATGTTTCATAACTGTATTGGGATTTTTAATCTTTGTATGATTTGAGTCTAATCTTGTCAATGAAAAACCAGTAAATCAAAATGGTAATTCCAGATTTAATGTTAACATTTATTTATATAAAAATTAAACATAGCAAGTATGCATTTTCAATAACTTTTTTTTTTACATTAATGCCAACCTAGGATAGAACTCATCAACTAGAATCGAGGCTATTTCTACATATTATTTTGACTAATCAGATATACGTATTTCAACCTTAGATTCACTAATCATGGCTCTGAAGTTGATGATGAATTTGAAATATTAACTGATGGCTGGATTAACTAACCTAGGATTCCTCAACTTCAAATTGAACTGCAAGTAGAAAATTGGTGGTGAATTGTTCAATAAGTGTTTCAATGTTAAAAATACAGTTCAGCTTTCCTTTAGTGATTCATTTAGTTCCATTAGCAATTGTAATTCTTACTTTAGTGAATTCTTTCATTCTGAGAACAATCTAAAGAATTTGCTAATTTGAAACAATGCACTTAAATCAAGTTTTTTTTTTTTTTTTTTTTTTTGCATACTGAAAAAAATATTACGTAACCAAATCAGATATCTCAACTAGATTTATGCTATATTATTTTTTGTGTATAATTATGTTTTTTAATTTACCCCAAATTTATTTTTATTACTCTTTTTTCGGAATTTGAATTATTTACTGCATTTAAAATGTTCGCTGCCGCTTATGTGAAGATGTGATGATAGTTAACGCTGCACTGTAGAAGTGGGTTTTTCCCAGAAGCCGATTTACTTTTTATAACAAAGAATCAGTGAAAGATTTTCCCGTACCAGCGCGTGACTGGCTATTGGACATCACCCCACATCATGTGCTGACGCGTGAGGGGCCCCTTAACGTTGCCGCCTTATCAAACGCTGGCGTGTCTGTGACAGCGAACGTGTTAATAATCATCTATTCTAAAGTTTGCTCCCTTTTCTTTCATTTTAATTAAAATTTATTTCTATCTAGTTTTATATTTCTTTCCACCTAATGTGTATGTTGTGAATAATTTCATTTTGTTACATATATTTTATGTTATTTATCTTTGTCATAGTATCATTTTACATTTTTTTATTGTAAATTATTTTTAGTTAAGTATCAATGCAGAAAATTAAGTGAATCTTATATTCTGCAAATGCAGTATTTTGATTTATTTTACTGCAAAATTAAAATACAGTTGCAAAATATCTCTTAAACAAATGAAACATTTACTACAAATTTCAAGTAATTGTGTATTTTCAATATCCATATATTAAATAGTTCATTTGTTTGCCTGCAGAAGGTAAAAAAATCTATCATTTTGTGCTAAGTAAATTTGTCTATAATTTATCTTGGTTTTATGGAAAACTGTATATGTCTTTTAATTAATCTTATGTGTTTATTGTTTATTATATTTTACTAGGAAGAAAAAGGATCTAAGAAAGAGCGAGAGAGAACAAAACTTCTTCTGGAATTAGGTAATTTAAAAACTTATTTAAACACTTTAGAGGAAAATTTAGATGAGCTACTGAAAGAGAATAATCAGCGAAAAGACTTACTTGACAGAAGTGAAGCAAATGCTCTTAAAATTCGGGATAAAATTGATGTCAAGCGTAATGAATGTAAAAATCTTGAGAATGAATTGCAAGAACTCATTACTAGAGCTGGCGTAAGTGTATTTAAGTAATATTTTATAACTGTTTCTTTATTTTAATCAAGCATTAAAATTTAGGATAAGATGGTAGAATTCCTGCCAAAAATTGCCAGATATCCTCTTTAGAAATTGTTAGGGCAGAAGATTTTTAATCTCAGAAATTGTTGACCACTGGTGAAGAAAGACAAATAGTAAATTCATAAATTCTATCAATTGGTCATAGAAGTTAGCTATAAAAGTTAAATTTACAAATTTTGTCAGTAAGTCATAGAATTAAAGCTAAAGCATCTGAGTTTGCAACTAAGCTGAACTATATTAAGTTTTTTTTTTTTTTAAGTGGAGGTCAAGGTTTTTTATTATTTTTAAGCATCTTATTGCCCTCTTAACAGCATTCCAGTCATTTTGCTTTGAATTATTGCTTTTTCAACTTAGTATATGTGTGTAGGAGCAGTAATTGCATGAAGAATTGTATAAAACTTCTTATAACTTCACTATAATCTGTTATTATAGAGATTTTTGGAGATGAAAGAGTTGCCATGTTTTCTAAAGTAGAATTTTCTGGCAATTCTAGCCAAATGTCATAGCCCCAAAATAAGGCAAGCAAAAAATTCACAACACCATATTTGGCAACTTAATTCCATTTTGGCATGAAATAAAGAAATAAAAATCCAATAATAAAAAAATTAAAGTATAAAAAATATATATAATATGATTTTAACAGAGAATTTTTATCAGTTCTCTAACTTTCAGGCATAGGATTACAAAATGCACGAGGTTTTGATGCTAGGTTCGAGCAACACCAAAAAAAGGTTCCCTTCTAAAAAGTAATCTGCTTTTCTTAAAGATGTTATTGGATAAGTTTAAAAAAAAAATAATTTATTAACTTCATTAACATTATTTTCATCTTTTGAGCTTATCATCATGTCATCCATATACTGTATGAGATGAACTGTCTTTTTTTATTTTTCTTTTACGAATATACATGGATCTACTTCACTTTGTTTAAATCTTTATACCTTTAGAGTATTTTTTGTTTCTTCATTCAGGCACTGCAGTTTGTTAGATACTATATATTAGAGATCTGCACGGGCCGGGTTCAGGCCAATTTCCATTAACAGCATTCAGGCCAGGCTCGGGCCTTACTTCTGAAGACTCAGGTCAGGGCTAGTCACTAATCTTTTTGGGCTTAGGCCTTAATTTTTTTCCTGGTGTATCAGGCCAGGCCTTTTTTCCGTATGAAGCCGAGACTGATTTCATTCTTCCTAATTTCATTTTTCACGGACCTAAAATGATGTCAAAAGTCTCTCTGCAATTTCGTCATTTGTTTTATTGACATATAATTCTGTTATATTTTATTATTTATGATTTTCTTTGTCTTTCTATGATTTGTGCTCTGTTTTGGACACTAGGGTGTCTTTGCAATCTTTAGGGGAGATTGTTGTACCTTGGGACAGTTTTCACATTTTAATTTTTTACTTCAAAGATTATATATCCAATTTAAAATTTAAAGGCTGCATTTAAATACACCAACATATTTCGCTATAAGATAGTTTTAGAAAATCATACAGCTTGAAAATAAAAAATTGCCACTCATTTAAATCAGAGAAGGCAAACTGTGCCAAGGTACAACAAGCTGTTGTACCTTGGGACATATTGCATAATTCAGTCAATAGGCATATAACTAATTAATAATTTTGCACAACAACTAATACAATATTTTGTAGAATAACTGATTAATTTTCTGCCAACACAATTTCTATTTTACAAGGAAATAGAGAATAAAACACAAGTTTCCATCATTGGCAAGGACATTAACTAACTTCAGATACATGGAAGAGGCAAAAATGTTCCCAGATGCTTTTGTAAGAAAGTAATCTACTTTCTTGATTTCTTACTTCTAACACATCTATGCTATGATCATAATTAATATTGTCACCATCTTTAGTACTAGATAAAACAAGCTTATCATTAACATATTCAAAACTCCTATTTTGTTCTAGGGGTGGTCTTTTCATTTTCTTTGTACACCAGTTTTCTGCTTGGCAATTTCAATTTCAACTTTTTCTAAAAAAAATCTCTGAAAGTGCAAGATTTCCTCTTTCTTTTGCAGGCATATCTTTTATGAGCTGCAGCTATGAAAAATGACCCAATCATTAGTGGGGATGTGACATTTTGAGAATGTAAAGATAAATTTGTTATGCATACAATTGATAACATATTTGCTGCTGTGAATTCAGCTGCTTCATTCAAAATAATAGTCTATCAGTTCTAAATAGTCTAAAATACTTTTATTTATGCAAATTATTACAAATCAAGCATTTGTTATACCATTGGACATGTCCCAAGGTACAACATAGTTTACTGTCCCAAGGTATAATCACCACGTGGTTTAAGTAAAATCAAAATTAAGGTATAATCTAGAAACACTATCATAACTTTCTCATAACCAAAACATTAAAAAATCTTCTGTTTTTTAAAATAATAAGTTGCAGTTGATTTCTTGTAAAAGTACGTAATTAAAAATGAAATTTGAATGGGGGAAAATATTTACTTTAGAGTAGTGAAATTTTCTTTTTCTCACCGAGTCATTAATTTAATTCTTCTGATGTTATCTGTTACTATGATGAGATCAGTTGGTTATAGGTCACTATTAGAAATTGTCAATGTCCCATGGTACAAGCGTCCCAAGGCACAAAATTCTCCCCTATTCATTTATTATTACTATTATTTGTTTATTTTATATAATTGTCGTTGCTTTTCTGGTTCTGTTTGCTTGTGGTAGCATCGATAGATTTTCTGCCAAGGGTTCATGCCTTTGCCACTTCTTCGTTGGCTCCCTGGTAGAGTGATCTAATCTTCACGGACTAAAATAATCAGTTCCTGTTGTATCATCTCGTATGAAAATCTTTTTCTCGACGTGGCCAAGTCTGTTCATAAATCAGTAAAATTTGGCTTGGTCCAAAAATTTTTGCAGAAAAGGGCACATACTTTTAAGTCATCATTATTCTACAACTAAACATTAGAATTTATTCTTTTTAAAGAATTGTAAATTACTAGGCTTATTAAAATAGAGTTAAACACATGAAAAAAAAAGTCTGATTATGATGGAATTTTCTTTTAAACTGAAAACTGTAAATTTCTTTTAAAGTGTTCATCCATGCTAAATCAATACAATAATACAAATGAAAAAAATGTATTAAACATTTACACCTGCTAAGAAAGGAACATATTTTTTTTTTCCTTCCAATGCGTTCTTTCTTAGGAGATTTTACTTTTACCATATACCATTTTTTAGATTTTTATGTCTCCATTACTTAGAATATGTATTAATAATACTAATTATAATTGAAACATTTACATACAACAAACAAAGGTTCATTAAAAGCATTTATATCACAGACTACAGCCCTTTTGCATAAATAGAGATTATAAATATGGAAAAAAAAAGACTAAGATAAGTTTTTTTGGTCTGAACTCTTCCGTAAGTGTAAAGATCAATGTTCTGTAGAAATTCATTCGGGCCGGGCTGAGTTCAGGCCGAATTTGTAACTTTTTTTCTAGGCTGGGCTGCTAAATTTTCTCTATGGGCCGGACTGAGCTCAGGCCAAAACTTTAACTTAAATAACAGGCCGGGCCAATATATATATATTTTTTTGTTCGGGACGGGCCGATTTTTTTTCCCTATGAATTAGTGGGTGGGGCTTGTTGAGCTCAAACCAATTGGTAGTCCTCCCCACCTGGCTGAATCTATGAATCAGGCCTGGAAATTTTGGCCCACGCAGATCTTTACCATATATAGCTTTTTTTTAATTTATACAGTTTGTTTCTATTTTCTTCATTATGAAAACTCTGGTTGATGCATGTATAGTTCTTCATTATCTAGTTCATCAAGTAGAAAAGCTATTTTAACATCTACTTGAAACACTTTGGCTTTATGATAAGCTGCTCAGGTCAGAAAAGCTCTAATAGTTGTATGTTTTACAACAGGAGAGAAGATTTTATCATAATTAGTGCCTGGTTTTTGAGTGAAACCTTTGGTAACTACTCACGCTTTGTATTTTATTTCTTCTTTGTTTCTTGTATTATATTTTCATCAAGCTTTGTTTTGTAAACCCATTTTCAACTCTAATCCAATTTAGTAATGCTCTCCATTTTAATAGTTTTGTAAGTAAAGAAAATTTTAATTCCTGTTGTCATAATGATTTCATTTCTTTATCAAATCTTTCTATAAATGTTCAACTATAACAGTCTACTTTCTTAATAACCTAAATTTTGTCCAATGCCATAGAAAATACAATAGTATATATGGTGTTACATCATTTTCAACATTGCAGAAGGACATTACAAGTGAAGGTCCGTATTGCTTACAAGGTCAAAAAATAACTGATGTACAGTGGCAGACAAAAAAAAACTGCATCCCTTGTGAAAAACATAAAAGTGTGCAAATTGCATGTTTTATGTGTGTGGTTTGTGTAAAGATAATGTTATTGAATTAAAATATACTTGTGGTATTCATTTGTCATAAAAATTAATTGCTTGAAATGCATGATGAAAAATGCACTATTTTATCAAAACAAGGAACAAAGTATTGAACAATTAATATCACAAAATGTCAGATTTTGATCATGTGAGATATTGAAAGTATCCATTGAAAACAATTCAAAATTTCAAGAGATAAATTTATTTTCTATTAGAGAATAAAAAATTTTCCATGTAAAATTGCTAAATTTTGAAGAGCTTAAATAATCATAGCAAATGTGGTAGCATTTGGTATAATATGTCTAAGAAATGGAAAATGCAAATGTTTTTTTAAAAATTTCTGGCGAACCAGTTGATGTATGACAGTGATTTTTTTTAAAGATAGAAATCAACGAGACAAATAAAATGATAGCATTAAAAAAATTATCATTGTTTACTGTAGTTTTTTATTTAAATTTTAATGAAAAAGTGAAGAGGAAAAAATTCAACAAACTTTAGCTAACTATCCCGTGAAGGGATTAATTTCATTTTTGTCTTATTTTTATCTTCATGATAAAAATTAATTTAGATTTTTTTTCATCTTTGTATGTTTGATGGTCACTGAAAAAATCAAATTTGTGTCTTAAAGCTCCAGTTGAACATTGTTTCTTGTTGTTGCTGTTGTAGTTTTTTTATTCATTGCCACCAAGTTTAAATAAATATAAAAATTGGGTACTTCTCTGTTATCCCGTCGACCGATTTCGCCAAATTAATAGCCAAATTATACATATTGACGTAATTTTTATTTTAAATAACAAACAAACAAATAATTAACAGAATATTAATAAAAATACAAATAAAAAGTCAAAATAAAAATCACTCAATGACGTTTTAAACACATGTATCGTATTTAATGCCACTGAATTGACATTCATGATCATCCATTATTGGCATTTAATCTTATAATTTGGCGATAGAATTTTGGTCGACGGGATAACCTAGAAGTACCAAAAACTGTTATGTATGTAACACAATTCATTCAAATTAAATAAATAATGTAAAAAATATTGTTATTTGTTTTTATTGTGCAGCTTTCAGTTTCAGTTCTTTGAATAAAGTTGTGAGCGCACTGTAATTTCTTTGTTCGACTCCTTGGTTTATTTTTCAGACATCATACATTTTATATGACAATGCAGTAAATTTTGACAACTGTAAATAATTTTCTTTACAAGATAAAAAAAAATCTTCAGTTTTTATCAAAAAAAAAAAAAAATTAAATGACAAGTATTAAAAAATGCTCTGACAAGCACCAAAAAAGGTTAATATGTTTTTAAATTTGAAAAAGTGTTTGACAAGTGCTTCTAATTGAGCACATCGAAATTGAACTTCTAATTAAGCAGTTGCAAATTATACAATAAAATAATTTGTGAATCAATTATATTCTATTTATCAATTTTGCCATATAACAGAGAACTAAGTCTTGTTAAAAAATACACTTTCCTGTACTTTATATTACTTTAAATAACTGACTTTAAGTCTCTACTTTAATATACCAGTGAAAACTGATGTTCAGTAATAGTTTTAGTCATCCCATCGCAAATTAATTCTTAACATCAGTTTTCACTGATGTCTTAAAGGAGTGTTTAAAATCAGTTACAATTTAAAATAATTTCAAAGTGCAAAAAAGTGCATTTTTTAACAAGACTTAATACTCTATCATACAACAAAACTGGTAAGTCGAATATAATTTATTTAAAAGGAATTTTCTTGCATTATTTGAAAGTTTTTATCTCCACAACTTAACATAAATTAATAAAATAATTTTCCACCTATTTCCCCACTTTAGATGCAGGTCTATTTGAAAAAATCTGGTATTAAAGCTATGGACTGAGCTTAAAATAGTCCTAACTTAATCTAATTCAAACTCTTTGGATTGCAAAGAGTGCTAAAATTACTAAAAAGAAACAGGCTGCGAAGACTAAATTAAAGGAAAACATTATTAGGGTTTTGTGCCATGAAATTTTGGACACCATTATATCCAGATATAGATTTCTTCAGCACTGGACGGCTGCAAGGTTATAAATGCCACTCATTGAAAATTTAAAAAGTATTAAAGTGATCCTTTTATGTATGGCCATATCAATATTTATTGAACATAACTCAGTTATGTTAATTTTTTTATTATCTGCTGCATAGCATAATTTCCAAAGTAACTAATTTTTATGGAAAATTAAGAATACAAGTTTATTTTAATGTAAAAACATCATCTGTACATGAAACACAAGCATAAAACATATTAGCACACATTTCTGTTTTTTCACAGGTAATGCAATTTTTTTGTCTGCCATTCATACATTTGTTTAATTCATTGTACATTCCTGTGAAAAAATTAAATTAGTGTAGCCTGCTAATTATATCAATAAAAAAGTTGAAAATTGACTACTTTATTTTTTTTTAAAGTAATTTTAAAGGAAATAACTATTATACTTAATAATTTCATATGTATCAGAATAAAAAAAATGAAATAACTATTATACTTATTAATTTCATATATGTGATAAAAAATAAGTTACATTTAGATGGTAATGGTTTACCATTGCCATCTATTTTTTTAAAAAAAAGTAAGTTAAATTGCATCAATACTCACATAATGGAAATCAAACTCACATAATAACCCCCCCCCTTTTTTTTTTAACCTGCCCAATGTCAATTTGGGCATTCAAGGTATGGTTGTTTGAATTGCCCCAACTGGATTTGGGTGACACAAGTAAGGGGTAAAAATGAATACTGGTAATAATCTATTTTTAAAAAAATTTAAAAATATCTAATGCCATTAATGTACATTTGTCTTTATCACTACAGATATATTTCTATTTTAGTAATACACTGAGTGATCAGTTAACTAACTTAATCCATTCAAAAACAGTGTTTGCTAATCAAATTGTTCATTAACCAATCATATATTTTGTATTGATTTGGATGAAATTTCAATTAATTTGTTCTTAAAGCCCAAAGAATGCATAAAAAATAATATAAATCTTCTCATTATAATAGGGTTAATATATGTTCTTAATTAATGTTGAAACATTGTATTTTGATGGTTTTGTCTACTTCGTGGCATATTAAAAAGAATAAATGACATTCCCTTTTTAAAAATTTTTAGTATTACATTCATTGACTACGACATAAAATTATATCAATTTCTCCTTACAAAAACGCCTTAGTTGTCTAAAAGATCATGTTTACTACAAGGCCTGATAAAGCTCAATTGCGTTTAGAGTCTGTTAATAGTTTGTGAATTAAATTTTAATTTAAATAATTAATTTACAATTAAAAGTGTCTTTTTAAAAAGGGATACAAAATTTAAATTTTAATGTTTCTGATCTGTTCATTCTAATTTGTCATACATTTTAGGGCCTGCAGCTCATGAATTAATGAGGCTAAACTTATATAACTGTTGCCATGTTCTCTAAGTTGACAACTGATGCAATTAAATATAGCTCAGCAAATCTGAAATATTGCATTGTCTCTTCGTAGCTTTGTTTTGTAAAATATTCATTAATTGAATGTGTGTTCATTTTTCAAACATAAAAATCTCTTGCAAAAGTGTTCATTAACCAGTGACCCATTGTATTAATCAAGAGCAAAGATTTTCTTATCTTGTGAAAGCAAATTTTACATGATTTGTGTAAATTTAAACTTTGTTGTCTATGATACAAATAGTACAAACATATATCTTTTTTTCTTAAAAGATATATGGAAAACACTTTAAGTTATAATACATATTTTTTATTATTTATTAAGAACAATTAAATTTATTATTATTCGCTAATATCACTAAGTGCATTTCATTGAAAACTTTGTCTTTTATTCACCTCCAGAGCAACTTTATTGGTAACTTTATTCTTAATGGATTTTTCATTGTAATTACTTTTGATTTAATTTATTATTTATTTGAAAATCTCTTATATACATATAATTTATTTCAATGAAATTTTATTAAAACTACTGTATTATTTAACTAAATTGCTGAATAAATATTTAATTGTACAATTTGATAGACCATATCTAAAACCTTTGTTATAATCTGTAAATAAAATGTATGATTTTTTTTTTCTCTTCCTGTTACTTCACTAAATGTTTTATTGCATTTTGCTATTGAATTGAAATTTTAGGGGCAGGAATTAGCACCATTTGAAAGGGAGCTTGCAAATCTAAGGAAAGAAATTAATATTGCAGAACAGGGAAAGAGAGATTTGGAACAAGAATATTTGAGACATCAACATGAGCTATTTTCATTAAACAGGCAGAGCTCTGTTAGATCTGAAGAGAATGACATGTACAAGAAAAGACTTGCCATCATGGAAGGCAAGAAGTTTCAGCTAGAAGGTAATAAAATGAATTCTAATTTACTTTTTTGAGTTATTTTATTTTTCTGTCAGTTTAATCTGTAACCAGAAATTAAAATTTTAAAGAGATAAGTTAAAGCTTACAATATTAAAATGCACAAATTATATGAATATTACATTAAACCACATATAGTCATTTCAAAAATATCCTGATTCCCTTCATCAGTGTGAATAAAAATAAAAAGGTTTAAAATTAAAACAAGTTCAAAGAATCTCCTAAGCTATAGCCCCAACTACTGGCTAATAAACTGACCAAAGTAACAAAATCTAGACTTTAAATATCTGAAAGAAGTGTCTTTCTTTTAGATATTTAAACTCTCGCTTTTGCTGCTTTAATCAGTCCATTAGCCAATACTTGGGACTGTAGCAAGGAATGTTCTTTGTACCTGTTTTAATTTTTAACCATTGTTATTAATTTTTTAGTTTATCTTTATTTTGTAAGTATATTTTGCATGATATGATGGGGAATAAGATATCCTTGAAACAGCCACCTGTGGTTTTATGTAATATTGGTGTAATTTGTGCATTTTAACATAGTAAATACTAACATATGAATTTATACAATTTTAAGGTTTTAAACTTGTGACAATTGCTATTCATGTTTAAAACAGATATATAACCACAATGACACTCAGATATACCTATTTCCAGAGCTTCATTTTCAATACAAAAATTTAAAAGTGTAGGAATTCATCTGCCCTGTCATTGTCGGAATGTTAAGAGTCCCAAGTATTGGCTAATGAATTGACCAAAGCAGTAAAAGCTAAAGTTTAAATATCTGAAAGAAATTACTTTCTGTCAGGTACAACAGGTACTGGATTATAACAAACCTAAAGCCCTCTTTCTCATCACCCCCTTTCTGCCATTGTGACCTATGCTATGAATATAATGAATGTTAATATTTAAATTGCAGCATAACTTTTTTTTATATTTGTATGACTATTTTTTAATTTATCATTATTTTGCTTTTAATTTAAAGCAGTTTTACCCATATTACAAAAGTTTAATCAATTTTGCTATCTATAGAATAGCAAATTATTTTTTTTTCAAGATTATTTAATATAATATTCAATTATGTAACCAGATAGTTTTTGAAATGCTGTTTTAATAATTAAAATATTTCCACAAGTTTCAAAAGATTTTATTTCATACATATGTATACAATATGGAACCCATTGAAATTTGATGAAAGAAAATCCTCAAAAAGAAACTGTTAGACTGAATTATAATAAACTTGTAATGAAAATTACAATAAAAATTAAATTTACTTTGTTTAGTCTAACTCTTAAAATAAATGTTATTTTTAAGCTAAGTTATCAAAATATAATTTCCATTAAATTCAACTTTTCAAATTATTGAAAAATTAAACTTTGCCCATACAAGTAATTAGTAGCATGTAATCAAGGTAAATAATTATGATGAAATTATCAATTCAAATTTTCTGATCTTTGGTATTACAAAATGAAACATCAGCAAAAATTACGTCTTTTTGACTCAATCAATTTTTTTTTTTTTTTTTTTTTTTTTTTTTTTTTTTGATGATATCTAAACATAACTATTTTTACCATTGCAAAATTTTCTCATTTATATTTTTAAATATTTTAGTGTGCAATATATTTTTAATAAATATATTTGAAAAATTGATGTCACATTTGCCTGCTACAATTTCACATGTGAACATTTTCATTCTTGATTTTTGGTTAAAATTTTAGTACCAGTAAATAAAAAAATCTTATGTCTGTAAAATATCTATGCAAGTCAAATTGTTTTTTCTTTTATGTATACATAGCAAAATATTATTTTCAAAGAAAATGCTTACGATCTCAGTAGTGGTGGCGATGATTGGATATTTATATATATTTTTAATAAAATTATAAACAAACATCTTAAAAAAAAAAAAAATCATGAAAATTACAAGTTTGAAGATGTTATCTTAAAAAAAGCTGAAAGTAGACTTAATTGCACACGGAGCTCATCACAGATGCCAATTTACTATGTGGGTTCATACAGAAATTTATCAGATTTTGAAGCTTCTACAGAGTCATGGAGTCAGTATATGGAAAGACTTGAACAGTTGTTTGTGACAAATAAAATCACATGTGAAAATTGGCAGCATGCAATTTTTCTTACAAGTATAATTCTCATTCAATTTTTGAGTAATAAGACTCGACATTTATACACTACTCTGGAATTTGCTTTTTCCTGTGACATCAGTGTTGAAGATGCTAAGGGAACTGATAAACAAATTTTATATTCTCATTATGACCCAATAACACCAGAGATTGTGGTATACTACAAATTCTACTCCTGAATATAATTTGTGGATGAATCAGTGCTAATTTCAATGCAGAATTGTGCTGTTTGGAAAAACTCTGCAATTTTGGATCTTCTCAGATGAAGTACTTTATGATTGTATTGTTTGTGGAAACCAGGATGAAGCAATGCAGAGGAAACCACTGACAGCGAATAAATTAACATTGATGATGACTATATGAAGATAGTTATGGAAACAGTAGCTAGAGATGACGTAACTTAAGACATTCAGTAACTTTAGAAGTAAACAAAAATAGCCACAAAGAAATGAAGAACTCAATATAAAAAAGAGAAATTGTGACAAATGACTCTTAAATTATCTAGAAATTCCAATTTATACAGTGATAGAAATCATCAATAAAAAGAATTTAGATTTATAAACTCTTCAAGGTTGGATCTAGAGAATCCTCAAGGGGGGGGGGGGGGGCAATTTTAGAAATTTAGAAACTCCAGTCTGATGCATGGGTCGGAGTTAATTTTTTTAATGTGGGTCGGGTTTGGGTCCGGTTCGCTTCAATTCTTTGCTGCGGTTTGAGTTAATTTCTGATTTTTTGCTTTTGGGTCGGTTTTGGGTCCGGTCGACTACTGAATTTTGTTGTTGGTCAGGTTGACTTTTATATTTTAGCTGTGCTTAGTGCATTTGGGGCAGTTTGACAAACAATTCTGATTTGGGGCAGCTTAGGATTTGGTTTTTACTTTTGCGGGAAGAGTTCGGGTTGACCCGGATTGGGGAGTCCTTTGATAAAATTTTCATTCCTTTTCGCTTTGTGATCCTTTGAAGAAATTCGTGTTTCCTCCACATTCATTTCACAAAATTTGATGTCCGGTTCACTTCCATTTTTTGCTGGTGGTTGGGTTAATTTTTACATTTTGTTGTGGATCATGTTTGGATCCGGTTAAATTCTACTGTTTGCTGTGGGTCAAGTTAATTTCTGATTTTTTTTGCTTCGAGTCGGGTCTGGGTCAGATTAACAACTATATTTTGCTATTGGTCGGGTTGACTTTTACTTTTTAGATGCGCTTAGCGCATTGGGGCAAGTTGTCATACATTTCGGATTTGAATCAGATTTGGGTTTTACTCTTGCGAGAATGATTGACCCAGTTTTGATCGCGATCCTTTGACGAAATTTGCATTTTTCCGCGATCCTTTTACGAAATTAGCTTTTATCCGTGAACGTGATCCTTCGAAGAAATTTAGATCAGAGATGTACTGAATGTTTATCTGCACGGGTCGCGGTCGGGTCAATAATGTTTATCATAGGGTAACATCCCCAGTAATTGGCATGCACCTATGATTGGCATATCCTACAAACATGTCTTAAAATAAGATTTATATCCAGTCTTTTAAAAATTCAAACCATATATCAGTTATATGCTCATTTACCTTAAAGATTATAACTTTTAATTTATGACTATTTAATTTATGCTTCGATTTTAACTATTTAATTTATGCTTCTTGATGATAATAGTGCCTAGGAAAGAGAAACAATTATGGTTTATATCAAATTAACTATTTTTGTTGCAAATGCTTCTTCTCTTGCTTAAGAAAGACATGCTTTTCAATTCATTATTTTTTGATTTATAATATATTTTAAATTTTAATTGACAACAGTTTTGTTTAGTTGAAAAGGGTTACTTTAATTGTGAAAAGTATTTTTGACGCAAATATTTGTATATATGAATTATTGATAGGTGCCAATTAATGATGCTTCAATTTTGTTAGTTCTGAGTAATTGACACCTATTCCAATTACAAAGGAATCGCAAGATTTGAGATTAAACCACTTATTTTGGCAGTACTTTTAAAGTTATTGACTAATTTTGTTTATCAGTTGTTTTTATTTGAAAATATGATGTATTATCAGTAATTGAAATCCATTAAAGCTTCATATGACAATTACTGGGAACAGTATGACAATTACTGGGTACTAATATAAATATATTCTATTGTTTTAAAGTTTTCAGACTAATATGCTGATTTCTTACTCTCAAAAACCTGAAATATGGAATCTTCATCCACAGTAAATTCATTTAAGCGATTAAACCCAATGCAAAACAAAGGTTTTTTTTATATAAACATGTGCCAATTACTGGATCACAAGGTGTCATACATTGGTGCTCTAGGTGCCAATTACTGGTAACTACAGCAACTTTTTATAAATATATTTTTATAAAAATACTTTTTCAAAAATTTTGCTTTTAGTGGGCAAAATAGATGCACAGATATGCATTCTTTGATTTAAAAATATTTGCAAGTAAATATTTTAATTTTTGGTAATGAAAATTGAAGTAAGTTTGAAGACAAATTCTTAATGTGCCAATTACTGGGGATGTTACTCTACTACGGTCTCTACTACGATCAGAGACAGACCGAATATTTAGCTTTTATTGCAGGCCGAGCCACAACCTGGAAATTTTGTCCGATGCAAACTTCTAGGAAAAAGGAAATCGAGACCAGGCTCGATCTGGAAGAAAAAGAAGCCTGTCTCCACTCTTTGACCCCTCCTCTCGCCCCTTAGAACCGCCACAGCATATGGGCTGTGTCGATCCCAGATGGAGCGTTTAGCCTTTATACCGGATGGAGCCTGGGCTTGAAAATTTTGGCTTGTGTATACCTCTAGTAGGAAGAAAGTCTACGCCAGATCCGACCTGGAAAAAACAGAGTGGATTGATCCAGCTCTGCAAAAAAAAATAAGACCCAACCCGGTTCTAAAAGTATGAAGACCTGCCCAGTCTCAGTATAATAAATTAAAGTTGGCGTGACCCAACCTGGGTCGTACCGGTCTCGAGTTTAGGACCAACAACTTTTCTGTGCGGGCATCTAATGTCGCCCTGCAGATCCTTCATTGGGCTCAGGGGGGGGGGGGGCGATTGGAATCCACCATTGGAACTCTTTGCTATTTGTATGAAAAAATTCATCATATTGCAAATCAAATACCAAGGCTTGACATTCAATTTTTCCTTGGAGGGGAGGTCTCTCTTCCAACAATTATAAACAGAGGGAAATTGAGCTGTTGGGGAAAGAGGAAAAATATGTTAAAAACCCACTATTATTTTATGTGCTATTTTGAATTACATTAATGACAATATATCATAAATTAACGACTAAGGATAACTATACAATTTTTATTACATACATTTATGACAGCCATTTAATTTATGACTGAGCAGAGTATGCAGTGGGTGTGTGGAAGGCTCAATTCATAACAACAGTTCCATTAAAAAGAGAGATTTATTAAATACTATATGAGATGAAATTCACAATGCAAAAATGACATTACTGTGCCATAAACTTAAAATAAACTAAAACAATATTATGAATAATGCAGCTACATAATATTAATGAAGAAAAGGTACATATTTCAAGTAAGGCAAATGATCTCGCACATTCCAAACCTTTATCCACAACTCAAACCGTTGTTTTGCATAAATCCGTTGCCAATTTAAATACAAACTTCTATCTGAAAAACACATCCGAAATGCCATTGGCCATGAAGTATGTCACAGGTAAATTTTTAATGCACATAGTAATGCTCTATTAATGAATTACTGATGAACCCATTTTGACAAATTATATAAAACGCCAAACTACTCAAGTAGTACCGAATTGCATTAAAGAAACATCCTTATAACTCCAAAAATAATAATCATATAAATTAACAGTTTACTGCATCTGATTAAGCGTCTCATTTCAAATTAAAATATATATTTGAATTGAAATTTGAATGAAATACAGAGTCATGAAAAATCGAAGAATGTGAAAAACAGGATTACAAATATCTCGGCAACTAATAATCCGCTCGACTTTGTTCTTTAAGCAAAATTTGTGTTATTTTATTGCTTTTTACTTTCACTATTTAAAATGAAAAATTTGGAAATTTTTATATATCTTTTATCAGAACAAATTTTTTGAGCATCTGAAAAAAATAGTTGCAGATAATCGAGGTTACTGATATTAAATAAGCTTTGTCCCATTCTACTAAGTACATACAAAATTTTAAATCTCTATCTCAATTTGTTCGGAAGATAGAGTGTTTACAGACACACAGACAGACAAATGGCATTTTTTTTTTTTCTAAAAATATGTTTTTTGGAATCCGCCATATCACACCGAGTGACGAGATCTCAAAATCACAGCTACTGGCAGTTAGTTGCTCAATAACATACTCTTGTCTGGAGCTCATGAATAAAATATAAGCCGGCTATTTTGGATATATAAACAGTCTGCTTTAGAGAGAGTGAAAAGCAATATGCATCAATAAAAAAGTAAATACCCTAAACTTTAACTTTATGAAAGCTTTTAAATATTTATTCAAGCTTTAAGTTTTTATGCAATTTCTATATCTCATCTTTCAACCAAATGTTATGGGTCCTAAACAATGGAGTTGTTAAATCAGATTCTGAATTAAATACAGTTTTCTTCGATTTTGAATGCTGAAGATTTTTTCACAAGATAAATTTGTGACTGGCAGCACAAGAACAACATTTATAACTTTTGAAATTATCAAAAAAACACATGGATATGTTCACTCAAAAAATTATTAGAAAACTTTGCCAAATTCTGATATGCTTTCATTTTACTTAGCCATCATACAAGGTAAATCATCATTATAGATAAATCTTGGAATCATTTTGAAAATCTAAAAAATTTTTGTGATGGATTTAGATGTTTCAGATGCTGGAGATTTCGAAAAACATATTTTTAGACAAAAAAATTGTCGTCCATTTGTCTGTCTGTGCTTCTGTAAATGCTCTATCTCCCGAACAAATTGAGATAGAGACTTAAAATTTTGTATGTATTTAGTGTGTAACAATAGGACAAAGCCTATTTAATATCAGTAACTTTGATTATACGGAACAATTTTTTTTTGGATGCTTAAAAAATTCATTCTGATGAAAGGTATATAAAAATTTTCAAAATTTTTTATTTTAAGTAGTGAATGTAAAAGGCAATAAAATAATAATAATTTTGTCAAAGTCAATCGGATTATTAGTTGCCGAGATATTTGTAATCCTGTTTTCCACATTCTTCAATTTTTCATGACCCTGTATTTCATTCAAATTTCAATTCAAATATATATTTTAATTCAAAATGAGATGCTTAATCAGATGCAGTAAACTGTTAGTTAGGATGATTATTATTTTTCAAGTTATAAGGATGTTTCTTTTACGCAATTCGGTACTGCTTGAGTAGTTTGGCGTTGTATATAATTTGTCAAAATGGGTTTATCAGCAGTTCATTAATAGAGCATTACTAAGTACATTAAAAATATTTAAATATACATTTAAACTTTGTTTTGGAATTGCAATGTATTTTATAAATAAGTTTACACATGTTTTATTTTTATATATTATAGTATGCATATTAATGATGGGTAAGTATTATGGTGACCCCCAACAACTAGTTTAAGTCTTGTATTAACAAAGCATCAGGAGTGCCATTTGAAGGAGGCTGGGGGGGGGGGGGGGGCTATTGATCCATGGGGCCTTCCATGGGGGGGGGGCAATAACTCACCTCCCCTTACAAAATTTAAAATTTCAGAAAATTTATCTGTCTCAGGTCATACTTAACAAAATTTCAAAAATGCTCAAAGGTTAAAATAACTTGTCAGATTTGATTAAATTAAAAACATATTTAGTAAGTAGATACTTTAAGCACAGAAAATAATAATTATAAAAAAAATATTTCTAAAGACTTTGCTATTCCAACATTCTCATCATGAAAACTTTTCAAATCAGTGCATCAATTTTCAAGATGAATTTTCCTCTTTTGACAAAAGGGATGTTGAATCAGATTCTTAATTGCTTGAATTCTTTATTTTGCATTATTAGTGTTACATTATATTTACACATTTCGTTGTAGGCAACACAAACCTGGCAAAAGCCATCAACCCCAAAACTTAAATATTTGACCCAAACTTAAATTAAAAGAAAATGAACTCATATTAAAGCATAGCACGGTAGTGCTATGCTTTATTTATTTCCAGTGTGACTCCGTAACGTTATTTTAATACGGAATTTAACATTGAACGAGTTATTTACCAGACATTTTCCCACATTTTGTACGCGCTCCCACAAATTTTCTTCAAAGGATCTAATTGTTTAAAAAATAATTCCCTCCAATAAAAAAAATATGCAGAGGTCAATGGACATATTTCCTGTAGCAATTAATCATTTTTACGTGATAAATAAAAAATAAAATTTATTTATTTTTCTTTTGTAAGAATTAAAAATGGTTTTATTTACGACATTATATTAGAAATGAAACGGAGATTTGCAAACATTTCGTAAAAATACAAGAATCGTCAACAGAAAGCAAAATGAAGCATGATTTTTAAAATAAAAGGACATTTTCAAACATTGATCAAGAAGCTTCTAACAGAAGAAATACAGAAAATAAGTAAATTAAACTTTTTACTACCTATTGTCTCTGAAAAATAATAGAAAATAATTTAAGTATATATATGTAACTAGTATTTGAAAGCGAATTTTTTGACACATTGGCATTAAAAAAAAAAAAAAAAAAAAAAAAAAAAAAAATTGCACCAAACCCAGTGCATATATGACATTTGCGCCGGGATTTCGTACTTACACCACATTTTTAAAAATTTCTTCGTCTTATGTGTTCGAAGAAAATCAAAATAAATTTAGGTGAATAAAAATTTTCAAAAATAATAGTATTTGAGAATAATAGTATTTCATCCTTGGTATGTAATGAAACTAGTAAATCTGCAGAACTGGGTCTTCAAACATAGCAATTTTTTAAGGCTAAACCGCAGAATCGTCAACTACTTGGTATAAGACCTTTCGGCACTGCAATAAATTCGCCAATTCTATCAACCTAAATATTCCAATCCAATGTAAACAAGTATAAATAATGTTTACAAATATATTTTTTTAATTCCCGATTTGGTGATTTTTTTAAATCGTGCTTTTTTTTTAATCCACTTTTTACTAGTGTTTTACCCATTTATTTGTACTTTTGTTATAAAAAAAATGCCAATATGTATAATTTGACTATTAGTTTGGCGACTTATATAATTTGGCGGAATTGGTTGAAGGGATAACCAAGTACCGAATTAACTTGTATTAAATTCATTATTCCGATGACTTTAATATGATAAAACACTACACGATTTAATTTTTAAAATATCGCAAAGAGTTTCTGTTGAAAAATAGCTGTGTTTTATACTTTAAGTTAATATTTTTATGGTACTACTAGGTTATCCCGTCGACCAAAAAATTATCGCCAAACTATAAGATTAAATGCCAATAATGGATGGTCGTTAATGTCACATTCAATAACATTAAATACGATTCACGTGTTTAAAATGTCATTAAGTGATTTTTATTTCGAATTTTTATTTGTATTTTTATTAATATTCTACTAATTATTTGGTTTTTTGTTATTTAAAATACAAATTATGTCAACATGTATAATTTGGCTATTAGTTTGGCGATTTGTAGAATTTGGCGAAATTGGTCGACGGCATAATAGAGTAGTACCATTTTTATAAAACTTTTGATTCACTATCTCTATGAGTTAATAAAATTTAAGCACATTTGGAATATTCATAATGCGTCACCTTTATGCACAGATGTCTAATATTTATTATGTCGGCGCAGTTTCTTTCTGACGCCAATTTGGCGAAAATTTTGTTTTCAAATACATATCAGATATATATTTTTTAATTATTTTCTAATATTTAAAAAGGAAAATAAAGATAAATAAAAAAAAGTTTATTAATAACTATAGAACAAACGATCTACATATTTTTTTTTTAAATAAAGGTAATAGAAAATAAACAATTTATTAGTAAAATAAACAACGATAGCCAGGTTAGCATGTGAGGCATATAATATCCATTTTGTTCCAATCGCGCCAATGTATTGCATACATGACATCTATCCCTAACTTTTCTACGCTGAACCCTGCCCAGAGCTCCGATAGCGGTTTAAAGTTCTGTCGATGTTAAATTTCAATTTTGGGCAGAATTTCAATCCAAACATTGATTTATTTATCAAGAAGCTTCTAAGTAAAGAAATACAGAAAATAAATAAACATGACGTAATACAAAAAATAAAAAAATAAATACATTTTATTGATACTATGTCTTGAGGTATTGTTGGAGGAATATTAGATTGTCTAGAGGTGAATGTCTAGAATTATACTAGACATTTATGACGTCATATTGGAAATGAAACAGAGATTTTGAAATATTTGGTATCAAGACAGGAAGCATGTACAGAATTCAGTTCTAGATGTAAAAAAAAGTTAACGATTTGGATATGGATCAATGAAAATCTATGCAAAACCCAATGGAGAAATGAAAATCTAACGTAGATACCACGGAGATAGAGTTTTTAATTGGGGGTGGTTTTGGAGTCTAGGTATCATGATCGGTATAGATCTGGAAAAATAAATCAGAAATTCTTACGTAGGGGAAAACATAATAGTTAGTATTTCATCAAATAAAATTTTGTTCAAAAATCTAATTTAACTTTGAGGCCCTTTCACAGTTTTGCAGAATTGCTAAATTGTAACTAAAGTGCTTCAACACTCGCTCATCCTGCTTGCACATATGAAGCCAACATGATGTTTAATCTTGAATTAGTTATACACTCAAATTTTTCATCACCATATTCTTTTTTAGCATAAAATGGAGCTATTGCAACAATTTAATAAGAAACATGAAACTTACAATGTGAATATGCACTAATATATATTATTTTGCGTCAGAGGAAGAGCGAGAGAAATATGAGCACCTCAGACGTTCTCTTGAGCGTACCCTCCCCCCCCCCCCCCATAATTCACTTCTAGCGATGTCCCTGGGTAAATTACATCAGTAATTGTGATACGATACCACATAAAGGAAGTCCTGATGATGGTACCCTCAGTTCATTTTGAAATGAGCTCACCTGAATGCAGTAGTTATTAAAAAAACTTGAGATATTAAACAAAAACATAATTTGCAGAACAAATTAAAAAAACAAAATTTATTTCCTGCTCTATTTAAGCCCGAGAAGGGACAGATATTATTTCATTTATTTATTTCTACATTTAGTATTAAATTTTTGTATCAAATAATTTAAATTATGTGAACATTAAAAAAATAAAAATGAAAATCAAACAATATGATACTTAAAAACCCTTAATCTTAGATGCCGTTCAAACGAAATCGAAATAAATCTTAGACTTTTTTCCAAACTTAACTTGCAAATATTTGTTTTGCAGATTTTATATAATATTTACGGTAGGTATAGATAAAAAGAATAGACACATCTAAAAAGCAAATGTTCAGAAAAAGTCTAAGATTTATTTCGATTTCGTTTGAACGGAATCTAAGATTTAGGGTTTTTAAATATCATATTGTTTGAATTTCATTTTTATTTTTTTAATGTTCACATAATTTAAATTATTTGATACAAAACTTTAATACTAAATGTAGAAATAAATAAATGAAATAATATCTGTCCCTTCTCGGGCTTAAATAGAGCAGGAAATAAATTTTGTTTTTTTAATTTGTTCTGCAAATTATGTTTTTGTTTAATTGTTTTACATTTTTGGAAAAAAAGTCTACAATTTAATTCCTTATGTATAAAAATAAACATTAGAGATGAGTGAGCTGGGGCTCGATTTTTATACCAGTCTTCTGGCTCGGGCTCACTCTTTCTGAAATTGACAATTTTATTTATTATCATATAGAAAAAATAAAAATTACTTTTTTCCCTCTAAAAAAAATTAATGCTATTTTGATAAGAATGAAGAAGAAGCAGAAAGCATGTTTATTTTATTTTATTTTATTTTTTTCATTTACTTATTTGTTATCTTTTGTAGCATTAGAATGTTATTTTAAAAGAAAATTAGTAATATTTAAAGGTTTATGCCTGGTATTGGTGCGTCATTGATGCAGTGCCAATCAAAATATGGTGCCATTAGAATATTTTTTAATTGGATCATTTAACTGTTATTATTACAAGGTAGAACCTGTCAAATTTTAACAAAAGAAAATGTTTAAGAAGGAACTGTTTCATTAACTTATAATAAACCTACAAAATAAATATAGTAAAAGATGCATTTTATATTGGTACGTCTAACTCTTAAACAAACGATATTTATCGTCAAGTTAACTAAATACTATTTCTATAAAACGCAGTTGTAGAAATTGTTAAAATTAAACTTTAATCGTATATATGAGCAGTAAAAATAATATAGATATGTTATTATGATAAAGTTATCAATTACCCCAATTACCATTTCATTTTTCCCCATGAAATCTAAACCTGGCATCATTTTCACCATACCAAAATTTTCAAATGTGCATTTCACATCTGTATTCACGTTTCAAAAAAATTGGCATTTTAATTTGATAATTTTGATTCCAATTTGAAGTCTCAATACTATTAGCTGAAATAGATATTAAACTGTTGATATTATTTTATGCATAAATCAAATTTTGTAAATGAAGTCGAAATTCACCGGGCTTTATAACAGAAGATATTTAAATTTCTATTTTTTCCCTTTTAAAGAGAAAATGGCAACATAAAGATACAGCACTCAATTTTTTCCCTTTTTTCCTTTGCTTTAAATAGAAATGGAGCACTCCTGTTGCCACGATTACAAAAGAGGTAATAAAAGCTACAAAAAAATTAGTATTTTAAAAACAAATTCAGCTTTCAAACAAATGTCATTTAAAAATACATTTTTTTTCCTACACGATGGTGTAAAAATATAAAATGTGCAACATTAAGAAGTTTAAAAACTTTTAGTAAAAAAAATTGCAATACCGAAAGTCATTTAAAATTTGAAAGTGTTGCCATGAGCAAAATGACGTATGCATTACGCACAGATACGTTTGGCCTTTATAATATAGATATTTAGACATTTAATGAGAAATGAATATTTTCTTTTGTTTTTTGTTCAATTCAGCATCAGCTCATGCTTTACAAATTTCTAGTCTTGTATAGTATGCTATCCCTTGTCAATGTAATCCCTTAGTCATAATCACTTTTTATAAGAAAATAATGTTAATTATTCCCTCCATTTTTTACTATGAACTGTTAGTTACACAATTTTTCAGAGAAGGTTTTAATATGTAAAATGTAAATGTTAAGTTATTTGTTAATGTTAAGTACTGTTGCTAAGTTATAGAATTATGGTGAAAAGTTCAATAATGAGGTGAACTGGATTTTGAAAGATTAATTTTTTTAATTCTATTTTAGGAATGTGAATGACACTTACATTGTTAAGTTGATAGATTTTCAGTAAAAATTTTAATATATAATATATTATTCTATGTTGCTTGATTTTATAATTGCAGAGAGAAAGTTCAATAATCAGATGAAACCAATTATTGAAGATTAATCTTTTTTAAAAATTCTACTTAATGGATTTTGATAAGTTGCATTGTTAGATACTATTTTACTATTTTAATATTATTTTAACAACATAAACTTTTTCTTTGCTATTATTTCTACAATCGTTTGTTGAGAAATTCAAGGTGGGGGGGGGGAGTTTGCAGCTGATTGTCAAAATTTTCAGTTGTTTCATAAAATTTTCAAATTTTCATGTGATTTTTTTATTAAATTTATGATTTTGACAAAATTTTCCATTTTTTATGCAATATAACTGTTTAAAATTGGTGGGTGTTATTTATTTATTTATTTGTTTTTATTATTATTACTATTTATTTATTTATTTATTTATTTATTTGTTTTTATTATTATTACTATTTATTTATTTATTTATTTTTTTTTTTTTGATTGATGGACAAATATGAATTTTTTCTATAAAACCTAAAGTTGATATTTGCAATTTTTTTTTTTTTTCAAATGTGATTGACAATAATGCTATATGTTTTTATAATTTTTATAATATTTTTATAATCCTTTTAGGAAATTAATTTTTTTTTTTTTTTTTTTTCTTTTGCAATTTGTGAAATTCATTATCTAATTATTAAGTCTAATTAACAAAATTTGCCGTTTATTCAGTGGTAGATTGATGAATTAATTTTGCATAGTTCAACAAAAAAATTTAAATGTCACAGTTTTCTATGAAAATTAAAAAATATTCCCAGAAGAATCTCATACTTATGAAAGAACGAAGTTAAGAGGGCAAAATTTTGCAAGCTATTTCAGATCTTTTACTGCAAAAAAACTTTTGCTCTTCCCCCATCCCATGCAAAAATCTCCTAAAATGTCTCCCCTAATCCTGCAGTAAACCTGTAATGAATAAGTCAGAAGGTCAGGAAAAAGAACTTTATTTTGTTTTACAAGCTTTACTGTAATGCACCTATGCTCTTCAGATATGTACTATATAAAGAATGTTTTAACAGCCTTAGAGGATACTTGTAAAAATGAAAGCTATCTAGAATGAATCCTGTTTTAAACAGAAAATTTTTATAGTCAATATCTTGAAATTATACAGTCTAAGATGAAAACCTGTCTAAAACAGATTTTTCATCGGTTCCGGTTTGGAGGGGGAGAGGGGTAAGTTCTCCCCTCCGGAATCTCACCTTTGGCTGTACTACTGCCCTAAAGAAAAACTTTGCCTCTGTTCCCTCCCTCCCCCCCTCCAAGAATATTCTGAAATGGCACCCCTGCAATGCATATATAGTAATGACAACTTTTTTTTACATTTTTGATCAAAAATGTTTTATTATATCCTTAATAGAATTAGTCAAAACTAAAATCCCTTGATTTTTTTTTCTTTTTTTGAACAGTTTATTGTTTGAATTGTTTGGTTGCATTCAAATTTCACACTAAGTTCAAGTTTGAAAATGGTAACTGTCTAGTCTTCAGTAACAAGAAAAAAGTTGGCTAACTAAATTGCCAAATCCTAATTTTTGTAAATTACAAAGATCAACTAGTTCATGTTTCTAAATATGTTTAATTGGTGTTCATAAAATTATTTTTCTTGTACTCCAAAAGATATTTGCAATTCTTGTTTTCTTTCTTTTTTTTTTTTTAGTGTTGAATTTGAACAATTGAGCTGTGTTCAAGGGGGAGTGGGGTTCGAATTCCTGAACTGAGTTTAGTTTGCGCTACTTAACTACTCCCAACGATTCAGATTTTGAGCTCAAAATTTAAGTCTAAGCTTTTAAAAGCATTTAATGAGGTAAAAAAAATATTGGCAAAAAATAGTTGTTTGTTACTTTAAAGTCTTATACACTCTCTATTAGCTCACCATTTAAACTTTATTTTTTAAATTTATTTTTAAGAAAATACTGATATAAAGAATAGTTTTAGCGAAAACCACAAATGAATCAACCAATTTTTTCAATTTTTATAATCATTTGAAATTTTGGACCCTTAACTTTCATGGCGCTTATCTCTTTCAGATGTTTGGGACCCTTAGTTTCCTATTTAATATTATTTGGCTTGATGTGTCCCTTAAATTTTGCCCAAGAGTTTAGATACACTCTGCATATTTTTAATGAGCAGGTGCATGGACAAATGGAAGTAAGGTTGTGATTGTGGGCAAAGGACATTTAAACATTGATTTATTATTTATTATTTAAACATTGATTTATTAATTATTAATCATTTAATGTATATATATGTATATATATATTTATTTATTTACTTATTTGTCATTAGCTGACATTGCTAAAGAAGAAAAGGATATCAAAGATACCCAGAACCGAATAATCTGTATTGAAAAAGAAATTGCTAATGTGAATAGATTATTAAATGAGAGAAAAGAACTTAAGGAATGTTTGAAACAAGCTGCTGAAATTACAAAAAGTGATTTCAAGCAAACATTAAAAGTATGTTAATTCAACTGTTATTATATTGCGGAAATTTTTAAAAATGTGTATTTTAAAAATATTTAATAGAATATTTTTTAGGAATTCCTTCTTTTTTGTAATAAAACTTTAAAACATATATACATCGTATCTTCAATTCTCACCAGTAAAATGTACCGTTCAGGGTTCCTAGCATGATGGAAAGTCCAGGAAAATCTGGTAAGTCATGGAATTTCAAAATATCTAGGAAAAGTAAGGGATTTTACAAATATTTTCTAAAGGGTCATGGAAAAGTCTTAGAGAAAAAATTTAAAATAATGTGAAAGTCATCAAATAGTCTCGGGGGAAAAAATCACAAAATTCATCAAACAATCGCAAGGAGAAAAATAACTAAAAATTTGAAGAAAAATTGCAGAAAAAAAACGTTTGTTTTGACAAAAGATTGTGAAAATAAGTAGAAAATTTCATTGTATTCCCGTTTGGTTAAAGAAATTTTTGAGATTTGGTCAGGGAATTTTTTGAGATTTGGTCATAGAAAATCAGGGAATTTGCCCTTCATGTTTTGCAGGGAACCCTGCTGTTATATTGATGATATTATTGTTTTCTATTTTAAAAATAAATTAAATTATTTATTACCAATAAAATATCACAAAAATTTAAAGTACACTTTTAATGAAATGATAAATAATGAAATTAATTTCCTTGATCTTAAAGTAATTCTTTGTGATAACAAAAAAATTCTCTTCCACATTTATGACAAGGAAATGATTTTACATTCAAGGTAAATTTATTAACTCATTATAATTCATGTTTTCATAAATCTGTGTATTTTACTACAATTGGGAAGAGTTCCATATCCTACTCTGGTTTTTTTGGCATTAAATGAATCAATGTGGTTGCCTTTGGGGGTTGCTTTTTTACTGCTGGAATAAACTTCAGCCTTTTGTTTTTTGCATTTAGCATTTTTTTTTTTTTTTTTTTTTTGAAAAATTTATAGTTTTTGTTTAAAATTGACATATACAATAAATGTATGAAACATACAAAATTATAAAATATACATATAAATATATAGTATTTATTAGTAGTATAATGTATTTATATATGTATATCTTTATATATAATTACATACATGTAGAAATATATCTAAAATATATATACATAAAAATATTTATACAAACATTGTATATATATTTTTAACATATGACACATATAACGTTTATTAAATAAATATATCTTTATAAATTATTTAAAAATCATGTTTTTCCACCATCTTGAGAAATCTGATAAGTTGCTAAAATGACTTTTTGTTGCCAATTTCTATTTTTTCACCGATCACACCAGCCAGAACAGGATATGGAACTCTTCCCCTTCAATTGAAATTAGGTTGAGAATTTGAACGGTAAAAAATATTAAACCACAATAATAATAATTTGCAAAGCACTCCAACAATGAATGGACATTAGGGTGGAACGAAAAAAAATATTTCTTAATTTCAATATATAATAGAGATAAAAAGTTGTCTAATGCCTTTGTTAAGACAGTATTAAAATATTTTAATAAATATAATATATTTAGAGGTGCCGCAAAAGACTTGAATATATGATTTTTAAGCAGATTTTACGAATTTTGATAAATTTGGTTTAGTTAAAAAAAAAAAAATTTTAAATATCAAATGCCCTTTTCCAATTATTAAATAATGCACATAAAATACTTTACAGTAGATATTTATAGTTTTATACTGCATTCTTTTATTATTTATGCTACTAAATCTTGCACTTCTTAATTTCTATTTCTTTAGATTTTAACAGTATTTCGTAATAGAAAAGATTAACCTTACTTTTAACTTAAAAGTGCGGCAAAACATTTTTAGTTCTGAAAATTAATAGTCAAAAGGAGAATAGTACATGGTTTGAAGTGACCTTGATTCAGGCGGCATATTATTGGCTGATGTAGGGTGGTAAAGGAGTAAGGGCTGCATGTAGCTGTAGCAATGATCTGGTCACATGTCGTCAGTCCGTGCAAACAAATGATTCGTTTTAGTAACAAATGTTTTTATGCTTTTTTTGTTGGATTTTGTATTGTTTATGAATATATCAGCTTGAATATTAGTGTAATAATTTATTAGATAATACTTTACCTTTAGTGTGATGGCTGTGTCAATTCAGACGAGACAAAAGTTAGAATGCCCAATATTTGGGTACCCTAAAGAATTAAGCGATTTAAATCTTCCAAATGATTATGACATTATGAAATATTATCTTTGTATTTGGGATAAGCTGAAACCAGAAAAAAACATCAAAAGAGCCAACAGTGAATGAAATACTTGATATTCTTATTAAGAAAGTTGAATCTATTTAGTAGAAAGCATCTATTCCTGTAGTATCTCACACCTGCATGTTACAAATGGGAAAAACCTATCACGTTAAATAAAGAAGTATTTTAAGATCAAAAACTAGAAAAGGTACAGAAAAATATGATTTAATTACAGCAAAGTTTTTAAATTAAAACAAACGGATTTTGATGTAGTAGTCTGTAAATGCAAAGAATTTTCTATCTGTAAGTGCGACAAAAGAGAAGAAGTAACTAAACTTAACAAGATTTTTAAATTGACCAAAAAACCCTGAGAAAAATGAATATAAGTGGAGTCGATAAAGTTATTTCCAAGATTTCAACACAAAGAGAACAGAAGAAGCAACAGGTAATGCAGAAACAATTAAAGTACAAGTACAATCAGAAATTAGTAGTTAAGGCTGCTAGAAAAGCTGAAAATGATGCCCTTCAATCAGATCCTGAGCAAGCGTCTAAAGCAAACTTAACATACAATCCCAAAAATTACTCTACTTCTTTTTTGGATACAACTGCAAGCAAACAAAGCGAGTAGTACTTCCAGTAGTAGCAAGTGCCTGTGACCGAATTGGGGTTTCAGACAGAGTTGCTGCAACTATCACAAGTGCTGTTCTTAAAGATATTGGAAAGATTACAGAGGAGAACAAAGATAAACTAATGGACAGGATGAAAATTTGAAGAGAGACAGAGCCAAAAATCGGACAAAAGAAATAGTAAGAAGCCTTAACCAAATTAGAGAAAATATAGGTTTGTTTTTCGTTAGAAGAAAAGATAAAACAATTGTGCAAGATAAAAATCGAAACAAATTTTAGAAAAAGACGGTCATCGAAGAACATATTTCTTTAGTAAAAGAGCCCGATTCAATCTTTCTAGGGCATGTAATCTCTGCTTTTGGAACAGGCAAAGCTATAAATAATAGCATAACATAGTACTTTAATGGTAACAATCATTTGAACATATCAACTGTAACTGCTATTGGATGCGATGGGACAGCCACAAATACTGGAGTTTATAACAAAGTTATTGCTTTAATGGAAAAACTATCTAAACATACCACTGCTGATTTGTTTGTTCCACTTAAATGAATTTCCTTTGCGTCACCTGTTTCGTTAATTGGACAGGAAAAGAAAGGGTCCTAATGAATTTGGAGGGTTACTCTGTAATACACAAGCAATAGAAAGAGTTATAAAGCTTGTGACAGAGTCATCAATAAATGTCTGAAGTCGTGAAGCAAGAGAAGGCTTTATTAAAGCAAAAAATGCTTTGCAAAAGATAATGCCTAAATTTGAGTCGAAAAAATATTTTATCTAATAATCAAAAGAATTTAAAAACCAAATAAATATGAAAATAACAATGTAATTGAATATTCTAATTATTCTTTTATGATTGTTTTGTTTCAATGACACTGGTTATTAATTATGTCATGACATTTGTTCTATTTTCTTCAAATATAGTGAGTGACTTGTTACTGTTTATGTTGCATGTTTGTGTTTAATCCCTTTCGAAAAAATCTTAAAAGGACCCAAATAACTGATAAGTTTATTTTTATTAATAATTAGTTATTTTAAAAAGTTTTACATATTTTTTAAACACTGTGTTTGAACAACTATTTGTAAGCAAAAAAGTAATTACAACAATAAAATTCAAACTCCTAATACACCTTGATGTTTTTTAAAAAAAGCTCATTTATTTGATTTTTGCAAAAAATTAATGCATAACTTTACCTCAATTGAACTTAATAATATTATTGTTATAGTAAGGAAGCATCTACAGTTTGCTATTAAAAACAATATTTGATTTTTAAAATGTAAAAGTAAAACAGTGAAAAAAATTATAATTTTATGTTAAATTTGGATTTTTTTCAAAAAATCTCCATTTTTAAGGCTCTTGCGGCACCTCAAGGTATAAATTTAGAACGAAAAAATTTTGTAGTTTTATTTTTAACATGCAAAGACAACTTTTAATTACTATTACAAAATTATTTGCTGAAGAAAATATTTTTCCCTATACTTTCGTTCCACCCTAATGGACATGGACAGTATTCTTATGATGTCATAGCATGTAAAATGAAGGTGCTAACATTTGTTTACGGTTTGCTTTCGTAAAATTTTACTTTGCCTCCATTAGTTATGTTTATTTTGTGTCAAATTTATGAAATCAGACATAAAATTAATAAATACAAAAGTAAACATATTCATTATATAATTATTAAATAATGAAAAAAAAAATTATAAATGTGTGATTTTCAAAATTTAAATAAATTTCATAATATTAAAAAATAACATTGAAGTAACAGCATGTTTAGGTAAAGTATGTTTAATTTTGATAACTTATGAACAAATCTCAGTTTAATAAACATATGAAATTTTACTCATTTTTACAGCTACAGAAATTAAATAAAGTTTATTAAAAAGGACGAAATAATAACGATAAAAAATGTATGAAATATGATCAAGATCGCGAAGAGTTCTTGATTTCTCTATAAGGGTCTTTGAATTTAGGAAAGGGATTGACTAACTAAATAAATTTAAGAATAAAAGTAACATAATGCACTGCTTAGCATACATTTAATGGAGACCAAATTGGTCGCCAGAGGCAACTAGTTAAATAATAATGTATTAAACGAACAATTATGTCATAAGAACTATATTTACATGTGAATTTTAAAAGAAAGAAAATTTTTAAATAATAAATGCATTAATATACATTTAAAATGTTAAATGGAGGAAGTTATGTCATATGCCATGTAATAATATTGCCAAACAGTTTAAATTTTTAAACATATTTACATGACACATTTATTTCACATTTCTGAATAATCTTTTAAACTATTGTTGTCAACTCTAAGCTAGTACAAAAAACAATATTTCCTTTTTTGCAACAAAAGTATTTTCATGTGAATTTTAAAAGAGAAATAGAATTTTAAAATAGCAAAATCCATATGTTTTAAGAACAGTAAGTTGGAGAAATTACATTACATTTAAAATGAAAAACAATTTGGACAGTATTCCTGTGATGTCACAATTGGTAAAATGGCAGGGTTTTTTAACCTGGAACCAAAAGGAAATATAAGATTCATTTCTTTGAGTACCATTCATTAATTGGAAATAAATGCTATACTACTGAAATTCTTTTAGGTGTAAATGAAATTTTCTGTAATTATCTGCATGCAACAAATACAATAAGCAGTATTCATTTGACATCACATATAGTACAATGATGATTATTATAGCCTTGAACCGAATGGAAGAATATGGTCCATTATAGTAAAACAAATTAAATTTAAAAATATATTTATGCGAAATATTTAATTCCTATTTTGAGATGATTTTTTTTTTAAACAATTGATGTGAAAGATAGCACAAATATTTTCTTTATAAAAAGAAAAGAATTTTTACATGAATATTAAAAAAAGAAAAAAACTTTGGGTATAAATATGTCAGATTTAAAATGATGCATTTAAAATGTCTTTTTAAAGCAGCTTTCTTATACTATTGTTTAAAAATACCAGGACACATAAACTCTTTTTACTTAATTCATTCAATATTTGCTTATTTGCTAATGTTTAATTGATCTTATTTAATCAAAGACGGAATCAACCTTTGAATCTCTTAAACAGGCACTGATTCGACCTTAAAATTCCCACTCAAAGGATAGTGAATATAAACTTGTTTACAAAAAGGTCACTTCTCTGTTTTTATTATTATTATTATTACTAGCAGGGGAGACCGAGCTTAGCTCGGTGAAAATTAACTTTGTGTTCAACTCGATATAGTATTTTCACTGTATCATTAACTCTGTATTATTACTGTAAAACATCTTTATAATAGTATTTTTTAGAAAAACAACCAATAAGAAAACTATGTTTTTATGCACATGTTTAGAAATTTTACTTTATTTTAAAATTTACAACGAAAGGACATCGATCTAAATCACTTTTTTAGCTCGACTCTGATTGGATTAGCCATGCATCTCGAATCCTCTTAAGAATGTATAAAAAAATTCTTTAAATTCTGAAAGACAATATTTTTTGCTAGATATAGCCAAATTTGGAGGCATTCTTTCATTTGGCTCCAAATACGTGTTTTGGTTTTAGTAATTTTTATAGTCGATTTCTTGGCCACATGTCGCCAATATTTTGTCAAATATCACCAAGTTATTGGTTTTTGCCATATTCTCGTGACCCTGACCCGTATTACCCAAAATGAGCCACTAATCAAATTTGATCAAGCATGTGACATAGCTCAATCGTCTTCAGGTAATCAAAAAGAGTAGAATATAAAATTGAATCAAAATTGTTTAAGCCATTTTCTAGGTAAAATTAGCTTGGCAGCATTCAGCAATGAAGCGAAATGACCCACTAATATAATTTTGTTTAACATGCGACTCAGCCCAATAGTCTTCTCGTGACAAAAAACGTTTTGTTTCAAAATTTAGGTAAAATTGATTGAGTCGTTGTTATATATAATTAGAATGACCCTAGCTCATTAAGACCCAAAATGACCCACTAATAGAATTTTCGCGAGCATGTGTCCAAGCCAAATGGTTTTCTCTTGCTCAAAAACGATATAATACAAAGTGTAGTCAAAATGGTGAGTACCATTTTCTATATAAAATTAGCATGACCCATCATGACCAACAAATGACCCTTATAATCGAAATCTCTCGAACGTGTGGCCTAGCTCTTTAGTTATAGCATGCCGAAAAACGTTAGATACAAAATTTAGATAAAATCGATTGAGCCTTTTTTAGATATAGTTAATTTGACCTTGACCCCTTATAATCCAAAATGACCCATTGATCGAATTTTCTCAAAAATCTGTCCTAACCCAATGATTTTCTTGTGACCGAAAACGATAAAATAGAAAATTTAATCAAAATTGCGCGAAACATTGTCTAGATAAAATTAGAATGACCCAAAAGTGGCCCACTAATCGAAATTTCTCGAACATGTGACCTACCCCAATGATTTTCTCATGCCAAAAATATGTTGTATACAAAATTTCGTTAAAATCGACCCACCCATTCTTTAGATATAGCTTGACCTTGACCCATTAAGACCCACAAATGACCCTTAAAATCGAAAGCTCTCGAATATGTGACTTAGTCCATTAGTTTTCTCGTTTCTAAAAATTGTTACATACAGAATTTCGTTAAAATTGATCCTGCCATTCTTTAATTATACATAGCTTGGCCCAGACCCTTTATGATCCAAAATGACCCATTAATCGAAATTTTTCGAACATGTAACCTAGTCCAATGATTTTATCGTGCCAAAAAAATGTTGCATACAAAATTTCATTAAAATCGATCCGCCTTTTCTTTAGATATAGTTTGACCATGACCCATTATGACCCATTATGACCCATCATGACCCTCATAGTCGAAATCTCTCAAACATGTGATTTAGCCCATTAGTTTTCTCATGTCAAAAATCTGTCACATACAAAATTTCGTTATAATCCATCACGCCGTTCTTTAAATATAAATAGCTTGATCCAGACTCTTAATGACCCCAAATGACCCATTAATCGAAATTTTTCGAACATGTAACCTAGTCCAATGATTTTATCATGCCAAAAATATGTTGCATACAAAATTTCGTTAAAATCGATCCACCTGTTCTTTAGATATAGGTTGACCATGACCCATTATGACCCATCATGACCTACAAATGACCCT
Organism: Maratus speculifer; assembly: GCA_964019185.1. Classification (NCBI taxonomy): domain Eukaryota; kingdom Metazoa; phylum Arthropoda; class Arachnida; order Araneae; family Salticidae; genus Maratus; species Maratus speculifer. The sequence goes on from OZ025290.1 coordinate 41,857,989, forward strand.
CATAGTCGAAATCTCTCAAACATATGGTTTAGCCTATTAGTTTTCTCATGTCAAAAAACTGTTACATACAAAATTTCGTTATAATCCATCACGCCGTTCTTTAAATATAAATAGCTTGACCCAGACCCTTAATGACCCAATATGACCCATTGAAATTTTTTCTCGAACATGTAACCTAGCCCAATGTTTTTCTCGTGCCCGAAAACCATAGAATGCAATTTTTAGTCAAAATTGCGTGAGAAAATCGCTAGATAAAAATAGCATGACCCACAATGACCCCCAAAAATGACCCACTTACCGAATTTTCTCGAACATGTTACCTAACCCAATGGTCTTCTTGTAATCCAAAACGATACAATATAAAATTTGGTCAAAATCGTTAGAGCCGTTTTTTAGATAAAAATGGTTTGACCCATAATGACCCAAAAATGACCCACTAATCGAAATTTTTCGTACATGTGACCCAGCCCAATAGTTTTCTCGTACCAAAAAACGATTGGGTACAAAATTTCCTTAAAATCGATCCAGCCGTTCTCTAGATATAAATAGCTTGATCCTGACCCATTATGACCCAAAATGACCCAATAATCGAATTTTCTCGAACATGTGACCTAGCCCAATGGTCTTCTCGTGCCCGAAAATGGTAAAATCCAAATTTTTGCGAAAATCGTTAGAGCCGTTTTTGAAATAAAATTTACCCACACACACACACAATTTTTGCTCGCATTATAGTATAAGATTATTATTATTTTTAAATTTTTACTTTCTTCTATCTTTACAAGAAGAAAGTATTGGATTCATGAAAATTTTCGACTTCCGGTTTTCAACGGATTTATACGTTTTAGAAGGTCCTGAACACGTTTTGACTATTTTTAGAAAATGTCTGTCTGTGAGTCTGTCCGTCCGTCTGTCTGTCTGTCTGTCTGTCTGTCTGTCTGTCTGTATGTGACAAAAAATTTGAGGGCGCTCTATCTCAAGAACTAATGCTCGAAATTTAATAAAATTTTATATTCAGTTAGACCTTGATATGAATTAGTGCCTATTGGTTTTTGGTGAAAATTGACCTGCAGGTGGCGCTGCTATACTACGTTTTTCATGATTTTCAAGATTGCTATATCTCAAGAACTAATGCAGAGAATTTCACCAAACTTCAGATTCTGTGACCCCTTAATATACATAGACGCTGATTAAGTTTTGGTGAAAATTGGCCTGCAGGTGGCGCTGCTATACTGCGTTTTTCATGATTTTAAAGATTGTTATATCTCAAGAACTAATGCAGAGAATTTCCCCAAACTTCAGATTCTGTGACCCCTTGATATACATGGACGCTGATTAAGTTTTGGTGTAAATTGTCCAGCAGGTGGCGCTGCTATACCACGTTTTTCATGATTTTCATGATAGGTATATCTCAAGAACTAATGCACAGAATTTCACCAAACTTCAGATTCCGCGATACCTTGAGATACATAGCCGCTGATAAGGTTTTGGTGTGAACTGACCTATAGGTGGCGCTGCTATGCTACATTTTGCACGATTTTTGCGATAGCTATATCTCAAGAACTAATGCTGAGAACTTCATCAAATTTTAGATTATGTTACACTAGAATATATAACATAATTAGACGCTGATTACATTTTGGTATTAACCTTGCAACAGGTGGTGCAGCTATGCTGCATTTTGCACGATTTTTCCTATAGCTATATCTCAACAACCAATGCACAGAATTTCATCAAACTTCAGAATTTGTTACAAAATGACATATAACATAATTACACGATGATTACGTTTTGTTATAAATCCTTCAACTGATGGCGCTGCTGTGCTATATTTTACACGGTTTTTTTAAACTAGCTATATCTCAAGAACTAATGCACAGAATTTCATCAAACTTCAGATTCTTTTACACCATAACATAATTAGACGCTTTTTTACGTTTTGGCATAAATTGTCCAAGATATGGTGTTGCTATTCTACGTTTTGCAAATTTTTTGTTATAACTATAACTGAAGAACTAATGGACGAAATTCGATCAAATTTCAGATTCTGTTAGGTCTTGACATAAATAGATGCTTATTAGGTTTTAGTATAAATTATCCAACATGAGGCACTACTAAGATCATTTTCTCAGAATATTAATTAAATTTTGCTTTTTAGGCTTTTCGGCTACAGAATCTCATTAGGCTAGGTCAAATGTTCGAGGAAATTCGATAGTGGGTAACTTTGGGGTCACCATGTTTTTTTTAAATATTAAAATGTACTTATGAGATAGAAGAAAGTTTTGGGATTGACACATCCAACTAGTTTTTTAAATCTTCTGTAATCTTTTTAAAGCCAATCAAATTACCATGTTGTCAGAATCTCTTGTGTGTAAAAGGGGGTTTGACGAGCGTAACTTATAGGGGACAGAGCCCCCTAGCTGCTTAAAATAAGGCAAATGCTTTCTAAGAACCGTCGAAGTAATATTCCAAATTTTAAAAGGATGAAGAGGGTAAAAAGCATTCTAAAAAGTTCTATCTTAAAATTTTTATGCAATCTTATGAAATACTGATTATAAAAGCATGCAAATCAGTGGTGACAATCATTGATCCTACACAGGATATATTTTATGCTGGTGCCATTATCACCTTGAATTGGCATGAACAACAAACAATTAGAAAAAACCTTTTAAAACTTTCTAAATTACATTTCTAAAAAAGCTTAGGAAATACCAAACCACTTTCAAAATTAATGTTGGCAAATATATGGTGACAGTTTCTGTTTCAAAATAGTATGTACTACAACTCCTAGAGAGATGGTAGATTGTTAGACAAGAAACTTGGAATTTAACATGATAGTTAAGTTCGAGATGTAAATGGTCACTAAAAAGATGGTTTCTAAAAAATGCAAAACTGCAAATGAATACTGAAATGAGCATATAAATTGAACATAAAAGTTTCAAAATAATATCTTAACTATCATTTATTTAGAATTAGCTTAATTCTCATTAATTTTAGTCTCTTTTCTGCCTAATGCAGTGTAATAATGAAGTCTACTCAAACTGTGGCTTAAATAGTAATTTTAGAATTATTCTGAAAAATATTAATTTCTTCTAATAAAAATTAGACATACAAATATCAATTGGTGTATTTCAACTATCACGCGCGGAAAACCGTGGTGTTTGCTAATTATTTATATTCATATAATAAATAGTTAGTTACATACTATCACAATTATAATTTTAAATAAAATTATTGTACATATTTGAATTCAAATGAGTTATGACAATTAAAATTTTTTATTTATTTTTTATTTTATTATATTAAGAATATAATAAATTTTGGCTTTTGGGATAGAACATAGCTTTAGTTTCATGCAATAGATGGTAGCACTACAGTTAATTTTGATATGTGCTACAACAAAACAGTTTATAACATATATTTTATAATTTTCAGTAGTTAGTAATGTTACTTTGTAAAACTAACAAATGAGGTTATAATTTTTAGATTTAATTTGTATATTAAATACAGTAAAAGCCTGACATAACGCGGTTGTTGGGAGACATGTTTTATACCCGCATTATAACATAACCACGGTATATTGGAATGATGTCTAAGAAATGGTATAAAATGATGAAAGCACTTACCCGCTTTTTGAAATGTAATCAACTTTATCATTCATTGAACACAAACTTAATCTTACAAAATTTCCTTAAAAGATCCATAAGTGTTGTTTAGCAGACTAAGATATTTAATTTCTTTTCGGCATATTGTTTTGCACTAGAAGATGGAGTAGATGAACACAATCTGAATTGTTTTGCCTTTCCATCCACGAAATTACCTTCGTTAAATATGAAATGACTTCACTAACATGTGGAATATTGTTTTTCATTACCACATCATTTTCAATTTCATCTTCATCATCTTACTCATTGCAATTTTTATGTGTTACAGCAACAATAATATCCTGATCTTTTATGTCCTCTGAAATTGGTTCGCTGTTGTCAGTTTCTATCCAGTCATTTAAATTGTCAACAGAGATATCGGCATAGCACAAACCATAGTAGTGATGGGCGATAACAAGAAGTTTTTTTCGATTTTCTCGATTGTATGAACATCTCGACAACTTTCGATTGTGTAAAATTTTTCTCGATGACTCCAGTTTGCAATTGCTTTTATACCATACAGGATTCAATTTTATCAAGAGTCTACTACAGGTGAATGAGTCGGCGTTAATAAAGACACGACAGATTCACTCGCTAGTGAAACCCTCCTTTCATTGGTGTCTCTAATTTATACGCAATCTTGTAATATGAAATCTCGAACTGGGTCCTCGTTGTATACGGCATCATATACCAAACGCGGTGTGCAAACACAGCAAAATCTTGTAAAAAAAAAAAAAATCGTATTGAATGAGCAACCGAACGTAATCTCGAATTGAACGTTAAATTTTGAAAACTGACCCCCCCAAGGTAACGAAGTGGGGGGGGGGATACATAAAATCGAGGTACATAAGATCAATAAGTGGTCACATGCCAAACAACAACTTCCTGCTTTTCTAAATTCCATGTATATTATAAATATTATTTATTGCAAAATCCGTAAAAATGAAAATAAAACATTTTGGGAGTGCCGACAGACGTGAAAACTTGAACAATTACGTGTGTATTTTTTTAATCATCAAATAAATATTTTATTGTGCAGGAAATACAAGGACCAAGTAACCGCGGTAAATTAACGCCTACACGCGAGAGGAGGCCAGAGTCCCAGCAGTGGTGAACAATATTTATATGATACAGATGTCATACACGCACCACATTGGCATGATGTTTTCCAGATGCCGATTTAGCGAAAACTTCGAAGAAGTTTGAAAATTTTAAATTTCAACCCATTATGGGTCCGTAACGTGACCCAGAATGATGGGAGAAATTTTTTTATGCTAAATTGGTAATGTATGAAGCATAAGCTTTCAATAAACATATTCAGTAAAAAATGAAAAATGCCCCCCTGTCCCCCTCCCCCAAAAAACCCGGTGCTATGGGGAAAACTGTAAAACTGCAAAAAGAGTGGTGAAGAAAAGTTAGCTATGCTATAATTTTTCTCTCCGCTTTAGCTCCATTACAAGCAAAGTTATAGCCTTTTAAAAACTGAAATGAAAAGTGAAGAAATGAGCAAAATTATGTTGGTGAATAACCAACAGGGGGGGGGGGGAGTTAATATGCTTGTGCCATATAGCTTAAACTTTTAAGTTAAAATTGGTAGAGAAAAAAGTGAGCAATATTTTAAAGTGTATGTTGAGGGGGGGAGGGGGTCAAGCCCCTCACCTTTGGAATAGGTCCTCAAAGAGGGAACTTTAAAACAATGTGCCTAGGTTACAGTAACAATGTGACTAGTTCAATGTTTTATTCCATCTCAAAAAAATTTCCAATATGCCTAAGGTCGTTTTCAATTAAAAAATTCGATCTTAAATGATAAAAACGCAAAAAGCTCTGAAAACCGCCCCCCCCCCCTCCCACAGTGGGAACCAAATTCGGAAGGGGGGGGGTAAGAAAGCATCATAATATGAAACAGTAATTCGAGATCTTCAAGATGATATACAATATGACGGGTTTAAAAAAGTGAAAATTGTCCCCCTTTTCTGCCCCCCGTCAGTCCACCCTTTCACCCCCAATTTCCTGCAGCAGACATTTTAATTTTTTTACATTTGATAAATAATATTTACAGAATGATTTGATGAAAAAAAACCACACTTAAATTGATAGGTATTGTAGAAATCGCTACAGTTTTAAACATATGTTCGTCATCTCTCCAGCCCCCTCTTTAAAAAATTTTTTTAAATAAATAATATTTATTGGGGGGTACTAGGTATGTGACAACATGGTAAGACTAAAATACCAGAAACTTTGAAAATTAGGTCTTCATTTCACAAGTTATTGTCATATTCTAATTCTTCTTTCTGTACCTCGTTTTTCGATAAAACTTTCATTTCACAAAGCTTCATCGGCAAAACGCTGCTCGATAAAGCTCCTCATGTCTGTTCTCAGAGAGAACGAAAATCATCCTTATCGAAAAAGACATTCATCAGCAAAACACAAGCTTCTCGAAATGAAGCTTTTATCAAGGTTAAATTTCATCTCGAAGTTACAAATCCTTCGATATACCTATTTCATTTAGGTAAATTTTTATCGCGATGAAATGGTTTCTCGAAATGCCTGACTTTCGGGATGATGACTGATTGGAATGAGATTTGCTGAAATGAGAGGCATATACGAAAGCTCTTTTATTCATTCTTTCATATTATGAATCTTTCTACTTTTAGAGTTGAATTTCAAGGGGCGGGAGAAGGGGAGGGGGAGGGAGAGGGGAGGGGGAGCGATGAGGGGGCGAATTTTTTTAATCGTAGCTATTTCGACAATAAATGTTATTTTTGGTGTGGATTTTTTTATGGAACTCTCCGGCAAATTTTATTTATTAAATATAAAGATTTTAAAGTGGGAGCTGCATCATTTTTAGGTGATTCTAGGAAAAGTAAGTGAACCCACGGGTGACATGTAAATTTCAAACCTTTTTTTTTTAACCCGTCATGTTATATATATATCATCAAAATGTTTTGGCACCCCCCTTTCATTTTATGAATTGTTCTCCTCCTGGAGTTGAATTTCAGGAGGAAGGGGGGAGAGATAAGAGGGTGATTTTTTTAAATCGTAGCTATTTCAACAATAAATATCATTTTAGATGTGGAGGTTTCTTTTGTGGAACTCTTTGGTAAATATAAGTTATTAAATATAAAGATTTTAAAGTGGGGGGTGCGTCCTTTTTAGGTGTATTCTGGGAAAAATGAGTTAACCCACAGGTGACATGTAAATTTCAACCACTTTTTTGGACGTGCCATGTTATATATATATCATCGGATTTTTTTCGCACCTCTCTTTTCATTTTACGAATATTTCTCCTCCTGGAGTTGAATTTTAGGAGGGAGAAGTGCAATAAGAGATTTTTTTTTTTTTTTTTTTAAATCTTAGCTATTTTGACAATGAATGTCATTTCAGATGTGGTTTTCAGAGGAGCGCTCCGGTAAATATTATTTCATACAAAAGTTTAAAATGGAGACTGCGTGATTTCCTGGTGCATTCTGGGAAGAAAAAGTAACATTACGGCCACGGGTGAGGAGTAAATTTCAAACTTTTTTTGGATCCGTCATGTGATATGTCATAGGAAAGGTTTCGGAATACTCTTTCATATTATGGACCTTTCTCTTCCTGTAGTTTAATTTCAGGACGGAGGAGCGTCGGGGAGTGAATTTTTTTAATCGTAGCTATTTCGAGAATAACTATCATTTTAGAAGTGGTTTCTTGATGGAACCTTCTAATAAAAATTGCTAATTATAACATTTTAAAATGGAGGATGCGTGATTTCCGGGTGTATTCTGTTAAGTAAACCTGCGGGTGAGGAGTAAATTCCAAACTTTTTTTGGACCCTTCATGTGATTGATTATTGGAATGGTTTTCGAACCACTCTTTCACATAACGTTTCTCCTCCTGGGGTTGAATTTCCGCAGAGGGGAGGGGAGCGATGAGGGGTGAATTTTTTAAATCGTAGCTATTTTGAGAATAAATTTCATTTTAAATGTGATTTTTTGATGGAGCCTTTTGGTAAAAATATTTTATTAAATATAAACATTTTAAAGCAAGGCTGCGTGATTTCCGGATGTATTGAGGGAAGAAAAAAAATAGTGGAGTAGTGAGGAGTAAATTTGAAGCTTTTTATGGATCCGTCATATGATATATCAACGGAAAGTTTTCAAACCACTCTTTCATATTATGAATATTTCTTCTCTTTTCCTCAATTTGGCCTCCTTACAGAAGCGCATTTCAAACTTTTTTGAAATCATTTCGTTTTTGTAAATTCAGATCTGATTTTTTTTTTTTTTTTTTTTTTTTTTTTTATGGAGACTTTCAATATATAATTTATAATGTATGAAAAATTCACAAACTGTGAGGACAGGCTGTATTCCGGGTGTTGCAATAGTTGGAATTCTAAGGGGAGTGTTTTTATATTTTTTGTTGTCTCCTCTTCGTGATATATCATTAGAAAGCTCTGTAATTACCATTTTATTTTATATACCTCCCGTGCTCATCCCTCTTCACTTTGTCCCCTTGGGCAGCTCTTTAATAAATTTAACAGACCCCCATCATGCGATGTATTGTTGGAAAGCCTAACGACCATTTACTCATATTATGCATTTTCATTGCTCCTGCACTACTTTGCCCCCCCCGGGTGGTCCGTTTAATGAATTTCAATAGAGTCTTCTAATAATGGGAGAATTGTAGATCGTATCTCAATTGACGTACAAAAATCAATAAAAGATGTTGATCACTTTTAATATTCTTTTAGTTCATGTTCTTTCACTAGGAGTGCTTTTGATTATTTTTTCATTGGCCATTTTGCTACCTGCGATTTTACAACTTTTTGAAACCAAGGAATGCCGTTAGATGACTTTTCTACTATTGCGCTTCCATTATAACATCCTTTTGGTTTGTTGTTGTTTTTTAAATTCCTTTGTTTTCAGTTACCATGTATTTATTAAATTATGCTTTGTAAACATGTAATAACAAAGATTTTAATAATCGATTGTAAAACATCTCGATTGTAGATTCTCGAAATTAATAGATGACTTTATCGAATGTGCTTTTTTACGATTACGATTTTTATTGAATAGGAAATTTTCGAGAATCGCCCATCACTAAACCATAGAGTGCAAGTTCCTTAGCATGTTTTGCTGAAATCTTAAACGCAAAATTTATTTTTAAATATTTTTTTTTTTTTTTAAGGGGAGACATACTTTAACCCACGTCAAATCTGAATTCATAGTATATCGGACTGCTTTATTTTTGGCTTCTACTATATTTAATTTATTTATAGTATAATAAGTGTTATATAGTATTTTAATTTAAAATATATATTTACTCTTTTGTAATAATCTAAGTGTTAATATCTATTTTAACTGCAACCACTGATGATATCTCTCAACAGTTAAATTAAGGACATTCGGAATCCTTATACTGCCATGTTAAATTAATGCACCTTTTCTCATAAACTAATTAAGATATAGACTTGAAATTTTTTTATACATAAAATAAACAATTCTTAATAATCTAAAATTAAATTTATAATTAAATGAAGCAGGGTTGTTTGGTTTAAACCAAGTTGGTTTAAACCGTGGTTAAAACCATGGTTTAAACCAAGTGGTTTTTTAAAAAAAACCATACTGGTATTTTTTCACCTGTTTTTTTTTATTCTTTTACCCAAATGTTTCATTTTACACATTATTGAAAAATGCAAAATCCAAATTATGAAGAAGCTACAAGCAAAGCTGTAGAAAAATTATGAATTAATACATTTCTAAAATGACAAACATTTTTAATCAACTCAACTTTTCATGTAAGCTATAAATCTACATGGCAGAATAACTAATGTTTCTAAAATTAGCTGTTTAGAAAAAAAAACTAATCAGCTTTCTTTTTCTTTCTTTTTTTAAGGCCTATATATGTGTGTATACACACACACACACACACATATATATATATATATACTTTTACAAATAAAACCAAAGTAACTCAGATAATATATATGTAATGCCATTATTTGTAAATTTGTAAAACATATGTATATATATATATACAAACCAGAAGGGCAGACTTAAGTTAAAAATGCACTTTTATTACTTAAATTGCTTGATTAGTTAAGATTTACTAAGGATTTCATCATTCCAGAAAGCCTCAAATATGACATTCTTAAGTGATTTTCTCCATTGATTTCTTTTTGTTATGTATGCTATTGAATAATTGGCAATGAGTTTTTTTTTTTTTTTTTTTTTTTTTTTTTTTTTTTTTTTTTTTTGCTCTGTGGTTATTGATTTTAATAAGGCTTTGTTTTTCTTGCATTCCTACATTGGGATTGGGTTTTTTGCATTATGATTTTATTCTGTTACCAGCTAGTTTTGCGCAGTTCAAACCAGTTGTTTTTTTAGAACAAATCTAATATAATTTTTTCTCATTTTTGTAATTTAAACGTTTGAAATTATTGGAGGAAAGTAATTTCTATTTTTAAGTCTTATCTCGATAGTTATCATAAGACATATTGAACCTAGTCAAGGTCATGTTAGTATGCATGTAGAAAGCAAATTTCATGCATTGATGAACATATCTGAAGCTCTTAAGAAAATACCTAAATTATGTAAATTTAGCAAAGATAAAATAGATGAAAAATATGCAATATTTAGATTTAAAAAATGTTTTCCTTTGAGAAATGCAGATGTACAGATAATGACATAAAATTATCTTTAAAATTTCAGTCAAGCTCTAAAAGAAAATTTTCTTGATTGGAGGGATTATCTTTTAAGAATAAAAAAGAAACTCAAGATATGAAGTCAAATAAGAAGACATTGAGAAATTAGGTGCTAGTAAAGCACCTGTTTACATTTAACTAAAATATACAAAAGATATATTTAAATCTTCTATTGCATAACCAAACCCATTCTTTAGATCAGCCAAGAAAATTGACAGAAAGGGGGGGGGGGGGGCAAGACTAGAGATGTAAATTTTCCGAAAAAATATAAGTGGCAGAAAAACACTGTTTTTTTACCGGTTTTTTTCGGAAAAAAAACAGAAAAATTGGAAAAATTGATTTTTCATGACTATTTCTCCCAAATAAATTATATTTTCTTAGAGAATATTAAATAATAGACATTTTCTCCCATTTATTTGTATTAAATGAAAATTACTTTCACTTTATATTACAAAATAAAAAGAAAGTAGCAAAGTCTGCTTTTAAATTTTACTTTTTTTTTTCCACAGCCTAAGAATTTTTAAAACACTATTGTTTCTTATATCATATCTCTGTTGAAATGATTTTTCAGTTACATGTTTAACTACCAATTGACCTAATGTAAAAACCTGAGCCAATATGTCTACAGTTTGGAATGAAATAAATTATGCATTCCATTTACATAAGTATAGTTTTTAAGTAAATGATACTAGTTTAAAAAAATTGTTGCAGTTTTGTCATTATTATCAATATCAATATTAAAAAAATTCCATTGTTGTTTAAAAAAATGTATATTTTTACATTATTACACTTTTTTCTTACAATTGTAATTTTATTTCCTTTAAAAAATATGTTTAGTTTTGGTATAGCTTTCCAATCTCAACTCAAAGTTTTGATTTAGTTTTATAATCTAAATTCAAACAAAAGTAAGTTTTTGTTTGGCTTACTCAGGTCTGCAACTAAAAAATAGCATAGGATTTATTGACTAGTAGATTTTTATTCACTGAAACCAGAAAAATATTTTTTTTTAAGTTTAATTAAACGTAATTTTTTTCTTTTTATCCTGAAATCTGGTATTCTATTCTTGAGTAAGAAATCATATTCAATAATGTTTCCATATGGTAATTCTAAGAATGGAACTCAAAAGTTATGAAAATAGAACACTACAAATAGAAAATGTTCGTGAGGAATTAACAAAAGCAGTTACATACAGAGATAAATTTCTAGTTTGCTTTAAAAAACTACAAAAATTCAAAGTTTAATCAAAAAGGAATGTATAATTTGGAACATAGTTACTTGTAATAAAATATGTTTTTTTTTTTCATTGCACTTCTAATGCAAACTGCCCATGTTTTTGCGACATTACTGTACATTATTGAGGTAAAATGGAGGTCAATTTTAGATTCAATACCTTGAAAAAACATTCAATTAATCAGCTATAACAAAATCTTGAAAAATGCAGCATAGTAGTGCCACCTATAGGGCAATTTACACCAAAAACTAAACAATCTTAATATATATCAGGAACTGTCTGAATCTGTAGTTTGATAAAAAAAATCGTCCTTTAGTCCTTGAGGTAGAACTATTGCGATAATCATGAATAATGCAGCATAGCAGCATCATCTGTTGAGCGATTTACACCAAAAAGTAATGTGCATAAAGTTATATCAAAGATTAACTTAATCTGAAGTTTTATGAAAATACATACATTAATTCTTGAGATAGAACCATTGTGGAAATTATGAATAATGCAGCATAGTAGCGCCATCAGTTGTGCGATATACACTAATAACTAAACATCTTGAGTTTATATCAAGGTGTAACTGAATCTAAAGTTTATGAAATTATGTGCATCAGTTCTTGAGATGGAATGCCCATAAAATTTTTGTCCCATACAGACTCACAATGTGACAGATATTTTCCAAAAACTATCAATTCATGTTTAGGACCTTCTAAAATATTTAAATACACCAAAAACTGGAAGTCAAAATTTTCACGAATTCTATACTTACTTCTTGAAAAGATAGAAAAAAAAAATAATAAATGCATGCTTCAAATTTTATGTTAATTTTTTAATTTTACCATTTCTATTAATCGGCATATTGTTGAAATAGTTTTGCACATGAATTAATTTTTTTAAAAAGAAGTTGCATTTAATTATACATCTAGATTTTTTTTCATCTAATCCTGTTTTTGTGAAATTGTGAATTTTTTGTATATATACTTATACAAAATATATTCAGAATTTGTGAATAAGAAATTATTACTATTTTTAGAATCCTGTTTAGACATTTTTAATAAGGTTATTTATGCATATATACAACTTGATAAGATTCAGCTGCTATATGGCATGAGACTTTTTTTTCTTCAATCACTGCATTTGCGAAAGATTCAATTTGTAGATTAAATTTTTTTCTGAAATGTCTATTTTCAAGAGAAATTTTGCGAAGGGTCCTGTGTTTCAAACAAGAAAAAAATGAAGGATCTTTTCAAGTCTTCTCAAACAGATTTCTGCTCAGAGATCAGATTACCCACATTAAAGTTTTCATGTGGGACACATAAGAAGGTCAACATAAAAATAAATAAAATAAAAAGTATGAAATGTAGCTATTACAAAATTTTCACTAGATTATTTCATAAATGAAATTTCAATTTTTCCAGTTCAGAGAAATTGAAAAATAAGCCTTCGTAAAAAAACCGAAAAAAATCGTTTTTTTCCCCAATTTTTCCAGTTTTTTTCCGAGCATTCCCATCTCTAGGCAAGACAAGGTTTGTTTGAGATGTAATAGAAAAAAAGTCTCATAAAAATGCCTAAAAAGATGAAATTTTTAGTTTAGACATTTAAAAATACTAAGTGTTATAATTGTCTGAGCGTAGCGAAGTCTTATACTCAGAGTACGTAACGATATTAAAAGTCAAAAAAATTCTTTCGTCAAGCAAATCTCAAAAAGTACTTGTCGGATTTCGATTCTGTTTGTACCAAAAGGTACCTATGAAGGTAATCTGGTGAATGCACCTACTTTTAAAAATTAATTCCAAATAGTTTAAAAGTTATATTAAAAAAACTGATAAAAAAGCACAATTTATTTGCATACGTCACAGAAATTTGGTGCACGTGATTTTCACAGGCTGGATATTTTCGTCGATAACCGAATCAGTACATGGAGTAAATAATAATCATTTATACACTCAGAAATATTGAATGCAATAAAACATTTTAAAATTTAATCATGCAGGAAAATAAAACTGTTATTTTTTATATTAAAAAAATGTCATAAAAACTTTGATTTTGAGATTTTGTGATAATCCCTTAATAATATTTTCTGATCGCTAAAAGAATGTTTTATATATTTCGCGTGTGAAAATTAGAAACAATTACGTTTTTAAATAAAAGATTCTTTTATGACATCATTTTCCCTTTATATTTATTTTTATTGGATGTTTTCTTTTAACTTATATTTTGTTTGTGTGTGGAAGTCAATTCTGGTCACTAATTTTTCGTCACGGATATCACATGCGCATCAGATGTGGCGCAATTTTTCTCAAAGCCCATTTGGCGAAAACTCCGTTTTCAAATAACGCTTACATACACATTTTTAAATTATTTTCTATTTTCAAAAAGAACTTACAGTAAATAAAATAATAATAATAATTAATAACTATAAAAAGAAATATTTTATATAATTAAAAAAAGGAAATGAAAGTAAATAAACATTTTATGAGTAAATAAACAAATAATAAATAAATAAAGCCGGGTATAATCTCAGGTAAAATAATGCCATTTTGACGCCAATGATGTTCCCTGGTGCATATATGACATCTTTTCCCATTTTTCATCCATTTCCTGTTGGCATACAACTTTGAAATTTGGATTATGTATGCATACCTGGAAGCAATACTGGAATTAGACATTGATTTTTTTTTATTCGATCCAAAAAAAGGGGCAATGGGGGCTATTTTTTAAAGATTTATACAACTTATACTCCATAAAGGAGCCACTTCGCTATTTTTATATACAAGAAGAAGTAAGTGGTATGTAAAAACAATTATAGTATACATAAATAAAATACTTGAGATAATATACTAGAGATATAAGCACCGGGTTTGGCGAGATTTTTTACGCCAATTAGGCAAAAACATCGTTTTGATTACCAGATACATGTAGCATGCTATAATAACACGTTATTTATTTATTTCAAAATAAAAAAAAAAGGAATAAATGAAACATTTTCTGTTATTAAAAAAAGAAATAACAATCAATAAATGATAACATTTTTAGAACAAACAATTTATCATAACATTTATATGATAACCAACATGTTAGGTAACTGAACGCCATTTTGGCACCAATTAGGTACCTCGGTGTGTATAGGGCATATATGTGCCATATTCATTTGTAAAACAGAGCATGAACGTTTACCAAGTGTGTTTTCATAGTCGCTTATATCTTTTTGCAACATAGCGCACCTTTCGAAGCCAAAACTGCACAAAAAAAAAAAAAAAAATCAATATATGCAGTAATTTTTTTTTAATGTAATGCACATTTTGTAATCAGTAGGCTCGATAATCAAACCTCGTTTTTTTGCTTTAAAAGATGATATTTCATACGACGTTTTTTTTGGATTCGTTGTTTTTCCATATTTGATAGTATGCGTCTACTCGTTTTGTAAATTTTTTTTGTAACTTTCTTCTTTATTAACAGTGACATTTAGATTTCCTATTTAAATAAAAATTCTTCTAAATATAAAGAATTTTGTTAAAATAAATAAATAAATGAAATGCGGACATATATTTCACAAAACACAAAATTTTTCCTATTGAGTTAATAAAAATCAGTAAAAACATAATTTTTATGATAGTAAAAAGGTGACTTATGTAATAACAGAGTCATATATTAGGTACGTTATGGATTAAGTGTGAATATTTCTCCACCATTTATAAATAATAATAATAATAAAATAAAATGCGGACAGACCAAAGTCTATATTTGACTGAAAACAATAACCATTTTTAAATGCTTTAAAAAAATGGCCATTGAAATGAGATATTTCAAAAGTATTATGAAATTAGTTAAAAACCATTTAATTTAAACTAAATGAATAAAAGATTTATATTTTTAATGAAACAAATGGGATTTGAAAAATTATTGGAAATTTATCACCATAGATGTATCAATATTACAATCAGTACCTTGTATGCAAAATGGAACAATTAGCAATACTTTTTGTACCCGAAAAATGGTCGTTGCTTTTTTTAAGGTTAAAAAGTAGATTACGAAATTTTCCTATACAGAGATGCCAAGCCCCCGCTTATTGCATTGCAGAATTTTCTTATAGGAAAAGTTATTTTTTAAATCCGCAGAATGTTCCAATTTAATAAAACATTTTCTGTATTAAAATACCGGTATCCAAAATGCCGGAGACTTGGCAGCTCTGCCTATAACATTTTAATTAATCACAGTACTTTTTTTAATCGAATTCAAATTTAGTGAAGACAGCGTTTTTTGGCCAAAAGCAGCTTTTTTCCACATGTGTAACTACGATACAATTCCTTGATGCTGAAATAAAATGTTTTGACTTTGCTATTATTGCTTCCTCTTATTTATTTGTTTGAATTTTAAATAAGATGACTCAAAATCGTGTTTTTTAAATGTAGGGAAAAAATGCATTTCGAGAGAGGGCGAAAAGAACAATATTTGGCGATATATTACCTGCGTTTGGCTAAATGTCTTACTACCTTGTATTTAATACTCTTCACAATACTTCGCTGTTATATGGACTTAGGCGCTTTTATAAAAAGTTTGACGTAATTCGGGCTTAAGAAAGTGGGTTTTTTACTGAATAAAACAAATAAATGAAAAATGAATACTAAGAAATACTAATAAAAGAAAAATGAAGCATTATATTGATCTATATATATTTAAAAATGCATCTGCTAGCACTAATTAGATAATTTATGTGTATATAATAGGAGATAAATAGCTTTTGATTCTGTATTTCTATGCTATAAAGCATTAACGTTTGTGTGTTTTTCGTTATCATTGGGAGTACCTAAGCCGATTTAAAAAATAATGTGGGCAAAAAATGTTGGTAACCATCTTTGCTGCAAAATATACTATATTTTGCGTAGGAACACTAATCACCATCAATGCACGGGCAAAAAAAGTTCTAAAATTGAGAATTCTTTGATGTTGATATGACTAAAATTTTAAAATCTTTTTTTTTTTGTGTGGCAACTTTTAAGATATAATTTTTTCGTTATGAACGATTTCTAAAACATTCGACAATTTAATTTCACAAATTAAGCATTTTTTTTTTCTAGAAAAAGTTTAAACAAAATTTATTGAGAATATTGCAATTTCTAGGATACTGTTGGGGTCAGAAAATATAACTTTGGCATCACAGTAACTTATAAGATGTAAGTGCTCGCTTAGGACAATTTTTTTAAAAAGGATTCCTTAACTCTTATCGACAACCTCATTGCATCCGTGGAAAACAGAAATTCAACATTATAAACTATTCAGACGGATTTCACACCATACAAAATACACTCTTCTCTTCAAACATAATAGTTTATGTTATTTATAGTTTCTCAAATCGGTGCGAAGCTTCTGTTTATGCTCATGACATCATTTCAAAGAGTTATATTTCCAATATAGGAAAATTTGGGGTTTTATTTTCTGTATTACTTTTAGCATTTTGCATATTTCCAATTTTATATCCATGCATGGTTTGCTTTTCTTTTATAAAAATAGTATGTGCAACTTTAGATATAAGATTTTGTAATTCTATGAGTCAATATGCTTATTTTCATCATATTTTATCACAATGAATGACCAATTAAAGATAACATCTCATTTTGTTTATTTATCGCAAGTTATGAAATGTGTATTCTCAGCAATATCGCTCAGACTAATCCCTCTGAGGGAAGTCCTAGTAAAGCATGTAGTCTGATGGCTGTTTAAATGCTTTAGTGGATAACAGTATTTATAAAGCTCCTTTATATTCTACAATCAATGTTTTTCAATAGTCTAAAAAGCTGTTAAATAGGTATTTTTGTTTATTTTACTGTCATCCGTTTTTTTTTTTTTTTTTTTTTTTTTTTTTTTTTTTTTTTTTCTAGTTTCAGAGAAGTGTCAAATAGCAATACGAAATACTTGAAGTGTGTAAAGACTCTTTTGCTAAATTCAAATTAATCCAAAAATTCTTTATAAAAAGCTTTATTTTTCAATAAAAGATAATTCATCTAGACTTCTAACCAAAAAAAAAAAAAAAAAAAAAAAAAAAAAAAAATCAGACATCAGACATCACATATAGCAAGTATTTCAAAGTAAATATTTTGAATAATCATTTGAAAGTAATATATATGAATCTACATAATATATTTATTTATAGTGCTAGTAATCAAACGATTGTTTATTAAGATTTTCAAGGTATCAATGTTTCATTATGTAAAACATTTTATTTATAAAATATAAGACACAGGTTTTTCTAAAAATGTTTAAATTTTAAATGAATTCAATTTTCTACATAATTGATTATACATTAAATAATTACATTGATTTGAATTATTTTTAAATCAAATTATTATATATTCAAAAATATTTATTTTTGTTGATAAATATTCATATATATGTAACAGGAAAACATATTTTAAAAAAAAAACCCAGTTTAAACCAAAAAAACCATGGTTTTTGGTTAAAAAAAAAAAAACGGTTTTTTACCAATCCTGATATGAAGCTTAGATATATATATATTTTTTTAAAATCTAAAGTAGAAACCACATTCATATTTTAAAAAACAGCAAATTTTTCAAAGATAATGTTAATAATAATAAAAAAAATTCTTTTTATGAGTTTAAACAATTCACCTCAGATTAAACAGAGATATGTATAGAATGTTTAAGCAAAATTTCAAAGCATAATAAATAATAGTTTTTTCAAAAAAGTACATCAAAGTAAAAAAAAAAAAAAAAAAAAAAAAAAAAAAAAAAACTTTTGAGAAAATCAAGTTTAAAGTAAATAAATGCACTTAAAACATTCTTTCTCCAAAGTACTTATTTTTTGCATTTTTTTATTCACATTCCTCTTGTGTTTCCTTTTCAATCTTTTAAACACTCTTTTCTTTAGTTTGCTGCAAATGGTTACATTTTGCTCTTAGCATTCTCTCGCAATCAAGAGTTTTTAAGGTGTTTTGGCAATATAGCCTTGGTTCTATACTTATTTATTAAGTTCATTAATTTCAGTAGAATGCCCATTTTTGAAGCTGGCTACCGCATCATATGCAGGTAACTAAAAGCATTCTAACTGTACAAAAGTCTTTGGTACACGAGAGCAAATAATCTTGCATACACTTTCATTTAGATTTTGTGTTTTACCATGAAGACAATATTTAAGTAAATCTGGATAAGAAAAATATCAAAAAATTGGTTTTATGGCTTCAACAACTGACACAGGAAGGGAGTAACTATGTTTAAATGCTTCTGCTTCACCTTTAGCTTTGGCTTGTTTATATTTACTCCAGGAGTTCTCTCCTGTTGGGCAAAATTCATGCTGTGGATTTTCATCTGTTGATAATTTTTGAACAAAGATGGCTTACTCAGCTTGGCACATACTCTTTACATCACTAGAATCTTTCAGTTGATGAAGACAAATTCCTATTCTCTTCATGTCATGGCCAATACATTTGGATATAGGACTGCCACTGCTATAAATGTTTAGGTTTGTGAGGTGATTGAAGCCTTTCAAATCACCAACCGAAATTAAGTTTTGCCTGTTGATTGTGGTCACATTTGTGTATGAAAGTAAAAAAATATAATGAAACATTAAATATAAGACATATCTTTATTTTTTCACATAATTATGTGCATGTTGAGACATTTGTCATATTGCTTGACAAGCTTCTCCAAGAAAAACTCAAGGCTTTGCATACAGAAGAAGCCATATGCAAAGACCTGATATTTTTTTGGAGGGCTTTATGCAGATTATCAAGCAATATGACAAAAATCTCAACATGTGTGGTACGTATGTTGACAAATAAAGTTGCGTTGTATCTTTCATGTCTCAATATATTGGTTGACTTTAATACATACCTCTTCCAAAGACACCTGGGGAAACTTATTTTTGGACTGCCCCTCGTATTTTATATATCAAAGACTAATCAATGAATATATGAATACAGCCACTCATCTTTTTTGCTATGTTTTCAAAATAATGGATTTTAAGCTTATTCTGTTGATGATAATTTTCAAACAAGTATGTTTTTGAGACTTTCACAAAAGTTGCTCTATACATTTAGCTAAAACATTACGCAAATGATATTTTGATTGTGTTCACGCATGCGCAGTGAAACATTATTCAGTAAATCTGCTCATTTTTAATACAATTTTTATTATTTTTTAATTTTGATTACAGAATATTATGTACAATGTTGTTTGTCATATTTCCTGAAAAGAACATTTTTTTATATTAAGAGCTCTGCAAATTATAATAAAAAAACTTGGTAAAATTTGAGACATTTTTGATAAAAAACTTTAATTTCTTTACAAGTATACATGCTATTCTCATAAGAATGAGCGCAATTTATTACGATAAGCCACTTAATCATAATTTGCAGTCTCAAAGCTTTTGCTATATTAGTTTAGACAGGTTTATCCAAAAGATCTTCTTTCTTTTTCCGTTTATTGACGGTCTTTTATGAGATTTCAAGAAAAATCTTAGCAAAAATATATGACTTGTACTATTTTGTTTACACACCTGGAATTTCAAAATAATTCCTCATGTGTTTTTCTAGATATTTAACAAAACATCTACAAGTGTTGCAGATGTCCAGTCGATAATGGCTATATGGTGTATGTTTCGTCATTATTTTTTTTAATTGATATTATTAATTTTTAATAAAAAAGAATAGTGTAAGAAATTTTGTGGGGGAAAATAGAAAAAAATATAGAAGTTAAACTATCATTTAAACTTACATGCTTGTTGTTTTTTGTTAGGAGGCTGAATTGAATTATTTGCACAAACAAGCTGAATTGAACCGCATATGTAAAAAGAAAAGGAAGACATTTTCCAAAATGATGGAAATGCAGTATGTATCATCAAACTAATATTTTAAAATCTTGTATCAATCTTTAAAATTTTTATTAGATATGTACTGAATATTCATTATGTATTTATGTAGCCTCATTAACATACATTCGTTTTTGCTGAATATTAAAATACCCCACCAAATTAAATAATAAAAAATTTTTTTTTAAAAACTTACAAAACTTTTTTTTTTTTTTTAAATCTGTCAATAATTAGAGAATATTTAAGAAATGCACTATTTAAAATGAAAAGATTGCTTCATTATTACTAATGTTGTTTTTGAAAATTGACACTAAAGAAAATTTATTATTAACTAGCAGGCTTTGTCCGCTATTTTGGCCGGCTTCTCCATGCAAACATTGAGTGAAACCAAAATATACCTTTGAGTTTAATCTTGTGTTTTAAAGTATGAGGACATTTATCTGGAATGTCCTTCTGCATGCTCAAAACTATGCAAAAACATTATGCTATTATATTTTCGATTGTGTCAGAGAAAATATGCACCATTAAGGACCAGTTCTTTTAGTTGAAGGATTTTTTACAGGACAATAAAATGATATGCAGTATTACTAAAGCCATCCCTGAAAAATTAACAGTGCAAGTTTCATAAAAATTTATCTAATAAATTTTTTTTTAAACTTAACCCTTCATAATCAGATTCATCGGATTATAAAATTTTCTCTCATAATTCTATAAGCAAGGTGGAGCAATATGTATTATATACTAAAACCTTCCCTGAAAACTATCTAATTTACTATGAATCTTCTATTGAAATCCACTCAGCAGAAACTTTAAAAAAGGCTAATGTTTTATAATCAGGTTCATCTGATCATAGTATTTTCCCACATATTTCTATAAATAAGTAAAATAGATGTTATATGTTAAAACCGTTTCTGAAAAGATATCTAACCAACAAAAAATATTCATGTTCTGATTAAAATCAATGCTTTAATTGCATTCTGAATATTTTCCATTCTTTTAAGGTTTTTAATTAATAATGTGTGTTAAGATTTCTGCAAATTTTATTTATCATGTAATCAGTGGTATTGAGTTATAAGTATTCAAATTTTTGTGTCTATAACTTACACAGTTTCTAAGAACAAGCTTTTTGATAAACAGACAGACAGAGGAGTGAAAGAAATAGGTTTCGTCAGATGAAGAAAGCCCTAAAAATGATTAGAGATCAGAATATTAGGTTATTTATGCAGCAAAAATGTCTGAGAACACAACTCCCATACTTCCTATCAAAGTTCAATCTGGCTCTGAGAAGATGAAAAAAGAAATACATAGCGACAATGTGACTTTCATAGGAGACATACAATCATCTGGACATGTAACACCATCTCTTGATGATCTACAAAACCACGCCAGAAAGGTTGGAAAGATGCAGAAAAACCTATGTTTTTTGTGAAAGTAAACACAAAACAAAACAAATGGGATTCAGAATTGTCTATTGTTAAAACTAGAAAGAAAATTCACAGGGTTGTCATGCCACTGGGAAAACCGGGGAAACACAGGAAATTTTGAAAAAATCTGGAAAACACAGGGAATTTTTTTTCCTGCTATATGTAAACATAAAATATTTTTTCTCACCTAATAAAATTCTCTCTGCAAAAGACAAAAAAATCTGAAAAAGCAGTGCAAAAATTCATTTTAAGTGACTCTTAGCATATTTCTGCCTATACGCCTTCTTTGCCATGTGAATAACTGAATACACACGTGCCTCCTCTCATACCATCCATCTGTGACTGCGCATAATGTTCTTTCTTTTTTGTTTCTCCCTTCAACCAAAAGCACACAAACCGCCTGATCAACCAAACCGGTGTGCGTGGGATATGTTGGAGTTCCATTATGTTTTAGTTTTGCTTTTATTTGATGTAATTGAGGTGCGATTTAATTTCTTATAAATGCTTCATAGTCCGTATTTAATACACATCCAGATACACATCCTGATTTTTCTAGTTGGATTAAAGAAATTCCAAAAAATCCATTTGCTGACTTTTGTAAACTTTTTAAGAGGAGCTTCAGTCTGAGCAACATGAGAAAGCAAGCTTTTACATGCAATGAATGAAAAACATAAAAAAAAAATAACTCCACAATCAACTTTGTCTGAAATATTTTATTTTATATCCAAAGAAAGTGTTAAGAAAGAAAATAAAGAAAAGATTAAGAAAGAAAAGAAAAATGTTGGTTTCTTTGAAACAGTTGGTGTCCATTACTAATGAAAATATAAAAAAGGTCCCATTTCATGATGCAGGAAAATGCATTCAAAGCTGAAATTTTGTGGGCAATTGCAGTAGTGGAAAGTGGATTTTGTATCAACAAAGATATGCTCATTGAAAATCTAAAAGAAGCTTCTTTAATTTGTTTAAAAATAGTATATGATGCTATGAATTTCTATGGAGATGTTGTAAATGTGCCACTGATGAAAGATATGCTTCAATATGGAAAATTATGGTGCATGAGATATCATGAATCTTTGGAAAAACTGAGACAAAATGAGATTAATGAAAAGGAAAAAGAAAGCAGCAAACAAAAAGTATCACAACAAATTAAATTGTTACAGAACAAAAAAATTAAACTAACAACTGAAAAATCTGTAGAAGTAGTTCCTGTATTTCAATATAAATATTAATTTGAAAGCACAAAATAAGTAGCCTTTTCTTTTTTCTTTTTGCAATTTGTGTGATATTATGTTCAAGATAATTGATTTTTAGGTATGATTCTTTAAAATTTTATATTCTTTAAATTATTAGATACAAAGTTTTACAAATTCTAACGTTCATTTACAAATATTTCGAAGTATTTTTTTAGCAGAATGTTTGAATATTGCTTTACTGTTTTATTAAAATCAATGTAAAATGTGGGATTTAATAATAAGTGCAACAACTTTAAAGGGTTTGATTTTATTTGCTCATATCATATAATGTATTATATTTGCTCAATTAATTCTGTAATAGTAAACTACAAGATGACTAACTAGCATACATACATGCATATATTTTTGCACACTCAACATAGAATAAACATGTTGCAGTACAGAGGAAACACTAGATTTTTTTTTTTTTTTTTTTTTTCAAGATTAGAGTGGCAATCATGATTCATGTATCAAGCATAAATAAAATAACAGTAGTAACTGGGGTGCTAAATCTGGATATCTAAAATTCATATCAATTTCATTTTGTTTGCAACATAGTAACATCATTAAAATAGACCACAAGTGATTCATCTTCTTAGAATATAATATTGACAGAATATTTTTGAGTTTCTGTCTGAGTAATCTAAGTCTTAAACATGATACCTTCTACAGTAACCATCTTCTAATGAATCACAATGTTGTACATAAATTTTATTAAATTTAAAGTCATCTAAAACTATTAAACTATGCTGCAAATGATTTTTTTCCATAGACCATAATGTGATGAAAAACTTTTGAATGACCCTGTAAATGAACTTTAATTTATACACACTTAATTTTTAATACCAAATATGCTGTGGTAAACACTACTAGTAATATATGTTATAAGCATACCGATTCGAGCATACTTACTTGAGTTATAGCAGATATAGGCAGATAAACCCAAGTCATAAGTATTTTTGAACTTTGTTGGAAAATGTTAAAACTACAAAACTGAAACACATAACTTTTAATGAAAGAAAGAACTTATATTGACGTAAAAGGTAAATAAATTAAAGTGAATTTATCTAAACCTAAAAACTTAGATTCTGTTCAAATGAAATTGAAATAAATCTTATACTTTTTCTATTTTAAAGTTGAAGATTTTGTATTATGTTTATGATAATTGTACATAAAATGATAAGATACATGCAAAATACAAAACTTTAAAAAAGTATAAGATTTACCTTTAAGTAGTAGTAAAAAATAATTACAGAATAAGGGAAGTCTAGTGCTAGACCAGCATATAAGTGTGAGAAAATGTTGCATATTTGGGAGATGTTTTATGTTATTTTTTACACCACCATCTCGACCTGAAAAAATTTAGCATATAATTGAGAGAGTCATATGCATATTATGCCCATGAGTAAAATGTCACTGTACATAAATTTTTTAAGTCTAAAATGAAAAAAAGGTAATTTTCTTCTAATCTTGTAACTTCTGTCTTTGCATGTACTTCATAATGTTAAAAAAAAATTGTTTCTGCAACTTACAAGCTAATGATGCTGATTTTTTTCAATCAGGAAATATATTGTATTCTGGGAACAAAAAGTACATTTGGCTGATGAAACACGTCGAATCCTGAAGTCTGAGACGCACATCAGTGAGTTATTCAATATCAGAAGTGAAATAAGGTGTTTACAAGTAATAATTTTTGTTATTAGTCATAATTATGTATTTTTTTATTTTAGTTGTTTTTAATTTATTATTTTAAATTTTCATTTTTTAAAGAAAATATCTAAAACATACAGTGGCGGTCAAAAGTTTCCGGCCAGTTAGTTTCTTCGATTTATTTACCAAAAGGTTTCAGCAAAGAAGAAGCACAATTGCTTCAAAAGTTAGGAATATGTAAATGACCTCTGACCACGTGATCATTTTGATTGGATACTGAAGATGCTTCATGCAAAGAGATAAAATTTGAAGTTCGCATGTGCAAAACTTTCCGGCCACTTATCATTCTTTAGTTTTTTTCTATAGGTAAACTGTTTTTTGGTTGTGTTTATGAATAATGTGTATAGCATAGTCTGAATTCAAAATTGAAAAGTTCAACAATTGTTGTTCATAAATGAGTGATTAGTTTGTCGCTAAAAAGGCAAACTTCCCAAGATATTGCGGCAAAGTTATCGATCGGTAAAATCGACCATAAACGATATTTAAAAATTATATAAAGATGGCCGTGGACTTCAGGACTTTCAGAGGTCCGGGAGATCCCAGATTACTATTCCTGTGGTCAGAATTATCAGGAGAAAAACAATTGATAATCCGCATAAAAATTCTGCTGCAATATACTGCAATTTATGGAATGAAAATATTGCTGAAATAAGTCTGTATACCATATCAACATGCTGACGTGATGCATAACTTTATGGAAGAGTCGGTGTTAAAATTTTTTCAGAGTTAAAAAAAAAGTACAAACATACCCATCTGGCGTTTTCCAAAAAATACAAAGTCTTGTCAAGTGAAAACTGGAAATAAGTTCTATTTTTCCATCAATCGAATTCGAAACAATTTTGGAAGTGATGGTAGACACAATGTCTGATGACCTAACAACAAAAGATATGATTCGACCTATGTTATTCCTACAATGAAACATGGCGGAGGACACGTTATGGCGTGGGGAGTATTTTCTTCAAAAAGTGTATCTCCGTTATTTGAAATCCACAGCCAGGTGAATGATATAATGTATAAGGATATCTTGCAAGAATATTTTCTGCCTTATTAGAGAAAAAAGTTTGGTCGTAACTATTTTTCTTAACATGATAATGACATAAATAATGTTTGCAAACCTCGATAAGCAGTGGTTTTGAAATGATCAGCCCAAGCGCCCAACATGAATCCAATAGAAAATCTTTGGAAAGAAGTTGATAAACTTCTGCCGAACTATAAATATTCCAACTCAGCAGAAAATTCCAAAAAATTGCAAGAAATGTGGAAAAAACGTACCATAGATGAACTTTAACCTTTGATTGTATGAATATTACGTTACTGCGTCATAAAATTTATTTCTAAAGGTAATAAAATACTAATACTATAAAATACTAATTATAAATGTTGTTGATCGCTGTAGTTTTCTATTACAATACATTTTTTGGAAAATTTGCGAAGGTGGCCGGAAACTTTTGAGAACATACGTTTTCCTTTGTACTTAATTTTATCAATTAAGTTTATTGATATTTACATGTTATTCCAGAAGTAAGTTCCTAACTATTATATGAATAAAATGTATAAATATCGCTTTGAGATTCTTCTTCATATGTGTATAGTTACAAATTAACTGAAAAATTTTTGGTGTCCAGAAACTTTTGACCGCCACTGTATATTTAAAATTTATTGCTTTTTAATTTATTGAAAGAGTTGTAATTTTTATTTTATGTAATTCACCAATTCATTTTTGAGATAATTCTCTGAATTTAGAATCTACTTATATACCAGGGTTGCCACGCCACCTGGAGAACCTGGAAAACACAGGGAATTTTAAATCTCCTCCCAAAATAGGGAAAATCCAGGGAATTAAAAAAAAATCCTAAAAAATCTGGAAAACACAAGGAATTTGGTTATGGCAAATTATAACATTTCTAATTAGCCTTCATACACGCATATATTTTTTCACACTCAACATGGAATAAATGCGTTGCAGTACGGGGAAAATACAGGGAATTTTTTTTTCAAGATTAGAGTGGCAACCCTGTATACATAAAATACAAACAAAAATTTTGTTCTGGCCACTTACTGCTCTGGTTCTACTGAAGAGATTTTGGTGGAACTTACACCATTAAATAGGTATTATTTTAAAGAAGATTTTCATATGTAACACATTGTTCTACATAGATTAGTTATAGAATTATGATGAAAAGTTGTGTTATTTTGGACAAAGAAGTTACCATTGGCATATACAGTGGACTGTATCTGAACACTCTAATGTGAATACCCCAGTATTATGAACACAATTCGACAGTCCCAGCGAAACTGCATAGACTGAACAAAAGATAACTCTCTGTATTCTGAACACCCCACTATTATGAAGACTAATTTTAGTCCTCATTTCTGCTCCACCTCTCTGTAAACTGAACATGTGTTTGCAGTCTGAATTCGAATTCTCATCATGGAAATTCCGAGAAACTGTTACAGAAGAATAAAAAAGTTCAACAAACTTGATTAAAAAATAAACAGACAAAATCACACCTAGATTTTAAACATGTACTTGAAGTTACAATTTGCTTTTATACTTCAGATAAAATCTTTAGTTAAATGTTGAAGCGTCTGTTGTTACATTGTTGTCAGCTGCCTGCTATGAGAGAAGCCATTTTATGAATTTTTTACTAGAATATGTAAACATTTAGTTTTTGATTAATTGGAGACAATTGCAGTAAGTTAACATAATCCACTTCCATCTTGCTTATTTCAAATAATAGTTTTATCTGAATTATTGTTAATCACAAATTAAGTATGATAGTTTAAAGATTAATTTTGGAATTTTTGACTGATTTATTTAAATGATCAATTACTGGAAAATGGCAATTAAAGAAAGTATTATCCTATAAATTTGTTGCTATTTAATTTTTGCAGATAACAGGATATTCTTTAAGGATTTTAATAATCATGTTAGTTTACTTCTAAAACTTAAAAGGAAGAAAATAGAATAAAAACCTTTTGTAGCACCAACCTTATTTAATTAACTACTGACTTGGTCACCCTACATAGTAATCGTAGTAACACATTTCTCAATTTCTCTCTATAGTGAACACCCCCATAATCTGAACATTTTTGGTCGGTCCCAAGAGTGTTCAGAATAGAGAGAGTCTACTGTATTTTTTATCTTGCCATTGTGACAGCATATTATACTATCCTTTCGTTGAAGATTGAAACAATATGTATTATTACAAATTAAAACATACAAACAGCTCTAAAAATAAAATAATAAAGCTGTTACTCATTTTATTTAAATACAAAGAAATACAGTTTTAATAAGAAATAATAGTGTTAAACAAAAAAATATTGAAAAAATTGTAGGCATGGTGGACTGATAATTTAATCTGTTTTGGCTTCTATCTCTTGATTAGCAAGTTAGGCAAAACTTTGGAGTAGAGTTAAGAGCTTAGTGTTAAAAAAAAATATGTTATGTGTGGATACTTATTTTATTCAGAATTTTAAGTTCTGCAACGTTTGTACTGACACTGTTTTTTATAGAGTTAGATTTTTTCAGACATTATTACTATTATAATTAAATAAAATGTGTTTTTCGACTATAAATTTTAAATATTTTCGAACACTCACCTAGTACAAGGAGGAAAACTTTGTACATTTAATATTCAATCTTAACATGTCTGTTTGAGTATTTGCTTGACAATCTCAAATCATTGTTTTCTTGCTTACAAGGAGAAGACCAATTTTGATAATCAGAGATTTTAATTATTTTTATATATGTTAAAGGACAAAGGTCCCTTAGTCTCAGGTTCAATGGATTTTTTACAACACTCTTTAGTTCTTAAGAAACAGAGGGTCTAATATTAGAATATAATTTAAATTTTAACTTAGCGAAAACAGCAATGCACTGTCATAGAGTGATTGGTATTGCATCAGTTTCCTGGCCAGTGAACTTGGTATCGATACCAGGCCGTGCTTTTTTTATTTTTGCATTTTTGTTTTCTTACAAGTATACTTTTAATTTAATCATTATGATCACAATTAAATTTTTTAATGTCGGGCATTAATTATAATGCTAACGAATGTAATTTTTTATTTATAATTTTTTTTTATTTTTAAACTATTATTAAAAATTTCTCATCATTTAAACAGATTTACTTCTGACTAGGTGATCAAACCTTCATCTTGTACAATTTTTCTTTCATCAAGCATATTTATTATCGAACTATAGAATTCTTCTTCCATCACAATAGAAATGGACGATATTTCAGGTGCTAGATTATTTGTTAAAAAATCATTATTTTGTAATGAAATTTACAATACTTTAATGCATTTATGAGATAACTTTTCTGTTTTCATTGAATGCCAACACTTCAGATTGATCTTATGAACAACAGTTTGTTTCTTCCATTATTACACGTTTATAAATAGATACTCACTTTTTCTGTGAAGATTTCAAACTGAAACCTCTTACTGGCACCAAACCAAACAAAAATAAAATAATTAAGATCTTCTGTGGCACCATCTAGTTCTACTGAAATAAATCGTTAAAAAAAATAAATAAAATTAAGAAAATAAATGATTCAATGTTTAAACAAATGTATTACAGATTTAAAAACCTTTAGTTTAAATCCCTTGTACAGCAAAATTATGTTATAATTTAATTCTTATGCTAAATTTTAGCATAATTATGCTTATTACTTAAAAACAGTGCAGTATTATTTACCTTTTTGCCTAAGGCAATACTTAAATGCTTCTTTAAAATCACAAATTGACACAATTAATCAATATCATTGCACTGATAAAGAATATATGAAATGCATTTTAAAGGTGATTTTAAAAGAATTAACAATTTCATGATGTTTTGTACAACAATGTAATTTTTTTTTTTTTTTTTTTAATTGCCCTTTTTTTGGATAAATAACTTGTTTCAAAATCTTTTTAAAATGGTAATTGATGCACAACTTGCAATTCACAATGATGTTATTAAATTTTAAATACAAGTATGTTTATAAAACAAAAAATATCACATGCTACATGTTCCAGCATCGAACCTGAGTTATCGAAATAAAAAGCACGCTTCGTACCGATCAGGCTATAACTGTGAAAAGATTTGTTACAAAGTAAGTACTTCATTAGCATTATGATATCAGACACCTCCCCCGCTTGTTTCTCGAGAATTACAAAGCATTGTATAAAATCTGTTGAACTTGAGACTACTAGACTAAGGGATTTATACCGAACAAATATAAATAAATAATCAAAATCTACGATTATCAAAGTTGGTCCTCTCCTTGTTAGTTCAATTTTGTGCTAGTTCCGTATGTGCTTTCCTATTACTTTGATTATTTCTTGTGTGGGTAATGATAATAAAAAAAGTATTTTATGTAATTTCGTTAGTATTTAAATATATCAAAAAATATTTTTGCCTTCTGCATGACCCTTAGAATAAATGATGTTTTCAAAATATATTTATTATTTATAGCTAAAGCAAAATCAGATAAAAAAGGAACAGGAAACTATTTCTCAAGAAATGACAAAAGCAGTTTATCGCCATACTAATCTTTACGTAGAAGCTGATAAGCAAGCATTACTTGGTAAAAGAAGAAAAACACCTGAATATGCAAAGAAAAAAATAAGGTCTAACAAAAGGAAAATTGTTCAAGATAAAAAAGTAACGTGATAAAATTATTTTATTTAACTCTTATATTTTCTGTTTTGTGATAAATTGCTATCTGTAAGTTATTTCAAATTTAATTTATTGTAGGCTTTAGAAGACCTGGAAAAACAAAAAGAGTCCTTAAAAAAAATAGTATTTGAATTAGAAGAAGCTTTAACATATGGGAGTTCCCTTTTAACTGAAATGAAGGAAAAAATAAACACCTTTGAGCATGATGCAAAATGCAAGCAGCAGACAAAATGCCAGGTATTGCATTATTATTGTTACTATTATTATTATAGCTGTTTCTATTCTATATTAATAACACTATAATTATCAGTATAATCTCATCATCTTTAATCTTTAGAATTGTTCATGATGCGTTTTTTTAGTTAGAGCTGAAGACACACCCTTTTTTGCTTCTATGTAGATGAAAATTTTGACAACTTATGACTTTAGACTAAAATTGAGAACTTAGTTGTTTTACCCAAGAAATCAATTTATCCTTGACAACAGCAAGATTTTGAAGTATAAATAATCAGTAGAACATTACTAAGATTTTCTAGAATAATTTAATTCTAAAATCTATTTTAGAGATTTGCCAAGATTCTCTCTTTTGGTTTTATTGCAGTTTACTCTTTATAAGGTGCATTCCAGATAACAAATCCCTGGTTTAAGAGGGTTTTCTAAAAATTTTTGATTAATATTTTATTTGTAGAGATGATAGAGCTGAAAGCTATGACAATGCAGAAACATAATATGAACGATGAAAACAAAATTCAGAATACTTTGCATTTTCATAAACTGGGAGTGCATGGGTTTTTCCCACAACAACCACTACGCTACGCTGATGAACTTAATTTCTACAGTACAACATTGTCAAGATAAATATATCGTCCTAAAAAATAGATTCCCAATCTGGTACAACTCACATACAGGTCGAGCGACCATTAGATAAAAAACATTAGTAAAATTTGAATTTAGTGTGGTCAAGAATAATCATTTATCGCTTTTAGTGAAAAGTGCACAGCATTACCGCAACCCTATGGGGGATGCCAAAAACGACACAAAAATGTGGACATAACAATGGTAAACTTAAGTTCTTTATAAAATAAAATTAAAATATTTAAATGAAATAATGGTTATTAAAAGCAGAAAAAAAATCCAATTCTTTTATGATTTTATCAACTGCAAAATAATAAAGAAAAATATAGCAAGGAATTATATTTTAAAACTAATTTATTATCTAGTTTTACTTATATGCAATTTTGAAACTAGCAATCAAAATTAAGAGAACTTATATAAAATATTTTTTTAATTACATTTTAAAATGAGAAATATTAACTTTTGAAGTATTTAGAGAAAATTATAAATAACACATTTGTTACATCACACAGATCATTACTCATTTATGAGTATCTTCCCTTCACATCATTTAAAAACTTTTATAGAAAAAATTCTATTAACTTCCCATTATAACAATGAAATACAATGAACTCTCTCAAATCTGCAACCGTAAGATGTAAATAATGTAACTTTCAGTTCAGATGTAAGGACAAATAGAATTTTTTAGTTTTATATCACTCTACATCTATTTTAATATGTAATTCTCGGTAATAAGACTAAACACATGATTTTTCCTGAAAAAAGTAAAAATTTATTTTTGAAAAAAAAAAAAAAAAAAAAATCATCAACATTTGCTGATATTACTGGTAATCACAATTTTTTTTTTATTAAATAAATATATTTATGTATTAATCAAGCTTTTGTGGCTTTTAAGATTAGCTAAATTTAAATTAAAACTTCCTTACTTTATGATTTTAATGTGAATTAACAGAGTGCTTTTAACAGAAAAGTTTCATTAAAGGATAAAAAAAAAAAAAAAAATCTCTTCTTGACTTTTGCTTTTAATAAAATAATCATTTAAAAACTTATCTTACTTTTTTTATTTTATTTTATTTTATTACTTTAATTATTTTAATATTTTAATTATTTTGCTAAAATACAAGCATTTGTTATAATTTTGGTTGCATTATTACATTAGAATTGTTCTTTAAAAAATGTAAACAAAGCGATGATCAGAAATCTGCAAAATTCTAAAATCCACACAATCTCTGGTCCCTAGCTGTACAAATTTAATGGGTCTACTCTATTATAAAACATACTTGTTCCCAAGAAAACACATCCATTTGAAACTATGTTTCCCCACCACCTATCATGGATCCAGGCTTTGGACACTGAAGTTCCATTGCCTTCACAATGTGTGTAGACAACAGTAATTTGTTGCAAAGTTTTTTGCCCGTGAAATGAGAACAAATCATTAATTTAATGAGATAATGGAACTTTATTTTTCTTTTTGAAAGACTAAAACATCTTTAAGTTTTTTTAACACTCATAATTATTGATATTAAAACTAGAAAAGCTTGTTATATTGGAATGCTTGATTTAATTTATCATTTTATTGGATAAAAAAAAAATTCCATAAAGAAATATATATTTGAAGCCGCAATCTGTATGCAAGGCAATCAAGTTTTTAAAAACTTCTAAATCGGTTACAGCCTGTAATATTTGTTTTGCAATATCTTTTTTAATTCAGTTTCTGTGAATCTTAAGATGAAATAAATTTGTGATAGAAATCAAGTGGGTATGAGAAAATTCATCTAATATTTCAGTTAATTTGGTACTAAATTCATTATTACCTTCCTTGAAATCAAATTCTGTGAACTCACATAAGTCCTCCTGTTTTTAACTTACTTGTATTTAGTTATTTAAATTTCCGGACTTTAACTTTTTACAGGTTTAGTGACTAAAAGCAAAAGCTTTCACTGTATAATTTAATTTCAATCTCTGCTAATCTTTTATCTTCAAAATTTAAATACATCACCATATCACCTGCTGGCACGTGTTCCGCAGCGGAAGTGTTAATGAATGGTCATTATATTGAGCATGTACAATGGAGTTCTTTATTCAGGTGGATATTAAATCCATACTTGTTTGGAAACCTCATATTTACAATGCTGCCCTACTCTTGCTTTGTTACTGAATAACTCATTAAACTTAAAATTCTCTTTATATCAAACCAATATAATAAGATATCTTATTCATTCCTTTACCTGCAGGCTATAATAAGATTATCTTACAAGCAGAAAGAAACTAAATTACTTCAAAAGATCAAAGATGGTAGTTACATTAGAGCTGTGAGAAATGAAGAAAGAAGACAAGAAGAAATTATGAAAATTCAAAACAGTTTGAGGGCTATTCAAATTATTATTCAAGCTACAATAAATGAGCATTCCAGTCTTACTGAAGAATTCAGTAAAATATTGGATTACATTATGATTTCAAAAGAATTGTAGCCAAAATGCATAAATTTAAACTTTCATGCATCTAAAAAAACACTCACATCTGTAATCTTTTATTGTGTTAAAAAGTTTTTTCCAAGTGAAGAACATACTTTTGTAAATTGAGTTACCTTTCAAAATTTGTTTGTATATAGTCAAACTTTGGTATCTTCAGATGCTAAGGGAAAAAAAAAAAACTGCTGAAAGTTAGAGATTATAATTAAACTAGAGTTTCCAAAAAAAGTGCAACACTCGTCCAAAAATTACAAAAATGAATTAACAGCCAATGTTTTTAATATCAATTGCTTTCATGATGCCATGAATCTTAGTAAATAAAATAAAACAACCTACTTCATTCAAGAAAAGTTTTGACTGTCCAATAGAAAAACACTTGTGGTGTAATACATGCTTTTATCCTCTCTCTGGAAATTATAAATTTAGGACAAATACCCTTTAAAAAAAAAAAGTAATCCTACAATTGTGATTTTCCTTTTGGAATGTATAAAACTGATTTGTGGTACTGAAAAATTGAACGTTTGAAATATAGATGCAAAAATCTTTAAAAAATAATATTTGTACTTTTTTTACTTAAATGTAGATTTTTCAGTATAAAATGATAAATAGCAGATGTAGTGGGATAATTGGATAAAAATATCGAACGCATTTCATTTTCTACTGCTTGTAGTTTCTGGATTTAAATACATGTATCTCAGAATGTATTTATCATGTTTAAAATGGTATATCTAAATTTCTATGGAAGATAAAGTTATGAAACTTTTTTAAGTTTTTCTGCTATATGTTCTTTAAATTGATGCATGTTTATCACCTCTTCTCCCTTTTTTAACTTAATGTATTTCTTCTCTTTTGAGTGTTTGAGCAATTTTTTTTTAGTATGACAATAAAAATAGTAATCCAGAACGACTTATAGACTTTCTACTCATGACTTGTTGTCATAATACCTCTCAGTTAATTCAGGATTTTAAAACTTTATTACCATTCTGGTGGATGCAATGAATTCTCTTTTTTTATATACATTCAAAACTAACTACAGGTGCATAGTTTTCTTCTGACACAAGCTCATTTAAATACATTCAAGTTTTTGTTAAAAGTATGTCATTACATTTCACAATGTATGCCTGTGTCATGTAGCTGAAAACCCTGTTTTTATAAAATTGTTTCTCTTTAACATTTAAATATTTTTTTCTATATTATTTATTTATGTATTGTAACATATCTTGTACCGATATGTGTATCAATTCCGTCCTTTGTTGCGAGTTGCTATTCAAGTGATATTATAAGCATTCTCTTTTGATGAAAATGCTTTTTTTCAAGCAATATTCTTAATTTTAATGCATTAAAAGTTTGAAATGTACCATTTCTATATTTAAAAGTTTGTATTTTTATTTTTTCACATCTCATTATTGTTCTTAATTTTATTATTATAAAATTTGTCTAATAAATATTTATTCTAGAACTTGAAAAATTCTTTGTTCTGTTTACTCATGTAATTATGTAGTTGTGTACGATTATCTTTATATAATAATAATTTTCATGTTATGTATATCATTTATTTACTAGGGGCGTCTGCTCATCAATCCCTGGCCAAAATTGCTAAACCGTTGCCATTGAAATATTCAAGGCCAGATGATACTCTGAAAAATTTCTCATTATGTCATTGCTAATCGACTGAGCCGCCTTCTGTCTTCTTATTATGGCGTTTCCCTTACTTTAATAGATTTCCACCCTTTTCAAACCTAAACAAAAATTTTATTTTTGAACTAACAATTTATAACTAATCATCTGTAAATCATATATTATTTAATATAGTTGGTTATATAGCATGTGTGTGTGTTGACCTGAATCTAAAGTGTAGAATCATGTCATATAGGTGTTTCATTACTGGTTGTAAAGGTAATTATGACATTGGACCTCGAGTTATAGTATACAGTTTCTCAACAGAAGTAGAAATGAAAAAAGGATGGATATCTGCGATTCCAAGAGCAAATCAACAAACTAGTTGGACGTGCCAATCCCCAAACTTTCTTTTATTTCATACATGTCTGTAGTTACATATGTTAATGCTTCAACATTATAGTTCAATACTATATCAAATTTGATTTTAGTCTTAAATTTTTGCTTCAGTCAATTGGAGGAAAAAAAATAATGTAGATCATGATATTATTAAAACCAATAGTTTTTCCTTATTCTGTAATCATTGGCTGTTTGCAAATAGTCTGATAGAGCTTTGCACAGGCCAAACTTTCCAGGCCCAAGCCCAGCCTGGCTCGTTATTAAAGTTTCATTCCGGCCTGGAAAAAAAGTTAAAATTTTGGTCTGAACCGAGTGAATTTTGGCAGAACATTGATCTTTACTCTTACAGAAGAGTTCAGAAAAAAATACTCCCCCCCCCTTCCATGTTTATAATCTCTATATTGAAGTGCTGTAGGCTGCGATATTTAAGCTTTTAATGAACCTTTGTTTGTTGTATGTAAATGTTTCAATTATCATTAGTATTATTAATCCATATTCCATTTAATAGACATAAAAATATAAAAAAGTATATGATAAAAGTAAAATCTTCTAAGACAGTTGGACATCTGTCTAAGACATTGGAAAGAAAAATCTTCTAAGAAATTGGAAAGAAAAAATACCTTCCCTTTTTAGCAGGTGAATGTTTAATATATTTTTTTCTCGCATATTATTATATTAATTTTACGTGGACTAACAGTTTAAAAGAAATTCTGTCATAGGCAGATTTTTTTTTTCTTTATTTTCATATGTTCAATTTTTTATAAGCCTAGAAATATAAGATTCTTTAAAAAGAAAAAATTCTAATGTTTAATTGCGGAATAATGACAACTTAAAAGTATATGCCTTTTTTACAAAAGTTTTTGGACAAAGCCAAATTTTACTGATTTTTTGAACAGGTTTGGCCACATCGAGAAAAGGATTTTCATACGGGATGATTCAACCGGAACTGATTGTTTTGGTCCATGAAGACTAGGAAGAATGAAAGCAGTCTTGCCTTTGTATGTATAAAATGAGTTAGGCCCAGCCCGAAAAAATTAGAGACTAGACCTAACTCGGCCCAAATGCCGTAAATTGAATTTGGCCCGAACTCGGCCTGGCCCATGCAGATCTCTAGCTGCATAGCACAGAGAATATTTTAAGAAATTTTCACTGGGAGACAATAGGTTCGGTTTTTTGTCCGAAACAAATGTCGATATATTCCCTCTTCTCCTGTGGCAATAGAAAACTAAATTATAAGAATATTGAATGACTGACAAACTTCTGTACCTTATTAGTTATGTCCATTGTACTTCTGTTGCTGGTTAATTATCTACATAACTTTCACTGAGTCATGTAAATATGTAAACCCCGCAATTGATGGGTAGGTAACATTAGTTGAATATCTCAGTTCAGACAAATTGTTAATCATTATGTTGTAGTAATGGACCAAATATAAGATCTAATAAACCGAATTTGTGTGTCAGCCTAAGTAAAACATTAAGTGACAAATTATCATCTGAATTCATATTTGAATGTTAGTTTTTATTAGTTGTACTTATGATGGTTATTCATAACCATATTAAGTCAGACTAATTAAGTAAATAGAGACTCAAATAAATTCTGAAAAGTAAATTAAACATGAATCATTAAATATTTTTTTTGTGTGTGAAATAGTACTATAGTTTTAAACCCAAAGTGGAACTAATCCATGAAAACAGATATTTCTCTTAATGTTCAAAACCATGGGGAAAAAAAAAAAAAAAAAAAAAAAAAAAAAAAAAAAAAAAAAAAAGTTAGCATTTTTAATGTTTTCAAAATACCAAATCAATGATGCTTTTAGTAATTAAACATCTTTTGATTTTTGTAAGCTACTGCACTTTGCAAAGAATAGAATTAAAAAAGAAAACAAATTTTGCGCTTAATCTGTCAATTCTAAAAAATAAATAAATAAATGTCACTGCCACTGACAATGATTTTTTTGTGACAGGAGGTCTTTCTTCGTTAATATTAAAAGAGCTGCTGCATACAAAACTATGAAAATTGGTAGTATTTTAGAGAAATGTTTGATAAACACTCTGGTACAGTCAGTTTGAAAATCGAATAATTATTTTAAGAGATATTTAATATTAAAGTTGGTCAAAATCGTTCCATTAAAAAAATTATAAGAGCAAAGACTATACATCAGAATTTAATCATTTTTAGATCATTTTATACATTAAAAGTTCTCAGTGTGCAGACTGCATTTATTTATTTTTAATTTGACTCATCTTATGAGGATTTATTTCAATTTTAAATTCAAATTTTCAGCATTTCGATAGATAATTTTACATATTTTAGAGAAGAAAATTATTTTAAACTGTTGACAACTATTCAAACAATACAAAGAATAAAAGTTCCTTCAAATTAAAAAATTATTGATACGTGATTATTATAAATAGGAAAAACTTTCAGATTAAAATAAATGAATATTACGTATTAAAAGGAGGAAAAATTTTTTAAATTTACAGCATAAAAACTATATTTACTCGTGATTTTCAAAAACGAAAGAGAATTATACAATATTAAATTCAATAATATGTGTTAAAAGTCGTAAATAAATAATCAGATTTGAAATACAAAACAAGGCAGTGCAAATAATAATGGTAAAAATATTTTGACATAAATATTACAAAAAGAAAAAAAATGTGGTGAAAATTACATCAGATTTAAAACGTTACATTTAAGAATCCCTTATTTAAACCCATTACCTTATAGCATTGTTAAAAAATACTGAGAAGCTGAGACCCTGTTGACTAAGTTCATTTTATACTAGCTGATTCTGAAATGTTTAAATAATCGTATTTAACCAAACGTGAAAACAGCCATTAACAGCATTTCATTCGGCCTTAAACCTCCTCCGTGAGACAGAATTTTTAGTACTCATTTATAGGCCGATTGCCAGTGATTTTTTTTATTTATTATTATAACTTAATCTTCCAGGGTTTTTTTTTTAGCTGATTAAATTAACTGATTCTTAGAGGAGGAACTTGGATTGGCGAGCTTAATTCGTAGTTGACAGAGCTCCCTGGTATTTTAAAAAATCATACTCTTTCTGTAAAATAAATTCAAAATGATACAACAATAATTACAATGGATCAAAATTTTTACTAGTATTAAAAAATGCTCTGACGAACACCAAAAAAGGTTAATATGTTTTTAAGTATGATAAAGGGTTTGACAAGTGCTTCTATTAATAATCGAGCATGAGGGAGGATAAAGGATCCCTTCTCACTTCAATGCCAACTTTGAAAAAAATCATATTTGCATTTTTTCCATATAAAAGAAATTTGTGGTTCTTTAGTTGAACTTTCAATTGTGCTTTACATGTTAACGGCACTGTTCATTCTGTACGTCACTATAATCATTTTTCTCTGCAATCCTACTTTGCAGGCGTGCTTGGCGGCAGTCTGTGGTGATATGCTACAGGAACTAGGTTTTTGGTACTATGTGGCCTAGTCTTACATTCATGTTTAATCAAGCTGTGTCTTTACTGGCTACGTCTTTACACTTCACATTTTTATAATAATCGTGACTGATTTGTTGTCATGGTAAAAGTGCACATGATTTTTTCAAAATTGGCATTGAAATGAGTTGCAGTCAAGAAGGGATCCTTTATCCTCTCTTATGCTCAATTATTAAAAGAAGCACTTGTCAAACCCCTTTTCATACTTAAAACCATATTAAACTTTTTTGGTGCTCATCACAGCATTTTTTAATGCTAATCATTTAATTTTTGATAAAAACTGGAGATTTTTTTTATAACTTGAAAAGCAAAAAAAAAAAAAAAAAAAAAAAATCTGCTGTCAAAATTTTATTCTTGTATTAGAATAACAAGAAAGTCATTGCATTGTCATATAAAATGCATATTATCTGAAAAATAAACCAAGGAGTCGAACGAAAAAACTACAGTTTAGTCAAAGAACAAACTAAAAGCTTTGCAATAAAAAAATAACCATGTTTTTTCATGTGATTTATTTAATTTGAAAGAATCTTGGTGTACACATAGCAATTTTTATATTTATTTAAGCTTGGTGGCAATGAATTAAAAAAACTACAACAGCAACAAAAAGAATCATTATCAGTGGCGTAGCGAGCGGGGGGCGGAGAGGGCAGTCCGCCCCGGGTGTCACCCTCTAAGGGGTGGCATCCAGTCTTCATTTGCAAATAAAAAATACATAATCTTATAAGATTTTGGAAAGGAATTCTGAAATAAAATGAAATGTTTAGTGCACGCCGCAATAGTTAGTTTTCTTTGAGAATGTGAAATTTTATACAGAATAGTGTATCTGAATAAGACATGCTCCAGGGGAGAGAAAAAAAAACCTGCCTATCCAACGAGTGGGCAGAAAAAGCAAATTTTGAAAGAAAGAATTTTCTTCAACATATAGACACCACATTGACTTATGCGAGGTATAGCTTGAGTGATGTGTCGCTTCTGTAGTTTTTTTTATGCAAGAGGTCAAAAGGTAAATAAGAAATAGTATGCTCATTTGTTATAATAATTTAGAATTGTGATTTAAAAAATGACTGATCAACTGGGGGGGGGGGGGGGGGACGACACCATTTGCATCCACTCCGGGTGTCACCCATGCTAGCTACGCCACTGATCATTGTTCAACTGGAGTTTTAACACAAACATTCGATTTTCTCAGCAACCATCAAACATACAAAGATGAAAAAAAAATCTTAAGTTTTATCATGAAGACAAAAATGAAGTTAATCCACCCACAGGATCGTTAGCTACAGTTTGTTGAATTTTTTGTCTTCAATTTTACATTAAAAGTTAAATAAAAAACTATAGTAAAATATGATAACTTTTTGAATACTATCATTTTATTCATTTCATCAAGTTCTATTTTTTAACAAAAAAATCACTGTCATAGGTTATTTGGTTCACCAGAAATTTCAAAAAGATGTTTGCATTTTCCATTTCTTAAACATATTATTTCAAATGCTACCGCTTTTGCTATGATACAGTGGGCTGCCTTATACAAATAGTGGAATTATGCAGGCTAGGATGACGATTTTGTTCTTTACATCTAAAAATTTTATATTTCCAAAATTCTACAATAATATCGATTGCAATCGATAAGGAGTTATTTTTACACATTACTGTCTTAGCTAAATATTTTTAACAAACTCAGTATTCTCATAGATTTTGTTGTCTGGAGGCTTTCTTCTTCTTTCTTTGCTCTCTAGGAACTTTGCAAAATAGGCCTTGTATCATAAAAACTTGTTCAGTTCCATTATGAGCAATGGACATCCTTGATTTTAAGGCTTCTCTTAATAGTTTATTGTGAGTTTCTTTGCTGGAATTAAGTATTGTATGGACGCAACTCATTCTTTCTTTGATGCGTCAGATAAACGTAGGACTGCACCAATTTGTTACAAATTGAGTGAAGTTGAGATGTTTTAAGTAATAATACAGTCTTACTGTCGATGAGAATAATACAATTTTTTAGCTGCATATAAAGTCATTACATCATCAGTAAGCTCGGCGATTTATTTTTTACCAAAAAAAGTTCTAAACATCAAGACGGGCTGCATTAACAACCTCTGTTTTCTTAAATTTAAGAAAACATCTAGTCCGTTGGAGATGCGGATTTGAGCCTCTTCCAATATTTTGGAAACATATTCTTTATAACTTATAGTCCAAGAACCGACAGCATAAAAACCTATGTTATCAAGCACAAGAAAAAAAACTTTATTTTATGGAAGAGTAATAATAGGGGAATCTGATGATCCATATCTGTGTGAAGTAAAGTGGTGCATAAGACAAAAATTAATACCACTATGGGTTTATTCGTTGGTTTAACATTGTGTTTGCCATACAATCAGAGGTATGAAAACATGGAAAATTTGGAGGAGGAAAATGCAATGATAAACCTACAAGTGAGTCACTAGTGGTTATGGTTTTTGGCTTATACACAACTTCACTTCCAGCAGACATGGATAATTAAATTCCTCTATTACTACTCTTCCATAAAAGAAGGGTTTTTTTCTTGTGCCCGATAACATAGATTTTTGTGCTGTTGGCTCTTGGACTATTAATGCAGATTTTTTTCCTATGCAGACCAGAATCTCTTGATATAAACTAGTGGGTTGTTAAATTTATGTCTGTGAGAATTACCTTCAATATTTGAATCACTCTCTTTCCTTAATGCTGC
The DNA here is from genome assembly GCA_964019185.1 of Maratus speculifer. NCBI lineage: Eukaryota > Metazoa > Arthropoda > Arachnida > Araneae > Salticidae > Maratus > Maratus speculifer. The sequence continues at coordinate 41,899,912 of OZ025290.1, forward strand.
ATTTATTTTCAGCGATGGTTCTTCATATCCACTGGGATGACATCTACCTTTGATAGGAATCAACACATTCATAAAAATGTTTCTTTAACATTCTATATGAATTCTATACCAGGCAGTATAATAAAAGACCTCCGATTGTTCTTTTAAAGTTTTTCAATTTGCTTCATGAGATCCAGACATTAGGAAAGTCAGTCGTTCGTGCTCCTTATCTTCCATCTATAATCTAAGAAACACAGATTGAAATGCTTTTCTAGTTTTGATAAGTCGTGATGATGAGTCATAATGCTTTGCGTGAGAGAATGTTGGTGTCCGAAGATTTTTAAATATTCCACAAACTTTAAAAAATGCAGGAAAACGAAAGGTACTTTAGTTTTTTGTTTATTCTATTTTTGAGAGTGGGGCAGAAACTCTGTGAAAACTAGCTATTCACTTTCCAACGCTGAGCTTTGTATAACTGATAATTCCAAATGAAGCATAGTTAAGTTGGGCATGTGAAAAACGCACGACACCCAAAGCAAGTTTCTATTCAAATATTGTTTCATACGAAACTAGAAGCCGCTGCTCTTGTCTCTGTTTGCAGTTCTTCCATTTCTAGTTGTCTGACAAATTATTTTTTGCGTCATTCTCAAGTACAAAGTTATCTAATACAATTATGGCAGATTTCATGAATTTATCTGTTCTTTGCTTACTTAATTTAAATTCTCCTAGAAAATTCGATTTCATTTCTTGTTCTTCTGCAAACAAATTGTATTGTAACTATTGAGAATATTAGTTTTAAATTCACTGTATGCCAAAAGATGGCGCCACCTGCTGTAACCACATATAGTGTATTATTCATCAGAATAAAGTTAGTTTTCCATGTTCCATCAACCAGTTATGTTGTGATATTTTTGTTCTCATATTTCTTTGTGTTTTATTTTCTGCATACAGAGTTTATCAGGTTATGGGCCCAGGTCCAGGAAATAAAAAATGAATTCTAAATTAGTTAAGATATATTGTTTAATTTAATTCTATTCAAATTTTTAGAATTAAAAATGTGTTCTGTTCCACATGGTTTGTTAGGCTTAACTAGTAAGTGACTCTAATGTGTCTTAAATTGAAATTATTTTAACTTTTAATCTTGTATATTTTATTTAAGTAAATGATTATATAATTGTTGAGGATAAATTAATTTTAATAGATAATTTATTAGAATTGTTCTCAAAATTATTTTTTTGTTTAGTTTACTTGGTTAGGGTTAAAATAAGAATAAACATGCCTGGAGGAGAAGGTTCATTTAATCATAAACAGTTATTTAATAGGGCTAATTATATGGATTGGAAATTTGCCATGAAAATGCACCTTATTAGAAGGATTTGTGGAAATTTTTTGATGGTAGTAATTAAGACCAAGCAAAAGATACCAAAGCCTTGTCATATATTGTTGAGGGGGTTAGTGAAACAATTTTTAATGACTTAAGGGATTTAACAAGTGGGAAAGAAGTTTGGAAAGTATTAGCTGAAACCTATGAGGATAAAGGTATAACAAAAAAAGTTTCAATTATAAAGGAATTAGTTAACACTCGTTATACAGATTGTAAAGATGTGACTGATTATTTGCACAGGGCAATCTCAGCATATCAGCAGTTAAAAACTACAGGTGTTAAACCTGATGAGGAATTAATTGCAGGGATAATTTTAGCAAATTTACCTGATCGATTTGAACCCCTTATAATGGCATTAAAAAATTGTGGTGAGGAAATTACAGTTGATAATGTTAGAAATCGTTTATTAGCTGAAGATGTAAAACCCCAATCTAATGATAGTATGGAAAATGCATTTGTCAATGAAAAGTTAAAAACTAAAAGACCTTTTAAGGGAAGGTGTTTTAAATGTAATTTTTATGGGCATAAAAGTTCAGAGTGTCAAAAATCTCCTCATTCAAATGTTAAGAATAATGAAAATAAATTCAGTAAAAGAATTGTTAAACCAAAACAACCTAAAAAGGAGAAAGCTTTTGTAGCACATGTATATGTTGCTAATTCTAATCCAGATCCTAATATTTGGTTTATGGATTCTTGTGCTTCTTATCACATGACTCCACATAAAGAATTAATTGATAACTACACAAAACCTAATGTTAAACAAATTAAAACAGGGAGTTCAGTGATAGAGGTTGAGGGTGAAGGCAATGTAACATTCCTTTTGTCCTGAAATGGAGAAAAAGTGCATGTAACTTTTAGTAATGTTTTGCATGTACCAAAGTTAACAGCAAATTTGCTTTCCATTAAGTATTTGAATAAAACTTTTGGAATGGTTAGTACATTTACAGGAGAAAGATGCTTTGTATACAAAAATAAATATTTAGTTGCTAATAGAACGGGTATAAGTGACAATTTATATGCACTTGATATATGTAATGAATGAGCATTAATTACTTCTCAAAATATTTCAAATGATTTATTGCATAAAAAGGGTAGGTCACCTAAGTGAAGGGGGAATGATGAGATTAAAAGATATGGTTGAAGGTTTCACATTTAATGAAAATTTGTCAGATTGTACATCATGTATTAAGGGCAAAATGCATAGGCAGCCATTTCCTAAGGGTAAAGCTAAACGTGCTAAGGAAATATTGGGTATTGTACATAGTGACTTATGTGGGACAATGACTGTTTCATCAATTGGTGGCTCTCGTTATTTTATTTCTTTCATTGATGATTTGTCACGAATGACTTTTGTTTATTTTTTAAAACATAAATCTGAAGTTTTCGAGAAATTCAAAACATTTCAAGTATATGTTGAAAGGCAAACTGGCAAACCTATCAGAATATTACATTCTGACAATGGAAAGGAATATGTAAATGATGAGATGATAAAATATTTAGAATCAAAAGGGATTCAGAATCAAAAATTTGTTCCGTATACACCTGAGCAAATGGAGGTTGCAAAACGGAATAATCGAACTCTTGTAGAACAGGCAAGATCAATGTTAGCTGATGCTCATCTTGATCGAAAGTATTGGGCAGAAGCTGTACAGACAGCAAATCATTGTAAAAACATTTCTCTTACAGTAGCAGTTCCAGGGATGATTCCTTATGAAAAATGGAGTGGAGATAAACAAAACTTAGAATACTTAAGGGTGTTTGGGTGTCGTGCATTTGCTCACATTCCAAAACAAAAGCGTACAAAATGGTATGTAAAAGCAAAAGAAATTATGTTCATTGGGTATTGTCAGGATAGGAAAGGATACCACTTAATAGATCCTGTAACTAATGAAATAATAAATGCGCGAGATGTACATTTTTTAGAAAATCAAATGTCTCATCAAACTGGTAATCAATCTGAATTTTATACCGACTTTTTATTCAGTGGGAGTAAAATCAGGTGTTCCGATAATGAGGATTATGAATCAAGCAATGAAATAGAAGCAGTAATAAATGCTGACTCTGGAGTTGATTCTTTAGAAAATATCGCTACTATTAATGACCCTGTTAACGATAATGTGAATTTGGACAATGCAGTAAATAATTCACATCCACCTGCATTGACTGGTCCATACAGAGAAACTAGGCTCCCATGCCGTTATGAGGATTTTGACATGAAAGGTATGCCAGATTTGCAAATGCCAAACTTAAACCATATGTGTTTTGTAAAAGCTTTAGCTGCAATGGAAATTGATTATTGCTTTGAACCAAAACCAATTGATGAAGCATTAAATATTGTCAATGCAAATCATTGGAAAGATTCTATATCTGAAACCATATCTGGTCACATTAAAAATAAAACATGGGAAATTGTAGATAAACCCAAAAATAAAAATACTTAAACCATACTACAATTTATAAATTGTAAATGGATGTTTAAAGTTAAGCATAATTCTAAGGGTGAGATTGAAAGGTACAAAACTCGATTAGTAGCTAAGGGTTTTTCACAAATAGAAGGAATAGATTATAATGAAACATTCTCACCAGTTGTTTGATATGTTACACTAAGAGTTTTATTAGCATATGCTGCTATATATGACTTAGAAAATCAATCAAATGGATGCTGTTATGGCTTTTGTACAGGAAACACTAGATGAGGAAATTTATATGAAAATACTAGGGATGGGACGAATAGTGATTTGGCCGAATACCGAATATTCGGCTAAATTTTAGGCCGAATACCGAATATTCGGCGGCCGAATACTAACTTTTTTTTCCCAATAAAGAAAAATTTTTTTATTATATATAAGTTAAAAAATAGGCACTCATTAATAATTATTACTCTTAAATGAGCTTTTAAATGTATTCTTAAATTTGAAACACTTATTTTAACACAAAAAAATTATGAAATTGCATTATATTCTTTTATCTCAATGTACATTAAATTGATTTTCAGTAAGTCAGGATGGTAAAATATTTCCATTAAAATATGAACAATGTATTTCACTTTTACTATCAATTGATACTTTTATCTTTTCTTGCATCCAAAATTAATAATATTTTTAATCTCTCTCTCAGAATTCACAAGGCAATATTTTCTGAAGTATCCTTTAATGAAATAAATTTGATCATTAAGAGTTTGTGTCCCTAATAATAAGTCAATTTTTTTCGTAAGAATGGACTGTTTGGAAATCAGTTGTCAATCTTTAAATTAAAAATTACGTTAAAGCAAAAGGTTATGCTTAAAGTAGAATGCATATGTTAACAAAATCTTTGACATTTGAATCGGCGCATACAATATTCCACTTATTCAACAAGCATTAAAAGGATAAACAGAAATTGATAACAACATGAATGAAGGTAGATGTAAATTAAAAATATATACATAATAATGTTACATATTTAAGCCAGTAATTATGCAAATAATTATTTAAAAGTGAAAACTATAGAATAAAAAAATTATTTTGTTCAGCATTTAGAATTTATGTTTAAATATTTATAAAATCATCTTCATAAAGCAAGTTGTGTCATCTAATGTGTATCTAGTTTGACACTAGTTCTGTTTTCAGATGTATCGTTGTATTTGGAATAGTAATACTTGATATTTAATTTTGAAAATGAATCTTCATTAATACACCTAGTGAATGAATTTTTTCATTTCTCACTTCATAGAAAATAAGTTATGAATTTCATAAGAGCCTTTTTTACATGTACATGGAATTTGCAGACATTAATAAATATTCGAGTGTTTTAAAATAAGGTAGTGTTTCTTTTTTTTTTTTTTTTTTTTTTTTTTTTGATAAGTGTTTTTATATCTTGAATTGTAAGATATTCTCTAATGAAGACATTTCCTGTACAATTAAATCTCCAACTTTTGCAGCATTTTCTAAAATATCACCAATCTTTTTAGGCAATACAGAAAGGCTGTATATTTTTTAGTATCTGAATAACTATGTTTTGCATGTAAGAATGAGAATGACTTCATAAATGAAGTAACCAATTTGGATTAAAGGAAAAAAAAATTGCAAGAAATGAAATTCTTCAAATTCTAAATTTATTTGGCAAGATATTTTTCACTATTCGGCGAGATTTCAGCAATATTCGGCAAGATATCTCTAAATATTCGGCTATAGGTATTCGGTCAACAAGCCTTCGATATTCGGCCAACCGAATATTCGGCAAAAGGGCCGAATAGGCCGAATACCGAATAGTGGCCGAATATTCGTCCCATCCCTAGAAAATACCAGAGGGGTTTAATGAATACTATCAAAGAAATTTGGAAGGGAAGGTTCTTAAACTCAATAAAGCTTTAGATGGTTTAAAACAAAGTGGCAGACTCTGGTATCAGATGCTTGAGAAAGGTTTGATTGAAATGGGATTAAGGCAAAGTTCTTTCGATAGTTGTGCATACATTAAAGGTAATCATAATGAAGATTTAGTTATTGTAACTATTTATGTTGATGATTTGCTTATATTCAGTAATTCTATAAGCCTTAAAAAATGGGTTAAAGAACAACTGAAGAAAAGATATGAAATGAAAGATTTAGGAGAAGAAAGTTATATTTTAGGCATCAAAATTGAACATAATAGGAAAAATGGGTCCATTAGCCTTAATCAGACTCAATATGTGGAAAATATGCTTCGCAAATACAATATGCATGATTCCTATCCTGTCACAACACCTCTTTCAGAAATAAATAAAAAAAATTTCATAAATAATGAACATATGGAAGACTTAAAAAAGGTTCCATATCAAGCAGCTGTTGGAAGCTTGCTTTATGCAGCTCAGGCATCTCGACCTGACATCGGATACAGTGTTAATTTACTGTGTAAATTCTGTCAAAGTCCAAATAAGATACACTGGACTGCTGTAAAGCGCATTATGCGCTACCTTAGAGGTACTGCACACGCCAATTTAACTTACACCAGAAACAAATGTGATAAAATCACTGGGTATTGTGATGCTAACTAGGGATGGGACGAATATTCGGCCACTATTCGGTATTCGGCCCTTTTGCCGAATATTCAGTTGGCCGAATATTGAAGGCTTGTTGACCGAATACTTCGGCCGAATACCTATAGCCGAATATTTAGAGATATCTTGCCGAATATTGCTGAAATCTCGCCGAATAGTGAAAAATATCTTGCCAAATTTAGAAATTCAAGAATTTCATTTCTTGCAATTTTTTTTTCCTTTAATCCAAATTGGTTACTTCATTTATGAAGTCATTCTCATTGTTACTTGCAAAACATAGTTATTCAGATACTAAAAAATATACAGCCTTTCTGTATTGCCTAAAAAGATTGGTGATATTTTAGAAAATGCTGCAAAAGTTGGAGATTTAATTGTACAGGAAATGTCTTCATTAGAGAATATCTTACAATTCAAGATATAAAAACACTTATCAAAAAAAAAAAAAAAAAGAAAAGAAAAAAGAAACACTACCTTATTTTAAAACACTCAAATATTTATTAATGTCTGCAAATTCCATGTACATGTAAAAAAGGCTCTTATGAAATTCATAACTTATTTTCTATGAAGTGAGAAATGAAAAAATTCATTCACTAGGTGTATTAATGAAGATTCATTTTCAAAATTAAATATCAAGTATTACTATTCCAAATACAACGATACATCTGAAAACAGAACTAGTGTCAAACTAGATACACATTAGATGACACAACTTGCTTTATGAAGATGATTTTATAATATTTAAACATAAATTCTAAATGCTGAACAAAATAATTTTTTTATTCTATAGTTTTCACTTTTAAATAATTATTTGCATAATTACTGACTTAAATATGTAACATTATTATGTATATATTTTTAATTTACATCTACCTTCATTCATGTTGTTATCAATTTCTGTTTATCCTTTTAATGCTTGTTGAATAAGTGGAATATTGTATGCGCCAATTCAAATGTCAAAGATTTTGTTAACATATGCATTCTACTTTAAGCATAACCTTTTGCTTTAACGTAATTTTTAATTTAAAGATTGACAACTGATTTCCAAACAGTCTCATTCTTACGAAAAAAATTGACTTATTATTAGGGACACAAACTCTTAATGATCAAATTTATTTCATTAAAGGATACTTCAGAAAATATTGCCTTGTGAATTCTGAGAGAGAGATTAAAAATATTATTAATTTTGGATGCAAGAAAAGATAAAAGTATCAATTGATAGTAAAAGTGAAATACATTGTTCATATTTTAATGGAAATATTTTACCATCCTGACTTACTGAAAATCAATTTAATGTACATTGAGATAAAAGAATATAATGCAATTTCATAATTTTTTTGTGTTAAAATAAGTGTTTCAAATTTAAGAATACATTTAAAAGCTCATTTAAGAGTAATGATTATTAATGAGTGCCTATTTTTTAACTTATATATAATCAAAAATTTTTTCTTTATTGGGAAAAAAAGTTAGTATTCGGCCGCCGAATATTCGGTATTCGGCCTAAAATTTAGCCGAATATTCGGTATTCGGCTATTCGGCCAAATCACTATTCGTCCCATCCCTAATGCTAACTATGGTGGTGATCTTGAGGATCGAAGATCAACAACGGGATATGTATTTCTCATAGGAGGTGGAGCTGTATCATGGTGCAGCAAAAGGCAGCCAACAGTAGCAACGAGTACAACAGAAGCCGAATACATGGCTCTGTCAGCTGCGTCTGAAGAAGCCATTTGGCTAAGTAGAATTATCGCAGATCTTGGTTTACAGCATATAAAAATGATCCCGATAAATTGTGACAATAATCGTGCAATTAATCTATCCAAGAACAATGTCATGCAAGATCTAAGCATATAGACATTCAACATCATTTTGTCCGTGAAACTGTCAAAAGTGGACAAATTACTGTGAAAAATGTACCAACTGCAGAGATGGTAGCATATTTTTTAACTAAAACTGTCCAGCGTGCGAAACATGAGATGTGTGCTCAAGCAATAGGCTTAAAATTTTAAGTTCCAGAAAGATTTTTTTTTTTTTTTTTTTTTTTTTTAAACTTTTTATAGATTACAAATTTGAACATTTTTTTTTTTTTTTTTTTTTCCATCTGTATTTTGTTTTCAGCATAATTTACAACTAAAGTGGGAGTATTGAGAATATTAGTTTTAAATTTATTGTATGCCAAAAGATTGTGTCACCTCAACCACATATAGAGTATTATTCATCAGAATAAAGTTAGTCTTCCATGTTCCATCAACCAGGTATGTTGTGATATTTTTGTTCTCATGCTTTTTTGTGTTTTATTTTCTGCATACTGAGTTTATCAGTAACAAATTTATTATGAATTCTATAAGGCTCAGTAAAACCATCTACTTGGATAGCAAAACAATCAACATTTTGAAACCGTACTATTGTGTTTTATTTTACTGCTGTGACGAATGTTACTATTCTTATCATCTCCGAGTCACAGAATCAGCTTATGTTATTCCCTTGTTTTACATTAAAAAATTGCCAGCGCCATCACCTGTCACTGGGTGATAACACCTTGGTACTAGGAGACACTAGTGTCGCCTACTTTCTATGTTATTTTATGCCCTGGCATAGCAGAACACAAGTTCCCATCTCTGCATGAGCTGATGGACTATAGAACTGTGATTAATAATACAGTAAAACCCCGATAATTCGTATTAATTGGGACCAGACCCAATCCGGATTATCGAAAATCCGGATTATCCGGAGAATTTGAAAAAAATGAAATAAAATAAAACATACTTACAGAAAATCCCATTTATGTTAAACTTATTTAATATTTACAGACATTAAAAATGTTTACTTTGTAATAAAAAGGTTTGTAATTTTCTGCTGTGCCAGTTTTCTATACCTTTTGCCAGCCGTACAGCCACGTATCCGCTTGAGCGTAAGTAGTTCGTAGGGTGTAGTCTCTACCTGACGTTCAAAATAAACCTTTAATTGTTCTAAATGAGATGTTGCTGCATTATAGCAATAGGTTTTTATAGGGACTTGTTTATCTTGCTTCCTTGCGATTCTCTAAGTAAAAATTTATTGTGCAGTGATTTTTTATGACATTTCTATATTAGAGATGGGACGAATATTCGGCCACTATTCGGTATTCGGCCTATTCGGCCCTTTTGCCGAATATTCGGTTGGCCGAATATTGAAGGCTTGTTGACCGAATACTTCGGCCGAATACTTGTAGCCGAATATTTAGAGATATCTCGCCGAATATTGCTAAAATCTGGCCGAATAGTGAAACATATCTTGCAAAAAAAATTTAGGATTTAAAGAATTTCATTTCTTGCAATTTTTTTTTCTCTAATCCAAATTGGTTACTTCATTCATGAAGTCATTCTCATTCTTACTTACAAAATATACAGTTATTCAGATACTATAAGATATACAGCCTTTCTGTATTTCCTTTAAAAGTTAGCGATATTTTAGAAAATGCTGTCCAAGTTGGATATTTAACTGTACGGGAAATGTCTTCATTGGAGAATGATATATATTACAATTCAAGATATAAAAAACACTTAGAGAGAAAAAAAAAAACATTGCCTTATTCTAAAACACTCAAATATTTATTAATGTCTGCAAATTCCATGCACATTTAAAAAAGGCTCTTATGAAATTCATAACTCATTTTCTATAAAGTAAGAAATGAAAAAATTCATTCACTAGGTGTATTTTTCAAAATTAACTATCAAATATCATTATCCCAAATACAAGGGTACATTTGAAAACAGAACTGATGTTAAACTAGATACGCATTAGATGACACAACTTGCTTTATGCAGATGGTTTTATAAATATTTAAAAATAAATTCTAAATACTGAATAAAATAAACACATAACTAACGCATATACTGAACAAAATACACACAATTTTTTTATTCTATAGTTTCCACTTTTAAATAATTATTTGCATAATTATTGACTTAAATATGTAAATAAGTGAAATATTGAAGTTAAATATTGTATCCACTGATTCAAATGTCAAACATTTTGTTAGCATATGCATTCTACTTTAAGTATAACCTTTTGCTTAACCTTTTGTAATTTAAAGCTTGGCTACTGATTTCAAAACATCTCATTCTTATGAATTTGCTTATCGTTAGGGACCCAAACTCAAAATGATCAAATTTTGTTCATTAAAAGTTATTTCAGAAAATATATCCTTGTGAGTTCTGAGAGAGAAAGATTAAGAATATTATTATTTTGGATGGAAGAAAGAGTAAAAAGTATCATTTGATAGTAAAAGTGAAATACATTCTTCATATTTTAATGGAAATATCTTACCATCCTGACTTACTGAAAATCAGTTTGATGTACATTAGAATAAAATAATATAATGCAATTTCATAATTTTTTTTATGTTAAAATAAGTTTTCAAATTTAAAAATACATTTAAAAGCACAATTAAGAGTAATAATTATTAATGAGCTCCTATTTTTCAAATTATACATAATCAAAATTTATTTTTTTTATCTGAAAAAAAAGTTGATATTCGGCCGCCGAATATTCGGTATTCGGCCTAAAATTTGGCCGAGTATTCTGTATTCGGCTATTCGGCCAAATCACTATTCGTCCCATCCCTATTCTATATGGTTTAAACAGAAAATTGGGAAAATTGGAATTGCCAAACTTAGTGATACATTGTTGTTTCTTTGAAAGATAACAACAAAGAGTTTAAATAAGAAAGCTTAAGGTATTCTTCAGAAAAGATTTCAAAAAAAGCTTTTTTTATTCAGAATACGACGATTAAAAAGTTAATGTTATGAAATCGCGTTAACCAATCACTTATGAAGCTTGAAAAAGAAATTGACCAAACCGATCCGGATTATCCGGAGATCCGAACTATCGGGGTCCGAATTTGCGGGGTTCTACTGTAATAAAAAGATAATAAAATTGCTACTACAGCACTCTTTTCCCTCAGAATATTTCCAAACCGAATGAAAATCTGCTGGCCATAAGCAAAAACATACACAAAAAATTTGGTTCAATTATTTTTCATACAAATTCTGATGGTAAAATAATAAAAATGGCACAGACATTGCTGTTATTTCAGCTCTTTTTTTAATTCAGGAAGGACCTACTAGCCACAGCCAAAAATATGTACAAACTAGTTGGATATGCCAATCCCAAAACTTTCTTCTATCTCATACGTACATTTTAATATTTTTAAAAAATGGTTACTCATTTTAATGCCTTTAATAATTTTAATTCAATACTATACCAACTTTGATTTTCATCTTAAATTTCTGCTTCAGTCAATCAATCAGAGTAAAAATGAATTCTGTTCCTGCATGAGCCAATGGACAATAGAATGATAGGCAAATTTTTTTTTCAAATTCAGGGAGGACCTATTTGCTTTATCAAAAAAATCATATACAAAAAATTTAGTTCAGTTCTGGAACTAACTTCATACACTTTTAGGTGTGCAATATTGAAAATGGCATAAAATTCACTATTGCAGTGCCCCCCTCTGGTGGAATTTTTTCAAATTCAGGGAGGATCAACTAGCCCTAGCCATACACTTACACAAAACATTTGGTTCAATTCAATGCATAACTTCATATACTTTTGGTCGGTACGATATTGAAAATGGCACAAAAATCGCAATTGCAGCGCCCCCTTTCGGCGGATTTTTTTCAAATTCAGGGAGGACCAACTAGCCATAGTCATACACTTGCACAAAAAAATTTATTCAATTCAATGCATAACTTCATATACTTTTAGTCGGTACAATATTGAAAATGGCACAAACATCACGATTGCATCACCCCCTTCCGGCGGAATATTTCAAAACTGAAGGAGGACCTGCTTGCCACAGCCAAAAACACCCACAAAAACTTTGGTTCAATTCTATGCATAACTTCATACACTTTTTGATGGTAGAATGGTGACATACGGACGCACACACAAACACGGACAAACAGACATTTTGTAAAAACATGTTTTTTGAAATCTCTGACCCCTAAAACGTGTAAATCCGTCGAAAACCGGAAGTCAAAAAAAATTTCGATTACAATACTTTCTTCTGTTGAAGAAAGTAAAAATATGGTTCAATTCTACACATAACTTCACACAGTTTTTGGTGGTACGATATTGAAAATAGCACAAAAATTGCTATTACAGCACCTCCTTCTGGTAATTTTTTTCAAATTCAAAGAGGTTCTACTAGCCATAGGAAACATTTACACAAAAAAATTTTGTTTTGTTCTATGCATATTTTCATACACTTTTGTTTCAATGTCAAAAACTGCTATTATAGCACGTCTTTCTGGCAGAATATTTCAAAATTGAAGGGTGATCTGCTTGACACAGTCGAAAACATGCACAAAAAATTTGGTTCAACTCTATGCTTCATGCACTTTTTGATGGTATAATGGTGACACATGGACATACAAACAGACAATTTATGATAAACATGTTTTATTGAATCTCTGATCCCTTGAAACATGTAAATCTATCAAAAACCTGAAGTCCAAAAAAAAATTTCAATTACAATACTTTCTGCTATTGAAGATAGATGAAAGTAAAAATATATTCTCGAAGGCAAATGCAATGTTTGAATATTATGTTGATAAAGTTGTTCGTTTATGTCTTCCTTTTTAATTTATAACATTAAAAAGTTGCTTTATAGAGACTACTGTCTTTCTATCATTGAATTTTCCTATTGTATTTGGACAAAATATTTATAATTTTTTTAATTCAAAATTAATGTGATGCAATTAGTTTATACAAAATAACAGGGATGAAAGTGCACTAAAAACATTTTGTAGCAGCAAAAATCAAATATTGGAGCAAATTTTCGCGATCTTTTACCGAAATTAGCGTTTTTTCATGATTTTTTTAACTCTGTTTGGTCCTTTTTTTCTGGTGGAATCGGCATTCCTTTAGTAAAATTCCCGTTTTCACACGATCCTTTGACGGAATTCGAGGGTTTTTCGCGATATTTCGATAAAATTTGCATGTTTTTCGCGATATTTCGATAGCATTTGCATGGTTTTCGCGATATATAGACTAAATTAGAGTATTCTAGAAATTAGAGGGCGATTTTTTGATAAAATTTTTATGTAATCGCGCTTTTTTGCGACTCATAGTCCGCTTTGTCTCCATTTTTTGAGAAAATTTGAGTGTTTTTCACGATTTTTTACCGACATTAGGTGCTTTTGCAATTTTTTTAAAGAAATTTGCGTGTTTCTCGCGATCTTCTGAAGAAAATTACGTATATCTTGCGATCTTTTGATTAAATCCAAGTACTACTTGCGATATTTGTATATTCCTCGTTATCTTTTAACAAAATTTGCGTATTTCTCGCGATCATTTGACGAAGTTTGCATACATTTCACGATGCTTTGTCGAAACCGATGTGTTTTTCGCTATCTTTAGACAAAATTGTCCAGTTTTCTGAACCCTTTTGACAAATTTTGAGGTGTTTCACGATCTTTCGGTAAAATGTGCTTTTTTTTTGGGGGGGGGGGGGGGGCTGTGTTTTCAAGAAATTTACGTTTTTTTCCATAATTTTTTACCCTTGTTACTCGATATTACCGAATCTTTGACAAAATTCGCGAGTTTTTTGCGGTCTTTTGACAAAATGGTTGTGTTTTGCGCAAATTTTCGCGAAATTCGAATGTTTTTTTTCACAATCTTTTGTTTAGATTTGAAGGTTTTTGCGACCTTTTCATGAAATTAGCGGGATTTTCCCTATTTTTTAACGAATTTAGCGTTGTTTTCACAATTTTCTAACGGTGTTTAATTCGTTTTTACGTAATTATCCTTTGACAAAATTCGCGTTTTTTTGCAATCTTTTAACGATCTTTCGTCAAAATTTGTTTTTTTTTCCCGACCCTTTAAAGAAATTTGATGGTTTTTTACCGCCACCTTTTAACGAAATTAGCAGGTTTTTGTTTCCCAAGATTTTTTAACCGTGTTTCGTTAGTTTTTTTTTTTTTTTTTGACGAAATGAGCGATTTTTAGGCAAATTTCACGTTTTTCTCGCTATCTATTGACTAAATTTGACGAAATTTTTGACGAAATCGGCGATATTTTGACATTCACATTTTTTCCGCAATTACTTGACAAAAATCGCGTGCTTTTCGTGACTTTTTGACAGAATTCGCATGTTTTTCTGCCATCTTTCAGCGAAATTCGTGCGTTTTTCGAGATCTTTTGACTGCGTTTTTTTGTTTTTTGACGAAATTAGCCGCCTAAAAAAAGTTATTTGTTGTTGTTACTTGGATCGATGAAATCGCGCTTGGCACTAAGTGCGTTTTGGCACAAGTTTGGCGCAAAATTGAAAAAAAAAAGATAGCTGCTTTGTAGCGGTTTGGCGCAAGAAAGCGGTTTCGGCGCAATCGGCGCAGGTCTTACATCCCTGAAATAAGTATGAAAATATTTATTCTAGTTAATAAGAAAATAAGGTACTACTCTGTCATCCCGTCGACCAATTTCGACAAATTATACAAATCGCCAAACTAATAGCCAAATTATAATTTTTATTTTAAATAACGAAAAAACAAATAATTAGTAGAATATAAAAAAGTCAAAATAAAAATCACTTAATGACATTTTAAACACATGAATCGTATTTAATATTGAATGTGACATTAACAATCATCCATTATTGGCATTTAATCTTATAGTTTGGCGATAATTTTTTGGTGGATGGGATAACCTAGTAGTACCGAAAATTAATTATCTCCATATACTTATGTTTGATAACCTAGTAGTACCGAAAAATAATTATCTCCATATACTTATGTTTTTATCTTTATTCAATGCAAATACACGGCTACTGCTGCCTAATACTTGATGTTTATATTGAGATATGAATTTACCGATAGTTATCTGTTGGATATTGTAATTATCCTTACAAATATTTAAAAAATAATAAATTATGGGTACAATTATACAAGATTAATTTTAAATGTTTTCAGTATTGAATAGCATTTATGGGAATATTTTTTGTTATGCTACTCTACAATTATTCATTTATATATTTATGTTTATATGTTCGATTGTGTATTACATGTGCGTACATATGGAAGCAAAGAATTTATATTAAGATAAATAAAGTAATGTCATTATGTTTCTTATCAGTTGTGTTGAAATGAAGCATTCATTCGAATCATTTATTCGGTCATGTAAGTTTAAGTTACCTTTAAAGCCTTAAAATTAATGTTTATTGAACTCTGCATTAAAAAGTATTGGTTTCCTTATACTTTTTACTTTCTTCTATATAACTTCAATTGAAGAAAGTATTGTAAATCCATCGAAAACAGGAAGTAAAAAAAAATTATATTGCATGTTTTAAGGGTCAGAGATTCCAAAAAATATGTTTTACAAAATGTCTGTGTGTGTCCATGTTGCCATTCAATCATCAAAAAGTGATTGAAGATATGATAGAACTGAACCAAATTTTTTGTGCATGTTTTTGGCTATGGGAAGTAGGTCCTGTTTCAATTTTGATATATTTCGCTGGAAAGGGGTGCTGCAATAGCAATTTTTGTGCCATTTTCTATATTATACCACTGAAAAGTATTAAGTAATGCAAAGAATTATCCAATTTTTTTTTTGTGCAAGTGCTTGATTATGTTTAGTTGGTCCTACCTGAATTTGAAAAAAATTCATTGGAAGGGGTGTTGCAATAAAGATTTTTGTGACATTTTCAAAATTTTACAACTGAAAAGTATGAGGTTTGTATAGAATTGAACCAAACTTTTTATGTCAGTGTTTGGTTATAGTCATTAGACCCTCCCAGAATTTGAAAAAAAAAAAAAAAAATTGCCAGAAGGGAACGCTATAATTACAATGCCAGAGTCATTTTCATTATTGTGCCATCAAAAAGTGTTAGAAGTTATGCATAGACCAGAACTAAATTTTTTTTGTAGGATTGTTTTAGGATAAGGTAAGCACATCCTCCTTGAATTCGAAAAACATCTGCTATCATTCTTTTGTCCATCGGCTCGTGCAGCGATAGGATTTAGTGTCCTTCTAATCCAGCTATTTGTAAACAGCTGATAATAAAATAAAAGAAAACTATTGATTTTAATAAATATCATGATCCACACTAATTAGTTTTTACTCCCATTAATTGATTAAAGCGGAAATTTAAAATGAATATCAAAGTTAGTATAGTATTAAAGTAGTATTTTAGTTAGTATTAAAGTATTAACATGTGTAACTAATTTTTGAAAATATTAAAATGTAGGTATGAGATAGAAGAAAGTTTTAAGATTGGCACATACAACTAGTTTTATGATTAATGTACAGAATGCAAGAATTATTGGCACTGATCTTTTTATACCTTTAATATTTAAAGTATAAGCTGGAAAAGTTAGAATTATTTTTTAATAAATTTTGCGATTAAACATTAATTTCATTGAAGACTGCATAAAGTTTAAGTATATTTTAAATGCATAAATATAACAAATTATCCATGAGTATTTAGGTTTAAAGTACTTTAATCATATTCCATATTTTCTGGAAAAATAAGTATGTAATAACTTAATTTAATAAAACTTGCATATAAGTTAACCTTGTCTGTAAAAACTACTTTTTGTTTAAAAAAAATATTAAAATCAACTGTGCTTTAAACTGCCATTCAATTTTTATTTACCAGGTGATTTGTAAATTTTAATCATTTTAAAATTGAAAATTGCTTGCCCATACAATATTTTATTAAAAAATATTATGATTATTTCTTTAAAGCATTTGTAAAGATAAAAGTTACATTTCATAATTTTAAAAGATATTTATAGAACATTCTCAGTAAGTTGTTCTTTATATCTTTATTAATTTTCAAGGAATATTATCATTCTGCAGGAGTATTCTTAAGGTAACATTAACGAGTCGCCATTACCCTCATAATCTTATTACACTCATAATTCTTTCTTCTGTAATTAGAAATCACTAAAAGTGTATACATACAGATTAAATCACAATTCTGAAATATTTGGATATTTTTTTATTTACAGGTATTTAGAATAAATCAAATAAAAAAAAAAAAAAAAAAAAAATCTTTAAATAAGGACACATTAAAATATCAGAACATTTAAAAAAGAAAAAAAAAAAAAAAAAAAAAACAATTGCTTGAAAGTTCACTTTAAACTAGAGAGACCAAACAACCTTTATACACTGCAGTCTCAGTTAAAAAAAAAATACCAGATGTTTTAGTTTTGAAAACCTGGTCATGTTTTTCTCACTTGACAATTAACGTGATTTCATTTTCATTAGCCAGTAAATGAAGTGTTTAAAAACATTGTTAATTATTATAACTATTGTTATGGCATTGACAATTGTTATAGCTGTTATGTTGGTTAGTTGGGATACTCAGATAGCCAGTATAGTGTCTGCAATCAAATACAGAATAAATCAACAAAAGTTACATTAATGCAGACAGACAGCTCCTGTTACTCTGCAATGCAAGAATGTTCCAAAACCATCATCTCCTTCTCCCATCCTCATTTTTCATAGGCAAGGGAAAAAAGTACAATCATTGAATTGGTTTGAATTCGAGCAATTATCTCATGGATCAAGAAATATGTTGCCCTCTGAATTGGGTGACATTTCTTAATCATCCTATGTCTATGTGACAATTTTTGCAGCTATTATATCTCAATGACTAATGCATGGAGTTTACATTCAAACTTTGGATTAAAAAAGAACTAGATATAACTTAGCATTGGATTTATATCGCTCAATAGATGACACTGCTATGCTTAATTATTGTATTCCATGATAGGTATATTGTAAGAACCAATGCACAGAATTTCATCAAATTGCATATAGACCTGAACAGAAATACTTGCCGATTAGCTTTTAGTGTATATCACTGAACAGCTGATGCTGTAAAAAGTGCAATGGAACAACCCATCCGAATCCAACCGTTTGAGATATCAGCATTTTAAGAGTGAATGAATAAACTGACAGCCAGGTGTATATAAGATGTTCGCAAGTTAGATTCCTTCGCATTGTATTTAATCTTTCTGCCAATACCTTTTCCCGAGCTATGAACAAAATTCTTTACACCAGAATTGCCAGTTATTTCCCCTCTTTTAGACAAGCACTTCACATTCTACAAAGATTTCACGTACAGTTGCATTCAGAGAGTTTTTCCATCACTTTGTTTTAAGCAAATCTTTTGGCAAATGTGTGGCATGACATAATGGATAAACTGTATGTATACATAGTGTGTAAAATAGAATGTTTTTCTTAGACTGGCTTGATTTGTGAATAATTTATATACCTGTCTGTCTATTCATTCACACTACAAGTGCTGATACCTCGAAAACAGTTGAATTTGACGGGTAGTTCCATTGCACTTTTTACATGACAAGATCATACATACATGACAACACATACATGACAAGATCACACTCGTCCAAATCCATAACTTACACCTGGGAATGTTCCCTAGTTAGAGAAATATGAAGAGAATGAATCAAATTTCATGAGTGAAGAGGCTAGCAATAGTTTCAATTTTTCTTTTATCGTTATCTTTCTTTATTTGAAATAATTCATTTTTCTTATTTCAATGGAAGGGAAATTATTGTAAAGAAAAACTATTTCTAAGAGAAAGAAATTGCCGTATAGTTTTTCTCTACAGAAATTATTCTTCTTTTGAATTTTTCAACAGAAATTTCCTTTCTTTTTATTTCAGATATTTATGAATCTAGCGAATTTTTCTTTATACTGGAATGCCGATTTCATCATATATACAGAGTTAACAAGAAATAAGTTGCCTACTTAAGACGGTTCTTTAATGTGTTCTATTGGTCCAAATGAGATCAAATTTGAACTCCAGATGTTCAAGTGATGCACACTTGACCTTTATTAAAAATACACCAATAGGGGATGCTGTAATACACATAAAGTGTTCAATTTGCTTTATAAATAATAAATATTAAAAAAATAAGACTGGTTAATAAAAATGCAATATGAATTATAAAATTATTCGTACAGTGGTATAAGACACATTCAACACTCATAAAACAACTGATACATTAATATTACCATGCAGAAACTGCCAAAAATAAGTTTCTCGCTTCAGCAGTCAGTCTCCACATGATAGTGTTAGTGTGCCAGTTGTTTCCAGAGTATTCAAAATGATGTATTCCACTGTACGAAGAATCTTATGGCAGATTTTGCATTTTTATTGACCAATTTCATTTTTAAATATAATTTATAAATTGAATTAAGTGCTTTATATGTATTGCAGTGCTCCCTATCGGCAGTTTGTAATTTTTTAAAATAAAATGTCAAGTGCATCACTTGAATTATCTGTAGTTCAAATTTCATCTCATTTGGACCAATATAACACCTTCCGAAGTCCTCTAAAGTGGGCAATTTATTTCTTGAAAACCCTGTACATGCATTTACCCCTTTAGCAAGCTGTTTAATTTTATTTTTGAATTCAATAAATTATACATTTATTGTTATGAAAAAAAAACTAAGACACAAAAGCAAAATCATACAATTATTTTTTTTAAGCTGTTAAAATGTGTATAACTTTTGCAAATTTAACACCAATGTATAAACAAAAACAAAATTTCTACCTTTTTCTTTTTGGTAGTGGGGGAGGGGGCTACTTTCCACTTTTATGATCAGTAAATGTATATCTTAACAAAAAGATTTGTTGAAACCAGGGGTCGATTTAGAAAAAGAAAGTTGCATAACAGTAACTTCTATACAAAGTCAGTTTTGAATAGCAGACACTTTTGTATAGCAAGTAAGAAATAGCTAACGTAACTTTTAAATCTTGCAAATTTACATTTTTTTTTAAAGCAATATTCAACCAAAAGCAACAAACGCATACAGTAAGCGAAGTACTGTCGGAGCAAAGAAGTGGGGTCAGAATCTGCGCTATCTGTTTCAATGCATAAATAAAGTAAAAGGATCGTAACAGTGAGTGTTCATTTTAGAACCACTACAACATGCACGTCAAACTTCTATGAGCAAACGCCGTGATTAGATAGTAACAGTGATTCAGTAATCAATTATAGTGTCAGGGCGGAAATAAATCATGTGTTTACTGGTTTGTTTGTATATATGTCGGCCAATTATCTACACTGTGTGATATAGGCTCTAAGGGGTGGGATGCCCTCTGTGGGGGTCTTTCTAAGGGAACCTAACCCGTATTTACGCAAGGTTCGAAGAAAACCACAGAAAACTCTGAACAGTTAGGCTGAAGGTCACGATTGGGTTCGAACCCAGCACTTACTGTCTACCAGTTTGGAGGTCAGAACCTTGCGGCCACTGGTGGGGCATGTGTTTACTGGGAAAACTGCACCCAGCAATGGCGTCTTGCTGTACTTCCATTGTTAAATAAACACTTGGGGAGAGTGAAAACACAACGCATGTCGTGTAAAAACCATGGAACTATTAAGGAAGAGGAACTGACATCCTTAAAATAGTGAAGCTTCCACTGTAACTGCATTCACAGGGATTCATTACGACCGCATCGAATTTTAACCAATAAAATTACGCACAAAACTTCTCTTTATTTAAACGGCTCATTAATAGAAATCTTCAATCAAAAAGAATGACAAAAACTAAAATTCACTTTTACTGGTAAGAGTTTACTTCTGTGGTAATAGATACGCCACATTGTGACAACCAAAACTATGTCAGTGAAAAGATTATAACACCTCGCCAAACTGACACCAGTTAAAAGAAATAGAATTTTTTTTACCAGAATTGTCAGAGAATTTTTCAGTCAATAACGCTCTAAAATAAGACTAAAATTTCTAATTAAGTTTACTGGTGGGAGATTTCACAGGCAGTAAAGAGAAACTGTAAATCTGATTAAATGAAACAGCTGTCATATTGCGACAACCAACTCAGTTACTTCACTCACCACTGATAGACAATAGACTATATGTCTCCTCCTTTTTATTCACAACTCCATTGTAAAAACATCTTTAAATTTTAACTTTAGTGTACATGACATAACAAAGGGTGTGCGAAATGTGCATCGCAATGATTGCGATTTAATGCATTTCTTGGATCGCATTTTAGTTAAATTTGAATCACAAATTGCGATGCAATACTGCTTAAATCGAACCCTGGATGAAACTCATTTGATTAAAATCTCAAAAATAGAAAGTGATATACACACTTCCTTCTCCCCCACCCCTTCCCAAATTTTAAGAACCAAGAAGTTCCATTCTTTAAGTAATTTCTTTAAGTAAAAAACTTTTTTTTAATATTGAGACTAATTGTTAAGAAAAATGACAAGTACTTTTTGAAATAAGGGAAGACCAATTTAATTTATAGAATGCATTTAATATACTAAATTTTATCAGAATATAATTTTCATGAGTTTCTTTATATAATTAGCTCACCTTATCACTGCAAATATATATAAATATGTAATCTTATGTTACAGATAGAAATAAATCTCAAAAGCATAAGCCAAAACTAAATAAATTCAACAAAATAATAGACAACTATATCAATAATAATAGTACATAAAGTCAAACATATTTCCTTGATTACAAAATTAAAGATAGTACAGATGAATTTAAAATCACATTTCTAAAATGTAGCTCTACAAAATCTTTTCAATACAAAATTTAACTACAATAAAATGATGATTTTATCAGTATCTGTATAGATTCTCACACATTCACATTTTTCATGTTGATGAATATTCATATACATAAGAACCCCCTGTGTTTGAATGTTTTCCCTCATTAAAGATTTTAAACTTTCATAAATACAAGCATTACAAAATTAAGTAGTTTTTACAGTAGCTGTGCAATTTAATTTACTCCTAGCTTATAATTATGTAGATGAGAACACACACTGAAGACAGTAAAAATACTTTGTAAGTAGTTGACTTATTGAAGCTATTTTCTTTATCATTATATTAAAAGTTATTTTTTCTTCTACACGAAAAGTTCAAATTCAATAAAATACCAATATATGCATTTGGATTTAACTTTACAAGAAGCTATTTTATAGTCCTACATAATTCATGTGAAAAAAAAAAAGAAAATTGAAAGAGAAATTGCTTTTGTTAAACTTATTTAAGAAGTTACTATTAATGTCACTGAAGTGACGGCATTTGGCTTAAACATAGGGTTGCAGTATAGGGTTCTTGTAAGTGAATTTAAAAAAATTATATTTGTCAAAAGGTTGTAGGCATTCTAGAAATCAATAGATGGACGGATAACAATACTTTTAGCTAGAATGAGATGTGCCAGATTAGGAGGCATGGGCACAGTATCTTGAGCAATATACTCAACAAACAATTCTCTAGCTTCTATAGAAGAAAATCTGCAACATTTTTATAAACTATCTAGTATAATAGGTTGAACTATGACAGTTTTAATGGATGAGGACTTAAATGCAATTATTAAGTATAAACCCAAAATTGCAAGAAACTCAAAACTCTACAAATTTATATTATTGAAACTCTTGTAACTTTAAAGAATTTTTACTAGAAGTATTTTAAAGAGTGAATGCCAGCTTAAATTTACACTGGATGAACATTTTTTTTTCTATAATTTTAAATATACAGTATGAACAAAAACTAATTTTTGATTCGATTCAAGAATAAATTAGGTACAATCTTAACATAAATACTTTCTAGTGAACTAAAAGTTAACAATGAGAATATTTTACACCTCTGACCAAGTTAAAATTTTAAAAGTAATTTTAAAATCTTACAAAATCCAACTCACAAAAAATAAAAAGGTTTTATTCTAGTATTAAGAATAAATCAACTATCTCTGATTTTCCCCAATTCTTCTAAACTTTTATAGAGTTTCAAAAGTCTTATTTAAAATTATGAATTAATTTGTACATTTTAATCTAGAAAGTACATCTATCTTATAAGTAAAACTGAACAGTTTAAAAAGTTTTATTAACAGTTATTTATAAAATAGAATAGACAAATTTAAAATATAGAAGAAATTACTTAAGAATAGTAGGAGTTAACTCAATAACCTGAACATTGCTAAACTGATATTTGACTTTAAAATCGACATATAAATTAAGCAACAAGAAGAAATTTATTTTAAGTAATATAATCAAACAAAAGTTTAAAACATTCAAGTTATCTGCAGATAAATTAAAACTTATTAACTGTAATTGAGCTTTTGAAGTACAGATGATCATACTGATGGTAAAAAGTTGCTAATCAGAAAATATATATATAAATAAAACACCAATCTATTGAAAACATATCAATCTCTACAATATCTAGTATAATCAAGAATAAAAAGAAAAATATAGCAATAATACTTTATTTCAGACATAAAATCTTTTTATCACAAAAAATCAACAATTTCTGATAAAACTAATTACATAATATAAATAAAATCATAAAAGTTAACATTTATAAATTTATAGAAATGTTTTCTTATAAATACATTGATGATTACTAAAATTTCTAAATATTTAGTCCTTAAACAACAAAATTGTGCTTCACAAGCTCAATTTTCAATTTGAATGTTTTAGAGTGATGATTTAGGACTAATCTAAAATGAACTTATGATTCAATCACAAAATGATTAATAAAGTTAAACTTCAATTTTATTTTTTACACTAAGACATTAGAGAAACAGCAATAATTTTTATTTTGTCGCTTTTAATAAATTTATATCAAGTGTTAAAATATTTAATTCTAAGAATATATCCACTTTTGTCATTAAAAAAGTTAAGTTAAAACTAAAATTTTAAATCCTACTCTCAGAAGTGGATGTTTAAAAAATAATCTAAAAATTTACCAAAATGCATTCTAAGTATATCAACTTTAGCTGCAAGCAAAGTATAACATTAAAATTGAATACAAGGTAATTAGAGTCTCTTTGCCTTATGAAACTTAACACTAAAAGCATATTATTCAACAGACTTGCACTTTATAAAGTATAAGAACTGCAAAAGATGGATTTTGTTTTTTAAAACTAGTGGAATAATTATAATATAAAAAATACACATTAATACCATTGCTATTAAGAAGACAATTCAGAAAAAAAAAATCAAAATGAATGCTACTGTGTCAAATTATCTAATTTTTTTTTTTTTTTTTTTTTTTTTTTTTTTTTTAAATAAACATTAGAAAAAAAAATCAATCTTTACTACCACAATTGACAGGCATGCATTTGATTTACATAAATTGCCTTTTTTGTTTTATAACAATTATTCAGATCAACAAAATATTTCAGCATTAAAAGTACATAATCAGAATAAATTATCTACAACCAAATATGATAAAATAAAGCATTGGACAGAAGAAGAATCACCCTTTTACATTGCAAGTCCATAGTATGCAACAATTTAAATCAATGTAGTTTTCTTCCTCACAAATCCCAAAATTAACAAATTAAACTTGATCTCTCATTAACCAATATAAAATTTAAAAGTTGTGTACTAATCAGAAAGTTGACATTTCATACATTTTTAAAACTTATTTTTTTAAAGTACTTAAAAATTTAGGAAAAACAACATTTGGAAACAATATCAGTTATTGGATGTAAATTTTTTCTGGAAGTAGAAATTGAGTTTTAAGGAAATGTATTGGGTAATGAGTAACCTTATTTTTAATTTCTAAATAGGTTAACACTGAGATGGTATGTTGGTAAGGATTGCAAAGCATCTCCTATATTTTAAGTAAGAGATACCGAGAACCATTTCAAGAGGTAATGAGACATACTAATCACCCTATATTTCTGAATAAAATAACAATACTAAATGTAACAAAAGGAAAAACTTGCATTGCATGGCCATGCAACTCAGTGTGCGGTAAATGAATGACAATCCATGCAACACTTAACAGAAAGTTCACCTCTATATACAAACACAATTAAGGATGTCTCCTGATATCCTTACAGTAATTGAAAACACATACATTTTAAAAAATGGAGAAAATATATTCTCAATCTGATGCATACAGTTAGCAATTTATACAAAAATGGCTCTCTCAAAGCACAACTCTTCAATATCAAACTGCCATGGCTACACTACTGCTAGCCATCATGCACTAGAGATGTAGTGAAAAAAATATATTTTGACGATTCTTCATAATAAAAATGCTATTCATATACACAGGTAGAGTACATCTACTTAGTAACAGAGGAAAGCAGTAGAAAAGCACCAATGTTTGGTTTCTGTAATTCACAACAATTTATTTTCCTAGCAGCTTCATTGTCACAGCATAATTTAAAAAAGCTTAGCTCTCTTCTTCAAATCGTTTCTTCTCCATTCAGGTAATCTATAAAACTCTAAACGAGAGACATGGAATATAGCCTGGAATTCTTCATTAGAGAGGTGCCTCTGGAAAACAAAAATATCAATGCTGCATTCAACACTATTAAAATGTGCATTGCTTAGAACCAATTATTACAATAAAAAATATTTCAATATTTAAAAACAGACTTCCTTAAATCTGCAACTCTCTAAAATCCACAACATAATTTACAGATGTGAACAATGAAACTTTCAATTCAGATGTAGAGACAAAATTTGACTTTTTAAATATCAATTCTATATATTTTTTAATCTAATTTTCATTAATATTACTGAACTCGTGCTTTTTCATGATGGAAGAATAAATTTATTTCTGAAAAAAATTTTCAAGATATTGCTGATATCACTGGTAGTCTTAATATTTTTGTCAATTGCATTAATCAAGCTTTTTTGGTTATTAAATCTGACTAAACCTGAAATAAAAATTCCCTTATTTCATGATTTTGATGTGAATTAGCAATGCACCTACCTATCTTTGAGGCAAGTTTCATTAAGTAATTTCAGAAAAATTAATTTCATTTTTATACTGAATGTTTAACTATATATTATTTATTTTACCATTGATTTTAATGATTTAAACAATATCAAAATTTATTGTTTTAGTTTATTACTTTAATACACTATATTGCCATTGATTATGGGACACTTGCGATTTTAGACATTTTACTAAATATCTAGAAAAATACATGAGGAATCATCTCGAAACTCTTAGTGTATAAATATAATAGTATACGTCATACATCTCCGTGAAGATTTTTTACCGAAACTCCATAGGGGACCGTCAACAAATTAAAAAAGAATGAATATCTTTTGAATAACCCTGCCAAAACTAATGTAGCAAAAGCGCTCAAACTCTAGATTATGATTGAATGCCTTATTGTAATACACTGTGTTCATTTTTATGCAAATAGCATGCATACTCGCAGAGTAATTAAGGGTTTTATAAAAATGGCCCCAAATTTTTCTAAGTTTTTCCCCTTATAATTTTCAGAGTTCTTAATATTAAATAATATTTTTTTCAGAAAATATGACAAACAACATTGCACACAGTACCTTGTAATCAGAATTAAAAAATAATAAAAATTGTATGAAAAATGAGTAGGTTTACTAAATAATTTTTTACTGCGCATGCGTCAACGATATCAAAATTTTATTTGCATATTATGTTAGCTAAATGTATAGAGCAACTTTTGTAAAAGTCTCAAACTTATAGCTTGAAAATTCTGAAAGTAATCGTCTATAGAAAAAGGACAAAATCCGTTGTTTCCAAAATGAAGCAAAAAAATGAGGGAT
Organism: Maratus speculifer; assembly: GCA_964019185.1. NCBI lineage: Eukaryota > Metazoa > Arthropoda > Arachnida > Araneae > Salticidae > Maratus > Maratus speculifer. The sequence goes on from OZ025290.1 coordinate 41,926,848, forward strand.
TTTATCCAAAAGTAGTCGTAACATCCCGTATTGTGTATTCTATATTGACACTAATCAATGAATATATGAATACAACCCCTCTTGTTTTTGCTTCATTTTGAGAATAACGGATTTTCAACTTATTCAATTGACGATTATTTTCAGAATTTTCAATTTATGATTTGGTGACTTTCACAAAAGTTGCTCCATACATTTAGCTAACATAATATGCAAATGAAATTTTGATATCGTTGACGCATGCGCAGTAAAAAATTATTTAGTAAACCAACTTATTTTGTATACAATTTTCATAATTTTTTAATTCTGATTACAAGGTACTGTGTGCAATGTTGTTTTTTATATTTTCTGAAAAAAATATTATTTTATATTAAGAACTCTGAAAATTATAAGGAAAAAACTTGGAAAAATTTGGGACCATTTTTATAAAAACCTTAATTACTCTGCGAGTATGCATGCTATTTGCATAAAAATGAACACAGAGTATTACAATAAGGCATTCAATCATAATCTAGAATTTGAGCGCTTTTGCTACATTAGTTTTGACAGGGTTATTCAAAAGATATTCATTCTTTTTTAATTTGTTGACGGTCCCCTATGGAGTTTCGGTAAAAAATCTTCACGGAGATGTATGACGTATACTAATATATTTATACACTAAGAGTTTCGAGATGATTCCTCATGTATTTTTCTAGATATTTAGTAAAATGTCTAAAATCGCAAGTGTCCCATAATCAATGGCAATATAGTGTATTTTACTACATTGTAAGCATTCATTATAATACCGATTGCATTATTAAATTGCATTGAAATTGCTTTTTTAAAAGTGTAAACAAAACAATGACCAAGAATCCACAAAATTCTAAAATCCACACAACCTCTGGTCCCAAGCTGTGTGGATTTGAGGGAGTGTACTGTACAGTAAAGCTGATCAAGTCATAACAGGCAAAATGTCCTAATTAAAGCAGTTTGAGAAAATTTTACATCTAAAAAATAGTTTTATTTATATGTTGTGGCTCAAAATGGTGTAGCAAGTTCTATTCATGGACTTGCTCTTTTAATCTTTCAACTTGCAAATATATTTGAAAATTTAAATTACATCAGAATTAACTCAATTTAAAATTTTTAAAAATTAACTATTCACAAAAACTCAATGACAATTTATATCTAAGCTAATATAAAAGATTGGTTTATTTTCTAATGCAAAATTAAGTGAGCATGAAAAATACTACAATTTGTATTTCTGTATGAGCAATTAATTTGAAGAGTTAATATGGACCTCCTTAATGATACCTTTAAATTTTATTTGCATTAATTTTGCAATTAAGTAGTACCAGGTGTGTTTCCCTTCTTTTTTGGGTTAGTGGAATGGATGAATAACAGATTCTCAAAAAAATTTCTGGAAAAGATTTTTATCAAATGTTCTATGCAATTTTAAGATTCTGTTTTTATTCTTTAATAACACTAATTATTAAATTATAAACATACTACTAATAAAATATTTTTTTTTTCAAACAAAAGTTTCAAATAATAAGATAGGTAAATAAAATTAAATCATGTATTAAAATATTTTGCAACTCCAAATATATTTCAATTTGTTCCAGTAAATTTACTTTTCCCAATTCATCTTACCTTTAACATAAAAGGGTGAAAATAAACACACCTCACCTTTAATTTGGGGTTACTGTGGGGAAAAAAAGTCAGCCTAGATTGGTAGAACACCAGATATCAGTTAAAAGTTTTGAAACCAATTAAATTTATACCTATTCCCAGCTCTAGCAACGCTTCTTTTGTTTTAGATTATAAAAACAACGGGCTATTCTAATAATTAAAAACAGGCATACTTAGCAGTTATTTTTATCAAAACTGGTTGGGAGGCAAAAAAAAAAAAAAAGGATTGATAATAGATTGTTAATCCACAAACCAATAATTTGCAAAAATCTGCATTCCACATTATGTATGAAAGTAAACAAATAATTTTATTAAAAAAATTATTCTTCAATGTTAACAAGTTTTTAATCCTAATTTTAATATATATGATACACATGTATCATATAAACTTTTTTTACAATTTAAAATGATAATATACATAAAATAAAGGCTATTAGTCATTTATAAAATAAATACATTAAAAAAAAAAAATACTTGAAATATCTTAAAAAGTATTTGTATGGTAACTGCAGTATATTTATTCTCTCATCTAGAAATCACTACAAGGTATGGAATTTAAGATTAAGCAATTTATACGAAAACCAAGTGATTGTTTTCTTAATGTTAAATATCAATAAATTCATATTTGTATATTTACAATATTTGATAACTGATATTTAAATTTACAAAAGATTTCAGTTTGTGAGTTAAGTATTGTTATTTATAAATTTCTGCAAGATATAATATAGAAACAAACTGCATGTTTTAATACAAACAACTGATATATTTAACATATAATTTTTGAGTTAAAAAGTAATTTCTTTACCAGAATATAAATAAAGCACATAAATGTTAAATACACATGGCTTGTGATTTGCAAAATGTATCTAAGCTGCAAAGTGCTTAGAACAAAGCTGAGCGGATTAGCAGTGCACTGTATTATCTGTTTTAAATACAGTAAATGAAGATTTAAAAAAAATTGTTAAACTTAAAAAAATAATAGCATTGAACGTTGTTTTGGGAAGAAGTAAGGTATATTTTTAAAAGCAATTTCTGCCTCAAAACTATGATCTATTTATGTGCATAAGCTGAGTGTATGACATTTCAGTACAAGAATCATTCAAAATCAGAAGCCTTTTTATAAGCCAATGTTAAAAGAAGTTTATGAAAAATTCAGCAAACAAAAACTTAGCACTTTTTGTTCATAGCTAATCAAAACCCCACTCAAATTAGTGATATAACTTAACTCTTTTTGGAATTTTTCCAAATCCAATTCAGTTTTGTGCATCCTGATAAGACTTATTCATTTAAAAACAAAGCTTCTTATTTTTGCAAATTGAAAAACCTTTTTATTAAATTCATGCAACTGCTAACCATTACTTTGAATTAATCAAAGGTGGCTTATAAATGCTGGATTTAAATTAAAAGTTAAATTTTTCAGAGCACTCAAATAAGCAAGTAGATGCTCTTCATTTAATGCTCAAAGAAAACGAAGCTTGAAAATTGAGAAAGATGAAAAAGTAGACAAGTTTCAAAAAGTATTGAAAAATGCACATGGATGCAGTCTTGAATAAAATTGCTGGCACTTTAATAAAATTTGCTGGCTGAATGGTTAAGCGTCTCAGCAAAGAAGGTTTATTCATATCGGGGTTCTGAATGTGATAAAAAGAACTAAATTTACTACTGCTATAAATCAGCTAATTTTATCACTTCTGTTGGCTGGTGGAATTGTTTTAGGTATTGCAGGGCCGAAACTAGATGGGGGCACGTGCCCCGGGTGCCACCAGAATGTGAAGGTGAAGCCAAATTAAGATTTTGTTTTGTGTGTTTGATACAAAGAATGCATATATGTGGAAGGGGGGGGGGGGATGCCAAAATCCATGTTTGCCCCGCGCGTGAAAAAGGCTAGTTCCGGCGCTGAGGCATTGATTAGATTGAGTATTGAAACCAATACTAAAATTGCACAAAAACTTACAAAAGTTTTTTTTTTTTTTTTTTTTTTTTTAAATAAAGCATGCTATTTAATTGAGAAATACAGTATTTACTCATGTATACCACGCTCCTTGTACTTTACAAGAAAATGTGACCTTTTTAAAAAATCTCATATATAATGCCATAATTTGATGTACAAATGAATAAATAACTAAATTAATTTCAATAGAGAAAGTCAAAAACATTACATCAGGCAGAAAACAAGTCGAAAATACATTTTTAGACTTTGGGAAAGGACTAAATGACGGCAGTAAGATTAGCTAATTAGTGTTTAAATAGTGTTGCCAGCTCTGTTGTATAAAAAAGTACAAGATGTAAAAAAGATGCAGTATTACTTCAATTAAGTAAGATTTTCCGACTGATTATGTCTTCTTTGAATACATTTCATGATTCATATGTATATTGTGTAATTACATTTAACAATAAAAAATTATTCTGTGTATAACACGCACCCCAGAGTTTTGTTCTAATTTTTTGAAAAAAAAAAAAGTGTGCATTATACACAAATAAAAATAACTTTGAGCTTTCAAAAATAGGAAATAGGGATGAAACTTCTGATGAATGGAATGATGAATTCTATGGATGAAATCGCATAATGGAGGAGGAAAATATAAACTTTTTATTAAAACAACTGGCTATGAGAAAACATACTTCTCTGTTGTTTTAAACTAGGTGGCAGGTGAAGCATGTTATTTCCAATGATATTTTTTAAACAGAAAACATTGTTTTTAAAACAGACAGAATGGATGGATGGATGCAGAGATGAGTGCACTAAAGCCATTTTTGGAACAGCAAAAATTGATTTTGAAGTAGATTTTACTATCTGTTTTTGTATGACTTTTCGTGATGTTTCAACAAAATGTGTTTTTTCCCACAATCTTTTGACAAAATTTGTACTTTTATGATGAAATTTGCATGTTTTTGTGACTATCTTTTTTCACAATAATTGTACTCCAAAAAAAAATTAATTATTTTTTTCCTCTGCAATCTTTCAACAGAATTTGTGGTTTTTACAATCTTTCCACAGGATTTGTTAGGTATAAGGAGGGGAAGGTATTTTGAAGAAATTTGCAATTTTTTAATTATATTTTGCATGCTCCTCAGCAATTTTAGGATTAAATTTTGCACATTTCCCGCAACCTTATGATTAAATTTGCACATTTCAACATACGATTAAATTTTGCATATTTTTAGCAATCTTAAGATTAAGTTTTCCATATTTTTTGCAATCTTTTGATTAAAAAGGCATGTTTTCTGACGATCTTTCAAATGTGCATTTTTTCGCAAGCCTCAGAAAATGTATGCTTTTTTGATGAAATTTACATTTGCAATTTTTAGACCATGTTTTGTTTGTCTTTTTACAATACACTAGCACTGACAAAATTAAGCTTAATTTTGCAATCTTTTAATAGAATTTGTGATCTTTTGACAATTTTTTTTTCCAGTATTTTCTTGAAATCTGCAGTTTAAAGATTTTTTGATGAAATTCATTCGTTTTTCAGGATCTTTTGACAAAATATGTGGGTTTCCTCCCCCAATTTTTGGCTTTTTTTTTTTTTTTTTTTTTTTTTTTTTTATAATACTAACCAGGGTTGCAAAAAACCCACCTGCCCAAAAAAACCCGGGTGGGTTTTATTGGGTAAAACCCATTCTAAAAAACCCAATAAAACCCACATTAAAGCGGGTTTTATTGGGTTTTTTAATATCTGTGGTCAAAGTGTTTAATATTCAGCAGGTTTTATATTAGTTTTTTAACTTTTGTGTTTAAAAAGGTATACTATCCTATCAAAATAGATTGAGTGTACTGCTAAATATGACAAGGCCAAAATTGTCAAAATAAAATATTGTGCTTAATTTTGTAAAAAACTTTTTAATGTTATGAAAAAAAGACCAAAATCAATGTATGTAGCTAATTATAACATTTTCACATAAATGAAAAATGACAAGATCTTTTATTTAAAGATTTAACAATGTAAAATTTCATAATGTCCCAACCAGATACAAATTTGACTAATTCCCTTTTGGCCAATATTGGTTAAACGAAAAAAAGAAAAAAAAAAGGGATAAGACTTTTTTTCAAAACACTCGAATATATATATTTATTTAAATCAGGATTTTTACCCTATATTTTATTTCATAATACATATTGTACCGTCCATACTTGTTTATAAAATTAAACATCATTGTTTATTGTATAAGTATTATAAATTCATTTCAAAATATTCAAATTAAATAATTATAATCAGTTATGTAGATAAGCGAAATTCATTTGTAAAATATTTTTAGTAATAGTTCTGTATTATGTTCAGAGAATAAACTTCTCTATACAATGAACCATAAGATATCTTGAAAATATTATCAAGCATCCTTTGATTGATAAAGAATAAAACATTTGTTTAAAAAATGTGTTCTTAGTGGCGAATATTGATAAAAAGTAATTTATTAAAATAGCTTTCAAATATGTGCTATGTGGTTATTATATCATATAATATCAGAAATAAAAACATTTTTTTACAACTTTTTACATTGATTTATTTGTGTTATTTTGATGAAAATTTATTGTATATTAAATTAATTAATAAAAATATCAAAAGATTTTTAAATATAATACATACTTTCTAGAAATAAGAGACTTCTCCTGCCATCACCTCTTATAAACAAAAAACCCAATAAAACCCGAAAAAAACCCGGGTTTTTTGCAACCCTAATACTAACACTACTTTGACAAAGTTAGCTTCAAAAAAATCTTTCGAAGGAATTAATGTTTTTTGCAATCTTTTGACAGAATTTTAAGTTTTTCACAGTACTTTAACAAAATTTATGGGTTGACAAAATTTGCTCTTTTTCACTGCATTTTGACAAAATTTGCAGGGGGTTTTCGCTATCTTTTGACAAAATTCACATTTTTGGGCATTCTTTTGTAAAATTCAAATTTTTTTTTTAATGAAATTCGCAGGGGTTTTTGCAATCTTTTGACAATGTTTTGTTCGATTTTGGCAAAAATTGTCATTTTTTTCTGTGATCCTTTGAAAAGCATGCTGTGCTTTTTGCAATCTTTAGATAAAATTCGCATGCTTTTAGAGATTGACAAAAGTTGCATGTTCTTTGTTGTGTACCAAAATCTTTTTATCCCTGGATCTTATCAGTTTCACATATTTCCATTCATGGTAATCTTTTACTATATACAGTGAAACCTCCAAATAAGGGACAACCTTTTTAAGGGACAAAATTTCCGATCCCAGTCCCTTGGTATAGGACGTGTAAAGTATTTACCTCTGAATAAGGAACACTTGAAAATGAGATTAAAGAAGCTGCTTTTTGCATTTCGCATAATGAAGTAGTCTGTGATGAAAATGAAAATACAGATTTTTGTGAACTTATCAAACAGACAGACAGTTATGTTGATACAGAGGCATATGACACTATTAATGGCCATTAATTTATCCACAATTCTGATTCAAAATTAGTGCTTTTATCCCCATTGAATGTAATGATGAAAATTGTGAGGATGAATTTGAAAGTGGAGAATAAAAGAAAATTATGAAATGAACTTTACAGATGCTTTTAAGCTGTTCTCAAATCCAAAAAAGGCAACTTTTAAGACATATGTTTTAATTAATTTTTATTCGGAAAATGCCTGAAACTAGCAAGTGTTGTTCAGAAAATATCTAATAGACCATTTTTTTCATGTGAATGCAATAGATCTTTCAGAAAATATCAATGTAGGCGTTTTGAACTACATTTCCGCGAGAAAGAAGAATAACTACTCAAGAAAGGGTAAAAATGTCTGTCACATGATCAAAATCACTCATTACTCAACAGGTAATTTATTTTTGAAAAAATTGAAAATACAGTTCAATTGCAAATCGCTTCCATAATCAAGCATTCCTATTTTATACCTTTCAATGAAAAACAATTTTGTAAATGCACCAAAACATTTTCCGCTTTGCTAAGTAGAGCAATTGAGAGATTTGTTGCCTTAAAATACACAAAACAGTTGAATACTTTTTTTTTTTCTTTGGTAGATACTGCTGGTAATAAAGAACTAAAATTTATAAGTTTGGTAAATTAATATTTGAAATGTTTATACTGAAAAATTAAAATCTGCAAAACAATCCCTTTTTATTATCACTTCAAGTAAAATTCTTTCAAATGTTTTTATACTTTTTGCTGCATGTACACAGTTTGCATAAAAAGTACAAATCAATAATTCTACAAATCATTTGATGATTTAGTAATTAACTGAAAATTTTAATTATCTTTTCTTCCTTCTGTCTGATTAACATAATTTTTATACATTTCTGGTCATTTAAGGGGCATCATCTTAATTGCTTTGCTATTTTTATATCCTTCAGAGCGATTAAATACAAAATAATATAAAAAACTCCAAATAAGGGGCACCTCTATTTAAGGGACAAAAGTTCCAGTCCCATAGGTGTCCCTTATTTGGAGGTTTCACTGTATTAAATCTTTATCCAATATTAATTTATCTTTCAAAGCATACTTCCTTTGTTTCTTTATCTTTATAATATAGCTTTACTTTTATGAAAAACTTATTTACCATAAGTATGTTTTCAGTTTACAACATCTCTTCATCCAATTGTCTTTACAAATACAAAAGTACAGTCTAACCTAGTTCTTTTAATTCGTAAGAGATTGTGTTATGATCGGTAGTGACATTTTCTCCTCTTTCTGCATTCTATACATTTTTACACTTTTGCACTACTTTCTAGAAGCTGTGGGAAATCATCTGAGCATGCATAGAAGCTTTGATTGAGGTGCCGAAGTGGAATAAATATCAGAGTAAGATAGCATTCATTCTCTTTTCATTCATCTTTCGAGTAATGTGAGCAGATAATCATCGCATAAATGACATGTTTTCAATAAGCTCTAAATTCATATCAGCGTTGTTTTGGAATGCTTTTATTACAGTTTGTTTTGGAAAGCTTTTATTACAATTTGCTTTTTTAAATCAGAAGTATCTTCCATTTTGAAATGTTTGAAATGACTAATGAACTTTCTTTTTGCTGGAACTTTTCATGTCATGTCCTACGCCGTTGTTTGTGGATATATTACAGATGTTTGCGGACATATATTGTCTTAGCAGGGCTCCCAACACATTTTAGTCCTCAAAAAGGGGGGAAAGGGGATCATTTTTATTTAATAAGTGGACTTTGGGGGACCATTTTTTTGTTTAAAAAGGGGACTTTGGGGGGACCATTTTTATTACAAACGGAAATTTAAAAAAAAGGATCATGTGTGTGTAAAAATATAACACAAATTTTTCTAAATAAGAAAGTAAATTTTTAAAATTACCCCAGGAAAATATGTTGGATGATTATCTATATAGGATTTCATTAAACAACGTACACAATTTTATTTAAGCACACTTAAATATCCTACTGAAAAAGTATATAAAACATTCAATATTTCTATATTCACCTTGATAATTCTCTTTAAAGGTAAAAAATAGTGATCAGTGAATAAAAGCAAGTAAGCTGGTAAATGTGATCACTGAAGAGGGTTTTGTTTAATATTTCTTTCAAAACATTCCAACCTTTAATTAATAAACCAAAATTGTTAATTAAATGTTAAAAATTAATAATTGTTTATAATGATTAAATCCTTATATAGATGGGGATGATATAAGGCAGTGAGAATGGAGGTAGAGAGCGAAGAACACCATTATTTATAACCTGGCCTTTCATTTAAGATATTACATGACATATTGTAGATTAAATTTGAGAATTTTTTTTCAATAACGTCTTCTGGAAACAGAAAGAGATGAAAAGATAATTGTTAAGATATGTTGACCAGAATTTTTTTCTTAAATTTTTAGAAAATTTATGAAGTGGTAATGAACGCAATTAAATATTAAAATATCTGCTAGTGGTAAAAAAATGAATTAAGATGGTGGGAAATAGGTGTTTAGACCAAGAGCTTTAAAAGAATATGTGAAAAAAATCAATTTTCTGATTCCCCACTCCACACATACATGCACATGAAGAAATGCTCCTTATAGTCTGGGGTCAAAATAGACCCTAGAAAGATGTTGGGCTTGATGAGATAACTTCTTCGGTCAACCCTTCAAATTAGATTGAATCTCGCTGTAGTTTAATTAGGGGTTGAGTAAGAAAATTGCTTAAAATACTTAAGTTAGAGCCTGGAGAAGTTAAAAAGAAACCTAGAAATTTGATCCCACTGCACACACACTTCTTAACCCGTAACAGGTACGGTGAAATTTTGGTACACTACAAGTACGGCAAGGTCTCCCAGACCGCGCTTTATTTTGATTTTTTAAAAAATGTTATAAATGAAATATTTACAATAAAATACGATCTATATATTTTTGAGAATGTGTATTTTCAATACAAGTTATATTTGTACCATTTATAAAAATATAAATGCAGTATAGTGGAATTTATTTCAATATTATAAATTTTTTGATCAAAAACCACTTGAAATGAGCTATGTACATAATGAATAAAAAATATTATATTTTACTTTACTTTTATATGTTATTCTGTTATATAAATGTATGATTAATGAATTAATAGCAAAACATTAAAGGTTCGGTTAATTATATAAAAAATGACACAACTACAAGTTAGCATGAAATTGGTGCCAGAAAAAATATATACTTACGTTTAATGCAACACTGAAGTTACTTTTGAAAACTTCTTCCACATTCATGACATAGTTTTCGTGTGCATTCTAGGCACACAGGTTTTTGACAGCAAATGCATAGATATGCTGTTTTTCTATTTTTTGTTGAACGGCACAAATGACATGTTTTTCTTTTCTTTAACTTTTCTTCACATTTTACTGATGTGTCTTGAGGCTCGTTTTCTTGATTGCATCCTAAAATTCGCTTTATTATCATTCACAATTCGCGATGAATATTCGGAGTTTCAAGTCTGCTTTGCATATGAGGAGTAACCAGTTCTTTTGCCAGTTCCTTTAGAAATTGCATTCTGTTCATGATGGGATCTTTTGAACTTTGATATAAGATGAATGCATTTACAGTTGACATATCCAGTAACCTATAAAAAATAGCCATAGGCCATCGCCTTGTTCGTCTGCTACAAAAATATACAGTACACTTTTCATCTAAAGAATCAACTCCACCTTTTGTTCTATTATAGAGCGCAATAATTTCTGTTTGAGTTTCAGGGTCGATTTCTTTACTGTGGTGCATTGAGGACAAAAGTACTACAGCTTTTCCTTTTTTCGGCACATGAGACATCAAAGTAATATCCTTTGTAAAGCCATATAAAGTTGACTGGACTTCTCTTGATTTATTAGGAAGAAACTCTTTAGGAATATCTCTTTTATTTTTATTAACTGTTCCAACATATGTCAGGCCATTCTTTTTCAATTCTGAAACAACTTCGATCGAAGAGAACCAATTATCGGCTGTTATATTTCTATTTGATTTGAAAATAGGCTTACTAAGTCGTAAAATTGATTGAGTTGGTTTCGTAAATTTTTTTAAGCTGTCATCCATACCCAGACAGTCAGAATCTTTGCCGCAATAAATATATGCATTGTACACATAGTTGGTTCGAGCATCAGTTAGACACATTATTTTTAAACCATACTTAGCTGGTTTTTTTGGCATATACATTTTAAAACGGCATCTACCTCTGAAGCTAACAAGCATTTCATCAATGCATGCATATGCACCAATCGTATAACATTTTTGCGAATTTAAAATGAAAGAATTCAACACTTCAGAGATAATAGCAGCAGGGTCATTTATTTTTCGAACATCTCTGTCATCAGGATTATCAAATCTTAAACAAAGGAGTAAAAATTTGAATCTTCTCATTGGCATAACAGCTCGAAAAATATCTCGATCAGTCCCGTCTGTAGCAAAAATACACTCAATGTTTTCATTATTTGATTTGAATACAGACGTGTATATAAGCAATCCTAGAAAAGCTTTCAGTTCTCTCAAATTTGTATCAGCGATTTGTTTACTTGTTTGGTCAGAAAAGTTTGCCCTCATTTTTCTTATTTTTATATTAGTCCAAGTTATAATATTTTGCAACATTTCATCTGTAAAAAATAGACTCCAATATGATTGTAAATCTGCTATATCCGGTAATTTTGCAAATGAACGTACTGCAGGAAGGCGCACAATGTTATGAGATGGAGTTTTGACATTTCTGGTTGGTTCAATAGATGACCATTTAAAACGATTTTTGCCTTAGTAATACTGAGAGCACCTATTATTTGAATCGCAAGTATCTTCGTTGTCGGATTCAGAAATTTCAGTGTCAGAAGAATGCGAACTTTCATTACAGAAATTTTCATCACAATCATCTTCATCAGAAAAATCGCTTCCCACTTCATCTAAAAGTCTCTGAATCGTTTCCGCATAGCATGCATCAGAAGGATGCAAAATATTTCTAGGTCCGAGTTTCAACGCCATTCTCCGACACGGCGGCAAAAATTCCCTACATTAAGAGTACGGCGCGGTCTGCCAGACCTGTTTCACAGAAATAACCTTAATAAAAGAAAAAAATACACGCGAAAACTTTTAGCCAATAAGGGAGATTTTTCAAGGTCGCAAAAGAGGAAGATACCGGAAGAATCTATTCAATCGCTCCAAAGAAAAAAGAGGGGTGATCGAATAAATATCACTAAAGGTCTGTGAGACCGGCAGTACCTGTTACGGGTTAAAACTTTGTGTGTTATAAAAAATATTTGAGATTTTAAAATCGATGACTTGATTACTTTTCTTAATTTTGTTGTTCTTTTTTTTTCTTTGCTAAAATTAATATTTGGATTAGTGCAAACTAATACCACTCGTAAATAAAAAGGGCCAATAAATTCATTTTATATAGCCTATAATAATAAATCACACATAAAATAATGATAAATTAGTGGAGAAACGCTCAGATTTAAATAACGTGTCATACAAAAATCTCTTTTTAAAAAGCGATATTTTAATAAAATACTGCATTTTTCCCCCCCCTTTTTGATGAAATCAGTGATTTGGAAAAAGTTAAAAATGGAATGTGCTACTCAGATTGACAAAACATGCTAAATTTCATTTTGGTATCAAGTACATTTTGGCACAAATTTAAGGCAAAAAGCAACAGCACTTGAAACCCTGAAGGATGGCAGCTGGAGGTGAAGTTTACATCCTTTGCAGGTGAGTTAGTATTCTTTGGTTAATGGTATAGCTTATGCTGATAACTTAGTCTTTGAAAATAAATGTTTCAAACTACATAACTTGAGCCACCAAACAAAAGAGCTTATTTATAAATTTAAGATTATTTTTGGCCTTACTGCTTAAACAAATTTTTATCAATGTAAAATATGAAGAATTTTTACTTAAATAGTAATAATAATGGAAGTCTTAAGTACAAATACAATATAGGCAAAACAGTTGGAGCAATAATTTATTAAAATACTTACTTCTAAATGACAACGATCAACATCTGGAGGCAGGCGATAATTACCAGTAACTAACAGATGATAAGGATAAAGCTAATAAAAAACAAAGAAAATATTTTTTGAAATATTGTACATATAACATAAAATCAGACTCTTGTTATCACAACTGAAAATTTTGAAATGAATCTTTAGTTTTATTTTTAATAACTACACTGTCTAACAAGGGAATTATAGAGTCCTTACATTAACTATAACCCAGAATATCCATGAAGATGATAAAAAAAAAAGAATTTATAAACACACAACATAAATAAACTATTAACTGACCTATTTATATGAATGCTAAAATTAACATAATATGGGCTCATAACTTTAGTAGACCAAGGCATTTTGAAAAAAGATGGTCCATTTAAAAGATGAATAAAATTTGTTTTTACTCCCACAGTGAACCAAGCCTGTTTTCACATCTTTCTCATATACATATATATATCACATCTGTTATTAGGCCTGGCTCACTATGAAAGTGAATTAGACTTATGGACCATTCATTTTTTTCAAAATGGACTTTGTCTACTACGATTGTAAGCCCCTCATGTATAGCCCTCCAGAAAAACCCTGTTAATACTACAATAAACACTGCAATTTTAGAATATTAATTTCACATCTTCATTTTAACAATGCAAGAAGGAACATAAATTATTAATATAATGCAAGCTCTGTTTAAAGAAATACAGCTTTTCTTTTATGCTCCCTTTCAATGGCTTAGTAATAGGGTGTCAATGATTTTAAACAATTTTTTATTTCTTTCAAATCATTGATTAAAATAAAAATGTTTCTAAATGTTTAAAAAATCACAAAAGTATTAAAATCCAAGATTAATATAATTCAAAATGTTTCTGCAGGTTATTTTGCCTTATGAATAACTTTTTTTTTTTAATAATTGTTTTAAAATTAATGTGAATTTTAAAATAATAAGTACAGTTTATAAAAGCATAAAAAGCATTTCATTTAAAAATTATATTTAAATCTAATGTAATTTGCAATATAATTTCAAATTAATCATTTCTTTATGTAAAATAAGCATGGCAAGTATAAATTTCAGCAAATTTAGAGAGAATAACCAGAACTGTTTTTCCTCATTCTATTTTTGCAATAAATTTATACCAAATGTTGAGCTAAAGAAAAATGGAAGAATAATATCTGCTGAACAACTGTTGTAAAAGAATATGCAAGAAAAATAATTTGTATAAAATTTGTATATTTGTTGAGCACAGCAAGAAATCTCCACTTAGAGGTAATAGTACTGCTATTTAACCACTGAACTGATCAATATTTTTGGAAAAACTTTCAAATAATGCCTTTTTTTCTACCCCCCCCCCCCTTATGTCTTTTACAGAATTCCATATTTTATCACTGTTTTTTCAAAACAGAAATTTTTGCCCAATTGAATCAGAAAAATGCTCTGATTAAATAATGAAAATTTACATTAAAAATTTACTTGTGAGAATAATAAATGATGGTTGGAATATGGATGTCTATACATGGTATGGACAAATCACGATTGCCAAAAACATATTGCCCATATAATGTATGGGCAAATCAGGGAAGCAGTTGATATTTTGAGGATTTCAGATATAACTGGCTATTCATATATTTCTTCTGTATGTGTATGAATGGTTGTAACTTATTTTCATAATTACTTTGATTAGCATATACATATATCCTGTAAGTTAAGATTTAGGTGATTAGCAGCAATTTTTCTTGGTATAAATAGAAAATGAGCTATGAATAACCTTTGTTAGTTTTGGTATTTGTGCTAATAACTAGTCAAATTACTTGCAGTTTTTTTAAAAATTAATTTGGCAATTTTTTCTTCTGGGCCATTTATTAAAGGGTGTTACACTCTGCCCCTTTTGAAATATACAAAATATACCCTGCTTTATAAAAAAAAAATAATAATAATATTTGCAGTAATAGCCAGCGATTTTTTACAAAATACACTGCCACAGTTTTTTTAAATATGTGTCCAACACAAAAATGACAGAACTTTATTTCAAAACATAATTTTATTAAAACATGTTATTTAATTTTTTTTAATTAACATTTAAGAATGCATTTTCTCTTGTTAGTAAACATTACTCATATTTCCTTATAAAAGAGTGGTCTTTTTTAAAAAACTTATCTTACCCATTTTCTTTCTAGAATGCTAAATTATAAATTGTCACTTTAATAAATGATAATGTGTATTATGTACCTAATTAGAAATAGTTTAATTGTTAATTTTAAGCAGTGTTAACAATTTAATATTAAATGCAAATTATTGATTATTTTAATAAAAATAAATATTACTAGTATTTTATATAGTCTTACATAATTATTACAAACTATTAATGTGTATAACTATTGTATTCGGCTAACTAATAAAACTACTACCATTATTTTCGGGTGCATAGTCTGCAACTTATATAAAAAAAAAAAAAAAAAAACATCGAAAAAGCCACTGCAGCTTATACACTGTGCCGGTTATACAAATATATATTTTTTTTTTTATTGGAAATCGGGATATTTTTCTACAATTTTTAAACCTTAAAAAATTTGGAAAAAAAAAACATTGAAATTTGTAAATTTTTTTCTCTATGCCACGAAATTTAGAGAGTTCTCCCATGTTTGTAAAGGCTTTTTTTACTGCTTAAATACAGTTATTTCTGGGTTTGGAAGAACTGTCGCAACTATCGCCTTGTATTGCACTAATAGATCTATAATAGCTACCTGACCTCCACTTCAAAATAATGTAACCTTTGACCTAGCAGGTTTCAACGACCAATCCGGTGGGTCAGAAGAAAAAAACGTCGTCAAAAATAATAAGAGCCTATTTGCAGAAAAAATAGTTAGTTTCAAAGATCACAGCTAAAGCAAGAATTTTATCAAAGCATAATGGGGAAAAAAATGAATTTTATCAAAGGGTTGCAGTAAAAAATAACTAGCTTCATCAAAAGTCGCAGAAAAAAAGGGGGGGGGGCACGAATTTTATCATAGTGTTGCGAGAAAAATGCTGATTTTCTAAAAGACCGCAGGGGAATGCAAATTTTGTCAAAGGACTGTTTGAAAAAAATGTGTATTTCATAAAAGGATCGCTAAAAAAAATGCAACTTTTCTCTATGGATCGCAGTAAAAACATGAAATTCATCAAAAGGATCTTATGAAAATCAAGTATCTCGTCAGAAGATCGAAGAAAAAAAAAAAAAAAAAAAAAAAAAAAATTTCATCAAAAGATTGGGAAAAAAAAAACTCCAATTCCATCAGAGGACCATGGAAAAACGTGCATTTCTGTAAAGGATAACGGGAGAAAAAAAAAAGGGTAATTCCTATATAGGATTTTTCGATTTAATTTACAAAATCTTTTTTATTATTTGGATACTTTTACTTTTGGAACTGGTTTCAAAAATAAAAGTATCCCAGTATATATATATATATATATATATATATATATATATATATATATATATATATATATATATATATATATATATATGAAAAAAAATTGCAAAGGAAGTCGAAAAAGTAAAAAGCGGCTTTTGTAAAGAACAATCTTTAGTACCTAATGCAAAAATAAATAAAACAAAAACAAAATATTTAAGTGCAAACTGGATCTTTTTAAAAATTTATTCCATTATATTAATATTAGCAAATGGGTGTTCCCATGTAAATAACCGATACAGATTGCATTTTTAATGTGAAAGCTCTCTGAGAACGGTATGTGTTTATCTAAATTCCTCCGGATTTTACTCTTTAAAATAAGATGTTAATAAAAAATGAAGTATATTGTGCAAGTAATAATTGTTTAAAATAAATACTCTTTTCCTTCCATTCTGCTTATGAAATATTTTTGGTTTAAACTGTTTCTCATTTGCATAGCAAAACATTATCAATGAATCACTTATCAGATTTTCACGATGTCCGATTTACTGCATCTAAGTAAACAAGCATGTCATAAGGGTTTTTTTTTCCAGTGAGTCAAACAGTGTCCTTTTTGATGTATATCAATAATCTTCTTAAAACTTAATATATTTTAATAAAAATTTGGTATTTAGCCTAACTTATTGCCAATAGCTGAAAATTTGAACAGAATCTGTTAATAACAAAAATATTTTTCGTCTTTTTATAGAGGAAGAGTTTTGCTTTAGTTTCATATTTTCAGTTAATTATTTCTTTTTGCTACTTCAGCATTTTTTTTTTTTTTCAACAACGCAAAACTGACTTTTTTATTTATTTATTTATTATTATTATTATTTAAAGGAATACAATTCACACGAGAACTCTATGAAAAATGAGTCTGAGTTGTATGAAAAATGGAGTCTGGTTACGCTGAGCCCGGACTTAATTTCATTGAGTTTTCTAGGCTGGGTGGGGCAAACTTGTAGCATTTCAGGCAGGGTTAATATATTTCGTTCGGCTGGATCTGAAAATTTTGGCTCATCCACAATATTTTAAATTTGATATCTGAATCTTTGGAACAGAAAAAAAAAAACCTTCCGATTTTTTTTTTTTGGAAAAGGTTATAAAAGAGGAAGGGGAGGGGAGAAGAGGGAAATCCACTTCCTGCGTTAACTATGCATTTTTTCGTGTTTTTTTTCTTTTTCTCCTTTTTTCTCAATCTTATGTGAAATTTGCGTAATTTTTTTGCTGTCTTTTAATGAAATTAGCCATTTTTTTCCACGATATTTTGACAAAATTTACTGTTTTTGCGGTCTTTTGACGAAATTTGTGATTTTTTTAAAAAACTTAACGAAATCTGAATTTTTTCGATCATTTGTTGGAATTCGTGATATATTTTATGTCCAAAATTTTGAATTTATGATCAGTTTTTTTTTTTTAATTTTTGGAAAAATTCAGAAAAAATATCATGCTTGATTGTAAAAAAAAAAAATGTGTGTAAATGCCGCATTGCTTGAAATTTTATTTTAAGACACGTAAACGGCGCGCCGTATCTTCCAAAAATTACGGTACTGATAATCTTAATTTTTTAGCCGAATTACTATAGGTATTATGCATCACGAAAAAATTTGGTAAATTTGTGTTGAAAATTATGACTAATGGCTTCTAATTTCGAACCCTGATCGAAATATACGTCTGTAAATGGTGTATAGCCCGTGGATGCATCTCTGCGGCTTACACATGAACTTTTTTTACTGCGCTGCTCGATTTAGGGGTGCAGGCTATACACATGAAAATATGGTAATTTGCAGTTTTTATAATTTCTGTAATTACTAACTAATAATGAAATTTATTAATTAAAATGTTAAAACAGATTATGTTAGTAATAAGAGGTTTAATTGTTTTGGAAACATGAAACTCACTCTAGTATTTTAAAACTGAAAAAAAAAAAAAATAATAATAATAACACATCTATTTAAGTTAATCTTGCAAAGGCCTCCTTAAAAAGGTTGGAATTCATTCTGTTAAAACTGATAAATTACTATATTTTAGCAGACTAGTGATGTAAAAATATGACAGAGAAGACTATTTGATATGCAAGACTCTTCCCTAATTCTAATCAGTTGTAGCCAGAGATTTTTGGTAAAAACTTCTCAAAAAAAAAATTATCTAAATTTATCAATTTTATTAAAACTTTATCAAAAATTGATTTGTTTTCACAAATAGCTCTGTCAGAATACCATTCAATAATTATTTTCTGAATACTAAAAAGGGAATTTCTAAACAAATTAATACTGATTATTATATTATGAATATCTTCTAAAACTAATTTTTGTCATTTATCAGTAACTATGCATTTTAATACTCTCTCTGTCCCAAATTAGATGAGACATTTAGGTTGAAAATTTTGTCCCAAATTAGTTGCAACATTTCAAATAGGTGGAGTCATAAATAATTTCTGATGCAGTTTAGCAGATTGACACCAGTAAAATTATACTGGAATCTTGAATTTATATTAAAAAAGAAATAATAGTTGAAATAAAATGTTCTTCAATGAATTCATGATTGATTAGATTGAAGATAGTTTTATATGATTACTGTAAAAAGAAATTTAATAGGGCGTGGTTTAAGAGCGTGTGAACCGGGATTTTTTAACTAATTACTTATTTATGGAATCATGGAGGGAGTTTTAGGTACGTAAATATTGTTGATTGATAGTATAGCTCTCTGAAAAATGTTCAAACAAAACCTTAAAGTCATAAATATCAATAATCTGTACAAAAGCATTAATGTCGCAACTAATTTGGGACAGAGGGATTAATTTTTAATAAACTCCCTCAAATCTGCACATAATTTACAGATGTAAACAATGAAACATTTAGTTCAGGTATAGGGACAAAATTTGACTTTAGTTTTATATCAATTCCATATGTATTTTAGTTTGTAATTTTTGTTAGTATTACTCAATTCATGTTTTTTCATGAAGGAAGAATAAATTTATTTCTGAAAAAACTCAAGATATTGCTGATATCATTGGTCATCATAATCTTTTTATCCAATATGTGTAGGTACTAATAAAGCTTCTTTGATTATTAAGTCTGGCTAAATCTGAAGTAACACTTCCTTATTTTATGTTTTTGATCTAAATTATTAAAATGAGGTAAGTTTCATTGAATATTCTAGGAAAAATACATTTCATCTTTATATTTATCATACATTATTGATTATTAACTTGACCTTTGCTTTTAGTATTTTAATCATTTTAAAAATATTTAAGTTTTTAGCTCACAGGCTATCATAGCCTGAGAGCTTATGTGCCCGCCCGTTCTGTATGTATGTTCGTACGTAACGCGATAACTCATGATAAAAATACCCGATCCACTTGAAATTTTGTATATAAAAATATCCTGACAAGGTGCTTCCCTGATTAGTTTTTGGAGTTCATTCGATATGTATAAGAGGGGGAACGGGGGGCTCATGCCCCTCTCCTTAATAGAAATAAGTGGGTTTTTCATGCAGAATTAAGTTTTCGTTCAAAATTTAGATATAGGATCATTCTGATGAGGCGATTCCGTGACTGTTATTAGGTTTTCCTTGAATAAGTTTAAACAGGGGGAATAGGGGTTCTAATGCCCCCTCCCGTTAGTTGATATAAATGGGATTTTCATGCAGAATTAAGTTTTCAAAATTTAGATTAGGATCATTCTGATGAGGCGATTCCGTGACTGTTATTAGGTGTTCATTGTATAAGTATAAATAGGGGGAACAGGGGTTCTAATGCCCCCCCCCCCCCCGTTAGTTGATATAAATGGGATTTTCATGCAGAATTAAGTTTTCGTTCAAAATTTAGATTAGGATCATTCTGATGAGGCGATTCCGTGACTGTTATTAGGTGTTCATTGAATAAGTATAAATAGGGGGAACAGGGGCTCTAATGCCCCCCCCCCCCTATTTATCTGCAAAACCACTGGTCCCAAGCTGTGCAGATTCGAGGGAGCCTACTGTATGTGCTTTAAGTATATATTATGCTTCAGTATTTTTTATCTCAAAAGACAAAATGCTCTAAAAATTTTAGTAGGCAAGTAGACCATTATATCTAAGATTTGAAAATATCTAAAATGCATTAATGGCCAACTCACAAAAAGCTGTTTTCAAAGAAAGATTTGAGATGAGACTTCTAAATTGAAAAAACTTTAGATATCAATTCTTTGTATAGCATATATATTAAGCAGCACTCTAACACTTTACAGCACGCAGTTAGTAAAGATTTGTGATATCAGTTTGTCTGCCACCTGTTTGTGCTCTTTGCAGAATTCTTGATATCAATCATCACTGGTTAATTTAAGCAGTGTGTCATAATGAAGTATTGCATTCCTTTTATAAATCTCTAAGTAAAATTAATGTGCTTTATTTTTAGCAATAACGATTTATAAAAGCATAATTTCTTCATTAAATTTATATAATAATTGTTATTAGATTAATTTCTTTTGTCCCTTAAATTAGAAATTCTTTCATGTGAAAAAAAAAAAGTTTTATTAGTGAATAGTATTTTTAAAGAAAAGTAAAATATATTTAGGAAATCTAAATTGCGTCAGAAAATATAAAAGACAAAAATTAAGCATCGTTTTTATTGGAAAATCTTATTTTAAATAAATAAATCTGCTCCATTGAAAGTTATTTATTTCTTTTGGATTTAAAAAATAAAACAACGCATTCTTTTGTCTATTGGTAAAAAAAAAAAAAAAAAAAAAAAAAAAAAAAAAAAAAAAAAAAATTACAATCGCACACCATTTTGTAAGTTAAAAACAAAAATCTTATTTTAAATAAATAAATGTTTTAAATTTAATTTCATCATTGGGATTCATCCTTAAAGTGAAATGTCGATGTCTGAGACACTTTTTTTATATTTTAAATATGGATACAATGCAAATTTAAGATAGCGTGAACTTTGATTATTCTAATATATTTTCTATATTTTGGAAAAACGAACGATCGTTCGTGTTTTTTTTTTTTTTTTTTTTTTTTTTTAACCATATTGAATTGGGCGCTAGAGTTTTTCCTCTCCTCTTCCTTCCCGGAGAAACAACGCACAGAGGGTTGCTGATGACATCATGTTTGGCGTAATTTTAGACTTCGCCGCGGTACTGCTTGGCAGAGTTTAGTGCTGGACTGGTGCAAGCTTTGCATAGGTCAAAGATATGTGCCAGATTGCGAGTTTGTTTTTTTTGGCGGCCGTTAGCGTTTTTGGAGGGAGATTTTTCGCGTCCGGTGGTCAGAATGTGTGCAGTCCTCAAGCCTTGAAGACATCGATTTTTCCAGTTCCACATTTTTTTTTTTATTAAAATGAAAGGAATGGGTATAAATTCCTTTATTATTAAATACCCCCCTTTTTTTAAATTTGTACTTCATTCCTTAAAAGGAATATTATGAATTTCAGTTTCTTTTCCTATTTTTTTTTTCATTTCATTATTTGGTCATCCTTTCCCCCTCTCCAACTTTTGATTCACATTAAAGGTGAAAATAAAATTAAGTTTATCAAAAAAGCACTTTGTTTTAATTATATATTTTTTTTTCGTGTTTAACTTGTTTCCTCTTTTATCAGAAAATTGTTCAGGTATGTTGATTCTTTTATTTTATAGATTTTCTATGCATCACTGAGTAAGAGTATCTATCTGGGTGAAAACTTTGGAAAAAATGAGGCCTTCTAATGATAAATTTAATTAATAATTTGAAATTGCAACTAGGAAGAACTTTGGGGTTATGTTAATTATTCATTTAACTCTAAATATGTATATAAGGGCATTTCCTTATTGATCTAAGATTTTTCTCTAGCAATATATATATATATATATATATATATATATATATATATATATATATACTGGTTTATTTTAGGAAGGCTCATTATGTCAGTTTCTATTGATTAGGAGTTATCTTGTATTTTTGTTTTCTTTTTTTTAACTGCACGAAAAATTATTTGTTACACAGTGTAATGCAAACTCTGGTTAAAAAAAAAAAAAAAAAAGCCCTTCTCTACCCTAAAAAGAATCCATAGCACACAAATTCAAAATATTTCAACAATTTAAAGTACTATTTTATACACTCTTATCTAATTCAAATTTGCTTTTGCACATAAAGATGGAATTTTGTAATTATTTCCAATTATATTAATATCATAAAAATTTATTTCACATGTATTTTTTGATAAAGCAAAATTTTAATATTTTCAAAGCTTAATTCAATAGCACTCTTCCATTAGACCACTACAAGATATACGGCGGCAGATAACTCTTACAATTATATAAGAATTGAAACAAAAGTGAATTTAAATATATGCTATTAAACACTCTCCAAAATATACAAAATGGCTGTAAAACTGCAACAATAAAACATTTTGAAGGCTAAAAATTAGACAAAAAATAAAAAATAATATTTAAAATAAAAAACTTTTAAATTAGTAGTTTAATATTAATTCATGTTTATATGTTGAGAAATCCATTTACAAATCCAAAAAGGATAGCTTAAACAAAGCTTCCCCCGTTCAATAAATTCATTTGCTCTGAATTTCTACCAAGCATTAAAAACAGAATTTTTTATAATCAAGTTCATTGCCCATCAGGGCAGTATGAAAAAACAAAAGTTATTTCCAAATAGCTATAGTGAGGCAAAGTCGTGATTGGTAAATACAAGAAAAACAAAAAAAGAATTTTTGGAATCTGACTATCTTCCAATCAAAATTTTTTTTAAATTTTAATTTACATATATTTTTTTATCGCTATAGTGAAAAATATCTGCAGATTGCACGATTTAATAACAGTAATTTTATATATGTTTAGGGAATATTTTCCGATCGCGCAAGCTCAATGAAAAATCTGGAAATTTTCAATTTTGAGGGATTTTAATAAAATAAGAAAATTATGTATCACTTGAGGTTCGTTCGCATTTCAATGTTAACATTTGCATAGCTTATGCAGCACTTTGCTTGTTTAGATATTTTCAAACATCTAAACAACCCAGAACTCACCATGGCACGGCGGCTGCAGTTCAAGTTCCACCCACAACCTTCCCTCCATCCAACCAATGAGGGTGTTTGTTATTTGCATTATTTAAATACATAATTTGTTATTTTATTTATTTGATGATAAAGGCTGGTATCATGGACCTTGATTTCATTGTGGCCCTAATGAATCCATCTCTCGATTGGGGCCCCAATATACAGGCTCCAACCGAGAGATGGATTCATCAAATTGTCACCAATTTGATGCACTTCTCTACAGCTTGTGTGCGGTTGGGAAATTCTTTAGCATTCCAATCTGGGATATCACCCAACGAAGGAATGAATTACTTCGTTGGTTACTCTGTGTAAATCAGATTGAGATAATTTTACATTAATCCAATCAATTAATTCCGTATAATCTGCCGCATCGAAGTTTAAAGTAGGAAGGTAGGAAGTAGGAAGTTTCTGATAACTTTAGCTTTAGAAACATTCATTCTGTCTGGCTTTTAAATTTTTTCTTAGCCCTAGCTTGCTTATGTGTTTGCTTTTATCAAAGACCACTGCCATCAGTAGGTTTGCATCGGGTGAGCAAAAAATGAGTTTTGTTCAATTCCAGGGAATACCACTTTTTTAGGTTGTCAGGCAAATATCAAGATGTTTCTATTGCTCTGTACAGATGAATAGGTCCATCCACCATTAATGTATTACTGCAGTTCATTTCAAACCAAACTGGCATGCAAGATTTCAAAATAACTGTCATTATAGCTTTTAAGCTATTCAATTGGTTGTTCACGCTCATGTAAAGTCGAAAGACTTTTTGACAAGTGAGCCATCTGGCATGTGAAATAGGGTCAGGATCACGCTTTGATAAGTCGTTTAGACAGTTGCCACTTCTAATTGTTTGAAATACGTCAAACATATCTTTGGTGCTTACTCATCATTTGTGTGTCCACTTCTGGAATTTCACAATCAATTGGTTGAAAAATTTTCACAGATTTTCACAACCAATGAGATTCTGCCCAATTGACCCACTAAATGATCTTGAGTCAGTTGTTTCTCCATCCAAATGTTGATAAAGATGGCGAAAAGGTAATTCAGCAAAATGGAATAAACAAATAACCCACTGTAGTGGTTGTCCAATATGCACTTCAAGATGTCTGATCGCATCACCTTTCCATCTCTCTCTGCCATCGTCCACTTCCACAGTGAACTATTTAATATTAATGAGAATGTTAGAGAAGAATTTGTCAATGGGTGTATTTGTATTATTTTAATTACATTAACAAAGAAAATGAATATGGATATGTCGATGACCAAGAAAATTACCAGACAATATTTCTATTGTTTCTATATGCTGTCATCCAAGAGATTTTCTGCCAAATATTCTTTCAACACACAGGGATGTTCTTTGATGCTGCTTTAAGGAGAGGTTTCTATTAGCTATATTTCTATCAATCTTTTTTATAAAGTTTTGCTTTTCCTTGTCTCGAATGTAAGATTTCAGTACTTTATAAAACTTATCGTAGTAGGCATTAATTATCTGAATGATTAATCAGAAACTTGGGATTGACGCCTTCTGATAAATGTACTTTATTTTTTGTGCCACTACATTGCTGAAAGAGGAGAAATTCAATTTAATGCTGTTGAGTTTATTTGCTAATAGAAACCTCTCTTCAAAGCTACATTGAATAACATCCTCGTGCGTTGGAAAAATATTTAGCAGAAAGTCTCTTGGATGGCCGAATATTGGACATTGAAAAGATCGTCTAGTAATTTTCTTGGCTAACGACGTATACTTGTCCATATACATTTCACTTGTTAATGTAATTAAAATAATAAAGTACATCCAATTAACAAACAAATTCCCTAATGTGCTCACCGATACGAAATGGCACACTGTAAAAGTAGATGGGGACGGAAAGAAATGGATGATCACTCCTACGGCGATTTCAGCACTATTTCACAACGTTGCTAACATGAGTTGCGAGAACTACTAAACTTTTTCGTCCTGCAGCGATCTCGTTGTGGTAAGATCTAGGTTGTTCAAAAATGGCATAATATGCTCATTAGTATTAATTTACATTTAAATTTTAACATGAGACTGCAAACTGAATTCATTTAATTATTTTCTAAATACATCAAAATTACTGAAAATGGAATTTTTCACAATTTTTATCGAGTTTGTGCGAATGGAAGATATCCTCTATATGCAAATATTTTTCACTACAGTGATAAAATATATGTATATGTAATATTTTTAAAAAATCCTGTAATTTTCAAATTTTTTGGGCAGTTTGCACGATTAGAAGATAGTCCAATTTGAAAAATTCTTTTGTTTTTCTTGTATTTACCAATTGCAATTTTTCTGCACTATAGCGATTCGGAATCAATAACTTGTTTTTTCGCACCATCCTACTGCCCATACCAAATATCATGTAATAGGAATTTTGGAGATAAAAATGTGATACATTGAAAATGACCACTGAATGCTTGGAAAAGATTTAAAATAATTTTTAGTCAGCAGGAAAAAAAAAAAAAAAAAAAAAAAATTCCAATTATTAAAATTCTTGTTTGCTATTGAAGCACTCAAATCTAAAAATTAACATTAACTTTAACATATACACATATATACATATATATATTTCTATATTTGTTGCTTCACTGTATCCAAATTCCTTGCATGCATTTCTAAAATTACTACATTCTCAAGTGCAGATTTAACTTCTAGGTACAGAAATAAAAAGCAAAAATTTTCTTTCTTGCAATTTGGCTCAGATTTTTTTCTTTTTAAATCGGCTCAGCTCATTAAAAAATAAAAATACATTTATACTACTTCAGAGACTTGAACCATTTGAAAATCTGTTTTCATTTTGACTGGCCTTAGGCTAGGATTGAGCTGGTCATTTTTTAAATCTTAAAAGAGTTTTAAATTTTTTTTTTTAAATATGGGGAGAAATATGGGTAACAATTACAGTGAACTTCAGCTACATTGAAAAATAACACATCAATTCAACCTCAACTGTGGTTGAAGATTGGGTGCAGTTTGATTACCTACCAGGGATTACCCCCTCAAGGTTTCATTTCTGACGATTGAAACATAATCCAAAAGCAATAAAATAATTATATTTAACAAAAAACAGAAATATTAAATTCCATTATCATTAAACTGTGTATATATTTTATTTTTCTTTTGTAAATAACAGTTAAATTGTTCATATACATTTTATATTATCATAAAAATTTGCTATTAAAAAAAGAATGAGAACTATGAAAGCATCAAGAAGAAAAAAAAAAAAAAAAAAAAAACTACACCCTCCCCCTCTCAAAAAGAAAAAAAAAATGCATAAAACATTTATACCTTAGGTGGTTCAGTTGACATGTGAAGATTAACATTTGGCATAGAGCGGCGCAAATGCGGGCTATATGATGCATGACGAAATGTGAATCCTTCTGAATAAGGCGTTGATCTAAATGTTGTGCTTGCACTACTAATGACAGGGACTTTACCTTGCTCAGGAGTGGGAGACACTGAAAAACACAGTAAATTCAGTTTTATCACTACAAAACTACATCAAATTGACATAAGAATGTTTTGGAACCATGTTCTTAAGGCCCCACACTAGTCACAGAAAAATACCTGGATGATAATGTAAAGTCTATGGGAGCGTTCTTTTCAAATATCTTGCTCAAATTTTAATATTTTTACATGATTTTTGCAAACGGTACAAACCGGTTCTGAAAATTAAAGTATTTTTTTTTTAAATCTGAAACCAAAAAAGTAAAAACTAGGCCGGTTGTGGATCGTCCTCAGCTATCCTATGAAAAAAAAAAAAAAAAAAAAAAAAAAAAATTTAAAATTTGAGCAAGATATTTGAAAAGAATGCTCCCATAGACTTTACATTATCATCTGGTCTGTTTCTGTGCCTAATGTGGAGCCTTAACCATTTGAGTCCTAGAGGGTTTTGAAAAAAACACTTGAAAAATTCCAAGCAGTGTGACAGTGCTTTTTTTAATTTTATATCGAAAAGACCCAAGCAGCGTGACAGTGCTTTTTTCATTTTATGTCGTTGAGTCCCAATCGGCACACCATCAGTGGTCCATAATGCTTGAAATATGCTGGGTTTTCTAGATATAAAAACTATACAGCGCATTCTCACTGCTAAAGGCAAACGATTAAGTATCTCAAATGTTTTAGCTCTTAATTACAATAGTTATTTTAACTTTGAACAAGAAATCACATTAAGAGTTTTCATATTTTTGGGTGTAAAAGATTTCTGCATAAAATGCAGCCCCTAATTAAAAAATTTAGGATAACTACCTAAAAAATTAGAATGAAATATCTAAATGCAATAATACCTCCTGTTATAACATGAAATAATTTTTTAGATTTAAAAGTATTTGTTTCCTAAAATTAAATGTAAATTACATTAGGCTATGTAACTATGTGTGTGTAACACACAAATTTATCAAAAATTTAGTTGTTTTAAAGAATACTGACTACAAACTACTTTTTTAAAAGCAGTCATTACTTCACTACTTTTAGATTGTCAAGATTTAATCTCTACTCGAAATTGAGGACACTGAATAAAACCAGCCGAAACCAAAGTGAAGGAAAACTAATAAACATTTTTACAATTATGGAAAAGCAATCTAGGATTGTATCTCTAATAACAATTTATTTACTGTTATATATGAAACACAAACACTCATCAATAATGAATATAGCTTTGTTTTGTATATTTTCATGAAAATGTTCAAGACTTTCTTTTGAAAAATTTTGTCAATGGCAAACAGCTTATTTAGAAATGTCTTTAAATCTACATTGAAATTTATCTTCAAATTACTTAAAATTTGGTATGTGGGTGCAAAGTTTTAGAATCCCTTGCAGCAAATTTTCATAATTGTACAAAATTATAAACTATAAATGTTTTTGAATTTTATTAACTAATCATTAATAGGTTTTTTATTCAGCCTATTCTAATTACTTTCAGCTTATGTAAATAAAGTATATACATCATACAGAAGCATTACTGCTTCTGTATTATGTATATACTACTTTATTTAATAACAAATTAAAGAATACATTACTAATCAGAAATCACGGTTGCTAACAATTAAAAAACCGCATGAAATTAGACACACTGCAATTCTTTGATTATGCATCCTAACATTCTTTGTCTCTCGCTTTGTGTATGTTTTTACTGTAGAACAGAAAGACTGATAAATTCAGAATATTCAAGATACATCATAAGAATTATGATCAGAGAAGATTATATCTGTTAGCGTGGTTTTAAATAGGGATGTACTGAACATTCGGTATCTATTTGGTCTATTCGGCCATGTTACCGAATATGAAATCATTCAGTTAAGAGCCCACACTACTGATTGAAAAAGACCCGGATGATAATGTAAAGTCTATGAGGATATTCTTTTCAAATATCTCACTCAAATTTTAATATTTTGACATTTTTGAATAAGATAGCTGAGGACGGTCCACAACCGGCCTAGTTTTTACTTTTTTGATTTTGGTATACACTTTTTATATTAGGAAAGTTTAACTTTCAGAACCGGTTATGAAACTGAAAGTTTTTTTTTTTTTAAATCTAACACCAAGATTGAAAAGTAAAAACTAGGCCGGTTGTGGATCCTCTTCAGCTATCCCACGCAAAAGAAATCATGTCAAAATATTAAAATCTGAGCGAAACGTTTGAAAAGAAAGTCCCCATAGACTTCACGTTATCATTCGGGTCTCTTTCAGTCAATAGTATGGCGTCTTAAGCTGAATATTCGGCTTGGCTGAATATAAAACTATTTGGCCTGCTGAATATTCAGTTGGCAGAATATCAAAGTATTCAGCGGAATTCAATATTTAATAACACCTTTAAAACACATTTTCAAAAACTCTTCACAATTTCTACTATTAACTGTAACTTAAAATATATTTTAAGTAATTAGAAACAAATTCATATTTAAATAAAATAGAATGTTTTTACATTATTTGCTGTTTGTAAAGTATAACTTAAAAAAAAAAAAAACTACGAGGGGGATTAAAATGGAGACTAATTATTTTAGGAATAAATGATGTGCAAGTTCCTAAATTTTATTTAGTAAATAATCTGTTTCATGCTTTTTTTTCAAATTTTTTTTCAAACCCACATCTAAGACATTAGCGGAACTCATCGGCATCCTCAACGGACATTATGATCCAGTGCCTTCAGAGATCGTGGAGCGATTCAAGTTCAACAGCCGCGTACGGCGCGCGGACGAATCAGTGGCCGATTATATCGCAGAGCTTCGGAAATTAGCGAAGTATTGCAATTACGGCGAGTCTCTAGATATGATGCTCCGTGATCGGATTGTTTGCGGCATACAAGACGAAGGAATACAACGAAAATTGTTATCAGAAAGCAATTTAACCCTTTTGCGAGCGTCGGAAATTGCCGTTTCAATGGAAGCAGCTGCGAGGGATGCTGTTGATCTGAAGATATCTGCCGTTCCTGAAGTGAAAAAATTACAAGTTACGGCGCAACGGCCGCGAAAAAACGAGATCGTTAAATCGGCGTCCAATTCAAATAACGGCCGTACAGGGAAGAAGTGTTATCGTTGTGGCGACTCCAAACACCATTCTTCTGATTGTAAACACAAAAATAGCACGTGTTATAGCTGTAAAAAATTGGGGCACCTGTCAAAAGTGTGTTTATCAAAGAATAAACAAGGTTACAAACCTAAAGTTAACTTAGTTGCTGAATCTAAAGAAGATTTAGGCAGTAAGGAGTATACAATTTTTAATTTAAGAGATAACAAGAGAGATTACCCTCCGGTGAAAATTACTTGTGAGATCCAAGGCCAGCCTGTTATTTTTGAAATTGACTCAGGGGCTCCATTTTCCATAATGCCTGTAAAACTGTTTGATAAAATTAGAAGATTCTGCCCTCCTTTGGAAAAAACGAACATTAAGCTTCAGTCTTACACCAACAATACCATTGATATTTTGGGAGTTACAAATGTGAATGTGGTGTTCCAAGCAAGAACAGAGACTTTACCTCTACTAGTGGTTTCTCAGGGAAGCACTAATTTAGCTGGGCGAAACTGGATTGTTCCATTAAGCCTAATGAATGCGTTTGATGCCAACATGAACCACACATTACATTGTGTAAGGACTGAGCAGCTCAAGCTAGATGGACTTTTAAAAGAATTCCAGAATATTTTCTCACCAGGCTTGGGATTAGTGAAAGGAATTAAAGTTCATCTTACCTGTAAAACTGGTGAACCTCCGAAATTTTTCAAGGCTCGTCCTGTACCATATGTATACAAGGAAAAAATCAACAAGGAAATAGACCGCCTTCTTGCAGATGACATTTTAGAGCCAGTTAAAACTTCTGATTGGGCAGCTCCTATTGTTCCTGTGCTGAAGCAAGACGGCAGAATTAGAATATGTGGTGACTTTAAGCTAACAGTCAATAAAGTAACAGAATTAGAGCAGTACCCTCTGCCAAATATCGAAGATTTGTTTGCTGAAATGTCTGGGGGTACAGCATTCACTAAATTAGATCTGCGGGATGCATACTGTCAACTAGAGCTCGATGAAGAGTCAAGACGCCTGGTAGTGATAAATACGCACAGAGGTCTCTTCCGGTACACACGCCTGGCTTTTGGCATTGCTTCCGCCCCGGCTATTTTTCAACGTGAAATTGACAAGATTTTACAAGGGGTAAAAGGAGCCTCTAAATACTTGGATGACCTTCTAGTAACTGGTAAAACTGAAGCAGAACATCTACAGAACTTACAAGAAGTTCTCTCTCGTCTGCAAGCAGCAGGTGTAAAGTTACATCCAGAAAAATGTGAATTTCTCAGACCATCTGTGGAATATCTTGGTCATCGTCTGGACAAAGATGGATTGCATCCAGTTGAATCGAAGGTCAAAGCGATTACAGATGCTCCGGAACCAACAAATGTAGACGAGCTACGTTCTTTTATTGGCCTAATCACATACTATGCGAAATTTTTACCTAACATGTCAACACTGTTAGCACCCTTATACCAGTTGTTGGAAAACAAACGGCTATGGAGATGGGGTTCATCACAACGAGAAGCTTTTAAAAAAGCTAAAGATGTCCTGCAGACCTCATCATTACTAGTGCATTTTGACCAAGACAAGGAAGTGATCCTGGCTTGTGATGCAAGTCCTTATGGGCTTGGTGCTGTTCTGTCACATAAAACTCCAGATGGTGATAGACCAATCGCTTTTGCTTCTCGCTCCCTGACGAAAGCAGAAAAAAATTACAGTCACATTGAGAAGGAGACTTTAGCCTTAGTATTTGGAGTGACTCGATTCCGGAACTATCTCTTGGGACGTAAATTTACGTTACTTACAGACCATCGTCCTTTGGTAACTTTATTATCAGAAGAAAAACCAGTTCCATCAGTTGCTGCAGCCCGTATCCAGCGATGGGCATTGACTTTATCTGCCTACGTTTACAAGATAGAGTACCGAAAAGGGAAGTTGCACGGAAATGCTGATGCTTGCAGCAGACTTCCACTGAAATCTGAAATGGCGGAGCCTCCAGTACCTGTCGAGTCCGTTTTGCTTATCCGACAGTTAAATGATAGTCCACTGACAGCACATCTAATCCAAAGGGAGATAGACAAGTGTCCTGCACTGAGCCGTCTACGATCTCATATTCAAAATGGGTGGCCAAAGAAAGTGACAGAAAATTTACAAGCCTTTTGGCATATCCGACATGAACTGTCAGTTGAGGAAAACATCATTCTCAGAGGTTCCCGTGTTTTTGTTCCAGGAAAGTTTCGTCAATTTGTTTTGGATGAACTGCACAGTGCTCATCAAGGGATTTCTGCTATTAAATCTCTGGCTCGTTCCCATGCCTGGTGGCCTGGTATTGATCGGGACTTAGAAACAAAAGTTCGAAACTGCATCGACTGTCAAGAAAATGCTGCAGCTCCTCCTTCGACACAAATCCCTTGGCTCACACCTGAAAAACCTTGGGACAGAATCCATATCGACCATGCAGGTCCTGTAGAAGGCCATTGGCTATTAATTGTAGTTGATGCCAAAACAAAATGGCTTGAAGTGATTCCAGTGCCCAACACCACAGCAACTTCAACGATAATAGCTCTGCGTAACCTGTTTGCACGCTTTGGCTTACCAGAGAGCTTAGTCAGTGATAACGGACCTGGCTTCCGTAGTGACGAATTCACAAATTTCTTGAAAAGAAATGGCATTACACCAATTAAAACCGCACCATACCATCCGAATTCAAATGGTTTAGCGGAAAGAGCAGTGCGTACAGTAAAAACTGCATTGAAGAAAGCTAAAGAAGGCACTTTCACTGAAAGACTGACCAGATTTCTTCTGAATTTTCGAAATACCCCATCAAAGGCAACGGGTATATCTCCAGCTGTGGCAATGTTCGGACGACCTCTTCGCATGCGTTTGGATCTTATCCGCAGTGCTAAAGTTAAAACATCTGAGAGGGGAGATACCCATAATAGCAAGTTTACAGAAGGCACTCCTGTCTGGGTGCGCTCTTTTACCCGGGGCCCATCTTGGGTTGCTGGAAAGGTTACAGGAACAATGGGGAATACAATGTGCAAAGTCAAGACAACTTGGGGTATTTGGACACGACACATTGATCAAATTCGTTACAGGCAAGAGGACACTCTACAGGAAATTCCTCCAGCTCCAGAACTACCAGATTCTGTTTCTTCAGGATCAGATGTGTCAGTGCCTACAGTGCAACCGAGAGATGTAGTAGAGTTACCAGCTGATCAGGTGACAGACACCCTTCTACCTCCTACGCTGTCTCCGCAGGTAAGTGTCCAAGAACACAGTTCTCAGGCAGATCCTCCAGCACTCTCGCCGCAAGCAGTTTTGCAGAATCCAGGAGCGCCACTTCCTAGACGTTCCACTCGTCCAAAAGCAAAACCTGAACGTTTGCAATATTAGACTTTTTAAATTGGACTGTTAAATTTTGAACTGTGTCAAGGACTTTATTTTTTTTATTGTATTGTGCATGTCTAACAACTTGAATATTTCCTTTAAGAAGGAAGAGAATGTTATATCTGTTATGATGTGCACTAGATGGCGCCATCAGCGCCAGTCAAAAGGCAGTTCAGCCGCGAACAATGTTCGGCAGGTCGTTCGTTGTCAGCCACGATGTAAGACGGTCGGATCTTGGATCCAGGAATAAATTCTTATATCTTAATGCATCCAGCTCTAGTGATCATTTAGTATTTCCATACACCTTTAGAAATGTTTCAGTTTTTAAATAAGAAAAACTTTTAGGATTGATAATAGCTATCAAGACAGACAATTTTTGTGCATGAAATCATAATCAACTTATTGAGTCATGAGTATACTGTATTTCATCTCAGTTTAGGTCAAATATGTATTTTCATTTGTTGCATAAACAATAATGAATATATCATAATTATATTTTCAACTGACATGCTTTGATTTCTATAAAATATGATATCATGGGAAAGGTCGAAAATGCCACCATTCACAAGAAAAGAACAAACAATCCTTTATTCAGAATTAAATTGAAAGTATTTGTACTGTCACTGATCAAAATTTTGTCATTTTCAATATCATCATATTTATTGTAAACAAATTTAATATGAAACAAATCTTGTTAAAATATCTTCATTATTGTTAAAGTTATGAATAATTATTCAGTTTTGGCTTGTTTTGCACTCAGTATATATTTTATTAAATCTGTAGTATTGATGGAATAATATTGTAATATTGATAGAATAAATGGACAGATATTTTTGTTAAAATAATGTTTGTTTTTACCATACATTGCGAGCTTTTAAGATAAATCTGGATGTTTACAATCTCTGAAAATGAACACTTATTTTAGATCTAGAAATTTATGCAAGATGCTTTTAAAAATTTACTTGCTATCTTGCTAAATCAAAAGTAGAAAAGTCATTTTTATATTTTAGTTTCTTCATGACAAACAATAAAAGAAACATTTTGATAAACTGTAGCGCTTTTTATAACATATATATATGTGCATAAAAAAAAATCTGCCTTGAGTTATTTAAAAAAGGACAATTATGAGACTGAAGTTTATTTTTTCATTATTTCTTTTTGATTTTAAAATGTTTGTTTTAATTTGTAGAAGAGACCATGACATTTAAAATTTTATTAATTAAAAAAAAAAGTTTCATAATTGTCCTCCTTAGATAACCCAAGGTAAAAAAAAAAAAAAAAAAAAAAAAAAAAAAAAAAAAAATTCAATACTAAATGTACTTTAAAATCTCTTGTTTATCAAAATGAAAGTTTAATTAAATATTATATAAAACTGTTTTAAAAAGTAACATTTTAATTTCTTTAAACTTTGAAATATAAAAAGTATTTCTACAGCCGAATATTCGGTATTCAGTCAAATAGTTATTCGGCTGGCCGAATATTCAGTATTTGTCCCAACTATTACCATCTGGCTAACTGATTATTCAGTGCACCTGTCGGCAAAATATTTGGCATTCAGCCAAAATCACTATTTGGAGTATTCCTAGCTTTAAATTTACATTATATCGCCATATTTTTATATCATTTAGACGATTAAATGTGTAAATAAGCCTGCAATATTATCCAAATCATGTTTAATATACAATCCCTTTTAACACGTGATTTTGGCCCGCTCCCTTGAAATGAGTTTTAACCAGGTTAGACTTATATGTGTGTATGCATGTAAAGATTGAGAGTACGTTCTTTTTGGATGGTATGTTTCTTTAACGAGAATGTTCGATGACACATTAGGGTAGAATCTCAGAGTAAACATAAATAGAGGGAGAATTTCCCGAGCCTTTCTTCAACCAAGATAAGAATCACGTGACTCTAGGCAAGGTCATTTCCGGTCATCGTACTAATAGCGTTTATTTCTATGGTGGAAATCAGGCAATTTTATGTTTGTGACTAAAAAATATCATGGTAGCAAGTTGTTGAGCCTATGAATATACAGAGAGGACAAACAAAAGTTCTATTACCTTCCAACGATATGCATTTATTTTTTGTTACTTTTTTAAATATTTAAAGGACTTTAAAGATGTATCATTCCAACTATTATACCGTTTACTCTTGTTGTCATGATAAAAATAGAAAACATTTTACTTTTAATAACTTAAATGTATGTAACATTGGTATTTACTATCATCCAGTATCATCAATTTAAATATTAAAAGTGTAAATTTGATTAATTTGAATTTTAAGAACATTTCTTATTACGGTGCTTGGCGATACATTTTTTTTCGCCAAAAGAAACTTGTTTTCATTGCTTTAAAATGTAAACACTTATGTTTTTTTATTTTATTTTAGATAAATTTATGCTTTAAATGAGTGGCATCTTTAATCCCTTGTTAGTTATTTTTTGCATGCGTTAATATATCTTTAAATTTTTTAATTTGAAATTAATGCAATTGTTGAAAATAATTCCACCTTTCTAATATCATTTTATAATTTTTAATTGAAGTTTGAGAAAAAATGCATGAATTTGTTTTGTATTTTGTCTTATGTTTTCAGAATTTTTTTAAAATCAAAATTAGATTGTTGTGAAGTATTTTAAAGTTTATAGTATTAAAATTATAAATAAAAAAATGATGGTTGGAATGGCATATTAAAATTATTTTTTTATCTAACAAACATTTAATGAAACAATGTATTATTTATTACATGTTTTATATTCTTTGTGGTTCTTTCACACTTATTAATTTTATTTTATTGAATAGGTATAATTTATTTTAATAGAATAAAAATTTTGTAATAATTACTGTGAAAATAAGTTTTTATTGTTAAAAAATTCGTATTAGTAGTACGTGGGAATTCAGATCATGGATTTAGTGTATCATGAGGTTATGAAGATTGGCAACCGTTGATATAAATGAATTATACATGGCTGAATAATTTTTTTTTTTTTTTTATTCTATTGTTTCTTAAACTGAAATTTTGCATTTTGGACTTGTTCTAACTAATTTGTGTACATTTATGCAATTTGTTTTGTGAAATAATTTCTGTATATGTTAAAATAGTGTATTAAATTATTTATAAATTTGAATCCTGAAGAAAAGTTGCTTATAATATTATCTGTGTAAGTTATGATCATTACTGAATTATTCAATTAAACATTTCAATTAATTGTATGTGTTATTATAGATGTATTTGTCTAGAAAGAAAAACAAACATTTTGTGAATTTAAAAAGTTTAAAGCTCACATTTTCATTTAAAATGCCTTTTATGTAATATTAACGTTCTCCAAATAAAACAATTGTTAAATTGTTTAATTTTTTTTTTTACAAAAACAGTTTGGCTTGTTTGTTAATTTGATGTATTAATAAGCAAATAATTCATCACTTAAATTTCCTTTCTCTCAAAATTTCACCTTTCTTTCTCCCCCATCCCAGCCTCTGGTCTTCCAGCACACAAAGTTAAATTTCTTAACCAATTACTTTATTTTTTCCTCCTGTTTGTTACTTTGTATTAACAATAAAAAATTAATTATGTAATTAACTTAAATATAAACAAAACGATGTAAAAGATTGAAAATTTAACAAAATTATATATATTTGAATGAAAAAAATTTAAGCATGAAATAAACATTAGTATAAATATTCAACATACATTCCGATTTCTTTTGTTACTGATGTGTATTTCTGTCAAGTCTCTGAATCGCAGCATAAAAATACTGGACTCCAGCCAAGAACTACGATAAAGCAACAAATCTAGTGTTGTTTCTAGCAACCTTTCATCGCCAAATGCCTAGAGTCATGTGGGTCATCCTGGCTGCATTTCTCACCGGAGAAAGCAATGGGAATTATCACTATGTTTACTCTGAGGATGGAATGAAGACAAGAAAATCTTTGGACTATTTGTTCTTTCTTACTACATCTCTTTATTGAATACTAGCAGGGATGACCGAGCTAAGCTTGGCCAAAATTAGCATTGTGTTTAAATCGATATATTATTCTCACTGAATCACTCTTTTTGCTTGAGATATAATTAAATTGAGTCAGTCTTGATAGCAAAAAAAAAAAGAAGAGGTATAGTTTTTTTTTTTTTTTTTTTTTTTTTTTTTTTTTAAGCATGGGACCTAACTTTAGTTCTTTTCTCAAGTCTGAAAATAAATATTAAATTTAATCAAAATTGCAAATCATTTTCTAGATAAAATTAGCTTAAACCAGAGTCATTGAGACAAAATGATTCACTAATCAAATGTTCTTGAACATGCAACCTACTCCAATGGTCTTCTTGAGCCCGAAATCGATAGAATATAAAATTTAGTCAAATTCTTTAGAGCCTTTTTTAGATAATTATCTTGAGCTGGACTCAGTGATCCAAATAGATCCACTAATGGAATTTTCTGGAACATGAAATCTTACCCAATGGTCTTCTGAAGTTTGAAAACGATAAAATACAAAATTAAATTTGTTAAAACTTTTCTAGAAAAAATGTGCTTCATCCATAGTAACCCAAATCTGACCCACTAATTAAAATTTCAGACATGAACATGTGATCTAGCAAAGTAATCTTGTGATATCTGAAAACTGTATAATATAAATTTCTCTATATTGTCCGAGCCATTCTTTAGATGCAATTACTTTGATCCATACCCATGATAAAAAATGACCCTCAAATCTAAATTTTTTTAATATGCAACCCAGCCTGTGATCTTTTGATATATCTCGTGTCCTGGAGCAAAATAATGCAAAGTTTTGTTAAAATCATTCAAGACTTTTTTTTTTAAATCTATACAATTAACTTCAATCTGACCAATTGTGTCCCAAAATGACCCACTAATTGAATTTTCAAGAACATGTAATATAGCCCCCATTGATCTTGAGCATGAAAATGAAAAAAATGCGAAATTTAGTCAACATTACTAGAGCCGTTTTTTTTAAGATAAAATTAGCTTGGCCCACTGTGACCTCAAAATGACCCATTAATAAAAATTTCTAACATATAATCTAGCACAGTTATTTCACATCCAAAAAAGGTATAGTACAAATTTTCAAAATCGTTTGAGCAATGAATCTAATCGGGAAATAATTGTCAATGTTAATGAGAGAAGGAAGGATAATGGTTTTGGGAGATTCTTTTATTATATCACACTTCTGAACAGTATAAGGAGTTGTCTGTCTGCATTAATGTCATTTTACCGATTTAGTCTGTATTCCACTACAGATGCCATATACCAGCCAATTAATAATCTCTAGTAACAGTATGTGACAGCTATTACAATTATCCTGAATGTCTTTAAAGACTTTATTTACTAATTAATGGAAACATGTTTTGTTAATTGTGCGAGTAAAAAAAAAAAAGACCAGGCTTTCAAAATTGAAACATCTGGATATTTTTAAAACCAAGACTGCAGTGTGTCAAAATCTTTTTAGGGAACTTGTGTGGTCTTTTTGTTAGGAACAAGGAGGATAGTGGATTTCCAAGTAAAACTAATGTATGCCTCTAAAAGAACTAATGTTAGTGCATTATTTCAATACTGGTAATTATAATAAAACAGCATTTAAACATCCCCCCCCCCCCCCGATTTCCTTTCAGTTTTCAATACCCTTGTTAAAGAAAACTAAAAATTGTTTAAAATATCAATTCTTCACCTTATAAAAAAGTTAATTTTTTTTTATTTTGACCATTTAATGAATCAGGAAAATTTGCATCCCCTCGTATCCCCCTTAAGGGAGATCCGTAAGAAAAAACCCAAAACTTTTATTATTGATTTTAAAGTAATGAATTTTGGTGTACTATTTAAGAATCTTCTTGTGAGGAATAATTAGCAAAAAAATTCACTTTTTATTAAAAATTATATTTTTTTATGGGGATTTTTATGATTTTTTTGTCAAAAAATACACTTTAAAATTACTACTCCTCATTCAATTTTCAATATTTTGGTATTACTAAAATTTCTTAAATAGTGTTATAGTATATAGAAAAGAACTAACGAGAGATATTTTTAATTTTCTATTTTAATCGGCTAAAAAAAAAAAAAAAAAAAAAAAAACGCATGGTAAATTTTCTCAATTTTGTTATGTTTGTTGTGTTTTGTGCATGTTTACCAATTTATGTAAAATTTTCAGAAATAGTTAAAAAAAAATATCTCTCCTTACTTTTGTTGCAAATTTTTTTAAGATTCTAAAAACATAAACACTTTGTTTCTAAATCATTTTACCACTGAGCCTTAGTACTTTGAACTTAGGCAAAATATGAAAAAAGTCATTTCCAGGAAAACATGTTTTAAATGGCCGCTAGTCCTTTAAACTCTATAGTGAGTACAATTTAAAAAGCTCATTTTCTACCTGTTCCAAGTGTCCCCGAGTTCTGAAATTTTGCATGGATATTCGCAAATATGCATTTTATCGTTTTCTGAGATAAAAAAATTTTTGAACTTTTGATGATTTTTGGCCGAAAATGGGGTACGGGTCTCCCTTAAGAAAAAAAAGGGAATGCTTGAAATAAAGTAGGGTATGCTTGTCCCTTTATGTCTCCCATTGACTACATCACTGAGTGTATTCAAGTTATAATCTAATGCTTTTATATGACCCACAAAATAGAAATCTTCTCAAAAATTCTTTATAATTCCTTAAATGCAGCTAAAGTTATAATGAATATTTTATTCCACTATAAGCTTCTGTTCTTTTTACGGTAAAATGAGAAATTTTAATAGATTAAATGCATAATTAACCCCTTAACGCGCAGTGTTGCCGGGTCGGCAACATCTAAAGTTCGTCCCGTTTAGAGACACAAAAACTCTGCGAATATTTAAAAAACTACTCTAATGGCTACTTTAAATCTTTCTTATGAGTTCTAGATGGCAGCACCACAGAGATCAAACTCTACTGTTTTTAAATAATAGGTAAAATGTTTTACTGTAATACGCGCTTCACAGCAATGCTCTTCTCACTGCGCTTAACAATGCTTTACTTATGGGAGGTTACCACTTCGGCAACAGCTGTATAATTAAAATGGTTAGTGCAATCTTTACAAAATAATACCTGTGTATTCCTCTAGGCCTAAATAGATTGCCTATTTTTTTCTTTAAATTCCAACTTTAAAGAGTAGTGCGCCGGAAAGGGTTAATAGAAAATTAGTCTAATATCTTAAATGATAACACATTGATTCTTTATTGCTTTGATTGTTCCTTTTTCAAAATGCATACATGGAAATGTTAATGATCTATAAGATTAAAATGATATAACATATGTCAAATCCTTTAATTCACCTTATTTATACATAAAACCAAAATAAAATACTCAGATTACTTAAAAGTGTTTTTTATTAACAAAAACCTAGTACTTTCGAGCATGTCATGCTCATCATCAGGGTTAAAACAACAAAAGATTAGAAGTCGAAGCCTGGTGCCTAATAAATTAAGCACAAGACTTCACAATAGCATTGATCCTATCCCCATGGAAGATTCAGCAGGTGTATATTTAATCCCAGCCACAATAATGGAGAACAAAAAGAGAACAGATTACATTGGAATGACAACCAGGAAATTTATGAAGAGTTTGTCAGAACACATTGAAGATATCAGACTTAATCGATGCAATACCGCTCTCTCTAAACTGTACCAGGAACAAGATAATAGATTTCAAAAAAGCTAAATTACTAAAGAAAATATCAAATTATCAGAAGATTAAAATCATGGAATCAATTGAAATCTTATGTCGAGCTAACAATACTTGTAACGATACTTTGTCGTACGATATTCCAAGAATATGGTACAATCTACTCAAAATCACTTAAACCCCCCTTTCTATCGAATTTGGAACATTCAGACTTCTCCCCCCCCTTTTTTTACGTTGTCTTTGGATCAGTCCACTTCATATAAAAGAACTCAGCCTTCGACTTTTACTCTTTTGTTGTTTTAACCCTGATGATGAGCATGACATGCTCGAAAGTACTAGGTTTTGTTAATTAAAAACACCTTTAAGTAATCTGAGTATTTTATTTTGGTTTTATGTTAATAATCTGTTATATATTAAAAAAAGTTCATGTTTTTAAAATGCATGTAATACTTCATATCCAAGATAAAAGGTACATTCCCTCCAAGAATGAACAATCTCATAGCAATCATTCTTCTCAAAGCATTTTTTCTATTATCGACTGTGTAACTTTAAAAACTTTCATGCAAATTCACACAAATATTTCCAATGAATGAACAGGTGCTGAAGAAACAAAAACCACTAAATA
The DNA here is from genome assembly GCA_964019185.1 of Maratus speculifer. Classification (NCBI taxonomy): domain Eukaryota; kingdom Metazoa; phylum Arthropoda; class Arachnida; order Araneae; family Salticidae; genus Maratus; species Maratus speculifer. The sequence goes on from OZ025290.1 coordinate 41,968,550, forward strand.
CTAAATGAAAAACCCACATGTGACACTAATACAGGAACTGTTTCTGAGTCTAAAGTCTGAACAAACTCATCTTTTTGTATCAGACTATAAGGCTCCATTCATGAATAAAAAAAATAAAGGTAACATTTGAAGTTTATTTTAGTTTTTCAGTATATTGATGTGTAACGAGTTAAATTCAAAAGAAACAATTTGATATTTTGTATTAGAGAGAATACCTGTTACTCAATAATGAATACATGCAGTTTGCAACAGCTCTAATTTGTATGCACAAACCTTAAAAAGACTTTAACCATACGTTCAAAATATCTGGATTTTGAATCAATGAGATTGCACTATTTAATATTTTCATAAAGTTATATAAAATGCTGTAAAATATTCTCTAGAAAAAAAAAAAATCACTTAAAAATACTTACAATCAGATTTATGACTTCCAAATTCTGAACTCTGAGTAGGCTGAATTTTTACAAAGGCTAAATCACTGGTCTAAAAAGGAACTACATAATTTTAATAGAAATATAACAAAGACTAGAAAAAAAAAATAGCATATTTATGTCCTCTACATAAAATTTTATCAGCAAAAAAAGATACCTTTATTTTAAAAGCCCTAATTAATAAATTAATATCAACATAAAAATCAGTTATAAAAAAGTATTTTTTATACTATATAAAAGATACTTGACATAGCCTGAAATTTCAATCATTGTAAAAATCAATAATTGCAATATATTTTGCCTTTTTACTGCAAGTCATGAAAATTAGACACATGAAATTCAACTCTGATTGTATTTATCATATTACACACAATGATATTCAATAAATAACTGAGCAAAGTCTGGTACTCCTATGCTCCTTAGCTGATTTAAATATGGAAATTTTGTTTGAACAAAGTTTGTTGATAAAAAAAAGTAAATTTATATCGGAAATAATTAACTTCTGTAGCAATCAATTTTATAAAAAGACAATTACAAAATTAAACAAAAAATGCAAAATTCGGGATAATATACTTAACATTTTTGTACCATTTTGATTAAGATTTAAGTTTCTCAATGCCAGATATTCATTTAAATATCTTTATTTTTATCTAAATATATTTTTACCAACATTCAGCAACAAATTTTGTACATCCTTGGTACATCTAATTTTAAGTGAGAATTAAGACATGTTAAAATCTTTGTCTTTATTAAATGTCTTTGGAAATTTGCAAATTTATTTTGTTGTTTTTATAACAAGGTTGAGTTTTGTATGTATAAATTTCATTTGGTGCTACAGCAAGTCCATTTTTTGGTTTTGTACTTGACAAAACAAATATTTATCAACAAAGTAAATCAATGCATGGAAACTCTATAGCTGGCTATTCGTTATTTTTAATTTAGAACTCAAAATACTGTAATAGGATAGTTTTTAAAGATTTTAGAGAAAATCAAGAATAGATGCTATACCAAGCAGATTATGCATTATGATGATGGCTAGTCAAGGCCGTAGCTAGAAGTGAATAATAAAGGGGATTGGGGGAGGGGGGGGGGGTTCTTTTTTTACCTATGATGCAGAAAGATAAATTAGTGCATATTTACACTGTACATACTATGTTTCTTATTAAACTGTTGTAATAACTTCATTTTCTGCTAAGAAATGAATAATGAAAAATTAGAGTTATAACTAGTGCAATATTAAATATGTTAGCTTCATATTTGCACATAGGATGAGTGGTAAACACTTATAGTAACAATTTATATTTCTGCAAAACTGAAAGGTCCTCAAGACTAAATTAGAATTTTAATCAGAAGTTCATTTGGATTTTCGGAGCATAAGTTCATTTAGTGACCTTGGAAGCTTTTCCCAGTGGGAGCTCAAAATGTTTTTTTTTTCTTTTTTTTTGGGGAGGGGGGAGGGGAGCCTTCCATAGCACCTCCTTATCTACGGCCCTGCAACCAACTCAGTGACATTTCATTACAGAACAATAAAAACTCGTGAAAGAGAACAAAATCATAAAACCTCCCCAAATATTATTCTTCGAGCGGTGGCATGTAGCAGTGGCAGCTCTTAACAGAAGAAATAATCCAATGTATAATCGAATGAAAAACAAGTTGATTGATCTGGATAATGCACATGCAATTAAAGAAAAGAAGAAATGAAATGAAGAGAGGCAGAGTTGCTTAGGGCAGCAGAGCAGAACATTGTTTTGCTGATGGGCTTGTATTATGAGCCGTTATGTTATTGTTTTAAGAAAATCGAAATGATGTTCAAAATAAGTCAGGATAGAGGCTTCTAATATTTGTATGTGAATCTGGATAGATATCTGAAAATTAACTGTACATGGTGTATATACCTGTGTTTTCGTTTCATTAAAGTGAATTGTGATTTTTATGAAAATAGAGGATAATTAAAAAGAGTTTTAGTTTATTTAAGCACAATGTCACAGCATACATTTTCATAGTTTCTTAATCTGAATATTTACTTACGCCTAACATGGCCGCAATAAGTTAAATCTGGAATCATCACCTTAGCATATTGTTACATCATAATAAATAATCCAACATTTAAAATTTTAAAAATTTAAATTTATTTCCATTTAAATTTTAGTTGAAATATCCCTTTTCAAAATTTAATACATCAAAAAATGATTTACAATCTTCCATAAATTGAATCACTTAAGTTTTAAGTCTTTAAAAATGATCCTTTGAAAATAGTTACTTTTCTAAATCATGATTCATTAAATTTCTTAATGTTTTAAACACTGGTAAAAAATGATCTCTGAAGTTTATAACATTTGATAACTGAAAAAATTAACATCTTGAAAAGCTTTATCAGTTTAATCAATGATCTTTTAAAATTACAAGTACTTTAAAATATACAATTCAATATATCAAATAATTCTTACTTTCAATTTATCATCTTTTGATCTAATTTAATACTAAAAGTGATAAATCAATCTATCTTTACAACTTAATCTTCAATGTGTAAAATTAGATAGTCGTACATGATGTGTACCATTTTCTTTTTATGCTTAATAATACAAAAAAAATATATATATTTTTATTTCTGATTTTTTAGCATACTATCTATACTCAATAGATAGATTATATTGATCTGGTTATTTTGACATAACTAACACCAAAAATGATTGTATATTTGCTGAGATATTTAATTTTATGTATTTCAGTTTTTCTATCTTTGAAATATTTGTGCTCAGAATCTATCTGCCATGACGGCAGAAAATTGTGTTGTTCTTTTCAGAATCGAGGCCATTTTCGTTATGAGGAAGCAAATGATGCTTAAAGTTCATTCATCCTAGCATTTCTAGGGAAATGCTAAAACTTAGAGCACTTCTGATTGGCCGATTTCGAAGAGAGGGAAGAGTAAATATTCTGTGCTGTGTCAGTCATCAGAGGATTAGTGAAGAGAGACAGCGTGTGTTTTCCTCCGTGCAGGAGCTTCCTGTCATGGGGGATTTTGGAGTTTATCGCCGGCTTGAGAGGAATCATCTTCTAAGGAGAGGAGAAGTCTTCAAAGACCGTTCTGCTAATAAGGTATTTGTATCCTATATGGACAGGGCTCTCAATATGGACACCCCTAATATTTTTAAAGGTAATAATTTTGATCGAGAGATGGCTAAACATCTTCGCAAAGAAAAGCAGTTGATAATTAAGTCTGAAAATGTAAAAAGGTGCACTGTTTGCCATTTAGGAGGAAACTTGTTATTTCGAGATGTGCTGATCTTAATTACTTATAAGCTTAAATTCTTATTAGATATGGTAAAATTACATTAAATGTTGAAAAGTGGAGTATTTTAGAAAGCTAAAACACATTTTTGATTCCTATTGCATATTTTGCTTAAAATAATTTTCCTTATTCATTTCGTACAAAATTTAGTAAAACTACGCCCGGTTCCCAATATGGACAGCTTATGTCCCCCATCGACTACAACTGTAAGAGAGAAAATTCGATGTTTCCAAGCAATAACTTGAGAAGTCATCAAAGTGGTAAAATCTTTGTTCAACAAGATGCTATTTGAACAATCCCCCAAAAACCTTCCTCCAAAAAACCCGTGCAGAAAAAAAAAGAAGTGGTCACATATTTTTGGAGTCCTATGACTTGTACATGGAGGTGAAAAAAATACATTTTCCTTAGAGTGTCCGTATTGGGTACAGGTACCTTATTTCAAAAAATTCCAAAATATTGTGTGAGAACTAAGAATCTTAACATCTTTATCGTGCTGTATGGTTTTATCTAGCGTCTAGCGGTCTATGCTGCTCAGCATTATCTCAGAAAAGTTGCAACATTTTCAACATGAAGATTTTGAGGTCTCTTCTAACATATTGAATAAATTTTATTATATTATAAGTCAACAAATTCGTCAATAGTTGAGAATATATTCTGCTTTGACTTTTGACTCTACAATGTTCAGAACTTTAATTCGTCAAATTCGCCAACCATGAGTTCCTGAAATAACACAAGTTTTGCAGAACAATTTAATAATGTTTCAAGAAGATCGATGTTATGCTTTCCATCTTGGTATGTGCTTAGATTTACCGCTTCTGGAGTAAACATTATCTATGTTGTTTTTATGTGAATCTTTTAGTGACTTTTCAATAGTTGACTATCTTCAAAATAGTAGTACCTATCAAAGACATTCTTGAACTCAAATATTCTTCACCATCTAATAACTTTCAGTTTAAGTGCTAATCAATATTGTATTATCAAATAAAATACAGTAGTAGACTCCCTAATATCCGCACTCCTGAAATCCGCACATATTTTACGAATGTAAACAATGAAACATTCAGTTCAGATATAGATGCAAAATTTGACTTTTAGTTTTATTATCAATTCCATACAATTTTTAATTTTTGTTAAGGTTATTGAATTCATGTTTATTCATGATGAAAGAAGAATTTATTTCTGAAAAAAATCAAGATATTTCTGGTATCATTGGTAATGACAATCTTGCCAAATATATTTATGCATTAATCAAGCTTTTTTAGTTATTAAGTCTGCCTAAATCTGAAATATCTACGTTATTTTATGATCCTGATGTGAATTAGTAATGTATCTTTTTGAGGCAAGTTTCAATGATTAATTTAGGAAAAACGCTTTCCACTATAATGAATATTTAATTATACATTATTGATTATTAACTTGACTTTTGCTTTTAGTGTTTTAATAATTTTAAAAGTTATCTATATTTATTTTAGTGTATTACTTATTTTAATATTTTAGTATATTGTAAGCATTCATTATACTTTTGATTTCATTATTAATTACATTCAAATTACTTTAAAAAATATATATAAACAAAGCATTGACCAGAAATCCACAAAATTCTAAAATCCGCACAACCTCTGGTCCCAAGCCGTGCGAATTTGAGGGAGTCTAGTGTAGTATATCATACTGATCTTTAAAAAAAAATCGTGCATTCGGGCTAGCCCTATTAATTAATATTGCAAGTTCTAAAAAGTAAAAGTTTTTGTGTTTAAATGTTGCTCTTCTTGATGTCTACAACATATTGGATGAGTTTTCCTACTTTTTATTATTTAAATCGTCGATAACAAGAATAAAATGTTCAATAGCTGATTTATACAAGAAAATATAAATTACTTAATTACATTTTAATGTTTGGAAACCAGAGGTAATGATTTTTTTCTTTAAGATTACATTCTATTATTTAGGAGAATTGGATTCCTTTTTATACACTATGCGATCTGGCCATATATGAGGTTTTGATGCTGAGATTTTTTTATGCTTTATTAATTTATTTGATTTTTCATAATTTAAATTTAAAATTTTAAGATAAGTATTGAAAACCTCCCACATCCTAAGCCCTTATATAACTTAACCCCTTGAGGGGCAAGCAATAATATATCTAAAATTGAATTCTCACCAGAAAAATCTAAAAAAATTTTTTTAAATAAGAAAAAAAGCAATTTTTTATATTTTGCCACCAAAGATAAAAATATAAGATTTTGTTAAAAGTTTCTAGAGAGAATCTTGTTTAAATTAGGTGAGAAACTATATCCCACCACCTTTCAAGCAGTTGAATGAAACTAAAATTTAATGATTTTATACCCAAGTCCATTTTGTCAGAATTTATATTTTTAAATGGAAAAATGAAAACAGTGGAAATGTAAAATAGTGAAACTGCAACAGAACACTAAGATTTTCACCAATTTCTTAGGAAATTCAGATATTGTAAAAAGAATATTTCTATCCATTCGAACATTTAAAAAAAAATTTGTAAGCAATGTAAATCTGGTTCATTGAATTGTACCTAAAAGTTTGCTTTAAAATACAGACATTTAGTTACTTTTAATGTAGAAAAAAGTATAGCCTCTATTTGCTGATGTATTTGATACAGTTAAACCTCTTATTTTTCAAAACGATTGCACCACAGATAAGGTTTTAGCTTAAAGAAGCTATTTTTGGTTTGTCGGTACCTATAAAATTAAATTATACTCCGGAAGGACAAAACCACAATAAAACAATCTGATTTTTATTGGTTTTGTCAAATTTTACACATATTTCGTAAAAAATATTTCTACCTTTCCGAACATTTGAAATTGTCGTAAGGGGTGCAAAATCTGGTCTATTGAAATGCTTTTGAAAGATTGGGATGAAATATGTATGTTTAGATACTTTTAGTATAAAAAAATATCTTGTTCATGAGTCGCAAAGTGACTTCTCTTTGTCATATTTAAAAAAAAACAATTACATCATTGATTAAACGAAAGATAACTTTAAGAGCATATTTCTGGCTTGCTTATCACTAAAATTGCACCTTAGAGGGACACTATTAAGGGAAAAAAGTGATTATTAGTAAAACAACCCTTTTTTAACCTAAAAGTGCGATCTTTCAAAATATGTGTTTCAAATTGAACTGTTCAGAGCAGTTTGGTTGATTTGGATTTAAACAAAATGACTGTGTGTGTACAAGCTTTTTCGTTCTCAGAGCACCAAAGAATTGACATTTTGATGAGAGAGTTTTGCTTCGTAACTAATCTCTCTGAAACTAATAAAAAAATTAAAGTTCTGAGCTTCAGGTATGTCAGGAGCGACCTTGGACCAGATCCACAAAAAATTTTAGCTTTACAGATGTTAGATTTTTATAGCCATCACAGACACACAAACAGAGCGATTTGTTCTTTTATTAGTATTCATACATACACAATGGCAGACAAAAAACTGCATCACTTGTCCAAAAACAGAAAAGTATGCAAATAATATTCTTTAATTTGTGTTATGTATAAATTGTGTTTCATTAAAATAAACTTCTATTAATAATTTACCATACAAAATAGTTTTTTGAAATTCATAAGGAAAAATGCATTATTTTATAAAAACATTGAACGAAGTATTTAACCACAAATGAAGAAGAAAATACAGTTCACATTACCGAGTCATGTTACATGAATGTTGATGTGTCATGCATAAAAGGATAACTTTAATACTTTTCAGATTTTCCCCGCAAGCTATGTTTACAGCCTTAAAAAAGTCCGGAGCTGGAAAAAAAAACCCTACAGAATTTAATGGTGTCCTGTTTCATAATACAAAACCTTAATGTTTTCCTTTAATTTTATCTTGGTAACTTTTTTTTTTTTTTTTTTTAAGCAATTTTAGTATTTTATACAAGTCAAAAAGCTATAAATAGATTAAGATCAGGACTATTCTCAGTTTTGACCATAGCATCCCCCCCCCCCCCTCCTGTACCTAAAGTGAGGGAACAGAAAATTATTAATTTATGTTGCTTTGTGGGAATAAAAACTTGCAAATGATACAAGAAAATGCTTTTTGAATAAGTTATATTCAAGTTACTGGTTTTGCTGTATGACAGTTTTAAATCTTGTTAAAAGATGCACAAAATACACTATCCTGCACTTTGAAGTTATTTTAAATTATATGATTTTAAATATTCTTTTAAGATATCAATGAAAACAGAAGTTAAGTAACTAATTTGGGTGACTAAAAATATCAACATCAGTTTTTACTGGTATCAAAGTAGTGTAAAAAGTCAGTTATTTAAAGTTCAGAAAATGCATTTTAAACAAGACTTATTACTCTGTTAAACAGCGAAATTGGTAAGTAAAATATAATTTATTCACAAATTATTTTATTGTATAATTTGAAAACTTATTTTCACAACATAAAAAAAATTAACCTTCCCCCATTAGGTGTAAGCCTATCTGGAAAAAGTCTAGTATGAGCCATGGACCAATCTGATAATAGTCCTGATCTTAATCCAATTGAAACTTTTGGCTTGTAATGATTTTGAATGATGTTTTGGCTTGTAACCAGATCCCTGGGAAGCAGTCAGCATCACTCCTGGAAAATCTTTAAAAAAATAAAAAATAAAGTGATTGTTCTATGCATGAACACAAATAGTCATGTAATATGACTCAAATACATGAAATTTATTGCCTACGAGTAATTCCATGTGAAATCAACCAATAAAAAAAAAAAAATTATGTTAATGTTTTAGATTGTTCTGGTTTTTTACCAGTTTATTGTACTTACTTATGAGATTAAAATTGTGAAGTTAAAATTTTTTTCGACAATTCGTTTTAAAGTTATAAATTTTTGAAATTTTGAAAATTTTACAAAATTTGTAGTCTTGTAATTTTTAATCGGCTATAACTTCCAAACTATTTAATCTGGAGAATTAAAATTTGCATCATTTTTTTCAATTTTTTATGGTGTTTCGTAAGATATATAACATGACCAAATTACTTAATTTTTTAATATTATTTTGTAAAAAAATTATATAATTTTTTTAAAAAATTCAAAATCGGAATTTGATTTTTTTGAAAAAATTATATTATGTTTAATACCCTTTTAGCAACTTTTATGCCAAATTTTATGATGGAACTCCTATGGTGTCATACAGAAAAAAAATATTTTCTGTATCAATGTTCATGTAAATCTGTAATAAAAAATACTTTAAGGTATGATGCACAGTTTAGCTCGAAGTGTTACTTACATGAAAGCAAATAAAAATTTGAATTCTTTAAGAATAGTTTGTTTTATTAAAAGACAAATAATAAATTTTAGATATTTAATAAATAAATCTTTTTTCTTAACAAATTACGTACTTAGTTTGGTGCAGTGGAGCTCAATTTCTTTGGGTACTGTGATGTTCTGCCTGTTGCAGTGACTGGATGTAGTTTGCATAAAGTATTTTGGTATTGTCAAAATGTCCGATTTTCTAAGAAAAGTGAATGACAGAGATGGTCCGCTTGGATGAAGGAAAGAAACTTTAACATCTTCTTCGACCTGATCTTTTGTGAAAACACATGCCACCCACCACTCATTCTCACAGGCACAAGCAACATACCCCACAATTTCTTCAAAGAAATACCTTTTACTACTTTTACATTTATTTTTAATAATATGTGACTCTCCAATAGATGTTAATGATGCATTCAAATTATCAAAACCAGATTCCACATCCATGAATTCGGGGTCATCCTTACTTCAACCTAGTTTTGGATTGTCATCATTTGGAATGTCTGAAAAATTAGTATCAATGTCATTTCCACAATTTGAGGGATCCTTTCCTTACCTAATTGTAAGCGGCAATGAGTGCAGATTTTCACGCCTTTTTCAATGCCATATTTTAATGTTGTCATCCACAATGTAACATTTCTTAAATTTTTACTGACCTAGTGTTCTTGCTTTTTGAATGGATGACAAAATTTATTTCATTTTTTATCCATTTTCAGTTTAAAGCCACTTCCCTTTTAATATTTTATAACACAAATCCGCATTCAACTCAATGAAATAATAGTAAAAAAAAAAAAAAATGTCAATACAAGTTATAAACAAACAGCAGTTCTCAAGTTATAAACAAACAGCAGTTTTCAAGTTATAAACAAACAGCAGTTCTCAAGTTATAAACAAACAGCAGTTCTCAAGTTATAAACAAACAGCAGTTCTCAAGTTATAAGCAAACAGACTTGAGATAGTGTGCCACTACAGAAGATCTTAGAGAACACTGACGATTTCAAAAGCCTTGTAGGAAAGGCATGCAGATTTCAGCAGAAAACAAACATGTTACTGTTTGAGTGTGACTCATTGTGATTGTTAAAGCATTCAACTTCAAGAGTATAATTTGTATTGTTGAACACTTCTTTGAGATTTTCTTTCGTTAACTCATTTATTACCAATTTATTCATTTTTTAAACAAAATTTAATTAAAAGTAATATTAAATTAAGAATAATTAAAAAACATTCTATTTAAAAATTCCAAGAAAATAAATTAAAAAGTATTTAGCTTGTCAATTACGCAAAGTAATAATTATCTTGATTACTTTTAATTTTTACTGTTATGTGTTTAACAAAATAATAAAACCTAGCGAATTATATACTAAAATTTTATTTGATAATTGAACTTGACTTGCATGAATGAGAAATATGAACATTGGAAACAAAAATAGACTACCTTTTATAGTGAATTTGCTTTTTAACAAAATATAATGAGATTTTTTTACAGAAATTGGCCGATCATTGATATAGAAAATATTTTTTTTCTTTATGATACCATAAGAGTTCCATCATAAAATTTGGCACAAAAGTTGCTAAAAAGATGGTAAATATATTTTTTTAAACAAAATCAAAAATTCCGATTTTGAATTTTTAAAAATTTTATATAAACTTTTTACATAAAAAATATTTTTTTAAAATAATTTGGTCATGTTATATATATATCTTATGAAACAGCATAAAAAACTGAAAACAATGACTTAAATTTCAACTCTTTATGTCAAATAGTTCCCAAGTTACAGCAAATTAAAAAACACCAAAAAATACAAATTTCATTAAATTTTTAAAATTTCAAAAATTAATAACTCAAAAACAAATGGTTAAAAAAATCTGCAAATTTGCATTTTTTATCTACTATTTTTGTACAACATCTGAGCCAAAAATTAACAAAATCCAAAGACCTGAAATTTTGTCCATTGGTTGGTTTGATCTGGATTGACCCCTACTGCATTTGTGGTTAAATACTTTGTCCTATGTTTTGATAAAACAATGAATTTCTTTTTCAGAAGTTATTTAGCATTATTATGCATTTCAAGAAACTAAATTTTTATGGCAAATTATTATTAAAAGTATATTATGTATTAACATCATTACATTAAACATTTGCACACTTTTCCAGTTTTTCACAGGTGATGCAGTTTGTCTGTCACTGTATGTGCAGTTGCTATTTAATGTGATTATTATTAACACCACAAGAAATAGTAGTTTTAGCTTAAATTTTTAATAACAAGGAATAATTATTGGAATTCACATATAATAGAATTTAAGTTTCATTTAAATTCGCTTATGCAAAAGTTGGTGATTCAGCAATTTAACATAAGAATTTGAAAAGACAGGAATCTCTACAAACTTCTTAAATACTAAATAAGTAATCATATTTACTTATATAACTGTTCATCTATACAGAAAATATTTAATCAATATAAAAGTTAAAAAGATAAAAAAATGGAAAAGATAAACATAACAAATGTTGGATTATGGAATCTATATAGAGAAATATAATCCATCTTTAAAAATAAATACTTGGAGAGAATAAAAATCTGAAAAAGTCCTACAAATTAAAAAACAAAATAAGAAGTCATAACTTTATAATTAAACAGAAATAAGATCTAACTAATGACATACCATAAACCCCATTCCACCTTCTCTACCAGCTGCCGGTAATGTAGCTGATTTTGTTGAGAAACCATAACCTGGCTTTGGAATGGGCCGAAGTGAAGATACAACTGCATAAAAAGAGAATCAATATAAACTAAATTTTACAAAATTTACACAACACACAATATCTTATACATTTTAATTGTAAACAACTACCACCTTTCCTCAACAATTTTATACCAAATAATCAAGAAGTTCTTTTTTCTGCCCTTTTACGATTTAAAATCAATAGCATCTAAAATTACAACAAATCAAAACTTCAGCCATTACCAATCATCCAACAGCTTGTGTACAGTTTACACACTTTGTCACATGTAGTATAATCTAAAACTAAAAAGGAAATAAAATTGCATCTTATTTCTCATTTTAACAACTTTTCTCAACATAGTGAATGAATGGTTAAATTCATCACTAAATTCAGTGTATCAGCTTTACCTCAAAATTTTAATACTGTGTCAGTATAAAAGTTTATTTATATTAGTAAGGCAGTGTCACTTGAGTGAGCTACTAGGAAGTCATATCCAGGAAACTAATTCAAGAATTTTATGGAGAATATTTTTTGTCAATCTTTCATTGTAACTTAAAATTCTCTTAGGGTTATATTATTTTTCTAAAAAGAAAATTTTTTCATATTAAAAACTCTGCAAATTATATGCAAAAAAACTTGACAAAATTTGTGACTGTTTTTATAAAAACCTTAATTTTTCTACGAATATACATGCTATCCACATACAAATGAACACTTTATTACAATAAGTAATTTAATCATAATCTACAGTTTCAACGCTTTTGATACATTAGTTTTGACAAGGTTATCCAAAAAATATTTGCTCTTTTTCAATTTTGTTGACAGCTCCCAATGGAGTTTTGAGAAAGTATCTTCACGGTACTGTATGACCTGTATTATGTTTACAGATCTTGAGTTTCAGAACGATAGTATTTTTCTATTTATTTAACAAAATGTCAAAAATCACAAGTGGCTAGTCACCTTTGGCAATACAGTGTATACATAGATATATCACTGAAAATTATTTAAACTTAAATCAAGTTTATTTATGCTCATTTTAATAAACATATTAATAAACATTAATACAAGAAATGACAAAATTTTACCTATAATCGAAGCATTATATATATAAAACCCCTTCGTGTATAACAATTCCGGGGTCAACCTATCCACGAGAAAAAGAAACTCATTCACCAATGAAAATGTTTTGTAGTCGTAATGGAGCGTTCTCATTGGTCAGATTTACAGTAGGAGCTGTAAATGACGTCACTACATTTTACTTTGCTTTGAAATCTTTCCACGATTTCAAAAAGCATATTTAATTACTTTTTAGTAAAGGAAAGCGAAGGTACGTTTTAAATTCAATATTGTTAAAATTTTTATATTCGGGTTGCTTTAATTTTTTGAAATCTTTTCATGATTTCAAAAACAATATTTAATTAAAACTTTTTATTTAAGCAAACCGCGGGTGCGTTTTAAATTTCATTATAATCCCCACCCCCATCTACCAGATAGTTTTGCTATAGTTTTAAATGCAGATTTCTGTTGAAATTTTTCTTTTTTTTTTTTTTCTTCTTTTTAGGTTTTTTCCACTTCAAATTTAATTGTTGCATTTATCAAAATTGTTTCAGCCTAAAATGGCTATGATTGACCATAGTTGTTTTAATTTTTTTATCATCCTTTAAAAATGCAAACACATCATTTTGACGGGCTATCTTCTAGTTATAAATAGTGAAATAAGAAAAGATTCAGATCTAAATTCCTTAATTTTCTCTAAATAAGAACTATAACAAAATTAGTGAAAATAATTAAAATTCTATTTATGAACTAGAATGCTAGTATATTTAGAAAGAAAATTTTCTGAACTTAAAACACCTCCAATTTTAATCCAGATTTTTTGGAAACTTAACAGCCATTAATGTCTGAATCTGCAAAGAAATTAATGAATTTTGAAATATTAAATATCTAAATATAATAGACATATTTCAATTAACAAAATAAATATGAATGTAGACTATATCAAGCCCTCCCAATTTATTATAAACAAGATCATTCAAAGATAAGTATTTCAAAATGAACACAAAAATCATAAGTTAAAATAAGACTATTTACCATTATAACTAGGTGTATTTGAACGGCCTAGCGAAGAACGAAACCCAGAACTACGGTCAAATTCATCGTCCTCCCAAGGTCTAGGTCTGTCAATATCTCTAGACGGGGCTAAAATAAAAGTATTTTACAAGTGTATAAAAACTAACATAAAATACAACTTCAGTACTCAATTTTTCGAAATCGATATGAAAAAAACAACTCATGCAGCCAAATGTAATACACATATTTTACTTTTTAATTGTTGCATTTTTACATGACATATTTTTCACTTTGTTGTTATGAGGATTTTAAAACAATTGTTAAGTTTCAATTAAAACTTATTTTAAAATATATAGCACAAGACAAACGATGAGTTCTCCAAGTTCAGATATTGCCTTTCCCTTATACAGTATAAGACCCATTATTCGGAATTCCAAAATCCAGAAAGTCCCCCCCCCCCCCCCCCCCAAAAAAAAAAAATAAATAAAAATATTAATTTATGCTAAAGTTTTGCAATTTTTGAAACTTTTTTAGATTTGTTTAAAAACAAAATTAATTTGAAAAATGATATTAACAATTTTGATCAATACTTAATATATTTTTTCTTTTTATAAAGGGTAGAAATTTTTAATTAAAAAATATAGTTTGTCAATTTCATTTTGTTATTTATTCATTGTTATTATCGATTAGCACAGAAATTTCTGTTCAATAAAAAAATATACAGAAAGGTAAGCTTTCATATTTTGCACATGATTGTTTCAATTTTGTTATTTTTGTGATTTTGAAAAATACTTTAATTCCAAATTTCGAAAATAAGGGAGGCTATAATTCTATTTTTTTTTTTTTTTTTTTTTTTTTTTTTTTTTTTTTTTTCATGAAACAACATTTATTAAATATTTATGAAATTCTTTTTTATCTGAATGATGTAGTCGTAAAGAAAAAAAGAATAGAGTTTTTTGATAAAATGATATAAAATTATTTCTTCCCACAAAAGGGGAAGCCTTTGTTGCAGTGATAGAGGCCCTGAAGAGGCCAAAATGCACATGACCGGCATGGGATGGGTTTCCCTATGTAATGTTGCCACCGGCTTGCAATCACTCAAGGATGTGCACTGCCCAACGCATGCCACACACCCTGAACCCAAGAGTGTGGTGTCCAGTCGAAGAAACAGAAACCTCACCCAGCTCGAAGAGCCAATCTGTCCATTTTCTTGGTTCCCCTTTTAAGAGCCCACAACGAGCTGCTGGGCAACGACGCCTATAGAGACATCGAGGCCCACAACCTATATGCTGAAGATTCACAAGAGGGAGTTACTCTCCAGAAATGCGTTTAATGTCTAATACAAGAACAGTAAGAGACAAGATAGGATGATTCCCTAATTGATAAAATGATATTAGTTACTATTTTTTTTTTTTTTTTCCTCATTGCTACCATTAAACAACGAAATAAATTTTTAAAATGCAAAAGAAATTTCACTCATAATCTACATGGGATTGTTTAAATTTTGTTTCTCATAGAATTCTGGAAGGACCTGAAATCTAGAAAATAAAATCAAAAAAGCCTTTGGTCCTGAGTATTCAGGATAATAGGTCCTGTACTGTAATTAATGTTCTGATAAAATTAATAATTGGATATTAGCAGCATGACTTTAAATTCTCATATTTTAGGAATTAAAAAAAAAAAAAAAAGTAAATATAGAATGAAAATATTTTACGCCACTGGAAAGGCTGTAGAAAACTCAAAATAAAAAAATCCCTGTCGGCTTGGCTTATAGGCAGAGGTCGATTTCGAAGAGTGCTCATTTCAACATCAAAAAACAAAATTTGATTACAGATACCTCCAGTTTAATAACTTGATTCGGCCACTTTTGAAAAAATTTTAATTTAATTTTTTGTAGAAAGGAGTTTTATTAAAATCGTCTTAAGCTAAATTCGACTCAAATGCCCATTTTGACAACCTATTTTAAAATGTATTCTGATTTTATTAAAAAATCGACCAATACGGCACATTATATAGTTCCTAAACAAAAAAACTGTCAATTGAATGCGTTTGAGAGCAAAATTGAAATTAAAAATGAGTTATAAAATAACCAAATTGTTATTTGAATACAACCTCAATTCTTTATCATGATCGCTTCGGGAAATTTTGCGCGAAGTGTCCACTTTGACAGCATTTTAAAAAATATATTCAGCCTTTATCAAAAAACTGACCAATGCGTCACAATATATAGTTTCTAAATAAGAGGACCTGTAAACTGGATGCGTTTGAGAGCAAAAACGAATTTAAAAATGAGTCAGAAAAAACGCATTTTGTTATCTTCCTCAATCTTTCAATCACCATAATGTCGGGAAATTCTGTTTAAAATACCTTTTTTGGCAGCCTTTTTTTAAATATATTCTGACTTTATTGAAAAATCGACCAATACGGCACATTATACAGTTACTAAATAACAGACAAACTATCAATTGAATGCGTTTGAAAGCAAAATTGAAATTAAAAATGAGTTATAAAATAACCAAATTATTATTTGAATACAACCTTAATTCTTTAGAATGATCGCTTCGGGAAATTTTGTGCGAAGTGTCCACTTTGGCAGTATTTTAAAAAATATATTCAGCCTTTATCAAAAAATTGACCAATGCGACACATTATATAGTTTCTAAATAAGAGGACCTGTAAACTGGATGCGTTTGAGAGCAAAAAATGAATTTAAAAATGAGTTTGAAAAAACGCAATTTGTTATACTTCCTCAATCTTTCAATCACCATAACGTAGGAAAATTCTGTTCAAAATACCTTTTTTGGCCGCCTTTTTTGAAATATATTCTGACTTTATTAAAAAATCGACCAATGCGTCATTTTATACAGTTCCTAAATAAGAGAATCTGCTATTTGGATACGTTTAAAATCAAAAACGAATTTACAAATGAGTCTGAATATAAGCAGTTTGGATTTGAGGTTTTTTCTCCAACTCCTATTTTTTTTTAATTTATTTTTGTTAGAAGAGTTGGTCCTATGAAAAACTTGTTAATATAAAAGTTGCAGATATTATTGAGAAGATGTAAAATAAATTTAATTATATTTGTTTGCTTGAGAATTGAGTAAGTTATGGATTTTTTTTTCTTTTTCCTCCCCCCTTTTTCTTCTCGTTTTTAATTTTTTTCGTCGGTAAAAGTTGGTCCTATCAAAAACTTGTAAATACAAAAGTTTTAGATAATGTTGAGTACATTTATAAAAAATTTAGTTGGATTTGATATCTTGAGATTTGACGAAGTTATGATTTTTTATCTCCCCAAAACCCTGTTTTTTTCACCCCTTGAGCCCATTTTTAACTTTACCAAAAATCTGTCATGCATAAACTTTTAGCCCATTTTTGAGAAATAATATAAACTTTAAACTGATTCGATATCTATTTTATTTAAGAAGTTATCGCGTTTTTTCGGTTTTCACAAAAACCGTCCTAATTTCCATCCCCTTGGTCCGATTTTGCCCATTAACGAACTCAACCGAGATTTCAAGCTCCTTGATTTTATGTAAAAGTTTGAAGAAGATCTGAGCATAATTATGGAAGTTATCGTGTCTAGAAGAAAGTGATATACACCGATAGATAGATAGATAGATAGATAGATAGGTAAACTTTTTTACTGATGGTAGTTTTGGGGGTCTAGGAGTCATGATCGGTGTAGATCTGCAAAAATTTTTCAGAAATTCCAACATGGGAGACAATGCAATAGGTAGTATTTCATACGAAATCTACCTAAAAGGAGCATATTTAGCATTTCATATAGTGATGAAAAGATGTTATGCTCTCCAATAATACAATGTTAGATTGAGTCAAATATCTGGAGGTATTTTATAAATATATTATTACGGTTAAAACTTATATATCAAGCAATTATTTCTTTCTACATACTCAACAACTAGTAAATCTGCAGATCAGGAGCCTCAACGTCAGCTTTGTACATATATTTTTTAAACACACTTTGGGTAATATTCAACTTCTTGGAAACTTTAAAATTTTCATAGTACTTTATTTATAAGAATAAAATAAGAATTAGAAGTTTTCAGCCTTCAAAAGCGGTAAATTAAAAATTTAGTTATGTTAGGATATTCTGAAATTTTCATGATCTATTATTTTTGTTTTTTTATTATAACATAGCAGATTTTTTCAGGGGGGCTCCGCCCCCCTGAACCCCCTGTAGCCTCACTTAATTTAAATTTGCCACTTTCTAATAATTGTGCTAATGGTTATTGTATATCTTGCATTTCCTTATACATTTTGATTTATAAGGATAAGTAACAGTTTGAACAAATATTTTTCATTATCCTCATACTTCTACATACCTGCCAACCACAAACACCTAAATCTGATGTATCAGGAACTTTTATAAGTGTAAACGTAGTAATCTAGAGTTTTACAATTTTGTTTCCAAAAAAAAAAAAAAAAAAATGTTTTGATTGCATTTTGCAGCAGTTATAGTGGGACAGACAAACATACAGAAGAACAGACTAACAGATGAAAAACAATAAATTTCGTGTCTTCAAAGTAAGCCTTCACTGAAGTTTCGGCAATGGCGTTATTTTTCATGAGTTATTGATATCCATGTTTCTTGTATTTTTAACTACTACTATAAAATACCTGTTTTTGTTCAATTATGACGTCAAATTTTACCAACTGAAATATTTGCTAAAAATTTAATTATTTTTTATTTCTTTTACTTCTTTATGCCCCCATTTTTGTCAGAAAAATTCTTAACGAAACAAATTTCCGTGTTTAATATTTAACAAAGTACTATTTTTATTTTAATTCTGGTGTCATATTTATTTTTTCTTAGTTTGGTTTTTCGAATGGAAATTGCTCAATTGAAACTTATTGCTGTTAAAAAATTATTCCAGATTTTTTTTTTTTTTTTTTTTTTTTTTGGCAACAATAAAGGAAATTGGTTAAATTTTATCTAAAAAATCGCTCGATTCTGTATGAAAAAGGAAATTTTGAATTAAGGAAAATATTTGAATAAAATTAATAAAACATAGCCTATATTCTTTTCTGGGCTATGTTATATTTATCCGCAAAGATAAAAAGACATTAATTCATAAGTTTTGACATTGACTTCATTTAAATTTTCATCCACGCTTTCAAATTTATAGCATTAAAATATAATAAGGATTAGGATGAATGGTTGCTTAGCAACCATTAAGAGAAAATAAAGAAAATGAAATAAATACATTTTAAATAAGTAAATCTCTAAACCAAATTAGTTTATAGTATTGGAACACATTTATAAAAAATCTCCAAAATTTACAGTAATAACTTTAAAAATCTGACAAATGCATATACAAAATTTCAAACAATACAAATAATTTAACTGGTAAATTTCAGTATCCATTTATCATTGAATTCCATTAATGAAATTGTCATTTTCTCTCAAGGGAAAAAAAATTGAAAATCATTGGATTTGCCATAGAAAAGCATTATTGCGCAAAATAAAATATTCTATATTTTCTGAACGAATGAATCAAATCTAACAAAAAACTATACAGCTTAATCCCAGTGCCTCACTAACATACTCAATTTCAAGCCAATCAGATGTTTTTTGCGTTAGTTATCGCGGAACAGACAGACTTGCTGACAAACAATCCAAAAAATTTCTTGTCTCCAAAGTAAGTCTTCACTGACGTTTCGGCAATAACAAATGTCATTTTCTTTTCTTTGTGCTATGTCCATGTCTCATAACTTAAGTGTAATTTACTATCTCGAGTACAATAAGCAGTTAAGTGGTCATTATGTTTTTGGTGTTTGTTTGGCAGGAATTTTTTTTTTTTTCTAGCTTGGCTTGGCAGAACGACCGTCCTGCTTGATCTCTAATTTTAGTTGCTTCTAAGCAGACTTCGAGTCGATTACAAAGGACTGTAATCGATTAAGATTACGATTATTTTCAATTTAAAAAAACAGATTACGATTATGGCTCTATTTATGCAAGTCTGATTACGATTACATAATCGATTATCCAGTTTTTTTATTTCTAGATTACGATTACATTTGGATTACGATTAATATTTTTTTGTTGGATTACGATTAACGAACTAGTCTATTACGATTACAGTTCGATTACATTAATTCCGTAGTCTACATGTTACAAACTAGAGTTACAAATTTACAAAATATGCGTTTCCTTTTATTCATTTTTAAAGGAAAAATAAATCATTTATATTAAATGAGCTATTCTTTTCTATATAAATAATATATGTTTTCCTTTTTGAATATTTTAGAACTGATTTCATTATTATAAGTTTATTTTAAAATTAAGAGCATTTCTAAGGAAGTTTGATTGATAGAATAGGTATGTGTAACATGCGAAATTCTGATTTGAAATTCACGAATACCGGTGTACGTAGAATGACCCCCCTCCCCCCCATTACCTTACATACACATTAAAATTTGGGGGGAGGGGAAACCTGTGTTTCGCAATCCTTTTTTTTTAATGCAAAATTTAAAAATGAAATGAGTTTAACTAAGGTTATTTTCCTCAGAACATTCGTTGCAATACATTTAGGGATAAAAACAAAACAAAATAAAAAAAAGAAGAAAAATTAAATTAAATAAGCTTCTACCAAAATTTTCGAAATGGGAGAATTAAAACAATTCATTCTTTTTTCTTTCATTTGCATGCCTCTGTTCCCTTGAACCACATATTTAAAATAAAATTGAGACACATGAACATTAACAGGCAAATAATAATATAAGATAATGTGTTTTGGTAGGAGTGTATTGGGGGAGGGAAGGGGAGAGGGAGGAAAACAAACCTTTCTGGAGAAAAAAATAACTACCTTTTTTCCTGATTATTTATTTATAACTCATTTAGAGATTTTTTTGGTAGTTTTTAAATAATCAGATAAAGAAAATTCAGTGGCTACATTTCAAAATTCAGGGGTTCGTCATTGAATTTGCCGGCGCATATGTTAGAAGAATTTTCCAACAACTAGGTATCATTACCATTGTCCTTCACCCTAAAAGAAATCCTACTTACACCCGTATATTTATTGACAAACCAGTCTTACTTTCTGTTTTTGGGGGGAGGGGGATTCTGATACAATAAACACACACATATATATATATATATATATATATATATATATATATATATATATATATATATATATGATCAATCTTTTATTATTGGAGCTTTTGTAAGAAAACTGATCTATATGTTTAACTTATCCAGTTATATTAAAATACAAATTTTGAATAAACATACTTTATACTTATGATTAAAAACACTATATAGTTAATTTAATGCAAAAAATTCCTTTCACTACAATTTTAAAGAAAAAGACAAGATATAACTATGCGATATTTCTAAAATAAATCCACACAATATGAATATATCTATTAAATTACCTGCATGTGGTTGTTCAAATTGGACTTTATTTTTATGGAGGCCCTGACATTTGACGAGCACAATTTATATTTGTATTTTAAAAATTTCATGCCTTTTTCATTCAAATCTGATACAGATTCCGTGAAATAATCTTCAATTTTTTTGTTGTTTCTCTTAGCCATCTCTTTCTCTAGAACCTTGTAAACAACTACTTAAATATAAATAACCACTAAGAAATCCAGAATGCGAATGAGCTGTTAGATAAATTGTCACATGCAACTTAAGCATTTTTTTTCTTTCTTTTTTCCCATTTTCTTTATTCTCCGATTCCCACATTTGAAAGACGGTGATGTCTATCCCATTGTTAAGTGCCCATAATAAAACCATAAATATAGTATTTTTCTTTTTTTCTTTTCTATCCTTTTATCACTCCCACTCAACACAACAAGATCCCTCGAAGACCTCCCGAAGTCAGACTATTTCTATGTTTTTATACTATAATATACCATGAGCAACCCTCTATAGCGTTGACTACATACAGTGTAAAGTATGCATTCTGTTTCAATGGAACTGCTCCCTGACCTATGACCTCTTCTCACTTTTAACTTTAGGGGCGATTTAACGAGCTCCAAACGTCGACTACTCTTTCCTTGGTGCAATGTTTAATTCACCGACCAAGTCTTTTATGGATATGGCAAAATGAAGAAGGAAAAAAAAAGATGTAATTGTAAAACATAATCGTATTTTTGTACTCTATTACGATTATATAGCTTTTTGATACAGATTACATTGCGATTATCTGCATTGCGATTACGATTAGATTATGATTGTAATCAAAGGGAAATCTTTTGATTATGATTATATCGCGATTATTTCGAAATTAAAATTTACGATTACAATTACAATGCGATTACGCAGTTTTTGTAGTCGATTATAATCGATTACGATTACACGATTACGATTACTCGAAGTCTGCTTCTAAGGTTGAGAAATGAACCTGGATTGAAACACATTTTTTAAAGTGAAGATTCATTGCAAACAAATTTGAATTATAGGACAAATCCTCCAAATAGATGTATCATTGCTAATCAAAGATATAACAAATGTGGTTCATATTTAAGACAGCACTAATAATAAATAAATTTATGAGTTGATTGCATTTTAAAGTCATTAAAAACTATTTTTAAAGCACAAAATATTCTGATTTCCATGAAAAAAATTTTAAATTATAAACATTACAGAACACTGAATAAACAGCACAGACAAAATTTAATTGAATAAATATTTTTTCTATTTTCTTGACTAGAGAATAAAACAATCTTTTTTAATATAACAAAAAATAAATGGATTAAAACAACCAATTTTAATTCCAAACAGAACTTGGCACACTGTCTTGCATGAGAAAAGTAAAATAGCAGTATTAAGTTTTGCTTATACAAATTAGGTATCAGGTTATGCATTTCGCAAAGCCCTTATTGAAGACATTTAGCAATATAATGTAAAAATCTGAATCTCTAAGTTATTCTAATTGTACAAATTACAGCCTAACAAAAAATTTATATAAAATACTTCACCCACAAAGTTTTAAAAGAATTATTTTTAAATATACATACAAGCGTGAATAGAACTATAGTAGCGTAGTCGAGCAGGTGGTTCTTTATTAGCAGAAGGTGTACGAGAAGCATTTCGAGGGTCTAAGTGAGATTTTTTCCAGGCACGAATTTTTTCCCTTTCTTTAACAGTTTTTAAAAATACCTAAAGAAAAAAAAAATTGAGTAATTATTACCACATTCAAAAATTATCAAAATTTAATAAATGGCTGAGAAAGAGTAAGTTTTAAAACTTTTAAGGGAATAAAGTAAATTGTGTTATTGGTAGACTGCATTAGCTTGCATGAGTGGCTAACAAATACTTTTCATTGTACTCTTTTACTGAGCTTGACTTAGCTTTTACATGTAGAGTCATAACGGTGTTGTTGGTAAACTTCTCTGACAATGAATGTCAGCCACTTTCACGTCTTTAGCACTAAAAAAACTAATCAAGTCTTATTTCACAAGTAATGGGATTTTCAATCAAGGAGCTATTTTAAATATTAAAAAATAAATATTTACTTGGTGGAATATTTCCATAATGGCACCTGTGGCTTTTTAACAGATGTAGATTAACAGAGCATACACGTAGAATGGTTACCATAATGCAGCCACACTGGAATTTCTAAGCGGTGCTTATTTTAAAAATAACTTCTTGTATTTAAAAAATACGGGGTGAACTCATTGAAATTCAATGAAAGAAAATCATTGAAAAAGAACGGTTTTATTTATAATAAATCTTCATAATTAGTTACAGCAAAAAATACACCTTATATTGGTCAGTCTAATTCTCAAGCAAATATTATTTTAAACTAAAATTTACAAAATACTATAAAATTCAATTATTCAAATTATTAAAAGAAATAAAACTGAAATTCACCAGATTTTATAACAGACGCATTTGCAGCAGTGAAAATTTCAAAACCGAAATTGCAGAGCAAAGTTTTACCATTTGCATAATTACATCCATTACGCACAGATACGTTTGGCCTTTATAATATAGATTACTTGGTAAGTGATTATAACTGTAGATGAGGCTATTCCTAATATTTTCCTTTGCAAAAGGAGAAAAATCTATCCCAGTATAAAACTTAAGTAATAAAAGTAAGATTAATGATTAATGCATTAATGAGTAATTACTTTTATTAACAAACTGTTGCCCGAAAAAAAAATACACACACACACATATATACAGGGTGTCCGAAAAGTCTGGAAACGGCCGAATAACTCTATAAATACATATTAGATTGAAAAACGTAAATATATGTGTTAAATATTTTTAAATAAGCTACTCAGTGATACCAAATTTGACCTTTGCAACCGACCCCCTGGGGGTCAGAGGGGGTCCAACTTTGAAATCTTAAATTATAACCCCCATTTTTTATTGCAGATTCGGATTCTACGGACAAAAATATGTTACTTTTGTATTTGATGTTTATTTCAAATCTTCGTTTATCACGGTGTAATCGAGCATATTAAATCGATACATATTCCCGCTTTTCCAACTGAATTTTCCCTAATCGAAACTGATTGGGCCGAATTTTTGACATCAAATTCCTCGTCTTTTGTAGGAATAGCGTTTCCTGAAAATCACCCGTGGCGATTATTTCAATAGTGCTACACTGTTAAAAATTTGACCCATTTGCTGCAGCGTCACTCCACAGCTATTATAGAATATCTCTTTTGTGACCAATGAGAATGCTCCATAACACAGTAAAGTAATCGTTTTCTATAAAAGCGGTGGAGTGACAATGCAGCAAAAGGGTCAATTTTTTTACAGTGTACTTTACTGTGTTATGGAACATTCTCATTGGTCATGAAAGAGATATTCTATAAAAGCTGTGGAGTGACGCTACATCAAATGGATCAAATTTTTAACTGTGTAGCACTACCGAAATAATCGGCACGGGTGATTTTCAGGAAACGCTATTATTGCAAAAGACAATTGCAAATTTGATGTCATAAATTCTCCCCAATTAGTTTCGATTAGGGAAAATCCCGTTGGAAAAGCCGAAATATGTATCGATTTAATATGCTCAATTACACCGTGATAAACGAGGATTCGAAATAAACATCAAATACAAAAGTTACGTATTTTTGTCCGTAGAACTCGAATCTGCAATAAAAAATGGGGGTTATAATTTAAGATTTCAAAGTTGGACCCCCACTGACCCCCTGGGAGTCGGTTACGAAGGTCAAATTTGGTATCACTGAGTAGCTTATTTTAAAATATTTAACACGTATATTTACGTTTTTCAATCTCATATGTATTTTTCGAGTTATTGGACCGTTTCCAGACTTTTCGGACACCCTGTATATATATATATATATATATATATATATATATATATATATATATATATATATATATATATATACACACACACATACATATACACATATATATATATATACACACACACACATATATATATTTATATATATATATAGTTATCTACACTGCTACTAAATAAATCCAGAAAATAAGATAGATTTTATGTTAATTTTACAGTGTATTTTGATAGAATAAATTAAAATGCCCAGATTCTTTGTCCTTTAAAATTTAATAATCAAAATTAAATTTGCACCTGTTTAGTTTATCACCCCAGCAGATATTACTAACAGACTTCAAATTTTAAATAACTAAAATAAAACCAGTTGAAGTAAGCACAACTCTTCTTTGTGCATGTTGGAAGCTAAAACTAAGAATTTCCTCACATACTGGACCAAATCAAAGCATCTTAAGTCAATAACTAACAATATTATGAAATCTCATTTAAAAGTATGTCTCAAAAGCTGCCTGTACAAGGAAAAGTGTGCACTAAAATGAAGAGTTTAATAAATAATAATCATGACTGTCTTTGCAATGGGCCCGACTTAAAAAGAATAACATAGATATGAAAAATCAATAATTATCCATGGATTCAAGTAGGATGTCAATGATTTTTATCAAATGATTTACAAGCAAGAAATCTGATTAAGATCATAATTTCTTTTAAATGTTTGAAATGACTAAGTATTAAAATCTAAGATGAACACAATTTAGAAAGTTCTTTTAAATATTTTGGCCTTATAAATGCACAGAAAGCTTTAAATAATTGTTTTTGAGCTAATTCATTACGCTTGTATGAAAAAAAAATTAAATTTGCAAAAAGCAAATTTTTGCCTGAAATAAAAAAAAAGCATTTCATTTTTAAATATTAAAATCTAAAATAATTTGCATTGTAATAAATCATTTAAGTAATCAAATTATATATTATTTCATATAAAATAAGTACATCAAGTATAATAAATTTCTGCAAGTAAAAAATAAATAGCAAGAGCTTTAATTTTCTCATTCTACTTTGAAAATAATATATTTACAGCAAATTCGATTAAAGAAGAATGACAATTGTTTTGGAGGTATTGTAAAAGAAGGTAATACCATAAAAAACAAAAATAAGCTCCCTCTTTAGCAGACTGGAAGTTCTAATAATTTTAAGGGGACTTATAATTGAAATCTTTGTGAAAAAGATGCAGAAATTGAGAGATAAAATTTATGATTTTTTTAGGATTTACACAATTTTCAAAATAAATCTGATCAAATCAACATTTTTTACTTTTAAAATTCCCTACCATAGAAGCTAAGTAGGTTCCTTTAATAAACTAATTAAACAAATTTAACATAACTTAGGTATAAAAGAAATATGAACAAAATTGATGAAACTCAATATGAATCTATTAAATCTTAGTACATAAAAATCAAGGAAACCATTAATTGCATAATATAGGAACATAGTTCATTCTGATAAAATACGTAATGATATTAGATAAAAATAAATTACTTCAGATATATTCATTTAGAAGATATGGTGTGGGGGGGAAAGGGGGGGGGGTCGAGAAAAAAAATTTCCTGAAAAAAGATTTAAAGCATCAAAAAATAAGCTTGAAGGGAATTTTTTTATAAATGGCACTTTTTACAAAAAATGAAAATTTCATATAGATGCGAGAAGGAGAGTTACTTTTGGTACTTTACGGTAATGAAAATAGCATTCTGATCAAGGTAAGATGACAGTCATTTCATTAAAACAAATTTATTCTTATAAGCAAAATATGCACATGATATTACAATCTTAAAATGAAAATTTTAGTTTCGCTTGAAATATTAAGACAAAATGATTTGGTTTAGAAAGAAAAGTTAGTCCTTTTAATTACCTGCAAATTCCATAATTAATATTTTTTTCCTTCAACTTCTGCACACACACACACAAAAAAGCCATTTTATTAAGTTAATTCTTTAACAGCTCGGTTCTAATGCATTTGCTTTAAATTAAATTCTCAAATTTTCCTTTCATTCCACAGTTAAAATATAAATGAAAATATGTTAATCAAATTACTCAGAAACAAAAAACCTATAGATAAGATTTCTAATAAGCATCACATTTTCATTTTAAAGAAGGAAAAAAAAAAGATACATATATTAAATATGTATACCCTACTCAAATTCTTTAACTTTTTTAAATTTACCATGTAGTATTTAAATTTTTTTTTAAATATTTTTCAGCTTTGTAGTTAGAAATATTTATAAAAACATGATAATTTCATAAAAAAGCAATCCCAATAAGTTATTTTTCATTACTTTTCCTATTCCTGTAGCAATTTTTGAAAGCTCCTCCTCTTCTTTTTTAAGCTGTGGATCCTCAAATTGCTCCTCTTCTTCTTCATTCTCATCATAATCCCTAGAACCACCACTTAAGCGTCTTCTCCTTTCTAGAAATACATTTTATATTGTAAATTCAAAAGAATTGTTAGTGTGAAATACATGCACAGAGAAAAGCTTCCTAAAAAGATTTTCATTACATAAAAAAATTGAATTTTTCTTTAAAACTTAATGTGAATACAGTCAAACCCCGTTAACACATGCCCTGCTTAGTATGTGAATTTTCTTTCATCCCTTGAAACACTCATATCTTACACATACAAAAAAAAAAAATCCCTTTAATAAATGAATGGTTAATATGCGAATCTGTTAAATATGCGAATGAGCTTAGTTCTAAACATACAAGTTTTTAGATGAAGTATTTTCCTAAGCTTTTTATACAACAATTATTTAACTTATTTTTTATACAACAAATTTTTTAAACCCAATTAAATTGAGCATTTTCACCCTCAAAACCACAGACTGACTAGATTTGGACCCCGATCCAAGGCTAGCACAAAACTGCCCAATCAAAACTCTTCCAATGAAATCTCATAAGCAAGACAGTGTTGTGCAAAAGTTAAAGACATTATATCTGCTTTGAAAAACACCTGTTTTCATTTGGAGAATATATAAAACCATAGTGGAAAATTATAGTGGAAATTCAAATTTTTAAAAAATACAGTTACTTGGGAGATTTTTAATAAGCATTTCAGCTAATTAAGAATATGTAAATTAAAAAAATAATTGATATAAAACCTTTTGAAATCCATAAAAACCTGATTGTTCTGTTGTGGTTTCACTTGCTTTTTGTATGCATAGGCTCAAAAAATCCAATTATGCAAAGCAGAATATACCTTCAATACTTTTCTTGCGATTTGTGTCATTTAAAAATATAAGTGTAGACAAAAAGGGAATTAAATTTGTAAAATTATAAATTTGGAGTTAATGTAAGGTTCATTCATTGTGGGCACGGGCTGCGAGAGTAAGCTAGTTTTTATAAAAAGCAAAAATTAAAAAAAAAAAATTTCCCCATAATTAAGAAATGTGACCCTCACACCTCCCCTCCCCTAAACTAGAGTGGAAGAACCGATAGATGGGTCATGCACTACAATCACAGATTCATCACTTGAGTCTTTCCAATTTTGTTTCATTAGTGCTGTAATATTTTTAAAAGAAGAGTCACTTGTCACTCCCAGTGTTATCTAGTCTACGATATCCATCTATGCTTTTATAATCTAATCTAAACTATGGTGGAAGGAGCAAAACGAATTAAACCAAAGGCTCTCTCCATCACTGAGAAATTACAAATCAATACGATGCCCAAACTGTATCAAATAAGTGTGTTTGCCAAAGAAAAGGGCATACCTGAGTCAACTTTAAGGACTTTGTTAAAGAATGGGAATGCCATTGTTAATGAAGCTGTGGTTGGAGGAACAAAGAACAAGAAAATAAAACCCGTCAAATTTGAGGGCATGGAAAAGGCCCTTCATGAGTGGTTTGTTCAAACACACTACGAATTGAAAGTATTTTGCAACTTAGGCTCTAAAAACAATGTATTTAATAGCTAACATTTTTCATTGCATTTTGCTCAACTTCGGCCTTTATTCTAGAATATTGAATGAAGATATTCAAAATTCATGAAAAATTCTTACATGCTACTTAGGAAAAAAAAGACAGTTTGTACACAGTTAAAATTTCTCACCTGGGTCTGTGTAAGGGAAAGGTGGAGCTGGAAAATCATCTCTCTCAATAGGAGGCACACTGTTAGGTCTAGGTTTTGTAGCATCAGGATAATGCGCTAAATTTATAGGCTCTTCATTATTCATATGAGGAGACCGAGGACGAGGTGTAGATGACTGAATAGTATCAACTGAATACAAACAAAGGGAACATCAACTTTATAATAATAGCTTTATACATAATTTGGAGAAAAAGTGCACAAAATGATTAAGATGAAACATTGAAAATTTCACTTACCTAAAACCTGCATTCCTGCAACAAAAGAAAAGAAAAGAGAAGATAAATTTGCAACCAAACCATTTAAAATAATTCAATCAATATAAAAAAAAATTGTACCTTGTTTTGATGATGGCCTAGAGGGAACTCTTTTATGTCTACTACTACCCTCTAAAAAAAAAAGAAACTGGTTACAAAACAAAATGCCAAGTTATTCAATTTATAGACAGACAAAATATTAACTTCCAGTATAGATAAATAAAAACATAAAAATTTCTTAGCAAACCATAATATATTTTAGAAAATTACACAATACATTCTATAAGTTTTCTAAAAAACTTAGCTATAAATATGCATTTTCAGTTACAAAAATAGTTTTATAATAAACTAAAATCATGATTTAACAATAGATTGCCAGTTAGCTTGCCAGAGAATTTAAAAATTGAGAACCTTATTTCATGTCTGAAAAGTTTTGGAATAGAATTTAGCAACATTAATCCTTGCAATGAAATTGTTAATGTTTGTTGAAATTTATTTCAAAAAAAGTTTTAGAATAAGAGTGAATCTTTTGTCCATCAACAATATTGATAGGGACATGGGAAGAGAAAATTGCACCTGGGCAAAATTTCAACTTACCACCCCTCCCAACTTGATGCTAACCCCCCCCCCCCCAAAAAAAAAATGATTTTGGTAGTATGAGTTTGGTGCCCCTTAAATTTCAGCACCCCCTTCACATGGCACTGAATGTTTAATATATATTTTTAAAAAGTATCATGTAAGAAATTATTGAAATTATGGAGAAGAAAAATCACATTTTAGGCCACCTTGAGGTCCCCCTTTAAACCACTTTATATTTTTACAAGCATTCTTCTCTCTCTCTCTCTCTCTCTGTATGTGTATATATATATTGCTATTTCTTAACATTTTCAGATCCTCAAAGTATATTTTTAAAATTTTTATGATGATCCTTTGGCTGAACACGATAAAGGTACAATATGGATAGTTGGTAAACTAAAATTAACTTTAAATTGTTTAATATTTCCAACAGAAGAGATAAAAAAAATACTATTTAACATTAAAAATTCCCAAATCTATTATGGCATTGCAATAATATGTATACACTTTGTTTAGAAAAATGGACGGGGAGGGGGGCAAATTACGCTCATTTCTTACAACCAATGAAAAACAACTTTGAAAAAATTATAAAGCCGGTGGTTCTAGCCTCATTTGGCATAATTGTAGATTTGAGAAAGCAGGTCACCAGGAAAGTTTAGGTAAATGTTATCTTATTATGTGATTTCATTTTCTATTTGATGTGTTTAATACAATGCCAAGGGAGGAAAGTTCTATCTGATGGTGAATAAATTAAGATATTAAGTTTAAATGAAGCTGGAATGTCTGGTTCTAATGTTGCAAGAAAGATATGAAGGTATAAGACTGCAGTTTTCTCAGAAATCCCAAAGATTACATCAGTAAGAATCATATAGGAAGACCGAAATTCTTAACTGTAAGGCAATCCACAAATCCAAATGCTACTTTGCAGATAAAGTCTTTTGCCCAAATTCAAGAACAGTTACAATTACCACGTACAAGTAAAACCATTTTAAGTAAAAATCCCACTGTTCAATTTTAAAAAATTGAAGGAAAACTTCTTTCAAAATACCACAAAAATCCCAGACTTTACGTAAAACATTTAACTAAACAGGCACAAATTGGAGAGGTCTTTTCAGATGAAAAGAAATTTAATTTCGATGGATCTGAAAACTATAAATTCTTTTGACATGATTTATGACAGGAACCGCATTTTTTCAAAGCATCAATTTGGAGGTGGCTCAGTAATAATTTGAGCTGTATTTGCTGCCTGTGGAACCACTCCAATTGTTTTTATGCATAACAAAATGAATTCAGTTATGTATCAAGACATGTTAGGAAATAATTTATTACCCATTGTTCCTCTTATAACTTCAGAAAACTGACATTTCAACAGGACAACGCTAATGTTCATGTATGTATTGACTTTATAATTGTTTTCAACTTTCTTTGTATCAAAAAAGAAAAGGCTATTAACCTTTTATTAATGTAGTTATTAATGAATTTTTTCTTTACTTCTTTGTAGCATATATATATATATATGTATGAAATATCACACGTTCAATCTTTTATTTTTTTTAATTACATATTTTCAAGTGGCTTTATAATTACAAAATTTAAGAATCTTTAAAATGCAAAAAATAGGTTGTAATTTAATTCTTGTACTAATTTTTAATATAATTCTGTTTGTTACTAAAAAAAAAAAAAAAAAAAAAAAAAAAATCAATGTATTGACTTTTTTTATTAAAGCAATACTAAATGTTTCTTTAACCCTTTCGGGTCTGCTGTACTACTAATAGTACATCATCTTTCAACTAACATATTTTTCCAATGTTTAGTAATTGTTTTCAAGGAGTTTGATATTCTATTTTAAAGACTCCTCTTAAAAGCCTGTATTTTTTCCCTAAAAGATAACCCTACAAGTTTAGAAACACTCATTCAAGATGGATGAAACTTCGAATGCATGTCAAACAGGGAATTTTTTTTAAATTTGCTCTCATTATTCATATTATAAATAATTATTATTTTAAATTATTTTTGTAAAATAGGTTATTGTAGCTAATGTTTGATGTATTTTTTGTAATCAAAACCATTGAAAAGTTATGATTTATCAATCTTTGAATATGTGTATTATTAGTAGTACAGTGGTCTTTAAAAGAATTAATTTTACTAAAATATGCAGATTGTATTTATTAATTTTTAGAAATGAAATTTGTAGAAACTTAAGTTGAATATTCCTGTTTAATAACAATATTTCACATTCTTTTTGTCATATAATACTGTAATGCGATATTATTAGCCTATAATGTGTTTTTTTAAAAAAGTTTGAAATCAGTTGAAAGAGTCAGCTTTCAAAAACCAAATTGCAATCTCTGTGAAACATGATCATCTAAGTAATTCATCCACCATGGCTATTCTTTATTTTTAAAAAAGTTGAAACCATCACTTTGCCCAATTGAGGATGTAAGATATGATATTACTGGCCATATGACAGAGAGAAACAAGGTGCAACAAAGGTGCAAATTAGAAGGATGTAACTTTAGAAAATCATCTCTTTCTGAAAAATCTACTTTTGCATCCACGGTGACAAAAATTGCTTCAAAACTTTTCATACCAAATAAGAGGTCACCAGAATATACCAATAAATGAAAATTTTATTTTATTTTATTTTTTTTTTTTGCATTTTTTAACCAGTTTTTTCCATTTAGAAGTGTAAATTGAGTGTCAACTATTGCGAATTACCGTAAAATGGGGTGAATCAACAGCTTTATCATTAAAACTTATCACTTCAACTTTAACGTTAACAAAAAGCAACAACTGATTTTTTAATTTTTCTACTAGAAAATTTGGTCTTGTTTTGTTCTTTACTTTTTAAGCAAAAATGAAACATTTTTTACTGTTTATATATATATTTTTTTAATGGTGTTCTGATTCACCCTGCAGATAGGGGTGAAACTGAACAAATGTTATAATCTTTATTCAGATTCAAACTTTAATATTGTTAATAAAAACAGGTAATAATGATAAGAAAGGAATAGAAACACGTAGTTACTGTGAAACCAAGCCTTTATTTTATATCCAAGTAAAGATATGCCGTTTAAAAATTAGAAAACAACTTTGAAATCAAGAAAAATTTTAATTTATTTAAAGAAATTTTATTTGAATTGCAGAAGTAGAATTTAGTACAAATTCAGCTCTGCTATGTGTTATCCTTTAATAGTAGTCATTGGGTAAGTGAATCTAATGAGTAGTTGTTCCAATCGCTGCATATATTAATACAATCTAGTATGCCCTCATCCCCTGCCCTTAGTACTGTTTGCACCCCTCTCTTTTTTTAATTAGTTTTTCATTTTGAGATGTTTGTGTAATGTTGTGGATGTCAGAGAATAATTCTGTGCAGTTTTTTGAACTAATTTGCTATTTTAAAATTATTTTACTGTGTTTTCCATGTCTGTTGGATTAAGAGTTGACTTTTTTTGTTTAACCAAGTAATTTATTGGCATTTTTGAGCTCAAGTAGTTAGAACAAACAGAATATTGTTACAATACATATTCATACATACGTTTTCATATATTACATGAAACTATTACTGTATAGAAAAATAAACCATGAGAGAAAACATGTTCCGATTCACCCCGTAAATCTTAAACCTCTGATGTTACAAGCCATTTTTCATTTTTTCATTATGTAGTTTAGAAATAAGTAGAATTCAACACAGCATATCGTTTACAGGTCTATCATTAATTAAAAATCCCTTCTCTTAGGTTTAGAATACGAAAAATACTGTAGTTACAAAGTTTTGAAGTTGTTGAAAAAATGAGGTTTTTGAGGATCATCTTTAAGTTTTTTTATATACCCCAGTAGTGGTGCTAACATGTTAAAACTATATTTTCCAACTCTTAATGTTATTACCTTCTTATAAAAAATTTGGCAACTAAAAATATCACATATATTTATAATGAATTTATTTGTATGACTGGGAAGTTGTTGTTCTTATACACCCTGCTGTTCCTATTCACCCCATTTTATGGTACATAATGCTAATTGCTTATTTTTTAATATATCTTTTGCATTTTTCATATATTTTTCAGAATTTCAATTTGAAATTGAACTACATTTTTTACCTTTTTCAGTGTATTGTACTAGTAATAGAATACCCGTAAATGACAAATTGTTCCTCGAAAAACCACTGTACTATTAATAGTACATAATGCAATTCATTAAATAATTATTATATTTTAATAAAACTTAATTTGTCTTTCAGAGCAATACTTTTTCATGTTTAAACCCAAAGAAATTTTTTGGAATGTTAAAAAAAATCGAACTCAAAAGGGTTAAAATTACGAATCAACACAATTGTTCAATATCACTTCATTGATATTTGACATGTATGAAATTCATTTTAAAAATGACTTAAAATGTTAACAGTTTTGGATCTATGTTTTATAGAACTATTTATTTACAAATAAAATAAATAGGTTAAAAATAGAATTGATATACAATATTATAATTTTTGATTGACAATGGAGATTATTAAATTATAATTACAAGTACATTTATAAAATGAGAAAAGTGTAGTGTGTGCAAGTATTCAACCTGAGTCTGCTGGACATCCAGTGAAAGCCATACTAACCAAGCTACAATTAACAATACCTTTTCTTTTCAAAATAAGTATTTAAGTTAATTGTAATATTAGACCCCCATCCCACCTTTTTCAAGAACTAAGAAGCGCTGTATAAAATCCATTGAATGTGAGGCTAAGGAGTCTCTGCCCTACAACTTATATTAAAATAATCAAAATCCGATTACCAAGGTTAACCTTTTGATTAGTCACAACTTTCTGATAAATTTTCAACGTTTATCAAAAAATTTAAAACTACTTGACTACTAAACATGCATAGTTTCCACATAAGAATACCGGCTAATTTTGTTTTGAAAAATAAAAACGGATTTGTGAATGAGTCAAAGTAGCAACTTTAGGTTTGAGAAGTTTTAATACATAATAGAATACCTGGAGGTCGATGAAACTGAGGTGATTTAGGAGGATGAGGTTGAATAGGACGCCGCAAATATCCTTGTGTAGGTTCGGCAGTTAGATAGCTGAATGTATAGACTCGGCTGAGATCAGTTATAAGTGGATCTTTATCAAGAAATATACCTGGACTTGTCCGACCATACTAAAAAAAGAAGTATTAAAAGCATTAAACTTAATACCAACATAAGTCAAAAGAAAACTAAATGATCATTCAGGGCTTTAGATAGCATACTTTTAAAAAGAATCCTATAACCAATGTCTGCATTTATTTAAATATTTATCCAAATGTACATATATATAGAGGCAGACAATAAACCCAACATGGAGTGAAAAATTAGCCGAGGCCAGAAATTGAACCTGGGTTGATAGCGTACTATGCTGTTGCTCTTCCATCTAAGCTACCCTGATGTTCCCCAATATGGTTTATTAGTGGGTTAGGATATCGGCCAGGATAGCTTAGATGGAAGAGTAACAGCACGGTTTGTTGTCGACCCAGGTTCGATTTCTGGCCTCGGCTAATTTTTCACTCCATGTTGGGTTTATTACATTAATTGTGTTTATGTCTGTCTTAATATACATGTATCTGATAAATAAATTCAGACGTTAATTTCTATGTTCTTAAATACAGTAGACTTCCTCAAATCCGCAGCCTAATATCCGCAACTCTAAAATCGTCACATAATTTACGGATGTAAACAATGAAACATTCAGTTCACATATATGGACAAAATTTGAGTTTAATTTTATATCAATTCCATATATATATTCTTTATTTGTAATTTTTGTTAATATTACTGAATTCATGTTTATTCATGAAGGAAAAAAAAAAATTATGATGTTGTTGATATCACTGGTAATCACAATCTTTTTACAAAATATATTTATGTACCTATTAATCAAGCTTTTTTTATTATTAAATTTGGCTAAACCTGAAATAATACTTTAATAATTCACATAAAAATCATAAAATAGTGATGTATTTTTATGAGACAAGTTTCAATGAATAATTTAGAAAAAACACATTTCATCTTTATAATGAGTATTTGATCATACATTATTGATTATTAACTTTACCTTTGCTTTTAATATTTTAATCATTTTAAAAATTATCTAAAAATTTTTCTTATTTTAGTTTATTACTTATTTTAATATTTCATTATATTGCAAGCATTAATTGTAGTTCTGATTAGATTGTTAATTACATTCCAAATTACTAATTTTAAAAAGTAAACAAAGCAATGACCAGAAATCCACAAAATTCTAAAATCCGTATAACCTCTGGTCCTAAGCTTTGCAGATTTGAGGGAGTCTAATGTATATTGCAGATCGATGGATTATTAAAATTATTCTTTGTGTTTCCCGTCATCTTATGCTGTGCGGCTGCTGGCCAATGATATTCCCCAACATGTTTTATTAAGTGAGAAATTAAGTTGGGAAATTAAGTGGGAATTGTTTTATTAAGTGGCTAGGATATCAAGCCAGGGTAGCTTGGATGGAAAAGCAACAGCACGGTATGCTGTCAACCGAAGTTCAATTCCTGGCCTCGGCTAATTTTTCATTCCAAGTTGGGTTTATTTTATTTATTGTATTTATGTCTGTCTTGATATATATATATGTACCTTTGATAAATATTTAAATTCAGACACTAATTTCTGTGTTCTTAAATTCTTTTAGTAGTTTAAATAAAAATTAAAAAATAGCTATCATTGATAAAATTATGAAAAATATGCTAAAAATTGTCAAGATCGACTATCTAAAAAATTTGAGCAGTCAGTGATTACTTTGATTATAACACTGATAAACAAGGTTTCTGTTTCTAACTAAGTATGAGGTGACTTTTATATTTTCGGTGATGCTGCGAAAGAATATGCCATTAAAAAGTTTCCATCACCCACAGATTTAAAAAAAATTCAAAATCTTGAAAATCTGAATTTTGCAGTATTTATTCAACACATATACCTTATGAAATTTATCATTTGGTATTTTAGTATTAAATCAACACTTATAAAGCTTAAAATTAATATTTAAAACATTAAAAAATATAGAAGAATTTGTAAAAAGAAACGATATTAATAAGAAATTTCATACTTTATGTAGTGGTAAATGTCTTATCTGTGGCTGCTCTCTTACAGGTCATTGTTCCGAGTTATACTGACAGTTTAAAGCAGACATTAAGCCTCTTATATTATTACAATAGTATAAATCATCTTTTCTTGAAAAAAAAAATGTCTAATATTTCTTATGTCAATCTCGATAAATAGATATCTTTGTATTGTTTTTCAGGAGATTCCAACCTTGCAATCTTGATCCAAGTAATTCTGAGTTTTTCTTCGATAAATTTAAGTGTCGCACAAAATCATTTAATTCTTTTTGAGTAATTAGGTGTAGTTCTTCATTTATGAAAGGAGAATAGTTCATATCAGATGTAGAGGAAGTTTCAGTTTCATCAATTTTCATTTCTACTGCTGCATAGTCATAAGTAAAATTTTCTGGAGGTTTCGATATTTGTAAATCATTATGTAATGCCGGTCACATTGCTGAATCCAAGTTCGAGTACTTAATTTGATTACTTCTTGCAGAGAATCCTTTAATTTTTGTAATACTAGGGGGGCCCCGCCCCCCTGCTCGCTATGCTCGCCAACCCCCCGCGTGATCGCTTCGCGATTCCAAATTATTGGCTACCCCTGCTTGCTGCGCTCGCCAATTCCTCATGGTATGAATAAGCAGTTGCAAACCTTTCAAATGATGTGTCACACGACTGGTGTTGTAAAGAAATTAAAAATGTGCCCCCCTGGGGGGCAGAGTGGGAGGCGACACAAAAGACATCCATAATATGAATAAGCAGCTGCAGACCTCTCAAATGATATGTCACACGACTGGTGTTGTAAAGAAATTAAAAATGTGCCCCTCTGGGGGGCAGAGTGGGGGTGACACACAAGGCATCCATAAAATGAATAAACAGTTGCAGACCTTTCAAAGGATGTGTCACACAATTGGTGTTGTAAAGAAATTACAAAATGCGTCCCCTCTGAGGGCAGAGGAGGGGGGTTACACAAGATATCCATAATATGAATAAGCAGTTGCAGACCTCTCAAATGATGTGTCACACAATTGGTGTTGTAAAGAAATTAAAAATGTGCCCCCCTGGGGGGCAGAGCGGGGGATGACACACAACACATCCATAATATGAATAAGCAGTTGCAGACCTTTCAAATGATGTGTCACACAACTTGTGTTGTAAAGAAATTAAAAATGTGACCCCCCTGGGGAGAGCAGAGTGTGGGGGTGACACACAAGACATCCATAATATGAATAAGCAGTTGCAAACCTTTCAAATGATGTATTAAACGACTGGTGTTGTAAAGAAATTAAAAATTTGGCGAAATATTACAGTTATCGCCAAGTTGGCGTCACTTTTGACAACTAATTTTGGTCGCCAAATTTGGCGATATATCGCCAATTTGGCGACAAACTTGGCGATTGTTGGCGATGGTAACCTTTCCTCTCTTTATGGTAACCCATACGGCGATGCATAGACGGAGCCCTTTCCTGATTGGTCTATTCGACTCATGGAAGGAGTGGACAACCCGGATTCGTTAGTTCCGGAAATCTTCCACATCAGCATCATTCCAGGAGTCATTCCTTTAAAGGCTATTTTTTTTTTTACTATAGAAGGATATTAGTAGCAGTCAGTTATATGATCCTGCATGCGCAATATCATGGGTATAAGCAAAGGACATACACTTTTTTGTACCTTTCATCCACGCCCGGATGTTTGTAGCACATCGTGTACAACAAGAATGAGGTGCCTATTTCTTATCTTGTTTGCCTATTTTATATCCAAAGTACATATGATAGGCATTTTTTATTAACGGCGTGAAAGAGCACACAAAGCAAAAAGAATCGGGTTCATTAACGCATCCTTTAGACTAGTTTTACATATTGTAGAAGAAAATAGGATAATTATAATCAAAATTTAATTAAAAAGTCTTACAGAACAAAGAAATAGTAGTACACTCGCCCCGAAAGTTTCAACTGTCATGGATTTGCGTTAAAGTCAAATACTGTGGGGGTGGCTAGAGCTATCTGTTCAAGGTCGCTAACATAAAATTTATTAGGGGGACATCTGTTTCTAATCTCTTTATGTATCTTCTATCGTTGTAATAGGAAAAAAGAATGTTTGAGTGAATCAAATACATGAAAGAGAATAATATAATGTAATTATAATGCCTATACGATGCCTACATACTCCAAAACGTATAAATGAAATCTCAAAATTGGAGGGTCATAGAAATTTTTTACAAACATTCTTTTTCAGCAGCTTGAAATCTAGAAGAAACACCCAACATATATAGAGAAACAGAAAGTTCATTAAAATTTGTTTATCAGTGTAACTATTAAATAGTATGGTAAATGGATAATTTCAATGCCACATTGAAACAAACTTTTTTGTACTTGACGCTTGATGTGAGTAACTGTGTTTATCAGCACGACACTGGTAGATAGAGATTAACTGCAATAAATATGTATTGTAGTGATGCACAACCTTTTTGCCAGAAAATCGTTTGACAGCAGAATATTTCAAGAGTGACGTTTGTTTTTTTTCATAGCAAAGTTTGTCATTATTATAAGGAAAATTATTCTGCATAAAATTACTGGTATCAGTTTGGCCCGCAGGCCACAGGTTGTGCACCCCTAATGTATTGCATAATCATTTCTGTCTTTGGCCATTTCTAAACTAAATTGGTGTTCAGTTGGTATTACTATAAATAAAATAATGTAAATGGCACTATGATTAAACATGTAAAGCGACATCCAATCATTCACTAACATAGTTAAAAATTTCCAAAATTTTGGCCCCACACACAAAAAGATCAGTCGCAATTTGGCACAATGACAAACAGCAATGAGAAATCTGGTTAAAATGCCTAAGAATCTAACCCAGTAATTCTCCATCAACCTCATGTTTCGAGCTGAACTTTCGGTTGAACGCAAAATCCAATTCACTGTTTAACCAACCTGCTGAAATTTGAAGTGAATCCTAACCTAGAGTTGATTGACATAACCAAGCTCACATGCTAGATTAGTGAACTAGGGCAAGCCCAGTAGAAAGAAAGATGGCTGTCATTTTAAACAGTGCATTGATGCTTTTTTAAAAACAAAGCTGTTTATGATTTAATAAAACAAAGCATTTATTATGAAAGATATTATAAAAGAATGTGTGTTAAATTTATCCCCCCCCCCCCTCCAACCTTTTTTTTATATATATTTTTGCTTTATGAATACAAAACTTTATAAATTTGAATCTCAAAAACAAAGCTTTCAATTTTATTGATTTACTAGCAATTTCGGTATCAGGTAATGCCATTTATTGAATGTGAAGAGAAAGAATGTTCTGACATGAAAAATTTTGGTTATATAATAATTTTTTTTTTTTTTTAATAATAAAAAGCAGTTTTTTCTTACCTTTCAGTTTTAGCTTTTTTTATACTTGTTCTAGCATGCAATCGTAGAAGCAGGAATTTTGTAATGGCAAAATAATAAGCTGTTGAACTATAATACACTATAACAATTTTTTTCTTAATTTAAATAATTACTTTTGTTTAGAAGAAGCATTTTTCAGAAAATTTATCTTGAAAATTTTTGCATTTAAAAATTTGCACATCAATTACTTTAGTTAAAATTAACTAAAACATTAGATTTATGTTAGGAAAACATTAGAATGAATATGAAAAAATGGATATATTTTCAATATTTTAATATTCATGGAAAAAAACTAGTTCATTTTTTTCTTTTATTGTATTCTAATTATTGCTAGCCTGGTCAGAAAATAGTTTATTAAATTTAATGATTAAAGAAAAAAAATTTTTTTTTTTTTTGTAATCAAGTAACTTTTGGAAGAATTTTACTGCAACGCAAAATCTCGTAAAAATTAACATCCTATAACTGTATCTGTATTTCTAATTTTTGAGTCTAATTTTGTGAACAAGCAAAACTACCAAATCACAATGGTAATTAAATTTATTTATCTAAAAATTAAACACAAATATGCATTTCAAATTGTGTTTTTGCTTCACTATTGAAAACTAGTGATATGCAAGGGCAGAATTTTAGTTCATGTGACTCTTGGCCAATCGGGTATAAATATTTCAACCTGATGGTCACTAACCCAAGGTTGAATGATCTTTGCTTTGAAGTTAACGATGAATTTGAAATATTATCTGGCAGTTAGATTTGTTACCCTAAGGTTTCTCAATTGCGAGTTGAAGGTTGATGGAGCCCAGTTAGTTTAATCATTCATGTTGCTATTGTGTATTTTCTGTGCTGCGAACAACACACAGTAATTTTAAAATATACTGTAAAATTATCACATAAATATGTATACAGAATTCTTTAAAAAAGAATCTTATTTTTATGTTAATAAAATCTTAATTTTTTGCAGATATCTAATCTGATCGGTTTTAATTGAATTTTGCATGATTTGGGCCAGGTCTGTTTTCAGTATTTTTTGTATGGGCCAGGCCCAATAGCTGTAAAAACATAAATGTCCTGAGCTGAACTTAATTTTTTACACTGGGCTGGGATGGGCCAAGACAACTTTCATTTGGGCCAGGTCCTGGACCTTGAGTACTATGACAATCTAATGTTCTGATTTTCAGCTATTATTTGTGCTCATTTTACAGGGCAAGAGGGAAAAAAATGAATAGGTTACAGCCAAGAAGTTTGAGAAAGTTTTAGATAATACAAGAATGATATATTTAAACTTTAGATAACTGATTTATTTTAATTTATATTTTTCAACTTTAGATAATTTTTATGTACTTTTTAGTGCTGAATTTAAACTTCATTTAGTCACGTTAATTTTTTTTTTTTTTTTGCTAATTGCAAATTTTAAAGTTAAAAAATAAAAATTTGATGCTATAAAATAGATAAAACCAATTTTAATTTATTAAATGTGATAATTTTTAAATTTTTTGCCTTATATTTGATTCTTACAGTTAAACAGCTCAGCAAATCAAAGATTGTGTGTTGTCAAGGGAAGGGGGTCAATTTTAGC
Organism: Maratus speculifer; assembly: GCA_964019185.1. Classification (NCBI taxonomy): domain Eukaryota; kingdom Metazoa; phylum Arthropoda; class Arachnida; order Araneae; family Salticidae; genus Maratus; species Maratus speculifer. Next base: position 42,010,623 of record OZ025290.1, read on the forward strand.
TTTGAAAGCCATGATGCTGTGAAAATTCTTGATGTTACGTTTTAAAATGAAGGTTATTTTCAGACTCAGCAGAAGAAAATACATGAAAGTCAATTATCAAAAGTTAAAAACAACAATCACATTTATTTAGATTTTTTGAGAATGATTATAGATTTCAAGTTTATATATAGTAACATTAGTTTTACTTTTAACACACATATAACCAGCGATTATTTATATTTCATTTGTGAATGATTCCCATTTTCCAGCAAAAAAAAAAAAAAAAAAAAAAAAAAAAAAAAAAGTCTAAAAGCTTTAAACAGCTATTACTCGGTTTTAAACTTAGAATACTGGGATGCTTTCTTGGTGTTAAGTCTAAAAAGAAAATTTTACTAAATATAACTAATAAGACAACAGAATTGTATAAGAAAATTAAAACTAACTTTTTAAATGTTTTTATAGACCCAAATTGCTTTTTAAATATTTCTTTACATCATTTCAATATTCTTGTAGCTGAAATTAATATGTCTAACTAATCACTGAGAAATTAGCCATTGCATATCATTGAGAGAACACCATGTATACAAAAACATGGGGAATCCCTCCCCCAAATTGTCTTTAAAAGAATACCAATCTTTAAAAAGTATTTTTATGTAAGCAAATTTAAAGATTTTCTATAAAACCTACCTTTTTTTTTTTTTAAGTAGATGCTTTTGTAAATTATAATCATGGACCTTTGAAATGCTAAGTAACAATTTGAATTATATATTAATCTTATTAAAACAACGTTTCTTAAAATGTTAAAAGAATGTAAAACAGCATTTAAAAATAAAAATGCTAGAATAAATAATATTCAGTGATATGAAAATACTGTAATAAAGTAATGTTACAAATCACCAATTTTTACATAACTTGAGTGAAATAAATCAAAACTTTAAAATAAATCAAAAATTATTTTTTGATGATTTTAAAACAAAACTAAATGATAAAAACTAAAAGAACTAAAAAGCTAACAAAACAAACCTGTCTTGTAAGTGAACTATAAGGGCTTGTAGAACGTGAACTTGAAAGACTAGGGGAATAAGGTGGATACTGTGACATAACAAAAAGAAAAAAAAAGCATTCTTAAAATAAAAAATAACTATAAATCATAAATAGCTATATTTATTGGGAAAAAATTAATCATAATCCAGTACTGCTAAACATACATGGTTGTCTACAACACCATTAGTTTTATGCTCATCTAAATAATCATCGTCTATTTTAGAGTCTGGTGATGGGCCACAGCGAGGATGCCAAATAGCTCCACCTGTATTAAAAAAAAAAAAAAAAAAAAAAAATTATAGCATAAGTTTCAATATATCTAAAAATACGTACAAAAAAAAAGTCATTAAGTTTTTTTTTTTTTTTTGAATTTGGTCAATTATTGTAACTTAACTATTTCAGCTCATGAAGTTTTGTCAACATGGCAAATAAAATTTTTTGAAACTTAGAAAAGTTAATCATTGTAACACTCAATATGTGGCATTTGAAAGAGTTTGGGTATGGTATCTGAAATAAGCTACATATTTTGAGCTAGAAAATGGTTAAAAAAGCTGAAAATACTCTTAAATCCTTATTCATACTATCACTTACAGAGTAGGATAAGATAAAGGAGGAAAACTCAAATATCATAACATATTATCATTTATGCTAGAATATAGTGCCTGCCATCAACATTGATAATAAATATATATATAACAAAACCAAAAGAAATTCCATATCCCCAAAATACATGGAAGTCTTCATCAGGGAGGCCCCTCCATGTAGGGGTAAATAAAGAGAAGTTTCTGAAAGGATGTAGGCTCATAAGCTAAATTACATCCTTAGCCCCCAACTTCTCAGATTTCAGAAATCGAACTAAAACCTTCAAAAATATTATAAATATATACAAATTTTTTAAAAAATACCAAAGCACAAGACCAAAAATTACACAAACAAAAAAGGAAAATTACCTACAAAACTAAATATAAAAAATAAAATTGTAAAATACAAACCCCCAGGAATACAAAACCCTCTTCAGCTAGTGGGGCCATTCACTAGCGCTTCAATCTCGCCCTAAATTGAAATCAAGCATCCGTAAGTAAAGAAACACTGAGACTCAGAAACTTTCAGTTAACATATAAGATGGATAACAGTTAACCATTAAAATCTTTTTTAAACCACTCATAGCCAATTCTAGATCTGTTTTGTTATTGCAAATCCTGCGGATCCTATTCACTTGTGAATACATAATATTTTTTAAAACTTTATTACTAATACATGAAAACCAGTAAGTGAGGCTATTAACTTCAAAATTAAAATCCTTCCTTTTATCATAAAGTCCAATCAACCATTTTTCCTTGTTTTTCTTAATTTTAAGATCTAAGAAAGTAATTTGTTCACCATCATCGGTTCGGTTCAGGACGAGCTCATTAGGATAAATGTTAAGGCTTATTTCCTCAAAATTATTGCAGTTAAAAACTATAAGATCGTCTACATATCTAAAGAAGGAAATATTATTGAAATTTTTTTCGTAAAAATATAAAAATAGATTAGAGAACGCACTTGAAAAACTAGTTCCCATTGGCACCCCCTTATTTTGTTTATAATAATTAATTCCATTAAATAAAACATTTTCAAATAGGCAAAACTTAATTAAATCAATCCAAAACTTCTTATCTACTTTTAAAACATATTCAAATTCAACATAAATATTTTCAAATACCCCCACAATCAAATTGTGAGGAATGCTGCCAAACAGATTCTCAAAGTCAAAAGTGTTTACAGAAGTAATTTTCCATGAGTTACCATTCAAAAAATCAAACTTTAAGGTTATTGCCAATGATTGTATTGCAATCAAAAGTTTCTATTTCCTTTAAAATTAAATTCAGCAAACCAAACAAAATTTTACCCGCTTTGCAATTATAACTATTAGTACCACAGGTAACGAAGCGAAATTTTACTGGTTTCTTATGAAATTTAACAGTCGCAAAAAGGTAAGGAAATACAAAGTAATTCCTACTAATTCCAAATTTTTTATCAAAATCCAAAATACGTTTTTTTATTTTAGAGGGGTTTTCAGTTAACGTTTTATAAGATTCATTACAGGTATATTCCTTCAAAAGAAGATTCCTATAGAAAACTTTACAAATTAAAGCAAAGTTACTACTTGCTTTATCAACAGTAGCAATAATAAACTTTTCTTTTAATTTAGCTATACTGGTTTTTAAATCGAAATTATAATGAAATTTTTTAGAACAACCCTTATTATAATAGTCTCTAAAAAACAAAAAATCTTTTTTAAATAATACCATAAACTTTAATTTCCATTCTCTAAAATCCTCAAAAGGCCAACTATATTTATATGAAACTCTTAAAATAAAGGCATCCAAATCCTTTTCCATAAATTCTATAATTTTAAGATTACTATAATTAAAGTTTAATCTAAATCCAGAACCCAAACTCATAATATTCCTTAACTGAACATCTTTAACAATATTTAAATCTCCTGAAACAATATGTCCAAAATCTGGATTAATATAATCTTTATAGCAGTCTAAATCACAGTAACAATCATCCCCTTTAATTAAATCTAGATTCTTACTATAATCATTATAGTTACAAATAAGATTTTTTAATGTCCTGTCATAACTATAAGTAATTCTAATTTTAAAGCTATTTTTAAGAGGGAAAAGGCTATTACAATCTTTCAGAATATTCTTAAATTTAATAGAATCAAAAATCTTATCTCTAAAACACAAAACAAAATTTTCAAGAGTTTCTTCACGTATAGATTTTATTTTATTTAAATCACTGAAACCAGTTTTATATTTAAATAAATCAATAACAATATCCTTTATATACTGATTTTTAAATTTATAACTATCAAACTTACTCCTCAAAAACCATTTAATAACTTTATTTTTTAATCTAAAAATTTTATTTTTTATTTCATTAATATCATAAAAATTAACATAATCTTTATTTACAGAATCAATAGTATCAAAAATATCTGCTTTAAATTTACTTTTTCCTTTTCCTCTACTCCCTCTCTTGTTAAATGTAAAAAATGAATCCTTTAATCTAAATTTACTGAAACCGCAAAAATCACCCCTATTAACAACATTAATACCATTAAATTCTGAATTCAGGCCATATGGATAAATTAAGTTTTGCCTATTTGAAAATGTTTTATTTAATGGAATTAATTATTATAAACAAAATAAGGGGGTGCCAATGGGAACTAGTTTTTCAAGTGCGTTCTCTAATCTATTTTTATATTTTTACGAAAAAAATTTCAATAATATTTCCTTCTTTAGATATGTAGACGATCTTATAGTTTTTAACTGCAATAATTTTGAGGAAATAAGCCTTAACATTTATCCTAATGAGCTCGTCCTGAACCGAACCGATGATGGTGAACAAATTACTTTCTTAGATCTTAAAATTAAGAAAAACAAGGAAAAATGGTTGATTGGACTTTATGATAAAAGGAAGGATTTTAATTTTGAAGTTAATAGCCTCACTTACTGGTTTTCATGTATTAGTAATAAAGTTTTAAAAAATATTATGTATTCACAAGTGAATAGGATCCGCAGGATTTGCAATAACAAAACAGATCTAGAATTGGCTATGAGTGGTTTAAAAAAGATTTTAATGGTTAACTGTTATCCATCTTATATGTTAACTGAAAGTTTCTGAGTCTCAGTGTTTCTTTACTTACGGATGCTTGATTTCAATTTAGGGCGAGATTGAAGCGCTAGTGAATGGCCCCACTAGCTGAAGAGGGTTTTGTATTCCTGGGGGTTTGTATTTTACAATTTTATTTTTTATATTTAGTTTTGTAGGTAATTTTCCTTTTTTGTTTGTGTAATTTTTGGTCTTGTGCTTTGGTATTTTTTAAAAAATTTGTATATATTTATAATATTTTTGAAGGTTTTAGTTCGATTTCTGAAATCTGAGAAGTTGGGGGCTAAGGATGTAATTTAGCTTATGAGCCTACATCCTTTCAGAAACTTCTCTTTATTTACCCCTACATGGAGGGGCCTCCCTGATGAAGACTTCCATGTATTTTGGGGATATGGAATTTCTTTTGGTTTTGTTATATACATTTTTTACATTTCTTTTTGTAGCATTTTGCGCATTGGTCTGTAAAAAACTGTTTATTTGTTTCTTCATTTTTTAAAAATTAATTGAATGGTTTAAATAAAATTGTGTATATATATATATATATATATATATATATATATATAGAGAGAGAGAGAGAGAGAGAGAGAGGAACTCCACTTATAAGTTGCCCGAGTTGTACATTTCCCTTAGCAGTCCCAGTTGTTTGCAATTAAAAATTAGCCTAGTTACGTTTTTGACTTATACTTTTCTTTCAGTTATACGTTATGTTTTTTCTTGTTTGGTGAAATTTGTCTTGCTTATGTTTTACTGAAAATATATTTTTTTAAACCTTTGCAATATCTTACCTTCAATTTTTGCCAATCACCATTCTTATGTTTCAGTGAATAAGTTAGTTACATGCAAAAACAGACGGACGAAACTGACCAGAATGATTATGTGCAATAATGATGCAACTTAAGTTTTGGAAGAAAAAGGTAAATTTAAATGTGATAAATAAGTACAATTATTTAATAATCCGACGAATAATACCCTGAGTAATGCGAGGCTCCTCTCCTGGATTTGAGATTTTATGTTTTTGATGATCAAAATGTCTCTTCCCCAATTTAACTGTAGATTATACCAATTTAGATTTTTATTTAAACTATTAAAACAAATTTTGTTTTATATGACAACTATGTCTAAACAGGCTCAAATATATATATGTGACGATTTAAGGGAGAAACTCAAAATGTTCATTGGTTCCCCTTTAAAAACACACAGTCATGGCAAGGGAAAAAACAAAATAAATAAATGTAAAAGATTCATTACATTACATATTGGCTGCTGCAAGTTAATTTATTAAACTGTAGTCATGAGAGAAAGAAAGGCTCCCTTTGCAAGCCGTCTTTAACTGAAACATCAAAAGAATATTCCATCATTACTTCAGCAAGCCGTACTCATAGAAGAAAAAACCAAAAATCTATCTCACCACCTCCAGGCTTCCCTCTTAAATCTAAAAACAAAGTTCTAGAAAATCCTCTACTCTCTAACCATCATTTTTCCATGTAAACTTAATTCATGTCCAGCGTCGAGATTTTTATTCCACAGACGATAATTTTATTTTTTTAAAATATTATTTAACTAATTTATAATTTAGAGCCATCTTTTTAAATTTACGCATATTGGAATAAATGTTTTTTAAGACGAATTAAGAATTTATATCGTTTCCATACAGATTAATAGATTAGATCTAGAAACAAGATTTTAATTTAATAAGTTGAACTAAGTACAGAATATTGTTAAAAGGAAATTAATAAATATAGTATAAAAGTTACTCTTGGTGAAAGAATTTAAAATTTGTAATATATATATATATATAGAATAATGGGATAGGAATGGATGTAAATTATTCTTTAACGGTAGCTAACCTATTTTTAATTTTGGTAAATTTCAGTTTTCTAGGGTCAATAATAATGTTAGTTTTCTGACTTTTAGGCATATTGACGATTAATTATTTTGATTTTTTGAAGATATTATCTGACATTTATCTCGATATGCTAATCTTGGGGGGAAAAAATTGCTGCTGATTATCTTGATTTGAAAATACACATTTCAAATAGTATATACATTTCAATCTACAATAAACAGAATAACTTCAATTTTGAGATTAACTAGTAAACTGGAGTTCAAATATTCATAAATAGGTTTATATAAATATTATCATAGTTCAAATTTTGGATACTACAAAATTCTATTCAAGTTGAAATTTATTTAAGGAATTTTTTCATTCAATTAATATTATACCTCTGAAGTTCATTAACAAATATTAGTTTTACAAACAGTCTTCATTTCTAGATAATTGCCACATGATTGAAAATTAGTGATTTGTATAACTTAAAGCTTTTTTGTGTGGCTTTACAAACATGCCTGAAAGTGTGCGGAAATAACATGGAACAAGCATAAGCTTATTATAAAAACATGGGATTTTTTTTTTTTTGTAGTTGTGTGGCTTAAGGTTGGGTATTAAAAATTTTATTGCTGCTTTAGTGTACATTATACATATGTTTTGAATCAGCTGTACTTTCGGAATGGCAGATGTGCTGTTTATTGTGGCGTTGAGTCTGGTAGGGGAGTGTTCATGTTATGCTATCAATTGTTTTTGTGCATTTGATTTATGCATTATGGACACTCTGGCCAAAACCCACTGCCACTACTGAAATACAATACATGTAAAAACTAAATAAAAAAAAATCAACTTTTTTATAAAATTTCAAAACAAATAAAACTTTTCCTTATAATATGCATCATCAAGCTGAAAAGCTAATAAAGTCAACAAAATTCGACCGCGAGTATTATTATAAAATAAAAGTAACTGTACAAAAACACACAATTTTTCCTGTGTAAAAACTTTAAGAACAGCAAAATAAATTCAATATAGTAATCAAAGAAATAAATATTTAATGTATTATGCACACACCTATGAGTTTAACGATTGCAAATATCCCATTATGCCTCGACATCATTAAATTTTTTATCACAGTTCGATCTTACTTTTGTACAATTCATCTTCAATTGTAAATTAATTTTAATTCCTGATGCTGAAGAAAATGCTCAACATTTATATAAACTTGTCTTCAAGATCTCCCCATAAGTTATCAATAGGATCAAAATCAGGATTTTTGACCGTTCATGACAGAACTTCAATTTTTTTTCTTATAGAACTTAAGTTTTACCTCACTACTTGTGTGGATAGGTGTATTATCTCACTGTTATATCCTTTTTTTCCCCCCAGTCAGAAGTGTTGCAACAAATGAAAGTTGGTCAAAAAGAATTTTTGTATGTGTTTTTGAATTAAATTATCCCAAAGGAATACATAATTGATACCATGTCGTTGAACGAAAGACCAGCCCCATGTTGTACTGAATCTGCCACCTAACTGCAGTTTTAATGAAATCTCTTTTCTTAAATCAATTTAATTAATTTTCTCTGATGAAAAGAAATGAAACTTAAATGGTCCTGATGACTGGAAATAATATTGGGATGATTTAAGAAAAGAACAAGCTGGAAATTGCTTGTGAAGCGTAGCAAATGAGGTGCGTTCATACGATAACGAAGTTTTTAAAATATTACTTTCATATATCAATCTCATAAAATTATAAATAGTGAATTACAATTAAAATCAAACAATTAAAATCAAACAATCATCAAACAATGTTCTCCCTATACCATTATGTAATTTAATACTTTTGTGTGGCCTTGTAAATCAATAACAAATGTTCTTTGCACCACAAATTATGTAAAATGTATATTATAATATGTACTTTATAGTTGCATATAAATTTTATTAAGTTCGAATAAGTAACACCATTAAAATACATTTGAAACTTTTCCCCATTGACCATAATGTAATTGAATCTTTTTGATTGCCCCTGTAATTGATCTATGCATCCGATTTTCATAAAATTTGAAATGACTTGACAAAAGTATGTAATAATTATGTATTTTAAATTTCAAATGATTCGGTTGGATAGCTTTTGCATTGTTATATGCAGACAGAGACTGAACGACCACTATAGGTGCTACGTATTTACATAATTACGAACACACCTAAAAAGGATTTCATTAAGACATCAGTTAGGTGACGGCTTTGTTGAACTTGGGGCTGCTTTTCATTCAATGACGTGGTGTCACTTTTATATTCTTTCAGGAAAATTTAACTCAAACACACATGCACAAACTCTTTCTGACTATCTTTCATTTGTTGCTACACTTCTGGCAAGAAAAAACCAGATATAACAGCGAGATAAATGTGCCTATCCACACAAGTTCTCAGAAAAAACTTTAGTTGTATAAGAAAAATGTTGAAGCTTTGCAATGACCACACATAAATCCCATTTTTAATCCTATGGATAACTTATAGGGATATCTAGTAAGGTGGTTTTATAAAAATGGAAGGCATTTTTCTTCAGAATCGGAACTCAGATCAACAATTGAAGATTAATAGTACAAAAACAATCCTGAACTGCGTCAAAAATTATGTCGGGGAATGATGGAATATTTGCAATCATTAAACTCGTAGGTGAGTACATAATACATTAAATATTTGTTTCTTTGGTTGTTATATAAATTTATTTTGGTGTCCTTAAAGTTTTAACACAGACAAACATAGCGTTATTTTGTACAATTACTTTGTTCATAATAAAATACTCAGATTTTGTTTACTTTATTAGCTTTACAGCTTGATACATAAGAAAAAAAGTTTCATTTGTTTTGAAATTTATAAAAAAAAGTAATTTTTTTTACTGTCCTTAGTTTTTACATGTGCTGTAATTTGTTGAATATCGTATTTAATCCAATACATTGCTATGCTTTTGTATACTGCCCACAGCTGACAAGTCCACAGCTCTTCTACCCCAGATTTTATCTACTGATATTTCTTTGATGTTTGGCTGTCTATTCTCAGTTTTATTATAATGAAAAATTCTGGCTCTGTCAAATACATTTTAAACATAATGCGATTTATATGTATATTAATGAAAGCAGAAAAAAAAAAATTCACTATACAAAACAAAAAAACTAACTTTTTTAAATTAGTCTAATTCAGAAAAGATTAATCCAGGGAAAAGCCATTATTAATAGAGGATGCTACAGATCTTTTAAAAATTAGACTTGTAATGTGGCTACTGAATCAAAATAGTAAGGAAGTAAAAAATGAGGATGAGAGAAGGTTCTATTCTATTGAAAATACTTTATTACTGTTAATGAAATTTAATGTTTTGGTCCTGAGAAGAAAATATATATTACCTTGCAAGTACATTTCTTCTCCATCGCCAAAAGGATCACCACATTTAGAACACCGGGCACAAGTAGGATGAAAATGGTGATTGTCACCAGCCTAAATAAAATAAGCTATTGTAGATTCAGAAAGATTTAAAAAAAAGTGAGTGAAAAAAAAAAAAAAGAAATATACAACTTACACGCAATACTTTGCCAATAATATAACGCTCACAATGATTACATTTTACACCAAATTGTTTTTGGTAGTCTTTTTCACAATACGGAACACCATCTCTAATAATAAAAAGCAAATAGTTTAATACATAACACAGATTTGCCTTTAATAATAATAATATAGCAGTAATGCATACTTGTCCATATATTCTCCATGCAAAACAGCTTCACAAGCAGTACACTTGAAACACCATATATGCCATTCTCTATCTAAAGCTATAAGGGCTTGGCCTTCTTTTAATTCTTCTTTACAACCAGCACATACTAAATGAAAAATTCAAGACAGGTATTAATGGATTAATAAAATAAACTAAGGAGCTTACTAAAAAAATAAAAGTACGATATGATATATAAATGAAATATCATTAAAACATTGTATAAAGTTAACTATATTGATCTAGAAAAGCAAACCTATATTTTCTAATAAATCTTATGTTCACTAATAAATTAAAAATAATCAAAATTTACCCCTTAACCTTCCAAGCCTACATTTTCTCTCCCATCAGTTTAAATTCTTCCATATATCATTTTTTTTTTTTTTTTTTTTTTTTTTTTACTATTTACTAAAGCCCCTTAGTGACAAATTATTACGCAATTTACATACAAACACCAACATTTCTTCTTTGCACCCTTCTAACTTCTCAAAGAATTCAGGGTTCAAAATCAAGAGGCAACTTCATTCAAATGAAAAGACTCGTTCACAAATACTAATTCTATGGAAGAAATTTATAAAAGATATCTTGGTTGCATTTCATATATTTAATAAATACACATTTAAAAAACTGATAAGTTTTTTTTTTTTTTTTTTTTTTTTTTTTAAGGCAGGGTACATTGTCAATTTTAAAAGGGTCCTTAAAAAATGGCCAAGAAGAAACAATTACAGAATTAATAAAAACTGCAAGCAAGTAATTTCATTAGTTATTAACACAGATAACAAAAGTAACAAATATTGACAGCTTGTTTTGCATTTGAAAAATAAGAGAAAAATTACACTAAGAAATTAAGAAAAATTAATGTTAATCACCTAAATCTTAACTTACAGGATATATATATATATATCATCATCATCATCAACCGTTTTCGATCCACTGCTGGATGTAGATCTCCCCCAGATTTTTCCAATGTTTTCTGTCTAATGCTTTTGTCATCCAATTTACACCAGCCACTTTTCTAATTTCGTCACTCCATCTTACTTGTGGTCGTCTTCTTGGTCGTTTTACATCTCTGGGATACCACTGTAGTAAATTTGTGCTCCATCTATTGTCTCGTCTTCTTGCAATGTGCCCAGCCCATTTCCATTTTAGCTGTTTGATTCTTTCAAGGATGTCAAAAACTTTTGTCTGATTTCTTATCCAGGTTATCCTCTTTCTGTCTCTTCTAGTTATGCCTAGCATACATCTTTCCATACTTCGCTGTGTTGTTTGTAGTCTATGTATCATCCGTTTTGTTAGTGTCCATGTTTCTGCTCCATAAGTTAATGCAGGTAAAATACACTGATTAAACACTTTTCTTTTCAAACAAAGAGGCATATTACTCTTCAGAATAATACTGTTCTTCCCAAAAGCACTCCACCCATTTCTTATTATTCTATTGATTTCATTCATGATATTATTATCCGATGATATTTCCTGTCCTAGGTACACATAACTTTGCACTTCTTTAATCTCAGTGTTCTTGTAGACAATTTTCTTTTTTGATGTAAATGAATTAAACATCACCTTATTCTTTTCTAAATTTATTTTTAATCCCACATTGATGCTAGCTTCTGCAAGATCTTTTAGCATAATTTCCAATTCTTCAGGACTGTTACTGAAAATTACAATGTCGTCAGCGAACCGGAGATGACTTAAATATTCCCCATTTATTCTGATCCCTTTGTTTTCCCAATCCAGCTTCTTGAAGATATTTTCTAAGACAGCATTAAAAAGCTTAGGTGAAATGGTGTCTCCTTATCTTACTCCTCTTCTGAGCTTGATCTTCGCTTTTCCTTTATTTAAACGGATGGTTGCTGTTGCTTTCTTGTAAATCTTCTTTATGATATTGATGTAAGGTTTGTCTATACCAATGTCCTCTAGAGATTCTACTACAGCTGATGTGTAGACGGAATCAAATGCTTTTTCATAATCAATAAAGGCAAGGCAGAGAGGTAAATTATATTCTTTATGTTTTTCTATAAGTTCCCTTACTGTTTGGATATGATCCATTGTGCTGAATCCACTTCGGAATCCTGCTTGTTCTCTAGGTTGAGCTGAGTCCAGAGCTGATTCAAGTCTTGACGTTAAAACTTTGGTGAAAATTTTATAAATCACTGACAGTAAGCTGATCGGACGGTAATTTTTAATGTTTTCCTTCTCTCCTTTCTTGTAAAGTAGCACCATCACAGCATTATTCCAATCTTCTGGTACATCTGACTTCTTGAGACATTTTGAAAACAGTAAGGATAGCCTTTTTGCAAATTCTTCTCCTGCTTCTTTGATAAGGTCAATTGTAATTCCATCTTCTCCAGGGCATTTACCTTTTTTCATAAATCTAATAGCTTGTAAAACTTCATCTGCCATCACTGGGATTATCTCTTCAGTATCTGTTAAGATTTCTCGTTGATCATGTACATTAATTTCCCTCTGATCTTCACATTTATATAGATCATTATAGAATTTTTCAACAATGTGTACTATTTCATTGCTGATTTTGGTGATTGTTCCATCTGCTCTCTTCAGTGCAAAAATACATTTTCTTCCAACACATAACTTGCGCTTAGCTGATTTTAAACTTTTGTTATCTTCCAGAACTTTTTTAACAAGATCACAGTTAAATTTTCTGATATCTTCTGTAACGCATTTTCTTACTGTTTTACATAATTCAGCATATTCAACTCTTGATTTAGGATCATTTTTCTTCATTTTAAATTCTCTGCGTTTTTTCATCAATCTTCTTGTTTCTTCTGTTATTTTCTTTGTCTGTTTTATTTGCGCATCACCGGCTATCTTCTTAGCAATTTCTTGTAGAGTATTGGTTAGCTTTTTGTTCACTATTGTAACATCTTGCTCTTCTTCTAAAGTTGATTGAAGTACTTTATATATATACAGTGCAGCACCGCTTATACATTTCTCATTTATACGTTTTTATCATTTATACTTTTTTTTAATGGTCCCGGCAAAATCCAATGGTTATTAATGTTAAATAATTCCATTTATACGTTTTTCCATAAATAGGAAATTTCATTTATATATTTTTTTCAACAAATCCAGCAGAGAAAATGTGCATTTCAGCCTCAAATTCCCAACTCCATATTCTTCAGTCTATCAATCACCTGACATTAGTCAGGGATGTGTGCCGAAATGAATGAAGGGGTAGCGAAGGAGAACTTTTTATTTCCATCCAATAGCATTTAAGCGCATTTTCATTTCTCTGCTCTGGAGTGCTGGCAAGTCACGTGACACAGATATTCTGAATCCGTGACGTTCTCTCGAATATTTTTTATGTGTGTGTTAAGTTATTAAAGTCTATTTTTATATAAATCCTTTTTATTATTGAATCAATGTTATTACACCACAATATGAAAACATTTCATATTTATTTACTTAGAACAGGTGTCATAAATAAAAATTAAAAAGTTGACATGTTTCGGTTCATTCATAAGAACCGTATTCATAACACATAAAATCAGTAGAAAAGTAAATGACACTGGATATAATTTAAAAACCCAAAAACACAAAACATTGCGCCCCCTATGATCGTGAATAGCCATTGCCACCGCTGTATATAAATATAATAAATTTTGATCATATATTAAATTTAATACGTATAAAATTAATATTAATAAAAGTAGAAAACTAAATGACACAGGATATAAAGGTAATTTAAAAACCCAAAACACAGAATATTGCGCCCCCTATGATCGTGAATAGCCAATGCCACCGCGGCTCCCCCTATTAGACTCACCCTTTAGATATTTATTAAGTAATTCTAACCACAAACTCGGAATGTCATAAGAATAAGAATCATTACAAACCCTATCCCTCCTAGAATATATCTCTATGGATTCACGGATGATTAATTTTCAGAATAAACTAGAAATGAACACTAATCTACTATCTTTAAAACAAATTTTAACCCCCTCTTTAAAAACAATCTTGATAACGCAGTCTTATCCCTACCAAATTTTATGTCACATTCATGCTCTTTCTTTCTAACCCCAAACTTTCTACTTGTCATACCGATATAAAAATTAATATCCCCTGCTTCATTCTCATATGGAATTTCATACACCCCCGCTAGATCATCCTGTGGAACCGGATCAAAAGCTCTGTATAGAAGATGTTTAAACTTAGGAGATGGCTTAGCAACTAATTCTATTTTAAACTTTTTTAATTTAGCTTTAAGCCTCTCAAAATTACCTTTTATATAAGCAGGGGTCTGTCCAGACTTTTCAGACAGGGTCCTGTTTTTGCGAAATTGTGAAAAATGTATTATTAATTTTGTGAATTTAAAAATAACGTTAAATTCAGGTCCCTTCGTGACAGGGTCCTGTTTTTGTAAAATTGTGAAAAAATTTTGCAAAACTAGTATTAATGTTCCCGTTTGGATGAACCACACATAAAATATAAATATATATATATATATATATATATATATATATAAAAACATTATATAATTCATTTCAACTTTTAATTAAGTTCTTTAAAATGTACATAACTGTAACATTATAACTGTAACTGTTTAAACTGTACATTCAATTGTACAGAGCAATGTGCGCCCTCGTTGACATACAGGCTTGCTTCATAATCCTTATTTAAATCATTTTTTGATCGGATTTTCGGATCCTCTTGAGTCGAGCCAAAACTTTTGTCACAGGAATTTTTTTCAGCACGAGACACATCAATAGATTTTTTTTCGGAGTCATTTTTTGAAACACATGACGCATCATCAACAGTTTCTTTTTCGGCATCATTTTTTGAAACATGTGACGCATCATCAACAGGTTCTTTTTTGGCGTCATTTTTTGCAGCACATGACGCATCATCAACAGGTTCTTTTTCGGCGTCATTTGAATCTTTTTTTTTTAAAAAAAAAAGACTGAATTTTGGAGCATCCCCTAGCATCTGACTTCTTAATCTTTTTAACGCAGTAATCAGCGTTTCTCGTACCACCTAAATTCTGATTTGGACGCTTCATGCCCTTCATGGTAGTTTAACACACTAATATATCAAAGAACTATACACGACCACGAGACGAGTACATGATAGATTTAGGAAATAAATAAGGCGACGTGTTGCCAAACAAGAGAAAGAATTTTTACTCCCAAAAAATGCTGAATCACTTTGCGTCTCTGCACTGTACCGCTCATTGTCAGATTGTATCTCTCATTGGCTGCGATCGGCACTCGCTCAATACGTCACCGAAAGCTCTTTTCGGCGCAGGTGCTAGTTGGCTGTTTTGTGAAAGAGAAAAACCCGATTTCCGCCGTTGCGTTTCTGTCTGACTGTAGGCGAAGGCGATTGAAAGGTTTTACTTTTAAGGGGAAAAAATTTATGAAGGGGCCATTTTTAAGATAAAATATTTTGTGAAGGGTCCGTTTTTAACCTAATAAAAATTGTGAAGGGTCTGTTTTTAACTTAATAAAAATTGTGAAGGGTCCGTTTTTACCGTAATATAAATTGTGAAGGGTCCGTTTTTACCGTAATAAAAATTGTGAAGAGTCCGTTAACGGACCCAAATTTTTCCTAAACAGATCCCTGATAAGGAAACGATAGTCTTTTAACCCCAATCTCTTCCCCCTTCTCACATGCATTATCAACCAAATTACAATTAAGCTGAGAATTATTTTTACCCCTATAATTTTTAACCAATTTATTAATTTTATCCTTTTTGTAACCATTCAACTTAGCAATATTAAAAATATAATTTAACTCCTCATCTTGAGTCTTTCATTGTTTTTGTAGATGAAGTTAATAAGCTGGATAGGAATATTCAATTTACGTTTGAATTGGAAAATGATTGTGCTATTTCATTTTTAGACGTGTGGCTTATTAGAGAGGGTTCTATGTTAAAAAGGAAAGTTTACAGGAAGGATATAGCTAGTCAGCATATTATTCCATTTTCTGCGTATTCACCCTTTGGATATAAGTTTTCTACATTCCGGTTCATGGTTAATCGTGCATTTATTATTTGTTCTGATGAAATTTTGTATGAGGAGTTAAATTATATTTTTAATATTGCTAGGTTGAATGGTTACAAAAAGGATAAAATTAATAAATTGGTTAAAAATTATAGGGGTAAAAATAATTCTCAGGTTAATTGTAATTTGGTTGATAATGCATGTGAGAAGGGCGAAGAGATTGGGGTTAAAAGACTATCGTTTCCTTATATAAAGGGTAATTTTGAGAGGCTTAAAGCTAAATTAAAAAAGTTTAAAATAGAATTAGTTGCTAAGCCACCTCCTAAATTAAAACATCTTCTATACAGAGCTTTTGATTCAGTTCCACAGGATGATCTAGCGGGGGTGTATGAAATTCCATATGAGAATGAAGGGGGGATATTAATTTTTATATCGGTATGACAGGTAGAAAGTTAGGGGTTAGAAAGAAAGAGCATGAATGTGACAAAATTTGGTAGGGATAAGACTTATCAAGATTGTTTTTAAAGAGGGGGGTTAAAATTTGTTTTAAAGATAGTAGATTAGTGTTCATTTCTAGTTTATTCCGAAAATTAATCATCCGTGAATCCATAGAGATATATTCTAGGAGGGATAGGGTTTGTAATGATTCTTATGACATTCTGAGTTTGTGGTTAGAATTACTTAATATTTAAAGGGTGAGTCAAAGCTCTTCAAAATCTCTCTCAGTCTTGAAATGACCGGTAATGAAATCTGGAAGTTGCCAATAAAGGAATCACTGCCAAAAAGGATATCCTTTTGGCGATGAAAGAGCGAAAACAGCATTTTGGCCTCTGTGTACATTTTCTGGCAGCTTTAGTGCTTGGATTTTTTATCTTTCAGGAGTTCACAATGACTTCTCATAATAGAAAATCTGTCGTTGAAGGAAAAAATGAGCATTTAAAAAAAGTGGATGAAGACCAACATTTAAAAAGAGTGGATCTTGGGAAACAATTAGGCTTACCAGTTTCAACTTTAAACACTAATTTATAAGCGTAAGATCATTGAGGAAAACAATCATCAAAGTGGATGTAGTGCTTCAAAAAAACAGAGTCCAAAGCAAAAAATTTGCTGATGTTGAAAAATTGCTTTTGTACTGGTTTAATCAGTGTCGTAGTGTAAAAATTCCCAATAGCAGTCCTTTGCTTACGGAAAAAGCACGAGAAATTTCGAAGAAGCTGAATGTGCAGTGCGATGCATCATTTTCTTCACGGTGGCTTCACAAGTTTAAACTAAGGCATGGCATAACAGGCAAAACTGTAAGCAGAAAGTCTGGAGATGTTAATTGCGAAACAGTGGATGATTGGATTCAAAACCAATTGCCAGATCTGATAAAAGAATATGAACAAAGACATTTTCAATGCAGATGAAACCGGTTTATTTTACAATCTTTTGCCATCGAAAACTCTTGCAATCAAATCAGATACATGTCATGGTGGGAAAAAGAGTAAACTGCGATTAATAGTGCTATTGTGTGCAAATGCAGATGGATCTGAAAAATTGCCTTCTTTGATTATTGGCAAATCAAAAAAGCCCCGGTGCTTCAAAAATGTGAAAACATTACCAACAATGTACCTGGCGAATAAAAAATCATGGATGACGATGATGTTCTTTACCGATTTGTAAAAGAATTAGATTATAAAATGCAAAAACAGAAGCAGCAAATCATTCTATTCATTGATCTGTGTCCAGCTCATCCACCTGATACGGATTTTCTAAAAAGCATAATTGTTGAATTCTTCCCTGCAAATTGTACCAGCAAATTGCAACAACTAGATTTAGGAGTCCTAAAATCCCTAAAACAACATTATCAAAAACTTTTGATGAAAACAGCTATTGCCAGTTTAGACAACGGAAATTTTGAAAATGTGAACATTAACATCTTACAAGCTATGACTTTCATAATGATGGCTTGGCAAAATGTTTTACCCAAAACGATAAAAAACTGCTTCGCACTTGCTGGATTTTTAACTCCAGTGGATGTCAATCCTATTGAAAACGCTGAAACTGATCAATTTGCTCCACCAGAAAACTGGTCAAGTTTAAGTGATGTTTCTACATTTGAGGATTATGTGCAATGTGATTCGGAACTTGCAACATCTTCTCTTCTAACAATCAATGAAATGATCGCAAATGAGGAAACTAGCAGTGTAGAAGAGGACAGCTGCACTGAAATGCCACTGCCAAGTTTTCAACAAGCTTTGGCAGGTTTTAACACCATGAAAGAACACCTCATTAGCAGTGATTTGAATGATAATGTTAAGATGGCACTTTTAACTGTGAACAATGAACGTGCATTCCAAAAATTTCGTAAAACCTAAAATAACAAAATATTTTATACATGAATGATTATGAATAGTGGCAAGTTGTAAATTAAATCTGAAATAAGAAGTTTTGTATAAGATACCTCTTTTATTTCATTTGTTTTAATTTATATCCGATTTATTTTATTGTTGGTAGTTACGGATATGTTCCTACTTTTGAGAATTTCATTTATATTTTTTTTTTCTCAGTCCCTTGAAAAACATAAACGGTGCTTCACTGTGTATGCTAACCAAGGTCTCATGCTGTACTTAACCTTTTTATACCAATTAGTTTTTTCTCTTATACATTCCTTTACAACAGCCAGGGGCATTCCGACCCAGTGTGCAAAGTGTGCGGCACACACAGGCGCCGAAGCAGTAAAGGCGCCAAAAGATTTCAGTTGAGAAGCAAATATTAAAAATAAAATATCCTTAATTTATTCATACTAAAATGTATTATATTTTCTTGGCATCTGATTTATCTTTTGTAGATTTACGTTATACAAATTACTTATAAATATTTCTTTCTTTAAAATTTTATTTTATTCTACTTATGAATCCTCTAATGAATCCATTTGGACAAGAGCTGTCCACAACCGTTATAAACAGAGGCGTACCTCATCACTACATAGTATAAAACAAAGTCGCTTTTTCTGTCCCTATATCCCTATGTACGCTTAAATCTTTAAGCAACGGATTTTGATGCGGTTTTTTTAATAGACAGAATGATTCAAGAGGAAGGTTTATATGTATAATAACATCCATTAAATAGTGGAGAAATACTGTTATTTTTGAGGACCCGTCTGGACTCCCTCCTCAAAAAATGGTGTTGAAAGTAGGTTGTCTTGTTACTTTATTAATAAACCTGAATCCACCTAAACTTTGCAATGGCACGCGTTTGCTGGTAAAATCACTGAAAACTTTCATAATAGAGTGCACAATACTCACAGGATGTGGTACCGGAGAAGATGTATTGATTTCCCGAATCCCTCTGATACCATCGGATTTACCCTTCCTATTTAAACGTTTACAGTTTCCGGTAAAAACATCTTTTGCAATGACCATTAATAAATCGCAGGGTCAAACCTTCAACGTTGCAGGCTTAGATTTGAGCGTTGACTGTTTTTCACATGGACAACTGTATGTCGCTCTTTCAAGAGTAACCTCTAGAGAAAACATGTTTGTATTGTCTAATGACAAGAAAGCTGTGAACGTTGTATATAAAGACATCCTGTAATTGTTGTAAAAATAAAATAAATAGGTAAAAATGTAAAAAGTAAATAAGTAAAAATGTAGTGTATGAATTACAAATAAATAAAAAATAATACTAATATCCGCATTTTCTTTTATAAGTTTACACCTTTTTAATAACTCCACCCACAAAGAAGAGAGTATGAGTATGTGTGTAAAATTTTATAACTTGAATTTCTTTTTAATACCCGTACAAAGCCTGGGCGGGTTGCTATAATCTATATCCATAAAACAAAGTCGTGTTAGTTACACCATCTATAACTTAAGAACGGATGGATCGATTTTTATGAAACTTTGCATGGAGTTATCTGGCACCTTAGATTAACATACAGGCTACTTTTTACCAGACTATTTAAAAGGAGAGTAATGGTTTTAGTAGTTGAATTTAATGGGATGAAGTGGTAGTAACAATTTGCAGTGTCAGCAGTGACATGGGACTCCCCGAAGCAAAGCGAGGGCGGGCCGCTAGTATAGTTATAAATAATAAAAGGCGCCGTAATTTACATAGCCGAAAATATGCAACACTATTATCTCACAGCAGTGGAAAAGCATAATATACTGTTTTATTACCATAGAAGCTAAATTTCATTTGTTTTTTTATTATTATTTATAAGAAACAATTGTCACTTTACTTCGGAATTTATCATAAATTAGAAGAAAATTATTATTCGGCAATACTGGCAAAAGTTTCTCCTACAATATCAGTCCATGAATAGAGGTAGACTTATATGTTAGAAACGCATAGCTGCCAACTTTTACGCATTTTTCCTACCACAAAAATGTTATAGTAAATATTGTCTTATTTAATCGTCTAAATCTTATGATTAAACAAATGGAAAATCTTTGTACAATTTTAGTGGTAACAAAAATGCGTAAAAGTTGGCAGCTATGGAAACGTTTTATATGATGTACGTCTATCTCACGCTGATAGCTATAAGTCCCCTATGATTCAGAAACTATTTTAAAATAATTTGCAGCAATAATTTAATTTATAATAAATTTAAAATTAGATTTTCAGAGGGCAATCTATCTTCAAAAGTTTTGTAGGTAAAAAAGCTATAGAAACCTTAATTACCGACTAACAACTTAGTAGCATTAAATAATTAAAACTTATTTAAGGTAATCGATAACTGACTACAGATTTTTGATTGGAGATACTGGCGTCAGCTGTGAGACAAATTTTAACTGGTAAAAATGGAGCATCAGCCGTTTGTGAAGCTGTTGGTATTCCGTACCGTAGGCTTAACCAGTGGCGCCAACTTTTGAAAAATATTGGGTGGGCTCAAAAATTTTTGAACAAATACATAAATATTGGGTGGACTCAATTAATAATGGGGGGGATAGCGTTATCAAATTATTGGGTGGGCTCGCGCCCCATGGGCCCATATAAGTTGGCGCCGCTGGGTTTAACACTGGTTTTCGCACTTAAAGAGTAAAGTTTACTTTAAGCGGCCAAAGCAATAATTTTGTTCAGCATTTCTACTAATGATCAATTCTGTGGAAACTATTATGTACTGAACAAAAGTGGTTTTTTTCAAACCATAGATTTCTGAGCGAAATAAATACCTTTTATCTATCTTTTACCTATCTAGTACACTGGAATTATCATGATAGCGAAAAAGGGGGAGAGTTGATGAAGATATACTAAATTTGGCCATAGATATCCAAATTTTCTATTTTTTTCGAAGGTTGAAGGCGGAGCCTTTCCTTGCACTTCAATTAGAAACTATAAAGATGACTGTTAATATGACTGGGAAAATATAGATTTATGAAAAAAGTGTTTTAAAATCCCGTGCACTTTATGTTCTACTAACTGCTGCGTACACTCGTGTCTATTCAAATACTGCATAAATTATTGTAATGATTCTAAGATTTGTACATTTCATTTTCAAACATAAAATTGAATATTTGAAATATGAGCACTTATTAGCATTACACATAACCGTAGACGTTACAGAGACTAAAATGGCAAAACAAAAAAATAAAAAAATTCAATTTAGACATAAATAAAGTAGAAACTACAAAGATTACTGTTAACCCTTTCCGGCGCAGACAAGTTCTGTTCGTAAAATTAGAAATTCTTGACTGACACCGGAATTTACAGAAGACTTTTTTAGAAATTAAGAATTTCCTGATTTAAGCTGTCATCGTAAAAATAAAATTTTACTATAATATTATTGGTGCCGTTTGCATGTTTCGAATTAAAATTAGGTGTTGCCGGAGTGGTAACACTGCGCCGGAAAGGGTTAATATGAATGGAAAAATTTAGATTTATGAAAAAAGTGTTTTAAAATCCCGTGCACTTTATGTTCTACTAACTAGCCGCCTTGGATCCCCTAAGCCAGTTACAATAACCTTAAATATTCTAAAGTCAAATACTGAATGTTATTTTTTCCAAACTAATGTAGAGATGGGGTGTGGGGAAGACAATGTCTTCAGCAGTATATTGATTTGACTTTATAATTTTGAATAAAAATATTTTCGAACAAACATTATATTGCTAGCAATGTATAATCTTGAATTTGTATGATTTTTCCTTTTTAAATGAAAATCCATCCAATCGAAGAGAGAGTTAATTTCCCACTGCCTTCAGTACAGTATACCGGCGGTGCTATTCATGCTCTGGTCTGATTTTTCAAGCTAACCGTCAATTTGTATTTATTTTCTGACATTTGGGTATAAAACTTTCAATGTTAACAAAAAAATCTTAATGAAATAAATAATAGAAATGCACACAATCCCTCATACATATATTTTTTTTATTATTATTAACACAAATTACATATTTTTTAATTGGGAAACGATATCTTGAGATAATTTGCACCGAGAGAAAAAATATGTTTGGCGAATCCTTGAAATGACTTCAAAAATTTTTTTGAACAGTAAATATTAATATTTTCACACCAGATATATTATAAGAACCTGAAAAATACTATAAATGTATCAACAGTTTTTTTTTTTTTTTCCATTTGAAATTTTAGAAAAATGGAAAATTTGAAAACTTATGCGAATCGCTGCCAAATAAAAAGGGGTTTTGAAATAGTAATTAAAAATACCATTTTTCTTTCTTTCTTTCTTCTTATTTATTTATTTATTTGTAATTCTAACGGGATCTCACTATATCCCAATTTGAAAATGCAGAAAAAATCAAACGTTACGCTTTTGGTCAGTAAGAAGGACTGCTTGGGGAAGCACACAAGTATCATCTCGTTGAGGAATAAAAGATCGCCATTTTGCGATGATCATTAAGGGTTTTTAATTAATATTTCGGGTAATTAACAAAAAAATTGAATGTCAGGTGCACGGTACATCTACCATCATAGATCCTTACCCAAATTTTGAGATCTCTATGTGCGGTAGATTTTCTTAGCCATCGCCAATACATGCAAAGTAAAAACAAACATCTTTCTTTTAGATGCAATCTATTGTTATTGCATTAAATTATTTTCTCCGGGTTTATGAAATTTTACCGTAACGCAGGATTGTGATAGATAGTGCTTTCATTTACACAGGTTTTACTGTGTTACGAATTTTATTTACATAGCTGCCACCCTTTTTTATTTTTCAAGTAATTTAAGCATGTTTGGAAACAGAAATTTATTTATTTAATGAAATAAAGTACGAACTGTAAAGAAACAAGACATATTTTATTAAATAAATTTTCTGGTTCAAAAAACTCCAAAAGGAATGGCAACTATACATTTATAAATATTTATATTTTTTTTTGGGGGGGGGGGGGATAAAGTTTTATTTTTACAGGCGATTGGATGGGGGGGGGGGGTGTAGGGTGCCAAATGCAGTTCTGCACACAGGCGCCGAATACTGCTGGCACGCCCCTGACAACAGCTGTTGATTAGATGTTATTCTCCCATTCTTCTTTAGCTCCAATATTTGACTTAGATTTATTATTGATCTCTTACTTTGCAAAAATTACTAACTATAAAAAAAATGGATAATTATGTTATTTACAGGGACATCTCAAATTATATTAATTTAAATAAAACACTTAAATCAAATGCTTTTTATGCCTTTATAATTTACTGTACTTAATATTTTACAATTCTCAGGAATTGAGCTTTATATTAAATATTTTTAATTTTATTAAATATTTCCGATAAGAAATATTTAATTCATATGATAACTTTGCCAATCAGTTTGTGTTTAAAATGTGATTTATCTACGTACCCATCGTTCGATGGAGTTCCTTTACCTGCAGTCTATTCTGTTGAGTTGTCTAAATGACATACCAGATGTTATGAACTACAAGATTATCTGGTGAAAAATGCTCACCAGTTGTTGTGCTCAGTTAGCTGAAACGATAAATCATTGGCCTTGTAAGCCAAGTTTCTGGGGTAGATTCCCAGCCTGGACAATTTTTCGCTCAGTAGGAAATAATTTGTACAGCACCCTTGTTTCTTAAACCCACCTCAATGTTTTACTCTTTCTAATATCAGCATAGTGTTACCATTCTTTCCTAAATCAAGCTTTACCATTGCTAAAATTCTTAGGCAGTATTACTTCAAAATAATTTTTGCTCCTGTCAATAAATTAACCCTCTCCAAGCTAAAAAATCCTATAGATTTATTCAATTCATGGGGTATTCATGGGGTATCTACAGTATTAAATGATAGTGCAGTCTTTCCTACATTAGACTTTTTTTTAAACATATTAATGAACATCAAAATTATATTAGGAAACAAGAAATCAATAAATCCTCTATTACAAAACATTGCTGGGAGATGAACCATACTTTCAACTTCAGTTCAGTTTAAATAATGTCCAAATCTACTTAAGTTTTGACAATATTGTCTTGTGAATTTGCCATCCTCCCTTCACCAGATTGCTAGAAATATTACATTAAAACCTCTTTTTCTAAATTATTTTTTTCTCATTTAACTCATCTCTCTCTCCCCTTCGGTACCATTTCCCAGCCATTTTCCTAACAGCCATTACATGCAATCTTCTGTTGCCATATTGGTTATTAAAACTTCAACTCTAATCTCCCATCTCTTGTATATATATATATATATATATGAGCAAATTTTTACCTCCCGTAGCTCTGACGACAATAAGCTACATGCTACTAAAACTGGTTTGCTTCTAATTTAATATAATTAATGCTTCTAATGTTCTTTTTAATATTCCTATTCAAGGAAAATAACATTAGGGATTTCTAAGTCTTAAGAGTCCTTTCCCTGCCCATGAAAACACTCGTGAGCTAATACAATTCTTATGGGGAGGCATTTTACTAACTCTTTAGCATGACATTTAATTTTTTTTTCTTCTCTTATTGGATAGCTGAGCTCCCTCTCAAGATCATTCCTTGATTACTTTAGTTTTTGGTTGCAGATGTTTTTTTATAAATTTACTTTCACTTTCAGAACTGGTTCAGAAAGTGACATTATAAAAAAATATATGCAACCAAAACCAGAAAGTAATCAAGGAGCAATCTTGAGAGGGACCTCAGCTATCCAATAAGAGAAGAAAAAAAAATTAAATGTCATGCTAAAGAGTTATTAGTAAAATGCCTCCCCATAGGAATAACACTACCTTGAGAGCGTCTTCGCAGGCAGGGACAGGACCCTTAATTGCTTTATTTTTCGTTACTAGAAATATAATGTCTCTTGAAAATACTTTTAAGGATACATTTTATTAGAATGTAACAAAAAAACTTGCATTATATAACATTTAATAGGAATTTACTGTGCACACAGCGATTTCAATATTTTTTTTATACTCGCTCATAAAACCCCTCCCCTTCAAAAATTTAATAGCTGTCATCATTTGCATATTATCCAAATTTGAAAACAGTCCATTTTAGGACAGTCTGTAGGACTATATTTTAAGCCAAAATCAAGAAATATTAAATTTCTTAAAGGATTGCAAAGTGTAAAAGACACTTTTCAACAATATTCTTAGAAAATAATTACATTCAACATTGAATTTTTGTAAGTTAATGATTACTTTAAATTATTTTTTACAAAGAAACACCATTTTTACAGCATTCAATAGAAAAGTTATACTAACTTTTACGAGTTGGTCCATTATGGATCTGAGATTCTTGTACAGGTGATTCGGCTGAAACAATTGGGATCTGAATGCACTTGGTACATAAACACTCTTTGCCAGTGTAAGTTACTTTTTCACCAGATGGGAAAGGCTGCCTATGAATGTCAAAATATTTATGAAGTCATAAGACAAAATAATTCAATAAGCGAAAAATTTATACAGATGGTAATGTCTTATTACCAACAGAAAAATGCTTCAAAACAAATTTTTGAAAACTTATTTTTTAATTTGTGCAATACAGTAGACTCCTTCAAATCCACAAATGTCTAAAATCTGCACAATCATCATGGATGTAAATAATGAAATTTTCAGATATTAAAACAACATTATAGAATTGTTTTAGTTTTATATAATTCAGTATACATTTTAATATGTAATTCTGGATAATATGGAATTCATGATTTTTCATGAAAAAAATAAAAATTTGTGGGGCAAAAAAAGATATTGCTAATATCACTGGTAATCACAATCTTTAGGCCAAACATTTATTATTAATCATGTTCTTTTGATTATTAAGACTGGCTAAAGCTGAAAAACTTCCTTACTTTATGATTTTGAAGTAAATTTATAAAATCTGAGAAAAGTTTTATTGAATAATTCAATAAAAATGTATATCATCTTTATTATGCATATTTAATTCATGTGCATTATTCATTTGACTTTACTTTTATAATTTTTTAAATTGTTACTTTTTGTTATGTCAATTTTTTTTATATTTCTATATATTGGAACCATTCATTGCGATTTCAATTACATTATTACACTCAAATTATTGTTTATGAAATGTAAACAAAGCAATGACCAGAAATCTGCAAAATTCTAAAAACTGCACAAACTCTTGTCTTAACTTTGCAGAGCTGAGGAAATCTACAGTAATAGCAAGTGAACATTTGTGAAAAATTCAAATGTTTGTTCATAGCATACAGAGTCTTTCACAAATTGCAGTTAATTATTTCATAAAGATATCCATCTCATCAAATACTCAAAACAGCCATGTTTTAATTGCAATACACAGTTTCTACCCAATTCCTTTTCCAAGTTTTGATGAATTTAAATTTATTTTAAAACTAAATTCTATAAAAGGTATTTAAAAAAAATTTCACAGAAACATTAACACCTTTACGAATATGCATGCTATGCTAAAACAAATGCACACGAACATTGCAGGTGATGTGCCCGGCCATGCATCGAACTGGAGATCCCGCGGTCAGAAAGCGAGCGTCTTATGTGCCGAGCAAAAGGCTAGCTCGATCGCTTTCCTACGAGAAACTCGTTTTACTGACCGCGCAAGATGGCCACCACAGTACTCCACCCCTGCGGCTATCTTGCGCGGTCAGTAAAACTAGTTTCTCGCAGGAAGCGATCGAGCTAGCCTTTTGCTCGGCACATAAGATTCTCGCTTTCTGACCGTGGGATCTCCAGTTCGATCCCTGGACGAGCACATCACCTGCAACATTAAACAGGACCCACATATTAATTATAAATAGAAGTTTTCATATACGTCCATTAAAAACATTTCAAAAATATGCATTAAAATATTTAATTGCTATAAAGGACGTTAAATACTAATAAAAACATTAAAATATCTTAATTTTTACATGTTTCGATTGAATTTACTCAATCATTATCAGAAAAAGAAAATACAAATAAACACAAAGATGGAAAATAACAATAAACTATTACAAATGAAATTTAAAAATTTTTAAAAAATAAAAATCACGTGCGTTATATTTTAATTATGTATCACGTTGCTTAATTTTTAAATTATTTAACAATTCAATCCAAATATTTGGGATTTGAAATGACAAGGAGTCATTGCAGACCATTGAGCTTCTGACGTAAATTTCAATACTCTAATAAAAAGTTGCAAATAAAAATCTGACCTATAAATTAATCTACTTTCATTGAACAAAATATTTATGTTTTCTATTTGATTTAGCCTTGATAATGCTGTTTTACCTCTATTAAATTTTATGTCTGCAATGTGTTCTTTACTTCTTACTTTGAATTTTCTTTGATGTAGCCAACTTGGCGATGTATTGCCAAATCTGGCAACAAAAATTACTCGACAAAATTGACGCCACCTTGGCATTATAAACAGTGTTTCGCCAAACTAATACATCTACTAATAATTTTAAACTAGTACTAATAATAGTTTAGATTTGTCAGTTGAAGGTGATTGATAAAGTTCTTGAAAGGATTTGAAAAAGCTATGAAATTAAACAAAAAACTGGTGGAACCAGAGAGAAAAGTAGTGCTTGATCTAAAAAAATGTTACAGTAAAAATTGGGAAATATTTTCAATCGAAAAATGTGTGTAGAATAAAGGACAAAATTAGTACTAGCCATATGGCCAGTAAATGAGAAAGGTAGCTAGTGAGAAATTGACTATCAGCAGCCACCTCCCAGCCACTTTTTCATATGGAAAGAATAAAAAAAATTTCCATTTCATCAAGCATTTTAGTTTTTTTTTTTTTTGGGGGGTTCCAATATATTTATATTAAGATATTTAGGTACTACTCTGTTATCCCGTCGACCAATTTCGCCAAATTATACAAATCGCCAAACTAATAGCCAATATATATTGACATAATTTTTATTTTAAACATTGAAAAAACAAATAATTAGTAGAATATTAATAAAAATACGAATAAAAAGTTCAAATAAAAATCACTTAATGACGTTTTCAGCATGTGTATTGTATTTAACGTCATTGAATGTGACATTCACGATCCTCCATTATTGGCATTTAATCTTATAATTTGGTGATAATTTTTTGGTCGATGGGATAACCTAGTAGTACCCATATTTATTTGGGCTATTCAGTTTTAGATTAATCTGTAAAATTTATACCATTTAGTATTTATAAATAAAAAAAAAGTGGCCGCTTTAAAAACTAGTCCTACTAGCCAGTTTCTGCTAATGAAATTTCCCAATTTTGCCCCATAGTGATAAGAAACTGAATCAGATGATCTGTAAAGCTCATGAAATATTCCAAACTTTTGTTAGCTGAAAATGTGGACTGAGCTTTACTGGTGCCTTATATTCAGAAATATACTTTTATCCACTCAAAATTATTACTGAGCCAAGTAGTCAATAGAATATAATATGTTGTCTCAAATCAATTAAGCTCCACAACACTAGACAAATATAAACCATGAAGTATTAAATAAAGCATAACATTAATATAATCAGGTTGTTGATGCAATAATGTAGATAAATTAAACACGAATACTTAGTATATGGTTGAATCGTATGTGTTCAAGTTTTTGGGTTTACTTTGAACTTTGATCTTCCACTTATCAAAACTGCTGGAATGGAACTGTGTCTACACTTTATACTGAACGGACTGTTCTCATACTTCATTACATTAGCCTCTAACCTATAGTTATGAACCAAATTTTAAAACTGGTTATGGATGATTGGAATATGGAGAAAGTTAAAAATTCCCCCCCCCCCCCCCCCCCCATGATTGATTTTAACGTACAAGAAAAGCTCAGTCCTTATTTTCAGATAACAAAAGTTTGGATTATTTCATGAGCTTTACAGATCATTTGATTCCGTTTCTTTTCTACACACAATTTAAAATTAAAAATATTCCTCAATTTTTACTGTAACTTTTTTTTAATATGATCGAGCTCCACTTTTCTCTCTGGTTCCACCAGTTTTTTGTATGATTAGGAATAGGACATGTATGAATATGCACTCTTAAACAGCAACAACCTTTTTAAAATTTTAATTTCAGCAAATTTTATGCAGGAAAGATTTTTTGTTTAATTGCTCTCTTTATTTTATAAACACATGTACTAAACTTTCCTCAAATGGTATATCCGTCCTAATTTCTCTTTTCAACATTTTTATTGCATGAGCAGGGTTCATTCAGAGTTCAGAAGAAAAAATCCAAGGAGTCCAAAAAATTTTAAGGACTTGCCACTTTCATTGTTATTTGTGTGGCATGCACTTGCACAGCCCCAATTCCACAGGGATTCCGCGAGAGGGGGGGAGGTATCCGCGATCTTCAGGCGAAATAAGCTATTTATCTGCGATATTTCAGCAAAATCGGCGATTTATTGCGATCTTTTGTCGAAATTGGCAGTTTTTCAGCAATCTTTTGATGAAATCTGCATTTTCCCTTTTTTTTATAATGAAATATACGTTTTTTTAGACAAAATTTGCATTTTTACACGATCTTTTCTCGAAAACTGCGTTTTATCCCTGCCATCTTTTGAAAAAATATTTGTAAGCTATCTTTTATCGAAAACTGCATTTTTTCCCGCGATCTTTTAACGAAATCGGCGTTATATCAGCAATCTTTAGACGAAATCGACGTTTTCCCACGGTCTTCAGACGAAATTGGCGTTTTATCTGCGATAATTGGTGAAATTCTCGTTGTAACCGCGATCCGCACAGGAATTTCGTGTTTTTCAGCGATCTTTTGACCAAGTTCATTGAGAAAAATATTAACGAAATCGCCATTTTTGCACGAAATATTGACGAAATGTGTGCTTTTTCGGCGATCTGTTCACAAAATTTACATTTCTCCGCGATTGTTTTATCTGCGCGCAAAACTGTACAAGTTGGCAACTATGGGAAACTGATAACCCAATTTCAAATTTTCGGAAAAGGACGCCTTAAATTTTCGGACGAGAATCGCCCCTGAATCCACCGTTATCAGCAAAATTGAGGATGATGAATAGTATTATGAAGAAGAAATCAAAGTTGTATATCTAGCTGTGAAGGAATTAAACAGTGTAATCACTTTTTGAAATTAGAAGCTTAGAGGTGTGTCTGGACTATTCTTTTCACTTTTCTTTCCCTTATAGGCGTGAAAAATAAATCACTTTGGTGGCTATTAGTATGATCCCAACCAATCTGTTGCTGTGCTTCTGGGGAATGACGTGCATAAAGGGTTTACCGTGCGTTTTACAATCTTTTTTTTTTTTTTTTTTTCGGGAGCAATATTTCTTGCATGCAAAACCGCAATACAATTTAAGGAGTTTCTAAGGAGTATTTTGTTCATCTAAGTAGTTCTAAGTACTACTTGGGAACGTTTTCATTTCTAAGTAGTTTCTGAGTAGTCTGTACGAACCCTGATGACTTAATCTGTCTATATGGATAAGTAAGAATGTTTCATTTTTATATGCTACATTTTGCTATTGTTTAATTAAATACAATCTTTAAAATGTATGTTACATGCGGAGCTATGTAATATAAAATTTCAAAATATCACTTTGGAATATAATTTATATACTTTCAATACTTATAACCCCCCCCCCCCAGGGTCGTAGCTAAGGGGACACTATGGGCGGCTCAGCCCCCCCCCTAAAATATTTTGAGCCCCCCCCCCTGGAAAAGGTTCCAAGGTCACTAAATGTTCCAAAAATTCAAATGAAATTCTGTTCAAAAATCTAATTTAGTTTTGAGACCCTTTCACAGTTTTGCAGAGTTATTAAATCATATCTAAAATAAGTGTTTCAACACTCCCTCATTCTATTTATACATATGAAGCTAACATGATGCATAATTTTGCACCAGTCATTCACTCAAAATTTTCATCATCCTATACTTTTCTTAGCATAAAATGAAGTTATTACAACAGTTTAATGAGAAACATTGTACCTACAATGTGAATATGAACTAATTTATCTTTCTGCGTTAGAGAAAGAAAAAAAATTATGACCCTCCCTACATTCTCTTGAGCCCCCCCCCCCCCCCCCTATCGTTCACTTCTAGCTACGGCCCTGCCCCCCCCCCCTCCCTAAAGACACAATGCTTTCACAGTTGCTTTCTAACAGTGATAAAGACTTATTTGACAAATTTAATAGAAATTTGTAAATTTTTAATAGAAAATATACAATTTTCTATTTTTTAAAAGTGCATTGAAAATAACATTGACTATATCGCTAATAAAACTTATGAAGTATTCATCTATAAATCTTGTTTATTCAGTTCCAAAACCAAAATCCAATTTTCAGAACGAAAAAATAAACACTGTTTTGCTATATAAAAATTAAATTGCAATTTGAAAAATGGCGATGGTATTTTTGTTTGGGGATCATTGATATGGATTGGAACTGATGAACTGTCAATAATAGATGATGTTTCTGATGATAGAAAATATACAGATACATTGCTAGATCATTTATTTAAAAAATATGTTATTTTAAAAATCTTCGATGATTTCCTGTTTCTAAAAGACAACTTTATACATACAGTGCAAATAAAATAGTTAATTATATTTCCTCAGAAAAATAGTTTCAGATAAGATCGTTAAATAGATTTCCTCGAATGCTCCAATCAACTCTTAATTGTCACCAAACATTAGTTTAAACAAACATTAGTTGGGTTTGGGGGAGGATTTATTTCAAAATATTGTTTTAAGAAAACGACAATACATATTTGCAAATTAACAAAACAATATTGTAGAAATATTACTAAAAAGACTAATCACTGACAAATAATGGATTGTTTTCAAAATATTAAGGTTTTATTGGCTCAATTTTTTTTTTTTAGTATGAATGTGCATAGTTTGTATTTTAGACGTTACTCCTATTCACTCAATTTTAGTATCTGATTAATAAGAGAAATGCACTACCTGTTAAGCTAACCTGGCGATAACCGGCTGGGATTTTTTGCTCAGATAACCTTATTGGCCATAACATCTGGTCTGTCATTTAGACAGCTCGGCAGAATAAGCCGCAGGTAATGGAACTCCATAGAACGATGGATACGTAGATATACTATTATTTTAACACAATCTAACTGATTGGTAAAGTTATCATACGACTAATATTTCCAACTGAGCGAAAAATTGCCCAGGCCGGGAATCAAATCCTTAATGACAGACCAGATGTTATGGCCAATAAGGTTATCTGAGCGAAAAATCCCAGCCGGTTATCGCCCGGTTAGCTTAAGGGTTTGATTCCCGGCCTGGGCAATTTTTCGCTCAGTTGGAAATATTCAAGTCGTATGACAACTTTACCAATCAGTTAGATTGTGTTAAAACAATAGTATATCTACGTATCTATCGTTCTATGGAGTTCCATTACCTGCGGCTTATTCTGCCGAGCTGTCTAAATGACAGACCAGATGTTATGGCCAATAAGGTTATCTGAGCAAAAAATCCCAGCCGGTTATCGCCCGGTTAGCTTAACAGGTAAAGCATTGGCCTTGTAAGCCAAGTATCTGGGTTTGATTCCCGGCCTGGGCAATTTTTCGCTCAGTTGGAAATATTCAAGTCGTATGATAACTTTACCAATCAGATTGTGTTAAAACAATAGTAGAAATCACTAGTTTTTCCAGAATCTGCCTTTAAAATTATAATAAAAAAAATATAGTCAAACCTTGTTGATGTAACACCCTGACCTCACACGAAGGAAAAAAGTCAGCCATCTCAAAGGTAGTACTGCATCATTTACAATGTGACAGTTTAAATCTCGAGTAAATGGTGCGACCTTTTCTGAAATTAACGGCATGGTGAGTGCAAAAGACGCTTGATCATGCCGATGCACTTAAGGATGACAGCCTGGGGTCGAAATATAATGGCAACCATCTAAGCAGACATTTGATGATTCTGAAAAATGGACCTCCCCCCCTTCACAGCCAATTTTCCCACGGAATATTAAAAAAAGTACTGTGTGCAAAACTAAGGATTGGACACACAGGACCCAATAAAATTGCATGTTTTCAAGGAATGAGAAAAGATGGTAAGTGGCAAGAGAGGAATGATGGATGGCTTTTCGGGAGGAGTTATAGATGATAAAAAGAGAAGGATTTCGGAAGAAGGGGGATTTTTCGAGAGAGGAGGAAAGAGGTTCTTCTCCAAGAGGGTGAAAAGCACAGCTCTCCGACGCGGAGAGAAGAGAGAATATGATCAGGGTACATGCTGATGGTGCTTTGTATAAACTGAAAAATATAATGACTGTCAGCTGGCTGCCACCGCTGTAGACAGTCTAACAGCAACGTAGACAGTCTGAACCAAAGTAGACATTTTATAAGACTAAGTTGTATTTTGATGTATAATAAATATTTCGTTTAGAAGTATATCAGCCTAAATTGATAGAAATAAATATCAATTTTATATTCAAAACTGAATGCATTTATTAATCAAGCCTCTGAAGTAGCTTCACTGCTCAACGCTACCACTTCATAACCCGAGGTTGTACATTAACATGAATCTCAAGGGGATTCAATGTTGTTCATGTTAACAATAATTCATGTTATCAGTAACAAATCTGTTTTTATAGGGGATTGTGAAAATAATTCATGGTAAAAGTAATTCACGTTAAGCATGTTCATGTTAACAAGATTTGACTGTATCCCTTTTTAAGCAATTTTTCTACCACTGTAATTATCCAGTATAAGAATATGAAAATAGTGAAGAACTAGAGGGGGCAGACCGGGGGGGGGGTCTTTATAACTGTTAAGTTGATTACTTCAAATCCAAGTTAAATATTTAAGAAAATTCAAAATTGGATTTAAAAATTGTAGGATGGAAATCTAGAGTAGCCATAGCCATTATAGAAGTAAAGGAAGATCATGCATTGTAAAAGCCTACAAATAAGTCTGCCACAATGACCTCTTATAAGTAGACACCACATCAGTAACCTTTTCTTACGCCAACATCTTTGTCTTTCGTCACGTGACGGAGGGCAGATTTAGTGTGTCAAACCAGTTTTTCTGCTGCCAAAACTCATATTGTTATGTTTGTCTTGAGTTGGCTGCACTTCTGCTTTTCTCTTTGTGAAATCTGAAAATTGCCAATAAAGCGATCACTGCCAAAAAACGGCATATTTCGCCAAAGATGTTGGATTCGAAACCATGCCGAGAGAACAATGGAATGTGGCATCTACATATTAGAAGTCTGGTCTGCCAGTATGCTTAGAACTTCATAAATTTTACAAATCATTGCTTTCTTATTTGTAGATTTAAAAATTTGTAGTCTTGTTGAAGTTTAATGCAAATCAGTTTTTTACAATGCAACTTTATAACTGAGCTGACAATACATATTCACTATGAAATAGTATTTTGTACAAATAATCTATTTTAGGCTCAAAAATATAACAAGATATAAAATTTTGTGTTTTAAATATATTTACCTACAACTTGCACATACAAAACATTTTTGATGATATGTGTTTCCAAGGGCTGTGACAACTTCACCTTCAACATAATTACCACATTCAGCACACCGAGTGCCAAAAAGTTTTTGATAGTCCTTTGAACAATAATATTTCCCTTTATTTAAAAAGAAACCACCTTGAGCAAGGGATGCTGTACACTCTGAAAGTGAAAATAAAAATTACTAATGAAATACATAAAAAATATGCCCAATCAATTCGAAATAAATGCCTTAATGTTTATGACTATTTAAAAAACATAACACTAAAATAAATATTAAAATATTTATTTATTATACACATTAAAATACTTCAGTAATCAATACTATAACAAAAAAAAAAAAAAAAAAATCAAAATTTTAATAAATTTCTTTAATTTCTGAACTTGTAAGAAATTTAACATAACCATGATTTGTGCATGTAAGTGAACATTTAATTCCAATTGAGCTCCCCGGCAACTGTTATAAACCAATGGTGCAAGTACAGCATAGATTTTATACAAATCTGGCTACAGCTACAGATTAGGTATTTAATCTATTTCAAAACCACTTTGCAAGCAAGGAAAAATTACTAAGGAAATTTAATATAGCACAAATATTGCAGTGGTGAATTCAAGCATTAACATTCCAAAGGTATTGTTTCAAAACAGATCTAGCATTTGAATCAAACAAGATTTCATTGTGCTGAAAATTTATGCATATTTTTAGGGACACATACACCAGCATTTGAAAAATAATGTAGTCAGTCAAGTTTAGTAGTGCCAGGATTCTTACTGCTGCTCACCATTGTGCCAAAATGCTTCATTTGGCAAGTAAATGAACAATCAGACTCATCAAATTGAGAGTGCTCAATTTCTGCTCTTTAATGTGTGTGATTACAGTTGAGATTCTTATCCACTTTGCTGTATGATTGATGTCACTTTTCATCTTCAATCGCACTATGCCATTTAAATTATTATTTATAGATATACTGACTCATCAATTCTGTTTAGCAACAGCCATAGCACACACACACAAAAAAAATATTCACTAAGTATGTCTTTGTCATCAGTTTATCATTATCTATGTGTCAGTAAAATTAAAAATTACTTGCATCAATCACTAAATCAAGAAAAGTTTTGCTGAAATGCTACATTGAATTTACTGCTTTTTATTAGATTTTTTTAAAAGTATCATTGACCAGTCAATTTTTTCTATCAGTTATAGTCGAAATTTCATAGCAATTTATCACACATAATTAACACATTCGCTGCCGATCTTGCACTAGCGCATGATATGGCGCCAACGCTAAGGGGCCCATCACGCAGCAGCGCGTGATGTGATGTCTCAATAGCCAGTCACGGGCTGGCGCGGAAAAATCTTTCACCAATTCTTTGTTATAAAAAGTAAGTCTGCTTCTGGGAAAAAACCACTTCTACAGTGCGGCATTAACTATCATGAGATCTTCATGTAAGTGGCAGTGAACGTGTTAAACTTATCCTGTAAACATCAAGTATCTGAAGCATATCAAAATAGAATAAAATATGTTTAGATGTATTGCATTCCTTGGCACCAAGAGTTGCGTAAATTAAATTTTTGCATAATATACATCATTTTGCACATTGCTAAATTTACTTCAAAAATTTAGCCTAAAATATGCCTGGACCAAATCATTATTACTTTTTTTACAAAAATTCTATTGTTATAATAGCAATTTTTATTATAAAGCTCTGAATTAAGAAGCTAAACATGAGCTAATGTATCAAATTTAGTCCCCCTTGCAGGATAACTTTTTTTACAATTGGAAAATGCATGTGTGTATGAACTGCAAAATTGTTGTCAGATGTGTGTTATACAGAGAATTTAATTTTATGATATATTATGAATACCTTGTACATTAAATTCTACTATATAACAAAGCAAATCCAATTATAAATTAACTTTAAAAAAAATTATGAAAAATCAACATTTTGTATACAATAGGAGGCTGGCTATCTTTCATAATTTGAATGTTATAAGTTATCAGCGACTCGCATACCTTTTTTGGTCTCTAGACAAGAGAAATTAATATGAAGTAAACCGTATTGCAAACCTAAGTCAATCTTCTTCCAAATAACAAAAATTAAGCTAAATAAGTTTTAAGCACTATGTCCAAGTTTTATACTGTTTAAACCTGTTTTAAAACTAAGAATCCTTTGCATATAGAATGTTAGCATATCTCTGCAAAAGGCTGCACTGATGAAAGAATTGCTTGACATTCATTACAGCTTAATAACTAAACTATAACCTTTAATGGGAGCAGTACTTGACCGGGGGGAAGGTCTATTTTTCAGGACAGACAAGTTACTTTACTTTTTTTTCTACCTTCAATAGAAGAAAGTACTGTAATGTAAAATTTTTTTAGGCAGATTTACATGCTTTAGGGGTCAGGTATCCCAATAAACAAGTTTATACAAAATGTGTCACCACTGTACCTTCGAAAAGTATATGAAATTATGCATAGAATTGATCCAAAGTTTTTGAGCATCTTTTTTGGATGTGACAAGCAATTTCTTCAATTTTGAAATATTATGCAGCAATGGTTCACTGCAATAGTGATTTTTGTGATATTTTCAATATTGTAACATCAAAAAGTTTATGAAGTTATGCTTAGAATTAGGGATGCACTGATTAGTGATTTTGGCCGAATAGTAATTGTTGGGCCGAATACTGAATATTCGGCTTTCAGAATACATTTTTTATATTTCAAAGTTTAAAAGTATTAAAATGTTACTTTTTAAAACAATTTTACATAATATTTAATAAAAGAAGCTTACATTTTGATAAACAGGAGTTTTTTTATAAGAACATTTAGTATTGAAAAAAATTTTGCCTTGAGTTATTTAAGAAGCACAATTATGAGACATTGTTAATTGATAAAATTTTAAATTTCATGGTTTTTTCTAAGAATTAAAACAAACATTTTAAAATCAAAGAGAAGTAATGGAAAAATGGTTGAAGAAAAGAAATTTTCAGTCTTCTAAAAGGTCCTTTTTCAATAACTCAAGGCAGATTTTTTTCAACATAAAGTACAAATACTTTCAAGTTAATTCTGAATAAAGAAATATCTAGCTCATAGTTCTTTTCTTATGAATGATGGCATTTTCCACCCTTCCCATTATATCATATTTTACAAAATTCAAAGCACGTGAGTTGAAAATATAGTTATGGTATCTTATTTATTGTTAATGCAACAAACGAAAACATAAGTTTAACCTAGTTTGAGATGAAATACAATGCATTTATGACTCAATAAGTTGATTATGATTATGGTTTCATGAACAAAAATTACCTTGATAGCTATTACTATTCTCAAAAGTTTATTTCTTGTTTAAGGACTTATTTGGGAAAAGCAAAAAACAGATTATTTACTAAACAAAATTTAGGAACTTGCATTTGCACATCATTTATTCCTTAAGGAGAATCCTAATGAACATCATTTTAATCCTTCTCATGGTTAATTTTCTTAAGTTATACTTTACAAACATCCAATAAATAATGTAAAACATTCTATTTTATTTAAATATGATTTTCTTTCTAATTCTTTTAAATATATTTATAAACTGACGGTTAAAAGTAGAAATTGTGAAAAGTTTTTAAAAATGTGTTTTAAAAGATTTTATTAAGCATTGTATTGGGCCGAATACTTTGACATTCGGCCTATCTGAATATTCAGTACATCCCTACTTAGAATTGAATAAAATTTTTGTACATAGGTTTTGGCTATGATCAGCAACTCCTAATTGAATATTTTAAAAAATGATGGAAAGGAACACTATAATTGTGATGTGTGCCATTTTTATTACTGTACCATAAAAAAGTATGAAATTATGCATATAATTGAACCAAATTTTTTGTACATGTTTAAAGCTATGGCAAGCAGGTTTTCCTCTGATTTTGAAAAAAATTGCCCAAAAAGGGGAGCTATAATTATTTTTGTGCTATTTTTATTATTGTACCGAAAAGTATATAAAGTTATACATAGAATTGAACCAAATTTTTTGCATATGTTTTTGGCAACAGCCAGCAAGTCCTTCAATTTAGAAATATCCCACTGGAAAAGGATGCTGTAATAGCAATGTCTGTGCCATTTTTATTATTGCACCATTGAAAAGTATGAAGTTACACTCAGAATTAAACTAAATTTTCGTATATTTGATTATTCTCTTTGAATTTGTAAATATTACTGGAAGGGATCACTGTAATAGCAATTTTTTGGACATTTTCTTTATTGTACCATCGATTTGGTTGTGTTTATGATGACCAATTATCGACACATGGGATATAGGTCCCTAAGGGGGGGGGGGGGGTCACCTTCCATGGAAGTCTTTCTAAGAGAATATCTAACCTGTATTTATGCAAGGAAATCCAAAGTTCGAAGAAAACCATGGGAAAACAGAACGATTAGGCTGACAATGACTGCAATTGAGTTTGAACCTAGCACCTGCCATCTACCAGTTTCGAAGACAGAACCTCTCAGTAACTGCTGGGGTTTGTTGTACCATTGAAAAGTGTATAAAGTTATCCATAGAATTGAGTGAAATATTTTGTTCATGTTTTCGGCTAGGGCCAGCAGGTCCTTTTGGATTTGAAAATATTCCACACAAAAAAAAGGGGGTGCTGCAATAGTGATGCATAATTTCCTCGATTTTTCATAATTTTACTGTCCATTGATGATTCTTGCAGCAATGGGAACACATAGCAATTTTTTTCAGAGCATTCCCATCTTTACATTAAATAGTTTTGAAATTTCTTAAAAGCAATATTTCTGTATTGGCTACAAGCTAAGGATAAATAGTTGAAGCAATCAAAGATTTCGCTACTTATTACAGCCTTTACGATAATTCCAATGGTTTAAGCAAGAAAATCTTATTTCTTAAATTTGTGTTTTTTTATATTATTTATTGATAGAGTGTGTAATTCTGGAATATTAGCCAAAAACAAAGGCTGAAAGAACAAGTACATGTTTGATTACATATCTTAAATTTGCATTTTATTTTACTTTATTTAGTTAATGAATATTAAGCTGGAAAACAAATGCTGAAGTATTTTTATTATTTTAAGTGCAAACAAAATCAATCTTTCACAATTGGACTCGGAGTTTCAAAATTTATTAAAAGTGATACTTTTGTATTAGGTGTATGATTGGGATTAATAACTCATCCTTCAAAAAAAGTAAATGATTGCTATTTACAGCAGCCTCTTTGATTCAGATTTTTCAGTGGGTTAAGCAATAGAAGTAAAAATCTTTCATTACTTATTCCATGGTTTAAGCACATCGTTCATTTACATGTCTGTTAAACTCTTGTTTTATTTGTTTATTGATAAAGTTTATTTCATTGTGGAATATTAAAAAGAAAATGCTGAATTATTTCAGGTGCAAATGTTAATTTTTTATAATCAGGCTCTGTTTAATAGATTTTTAAAAAGTCCTTCCGGCCAGTACCGGAAAAAAAAGGTAGTTTATTATTATTATTATTATTATTATTTTTTTATTATTAAAACATTTAAGTTATATTATTCAACCATACAAAGCTTAAATTAGTGGAACATGACAATAGAAGAATCAACACTTGTTTTTGTCAATACTGAATATAAGTGGGAATTTCGAAAAACTAATCTAGAGCTAAATTAATCGACAGCTTGATTGAGATCTTAATAAATCATGTGCACATATTCGCTTACATCGATAGATAGATGCGAGTGCTGTTGCAGGCAAATAGATTTTCCTAAATGTCACTCATTTTAGAAATTCAAACTGTTTTATATGAGTCAATTTAAGATAAAGATTAAATCAAAAAATGATTTGTAATCCTTGTATTAAGATCAAACCTTTAGAAAAAACCCTTTTTCTATCTCTATTTTTATTTATTTAATGTACATTATTATAAATTTAAAAGTTTGACAAATTTAAATGGCTGCCATTTCAGAACAAGATGGCAGATGAATTCTGTCAAGACATTGTATATAACTTGGTGTGTACAAAAAAACAAACCAAATTGGTTCATAAATGTGCATATAATCGCATGACAAAAATTCAGCCATTGTTTAAGATATAGACAAAACCAGCTCCGAATTCTTAGTATCATGGTCAAACACTTAAGAAAATCTTTCAATTTCTATCTCACTTTTTGTACCTAAATGAAAATTTTTAAAAATCCAATAGCCTCCATTTTGAAAAAAGGCGGCGAATGAAGTTGCTCAACGAACTCTGTTGAGTATTTCTGTATATACCATGTACACACCAAGTTACATCCAAATCCGTTCATTAATATGTGTGTTATGCGACAAAAATCAGACCAATTCAAAATGTCAGCCGCACTAGAAATTCAAAGTGCTATAAACTCAGCCATTTTTTAAGATACAAATGAAACAAAAAATGCTCTGAAATTTTTGTATTAAGGTCAAACACATAGAAAATAAATATTTTTCAATTTCTATATATTTTTTACTTAATTAAAAAAAAAAAAAAATTAAATGGTCACCATTTTGAAACAAGATGGCAGATGATGTAGCCAACGAACTCTGTCGAGACATTAGTATGCACTAGGTACACACCAAGTTTCATTCAAATCGGCTTATAAATACGATAGTTACAGCTGAAATCTGAAAATATCATACAAAAAACTGGTGGAACCAGAGAGAAAAGTAGAGCTCGATTTAAAAAAAATCTTGCAGTAAAATTTGGGAAATATTTTCAATGTGCGTGCAAAAGAAAGGGAATCAGATGATCTGTAAAGCTTATGAAATAACCCAAATTTTTGTTAGCTGAAAATGAGGACTGAGCTGTACTGGTGCCTTATATTTAGAATTATACTATTATCCACTCAAAATGATTACTGAGGAAAGTAGTCATTAGAATATATTGTTATGTTGTCTCAAATCGGTTAAGCCCCACAATGCTAAACAAATATAAACCATGATGTGATAATTAAAGTATAACATTAATATAATCAAGTTGTTGAGGAACTGATGTAGATAAGTATGTTTGAACACATATATTTAGTATATGATTGAATCGTATCTATTCAAGGTTTTTAGTTTACTTGGAGCTTTGATCTTCCAATTATCAAAACAGCTGGTATGGAATTGTGTTCACAATTTGTACAGAACGAACCATTCTCATACTTCATTACATCAACCTGTAACATATAGTTATGAACCCAAATTTTTAAACTGGTTATGGACGATTGAAATGCGGAAAGAGTTAAAAATGCCTCTTTTTCCCTGATTGATTTTAAAGCACCAGTAAAGCTCAGTCCTCATTTTCAGCTAACAAAAATTTGGGCTACTTCATAAGCTTTACAGATCATCTGATTCCCTTTCTTTTGCACACACATTGAAAATATTTCCCAAATTTTACTGCAAGATTTTTTTTAAATCGAGCTCTACTTTTCTCTCTGGTTCCACCAGTTTTTTGTATGATTTCATAGCTTTTTCAGATCCTTTCAGAAACTTTATCACCTTCAACTACAAATCTAAACTATTATTAGTATTAGTTTAAAATTATTAGTAGGCATATTAATTTGGCGAAATACTTGAAATGATGCCAAGTTGGCTTTAATTTTGGCGATTAATTTTGGACGCCAGATTTGGCAATATATCGCCAAGTTGGCGAGAAACTTGGCAACATCTGGCGACAGAACCGCCCCCTCCTAGATGGTAGTCCCACTGCAGTTTCTCGGTATCTACAAAGATTTTCATAGCTTAATTTTCAAATAGTTATTTTTATAAATATAGAAGAATTTTTTTTCCTAATTATCCTTTTTTAATTGAAATATCTATATTGTAGTAACTGTTTTACTTCGAAAACACTCAAAGGTGCGATGTTGTTTTAACACATATTTAATTACAGTTTATGTATATGTTTATGAAAAATATGCATTTTCTCTTTTGAATGACGTCAATTTCAAAGGTTCAAAACTATCAGGCGAATCAGAATTTTTATTGATCTATTAAAAAAAAAACGAACATGTGTTATCGTTTCTTTTTTAAATTATTGAATTGTTTTTTAGTTGGTGGCAATTCGAAAGCAGCAATTGAATTAGCAATTAAAAAGGGGAGATTTCTATAATGTTAAATTATGAAAGGAATAGCGTTATATAAATTTTAAACGGGTGTCATTTCCATAATTTTTTTAAATTTTTTTACCGGACCTTCGAAAAGCACATCCCTAAATTAAAAGCTTTCGAACAAGCTATTACACATCACTGAATGTTTCCTGGTTCGGGTTATAATTGAGTTGTTTCTCTTTTTTTGTTGTTTCACGAGCAAAAAGTGCCAAAACAGGGGTTCTGGATCTCCAAAACTAATCGGTGGATTTGGATGAATTTTTGTAAACTTTGAAATCTAGGGTAGGACACTTCCCCTTTTGAATTTCATCACGATCCGATGATTGGGTCCAAAGTTATTAAGAGGCAAACTTTGGACTTTAACATTAGAGATGCAGTTGAGCTCTACTATACAGCACTATCGTGCTGTATGATACTAAAATTTTCCAAGTGCTTTCCTCCAGATGATTGCAATAGGTATCTTTTTACTTTTTGTAATGAAAGCTACTTAAAATCTTGCTTGAATATTATTTATAAAATCATTTACATTATAATTACATTAAAATATATAATTTGAGATATTTTCAAACAAATTACATCTGAAAAAGAATTTTTCATATTTGATGGGGTAAAAATGATAAAATTGAGAGATTAAACTTACATAAAAGTTTTAAAAATTGCAGTAAAAAAGGAATTTATTGGCCAGGTGTTGCCAGTCAATATGATGTCAGCATTAATGGTAGGAATGTTTTGGTTTTAACCCTTTCCGGCACGGGCAAAATCTGTTAGTAAAATGAGAAATTATCGACTGACACTGGAATTCACAAACGAATTTTAGATATTTTGAAACACCTAATTTAAGCTTTTATCGTAAAAGCAAAATTTTACTAAAATATTACTGGAACCGTTTGCAAGTTTGGAATTAAAATTAGGTATCGCAGAACGGGCACAGTGTGCCGGAAAGGGTTAAAAGAGATATATATAAAAAAAAGTGTACATTTTAAGTCCAGGAAATAAATGTACTTACCAGCACATTTGAAACAATCTAAATGGAAATATCTGTCTTGAACTCTGAGAGCATTACCAGAACATTTTTTCTTGCAGACTTCGCACAAGACTTTTCCTAAGAAAAAACAAGAAATCAATATAATTTTTATTATTACTAAACGGAGCTGTAACAGCAAATATCAACAGAATATACTTAATACGGCAAAAT
This sequence comes from Maratus speculifer, assembly GCA_964019185.1. Taxonomy (NCBI): domain Eukaryota; kingdom Metazoa; phylum Arthropoda; class Arachnida; order Araneae; family Salticidae; genus Maratus; species Maratus speculifer. The sequence goes on from OZ025290.1 coordinate 42,054,921, forward strand.
TGATGCACAACTTTAGCTTTATCAGGCTAACATTGTATGAAAACCGATGGCATAAAATTTATGAAATTATAGATACATTAAAACAATTAGTATCTACAGTTTGGTAAAATAGTGTTTAAATTTAAAAGCCATTGTTTATGACTTTTCAAATTCAAATAGTACTCTTTCAGACAGTTCTGAATTCATTTTTTGTTCACTAAATTATAAAAAATTGGCAACTATACTCCTATTCAAAAAATATGCATAGGCTTCCTCCTGGTAAAGAAAGGTAGATAATTTTTCAGAAAATACTATCAAAACTGACATTTTTAACAGGTCACAGATGAGATAGCACAAGCGTCAGGCAAGGAAAAAATAGACGTGAAACATCAGTCACTCATATTGAAACATGAAATTAATTTATCAATAAAATGAAAAGTGCACAGTTAAACTGATGGCATTGAGCTTGCAAGCTATTCGTACTAATTTATACATTATACTCTTATTTCAAAGAAAAACGCCCCTCAGAAAATAAAGAAATACCACCCCCCCTCCCCCCCCCCCAAAAAAAAAGCTGAATTAAGAGGCAGGGGATTAGCTTCCTTATTTCTGCTCTTTACACTTAACCAATGAACGTTCAAATTTAATCAGGGAACAGCTTTATAACAATAAATCGGTAGATCGAATTTGAAGTTAATCTAGACCTGCCAACCGTAAAAAATGAGAAATAGCACACAAAATTCAAATTTTGAGGTTGGTTGATTGTTTTACGTGTTTCACAGCTGTTTTTGGTTGACATTCATCGAATAGATAAGGTTTCAGTCTTTCAGTTCAATGCTCTATTTCTTCAGAATGCCATTCTGAAGACAACTCGATTAAGAAGAGTCGAAACATGTAAATGTATTTTAAAATATTTTTATTAATACAGCAGTGTTTTATAAGCAAAATATTTATATATAAATTTTTACTTTTTTGTTGTGAAAGATATATAAAAGATATTAATATTACGATATAGGAATATATTTTGTTTCCATTTGTCCTTTCAAAGTTTAATGATTGAATTAATACTGAAATAGTGAAATTTTATCCGCGATCTTCAGACGAAATCTGCGTTTTTCCCGCGATCTTCAGACGAAATCAGCGATTTATCTGCGATATTATAGCAAAATCGGCAATATATTGCGATCTTTTGTCGAAGTCTGCGGTTTTTCTGCGATCTTTTGACGAAATCGGCGTTTTCCCATGGTTTTTTTTTTGTTGTTATGAAATCTGCGTTTTTTCGACGATCTTTAGACAATTGTCATTTTTTACGCGATCTTTTCTTGAAAACTACGTTTTATTGCCGCGATCTTTTGACGAAATCAACGCTTTTTTCCGTGATCTTTTGATGAAATCTTTTTTTCAATGATCTTTTGACAAAATATTTTTAAGCGATCTTTTATCGAAAACGGCGTTTTTTCTACGATCTTTTAACGAAATCGGCGTTATATCCAATCTTTAGACGAAAACTACGTTTTCCTACGGTCTTCAGACGAAATTAGTGTTTTATCTGCGATATTTGGTGAAATTGCCGTTTTTTCTGCGATCCGCACAGGAATTTCGCATTTTTCAGCGATCTTTTGACAAAGTTCATTGACAAAAACATTGTCGAAATCATCGGTTTTCCACTAACTATTGACGAAATGTGTGCTTTTTCGGCGTCCTTTCACGAAATTTGCATTTCTCCGCGCGCAAAACCGTACAAGTTGGCAACTATGGGAAACTGATAACCCAATTTCAAAATTTCGGAAGAGGATGCCTTAAATTTTTGGAATCACCTTTTCAATGATTGACAGGGGTAGTTAAATTTTAATTACCTTTATTATATATATATTTTTTAAAGCATTCACGACTTAAGATACGCTTGTTTAACAGTTCATACCTGTCCCGAAGTTCCCACCAACTGAAGTCCAACTTGCAGACTTTACTAAAAGATTTTGCAAAAATAAGTTAACAATATTTAATTGAAAATTTGGAATTATTTCTAAACATTATTATTACACTTGCGTTTTCACAACTTTTTAATTTAGCAGCACATTTTTTGTTTAAACAGACAATTATCATAAGAATTTAAATATTCTCAATTTCTGCCATATTTTAAAAAATAAAACATTTTTGAAAATAAAAATAACATTATCAACCGCGTCTTTTTGAGGTAGTCGAGTGACCTTTTAAGATGATTCTAATAATTTAGCTCATTTTATGCAGAAGTATAATAATGCACTCCGAAAATCTCAACCCATTATTTTTAATAGTTTGAGAAATCATGTGTACAGTGATACGTACATATCTACAAAACAGAAAACAGGTTACACAATTAAGTTTCCCTAATTTATGTATTTTTCATCAATCTGTTTTATTAACAATGCTATTAACCTAACAACAGAAAAAGTTTCATTGAATTTGCCTAGTTAGTTTGTGAAAAGCAATTGAAATTTAATAAGTTTTATAACACTTTTGATAGGTTGAAGAGGAAATGTCCCTTTAACCCCTTCGCGACGGGAGCTTTTTTACGAAATTTTTAATGTTTTGTCGCCGGTTTTTAAAAATAGAAATTTGTACCTCATTAAATCGAGAAAATGATCCGATTAAATAAGGCAAAATTTTACAGTAAAATTTTACTGGTGGTAATAAACAAGGATTCTTAAGCCTTTGTGCGGCACGTATGCGTATCGCTCGTTCCCGATGGGTTAACAGAGCTCTTCCAGGAAAGCTGCAGGAAAAATGAATGCACACACTAAAAGGAGGATGCGAAAGATAATCATAGAAGGCGGCAGCCTTCAAGTGACGCAGCTTTAAACCTACCATCGTCAAAACCTACCATACACTTTACGAGTGGTGACTCAACACTCATCTTAGAAAGTCGACGTCATTCGATGAAAACGAGTTTGCAAAAATCGTTCTTTCATCTTGAACTCTTTTTCTTTGAGAATCACTTTACAAGGTAAGCAATGTTTTGATAGGTTTTCCCCGTTATACTATTATACGGTTTAGAAGTCTGCGCGGGCCCGAGCCTGGTTGAGCTAGAGTTACGGCTCCGAATTTTCTATTCCGGCCGGCAGAATTTGAATAATTTGTTCAACGGGCCTAGCCGGGCTAACAAAGAAAATAAACGGGCCGGGCCAACAAAAAATTAACAATTAAATTTGAAAATTACGGGCCGGTTCTACAAAAGAAAAAAATTAGCGGGTATACCGGCCCGTTATAAATAGCCTTTTAATAGACTCGTGCCGGACCGAAATCAGACTTTTTCTGCGCATAGTATAGCCGGGCCGGAACAAGACTTTATTGTTCTCAAGATGAGTAGGGCAGACAACATGATTTGATAGCGATAAAGAACTCCTGTTAACGTAATCCTTGGAAATATACTTCTTGGTGTATTTTAACACAAACTGATAGGTAAATTTATCATACGAATTGAATATTTCCAACTGAGCGAAAAATTGCCCAGGCCGGGAATCGAACGCAGATACTTGGCTTACAAGGCTAATGATTTATCGTTTCAGCTAACTGAGCACAACAACTGGTGAGAATTTTTTGCTCAGATAATCTTGTAGGTCATAACATCTGGCTACTTCACTCAAAATGTAAAGACCCGTTCGCTAATGCTAGTCCTATGGAAGAAATTTATAAAGATATCTCGGTTGCATTTTAATATCTTTAAATGATTCTTTTTGCATTGTATAACTGAGATTGATCTGAATGCAGACCGTTTACTTTTTTGATTTTGTTTACAGATATTTTTTATGCGGGCGATTTCGCTTTCCAAACCGATTCCGAAAATGAAAGCATCCTGATAAAAAACATCTGTAAACAAAATTAAAAAAGTAAAAAACGCCATGCATACAGATCGATCTCAGCTATCCAGTGCAAAAAGAATCATTTAAAAATATTGAAATGCAACTGAGATATCTTTATAAATTTCTTCTATAGGATTAACGGTTCTATAGGATTATAACTTCTATAGGATTAACGGTTTTTATAAATTTCTTCTATAGGCGAACGGGTCTTTTCATTTGAGTGAAGTAGCCTCTTTAACTGGGCGATAGCCAGCCGGGATTTTTCGCTCAGATAACCTTATTGGTCATAACATCTGGTCTGTCATTTAGACAGCTCGGCAGAATAAACCGCAGGTTGAGGAACTCCATATAACGATGGATACGTAGGAGAAAATTACTATTATTTTAACACAATCAAACTGATTGGTAAATTTATCATACGAATTAAAGATTAAAAACGCTAACTTTGATAGCATTTTCTAAAATTGCTTACATAAAAAAAATTGATAACGCTATTCGACTACATAGTTTCTGAATAAAAACCCCAGCTAGTTTTATGAGTTTTCGAAACGAAATTCAGAAATTTATCAGAAAGTAGCTCCTTTGGATTTGAGAACATCTGTAATTAAATGATATAGAAATATTTTCATAAATTACTTATTATACAGTTTCGAAAGTTACGATGTTTATTTTTTTTTTTTTTAACCATATTAATTTGTTAACGAATCTTGTTTGAATGTTGAAAGTCTAAGACTAAGTAATCATTATTGCTACTATTGTGTATTTTCTGTAAAATATACTGCAAAATCCTCCCATAAACATGTATGCAGTATTCATTAAAGCAGCGGTTCCCAAACTTTTGGGCTCGCGGACCCTTTTTTGGGAAGAATTTCTAAGGCGGAGCCCCAGAACCCAACGATACTCTGTGGTTTACAAATTAATGTTTTTTATGCCTATGGAGCAGAGAAAAATCTGCTGGATGAAAATCCGAGCCAGTAATTTCCAACATTGGATCAAGGTTCTCAGTTTGGTCCTTTCTTTATACAGAAATTCTAAATTCATACTAGAAATTTTAAAAATCAAATTTTCTATTATATAACCCTTTAACAGTTTTATTTAATATTACTATTACTGGACTCAATAGAATAAAAATAAGGATTAAAACCATCTTTTTTAAAATTAAAATATCTACCTTGTGTAATCGAGATATCTCCTTCAAAATTGTTAGAAATTTGATTTTTTAAAGCTTTTAATAATAAGGAAAACAAACTCTTTTTTACCCGAATGTTAAAGGGTTAATGAGATCCATTTTTTATGTATAAAAATATTCTTTTGAGATTTCCAGTATGAACATAGGATTAAATATCAAAATGGTAACCATGTTTGCATTATGCATTGAATTGGGGGTTACATAAAACTTATTTATGGCGAAAACCACACACACACACACAACAAAAAAGGGTAAGTTGTACAGATTTCGCTTCCAATGGGCCACTGGTGATAAAAAAAATAAATAAATAATAAAAAGAGTAGTTTCAGTCACCCATGAGTAATTATGTAACACGTTTTCGCTAGTTTCGCCGACCCGTTATAGAATCGTGTGATTATGGAATATTTTTTAGCTCTTCTTTAAGTTTTTATTACTTTAAAACATGCGGCGAAAACGAATTTCCTCATAGCTTCTGTTTTTGAACAATTTTTAAAAAATACATTTAGAAGCAGATCATCGTTTTAGAGTTTATGTAAACGGGGCAAAATCTGTAAGCGGTATTGCTAGGTGAGCACTGTTCACTTTTTTGGATATTTTATTTTAAGTATTTGGCTATTAATTATAGTTTTGAAAAGACACTTTCTTTCGTCTTTGTTTTTGCCTCAAGACAGATATGCAGTAAAAAAACTACACTTGTTAGCCCCTTGGGGACGAGCGACACGTATACGTGCCGCAAAAAGGGCTTAAGAATCCGTGTTTATCCCCATCAGTAAAATTTTACTGCAAAATTTACTTTATTTAATCGAAGCATTTTCTCGATTTAATGACACAAATTTCTGTTTTTTAAAATAGGTGACAAAACACTAAAAATTTCGTAAAATGTTCCAGTCGCGAAGGGGTTAACCAAACCTCAAGTAGAAAAACTTAACTAACAAATTGAGATACATGGGTGGAATTAAATTTATATCAGAAAGTCTAAGCAAGAGGTGTAGCCAAACAAAATTTTAAATTCTTAATGTGATGACAAATGTAAAGAACCAATAGATTTTTTAAATTGCTACTGACTTATTTCTGATTGGATAATGTGGCAGAGACCAGTTAAAAAAATTTAAAGGGGGGTTGTAAAGTGATACAAGATGCTAAATAAATACGTTTTCAACGAAATACATTGTTTATGAAATTAAGTAAAATTATGTAAAACTGCATATTTTACCAAGAAATTATAAAAAATAAAATAGATTAAACCAATTACAGAAGAACCAATACGAAAAGAAAGTAAAACTATATACACAACATATATACACTCTAAATAAAAAGGAGTGACTATTCACTCCGGAAGAGTGAATACTCACTATCACAGACTCAAAATATGCCCAACCTCTTTAGAGTGACTATTCACTTTGAGCAAAAGTGGAATCGTTGACTCTTTGAAAGAGTGAATACTCACTCTAAACAGGGGTCTTTTTCTGGGGAGTGACTATTCACTTTTGCTAAAGGAGTGCGTTTTTTCACTCCTCGTAGGAGTGAGTAGTCACTTTTTCAGAAGAGTGAATTTTTTTTTTTTTTTTTTTTTGCTATTATGGGCATTAGAAAAGAATTGTATCTTTTAGAGTAGGGATGCACAACCTGTGGCCCGCGGGCCACTTTTGGCCCGCGATGGGTTAACGTATGGCCCGCGAGCTCTGTCAATTTACAACTGGAAAAAATTGCAATTTTTGTGCATATGTGATAGGAAAAAATCGTAAGTTTTGTCAATCTGCGGGAAAATATAAATTTTCGTCACTTAAGAAAATCGCAAATTTAAGTGAGGAAAAAAAGGGAATTATGTCGATGAGGCTTGTAATAATCGCAAGTTTCACTCATCGGATATTGAAAAATCGCAACTTTTGTCCATGAAGTTAGGCAAAAAGTAGCAAATTTCTCCAATCAGGCACAGAAAAATCGTGAGTTTTGTCGATCAGGCATAGAAAAATCGTGAATTTTGTCGGTCTTACGCAAAAAATCGCACATTTCGTTGATCAGGCAAGAAAAAATCGTCAATTTTCTAGATGATGCTCGAAAAATTGCAAATTAAATTCATCAGTTGCAAAAAAAAATAACATGTTTTCTCAGTTTATCATCGTTGAGCAGGTACGGACGAAAAAATTGCAAATTTCGTTGATAAAGCACAGGGAAATCGCAAATTTATCGATGACGTGAGGAAAAAATGAATAGTTAATAGGCTGCAAAATAATCGTGAATTTTATCAATTTATCCAGAGAAAAAAAATTGAGAGTCATCTTCCCGTGTAAAAAAATGCAGATTTCGTCAGTTAGTACAAAAATCGCGAATTTCGCTGATCTGGCGCGAAAATGCGTATTTCTTGAATTAAAGGTGGAAAAAGTGCGCATTTCATCGATCAGACACCGAAAAATCGCGCATGTTATAGATCGGATTCCGAAAAATCGCAAATTTCGTTGATCAGAGACGGGAATATTGCACATTTTGTTGATCACTCGCATAAAAATTGCTAATTAAGTCATTTAGTTTCTAATAAAATCTCAAATTTCCTCCACTGGGAGAGGAAAAATCGCTAATTTCCTCGATCGGTTGTGGATAATCGCGAAATTTGTCGATCAAGCGAGAAAAATCGCTGATTTCGTCGAATGGCTTTGTAAAAATCACGATTTTTGAATTTCATCGATCGTATGCGTAAAAATTGCGAATTTCGTTGGCCAGGCACGGGACATTTACGAATTTTGTTGATTAGGCTCGAAAAAATTGTGAATATTTTTGATCGTGCTAGGAAAAATTGCGAATTTCATAAATCAGCTTTGAAAAATCGCGGATATCGTTGATCAACTTTGTAAAAAAACGAATTTCGTTGATCATGCAAGGAAAAATCGTGATTTTCATCGATCAGCTTCGTAAAAATTTCTAATTTTGTTGATCAGGAGCGGAAAGATCTTGAATTTTTTCGATCGCATTCGTAAAAATTGCGACTTTTGTCGATCAGGCTCGAAAAATATGCGAATTTTGCCAATTATGCGAAGAAAAATTGCCTATTTTGTCGATCCTGCGAAGGAAAATCACGAATTTTGTAGATCATGCAAAAAAAAAAAAATGAATTTCATGAATCGGTTTCGTTAAAATCGCGAATTTTGTCGATCAGGCGAAGAAAATAGCTAATTTCGTCGACCAGGCGAAGAAAATAGCTAATTTAGTCGAACGGCTTCAGAAAAATCATGTTTTTGTCAACAAGGTTCGGAAAAGTCATAAACTTCGCCGATCAGTTTCAGAAAAATCGCGAATTTCGCCGATCATGAGCAGGAAAATCGAGAATTTCGTTGTTCAGGTGCGGAAAAATCATGAATCTCGTCGATCACATGCGGGAAAAAAATCGCAAATTTCGTTGATCATGTGAGGAAAAATCACCAATTTCGTCAATCACCTTTGTTATAGCGAATTTTGTCGATTAAGTGCGAAAAACTTCTGAATTTTCTCGATCGATTTCATAAGAATTACGAATCTTGTTGATCAGGCGAGAAAATGATGCAAATTTTCTTGTTCAGCTTCATAAAAATTGCAAATTTTGTCGATTGGTTTTGTAAAATGTGCAAATTTGGTGGATCAGGCATGGAAGAATTACAAATTTCGTTAATCAGACACAGAAAATCGGGAATTTTGTTGTTCAGGCACGAAAATTCTTGTTGATCGGCTCCTTCTCTCTCTTTCGTTCATAAAGTTCACTTTTTTTTTTTGGTACCAGCAATTCATGCTTATTTTTTAGCACTTGTAATAAAGCAAAATTTACTCTCTTGAAAAAAGTCAAAGAATATTTTTACATCTTGAAAATAAAACTTGAAACATCTGCTATATATAAACTAAAATCTGCTGATATATCCTTACCATGTGAATTAAATTGTTTGACTGGTGGTAAGCAAACTTAAAGGGGTACCCCCCCCCCCCCGCCATTCCCCTCTAAAATCATATTTTTTTATCCAATTATAGGCCACAGATGATGATGTGGCCCTCGACCACTCAGACATATTTCTAAGTGGCCCTTCACTTGAAAAGGTTGTGCACCCCTATTTTAGAGCATACAATGAAAATAAATACAAGCGTGGTAAATATTGGAATAAAATTCTTTATTGGCAATATTTATTTAATTCATAGTATGTTACATTAATTGAACTTTTTAAGGGAAAACATAATTAAAGTTACTATGAATTAAATTAGATCATTGACAGAAATAAAATATTTTATTCCAATCTTTCTCCTTGTGTTTGCTTTCATCAGTAGACCCATAAATATATGATACTTTTAAAATGCTCATAAGCGCAAATTATTAAACAGTTTTAAAATCTTAATATATTTTTTTCAGATACCCATTAAGTTTTACATATTATTTAAATAAATACATATGTACGTTATCTGTTTTTTATGTGTAATTAAAATCTTATTGCTGTAAAATATATCCTATCTAGGGATGGGCATTATTTATCGTATTAGGATAGGGGTCATTCCATGTCAGATCACCCAGACCATGGCACCCACCATCACCAATTTTGATTAAATTCAGTGAATTGGTAGAATTTCTAATGCTGATTCCAAATACATCAATTATATTGAAATTGATCAAACGGTTTGTGAGTTATGAGTTTTTAAATAGCTCCCAAGATGGCCGAATTGCCGCCATTTTGAATAGCAATGTGACAACAAAAAAGTCCATAACTTCTTTCAGGTTTAAGCTAGAGCTTTCAATTTTTTTTTTTTTTTTTTTTTTTTGTTTTGTTTAGAATAAAGTAAACTTTCATTTAAACAGATTTTTGTGAACCTCATTTAATAAAAATGCTGTCAAAAATGACTTTTTGTAATTTTTTTTAAGTAAAAAAAGGGACAACTTCAATGGTTGATTTCCCCCAATGTACCCCCTTCAATTTTCATCTAATTGCATAAATAAGCAACTCAAAGTGTGTTTTGATGACTAATAAAAAAAACTTAATGGGCAGTTCACAGGTTTTTATTTAAAAAAATAAATTCAATTTTACTGACTTCCCCCCAATAACAGAAAACACAAGATAATGAGTTGACATTTCTTTTATTATCAGAAATATTTATGCATCCAAAAGTTTGATAAGGTTTTATGTTACTTAAATATGTATGTTTAATGTGGCTAAAAAAGGGGAATCCCCTATAAAAAAGGGAATTAATAGGAATGCCAATAATGGATTTTTGCAAGACATAGAAGTACTTTCCTGACAAATTGAAATCTATTGCAGAGTTTCAATAAATTATAAGTAAAAATGAAATGATAGAAAAAACTCTACAAATAGGTACATTATAAAACAAAATCATACTTGTATATAATAAAAAATGTAATAAAATTAAAACTCTTAAATAAAAAATACAGTAAGTAAAAGTTACACTAGTCTACATATCAGATGATTAAGAACCAATGCACCCCTTTAATGTATTTTTCTATGCTAATTGCACAACTGTTCTTAGTTTTCTTCTATCATGTATAGTTTGTTTGCGATCAACCAGAGGTGATTTCTAAGATTCATTGCCGGGAACAAGCATCATGTAATAGTCACAGATAATGTAAATGTATACTTGTGGATGCTTGCGAACTTATCTAACGACTTTTAGAATACAACATGATTGTATTTAGCATGAGATAGACAAATGGTTTAGCAGTGACTTCAAATGTACATTAATATTATTGGCACAAAAAGCTGTGTATACAAAAATGCCTTGCTTTCTATGTGAACGGGACAGTTCGGCAAAGCAAAATCATTGGGTTTTCTGATTCATTTTTAAATCCATTTTTGCTCACAAACACATTCAAGTGGCAGGTTCTATATATATATATATATATATATATATATATATATATATATATATATATATATATATATATATATATGTGTGTGTGTGTGTGTGTGTGTGTGTGTGACGATTTCAGGAGAACTCGAATTATTTCCACTGGTTAAACAGAAACACGCAGTCATGGCAAGCGAGGGAAAAAACAAAAATAATAAATAAATGTAGAAGATCCAATAATTAGTCATGGGCTGCTGTAAATTCATTTATTAAATTCGTGATAATGAGGAAGGAAAAGCTCCTTGTTGCAAAAATTCCATCATTATTTCAGCGAGCTGTCCTCATCGAAGAAGCAACCCAAGAAATCTTCAGAATCTTCTCTTCATCTCGAGACTTCCCCCTTTTAAACTAAAAAGAAAGTTCTGGAACATTCTGTAATCTCTAACCATCATTATTTTATGTAAACAGAATTCTTGTCCAGCTACGAGATTATTTTAAACAGACGATAAATTTATTTAAAAAAAAAATATATTATTTAACCAATTTATAATTGACTCAATTTTAAATATCTTAGGCAGACGATATTTATACATGATTAATTTTAAGAGAAAAAGAAAAGAAATGAATTTATTAATATGCAAATTATCGTTGACGGCGGAAAAATAAATAAATAGATAAAATAAAATAATGATATTTTTTGAAAGGTATGGTTTTGGAATAAATTTAATAAGAATTTCTTAAAAAGGGTTGATAAAAACATAGAAGAAATCAGTTTTATTTGGAATATTAAGAAATAAAGTTTTAATTAAGAATATTTTTAATTTAGAGCCATCTTTTTAAATTTACGCATACTGGAATAATGTTTTTTAAGGCAAATTAAGAATTTATATCGTCTGCACACAGATTAACAGATTAGATCTAGAAATAAGATTTTAATTTAATAATTTGAAGTAAGTACGGAATATTATTATAAGAAAATTAAGATAGTATAAAGGTTAGTTTTGGCGAAAAAAAAATTTAAATTTGTAATATTATCCCCCTCCCCAAGACTTTGTATGAAATTGATAGTTAAATAAAACTACAAGTTCAGACAACAGAAATATAATAATTTAGAAAAGTTAAATTTTGGAATAAAACTGTCAAACTCAGGAAGCCAAGAGATGGAAGACAAGAAAATTAACGCAATATAAAAATATTAGCGATTAAAATAAAATAGTTAAGAGAAAATAATTCTGAATTAAATTTAGGTAGGAGCATTTCCCTGAAAGAAATACAATAATGTTACAACATTACTTACCATTTGTAAGTGCATAGGAGATAATACATATAATAACAGTAAATAAGTTATGAATATTAATAAGCAAGAGATAAAAATATAATAAAAACAATAAAAGTTCGTTCTCATGGAAGTTTAAATAACTACAATGACTTAATGCATAGTTTATTTTAAATAAGTCCTTTAAATGGAAAAAGTCTTTCAAGAATATATAAAAGAGTCTTTTTCAATGTCCAGTGAATACAGTCTCTTTAATTAAATATCTCCAAATCTAGTTTAAGCTTTGTTTTTTATGTTATGTTGGATCCAACATCTTTCAATAATATATCAATTTTTCAATAATAAATAGCATCACTCTCAATATCAATAATAAATAATATAGAAAAATTTAAATAATAACAATGTCAACAATAATAAGTAATAGTATAATAAGACTCCATATCCTAATATTTTTCAATAAGAGTATAATTAATACTAAACTTCATCATAGAAATCATAATAATAATAATAATAGTAAAACAAGAGTATAATCAAAAGAAAATATCACTATTTGTTTATTATTGATAGGGAAAATATTGGTTGAGGATAAAAATAATTACATAGCAACTAAATAATTTTCTTATCTTCTAACAGCATAAGAAAGTATTTTTTGCTAGCCGAAAGTATAAATAAAAAAAATCATAATAATTCCAAAATCCAAATAAAATTAAATCTAACTACTTAGAAAATGGACTCTCAACCAGTATTTCCTTACAATAATTCCTCTCTGATACTCTTTTACAAAATTGTCAAATTTGGTTATAAGTTTTCAATGCCAAATGTAGAATAATGTTTTATCCACACATGGTTTATAAACTTTAATAATAAAATACAATAGGAATAAAAGGTGCCATTCTTAATTGAGAAATGGAAATAAAAAAAGTGTGCTTTTTTGAAAAACTTTTAATCTGTAGTTTTCACAATCACTGAAAATCACATATTATGTTATAGGTTTGAGTAGAATCATTAGATTTTATAACTATTATCATATAATATCTGCTGAATAAATAGAGTAATACTAATGTCAAATAAATGAGTAAATATAGTTAGACTTAAACACCCTTAAAATTAATTTATCAACTTCAATTTGAAAGCTTTTACAATCAAAGTGTTCACCTTATGCCTGCATAAGAAGCCCAATTTAATCCCAAAAACTCCCAAAAACAAGTGATATTCTTGTAGCGCTCCAAGAACATACCCGCTGATGTTGAAAATTATGGTTTTTTTTATGGTAAATGGTTTTAATGGTTTAATGGTATTTGGTAAATGGTTATGGTAAAAGTTTTTTTATGGTATTTTTTTTATGGTTGTTTATGGTAAATTTAATCTATTGTCTTGACTTTAGTTTGATCTAGTGATTGTATCTGAGGTTTTGTTTGTTTTTTGGATTGCTCATGAAACAGTTTAAAATCTTCGGGTGAAAAATAGGGTCTTAATTTAGAAACATGCACAATAACGGAATTCTGTCCTGTCTCATAATTAAATTTATCTATTTCATAAGTTACATCAGAAAGTTTATTTATAATTTTATATGGTCCAGAGAAAGTAGGTTCTAATTTTCGAGTGTTAGGGTATTTAAATTCTTCATAAATTACAGAGTCTTGTATTTTTAATGGGCATTCAACAAAATTTCGATCATAGAGTCTTTTAAGGTGAAATTCATGAGTTCGCGCTTTCGCAATTTTGAGGGCTTTGTCTACTGATGGGTAATAGTTTTGTTTTAAAGGAGATTCATAAGGCAATTGACCATAAAATAAATAGGCAGGTGGAAATTTGGTGATAGAATGGGGCGTATTGTTGTATTCTTCGATGACTTTGTTTAATAATCTAGTCCAAGGTATTTTAGAAGAAGTGGAATTAACTTTACATTTAAGCCTGGTAACTATAGTCTGATTAACTCGCTCTACTTTTCCATTAGTCTGAGGATGATGTGCAGATGTAAAACGCTGTTGAACATGATGATTTCTAAGGAATTTCTTAAACCTTGGAGATCTGAAAGATTTATGCCTGTCACTAAGTATTTTTTGAGGTGCTTTGATATTGAAAATTTGTTTTAAACAGTTAGTGTATGTTTCAGTGGTAACATTTTTGGAGGGAAAAGCCCAAACAAATCTAGTTGCATGATCTATTATTATGTGTAAGAATTTTTTTGTTGAGTTGTAATAGTTAAATCCACCAACAGTATCAATAGAAAGACATTCAAAAGGTTGATCTGTTGCTGGCATAGCTTGTAATAAGCCGAATCTTTTCTGTTTTGGTTTTTTATTTTTCTGACAGGTATCGCAATGTTTAACAAATTCGGTAATGTCTATTGTCATATTAGGCCAATAATAGTTGGGAGATATTAAATTAAGCATTTTTTGAATTCCTAAATGTCCAAAATTATCATGAGCAATATGGAGCAATTTTCTTCTTAATGACATTGGTACAACAATTTTTTTGAATCCCTTTTTCTGAACTATAATAATTCCATTCTCTTTTTTATATTTTTTGTCACAAACATTGTCTTTGTCTTGCATCTCTATAATTTCTTTCCTATCTAGCAATAAACTAATATGTTGATTAAAATGACAAACAGGATTTCGTGACAACATGTCTGCTTCGACATTTGTTGAACCCTTTTCATATTTTATCTCATAATCAAACATACTAAGTTTGAGTGACCATCTAAAAAGCCTACCTCTTAAGTTTTTAACACTCTTTAACCATACTAGAGATGCGTGGTCCGTATGAATTGTAAACTTGACACCATGAAAGTAATGATAGAATTTGTCAAGAGTATCTATAATAGCTAAACATTCTAATTCAGTTATGAAATAATTTTGTTCATAACTCTTCAAAATTCTAGAATGATAAGCAATAGGATGTAAGAAATTATCAGGTTGTTTTAGAACGGCACCTACTGCTATCTGAGAGGCATCTACAAACATATGTAAAGGTAATTTAGGATCATAAATTTTGAGGATGGGTTTAGCAATTAAAGAATTTTTTAATTTTTCAAAAGACTCCTGGCACTCTGAGTTCCATTCCCATATTGTGTCTTTTTTAAGTAATCGATTTAGAGGATATCTAATTTCAGCATATTTATTTATGAATTTATGGTAAACATTAATGGAACCTAGAAATCGTAACTCTTTCACATTGGAAGGAGGTTTTAAATTTTTGATGGTTTCAATATTGGCATTTGCTGGTGTTATTGTTCCATTAGTAATTTCATAACCTAAGAAATTGATTTTATTTTGGCCTAATTTACATTTAGAAAGTTTAAGTTTAATGTTTTCTTGTTTGCAAATGTTAAAAATTTGAGCTAAATGGTTTAAATGTTCTTCTAAAGAGGAAGAGAAAATTATAATATCATCAAAATAGTGGCACGCAAAGTCGATTTTATATTTATTAAGGATTCTTCGAATGGTTCTGTTGAATATGGGAGGGCCCGTTTTTATGCCAAAAGGGAGCACGAGCCACTCAAAAAGTCCAAAATTGGTTGCAAATGCTAATTTTTCTGTATCGGATGGATGTATTGGTATGTGCCAGTAGCCAGAGGCTAAATCCAAAGTTGAAAAATACTGAGCACTACTCAATTTATCTAAAATTCCATCGATACGGGGCAAGGGTTCTGCATCATTTTTAATTATTGCGTTTAATTTTCTATAGTCTATACATAATCGCGTTTTTTTACCTTCCTCTCTTTTCATAACTAGTGTAACAGGGGCAGAATAGGGGCTATTACTTTCCTTTATCAGTCCGGCTGCTAACAATGATTGAATTTGGTTTTTTATTTCTGTTTCTTCTAGAGGAGATGTTCGGTAGGGCCTCAAAGATATAGGTAGGTCTGAGTTTAGTATAACGCGTTGTGGTTCAATATTAATCCTACCCACATCATATTTATGCTTTGCAAAAATATCACTATAAATATGAACTAATTCCCTTAAATTTACATCTTGAATTAAATTTATTTCCCCAGTTAAATCTGAATCCGAATTATCGCGAAAATTTTGAAGAGTCATGGAACCTCTATAATCAGGATGCACATTAATTGCGTGATCATATTCAACACAGTCTTCATTTTTCATAATATTTCCACAGGTAGATTGTAACTCTATATCATGATTATTTACATTCAGTGTTTCATTATCATAATTATCTATATCTACAGTATTACCAGTATTTAATTTCATATCTTTTTTATATTCAGAGGTTACAAATTCATTAGATTGATCCCTGTTTTGTTGTACTTGGTCCATATTTACTGTATTGAAATGAAGGGATCTCTCATTATGTATGGATATACTGTTAGTTATAATTTTCCTTCCTTGCCTTACAATACAATTTTTACATTCTATGGTTAATTTAAATTTAGAACATTCTTTTAACCCCAAAATAGCATAATCCAAATTTGTATTGCATACTAAAAAGTTAACATATTTAATTTTACCCACTTTTAGAAGAACACTACATTTTTTATTTATATGTAAGAATCCTTTTGCCTGACCAATGGTAACTGAGGGTATAGTCTCAATTTTAGCATTAAGTTTTTTAACAAATTTAAGTGGCAATATTGCAATAGTTGAGCCAGTATCTACAACACATGGTAAATTATAATTATTTGTATATCCATACACAAATAATAGTCAAATATTATGAGAATTATTTTGTGAGCTACTTGGAAGAGTATCAGAGGAGTGCAACTCACTCCTAAAAATACATTCTCTTTCCCAATGAAAAGCATTACTGACACCCCTATTTGTGCATATCCTACAAGGTCTTGAAGGGTATGAATTTTGAATATAATTATTTTGACAAACTCTAGGTCTTTGAAACTGAGATTGCCTTTGGGAAATCCAATTCCTAGGTGTATTATTGGGCCTAACTGGCTGAATCCAGGGCCTAGTTGGTTGAAAAGGTTGAAAATTTTGTCTAGCTGATGGTTGATTTATTACTTGGTTTGAAACTAGTGGGGTGGAAACTTCCACGAATTGTTTGACAACCCGGTACCATTCTGTGGTACTACTAGGAGGATTTATAATAATACTGTTTTTGAATTCTGGTTTTAAACCATCAGTTAAACCTTGTAATAGTATATTTTCACTAAGATGTAATTTCCTACCAATTTCCACTTTCTTACGAAAATAAGTTTCTAAATTGTCTAAATTATCTAATTTCAGGTTTGAAAAATCAGAAAAACTCGGGATGTCTAATTGAATGAATCTTTCTATCAAAATTTTCTTAATTTGTTCATAAATCCGTACAATTTAAACAGTCATTGATATAAATTTTTTGCGCTTCCCCTTTCAGATATTGCGCAATAGAATTAAATTTCCATTCTAGATTTTTCTTTTCCTTTTCACATGTTGTATCAAAATAAGTTAACCACGACAAAATGTTCATTCCAGAACTCGGGTCAAACGGTACGAACTTAGGATCTTCCATAATTTTTTTATTCTTACTCATTAGAATAAATGAAGCACTTCTATTTTCTTTATTAAATCCCGATCGTAAAATCATTCGCAATAAATTTCAAAGTTAATAATTTCTATCAATTACATATTTTTTCAAAATTACTATATCAGATCCATAACATACAATAAATAATAGAATAATAAATAAATTAGTAATTTAATAAATTAACTTCAAATTACTCTCATCAATAAAATAATTAAATAAATAAATAAATAATAAATACTTTCCATCAATCATAAATAGAATAGAAATAATAATCAAAACATTTAATAAAATAAACTTACAGTTCCCAAAAAATCTTCAATAAAATCCATTCTTTATTAAATTCCTCATCAAATACCTTTCGCATACTCACCACTTTGAAGTTATTAATTTTCAAAAATTTGTCATTATGACCATGATTATCTTGAGTCATCAGTTACACATAAACAGCAAAAAGGTGGAATATCAGGCCTCAGGAATTCACGAGATATTTAGAAGAAATCTTTCAAACCACTCGGACAGAAAGCTGTTTAACATTAAAATCTCCTCTGTTACATTCACTCGAGGAATCAAAAGGTAATGGCAATTCTTGCTTAATAACACTTTCAATCATGGCGGGAAAAATTTTCGGCGATTCATATTTTTGTCATCACTTCGTTTCAGTAGATTCATTAGATTCATTTACATAGCATTTTTCTTCTTCAGTAGATTCATTTCAAAATCCGAAACAGGCACTAGCACAGGCATTACCTATCCTGTGCGACTTTTCGATTAGTTGTGACGATTTCAGGAGAACTCGAATTATTTCCACTGGTTAAACAGAAACACGCAGTCATGGCAAGCGAGGGAAAAAACAAAAATAATAAATAAATGTAGAAGATCCAATAATTAGTCATGGGCTGCTGTAAATTCATTTATTAAATTCGTGATAATGAGGAAGGAAAAGCTCCTTGTTGCAAAAATTCCATCATTATTTCAGCAAGCTGTCCTCATCGAAGAAGCAACCCAAGAAATCTTCAGAATCTTCTCTTCATCTCGAGACTTCCCCCTTTTAAACTAAAAAGAAAGTTCTGGAACATTCTGTAATCTCTAACCATCATTATTTTATGTAAACAGAATTCTTGTCCAGCTACGAGATTATTTTAAACAGACGATAAATTTATTTAAAAAAAAATATATATTATTTAACCAATTTATAATTGACTCAGAATTTTAAATATCTTAGGCAGACGATTTTTATACATGATTAATTTTAAGAGAAAAAGAAAAGAAATGAATTTATTAATATGCAAATTATCGTTGACGGCGGAAAAATAAATAAATAGATAAAATAAAATAATGATATTTTTTGATAGGTATGGTTTTGGAATAAATTTAATAAGAATTTCTTAAAAAGGGTTGATAAAAACATAGAAGAAATCAGTTTTATTTGGAATATTAAGAAATAAAGTTTTAATTAAGAATATTTTTAATTTAGAGCCATCTTTTTAAATTTACGCATACTGGAATAATGTTTTTTAAGGCAAATTAAGAATTTATATCGTCTGCACACAGATTAACAGATTAGATCTAGAAATAAGATTTTAATTTAATAATTTGAAGTAAGTACGGAATATTATTATAAGAAAATTAAGATAGTATAAAGGTTAGTTTTGGCGAAAAAAAATTTAAATTTGTAATATATATATATAAAGGCATACTTATTAAAAAAATGCTGTCAAAGTGGGCATTTTGAATTGAATTTAAGCGATAGTACTGGAAACGGAAAAAAATGGTCATACTGAGAAAATAATTGTTGTAAATCAAGATCTAATTCATTGAACAAAAAATAAAAACACAGGTTGCAAGGCTGCCACAGGCGACTATCTTTTAATTCTAACTGGCACCAACCACTTTCTTAAAAATGAAATCCATAATAGATGCTTTGATAACATTCGCAAGTAAAATATACTTCAAATTTTATATTAGAAAAATACTGGTGCACACAGAATATCAAAATAGTTGCCTGTAGCAGCCTTGAGGTCGCTTATAAATATCTGAAAAAAAAAAAAAATCACATCAACAAGTATCATGTTTTCACTTTTAAAAATGAATCTGAAAATGTGTTAGAAAATTTTGAGTTGTTGAGGGTAAAAAAATATTTTTTTATATACACTGCCGTAACATAATTGTGATAAAACCAGTTCTTACAGAAAAATTAAATTAAAAAAAGATCCAGATAAAATTGTTGAACTAGGTTTATATCTAAATTTGATTTAGTTTTTGGTTTTTGTTACTGAAACAAGTACAGTAAACTATCTCAAATCTGAAACCCTAAAATCCACATATAATTTACGGATGTAAATAATGAAACATTCAGTTCAGATATAGGGACAAAATTTGGCTTTTATAATTTTATATCAATTCCATTTTATTTTAATTTGCAACTTTTGTTAATAGTACTGAATTCATTTTTTTTTCCCCAAGAAGGAAAAGAAATATATTCTGAAAAAATTCAGATTTTTCTTATATATCATTGGTAATCACAATCTTCTTATCAAATATATTTATGTATTAATCAAGCTTTTTTGGTTATTAAATCTAAATCTGGCTAAACCTGAAAAAAAACTTCTTTATTTTATGATTTTGTTGAGAATTAGTAATGTATCTTTATGAGGTACATTAGTAACTACATTGAATAATTTAGGAAAGATATATTTCATGTTTATAATGAATATTTAATCATATATTATTGATTATTAATTTGATCCTTACTTTTAATATTTTAATCACTTTGAAAATTATCTACATTTTTATTATTTTATTTTATTAGTTATTTTAATATTTATTATATTGTAAAGCATTCATTTTAGTTTTGATTGCATTATTAATTGCATTCAAATTCCTGTTTAAAAGAAAGTAAACAAAGTAATGACCAGAAATTGGCAAAATTCTAAAATCCACAAAACTTCTGGTTCCAAGCTGTGCGGATTTGAGGGAATCTACTGTATTTAACTTCAAAATTTACATCTGCCTGTTGGCAGGGATTTTTAAAAATATTAATTACCTTTACTTTAAATTATTATTGATGTAGATATATTTTTAATAGCATGTGTTTATTGTGTATGTGATATGTTATTTTGTATTAATTTAAAGTACCGTAATTTTTACTTAAGATTTGCAATTTTATTGTATTTTGTATAACAAAAGTATGATTTTGTCATAAAATTCAACTATTTGTAGAACTTTTTCCATCATTTCCTTTCTATTCATAATTTACTGAGACTGCAATAGATTTCAATTTGTCCGATTGCAAGAATCCATTATTGGTATTCCTATTTATTCCCAGAGTTTCCCCCAGAAGTTTCAGGAGGGCGCTCCGCCCCTCCTGCCCTTTAGTTTAAAAAATAGCGCCCCTCTTGCCCCTCATAAAAAAACTAGCGCCCCTCTTATTTTTAAAAAAGCGCCCTTCTTGAACCACATTTGAAAAAACGCAGCCCTCCAGCGATGATCCGAACGAGCTATAGCGCATAAATTACACAAGAGATCGGCGAAAGAACGCAAAAATAGCCTTTTACGCGTCCCGTGACACGGGTTATTTCAATAAAAAGTCGCTAAAAAAAGACAAGTTTCGTTAAAAATCGCGAAATAACGGCTAATTTCCGATAAATTCGCAAAAAATGGCTAATTTTGTCACAAAATTTCACAAAACGGCAGATTTTCTCAAAAGAGTGAAAAAACAACAAATTTCTTCTAAAAATCGCAATAAAACAGAAATTTTTTTCAAATGAGTCTCAAAAAACAGCAACTTTCGTAAAAAAGAAATAGCGATAAAAAGGCAGATTTCGTCAAAAGATTTGCAAAAAAGGGGGCAAATTTCGTCTAAAAATAGCAATAAAACAGAAATTTCTGTGAAAAGTTTCATTTTTTGCGATATTTTCACGATATTTGTCATTTTTTCGTGATTTTTTTTGCAAAATATACCGTTTTTGCGATCTTTTAATAAAATTTGCCGTTTTTTCGTGATATTTTTTAGCAAAATATGCCATTGTTTGCGATCTTTTTAACAAAATTAGCTGTTTTTTGCGATCTTTTAAAAAAATTGGCAGTTTTTTCGTGATCTTTTAACAATATTTGCTGTTTTTCGCAATCTTTTAACAAAATTTATCTTTTTTTTTTTCAATTTTTTAATGAAATTTTTGTTTTTTCACGACTTTTTGAACCGTTAGATTCTAGATTCAACTCTATAAAAGTGCCCTTAAAAATGAAAAAGTGCCCTGGAAAATGTAAAAAGTGCCCTTTTCAGAACAGTAGCACCCTGCGCTTTTTTAAGCCTGGGGGAAACTCTGTATTCCTATGGGATTCCAATTTTTTCGGCACATTAAAAATATATATTTATGTAACATTAAACCTTATCAAACTTTTAGATGCAAATATGTATGATATTTCTGGTAATAAAAAAAATATCAATATTATCTTGTGTTTTCTGTTATTGTGAAAAGTCAGTAAATTTAAATTTGTTTTTTAAATAAAAACCTGTGAACCGCCCATTAAGTTTTTTTTATTAATCATCAAAACACACTTTGAGTTGCTTATTTATGCAATTAGATGAAAATTGAAGGGGGTACATTGGGGGAAATCAACCATTGAAGTTGCACCTTTTTTTACTTAAAAAAATGACAAAAAGTCTTTGACAGCATTTTTATAAAATGAGGTTCACAAAAATCTGTTTAAATGAAAGTTTACTTTATTCTGAACAAAACAAAAAAAATTTGAAAGTTCTAGCTTAAACCTGAAAGAAGTTATGACTTTTTTGTTGTCACATGTGCTATTCAAAATGGCGGCAAATCAGCCATCTTGGGAGCTATTTAAAAGCTCATAACTCATAAACCGTTTGATCAATTTCAATATAATTGATATTTTTGGAATCAGCATTAGAAATTCTACAAATCCACTTAATTTTATCAAAATTGGTGATGGTGGGTGTCATTTTTGGAAAAATCTGGGTGATTTGACATGGAATGACCCAAAGATAACAGTGTTACTACGCTGGAACCTAATATTGCATTAATATGTTACTGAAAAATCCCTGTTAAATAAATAACACATGGTTCTTAATGACAGCATCTTCCTTCACTTGTTTTAATCAAGATTTCATTTTTGTACCTCTAAAATAAGAATAATATTCATCAAAAACGTCCTTAATCGTTTCTTTTGAGACGTTTGCCGAACAATGTTGAATTCAGACACTTTTCTCAAGAGGGATTTCTGTGCTCTGGAAGAGGAACATTATAGAGTTCCGGGAGGTAGGGGAGAAGCATTGCTTTTTCTGACCATTGAAAACTAGGGATGGGACGAATATTCGGCCACTATTCGGTATTCGGCCCTTTTGCCGAATATTCGGTTGGCCGAATATTGAAGGTTTGTTGACCGAATACTTCGGCCGAATACCTGTAGCCGAATATTTAGAGATATCTTGCCGAATATTGCTAAAATCTCGCCGAATAGTGAAAGATGTCTTGCCAAATAAATTTCGGATTTAAAGAATTTCATTCTTGCAATTTTTTTTTTTTTTTTTTTTTTTCTAATCCAAATTGGCTACTTCATTTATGAAGTCATTCTCACTCTTACTTACAAAATATAGAGTTATTCAGATACTAAAAAATATACAGCCTTTCTGTATTTCCTATAAAAGTTAGTGATATTCTAGAAAATGCTGCCCTTGTTGGAGATTTAATTGTACAGGAAATGTCATCATTAGAGAATGATATATTAGAATTCAAAATATAAAAATACTGCCTTATTCTAAAACGCTCAAATATTTATTAATGTCTGCAAATTCCATGCTCATATAAAAAAAGCTTTTATGAAATTCATAACTTATTTTCTATAAAGTAAGAAATGAAAAAAATTATTTACTAGGTGTGTTAATGAAGATTCATTTTCAAAATTAAATGTATCACCATTCCAAATACAACGGTACATCTGAAAGCAGAACTGGTGTCAAACTCGATGCACATTAGATGACACAACTTGCTTTATGAAGATGGTTTTATAAATATTTTAATATAAATTCTAAATACTCAACAAAATATTTTTTTCATTCTATAGTTTTCACTTTTAAATAATTATTTGCATAATTACTGACTTAAATATGTAACATTATTATGTATATATTTTCAATTTAATCTTCCTTCCTTCATGTTCTTATCAATTTCTGTTTATCCTTTTAATGCTTGTTGAATAAGTGGAATATTAAAGTTGAATATTGTATGTGCCGATTCAAATGTCAAAGATTTTGTTAACATATGCATTCTACACTAAGCATAACCTTTTGCTTTAACGTAATTTGTAATTTAAAGCTTGGCATCTGATTTCAGAACAGTCTCATTCTTACAAATTTGCTTATCACTAGGGATACAAACTCTAAATGATCAAATTTACTTCATTAAAGGTTATTTCAGAAAATATGTCCTTGTGAGTTCTGAGAGAGAGAGAGATTAAGAATATTATTGATTTTGGATACAAGAAGTATCAATTGATAGTAAAAGTGAAGTACATTCTTCATATTTTAATGGAAATATTTTCCCATTTTGACTTACTGAAAATCAATTTGATGTACATTAGAATAAAGGATATAATGCAATTTCATAATTTTTTGTGTTAAAATAAGTTTTTCAAATTTAAAAATACATTTAAAAGCACATTTAAGAGTAATAATTATTAATGAGCTCCTATTTTTGTAATTATATATAATAAAAATTAATTTTCTTTATCGGGAAAAAAATTTTACTATTCGGCCGGCCGAATATTCGGTATTCGGCCTAAAATTTGGCCGAATATTCGGTATTCGGCTATTCGGCGAAATCACTATTCGTCCCATCCCTATTGAAAACCCAAAATCTCGAATCTTCCGAGGAAACATCTCATTGCTCACCGGCACCCCTCTTCCCCGAACCATCCCCTGAATTCAACACTAGCACTCAGCATGACCCTATCTTCACTCCTAGTTATGACCTGCTCTCTTAGATATGTGATGCTAATTTTTTTGCAGTTCATCAATCACTATGACTAGTAGTGAATACATGCATGAATAGTAATAACTTACACCGTTAATTAAACACCTTTTCTGCTTGGTGCCTGATGATAGGTCACCATCACAACACACTTTCTCCTATTTTAATAACACAAAATACTACAGCACAATATCTAGAGCACAAAACACAGAAATTTTTAGATCAGGAAAATATTTGAAAATTTATTAGAAAAACTTCATGCTTGAAATGTTTTCCTCGATAAACAATATATTATAATCAATATATAAATATATTATATATAACACATAGATTAATGATTCAAAAATAATTAAATTCTGTTTAAACATCCCAAAACATGTAAATCGATTAAAAGTCGGAAGTCTAAAATCGTAAATCATTGCTTTTCATGAATCATTTCTCTTTAGTAAAAATATGAAGGAAAAATGTGCGCAGAAATGTATATTCGACATATCCTAAAAATTGCTTTAAATGCAATCTTATGTTGCAAATGCATTTTAAATTAATAAAGTTTTACATTTTAAAAAGAAAATCCTTTTTAAATGCTGCATAACCTAGCGCATATGATTGTTAGATTTTGTTAGTACATTTACCATTATGTAAATAAAAGCAATTACTTCTACCTTTTCACCCCGAAAATATAGCAAAATTTGAGTTCAGAGATTAATTTTATAAAAAGTACCTTTTTTTCTACATATAACTAAAATGCATTTATTTATAATTTAGTGCCTTAAGAATTCAATTCTCGATTTTAGTTGGAAATTCTATTTTAAAACTAACAAAACAATATTTTGTCACATTCAAATAAAATGCTTGAATCAATGCATTTTTAATTAATTAGCCCATCTAAAACGTCTACATTCAAACTTCAGATTGATTTGAATTTAAAGCAGCAATTGGAAATAAACCGATGCGCGTAACCACGGGGGGGGGGGTGCCCGGACACCCCCCCCCCCGCTTGCGCAGACTCATTCACAATTATTTAAAAACTTTGCGTCCCCCCCCCTTTATTAAAACACCCTTAAAAACTTATTAAAAAATCTCACAATTATACATTCTAAGATAAAAGCCTGCCTAAAACGGAATTTAAAACTTTTATAGGCTTCCGTTTTAGAAGGTTTTACTATATAAAATAAGATATTGTTTGTATCCAGCAAGTTCAGGTTAAAAATTCTGGGCACCCACCCGTTCAAAAGGCTGGTTACGCCTATGCAACCACAGTAGAAATAATTCCTTAATATTCACTAATTCAATATATGTTAGATTTTCCACCAGTTTTTCAATAAATGTAGTTCTTTTCTACTAGATTTTCCACCAGTTTTTCGATAAATGTAGTTCTTTACATTACAAAAGAACATTTTATCGCTTCGTAATTATTGTTTATTTTCAAACGTTTTGTTACAAATTATTTGACAAGCTTGAAAAGTGCTGAGTAATACACATTATCTAAAGATAATTTTGTTATCGTTAACGGCTTTTGATTTAAAGTTTCGTTTCCTGTTTGGTTTTTATTAGCGATTGTTGAAGAGAGAAAATAAATAAAAAATGATTTCGTCTCTTTTTTATTAAATATCAGAAAGATTGAATTTAAGATTTGTGGATTTGATTTCTAAAGGGCTCTTCTGGGGGGGGGGGGGGAATCACCCCTCAAACATACACCTTAAAATTTCGCTCATTTAGTTCTCTACCATTTTTAACATGACTACTCCTCCTGTTTCGGTGACTCACCTAATTTTGTTCATTTCTTCACTTCATTTCAATCTTTAAAAGGCTATAACTTTGCTTCTATGGGAGTTAGAGCGAAGAGAAAAATTCTAGCGTAGCTAACTTTTACTCTGCATTCTTTTTGCTACTTCAATTTTTTGGTTTTTCCCTATAGGACCATTTGGGGGGGGGGGGGGGCAGGGGGCCGTTTCTCATTTTTTGATGTAATATGTCTATCGAAAGCGTATGCTTCATACATTACAAATCTAGCATAAAAAAATTTCTCCCGTTATTCTGGGTCACGTTACGGACCCATTAATGGGTTGAAATTTAAATTTCTCAAACTTCTTCGAGGTTTTTTGCCAAATCGGTATCTGAAAAAAATTGTGCCAATGTGATGTGTGTAGGACATCTGTGCCATATAGATATTATTCAGTCTTTTTATTGCAATTTTTTATGTAAAACAATGTGCATTATTTTTCATGCACAATTGCGCATTAAATGAAAATTGTAATGTAATTTTTGTAGTAGTACTTTATAATAATGAATAAAAAAAACACATTATTTAAAAGTATTTCCTGCACAATAAAATGTTTCCTGACGATTACAAAAAAAATATGCCCTGACAATTCAAAAAAATAAAAACGTAATTGTCCAAGTTTTCACTTCTGTCGGCACTCCCAAAATGTCTTTTTTTTGTGGGGGGGGGGGGGGGGGGTAAAATTTTGTGGAAATAAGTCTTATTTTTAATTTATGCATGGGTCCATATAAAAAAGCATGAGCTAGTAAACTTTGGAACCATTTTAATAGAACTCATATTCAAAATATTAAAATAATTGAGCAAAAATTAAAAAATTATTTTTAATTTAATCATTTTTTGATACTAAGTAAATGCAATTAAATTTCTTATAAATTGAATCTGGAATGTTTAGATAAGATTTTAATATTTACAAAATATGAAATACAGTATAATATATTAGGTTTACAACTTTCTGAAAAACAAAAATAGTAGGATAAAATTTAAATGACTTCAAAGTATTAGAATATTTTATTTTACGCAACAATATTCCTTTATTAATATAAAGTAAATGGTAGTTAATATTTTGTAGCACCCTCTTTTGCTTTCATAACAGCGTACAATCGATCTTGCATACTATAGATATTTGCTATTAAGAAACTAGACGAAAAAACTGAGTCTGGAAAAAATTTCTTTCTCTACCATCTCATAAGTCTCTCTGTCTTATCAGTTAATACTTGTTTTATGTTTTGCAGCTGCTCTGGTAGTGGCAGCACGCGTTGACTTGCTGTAAAAAAATTCAGTATGCATTTCATCTCAGATTTTAAAACATCAACAGCGCTGATTGAGAAAACGCGGTATATGGAGGATAGATTTTTGAAAAATTCGTTTTCCTCTGTTTGTTAAAGAAAGTTTTCATAATAAGTTTTCTTATACTTTCTATTTTTCCTTTTTTTTTTTTTTTGTATTTCCAATAGGACATATGATACATTATGTTATATTCAAAAATATATGTGCCTAATAGATTTTTTCTTTAATGTTGTTGCCCCACCAGTGGCCAAGAGATTCTGCTCTCAAAACTGGTAGACGGTAGGTACTGGATTAGAACAGAACCCAATCGCGGCCGTCAGCCTAATCATTCGGAGTTTTCCATGGTTTTCTCCGAACTTTGGATTTCCTCGCGTAAATACGGGTTGGGTTCTCTTAAAAAGAGCCCCCGCCCCTACGGAGGGCACCCCGTTATGGCCCATATTCCATGTGTTGTCCGTTTGGGAGCATATTTAGCAATTGTTTATAAATTGTTTATTGTACCTGTTACAAAAATAACAATGTTGGAACCTGTTACCAGCGCTACTGTGGAATGATGTAACCTGTTAACCAAAAATAACCAATTTCCCACCTCTAATCCTATCAAAAACATGAATGTGAAAAAATGCCAAGTTCGTTAAAGGTTTCGCTAATAAAAGAAGTGAGATCTAACTGCAAACCAAGTTCTTTCGGAGCTCCTTAAATCATAACTCCTGTCATGCATAATATTATTCAATTGCTTAAAAGGATTTCTTATGTTACTTGTTATTCAATTGAGCGACTTAGCAAGTTCTCTTATTCAATTTTTTCTATTTAGTTGATCAGAAATTAAAGTTGATCCCTTCCTTAACTTATCAGTGCCTTAACTTCAAGATACTTATTCGAACACTCGATTGATTAGATCTTTGCCAATCAGATTCTAGATTAAATTATACTCCGACTCAAAGATTAAAGTTGGTAGCTGAAAACTTGCCAAGTCGCTCTATTGAATAACAAGTAACATAACAAATCATTTTAAGCAATTGAATAATATCATGCATGACAGGAGTTATGATTTAAGGAGCTCCGAAAGAACTTGGTTTGCAGTTAGATCTCACTTCTTTTATTAGCAAAATCTTTAACGAACTTGGCATTCTTTCACATTCATGTTTTTGATAGGATATCATTATTTTTTGTCAAATAAGTAGGTATTTGTTTCCTTTTGAAATAAATAAGCCTAATATTAAATTAACTTTATTTAATATTCATTAATCTTACAGCGTTTTCCTGCTTTTATGCACTGTTTTTTTCAGTCAAATTTAAAAATTTTAACATTAGGATTGCTTTTGTTTCTTTAAATTCCACTAATAAGGATGTTTCTTTTACGTGATTGGGTACTACTTGATTACCTAGTCGGCCAAAAAAGTTTTTCGCCAGCTTGGCAATATATCGTCAAATTGACAGCATCTATTTTGGCGCGTAATTTTTGTTAACTTAGCGCTATTTCTGGTATTTCGCCAAATTCCCATAGACTCCCATTGTAATACGGTGATTTATCCTATAATTTTGTTAGAGCAAGGACTGTTGCCTTGGATTGACATCTTTTTTTTTTTTTCTTTAAATCGGTTCGCTAACTACCCAAGATTGCTTAAATATTGCTATTTAGAAAGTTTTTAGAACGCTTTTCGCGCATTTTTACCCCTTTTAAATTTTGTATTTGTTAACAAATGTTCTTAGTGATCATTTAAATCTTATAATTAATGAACATGCCAAATTTTATGTTTTTAGGCCCTTAACATACAGACATCGCATTTTTAGAACGCTTTTTGCTCTTTTACCCCCCCTTTGGATTAGTGGAATCGACATAAGATATAGCCTATATTGGAGCAAGGACTATCACCATCATTTTGATATCATTACTTTTAAAATCGGTTTGTTGTTTGCTGAAATTGCTTAAAAATCCCAATTTAGAACATTTTTAGAACGCTTTTCGCACATTTTCACTCCTTTTGAATTCCGTATTTTTTATCAAATGCCCTAAGAGATCATTTATATTTATAAATAATTAACATGCCAAATCTTATAGTTCTAGGTCCTTCAGTCACAAAAGTTGCATTTTTAGAATGTTTTTTGCTTTTTCACCCTCTTTTGGTTAATGGTATACGCATAAAATATAGCGTATGTTTGAACCGGGGCGAATACCATCATTTTGGTATCATTAATTTGGAAATCGGTTCGGTGGTTTCAGAGATTAGCCCCGATACTCGCCAAAAGTGTCGCCAACTTGGCACTATTTCTGATATTTCGCGAAATTCCCATAAACTCTAAAATGCCAAACTTTATGTTTCCAGTCCAGTCCCTTAATATACAGACATCGCATTTTTAGAATGTTTTTTGCTCTTTTCCCTCCTTTGGGTTAGAGTAATCGACATAAGATATATCCTATGTTGGAGCAAAGACTGTCATCATCATTTTGATATCATTACTTTTAAGATCGGTTTGTTGTTTGCTGAGATTGTTTTAAAATTGGTATTTCGAACTTTTTTAGAACGCTCTTCGCGGATTTTCACCCATTTAAATTTGATTTTTTTTAGCAAATGTCATTAGTGATCATTTATATCTTATAAATAATTAACATGCCAAATTTTGTGCTTCTAGGATCTTCAGTAAAACAAAAATCACATTTTTAGAATGTTTTTCGCTTCTGGACTCTTTTGGTTAGTGGCACAGACATAAGATACAGTCTATGTTTGAACCGGGGCGAATACCATCATTTGGGTACCATTACTTTTGAAATCGGTTCGGTAGTTTCAGAGATTAGCCCTGATACTCGCCAAAAGTGACGCCAACTTGGCACTATTTCTGGTATTTTGTGAAATTCTCATAAACTTCCATTGTAATCCAATAATTTATCCTCTAACCAACCATTAATGTTTAATAAATGGCGATTTCCGATTTTTTCCTATTTATAGATCTAATAACCTACCTACACACCAAATTTCAACTTCCTAAGTCACCTGGAAGTAGTCAAACATTTCTATGAGTAAGTCAGTGAGTCAGTGGTAAAAACAGTGGTTTTCAGACGTCAATTTCTCGTGAACGGTAAAAGATTTTTTAAAAAAATTTTAGGATTCGGAAATTAGAAGATGGTCTTACACAACACAAAAAATTGCAAGTGTGTAGGTCAAATAGAATTTAAGTTATTGAGGGGTCAAAAGTGGCTCGAAACGGTTCGAGTAATATAACCCACGGCCGGTGTGTCGCCTTTTGTTTTGTGAACTTGGCTGACACACTGCCGTGTGTCTAGATCACTTTGATTTTAATCTACCACACGGACACATAACTCCTTAACCGATATGCTACCATCACTGGTATAGGTGCATGATACAGATACTTATGCCATAACGTTGGGAAAGTCACTAGGGTACTTTAAATAATACTAGCAGGCTATGCCCGCTGCGCTGGTCAATATTTCAAAATCAACCGTGGATGAAACGAACTGGTGAATTTAAATTTGTATTTTAAATAATTTGGACCTCCAGCAGCACCTTGCTCATTGCTGAAAACGATTTAGACACCATTGTGGTATTAAATTATCTTAAACGTTGCGCAAAAACCAGCTATTTAGAAGTAACTATATAAGTTTATTACTAACAGTGCACCATTTGGAAGCGAAATGAGACCATTATGGCAACAGGATTTAAAATTTTCCCTTATCTGAAGAAATATTAATTACTAGCAGGCTATGCCCGCTTCGCTGGTCCATATTTCCAAACAAACCTTGACTCAAAAAAAAAAAAAAAAAAAAAAAAAAAAATGGTGATTTAAAAATTTTATTTTAAAGCAGTATAGACCACCCTGGAATGATCTTCCGTATTGCTGAAAATCATGCCAACGCCATTGCGATATTGTACTATTGTAAGTCGGCGAAAATTTGGGCAATAAAGCACCATCTCTTTTACTTTATCATTTATAGTAGAATTTCGTATGAAACTGAGACCGTTATGACAACAGGAATCAAAATATTCTCGAGTCATCACACTATTACATTAGAGGGCATTGCAATGATTAGTGACATTGATTATCAAACTCTATAAACTTTCGGATTGTACATTATCATTTCTTAGTTCTTAAAATCCTGACATCTGAACTTGCACTATGTGTAGTTCTGGTAGCCTACATACAATGTCATTTCATGTTGCATTTTTTAATAAACGTCCTCTGCTAGCAGGTCTACTGTAGTTTCCTATCTGCCTTAATCTGTTCCAGCAAGAATAATAGAGTAAAAAATGTAAAGAATTATTTACAGATAAAGAAGAGTTTTTGTTTGTTTGTTTTTATGACGGCCAATTATCTACACGTGGGATATAGGTCCTAAGGAAAGGGTGCCCTCCGTGAAAGTGGCAGACGAAGAAGGGTGTTTCACTTATATATTTAGTAAAACAATGAAGCATAAAAAGTGTGTTTTAAAGCTTTATTATTTGAATAACATTAAAATTACATCAGTTTCACTACCTCTTCCTTTTATAAAACAGTTGCTAACATGTAGCCGTTAAATCAGAATAATCTTGATGACTAAAGTTTGTAGAAAAATAAGTCTTTAGTTTGCATCTAATAAAATCTTTCTACCTTCTGTAATAGATTCCATTATGATTTTTAGTGTCAAACATTAGAAGTGCTAGAAACGATATTGTTACAAATGTACCAGACTTATTTCATGTTTGTCCTCAAATAAATGTGAAATTTACGATCATCCATTATTGGCATTTAATGTTATAATTTGACGATAGTTTTTTGTTCGACTACTTGATTATTCCGTCGATCAATTTCGCCAAATTATACAAATGGACATAATTTTTATTTTAAATAACCAAAGAATCAATAAATTACTAAAATGTTAATAAAAATACAAATAAACATCGAATTAAAATTGGTTGATGAAGTAACAATTACATATAACAAATTTAATGTGAAATGAATGTGACATTTACAATCATCCATTGACATTTAACCTTATACTTTAGCGATAGTTTTTTGGTCGATGGGATTATCAAGTATTACCAAATTATATAAACAATAATATTGCCAATAACATGTAGGTGCAGGTGTCATCTACGGATCCCGTTGGCGCGATTGCAGCAAATTGCGATTTTATGCCTCACGTGGTAATCCGGTAATAGTTGATTATTTTTGAGTAAATTATTTCATTATTTTTCTTTTCTCTTTTAAAATTATGTAAATTGTTTTGTTCCATAATTATTTATTGACTTAGTTTATTATTATTATTTCCTTTTTAAAAAAATAGAAAATAAAAATAAGTAATATAAATGTAATTGGTATTTGAAAACGCAGTGTTCTCCAAATTGGCATCATAAAAAAAAAAAAAAAAAAAAAAAAAAAAAAAAAAAAATCACGCCAAGGTGATGCGTGTATAAAAGTCAAAAAATGTTTGCAATAATATAAACAAAAAAAAACGTAAACAAATAATTAAAAAATCGCCATTTCGATAGTTTTTTAAAATAACATCAAGGTTAATTCTCCAGTCGGGCAGCAATAGTAAATTTTCTTTTCTTCGTCTGTTTCATAATAAAAAAACATAAATTTAATAACTTCTAATTAAATAATCTGACTAATTTTCTGTAATCGGATGTATGATCTAAAAGTATCCTTAATACATAAACAAAACAGCGCAATAGTCATGTACGCGCCGAGGTCGGCAGGATAATTTTTTACACTAATTTGGCGGAAAAATCGTTTTCGAATACCAGTTTCATATATATATTTAAATTATTTTCTGTTATTTAAAAAATAATAACAATTAGTATTTAAATAATAAGTATATGACAAAACAGTTTACATAATTTTAAAGAAGAGAAAGGAAATAAAAAAACATTTTATTAATAATTAAATAAACAATAGTCGGGTTGCCATGCCAGGCAAAATAACATCAATTTAGTGTCCATTAGGTTACCTCGGTGTGTATATGATATCTGTGCAAACAAAACTTCCGATAATATAACAAATGACGTCATATTTATTTTCCTTTGAAATTTTTTTTATTTTAATTTTTCACGTGGATACTGTTCAACTAAAAATTAATTGCCGAGGAGAAATTATTTTCCATATATTGATTTTTTTGGCAACTGAAAAGAAAATGGTTATTTTTTATCGGAAAAATTTTAATTGATTCTGTATGAAAAATAATGAAATTTTGAATTAAGGAAAATATTTGAATAAATCAATTAAAAATTAGCCTATGTTCACCGGAAATTGTATAGCTTTCCAACGGTGAAAGAATTTTTCAAAACCGTCAAGTAGTTTCGGAGCCTATTCAATTCAAACAAACAATCAAATCTTTCCTCTTTATAATATTAGTATAGATTACAGTCGTTACCATGGTACAACTTCTGAAAACTTTCTTCACAACTTTTCATTATGTGAAGCCAGGAACCCAAAGCTACTCAAACCTAAAAAGTTTATATATATTAAATTTTGTCCGCGCGATAAAAGGCACAATTTTGCAAGAATCATCCTCAAACTCGTCAAGTACATTGAGATGGTTAATATCTCAGTGGGAATATCAAATGTGCAAAATCGGCCCAAGGGGATGGTAATTGGGAAGAGTTCAAAAATTTGAATACCATCTTAACATTGCTTTCACAAAACCAGGCCTTTACAAAACAATAGCAGGAGAAAAAAAAACATTTTTCGTCACAGCAAGTTGCCAACAATAAAAAAAAAATCTCATTACAACAATTACTTTATTATTGCAAAATTTCCTCCTGAAAAATGAAAACAAAATTATTTGCTCTTTCGTATTGAAGCATTTTTTCTTTAGTTATTTAAGATAAAATTATGTAAATTTGTATAATTTGGCGAACGATTTGGCGAAATTGGTTGACGTGATAATCAAGTAGTAGCCAATTTACACTTTTCATATTTCACAAAATATTCCTACACAGGCATCATATACGCATAGGTTTAGCACGATTATCTTGCAACTACAATGTGGCAAAATCCTCGTTTTAGAATACCAAAGAAATTTATGTATATTTTATTATTTTCTATCATTTTAAACAGCAATTAACAATAAATAAAAAGTAACTGTAGAACAAAACAACAAATATCATTTCAAAAAAGAAAAAAAAATGAAAGTAAACAAACAACTTATCAGATAAACAACTATAGCTGGGTAACCATATGAGGCAAATAATGCCATTTTGGCGCCAGTGAGGTACCTCGATGAGTATATGACCAAATCCGTGACAAAATTTCCATTTGGAGAAAACTTTAATCGGTATTTATACTGCATTTTCCCTACTTATGTATAAAAAAAAAACTGACACAGATGTCATGTATGCACCACATTGGCGAAATTTTTTTCTGGCGCCATTTTGGAGAACTTGGTTTTTAATTACCAATTTCATAAATATTTTTTAATTATTTTGTATTATTTGAAAAATAAACAATCAATAAAAAAGTTTAATTAATAGCTATAGAACAAAATGATTTATATTATTTTAAAAAACAAAATGAAAGTTAATAAATAGTTTATTAATAAATAAACAATCAATCGGTTTACCATGTGTGGCATAAAATCGCCATTTTGTTGCAATCGTGCTAATGTGGTGCGTATATGACATCTGCGCCAAAACTTTAAAAAGTTGCAATTCAATTATTTTACAGTTTGGATGAAGAAAACATTTATACTAAAATTTAAACATTATACGCATTTTTTTTTTTTTTTTTTTTTGGCTATAACTGCTATTTATATATTTACAATTAAACATAAAAAAATATCCTAAAAATGCTCTCACACATTTAAAAAAGTGGAGAATTTAGTAATTGTGAACATCGCTCCGGCTTATGCCTTCTTGGTATAAAATCGCATTGTTTGATGACAAAAGTAAATTCAAACACCCAAATAAACAAATAACATACAATTAACAGATAAAACCATTTTTTAAAGTAATTCTGCTATTTTGTCCTGTAAGACACATAATGGTAGAATTTGATTTATTTTATTTTATTTTTTTTTTTTTTTAAATAGAAAAATGTTATTTACGTTTTATCTAATAAAATATTTAAAATACATTTTTGTTAGCCTGCGCGAAAGAGAATAGCGAAAGTTTGATTGAAGAAATATTGAAGAGGAAATGGTCAATTAAAAAAGACTTGTACATTTTATTCAGCGGGAATTTTTCATTTCAAAATGTTGAATTTATCTATAGTAATAACGTATAATTGCATAAATTTACTTTGAATTGCAAAATTTTTCCTTCAGTACTACTTGGTTATACCGTCGACCAATTTCGCCAAATTATACAAATCGCCCAACTATTAGCCAGATTATATAGATTAGCATAAATTTTCATTTAAATAAGAAAAACAAATTAGCAGAACATATATAAAAGTAGAAATAAAATGTCGAATTAAAAATCACTTGATGACATAATTAGTATTTATATTAGGCTTAATGTCAAGTGAATGTGACATTTACGATCATCCATTATTGACATTTAATTTTTGAATTTGGGGGTAGATTTTTAATCGATGGGGTAATCTTTCCTTCTTCAGTTTTTAAATTTTAAAACTGAAATTTTTCCTGTAAGTGAAATTGACGAAATGGCGCAAGAAAAATTAAATTAACAACGAAAACATTTGCAAAAAGAAATAAAAGAGTTATACTCATATCTATATAATTTACGATTGAATAATAAAATATACTCTAAAAATTATCTTCACTTGAAAAAAACATTATTGCGACCATATAAGAACCTAAGTCGCGCATTAAGTGAGTAGTGCATTTTCGGCTTAAAAACACATTATTTGGAGACAAAAGCAAGATGAAAATGGTATAGAAACGAATAGTAACTCACAACTTACAGTGTCTTTTACAATCAGATCTGCTTTTTTCTGCTGTAAGTTATATTATACGGAAATTCGATAAAAAAGAGAAAGAAAATAATAAAAAGGGAAATAACTATCATTCAAAATTCATTTAATCTATTTCTGAAATTCATGTTTTTATTCTAACACCAGGGATAAGTCGCCAAAAGTTGAACTAATTGTTATATTTCGAGTTAAATTTATTTTTTAAGCATTATAAATATTTTTTTCATTTTCAAGATAAATGTATTTTTATAATATTACGCCTCATGTAAGCGGTCTTTTTTTTATTATTACTAATATTATCAGTAGTTATTTTCTGCTATTATTTGCAAGATATTTGTAAAATTTCTAATAGATATAGCCGTTTTAATTTTTTTTTAGCAATTATAATTTTCGCCAAAAACAGCTACTGGCAACCCTTTTGTCAAAAATAACCGAAAAATACGAAATTTACTACGAAAAATCAGAGTTATCCCTCTAAATTTGAATCATAAACCTTCGGAAAAATATTTCCTAACGAATGATACAATCGGCAAAAAAATCCATCGGGTAGTTTTTGAAAACACCCGTTTAGAAGTTTCAGAACTTCTGCTTTATAATATACTAGCAGGCTATTCCCGCTGCGCTGGTCAATATTTCAAAATCAACCGTGGATGAAACGAACTGGTGAATTTAAATTTGTATTTTAAACAATTTGGACCTCTAGCAGCACCTCGCTCATTGCTGAAAACGATTTAGACACCATTGTGATATTAAATTATTTTAAACGTTGGACAATATCCAGCTATTAAGAAGTAACTATTTTAGTTTATTATTAACAGTGCACCATTTGGAAGAGAAATGACACCATTATGGCAACAGGATTTAACATTTTCCCTTATCTGAAGAAATATTAATTATTACAGTCGTTACCATGGTGCGACTTCTGAAAAATTTCTAGACAACTTTTCATTATATGAAGCCAGGAACCCAAAGCTACTCCCACCTAAAAACTTTATATATATACTAAATTTTGTCCGCGTGATAAAAGGCAAAATTATGCACGAATTATCTTCAAACTCGTCAAATACATTGAGATGGTTAATATCTCAGTGGGGATTACAAATGAGGAAAATCGGCCCAAGGGGGGGTGGAAATTGGGAAGAGTTCAAAAATTTGAATACCACCTTAACATGGCTTTGACAAAACCAGCTCTTACAACAATGGCAAGAAAAAAAAATAAACATTTTTCGTTACAGGAGTTGCCGACGATAAAAAGAACGCATTAAAATTCTCACTACAACAACTACATCCTCCAAAATTTCCTCCTGAAAAATGAAAAAAAAAAATATTTGCTCTTTCGTATTTAAGTATTTTCTCTTTAGTTATTTAAGATAAAATTATGTAAATTTGTATAATTTGGCGAAATTGGTTGACGTGATAATCAAGTAGTAAAATATTTACATTTTTCATATTTCACAAAAGATTCTTACACAGACATCATATACGCAATAGGATTAGCACGATTTTCTTGCAACTCCAATGTGGCAAAATCCTCGTTTTAGAATACCAAAGAAATTTATATATATTTTATTATTTTCTAACATTTTAAACAGGAATTAACAATAAATAAAAAAAAGTAACTGTAGAACAAAACAACTAATATCATTTCAAAAAAGAAAGTGAAAATAAATAAACTACATATCAATAGATAAGCAACTGTAGCTGGGTTACCATACAAGGCAAAAAATGCCATTTTGGCGCCAATGAGATACCTCGATGAGTATATGACCAAATCTGTGACAAAATTTCCATATTTGGAAAAAAAAACAAACTTTAATCGGTATTTGTACTGCATTTTCCCTACTTATTTACAGTAAAAAAACTTTGGCACAGATGTCATGTACGTACTACATTGGCGCAATTTTTTTCTGAGGCCAATTTGGAGAAAACTTCGTTTTTAATCACCAATTTCATACATATTTTTTAATTATTTTCTATTATTTAAAAAAAATTAATAAATAAAAAAGTTTAATTAATAGCTATAGAGCAAAATTGTTTATATTATTTTAAAAAACAAAATGAAAGTTAATAAATAGTTTATTAATAAATAAACAACTATAGTCGGTTTACCATCTGAGGCATAAAATCGCCATTTTGTTGCAATCG
This sequence comes from Maratus speculifer, assembly GCA_964019185.1. Classification (NCBI taxonomy): domain Eukaryota; kingdom Metazoa; phylum Arthropoda; class Arachnida; order Araneae; family Salticidae; genus Maratus; species Maratus speculifer. The sequence goes on from OZ025290.1 coordinate 42,093,571, forward strand.
TGCGAATGTGGTGCGTATATGACATCTGCGCCTAAACTTTAAAAAGTTGCAATTAAATTATTTTACAGTTTGGATGAGGAAGACATTTATATTAAAATTTAAACATTATAAGCAATTTTTTTCACCACAACTGCTATTTATATATTTACATTCAAACATAAAAAATCATCCTAAAAATGCTCTCACACATTTAAAACAGAGTGAGAGAATTTAATTATTGCGAACATCGCTCCGGTTTATGCCTTCTTGGCATAAAATTGCAATGTTTGATGACAAAAGTAAATTCAAACACCCAAATAAACAAATAACATACAATTAACAGATAAAACCATTTTTTAAAGTAATTCTGCTATTTCCTCCTGTAAGACACATAATGGTAGAATTAGATTTAAAAAATATATTTTTAAATAGAAAAATGTTATTTACGTTTTATCTAATAAAATATTTAAAATACATTTTTTTTTAGCCTGGCGCGAAAGAGATAAATAGCGAAATATTGATTGAAGAAATATTAAAGAGGAAATGGTTAATTAAAAAAGACTTGTAAATTTTATTCAGCAGGAATTTTTTACTTTAAAATGTTGAATTTATCAGTAGTAATAACGCATAATTGCATAAATTTCCTTTGAATTCCAAAATTTTTCCTTCAGTGCTACTTGGTTATACCGTCGACCAATATCGCCAAATTATACCAATTGCCAAACTATTAGCCAGATTATATAGATTAGCATAATTTTTCATTTAAATAACGATAGACAAATTAGCAGAGCATATATAAAAATAGAAATAAAATGTCGAATTAAAAATCACGTGATGATATGATTTAATATTTATGTTATGCTTAATGTCAAGTGAATGTGACATTTACGATCATCCATTATTGACATTTAATCTTGGAATTTGGCGGTAGATTTTTAATTGACAGGATAACCTTTACTTCTTCAGTTCCTAAATTTTAAAACTGTAATTTTTCCTGTAAGTGAAATTGACGAAATGGCGCAAAAAAAATTAAATGAACAATAAAAAACATTTGCAAAAGGAAAAGGGTATTCGTTGATCACATTCTTCAAAATTACGGTGAAAAGTTTTGAAAAAGTATAACATTATTTTACAATATATATGTGTGGCAAAAATTCATACTAAAGCTAAAATTTAAATATTTGATTCATTTTTTTAGTTATTAACTCATATCTACATATATAATTTACGATTGAATATAAAAATATACTCCAAAAATTATCTTCACTTGAAAAAAAAAAAACATTGTCAGGCATTAAGTCAGTAGTGCATTTTTGGCTTAAAAACACATTCTTTGGCGACAAAAGCAAAATGAAAATCGCATAGAAACGAATATGTAGCTCATAACTTAGTGTCTTTTACAATCAGATCTGCTTTTTTCTGCTGTAAGTTATACGGAAATTCGATTAAAAAAAGAGAGAGAGAGAGAGAAAGAAAATAATAAAAAGGGAAATAACTATCATTCAAAATTCATTTAATCAAATTTTCAAATTCATGTTGTTATTCTAACGCCAGGGATAAGTCGCCAAAAGTTGCACCAGATGTTATATTTCGCGTTAATTTATTTTTTAAGCATTACAAATATCTTTTTCATTTTCAAGATAAATATATTTTTAAAATATTACGCCTCATTTAAACGGTCTTTCTTTATTATTATTATTATTATTATCAGTAGTTATTTTATGCTATTATTTGCAAGATATTTATAATATTTCTAATAGATATAGCCATTTTAATTCTTTTAGCAATTATAATTTTCGCCAAAAACAGCTACTGGCAACCCTTTTGTCAAAAATAACCGAAAAATACTAAATTTACTACGAAAAATCAGAGTTATCCCTGTAAATTTGAATCATAAACCTTCGGAAAAATATTTCCTATCGAATGATACAATCGGCAAAAAAATCCATCGGGTAGTTTTTGAAAACACTCGTTTGGAAGTTTCAGAACTTCTGCTTTATAATATATATGATATGATTAACTAGTTTAATGTGCCAATCCCAAAATCTCATACGTACATTTTAAGGTATCCGACTACGTTGAAAATGCAATTTTCGACTAAAATTGTCAAAACTTTATTTTATTTTTATAAAGACCAACTTTTTACCTTTCCAAAACTGTGTTTATTTTTATTGTATGATAAATAGATCCGGGGTTATAGCGGTTTTTAAACTACTCAACAGCTGTCACTCAAAGCGGAAGTGCCGTTCAAAAGGCCGTGTATTTGGAGAAAATTCGAGGTTTCGGTAGTTTTTTTGTAATTATAAGAAATGTAAATAATATGCTTCATGGACAATACTTATTTTTTGGGTTCGAGGCTAATTTGTTTATTATAGATATACATTACTGTAAATTCTTGAAAAACATAAATCGACACTTTAATTGCATTTTTTGGAAAATGTAATTTTCAGTGAAAATTCCATACGCAAAACACGATTTCTCACAAAGTTATAGGAATATCACCATGAAATTTGAAATATATGTTATTTACACTATTGTGAAGGGAATGAACTAAAAAATTTAAATTTAGAATAAATATTTTTTGTTTTATGGATGTTTTTGTGGAATGACATCGATGAATTTTATGAAAATTAACATGCAAACAGGTACGATACGCTATAAGTTTTGAAATACTTAAAGCATTTCCTAGATTTTAGTTCATTCCCTTCGTCAATGTCATAAATATGAAGTGTAAAAAGGAAATTAAGATACATACAGTAAAATTTCCTTTAGAGCGTTTTGCCTCAAATATCATTAAATTTTGAGATAAATTCCTCCATTTATTAAAATTTTATCAATGAATAAAATATTTTACTTTTTTTCACATTTTCTAGTCATTATCTTAGTAAAAACAAGTTTAAGAAGTAATTAAATCGCTTTTATGGAAAAAAAATTGCTCCGAACTTGGTCGGGTACCTTAATGTTTCAAAATTTAGTTACACATGTTAGTGCGTTAATATTAATTCAGTAATATACCAACTATGATTTGCATCTTAAATTTCTGCTTCTGTCAATCAATCGGAGTAAAAACGAGTTTCCGTATCTGCACAAGCCAATGAACAGTAGAACGATAGTCAGATTTTTCAAATTTAGGAAGGATCTATTCGTCATACTCAAAAACCATACACAAAAAATTAGTCCGGTTCTGTGCATAACTTCAAACACTTTTTAATAGTAAAATAAAAATGACCCGGACATCGCGATTATAGCGCCTCCTTCCGGCGGATTTTTTTCAAATTCAGGTAGGGTCTCTGCTGACCATAGTCAAACACTTATACAAAAAAATTCATTCAATTGTATATGGGTGAATTTCCCATGAACTGCCAGTTTAATGTCCTGATGTTTAAATCTAAATTTCATATTAATAAATTTATTTTTTGATATTCTAAAATCAGGTAGTAGCACATCTTTTTATGCTTAATTCAATGCATTCATTAGATTTTTTCAGAGTTGTGAAATAATGATCTTTTTTTTGTACTTTAGTTAGCAAGTAATGGGAATTTACTTGTCCTGAATAAAAAACTCAAAATTTCAATCTTTTTTTAAGCTGCCAAACATTTTAAAATTTTTATATATGGATTAAAAGTAAAATATCCTGTGTTAATTAAACAAATAGATAGTTTATATATTTAAAATTAGTATCTAAGAGTTAAAAATTTAAATGTATTTTGTGTCCGCATATGCAGAACATGAGTGTTACTTTAGAGAAGTTAATATTTGTTTTCAAAATATTTGTGTATTGCAGTTGGCAACGGTAGTGAAAAAACGATGTCTTCTTTACAGTGCGCTTATTTAGAACGCGATAATTTTGTTCTATAATTGCTATTTATTAGAATGTTCATTTCAACATGGTGAGTATTTTTATTTTCTTACAGGAGTGTTACCTATTTATTTATTATTTTTTTTTAACGTATAAAAATGTTAAGTTCGGGAATGCTGTATTTTTTGTTCAGGAATCAATAGGCCCAACTAAAATTTCAATAAAACAGTTAGAATTTATTTTAGTGAAGAATTCTTAATAAATGTCATGAGCGTTACCGTACATGAGTGTTACCTTACATGAGTGTTACTTGGAAAAATTAACACTCATGAGAAAAGAGGTTAAGTAATTCTAAAACTATAAATCACGTGTAAGATTTAAGTTATGATTATAATAGATTCATGATTCAGGGATATATTTTGTCATATTATACATATTTATAATTATTTAAAAATTGTAACAGGATTTTCATGTCTGCACACGTGTTTTGTAAGTGCTATTTAAGATTCAAATTTTAATTCTTAATAAATAATTTTCAAAGGACTATTTCACACAAATCATAGTTTAAACTTTAAAAAATCTTTTTTATATATATTGTTACAAAAAATCTGTTTGCTGCAAGATGAGTCTCATGAGTGTTACCAATTTTCATGAACGTTACTGTAACTAAGAATCAGAATTTTATTAATGCATTTGTTACTTCACTTAAATTAATTGTTTTGTCTATTAGAACTTTCTAATTCTTTATTATAACTGCAATGAAAATAATTTTTAATTAAATTTGTTTTTAAATCAGACGTTATACCCTTTATTTAAGAAGCAAAGTAACACTCATGGGATAAACAACTATTAAAATGATTTAAATTTATGAAATAAATAAATACTAATACATTTTTGATTTATTAATACGTATGTAAGAACCTTAAGCAATTTTTTTAATTAATTATTGATACCAAAAAAATCAATGTTTTATAGAGGTCACACTTATGAGAAAAATAGTGACTGAGCAAGACATTTCTTGAAATTTCTGAAATAAAAAAACTCGCAAATAATCTACTGCTTAGAATGTTGTAAACTATAAGCAACTCATACCTGAGTAAATTTTTATATTTAAACCAAATTATTTTTTCAAATTTTGTTTCACCTAATACGGCAATACATTTGAAAACCACCCATATGTATAACTTCATACACTTTTCTGTGGTAAAATATTGAAAATAGCACAAAAATCTATTGCAGCGCCCCCTTCCGACTGATTTGTTTTTCAAATTTAAAAAGGACAAACTAGTTATAGCCACTCAAAAAATTTTATTCAGTTCGATGCATAACTTCATACACTTTTAGTCTGTACAATATTGGAAATGGCACAACAATTGTTATTGCAGCGCCCCTTTCCGGCAGAATATTTCAAAATTGAAGAAGAACCTGCTTGCCATAGCCAAAAACATTCACAAAAAAATTGGTTCAATTCTATGCACACCTCCGTACACTTTTTGATGGTAGAATGGCGACACACAGAGACAGACATTTTGTAAAAACATGGTTTTTTCGAATCTGACCCCTAAAATGTGTAAATCCGTCGAAAATCTGAAGTTAAAAAAAATTCGATTACAACACGTTCTTCTGATGAAGAGAGAAAAAAGTAAAAATGGAAGACCATAAAATATACTTAAATATTTACATTAAAACACAATTTCATTCATAAACCGGATATAGCAGATTATGCCCGAAGTTAAATAACATTTAGGAATATTTACACACTAGGTTACATCACTATAAATCAGGGGTGTAGTCGCAAAAAAACCAGGATACACGATATAAGCAGAGGGAATACGCTCAAGGCAGAGAGTATACCCTAAGGTGTGTATACTATAACTTTCTTGCGAAACAGAGGGTATAAGGTATTCCTTTAAAAAATCCAGAAGGTATACGGCGTATACTCCCGTATATCCTCTACTACATCCCTGCTATAAATTCACTATTCCTGTGTCTGGAGCATGCCCAGCTAGGATTATCCAGCGTTAGGTCAGCCAGGCTTGCCTAAACTTTCGGCACAAGCGTACACTTCAAGAAAACACGGCACGCAGCACAAGTAACTACTTCTAACCTTTACTTCAGATTTTCAACTTAAATTCTTTTTTATCCGCCCTCAATTATTCCTTCCAGACGGCGGCTTTTTAAGCTGTATTTCTACAGAAAATCGCCATGTGTCCGTCTACTGCTTATTCATCTGCAGATCATCAAAGAAGGTTATCTTTTGTACATAACTCCTTTTTATCACCTAATACCTGGCTACTGTATAATCTTTCTTCCAATGAACAATAGTTGCCCCTCTTTTTGAATCTCCTTTTATGCACATCACTCATTTTAATTTAACAGATAAGAATGTGTCCATAGCTCAAGAATGTAGATAATCATATACAGATAAATAAAACAAAATATTGAAAAGTAATTTAGATAAAGCATATGGAATAAATGAAGACTCCTATTCTGAAATTTTGGCATCTGTTATTTAACATTTAAAATCCATTACCCAAATGAATCATTTTCTTTTCAGTAAACGGTAATGTATGAAAAATAGTCTAAACTCTTAGAAAAGCATTATGATAAAAATTTTATATTTTCCCAAAGAATAAAACAAATTTAACCAAGAACTATACAGCTAAAACCAGCTACATCAATAATATACCAAGAGGTCCTCCGTAAATGATATCACGCGTTTTTTCCATATTTTTGACTCCCCTCCGCCCTATCCCCTTATGTCACAAAATATCACACATCACATCACTTTACTTCTCTCCCCCTCTTGTCACATGTCACACTACGTTACGTAAACATGTACTTGCAGTTCAGAAACAAAGCACTACATTTTGGATCCTATTTTAAATTTTATTTTTAAATTTTAACTGTGTTTTAATGACAATTGTGAGCTAGACCGAAAAGATTTGTGTATTTATTTTGTATGAAATAAAGTTTACAACAACAGAAAAAAAAACAATAATAATAAAATATGAAAGCGTAATTGAAAATAGTATTTTGGAATTTGAAATAGAATTTAACATATTTGGTTTTAAATGTTATCTTTATGAACATAGTATACATTGATCTTAAAATAACTTCATACTTTATAATTTAATCCGCAGAATTTTAATGCTTTTAACCAAAATGTGTGATGTCACCAGTGGCGTAGCTAGCATGGGTGACACCCGGAGCGGATGCAAATGGTGTCACGTCACCCCCCCCCCCTGTTGATCAGTAATATTTTTTAAATCACGATTCTAAATTATAACAAATGAGCATACCATTTCTTATTTACCTTTTGACCTCTTGCATAAAAAAAACTACAGAAGCGACACATCACTCAAGCTATACTTCGCATAAGTCAATGTGGTGTCTATATGTTGAAGAAAATCCTTTCTTTCAAAATTTGCTTTTTCTACTCACTCGTTGGATAGGCAGGTTTTTTTTTTTTTTTTCTCTCCCCTGGAGCATGTCTTATTCAGATACACTATTCTGTATAAAATTTCACATTCTCAAAAGAAAACTAACTATTGCGTCGTGCGCATTATTTCATTTTATTTCAGAATTCCTTTCTAAAATCTTATAAGATTATATATTTTTTTATTTGCAAATGAAGACTGGATGCCACCCCTTAGAGGGTGACACCCGGGGCGGACCGCCCTCTCCGCCCCCCGCTCGCTATGCCACTGGATGTCACATTTTTTCTTACCCCCCCCCCCTTCCTTCAAAGCATGACATTTATGGGTGGCCCCCAACCCAACCACATACCAAGCTAAACGGATACTTATTTTCGGTAGTGATCGCAGAACAGAAACAGACAAAACCCAAAACCGTTTCGTGTCCCCACTGCGAGCCTCACTGACATTTCCGCAATAAGGTTTTCTGCGCCGATAAATCCATAAACGAATTGCCCATTTTCGAAACATCGAAGTTCGAATTTAGAGTCCATGGCAGATATGAAAAATAACAAAATTATTAATCGTAAAACTGGTAAAAAACGTAGAAATTTTAACTTATTAAATTACACAGCTTTTCAAATTCCACACTACTCATTCACTAGAAGTAGTGACATTTCTGTTTAAACAAATTTGAACGAAATACTACTACTACTTTACTCCGTTAACACGTCCCCAATTTTTCAAAAGCGCGTTAAGCGCTCATCCACAAATCCAGACAAAAATATTAATTTACGCGGCGATGAGATTAGGTCATTCTGTGTCACCGGAATGTTAACAGGAAGGAAACGGGAAACACTCATCCTATCATTGAAAAAGCAATGACAATGGAGAAAAACGACCTCTAAAAATAGTGCTATTTATTCAAAGATTCCGATTCCAAGAATTTTAATCTATATATATAAAAGGAATTCTGAGGATAATTGAGGCACAGGCGAAAGCAAATCTTGGCAATGCGCCAACTCGGTCCAGAGGAAGCAAATCTTGGCAATGCGCCAACTCGTAAATATTAATCTAAAATATAGATTTCTGACTGCAGACGATTTTAAGATATTAACAAAAGAATGTTATATTTTCAAGCAAAACGTTAAAATAATTTTCTATATTGATATTTAAAACACATATGATAAAATAATTAATATTTTTTACCGGTGAAGCGATAGATTAGTTCTTTTTAAAAAACAACAGTCAGTGGCCACGTATTTCTGACAATGCATTTCTGCAAGTTTCGAGTTAATGATAAAATAATACAAATTTCAAGTTCGTTTAATATTGTTAATACGGACCCGGGCAACGCCGGGCGGGTTAGCTAGTTTTAATAAAAGGATTCTTTTACAGCTCTGCGTTTAGCCAAACCGACGCATAATTAGTACGATTAAGGGTTCGGGAAATACTTCATGAAGTTAGGGTATTGTTTGGAGAACACACCAGTAGTGGCGAAGAGGGGCGATTGCATCGCGGGTGCTAAATTATTAACCCTTTAAGCGTCCTTCGAAATTTTACATGCAATTTTAACGATTCAAATAACAGCTATGGAAAATATTGATATGGATATTTTTTTCTATTCGACAATATTAGATATTTATCATATGCAATTGAAAAAATAGCATTAATATAAATTAAGTTAAGCCTTTGAATCCAAAAACTACGTGACGGAAAAACCCGGTTAGGCCGCTTAAAAGGTTAATTGCATTAGGAATTTCCTACATAACGAAATATTCTTGACTAATATCGTTTTCATTAGCTCCGTAGTTAAACAATATCTTAGTTCTATTCAAAATTATTTCTTAATAAAATTAAGTGTATATTTAAAACAAATCCCCATATCAATTTGGAAGAATTTAAGATAAGTCCCCCCTTCTCTAACACACAGTACATAATTTCACGATTTCTTAATTTTTGCATTTTTAATTTCCTCTATTCACTTTTGAATTGTCTTCAACTTATTTTTACATTTTCTATTTCATTTTAACTATACATTGATATGATAAAAATAATGAAATCCGATTTTAAAATTGCAATTTTAAAGAATTTAAAATTTTCAGCCCTCTTCCCTTCGAACCCATGACCCTTAAATAATTAACCGGTTATCGGAGCTCCCAAAATAACTACCTATCCGAATACTCTAAATTGAAAGCGCATTTCCTGCAATTATTTCTCAAAGGCAGTATTGTAACTGATTTGTTTTGTGTATCCCTGAAAATAGATTAAAAATGCTATGAATGTCCTGTTCTAACGTAATCGTCGGGAAATTCAGTGATTAATTTCAATTTCCATTCATTTGTAACTGCGAAATGTCAAAATACTCTGCAAATGATTCCCCCCCCCCCCCAATAGACCATAATGTAGGGGTGCGGAACCTGTGGCCCCGCGGGCCACAATAATACCACTATTTTATGCAGAATAATTTTCCTTATAATAATGACAGAAACTTTGCTATTAAATAAAACGTTACTCTTCAAATATTCTGATGGCAAACAGGTTTTGGCAGAAAGGCTGAGCATCACTACCATAATGTAATAGAATTATTTTGGGTGCTCCTGTAAATGAACCATTAATATCACGTACTTCATATACAATACCAAATATGCCTAGGGGACCTTTAATGAAGTTTATGAATTGAATGCAATTTCGAGTATGTTTACGGGAGTTAAAGCGTGGACAGACGAGCAGACAAACCGAATGCATAAACGCTTTTCAATTTTGTTGGAAAGTGTTAATGGATGATATACACTTATGAAGTGCAGAGTCAAATATGTAGGCAATCTATATTATAAAGGCCAAACGTATCTGTGCGTAACGCATACGTCATTTTGCGAATGGCAACACTTTGAAATTTGAAATGAAATTTAGTTTTGCAATTTTTTCTTCTGCAAATTTTTAAACTTATAAATATTGTACATTTTCAATTTTTACACCATCGTATAGGGGAAAAATGTAATTTTAAATGCAATTTGTTTGAAAGCTGTATCTTTATTTGTTTGAGTTTTTTTTTTTTTTTTTTTTTTTTTTTTGTACCGTTTTTGAATTGTGGCAACAGACGTACTCCATTTCTATTAAAAGAAAAAGGAAAACAAATTACTGTACCTTTCTGTTGCCATTTTTTCATAAAAAGTGGAAAAAAAATTGAATTTAAAATACGTGCTATGTGAAGAATTTTCATTCTTGACATAACTATAAAATTCTGTGAATTTTGATTTTAGTTCGTTTTTATTTATCAATTAAAGGGATTTTTTAGTTCATTAAAAGCGTTCTTTAAACACGATACAACGCTTTCTTTGGTATCACTTGGGTATCCTGTCGACCAGTTTCGCCAAATTATACAAATCGCCAAACTAATAGCCAAATTATACAGAATGACATATTTTTTATTTTAAATAACGAAAAAACAAATAATTAGAATATTAATAAAAATACAAATAAAAAGTCGAAATAAAAATCACTTATTGTCATTTTAAACACGTGTATCGTATTTGAAGTCATTGAATGTGACATTCACGATCATCCATTTTGGCATTTAATCTTATAGTTTGGCGATAATTTTTTGGTCGACGGGCAACCAAGTAGTTCCCTTTCTTTTTACACTCTACGTCACAGAAATATTGTACATCTATTTATTATATATTGCCAGGGTTGGAAAAAAATCATGATTTTTTTTAAAAAATCGGATTTATTTGATTTAAATCAGATTTTTTTTTATTTAAATCGGATTTATTTGATTTTTTTTAGAATTCTATTTTTAATTATTGTGTTTATATGTTTTTACAATACATGGAGCAGTTTTTTTTTAATAAAAATAACTAAAAAAGAATAATATATATACAGTCGACGCTCGTTTTTGCGAACTCGTAGGGAACACTCAAATAGTTCGTAAAATAGAAAATCATCAAAAATGACATGAATATGTACATTATTTATGTCTATTTTTATCAATATCCCCCCTCTTCATAGATGATGCAATATTTTAAGATTATTTATTCTGAAATAAAGTTATACATATATTTTTTTAATATATAAGAAAATTCAAAATACAAATTTATGCACAGAAAAAAAAAATTAGCACTCAGAAGAATACGTTATTAAGCTTTGAAAACATTACATGGGAAAACAGACTGTATTAGTACTTAATGGATGAAAATACATAGATAAAAATTAGGAATGGAAACAATCACTTATCTTTTTTTGTTTTACAATCACATTTTGGAAAATACATACAGTGGCTCACAAAAGTGTTCGTACACTTTAAAAATTTGTACTAAAAAGAAATTTCCCTGTAATTAAATTCGTATATGAAGTCGAGAAATTTTTTATATTACCTCCAAATTATTCTAAATAACACACAACCTTTTTGTTTAAAATTAATGGATTTTTTTTAAATCTAAAAATGTAAACTGAAGATGCCACAGAAAATACACGCCACAAAAGTCTTCGTACACAGAAACATTTTCGGATAAATTCATTATTAAAAATATTGTTTGTCGCTTTATTTTTATTTATGCATTGTATTGACATTTGAAAAATCGCTTGGCTTTATATTTTGCAGAATTGGTCCGTAATATTCTATTTATTAATTAAAAATGGTTTGTAATCGTAATGTCAGGACTAATAGCGTTCGAAATTAGTTATTTTTCTTCCTAATAGTAGTAAATTAATTCGAAATATTGCAAAATTAGTTAATTTATTCCATTCTACGGCGATAAAAGGCTTTATAGAAATAGGTATGCGATAAAAGGCTTTATAGAAAAAAAAAATGGATTGAAAACTAGGTATGACAAGATCGTCAATCTAAGTTAACACAATGAGATCAAATACTTACAATTAGAAAAGTCGTAAAAAATCCGCGTTTAAGTGCTATAAAAGTTTCTACAGAATTTAATGAAACAGTTTTTACTTCATTTTCATCTGAAACTGTTCGACGAGTGGTAAGCCCAGCTGCATTATATAGGCATTCTGACCGTAGAAAATTCTTTGTCAGTGCAAAAAACAGAAAAGCTTAGGCTTTCTTTAGTAAAATCAATGATAAATAAACCCGAATCATATTAAAATAATGCTTTATTTACAGATTAAATCTAATATGCTATTCGTGGCTCCAATGACGGCATAATAGTATGGAGAAAAAGAATTAAGAATTTAATTCAAAGAACTTAGTTGGAACAGTTAAAGCACGGCGGTGGCGTTGTCCTTGTGTGAGGGTGCATAGGAGCATCAGGATTAGATAATTTTGTATATATTGATAGCATAATAAATCACGATCTTTGTTCAAATATTTTAAAAGGCAATTTAAAATTATCAGGCCAATATATGGGTAACAGATATAACTTTGTTTTTGATCAGGATAATGATACAAGGCACATGGCTCTCAACGTTCGCCTCTAGCGTCTTTACAATTGTACACAAGTTCTAAAAACATCACCTCAATTGCTGAATTTAAACCCAGTAAAACATATTTAGAGATAACTGGAAATTAGAACACGAAAACACTGCATTGAAACAAAAAGCGAAGTAAAAACAGCAATGTTCGATGAAGGCATCAACTTTCATTCACAAATTACAAAAACACTAATTATATCTATTCCCAGATGTTTAAAAAACTTTTGTGGGGGTTAAATAATATCCTATAAGTACAACTTTAGCGAAATATTACAATATTTACAAATATACAGCGATTTTTTTTAAAGTGTACGAAGACTTTTGTGAGGTAAATTTTTTGTTGTTTTTTGATTAATGATTTTTTCAAAATAAAGTTTTATTATGTTTTTAAAATATTTTATGTAGTTTTGTTATAAATGAGTCATAGATCTTACTCTTAAATACCCATTCTAAAATATTAATTTTAATTAATGGATAGAGCACTATTTCGTTGAAATTCCTAAGTGTACGAACACTTTTGTGAGCCACTGTACATGTTTCCATTTTATCTATGCTTGAAATCATTTCACAATTATTGTTCGCTTCAAAAAAGTGCCTTAGCCCTGACAACCATGGAGCTGCTTGTTTGACAGTCGGGCGTTGGATTATTTCATTTTCTTCTTGTTCCGAATCTGAAAATTCTTCTTCCTTTTCACTTATTGCGTCAGCAATAATTTCTTCATCTGATATTTCTTCCGTACAAATCACGTCTGAATCTGCACTCAAGAAGTCCTGGAATGAAATTTCAGGCAAAAGTGGATTTCTTTTGCGGAGTTCATTTATGAGTAACTCATCTCCACTGATATCGTCGGCTACATTTTCTTGGTTTTCATTAATTAAGGTACTAAAGCCTGCGTGTTGAAATGCTTTAGCTATAGTAGTCGCTTGAACATCATTTCAAGCACGTATTGACAAAAGCATTGCACCCACAAAATCAATTTCATATGGCTGATTCAGCTCCAATCCCATGACTACTCTTTGCAAAAGCACTCTTCTATATATGCGCTTGAAACTATTCATCACACCCTGATCCATTGGCTGTAAAATTGAAGTTACATTGGGTGGAAGAAACTCCACACGAATAGATTTAATATCTGAGACTTCAACGTGAGCTGAACAGTTATCCACAATTAGCAAAATTTTACGTTTTTCCAAAACAAATTGACGATCCAAGTCTCTCAACCATTTTTCATAAATGAACCCAGTCATCCATGCATTTTGGTTAGCATGGTATGCAGCTGGTAATTTGTTAACATTTCTGAAGCATCTAGGCTTCAAAAATTTTCCATTGAAAAGAAAGGGCAGTTTTTGTGTTCTCATTCATGTTGGCTGCCAACAGGATTGAGATTCTGTGCTTAGCCTTTTTGCCTTCGCTACATTTTTCACCTTTGAAGGTAAGTGTCTTTTCCGGCAGCATCTTAAAAAACAGACCTGTTTCGTCCGCGTTAAAGACATCCTCTGGAGTATATTCAGTTAGCAATGCTTTTAAATCGCGTTCTTTCCATTCATTTGCCAAAGTCTTTGCTGTTCCACTTTCACCGCACAATTTTCTGAAGCTCAAACCGTGCCTGGACTTAAATTTTTGTAATTAACCGTCTGAGGCCTTGAAGTCTTTGATGTTCAGCTTCAAAGCAAAATAATTCGATTGTTCTTTAAGGAGATTACCATCTATGGGAATGTTCAGTCCTCTCATTTTCCTCATCCAAGAAATCAAAGCTTTCTCCAATTGGGGGCGTTTTGCTTCTCTGAAATACTTACGAGAGGGGTTTTTATTGGTGCTTCTATTTCCGACGATTTTCTCCCGAGATTTTAAAATTGTGGAGAGACTATTCTTTGGAATTCCATACTTTTTCGAAATTTCTGTCTTACTTAAGATTTTCTCATCTACTTCTTTTAAAATTATCTTCTTTACCTCAACGGATAAGCACATGCGTTTCTGTAATTGCGACATACTGAAATTATGTAATGTTCTGGCCCAATCTCCCTCTCGTCTAACGAGACTTCACAGATTGAGTAGTCCAGAAGGTATGAGAAAATAGACAATTACAGAATGCAATCTTTTAAAAGATTTCGTTTCCCTTTTCAACAATGACACCTGCTTGTACATTTAAGTTTCACTCGCCAATTTCAGGCTTTCCAGACCCGTGCTTTTAAAATCAGTCATAATAAACCACGTGACGTTAAATAAACTTATTGCTACGCTGCCTCCCTCCCGAAAGCGTGTGTGGGGGGGGAGGGGGAAATAACACATTCTTGAAATGGACCTGCTGTCTTTTGCACCTGTTGAGAGTATAATTGACGTTGAAAATTCTTTTCGGTATTTAAAATAAAAAATAAAAATAATAAAAAAATTGCAGAATTATAAAAGTTAAGTTCGCAAAAAAGAGATTTTCATAATTTCTAGTTCGTAAATGGGAGTGAAATGCAAGAAAAATGTTATTTACGTTTTATCTAATAAAATATTTAAAATACATTTTTGTTAGCCTGCGCGAAAGAGAATAGCGAAAGTTTGATTGAAGAAATATTGAAGAGGAGATGGTCAATTAAAAAAGACTTGTAAATTTTATTCAGCGGGAATTTTTCATTTCAAAATGTTGAATTTATCTGTACTAATAACACATAATTGCATAAATTTACTTTGGATTGCAAAACTTTTCCTTCAGTACTACTTGGCTATACCGTCGACTAATTTCGCCAAATTATACAAATCGCCAAACTATTAGCCAGATTATATAGATTAGCATAAATTTTCATTTAAATAACGAAAAACAAATTAGCAGAACATATATAAAAGTAGAAATAAAATATCGAATTAAAAATAACTTTACGACATAATTAGTATTTATATTATGCTTAATGTCAAGTGAATGTGACATTTAAGATCATCCATTATTGACATTTAATCTTGGAATTTGGGGGTTGATTTTTAATCGATGGGGTAATCTTTCCTTCTTCAGTTTTTTAAATTTTAAAACTGAAATTTTTCCTGTAAATGAAATTGACGAAATGGCGCAAGAAAAAGTAAATTAACAATGAAAACATTTGCAAAAAGAAATAAAAGAATTATACTCATATCTATATAATTTACGATTGAATATTAAAATATACTCTAAAAATTATCTTCACTTTAAAAAAAACAACATTATTGCTACCATTAAGAACCTAAGTCAGACATTAACTCAGTAGTGCATTTTCGGCTTAAAAACGCATTCTTTGGCGACAAAAGCAAGATGAAAAATATTTCTAAAAGATGTAGCCATTTTAATTCTTTTAGCAATTATAATTTTCGCCAAAAACAGCTACTGGCAACCCTTTTGTCAAAAATAACCGAAAAATACGAAATTTACAACGAAAAATCAGAGTTATCCCTGTAAATTTGAATCAAACCTTCGGGAAAATATTTCCTATCGAATTATACAATCGGCAAAAAAATCCATCGGGTTGTTTTTGAAAACACTCGTTTGGAAGTTTCAGAACTTCTGCTTTATAATATATATGATTTATAAAAATAATATAAGAAATAATTATATAGTTCAGTAAATACTATATTGGGCAATACTCTGTTATCCCATTGACCAATTTCGCCAAATTATATTGATATCCTTAAATAACGAAAAACAAATAATTAATAGAATATTAATAAAAAGTCAAAATAAAAATCACTTAACATTTTAAACACATGAATCGTATTTAATGTCACAATGTGACATTCACGATCATCCATTATTGGCATTTTATCTTATAGTTTGGCGGTAATTTTTTGATCGACGGGATATCCTAGTAGTACCCTATATTCTAGTTACTGATTGGTACTAAAAATTAAACATTTAGGCTTTAATCTAAAGCCATTCTATTATTTTGTAATTGAATTGTACACACTAAATAAGAAATAAACTTAAATAGGTTATAAATGAATAGAAAATGGTAAAATTAGAAAAAAAAATAAATATTTATTTAGGGATAAAAATCAGAATTCAATAGTTTTTAAGCAAATAAAAATAAATCAGGGATTTAATTGTTTGAACAAAAACACTAATTTAGAAGCTTTGTCCACTCCTAATTTATTACGAAGGCTTGAATGAACTAGTCCAAAAGAAGAAAATTGTCTTTCTATTCCAGCAGATGAAGCCACGGCTATTGTTATTTGGTAAATAAATTTCAATTTTGCTGTTTTCTCTTTACCTCCCATTATATAAAAGGACTTCCACCAATCATATTCTGTCATAATATCTGAAACTTTTTTCTCAAACAATAGTAATTTTTGGAATGGGCCATTTTTTGCTTGAAAATGTGCTACAGTGGTGAGAAGATTTGGACATTTTCTTTAATGAATGCCAAATCTTCATTATTTTCCTCTGCACTAACTAGGGAACTGCAAGAAGTGTAAGTCACCAATTTTGATGAGAGTGGTATCGTTGGAAAGATCTCATCGTGAGCAGTAAAAAACTCAATAGAACTACCCGTCGCAAATGAGCCGTTTTCGAGATATTTGACAATTTATGTCACGTAGCTAGTGCACACTTAATGGGGGACCGCAAAAAAATTTTACTCGTAATTTAACGAAACTGGTATCACTAAAAAGATATCATCGTAAGGATTAAAAAATGCAATGGAACCACCCGTCAGAAATGAGAAGTTTTCGAGATATCTGACAATTTGTGTCACATCACTAATGCACACTTACTTGGAAAGTGCATTAAGTGACATAAATTGCCGGATATCTCGAAAATGGCTCATTTCCGATAGGTAATTCCATTGAGATTTTTACTTCTTACAATGATATCTTCCCAACAACACCATTTTCGTCAAAATTAAGAAAACAATTTTTTACCGTATCCCGTCAAGTGTGCACTAGCCCAGTATCCACTAGCTACGTGACAAATTATGGGATATCTCGAAAACGACTCATTTCCGACGGGTGGTTCCATTGAGTTTTTCAATCCTTGCGATGATATCTTTTCAATAATAACAATTTCGTAAAGATCAAGACTAACATTTTTTTCGGCCCCCCATTAAGTGTGCACTAGCTAAGTGACATAAATTGTCGAATATCTCGAAAACGATTCATTTGCGACGGGTAGTTCCATTGAGTTTTTTACTGCTCACGATGAGATCCTTCCAACAATATTCTTTCGTAAAAATCGGTGACTTACACTTGCAGTTCCCTAGTAAGTGAAATTTCATTTCAATTTAAAACAGAGGGACTTAATAAAACTCCAGCAAAATAGCAGCCATTAATAGCTTGTTCATATTTTGCTTTAAATTTTGTAATACTATCTCAGACTTGCCAAGTTCTGAAAGTTAAAAATCAGGAGATTTTATTTCAGAAATCAGGAGATATTTTTGTCAATGAAAACTTGTTAATTTGTTGATGCAAACATCTTTAGTGAAAGTTTAAGTTTCAATATTGCTAGGTTATTACTGAAAATTAAAAAGAAATATCACTCTTACTCGAATAAGGAAAGTATGTATTCCTTACAAGTAGAACACATTTTAGAATATGATGTTTTAACATATTAATTTGACTAAATATTATAAAAAGAGGGATGTTTCGTTAGTTATTAACTTATATAAAACTATAGTAAAGATCATAAATAAGTCTTAATAGAGACAAATTAATAATTTAATACATGACCATAGTAACAATAATAAACCTTAAAGATTCATGATTTATAATGAATCTGGATGTAATTCATCACATAAAATACTATTGGTCAAACATACTAAAGAACAATTACATATGTACTACAGCTTTTCTCTCTGAATCACAGCACATCTGATTGTTAAATAACAAAATATTTAAAAAGTGTGAGAAATCAGGAAAAATATGTCAAAAATTAGGAGAATGGAGAAACATCTGAAAATCAGGAGTCTCCTGCCAAAATCAGGAAACTTGGCAATTCTGCTATCTTTATCTAATGCACTTTAACTTTTTACCCAAAAATTTTAAAAATTCGTAAGCTTTGATTGAAAATTTGATAGTGTAATATGGCAAGTTTTAAAACTTGTTCCTTGCACGTAGTATCCAATTTTTCAGTAAACATTAATGAATTTGTTTAATTATTAACTTGTGAAACAAAAAAGATTCAAATAATTTAGTTGACAAGATTGGCAAACGAAATGTGATTTATAAAGTGTTTCAATGTTTTGCCTCCTCGTCTAAAGTTTATTACAAAAGAACAAACAAAAGATTAGGAGGGGGACACCTGGACTTAACCTACACCTGCCACATTCTTTCTGATAGCAATCCTGAAAATACCAGAAAAACACCTGTTACTTATTTACACCTATTTCTTATTTCTCTGCTAATTAATTTCCAAAATGGGGGAAAAAAATAAAAAAAGTTGATTTAAATCAAATGATTTTTTTAAAAAAATCAGTTGATTTAAATCTAGATTTTAATCTTGATTTAAATCGGTTGATTTAAAATCATGCCAACCCTGTATATTGCATACAGATTATTTCAGAAATTTTCATTTATACTTTAAAGAATATAAAAAAATTAGTATCTGTTTACAACTATTAGCAATCAAGATTCAAAGTTTTTAATTAAAATGATCAGATTAAAATACCATTTTTTTAAAACGTGAACACGGATAAGAGATGCATACGTAAATTTTGAGATGATAAAATTAATGTCCGATTTAGATTTTACAGTGAAAAAATTCTTTGATTGAGTCAAAGTTAAATAAATTTTGCTATTTTTCATTTTGGAATACCGTGCATAAGACTCTTAATTGGTATCTTTATAATAATAAAAGATCTTTATTATATTTTATTGTTTACATATCGATTAAAGTTTAATTCTAATAATTTCTACAATTGAGTTTTTTTTTTATAGGAGTAGTATTTTGTTAACTTTAATTCTTAAATAAATGATATTTAACCTAGACTTATGAAAATAAGGTGCATTTTTTATTGTGACTACACTCTCAAAAAAACTTCCGTCTTTTCACAGAAAAAGTACTGGCAGCACTGCTGCCAGAAATTGTCTGTATATTGACGACTATCCGTTTATTTTTTTTCTCCGTCAAAAGAGGTAAAATATCAGTCTTTTGAAAAAAGTCTGGAAAAGATAAAGACGCCGGCGGTGAGGATCGAACTCACGTTCCCAGCATTAGAAAGCGATAGCCTTGCCGCGGCGCCACGATTGCTCAGGAGAAATGTGCTTAGAAGTCAGGGCTTGAAATTCAATTTTTCGAAGGAGGGGAGTCTCCCTACCAACATTTATAAATGGAGGGGAGTTTGACTGTTTGGGAGGGAGAAGAAATGCTTAAAACCCGCCATTATTTTATGTGCTATTTAAACAATAACCAGAATATAGACATAAAAAAAATATCACAGAAGCCATTTTTATCAACAATTTAGAATAATTATGCGAAATGTGTAAAAAAAACTTTTATACTGTCTAGTTTTTACTGGTGGTAAATTCCCTGCCGGTGCTAATTATTTTTGTCACAGATCTAAGTATTGTTTTAATAATAATTAATAAAACTTCTAATTATTTTAATAAATTTATATTTATAATTAATTGTTATAACCAATGTTATTTTTCTGCATATTAAATGTGCAAGATACAAATTTAATTGATTGTAGAAAATAAGAAATACCATTATTGTTTGCATTTCTTTAAAAAAGGGTAGTGGTGTACCGAGTAGTACTTTGGCCAAGTAGCCGAGTACCGAGTACTCGGCCACTGACTACTCGGCCGATTACGGAGTACCGAATGCCGAGAACCGAGTAGTTGTATAATAAGAAAATAAAACACTGGTGTGCGCATAATGTGAGCTTAGGTGTACATATATATAAATATACCTGTATACACATATCTATACCTGTGTGTACATATAATATATATACATATATAGTATAAATAAATTAACTTATTAAATTTGAAATTTATTTGTGCACCTTTTAAAGACAAATTTTGACAGTTCAAAACTAATAAGGAGAATTGATACATAACAACTACAGTTATTAACATAATAACTAATGCTAAATATACTTCTTATAATAATAACTAAACATTCTTTAACCCTCCAATTTATTCCAACCATTGAAATCTGTCTATCAAAAATAAAAATGTTCATCAGTTACTATAACAATTCATTGAATAATGCAAACATTTCATATTTATTTTGTAACTGTCTGTACCTTATTTTCTTTTGATTAAAAAAATCTTTTGGCTTTGCAATTTCTTTTCATGTGTACAGATTATATTATGTTATTTTAAATTTATTATCTTTTAAATATCTCAGTAAAAAACTAACCTTTTTCAATGAAAAATATAAATGTGTAAATTAAGATTGCCTTAAAAAGCAAGCTCTGAAATTGATGAATTTAGATGATCTAGAACTTGAAAATCCACCAAAGAAACAAAAAATAAATATGAGAATGCTAATGTCGACGAATCAAAAGAGAAAATGCTAGCAAAAAGTTCATCTATTTTCTGGCAATGTTTTGAGAAAATTGTGAATGAACAAAAAGATTGTGGCACTAGTACTAGTTTAAAATCACCGCATGAAGAATTGTTACAAAGAGATATAGGCTTTCTTAACAGAAGACATGTAAAACTGCCACTCGATTTGCATGGTGAGGGGGGGGAAAAAAACTTTTCCGATTATGTGCAACTTTGCAAAAAACTCTTATATGCACCTTCAACAACTGTTTATTCTGAACGTAATAGAGGCCAGCCGAATTTATAGTAGTAAAAGAAATGCCCTGTCTACTGATAATGTAGAACGTTTGGTGTTTTTGCACCATAATTTGAAATATATTAAATTTAATTATTAATTTTTTATTGCATTTATCGTATTTTCAGTTTCTTTATCCAAAATAAGTCTTTTCTGTTTTCCTATATATAAAAAAGTATTTTTATTTGTATGAATGTGAAATTTTTTTAGGGATTTTGTTCTTAACTTTTTTTTATATTTTGCAGACATGTTGTTAAATACAGAGTAAATAGTTTTATGAATTACTACATCATAGAAGGCGGCAGCCTTCAAGTGACGCAGCTTTAAACCTACCATCGTCAAAACCTACCATCGTCATAAGGGTAGATGCGGAACTTCATATATACAACTAACTCAACTTCAAAGGAAATCGGAAAAGCCGCCTTCTAATAACTCAGCAAATATTGGTCAGAATGGTCCAATTTTTTTAATATAGTCTTATATTCCCAGTCTAATCCTATCCTATAATTTTTACATTTCTAAGTGCCGTATATTTTTAGATCTCGATAACCATTTTTAAACTGAAAACGATGGTGTTTGTTCCTGATAATGAGATCTAGAAAACGGGCTGGGAGATTTTATTAAAACTTATATATAATATGAATCTCTTTAAGATAGAGGGAATAAGACTTGCCTTGTTTCTAGGAAAACTCTTGTTTGTTATATATTGATCTTGGAAAATTGGACTATATTAGCTCGCGGATTACATGTTATTCTATGGGTTAGCAGACGGAGACACTGCAAATAGGCAAATGTAGTAATGGTAACAGTTAAAACACCCGCATCGAAGCAATAAATGTTTTTGAAACTACAAAAACATCTTATCATGCGCTTTAAAACATTCAATAAATATATACTAAATCAAATTTCTATTTATTTTGCCTTTATTTTTCGTAAGAAGAAAATATTACGTTTCTTACATTGGATATTTTTGCATTTTGTGGAAAAAATATTTTGAATCCTTTTTTAAAATAGGAAAATATTTTTTAATTATACATATTCAATATACTTTTCACTTATGATTTTCTTTTAAAGTTTACAAACAAAAATTATTTTTAATAAATTTGCTTTAGAATTCCATGTATTCATACGCCGTTTAGATAGTTTTGTTTTGAATCGTAATCGAATTCGCTGGCGGTAAGCTTTGTACTTGGCACTTGTTGTTTTTAGCATGTATGTTGTGTAATTTGCGAAATAATGGTTATTATGGTAATATAGGTATTGTGTTATTTGGAGAAACTGAAAGGCCCCCTTTTTTGGATAAAATAATATGGTGAATCCAAGTACACGAATCAAAACAAATTGATTCGTGCTGTATGTTGGCATGAAATAATTCAATTTCAGGAGACGAACGTGAAGCTAAACCATCTATAATGAAAAAGAAAGGTAAATAAATATTTTTTGGCACTCATTATTAAAGTATTATTTAAAAAGTATAAGTGATGTATACATTAGTTAGCATGTTGATTTGATTTCAAACCAACATAAACTATCACAGAATGTGTAAACTATTGCTAAATTTTGGTAAACAAACAATATAATTGACCAACAGTTTAACCAAGTGCTTGTGAATTTTAAATTTCTCAAAATAGATTGTTTTTAAGTTTATAGATGTCCTTATTATATGAATTAATTAACAATAATTATATGAATTAATTAACAATACTAAGTTTTAAAGTGTTGTAAAAATTGTGCTTTTTTATTTCATTTATTAATTTCTGTGATTAATAACCCAGGATGTTAATTTTTAGATTAAAATTGCTTGAATATGTTATTCAAAATGCATATATTACTTTTTCTTATGCATTTTTGTCGCTATTAATTTTCATTTTAAAACTGTGCCTTTTTAGCTTAGCTTAATGGCCAGTAAATCCAGGTTTTAAACAATTTTTAAAATAAGTAAGTGCACTTATTATTGGAAATTGTGAACAAACTAGTATTTATCAACAAATTACAGCAGTATTTTGATAATTCAAAAGAAAGTAATGAAGTTAATTTGTTCTTACATGCATTAGTGACTGTGGCTATAAAGATTTCAGAGATTTAAAAACAAATTAGTTGCACTCATTGTTTTTTTTCTTCATGTACACACAGTGCTTGTACAACATGCATTAGTGATTGCATTTTTAATTAATTTTGTGTATTTTACAGATTGTTGCACAGCAATTTTGCTGCAGCCTGAGTGTTTTGTTTTTGTTTTGTTTTCATGTGCTCTAAGTGCTATACATGCAGTAGTTGGACTGCTTTAACGAGTTTTATTTTAGCGAGTGAGAGTTTTAGGCCCTTTTTTTTCTAATATAAACGTTATTGTTTTAATGTATTTGTTTCACAATATTGTCACTGGATTTTTTTAGTTCAGGTATCACTCATTTCTTCCAGATATTGGGAATCTGCATGTTACCGCATAGTTTGCTGCATCTGTTAATTTTTGTTGTTTGTTTTCATATGGGCATAGTGCTCATACATTTGTTATTGACTGCGGCTTTGAGAAATTTCATGTGTTTTAGAGACCATTGCATAAGTTTGCTGCATCCAGTAATTTGACATGCACCCAGCTCTCATTATCCATTAGTGACTGTAGCTTTAACATGTTTCATGCATCCTATTATTTCATTAATAATTTCGAAATTCCAAGTTTATATTTTAAAATGTTATTTAGCAGTTGCCACGGAGGTACTACAGCGCATCATTGTAGTCTGCATTAGATGCTGTTCAAAATAGAATTTTTTTTTTCTTTTTTTCTTCCTAAGAGTCTGATGATTTAAATCCAAGCGTGAAAAATTTTTTCTCAGATCACAAACCAAATGCAAAAGTATTGTAATAGTTAATATTACGTTATAGAAATCAATAATCAAAATATAAAAGCATTAGCTTTACAGCTTAGAACATAGCGTTATTAATAAACTGCATTTATAAATTGGACATCTAAAATGGAAAATCTTAATATATTTTTATAATGTTAGAATTTACAAGCACTAAAAGTTGGGTAAGCAAATAATTCTTAACCAAATATTAATGATAACATTGGTTTAAAAAGAAATAACTTATACTTCTATCTTCTATGCTTTAATAATGAGTTTCATAAAATATAAATTTACCCCCCTTTTTTTCTATAGATGTTTTAATTTCATATTCATTGTCTCGAAATTGAAGTATTTCTTTCTAACATTCTTTTACAAAAATGTTTGATAATTAACACTTTTTTTATTTAAAAAAAAAAAGGCCTTGTTTCTACTAATGAACACAAAATCCTCAAATAACTTTGAATCCATTATTTAAATAAATTGCATAACATACCTAAGAAAAAAACATATTTAAGATTAAATTTAATACAAGAAATTAAAAATTTTTAATTCAAATAATGTAAAGTTACTAACACACTAACAAATAAATATTTTAAAATACTAACAGCTAATAATGGGCGATAAATAATTACATTTTTTAGTTTTGTCATTTCTAAAATGTAATTGTTTAAATTCTATTTGAGTTGAACCTCATCCAAACCCTAAGAAATATTCTATCGAACCTTAATTTAATCTGAAAAAAAAAAAAAAAAAATCTGACAATACACACTGACAAGCATAGTTGTATAATATAGACGCACACCATGTGCAGAAAATTTTATGAAGAAACAATTTTTATTTATTTATTTCAACAAAGAATTGCATTAAAAAAAAAGTATCTCAACAAAGAATCATGTAAAAAACCCCAACATTTCGAGAAAATACCACACGAAAAACATGAATTTCGTCCAAAGACCGCAAAAAAAAAAAAAAAAAAAAAAAAAAAAAAAAAAAAAAAAATGTTAATTCAATCCATGAATCGCATAAAAAATACAAATTCCATGAATCGCTAAAAAAAGAAAGCAAATTGCATAAAAAATGGGAATTATGTCCGCAAATTGCTTAAAATGTGAATTACGTTCATGAATCATGTAAAAAAGCGAGAATTATATTCGTAAATTGTATGAAAAATGCAAATTACGTCTATGAATCGTGTAGTAAAACATGAATTATGTTCATAAATCGCTCAAAAAACACGAATTTTGGAGGCAGAAATCTGAAACGGAAATTACCTCTATAAAACACATAAAAATAGCGACTTGCATTCATGAATTGCATAAAAAATGCAAATTACATCCATGAATTGCATAAAAACGTGAATTACATTCATAAATCACTCAAAAAATGCGAATCACTTCCATGAAGTGTGCAAAAAAAACACGAATAACGTTCAGAAATTGCAAAAAATGCGAATTATGTCCAAGAATTGGTAAAAAAAAAGCGAATTACATTCATAAATCCTATAAAAACACAAATAATGTCAATAAATTGATCAAAAAACACAAATTTTATCGATAGAAAGCTCAAAAGATGCAAATTATGTCTATGAATCGCATAAGTATAGCAAATTACGTCCATAAATCATGTAAGATGTAAATTACATTCATTAATCGCATAAAAATTGCAAATTATGTCTATGAATCGCTCAAAAAAAGCGAATTGCATAAAAAACATGAATTGTGTTCACAAATCGCTCAAAACGTGAATTACGTCCATGAATTGTTTAAAAAAGTGAGAATTACGTTCAAAAATTGTATGAAAAACACAAATTATGTCTATGAATCGTGTAGTAAAACGGGAATTATGTTCATAAATCGCTCAAAAAACACAAATTTTGGCAGCAGAAAGCTGAAACGCAAATTACGTTCATAAATCACTCAAAAAATGCAACTCACTTTCATGAATCGTGCAAAAAAATACTAATAACATTCAGAAATTACAAAAAATGTGAATTAGGTCCAGCAATTGGTAAAAAAAGCGAATTACATTCATAAATCCTATAAAAACACAAATAACGTCAATAAATCGATCAAAAAACGCAAATTTCGTCGAGAGAAAGCTTAAATGAAAATTATGTCTACAAATCGCATAAATATAGCAAATTACACCCATAAATCATGTAAAACGTAAATTACATTCATTAATCGCATAAAAATCGCAAATTATGTCCATGAATCTTATAAAAAACGCGAATTGGGTCCACAAATCGCTCAAAACGTGAATTACGTCCATGAATTGTTTAAAAAACTGAGAATTACGTTCAGAAAATTGTATGAAAAACACAAATTATGCCTATGAATTGTGTAGTAAAATGGGAAGCTGAAACCCAAATTACGTCTATAAATCGCATAAAAATAGCGAAGAGTGTTTTGCATTCATGAATCGCTCAAAAAACACAAATTACGTCCATGAAACGCATAAAAACGTGAATTACATTCATAAATCACTCAAAAATTCTAATCACTTCCATGAATCGTGCAAAAAAACACTAAGAACGTTCATAAATTGCAAAAAATGCGAATTACGTCCAAGAATTGGTAAAAAAAGCAAATTACATTCATAAATCCTATAAAAACACAAATAACGTCAATAAATTGATCAAAAAACGCAAATTTCGTCGATAGAAAGCTCAAAAGATGCAAATTATGTCTATGAATCGCATAAGTATAGCAAATTATGTCCATAAATCATGTAAATTGTAAATTATATTCATTAATTGCATAAAAATCATGAAATATGTCCATGAATCGCTCAAAAAAAAAAAAGCGAATTGCATAAAAACATGAATTGGGTCCACAAATCACTCAAAACGTGAATTACGTCCATGAATTGTTTAAAAAAGTGAGAATTACGTTCAGAAATTGTATGAAAAACACAAATTATGTCTATGAATCGTGTAGTAAAACGGGCATTATGTTCATAAATCGCTCAAAAAACACTTATTTTAGCAGCAGAAAGCAAACGCAAATTACGTTCATAAATCACTCAAAAAAAGCAAATCATTCCATGAATCGTGCAAAAAAATACTAATAACATTCATAAATTACAAAAAATGCAAATTAGGTCCAACAATTGGTAAAAAAAGCGAATTACATTCATAAATCCTATAAAAACACAAATAACGTCAATAAATCGATCAAAAAACGCAAATTTCGTCGACAGAAAGCTCAAAAAATGCTAATTATGTCTACGAATCTCAAATATAGCAAATTACATCCATAAATCATGTAAAATGTAAATTACATTCATTAATCGCATAAAAATCGCGAATTATGTCCATGAATCGCTCAAAAAAAGCGAATTGCATAAAAAATGTGAATTATATCCACAAAACGTGAATTACATCCATGAATTGTCTAAAGTAGTGCTCGCGATAGGATACGTATAGCAGGTATACGATTAAACGATATACGTATATCCGTATAATACGTTTTTCTGCTATACGGATACTTTCGAATATACGTTTAAACGTATCCGGATACGTATAAGGCGTATCAACTAAACGTATATTTAAGAATACGTATATTTAATGTATACGTATATTCGCCGTATCGTATCTAATTTAAATAGCGGACTTCACCAGTCTTATGTCGCTGAATGGAGAATAATTTGGAAATCGGTAGCGTTACGACAGAAATCCGCATAGTATGCAGGCCCGTAGCTAAGGGGGCGCTATGGGCGGCTCAGCCCCCCGTAGAATATTTTGAGCCCCCCCCCCCCCCCCTGGAAAAGATTCCAAGGTCACTCAGTTAATTTCTGTTCCAAAAATTCAAATGAAATTCTGTTCAAAAATCTAATTTAGTTTTGAGACCCTTTCACAGTTTTGCAGAGTTACTAAATTGTATCTAAAATAAGTGTGTCAACACTCCCTCATTTTATATGTACATATGAAGTTAACATGATGTTTCATTTTGCACCAGTTATACAATCAAAATTTTCATCATCCTATACTTTTCTTAGCATAAAATGAAGTTAGTACAACAGTTTAATTAGAAACATAATACCTACAATGTGAATAGTTATTAATTTATCTTTCTGCGTCAGAAAGAGAAAAAAAAATTATGAGCCCCCCCCCCTACATTCTCTCGAGCCCCCCCCCCCCCCCCCCTATGGTTCACTTCTAGCTACGGCCCTGATAGTATGTCTTATACATACGAGATCAAGCAATGAAAAGCGTATATTTTTTAAAACAGTTTGCAAAAAGTTCACAAAAGATCAGACTCCTGATTGGCTAATCTCGCTTCACTAACAGTGAAATATCTACTATCTGGATTCCAACCAAGATCTTGGTATTTTCCTTTATCTTATACTATAATGCGAGCAAAAATTGTGTGTGTGTGTGTGTGGGTAAATTTTATCTCAAAAACGGCTCTAACGATTTTCGCAAAAATTTGGATTTTACCATTTTCGGGCACGAGAAGAACATTGGGCTAGGTCACATGTTCGAGAAAATTCGATTATTGGGTCATTTTGGGTCATAATGGGTCAGGATCAAGCTATTTTTATATAGAGAACGGCTGGATCGATTTTAAGGAAATTTTGTATCCAATCGTTTTTTGGCACGAGAAAACAATTGAGCTGGGTCACATCTTGAAAAAATTTTGATTAGTGGGTCATTTTTGGGTCATTGTGGGTCAAGCCATTTTTATTTAAAAAACGGCTCTAACGATTTCGACCAAATTTTATATTTTATCGTTTTGGATTACAAGAAGACCATTAGATTAGGTAACATGTTCGAGAAAATTCGGTTAGTGGGTCATTTTTGGGGTCATTGTGGGTCATGCTATTTTTATCTAGAGATTTTCTCACGCAATTTTGACTAAAAATTGCATTCTATGGTTTTCGGGCACGAGAAAAACATTGAGCTAGGTTACATGTTCGAGAAAAAATTTTAATGGGTCATATTGGGTCATTAAGAGTCTGGGTCAAGCTATTTATGTTTAAAGAACAGCGTGATGGATTATAACGAAATTTTGTATGTAACAGTTTTTTGACATGAGAAAACTAATGGGCTAAATCACATGTTTGAGAGATTTCGACTATGAGGGTCATTTGTGGGTCATGGTGGGTCATAATGGGTCGTGGTCAAGCTATATCTAAAGAACAGGTGGATCGATTTTAACGAAATTTTGTATGCAACATTTTTTTGGCACGATAAAATCACTGGACTAGGTTACATGTTCGAAAAATTTCGATTAATGGGTCATTTTGCGTCATTAAGAGTCTGGGTTAAGCTATTTATATTTAAAGAACGGCGTGATGGATTATAACGAAATTTTGTATGTAACAGTTTTTTGACATGAGAAAACTAATGGGCTAAATCACATGTTTGAGAGATTTTGACTATGAGGGTCATTTGTGGGTCATAATGGGTCATGGTCAAGCTATATCTAAAGAACAGGTGGATCAATTTTAATGAAATTTTGTATGCAGCATTTTTTTGGCACGATAAAATCATTGGACTACGTTACATGTTCGAAAAATTTCGATTAATGGGTCATTTTGGATCATAAAGGGTCTGGGTCAAGCTATATATAATTAAAGAACGGCAGGATCAATTTTAACGAAATTCTGTATGTAACAATTTTTAGAAACGAGAAAACTAATGGACTAAGTCACATATTCGAGAGCTTTCGATTATAAGGGTCATTTGTGGGTCATAATGGGTCAAGGTCAAGCTATATCTAAAGAATGGGTGGGTCGATTTTAACGAAATTTTGTATACAACATATTTTTGGCATGAGAAAATCATTGGGGTAGGTCACATGTTCGAGAAATTTCGATTAATGGGCCACTTTTGGGTCATTCTAATTTTATCTAGACAACGTTTCGCGCAATTTTGACTAAATTTTGTATTTTATCATTTTCGGACACAAGAAAATCATTGGGTTATGACAGATTTTTGAGAAAATTCGATGAATGGGTCATTTTGGATCATAAGGGGTCCGGGTCAAACTAACTCTATCTAAAAAACGGCTCAATTGATTTTATCTAAATTTTGTATCTAATGTTTTTCGGCATGCTAAAACTAATGAGCTAGGCCACACGTTCGAGAGATTTCGATTATAAGGGTCATTTGTTGGTCATGATGGGTCATGCTAATTTTATATAGAAAATGGTACTCACCATTTTGACTATACTTTGCATTATATCGTTTTTGAGCAAGAGAAAACCATTTGGCTTGGACACATGCTTGCGAAAATTCGATTAGTGAGTCATTTTGGATCTTAATGAGCTAGGGTCATTCTAATTATATATAACAACGACTCAATCAATTTTACCTAAATTTTAAAACAAAATGTTTTTTGTCACGAGAAGACTATTGGGCTGAGTCGCATGTTAAACAAAATTATATTAGTGGGTCATTTCGCTTCATTGCTGAATACTGCCAAGCTAATTTTACCTAAAAATGGCTTAAACGATTTTGATTCAATTTTATATTCTACTGTTTTTGATTACCTGAAGACGATTGAGCTGTGTCACATGCTTGATCAAATTTGATTAGTGGCTCATTTTGGGTAATACGGGTCAGGGTCACGAGAATATGGCAAAAGCCAATAACTTGGTGATATTTGACAAAATATTGGCGACATATGGCCAAAAAATCGACTATAAAAATTATGAAAACCAAAACACGTATTTGGAGCCAAATGAAAGAATGCCTCCAAACTAGGTATCTAGCAAAAAATATTGTCTTTCAGAATGTAAAGAATTTTTTTATACATTCTTAAGAGGATTCGAGATGCATGGTTAAACCAATCAGAGTCAAGCTAAAAAAGTGATTTAGATCGATGTCCTTTCATTGTAAATTTTAAAATAAAGTAAAATTTATAAACATGCGCATAAAAACATAGTTTTCTTAATGATTGTTTTTCTAAATAATATTATTATAAACATGTTTTACAGTAATAATACAGAGTTAATGATACAGTGAAAATACTTTATCGAGTTGAACACAAAGTTAATTTTGACCGAGCTAAGCTCGGTCTCCCCTGCTAGTAAATATTTTAATCAACATACATGTTCAGTGCAATTTACCGAAGTGACCCATGTTACCTATCGATTGTAGGGCAGTACGAAACCGAAATGTGGCACCAATGAAAACTATCCTGTTGAACTGTAGCTGACGTCACAATTCGCCTTGATTTTCATTTCATACTACCCTACAATCGGTTGGTAACATTGGTCACTTCGGTAAGTGACCGGTAAGTTACTCTAAACATACTCAATGTTTAATTATGTTTCTTCTAATTTTCATTAAATAAGTCATAAAATATTCTGGGAGGACAAAATAATTAAATTCTTCTATAGTAAAAAAAAACTAGCCTTAAAAGGAATGACTCCTGGAATGATGCTGATGTGTAAGATTTCCGGAACTAACGAATCCGGGTAGACCACTCCTTCCATGAGTCGAATAGACCAATCAGGAAAGGGCTCAGTCTATGCATCGCGAAGCGTTTCCAACCGGTATTGCAAAGCAATATCGCAGCAGAGTGTTACATGCTTGCCCGCTTATTCGAGTATTACAGAAATACTACATTTATGTGCTTTCCCGCTTAATAGAATATTGCTGAAATACTTCATTTATATGCTTGCCCGCTTAATAGAATATTACCGAAATACGACATTTATATGCTTGCCCGCTTAATCGAATATTACCGAAATACGACATTTATATGCTTGCCCGCTTAATCGAATATTACCGAAATACGACATTTATATGCTTGCCCGCTTAATCGAATATTACCGAAATACGACATTTATATACTTGCCCGCTTTATAGAATATTACCGAAATACGACATTTGTATGCTTGCCCGCTTAATAGATTATTGCTGAAATACGACATTTATATGCTTTCCCGCTTAATCGAATATTACCGAAATACGACATTTATATGCTTGCCCGCTTAATAGAATATTACCGAAATACGACATTTATATGCTTTCCCGCTTAATCGAATATTACCGAAATACGACATTTATATGCTTGCCCGCTTAATCGAAAATTACCGAAATACGACATTTACATGCTTGCCCGCTTAATAGAATATTACCGAAATACGACATTTATATGCTTGCCCGCTTAATAGAATATTACCGAAATACGACATTTATATACTTGCCCGCTTAATCGAGTATTACAGAAATACTACATTTATGTGCTTGCCCGCTTAATCGAGTATTACAGAAATACTACATTTATGTGCTTGCCCGCTTGATAGAATATTGCTGAAATACTTCATTTAAATGCTTGCCCGCTTAATAGAATATTACCGAAATACGACATTTATATGCTTGCCCGCTTAATAGAATATTACCGAAATGCGACATTTATATGCTTGCCCGCTTAATAGAATATTACCGAAATACGACATTTATATGCTTGCCCGCAATAGAATACTACCGAAATACGGCATTTATATGATTGCCCGCTTAATAGAATATTACCGAAATACGACATTTATATGATTGCCCGCTTAATCGAATATTACCGAAATACGACATTTATATGATTGCCCGCTTAATCGAATATTACCGAAATACGACATTTATATGATTGCCCGCTTAATAGAATATTACCGAAATACGACATTTATATGATTGTCCGCTTAATAGAATATTACCGAAATACGACATTTATATGCTCGCCCGCTTAATCGAATATTACCGAAATACGGCATTTATATGCCTGCCCGCTTAATCGAATATCACCGAAATACGGCATTTATATGCCTGCCCGTTTAATAGAATATCACCGAAATACGGCATTTATATGTCTGCCCGCTTAATAGAATATTACCGAAATATGACATTTATATGCTTGCCCGCTTAATCGAATATTATTGAAATACTATATTTATATGCACCCGTTTACTCGAATATTACTGAAACGTTACACTTATATGCTTACCCGTTTAATCGAATACTATTGAAATACGAATGCACTCGTTTATTCTCCTTCTATAGTAAAATAAGCTATACTTAATCAAATCTCAAGAAATAACTTGTGGAATGATGCTGATGTGTAAGGTTTCCTGAAATAACGCGTCCGGGTGGATCACACCTTCCATGAGTCGAATAGACCAATCAAGAAACATTACAAAATTGATTGTATGGAAAATAAGGTATCGCGAAGCGATTCCATGGAATATTGGCGAGCGCAGCAATCAGGGGTAGCCTACAACTTGGAATCGAGAAGCCTACAACTTGGCCGCAAAGCCTACAACTTGGAATCGCGGGGAGTTGGCGAGCGTAGCGAGCAGGGGGGCTGAGCCCCCCTAGTTATTTAAAAAAGAAACTAATAAAAATTACCAAATATGTAAATTATTTTAAAATTCCTCCGCGGTAAGACAATTTACATATGGTGAAAGTAAAACCATTGTGTCACGTGACACAGACACTTAGTATAAGTATCTCGTAGAGTAGAAGAACGAGCATTTATAGACGCAGTTCTGCTTAGATTACAATTAGAAATGAATAGAAAAAGCTGGGTGTGGCAGTACGCTGAGAAAAAGAATGACAGAGCCTACTGCCTGCTATGTGATGATGATATTGCTGAAAACTCATTTTGTGCAACTGGTGGAACAAAATTCATACCACATATAGACAAAGTCACAGACAGGACTATCTTATTTTTCGGACTATCTTACCCTTAAAAAGTGTGAAACAGTCGAAAGATTTCTCGAATCCATTACTTTCTTCTTGTTAAGATACAAGAAAATATAAAAAAACTAAGTACTGAGCCACAGCTCTTTCAAAGATTACCTAGTTTGATTCTATCCACAACTAATGTAAGACAATTTATAATAAATAACTTTAACCAGAAGTAATTTAATAAGAAACCAAAATTTAAACTGAGAAACGTATTCAGATTTTTTAGGTACCTGCATAACAAGTAGTAGTTAAGTAAACGCATCGTAGTTTTTTAAACAGAGAATCGCTATAGGGATACTCAACCGGATATTTCTCAATGTCTGTAATCCGCAGAAAAGCATTGAAACATCAAATTTCATATCTTGAATGAAAAACGTTTAAACGTTTATACGTTTAACCGCTTGGATAAGATCCGTATATACGATGTACCGTATATGTTGTTTTGCGCAATACGTATAACCGCCGATGCCGTATTATACGTATAGTTGATCCGTATTTCGTATAATACGTATTATACGTATACGCGTATAAACGTATAATCGAGAGCACTAGTCTAAAGTGAGAATTATGTTCATAAATTGTATGAAAAATGCAAATTACGTCTATTATTTGTGTAGTAAAATGGGAATTATGTTCATAAATCGCTCAAAAAATACGAATTTTAGCAGCAGAAAGCTAAAATGCAAATCACGTCTATAAATCGCATAAAAATAGGGAATAGCATTTTGCATTCATGATTTGCATAAAAAACGCGAATTACATCCATGAATCGCTCAAAAAATGCAAATTACATCCATGAATTGCATAAAAATGTGAATTATGTTCATAAATCACTCAAAAAATGTGAATCACTTCCATGCATCGTGCAAAAAAAACACGAATAACATTCATAAATTGCAAAAAGTTGTGTAAAAGTGTTACGTCCAAGAGTTGTGTGAAAAAAGCGAATTACATTTATAAATCCTATAAAAACACAAATAACGTCAATAAATTGATCAAAAAACACAAATTTCGTCGACAGAAAGCTGAAAAAACATAAATTATGTCTATGAATTGCATAAAAATAGCAAATTACGTCCATAAATCATGTAAAATGTAAATTACATTCATTAATTGCATAAAAATTGCAAATTATGTCCATAAATTGCTCAAAAATGCAAATTACATTCATAAATCGCATAAAAAACACTAATGATGACCATGAATTGCGCAAAAAATGCGAATTACACCCAACATTAAATTAATTTGCGGAAAGTTTTTGGTTTTATACAAGTCTGCCAACAAGAACCTACAAGTTATCCTGAAACCCATTCTAAACCAACAAAAATTTAATGGAAAGATAAATTTGTCCAAGATAGACAAAATAATTTCCATTGACATACATTGACCAGAATCGAAAAATTCCTATTGAAATCTATCCTATACACTCCAAAACCAGAAAGAAAAAAATCCCTCCAAGAGTAACTCAATCTATCTGCTGCAAAATAAAATACATTGAAATGCAACTGAACAAGAACCTGAAAATTACATTTGAAATCAAACCGAAACCAGATTCAACCCCCCCCCCCCTCCCCCCCCCTCCCCCCCCAAAAAAAAAAAAAAAAAAAAATCCAACCATATCTCGATTTGGGAAAGAAAACTTAATTTCCATAGATACGCTTGGTCAGAAATCTGGAAATTCCAATTAGTCTATGGGTTAGCAAACCTTAATTCAATCTGAAAAAAAAAAAAAAAATCTGACAAGCAGAGTTGTATAATATAGACGCACGCCATGTGCAGAAAATTTTATGAAGAAACAATTTTTATTTATTTATTTCGACAAATTGCGTAAAAAAAAAAAGTATCTCAACAAAGAATCATGTAAAAAAAACCAACATTTCGACAAAATACCACGTGAAAAACGTGAATTTCGTCTAAAGACCACAATAAAAACATTAATTAAATCCATGAATCGCATAAAAAATACAAATTCCATGCATGAATCGCATAAAAAATGTGAATTAAATGCATGAATCGCATAAAAAATGTGAACTACATCCATGAATCGCTAAAAAAAAAAAAGCAAATTGCATAAAAAATGGGAATTACGTCCACAAATTGTTTAAAATGTGAATTACGTCCATGAATCATGTAAAAAAGCAAGCATTATATTAATAAATTGTATAAAAAACGCAAATTACGTCTATAAATCGTGTAGTAAAACATGAATTATGTTCATAAATTGCTCAAAAAACACGAATTTTGGCAGCAGAAATCTGAAACGGAAATTACCTCTATAAAACGCATAAAAATACCGAATTGCATAAAAAATGTGAATTACGTTCATGAATCGCCCAAAAAATGCAAATTACATCCATGAATTGCATAAAAACGTGAATTACGTTCATAAATCACTCAAAAAATGCGAATCACTTCCATGAATTGTGAAAAAAAACACGAATAATGTTCATAAATTGCAAAAAATGCAAATTACGTCCCAGAATTGGTAAAAAAAAAGCGAATTACATTCATAAATCCTATAAAAACACAAATATTGTCAATAAATCGATCAAAAAAACACAAATAGAAAGCTCAAAAGATGCAAATTAGGTCTATGAATCGCATAAGTATAGCAAATTACGTCCATAAATCATGTAAAATGTAAATTACATTCATTAATCGCATAAAAATCGCGAATTATGTCCATGAATCACTCAAAAAAGGCGAATTGCATAAAAAACGTAAATTGGGTCCACAAATTGCTCAAAACGGGAATTACGTCCATGAATTGTTTAAAAAAGTGAGAATTACGTTCAGAAATTGTATGAAAAACACAAATTATGTCTATGAATCGTGTAGTAAATCGGGAATTATGTTCATAAATCGCTCAAAAAACACGAATTTTGGCAGCAGAAAGCTGAAACGCAAATTACGTTCATAAATCACTCATAAAATGCAAATCACTTCCATGAATCATGCAAAAAAATACTAATAACATTCATAAATTACAAAAAATGTGAATTAAGTCCAACAATTGGTAAAAAAAGCGAATTACATTCATAAATCCTATAAAAACACAAATAACATCAATAAATCGATCAAAAACACAAATTTCGTTGACAGAAAGCTCAAAAAATGCAAATTATGTCTACGAATTGCATAAATATAGCAAATTACATCCATGAATCATGTAAAATGTAAATTACATTCATTAATCGCATAAAAATCGTGAATTATGTCCATGAATCGCATAGAAAACGCGAATTGGGTCCACAAATCGTCAAAACGTGAATTACGTCCATGAATTGTTTTAAAAAGTGAGAATTACGTTCAGAAATTGTATGAGAAACACAAATTATGTCTATGAATCGTGTAGTAAAACGGAAATTATGTTCATAAATCGCTCAAAAAACACTAATTTTGGCAGCAGAAAGCTGAAACGCAAATTACGTCTATAAATCGCATAAGAATAGCAAATAGTGTTTTGCATTCATGAATTGCATAAAAAACGCAAATTACATTCATGAATCGCTCAAAAAACACAAATTACGTCCATGAAACGCATAAAAACGTGAATTACATTCATAAATCACTCAAAAAATGCAAATCACTTCCATGAATCATGCAAAAAAACACTAATAACGTTCATAAATTACAAAAAATGCAAATTACGTCCAAGAATTGGTAAAAAAAGCAAATTACATTCATAAATCCTATAAAAACATAAATAACGTCAATAAATCGATTAAAAAAACACAAATTTCATCAACAGAAAGCTGAAATAATGCAAATTATGTCTATGAATTGCATAAAAATAGCAAATTACGTCCATAAATCATGTAAAATGTAAATTACATTCATTAATCGCATAAAAATTGCGAATTATGTCCATAAATTGCTCAAAAATGCAAATTACATTCATAAATCGCATAAAAAACACGAATGATGACCATGAATTGCGCAAAAAATGCGAATTACACCCAACATTAAATTAATTTGCAGAAAGTTTTTGGTTTTATACAAGTGTGCCAACAAGAACCTATAAGTTATCCTGAAACCCATTCTAAACAGGGTTGGGTTTTTGACGTCAAAAACTGGTTTTCGACATGACAGTGGTAAAAACCGTGTTTTTACCGGTTTATTCCGTCAAAAACCCATCATTTTCAATTTTCGTTTGATTTATAATGCAAGTGCAGTATGCAGTTCATTTGTAAGTTAATTTTTCCTTGTTATTCTTGTTATTATTGTTATTTTCAATTACATTTGTTAAATTTATATAAAAGAAGGTTTTCCTAAATGGGAAAAATTAAAAAATGAGTAAAAGGAAAGAACAATGTTTGTCATAATCTCCATTAATATAGATTCTATTAACTGCGATGAACAGTAATGTTGAATGATAAAAGGTTATTATAGTTATTAAATAACATTCAATATACATTTCTAATAAAATATTTGAATCATTTTAGGGATGCAAAAATGTTGTTATATGGTATGGAAATAATGTCAAGAACTGGTCATTGAATAAATTTGAATATTATTATATATAATATTTCAAAATGCTTATCATATGCAGTTCATAAATGTAACTAAACGGTGATTTTTATTTTCAGTTCAATAACCAAAATCTTAAAATTTTTATATTAATAAAATTTTGATACAAACCTCAGACTCAATTTCAATTGAAAGCTTTTGGATTTAAAATTTAATGAATAGCAAAACAATATTAAAGGAAAATAAGAATTATAATAATAATTTATATATTTATAGTTTTATTCTTTAACTTTAGTGCTAATGCGTTTGAGTCTTATAAACCATTCCAGCATCTATATTTTTTATACATAAATTTTTACCTGAGTAGTCCTGAAATATATATATATATTTTTTAATTTAGTAAAGCTACCATAAAGTCAGACTATTTATGTCCTGCTTACATTTTATTTAAAATGACTTAAAAGAAACAACACATTGCATATTTTTTTAACATGCATATAACTGTATGGGTAAAAAAATTTTACCTTTAAAATTATTTGTAAATTATTATCACATTTACAAAGATTCTTAATTTTTTTTTCTTTTTAAATGTAGATTTTGTTTTTATGAATAAATATACTTAAGAATCTTTAATACTGAATATTTCATGTAAAATGATATTAAATACAGAATGATAATGTTAATACTAAAGATAGAATGAAAAAAAAATTATTGTTATAATATAAAAACAAACTACTAAAAAATAGGTTTTTGACAGTTCTAAAAAATAGGTTTTTGACAGTTTTCGACCTTTTTGACAGAGAGGTTTTTGACATGACGGTAAAAACCATGGTAAAATCCGGTAAAAACCGTCAGGTGTCAAAATCTTGCCAACCCTGATTCTAAACCAACAAAAATTTAATGGAAAGATAAATTTGTCCAAGAAAGACAAAATAATTTCCATTGACATACACTGACCAGAATCGAAAAATTCCTATTGAAATCTATCCTATACAATCCAAAACCAGAAAGAAAAAAATCCCTCCAAGAGTAACGCAATCTATCTGCTGCAAAATAAAATATATTGAAATGCGACTGAACAAGAACCTGAAAATTACATTTGAAGTCAAACCGAAACCAGATTCAACACCCCCTCCCCCCCCCCCAAAAAAAAATTATCCGACCATATCGCGATTTGGGAAAGAAAACTTAATTTCCATAGATATGCGTGATCAGAAATCTGGAAATTCCAATTAGTCTATCTTAAACCTAATCTGAACCTGAAAAAGGAAATTCCATATAACCGGAGCCCAGTATCTATACAGGACAAAATATTTTCCATTAAAGCGCAACCTGAACAGAACTTGAAAATTCCATTTGAATGAAACCTGAAAAAAATTTCCATCGAACCTTAACCTAATCCGAAAAAGAGAAAATTATTTCTGCCGATACACATTGACAAGAGTCTGAAAGTTAACATGAAACCTAATCCAAACCCGAAAAGGAAAAAACAATGGAAACACAAGTCTGTCCAAGAAAGACCAAATAAATTCTGTCCACATACACCGACAAGAATTTCAATTGAAATCTATCCTAAACCCAGTTCAAACACTACCCCCCCCCCCAAAAAAAAAAAAAAAAATCCAATTGTAACCCAATTTATCTGCGACAAAATAATATACTTGAAATGCAACTCAACAAGAACCTGAAAATTCCACTTGAAGTCAATCTGAAACCAGATTCAATCCCCACCCCCCCCCCCCAAAAAAAAAATTAATCAAATCAAGATTTTAGAAAAAAAAGGAACAATTTATGTCGATATGTATTGACCAGATCATGGAAATTCCAATAGAAGTCTATCTCAAACCCGATCCAAATAACCTGAAACTCAATCCAATTTCCCCCCCCCCCCCAAAAAAAAAAGTAAAATAAAAAAATTAGGAAATAAAAATCTGTTCAAGAAAGACAAAATAATTTCCGTCCCCATCCACTGAATGGGGACTGACCAGAATTGAAAACCAGTACTTGAAATGCAACTCGACAAGAACCTGAAAATTCCAATTCAAGTCAAACTGAATCAAGATTCAAACCCGGAAAAAGAAAAAAAAAAAAAGAAAAAAAAAAACAATTATTTAACCAAATTAAGATTTTTAGAAAAAAAAAATTATGTAAATAGGTACAGACTAGAGCATGGAAATTTTAATAAAATCTTAAACCCGATACAAACTCCCCCCCCCCCTTACATAACTAACAAGAAGCCTTGATGACCCCACTAAACATAACTAACAGGAACGAAGAGTCATGCATACTGCATCGATTATGATGCATTTTCTGACTCATTCTGAATATTGTAAACTTATTGTCATTCATGTACAATAATTTTACCATTCTGTGCAAAAAAACAAAGCATAATTAACGAGAGTAAAAATTTTTCCATTAAACATGTTTATATACTTTCCATTTTATTCTGAATGCTTTAAACCTATCAGTTTCATCTTTGTACAGTAATCTTCCCATCCAAATCCCCCCCCCCCTGTTAGTTTATATATGTTTTGTGCAAACAGCAAAACATAAATAAACTATTAAAATAAAATAAAATTTAATTCATTAAGGTTTTATCAATTACATCTTTCATAAATTCAAAATATGAATCCTAAAAGATATGATATCAAAATTTAAGTGACGCCTTGACGAGGCTTTAAACAATGTTTTAAAATTCCATTTATTTATTTATTGTCTAAATACATTTTCATATCTAAACAATACTTTTCATTTTCCAATAAGAATGAAAAGTTACACATACAGTATAGATTATGAAACACTTTCCAACACATTTTCATTATTGTAAGCCTATCATTTTAATCCATTTGCAGTAATTTTACCACTCTATATAAAGAACAAATTATAATTAACAAGAAAGAAAAACCTGTGTGCAACATAGATTATGAAACACTTTCCAGAATATTCTGAATATTGTAACGGATATAGTCTTAATCTATCTGCAATATTACCAACCTATACAAAGGTTGAAACATAATTAACAAGAATCATGCACGCAGCATAGATTATGAAATACTTTCCAGCACATTCTGAATATTCTATTCCTGATCATTTTAATCCATCTGCAGTATATGTATCATCATGTGTAAAGAATAAACATAGTTAACTAGAATGAGAAATGATACATACAGCATAGATTATGAAATCCTTTCTTAGAAATACAGTGCTGAATGTACATTACTTTCTTATCTTATACTAACGTACTTTACTACAGAGTTGTTTTTAACGAAATCAA
Source organism: Maratus speculifer (assembly GCA_964019185.1). Lineage (NCBI taxonomy): Eukaryota > Metazoa > Arthropoda > Arachnida > Araneae > Salticidae > Maratus > Maratus speculifer. Next base: position 42,135,208 of record OZ025290.1, read on the forward strand.
GTAGCACAGCATATATTAATAATAAAATATGAAATATCTTTTTTTAAGTGGGTGGGGGAGGGGTAATTAAAGGTGATCAGAAATCATGAATATGAATTCTTTGCATTAGTCTTTAATTTTTTGTTTTTATCTTTTTATTATTAACCTAAAAAATGCACTGATATCAGTACAAAAAACCCTGAACGGGTTAAAAGCTTGTGACGCAGCACTTTATCTTATATATCTAAGAATTTTAAATTTGGGACTTAAAACTAATGATATCAAAATTTATGTGACGCTATGCTATTAATTAATATATACATATATTAAAATTTAATTCATTAAGGTTTTATCAATTACATCTTTCATAAATTCAAAATATGAATCTTAAAAGATATGATATCAAAATTTAAGTGACGCCTTGACGAGGCTTTAAACAATGTTTTAAAATTCCATTTATTTATTTATTGTCTAAATACATTTTCATATCTAAACAATACTTTTCATTTTCCAATACACTGTTAAATACATCACTTTCACTGAATATATATAATGCACTGAAATGTATTTGAATAAATAGATTTATCTTTTGGGCTACGCTATCCAAAATCAAAAATAACGTTTGAATAAATATTTTTTGCGTCATTGTATCCAAAGTAAGTTAAATAGATGCAAATAGATACAATGACGCAAAAAATATGTATTCAAATGTTATTTTTGATTTTGGATAGCGTAGCCCAAAAGATAAATCTATTTATTCAAATAAATACATTTCAGTGCATTATATATATTCAGTGAAAGTGATGTATTTAACAGTGTATTGGAAAATGAAAAGTATTGTTTAGATATGAAAATGTATTTAGACAATAAATAAATAAATGGAATTTTAAAACATTGTTTAAAGCCTCGTCAAGGCGTCACTTAAATTTTGATATCATATCTTTTAAGATTCATATTTTGAATTTATGAAAGATGTAATTGATAAAACCTTAATGAATTAAATTTTAATATATGTATATATTAATTAATAGCATAGCGTCACATAAATTTTGATATCATTAGTTTTAAGTCCCAAATTTAAAATTCTTAGATATATAAGATAAAGTGCTGCGTCACAAGCTTTTAACCCGTTCAGGGTTTTTTGTACTGATATATTATACATTGATATTCAAATAACTTTTTTCAGATCAGTTATAAATTCATACGTTCAAAAAATGAAATTCTTACAACTACTCGGTATTGGCCGAGTACTCGGCCAAAATTTGGCCGAATACCGAGTATTTACCGAGTACTCGGCACGGCTCTAAAAAAGGGGCAAGTCAAATTTATCGAAAAATACTTTCTTAAAAAATGAATACTTTGTTGAGTAAAGGGATACTTTTTGTTTAATGAATGGCTGCTTTCAGGAATTGCACTCACTCAGAAAGATTTGGAGCTGTCAGAAGCTGATTTTAGAGTAGCAAAGAAAAAAAAAATATATTGAAGCAAGAAAATTAGTTTTTTGCACAGAAAAATGAACTCCCCGTAATATTATTTTTGGGGGGAGAAGGGGGAGAGAAATTAACTTTGACGAAAGTTTCATTTTTTCATTGAAAGTTCTATCTTTTCATGAAATCTGTTTTTTTACGATCTTTTCATGAAATCTGCCGTTTTTTCAGGATTTTTTGACGAAATTTGCCGTTTTTTTTTTCGTGACTTTTCTGAGGAAATTTGCCGTTTTTTCACGATTTTTTGATGAAATCTGTTTTATCGCGATTTTTTACGAAAATTGCAGTTTTTCGCAATATTTTCGGGAAATTTGTAATTTATAGTGAATCTTTTGTCGAAATTTGTCGTTTTTCGTGATTTTTGGACGAAATTTGACGTTTTTTTGTAAATTTTCTGAGGAAATTTGGCGTTTTTTCGCGATTTTTGATGAAAAGTGATGTTTTGTCGCAATATTTTTACGAAAATTGTCGTTTTTCGCGATTTTTGGACGAAATTTGCCGTTTTTTCGCGATCTTTTGATGAAATCTGATGTTTTATCGCGATTTTTTTTACGAAAATTGCAGTTTGTCGCGATTTTTGGACGAAATTTGGCCCTTTTTTTATGAAAATTGCCGTTTTACAGAATTCTGTGACGAAATTAGGCATTTTTTCGTGAATCTTTTGACGGAATTTGCCGGAAATTAGTCATTTTTTCGCGATCTTTTAACAGTATTTGCCGTTTTTTAGCAAACTTTTGCGAAATCACGCGTCTTGTGAAACATGTAATAGCTGTTTCTTTTGTGTGTCATCTCCGATCTTTTGCGTAATTTACGCGCAATAGTGCGTCCGCGGAATCACTGTTTCATAATTTTTGGACTTGAATGCGTTATTTTTTTTGCGGCGAGGGGGGGGGGGGGGATTCCGAACAGAATCACCTATTTTGCCGCGGAAAAAATCGTGATTTTCAATTAATTTTTCGCTGTAAAAAAACTCGCAAAATGTGTCGATTACTCGCACGAAAATATCATAAAACTCGCAAAACGGTCGTGGGAGTTGATCATAGTTTCATAATGCAAAATTGTTTGGGCGGGAGCCTCCCGTCTACGTTATTCTTTTGGGGGGATTTCAAAATTTTAGGCGCGAATCCCGCCACCCCGCCCTGAAATTCAAGCCCTGGAAGTAGAAGCATTTATTTCTTATGAGTGTGATTTGGTTTATTTCGTTAAAAGAGCTTTTAATTTTGAAGTTAATTTTGGGAAGATTTCATCTTTAATGAAACTGTGGCTGGGGTTTTTACACGTTTATATTAATATAGTATAAAAATGTGAATTTTAATTATATTTACGTAGATTGCTAGAAGAAAAATATGGATGTTCTATGACAAGATTTTTTTTAATATTTTTTTTTTCTTTTTGCATTTTATTTTTTAATTAAAATATCTTTTAAATGTGTTCACTTAAAGTACATTTTAAATAGGAATATTTATTATATAAATAACTTAGTAAATTCAACTTTATTCAACTTATCCAACTTTGAATATGAATAACAAATTGTGAGAATTTTTGAATGCATGAAGTAATTATTTATTTTTAAATACGAAACCATTTGTGTCTTTTTTAAACTAAATTAGACATTTTAATCTATAGAATATTTTGTTTTTCATTTTAAAAATAAATTCGAATTTATTACTAACAGACCCAATACGCATGCGTGCAAGAAATGAACAGAATCTCTTCCTCATTTTTCGACGTTAGGAATGAATTCACAGATCAAATACGTTTTCTGGGAATACGGTAATTATTTGTGAAAAAATAACGATAACTTACAAGGAAGGTCTCCATTGGGGGCATACTCAGAATTTTTTGAAAAAAATACGAATTAAACTACTCATGTAGGTAATAAAGGATCAGTGAAAATTAGCGGCGAATTACATTATTACATATGTAAAAAAATAAAATAGTTTGGAATAATTGGCGTGAAAAGCTGAAAGCGACGCGGGATTTGGCGTACAGTGCATTTCCTCGCCAAAAGCAGACGATTTTAACGAATCTGAAAATTGATTTCAATTGATTTCAATTGACTTCACTGTTAAAAATCTGCAGCATTTACTGCAACGTCACTCCACTACTTTTAAAGAATATCTTTCTTCTGACCAATGAGAATGCTCCATAGCACCGTGAATTGGCCGTGTCATACACTGTTAAAAATCTGCTGCATTTTGTTGCAACGCACTCCTCCGCTTGTATATAATATCTCTATTCCAACCAATGAGAAAGCTCCATTTCACGGCCAAGTAACCGTTTTCTATGCAAGCAAGGGAATGCGTTGCAACAAAATGCAGCAGATTTTTAACAGTGTATTTTTCAATTTGGAACAATTTTAATCAATTTAAATTGTGTTTTAAATGATAAAATATATTAATTTCATTTTGTTTAAGTACGTATAAACGTATGTGACAAAATTACACTTAAAGTAAAAATGCAAAACTAAAATTACTTAAACTAAACTTATTTAAATAAATTGAACATAGAAAGTTTTCTTTAAAAAGTATTCGAAGCGTAAAAGCGTATTTTTCAAAATTTCGTTTTTTCGCCAACCGGAGATAAATCGCCAAATAAACGAAATTATTTTTTTACGGACGTTATAAGGAGATTCCGCCGAAATGTTTTTTATAAACATGTATAACTATATGAGAAGAACATTCTGTAATTTTTTCAGATTTTTCTGAGTATGCCCGTATGGAGACCTTCCTTGTTAGTGCAGGGCTGTCCAACGCGGCGCCCGCGGGCGCCATGACGCCCTTTGAAGATTTTCTTGGCGCCCTTTTAAGGTTTCCTGTTATTAGACTTTTTAGAAGTAATATTCCATTATAAAAAAAATCAATTCAAATCAAAAAATTTAAAATCATTAATATTTAAATCAGAGAGATTTTCAAAAATTGTGAAAACGCATTAAAACCCATTGAGAGGTGGTGGGATATATCATATCTCACTTAATTTTGATGAAGATTTCCACCCGAAACATTTAACGAATTTTTAAATTTATATTTTGATGGAAAAAAATTATTGCAAAAATATCTTTCGCTATTTTTAAACAATTTTTTTCTAAAATTACGGTGCGAGTTCAACATTAGAGTAATACAATTTCTTGCCCTCAAAGAATTAAAAACTAGAAACATACTTTGAAAATTTTAAATCATGCTCATTTTCATGATTTGTAATTATTGTTTATAAAGTGTTAAATTTGGTAAATTTTGGTAGTTTGATAATAATTGAAATAGATCTTTGTAATATAATTAAGTAGTAAAAGAAAATTAAACGTTTCCCATCTCCTCCAATAGTTTGGAAATACATGAGCTTGAAAGTTTAGCATTTTTCTTTTTGCTGTTACCACTCTGGCCCATCAGCAGGGATAAGGGGCTTAGTTATTGCTTTTTGACTTTTAAAATTTTAGTTTTTTTTTTTTTTTTTTTTTTTTTTTTTTTGCGCTTAAAAATTTTGAGTCTAATTTCCATCTAAAAAATCTTTTTCAGACTATATCTCTGGAACCACCTGAATGGATTGGTCACTATTATGCCTGCCTTTATTTTTGTAATTTTTATAAAATCTAAATTCAGTCATTCAAAACAAGTCATAGTGTATTTTCATCCTAAAAAAATCACATTCACATTCTAAAAAAAAAAACATCGATATCTGTAATTTCCAATTTTTTTAAATGTTATTATAGGCGCGATTAAAATTTCTAGGATTTTATTCTACAGATATTTTTGAGATAGCCCTCTCATAAAAAATTGTATAATTTGAAATTTAATGCATTTAACTCTAGAACTGTAGAGTTTTTTGTCTCCTGCTGTAAGATTTATTTGCATTAAGTTATGCCGTGCGTTTATACCAATACTTTGCGATAGTATTGCTGCATGTTTTCGGTCAAGTGAATGATGGCGCCCTTCATTGAGTGCTAAGAGCTGAGGTGCGCCCTTGCTTACTAAAAGGTTGGACAGGCCTTACTTAGTGTATATTGACGAATTTTTCTGACAGTGTAATTTAGCAGATTTATTATAAATCAAACAGTTCCTATTTAAACATTTTCTTTCGTCGAAATTCGACGGGTTCAACCTAGTTGCGATAAATTTCAAGGGATCAGGTAACAAAGGAAAGGATGTTACATTAAAATGTCTTTCGGAAGCCTAAAATTAAAATTTTTGCTTTTAATTTCAGAGGCGATATTTATATTCCATGGAGAAAACGTAAAAAGCCGCATTTATATTAACAAGGAACTCTCGTGAAGTGCTTGCGATACACCCTGATTGTAACTAAATTCTGCAGATAGGTAAAAAGGTAGATATTTATCTGCAATCGTTTGGAACAAATACTGGGGGGTTCAAAAATGCCTCATAAAAGTATGATCGAAAGAAGAAATGCTTCTCATTTTTAACTTTCCTTCTGTGTTTATAAAATATTAGCATTTTTTTTTTCATATGTATAAATGTTACTTTCGCAAAAATTCAGATTACATACTGCTAAACTACATATACAGGGTGTCTCAAATACATTTACATTTTTTAAAACTGCCCTATAGGAGTGCGGTTTATGCTGCGACTTCTCAGAATTATTTTCTGTGGCAACAGGAAAACATTGTTCAGAGAGATTCAGAAGTCTAATAAAACTTAAAATGAAAATTTAATGAAGAGTTGGATCGGATTACAACATACTACTTACAAGACTTGTTAAAAAACGTAATTCTTAGTGGCTAAAAAAACGAAGTATGTTAAGAAGTTCCACAAATCCGTTCACATTTAAAAACAGATTTAATACATTATATTTAAGTAATTTGAAACTTTTTTAGAGTGGAGGGGGAGGGGGGGGGGCTATAAAACATCCGACATTCTGACAAATCTTAGGGTGCAAACTGTAATTTAATTTTATGAACTTTTGAAATGCGAATGGATTTACAGGACACTGTAATTGCATAACTGGAACAAAACCACGAAGTTACATTTATTGATCAACCAGTTTTCGTTTCCACAACACAGGAAGTGAATATCTTAAGAATTATGAACCATCCACAAAGCTTTTGTTTTAGTTTCACGGCGATTTACTTGGCTGTTTACTAAACAATATTTACTAAACTTATACGAACTAGGTATTCCTACTTTTTGTGGCCGAGACTCGGTTTACCCAACATGTTTCATCATAAATAATGTATAAAATATTTATATCTATACCAATAAAACAAAATTTTGCTCCATGCGATCGTCGCCGATGGCTAACGAAGTCTACTGCACGTGCAAATCTGAAAATTTCGACGAGTAGTCCAAAACAGGTATGTCCTAATCCATCAGAGACTGATTTTTAATTGGAGATAAATTAATTTTTTTAATCCGAAATAAGCAATCATTTTCCAAATAATTATACATTTTTCCCATGAAAATGGGCTGGGCACATTGAAAAAGACAAGACAATAGGTAGAGCACAAATACCCAACAATGGTAATCCCAGAGATGTAAAACGATCCCAAATACGGTGGAGTGACGAAATCAGAAAAGTGGCCGGTGTAAATTAGATGACGAAAGCACTAAACAAGAAACATTGGACAAAAATCTGGGAAAGACCTGCATCCAGGTCTGAAAACGATTGATATACATCAATGAGGACAACCATATCTGTGAGTAACGCATACGCCTTTCTGCGAATGTCAACTCTCAAATTTTAAATAAATTTCAGTTTTCGGTACAGCAATTTTTTAAACTTCTATACAGTTTTTAGCACATTTTCAAGTTTTATACTGTTATATAAGGGAAAAGTGCACTCTTAAATACAATTTGTTTGAAAGCTGTATCTCAATTTGATTTTGAATTTTTTTTTTCTTTATTTTTTTTTTATTTATTTATTTTTTATTGGGGGGGGGGGGGGGTCATTGTGACAACAGAAGTATTTGCATTTCTGATAAAAGTAAAGCGAAAATAGATTACTGTATCTTTGTAGCCAAAAAAGCAATAAAATATTGTTATGGAGATCAAAATGTAGTTTACGTAATAACAGTCATTACGTACGCCATAAATTAAACATTCCTCGACCAATCAGAAAGATTAAAATGAGTACATCGCAAAGATTCATACATGCTTCAGATATATCTATTATCGACTAAAATCAAGAACCATTTTCCAAATGGTTAAAAAAAATAAAAAGTTTGTTGTCCTAACTGAAAAAATCTACGGGAAACCAACTTTTGTCCCTTAAACAGAGGTGTCCCTTATTTGGAGGTTTCACTGTACAAATATGACATTCATTTAAGATTATTATCTCTGACCTGGGCAAAGCTGAGTGGATCACCTAAGTAATGTATACAATACAGGGTTCTGTTTTTATGAAATTGGGATAATTTTCTTATATGTGAAAATTCTAGTGATAATTTTGTGAATTTTAAATTATCGAAGTATTCAGGTTCTACCCTTAAAAAGCCAACTAATATGTTCCTTGGTGAGTTGAACTGTTTATTTACACGCCGGATTTTGTTTTTAAATGATTAAATTAGTAAAAAGATCAATTTGAAGGTGAAAAAATTCTGTGAAAAGTCTAAAGAGACAATTTTGCGAAGGATCCTGTTTTGGAATAAAATATTTTGTGAAGGGTCCTATTTGGGGATAAAGAATTTTGTGAAGGGTCCTATTTGGGGATAAAGAATTTTGTGAAGGGTACTGTTTAGGGATAAAGAATTTTGTGAAGGGTACTGTTTAGGGATAAAGAATTTTGTGAAGGGTACTGTTTAGGGATAAAGAATTTTGTGAAGGGTACTGTTTAGGGATAAATAATTTTGTGAAGGGTACTGTTTAGGGATAAATAATTTTGTGAAGGGTACTGTTTAGGGATAAATAATTTTGTGAAGGGTACTGTTTAGGGATAAATAATTTTGTGAAGGGTACTGTTTAGGGATAAAGAATTTTGTGAAGGGTACTGTTTAGGGATAAATAATTTTGTGAAGGGTACTGTTTAGGGATAAAGAATTTTGTGAAGGGTACTGTTTAGGGATAAAGAATTTTGTGAAGGGTACTGTTTAGGGATAAAGAATTTTGTGAAGGGTACTGTTTAGGGATAAAGAATTTTGTGAAGGGTACTGTTTAGGGATGAAGAATTTTGTGAAGGGTTGGTTGGTTGGTTGATTAGGGTTTTATGGCGCAAAATCCCTTTAGGGACATGCTGCGCCAAGAACAAGGTGAGAACAAAAAGTTCAAAAAAACGTAATACAGCTTAAAATGTAAAAGTTAAAATGTAAAAATAGCATTAAAAGGCTGTCCTAGTATTTGTCATAATTAGAAAGTCAAGTTAGGATTAAAATCTGTCTCCAAATGTCAAAGTTAAAATCAAACAAAGTCTAAAAAGAAGCACAAAAATATATAAAAACAATTTTAAAGGGTAAAATCACTGAGGTCTATATTCCTCAAAAGTAACATTTTCATCATCATCACTCGAGTCGTAAGATGCCGACTCCATAGCCTCCTCCACGTACTGATTCATCTGCCTTGGATCTTTGAGATTAGCTGTAGATGGGCTATGACATAATTTTCTCTGTTTATTCTTCACAGTTTGCCACTGTGAAGAACCCCGAATAGTTTTATTCTCTTTTGTTTTCTGGGTAGGTTTTACAGTTAGATTAGTTTTGGGTTTGTGGGAATTTGATGCAGATGAATCAGGTGTTTTTCCATTGTCAGGTTTGGTTATATTTTTTGATTGGCTTGATTTCTGTGCTTGACTAGTCCAATATTCAATTTTCACAGGTTCTGATGACGGTTTCCAAAGCACTAATTTTGGCAACACTCTGGTAACAGCAGTAGCGTGGGCATCACGGGTCTTTTTCTTTATAGGACTAGATGTTTTTTCAGGAGAACTGTTTTTAAAAGGAGCTTCAGTCTGGGTACTAATGTATCTTACAGGTTTTGTTTGTTGCTTAAGTAAGCTAGAGTAAGAAACTCCAACAGATGGGGTTCTCGATTCTACAATTTTACGAGCTTCAGGGTAAGGAAGGTTTTGGGTTATTTTTATAGTAATGATCTCTTTTTCACGGTTCCAAATAGGACAGGAGCGAGAATATGATGTATGATCACCTTTGCAATTTGCGCAGCGTTCCTGTTTTTCACAAGTTTTACTGTCGTGGCCAACTTCTGCACAATGTGCACAGGTAACAGTGCCACGACATTGGCCATTAGTATTAGTATGGCCATAACGCTGGCATTTAAAACAACGGATCGGATTAGGGATATAAGGTCGGACTGGACAATTTAAATAGCCTGCTTTAATTCTAGTAGGTAAAATATGGCTATTGAAGGTTAATATTGTTTAGTAGGAATTTTCTGACCATTTCTACGGATGGTGATACGGCGGACATCTACGACATTTTGATCCTTTAAGTTAGTTAGAAGTTCTTCTTTTGGGGAAAATAACAGATCTGGTTCAGATATTACACCACGACAAGAATTTAAAGTTGGATGTGCTTTAACAGATACAGAAAAGGTGCCTATTGTATTACTATTGGACAAAATTTGTGACTGGTTGGCTGTAGAAACTTCAACCAGCAAATCCCCAGACTGTAATTTTTTGAGGGAATGGCCATCACCAAGAACAGATTGAAAGGTTTTAGCAATAACAAATGGTGAAGTTTTTTTGAAAGAGCTATCAGATAGGCTATCATTGCGTTTAATTACGAAAAATCGAGCAAAAGAGGAATTCTTTGACATTTGTTGCTCTCCACATGGGAGAGAGATAGATGAAAGAAGTTTTTCCATCCATATTAAGTGAAAAAGGAATTCGGACCCCGGCCGCACCACCCACTCCCGAGCCCAACAAGGGGATGCACATTCGTGCACCAGTGCTAACCAGGGTCTATACGGTCACAAGACAATCCTATGTCAGTCTCCACCCTTAACGAGATGACTAGTAATTGCTCGCTCACTTGATCCCTAAAGCCAGTGACAAAAGTCAGCTGACCAGCCGATTGATGCATACGGGACCAATATGCACCTCCCGTCTACCTGAAGCAGAGGCCAAAGCAGTGTGTTGGTTTCCCTCAACTACCAGGATCCCCCCTTTCCAGGGACACGGGTCGCCACGCACGGCCAACACGTGGGTGGTTTACAATTCTCCATGAGTCGATATACAGGATGTATCGGCCCATGCAGAATTGCCCTCACCTCCGAAGAGGAAACCACAATGAGAGTGAAACAAAGAGGAAAGGAAGGCCAGGAGTAAGAGGAAAAGGAAAGGAGAAAGATCACTCAGGTGCCCCGGGGTTGTGAAGCCCGTGAATACCTAAAGAAGGTATCCCCCTGGGGGGTTTTGTGAAGGGTACTTTAAAGGACCAAAAAATTTCCGAAACATATCCCTTGGTATAAAATTTAAGATACGAGCATTTTAACATGCAGTAATTAAAAAACATTGGAGAATGTTAGGTTAGCGGAAATCTTTGCTAATGTCAAAATCGCGAATGCGAGACTATTTTCCATGCATAAAAGGGGTTAGTTTTTAAGATTGTGTTAACAGAAAAAAAAGTGATTTAAACGAAAAAAAAAATAAGCATTAACAAATACATGTTGTAAATAAATTTGAATAATTATAAACATTGTTGGAGCTAATCGCGCATGACATCATACTGATTACGTTTTACATTACATCACTTTATGCATAAATGATTGGCTATCTTATTAAAGATCTTTATTGGTTCTCTTATTAAGAGTTACCATTGGATAATCTGGAATCCTAACTGAAATCTATAAATACATATGTTTTCCATTATGTTCTGTTCTTCCTTGCTTGTATTCTGTCATGACCTACTGTAAATAAACCTTTCGATCCCATATCAACGCAAGGGTCTTTCGTTCTGACTTAGCACATATTGTACAAAAGTTTAGTTGCTAGTTAATAGCTGAATATATATAAAATTGTGAGAGCAGATCTTTTGCTTAGAAATTTCCATATAAAAGGAAAAGTTGCGGTCTCGTCTTTTCTTTTAAATTTGTGACTCTTGACCAATTAAGAATCGCATTATATCGCTTCTTAACAAATTCTTATTAAAGTTTTAAAATTTCTTACTTTTTTTTTTTTTTTTTTTTTTTTTTTTTGCAAAAAAATTCAGACTTTTAGAATCTAAACTTTTTAGAATAGAGTGGATAAAATCCAAAATTAAACTATCTTTTATTAAATTAAGAACTTTAAAAAACTTTCTTCTAATAATCAACGTTATGCTTGTTAAAATTGAAAAATCGGCAAGTTTCATTTTTAAATCCAAAAGATAGCAGAAATATTGTTAGAAAACAATTACGAATAATATTTTATGAAAGAATATTGACGAAACGTAGGATTAAATAATATTCATAGTGGAACAAAACCCTTGAATGAAATAACCTTGAACGAGATTTAGGAACACAGAAGACTCAATTCAGCCAATTTACTTCCTGGAATGAATTCAAAAGTGACAACATTATTTAAACCGATATACTCCTCCACAATGAATACATTATGTTGATTCTTAGACATTTCAGTTCATATGAGAAAGATGATTTTTCAAGTGATATTGAATGAGAATCCTTAGGGCAATTTTATAAAGGCATTTACAAATAAACTAGTAAATCTGCAGATCAGGAGCCTCAACGTTAGCTCTTCAATTTCTTCTATTTTAATCTCATTTTATATAATATTCAACCTCAAACAATCTGCATTCGTTTAACAAATATTTATAAGTTACTAAAATTCTTAGAAGTTTTCAATAGAAATAAATAATAAAAGAAAATATCCAAATAGCAATATTTATTTAAACTCAATCTACATATTTAAAAGACCTGGCTGTTTTTTTAGTCATCAGAAATTTATTTTCTTTCGGTTTAATTACCCTAGGTCGCTGTTTACCTTTGATTTATCCTTTATTTGCATGCATATGTATCTTTCTATGGCGACGTCCATTTTCTTTTTTTCAGCGTTTACATCTTTATTCCAGCTGTTTTTCAATTGCCCTGGCGGTCTGTCCCTATGATTTCTGCCACAACACTCAATGTTGTAGAGGGGTTAAAATCGCGAGCTTAACACACAAACACGACAGAAATTTAACTTGTTCATCAAATTTGTAGAATGCACTTTACGTAGACGTGGCAACGACCACCAAAAAAATTTCCTTTCGGGCCAACTGGCACTACGCCCCGTTGGTTAAATAAAAAGTACACAATGATTTCGCAGACAACCTTATTTCATTAATGCTTTAGATTCCCGGAAAGTTATTTTTTTTTAAATTAATAGATCATTTAGTAAATATATCATTACATATAAAAGCCTAAAATTTATAAATCCTATTGAATGAATTATTTTTTGAATTTCTATTTAAAAACATTTAAAGCTCATTAAATATCTGGTGTTTTGATGGATTTTCTTATAAAGCTGTTACAAATTTCGATTTTGTAAACTAAGATAACAGTTTCAAAATATTTCCCATAAATGTTGCTATTTTTTGCTTGTTTGTTTCAAATAAGGAAAATTATTTTGCTTGAAGGAAATTTTTAGACAAAATTAGAAATTTTAAGAAATAGAAAAATCGTAGTAATTTAATCATTGTACATTGTTTAACGTTGGGCTGGGGGGAAATGCATTATAAAATATTTCAATAAGACTTATCGGATAAGATAAGAATAGGTTATTTGTAAAATAAAGAAAATTAATCATAAAAAAAAAATTCGCAGCATAAAGAAACTATGATATACAGATAATCTGTAACACGTTAAGTGCCACGGCGACTGACATTGAAGTTAAAAAAATTAAGATGTTTTAAGTAATTAAGAAAGGATAATCCTGTAATAAATAAAAATTAAGTATAAATTTTACATAAATTATGTTTTTTAGTTTTATACCATATTTTAGACTGTCAGTCACCGGTGAATGATGCGATCTAAACGGAAAGTTCAGTGTCAGTCACCGGTGACTGACGCTATGCTTAAAATGTTAATCGATTACAGAAACTGTCTTCAGATATTTGAATAAACAAAAAATTGGGGCTTCTTTAAAAGTGAAAAATTGAGATCTGTGCAGGATTTCAATTGTAGGACTAGCAGGTTTCGCCTTCGGTTCCTCCAAACAAATCTCTAAACAAACATATCAATGGATTTAACTTTGTGTTTTAAAAAGAATATGGACTATACCGAGAATACTATTCTGTATTATATGTCTTACGTGTCAGACAAAATTTAGAGCAATAAGGATAAGGAACAACAATTTTAGTTTATATTTATTTAGTAAAGCACGGTATAAAGTTATGTAATATGTTAAAATCAATCCTGAAAACTGATCAAATAACGCATATCATAATAAATCCTTGTAGAGCTTTTTAAAAAAGGCTAAATTTTCATAATTCAGTTATTTTGAATAGTATAAAACTTTACTTCGCAAAATTTAAGCTAGCAACATAGAACTACGTTATATTCTAAAATCTTCCCTGCAAAGGCAAATTAGTGAAAATTTATCGAAATTTGTCTAATAGAACTTTATAAAAAGGCTAATCTTTTATAATCGGGTTAATCTTAATATAGTATTTTCTCTCATAATTCTATAACTAAAGCAGAACGATGTGCTATATACTAAAACATTCTCTGAAAATTTGTTTAACAGTTTAAGTCACGTCAAAATCCATTTAATAGAGCTCTATAAGCAGCCGAAACGAAATTTCCATTTGCATTATATATAGATAATTCAAGGGGACTAATGCATGCTTTTTTAATGAATTAAAAATTATGTTACAATGCAGTAAAATTCCATTAACTTTATCAAAATTGAATAAACATGGATTATTCTAAACTAATGGCTATAGTAATGAAGTTCTAATGCACTAAATATAAATACAAAGTACCAATTTATTGATGTTGTGTATGGATGATCGCATTACTTGATAGATAAATTTAAGAACTGAAAACCGAGCATAAACCTTTTGCAGCAATTTCAGATAGACGTACATAATATTTGCCTGTATTGATCGTAGCCTGATATTTCGACAAGCATCAATATGGAGTAAGAGTAGTCAGAGATGAATAAATATCCCATCTGAATTATGATTCATCTTCAGTCACTTTAATAACGGCTATTAACGAATAACAAGATCACAGAGTAAAGTTGTACCAAGAAACTTTTCACACCCACGGATGAATTGAGATGGCAGTGGGGTTATATCTATACTGATTAGACTTTGCTATACCGAGACAAGTCTTCTAGAAATTAAGATCAAGTGGCTTAAATGTTCAGGGTGACCCTGTTTCGTGGGCCAAAAATGAACTTTTTTTTTTTTTTTTTTTTTTTTTTTTTTCCGCTCTAACTTCCTGCAGGATGCAGAAAAGAGTTGATAAAAATGCTAAAAGTGGTAACCCTAAATTTAGTCAACGTTAAAGATTAAAAGCATCATCTACAAGTTGAATTAATGTCTACATACAAAGTAAACCCCGTACATAAAAAATTATCAAAATCGCCTGATAAGAGTAATAAAGATCACAGTAATCGGACCATTATAAGAATTCTACCATTAATTACGTCTCACTTTAAGAAAGGAGAGGTTTATGAAGTATGAAAGGGGGAAGGGAGTGTTGTGGTGTCGCATCTAAAGCATGAAAATTAGGTAGGCATTGTTTGCAAGCAGCATAGAGTTCAAAAACATTTTTAATCAGGATCATTTTTAATCAATTTTAATCAGGAAATGTTAAGTATATTTTTCCCCTTCGAATTTCAATAGTTTGAAGTAAAAAACAGATAATCTTAAATATTTTTACTTCAAAAAAGAAAATATATATATATATACATATTGTAATTATTGTTCAATTTATCTTTGGTCGATTTTTCATGATTTATAATTATTACTTATTTTATATAATTAGGAGGCTCTGCCCTCTAAGAGCTATGCTGATCAATTCCCGTCCCGCCTCTAAAAATCATCTAATTTGATTTGCTTTAAAAAAATTATGAAAAGATTGAATTATAATAATAAACCAGTGGCAATCGCCAATAAATGGGTATACATTCTTTTACCGTTTTATGGAATGGGTTTACGGTCGAATGAGCTGCTGTTAATGTAATGGCTGTTTTCGCGTTTGATTAAATAAGATTTAAACGTTTCAGAATCAACTAATTCAAAATTAAATTGGTCAACAGTCTTAGCTTCCCGGTATTTTTTAAAAACGCTATAGAAGGTAATGGTTAATAATTTTTAAATATAACGTTTTACATATGACGTAATTTTCAAACTTTTTTTTTTCTTTTTTTAATATTCACGCGAAAATATTTTATTATAAAAAGGTAGCTATTTTAACTGTCTTATTTTGTTTTTTAAATTTGAAATTTTTGTCCATTTACGAATGTAAAAGCGTATTAATGAATTTATTTTCTTTTGTAATTTTCTTTCGCTTAATATTCACATGTAAATATAGTTTTATAACAGTTTTCAATATTTTCCTACTATTAACTCGTAATTATTCAATTTCATTTGAAAAGTTTTTTTTCTCCCGCTTGTTTGTGATAGTCGCGTGTAAATATTTTTTAATTAGAAGGATATATTACTCTTTGATCATTTGGCAATAATTCAAAACTGCATACATATCAAGCATACAAAGGTGATATCTGGAATCAGCCGTAAATTGACACAGCTGAGCCAGCTGGTGGATGGGGTGATAACACGAATACGCGGGACTTTAGCATGACGTCAAAAAAAAATCGTAATATAAAAATGGAAAAAAATTTTGTACGGAACACTCAGCCCGAGTAAAACTCGCCCTTGACCATTTATTTAAATTTTTCTACATTTAGCGTTTTAAATACTTCGCAGAGGTGATTCTAGATGAATTTTTTTTTTTTCGGAAATTCGCATCGCATTTTCGGGGAGGGGGGGGGGGGGTCGTGAGTTCCCCCCCCTCCAGCGATTGCAATAAATCGACGTTTTCCCGCCATCTTCAGACGAAATCAGCAATATTTTAACAAAATCGGCGATTTATTGCGATCTTTTGCCAAAATCGGCGGTTTTTCCGCGATCTTTTGACGAAATCTGCTTTTTCCAATGATTTTTTAAGTGAAATTCACGCATTTTTCGACGATCTCTAGACAAAATTTGCTTTTTTACGCGATTTTTTTTCTAAAACGGCGTTTTATTCCCGCGATCTTTTGACGAAATCGACGTTCTTTCCGTGATCTTTTGATGAAATCGGCGTATTTTTTCAAATATTCTTTCGACAAAATATTTTTAAGCGATCTTTTATCGAAAACGGCATTTTTTCCCGCTATCTTTTAACGAAATCGATGTTATATCCGCAATCTTTAGATGAAATCTGCGTTTTCCCGCCGTTTTCAAAATAAATCGGCGTTTTACCTGCTATATTTGGTGAAATTGCCGTTTTTTCTGCAATCCGCACAGGAAATTTGCATTTTTCATCGATCTTATGACAAAGTTCGTTTACAAAAACATTGCCGAAATCGTCATTTTCCCACGAAATATTGATGAAATGTATGCTATTTCGGCGAACCTATCACGAAATTTGCATTTCTACGCAATTGTTTTTTCCGCGCGCAAAACCGTACAAGTTGGCAACTATGTATGTGGAACTGATAACCCAATTTCAAATTTTCGGAAGAGGATGCCTTAAATTTTCGGACGAGAATCACCCCTGATACTTCGTCGTCAGTTTCACAGTCAGTTAGGTCTATTTTGGCGAGCGCGGTTTGGCGCATAATTAAACCCATTGTTGTAACTCGTATATAGTTCTAACAATTAAATTTTATCAATTTATCATCTATGGCTAATTAATAGGTAAATACCTTGTAATTTATAACATTGCCACAGGAAACACATGTGTACATATTTTAATTCCACCTTTACAAAGTTCGATAAAAGGGTAAAAATAGTTTTTTTCGAGAATTGTCTCGCGAACCACACAAAAAGGGAGGAGGGGAGCTGTACGCAGATTTATAAACAGACAAGGGCTAATCTGGAGAGTCTTCAAGGGGGGGGGGGGGTTAGAAATTTGGAAACTCCAATTTGATGCATGGGTCGGAGCTAATTTTTTTTTAATGCGGGTCGTGTTTCGTCTACTTTTTTGCTGTGGGTCGGGTTTGGGTCCGGTTGGCTTCCTTTTTTGCTCCTGGTCGGGTTAATTTCTACTTGGGTCGTGTTTGGGTCCAGTCGACTTCTACTCTTTGCTGCGTTTCAAGTTAATTTCTGATTTTTTGTTTTGGGGTCGGGTTTGCGTTTCCAATAATGTTTATCATACTATCTAGATTAGAGACGGACCGAATATTTAGCTTTTATTCCGGGCCGAGCCACGACCTGGAAATTTTGTCCAATGCAAACTTTTAGGAAAAATGAAATAGAGACCAGGCTTGGTCTGGAAGAAAAAGCCTGTCCCCACCCGAATCTCTTAAAAAAAAAAGCAAGATCAGGACACGACCCGGTTTAAAATGAGAAAACCTTACCCAGTCCAAGTCTTGTGGATTTACACTGGCGCGACCCGTGCCAGGCCGTGACGGACCCGAGCTTCGCTCCAAGTTATTTCTTGCGAGGATGCATAATATCACTTTGTAAACCCTTTATTAGCTCAAGAGAGGGACTTCGCCCCCTCCAACCGCCCCTTAGGACCGCCACAGCATACGGGCTGTGTCGATCTCAGATCAAGCGTTTAGCCTTTATAACGGACGGAGCCTGGGCTTGAAAATTTTGGCCCTTGTATACCTCTAGTAGGAAGGAAGTCTACGCCAGATCAGACCTTGAAAAAACAGTGGCTCGATCCAGGCTCTGCAGAAAAAAATAAGACCCGACCCGGTTCTGAAAGTGAAGACCTGATCTAGTCCCAGTATAATAAATTTAAGTTGGCGTGACCCGGGTCGGGTCGTGCCGGTCTCGTGTTTAGGACCAAGAACTTGTCCGTGCGGGCATCTAATGTCGTTCTGCATATCCTTTATTGGGCTCAATAGGCGGGGGAGGGGGGGGCGATCGCCCCGACGCCCTTCCCCCCCCTCCTTAGATCCGCTATTGCAAGCAGATTAAATTTAGTAGCCAATTTCATTAAACTCGCTGACCCTAGAGGCAATATAACGTGAACTATGTATGTACGCATTATGTAATCACCATTTCTGCCAGAGAATTTATATCTCAGTAGACCAGACTCAAATTACGGGAACTCTCAACAATTCCATGTTTCTTTATTACTTTCCAGACACAGCTGATCGATACAGCAGGTGCCCTATTAATGTATTCTTTCCACGTCTCTGACCTACTTTAACAAATATTTTAAAGCATTGCAAGTCTGTTTATTCTTTTTGAAAGATGAGATGTAATAGAGCTTGGGACTTTCACTTTAGGTTTATCTTCACTAACTTTATAATGTATTACTCTCGCTTTTCACATAATCACGTTTACGCTCACAGCGCTTTTAAAAATCATTAATCAAGCACTTCAATATTAAAAACAAGGTAACTTGTTTTTTAAAATTAAACATGCGTTAAGCAATCACCGACTTATTTTCTATCATTAAAGAAATCTTTCTACGTAACTATATAGCAACCGTTATAATGCATTAGTTTTTAGAGAGGATGAAAGGCGGAAAACGTTCTTCATTTCAAAGATATCTATAAATATTAATTTTATAAGAACTAACATTTACTATAAAAGTTAATTAAAAATTCCGAAACTTACTGTATTAATTCAGTTTTAAATTAAAATGACCAAGTTACATACTTAAAGTTGGATTGGTATAAAATTATTTATAGATCTTTCAAAATGATGTTTATTTCTATATTCTAGAGAAAAGTTTTGCATAAAAGCTATTGGGTTTTGTTGTCGCAGAGACCATATCGTCCGTTTTGTTTGGGGATCAAAGAGAGTAGCGGGCTTTGAGCTCTGACACTCTTCCTTGACCGGAAGCTGGTGTCAGGCGGCATCACATTGGCCCGAAGCAGTCCTATCTGATACGTTGAGTACAAGGGCTCCTCGGAGCTAAAAATGATGAAGTGGCTTACCGTATGGTATGTTCGTTTTACACCATTTGCTTCTACATTGTTCAGTACCAAATAATTTCTAAATTTATCACAAATTTAAAAAAAAAACAAAAAAAACAACAAAAGTGGACTTTATAAATTGACTAACGGGACTGGCTAAATAAATCTTTAACAGACTTTCAGAATGATTCGATAGCATTTAATGAAACATTTGAACTACTGATCTAGTTATTAAAGTAAACCTCTAATAATAACTGTTATTCGAAGGAAACATCGTATAGAAATACAGCACAATGAACTTGAGAAGTTTTCGCATTCAGAAAATAAACTTTTTTAAGTTGAATTATCACCTTTTTTTTTTCTTAATTCACTACTGATTGGGAAAAACCTTGAAAACCTTTGATGAGAGCAGCGAAAGAATTTAAGAGTTCCTTAACAAGCAATAAAAAGATAACAATCTGTAGACTGTAGCAGTACGAAAATAGATCGAACAAAAGGATAAGGAAGAGTTCAAAACAAACTGTGACAAAGGAATAACTACATTGAAAGTATGATCATACAATAGAAGATGGTCAAATGATGCGAGACCAGTTGTAAAAAACTAGTCGTTGGGGGCCACCGTAATACTAACCCATCATGGATATGTATATGAAAATAAAACATGTGAAAACTATTTATACAATGCATTACAATTGCAATTCATAAACAAAATTTAAATATTGTTAATATGCATAGTAATATTCTATTAAAGAACTGCTGATTACCGATTTCGACAAATTATATAAAACGCCAAACTACTCAAGTAGTACCGAACTGCGTAAAAGAAACATCCTTATAACTCCAAAAATAATAACTCTACTAACTAACAATTAACTGCGTCGGATTAAGCGTCTCATTTCCAATTAAAATATACCTCTGAGTTGAAATTTGAATGAAATACAGGGTCATGAAAAATCGAAGAATGTGGAAAACAAGATTACAAATATCTCGGCAACTAATTATCCGATCGACTTCGTTCTGTAAGCAAAATGTATATTATTTTATTGCCTTTTACGTGCATTCCTTAGAAAAAAATTCGAAAATTTTTATACGCCTTTCATCAGAACGAAATTTTCGAGAGTCCGAAAAAAAATAGTTCCGGATAATCGAGGTTGCTGATATTAAATAGGCTTCGTCCCATTCTTACTAACTACATACAAAATTTCAAGTCTCTATCTCAATTCGTTCGGGAGATAGAGCGTTTACAGACAGACGGACGGCAAAAATTTTTTTCTAAAAATGTTTTTCGGAATCTCCACTATCTAAAACGTGTAAATCCGTCAAAAAAAATTTTTCGATTTTCAAAACGATTGCAAGACTTACCCTATACTACGTATGATGGGAAAGTAAAAACTAACAGTTACAGATAATGGAACGATAAGAAATGAGTACGTCGAAATTACTCGTCTTCAGCAAAACACAATATCTTAACCCTTTTTCTACCGCATTATGAATTCATGAAAATTTTACATTCTAAAGCTCTTTGCGTAAATTGTTTAAACTAAATTAAAAGATTTACATAATCGTTTAATAAATTTTTGAAGGATTTTAGAAGGATTGAAGGATTTAGAAAGATTAATCAAATTTGAATTTACAGGGATTTTGTGCAATATTTAACTCTACTCAAATCTTTTATTTTAAATTGTTTTCTTAATATTTTGTAGAATCTCAAAAATGTACAAATATGATGTTCTTACAATATAAATATAGAAATGAAATTGAATATTCCGAATTGAAAAATCCCCCTCCCTCAGTGCCAAGAAAGCTGAAAAGATACAAATGCAAAAGAAATCATCCTTTTACAAATATTTTTGTAACCAATATTGCTTTTGGAACAAAATAAAATAATGCATCTAACTCATTCTAAACAATATTGCAAATAATTGACGTATTAAAAAAATTTTATAATAGGTAATTTTTATGGTAATTATAAGTACCGTCGGTAGATAAAGGGTTAAAAGGGATATAGTATTCAGACTATAAAGATTTTTCAAAAAAAAAAAAAAAAAAAAAAAAAAAAAAAAAGCACCGAACAATATTTACAAGAGTTTGCAAGACTCAACACTCAACAGGATAACATTTCAAAGGAAATTAATTTATCTTAAGGGGCTACTTCAGTCATGAGAAAAGATCAGCTCGCTAATGCCTTGGGAAAAATTTATAAAAGATATCTCGAATGCGTTCAATATTTTTAAATGATTCTTTTTCATTGGATAGTTAAGATCGATTTGTACAGAGGCATTTTTTTAAAAGACGATGCTTTTACTTTCGAAATTCGTTCGAAAAATGAAAGTGTCCTCCTTAAAAATATCTGAAAACAAAATCAAATAAAAAAGAATATTGCCCAGTTAAACTGTGGCATTGAGCTCACAGGCTATGCATACAAATTGTACATTACAGCCTTGTATTTTCGTTAATTCCGTTCGAAAAAAAAAAAAAAAAAAAAAAAAAAAAAGGGAAACAGTTCTCCCCTTTCTCCTTTTTTATACTTAATCATTGAACCTCCTAAACTATCAAGTACATGCTTTATCATATTAAAAAACTTATATCCAAAATTCAGAGCAAATCGGATAATTCTTAATAAAAACCCATTTAGCATTTATATAATTTAAGGAGTTATTCTCCTCTTTTATACTTAACCATTAACTTCCAAAACTATTCAGAGATTTGAACGAAATCTGACAATTCTGATTGAAAAATCCATTTATACAAGTTAAGGGGAGGGGCATTAGAACCCCCGTTCCTCCTGTTTATACTTATTCAATGAACATCTAATAACAGCCACGGACTCGCCTCATCAGAATGATCCTATATCTAAATCTTGAACGAAAACTTAATTCTGCATGAAAATCTCGTTTATATCATTTAAGGGGAGGGGCATGAGCCCCCCGTTCCCCCTCTTATACATATCGAATAAACTCTAAAAACTAATCAGGGAAGCGCCTTATCAGGATATACCTATATACAAAATTTCAAGTGGATCCGATATTTTTATCATGAGTTATCGCGTTACGCACGAACGAACATACGAACGTACATACAGAACGGACGGGCACATAAGCTCTCAGGCTATGATAGCCTGTGAGCTAAAAATTAAATAAAGAATACTGCCCAGTTAAACTGAAGGCATTGAGCTCACAGGCTACAAATACTAATTGCACATTAAAGCTTTATATTTTCAAGGGTTAATTCCGTTCGAAAAAAAAAATTAAGAAGGGGAAACAGCTCTCCCCTTTTCTCTTTTTTTATACTTAATCATTGAACCTCCTATACTATCAAACACATGCTTTATCATATAAAAAATCTATATCCAATATTCAGAGCAAATTAGATAATTCTTAATAAAAACCCATTTAGCATTTATATAATTTAAAAAGAGTTATCCCCCTCTTTTATACTTAACCATTAAACTTCCAAAACTATTCAGAGATTTGAACGAAATCTGAAAATTCTGCTTGAAAAACCCATTTATATAAATTAAGGGGGGGGGACATTAGAACCCCTGTTCCCCTTATTTATACTTATTCAATGAACACCTAATAACAGTCACGGAATCGCCTCATCAGAATGATCCTAATCTAAATTTTGAACGAAAATTAATTCTGCATGAAAATCCCATTTATATCAACTAACGGGGGGGGGGGGGGCATTAGAGCCCCTGTTCCCCCTATTTATACTTATTCAATGAACACCTAATAACAGTCACGGAATCGCCTCATCAGAATGATCCTAATCTAAATTTTGAACGAAAACTTAATTCTGCATGAAAATCCCATTTGTATCAACTAACGGGGGGGGGGCATTAGAACCCCTGTTCCCCCTATTTATACTTATTCAATGAACACCTAATAACAGTCACGGAATCGCCTCATCAGAATGATCCTAATCTAAATTTTGAACGAAAACTTAATTCTGCATTAAAATCCCATTTATATCAACTAACGGGGGGGGGGGGGCATTAGAACCCCTGTTCCCCCTATTTATACTTATTCAATGAACAACTAATAACAGTCACTGAATCGCCTCATCAGAATGATCCTAATCTAAATTTTGAACGAAAACTTAATTCTGCATGAAAATCCCATTTATATCAACTAACGGGGGGGGGCATTAGAACCCCTGTTCCCCCTACTTATACTTATTCAATGAACACCTAATAACAGTCACGGAATCGCCTCATCAGAATGATCCTAATCTAAATTTTGAAAACTTAATTCTGCATGAAAATCCCATTTATATCAACTAACAGGGGGGGGGGGGGCATTAGAACCCCTGTTCCCCCTATTTATACTTAATCAATGAACACCTAATAACAGTCACGGAATCGCCTCATCAGAATGATCCTAATCTAAATTTTGAAAACTTAATTCTGCATGAAAATCCCATCTATATCAACTAACGGGGGGCATGAGCCCCCCGTTCCCCCTCTTATACATATCGAATGAACTCCAAAAACTAATCAGGGAAGCGCCTTGTCAGGATATACCTACATACAAAATTTCAAGTGGATCTGATATTTTTATCATGAGTTATCGCGTTACGTACATACATACAGAACGGACGGGCACATAAGCTCTCAGGCTATGATAGCCTGTGAGCTAAAAAGAGTTATGCCCCTCTTTTATACTTAACCATTAAACTTCCAAAACTATTCAGAGATTTGAACGAAACCTGAAAATTCTGCTTGAAAAACCCATTTATATAAATTAAGGGGGGGGGGACATTAGAACCCCTGTTCCCCTTATTTATACTTATTCAATGAACACCTAATAACAGTCACGGAATCGCCTCATCAGAATGATCCTAATCTAAATTTTGAACGAAAATTAATTCTGCATGAAAATCCCATTTATATCAACTAACGGGGGGGACATTAGAGCCCCTGTTCCCCCTATTTATACTTATTCAATGAACATCTAATAACAGTCACGGAATCGCCTCATCAGAATGATCCTAATCTAAATTTTGAACGAAAACTTAATTCTGCATTAAAATCCCATTTATATCAACTAACGGGGGGGGGGCATTAGAACCCCTGTTCCCCCTATTTATACTTATTCAATGAACACCTAATAACAGTCACGGAATCGCCTCATCAGAATGATCCTAATCTAAATTTTGAAAACTTAATCCTGCATGAAAATCCCATTTATATCAACTAACGGGGGGGGGGGGCATTAGAACCCCTGTTCCCCCTATTTATACTTAATCAATGAACACCTAATAACAGTCACGGAATCGCCTCATCAGAATGATCCTAATCTAAATTTTGAAAACTTAATTCTGCATGAAAATCCCATCTATATCAACTAACGGGGGGCATGAGCCCCCCGTTCCCCCTCTTATACATATCGAATGAACTCCAAAAACTAATCAGGGAAGCGCCTTGTCAGGATATACCTATATACAAAATTTCAAGTGGATGGGATATTTTTATCATGAGTTATCGCGTTACGTACGAACATACATACAGAACGGGCGGGCACATAAGCTCTCAGGCTATGATAGCCTGTGAGCTAAAAACGGGCCTTAGTACAAATCGGTCTCAGCTATCCATCGTAAAAAGAATCTTTGGTACTACTTAGTTATCCCGTCAACCAATTTCGCCAAACTATTACAAATCACCAAATAAAAAGCCCAATTTTGCATATTCACATAATTTTTATTTTAAATAGCGAAAGAAAAAATTAGTAAAACATTAATAAAAATACAAAGTCTAAATAAAAATAACTTGATAACATTTTAAACACGTATTTGGTTTCTAATGCCATTGAATGTGACATTCACGGTCAACCATTATTAGCATTTAATCTTGCAATTTGGCGATAGTTTTTTGGTCGACGGGATAACCAAGTAGTATCGAATCTTTTGAAATGCAAATATCTTATTGAAATGCAACCGATATTCAATTTGATCTTGGATGTTTCAATTTCCGAGATTAAATCGAAACATGAGATGTTTTTAAATGTTTTTTGCAGGATTAACATTAGCGAATTTCTCTCTTCGCGTGACTGAAGTAATCTCTTGAATTAAGAGATTAATCAATTATTCCTTTAAAAAAAATAGGGAAAACCCCAGCATCCATTTATATCAGGGACTAACTGAGTATAAATTTTTATTAAATTCCGTGCATTGGTTCTTGAGATAGACCGTCCACAAAATTTGTGTCACATACTGAGAGACGGGCGGGCAGACTCAGACATTTTGTAAAAACATGTTTTTTGAGTATATGATCCCCCAAAACATGCAAATCTGTCAAAAAATCGTACGTAGAAATTTTTTACGAATGCAATACTTTCTTTTGTAAAGATATAAGAAAGTCAAAATTAACGTTAATCTTCCGATAGCCGATGTATTAATTAGAGCATACGTATACAACTTAAAATGCTCTCCAAGTTGAATATTCAGAATGTCCCGCATGCGCATACGTATTAATATATGCAATAAAATAGAGCTCGGCAAATCTTAAACACAGGATAGCTTCTAAGCTTTGTTTTGTAAGGTGTTCATTAACTGAACACGTGTTTGTTATCCGAACATAAAAATATCTCGCGAAAGTATTCGTTAACCGATCACTCACTGACAAATTAGAGTTATAGAATAGACAAACTAAGTACATAAACACTTTTCAATTTATGTTGGAAAGCGTTGAAAGAACTAGGTCAAAGGAATGCATTAATAAACCAAACTCCAAAATGGACATTTTCAACGTGCAGACATACCATGAAATATATTGAGGACGATTACTTTATATCATTATTGTTAGCAATTGGCGAAAGTATTAATGCCCAGAACAAAAGTTATCCTCCACCCCTTCTTGAAAATTAAAGAATGATCAAATTTACATTCATCCTATTACAACGCGGGAACGCTCATTAAGTATTTAATGAGACCTCTCAGTTATCTGATAAATATTTTTGGCCACTCTGACACGGATGACATTTTACATAATTATGCAGTGAAGATAAAAAGGTTTTGATCTAGACTGGCAGAAGTTTTTACACGCATGAACAACTCTTTGTTCCTTGCTCATTTATCAGCTATTAAGAGTATTTTACTATAGTAATTATTTATACAGAGGAATAAAGCTCAGATTGATAATTCAAGTAAAATGTCCTAGTTTTCTGCAAGATAAGTCTATCAAAAAAAGCATGAGTAACTTCTTATTGTTCCACAGTAACCAATTTATAAATGAGCCTCTTCCCATCATAGTTGCCCGCAATTGGAGGCATGGGAAGGAAATTGTATCTCCCTGAATTTTTCCAAACTCAATTTTCTTTCTCATTAAAAGAATTAAGCAATGACGTACAATTTAACCCACCGCTTTATTAGTCAGTTGTTTCTTACATAGCGCCACTGAAATCATTGATACCATATTATATTGGTATATTTTTTTAATTTTAAGCAATATTAATAATTTAATACTAATGCAGTTAATTTTAATACATGTAAATATTAGTAGTATTTAATAGTTTTATGTAATAACAAAATATTAATCTTGATAACGTTATTGAGTATGATACAAACGAAATTAATAATTTGCAATTTATATAATTTTTGCAATTACTAACTAATAATTTTATTGAATTGCAGCATAGAAACAGATTACGTTAGCAATAAGAGGTTTGACATTTTTGGAAATCAAATTCTTGGTAGCTAGTTTGTATTTTAACGCAGGGAAAAGTTTATTTCACCTGAAGGGTTCATTTTGGAAAATGTTCAAAATATAATACTAATACGTACATTCCTCCCCCCCCCCCTTTTAATGTTAATTGTAAAACCACGTGAAACATTAGCTTCTAAAACAAAATGTTTTTTCATTAAGAACGAAAAATTATATGCATATTTCTTTTCCTTTTTAATGTGTAACAAAATTAAAGATGCTTATATAAATAAGAACATAGCGTACACGAGGCGTAGCAATCTGAAGTCCGCATATAAACGTATAATTATCAAGCAAATGACTGAATACATTTTATTTGAAATATTACAATTTTTTGGTTATTAAGTCTTGAATACATTGTTGTCAACAGGGTTGGGTTTCTGACGTCAAATTGATTTTTGACATGACAAGTGTCAGACACTGGTTTAAACCGTCAGAAACTGGTTTAAACTGTCAAAAATGTGTAATGCACTTTAAACATTTTAAGAACAAGACAGAAACATTGAATAAGTCTTAATGATATTTTTTTATTTAAAATTAATTATACTGTAATTTAATAACTACAAAAAAAAAAAAAAATTACTTTAATTGCAATAAAACGTTTTTTGTCTTTGAAACCTATTTTGTCTTTGAAAAATTCACATGTTTTAAAAATTATCTTTAGAGCAGTGTATATGTTCATCAACACTACTAATTTTCATTCTATGAATATAAACATGACCTAGACCCACTATATTTAAAGCTTATTGCTGAAATAAAGAGTTAAAAGTAATAATTATCTATATCCAACAATTTCAAACTCTTAAAATGTGCAGAAAAAGAGAAAATATCATTAGATTTCTTTAAAAAAACCGTTTTTTTTTTTTTTTTTGGAGAAAAAAACCATTTGGTTAAAACCAATTGGTTTAAACCGTGCCAACCCTGATCCTATAGCACATAATCAATTCAGCACATTTATTTACATTCAAATGGTTTCTGAGTTTAGATGAAGCCAAAGTTACAAAATACTCTCTCAATTGGTGCTGTGCTAGCAGGGCTAGCAGATGCATTGCTAGTTGAACAAGTTTGGAGGCAGGCTAAATTTTCAGATTTATGAGAGATTCTTTTCTTCCCCCCCCCACCCCCCCAGAAATGATGATATACAATACAGTAAAAGTGAATTTTTAATATTACATCTAATGTTGTATATGTGCGACAGATGTTTAATGTGAAATTTTACAGATCAGTGTAGTATTTGAGGTTTCTGACGAGGTTTTTGACAAGAGGTTTTTGCCATGACGGTTTAAACCATGGTTTTAACCGGATAAAACCGCACACTGTCAAAAACTTGCCAACCCTGGTTGCCAACTGGGTGATCCAATTCTAATATCTCGACCCCCCCCCCCCTTAATAGCAATATTAACTATTTAAGAACAGATTAAATAAGAGAACATAGGGAATAACAATTTAGCAATACGAAATATTTTGTGTATGTATATTTTTAAACGCCCAACCGGCAACACTACTCGAAAGCGTAGAGAAATGCAATTTTAGATTAATACTCTTAATTTTTAGCTCACAGGCTATCATAGCCTGAGAGCTTATGTGCCCGTCCGTTCTGTATGTATGTTCGTACGTAACGCGATAACTCATGATAAAAATATCGGATCCACTTGAAATTTTGTATGTAGGTATATCCTGACAAGGCGCTTCCCTGATTAGTTTTTGGAGTTCATTCGATATGTATAAGAGGGGGAACGGGGGGCTCATGCCCCCCGTTAGTTGATATAAATGGGATTTTCATGCAGAATTAAGTTTTCAAAATTTAGATTAGGATCATTCTGATGAGGCGATTCCGTGACTGTTATTAGGTGTTCATTGAATAAGTATAAATAGGGGGAACAGGGGTTCTAATGCCCCCCCCCGTTAGTTGATATAAATGGGATTTTCATGCAGAATTAAGCTTTCGTTCAAAATTTAGATTAAGATCATTCTGATGAGGCGATTCCGTGACTGTTATTAGGTGTTCATTGAATAAGTATAAATAGGGGGAACAGGGGTTCTAATCCCCCCCCCCCGTTAGTTGATATAAATGGGATTTTCATGCAGAATTAAGTTTTCGTTCAAAATTTAGATTAGGATCATTCTGATGAGGCGATTCCGTGACTGTTATTAGGTGTTCATTGAATAAGTATAAATAGGGGGAAGAGGGGTTCTAATGCCCCCCCCCCTTAATTTATATAAATGGTTTTTTCAAGCAGAATTTTCAGATTTCGTTCAAATATCTGAATAGTTTTGGAAGTTTAATGGTTAAGTATAAAAGAGGGGAATAACTCCTTTTAAATTATATAAATGCTAAATGGGTTTTTATTAAGAATTATCTAATTTGCTCTGACTTTTGGATATAGATTTTTTATATGATAAAGCATGTCTTTGATAGTATAGGAGGTTCAATGATTAAGTATAAAAAAAGAGGAAAGGGGAGTGCTGTTTCCCCTTCTTAATTTTTTTTTTCGAACGGAATTAACCCTTGAAAATATAAGGCTTTAATGTACAATTAGTATTTGTAGCCTGTGAGCTCAATGCCATCAGTTTAACTGGGCAGTATTCTTTATTTACCTCCTTCCCGTTCCTTTTCTCTAAATCTGACAGCAATAGGCAACTGCTTACTACCTACTCCTAGGCCATGAATAGACCCTGGATATTGCTGAAATATTTCCTAATAAATTCATACTAATTTACATCAAACAAAAAACCATTAGACGTATCGAGATGAAAAGTGAGATTCAACAGAAATATTACAAATATTCATTAAAAGTGGGAAAAAATGTTTGATTGGGTATCTAGTACTCAAACAGTGCATTTGTAAATTGTATTCACAATTCCTGCATTGCACCTGCATCAACTCGTCAATCGTCGCCCACAGAGCAACAGTGACGTTATATTTTTACCTCACCTCCATCAAATGTCGGCACGCACACCTGCGCCCAGACATCACGAGTACAAGAAATATTTCAGAGTTAAACTTGGAAAGAGACAGGAGAGGAAGTATTTTTTTCACCTCTTGGTAACAGTAATATTTTGAATATCTGTTATAATTGCCGAAACGTCAGTGAAGGCTTACTTTGGAGACACGAAATTTTTGCCGAAACGTCAGTGAAGGCTTACTTTGGAGACACGAAATTTTTTTAATTCTGTCTGTCGGTCTGGATGTCTGTCAGTTTGTCAGTCTGTCTGTTCCGCGATAACTAATGCAAAAAACACCCGATTGGCTTGAAATTAAGTGGGTATGTTAGTGAGGCACTGGGATTAAGCTATATAGTTTTTTGTAAGATTTGATTTATTCGTTCGAAAAATATAGAATATTTTATTTTGCGCAATATTGCTTTTCTATGGCAAATCCAATGATTTTTAATTTCTTTTTTCTTGAGAGAAAATGTCACATTTCATTAATGGAATTCAATGATAAATGGATACTGAAATTTGCCGGTTAATTTATTCGTATTGTTTTGAAATTTTGTCTACAAATTTGTCAGATTTTTTGAATTATTACTGTAAATTTTGGAAATTTTTTATATATGTGTTCCAATAATATAAACTAATTTGTTTTAGAGATTTACTTATTTCAAATGTATTTATTTCATTTTCTTTATTTTCTCTTAATGGTTGCTAAGCAACCATTCATCATAATCCTTAATTTTATAATGTTATAAATTTGAATGAAGTCAACGTCAAAACTGATGAATTAATGTGTTTGTATCTTTGTGTATAACATAGACCAGAAAAGAACATAGGCTATGTTTTATTAATTTTATTAACATATTTTCCTTAATAATTCAAAATTTCTTCTTTTTCATGCAGAATCAATAGCGATTTTTTAGATAAAATTTAACCAATTTCCTTTATCGTTGCCAAAAAAAAAAAAAAAAAAAAATCAAAACATGAATTAATTTTTCAACGGCAATAAGTTTCAATTGAGCAATTTCCATTCGAAAAATTAAACTAAGAAAAATAAATATGACGTCAGAATAAAAATAAATGTAGAATTTTGTTAAATATTAAACACGGAAATTTGTTTCATTAATAAGAATTTTTCTGACAAAAATGGGGGCATTATTAGAAGTAAAAAAAAAAATAATTGTATTTTTAACAATTATTTCATCTGATAAAATTGACGTCATAATTGAAATAAAACAGGTTTTTTATAGTAGTCCTAAAAAATATTAGAAACATGGATATCAATAACTCATGAATAATGACGTCATTGCCAAAACTTCAGTGAAGGTTTATTTTGGCTACACAAAATTTGTTGTTTTCCGCCTGTCAGTCTGTCTGACCGCGATAACTGCCACAAAATGCAATCAAAACATATTTTTTTCGGAAACAAAATTGTAAAACCCTAGATTACTGAGTTTACACTTTCAAAAGTTCCTGATACATCAGATTAAGTGTTTGTGGTGGGCAGGTATGTAGAAGTATGAGTATAATGAAAAATGCTTATTAAAACTGTTACTTATCCTTTATAAATAAAAATGTATAAAGAAATACACGATATACGATAACCATTAGCAAATTGATAGAAAGTTACAAATTTAAGTTTAATGAGATTACGGGGGGTTCAGGGGGGCGGAGCCCCCCTGAAGAAATTTACAATGTTATAATAAAAAACAAAAATAATAGATCATGAAAATCTCAGAATATCCTAACATAACTAAATCTTTAACGCTTTTGATGGCTGAAAACTTTTTATTCTTATAAATAATTACGTAATTTGAAAATTTTAAATTAGAGTTTGCAGGAAATTGAATATTACCCAAAGTGTGTTTAAAAAAAATTATGTGCAAAGCTGACGTTGAGGCTCCTGATCTGCAGATTTACTAGTCATTAGGGAGGTGTAGGTGGGGAACAAAAAATCTTTTCGATCTGACACTAACGAGAGGAAAAAAAGTATCTTTCCTATTCTTTAAGAATTAAACTACAGTAGAGCATCGTTTATACGACGCCGAAGGGACTACCGAAAAACGTCGTATAAACGATAACGACGTATAATCGATTTTCACTTCCAAAACTAGAATTAATTTTGTTTTCACTTAAATTTAATGTTTAACGTGATGATTTGCATGAATTTGTAAATTAAACAAACCAAAATAAGCAAATAACCAAAAAACGGGGGAGGGGGGAAGCAATTTAAATATGCGGACCTTTATGTTTCACCGAAAGGTTCCTCATTTGCAGTACATCATTTCCTTTCCATTTAAAGTCAACGATCAAAAACCCTGCGTGGCCAACTAAAAATCGCCAATACTGATAACAGTTAGAAGGATTAGCTATTTGCAACTTAAAACAGGTCGGGAAAGATGACCATCCCCAAAAAAAGAATGATTCCTCCCACAGTGTAATCCTGTTACACGTAAGCTGATTTTTCAGACTGACCGAACTTCGAACCCCAGCCCACATTTTTATAATTTAGAGTAAACACGCTCTTGGTGTCATTCATAGCTGACAAACTCCGTTCGTTCATAAAATATACAAGAAAAATAAGCAAAAATAAACCTATACAAAATTTAAAAATCGACGTATAAACGATTTTGGGCGTCGTATAAAAGATATGTTTTTACATTAAAATGAATAGGAATGAATCGGGACCACATTAAAACGTCGTATAAATGTAAACGTCGTATAAGTGATCGTCGTATAAACGATGCTTTGCTGTAATTTTACACAAACATACGAAGCTAAAATGAATGGAACTTCATCACAGACGATTTGCATTTTTCATGGATATAGGTAAGTTAGAAATTAAAAAAAATATGCTCCAAAACAATTTTCCCGATTCTTTATTAAGAATCTGTATTCGTAAAGGGAAAATTTTTGAAGTTTTTAAGTGCCGCCATTTTGAAACAAGACGGCGGATAAAGCTGCCCAATGACTATCGAGACTAGAGGACGGGCCGATTTCCATTAACGGCATTCGGGGCGGGCCGGGCTCGAGTCTTACTTTCGAAGACTCGGGATGGGCCGGGCCTACTCACTAATCTTTTATGACCGGGTTCAGGCCTCAATTTTTTACCTGGAGTATCGGGCCGGGCCTAACGTATTTTTCCCGTACGAAGCCCAGAGCTTTATAATATATTATCAAGATGGCCTTGCGAAGCTGAGACTGATTTCATTCTTCTTAGTCTTCACGGATTAAAACTAGTCGTTGGGGACCACCGTAATACTTACCCATCATATGTGAAAATAAAACATGTGTAAACTATTTACAAAATGCATCTCAAATACAAAATAAAACGTAAACGTACATTTAAATAATTATAATGTACATAGTAATTTATGCTCTATTTATGAATTGCTGATGAACCAATATCGACAAATTATATAAAACGCTAGATTACTCAAGTAGTACCGAACTGCGTAAATGAAACATCCTTATAACTCCAAAAATAATCATTTTAACTAACAGTTAACTGTGTCAGATTAAGCGTCTCATTTCCATTTAAAACATATCTTTGAATTGAAATTTGAATGAAATACAGGGCCATGAAAAATCGAAGAATGTGAAAAACAGGATGGCAAATATCTCAGCAACTAATTATCCGATCGACTTCGTTCTTTATGCAAAAGTGTTATTTTATTTTCTTTTATGTCCTTCCCTTAAAATTAAAAATTTTGAAAATTTTTACATACCTTCTATCAGAATGAATTTTTAGAGTCCGGAAAAAATAGTTCCGGATAATCGAGGTTCCTGATATTCAATAGGCTTCGTCCCATTCTTATATACTAAGCACATACAAAATTTCAAGTCTATCTCAATTTGTTCGGGAGATAGAGCGTTTACAGACAGACGGACGGCAAATTTTCTAAAAATGTTTTTCGGAATCCAGTATCTGAAACGTAAATCCGTCAAAAAAAATGTTCAATTTTCAAAACGATTGCAAGATTTACCCTTTACTACGTATGATGGGTAAGTAATAATCAGTTCCTGTTGAATCATCCCATATGAAAATTCTTTTCTCGACGTGGCCAAGTCTGTTCATAAATCAGTAAAATTTGGCTTGTTCAAAAATTTTTGCAAAAAAGCATACTTTTAACTCGTCATTATTCGACAATTAAACATTAGAATTTATTCTTTTTAAAGAATCGTAGATTACTAGGCTTATTAAAATAGTTAAACACAAGGGGAAAAAATAATTATGGTGGATTTTTTTTTTTAATTGAAAACTGCAAATTTCTTTTAAACTGTTCATCCATGCAAAATGAATATGTTACAGGCCAAACCCGATTTTAGGCCAAACTAGATTGGCCTAGGCCAAACCGGTCTATCCTAACGCCCATCGGATAAACTAGTTTTTCCTAGGCCAAACCGGTCTATCCGAACGCTCATCGGATAAACTAGTTTTTCCTAGGCCAAACCGGCTTATCCTAACGCCCATCGGATAAACTAGTTTTTCCCAGGCCAAACTAGTCTATCCTAAGGCCCATAGGACACACTAGTTTTTCCTAGGCCAAATTAGTCTGGCCTAACTTTTATAGGATAGACTAGTTTAGCCAGCTGTTTATTAGTCTGAACTAGTTTATCCTAGGCCAAATCAATTTGGCGTGATTTTATTGAATTCAATGACCGCCTCAGCGCCAACATTCTAGTTTGTCCTAGGATGATCTAGTTTATCCTAGGCCAATGTAATTTTATGTGTTTTTAGCTCACAGGTGTCAAAGCCTGAGAAATAATGGATTCGTAGGTTCTGTATGTATGTATGTACGAATGTATGTACATTTGTACGTAACGCGATAATTCTTGATAGAAATATCCAATTTGCTTCAAATTTTGGATGTAGGTTCATTCTGATAAGGTACTTTTCTGATTAGTTTTGGGAATTTATTGTATAAGAAAAAGGGGGGGGGGCGAACGGGAGGCTAATTCTCCACCGTTACGTTAGAGAATGGGTTTTCCATGCAAAATTATCAGTTTTCATTTAAAATTTTAGATATAGGATCTAATATAGAATATAGATACAAGGCGCCTCCGTGATTAGTTGTAGATCTTTATTATTTAAGTGTAAAAGAAAGGGCAATGTAGGTAACCTCCCCTAATTTAGATATATGGTTTTTGGCGCAGAATTTAACGATTTGCTTCAAATTTTAGGTATAGGTTCTTTCTCTTAAGGTGATTCTATGAATAGTTTTGGGTGTTTAATGGTTAAGTATGAAGGGAAAAATAAAGGATTTCCCTCTTACCTAGGAAAAACTAGTTTATCCTATAGCTGTAGATAAACAAGATTGGCGTAGGAAAAACTAGTTTATCCAATTGGCGTTAGGATAAAATAGTTTGGCCCAGGCCAATCTAATTTTGCTCAACATCGGGTTTGGCCGGTAAAAACATTTTTCACTACAATAAGTATAAATGTGTGTCAAGAGACATTGCTTATAACATCAATACAGAAATTTAATATGTCCACCATAGAGACATGATGCATTGGACATGGTGTTTGCTTTTTTTTTTTTCTGCAGACCCGTGCCGTGCTGAGATCAGACTTTCATTTATTATTATGATATTCGAGCCAGATCAGAGCTGAACATAATTTGAAATGGAACAGCGTTTTACATTGAGAAATTAATTACCCGTTGACATATAAGATATTCTTCTCACGGCGTCAAGTTTTCCTTTTCCGTGAAGTCGTAACCGGAAATTCGATTCAAAACGTAGCTTTAATAATATTTTCTCAAAAAACATTGTTTTTATGAAAAAATGGTTAACGCCATTCGATTACATATTTTCTGAGTGAGAATGCCTTTTAATCTTATGCATTTTCGAAAAGCAATTAGTTCATACATGTGTTAGGATGCAGCTCTTTTTGATTTGAGAAAAGCCTTAAGGAATGACAGAGAAATACATTTACAAATCTACATTTTGCTGTCAAAACCACTTTGCACAAGGATAGTAATGGAGCAGTAGTCGGGATCAATATTAAAACAATATTGCCCAGTTAAACTGATGGCTTTGCATTCACAGGCTGTTTACACCAATTGTGTATTACAGCCTTATATTTTTAATGAATAACACTCTCAAAAAATAAAGTAAGAAGCATTACCTTTTCCCATTTCCCCCAATTATACTTAAACACTGAACATCCACAATAAACATCCAATAAACATCCACAACTAATCACGGAGGCGCCTTGTCAGAATGGTCCTATATTTAAAATTTTAAATGAAAACTGATAATTCATGAAAAATCCATTTCAGAATGAACCTACAGCCAAAATTTGAAGCAAATCGGATATTTCTATCAAGAATTGTCGCGTTACGTAGTTACGTACATACACACATGCGTACATATATACAGAATTTACGAGCCCATTATTTCTCAGACTTTGATGCCTGTGAGCTAAAAACACGTGAAATTACATTGGCCTAGGATAAACTAGATCAGCCTAGGACAAACTAGAATGTTGGCGCTGAGGCGGTCATTGAATTCAATAAAATCACGCCAAATTGAATTGGCCTAGGATAAACTAGTTCAGACCAATAAAACAGCAGGCTAAACTAGTCTATCCTATAAGAGTTAGGCCGAACTAGTTTGGCCTAGGAAAAACTAGTTTATCCGATGGGCGTTAGGATAAACCGGTTTTGCCTAGGAAAAACTAGTTTATCCGATGGGCGTTAGGATAAACCGGTTTGGCCTAGGAAAAACTAGTTTATCCGATGAGCGTTAGGATAGACCGGTTTGGCCTAGGAAAAACCAGTTTATCCGATGGGCGTTAGGATAGACCGGTTTGGCCTAGGCCAATCTAGTTTGGCCTAAAATCGGGTTTGGCCTGTAACAAATACAACAATACGCAAGAAAAAAAAAATATGTTAAACATTTACATCTGAAAAGAAGTGAACGTACTTTTTACTTTTCTATGTGATTCCATCTCAGAAGATTTTACTTTTAACATATACCATTATTTAGATTTTTATGGCTCCATTACATGGAATATGGATTAATAATACAAATCTTAACTGAAACATTTACATAAAACAAAAGGTTCATTAAAGATAACATATCATTAAGATAATATATAATTTTCTGTATTGTAAACTTAAAGGGGGGAGGAGTGAGAAATTGATTTACCGTAGCAAGAGAAATTCAAAAAAGCTACTGATAACTATTGAGGGCGATAATTGGGGTAACCCAGTTACTCTAATCTTTAAAAAATGATGGGGTAACTGGGACACCAGCAGGGTTGGGTTTTTGCCGGCAGAAAGTGGTTTCTGCCGTGTCAGTGGCAGAAAGTGGTTATAACCGGTAGAAACTGGCAACAACTGGCATAAAGACATTCTGCGACATAATAAATTAAATATTACTAAAAAAAAATCAGATTAAGTAGTTCATCCTTAAATAATTAGTACTTAAATAATTCAGAATAAATATATGCACACAAATAAAATATTGTGGATAGTTTAAATTAAAAAAAAATTTGATTTTTGAAAAATTGAGTAATGTAACAGATATATATTTTTTACATATCAGGGCTTTAAATTCAATTTTCCAGAGGAGGGGAGACTCCCTACCAGCATTTATAAATGGAGGGGAGTTTAGCTGTTTGGAAGGGAGAAAAAAAAATCTTTAAAACCTACTGTTTAATGTGCTATTTAAAGAATTACACAAATACAGACATGACAAAATGCCGCTGAAGCAATGTTTATTAATAAATTGTTATGCAAAATGAGATTTTTTATTTAAAAAAAGTCACGATTTTATATAGTTCATTTAGTTTTCAAAGGGATAAATTCCCTTCCTGTGCTAATTACTTTTGTTTCATGTCTAATAAACTGTTTTTGGTTCAGGTCAGAGTGTGATTCTGGGTGAAATTTTTTTTTCGGAAATTCACATCGCGTTTTCGGAAATCGTCGGGGGGGGGGGGGGGGGGGGGGGGTCCGCAAGTTACTTCCCCCTTCGAGGGGGATTATCCGCGATCTTCAGACGAAATCAGCGATTTATCTGCGAAATTTTAGCAAAATCGGCGATTTATAGCGATCTTTTGTCGAAATCGGCGGTTTTTCCGTGATCGTTTGACGGAATCGGCGTTTGTTACGACGATCTTTAGACAAAATTTGCATTTTTACGCGATCTTTTCTCGAAAACGGCGTTTTATTCCCGAGATCTTTTGACGAAATCGGCGTTTTCCCATGATCTTTTGATGAATCGGCTTTTTTGGTTAAAATTTTGACAAAATATTTTTAAGCGATCATTTATCGAAAACGGCGTTTTTTCCGCAATTTTTAGACGAAATCGACGTTTTCCCGCGATCTTTAGACGAAATCAGCATTTTATCTGCGATATTTGATGAAATTGCCGTTTTTTTTTACGCGATCCGCGCAGGAAATTCGCGTTTTTTAGCAATCTTTTGACAAAGTTCGTTGACAAAAACACTGAAGAAATCGTCGTTTTTCCACGAAATATTGACGAAATGTGTGCTTTTTTGGCGATCCTTTTACGAAATTTGCATTTCTCCGCGATTGTTTTTTCCGTCCGCAAAACCGTACAAGTTGGTAACTATGCGGAATTGATAACCCAATTCCAAATTTTGGAAGAGAATCATCCCTGGTTCAGGCTGATTTTATGTTGAGTGAGAACACAGAGTCTAAAGTAAATCCCCCCCCCCCTCCCTTTCACACAATCCACTGTAACATTTCAGAAAATTTGCTGCAAATTAAAAAAAAACACCCCTGAAGAATCCTTTGATAAATTTAATGTTTCCCTGCGATCCTTTAAAGAAATTCAAATGCAGGGATGTGTTAAGAGAAAACTGCACTTGGGGCAAAGTTTCAATTTAGTGTTCTTTTTCTTCTTACCGGCCAAAAATGATGTTGGTTGTAGAAAATCAGCGCCCCTAAGTTTCTGCACCCGGGGCGACTGCCTCTTCGCCCCCACCTGCCCCTTTTCACACGACGCTGTTTATATAACGATCCTTTCACAAAATTCACATACTTTCCGCGATGCTTTCACAAAATTCGTGTTTATTCCGCAATCATTTCACGAAATTCGCGTCTATTTCACGATCCTTTCACAAAACTCGTGTTTATTCCGCGATTTTTTTATTTTTTTTAAAAGAAATTCGTGTTTTATCGAGATCTTTTAAGGAAAGTAGAGATATTTTTTTCGCGATTCTTTGAGAAAATTGCCGTTTTTATCGCGTAATCTAACAAAATTTTCTGCGAACGATTGATGAAATTGATTGTGAAAATATGCAATTCAGCTCGTTTTCAAAAGCTATGAAAAATCGGTAATTAGCCCGGAAATTTAGACATAACTATCCAAATTTCGGGGTTGATAAACGATGTTTCATAACTTTTGAAATCGAATGCGTTATTTTTATCGAAATTTTGAAACGGAATTACTCCGTTCTCGTGACTGTAAACCGCACGAAACTTGTCAATTGATCGCGGGGGAAAAAAGTGCGAAATTTGACGATTGGTTGCGGAAAAATAGCGTGAATTCCAACGATTTTTCGCAGCAAAATGTCATTCAGTCGCACGAAAATATCACAAAGAAAAAAGGAAGTTAATCGTAGTTTTAAAATGCAAAATTTTTCGGAAAATTCGGGAATTTTTTTGGGCGGGAGAGTCCCGCCTACGATATTTTTTTGGGCGGGATTTCAAAATTTCGGGCGCGAATCCCGCCCTGAAATTCAAGCCCTGCATATGTAATTTATGTTTAAACAATTTTTTTATACAACTCAATATTTTATACTCAACAAATTAAAAAATAATCTGGGGGCAGAAAGATTAGTAAAATTAGTCCTATGTTATGGAATGCTTCGTGGAAAAAATACTAATAGTATATTTGAGTGGTAATTTGTTTCTTCAATATTGTAAAATAATTGTACAAGATATTTCATTAAATGTTCTTTGTCTATGTTATTTTTTGTGCTTCAATTATTTACTTATATATTTTCACAAGAAATTTCATTGTTATTTATGTAAAAATAATCTGAAAAGTAATTTGTTTATTAAATCAGAATTTTTTGTAAATTTATTTTTAAAAGAAATAGAAATTCAACTGTAAACAATAATATTAATAACTATTACAGTATCAGATTATTGTTGTGAAAGTTTGTTTTTCAAGTGAATGAAAATTAGTGTTTTAAATAAGCAAGGTATGTATTTATATGATCATTTTTAAACGTTTTGATATTTTGAATAACATTCATAATCTTATGTTTTAATTTTTAGCTCAATGGTTTACATATCAAATGTAAGTGTGAATTATGAATCATTGCTGAGTAAAGTTCTTATTTAGTACTGTTTCTTAGTTTCTACCAGTTTTTGCCACTTACTGGCAGAAACGAATTTCTGCCATGCCGGTTTTAATCCGTTTCTACCGCTGGTTTTAACCATCCCGGCAGAAACTTGCCAACCCTGGACACCAGTCTTACATTTGAAACATTAAATAAATATGTATAGATATATCTAATAATATCAATGCAGTTGTATGTCTTATGCTTTAAAAAAAATATAATATTGCTTAATAAATGTACTTACAGTATTTTAATAAAAAAACCGATGAAGTTTAACCACTTAACTGATCAATATTTTTGAAACACTTTCAAATAGCTTTTTTTTTTTTATCCTTTTTACAGAATTTTTAATCTTTTATCACCTGATTTATGAAACAAATTTTTGCTTAATTGAATCAGAAAAATGCTCAGATTAAATAAACTAAAATTAACAGTAAAATTTTACTGGTGAGAATAAAATTATGATTGGAGTATGCATGCCCGTACGTAGTACGGGTAAATCATGATTGGCAAAAGCATGTTGGCCGTACGTCGTACGGGCAAAACACGGAAGCGGTTAAAAAAACTCGTTTTTAAAAAAAGAACCTATCACAGCAAAGACAGAGTTATGACCGACAAGGAAGGTCTCCATACGGGCATACTCAGAAAAATCTGAAAAAAGTACAGAATGCTCTTCTCATATAGTTATATATGTTTATAAAAAAATTTCGGCGGAATCTCCTTATAACATCCGTAAAAAAATAATGAAAATTTTGTTTATTTGGCGATTTATCTCCGGTTGGCGAAAAAACGAAATTTTGAAAAATACGCTTTTACGCTTCGAATACTTTTTAAAGAAAAAAGTTTCTATGGTCAATTTATTTAAATAAGTTTAGTTTAAGTAATTTTAGTTTTGCATTTTTACTTTACTTTAAGTGTAATTTTGTCATATACGTTTATATGTACTTATAACAAAATGAAATTAATATATTTTATCATTTAAAACATTTTAAATTGATTAAAATTGTTCCAAATTGAAAAATACACTGCCCTTGCTTGTATAGAAAACGGTTACTTGGCCGTGAAATGGAGCTTTCTCATTGGTTGGAATAGAGATATTATATAACAAGCGGTGGAGTGCGTTGCAACAAAATGCAATATTGCAAAAGCTACAACACTGCTAAAAATCTGCCATTTTTTGCAGCGTCACTCCACCGCTTTTATAGAAAACGGTCAATTCACCGTGCTATGGAGCATTCTCATTGGTCAGAAGAGATATTCTATAAAAGTAGTGGAGTGACGTTGCAGTAAATGCTGCAGATTTTTAACAGTGAAGTCAATTAAAATCAATTTTCAGATTCGTTAAAATCGTCTGCTTTTGGCGAGGAAATGCACTGCTCGCCAAATCCCGCGTCGCTTTCAGCTTTTCACGCCAATTATTCCAAACTATTTTTTTTTTTTTTTTTTTTTTTTTTTTCATATCTAATAATGTAATTCCGCCGCTAATTTTCACTGATCCTTTATTACCTACATGAGTAGTTAGATTCGTATTTTTTTCAAAAAAATTCTGAGTATGCCCCAATGGAGACCTTCCTTGTGAGTCGATACACGTTGTTTTAAATAGTAAAGATTAGGGGGCATTGTTCACAAAAGCTAAAACTTAAAAAGCATCAATGTTTTATATTATATAAACAGCCTATGGCCCAGTTACCTCGCAAAGTCCAGTTGCCCCAGCTAACCTTACATAATTAACAACGCATCTAAAAATTGACTTTCGAATTATAGCAATCGAATTGGTCAGTTGGTACAAAGAATCATTTGCTATCAACCGATATTACTTTAACTAGGAGACATTCTACTAAACCATCAACATAGGAGTACACACTAATGTTCATGTAAATAACCTAACAAATTTAGCATCTCTATCGATTTACTTTTCACAGTTGTTGGCGGTAAGGAATGATAAAGGCCAAACAGGCAACAGGGAGTGGTTCGAGATAAAAGCAGGCTATCTTTATGGATGTGAAAATTGAAGATGCTTGGAATAAAGTAGAGTCGTTTAGATAAATAGAATGTTTATCTTCACGTAACTTCTATTTTAGAATGCTGATATGATTCAAATTAAGGTGGGTGCGCTATCTTTTGACAGTCACTTCTGTAAAATTTTCAAGTGATGTTACACTGATTAAAAAAAAAGGACATTTTTATCAATGTGAAAAACTAGTCGTTGGGGGTCACCGTAATACTTACCCATCATGGATATGCATAATACAGGGATGGGAACTGCAAAAAAGCAAAAAGACTGAAAATACGCGTGAACAAAAAATTGCACCATATTGTACTCACACGCGCGAATGAAAAATTGCACCATATTGTATTCACACGCACGATTGAAAAATTGCACCACAAGTAAGGGGGTACTTTTTGTTTAATGAATAGGTGTTATCAGAAGTTACATTCACTTTGGAAGATTTGAAACAATCAAAAAAAGATTGTGAAGCAGGAAAATCTGTTTTTGGAGCAGCAAAAAGAATAATTTGGAAGCAGGAAAGATAGTTTTTGGAACAGAAAAATTCTATCCACCGGGCATTAACTTTCTTTTCTTGCCCCTTTGGCGAAATTTGCCGTTTTTTCGCGATCTTTTGACGAAATGTGCCGGTTTTTCGCGATCTTTTGACGAAATGTGCCGGTTTTTCGCGATCTTTTGACGAAACTTACCGTTTTATCACGATTTTTTGATGAAAATTGTAGTTTTTCTCGAATCTTAACAAAATTTGTCGTTTTATCACGATTTTTGGACGAAATTTGTCGTTTTTTCGCGATTTTTCGAGGAATTCTGCCTTTTTCAGGATTGTGTAACAAAATTAGCCATTTTTTCGCGAATCTTTTGGCGAAATTTGCAGGAAATTATTCGTTATTTCACTATTTTTTAGCGAAATTTCCTTTTTTGCGATTCGTTGACGAAATGCACATTTTTTCGCGATCTTTTGACGAAATGTTCTTTTTTTGCAATCTTAAAAAAAAAAAAAATACCTTTTTTTGATAAAAATTTACCGTTTTTCGCGAATGTTTCGACGAAATTTTCCGTTTTATCA
The DNA here is from genome assembly GCA_964019185.1 of Maratus speculifer. Taxonomy (NCBI): domain Eukaryota; kingdom Metazoa; phylum Arthropoda; class Arachnida; order Araneae; family Salticidae; genus Maratus; species Maratus speculifer. Next base: position 42,178,681 of record OZ025290.1, read on the forward strand.
CGATTTTTGAACAAAACTTGTCATTTTTTTCTAGGAAAACAGACTTTTTTTCGGGATTTTGTAACAAAACTAGCCATTTTTTCATGAATTTTTTTACGAAATTTGCCGGAAATTATTCGTTATTTCGCGATGTAACAAAATTTGCCTTTTTTGCGATTCTTTGACAAAAATTACGCATCCATTTTTTAGCGTCCCGTCGCCGATTTTTTGTATATTTTACGCGCTATAGCGCGTCCGCGGCATCCCTGTTACATATTTCTGAAATCCGCAGAAAAAGCGGAATTTTTGGGCTGAAAAATCTGAAACTTATCAAAATAACAAAAAAGCGGAAATCCGCCAAAAAGCGGAAAATTCCCATCCCTGAAATATAATATGAAAACAAAACATGTGTAAACTATTTATAAAATGCATTGCAATTCCAAAACAAAATTTAAACGTATATTTAAGTATTTTTAACATATTTTGATGTCATGCTCTATTAATGAATTGCTGATGAACCAATTTCGACAAATTATATAAAACGCCAAACTATGCAACTAGTACTGAATTGCATAAAAGAAACATCTTTATAACTCCAAAAATAATAATCACATTATTAACAGTTTGTTTCGTCGGATTAAGAGTCTCATTTCCAATTAAAATATATCTTTGAATTGAAATTTGAATGAAATACAGGATCATGAAAAATTGAAGAATGTGGAAAATAGAATCAAATATCTCGACAACTAATAATCCGATCGACTTCGTTCTTTATGCAAAATTTGAGTTATTTTATTGCATTTTACGTCTACACTTAAAAAAAACATTTTTGTATACCTTTTCATCAGAACGAATTTTTCGAGAGTCAAAAAAAAAAAAAAAAAAAAAAAAAAAAATAGTTCCGTATAATCGAGGTTACTGATATTAAATAGGCTTCCTTCCATTCATATATACTAAGCACATACAAAATTTCAAGTCTAGCTCAATTTGTTCGGGAGATAGAGCGTTTACAGACAGACAAACGAAAAACAATTTTTTTTTTTTTTTTCTTCTAAAATTACATTTTTTTGGAATCTTCAATATCTGAAACGTGTAAATGCGTAAAAAAAAAAAATTTCGATTTTCAAAGCGATTGCAAGAACCCTATAGTACGTATGATTAATAAGTAAAAGAGGGTGAATACTATTATGCTCTACATTTTTTTTTAAACATACAACTACTATAATTTAATGTGTTAGGGCAGTAATCAAAATATGCTCCTCTTTTAAACATTACTTTTATTTTTTAAGTTTGAGTGAGGTTCGAAACATTTAATATGCAATGGATGAGAAAAATTAAAGAGGATACTTCTCCATTCCTTGTTGTCGATTGCGAAATTACACATTAACTTATGAAAAAATTAGATGAACATGTATGATAATATGATTCAGTAACGGATAGTTACTGAAACACCGTTTCCACATTAGAAAGTAAATATTCGATGCTGACAGCGAGTTTAAGAAATTGTTTTCTTAAATTATTTTTAAGAGGGCAAAAATTGAAATTTTTGCTAAAGTAGAAGTTTTAAAGTTTAGAATGCTTGACACGTGAAGCGGCTTTTAATGAAAGCGGGTATTACACGAGCATATTTTATGCGGTCGGAGCACAATATATTTCTAATTGGATCCCAAAAATCCCTTAATATTAAAAAACAATACGTACGAGTTGATTTATTCTTTTTTTTGCACAAAGCGTAAAAAAAGCAGCATGTATCAAACACCAAAAAAGAAAAAAAAAAATGAAAAGTCAAATATGAGGAAAGCATTCAATGAGTATTAGGGTGTGTACAACTGAAAACAGGGAATTGGCCGAAACTGTTATACTGGTAAAAGACGACACGCCATTAATGAATTGGCAAGACCTAACTAAGAAGCCAACTTTCATTAAATACAGTTAGAATAAAAAATGGAAAAACTCCCTTAGACTAAGCGAGAACATGATATGGAAACTTCAACAGTCGGCTGAGCACGAATAGAGAGCAGAAAAATAACTTCAACAAATAAATAGGCATTCAAGGGAAAGACAATGCAAGAACTGCGTGCATGCTTTTCGGCAGTATCCGTCACGCCCTGTTGCCAATGTTTGACAGCTATTCAAAGAGCAAAAAAAATCAACTTTCTTGCGTTTTGCAAACGATAAACCTTTATTTTACAACAATAAGAAAAAAAAACTATAGCATTTAATTAAAAGGACACAGTATCTTTGAAACCATCGCGTCAACTTTGAATAATACTGTAATATGGCCCAATACTTAATACCAAAAATTTAAATTACAAAATTCTTGTAGAACAGCCTATTTTATTACAATTTTTCTTTAATTATTTAAAAATCCCTACTACTTTTTTAAATATGAATATTTTTGCTTCATTTTTTTCCCACATTCATTAGAATATATTGCATAAAAATGTGCATGGATTTTTAGATGTATGAGATTTTATATTAATTTTTTTTTCTCTCGTGTATATTAAAATAGTGAAGGAAATACAACAATCTTAAAATTACGGATGGGACGAATAGCGATTTGGCCGAATAGCCGAATACCGAATATTCGGCCAAATTTTAGGCTGAATAGCGAATATTCGGCGGCCGAATACTAACTTTTTTTCCAATAAAGAAAACAAATTTTGATTATATATAATTTAAAAAATAGGCACTCATTGATTAATAAGTATTACTCTTAAATGTGCTTTTAAATGTATTCTGAAATTTGAAACACTTATTTTAACACACAAAAAATTATGAAATTGCATTATATTCTTTTATTTTAATATACATCAAATTGATTTTCAGTAAGTCAGGATGGTAAAATATTTCCATTAAAATATGAATATTGTATTTCACTTTTACTATCAAATGATACTTTTATCTTTTCTTGCATCCAAAATTAATAATATTCTTAATATCTCTTTCTCAGAATTCACAAGGAAATGTTTTCTGAAGTAACCTTTAATGAAGTAAATTTGATCATTAAGAGTTTGTGTCCCTAATAATAAGCAAATTCGTAAGAATGAGACTGTTTGGAAATCATTTGTCAATCTTTAAATTACAAATTACGTTAAAGCAAAAGATTATGCTTAAAGTAAGTAGAATGCATATGTTAACAAAATCTGACATTTGAATCGGCACATACAATATTCTACTTATTCAACAAACATTAAAAGGATAAACAGAAATTGATAACAACATAAATGAAGGAAGATGTAAATTAAAAATATATACATAATAATGTTACATATTTAAGCCAGTAACTATGCAAATTATTTAAAAGTGAAAACTATAGAATAAAAAAAATATTTTGTTCAGCATTTAGAATTTATGTTTAAATATTTATAAAACCATCTTCATAAAGCAAGTTGTGTCATCTAATGTATATCTTGTTTGACACCAGTTCTGTTTTCAGATGTATTGTTGTATTTGGAATAGTAATATTTGATATTTAATTTTGAAAATAAATCTTCGTTAATACACCTAGTGAATGAATTTTTTCATTTCTCACTTCATAGAAAATAAGTTATGAATTTCATAAGAGCCTTTTTTACATGTGCAAAGAATTTGCAGACATTAATAAATATTCGAGTGTTTTAAAATAAGGTAGTGTTTCTTTTTTTTTTTCGATAAGTGTTTTTAATATCTTGAATTGTAACATTTTCTAATGAAGACATTTCCTGTACAATTAAATCTCCAACTTGGACAGCATTTTCTAAAATATCACCAACCTTTATAGGAAATACAGAAAGGCTGTATATTTTTTAGTAATCTGAATAACTGTTTTTCAAGTAAGAATGAGAATGACTTCATAAATGAAGTAACCAATTTCGATTAGAAGAAAAAAAAATTGCAAGAACTATCAAGTTTTTCGATAAGTGTTTTTAATATCTTGAATTGTAACATATCATTTTCTAATGAAGACATTTCCTGTACAATTAAATCTCCAACTTGGACAGCATTTTCTAAAATATCACCAACCTTTATAGGAAATACAGAAAGGCTGTATATTTTTTAGTAATCTGAATAACTGTTTTTCAAGTAAGAATGAGAATGACTTCATAAATGAAGTAACCAATTTCGATTAGAAGAAAAAAAAATTGCAAGAACTATCAAGTTTTTCGATAAGTGTTTTTAATATCTTGAATTGTAACATATCATTTTCTAATGAAGACATTTCCTGTACAATTAAATCTCCAACTTGGACAGCATTTTCTAAAATATCACCAACCTTTATAGGAAATACAGAAAGGCTGTATATTTTTTAGTATCTGAATAACTGTTTTTCAAGTAAGAATGAGAATGACTTCATAAATGAAGTAACCAATTTGGATTAGAAGAAAAACAATTGCAAGAAATGAAATTCAAATCCTAAATTTATTTGGCAAGATATCTCACTATTCGGCAAGATTTCAGCAATATTCGGCGAGATATCTTTAAATATTCGGCTATAGGTATTCGGCCGAAGTATTCGGTGAACAAGCCTTCAATATTCGGTCAACCGAATATTCGGCAAAAAGGCCGAATACCGAATAGTAGCCGAATATTCGTCCCATTCCTAATTAAAATATTTTTTTTAAATAACTATAAACTTTAATGTTAAATCTATGCACAAAAACGTTAAATACACCATGAAGAACAAGTACAAAAATCAAACCTTTATCTAAATTAGCAAAAAAAAAAAAAACACCCTTAGTAATTTTCGAACAAGCAAATTATAAGAATAGGAACAGGGTGAAAAATCCGTTTAAAGGTTTCCATTTGTATGGGAATTGCGCCGATTCTATTAACAAAATGTAGATTATCTCGCGATCAGAGTTGTATAATATAGACGCACGCACGCAGTGCGCAGAAACTTTTAAGACCTTTGCAGAAAAATTTTTGGAAAGAAATGATTTTTATTTTTGGAACTTTTTTTAAGTACCAAAAAATTAAAAATAATCCCCCAATTTTATGTACGATTTATTTACTGTTAGTTTACTATTATAAGCAGGGCTGATTTTCAAGTTTCCCAAAATTTAAGGCATTTGATGCTGAAAACTTTAAAAATACATCAGTCCGATATTTTTTACACCAAAAATCGCGAATTGCGACAAAAGGTTGTCGTAAAATATCAATTTCTTCAATAAAATACAAATTTCTTCAGAGGATTGTGAGAAAAATACGAATTCCATCAAACGACCTCGAAAAAATCAATAATTTTAACAAAGAATCGCGTATAAAAAAGCACATTTCAACAAAGAACGGTAATTTCGACCGTGAATTGCATAAAAACGGTAACTCCGTTCGTGAATTGCGTAAAAAACGGTAATTCCGTCCATGAATTGCGTAAAAAACGGCTAATTCTGTTCGTGAATTGCGTAAAAACGGTAAATTCACCCGTGAATTGCGCAAAAAACGTGAATTTCGTCCATGTCAAAATATAATACGTAACTTTATTAAACATTAATTTTGCAGAAAGTTTTGACCTAATATTTATGTGCGCAGAAAGTTTAGTTTTATACAAGTCTGCTCGCGATATAATTGTCTTATAGGTAAAAATGAGGTGTCAAAATATTCACAATTAAAAAAGCTTTCAGCTATTGAAAAAGAAAATCTATATTTTGACCAATTTCAAGGTACCGACTTCCCTTAATCAACTAATAAATTGAACATACATATTTAAATACTACTTTGTCTAATTTTTAGCTTTCAAAATGTTTCACTGTTGTAGCCAGGACCCGACTATCAAGTTTCTCTGACCAGAACATTTTCAATTTTTCGTGCCCCCTTAGACTGGTTGTATTACTGGTATTAGTTTTTTCCACATATTACAGAAAGACGCGAAACAGTCAAATAAATTAAATTTCCCTGAAAATTTAAAAACGGTTCCAGAAGTAATAAAATACTTTCCCCTAATATTAAAATGTACTTTTAAGCCTATATTGAGATATACTTTTGTCGTTTCATCATATTAATATCTCAAATATCATATTTTTCATAATTCCGATTTTTTAAATGGAAATTTAGGTGAAATTGTGAAAAATTTTGGTGCCCCTCAGAAATTTTGTGCCCAGGGCACAGGCCCTGGGTGCGATAATCAGGGCCTGGTTGTAGCTTTATAACTAATTTGCATATTTTGTCACGCTTTAATTGGTGCATTAATAAATCCATTGTTTCAACTGTTATACAATTGTACCAGTTAATATTTTGTGATTTACTACCTGTGGCGAAATAACTAAAAAATGCCTCAAAATCAGTGTATTTAATCACCAAGTTCTAAAATCAAAATATGTTGTATTGTCATCGAAAACTCACTTGTGAGCGTAATTTTTTGCAATTCTAGCCTGTCAGGAATTGAGTTAAAAATCTAATACAAATTGCCATCTTTACATGCAAAAATCAGGTTGAATAAAAAGTAGGAAAGATTTGTGATGCAAAGTGCTTAATAAAAAGAATATTGCCCAGTTAAACTGATGGCATTGAGCTCACAGGCTACGCATACTAATTGTACATTACAGCCTTGTATTTTCGTTAATTCCGTTCGGAAAAAAAAAAAAAAAAAGGGGGAAACAGCTCTCCCCTTTCTCCTTTTTTTTATACTTAATCATTGAACTTCCTAAACTATCAAGTACATGCTTTATCATATTAAAAAATCTATATCCAAAATTTAGAGCAAATCGGATAATTCTTAATAAAAACCCATTTAGCATTTATATAATTTAAGAGAAGTTATTCCCCTCTTTTATACTTAACCACTAAACTTCCAAAACTATTCAGAGATTTGAACAAAATCCGACAATTCTGATTAAAAAATCCATTTATGCAAGTTAAGGGGAAGGGCATTAGAACCCCCGTTCCCCCTGTTTATACTTATTCAATGAACACCTAATAACAGCCACGGACTCGCCTCATCAGAATGATCCTATATCTAAATTTTGAACGAAAACTTAATTCTGCATGAAAATCCCGTTTATATCAATTAAGGGGAGTGGCATGAGCCCCCCGTTCTCCCTGTTTATACTTATTCAATGAACACCTAATAACAGCCACGGTATCGCCTCATCCGAATGATCCTATATCTAAATTTTGAACGAAAACTTAATTCTGCATGAAAATCCCGTTTATATCAATTAAGGGAGGGGGGGCATGAGCCCCCCGTTCGCCCTGTTTATACTTATTCAATGAACACATAATAACAGTCACGGAATCGCCTCATCAGAATGATACTATATTTAAATTTTGGACAAAAACTTAATTCTGCATGAAAAACCCTTTATATCCATTAAGGGGAGGGGCATGAGCCCCCCCGTTCCCCCTCTTATACATATCGAATGAACTCCAAAAACTAATCAGGGAAGCGCCTTATCAGGATATACCTATATACAAAATTTCAAGTGGATCCGATATTTTTATCATGAGTTATCGCGTTACGCACATACATACAGAACGGACGGGCACATAAGCTCTCAGGCTATGATAGCCTGTGAGCTAAAAACATGTTACAAATTTCAAAATCAAATTGCCATTATATATTATCTGAAGTATGGGTAACGACAGCACGGAATCTAAGAAAGGCAAAATTTTGGAATATATATACGTCTGGTCCGCAGTCTAGGCTTTTCAAAACCACAATAAAGCCAGTCCTAAAATTGAATGTTAAACTGAAATTCAATAAAAGCTAGTTTTAAAAATTCAAATCCCCCTTTTATCGGAAAGAGGGGGGAGGGGGCAGAGCTGGATATAAACATGAAAGAAGATGAAAATAATTTTTCGCCCGAAGTTCATATAATTTTTTAAGAGAAAAAATGCGAAAGCATGAAATTTTAAAATTAGTCGTATTTATTATTTTTTAAATGTTTTCTCTATCTATTGGTACACTTGCATCGAAAAAAAAATCTGCAAAACTGGCTTTATCCTGTACTTCTGCTATTGTGAAATCTTGGTTTACAATTAAAATCAATGGACATAGGTTATTCGCGATTTCCCGAAATTTGATTTTCTGGATAAGGCAAGTTTTGAAACTCATGTCCTCATGTACTTCCAAGGAAAAAGTAAACTAATCGTTAGAGGCCCACCGCAATACTTATCCATCATGGATATGCATAATATAAAATATGGAAATAAAATGCGTAAAATTTAATTTGTAATGCAATTCCAAAACGAAATTTGAACGCATATTTCTATTATTTTTAATTGCTCTATTACGGAATTGCGGACACTACATGATTATTCCGTCGACCAATTACATAAATAACCGAAATATTCGCAAAATTATACAAATTTTAATAATTTTTATTTTAAATAACAACAAAAACAAATTAGTAACAAAATAAATGCTTCATCTGTGCGTAATCAGGTCTGGTTTTAATATTTTTTAGCGATTTGTTTACTTAATGAGTATTGTTCCGGATATAATATATATTGCTTGTATCAGGCATGATACTCAACGGCGAATTATATTCGATTTTAAATATTATAAAATGACTATATATATAATTAAATAAAACATTAAAATATTCTATACATCAAAAAGTAAGAAAAATACGTCGAAGTTAAAGCATTTTGAACACATACTTTATATGCTGAAAAAAGAAAACGCGAGAAAAGCGAATTTAAACCTTGCAACTCTGAATCACTTAGAAATATTGGATGGAGGGAAAAAACCTTTCTCACATTCATATCTTCATCCAACTTCGCCAAAATATCAGATATGCCTAATCTAACTACATTTTAAGAAAAAAATGTTATTTTAGTCGTTTTTTACAAAATGAAGGATCGATCTAAATAAAATACACGATCTAAATAAAACTATCAATAAGAAAAGGAAAAAACAAAGTGAAATATTAAAAAAAAAAAAAATGATAGACGGCATGGAAAGAGTATCAAGATTATCTGAATTGTAAAAGATACTGAACTATGATAGCGGAACACACATAGGATGAAGTCAATGAGAGCAGGGAGGGGTTTTCTCTCCCAGTCTAGACACCGGCCGCCACGAGCAGACATTTTGTCTGCTAGATCAATGCTGCTTCAGATGCGCACGCAAAGCAACCACAGGAGTCCCAGTAACTAATTCGTCCTCGGCCGTTACAATAAATCAAATAGGCTGTTTAAAAAAAAAAAAAAAAAAAGTATCGAGGTCGTTGTCCTCTTTTATAAAAATATAGATAAGCTATTGCTCAAAGACAAAACTAAAACATACATAATAGATAATAAACGATCGTGGAAATATTGTTAGATACAATGCTGTTATAAGGGCTTACATGTAATTTAAAACAAGGTCGGTCAAATAGAGGAAGTGTGTGGGTGGTGGTTTGGGGAGGGGGGGGGGGGGTTACATCGCACGCGATTTTCAAATAAAGGAATTTCGTGCAACAAGAATGCACAAAATTCCGGTCTAAACCATGCATACAGATAAACTGAAAAAACAATTAAACATTTGGGGAGGAGGATAAGAAGGATTTCAAACAAGGAAGATGAAACTGCAAAACATTAGTAACAAGCCGACTATAGTATCACGTTATTTTACAAAATCTACATAAACGTAAAAAATAGCATTACATAGGAGTGTAAAAATATAGGTACCAGCGGGAAGTCTCATCACTAAATTCTATTAGTTTACTTCGCTCAATTTTTACTAGCATTCTTACAAAAACAAAACAGACGAAAAATAAAATTTTGAGATGAGAGACTGCCCGCTAGCGTTCTAAATTTTTACACACCTGTATTACAGCATAGAAATCAGATGTTAAAATTTTCGTACTGACTTTTGCCCGTTAATGTTTCACATTTCATAATTCGGCAGGTCTGTGCAAAAATAAATGAAATTGAGTGAAATGAGTTGGCCTGACTAAATTTAAAATACGTCCAACATTATCCTGCTTTTTATTATTATTATTGTTGTTGCTTGTGTGTTACTGCAAATTTTGAAGTGTAGCATTTTTCAGATAAATGTTCGAGTCATAAAATAATATGAATGCTCACTTAAACCAGCGATCGTCAACCTTTCTTCTGACCTCACGTTCTACTAAATTTATAAATTTTGATTCCGCGAACTGTTAATTTTTTAAGCCGTAAATATATTTGCAAAGTAGTGAAAAGAGAACTTTCATTTTATTAAAATGGTAATATTAAGGAAACATTTCAATTAAAATAAAAAGTTATAAATTCTTACTTAAATATAGCACATTTTTAGTGCGGTTGTTTGAAATGAATTCGTGGATTTTTTGGTGCTAATGACGTTATTGAGAGCGAGAAAGTTATTTAATTTTAAGAAAATCATAAAAGCTCGTTTAACCGCAACAGTTTTTATTTTATTTATTTATTTTTTGTTAAGTTGTGTAATTGTAACAAAATTAAACAAATTTAATGATTACAAAATAATACACTCATTTAAGCGCACATATTTAGTGAGATTTATTCGAAATCCATTCGTCGGGAGAACTTTGTTAATCACTTTAAGAAATTTTGCGGAAACATAAGCAATCTACTTTAACAACGAATCTCGCGATTCCCAGAGATAGAAAAATTTCACTACAAATAAAAAAAATCTGCATAGCGACCTTTACAAAATCTGAATATTATGTATCATATATTGAAATGACTGTTCCTAATTTTCCTAAAATTAAATAAAAAATTGGTCGTTAATTAAAAAATTTGGACATAAAAATACCGCGAATTTTGTTCAAAAATTACGATAAAATGCTAATTTCGTCACAAGATCGTAAAATAACTACAAATTTCATAAGATCTCAAAAGAACAGCAAGTTTCGTGAAAAGATCGGAAAATGAACATACATTTCGTCTAAAGATGGCAAGTAACCAAAAATTTCGTCGAAAGATCGTTAATCAACCACAAATTTCGTTAAAAGATCGCAAAACAATAGAAAATTTTGGCAACAGATAGCACAACACCCACGAGTTTCGTTAAAAAAAAAGGGCGAAATAACCGTGACTTTCGTTAAAACTAGCGAAATAACCGCGATTTTCGTCAAAAAAATAACACAACAAAAAAGTCCCCACAAATTTCATTAAAAGATCAGGAAATAGCCGCGATTTTTGCCAAAGGAACATGGGGAAAAAACCCTTCAATTTTCGTTAAAAAAAGCGAAATGAACGCAAATTTTGTCAAAATCTCACGAATTGAATGTAAATTTTGTTAAAAAGATCACAAAATTGCAAATTTTATGAAAAAGTTGCAAATTGTCATAAGATCACGAAAAAAGCGCAGATTTCGTCAAACGATCGAAAAACAATCGCGGAATAACTGCAAATTTTGTTAAAAGGAAAAATAACAACAATATTCTTTAATAGATTGCGAAATAATCTCAAGTTTCATCAGATCTCTAAAAACGCAAATTTCATAAAAGATCACTGAAAAATGCAAATTTAGTCAAAGTACCCCCCTTAACACTCATTACTAGAAACGAACTCCTTCCCTTCCCTCACTCTACTGTAATCTTCAGAAAATCTGCTGTGAATTTTAGATTTTTTCCACTCAGAATTACCCCTGCCATATATACAAGATCATAATTTGAGATCCATTGGAAAAATAAATTTTTTATACTTTCGGTAATATAGCATTTACGTATAACATATCATAAAACTTTGGGGGGAATTTTCATGTGGATTGGGGGGAAACGTTGGGAGTAGGAACATTTTCTGCACCCCTGCATTTAAGAATGTACGTTCCTTATGCTTACGGTAATATAAACTATAGTAGCAAATGTAGACTATAAGTTAACATTTTTGTACATTATGTATTAATTAAGCATTTTATTTCATTTGCCTATGAATAAATTAGGGCTGCGGAGTCGGTAGGGAAATTTTGACGACTTCGACTCCTGGTTGACTAGTATACTAGTGTTGATGTTTGTTAAAATAAGGGAACGCAAGAACAATAAAGCAACATTTTCACTATTTCGGTATTAATTCAGTTCCTCGGAAGAAAAAAAAAAAGGAGGGGGGATATTCCGTCTTACTGATTTTTCCAACTTGCATCCCACATACCTGAAAAATCCAACTAGCGAAATCTAAAGAAAAAAATTTTAGGGGAAGACTGTACAATAAAACCAGGGTTGCCACTCTAATCTTGAAAAAAAATTCCCTGTGTTTTCCATGTACTGCAACGCGTTTATTCTATGTTGAGTGCGCAAAAAATAGGCGCGCCGCCGCCAAGAAGTGGGTTAAAACTCAGTTTACCCAAATGGGCGAATTTATTTGGATATAGTAGGGAAAAAATTCCCTGTGTTTTCCAGATTTTTTAGGATTTTTAAAAAATTTCCTGGATTTTCCCTGTTTTGGGAGGGGATTTTTAAATTCCCTGCGTTTTCCCGGTTCTCCAGGTGGCGTGGCAACCCTGGAAACATTACTTGTAAAATCAGTCAAATTTATCAGAGTTGCAGTTTATATACATGCTACAAAACAACAAAACTATATATTCCACTTACTGATGCGATTTGGATATTCACACTTCTGGAACATTAGCAATAGAAAGTTATTGGTTTTTTACAAGCCAGTTTCGTTACCAAAAGTAATTTTTTCTTTTTCATTGTTACATGCAATGTTTTTTCTATGCATTGGTATATTTATTACTTCATTCTAAATTTGTGCAATCTTCAGAAACTTGCATTTCTGAAAAACTCAAATGATGAACGTAGATTTCGAATTTAAAATTTCGCAAGCGCAAAACTTACAAACACGCTGAAGTAAGTAACACACTGACACCGATAATATTCTTTTAATTAAAAGTACCGACGCCAAATTAAACACGTGGGGACCGACAACAATTGATGCTTTTACTTCTCCCTCCTTCGAAACTAATTTTAGACTCTTGTCTCATTCTGATAAGACTGAGGAATTTACTCCCCATCCTCTCGAAACCCCGGCACCGTCTGATTCCGTGCTTTTCATATTCCTTTCGTGTAAGGTTAGCATCTACTCACCAACACATTAGAACACGCAACATTCCGATGTTCTACAATGATAATATACTGAACTAAAATCGTGAGGGACTATATACGGGTTAAAACTCGTTCCACAATATTTTAAAAATTCATAAAATCCGTTGTTACGATAACAGGGGGCGATTGTGTTTTCGGGTTTCTGGAGCCACTGATATTTTATACCAACTAATATTCTACTTATTTGATCGCAGAATTTATAAAGGCAAATATTACAATAATCCAGAAACAATCATAAAAGATTAATCACGTGACTTGACAAAACTTAAAACCACGTTACACTTATTCAGAAATTTAGCGTACAACTATTTTCAAAGATTCGTAAAAGTAGATAGATAAAAAAAGAAATGGGATTGACAACTACGAATGCGAAAATCCCTTTTAGTGGGCATTTCTAGATATTTTATGAAAATATTTATGAAAATAGTCACAAAATAAAGCAAAAACGACTTTTTTTTTTAAGGGTTAACGTTTTAGTGGTTTTCGGTTCTTTGATATACGAATAAAGCCAAATTTGATTATAAAAGAAAAAAGAACTTAGTTGAGTTTTTTCCTAGTTGCACAGAGCGAGCTAAAAATGAGCTACATTAAACTTCTGGAAATTAATTTTAATCGAATTGTTACTCTTATTTTTCTACTTTTGAAACTTGCATTTACCTTCTATACAGACAGGGTACAAGTAATCCATATCCGTTCAAATACTGCATTACTACAGGGGGAATTAAAGACTACAATATTCACATTTTAAAATGAAAATAAAATTGTCGAAGCTTTCGAAATAAAAGCTGCATTTAGGCTCCGGCAAAGCTTGGAAATTTTTCTCATCTACAGAAATTCAAGAAATATCTATATTTTAGCCTCAATTATCTGTAATTGTGACCTTCGTACACTCTTTTGTATATTAGAAGCAATAGGGTGCCCGTATAGACTATTTTTTACCAACAATATAATATCAGAGGCTAAAACTATTCAAACTAACTGAGCAAAAAAAAAAAAAAAAACCCAACGCTTGGCCTCAAACCCAAAACCTTTAACTTATACTGGTAATATCCTATCGTTTGAACTACCAGAACTGATCATCGGTGGGTTTCCATCTGAAGTCTGGTGCAAAAACAGTTCATTAAAAGTTATTTAAAAAGTTATCCTGATTTGAGAAGAGTAATTTTTCAAAAAAAGTTTTTTTAATTTTTCTTAATATTTTGTAATTAGTAAATATTTCTATCAAAAAATATTGCGTACTTTCTGGTCAGAATTCTCAATGTTTCAAGCATCAATAATTTAAATGCAATTAAATGCAGAAATTTATTTATATTCTTTATTTTCTGTGTTATATTAGCGTGTTATTTAATATATTTTTAATTGCTTATGCTTAAAGTGTTGTATTTATTTTACCTTCAAATCTTTCAATTTTTTTTTCTGTTTTTAGTATACAAAACACAGAGACAAAGTAAACGTATATTACCTATATATTTTATAATGCATATATAGCGGCGTTTCTTATTTTTGTGTGTAAAAGTAACAATCATTATTTACAGTCTGTATTCACGCCATCTACTGGCGACTGTAGTCATTTTAAGATTCCGAAACTAAGGAGTGATTGTGAAGGCCGTATAAGGAAGGGGGAGAATCGAGTTTGGCCGTGCTCATAGACAGCTCAACAGACTAACAAGGAAGGTCTCCATTGGGGGCATACTCAAAATTTGTTGAAAAAAATACGAATTAAACTACTCATGTAGGTAATAAAGGATCAGTGAAAATTAGCGGCGGAATTACATTATTAGATAAGTAAAAAAATAAAATAGTTTGGAATAATTGGCGTGAAAAGCTGAAAGCGACGCGGGATTTGGCGAGTAGTGCATTTCGTCGCCAAAAGCAGACGATTTTAACGAATCTGAAAATTGATTTTAATTGACTTCACTGTTAAAAATCTGCAGCATTTACTGCAACGTCACTCCACTACTTTTATAAAATATCTCTTCTGACCAATGAGAATGCTCCACAGCACGGTGAATTGACCGTTTTCTTCAAAAGCGGTGGAGTGACGCTGCAGAAAACGGTACACATTTTTAGCGGTGTTGTAGCTTGTGCAACACTGTTAAAAATATGCTGCATTTTGCTGCAACACACTCCACCGCTTGCATATAATAGCTCAATTCCAACCAATGAGAAAGCTCCATTTCACGGCCAAGTAACTGTTTTCTATACAAGCAAGGGAGTGCGTTGCAACAAAACGCAGCAGATTTTTAACAGTGTATTTTTCAATTTGGAACAATTTTAATCAATTTAAATTGTGTTTTAAATGATAAAATATATTAATTTCATTTTGTTATAAGTACATATAAACGTATATGACAAAATTGCACTTAAAGTAAAGTAAAAATGCAAAACTAAAATTACTTAAACTAAACTTATTTAAATAAATTGAACATAGAAAGTTTTTTCTTTAAAAAGTATTCGAAGCGTAAAAGCGTATTTTTCAAAATTTCGTTTTTTCGCCAACCGGAGATAAATCGCCAAATAAACGAAATTTTTATTATTTTTTTATGGACGTTATAAAGAGGTTCCGCCGAATTTTTTTTTATAAACATATATAACTATATGAGAAGAACATTCTGTAATTTTTTCAGATTTTTCTAAGTATGCCCGTATGGAGATTTTCCTTGTAAGCCGTAAGATATGTCGATGGCATGGGTCACAGCCAACCTTTCTTTGGGTGCGGAGTTGTAGACCTTGTAATATCCAATATAGGAATCGGCAGGAAATCTAGGAAGTGAGCAGCTAGACCCCTCCCCCCCCCCGTTCTTTTGTCTCCAGCGGTCTTCATAGGAAGTCACTTTTGAAAAATATGGTAGAGTTGTGCATATAAATCAAAGAAAAATTAAGCTTATGAATTAAAACCGAGAAATGTGTTGGCAAACTTTTGCAGAGTTTAGAGCAGAGGTGCAAAAATCTGGGCGCCAGGAAGCAGTCTCACCACTAAATTTATTTTTTCCGTTGGATATTTCGTGTAAAATTCTTGCTAGAATACTACTAAATTTTCAGCTAAGAAAATTTTTAAATTTTAGTGGCGAGGGACTACCCGCTGGCAAACTGTATCCTGGCCTAGTTTTATTTTTTATTTATTTTCAGAGTTCAAACTTTTTTCATATTTTCGCTTTCTTTTAAACGTTCGGTAATCAAAAGATTGGGGTGGGGAGGCGGGGCTTTAATGTACAATATTCAAGAATATATCAAAATGTACTGGGATGTTTATTTAGAATTCGAACCTTCCAATGTAACGCTTTCATGAACGAAGCTACACCTACTTTCATACTAAAGGTTCCTTCTTTTTTGCCCGACAAAGAGGGAAGTTATTTTTGACGAAAAGCGGGTTCAAAAGTGCATGAATAAACCGTTGATGTTTTAACAGCACATATGGTTCAATTGAGGTAAACCTTAAGAAGGGCCCCCAAAATTGTGGAAAAGCAACAGTGGGAAGTCTGAACTGCAGCGCAAGAGGAAATTAAGATAATTCAAGAACCCAAGGTCGTTATTTTATCAAACACTTGAAGGTTGACGGACGGAAACATGGTTCTGACATGAACTTAAAAATGAATATAAAGTAACTTTTTCAGAGTTTGAAACATTTACATTTTGAATAGCTTCAACGCAAAATTCAATGTTGCAGTTTCACTTAAAAGACTACATTTTCTCCACAAATTCACTAGTAAAGCACCTCGACGGAAATGTTTCAAAACTTTTCTATTCCATATATATCCCCATGGCACCAAAAGTGTTAACTACTAAACTCTGCAGCAAAAAAGCAGCAACATAATTGCGACTAGTTACATTTTAATTTTGGTGCGTTAAAGAAAATATTTAATATGTTAAATTATTTTTTAAAAAATCCAAGAAATTAAAGAACGTTAAAAAGTTAGAATGAAAGCGTAGCACAATCACTGCAAACATTACTTCTTATAAGCCTTTGTAAAAATGTATAATCTTTAAAAAACAATTTTAACTAAACGGATACTAGCGCTGATAAAACTATTGAGTAAAAAGAAAATCTTTTTATTAACCAACTGGAGTGCTATCAAATAGCATAACTGAGCGCACTCAAGATTTCATTCAATTCACAAAAACTTTTTGCATGCTTCAGGAATATTTTTTTTTTCTTTTAGTTATTAAATTTTTTCCCAGGTTTATTTGTTTAACACGTCATCACTTCAAGTTTGAAAGGTAATGCAAATATGGAGCATTACATTTGTAAATGCTGGAATAAGAAACCCAAGATAAAATTATGCAGTGAATTTCAATTTCGGGACTGGATGAATACATGGATTTATAATACTAGATTCGAAAAAGAAAAAAAAAACAGTTCTTTCAGAATGAATCATTCAAAAATAAAACTTGTCATTTATACGAAGAATGAATATTTCATGCATGTTGCTTCTTTTCCAAGCAACAACTTTAACACTTACACGGTAACTTATGAATTATTTTTATTACAGCAGTTTGTTATTCTTCTGAAACATAACCTTAAAAAATGCTACAAATTTCTTACTTTATTCTTTATTTTTATTAAAGGAATTAATAACCATTTCTTTTTTATACAATTTAGCTACATATTTATATAGAATAGATTAATTGGGGAAAAAATCAGATTAAAATAATTTGTATTCTGCACAACTTTTTTTTTTTTTTTTTTTTTTTTTTTTGCTTAGAGTCATTTTGTTAAAAATTTGTCACGAAAGATGAAAGTAAAAAAAAAAAAAAAAAAATCTAACAAAATATTTATAACTTCTTTAACCTTTTCCAGCACAGAATTTTGTCTGTATAGAACAGTTCTAACTCTAGAATTAAAGGAATTTTAGAAATTTTTTATCCCCTACTAGGGTGTCAACGATTGAATCGTGAATTTGAAAAAAAAAATCGCCGATTGAAAAAAAAAAAAAATAATAACGTTTAAAATGACATAGAATACCGAAGCTTTGGTCAAAATGCATAACAAAATATTTGGTATTCGGCAACCAAATACTTTTAAAAAAATCATATACAGTTGACTCTCGTTAATTCGAAATCGGATAATTCGAATCTTTGCTTAATTCGAACTAAACATGAAGTCCCGAAATTTTCAATAGCACAATAACGTTAAACTTTTTCATTAATTCGAACTCATTTTCTCTTGACATCGTTTAATTCGAACTAACGAGAATTCGGATTTTTCATTCTTTCTTTCTTAAGGATTTCAGATCATTTTAATAACTTTCTTTCTTTGATTTTTGTTAAAATTGTTCCGAACGAGTATACATATAATCCCATGCATTTGATATCCACTTTCTAAGAGCCCTGTCTGTCCATCAGCGACGCTTTAAATTTTTCTTCCATTGTGCTCGTCTCTAATCTTTTAATTAGTTTATGTATTTAGACATTCTAATTTTATATTAAGTCATATTTTGAAGATAACAGACATAATAAATTTAAAAAACACTAACATTAATTCCTTTGTAATTAGTACCATATTAAGCATGTTCTCATTTCATACTTTCCATAATTCGAACTTCGGATAATTCGAACATTTGTGGTCCCGACGAGTTCGAATTAACGAGAGCCGACTGTATTTGCTTTCTTTTTAAAATGAAATTCTTAATTCAGCTACATTTTTATTCTTATCTAATTACAAAAATGTTTGATAATTTCTTTCCACTAAAAATTTATTAATTCATCACTTATTTTATCACTCGTCAAAACCTAAAATAACCTATGAAAGTAATCAACTATACAAGCTAATATGAAGAATAAAGTTTGTCAGAAAAGCAAAAGTTTGTTCAAATAAAAAGAAACAATGTTATTGATTGTTTTTCTCATTCTGTTTTGGTCTACGTTTAATTATAAAACATTGAATAGAAATGTTCTCAAATATAAAAAAGTACATTAATTTGCACATTAACCATTTTCCATTAAATTATTGCTATTTATATTTTGATTAATGATTTAACTTAACGGTGATGAAGATAAATTTGAGCACTTTCAATTTCATGGATATAAAAAAAAAACTATAGGGCAGGCATAAGGGTATACGTATTTGCAGGGGTGCAGAATGTCCGATCCGGCGATCTAGGATCGGGGGAAATTTTAACCACCTAGGGAAATTTTGTACAAATATATACAATTGATTTTGATTTTAACGAATTCCAAGTTTCCCTTAGTTAGAAAAATTTTACTCCAAATAAAAGGATTTGTTTGGCGACCGTCACAAAATCGATCTCAGAATAATATGTATCGTATATTAGGTTCTGAATATTCTGCTTTGAATTTTTAAAAATTTAAAGCATTCGGTTCAGAGAGAAAAAAAAAATAAATTGGTGATCAATCTTAAAATTGGACACAAAAGTACCGTGAAATTTGTCCAAGAATTGCTGCAAAATGAGATTTAGTCAGAAGGTCACAAAGTAACTGCAAATTTCGTCAAAGGATCGCAAAATAACCATGATTTTCATCAAAACAAACTAAATTAACAGATACTATATAAACAAAACTTTGGTGAAATATCTTCAAATTTCGCCAAAAAAACTCAGAAAAATCGCAAATTTTGTCAAAAGGTTGCAAAACAATCAAATTTCCTTAAAAGATCGCCAAAAACACCGAATTTCGTTCAAAAATCATGAAAGAACGGCAAATTTTGTAAAAAAAACACAAAATAAAAGTGAATTTCGTCAAAGAATCCTGAAATAACCACAATTTTCATTAAAAGATCGTTACAAGACGCAAATTTCGTTAAAAGTTCGCCAAAAAACTAATTCTATCAAAAGGTCCGTGAAAAAAAAAAAAAAAAAAAAAAAACAGCGCTCAGAGTGGCTTCTCTTCCTTCTCCCACTCTGCTTTAACCTTTCAGAAAAATTGCTGAGAATTTCAGATTTTTTTTTTTTTTTTTTTCCCACTCAGAATGGCATCTGCCACGTATATTCGCACATGGGTTGAGAAATATTGTAAAAATAAATGTTCTTTACCTACGGTAATATAGCATTAAAGCATACTGTAAAATATTGGGGAAAATTTCATGTGGATTGGGGGAAATGTTAGAAGTAGAAACATTTTCTGCACCCCTGTGTATTTGATGCATATATTAAAGAAAATACAAACTGGGTTAATTTAAATAATAAAAAAATTAGTGTAGAAAGGGGTAGGCTTAATGGTTCTGCATTTTCCAACGGGCCGGGCCGATTAAAAAAAAAAAAAATAGCGAACCGACCAGCCTGTTATAAAGATTCGAACAGAAACGATAAAATGAGCTATTTTCAATGAATGGGGCTTTAAAGAGAATAAGTATAAATGTGCCCCATGAGCCGATAGTAGTTTAACAACATCAATACAGAAATGTAACTTATACAGTGTACAGATGGGGCCGTCGCGAAACGCCTTTAAATAATCCAATTATTCATTTATAACTTTTTTTTTTTTTTTTTTTTTTTTTTTAATGTGATGGGTTTAAAAATTATGAGAAATAAGAAACACTAAAAATTTGAAGTTTTGCTTTTAATAACAACTGATCTCTCAAAAGGATGAAAGATTTTATATTTAAGCTTGTCATATTATACAAATATTACAATAATGTATTCATTTTCTTCATTTAATCAAAAACACAGTACACATTGGAAATATAGTTTATTAAAATCTTTATTATAAAGTGATGTGAAGAATAAAAAGGGCAGAAAGGAAAGTGAAATAAAGAGAAGTAGGACAGGGTATTTTCTGTGAAATGTTATTTTTATGCTAGTACACATAATAGAAATTGGCTTAAGAAAACCTTTATTATAAATCAAAGTGAAATTTTTATAAACATTCAAAACCGAAGTAAAGTGATGTATCTAGTATTTTTTGAGAAAGGATATTGTTTATTTGATCTGTTGATTGCTCTGAAATGTAAATTGCGATGTTCCAGTCTTAACAGACTTATTCTAAATGCTTCCTCATACTTAATGTGAAAATTGATGTTGTACAAATCAAATTTACGAAATTTGTTTTATTGGAGAAAATGTGTGACATATCTCTACAAAAGGAAAAAAAAAAGTACGGTAACATACCCAGTAATTGGCACATTAAGAATTTTTCTTCAAACTTACTTCAATTTTCATTACCAAGAAATAAAATAGTTACTTGCAAATATTTTTAAATCAAAGAATGCATATCTGTGCATCTATTTTGCCCACTAAAAACAAAAATTTTTGAAAAAGTGTTTTTTCAAAAATACATTCATAAAAAAGTAGCTGTAATCACCAGTTATTGGCACTTAGAGCACCAATGTATGACTTTGTGATCCAGTAATTGGCACATGTTTATATTTTAAAAAAACTTTATATTTTGCATTGGGTTTAATCGCGTTAAATGAATTTACTGTAGATGAAGATGCCATATTTCAGGTTTTTGAGAGAAAGAAATCAGTATATTAGTCTGAAATGTGAACATTTTAAAACAATACAATATATTTATATTAATACCCAGTAATTGTCATGCTGTTCCCAGTGATTGACATACAAAGCTTTAATGGATTCCAATTACTGATAATGTTTCGTATTTTCAAATAAAAACAACTGATAAATTTAGTCTAAACTTTAAACCACTTATTTTGGCAGTACTTTTAATCTCAAATCTTGCTGTTTCCTAGTAATTGGTATAGGTGCCAATTACTTGGAACTAGCAAAATTGAAGCACCATTAATTCAGAAATCCAAATATTTGTGTCGAAAATACTTTTACGCAATTAAAGTAACCCTTTTTAACTAAAAACTGTTGTCAATTAAAATTTAAAATATATTATAAATCAGATAATGAATTGAATAATGAATGAATGCTTCTTTCCTAAGCCAGAAAAGAAGCATTTGCAACAAAAATGGCTAATTTGAGCAAACCATAATTGTTTCTTTTTCCTAGGCATTATTGTCATCTAGTAGCATAAATCAAAGTTATAATCTTTAAAGTAAATGAGTATATAACTGGTATATGGACTTACATTTTTAAAAGACTGGACATAAATCTTATTTTAGGACATCTTTTTAGGATGTGCCAATCACTGGTGCATGCCAATTACTGGGGATGTTACCCTAAAAATGCAGTCTTCCAGAGTCAAAGTTCAAATATTATTTCTGTATAAAATCCACCTATTCAGAAACCTATCTAGCTGTATCAATGTCTGAAGAAAAAGCCATTTATTGTTCTTTATAACTTTATTATTTATATTTTAGCTTTACTTATACCTTTGTCGCCTTTTTAACATTGCTAAATACCTAGAGCCCTTCGATTTACTGCTGAAAACGCTAATATAACAATCATCGAAATTTATTAGAGTCGGCGATATTCTGGCGAGAGGATTTGGTTTCAGTGTAAACACAAGACTAAGACAAAATATTCATTTGTCAAAAGAGACACTACTTCGGTATTGACATAGAGAACAACAGCATTTCCTAATTGTGAAGTGCGTAATCCGTCAGGCAGCTTGCCAGTGGTCAATGCTGAATATTTCCGCAATAACAATCCTATTGTCACCGGTGTGACTGACTTGAGTGTCACCCTATATAGAAGATAACTCTCTTCAAGGTTGAATGTCACTGTATCATTCGGTGTTTCCAGCTTAGGATTACCATATTTTTCAGGCGCATATTTGATCTGCTAATTTTTTAACGAAGGGAAAATCCCATTAAAGGTTGAAAGCTTTCTTTTCTTTTTATTTCACTAAAAGTATAATTAAGAGGGATTATTTGATATGTTTTTCACAAACGAATGGGGCTATTTTTTCCTCTTTCATATTTTGCTGCTTATTTTTCTGTAACCGGTTTTACATCAATTTGTGCACACTTTGGTTTCTGCTATTTACTTTAAAATAGTGTTTAAATAATTTTCAATTTCTCTGCGTTTCATAAAATTCTGTTCTGCTAAATGGCAAGGGACCACAAAATTTTAGACAGGTTTTCGTTTTAGAAGATAGGGCAGAGTGCTTCCTAGATCACTTCCTAATTACACAGTAAGCTCAGAATGAACGATTTTTTATGACTGTTTTCAGCTTCTAAAATAAAATTTGTCATACTATATAGTCCCCCCCCCCCCCCCCCCAATCAAATCTGATTTTTATATTTTTTTGCAGTATTCAAATACTGAATAGCTACGAAAAGGTTTAGGTTTCAAAACAAACTTGTAATTGATAACATGTTTTTACACTTTAATGAAATTATAATTAGGTTGGTAAGGGGCTGTGCATATATAACATTATCAACGTTTTAGTAATTTTGGACCCCATCCCCCCTTCCAGTGTCATATGTTACACTAGCCAACAAAAAAAAATATTTTTGACAGTTTCCTGGATCTAGATAGTCAATTCCTACTAATTTGGGGTTGAAAAAAATGAATATGTAAATAAAAAAATTTTATTAGCTCTTGTTTTCAAAATACAATACAGCCCACTTGAAAAAGACACACAACATCCCACACATCGATTTAAAAGCAAATTGAAGAAAAAAATTCTTATGCAATAAATACAATATAATAGGTATGTTTCACTAAACAATGTTCATTTTTCAGAAAGCAATGGTTGTTTTTAGCCTATTCTTGCAAACGTTTCCTTTTGAATTGCCTCTTGTATGTCAACGCCGGAGCATCTCTTGTAACAGTCCAACAGTTGTCGGCCAGCATTGACTCATCCCAACGACTGCGTTCCATTACTGAGATATCTTTGTGCAACCTTTCACCGTGCTCACCACTTACAACTCTTAGGTTTCAGGGAAAAAATCAAGATGGGAGTGGAGGAAATGAAGTTTCAGAGACAATTTGCATCCAAGGTCATGGTACTTTTGTAGTAGTTCTTTCACCAACTGTTGGTAGTTCTCGGCTTTTTTGTTGCCTAAAAATCCACGTGCCACACCTTCCCAGAATGCTTCCCAAGCTGCTTTCTCTTTCCCTTCCAAAACTTTATCAAAAGCAGGGTCCTTCATTATTGTGCGTATTTTAGGGCCCACAAAAATTCTCTCTTTAACCTTTGATTCACTCAGTCTTGGAAATTTTATTTTAAGGTACTGGAAAACTTTTCCATCTTTGTTCATGGCTTTCACAAAGTTCATTAATTCCAATTTAGTGTGCAGGGGTGGAAGCAGAATGTTTGGACATTTCTATCCTCGGGATTTAGATTTCTTGGAGGCCATTAGTCTTTTATGTAGTGAGAGTTTATATCTCGACTGTCCCACAAACACAGAGAACAGCAGTACTTGGTGTAGCCTAATTGCATTCCCAGGAGTAAAGCAATTACTTTCAAGTCCTCACAAACCTGCCATTTATGATCCTCGTATTTGATTGACTCGTGAAGTAATTTCACATTCACGTAAGTTTCCTGCATGTGATCAGAATGTTCAATGGGAATGGAAGGAATAATGTTGCCGTTGTGTAGAAAGACTGCTTTCAAACTAAGTTTAGAAGAATCTATAAATAATCTTTACTTCCGTGGATCATAGTTATGTTCAGTGAATTCATCAAACCATTAACATCAGTACAAGCAACAACATGTTCTCAAAGATATGAAGAATTAACTTTTCAAAGAAATGAACATTCTTGTGATGAGCCCTGTAATCTGTGATCTTGACTTCTGGTTGGATTCTACACAGAGAATGCAGTTGAGGGAAATTACAGCTATTAGGAGTACCAACTTCCGAACATTCGATTTCCCATAAAACAGCCCTAGTGAGATTTTTCAAGTTGGTCCCTATCTTGAAAACAAGAGCTAATTTCAATTTTTTATGTTGATTTTCGTGTTTAGCGAGACAAAATACTTCGGAAATGACTATTTTTGAGCCCGAAACATTTTTGATGTTGGGTAGTGTTATCAGTCCATCGAACCTCCCCCACCCTCCCCCCGGTAGTAATATCGTTATGACTTTATCTTGAGTGATAAAGAAAATTATTTACATTTATTTTTCGCATCCTTTATCCAAATAGGCCAGTCAAATTGTCATAAGTAGATGCAAAAATTCTGCTAGAAGATTTTATGTTTTTAAACTGTTTATGGGGATGCTAGAACAAGAATTAATGGTTTTCCAACAAAATATCTCGAGGCTAAATTTTGTAGAGCCAAAAAACCAAAAAATTTTCGGACTTTTTTCAGTTTTTTGCCAATAACTCAAAAATTATAAAATTTTTGCGTACTATACTCAATTACAAAAAGAAAGAATATTAAATTCTCTACAAATTTCATAATAAAACTTTTTCTAAAGCCATTATTAAGCGCGCTACAGCTTTCTGAAAGTCTCTTTTTTTCTAAACTTTGTGGAAAAATTGCAAAAACGAAAATTTGACACAATTTTTCATTATTTTATCCTCTTTAACTTATTTAAGTTATAGGTATTTGCATGATAACAATCGTGATGAATTATAACGGTAACATTGTAAAAAATTAAGAACATTGTAACTTTTTTTTGGATTTAGAGCTTTAGTGGAGAACATTAATTTTAGGTATTTAACTGATTGTAAGTAAAAAATACTTATGACATTTTTACATCCCCTCTTTCTGGATAAATAATGTCGTTAACATTTTCGTAGTTGATCCCATTAAATGTTTTACAAATTGTCGAGCATTTTAGTCTTAATTTATCAAAAGAACATGCTTTGCTGCACCTTTTATTACAGCTACATGACACAGCATGGAGCATGGATTCAGGTGCCCGGTCTTGGCACATTTGAATTGGCTGAAAGAGATCGTTCGACCTGTGACAACACCCCCTATAGTCAAGGCCTTCACAGCGAATTCCAAAAATGCCAATATGGCCGACCCTTTAGTCCGAAGACCAAAAGGGAGCGATTTCCCTTGTACCAGCAGTAGTGCATGTTTCTGCCTCGTGTTCGCATATCGCCATTTTTGTTGTATGATCTGTTGTGCTTTAATAAAGTAATTTAAATATTTTAAAGACTAAAAGTAAGTGTTATTTTTGTTTACTTATGTCATTGTTTTAATAGCAAGGCTTTAAATATAATTTCTGTCATATATTTGTAAGATTAATGATTATCAATTTAATTTTCAAGTCACACGTGTATTACAACAGTAGCTTTGAATCATTTACCTATACTTTGAATTAGTATTTTGTTTTAAATGATAATAATAATAAGATATTTCTGCTTCTCATTAGGCTTTTTTATCCAGTTTATTTTAACCTTCAGTATTTCCTCACAGGACTTTGTTATTATTGATGCATAATATGTTTATAAGTACCCGTCCTTTAACTAATATTTGATTTAGTAAGTTTATTAGTTTGCATCTGAATATACTTATTAAATTATATAATTTTACTCTTTATCAGTTTGTAATCATTTACTATCAGTAATCTGGATGCAGTGTTTAAATTAATTCATAAATATTAAAAGAGTTTATTTATTGTTATTGCAGCGTTCATTAGTACATAATTAGCATATCAGCTCTTATAATGATTTTGATGTTTTGACAATTTTTTTCTTTCTATATATATTCTTAATTTTAAAGTTATTTTCATGGGCAAATATTATTTTTCTTTTATAATAATAATTTTTAATAATTATAGTAAATTAAAAGTAATTTATACATTGATAAGAAACATTTATATAAGAAATATATATATTGATAAGGAACAGATTTTTCTTTAATAATATTTATAATAATAATTTGAAATAACAATTGTAATTTAAAAAGTAATATATATATATTGATAAGGAACAGATTTTTTCTTTAATAATAATAGTAATTTAATAATAATAATTTGAAATAACAATTGTAATTTAAAAAGTAATATATATATTGATAAGGAACAGATTTTTTCTTTAATAATAATAGTGATTTTAAAATTTATAGATTGGCGAGTTGTTGGGTCTTCCCCACCCCAATGGCACCGGCTGATATTTAATTTCGATTTATAAAATTAAGCCCCCCCCCCCCTCCAATGAAAAAAGAAAGGTTTTGAAAATGTTTTTGTACAGCAACTTATGTGCAACAATGTCTTATTATTAATTATTTATAATTGGTTGTTCAAAGATATTTACAAGAAAATTTTTACACATATCTCTGTGCGGGGGGAGGGGATAATGTTTATAATGAATTAACAAAAAATCTTTAAATAGTTACAGAAAATAAACTTAAAACTGTTATGATACATACATGACTGATTTTACCAAGCACTTTCAAATGTAAACAATAGATAAGCAGAGTCTTATAAGGAAATACTGAATAATAAAATAATTAAAGCTAAAAAACATGCATTATATATATTTTCTTTTGGCTTTAATTTTGTGAAAAACATATCTTGCATATGTGTAACAGAAATGATTATATGATAATAATGTTAAAGCAATGACATAAGTAAATAAGATATAATACCTAGCATCCTGTCTTTAAAATAATCCTCAATTATTATTAATAATAATAAAAAGTAAAGTACATGGGAGTGGGTGTGTGTGTGTGGGGGGGGGGGGGGGGGTGTTAAAGAAGGATAGTATTTGAAGAGGAAAAAATCTTCTCACACAACATATTTTTGTAATTTTTTTTTTCCCCAATACTTTTTTTTAAAGTCAAGTCATCAAATTCCAGTCATATAAAAAAATTTAGCTTCTAGGTTATAAAGCTAATTTAAATTACAAATTTTAGTATATTTTATAGAAAAATTGATATTAAAGTTATAATTAAACTTAAGATTTTTTTTCTTTAATATACGTAAGACCATTTAACTATTTATTTTTATGCTTATTCTTTTAAAATACTGTGACATTGATAAGGCAAAGGAAATATTCTATTTCTAAATTAAGTCGTGTCTATTTAGAAATCCAAAATGATTTCTATTTTAAGATCCTTTTAAGTAGATTTTTTAAACAATAAGTAACCCTCTTAACATTTTTTTTCCCCAAAAGTGCCTTTTTAAAAAACCGTAAAATTCTTTTACTCCATTGACAAACCTTTATATTGTAAATTATTGCTTAAAAAATATAAAAAGACAGATTTTTTATTTCATTTAAAAAACGCAAGTCAAACAAAAATTTGGTTTAAATGGGGGGGGGGGGGGAAATTACTACAATAAAAATAATGTGGTCCGAATGGAATAAATGGAAATCTAATGGAAATAAATAAAATAAGATTTTAATTTTTAATATTTTTAGTATTTAAATTGCAGTATTTATTTATTTGAATGATAATTATTTACTTGATTATTATTTTAAAAAATACATCTTAGAGAAATCCGCTTTTATTTGAATTTTTAATTAAATGAGAAAATAAAAACTGGTGTTATGAATTTTTAAAGTAACGGGAATTGCAACTTTAAAGTGTGGGCTTGCGTAAATTCATATTATGGTTGTGGGAAGTAAGACTTGGTGATCGGCCATCTTGATTCGGTGCGGAGGCTTTGACTATAGGGGGTGTTGCCTGTGAGCCCACCCCCATTCTTCAGGAGAGATCTTTCCTAGCCTAGCTTGTACCTGATAATATCGGAGACCTCTTGTGTAGATGGTAGTCTTGCAAGATGAATTTAGCTTTTTGTGGCAGATTTAGCAAATAGCTGAAGGTGTTCAATTTCTGTGTGGTACATATGCATCCACTGCATAGTGCAACATGGAATTTTTCTCCAACCTTGATGATTTCTTGACGGGTAGAACCTAATTTATTGAACACGCAGGCTATTTCTCCAAGCTGATCATGTTTTTTCAAAGTGTTACAAAATTTTGACTTCCTTTGCCCAAAAAGAGTGGATGTTATATCGCATCCGCTGATTGCATGAGTGAAAAGAACGTTGTAATTGTATTTGAACGACATGGTTGAAAACTATTTGGTTTTGATGTTACCTCTTCCTGGTTTTTGGAAAAATAGATTTTTGTGCTGATAGCTTAAGCTCGTCATGATCACGAGAAGGTCAATATCTTCTCCGACAATTATGACGCTTTCAAAAGATTCGGCTCTTGAAATGGTTGAGAAAACTATCATGACATCAGCTTCTTTTGCCTGCTCAACTTGAATTCTGTTATTTTGAAATTTTGAATTTGTTTTAAGCAATGAAATGAAGAAGCTCTTGTTTATGTCATTGGCTTCGTCAACGGATGATGAGAGTCGACGAACTCTTTTCTCTCCACTTGTTACAGATTGATCTAGTTTTACACGACAAAAACTATGATACCATGCATCTGCAAGTCAGTTTCGCCTCTGCTTATTAGGTTCGTGCTGAATACGTTCAATTACTTTCTGAGACTATTCATCCCCACGTTTTTCTGCAGCTTTCAAAAATATAATTTTCGCTTCTAACTTCATTACTTTGTGAATCAAATTTCTCTTTGCGTAGAGTTTTTTTTTTAAATTGTTTTTCGTTGAAGTCACCGGGATTACCTTTTTTACATAAGAAGCAATTATCTTGAAACTTGAAAGAAGTGTTCGATCTGAGGGACAAACTATAGTCTGTGTAGAATCTCCGACGAACATATGCTGCTATCATTTTCTCATTCGCATATGTTTTTCGGGAATCATCCTGTATTCTAACTTCCTTTCTACTTTCCAATAAATTGATGAATATTACTTTTGATAAATATTACTTTGACACTGAACGCTATGTTCAAAGAACTTGACAAGTCCTTTTTGGCTCACAACGCGAGTATCACTATTTGAAGTCGTTTGGCGAATGAAATACAATTTTCGGTCGAGCTCACTCATTTTTCATTACTGCACGAAAAGAGATACAATAAACTGAATAGCAACATATTAGAAGAGTGTGTCTTTATAAAAGAATACTTGCATCTAAATTATTACGGCTCTGGAAAGTCACGTGGCCGCAATCTTCCATCTACATTGCCTTTTTTATCCCTGGCCCTCCCTCCCTTTGTAATTGTTTTTCTTATAGGGTTTCTAGAATTTGTGCTTCTTTTACCTTCCTTTCTTAAAACTTTCATTTCTCATCCATCAATAGGTATATTTAATTTTCATTGTTAGTGATGAAAAAGTTTTTTGGGATGGGAGGCGAAAAATAGGCCACTTTTTATAAAGTTAAAAAAAGGGACATTTTCAAAAAACCATAGCGCGCTTATTAATGGGTTTAGAAAAACGTTTTTATAACAAAATTTAGAGAATTTAATGGTCTTCCTTTTTGTAATTATTTTACGCAAAAAAATTATAATTTGAGTTATTGGCAAAAAACTAAAAAAAGTCCGAAAATTTTGTGGTTTTTTTGGCTCCACAAAATTTAGCCTCGAGATATTTTGTTGGAAAACCACTAATTCTTGTTACTAGCATCCCCATAAACATTTTAAAAACATAAAATCTTCTAGCAGAATTTTTGCATCTATCGGCCCTTTTTTCTGACAATTTGACTGGCCTAAAATGAAGATAAATCAATAAAAATAACACTTGAAAGAAATTATTTAAAAATATTTTATAATAGCTTTGTTACATAATGCATTCAACAATAATGTCCTGTTGCATGTAATCCGCACTTTGGAGGGCGATGGTGAAATAGAAATTTATTTAAAAAGGAAAAAAAAAATTATTTTAAATATATTTTCACATATGGTTTCTCGAACAGTGTTTTTGTATGCATACACATATGATGAATAAAGGCATCAAATATTGAGGTATTCCATATTTTAGTATTCAGGGCTTGAAATTCAATTTTCCAGAGGAGGGGAGACTCCCTACTAGCATTTATAAATGGAGGGGAGTTTAGCTGTTTGGAAGGGAGAAAAAAAATCTTTAAAACCTACTGTTTAATGTGCTATTTAAAGAATTACACAAATACAGACATGACAAAATACCGCTGAAGCAATGTTTATTAACAAATTGTTATGCAAAATGAGATTTTTTATTAAAAAAAAAGTCACGATTTTATATAGTTTATTTAGTTTTCAAAGGGATAAATTCCCTTCCTGTGCTAATTACTTTTGTTTCATGTCTAATAAACTGTTTTTGGTTCAGGTCAGTGTGATTCTGGGTGAAATTTTTTTTCGGAAATTCATATCGCGTTTTCGGAAATCGTCGGGGGGGGGGGGGATTCCGCAAGTTACTTCCCCCTTCGAGGGGGATTATCCGCGATCTTCAGACGAAATCAGCGATTTATCTGCGAAATTTTAGCAAAATCGGCGATTTATAGAGATCTTTTGTCGAAATCGGCGGTTTTTCCCCGATCGTTTGACGAAATCGGCGTTTGTTACGACGATCTTTCGACAAAATTTGCATTTTTACGCGATTTTTTCTCGAAAACGGCGTTTTATTCCCGAGATCTTTTGACGAAATCGGCGTTTTCCCATGATCTTTTGATGAATCGGCTTTTTTGTTTAAAATTGACAAAATATTTTTAAGCGATCATTTATCGAAAAGGCGTTTTTTCCGCAATTTTTAGACGAAATCGACGTTTTCCCGCGATCTTTAGACGAAATCAGCATTTATCTGCGATATTTGATGAAATTGCCGTTTTTTTTTTTACGCGATCCGCGCAGGAAATTCGCGTTTTTTAGCAATCTTTTGACAAAGTTCGTTGACAAAAACACTGAAGAAATCGTCGTTTTTCCACGAAATATTGACGAAATGTGCTTTTTTGGCGATCCTTTTACGAAATTTGCATTTCTCCGCGATTGTTTTTTCCGTCCGCAAAACCGTACAAGTTGGTAACTATGTGGAATTGATAACCCAATTCCAAATTTTCGGAAATTTCGGACGAGAATCATCCCTGGTTCAGGCTGATTTTATGTTGAGTGAGAACACAGAGTCTAAAGTAAATCCCCCCCCCCCCCTTTCACACAATCCACTGTAACATTTCAGAAAATTTGCTGCAAATTAAAAAAAAACACCCCTGAAGAATCCTTTGATAAATTTAATGTTTCCCTGCGATCCTTTAAAGAAATTCAAATGCAGGGATGTGTTAAGAGAAAACTGCGCTTGGGGCAAAGTTTCAATTTAGTGTTCTTTTTCTTCTTACCGGCCAAAAATGATGTTGGTTGTAGAAAATCAGCGCCCCTAAGTTTCTGCACCCGGGGCGACTGCCTCTTCGCCCCACCTGCCCCTTTTCACACGACGCTGTTTATATAACGATCCTTTCACAAAATTCACATACTTTCCGCGATGCTTTCACAAAATTCGTGTTTATTCCGCAATCATTTCACGAAATTCGCGTTTATTTCACGATCCTTTCACAAAACTCGTGTTTATTCCGCGATTTTTTTTTTTTAAAGAAATTCGTGTTTTATCGAGATCTTTTAAGGAAAGTCGAGATTTTTTTTTTTCGCGATTCTTTGAGAAAATTGCCGTTTTTATCGCGTAATCTAACAAAATTTTCTGCGAACGATTGATGA
Organism: Maratus speculifer; assembly: GCA_964019185.1. Taxonomy (NCBI): domain Eukaryota; kingdom Metazoa; phylum Arthropoda; class Arachnida; order Araneae; family Salticidae; genus Maratus; species Maratus speculifer. The sequence continues at coordinate 42,210,920 of OZ025290.1, forward strand.
AATTGATTGTGAAAATATGCAATTCAGCTCGTTTTCAAAAGCTATGAAAAATCGGTAATTAGCCCGGAAATTTAGACATAACTATCCAAATTTCGGGGTTGATAAACGATGTTTCATAACTTTTGAAATCGAATGCGTTATTTTTATCGAAATTTTGAAACTGAATTACTCCGTTCTCGTGACTGTAAACCGCACGAAACTTGTCAATTGATCGCGGGGAAAAAAAGTGCGAAATTTGACGATTGGTTGCGGAAAAATAGCGTGAATTCCAACGATTTTTCGCAGCAAAATGTCATTCAGTCGCACGAAAATATCACAAAAAAAAGGAAGTTAATCCTAGTTTTAAAATGCAAAATTTTTCGGAAAATTCGGGAATTTTTTTGGGCGGGAGAGTCCCGCCTACGATATTTTTTTGGGCGGGATTTCAAAATTTCGGGCGCGAATCCCGCCCTGGAATTATATACTTTTATAATAATTTAGTGATTTTAATAAAAATTTTGTATTTTCATAAAAATAGATTACAAACTAAAAATCGATAGCATAATATTTTGAACCAAAAACCATGTAAGAAAATTTTGGTTGGATCAAAATTTACATACACTGGGGTCCAAAAGTTAAGCATAATTGGTAGTTAAGTAATTATTTTTAAATAATGAAAGAAATATAAATCGAAATGTGGTGAAACTCCAGGTGTGTAAACAAAATAGTACGCGTCATATATTTTCACGAAGAGTTTTCCCCGAAATCAAACAGGGGACCGTCAACAAATTGAAAAAGAGCGAAGATCTTTTGGATATCAAAACTAATATAGCAAAAGTGTTCAAACTGCACATTATGATTAATTGGCTTATTGTAATGTACTGTGTTTATTTTTATAAGGATAGCATGTACACTGGTAGAGAAATTAAGGTTTTTATAAAAACAGTCCTAAATTTTTCCAAGTTTTTTGCTTATAATTTGCAGAGTTCTTATTATAAAATAATGTTATTTTCTGAAAATATGACAAACATCATTGTACACAATACCCTGTCATCAAAATTTAAAAATAAAAATTGTATGAAAAATGTGTGTTTAGTAAATAATTTTTCATTGCGCATGCGTCAACGATATCAAAATGTCATTTGCATATTGTGTTAGCTAAATGTATAGAGCAACTTCTGTAAAAGTTTCAAACATAGCTTGAAAACTCTGAAAATGGTCGCCTATAGAATCAACTCAAAATCCGTTATTCCTAAAGGAAGCAAAAAAATCAGGGGTTTTACCTAAATATTGTTGTACGTGCAATATTGTGTAGGCACTAAACAATGGAATATGGATACAGCCCCTCATCTTTTTGCTTCATTTAGGGAATAAAGGATTTTGATCTCGTTCTATCAACGATAATTTTCAGAATTTTAAAGCTATGTTTTTGAGACTTTCACAAATGTTGCTCTATACATTTAACTAACATGATATGCAAATGAAATTTTAATAGCGTTCACGCATGCGCAGTAAAAAATTTAGTAAACCTGCTCATTTGTCATACAATTTTTATTATTTTTAAATTCTGATGACAGGGTATTGTGTACAATGATGCTTGTCATTTTTTCAAAAAAAAAAAAAAAAACATTTTATATTAAGAACTCTGCAAATTATAAGCAAAAAACTTAGGACTGCTTTTATAAAAACCTTAATTTCTCTACGAGTATACATGCTATCCTTGTAAAAATTAACACAGTACATTACAATAAGCCAATTAATCATAATGTGCAGTTTGAACGCTTTTGCTACATTAGTTTTGACAGGGTTATCCAAAAGATCTTCGTTTTTTTTTTCAAGTTGTTGACGGTCCCCTGTTCGATTTCGGGGAAAACTCTTCGCGAAAATATGTGAAGCGTACTATTTTGTTTACACATCTGGAGTTTCAGCACATTCCGATTCATATTTCTTTCATTACTTAAAAATGATTACTTAATTACCAATTATGCTTAACTTTTGGACACCAGTGTAGATATCAAAAGAGAAACCCCCCCCCCCCCTACCCCCTAAAACAATAACGTTATATATGCATAGTTCCTAATTACATAAATTATAAAAATTGCGAATTAATAGTTTCATTAGTAGCATACAATAAAACACGAAATATTTTCTTATAATTATATAAAACTACCTTAAATACAAATTCTATTTACGTTTATTAAAATTAACTGCAATTAATATTAAACTGTTTAACGCTACTTAAAATTAATTACTAAATAATTAGAAACATACGTTTTTATGCTTTAATTAGTAAAATAATTCAATAATACTTGCTAGTTCCAAAAAAGGACACTATTTACTGAGGAAATATATCAAGTGTTCAGTAATTATAGCGCGTAACCGGAGGTGGGGGGTCCTGGACCCGGGAACCTCCTCTCCCCCTACCGCCTGCGCAAACCCAAGAATGAATTAAAAATCTCAATTTTTAGGTGCGTTCGTAATTATATAATACGTAGCACCTATAGTGATCGTTCAGTCCGTCCGTCTGTCCGTCTGTCCGTCCGTCCGTCTGTCCGCATATAACAACGCAAAAACTACCCAACCGAATCGTTTGAAATTTAAAATACATAATTATTACATAATTTTGTCGAGTCATTTCAAATTTTATGAGAATCGGATGGATAGATCAATTACAGGGACGATCAAAAGTATTCCATTACATTACGGTCAATGGGGAAAAAAGTTTCAAATGCATTTTAATCGTTTGAAATTTAAAATACGCAATTATTACATAATTCTGTCGTGTTATTTCAAATTTTTTGATAATCGTGTGCATAGATCAATTACAGGGACAATCAAAAGTATTCAATTACATTATGGTCAATGGGGAAAAAGTTTCAAATATATTCTATACGTTTGAAATTTAAAACACATAATTATTACATAACTTTTTCGAGTTATTTCAAATTTTATGAAAATCGGATGCATAGATCAATTACAGGGAAAATCAAAAGTATTCCATTACATTACGGTCAATGGGAAAAAATGTTTCAAATGCATTTTAATCGTGTTACACTCATGCGAACTTAATAAAATTTATATGCAACTATAAAGTACATATTATACTATACATCTTACATAATTTGTGGTGCAAAGAACATTTGTTATTGATTTACAAGGCCACACAAAAGTATTCCATTACATAATGGTATAGGGAGAACATTGTTTGATGAGCGTTTTAATTGTAATTCACTATTTACAATGTTATGAGATTGATATATGAAAGTAATATTTTTAAAACTTCGTTATCGTTCGAACGCACCTAATTTGCTACGCTTCACGTGCAATTTCCAACTTGTTAGTATTAATGTTACTCACTTTAGACGTTCGTGTATTTTATAATTCCTTACAGTCTTTTTTTTTTTTTATGACAATGGGAAAAATCTGATTACCCTGTCTGTGTGAAATGACACATCTAAAAATGTTCGTCCAAGCTCAATATGCTCCAAGCAAAGTCGTGACAAAGGCATTTTGCCAACTATTCATTGCATAATATTTCCGCCTAAACAAATTGAGACACCTGTCTGTCTTTTACGGTGTGGCTTAATAATAATTAAAAAAAATAATGGAGGAACTAAATAAACCTCCAAGGTTATCAAAGACGGTATTTTCCTTTCTTTGTTAGCAGAAACATTTTATCTTTCTGAAAACTAATTAAACGTTTATTGTAGTTGAGTACAGAAGTGTTAATGCGTTAAGAATTTAGGTAATTTGATTAGTATGTTATGCAAAAATAAATTGGGGGTCGAAATTGCATTCTTAGGAATGCCTATGTGTATATTAATGAGAAAATGACTACTTAAGTATTCCAGTAATGGACACTCCTCTCAAAGCCTTAAAAAATAATGAAGTTTTATAAATGGCGTTAAGTACTATATACAATTCAAAGTTTTCTTCTACTACAAAAATAAAAAGAAAATAAAGAATATATAAATTTATTATATGAAGCCAGCTCTTAGCATGTTTAATAATATTTTCAAAGAAAAACAGTGGAACTTGGAAATAGTATCTGCTTCCTGATTGGTTTAAAAGTGTCAACACTAGTGCGAAATTATAAAATATGCAAGGACAAGTTACGATTTTTTTTTTTTTTTTTTTTTTTTTTTTGACCAAAAACATTCAGAGGTGTACAGCACTGGTACATCTACCCTATTATATTCTATGAATATTAGTTAAATAGATTTTGTAAGTTTTATAGTAAAATACTCATAATGAAACAACGATAAAACTGGCGATAATCATTAATTACAATAATACACTTTGTATAAATCACCATTAAACTGAAATAAATCAGGACGCGTTTCGAGCTGTAACAATAAGGCGCGGCGCACATTGAGACGCAGCTGCCACGCGCAGTTGAAGCGACATTGCTCGGGAAAAAACTACGCGGGGCAGGGTGTGCGCATATTACGACTCAGTTTTCCGTCACGTTCGCTTGCTGATGTACCGTGTGAAACAAGTTTCGTTTTGCATTTTATATACAAGAAACAACTATTTCTTTCTTAGGATTTTTTAAATATTATTTTGTGAATTGTTACCTTTAATACAATTTTTAATTCTAAAAATATACTTAAAGTGTAATTTACCTTTCTTTGATGTAATAATTTTCTTTTAAAGTATTAAAAATGTATTCATTATTTATTCTCATACTGAAAAAAAAATGAAACTATTCATGATAGATAAAATAACAAATATTAAATGTGTTATTAATGGATCCCTCCGAAATTTTTAGTTTATAAAAAAAAATAACCAATAAAAAGTATTTTTTTCTTTAACACTCTTTTTCATGTTTCATATAGAAAATAATGTTTCACACCATTACTGTTTTCGTTGAAAATTTTAATAAATGAGCTAAATTGGTGGTTTTATTTAATTTATATCTTCTTTATTTTCTTGCAAAAAATGCATGTTTTAATTTTGATCTGCTGCAAAATAAAAAATAAAAAATTATTTTTTAATTGTTTACCATAATGCGTTAAGAATATATTTTTTTAAACAGCTCGTTATAATTTATTTAATATGAGTAATAAAATATTTAATATTAAGTCAGATTTTTTTTTATCATTACTTTGAAAAATAGAATATAAAATTTAATTTCATGTAATAAAAACCATTTGCAAAGTTTCGTTTAATTTTAAAGTTTTAGAACCAGTTTTCATTACTGGAATGTTTATAGTACTTATTGATTTAACTGATATGCTAAGTAATAAAATTTAATATTTTAATCATACTTACCATAATGTATTAAGGATAATTTTTTATAGGTTTTTTTTTTTTTTTTTTTGTTAGTTAGGTTCCAGTGATATAAACATATACATATCGCTGGCACCCAAGTAACCGTAAAGTACCCCCTCCCCTATAATTAGTTATATTCAATAAATTTCATGTTATTCTTTTTATATTGAACAAGATTTTTTGAAAATTATTACTCTAAAAAATAAAACAGAAAACTTAATTTTATATAATAGCCATTTTACAAAATTTCATAGTATTTTTCTCGGGTAAATGAAAAGAACTCCCCCCCCCCCCTCCCTATAATTAGTTATTTTCAATAAATTTCATGTTATTCCTAAATTTTTATTTTGAACAAGATTTTTTTAAAATAATTATTACACTAAAAAAATAAAACAGAAAACTTAATTTTATATAATAGTCATTTACAAAATTTCATAGTATTTTTCTCGTGTAAATGAAAAGAACCCCCCCCCCCCCCCCCACCTATAAATAGCTATTTTTAATAAACTTCTTGTTATCCATAGAAATTTTTACTCCACAAAATTAATCTACAATTTTCTTTTTTTATATTTAACAAGATTTTTTGAAAATAATTATTACTCTGAAAGAAAAAAAAAAAAAAAAAAAAAACAGAAAACGTAATTTTATATAATATTAGCCATTTACAAAATTTAGCCCTGAAATAATCTTCATGGTATCGTATAAAACGGGAAAAGCGCAAACAGCTTCAATAATTTTTTCTTCCATTTTCATCAAACACGTGAGACACTCGCACTCGAAATGCTGGAAACTGTGTTCGAAATACAAGTGGCAGGCAGGACCTGCGTCAGAAAAACTGCGCGTGACTCAATATGCGCTCTTCTATTCATTTCAATGCTTTACAAAATCGCGTGACGTGGGAACCTGCCCCGCGCTTTTTGACTGCGTCTCAATGTGCGCCTTGGTTAACAGCTCGTCATCAGCTGAACCAACACGCGTCCGTAAGGGGACAGAGATAAACTGAAAGAGAGGGTTTATCTCTAACTCTGTCCCCTTACGGACAGAGATGGTTCAGCTGAAGACGAGCTGTTATTGTTATAGCTCGAAACGCGCCCTTATTTGTTATTCCCGTTTAATGGCGATTTATACAAAATGTATTATTGTAATTAAATATGTAGGAAATAGAAGGAAATATAAAATAAAAGAAATCACTACATATGTATGGTTTTGACTGTTGAAGAACATTTTTAATGAGTTGTTTATCTCTTTAAAATATATTTCATCTCATCTAAGTCATACTACAAACTTTTAAAATTACTAATGTATGCCTGATGTTTCATCTATAAACATCAGACATAAAAAGCACTGTTTCAATGCTTAAATATCATGTTTTATTTTTAGTGTATCAGGGATGCCGCGGACGCGCTATAGCGCGTAAAATACGCAAAAAATCGGCGACAGGACGCAAAAAAAAAAAAAAAAAAAAAAAAAAAAAAATGGGGCTTACGCGTCCCGCGGGACGCGTAATTTTCGTCAAAAATTCGCAAAAAATGCAAATTTTGTTAAAAAATCGCGAAAAAACTAATAATTTCCGGTAAATTTTGTCAAAAATTTTGCGAAAAAAATTCATAATTTTGTTACAAAATCCCGAAAAAAAGCAGATTTCCTCAAAAAATCGCGAAAAAACGACATATTTCGTCCAAAAATCGTGATAAAACGGCAAATTTTGTCTAAAGATTCGCAAGAAACGGCAATTTTCATGAAAAAATCATGATAAAATGGCACATTTCGTCTAAATATCGCAAAAAAGTGGCCCATTTCGTCAAAAAATCGCGAAAAAACGACACATTTCATCAAAAAATCGCAAAAAAGACAAATTTCGTTAAAAAAATCGCGAAATAACGAATAATTTTCGGCGAATTTCGTCAAAGATTCGCAAAAAATGACTAATTTTATTACAAAATCTAAAAAAACAGATTTCCTCAAAAAAAATCGCGAAAACGACAAATTTCATCCAAAAATCGTGATAAAATGACAAATTTTGTCAAAATTCGCGAAAACAGCAATTTTCATCAAAAAATCGTGATAAAACAGCACATTTCGTCAAAAGATCGTGAAAAACCGGCTCATTTCGTTAAAAGATCTCGAAAAAACGGCAATTTTCGCCAAAAAATCGCGAAAAAAAAACGGCAAATTTCGTGAAAAAATAGCTTTAAAATGCAATTTTCGTCAAAGGGGTACGAAAAAAAGTTAATGACAGGATAGAATTTCTTTTTCAAAAACTAACTTCCCTGCTTCCAAATAGTTTTTTTTTTTTTTTTTTTCCTTCAAAAACAGATTTTCCTGCTTCACAATCTATTTTTGATTGTTCTGATTATTTTGAAAAGTATTCTTTTTTTTAGAAAAAATGTCCTTTTCAATAAATCAGTTTTACCCCTTTGTAAAAGAAATGTGAACAATAGTGATCCTTGTTATCTTCTACACTCAAATAAGTATTATTTTATAATTTGTATCTTGCACATTTATTTTTTAAAAAAGTGAAGTAAATATCTCTTAATAGTTTTAAAAAAATATATTGACTTTTATTAATTATACATTAATTAAAACAATAATTATTGCATTTAACTTTTCTTTTGCAAATGAAAAAGTTCAATTTTTTAGTCTAAAAATATGACTTATTAGTGGGAACCCGCTTTTTTGAAAAAGGGACCCAGAATTTTAGAAGTCCTGGGTCCCCGGGACCCAGGATTTTTCAAGTCCAGTGGCATCACTGGTGTTAATTACATGCGTCAAACGTGAAAAAAACTTAGAAATTTTACAAGTTTTTTCAGAATGTCTATAATTGTTTGATTAAAATCAGAAACAGCAAAAAAATTGCTTAGTTACAATTTAAAAGTAAACCAATTTGAAAAGGATTAAAAATAAGTAGTATTTTATAATTGTACTATTAACCAGCAACAAACTGCAATAGCGGAATTAAATGCGTTGTTAAATTCAACAATTCCTCAAAAACATTGCCATATATTATGAGAAATTCCTACTTTATAAATATGGCAAAATCTGAAAACATTAGTATGAAGATTTAGAATTTCAAATAATTTAAAATATTAGTAATTTAAAAAAATATATATATTTCAAAAGTTTTACACCGGTAATATGTAAAAATATATTTTAATACAACACTAATATTCAACCTGAAACCATTTCGTAATAGCATAATAATCGCATTATCCATTTAACTTCGGGAGAGAAAAAAAAAAAAAAAAAAAAAAAAAATGTAAGAGAATCTGAAAACAGTAATATCAAGTAACTATAAAGTGATGTTTACCTTCTGTTATGAATAAAGTGAAATGTACCAGTATTTGCGTCAGCATTTTTTCCCCTCTTCTCCGAGCACATACGATAGCAGATGGCTTTATATTACGTAAAACTATTGAACTCAACCATTCAAGAACTTTCGGAAGAAAAGGTTAAAATTAAAAATGACTTGCCGATAAGTTTGATAAAAATATCCCTTGTTTGACAAATAATGCCTGTGCAGTGTACCTCACTGAGTATTAATAAAGCATTATTGCTTTTTACTGAAATATTTTTATTCCACTATGACTCCAGAGATTTAATCTATTTGGATTATTTAGAATTCTAGATATCTGAGCATATTCTACAATCGAAATTTAAATTATTTTCAATATTAATAAAAATTTAAAAAATGGAAGTCCACATATGTGGACCGAGGAAACAAAAGGTTATTTTAAATTTTCTCTTAAAATTCTAAAATTTCTCAATTTTCTCTTCGGACACATTTCTCTTATCACAAAAAGAAGCGACAAGACTCTTCTGATTGGCTGATGCGCAAGACATATCTAAGTCACTCTTTCGAAGGAGTGACAACTCATTCTTGAAAAAGAATGAGTTTTAATACCAAAATAAGCGTAATTTTATAGGTTATATTATTAAATGGACTTTTAGAAAGTTAAGAATTTACATGTTTTGGGGCTTTTAATTGTTTTACTCCATATATCGGTTCAAAGTTTAACGGATATTTTTTTCAAGTGTAAAATGCCAGGCTTTCATTCTCGTTAGCGGAATGAGATGTTTTACTCTCTACAATGAAGTGAGATATTTCACTCATAACTAGGGAGTAGGAAATTACATTCTTTAAGGATTGTATTATTATATAGTTCACTCCAAAAAGAGTAAAAATGTTTGTCACTCTTACGAAGTGCGAGCTTTTCATTCACCCAGGTTTAGAGTGATATCAAAAGTACTCAAGTATATTTATTAGCATAAATTGCTAAAAGAAAAATTTCAAACTGGTAGGCACTTTCGTGTTAAATTGAATTTCCCCATTATAGTATATATCAACCAACAGATCAAGTACAGGGCTATTCAAAAATATAGGGATACATATTTGGCTAGACAGTAACCTTATTTCCCTAAATAACGTAGTTTTAATAAATATTTCAGGAAGTGTTGGAAAATGTTTCATATCAATCTGTGCTTAGTGCATGATTTTTCTTGTTATTCCCCCCCCCCTCCCCCGCCGTATACAAAATTGTAGCTCTAAAATCATTTCCACTTCTGCATGAGACAGAGTCCGCCTTATATCAACATGAGTTAATGTAATTTTCAATAGGTTCGCCGGGACTTTAAAAATTTTTCGCGGTAGACAGATTTCCGTTTTCTACAAAGCCCGCCTTAGACAGAATTTGCTGCAATTTTAGATCACATTTAATTTCAGTTGGTTGAACTACGGACTGCTTAAGAGATTTATATAAATTGACAAAATTTATCAGCATCCTGGTATTCTTCAGAAGAAAACATTTTCCGAATAACATTGCTATTTATTTTTAACTAGAGAAAATTATTTTTTTATAAGAAAAAAAAAGTTAACATAAAAGAATTACTGTAAACATCTAATGCGAAAGGAAAGAACAGACTTATTTTTACGTTATATGCAAACATTGCAATTTCAACTGAACTTGGAAAAAAAAAAAAAAAAAGAAAAGAAAGAAAGAAAAAAGGAAAACGTACAAAGCTTTTATTTTTCTTCTCTCAGATAGATGGAAGCTTCAGATTAAAACATGACAGTTTTATGCTGCAAAAATAAAACACGAGCAAATACTCGTGCACTTTTGCGGATCTGCGTTTAAGTTTTATTTTAGACCAGACTTTGAAACCTTTATCTTTATAGATAGAAGGGGGGGGCAAGGTTTTCACATATAGCTTTTCTTGCAAATATTTCTTAAAAAATACTTTCTTGGGCGCACACTTAAAAAAAATGCTTTTATATTATATCAACACTAAATTAAACGTCCGTTCGAGGACAGTAGGTAGGAATCATGTTTTCCCTAAAAATATTAAGTTTATAAAAATATATATAACAAGATGAATGTAGATTCTACCATTGCAGAATTCAGTTTCGCCTCCAATTAGAAGAAAAAAAAAAATCGATAGAAGTTTTTTAGAAGGGCGACCCCGTTTAGATTGCAATGAACTAACTTAATTTTTCTTGTGTTTATCAATATAATAGCAAACAGAACGGCGTGAAATACCCAATTGAATAGCAATTTCTTTCTGAGACATTGGAATTGCGGAATAATAAAGCGATACAATTTGACGTGCTACTTCTTCATTGACTAGATTCATCAAAAAAGGATTTTTTTCTTTAGTTTAAACGCTTTTTTAAAAGGCTCTGAGTAAAAGGAAATGCAATTTAACAATAAAACGAGTGGAATCCCGTCGAATTCGACGAATGAAATGTTTAAAAGACCCGATCGATTTGGTTTTAAAAAAAGCAAAAGTAATTACATTATTGAATCAATATATAATAAATATATTTACAAAGTAATTGTCAAATTTGCCAGTTACAATTTTGCATTCAAATATTCGCACATCTACAGTTAAAATTGTAATATGAGTGCCGGCGAAATCCAGAAATCTTATTTTATAAGCACTCACAGAAAAATAGCTTTATTTAAATAATATCGGGTACTACTAGGTTATCCCATCGACCAAAAAATTATCGCCAAACTATAAGATTAAATGCCAATAATGGATGATCGTGAATGTCACATTCAATGACATTAAATACGATTCATGTGTTTAAAATGTCATTAAGTGATTTTTATTTCGACTTTTTATTAATATTCTACTAATTATTTATTTTTTCGTTATTTAAAATACAAATTATGTCAATATGTATAATTTGGCTATTAATGTGGCGATTTGTGTAATTTGGCGAAATTGGGCGACGGGATAACAGTAGTACCTAATATCGTTATGAGTAAAAATACGATGTTTTACAGTGACGTCATTTTCTCTTCAAATGTTCTTTAAAAGTTACTGTTTATGAAAAAGGCATCCATAATATTGTAATTCCCTTTTATCTGAGTAGGGGAAAAATGACAGTCCGACCTCAGGAGGAGGATTGAGGATCGGTGGTGGTGGTGGGCTCCTCCTCCTCAATCCTCCTCCACAGCCCTCCTCCTCAATCCTCCTCCTCCTCAATCCTCCTCCTCAATCCTCCTCCTGGCATCGTCTTATAAGAGAAGGGGTTAAAAGGGGGGTCAAATTTTTTTCGTGAAATTTGAATATTTTATGCTATAGGAGAGGGGTAAAAGGGGGATAAATTTTTTAAGTATACTACAATACGAGCGGTTCTTTTGACTGTTGATTAAGAGATGAATGATTCATATTAAATTAAAAATAGTAATTAATTAAAAGGTAATTAAAAATAATAAGTGAAAAATAATGAAGGGACATAGAATTTTTCGAGCGGTATTTTTTAGTCAAGTGTAGTACGTAGTAGAATTTAAGAAATGAATAAAAGCAATTAACGATAATTAGTAATTAATTAAAAAGTAATTAAAACTAATGAGTGAAAAATAATGAAGATACTTTAATTATTTCGGCGTGCTGTAGTTTGAAGGTGATTTTTTTATTTTAATGATTTAATTTGTGAACTTTTTTTTTTTTTTTTCACTGTGCTTTTAGATGAGGGGTTAAGCGGATATTTTGGGACATAGAATATTTTTTTCTGTACTATTGTACGAGTGGTTTTTAATTTTAATGTGGTGACTTAAAAATTTTCAGTTTGGTGTAATTTAAGAGTTTATTTTTTGATTTTAAGTGGAAATTTTGGGGAGTTTAATTTTTTTTTTTTTTTCTACTGTGCTCTTACATGATGAGTTAAGCGGATATTTTGGGGGAAATTATTATTTTAGACTAATCATTCACGAAGGATATTTTGCGGACATAAGTGTTTAATAGGGGGACTTTAACTTTTTTGCAATGAGATTGACGTGCGCTCGTCGACCTAACCGTATGGAGTTTGTAATTTTCTTTGAATCATGTGTGCATACTGGCTTAGACTATCTTAGAAAGACTTCCACCACCTTTATCTCCACCAAGTCATAAATAACACATGCTGGTAATGGGAATTTGTGAATATTAACTTTAAACATTAATTTAATGAAGGAACTTTAGAATTATTTCGAGTATTATTTTTAGTGAACTATGTTATACACTTGATATTTTAGAATAGTTAAAAAATAACTTTAAAATTTGAATGAAAAATATGTTTCAAAATTGAATATTACGTACTAACATTTATTTACGCTCGTCGACCTAACTGTTCAGAGTCCTTGATTATCTTCGAGCAATTTTTAATTTAATTTCATTAATTTATTTATTTAGTTAGATTATTTTTTGATGATCCTGGTTTGAGGATGTTATTTTTGGATAATGAATAAATTTTAATGGTGGTACTTTATTTTTAAGGGGTGTCTTATGAAGCGACTTAGATTGTTTTCGAGTGGAAAATTTAGTCATATTTAATTTAAGAAATGATTAATTAAAGGAAAAAAGACAATTCAATTTAATTGGGTTCCTTTTTCGATAGATAAAAATAGGAATTAAAAATTTTATGAGAAATTTATTAATGAGGGCAATTGAAGCTTATTATGAGTGTGACTCTATTTTAAGTAAAGGTTAGAAGACAGTTTAAAAAATGGCACTAAAAAATAAATACATTCATAACACACACACATATATATATATATATACAAAGAATTAACTAGCAGTATTTTTAAACTAGAATAACAAACTGAACAATTTTCGTGAATATTATGAAAAAATAAATGTGCTTTAGAGAACGAAACTTTACTATTTGATTGTTATTTAATATTATAAAAATATTTAAATTAAGCATTTCGTTTTAGGTAACAAACTTATTTTATTAGTTTAGTACATATTAATTTTCATCGTATAGTATTCAAAACACCTGTGTTCATGCAATACGGATTTACCTACTTATCGCATGCGAATGAGTAAAAGCATGATTCATTCTTATCTTAGATAAGGTTTTACCCCAGAGTCTTCAATTTAATCGACGTTATATTTTAACTTTGATTAACTAATGAAGATGCCAATTGGGTCGTAATAATGATTTTATTAATTCAGATTTTAAATTAATATCAAATTGGAGGTTTTTTTTCTTTTCTCACAGATTAACTTTAAATAAAACTTAAATATTTATATATTCATTTACTTTATTAGTAAAATAATGAATGTGTCACATTCATTTAGGATTTAACTATTTGAAGATTTAAACTAACCTTTTATTTAAACGATCACATAATTAAAACTATTATAAAATTAAGTGTTTAAAAATATAAACGAAGAGTTCATTTTAAAATGTACTCATACTTGGGGATAATTTATTTGGGGAATATTTCTTAGATGACTTATCATGAATAACTAAGTGTACACTCAGAAACAAGAACCAGTAAACATTTTTAATGAAAGGTTTTCATAAATATATTCTAAGGTATATATATATATAGTAACATTTCATATAACATCAAATTTTAGCAAGTGCATGTATTGGAACACCCCCCCTTTTTTTTCTATCATACTTTTTCTCTCTTTGTTGTACTACTTTGGTTGAGAAATGCGGTTCAAAAAACCCTATTTGACAAAACGGAGTATGATTAGGTAGTTTTTGAATACCTGCTTTACGAAAATAAATTTAAACTTTTGACATAAAGCTGTTCTTTAATAATTTAAAACAGAAATTATTTTTTATAATTAATCCTTAACAACTTTAGACATGATTTGATGAGTCATAAGGTCATTAAAAGGTTTTTAACGTATTAATTAATTTTCTTAATCAGTTCTTCTAAATATTAAAAACTTATTCATAAGAAAATCTTACCTGGCTAGGAAAATTCAACCTCCTTGTATGTTGGTCTCGCAAGGACTGACTGATAACATGCCTGCTTATCTACCGAACCATGTGATAAGTGACGTTAGAGATCACGTGACCCTCATTATCTGCTGATAAGATAAGCACTGGCTTGGAATTATCTTAATTAATTACCAAACTTCTCATTTTTTAAAAACCACACTAAACATTGCTCCCATTAATTAATCATGTACATATAATTTATATCGTTTATGATTATCAGTTTTATACTAACATTTAACACCTATACGTATGTGTTGTATTAATTCTGTTAGTTTAATTCATACAAATTTCAACTAAAGCATCCTATGCTAGTTTTCATATATTTATTATCACATCACGTGATACAATTTCTTGTGATGTTTTAGAAATAGATATTTAATTTTTTTAATTAGTTAAAAACATTAAAAAAATTTTTATTGCTTTTTAGCATAAATATTTTAAGAAAAACATATTTTATTCTGAAATATCAAATTTAAAAACTAACTCTTAAGAATATGACTCGATGCAGTTTACTCATTTTATACAAGTTAACTTTACTACTTGACAGAAATATATTCAAACGCAAAGTGATTTATCTTTCACATTTTTAAACTTATTTATGTAATGTACTAACATTTATTCATAATATGCATAATTTTATTAAAATTACTGAAGAAAATAAAATTTATACTAAGTAAAAATTTAAAACCACCAATTAAATATATTAAACAACATCAACAAACTTGTAATTAAGATATGAATAAATAAAAATATTTGAATCACACAATAATAAAAAGAAATACTTAATCATTCATAAAAATTCTTCCCTTGAACATTCGCATGTATGTTAGTAAAAATATAACACTAAACTTTTCAAAAAGATTATAAGCGTTTCCAAATCAACAAAGAAAATTGAGTATTAAATATCAAATAATGGACATGCACTCTTTACACTAACATCTTACAACGTACTTAGTAACCAAATTTAATGATTTTTAAGCATGTCTTCTTAAATTTTTTTCAATGAAAGACTATCACAGTTGAATTTTTAGCTTTCTCTTCATAACTTTATCGAGAAATATGTAATGTATACCACATGATTTCATTAAATGAATCACAATACAATTCAAACTTCTCATTTTCAATGTTTTATATATACTAGTGTTAATCAAGTAGGTGTTTATTCTGAACAATCATGACATAGTATATTGATGAAAAGTTTGTGTTGAACGGTTTTTAACTTAAATGGTGTGAGAGAAGGATATATTAGAACAGAAGTTATTAAATATAGAGTCTTTAAAGTTTATACCCGTGTAAAAATTGGCATTTCAAGAAACAAAGTTGTGTCATATTTGAAAGCATTCTTTATATTCGAAACGCACACATGATCACGATCACATCACTGAAGAGCATAGAGAAGCTGTTTATGTTGTATATAATTTGAATTTTCATTAACACAATATTATAACCGAAGTTTTTCGACAGTTTGAAAAATTATGATGTTCAACGTCTGCACACGTTAACACAGAATAAGATTAGCTTATGCCCTTTCGATGATAAGCGTTATTTGCAGGTAAGATGTATTAACATAACAAAATTTTCTTGGTAATTTTACTCGCAGGTTTCGAAACCACAAACATCTGATCATACTTCTCATTTTTAACACGCGACACTAACCATTGGGCCATTAAAGCCCGTAATTTAGTAACTAAAAATTAAGAAAGATCATCGAAAATGATTACTTCACATATGCAAAAATAATTTTTATTGTGACTTATCAGTTAAAAATCACGAAGAAAAGAAAAATATCACATATGTTTTGGATTACTTTGAGATTTTATGAGTCACTTCATCAGTTAAATAGACATAACCACTTCTTATGAATCACTACTTATGCTTAAATTTTGAAACACTTGCTTATATGAAATGTATTATATTTTAGTTTATCAGTGATAGTGCGATTACTTGTTAATAATTTTAATGTTATTAAAAAAATTTAAAAAAATCAAATGTGAATAATTAATTAAAAAAACACAAGTCACTATTAAAAGGTTTGAACAAATTATTAAAATTATTTTACAAAACTTTTCAAATTATTTAAAAATGTTTCACTAATATTTAGTAATCGTCAAATTTTAATGTCGATAATCATTTATGTGAGTCAGGTTTTCTGTTTTAACTGTTAAGTTATCAGATTCCCCCTTCAAGTACATCTCATTGATAAGTTTTAATCAACCAATCAACTATTTATTTACCCCAGCAACCAGCTATTTGTTTACCCTAGTAACCAAAAAGCTTTTGTCGACACATGAACAAAATTTTGAAGATGCAAGACTCTTCATTTTCATTCGAAAAAACAATGACTTATGCAATAAATTTTTTCCTTACTTAAATGAAACCTTCACATGTGTATGGTAAAACTTGGAAAATTTCATTTAATGCACAAATTTAAAGTTAACAGACAAGGTCTTCACACATCTTTTAGTATTTTACTAACACTTTGCCAAATATCTTTAGAAAACAACAACAATTTTAAATAATTATTTTAATAAAAATTCTCTTTTGTAAGTGACATTATTAAACTAACTTGAAAAATTAACTTGGCAAAGCAAGTTTTCACTATTCCAACTAAGTAATATTCATAAGTTTTATATGATAAACAACCTGTTTGGTTATGTCCCAGCATGGCTTTATAAAATGTATCTAAAATAACCTTTAATATCAATGTTTAAAAATATGCGAATAATTCAGTTAATCTTTTATAGATGATTATTTTCCCTTCTATTATTTAAAAGACATTTTAAAATAAAATTATTACTGATGCCAGTTTATCCCAGTGTTATGAAATGTGTATGCAAAACTTTTAATTCTAATTTTCACATTTTATTATTTCAAATTATTGTTTTCAAGTTGTACTAAAATTTGGAAAAAAATATTTAATTTTCATGCATAATTAAATTGAAATACTTTAATAATAAAGACACATTTAACATTGTATACTCACCTAATCCAACACTTTCACAAATACACGTCCGACTCGCTCCAAGGTTTAGGAAGAAATGAGAGATTCAAAGTCCTTATCAGAAAATGTTATCAGATAGTCTTATCTTAAGATAAGTGACGTCAGAGAACATATGTCATCAACTGGTCACGTGATGTATATCACATGACCAGTGCTTTGTTAATTAATCTTATTAATTAATTATTAAGTATTAAATTATTAATTAATTAATTATTAAGTATTAAATTAAATTTTTTAATATTATTAATTAATCTTATTAAAAATAGTTATTATTTTTTAATAACAAAGAATTAATAATATTAAATAATTTAATTTAATACTTAATAATTAATTAATTAATAATTTAATACTTAATAATTAATTAATAAGATTAATTAACAAAGCACTGGTCATGTGATATACATCACGTGACCAGTTGATGACATATGTTCTCTGACGTCACTTATCTTAAGATAAGACTATCTGATAACATTTTCTGATAAGGACTTTGAATCTCTCATTTCTTCCTAAACCTTGGAGCGAGTCGGACGTGTATTTGTGAAAGTGTTGGATTAGGTGAGTATACAATGTTAAATGTGTCTTTATTATTAAAGTATTTCAATTTAATTATGCATGAAAATTAAATATTTTTTTCCAAATTTTAGTACAACTTGAAAACAATAATTTGAAATAATAAAATGTGAAAATTAGAATTAAAAGTTTTGCATACACATTTCATAACACTGGGATAAACTGGCATCAGTAATAATTTTATTTTAAAATGTCTTTTAAATAATAGAAGGGAAAATAATCATCTATAAAAGATTAACTGAATTATTCGCATATTTTTAAACATTGATATTAAAGGTTATTTTAGATACATTTTATAAAGCCATGCTGGGACATAACCAAACAGGTTGTTTATCATATAAAACTTATGAATATTACTTAGTTGGAATAGTGAAAACTTGCTTTGCCAAGTTAATTTTTCAAGTTAGTTTAATAATGTCACTTACAAAAGAGAATTTTTATTAAAATAATTATTTAAAATTCTGTTGTTGTTTTCTAAAGATATTTGGCAAAGTGTTAGTAAAATACTAAAAGATGTGTGAAGACCTTGTCTGTTAACTTTAAATTTGTGCATTAAATGAAATTTTCCAAGTTTTACCATACACATGTGAAGGTTTCATTTAAGTAAAGAAAAAATTTATTGCATAAGTCATTGTTTTTTCGAATGAAAATGAAGAGTCTTGCATCTTCAAAATTTTGTTCATGTGTCGACAAAAGCTTTTTGGTTACTAGGGTAAACAAATAGCTGGTTGCTGGGGTAAATAAATAGTTGATTGGTTGATTAAAACTTATCAATGAGATGTACTTGAAGGGGGAATCTGATAACTTAACAGTTAAAACAGAAAACCTGACTCACATAAATGATTATCGACATTAAAATTTGACGATTACTAAATATTAGTGAAACATTTTTAAATAATTTGAAAAGTTTTGTAAAATAATTTTAATAATTTGTTCAAACCTTTAATAGTGACTTGTGTTTTTTTAATTAATTATTCACATTTGATTTTTTTAAATTTTTTTAATAACATTAAAATTATTAACAAGTAATCGCACTATCACTGATAAACTAAAATATAATACATTTCATATAAGCAAGTGTTTCAAAATTTAAGCATAAGTAGTGATTCATAAGAAGTGGTTATGTCTATTTAACTGATGAAGTGACTCATAAAATCTCAAAGTAATCCAAAACATATGTGATATTTTTCTTTTCTTCGTGATTTTTAACTGATAAGTCACAATAAAAATTATTTTTGCATGTGTGAAGTAATCATTTTCGATGATCTTTCTTAATTTTTAGTTACTAAATTACGGGCTTTAATGGCCCAATGGTTAGTGTCGCGTGTTAAAAATGAGAAGTATGATCAGATGTTTGTGGTTTCGAAACCTGCGAGTAAAATTACCAAGAAAATTTTGTTATGTTAATACATCTTACCTGCAAATAACGCTTATCATCGAAAGGGCATAAGCTAATCTTATTTTGTGTTAACGTGTGCAGACGTTGAACATCATAATTTTTCAAACTGTCTAAAAACTTCAGTTATAATATTGTGTTAATGAAAATTCAAATTATATACAACATAAACAGCTTCTCTATGCTCTTCAGTGATGTGATCGTGATCATGTGTGCGTTTCGAATATAAAGAATGCTTTCAAATATGACACAACTTTGTTTCTTGAAATGCCAATTTTTACACGGGTATAAACTTTAAAGACTCTATATTTAATAACTTCTGTTCTAATATATCCTTCTCTCACACCATTTAAGTTAAAAACCGTTCAACACAAACTTTTCATCAATATACTATGTCATGATTGTTCAGAATAAACACCTACTTGATTAACACTAGTATATATAAAACATTGAAAATGAGAAGTTTGAATTGTATTGTGATTCATTTAATGAAATCATGTGGTATACATTACATATTTCTCGATAAAGTTATGAAGAGAAAGCTAAAAATTCAACTGTGATAGTCTTTCATTGAAAAAAATTTAAGAAGACATGCTTAAAAATCATTAAATTTGGTTACTAAGTACGTTGTAAGATGTTAGTGTAAAGAGTGCATGTCCATTATTTGATATTTAATACTCAATTTTCTTTGTTGATTTGGAAACGCTTATAATCTTTTTGAAAAGTTTAGTGTTATATTTTTACTAACATACATGCGAATGTTCAAGGGAAGAATTTTTATGAATGATTAAGTATTTCTTTTTATTATTGTGTGATTCAAATATTTTTATTTATTCATATCTTAATTACAAGTTTGTTGATGTTGTTTAATATATTTAATTGGTGGTTTTAAATTTTTACTTAGTATAAATTTTATTTTCTTCAGTAATTTTAATAAAATTATGCATATTATGAATAAATGTTAGTACATTACATAAATAAGTTTAAAAATGTGAAAGTTAAATCACTTTGCGTTTGAATATATTTCTGTCAAGTAGTAAAGTTAACTTGTATAAAATGAGTAAACTGCATCGAGTCATATTCTTAAGAGTTAGTTTTTAAATTTGATATTTCAGAATAAAATATGTTTTTCTTAAAATATTTATGCTAAAAAGCAATAAAAATTTTTTTAATGTTTTTAACTAATTAAAAAAATTAAATATCTATTATTTCTAAAACATCACAAGAAATTGTATCACGTGATGTGATAATAAATATATGAAAACTAGCATAGGATGCTTTAGTTGAAATTTGTATGAATTAAACTAACAGAATTAATACAACACATACGTATAGGTGTTAAATGTTAGTATAAAACTGATAATCATAAACGATATAAATTATATGTACATGATTAATTAATGGGAGCAATGTTTAGTGTGGTTTTTAAAAAATGAGAAGTTTGGTAATTAATTAAGATAATTCCAAGTCAGTGCTTATCTTATCAGCAGATAATGAGGGTCACGTGATCTCTAACGTCACTTATCACATGGTTCGGTAGATAAGCAGGCATGTTATCAGTCAGTCCTTGCGAGACCAACATACAAGGAGGTTGAATTTTCCTAGCCAGGTAAGATTTTCTTATGAATAAGTTTTTAATATTTAGAAGAACTGATTAAGAAAATTAATACGTTAAAAACCTTTTAATGACCTTATGACTCATCAAATCATGTCTAAAGTTGTTAAGGATTAATTATAAAAAATAATTTCTGTTTTAAATTATTAAAGAACAGCTTTATGTCAAAAGTTTAAATTTATTTTCGTAAAGCAGGTATTCAAAAACTACCTAATCATACTCCGTTTTGTCAAATAGGGTTTTTTGAACCGCATTTCTCAACCAAAGTAGTACAACAAAGAGAGAAAAAGTATGATAGAAAAAAAAGGGGGGGTGTTCCAATACATGCACTTGCTAAAATTTGATGTTATATGAAATGTTACTATATATATATACCTTAGAATATATTTATGAAAACCTTTCGTTAAAAATGTTTACTGGTTCTTGTTTCTGAGTGTACACTTAGTTATTCATGATAAGTCATCTAAGAAATATTCCCCAAATAAATTATCCCCAAGTATGAGTACATTTTAAAATGAACTCTTCGTTTATATTTTTAAACACTTAATTTTATAATAGTTTTAATTATGTGATCGTTTAAATAAAAGGTTAGTTTAAATCTTCAAATAGTTAAATCCTAAATGAATGTGACACATTCATTATTTTACTAATAAAGTAAATGAATATATAAATATTTAAGTTTTATTTAAAGTTAATCTGTGAGAAAAGAAAAAAAACCTCCAATTTGATATTAATTTAAAATCTGAATTAATAAAATCATTACGACCCAATTGGCATCTTCATTAGTTAATCAAAGTTAAAATATAACGTCGATTAAATTGAAGACTCTGGGGTAAAACCTTATCTAAGATAAGAATGAATCATGCTTTTACTCATTCGCATGCGATAAGTAGGTAAATCCGTATTGCATGAACACAGGTGTTTTGAATACTATACGATGAAAATTAATATGTACTAAACTAATAAAATAAGTTTGTTACCTAAAACGAAATGCTTAATTTAAATATTTTTATAATATTAAATAACAATCAAATAGTAAAGTTTCGTTCTCTAAAGCACATTTATTTTTTCATAATATTCACGAAAATTGTTCAGTTTGTTATTCTAGTTTAAAAATACTGCTAGTTAATTCTTTGTATATATATATATATATGTGTGTGTGTTATGAATGTATTTATTTTTTAGTGCCATTTTTTAAACTGTCTTCTAACCTTTACTTAAAATAGAGTCACACTCATAATAAGCTTCAATTGCCCTCATTAATAAATTTCTCATAAAATTTTTAATTCCTATTTTTATCTATCGAAAAAGGAACCCAATTAAATTGAATTGTCTTTTTTCCTTTAATTAATCATTTCTTAAATTAAATATGACTAAATTTTCCACTCGAAAACAATCTAAGTCGCTTCATAAGACACCCCTTAAAAATAAAGTACCACCATTAAAATTTATTCATTATCCAAAAATAACATCCTCAAACCAGGATCATCAAAAAATAATCTAACTAAATAAATAAATTAATGAAATTAAATTAAAAATTGCTCGAAGATAATCAAGGACTCTGAACAGTTAGGTCGACGAGCGTAAATAAATGTTAGTACGTAATATTCAATTTTGAAACATATTTTTCATTCAAATTTTAAAGTTATTTTTTAACTATTCTAAAATATCAAGTGTATAACATAGTTCACTAAAAATAATACTCGAAATAATTCTAAAGTTCCTTCATTAAATTAATGTTTAAAGTTAATATTCACAAATTCCCATTACCAGCATGTGTTATTTATGACTTGGTGGAGATAAAGGTGGTGGAAGTCTTTCTAAGATAGTCTAAGCCAGTATGCACACATGATTCAAAGAAAATTACAAACTCCATACGGTTAGGTCGACGAGCGCACGTCAATCTCATTGCAAAAAAGTTAAAGTCCCCCTATTAAACACTTATGTCCGCAAAATATCCTTCGTGAATGATTAGTCTAAAATAATAATTTCCCCCAAAATATCCGCTTAACTCATCATGTAAGAGCACAGTAGAAAAAAAAAAAAAATTAAACTCCCCAAAATTTCCACTTAAAATCAAAAAATAAACTCTTAAATTACACCAAACTGAAAATTTTTAAGTTGGCACATTAAAATTAAAAACCACTCGTACAATAGTACTGAAAAAAACATTCTATGTGCTTAAAATATCCGCTTAACCCCTTATTTAAGACACGGTGAAAAAAAAAAAAAAAAAAAAAAAAATCAATCTCCCCAAAATTTCTGCTTAAAATCAAAAAATAAACTCTTAAATTACACCAAACTGAAAATTTTTAAGTCACCACATTAAAATTAAAAACCACTCGTACAATAGTACAGAAAAAAATATTCTATGTCCCAAAATATCCGCTTAACCCCTCATCTAAAAGCACAGTGAAAAAAAAAAAAAAGTTCACAAATTAAATCATTAAAATAAAAAAATCACCTTCAAACTACAGCACGCCGAAATAATTAAAGTATCTTCATTATTTTTCACTCATTAGTTTTAATTACTTTTTAATTAATTACTAATTATCGTTAATTGCTTTTATTCATTTCTTAAATTCTACTACGTACTACACTTGACTAAAAAATACCGCTCGAAAAATTCTATGTCCCTTCATTATTTTTCACTTATTATTTTTAATTACCTTTTAATTAATTACTATTTTTAATTTAATATGAATCATTCATCTCTTAATCAACAGTCAAAAGAACCGCTCGTATTGTAGTATACTTAAAAAATTTATCCCCCTTTTACCCCTCTCCTATAGCATAAAATATTCAAATTTCACGAAAAAAATTTGACCCCCCTTTTAACCCCTTCTCTTATAAGACGATGCCAGGAGGAGGATTGAGGAGGAGGATTGAGGAGGAGGAGGATTGAGGAGGAGGGCTGTGGAGGAGGATTGAGGAGGAGGAGCCCACCACCACCACCGATCCTCAATCCTCCTCCTGAGGTCGGACTGTCATTTTTCCCCTACTTATCTGGTTGCTGAATGACATAATTTTGCTCATTTGAAATTTCTCTTATTTTGATTTAGACATTAATTTTTATCATAAATTATTTTCTGTCATTTTATTTACGTTATTAATATTATTTCTCAGTAAATATATATATATTTTTAACTCAATTAGTGCATAATTATACGCAATCATTTTAGAAAATAAATTTTTATTATCGAGAGAAAAGCTAAACTAATAAGTTTCAATTGAGCAAGTTCCATTCGAAAAATTAAACTAAGAAAAAATAAATATGACGTCCGAATTAAAATAAAAATATAGTACTTTGTTAAATATTAAACACGGAAATTTGTTTCGTTAATAAGGATTTTTCTGACAAAAATGGGGGCATAATTAGAAGTAAAAGAAATAAAAATTTTATTTTTAACAAGTATTTCACCTGATAAAATTTGACGTCTTAATTGAAATAAAACAGGTATTTTATAGTAGTCGTTAAAAATATAAGAAACATGGATAGCAATAACTCATGAATAATGATGTCATTGCCGAAACTTCAGTGAAGGCTTATTCTGGCGACACAAAATTTATTGTTTTCCGCCTGTTAGTCTGTTCTGTCTGTCTGCCTGTCTGGCCGCGATATCTGCCACAAAATGCAATCAAAACTTCTTTTTTTCGGAAACAAAATTGTAAAACTCTAGATTACTGAGTTTACACTTTCAAAAGTTCCTGATACATCAGATTTAGGTGTGAACAGGTATGTAGAAGTATGAGGATAATGAAAAATGCTTATTAAAACTGTTACTTATCCTTATAAATCAAAATGTATAAAGAAATACAAGATATACGATAACCATTAGCAAATTGATAGAAAGTTACAAATTTAAGTTTAATGAGACTACGGGGGGTTCAGGGGGCAGAGCCCCCCCTGAAGAAATCTATGTTATATTCAGAATATCCTAACGTAACTAAACCTTTAATTTAAAGCTTTTGTTGGCTGAAAACTTCTTATTCTTATTTTATTCTTATAAATAATTACGTAATTTGAAAATTTTAAATTACAGTTTCTAGGAAATTGAATATTACCCAAAGTGTGTTTTAAAAAAGAAATGATGTGCAAAGCTGACGTTGAGGCTCTTGATCTGCAGATTTTCTAGTTGCCGAAACGTCAGTGAAGTCTTACTTTGGAGACCCGAAATTTTTTGGATTCTGTCTGTCTGTTCCGCTGTAACTTCCGTAAAAAGCATCCGATTGGCTTGAAATTAAATGGGTATGTTAGTGAGACACTGGGATTAAGCTGTATAGTTTTTTGTAAGATTTGATTCATTCATTCGAAAAATATAGAATATTTTATTTTGCGCAATAATGCTTTTCTATGACAAATTCAATGATTTTAAATTTTTTTTTTTTCTTGAGAGAAAATGTCACATTTCATCAATGGAATTCAATGATAAAGGGATACTGAAATTTACCAGTTAAATTATTCGTATTGCTTTGAAATTTTGTCTACACATTTGTCAGATTTTTTAAATTATTACTGTAAATTTGAGATTTTTTATAAATGTGTTCCAATAATATAAACCAATTTGTTATAGAGATTTACTTATTTCAAATGTATTTATTCCATTTTCTTTATTTTCTCTTAATGGTTGCTGAGCAACCATTCATCATAATCCTTATTTTTATAATGTTAATTTAAATGAAGTCAATGTCAAAACTGATGAATTAATGTGTTTGTATCTTTGTGTATAACATAGCCCAGAAAACAACATAGGCTATATGTTTTATTAATTTTATTCAAATATTTTCCTTAATAAGTCAAAATTTCATTTTAGATAAAGTTTAACCAATTTCCTTTATTGTTGCCAAAAAAAAAAATATATAAATAATATGGAATAATTTTTCAACGGCAATAAGTTTCAATTGAGCAATTTCCTTTCGAAAAATTAAACTAAGAAAAAATAAATATGACGTCAGAATTAAAATAAAAATAAATATAGTACTTTGTTAATATTAAACACGGAAATTTGTTTCGTTAATAAGGATTTTTCTGACAAAAAATGGGAGCATAATTAGAAGTAAAAGAAATAAAAAATAATTATATTTTTAACAATTGTTTCACCTGATAAAATTTGACATTATAATTGAAATAAAACAGGTATTATATAGTAGTCGTAAAAAATATTAGAAACATGGATAGCAATAACTCATGAATAATGACGTCATTGCAGAAAATTCAGTGAAGACTTATTTTGGTGACACAAAATTTATTGTTTTCCGCCTGTCAGTCTGTTCTGTCTGTCTGCGATAACTGCCACAAAATGCAATCAAAACTTTTTTTTTCGGAAACATAATTGTAAAACCCTAGATTACTGAGTTTACACTTTCATAAGTTCCTGATACATCAGTTTTAGGTGTTTGTGGTGGGCAGGTATGTCGAAGTATGAAGATAATGAAAAATGCTTATTAAAACTATCCTTATAAATCATAATGTATAAAGAAATACAAGATATACGATAACCATTAGAAAATTGATAGAAAGTTACAAATTTAACTTTAAGGAGACTACGGGGGGTTCAGGGAGGCGGAAATCCAGAGTTTCCCCCAGGTTTTAAAAAGGGCAGGGCGCTGCTGTTCTGAAAGGGCACTTTTTAATTTTTAAGGGCACTTCAATAGAGTTGAATCTAGAATCTAGCGGTTCAAAAAATCTTGAAAACAAATTTCATTAAAAAATTGATAAATAGTTGTTATGCCGCCCCTACTTTTGAGCTTGCGTGCAATGGTTACAATATGCGGGATAGGTCTTTGAAGCTACAGAAAATCTGAACATCTAACTATGCTAAATGTTAGTCACTCACTGCTCCCATTTTTTAAATCTATAATATTTTCTAATATAAATATTTTTCTTACAATTCTTTCATATTGACAATAGAAACATACCAGGAACCTTAAAACTTTCAGGAATTTTTATACTTTTTTTTTTTTTTTTTTAATATTTAAATCAATGTGGTCAAAATTATCTCACATTTGTTGACCGATCGATCTCATTTTAATACAAATTTTTTCATGTTAATATTTAATTTGATGTGAAATTAAACATTTTTCAACGACGACAGAAAAATTTAATCTGATGCATTAGAATTAAATACTTTATGGCTGATATTTGACTTCCTAATTTCCCTCGCTAATGTTAAAACTATGGGTGTAGTGTATATACAGTCAAACCCCGTTATAGCGAACTCTGTATATAACGAACGAAAATTTTGGTCCCGCCATTTTCCTATTGTATTTAATGCTAATTTATCCTTTTATAGCGAACCTCCAAAATCTTAAGAATCGGCTATAACAAACTTTTTTTTTCCCAGTCTACCATAATTTTTTTCAGTTTTTCGCAATTGTGGAAATAGAACTTCGACTCTTATTTCATAAGAGAATGTATGTGAACTACTGAAGTATGGTACAAATTATTTTTTTTTTATTAAAGGATAGGAACAATAGAGTTCTTTCTCTTTTCTGATAGCCGTTTTGCAAGTGTCATTCCACCCACCTGTCAATCATTTTCACTCACTCCTATCACAGCTTTTCACTAGACTGGCGACAATAAGGGGTGGGGGGGGGGAAGAGAAAACAGTCAATTTGTTGACAAGGTGTGGGGGAGAGGGGGAGATGCTATAGGAGAACATGTAAAGGAATGGACAGTAAGCATTTACAAGTCTGCGCTAGAAGAGGGGGGGGGGGGAGGAGTTGAACCTAGCTGCCGAGAACAAGGAGAAAGGTCGCCTCAGAGTCGAGTCTGAGTATTCATTTTTCGTTTGTTTCTGAGAAACTGTGCCTCATAATTACTGATTCTAAATTCAAAGTTAAATTCACTTTTAAGAAATCATTAACTCAACCATGTCGGGCAAGCGTAAAGCATTCAGTATCGAAGAAAAAATAAGCATCATAAGAGAAATAGAAAAAGGAGGAAGCCAAGCTGATACCTGCTGAAAAAAAAAAATTATTGAAATCTACAGTTGGAACAATATGGAAAAACAGACAACATTCTTTCTGCTTTTGAGAAAAATTTGAACTCCCAAAAGAAATTGAGAAAAGCTGAACATCAAGAAGTGGAAGACACTTTATTAAAATGGAAGAAGTCTGAATGTGCCAGTTTCTGGACAAATGCTTCAATTAAAAGCTGAGGAATTTGCAAGTAAATTTGGAATTCCATTTTCGTGTTCTAATGGATGGCTAGACACATTTAAAAAGCGAAACAACATATCTTCTGGAAAAATTGCCGGAGAATCGGGGAGTGTTTCAACATCCGACATTGATACGTGGAAAGAAAATGTCTGGAATAAAATCTCCCGTGAATATGACGAGAATGACATATAATGCTGATGAAGCTGCACTATTTTACAAGATGACACCATCCCAGACATTAAAATTTAAGGGAGAGAAATGTATTGGCAGAAAATTGTTAAAAGACAGAATCGCATTTCTAGTGTGTGCCAGTATGAGTGGTACTGAATAACGTAAGCTTCTAGTGATAGGTAAATCTAAGCACCCCAGATGCTTCAAAAATATCAAACGGCTTCCTGTTTCTTATGAAGCAAACCGCAAAGCATGGATGACTAAAGAACTGTTTGGGATCGTGAACTGTCAGCTAAAAAGCGGAAGATACTACTTCAGCTTGACAATTGTAGTGCACACAAAATCGATAAGCAGTTTGAGTCGATTAGAATTGTACTCTTTCCCCCCGAATGTAACAACTGTAGTACAGCCTATGGACCAGGGTGTCATCAGGAGTCTTAAATAGGGAAGTACCGAATATTTGGTATCTATTCGGTATTCGGCCATGTTACCGAATATTCAGTTAGGCCAAATATCAAACTATTCGGTTAAGCCAAATATTCAGCTTGGCCGAATATACAACTATTCAGCCTGCCGAATATTCAGTTTGGCCGAATATCAAAGTATTCGGCCGAATCCAATACTTAATAAAGCCTTTTTAAACACATTTTTAAAAACTTTTCACAATTTTTACTTTTGACTGTCAATTTATAAATATATTTAAAATAATTAGAAATAAAATCATTTAAATCAAATAGAATGTTTTTACATTATTTATTTGCTGTTTGTAAAGTTTAACTTGAGAAAATTAACCATGAGAATGATTAAAATTATGATTTATTAGGATTCTCTTTAGGAATAAATGATGCGAGTGGGTCATTCTCACAAAACAGGAAAAATACATGTAACTACTTTATATCATTTTAAAAATAAATACAAAAATAATTAAGAATATTTTAATAACTTCTTGATGTTCTGGGCTAATCTACAGATATCTTACAAATTTGAAAAAAGTTAATAAATTTATTTTTAAAAAATTTAAATGTTCAAAATCATTATCCTGGCTTGTAACTAGCCATCTATGTTCTTCTAAATGTTAAATAAATCTATAATAAAACTAATTTTCTAATAACAATTCATTTAATGCATTCATAATAAAGTATTTTATACAATGAGAAATATTTTCAAATAATTTTATTGTATTTCATAATTAAAAGTATTACTAAAATGTGTGTAACTGTAAAAAATATTGTCCTGGCAGATTACATTACACTCAATATTTACCCTACAGATGGTAACAGGGTTCTATTTTTTGTGCCTATTGAGAAAACTAATTTTTTTAATAAGCTGTGTAAATAATTATTCTCAGTTGGTGTTATTTTCTTTTTCATTGAATTTTGAAGTTCTTAACCTTCAGAGTTATGTTTGATTTGAGTCATTTTCTTGGCATCTACAGAAAAAGGTTGGTGAGGTAGAAAATTGTTTCTATTACATTATAGAATGCATAATAAAGTTATCTTTTAGAAAATATAAACATGAACTTAAAATTTTTTTGACAGAATGTGCCAGCTTCTAATTACATCAATTTCATCATTATCCTGGCCATCATTGTCCTGGCAAATAAAGAACAGGACAATGACAGCAAAACAGGATAATGATGCTTGTTATTTATTTGAAATATATTTAATATATATATGTATGTTAAAAGTATAACATCTTAATAATATTGTAATTTAATTTGAAAATTTAATTTTTATTGGAATTATAAGTTGTATTTTAAAATTTTATCACAAATTATTGCATTTACTTATTACAAATTAATACAAATTTATCACAAATTATTACATTGTGGTTAATTCCATGTGCACTTGTAGTGTAAGTCACTTAGATGCAAATTTCTAAAACTTTTGACTACCAGTATTTTAGTATGGTAAAATGTGACATCTTTTATTCAAGATATATCATTAATTTAATAATGAGGTGAAGAAAACTTTTTGAAAGTAACAGTGGCCAAAAAATATAGCAGTTATCAGCTATGTGACTTACCCTACAAAACCTCATGGAACTAGCCATTGTAAATTATATCAACAAACAACTTATGTTAGTACAGTTGAACCTCGAAAATCCGGAACCGTCGGGACCGCGGTCATTCCGGATTTTCGAGGTTTATTAAAAAATCTTTTTTATGGCTATATAATAACAAACAAAAAATGCAATTTTTCTCCCAGTGCAAACAAATAACGATTCTTCCGATACTACATTTTTTAAAGTTTTAGTGACTTATTTTATTTATTTGAAATTTTAATATCAATTCACAAATAAGCCACGGTAATATATATATACCGTAAAATACCGTTAATCCCCCCCCCCTCCCAAACGTGACGAAAAATCGTACAATAGTTAGAGGGGGGCGCTTACACGGGATTTTTCCGCGATTGTTCAACAAAATTTACAGGAATGAGTCATGATGAAATGAATGAATCGTTGAATGAATCATGAATTTTGATACTTGAAAAAATTTGGGTTTTAAACAACACGTAAATTCTGTCTAAAAAAACGCAGAAAAAAGGAGAAATTTGTAAAAAAAAGCCAAAACAAGCATGAAATTAATTAAAAAATCTTGAAAAATCGCACATTTCATCAAAGATTCATGATTCATTCATTTCAGCATGATTCATCCGTTTTCAGCGATTTTTTTGAGGAGGGCGTTTTTTCGGGATTTTTTGAAAATTACAAATTTTTTATAAAGTGGGGAGGGGGCGTTTGATCGGGAAGATGGGATTAACGGGATTTTACGGTAGTTATCAGAATTTAACTGCAATTGATGAAAATTTCAGCTATGTCTTATTTTAAAAATTAATAAAACTGAAATCGGAAAAATGTCCGGATTTTAGAGATTTCCGGAATTTGGAGGTCCGGATTTTCGAGGTTCAACTGTATGCAAGTACTTAATTAGCTTTTAATTCTCTGTATTTTTTATGGCATATATTTTAATTACCATTAATTATTTTAAAGTAATTAAATTATTTTATTGACAGAATTCCTGTACTTTTGGAAATGTGATTTTAATTATGACCTAAGTTGGTTTTCAATAATTTATCATAAATTAATGTATTTATTTACATTATGTTTCAGCATCAAATAAATTAAATTCAAATTCAAATATTTAATTGACATCTGGTCTTCAGTATTTTTATGGAATATTTTAATTAGCATTATTCTTTTAAGTAAATTTAATTTTATTGTTGGCACCACTCAATTCATTGATATATTTATATTTATTCTTAAATATTGTTCTTTTGGTTGGATTTTTTAAGAAAGGAAACTAACTTTTTAAGCTGAAACACAGGGTGATATGAAATTAAATATTGAAAAAAAAAAAAATCTTTCACAATACATATTGATTTTAGTGAAAATTTTCAATTACGCAAACAATGCATTTTGGTGAATCCAGATAGCAAGTCACCATGCATACAGTAGTTTATTATTACAGCGAACATAAGATGGTGCCCAAATATTTTTACTCTGTCACAGTCTTTGAGGCATGACCGGATTTCCATAAAACTTAAAAACTTTCTGTGTTTGGGTCAAAAACTTTCTGCAGATTAATGTTTAATAAAATTGTTTTATATTATTTTGAAGATATGAATTAAAAGTATAGTTTACAATAATTACTATTTAAATTAAGAATTAATAATAATTAAAGAAAAATTATTTTGGTTGAAAAAATGATAAAGCACAATCTAATTTCGTTGGTGCTACCACCCACAGCTACTGGTGAATTAAGACATTTTCCAGCTGCTGTTTCATTTTGCTCTTGTCAAAACTCAATCATTGATGTTCATTAAAATTTGATATATTTTCAAATATTTAAATTTAACTTTAAATCATATTAGAGAAATTCATCTTAAAATGTTTTCTAACACTACAAAATTTCCGATCTAACCACCACCGCTGGGCTTAAAAATCAAAGCAGCCGCTCTTGTAAAACCCATCAGTGCCATTGTCTAATCTAAGCAAAATAGATATAAAAGCATCTTTGTTATTACAACAATGATTTGTGTCTTTAAACTTTGAATTGAGTGCAAACTGTAAATAAATTATACATAAAATTGAGACTATTTTTAACTTTTCTGTATTAAAAAAAGTTCTTTTCTAAAATTTTTTAAGCAACATTTTGAATTTCATTAAAAAAAAAATTAATCCATCACATGTCTATATTCGTTTGTCTATATTATATAACTTTGGACATGATTCTATAGCTATGTAGGCTCATTTGGTTCCAGTATTATATAGTATTATCTTGTATCATACAGTTGAAAGAGTACATTTTATGGCCAAGGTCTTGCCCTCCATTCGTAAAAATATCAGTTTGCATTTTGAAATTTTGGTGAATCTAACCATGAAAGGAAGTACCTGGTAGTATCAGAGGGTGTTCTAAAAAGAACAGCAGACTCCATTGTTTCATATGGAAAATATTGAACTTCTTTTAAAGATGTATTTTTAAATTTAAAAGACAAATGGAAAGGCATTGAATTGTTGAAGTAACCAATTTAAACATTGGTAATATTGAAACGAAGTATGAAATTGATAGTTAATCCTTAAAAACATTAAAAGAAGGAATATGAAACACTTTCAAATGACCCAAAAAGCAGAATATTTTTTCATACAACAGGAGTGACCATATTGAACCTTCAGAACCATGTCAGTAACGGAACATTGCAATTTAAATTTAACGTCTTTCCTTAATTTAAGTTAGCATAACATATATATATTTAATTCACCTTAATTCCATTTTCATGCTTTTTTAAGTTAATTTTGATCATGTAATCAAGAATAAATATGTGTTCAACTAAATATGTCTATAAAATGTTTTTCCAATTTTTTTACTTTATTTCACTCATTGTCCTGGTATGGGCATCATTGTCCTGGCATAGAGATTTTAAAAATATTTTTTCCTCCTCACAATAATTTTTTTTTTTTTTTTTTTTTTTTTTCTTCAATGCTGGTATTTTTTTCTTATTGTATAAAGTCTAAATAATAACAAAAAAAAATATACCATGTATTTCTATAATCACTTTTTTAAAAATGTTTTAGTATTGAAAAGTTGCCTGTTTTGGAAGAATGACCCGAGTGCAAATGCAAGTTCCTAAATTTTATTTAGTAAATAATCTGTTTCTTGCTTTTCCCAAATAAAAGTTCTTAAACAAGAAAGAAAAACTTTAGAGATTAGTAATAGCTATCAAGGCAGACAATTTTTGTTCATGAAACCATAGTCATAATCAACTTATTGAATCATAAGTACATTGTATTTCATCTCTCTAGGTTAAACATGTGTTTTCATTTGTTGCATTAACAATAAATAAGATACCATAACTATATTTTCAACTGGGATGCTTTGATTTCTGTAAAATATGATACGATGGGAAGGATGGAAAATGCCACCATCCATAAGAAAAGAACTATGAGCTAGACATTCTTTTATTCAGAATTAAGTTGAAAGTATTTATACTTTATATTGAAAAAAAATCTTCCTTGAGGTTATTTAAAAAGAACAAATATGAGACTGTACAGTTTTTCTTCAACTATTTTTTCATTAATTTTCTTTGATTTCAAAATGTTTGTTTTAATTCGTAGAAGAAATCATGAAATTTAAAATTTTATTAATTGAAAAAGTCATAATTATGCTTCTTAAATAAAAAAAAGGCAGATTTTTTCAATACTGAATGTTCTTATAAAAAGCTCTTGTTTATCAAAATATAAGTTTCTCTTATTAAATATTATGTAAAATTGTTAAAAAGTAACATTAATACCTTTAAACTTTGAAATATTAAAAGTATTTGGAAAGCCGAATATTCGGTATTCGGTCTAACAATTACTATTTGGCTAGCCGAATATTCGGTATTCAGTTCAGCTGATGGCCGAGCATTCGGTATTCGGCCAAAATCACTATTCAGTGCATTCCTAGTCTTAAATGTCATTACAGGAAGCAGCTCATTTTAAGAATTTTAGAGGGATGTGATAAAAATGTAAAATGTGATGTTTTTCTTCTTGATGCACTTGTAATGCTTGAAAAATCTTGACGGTTAATTATGGATTCTACAATTAGAAAATGTTTTTAACATGCAAGCCTAGCAAAGAATACTGAAGATACAACGAATGTTGAAGCAATGAATACTGAAGAAGAGGATGATGAAAATTTACCTATCGCAATGTGGATAGAAAAGCACAAAATTTCATCCTTCTCAGATTGTGACATGAAATTGTTTGAAACATATGATGAAGTTATTACATGTGAAGATCCCACTGATGAAGATATTGTGGAAGAAATTAAAATGAATCATTCTGAAATCGAAGATTCTGCATCTGATGATAAACTTTATCGTATAAATTAGGGATGCACCGAATATTCGATATTCGGCCATGTTACCGAATATTAAACTATTCGGTTGAGCCGAATATTTGGCTTGGCCGAATATTAAACTATTCAGCCTGCCCAATATTCGGTATGGCCAAATATCAAAGTATTCAACCGAATCCAATACTTAATAAAACCTTTTAAAAACTTTACTATTTCTACTTTTAACTGTCAATTTTTTAATTTACATTTAAATTAATTAGAAAAAATCATTTTTAAATAAAATAGAACGTTTTTACATTTATTTTAGGGATGCACCGAATAGTGATTTTGGCCGAATGCCGAATATTCGGCCGACAGGTGAACCGAATACCGAATATTCGGCTGGCCGAATAGCAACTGTTGGGCTGAATACCGAATATTCGGCTTTCCAAATATTTTTTTTATTTCAAAATTTAAAGGTATTAATATGTTACTTTTTAAAACAGTTTTACATAATATTTAATAAAAGAAACTTACATTTTGATAAGCAAGAGCTTTTAGTATTGAAAAAAATCTGGCTTGAGTTATTTAAGAAGCGCAATTATGAAACTTTAATAAAATTTTCATAGAATCAAAACAAACATTTTAAATCAAATAATGAATAAATGGCCGAAGAAAAATTTTGCAGTCTGATAATTGTCCTTTTTAAATAACTCAAGGCAGATTTTTTTCAATATAAAGTACAAATATTTTCAACTTAATTCTGAATAAAGGTATGTTTGGCTCATAGTTCTTTTTTTATGAATGGTGGTATTTTCCACCCTTCTTATATATTTTACAGAAACCAAAGCATGTGAGTTGAAAATATGTTATCTTATTTATTGTTAATGTAATAAACGAACACACAAGTTTTGACCTAGAGTGAGATGAAATACAACGTACTTATGACTCAATAAGTTGATTATGATTATGGTTTCATGAACAAAAATTGTCTGCCTTGATAGCTATTACTAATCTCAAAAGTTTTTTTTTTTTTTTCTTCTTTTAAAGAACTTTTATATAGGGAAAAGCAAGAAACAGATTATTTACTAAACAAAGTTAGAAACTTGTATCAGCTATCAGCACCAGGGTTGCCGGCTTTTAGCCGGGCCAAAAAAAGCCGGCCGGCTTTTTTTGGTTTTATCCACTTAAAAAAAGCCGGCTAAAATTGAAAAAAGCCGGCTTTTTTTTTTTTAAAGTGTTAATTTGTATTGAATCCATATTAAATTTGGATTGATTTATTTTTAATACATTTTTAATAATTTACTACTAAAAATGTTATAAATTTCTATTTAATTTTTCAAATAAATAAGTCTTTATAACTGCTAGGACTCAACCGTGAAGGCATTACTTCTGAAAAATATAAATCTTGGAAAAAAGAAAATATACTCAAAAAATGTGTTTTAAACTTCTATATTTCATAGTTCTACATATATTATACATTCTTAAGAATTATATTTAATGGAATTATGAGAAAATTAGTGTTCCCTATAGATATAAAAAGGGCATGGTGCTATTCACTAAAAAGGGCACTACTGCATCATAAAAGGGCACTTTTGCAAGAAAAAAAATTGTTATTGAATTTAGAAAGGGGAAAAAAAAAAAAAACAGCAGCAAAATGCATAATTTTTAAATATGATAAATCAAGTAACATTAATTTCGAATGATTTTATGATATAAAAATTAGAAATACAATTAAATTAAAACATGATTGAATAGTTTCATGTTCTTCTCCTTAAAGAAATGAAAAAATTCTATCATTTTTGGACACACAAATTTAGAAATACTACGGAATAAAAAAAAATATTTATCAAAAATCTCTGGGTAAAATCAGAGGTGCATTTTACTACTTTTAAAAAGGGCAGGATGCTGCATCCTTCAAAAATGGCCTAGAATGAACACTAACAAAATGAAACATATCAAAGCATTCATGGAAACATTGTTACAGGTCTATATGTAAAGATTAAGTCATAAAATGAACAATGTTGAAAGAGAAATTAGGAAGGATTCAATATGAGGAAAGTTTAATACATAATTACATAAAATTAAACAACAAAAAATGTTCTAATAAAATTTGTTGAATTAAAATTTTGAATAGCTCTTTGTTATTTAAAAGTGCATATATGCCCACTTGCATGAATGAATATATTCATGCATATGCTAATTGAGAATACTGAAATAAATTGTGAAATATAATATATTATGAAATCTGCATAATTCGAAATACTATTTTCAATAGTGAGAAATGGTGTTTTTTTATATGTATGATTTTAAATGTTTATAGCGAATAAATCATGACATTTTAATAACTCTTAAAATTAAGTTAAGTAATAAAACATGTAACTAAGTAACCTTTAATTTTATAAAGCAGTGAAAATGGAAAAACAAAGGTAGGATTAAAGGTCAATGTAAATCGGAAAAAGCACTTGGTATGGCCATTTTATAATTTAGCTGACATATTTGCAATTCTGACTATAAACCACTAGCAACTCCATCAATGTGTTATTCTAGTATGAATGTCTTCATTATTGAAAATTTGGGCTATAACCCAATTTCTCATAATGAATCATAATTAAAATCCCAATTTTTCATATTAATAAATAAATTTATTAAACTCAAAGTAAATTAAACATCATTGAAATTAGTTAAAAGACACTTAAAAATGTGTTGCCTATAATAAAAAGGCTTCACTGTATAAAAGCCAATTATGG
This sequence comes from Maratus speculifer, assembly GCA_964019185.1. Lineage (NCBI taxonomy): Eukaryota > Metazoa > Arthropoda > Arachnida > Araneae > Salticidae > Maratus > Maratus speculifer. Next base: position 42,248,385 of record OZ025290.1, read on the forward strand.
CCAAAAAAGGCCAAAAAAAGCCGGCTAAAATCAATAAAAGCCAACCGGCCTGGCTTTTTTTAATTTTAGCCGGCTTTTTTGCAACCCTGATCAGCACATAATTTATTCCTAAGGAGAATCCTAATAAATCATTTTAATCCTTTGGTAAAAATTAGTTTGGTAAAATTCTATTCAATAAGTGCAGGTATAAATATCTCAAAAATTTTTACAGCACAGAGAAAAAAAAACCTTTAGTTGGAACATTTACATCATAATATCAGAGGGATATATAATATGGGGAAAGAGAGGGGGACCTTTTCCCCAGCCACCCTCTGAAATCAACACTGCATGCATTTTCTCATAGCACATGGCAGATAGAAATCTGGAAAAAATTTATTTTGAGTATTTTCAAAATACTTTATAAAACCATAAGAAAATAAAATACAAAAATACTTTGATCGTATTCGTTTAAAATACAAATGTATTTTGAAAATATGTGTCAAATACATGTATTTTTTATATTGCCGAACTATGTGATTACAAAGTACTTTGAAAATACTAAGTAAGTACTACTACTAAATACTACGTAAGTATACTCTGCAAATACTAAGTTAGCAAGCGGATAGTTTAAGCATCTTTGAACACAAAGCAATATATAAATGTGATCTGTAAAAAGAAATTCAAACAATGTATTCAATCAGGGCTGTCCAACGTGGTGCCCGCGGGCACCATGACGCCCTTTGAAGGTTTTCTTGGCGCCCTAATGAAGATATCCGGTTATTAAACATTTTAGAAGTAAAACTTCATTAGAAAGAATGCTTTCTTTAAAATCATTAATATTTTATCAGGATATTTTTAAAATTTGAAGCTGTTATCTGAAGCTGAAAGTTGTTTTATAGGAAGGATAAAAAGGCTTAGTAATCCTTTCTTGATTTTTGAAATTTTATAGTTTTATTTTATAGTTTTTTTTCTATAATTTTGCTTAGAAAAACATAATAAACAGTGCAGAATGATTTCCATCTATCAAAGTACTTCCAAACTATCCCTCTGAAACCACCCAGATGATTTGGTCACTATCATGTTTGTTTTTGTATTTTTCATAAAATTAATTCACGCCTTCAAAATAAAGTAAACCATTTTTTCATATCCTAAAAAGAACCTAGCTATATCTCTGATTTTCATATTTATTTATTTATTATTATTGCTTTTATAGACGCGATTAAAGTCGCGATAATATTGCCAACTGTTTTCAGTGACGTAAATAATGGCACCCTTCATTGAGTGCCAAGACCCAAAATGTGCCCCTGGTTACTGAAAGGTTGGACAGGCCTGTATTCAATAATTTACAGTAATAATAAACTAGTGACTCAACCTGACCCTTTCACAGATTTCGATGAAACTCTCAGGGATTGTTCTGTCTGATGATATAAATGAGAATATATGTTCAAAAAAATTTCATACAGTTAATTATTTAAATTTTGAAAAATCATTTTTTGGCTTGCTTACATGTTTTTAATTTTGAATTTCTCAAGTTCTATCAAAAATAGAAAAATTTATGACCACTCATTTTAAAGAGGAGTTTTATAAGATTTAATTCGATTTGCAAGTTGACTATACATAACTAAAAAAAGTAAATTTTAAATTTTTTCAAAATTTTAAATTTAAAAATTTTTATATAGTGATTTTTAAAAATTTTGAAAAAAAAAATGTATGTTTTTTGTAATGTTATAAACTTAAAATTTTGATAATTTTAGAGTGGGATCTCAAAGGGATCAGAAGTTATGAAATAAAAGCTAAAGATTACCATTAAAATAATTTAATTCTATCTATTTTGTTATTTATAATTGGTATATAGTAATTTTCACCTTTTATTTCATAACTCCTGATCCCACTGAGATCTCACTCTAAAAATGGCAAAATTGTAAGCGTATAATATTATAACAAACTTTTTTCAAATTTTTTTTAAAAATGACTAATAAATTTTTAAATTTTAAACTTTAAAAAAAATTATTTTTTTAACTATACATAGTGAAGTTGCATATCAAATTAAACCTTATAAACACTACTTTAAAATGAGCGGTCAAAATTTTCTACGTTTGATAGAACTTGAGAAATTCAAAATATTTATGCAAGTCAAAAAATGATGATTTTTAAAAATTTACATAAAAATTTAAAGCGATAAGTAAAAAACAAAAGTATACTCTAATTTATATCATCATAGAAAATGATCCTTGGCAGTTTTATTGAAATCTGAAACTGTCAGGTTGAATATTTAATTTTTTTGGTTGATTTGACATAGAATGACCCTTTATATTTATGCAAATAAAAATTATTTTCAAAGGATAGTTATGATTTTGAATGGAGCAGTTCGTAGAAACAAAAATAGAATTTAATAAATATTGCAGCATAAAAAAAAAAAAAAAAAAAAAAAAAAAATCTGCATTTTCAAGAGAGCAATTCTTTTATTCTATGGAAATTGGTCAACCTCAGAAAAAATGCTTTCACTCTAAGCACTGTTAAAACATTTTTGCCGGCTGTATGTGTACATTTGAAAAGAAAACTAAAGCCAATACATTTTTTGTAAGTAAAAGAAAGTACAATTATAAAATGAAACTTTTTACATTATTCAATAAATTATTACAGAAAGCAATAAGCATTCTCGAAAGGCAGATTTCATGCAGAATAATTATTTCATTTTGATTAACTGTACTTTTTATGTTTCATATTTTTTAAATAATACTATTGCTTTTCGATTCTATATGATGCTATTGCTTTTCGATTCTATATGATGCTATTGCTTTTCGATTCTATATGATGCTATTGCTTTTCGATTCTATATGATGCTATTGCTTTTCGATTCTATATGATGCTATTGCTTTTCGATTCTATATGATGCTATTGCTTTTCGATTCTATATGATGCTATTGCTTTTCGATTCTATATGATGCTATTGCTTTTCGATTCTATATGATGCTATTGCTTTTCGATTCTATATGATGCTATTGCCTTTCGATTCTATATGATGCTATTGCTTTTCGATTCTATATGATGCTATTGCTTTTCGATTCTATATGATGCTATTGCTTTTCGATTCTATATGATGCTATTGCTTTTCGATTCTATATGATGCTATTGCTTTTCGATTCTATATGATGCTATTTAATGCTAAATTATTGTAATTTTTAAGCAAAAAAAGCTCACCAGAAATGGGGGGAAATTTAACAGAAGAGCTTCAAAAAAATTAGTATTAATAAAATTTTAATTCGGATTTGAGTAATATTTTATCCTTCGTAACGAAATTTAATTCCTTACAAAAATATAAATTTTAAAGAAGCCTTTTTCACATAGTAAAGATTTAAAACTAACGAACCTGCTTCGTCCAATTCAAAAATGTAAACATGCATTATAAATCTATCAGTTAATTCCAAGTTTCATAGAGAAACTTACAAATGCATAGCATGTACAAAATGTTTAAAATATCGATGATTTTAAAAATTTACAATTTTTGAAATAAAAAATGCATGAAAAGTGCAAGCAAAATCAAGACATTAAAAAGAATAAATTACATCGAACCCAATAACAGGCCTACATATTCAGATCGCTCAATAAAATGAGAATTAAATAATCCTCTTCGGAGCAAGATGTTTAAATTATAAATTTTAAGCAAAGTAAATTTTATTTCACTTATTTAGTTCTTATTCACATTAATAAAAAGCTGTGGAATTTATTTGCCTAGTATTTGCCATTTGAGAGCATTTATACAGTAAAGTAATTAACGCAGATACATTGTAGCATAATACAGAAAAACTAATAAATTCGGAAAATGAATAATTCATAAACATGCTAATCGCAAACTGAACTGAATATGAATTAAACACGGCTCTGTACAAATAAGATATTTAAATGACTACGTCTTCATTAATATGAAACTAAACAGTAATCCTTAAATGTCAACAAAGGAGCAGGAAAGTGGACATTTAAAGGGCCGCCAGCCGAGGAGGAAACTACTGAGCATCCACACAGACAGGGACCGTGTGATATCACTATTTTCGGTAAACTGATGAGGTTATTAGTCATGTACTATATATAACAATCATATTTCCATTACTTTAAAGAACATACTGTAACAATGACTAAATAAATCTAGTATTAAAAAAGAAAAATAATCGTTCAAATATTATCAGTTAAGCCTAACGCCGGCGAAAAGAAGATTGGTATAGAAAACTTACCCATTTTCAACAAGTCTTTTAAATGAAAACTAAAATATCTGAGTGAATTCCAGCATCCAATGCACGGGGTTCACAGCGTTAGTAAAATCACAACGTCTAACGGCAAGAAATATATATCCAAGAGTCTTGTTTCTATCAATCGTCGGAGTTATTTCGCGTCCAACAACTCATCACCCTTCGAACGAACAAACGCTCCAGCCAAGCCACACACAACCAGAAATTCTCGGTTTGTTCACGGTAGCCGTTATGAAGAGGGTTGCCGGAATAAAACTAAGCTTTCAGCGCCAAGGGAGATGATTTTCGCCAAAAATTTCAGGATACGACACGATCAATGTGTAAATTACATAAAATGATGCATTTTAATTCTTTAATATTGATATTACTCATTTGAAATATCGAAGTAATTCAACTGGATTTTCTTTAAATTTATTTTAAGTGTGATTTTTTATTTCATTTCCATACATAGCGCTGAGCACACGCCTATTTTCTCGACGCTGTTTTTGGCGCTGCAGTATTATAAGTTTTAATCAAAAGCTTTCTTTGGCATAGTTTTAATCACTCCCTAGAAAAAAAAAAAACTTTGTTTTATAAAAACACGCTTTTTTATATCATAAAATTCGAACAGAGGATATATAAGTATAGATTGTAAAACTCAAACTTTGAATAATAAATCACCACATATGAATCTAAATCATAAAAAATAGTAATGAATTCAAGTGTGGCACTGGAGAGAAAAGTTGGGGTATGTCCTATACATATACATTGAATTTTTCAAATTTACATTTATTATTTGTAATAAAGTGAAAATTGTCTTTCAGAGTTCGTATGCTTCAAGGACTTTCAAACACCTTTTTCCAAAATTTTGTAAAGTGGTATTTGTCTAAAAATAAATTATATAATTAGGTATAGCGGCCGGTACTGTATGAAATTCCTGGTACTGAAACACATAAAATCCTTTAATCTCTCGATGCGTTCGAATTATGTCCTCCTCTGAACTGAAAAAATTTCCCATAAGAAAAATGTTTTCATTAAACCTGGGGGGGGGGGGGCTGTTGACCCAACCCCCCAAGTAATGTATTATTTCAGACAATTTATCTTTATCAAGTATTATCAGACAAAAAATGCTTAAATCAATTTAACCCTTTATCTACCGACGGTACTTATAAGTACCATTAAAATTACTTATTATAAAATTCTTTTAATGCCTCAATTAGTTATACTACTGTTTAGAATGAGTTACATATACATTTCTTTATCTTGTCCCAAAAGTATTATTGGTTACACAAAACAAAAATATTTTTAAAAGGATGATTTCTTTTGCCTTTATATCTTTTCAGATTTCTTGGCGCTGATGGAGGGGGATGGAGATTTTTCTCATTCGGAAATATTTCTATTTTTATATTGTAAGAACATCACATTTTATAATTCTACGAAATACTAAGAAAACAATTTAAAATAAAAGATTTGAGTGGAGTTATAAATACTGCACAAAATCCCTGTAAATTCAAATTCAATTATCCCTTCTAAATCCTTCAATAGTTCAAAAAATTATTAAATGATAATGTAAATCTTTTAATTTAGTTTAAACAATTTACATAAAATGCTTTAGAATGTAAAATTTTCATGAATTCATAATGCGGTAGATAAAGGGTTAAAAATAATAATAATAAATCAAAAATTGCTCAAAAGCTTTAAGGGGAAAAAAAAACAAGCATTAAATTAATAGTTATTTAAAAAAAAAAAAAAAAAAAAAAAAAAAACTAATGCTTTGTTATTTCAATATTTTTAAAGTGAGAAATTTATCATTAATGAGTAATTTCGCCAATTTTAAAAAGATGTATATATGTATAATGAAAAAATCTTAGCAGTTGCTTCTCAGCTGAGCACAATTTGATTAAAAAAAAAAAAGACTCATTAGCTTTAAGGTTTGTGGGGTCAGTTTCTCCCTTTAATCCAAAATGTAGGGGTATGTAGGCAGAGGCGAGGGTAGGGGGTTATACTTCTTTTTAGGTGCGTTCGTAATTATATAATACGTAGCACCTATAGTGGTCGTTCAGTCCGTCCGTCTGTCTGTCCGCATATAACAACGCAAAAACTACCCAACCGAATCGTTTGAAATTTAAAATACGCAATTATTACATAATTCTGTCGAGTTATTTCAAATTTTTTGATAATCGTGAGCATAGATCAATTACAGGGGCAATCAAAAATATTCAATTACATTATGGTCAATGGGGGGAAAGTTTCAAATATATTCTATACATTTGAAATTTAAAATACATAATTATTACATAATTTTGCTGAGTTATTTCAAATTTTATGAAAATCGGATGCATAGATCAATTACAGGGGCAATCAAAGTTATTCCGTTACCTTACGGTCAATGGGGAAAAATGTTTCAAATGCATTTTAATGTTGTTACACTCATGCGAACTTAATAAAATTTATATGCAACTATAAAGTAAATATTATAATATACATCTTACATAATTTGTGGTGCAAAGAACATTTGTTATTGATTTACAAGGCCACACAAAAGTATTCCATTACATAATGGTATAGGGAGAACATTGTTTGATGAGCGTTTTAATTCTAATTCACTATTTACAATTTTATGAGATTGATAGATGAAAGTAATATTTTTAAAACTTCGTTACCGTACGAACGCATCTAATTTGCTACGCTTCACGTGCAATTTCCAACTTGTTTACCATTTGTTGTTGTTATTATTTGTTTGTTTGTTTCATTATTAGTGTCGTATTCATATTTACTGCAATAACTGTCATGCTGTCAAAAATTTGCTTTATTAAATGATATTACGTACAAAACATCCTCAAAAATCTTCACAAGTTAGGGCTAAAATCTTGCGCGAAGCCTTTTTTATTTTATTTTTATTTATTTATTTTATTTATTTATTGTTAACCGAATTCAAACAGAGAATTCACGTAAAATCGGGCTACTCTGCCGTATACAGGACTATAATTTCAAATCAACCAGAAATCCGTCAAAAAAAAAATTTACATCTAGCCAAATCTGACATTAATTCATTTATCAACTCTATGAACTGCAGAATTTTGAAAAATGATACAAGCAATTAAAATTTGTTTTCTATTGATGAAAATCGAAATGACAATTAACTACTTTTGTTACTACATTTTTCATTTCTTATTTTTTATGGATTTACCCAGTAAGTAACTTAGCTGCATTTGGGGCTTAAATTTGCTTGTTCAAATCTGAGCTGGCCGGAACGGAGTGTTTGTGAAAGATTTTCGGAATTTACTTGCAGATTAACGAGAAATCACAATATATTCCCTAAATATTTTCTTTTTAAATCCTCTCCTCCCTTTAATTTTCTAAGTTTCGCAGTACAGTCGATAATGATAATGATTTTTTCAAGGTATGAGTCTTAAATTAAAGAATTTAATGTCAATATACAGTGGTCAGCGCCGTGCGAAAGGGAGAAGAGGCGATTGTCCCGGGCGTAGAAATTTAGGTGGAGCCAAATTTTTAGCCTGTCACTAGCAATGTCATTTTTAGCCTGTCACAAGAAAAAGTTTGAGGGGGGGGGGGGGGAGGCGCAAAATTGAGACTTTGCCCCTGGCGCAGTTTTCCCTTCGCACGCCCCTGACAGTAGTACCTTGGTTAATGTTAGTAGTTCCTCCCAGGATTACCTATTGTTGTTAATCGGCGATTTCTCATAAGACTTAATTGAATAATTTTTCCAACCCATCTCCTTAATCATAGTACATTTTAAAATTGCAGTTTAAAGGAGTCCGGGATATATTTTATGATAATTTTTATTTATTGAGATAAAATTTTGAATTTTATTATGATAGTTAATCATATCATTTGTAAATAAAATCACATCATAAAAGCTCTCATAACTTTAAAAAATATATATATTTAAAAAGTTGGATAATTTAAAATCGTTATCACTCAAAATATTATTTGTAGAATTTCAATGTTTTTGCATTTAAATAAACAGAAATATCTAAATTTTAATTTTGATTCATCTTTTTTTTAAATATTAATTTAAAAAAAAAATTAAAAATCTTTAAAAAATAAATTTGAAAAAAATTTAACTTTTATTTTAAAAAATCATGTTTTTAAAAGTGAATGTATTTTTCAAATTTGCTGAATCAAAATTAAAGAAAACAATAAAAAAAGACTTGTTGTAAGTTTGAAGCATTTATCTTTAACAGTTTTTGAGTTATAAGAATTTAAATTGGAGAAATAATCCAAAAACCCATCATGAAAAAAGAAAAAAAGAACGCATTTTCACAAGATGCCATTTTCATGCTAGCTAGATTTTGAAAACAAACTAACTCCGCTCGTAATATCTTATTTAAGCTATAATACCCAAAAGTTTTTCTTATAGAATATGAAAGTGCTCTACTAGGACAAGCTAAATAATATAATACTGCACGGAGATATTGTTGCTGTTAGTAGCTATAACTTGTTAAATATTCAAAATTTCCAAAATCTGCAACATTTAAAGTAGTTTATTTCAAATAAATATAGCTTTAAAAAACTAAAAAACACGCTTTTTAGGTACATCAAACTAAAAAGTGAAAATAATTCGTACTATAAGCTGAAAACGAAAATAGATGAAAAATACTATATTACTATAAAATCATTGTTATTATAGAAATCAATTAATAAGCAATAAATAAAATTATCGTGGAAAAAAAGCGTGGCGTGCTCCATCTATCAGTTCTTAAGAAGCACCCCACGCTTTTTTTCCACGATAATTTTATTTATTGCTTATTAATTTATTTCTATAATAACAATGATTTTATAGTAATATAGTATTTTTCATCTATTTTCGTTTTCAGCTTATAGTACGAATTATTTTTCCCTTTTTAGTTTGATATACTTCAAAAGCGTGTTTTTTAGTTTTTAAAACTATATTTATTTTTCACTTTTTAGTTTGATTACTTTAAAAGCGTGGTTTTTAGTTTTTTTAAACTATATTTATATTTAATACAAAAACCAAATTAATCGGTTGGATAGTTTCAGAGTAATTGGTGAACATACACAGAAAAAAAGTACAAACTCGTCGAATTGATAACTTCCTCTTCCTTTTCTGAAGCCGGTTAAAAAAAAAATTGTAATACGGAAATATTTTTTTAAATTTTACATAGATATAAATAATGTCAGGAGTGGGGTTCGAACCCACAATCTCTTTCGGAAAACAGAGCTTCAATCCGACGCCTTAGACCGCTCGGCCATGCTGTCTACACTCCATTCAGTGAACGTATTCAACACTTTTAATTAGCGAAAAATCACTAATTTTATTAGTTTTTGCCTAATTACTAAAAAAGTACTGAACCAATTTCGATGAAACTGAAGTGGTACCAATTCGAGAGCATCGTCTTTCATTTAACACCAAAACCAAGTTAATCGGTTGCATGGTTTCGGAGTAATCGGTGAACATACATAAAATAAGGAGAGTCACAAACTCACAAACATACAGGTGAAGTTAATAAAAGTGTGGTAAAAAGCGCCACAGTTGAATGAAAAAAAATATGTCACGCAATAGTTGAGCATATGTACAAAAACATGGAAAAGAAAAAAAGAAGTGGGGTCTCGTAATATCAGTAACCTCTAGTATCCGGAACTATTTTTTACGGACTCTCGAAAAATTCGTTCTGATGAAAGGTATAGAAAAATTTTCGAATTTTTTTATTTTAAGGAGTGGTCTTAAAAGGCAATAAAATAACACAAATTTTACATAAAGTACGAAGTCGATCGGTTTATTACTTGCCGAGATATCTGTAATCCTGTTTTCCACATTCTTTAATTTTTCATGACCCTGTATTTCATTCAAATTTCAATTCAAAAATATGTTTTTTTTTTCTTTTTTGGAAATGAGACGCTTAATTCGACTCAGTAATTTGATAGTTAATGTGATTAGTATTTTTAGAGTTATAAGGATGTTTCATTTACGCAATTCGGTACTACTTCGGTAGTTTGGCGTTTTGTATAATTTGTCGAAATAGGTTCATCAGCAATTCATTAACAGAGCATTACTAAGCATAATAAAAATATTTAAATACGCATTTAAATTTTGTTTTGGAATTGCAATGCATTTTATAAATAGTTTACATGTGTTTTATTTTCATATATTATGTATGCATATATACGATGGGTAAGTATTACGGTGGCCCCCAGCGACTAGTTAAATTTTACATTAGAAATATCTCCTTTTTTGACACTTTCCAACAAAGTTGAAAAGTGATTATATGTTTTCGGTTTGTCAGGCCATCTGTCCACCTGTCCGCGCTCTATCTTCCGGAAATATACTTGGGTTGTCCTGAAATGTTTGGACGTTATTGACGTTTATCCCAGCACGAACCCTATTTCATATGAAGTTTCTAGCATGATTGGTTTATTTACAGGGACAGTCAAAAGTTTACCGTTACATTACAGCCTATGGAAAAAAAATAGTTTCAAATGAATTTTAATGATGTTACAACTTGTCAAACATATTACAATTTATATGCGTTTACGAGATGCACTAAAATATGAATTACGTAAAAAAGCGGGGGAAAAATAGCTATTATTTATTTACAGGGCCACACAAAACAATTCCATTACATGAATGGTAAAAGGAGCAATTCTGTGCGACATATTTTAATTATATTAAACTATTTCCTAATAATAAAAATGATATAGGCCGCTGAGGTTTAATATAATTTATACGATATAGTCATGCATAATATGAAGTGCATAGCATTTGCAGAGACACACAAAAGTTTCCAAATAGTATATTCTTTCCGAAGAACCGTATATGTATCTGGTGATGACTGATGGATGTATCGAATGCATTTTAATTATGATATGCGCTTTTAAGTTTCATTAAGTCTATGCATATTAGATGGCGTTTATAAATGCTATAGTTAATATAAAGGCTACACAAAAGAGATCACAAACGTTACTGAATATGAGCGCAAATTATTTAAAGGAGGTTTTTAAGTAAGTTATGCATTTTTACGCTGAACTGCATTCATTTTACTAAGAAATGCTTGTAGAATATAGGTAAAATAAAAAACGGGCTCAGGTGATTTCAGTAGTTTTAAGAGTGTTTTAGTTTAAAATAAATTTTAGCTAAATACTGGAGTGTAATAAAGGTACTAGGTAAACTAGAGGACTGAACAAAAGTATTCAAGTATGTTTCCATCTATTAACATAAATTTCTGAAAGAGAAATTTCAACTTTTTAGGCATTTTCTTGCTAAACTAAACTTTCCCATATATAATATATATTTCAATTCAACCGACAGATCAAATACAGGGCAGTTCAAAAGTTTTGGGATACATACTTGGCTATATACAGTAACTTTATTTCCTTTTAGGGAAATAAAGTTAACTTCGTTACATTTAGCTAACACAATATGCAAATGAAATTTTGAAAGCGTTGACGCATGCGCAGTGAAAATTTATTTAATAAACCTGCACATTTTTCATACAATTTTTATTATTTTTTAATTCTGATTACAAGGTATTGTGTACAATGTTGTTTGTTATATTTTCTGGAAAGAACATTTTTTTCATATTAAGAACTCTACATATTATAAGCAAAAAACTTGACAAAATTTGGGACTTTCTATCTATCTATATTAAAGGCCAAACATATATGTGCGTAATGTATACGTTAATTTGCGAATGGCAACACTTTGAAATTTGAAATAAAATTTTGAACTTGTAATTATTGCGACTGCAAATTTTTAAACTTCAAAATATCGCAAATTTTCAAATTTTACACTATCGTATAAGGAAAAAAAATATATACTTTTAAACGCAATATGTTTGAAAACTGTATTTTAAATTATTTTTGAGATATTAGTTTTTTTTTTTTTTTTTTTTTTTTTTTTTTGCAGCTTTTAATACCTGTTTTTGTAATCGTGGCAACAGAAGTACTCCAATTTTGTTAAAAGTAAAGGGGGGGGGGGAGGAAAAAAACAGAGTATTGTATCTTTTTGTTACCATTTTCTCATTAAAAGGGGAAAAAATGAAATTAAGATGTTTGCAATGTCAAGAATATCGTCTGTTATCAAACCCGGTGAATTTTGGCTTTACTTTATCATTCATTTATCAATTAAATGTTTTTTAAGTTATTATAAACTTATTTTACACTCGAATCAAAAATTTTTCTTTACAAAAGAGTATTTTAAGGAATAGTTGTGCGATTTATTTGCTCTGCTTTTATTTAATTCTTATCAAATAGCTGAAAAAACGCAAATTTAGTAATCTGATGTAAAATAATTTTCTGAATTTTTAAGAAATCTAAATGAATAATTTTCGATAACACATAGATGTTATATAAACAAACAAATGAAGATATATGAACTATTAGAACCCAAATTACTTCCTAGATGACAACATAGCTTTTGCTGGGTTTGTGTATTATTTCGCGATAATGACGTCACAAGTATACTTTTCTATAGACGTTGTTTAGAATAGATCATAAAGAAGGAATATTTTAGCCAATGCAAATTATAGCATTTTACTAAAAAAAAAACAAAAAAAAAAAAAAAACAAAAAAAAAAGTGTATATTAATTCTTAAAACTGAAATATGTTTCGTAGAAAGGCGTCATTTTTATCACAGTTGCTTTGAAATACTTCCACCGGTGAAAATACTTCACTTTCGAAAAAAATGTAATTGAAATCACACACTGATAAAACGCAATGCTTTACAAAAATTTAGTGTATCTTTATAGAAGAGCTGTAACATACAGTGTTCATGGTGTGATCGGAAGTCTCTGTCCAAAAATCAGCGATTTATAGCACAGAACTTGATGATTCTCGAATTAGATGAATTCACTTGGCAGAGTTAGACAAGCAAATAAAGAGGATCTTGGAAATAATTCGAGTTCGATACTATAAAAATCGGCATTTTACCTTTCGTGACGTCACAAGAATATTTCATATCGTATTTATTGCATGCAGATTATTTCAGAAAATTTCATTACGTATATTAGAAGTGCGTAATGTAAATTTTGAGATGCTGAAAGTGATGTCAGGTTTAGATTTCACAGGGGGAAAATTCTATGATTGAGTCAAAGTGGAATAAATTTTGCTGTTCTTCATTATGAAATACCAAGCATACGATCATTAATTGATAACTTTGTCATAATGACAGATTTTTTATAGTGTTTTACTGCTTACATACACGATTAAAGTTTAATTTTAATAATTTCAACAACTGAGTTTTATAGAAATAGTATTTTTTTTTAATTTTAGGTTCAATATCATTTATTTAATAGTTAAATTTACCAATAAAAGATGCATTTTTTATTGTAACTAATTTTGTAGATTTATTATAAATTAATGAAACAGATCCTTCTTAAACATTTTCTATCGTTGAAATTCGACGGGTTCTACCTTGTTTTTATAAAAATACTAATTTCTCTACGAGTATACATGCCATTTACACAAAAATGAACACAGATTATTACAGTAAGCCACTTAACCATAATCTACAGTTTGCGTGCTTTTGCTGCATCAATTTTGACAGGGTTATCCAAAAGGTATTCGTTATTTTTCAATTTATGTATGGTCCCATATAGATTTTCGAGAAAAAAAATCTTCGCGGAAATGTATGACCTGTACTATTATGTCTACACACCAGGAGTTTCAGGATAATTCCTCATGTATCTTTCTAGATATTTAAAAAAAAAATGCCTAAATTCGCAAGTGGCCGGTCACCTTTGGCCATGTAGTGTATTTCGAGTGAGTTTATTAAACATAGTGTTTTGGTCTTATAGTTTAAAAAAACAAAACATGAAAATTTTTGTCATCACGATAGCATTTAGAATTCTGAATTATTTCGAATATCATTAGGACAATTATTTATTTTGAATATGTAATTATTGAGTTTTTTAATGAGGTATATAGCTGCTATAATTTATTTACAATCACACACAAAACCAAAACATGCAAAACGTCACACGATAATGCCCGCATTCAAACCTAATTAGGACAATGCAATCTTGCTAGTTGCAATTTTGCAAGTATATTTGATGAATTCGTTAGTCAAATTACTTTTCGATAGCATTCATTGAATGGTTTGAGTTATATTACAATCTACTGTCTATTTTTAAACATAAATTCAACAAATGTTTAGCATTTTTGATGGAATTGTTTCAGTTCCATTTAACTGTTAAGAATAATTTAAAATTTCTCTGCCAATTAATTTTGTCACTAAAATAACGAATTTAGAAATGGGACCACTTTGTTTAAATTCTATTAAATAAGATGTAAACTTCAAGCCATTCGGGTTCTTCTTCTTTCTTTTTTTTAATTTTTTGGGAGGGGGGGGAATTAATTTATACGTTACATTGTTGAAAATTTATGTAAAAATACAGAATAAAAAAGCAAAACTTTCTGTAAATTTACCCTAGTTTTCGGTTAAATGCAATTGAGTTTCTCGGTCATCAATTTACACATATTTCCTTTATATTATATCTAATTCCCTGTAGGGATTTCCAAGTCTTTATTTAAAGATATTTTATTTTTGTTAAATTTTGTAATTCAGAATACATATTTAAAAAAAAATTTTGCAATTTTATTAGAAATATTAAAAAAAAACAATTTAGTTTAAAAATTTCCATTTTTTTTTTTTTTTTTTTTTTTTTTTTAGTTTAGAATAATTTAGAAAAGGAAAAGTCATCTCATGAGATTTAATGGGGATTTTCCCCGCTGAATGATAAAAGACATACCCTGTACCCAGTTACAATAGCTCCTATAGCTCAGGCAATAAGATATTCGTCTATTGTCAAGGAGTCTCGGGTTCAAACATTACCGTCTCAATATTGAGACGATAATGGTTCAAACCCAAGGACGGCTAGAAGCAAAATCTTTTAAAGTTTAATGATATAGAAGTTTACTTGGAAAATTCAAGTCCTTTGAAGCTCACTGAAGATTGAGTGATTCACTAATTTTAAAAACTAAATTCAACTATTATAATTAAAAGTACATTTACAGAGCCTTGTGTATTTTTAACGATGTAAATCTACAGACCCTATTCTAAATTTATCGAATAACACCTCTTTTATTTAACAGAATCTCGATTTTTCTAATCTCTGTAATTTTACATAAGATTTAAGGTAATAGATTGCCCGAAAAATCTTTGTAATTTCACAGAAAAAAATAAAATAAATAAATAAATAACAGTTTCCCCTTCCGCGGTCCGAAATCTAGGGAATGTTGTTATTTTGCGTGTTATTCAATTCATATTCAAATGACGATAGACTAACGAAGAGGCTTTTGTTGACGTTTGAAAAAATATTATAGTGCAACAGGATTTAACAATTATTACAACTTTCAAGTGTTTTCTGCTTTTTACTACAGATGATTCGTTCGGAAAAGTAATCTATATTTTAGATTTAAAGAATGAAATATATATTTAACCCTTTTGGGTCCAAAATTTTTTTCAATTTTTTGAAAAAATTATTTTTACGTCAAAACATTAATGCAATTAAGTTACAACAAATAAAATTTGTTGTAATAAAATAAATTACAACGAATAATACAATTAAATGGATTAATTAGTGTTTAACGAATATTTCAATGTCTGAAAAATAACGAATATTATTATTTTGCATACTATTCAATTAGTATTCACATGGTAATAG
Source organism: Maratus speculifer (assembly GCA_964019185.1). Classification (NCBI taxonomy): domain Eukaryota; kingdom Metazoa; phylum Arthropoda; class Arachnida; order Araneae; family Salticidae; genus Maratus; species Maratus speculifer. Next base: position 42,264,232 of record OZ025290.1, read on the forward strand.
GCTAAGGAAGAATTTTTGACGATGTTTAGAAAATATTGTTACAATAAGATTTAACTTATATTACAACTTTCTAATACTTTTTGCGCTTTATTACACACCAATATTTCAGGAAAGTAACTTTTAATTTAAATTTAAAGAGTGAAATATATATTTAAAATAAAGGAATCGCAAACGGAGCAAAGTGAATTAAGCAAATAATAATAACTATTTTATTAATAAATGCCGAAACATAAATGAAGTCACATATTAAATTGATAACTAACTATATACTAACATTATAACATTATATTAGAAGCAAAAATATTTCTTAAAGCAAAATAATATCCTATTAAAAGACACGTACTATTAATAGTAAACCAGACAGGAAAGGATTAAAATAAGAGAATCGCCAATGATGCAAAGAGAATGAAGCAAACTTTTATTATTATTATCATTACTAAATACCGAAATACAATTAAAGTCATAGTAAAAAAAAAAAAAAATCATGCTTATTACTGTTACTTTAGGTAAATAGAAAGAAAAGGGATTGTTAAGACCAAAAAATATTCAATGAAAAGACATGTACTCATACTATTAATAGTACGCCAGATTCAAACGAGTAAAATAAAAAATTAAAAACAGGAACCTACTCTTCCGGCTGGGTGGGAAGAACATTTTTCATACTTTGCCCTATATTTTATTTACTGCCAACAACAAATAGCCAATTATCTAGATCTTATCACGTTCTACTTTTTAGTAACTATTTTTAGTATTCACCTTAGTCGGTCTCTCGAGAAATAATGACGATAAAAGATGACATCTTAAATATATATACACACATAATATGATTTCTATTCAGAGCTTTTAGTCTGCTTAAACATCTATCTAAATGGCCAAGATTTTACACTGATTTGTAGATTACATTACAATGTACGTAAGTTTGTCAAAAAAAAAAAAAAAAAAAAAAAAAAATAGTCATTTTTAGCTTTTTGTCAAAATATCTGTCGTGTGATTAACCTATATATAAAATTACTTTTATACCTATTTATTACCTATATAAAAATCTTTAAAAAAAGAAAAGAAATATTGTTATTGTTTACTTTTTCCTTTAAGGAGAGAAGTTATATGACAAAATCTATGGGAAAAAAAAAAAAAAAAAAAAAAACAGTAAGAAATCATCTCAGATGACACGGACTGGAAGAAATAAAATACATACTCGGGACGGCTCGAATCTATAGAAAAAATGTAATTCTGGGTGCTAGGTTTCGTTTCGGAAAGAATGGCGTTGAAGTCCGGCCTAAGATTTCAAATTATAAAATTAAGTCTGAGCCAGACCCAAAGAAAATATGAAATAAAGTTTTCCCAAATTCGAGTTTCTGGACAGATCCAGGTACATGTAGCACAGACCTCTAATATTCATTATCGATTTGACGCCTCTTTTGGTGAAACTATGAATTCAACATCCCCCATCGGAAAAATTGTTGGTGTCGTTTCGCTTTCAGATTTTCTCAAAGGATCCAATCTACACTCGAAATGTATAATGTGTGTCTCGAAATTCGGAACCCGTATTAAACTATACACTGTGACGTCATTATATTCCGTGTGACGGAATACAATCAAATAAGTGTGATATAACTCAGGGCATTAAAATATTAAGAGTGATAACATGCATGCAAGTCAATGTTTTGTATTTATCTTAAACATTAAGAGGAAAAGAAACTAAGAATTTTTCATCAGGGACACCCCATGGTAGACAATTTCAGTAGTGTTCCTTTTTTTACATTCGTGTGTTTTAAAGGCTCTAGAGGATGGAACCTTCCAGACAGAATATATATGTATGCATTAATTCTCCAATTTAAAAAATGCCAGTATTTTGAATTTTTTATATTTCTTAATTATTAATATTTTGTAATGTTTTTTATATTAATACAATATTTAAAGAATTATTTTACGGAAAGTTCTATAGAAAAGTTCTTATTTCAGCTTATTTCAAGATTACATTCTCTATTTAAGAAAACGAAACTAGAGGGGAGAGGGGGTGGTCTAGGCTACGGACCACAGGCATACCTGTCGCAAAATCTTGTCGTTGCCTAGATTTAATTCCACCGGTGCCCATGGTTCAAATCTAAACAATTAAAAGGGGCTATGCATATATAACGTTAGCATTTTAGGGGGAAAAGGGGGCCTGCACATGATATCGTAAGATAGCTTAAGGATGAGAAGGGGAGGGTTGTCTTTTGATATCGATATCATTTTTGATCCAATCAAAATTTTTCTCTTTTTATTTGAAACATGATCTTTAGTTCAAAATAGCATGTTATCTTTTTTCGGTTTATCGGTTATCTATTTTTATGAAAATATAAAATTATTAATATAATCCCTAAATTATTATAAAATTATTTAATTTTAAATTGTGGAACACAACAATGTTTGACCCTCTCGTTCTTCTTCATGTGTGTATGCATATATAATCACAGTTCGACAAACCATATGTGAAGTGTATTTGAAGAGAAGCTTGCGTTTACCAATAAATAAAAGAGAAAGAGAAATAATGCTAACTGCTTGTTTTGATGATAAAAATTTCTATCTATCCCCCACTCCTCTCTTATTCGGAGCAAGCGCAACAAGACTTTATTACTGTTGAATGCATTTTGCAGCAAAAAGTTATTATAAAATACTTTTATATAGTGACTAAATCTTTAAATGTTATTTGATATAAAACGATATTTTATTGACTCCGCTTGGTTTGAATCAATAAAGTATGCAAAAAATAAATACAGTAGACTCCCTTATATCCGCGTCTCTAAAATCCGCGAACGCCAGAAATCCGCGCATTTTTTCAGATGTAAACAAATAAATTAAAGATGGCGCTGAAGTCAGCGGCTAACACAATACAAATAATTTTTTAAATATATATTTTTTTAAATCCTTTTCAACTTCCTTTTTTTAATATCTTTCAATTTAAAATCTTCAGTGTTAAATAATACGTTTCTTAGACGTGCGAAGATCGATAATTAATCGAATTAAACATTATCGTATCGTAATGCAGCGTAATATAACTTCCAATGGCCGTTAGGTAGTGTTTGCAATTTGCGTGGCAGGATAATTTTTGCTATATAAAATTATTATTTTAGTAGTTCTATTACTATTTATGTATCCTTGCTAGTTATGAAACGAATTTGAGATCTACATCCGGTTTACTAATTACAATGATCGATATTTAATCGAAATAATAATTGTCGTATCGTAGTTGCAGCGTAATATAACTTTCAATGACCATTTGGTAGAGTTTATAATTTGAGGGGCATGATAAATTTTGCTGTATAAAACGAACATTTTTTAATTAATCAAGCTTTTTTTTTGTTTATTAACATTATATTAATATTTTCTGTATAAAAAAGATTTACTTTTACTCATCATTATTAACTATATAGTATTACATCTTAATTATTTACTTTATTTTAATATTTTTTAAAAATTTTATTTTACTTATTTTACTCTTTTTTTTTTTTTTTTTTTTTTTTTTTTTTGTAATAACTTGCTTTTAAACTATTTATTTATTTAAATATATTACTTAATTGTTTTAGTGTTTCAGTTTATTATATGCATTGATTACAATGCTTAACTACCAGTCAAATGAATGTTTTAAAAAATGTAAGCAAATCAATGACCAGAAGTCCGCAAAATTCTAAAATCTGCATAACCCCTGGTCCCAAGCATTGCGGATTTGAGGGAGTCTACTGTATAACCAATTTTGTATGTCACTCCAAATAAAAGAAGTAAATTTCTAAAAATTAAAAAAAAAGTTATACTTTGATAACTATATCGGGGGGGGGGGGGGGGGGGAATCCAAAATTACAAAAAAAATTGCACATCTCCAAATAGTTTTACCCCTACTAGATTTATTTCAAAATTTCCTGCGTCTGATGAGCTCGACACGTAAAGTAAATAAAATATTATGCGTACACTCGCGAGTCACGCTTTAAATACGATTATTTAAATGTCTTTCGCCATCTGCAGTGGAAACATCTGCACGTGACACCCGCCTTCTGCCTAAGATGAAGAATATGCTTAACAATGCACCTGAATAAATTATTTAGTTGCAAGCAATCGTCGTAAAGATATACCTGTTTTAACAAATCACTGTCATGATTCGGTTTATCAATATACAGCAAGATAGCTTCTTAATTAGGTACCTAATTCATCAACAGCTGCAATAGCACATGTCACCGTGGAAACCCACACCCGATTTGGAAGTTAAAGTGTGTTTAACCGACTGTGGATTTATTATCACTGGAAGGAAAGAAAAAAAAAACTAGCTGGATGGGCCAATCCCAAAACTTTCTTCTATCTCATACGTACATTTTAATGTTTCAAAAAGTAGTTACAATGTTAATACTTTAATATTATTAATTCAATATTATACCAACTGTGATTTTCAACTTAAAGTTCTGCTTCAGTCAATTAATTGGAGTAAAAACGGGTTAATGTTTATTACAATCAATAGTTTTCTCTTATTCTGTTATTATCAGCTGTTTTCAAATAGTTATGACGCGAGTTCCAAATTGAAGGAGGACCTGCTTGCCACAGCCAAAAACCTACACAAAAAATTTGGTTCAATTCTGTGCATATCTTCGTACACTTTTGGATGGTGCAATGGCGACATACGGTCACACAAACACACACACGCACAAACAGACATTTTGTGATAACATGTTTTTTGGAATCTTTGACTCCTAAAAACGTGTAATTCCGTGAAAAACCGGAAGTCGGAAAAAATTTCGATTACAATACTTTCTTCTACTGAAAGTAGAAGAAAGTAAAAAGTATCGTCTATCGCGAAATCCCATCTTAACCTCCATGAGGATATTTAAACAAATGATCATTCATTACCTAATATCAAAGTATGATTTTCACCATCAGAAAGTGAACATCCGATGGGGACGTAGGATGTTTTAATAAATTATATTCCCAAATGTTAAGTATGTTTAATAAAGCAACAAACCTTAAAATTTTCATCTTAGTAAAAAAATTTTAAATCTTCTTGAACGTACTAAAAATTTAAGGAAACAATTTTTAAAAACACGTAATTAAACTACCTATACGAGGGATCGAGCATCAACTCTCTGTTGGTGAAAGCCGTATTTCGATAATTACATTAAATGATGAATATTTACCTTTTTTAATTTCCGCATGTAGGTTAATATGCGATTTCGCAATAAGCGAGGAACGATGAAATATCCCCTTAAAATCTGTGATTCTTGGAAAGGGGAACAATATTTTAATATTATAGTTTTTAATATTTTCTAACATAGTTGAAAAGTATTTATGAATTCGATTTGTTTGCCCGTCTATGCTCTAAATCCCATATATATATTCTGATTGCCTGATATATGTTATTGAGATTTACTACAGCATGTTCAGTATTGAAAATGAAGTGTAGAGTATTTATGTTTCATTGGCAAGGACACTCAAATGAACACATTATATAGTCTATGAGGAAGAATTGTTTGAGTTACAATGGTGGTCACAAATATAGACGCCTTGCATTGACATCATAGCAACGGCTATTCCTCTAATCTGGTGCACAAACAAAACATCATAACTCCCCTTTTGTCGTTTAAAGCACCTGTGGTCTTTCTGTTTAATTTTGATTTTTCTTATTCTTGTATTATTTTTCTAAATACTTAAAAAATGAAGCGCAAATTACTATTTTTATAAATGGGAAAACAACACATTTGCCGTATGTTTGGGCTCCAGATGAAGCATGTGACGTCACGTGCAAGGGGTCTATAAGGACAAGGCAAAAATTGCCAAATCTTGGTTATATTTGGCGAGAAACTTATGCAAATTTAATGGCTGGAAATCAATGAAAAATGAAGATTATTTTTGTATATTTTTATGGAAATATGTGGTAAATGCATATTCATAAAATGTATTATAAATTTATACAGTCATCTGATATGGACAAAATTATAAAAACAACTGTATTTGTGTGTTTTAAAAAATAAAATTTGCATGTATTTTGCTCTGCACACGGAACTTCCGGACAATATAAATGAGTAGTAAGCGTTTGGGATCGTATTATTCTGTTTTTCAAACAAGCTGCAAGGTACAAAGCTTTTGGAGTTTCAGAAAGGAACTAGTTGGATGTGCCAATCCCAAAACTTTCTTCTATCTCATACGTACATTTTAAAATTTAAAAAAAAAATAGTTACTCATTTCAATGCTTTAATAATTTTAATTCAATACCATACCAACTTTGATTTTCATCTTAAATTTCTGCTTCAATCAATTAATCGGAGTAAAAACGAATTTCCGTCTCTGCACGAGCCGATGGACAATAGAATGATAGGCAGATTTTTTTTTTTTTTTTCAAATTCAGCGAGGACCTACTTGCCTTACCAAAAATAATCAAATACAAAAAATTTAGTTCCGTTCTAGAACTAACTTCATACACTTTTATGCGGTGCAATATTGAAAATGGCATAAAATTCGCTATTGCAGCGCCCCCTTCCGGCGAATTTTTTTCAGATTCAGGGCGATCCAACTAGCCATAGCCATACACTTACACAAAAAATTTCGTTCAATTCGATGCATAACTTCATGTACTTTTGGTCGGTACAATATTGAAAATGGCACAAAAAAAGCGATTGCAGCGCCCCCCTCCAACGGATTTTTTTCAAATTCAGGGAGGACCAACTAGCCATAGTCATACATATACACAAAAAAATTGGTTCAATTCGATGCATAACTTCATATACTTTTGGTCGGTACAATATTGAAAAGGGCACAAAAATCACGATTGCAGCGCCCCCTTCCGGCCGATTATTTTTAAATTCTGGGGGGACTAACTAGCCATAGTCATACATTTACACAAAAAATTTCGTTAAATTCGATGCATAACTTCATATACTTTTGGTCGGTGCAATATTGAAAATGGCACAAAATTCGCGATTGCAGCGCCCCCTCCTGACGGATTTTTTTCAAATTCAGGGAGGACTAACTAGCCATAGTCATACACATACACAAAAAATTTGGTTGAATTCCATGCATAACTTCATATACTTTTGGTCGGTACAATATAGAAAATGGCACAAAATTCGCGATTGCAGCGCCCCCTTCCAGCGGATTATTTTCAAATTCAGGGAGGACCAACTAGCCATAGTCATACACTTACACTAAAAATTTGGCTAAATTCGATGCATAACTTCATATACTTTTGGTCGGTACAATATTGAAAATGGCACAAAAATCGCGATTGCAGCGCCCCCTTCCGACGGAATATTTCAAAACTGAAGGAGGACCTGCTTGCCATAGCCAAAAACACTCACAAAAAATTTGGTTCAATTCTATGTATAACTTCATACACTTTTTGATGGTAGAATGGCAACATACAGACAGACACACAGACACACACACAGACACATGGACAGACAGACATTTTGTAAAAACATGTTTTTTGGAATCTCTGACCCCTAAAACGTGTAAATCCGTCGAAAACCGGCAGTCGAAAAAAATTTCGATTACAATACTTTCCTATTGAAGATAGAAGAAAGTAAAAATGGATGCATTTCGAAATTCAGAACTTTCTGTATGCTAAATTGTTACAAAGTTTAATAAATCAAGAACGGTTATTTACAATTATCTTTAGAATACAGGTAAATATGGACGGCAAAGACATACAAACAGGCCATTTTCTGTTTTTGTATGAGGGAAAAGAATGATAATAAAGCGAGCTTGCTTCAGGAAAAAAAAAAAAAAAAAAAAAAAAAAACACGTGAATTGAATTTCGAATGTAAGTGCTCGAACTGTTCGACGTGTTTTACAAAAAGAAAGAAAAAGGTTCGCTATAGTAACATGTGTCAAGACCGCACCTTACAAAAGTTCATAAGACACTGAAGATGGAGTTTGCCAAAAACTGTAATATTATAGGAAAAAAGTGGGATTATATCTTACCTGATGAGAAAAAGATTAATTTGGATAGACTACTTTTGCAACTTGTTTTTGCAACTTCTACAGCTCATATTCAAAATATTAGAATAATTACCTTTTTTTTAGAAATTGAAAATATCGTTTGGTAATTTAATGTCTTTTAATGAAAATATGCAAACGATATTTTTATTAAGAACTTATTGTTGATTAAACTTACTTGTTATCTTAAATTTAATATCATTTTTGAAAAGATTAATTGCAAAAAAAATTATTATGAAAAGTCAAAATATTAGAATATTTATTCAAGTGGTTCAAAATATTAGAACATTTCACATTAATTCTCCTTTAATTATTACCAATTCTTAACTGGTGGCATCATTGATTAAATTCAGACTATTTTATTTAAAATCAGTATTCTTTTTTGCAGTTTGTTTCTTTTTCGTCTTAAAATGAGCCGTGTGAGTGATATTCCTGAATCTACTAAACTTCGTATGGTTGATTTGTATCGGCACGGTAAAAATCAATGTTTTATAGCGAATTATTTACATTGTTCGCAATCGAGCGTTAGTAAAATACTAACACAATATTCAAAAATTGGAAAATTTCAAAATAATCGCCGAAATGGTGGCCGAAAACCAAAAACATCTGCTAGAGATGACAGGAAACTGAAGCGTATAGTTAAGAAAAACCGTTTTAAAAGTGTGCGATTCTTGCACCGAAAATGGAAAGAAGAAGGAGTTGAAGTTTCTACATCGACAACATTAAGACGTCTCCATAAATTTAAATTTGAATCTCGTGTACCGAAAACAAAACCTCTCATGACTTCAAGACAAAAGCGTATAAGATTGAATTGGTGTAAATCAAGACGTTTATGGAGCAATGAAGATTGGAAAAATATATTATTTAGTGATGAAAGTATGTTTTGTGTTTCATATGGTAATCAAGGTATTCGAGTTTGGAGAATGAAGCAAGAAGCATTTGATAAAGAATGCCTTAAACGTTCCGTAAAATTTGCTGCTAGTGTCATGGTTTCGGGTTGTATGAGTGCAGAAGGACCTGGAAAGTTATGCATCGTCTACGAAAAGGTTAACTCTCTGATATATCAAGAAATTTTAGAATATTACATGATTCCATCATCAGAAGATTTATTTGAAGATGATTTCATCTTTCAACAAGATTTAGCGTCCCCGCATACCTCGGTGTCAACTAAGAATTGGTTCCGCCAACGCAACATTAAGGTACTTCCTTGGCCACCAAATTCACCAGATCTTAATCCCATCGAAAACTTATGGTGTATAATGAAGAAAAAACTTCAAGAAAATCTTCCTTCAAGTAAAACTGAGTTAGTGGCACGTATAAAGTCTATTTGGGCTAATATTGATAGAAATGTTTGTAAACACCTTGTATATAGTATGCAAGATCGATTGTACGCTGTTATGAAAGCTAAAGGGGATGCTACAAAATATTAACTACCATTTACTTCATATTCATAAGGTAATATTGTTGCGTAAAATAAAATATTCTAATATTTTGAACCAATCTAAATTTTATTCTAATATTCTGGTGTGTTTAAGGAAGCTGTATACCTAATTTATTGTGCTGTATTTTATATTTTATAAATGTTAAAATCTTATCTAAACATTCCAGATTTAATTTATAAGAAATTTAATTGCATTTACTTAGTATAAAAAATAAATAATTGACAAACAATTTTTTCTTATTACTTTTTCTCAATTATTCTAATATTTTGAATATGAGCTGTAGTATGATCTCCGTAGAGAAAAAACAATTTTCTCAAATCATATATTTAGAAGTGACTCAGTAACGGTCTGGGGGGTTTCACAATTGATAGAACTACTCTAATAGTTTTTGTGCATGGTAGAAGGAATTTTCAGAGTTACATTGATGTATTGGGAGATAATATTTTACCAGAAGCATCGTTAATAGCGATTGGAGGCTATTTTTTCCAGCAGGACTCGGTTCATGTTTCCCAAACCTAAAACTCGTGGTTTGATGCTAATTTCGTGAAACTACCTGATTGGCCGGCCAGAAGTCCTGATCTAAATCCAATGGAAAATCTGATGCATATTCTGGCACACAAAGTATGCAAAAAATGGTATATAATCTTAAAACAAGCAAGAACTCATGTCTTCCATCGAAATAGATCACTCAAAATTTTCCAAGAACGTTCTTAAGGAATTGTCAAACTCCATGACGTCAAGACTGATAAAAGTGATTGAGAAGAAGCGGGTAAATTACTAATTATCAGTGTGCTTTAGGCAAAAACATTCATTGTCCTTATAATTTTGTCCAATTTTTACAATGACATATGTTGTTAATTGTGATAAAACATTCATATTTTGTATTTTCCAATGTTTTGCATTCTACAATGATTTCTAGCATTAAAAAGCATCTTGTGTACAAATTTCACTTTAATTACCTCAGAAATAAAAAATTTCTGTGGAATTTTCAATTACTCTTATAATTCTGACCACCACTGTATATTAATGATGTTACACTGTTTCAAACCTATTAAAATTGATATTTATTACTAAGGCACGCTACAATAATCTTATTATAGGATACGGCGTGCGTCAAAGTCGTCGTTCTTTTACAGAGTCATACAAAAGAATTCGGTTATCAGTATTGTCTATTACCATATTACCAATAACTGCTGGAAGTGCGTTGCGGTGCGCATTAAAAGATCACGGGTAAATTTTCGTGCACTAACGGAAATTGCTGAAGTAGAATTTTCAGTTATACCATGCGTCTCCTAAATGAACTAAATTTTAACATACTTTAGTCGTCTTTTTATAAGTTCGTTGCGGCCCACTTAAAATTAGAAACTTCTGTTTGCGGTCCACCTAAAGTTTGAAACTTGCATTTATAGCCCGCCAGAAAAAAATGTGAGAATGGCTGGTCTATGTGAATGAAGTGTACTTTGAAAAAAACATTTTGAGCTTCCTGACAACCGTCGCAGAATCGGAGCGCGGCGCGTACATTCCTTTCGCGGTCCTTTATAGCTTTTCTTATCTTATTTCCCACTCATTAGCGGCCAAGTTAAAAGGGGGGGGGGATTAAAAATTGAAAGCGAACTAGGTTAAAAGAAAAAAGTATTAAATTAAAGTCATAGAAAAACTTGAAAGGTGGGCTCGGGGCTCTGAAACTACTAAAATATCCATGGGGGTTAGAGGGTAATAGAAATAAACGATGCTGAAAAGAAATCATACGTGCTTATCCGCTGTGTACGAAATTATTGATGAGGTAAATAAATATATTAACCACATTAATAATTTAACCAGTTCTCCAAAACATGCCGTACACATTTTGATTTAAATAAAGATAGGCATGATTAACATGAAATAACATTTATCTCTTTGATTTCTTGTGCAAGTAAAAATACAAAAACAGGTTAAATAATAGAAAAGAAGCGTAGTTACTAAATTTAACTGAAAAATACTTTAAAAAGACACTTCTTGTGAATAATCATGAATTAGAAAAAAAAAAAAATTAAGAAAAGTTACAACTTTTATTTTTTGAGTGTGTTGTTCAATGAACTCTTGATCGTTTAAGCGCCCGATAACAATGAAATAGGAACAAAAACATATATATATATTTGCTTTCATTCTTACATTAAGCTTTAAATGCTTATCAAATAAAATGTCCTTTTTAAAAGAGCTTTTTGAAATGATTTCGCAAAGAATTTCTTTTATTAAATCAACGTATTGTTTGATTCAATTATATTTTCTTCGTCGCATTTCTATGGTTAAATTTATGCCATTTCCTTTATCTTCCATTTGTGCATAATTTTTCACTTGTATCGATTAAAAAAATATAAAAATAAAATACTACTACTTCGATTTCGTGCAAATAACGTCCAGATTTCATTTCTCTGGGAAATGGAGATCGATAAATCTCAGGGGTAGTTGTCAACGTACCGAGTGTGACAGGTACATCTGATTAAGAATTATACGTCAGCACTCTTTCTCTGCTTCCCACTCCTGAAAAAATCGCCTAATTGGCTTTCCTCACTCCCTTATTTTATGCGGAGTTTTTTCCCCTTTATGCCTGGATTTCTGGGAAATTTGTAATTGTTCAGTAATACATTAACAACTTTTTACAAGCCGTTATCTGTCAGTACATTAAAGAAGATGTTAAAGCTTTAATTTAAAAAAAGTCGAAAATAAAATATATGCTATATGGCACATCGCACTATTATAAAAATTTCAAAATTTTGACAAAATATTTAAGCAGTTTTTTAAAATATTCGTGTACTTCAGCGCAAGCTGTTTTTTCGATATGCCTTCTCATTTTTGAAATGCACTACGTGCAATTATTCGTAAACGCTATTATGTCTTCCAAATTTGCTACATGTGTAAATACAGCTCATATTCAAAATATTAGAATAATTACCTTTTTTTAGAAATTGAAAATATCGTTTGGTAATTTAATGTCTTTTAATGAAAATATGCAAACGATATTTTTATTAAGAACTTATTGTTGATTAAACTTACTTGTTATCTTAAATTTAATATCATTTTTGAAAAGATTAATTGCAAAAAAAAATTATTTTGAAAAGTCAAAATTTTAGAATATTTATTCAAGTGGTTCAAAATATTAGAATATTTCACATTAATTCTCCTTTAATTATTACCAATTCTTAACTGGTGGCATCATTGATTAAATTCAGACTATTTTATTTAAAATTAGTATTCTTTTTGCAGTTTGTTTCTTTTTCGTCTTAAAATGGGCCGTGTGAGTGATATTCCTGAATCTACTAAACTTCGTATGGTTGATTTGTATCGGCACGGTAAAAATCAATGTTTTATAGCGAATTATTTACATTGTTCGCAATCGAGCGTTAGTAAAATACTAACACAATATTCAAAAATTGGAAAATTTCAAAATAATCGCCGAAATGGTGGCCGAAAATCAAAAACATCTGCTAGAGATGACAGGAAACTGAAGCGTATAGTTAAGAAAAACCTTTTTAAAAGTGTGCGATTCTTGCACCGAAAATGGAAAGAAGAAGGAGTTGAAGTTTCTACATCGACAACATTAAGACGTCTCCATAAATTTAAATTTGAATCTCGTGTACCGATAACAAAACCTCTCATGACTGCAAGACAAAAGCGTATAAGATTGAATTGGTGTAAATCAAGACGTTTATGGAGCAATGAAGATTGGAAAAATATATTATTTAGTGATGAAAGTATGTTTTGTGTTTCATATGGTAATCAAGGTATTCGAGTTTGGAGAATGAAGCAAGAAGCATTTGATAAAGAATGCCTTAAACGTTCCGTAAAATTTGCTGCTAGTGTCATGGTTTGGGGTTGTATGAGTGCAGAAGGACCTGGAAAGTTATGCATCGTCTACGAAAAGGTTAACTCTCGGATATATCAAGAAATTTTAGAATATTACATGATTCCATCATCAGAAGATTTATTTGAAGATGATTTCATCTTTCAACAAGATTTAGCGTCCTCGCATACCTCGATGTCAACTAAGAATTGGTTCCGCCAACGCAACATTAAGGTACTTCCTTGGCCACCAAATTCACCAGATCTTAATCCCATCGAAAACTTATGGTGTATAATGAAGAAAAAACTTCACGAAAATCTTCCTTCAAGTAAAACTGAGTTAGTGGCACGTATAAAGTCTATTTGGGCTAATATTGATAGAAATGTTTGTAAACACCTTGTATATAGTATGCAAGATCGATTGTACGCTGTTATGAAAGCTAAAGGGGATGCTACAAAATATTAACTAACATTTACTTCATATTCATAAGGTAATATTGTTGCGTAAAATAAAATATTCTAATATTTTGAACCAATCTAAATTTTATTCTAATATTCTGGTGTGTTTAAGGAAGCTGTATACCTAATTTATTGTGCTGTATTTTATATTTTATAAATGTTAAAATCTTATCTAAACATTCCAGATTTAATTTATAAGAAATTTAATTGCATTTACTTAGTATAAAAAATAAATAAATGACAAATAATTTTTTCTTATCACTTTTTCTCAATTATTCTAATATTTTGAATATGAGCTGTACATTTTACAAACTGCATAATAGGAAGACTAAAAAGTTCACAGTTTACTTGAAAAGTGACAAATAATACAGATGTTACAAGTCTTAAAAATACACATTTTATGTAAATTTCGGAGTATTTTGATATGCAATTCCGCAGTCATTTTCAGAGAATATTTTCAATTATCATCAAGCAAATATTAATGAAAATATTCCCGGAGATGATTGTTGAAAATATTCTCGGACGATGGCTGCGGATTGCATACCCACGTCCCTCAAAAATTTAAATAAAATGTACATTTTTAGACTTGTAACATCTGAATTATTATAATTATTTGTCACCTTTTAAGTAACGCAGTCAGAACCCATTTAACCTCTGAAGATATGTGCATTTCGGGATCCCTTTCATTCGAGAAATGTTTTTTTAAGTTCGACATACCTGGAAACTCACCGGCGATACATTAGCGTAGCTCAGTTCTGTTCACATCATATATTTCATTAAAGTACTTTTTTTTAATGTTCCTCTATAGCTCGCTATATATGCTTGCGCAATAATTGGATACAGTCAAGGAAAATTGGAAGAAAGAATTTTGCATAGCATATTTCGCCTAAAAATTTAAGTTTGATAAAAAGTTTGAATTTAGCATGTATAAAATATTAATATTTTGAAATAATTCTTTCAATTTTGGCAATAGTTTAAATGATTAATATTTTACATTGTCGTACAAACAAAATTTAAAAAGTATTAATAGTATTCAGTTACATAAAATAAACGTAATCTGACAATCTAAAATTACAATTAATTAAAAAAAAAAAAATGCGGCTCCCTATTTTCTAAACTTTTGACTCCTTCAAAATTTTCTTAGGGAAGCACGTGCTTCTCGTGCCGTAATAATCAAGATTTAACGTATAACTATTTATTTACTATTTTTCGCATCAAATTTTAAGTGAAAATTTTGATACGAAAAATAAGAAATAAATAGTTACGTCTTAAAACTGTATTATTACACATAAATATAAATATTTTAAGATTAAAATTACTTACTGTCGTCGGTAACATTATAACTTATGAATTTGAATCAAATCTATACTTGATCACTAACTTTTAACTGATGTTATAGAAATTGTAACATAACTAGTGTGAAGCGATCTGTGAGACCACAAGATGAAAAGATGAATAAAAGGCGTGATTAACTCATAGGATGGTGTTTTTGTACTAAAATCTTTTGTACAGGACTGCTGCAATTAACATTTACCTATTTAGTGTCTCCGATGATAGTACTAATGTTCCAAAATAAACAAATTTTGAGTAGTGTTTGTAGTTAAGCTGAAAATTACAAGTTAAACTATAAAAATTGAAAAAAGCAGTGGTCTGTGAGACCGGTAACATCAATTAAGGGTTAACTAATAGGTTAAAATATATTTTTTAAATGTCACAGTTGTCGTGTAAAATTAAACGCATTTTTTGTAATCAAAATGTGCGTGATGTTAATCCTACGGGAAAATGCGCGATAAAAATTAAAAGGATCTTAAGGAATGAATTTTTTTTTTCTCAAAAAGGCTTAGTTTTCGTATTTTTTGAAATGGTTTGTAGCATTGGAAAAAAAAATTGAAAATATATGCTGTCTGGTGTTTTATTTTTTGCGTTTTTGATATTCGGAATCGATGTATAATTTTGAAATATATTGCTGAAAGAAAGAAAAAAAAAAAAGAAAAAAAAAAAAAACAGAAGAAGAAGGAGGAGAAGGAAGAGGAAGAGGAGGGGGGGGGGTCTTTCGGTAATTTAAATGTTAATTTTTTTCCGCTTGGTTTTTTTAAATAGGGAATGGTTTATTGGTTTATTTTAATTGTTCAAATTCTTTGAGATCTTCAGCAATTATAAATATGACGTTTTTGCATCATGATAAAAAATTCGTGAAAAAAATATTGATACCTAATTGAAAAAGAGATGTGCCTTTCTCCCTCTCTCCTTTTTTTCTTTTTCTTTCGTGATTACGCATCGGTTTCGTTACTTAACAGAATAAATAGTCCTTATCCAAATTCACCGAGATTTTAATTAGTTAAAAATATAACTGTATCCAAGTGCTCTTTAGAATTTCTTGCAAAAATGTACATGCATTTATTAATGAATCTTGAACCAGAAGCTACGGAAATCACACCGAAACATTCACGTTTTTACTGTTTTCGTGGAAATATCTACGCATTTTATTTTGTAAAAGGTACTTCAACCTGTCCGAAGGTTTCGAAATTTTTGTAGATGATGTAAATATTTTCTAAAGAGAAGCTTTAAAAAGATTGTATTGAAATGCGGATGTTTAGTTACTTTTAGCATAGAAAAAAATATTGTCTCTGAGAGGCGCGAAGTTATCTGTGTTTGCAGGGGCGTAAATCCGGGGGGGGGGTTGGGGGGTGCAATCCCCTCCCCCCTAAGAAAAAGTCAGTCGGAAAATTCCCAGATCGATCGGAAAAAGTATGTTTTGTCGGAAAAATGGCACTGCGTATTAACCTATAAAAAATTATAAATTGGAAAAATGGAAAAATCTGTCGGAAAAACTCTTGTTCGATCGGAAAAAATGGTATCAACCTGTAAAAATTTAAATTGGAAAAACGAAAGTATCATTCGGAAAATTTCCTGTTCCATTGAAAAATGCAAGCTAATTCGGAAAAAATAGTGTTACGTATTAACCTAAAAAAAAAAAAAAAACTTATAACTTGGAAAAACGGAAATACCACTCGGAATTTTTCTCGTTACTTCGGAAAAGGCATGTTTAGTCGGAAAAAAATAGCATTACGTATTAACGTATAAAAATTTCTAAATTGGAAAAACGGAAAAGTATTCGAAAAAATTCTTGTTTGATCGGAAAAAATGTTATTGTTATTAACCTATAATAACTTATAAATTGGGAACATATAAAAATTTATAAATCGGAAAAACGGAATAGTCAGTCGGAAAAAAATGTTGTTAACCTACAAAAACTTATAAATTGAAAAAACGATAATATCATTTCGAAAGCTTTCCATTCCATCGGAAAAGGCATGTTTAGCCGGAAAAAATAATATTACGTATTAACATGTAAAAATTTATAAATTGGAAAAACGGAAAAATCAGTTGGAAAAATTCTTGTTCGATTGGGAAAAATGGTATTAACCTATAAAAACTTACAAATTAGAAAAACGAAAATATCAATCGGAAAATTTCCCGTTCCATCAGAAAAGGCATGTTTAGTCGAAAAAAACAGTATTACATATTAACTTATAAAAATTTATAAATTGGAAACATTGAAAAAAATCAGTCGGAAAAAATCTTGTTCGATCGGAAAAAAGTAAATTTAGCCGGGGGAAAAAAATGGTGTTAACCTATATATATTTATGAGTTGGAGAAATATTTTTGTAGTTTTTAATTGTTTTGTAGTTTTTAATAAACAAGAAATACAAGTTAGATCGAAGAAAACGTTTTATTCTTTGTCTGATAAAGTTTTATTCTCAGTCTGATTTATTTTCCCTTGTAGTTTCTAATTAGAAAAATAAGAAACAAATAATTTATAATAAAGAAAACATAAATTTATTCTTAGCCGAAACTATTATTAATTAATTTAAATATTTGCTAATTTGCTAATTATTTTAATTTACTAATTAATTACTATAACTTATTAATATATAGGGTTTTATTTTTCTGATAAAACTATTCAGAATTTTTTTTAATATATAGGATTTAATTTTTCTGATAAAACTATTCAGATAAATTTTGATTTGTCAAGTATTGTGGACTTGGAAACCTCGATATGACGAAAAAAAATATTTATGTACATATTCTAGCAATGTAATTGTTATTTGTAATCTTGATATTCCAGGATTTTTTGACGAAAATTGCATTTTTTGCGATCGTTTGACGAAATTTAACATTTTTTTAGCAATCCTTTGACAAAACTTAATAATTTTTTTCGGGGTTATTTGTCGAAATGCGAGGTTGTTTTCGCTTTTTTACATGATCCTTTCATGAAATAAATATTTTTCTGTGAACCTACAACGAAATTCGCATTTTTTCCGCAGTCCTTTAACAAAATTTGTGTTTTATTCGCAATTCTTTTACGAAATTTCTGGGTTTTTTTTCGTGATCCTTTGAAGAAATTTACGTTTTATTCGCGATCCTTTGACGAAATTTGCATTTTTTCGCGATCATTTGCCGAAATTTGCATTTTATTCGCGATCCTTTGACGAAATTTGCATTAATTGCGCGGTCATTTGTGAAGAAATTGATTTTTTTCAGCGTCTGTTAATTGGAATTTGTTATACTTTTCTATATCCGAATTTCCGGACTGAGGACCGATGTTTCATGATTTTCGGAACGGAAGCAAATGCTTTAAAGTTTTGGAACAAAATCGCTCCTGAATATGTCAATCGGTCACAGAAAAAAAACGGGCAATTTGAAATTTTTTTTGTTACATTACAATTATTACAGTTTGTTCCAAACTGTTTTGTTACATAGCGATATATCTTGTTACTAAACGTACAAAATTTTATTAAAGTACTAAGAAATAAATGAATGTGAGTTTTGTTCATTCGAAAATTTTCAGTTTTTAAAATTTTGGCTACTTTTTATGTTGTAGACGCACACGCGTAGCAGGATTCCTTATGCTTAACACAAAATTTGCATGTCTATCTATAGTGAAAATTATGTGAATAAGCATGGCATACACAAAAAAAGTAAAATGCATTAAACCCTTTATTGGTAAAAAGCGGACCACGAATCACCAGCTCTTCAATCCAGTTTCATTAGTTTTTGAATATTTAGAAACAAGACTGCTATCAAACAACGCAGTTTGGAGTTCCAAACAGTAATTTTCTACGCATATTAATCATAGTACTTCACCACTAATTTTTAGATACATACATTAATATTTCAAAAAGAATCAACATCAATGCTTTAAAACTTATTCGACTATCTCGATACACTAAGTGATAATTATCTTGAGTTTTATGATATACACTATATTGCCATTGATTATGGGACACTTGCGATTTTAGACATTTTACTAAATATCTAGAAAAATACATGAAGAATCATCTCAAAACTCTTCGTGTATAAATATAATAGTATACGTCATACATCTCCGTGAAGATTTTTTACCGAAACTCCATAGGGGACCGTCAACAAATAAAAAAAGAATGAATATCTTTTGAATAACCCTGTCAAAACTAATGTAGCAAAAGCGCTCAAACTCTAGATTATGATTGAATGCCTTATTGTAATACACTGTGTTCATTTTTATGCAAATAGCATGCATACTCGCAGAGTAATTAAGGTTTTTATAAAAATGGTCCCAAATTTTTCCAAGTTTTTTCCTTATAATTTTCAGAGTTCTTAATATAAAATAATATTTTTTTCAGAAAATATGACAAACAACATTGCACACAGTACCCTGTAATCAGAATTAAAAAATAATGAAAATTGTATACAAAATGAGTTGGTTTACTAAATAATTTTTTACTGCGCATGCGCCAACGATATCAAAATTTCACTTGCATATTATGTTAGCTAAATGTATAGAGCAACTTTTGTGAAAGTCCTAAAATCATAACTTGAAAATTCTGAAAATAATCGTCAATTCAATAAGTTGAAAATCCGTTATTCTCAAAATGAAGCAAAAACAAGAGGGGTTGTATCCATATATTCATTGATTAGTGTCAATAGAGAATACACAATACGGGATGTTACGACTACTTTTGGATAAAATCCCTCATTTTTTTGCTTCATTTTGGAAACAACGGATTTTGTCCTTTTTCTATAGACGATTACTTTCAGAATTTTCAAGCTATAATTTTGAGACTTTGACAAAAGTTGCTCTATACATTTAGCTAACATAATATGCAAATGAAATTTTGATATCTTTGACGCATGCGCAGTAAAAAATTATTTAGTAAACCTACTCATTTTTCATACAATTTTTATTATTTTTTAATTCTGATTACAGGATACTCTGTGCAATTTTGTTTGTCACATTTTCTGAAAAAAATATTATTTTATATTAAGAACTCTGAAAATTATAAGGGAAAAACTTAGAAAAATTTGGGGCCATTTTTATAAAAACCTTAATTACTCTGCGAGTATGCATGCTATTTGCATAAATATGAACACAGTGTATTACAATAAGGCATTCAATCATAATCTAGAGTTTGAGCGCTTTTGCTACATTAGTTTTGACAGGGTTATTCAAAAGATATTCATTCTTTTTTAATTTGTTGACGGTCCCCTATGGAGTTTCGGTAAAAAATCTTCACGGGGATGTATGACGTATACTATTATATTTATACACTAAGAGTTTCGAGATGATTCCTCATGTATTTTTCTACATATTTAGTAAAATGTCTAAAATCGCAAGTGTCCCATAATCAATGGCAATATAGTGTATATGTTTATATATATATATGAATACATACATACATAAATACATATATATATATATATGTATATTATTAGTAATCATGTTGGCCATAGTACTCGGAAATTTTCCTTCTTGGAGTCGGAAATTAGTGAGCCTAGGGTGGTGTACGCCCCTGTGTGTTTGACGGTATGTTTCAAGGGTTTAAAATTCGTATTTCTTTGAATCAATTTTACCATCGAATAGAAGAAATTTTTCGTTTAAGAGGATACTTTTGGTTTGTCGGTGTCTCGAAAACTGCGTTTTGGAGAGGCGTTCCTAAAAGACAGAAAAACATTTTTGAGAAAACGATACTTTTTGACTTTTTTTTTTTTTTCAAAGTGTTAGTTGCTATATTTTTTCGAATTGATCCAGGCATTTAAGGCGTAATATTGCAATCTTTCGGAACATATCTTCCAAGTTAAATCTATTTTGATAATTAAAAATAATAATAATAATAATAATAATTTTTTTTTTTTTTTTTTTTTTTTTTTTTTTTAAATGCGCGTTCGGATTTTTATTTCCTTCCAATGCATAAGGCTCAGTTCAGACTGCAATACTCTTCCCTTAAACTCAATTCTTGGAAAAAGTGGGGAAGTTTTTTGTATAGATCCATTTGCGGTTTCTTCATAATATAAACGAAGGAATCATTCCTATGCCGGATCAATCACCATAGCTCATATATTTTATTCAATTATGAAAATTTTGTTATTACATAATATTGTATTATAAATATTGTGTTCTTGCAATGATTGGTTTTATAAAAAGTAGTAATTACAAAGCAAAAGAAAAATGCATGCATTAGGATTATAAACTTAATGTAACACATTTCTGTATAATTTTAATTGCGATTTAAAATTTTAAATGGCCATATGTGTTTAAGAATGTGTAATTTTTATTTTAAGATATTTTTCAAAATATTTATAAATGCACTTTCATAGAAACGTCTGGTATAGAGATTTTATTTTATTTAACCAATATTATTAAACATTTTCTGGTGCATGTTTTAAATTTTTGCAATAAATAGTTTTAAAATTTTTGTATGCATTTTTATTTACTTGTTTCTTTTTAAAAACAAGGCTGTATTTTTAATGTACAGTTTTCATTTTGAACGATAGTCATCAAATTAATCTGGTTCTTCATTTTTTATAATGTGGCCCGCGACTTTGTGTACAATGCTTAATCTGGCCCGCGTTTGGTAGACGAGTTTGACATGCCTGTTTTAAATAGTATGTAGATGATGATCCTAACCTCAACTCAAGAAGATCAGAAACCTCTGCAACAAGGATATCACATTAAAGCGTTTTCAATGAAAATAAAAATAGGACAACTATGTCGAAAGAAGTGCTATATACTCAGTTATTGAAATGTCATCAGTTTAATTTATGTTAATCGTTTGATTCGCACTTAACCCGAGTCTCTTTAAAAAATTTAAAAATGAGGACGCAATGATCTTTCTCAACAGGTTAGGCAATTAAAGAGACTTCAATTGAATGGATGAAAAAAGGTAAAGGTCTTTGAAAACTTTTTCTTATTATTATTTTCTTTTCTTTCAGTTAATATGCATGCACAGAAAGCAGCGCTATCAAATTACTTCTTTTTAAAAATAAAAGTGTCATTTAAATAAATATCTGCAACCAAAATTGAAAAAATAAAAAAGGAACGATGCCAGTATGTATCTTATCTATGCAATGCAAAAAGAAAAATCTATATTATAAAGGCCAAACGTATCTGTGCGTAACGCATACTTCATTTTGCGAATGGCAACACTTTCGCCTGCAAATTCGGTTTTGCAATTTTCGCTACTGCAAATTTTGCACTTCTAAACATCGCATATTTTAAATTTATACACCGTCGTATAAAAAAAAAAAAAAAAAAAAAAAAAAATATGTACTTTTAAATGCAATTTGTTTGAAAGCTGTATCTCAATTTATTTTTGAGGTATAACTTTTTTAATAGATTTTAGTACCAATTGCGGCAACAGAATTAGTCCATTTTCTCTTAGAAGTAATAAAAAAAAAAAAAAAAAGAAAAGAAAAGAAAAGAAAATAGAAATTAAAATGTGCAACACTTTTTCATGCAATTTCGGTTTTACAATTTTCGGTACTGCAAGTTTTACACTTCTTAATTTTTTACACCGTCGTATAGAAAAAAAAATGTATTTTTAAATGCAATTTGTTTAAAAGTTGTATCACAATTTATTTTTTATACATTAATTTTTTTTATAATTTTTAGTACCAATTTTGTAATTGTGGCATCAAAATCACTCCATTTTCTTTCAAAATTAAAATAATAATAATAATAATAATAATAGAAATTAAAATGCATATATTATTTTAAAAATATCATCTGTTATAAAATCCGGAGAATTTCAGTTTTATTTCGTTTAATAATTTGGATAATTGAGTTTTATAGTTTTTTGTTAATTTTAACTTAAAATAATATTTGTTTGAAAGTTAGACTGATCAATATAAGATGTATTTTTTACTGTAACTAATTTTGTAGATTTATTATAAATCAATGAAACAATTTTTTCTTAAAGATTTTCTTTCGTCGAATTTCGACGGGTTCCACCTCGTTATTTAAAAATGTAAAATGCAAACATTTTATTAAAAAATAACCTTCCCATAGGAATAGCATTAGCTCGCGAGTGTCTTCGCTCGCAGGAATAGGAGTTTTAAGTGCTATTACAGGCATTTTCATTTTGTACCGTGTACAGAACTTTTTATGTGAACAAATTGTATACTATTAATTTTTTTCTTTTTACCAACAGTTGATATTAACTATAGGAGATTTTCGGTTAAAGAGAATTTCCATAATCTACTCTTTATTTATGGTAAATAACTCAGGAGTCTGGAGCTAATCATAGAAACAGTGCGAAAATTTCTATCTAGGCTAGTGGAGAGACCTAGGTTTCTTTAATTACTGTGCCATATTTGGAGATTGTTATTGAAGATATTAATTTTTTGCTCATTTTAATGTAAATATATTAGAAATATTTTAAATCTATACTAATATAATTAAGAAAGAATGCCTGACTGATTCATAGACCGGCTTATCAAAGCAGAAATGAAACAACTAAATTCAGGATCACGTAATTCGAATAGTAGATTGCTGTTGCAACTTAAGGAAGCTATAAACAACGATTTTTGAAAATTTACCCCTAAGAGAATTAAGTGGGAGTCGAAATTTTTAGATGATTTCGCCATATTTCAGCAGCACTTTTAGGTAGGAGCGCAAAATTTCGTATTACAAATCTGCCAAAAAAGTTAAACATGTATTTTAATGATTTTAAAAATTCAACCACTAATGTAGTTAAATGAAAGTTGAAAGTTTTAGAAAATTTCACCATATATCAGCAGCGGTTTTAGGGAGGAGCGTGAAATTCAACGTAATGTATCTAGTAAAAAATAGATAAACCTGTATTTGAAATATTTTATAAAAATCAAAGGCATTAAATAGGTGGGGAGGGAAGTCAAAAGTTTTGAGTCATTCGCCATATCTCAGATGCAGTTTTAGCTAAATCAATCAGCTAAAAAAGTACTTCAGCTATTTAGTTAATTTAGTGATTTCGGGGTAAACATCGGCTTTGAACTCGATTATAAAAGTTAAGACAATTATTATTGATTTTTAATTTGATATTTCGCCTAAGACATTTTCCCAAGGAATATTTATATACTATATATATATATATATATATATATATATATACTAATAAAAGAACAAAACGCTCTGTCTGTGTGTGTGTCTGCGATGGCTAGCAAAATCTACAGCACGTACAAAGCTCAAAATTTTTTTGAGAGTAGCCCAATATCTCTCCTGATGCACCTGAGCTTCAGAATTTCAAAATTCCAATTATTAACTGAGTAATTAATTAAAATCAAGAGGTCACTCTCATAAAAAATCATCTTTTTCCCAATTTTTTTCTCTTTCATTTGTTTACGGTTGGTTGGTTGTGTAAAAATTTTCGCAGAAGTAATAAGAAAGCTGAGACAGAATTAAAGAAACCCATGGAGGAATAAGATAAGTGCAGGTGAAGTAAGCTCAAAAAAGGTTTGCGATATGAAACCATTTATCGCTCAAATTTAATGTGGCAAACAAAAGGACGTGGAAGAGATTTTGTATTATAAGACTAATTGAAAGAAATGAATTACAGTTGAAGCATATTTCAAGAGGAAATAGCAAATTTTTAAAATGGTCTTCGTTCTATTATTATTTATTAGAATAAATATTCGCTTTTAAAATGAAGGAAATTGGAAAATTAGCAATAATTAAATATCAAATTAAAATTAAATAAGATATTGAAAACATTCAATACGAATTAAAAATTGTATAACTAAAAGTTTCCTTCATTAATGTAATTTTCAATACTTTATAACGTAGATGAAAAATGTTTATGACTTAATAATTGCATGTAAATAAATATTTAAAATATAATGATGAAAACATTCTTTTAAAATCATGTATGAAAACTTAAGTAATAAATATTAATCTAAAATATAAATTTCTGACTGCAGACGATTTTAATGTACTAACAAAATAATGTTATATTTTCAAGCAAAACGTTAAAATAATTTTCTATATTGATATTTAAAACACATATGATAAAATAATTAATAAATTTTAACCGGTGAAGCGATAAATTAGTTCTTTTTTTAAAAACGAGAGAAAAAAAAAAAAAAGGTTTAAACCTGTTTCAATTGATAGCGAAATTTTAAAATGGAGGGCCAAAATCACAGTCCGGTAAAATCCAAACACCTCATTGGTCATTGAGCCGCGTCCTTTTCAGGGAACAATCTCTTAGCAGTTGGGTAAATGTTGTCATACTCCTTTTTCCGAGAAAAAATCGTAGCGGCAGTTTTGAAGTAAATCTTATCGTTTTTCATTTATAATCTAAATTTTTCACTCTCATTTTATAAAATGGCATCAAAATATCTTAATTGAGTTAATTTCGATGGTTTATCTTAAATAAGAACAGACGGTAACAATCGCTTAAAAAATACTTTCCCCCTCACCTTTTTCAAATGGAGAAACAAGTTCGTGATTTTCACCCTTACCACTCGACCAATGGGGTGGCTGGATTTCACTTGACTGTGATTTTGGCCCTTCATTTTAAAATTTCGCCAATTGATAGGCGTGTCAAAGCACATGCTTTTGTTGGTACTTAATTGGACTTAATGTAGGGTTACATCTTAAGCATCATCTCCAGAGATAATACCTCCACTCTATTAATTTCTTTTTACTCTATGAAAGAAACCAATTTGAGATTTTGACATTTCAAAAGTGACTGTTTTTTTCCCAAAGACCTTTAAAATTCATAGACTGGCAAAATGCCAGTTTAACTTAGGATTTTTGAACATAGCTATTACGTCAGATCGTTGGTACTTCGTACATTAGAATGTATTTGTGGTTGGCTATGTTGCAGTTAATATATGTATATGTATATATGAGGCTTTTTTAGCAGTTTTTTAAATCATTGATTAAATTTGAATGCATTTATTTAAGTTAAAATTTTATTAAGACTTTAATTTGTTTTTAAAACAAAAATGAAATGGCTCTTTGACGTACAATTTTTCGAATAGGCAGACGATTCATACACAGTAATAAATTATCAAATAGCAAAATAAATTATATATAAAAAATAGTCACTAAAAGAATAGTAGCAAAACATAATGTTTAGGCGTATTAATAAATAACCCGATCCCAACCAGAAAAAAACAGACTATACTCCGATCCAAGCAAGACAAAAATTTCATGAGCATAAACACGACCCGAACCTAAAAATTCCATTTGAAAAAAAACTATGGATTTGATATTTGACCCGAATCAAATCTGAATCCCACAAAAATATTCAAATGAAGCATATCCCAATTCGATCAAAGAAAAATAATGTTCGTGTATATGCAACCCGACCCGAAACTAAAATTTTTCTCTGAAAAAACCCAAAAAATGACCAGAACGAAACCTGAAATCGATAAAAATATTCCAAAGAACTATAACCTGATAAGAGCAAGACAAAAAAACTTCCATGAACATAAACCTGACTAGAACCTAAAAAATTCCATTTGAAAAAAAAGCCTGAAGTTTTATGCAAACTACATCTGAATCCGATCAAAATATTCGAAAGAACCATAGCCGGATTCGAATAAGAGAAAATAATTTTCGTGGACATGAAACCGATCGGAACCTAAAATTCCATTTGAAAAAAATACCTGAAATTTGAATCGACAAAAATATTCCACAGAACCATACCCGGACCTGAACAAGACAAAAAAATTTCCATGAACATGAACCCAATCCGAACCTAAAAAATGAACTAAATCTGAATCTGACAAAAATATTCCAGAGAAGCATATCCTTATTCGAACAATGCAGAATAATTTCCGTTGATGCGCAACCCAACCTGAACCTAAAAATTCCATTAAAAAGCCGAAATCTGAATTGAACGACATCTGAACCCGAAAAAATATTCCAAAGAACCAAAACCCGATCCGAGCAAGACAAAATAATTTCCCTGGACATGAATCCAACCAGAACCTTAAAAATCAATTTAAAAAAAAATACCTGAAATCTGAATCGAACCAAATCTGAATCCGACGAAAATAGTCCAAATAACTATAACCAGATACGAACAAGACAATATAATTTCCATGGACATAATCCCCATTCCAAACCAAAAAATTTGTGAAAAAAAGAAAAAAAAAATCCCGAAATTTGAACCAAACTTAATCTGAACCTAACAAAAATATTTCAGTGAAGTATAACCTCATTGGAACTAGGTAAAATAATTTCCATATAAGTACAACCCGACCCGAACTTAAAAATCCCATTTGAAGGGGAAAAAAACCCCCACGAAATCTGAATTGAACCGAATCTAAACTGAACACAAATATTCCACACAATCATAACCGTATCCGAAGAAGACAAAATAATTTCCATGAACATGAATCCAATCCGAACCTAAAATTCGGATGTTCTGCAAAACATAATGCGCTCCGTAGCGGTGGAAAGTGAAACTAAGTACTTAGCGCGAGATGGTTAAAATATTTTGTTTATAGTTAATGTTAACCTTCCGTCTACCAGACAAAACACCCATTTATCTACGGCAACACCTAATTTTAATTCCAAACTTGCAAACGGCACCAGTAATATTTTAATATAATTTTGCTTTTACAATGAAAGCTTAAATTAAGGAATTCGTAATATCTAGACAAGTCCTTTATAAATTCCGGTGTCAATCGACAATTTCTCATTTTACCATCGACACCAGAAATATTGCTGTCGGGTCCAATGGACCCGTCTGGTAGACGGAAGGTTAAATTAGAACTAGGTTACGGTTAGATAACAGTTAGGTTGCAATTACGTTCCGGTGACCCTTTTGTTATTTTATTTTCCGGTTAGGTTACAGTTAGGTCATGGTTAAGTTACAGTTAGGTTAAGGTTAATTTGCGGTTAGGTTGTGGTCAGATTATGGGTAGGTTATGATTAGGTGACGGCCAAGTTACATTTATGGTATATTTAACTTGCAGTTAGGTTACTGTTAAGATACAGCTAAGTTACAGACAAGTTATGATTCCGATACAATTAGGTTACGGTTAGGATTTTGTTCATAGAATGA
This sequence comes from Maratus speculifer, assembly GCA_964019185.1. NCBI lineage: Eukaryota > Metazoa > Arthropoda > Arachnida > Araneae > Salticidae > Maratus > Maratus speculifer. Next base: position 42,292,220 of record OZ025290.1, read on the forward strand.
ACATTACGCATGTTTGATAAAAAATATACACCTATTTTTGTAAAATGGCTCTGAATTTATAATATTATATACTAACCTTTTAGCGAATCATCGAGAATCGATTTCATTCACGGTATAGTCAGATTTAAGAGTGATATATAATTAGTTTGAAATTCAAAATATTTCACTTGGGATATCTATGTGAAAAAAGTATTTAGTTAAGTCACTTAACAGTAATTTTAAGGATAAATATCAACACGAAATCGTTGGACACATATTCCCTCCTGCGTTTCCCATTGCAGTCATTTTAGGTATTTTTGCAGCTAAATATTAGTTTTTTAAAAAACCAATTTTTGACACAGTCAGGGGGCACGTATTTAATATAATGTACACTGTAAAAAATTTGACCCTTTTGCTGTATCATCACTCCCCGGCTTTTATAGAATATATCTCTATTGACCTATGACAATGCTCCAAAATAGGCTGAAGTAATCATTTTCTATAAAAGCGGTGGAGTGACGATGCAGCAAAAGGGTCAAATTCTTAACAGTGTATTAACACATATTTTGAGTTGAAGATAAAATCATAAAAATTTCAAGTTCGTTTAACATTATTATAACGGACACGGGCAACGCCGGGCGGGTCAGCTAGTACATATATATATATATATATATATATATATATATATATATATATGTGTGTGTGTGTGTGTGTGTGTGTGACGATTTAAAAGTTAAGGAGCCAGAGACATCAACGCCGGGTTTTCCTTTCACCGCAGAGAAGTCATGGCCACCGAGAAAAATAAATAAATAGATGTAGAGAATCCAAATAATTACTCATTGGTTGCTGTAAGTTCATTTATTTAATCCGTAATCATGAGAAAGGGAAAAGCTCCTTTTGCAAACTGTCTTTTACCGAAACATTCCATCATTATTTCAGCGAGCCGTACTCATTGAAGAAAAAACCCAAGAATCCTTCTCCTCAACTCGAGGCTTCCCTCTTAAATCTAAAAAGAAAATTCTAGAACATTCTGTAACCTCGAACCATCATTCTTTTATGTAAACAGAATTCTTGTCCAGCTACGAGACTATTTTCCACAGACGATAAATTTATTTAAAAAAAAAATATTATTTAACCAATTTATAATCGACTCAGAATTTCTTAGGCAGACGATTTTTATAAATGATTAATTTTAAGAGGAAAAGAAAAGAAATGAATTTATTAATATGCACACAACAAAGGTTGAAGGAGGAAAAATAAATAAATAGATAAAATAAAATAATGATATTTTTTGAAAGGTATGGTTTTGGAATAAATTTAATAAGACTTTCTTAAAAAGGGTTGATAAAAACATAGAAAAATGAATTTTATTTGGAATATTAAGAAATACAAATTTAATTAAGAATATTTTTAATTTAGAGCCATCTTTTTAAATTTACGCATATTGGAATAATGTTTTTTAAGGCAAATTAAGAATTTATATCGTCTGCATAAAGATTAACAGATTAGATCTAGAAACAAGATTTTAATTTAATAATTTGAAGTAAGTACGGAACATTATTATAAGAAAATTAAGATAGTATAAAGGTTAGTTTTGGCGAAAAAATTTTAAAATTTGTAATATATATATATATAAATGCCATATGAAATAGAGATTCACTAAGTGCTCCATTTTTACGCCATTTTTAGTTGATTTTTTTTCTTTGCATTACAAATCTTATATTTTTTCTATTACATGCACTAAACAAAATGCACATTCAAAGGCATAAAGCTGAGGGGTTTTTACTATGATTGAGTCAAAGTAACTTAATTTTTTACCTGACAATCGTTTACCGATATCTATGTACAAATGTACAGAGCCAACACCCCCTATAGTCAAAGCCTCCGCACCGAATGAAGATGGCCGATCACCAAGTCTTACTTCCCACAACCATAATATGAATTTACGCAAGCCCACACTTTAAAGTTGCAATTCCCGTTACTTTAAAAATTCATAACACCAGTTTTTATTTTCTCATTTAATTAAAAATTCAAATAAAAGCGGATTTCTCTAAGATGTATTTTTTAAAATAATAATCAAGTAAATAATTATCATTCAAATAAATAAATACTGCAATTTAAATACTAAAAATATTAAAAATTAAAATCTTATTTTATTTATTTCCATTAGATTTCCATTTATTCCATTCGGACCACATTATTTTTATTGTAGTAATTCCCCCCCCCCCCCCCCATTTAAACCAAATTTTTGTTTGACTTGCGTTTTTTAAATGAAATAAAAAATCTGTCTTTTTATATTTTTTAAGCAATAATTTACAATATAAAGGTTTGTCAATGGAGTAAAAGAATTTTACGGTTTTTTAAAAAGGCACTTTTGGGGAAAAAAAATGTTAAGAGGGTTACTTATTGTTTAAAAAATCTACTTAAAAGGATCTTAAAATAGAAATCATTTTGGATTTCTAAATAGACACGACTTAATTTAGAAATAGAATATTTCCTTTGCCTTATCAATGTCACAGTATTTTAAAAGAATAAGCATAAAAATAAATAGTTAAATGGTCTTACGTATATTAAAGAAAAAAATCTTAAGTTTAATTATAACTTTAATATCAATTTTTCTATAAAATATACTAAAATTTGTAATTTAAATTAGCTTTATAACCTAGAAGCTAAATTTTTTTATATGACTGGAATTTGATGACTTGACTTTAAAAAAAAGTATTGGGGGAAAAAAAAATTACAAAAATAATATGTTGTGTGAGAAGATTTTTTCCTCTTCAAATACTATCCTTCTTTAACACCCCCCCCACACACACACACACCCACTCCCATGTACTTTATTTACTTTTTATTATTATTAATAATAATTGAGGGTTATTTTAAAGACAGGATGCTAGGTATTATATCTTATTTACTTATGTCATTGCTTTAACATTATTATCATATAATCATTTCTGTTACACATATGCAAGATATAATGTTTTTCACAAAATTAAAGCCAAAAGAAAATATATATATATATATATATATATATATATATATATAATGCATGTTTTTTAGCTTTAATTATTTTATTATTCAGTATTTCCTTATAAGACTCTGCTTATCTATTGTTTACATTTGAAAGTGCTTGGTAAAATCAGTCATGTATGTATCATAACAGTTTTAAGTTTATTTTCTGTAACTATTTAAAGATTTTTTGTTAATTCATTATAAACATTATCCCCTCCCCCCGCACAGAGATAAGTGTAAAAATTTTCTTGTAAATATCTTTGAACAACCAATTATAAATAATTAATAATAAGACATTGTTGCACATAAGTTGCTGTACAAAAACATTTTCAAAACCTTTCTTTTTTCATTGGAGGGGGGGGGGCTTAATTTTATAAATCGAAATTAAATATCAGCCGGTGCCATTGGGGTGGGGAAGACCCAACAACTCGCCAATCTATAAATTTTAAAATCACTATTATTATTAAAGAAAAAATCTGTTCCTTATCAATATATATATTACTTTTTAAATTACAATTGTTATTTCAAATTATTATTATTAAATTACTATTATTATTAAAGAAAAAATCTGTTCCTTATCAATATATATATTACTTTTTAAATTACAATTGTTATTTCAAATTATTATTATAAATATTATTAAAGAAAAATCTGTTCCTTATCAATATATATATTTCTTATATAAATGTTTCTTATCAATGTATAAATTACTTTTAATTTACTATAATTATTAAAAATTATTATTATAAAAGAAAAATAATATTTGCCCATGAAAATAACTTTAAAATTAAGAATATATATAGAAAGAAAAAAATTGTCAAAACATCAAAATCATTATAAGAGCTGATATGCTAATTATGTACTAATGAACGCTGCCATATCAATAAATAAACTCTTTTAATATTTATGAATTAATTTAAACACTGCATCCAGATTACTGATAGTAAATGATTACAAACTGATAAAGAGTAAAATTATATAATTTAATAAGTATATTCAGATGCAAACTAATAAACTTACTAAATCAAATATTAGTTAAAGGACGGGTACTTATAAACATATTATGCATCAATAATAACAAAGTCCTGTGAGGAAATACTGAAGGTTAAAATAAACTGGATAAAAAAGCCTAATGAGAAGCAGAAATATCTTATTATTATTATCATTTAAAACAAAATACTAATTCAAAGTATAGGTAAATGATTCAAAGCTACTGTTGTAATACACGTGTGACTTGAAAATTAAATTGATAATCATTAATCTTACAAATATATGACAGAAATTATATTTAAAGCCTTGCTATTAAAACAATGACATAAGTAAACAAAAATAACACTTACTTTTAGTCTTTAAAATATTTAAATTACTTTATTAAAGCACAACAGATCATACAACAAAAATGGCGATATGCGAACACGAGGCAGAAACATGCACTACTGCTGGTACAAGGGAAATCGCTCCCTTTTGGTCTTCGGACTAAAGGGTCGGCCATATTGGCATTTTTGGAATTCGCTGTGAAGGCCTTGACTATAGGGGGTGTTGACAGAGCTCCGTTATCGCTAAAGCATTTTTTTAGCTGATTGGTTTAGTTAAAACTGCAGCTGAGATATGGCAAATGACACAAAACTTTTGACTCCCCCGCCTCTATTTAATGCCTTTGATTTTTCTAAAATATTTCAAATACGCGTTTAACTATTTTTTAGTAGATAATTATGGTGAATTTCACGTTCCTCCCTAAAACCGCTGCTGATATATGGTGAAATGTCCTAAAACTTTAACCTTCATTTAACTGCATTAGTGGTTGAATTTCTAAAATCATTAAAATGCATGTTTAACTATTTTTTGTCTGATTTATGATACGAAATTTTGCGCTCCTACCTAAAAGTGGCCCCACCAGTGGCCGAGAGGTTCTGACCTCTCAACTGGTAGACGGCAGGTGCTGGGTTCGAACCCGATCGCGGCTGTCAGCTTAACCGTTCGGAGTTTTCGTGGTTTTATTCGAACCTTGCGTAAATACGGGTTAGGTTCCCTTAGAAAGACCCCCATGAAGAGCACCCTTCCCCCTGGTCCTATATCCCTAGTGTAGATAATCGGACGACAAAAATAAACCAAACCAAACCAAACCTACCTAAAAGTGCTGCTGAAATATGGCGAAATCATCTAAAATTTTCGACTCCCATTTAACCCTCTTAGGAGTAAATTTTCAAAAATCCTTTCTTATAGCTTCCTTAAGTTGCAACAGCAATCTATTATCCGAATTTCATTATCCTGAATTTAGTTGTTTCATTTCTGCTTAGATAAGTCAGTCTATCAATCACTCAGGCATTCACTCTTAATTATGTTAGTATAGATTTAAAATATTTATAATATATTTACATTAAAATGAACACAAAATGAACATCTTCAATAACAATCTCCAAATATGATAACGATATTATTGCATTTTCATTTTTTTCACCCATAAGGCCTTCTTTTTTAACATGATCAAAGTCAGTTAGTTTTAATACATCAAATAAAAACAAATATATATATATATATATATATATATATATATATATATATATATATATGTATATATTTCCAATCGATTGGTTATGAATTTTAATTTTCTCTTTATTAAATAGGCGGTGTTTATTTGTTTATTTATGGACAGAAGTGTATTATTCTAAAATGAATTTTGATGCAACCAAACAATTCCACCATTCTATTCATTCATTTTAACCAGAAAGTTTACAGATTTTTATAAAACAATCAGTGAAGTCAATCATTCAGCTAATAGGAGGTTTGAAAAATAAAACCATTTAGACACGGTATGAAAAAAAAAAGTCAGAAAAAATAGGCTTTATAAAATCAAAGGTTTATTCAGAGCATGTCTATTTCACATTTGAAAGTTTTGGTTCACGTAATATCAACTTCACGCTTTCTCTGACACTTCACGGACAGATTATTCATTTAAACAAGTTTTTTTATCCCAACAAAAGAGCTGACAAAATTTGCTAGTTAAATAAATACAGAGGGTGTTCATAATTTTTTGTAACGATTTTCGAAAAAGAATTATGTAAATATAGATAATGATTTCATTTTCTAATATGATGAATCAGATAAACCTTTTTTAAACTACCATATTACATTTTCATTTCCGAGATAAAAGCGCTTTTCTTAAAATATCCAGGTAGAGGTCTGCTCGGGCCCGGGCCTGGAATGATTCAGAATTTCTTAACCGACCAGACCGGACCGATAAAAAAAATTTAGCGGGCCTGTTATAAAGATTTAGACAAAAACGATAAAATATGAGATATTTTCAATGAATATGATTTTAACGGGGATAAGTATAAATGTGCGCCACGAGCTTTACTAGTTTGACAACATGAATACAAAAATGTAACGTGTACTCTCTACAGTGTAGAAATCGGCATTGGACATTTTACATTCTGTCTAAATGGGCTTAATATTTTTTGGCAGACTCGTGTCTGCCCGAGATTAGGAGTGCATTATTTTTCTAAATGTAGACGAACCGGGCCGGAACTAGACTTACTTGATCTCAAGATGTGTAGGGTAGACAATATAATTTATAAATGTATTAATAGTAACAAATAACTTATGCTAACGTAATCTGGAAATACACTTCTTGGTGGTTCTTACATTCACCTCTCAACAATACGGAAGTTTGACACATTTTCTGATTAATTTTTAACTGTAAAGATAAAATTGACAAGCCTGACTGCCTGACTATTGAAGGGATTTGGAATTGAATAGCGTTTTTCATTTTTGGTAAATATGGCACTTGTATACACTTGTTGAGATATCAGAGTTCTTGTCACGTGGTTACAGATTTTTCTCCCTTCCCATGCTGTCGTTTCCGGAAATTCGATTCAAAACGCTAACTTTGGTACTATATTCTTAAATTACTTGCATAAAAAATGGATAATGCCATTCGATTACATAGTTTCTGAATAAAAACACCTGCTAATCGTATGCGTTTCGAAAAAGAAATGATTTCAGAAATGGGTCAGAAAGTAGTTCCTTGGAATTTAAGAAAATCTTTAATAAAATGATAGAGAAATATTTTTATAATTCTACTTTTTATTATACAGCTTCAAAAGTTATGTGACGCTGCAATGGTGTATCATTCGTGATTATCATAATAGTTTTATTTCAAAAGCTAATGCACGAAATTTTCTAAAACTTTATATTCAGTTAAGTTCCTGATATCGATTAGTGCTGTTTAGTTTTTGGTGTGAATCGCCCTATAGAAGGCGCTGCTATGCTGCATTTTTCACTATTCCGCAATAAATGTATCTCAAGAGCTAATGCATGGATTTTCATCAAACTTCAGATTCAATTAGATTAAAAAAATTGATCCTGATTAGTTTTTGTAGAACATCACCCAAAATGTGGCGCTGTTATGCAATTTTTTTTAAAGATTTTGCAATAGCTTTATCTCAAAAACTAATACATGGATTTTCATCAAACTTCAGATTCAATTAATACTTGATAAAAAAAAAAAAAAAAAAAAAAAAAAAAAAAAAAAAAAAAAAAACTGATTAGTTTTTGATGTACATCACCCAAAATATGGCGTTGTTATGCAGATTTTTCAAAAATATTTTGCAATAGCTCAATCTCAAAAACTCATGCACGGATTTTCATCAACCTTCAGATTCAGTTATAAGTTGACATAAATTGTTGCTGACTAGATTTTGGTTTAAACCACCTAACCGGTGGGGCTGTTATGTTGCATTTTTCAAGAAATATTAATATGGATAAGATATAACAGTTTTGGGGTTCATCATCTGACTAGTTTTTGTCACAACACCTTGTGCGATTCTAATTTTTTTCTTAAAGGAGCTAACAATGATTATACTTCTCGTTTAAGACAACTTTTTTTAACGCATGAACGTAAAATGAAAAATTGAATTAAAAATTGTTTTCCATAGAGGAACAGAAAATGTGCCCCTGGCGAAAAATCCTTGTCTTTTTTTTTTCTCTCTCTCTCTCTCTTTCTCTGTTAGTTTTTAATTAAAAAAAATCACTTGGGACGAACAAATCATACATTTTTAAGCTGTCATCAATAAAGAAAATTTTACTAATTATATTTCTAACTCGAGAGAGGAGCATAAACTCTCCCTTGCCTTATAAAGCCGGCAACCTGAAACTGCTTTCAAAATGAGGAACATTTATTTATTTTTTTTAAATATATAGCATACTTTTTTCAATAATTTTTGTTAAATATTAATTTTTAGTACATACAAATAGTTCCTTGATTATGAATAAGTTCAGTTTGAAGCCTGTAACGAAAAAAGGTATTAAAAAATATACGTTCCAAGTATTTTTTAGAAAATCATGAAAAGCATTAAATACCCTCAGTGCAGAGGGAGACATGCAGTTGAAATAGTTCAGATCTCGAAATGTTAATTAATAGTTATGTATGTTAAATAAATGTGTAGTTGAATCCTATGGCAGATGATTTCCTGTTTTATTTTTTATAAGGGATCGTTCTCATTAATAACTTACTATATCACGATGTTCCAACTGATGTAAAGTCTTTAAATTTGCCCGATTCCTCTACACAATATCTTTTTGTGCTCCATAAATTATTTTTAGTACTTATCAATATACCTCTTTTATAATTATCTATGCCAGTCAGTGGTGCGTTTCCTAAAAAATGCATCTTAGTTGAAAAAAAAATTTTTTTTTTTGATTTATTCAAACGAAATTTCCATTGACCCATATTTAAACGAAAAGATTCGTTGGACCAATCAAATTTTTGTTGATTCAACAAAACTTTTTTCTGGCTGTATATTTTAGTATATACTTTATAGATTCATATCAATTTTATTATGTTAGAAAGAGTGTAACGTTCATTAAAATGCACTTGAAATTTGTTTTTTTCCATTGGCCATAATGTAACGGAAATTTTGATTGTCCCTGTAATTGAACTATGCATCCGATTTTTATAAAATTTGAAATGACGCGACAATATTATGAAATAATTATATATTTTAAATTTCAAACGATTCAGTTGGATAGCTTTTCCGTTGTCATATGTGCGGACGGGCAGATAGACGGACGGATAAACGGAATGACGACTATAGGAGCTACACGTATTTACATAATTACGAACGCATTTAAAAATCATGTACCAAATACCTTCAGAGCAAAGGGAGATATGCAGTTGAAATAGTTCAGACCTCAAAATGGTAATTAATAGTTATGTATGTTTAAAAAATACGTAATTGAAATTTTTGCCTACGGCAGGTGATTTCCTGTTTTACATTTAAGGATCGTTCTCATTAATAACTTACTTATATCACGATGTTCCAACTGATGCAGGTCTTTTTGTTCGCCCGATTCCTCTACACAATATCTTTTTGTGCTCCGTAAATTATTTTTAGTACTTATCAAAATACCTCTTTTATAATGATCTATGCCAGTCAGTGGTGCGTTTCCTGAAAAATGCATCTTAGTTGAAAAAAATAAAGTAAAAAAAAAAAAAAAAAAAAACGCTGTCTGCCAAGAATTAGATGTTGGCTTTATTGTGTGCTTGTAAAAAAGAAACTTACAACGGGTGGGGTGATTACTCGTGTGCAACGCCTATATCTAGCTTTTTTTAACGACCCTGGGCGAAAATTTTAACGATTCTGATAATGCATTTTTGCGGTTTTATGGCATCTTTCCATAAATAAAACAACCTTCTCGTCAAAAGCAAAACAACCATACATAAAAGAGTTCTTTAATAGTAAAAGCATCAAGATGTCTTTTAATGATACACCTCTGCTATTTTTCAGCTTCAACTCAACAATTTGAAAGAACAATTCAAAATAAATCTACAAAAACGAAAACTAGTGCACAATCAGTTTGTTTATATTGTTAGATTATTTTTTTTAAAAAACGTAAAAATGTAGTTGCTGATAAGGACAACACATAAAAATTATTTTGCTATTGAGACGAATAACAACTAACAAAAAATGCAGATTCTTATTCATCAGTGACACGTTTATGCTAGGTATTATAAACAAAGATAAAAAGAAAGAAAGAAACATTAATGATCCAAAAAATTTACTGGCCGAAGGCTGTCTTCACAAATATAGCCCAAAAGAAGAATTAGATGAAAAAAAGGATAACTAGATTATAATTTCAGATAAAAACAATATTTTCAATGACTGTTTTATGTTTTATGTTCATGCAGTTATAGAACGGGAATTGATGCAAATCTATTGTTTCTTGTATTATAAAACTACGAAACACAACCGGGAATACAGAACAAGGGTGAAAACCATTTTTTTAAGTATTGAAAACTTTAATAAATGTTTCACATTTAATATATGTACTTAGATTGCTATACCCACACCAAAAAGCATTTTTATGTGAAAAATATTATTAATGTACTAGAGGTCTGTCTTAGCTCGAGTCGGGGCGCAAGAATCAGGACAATTTTGTGTATGGTCCGAGCGGACAAACAAACGAAACGTACAGGGATTGGCCAACAAAAAAATTTAGCGGGCCTACCGAAATAATATAAACAGTTAAATGAAGCCGATAAAATAGGAGCTGTTTTCAATGAATATGACTTTCACGAGAATAAGTATAAATGTGCGGCTGTCTGTAGCCGATGCTGGTTTGACAACGTCAGTACAGAAATGGTGTCTGAGCCAATGCTTAATTTATTTCAACAGACTCGTGCCGTGCCGAGATCAGACTAGTATTTTTAGCTCACAGGCTATCATAGCCTGAGAGCTTATGTGCCCGTCCGTTCTGTATGTACGTGCGTAACGCGATAACTCATGATAAAAATAACCGATCCACATAAAATTTTGTATATAAGTATATCCCGATAAGGCACTTCCCTGATTAGTTTCTGGAGTTCATTCAATATGTGTAACAGGGGGGATGGGGGGTCGTGCCCCTCCCTTTAATTGATATAAATGGGTTTTTCACACAGAATTATCAGTTTTAGATATAGGATCATTCTGTTTGGGCACCTCCGTGATTGGTATAAGGTTTTCATTGAATAAGTATATACAGGGGGAACGGGAGTTCTAATGCCCCTCCCTTTAATTTATATAAATGGGTTTTTCATGCAGAATTATCAGATTTCGTTCATTTTCTATACAAATGAGCCGGACCGGAACTGGACTTGATTGTTCTCAGGATGTCTACGATAGGTAATATGTTTTGTAAAAATATTGATAGGGATAATGAACCTCTGTTAGCGTAATTTTTGGGAACACTTGGAAATTTTTGGGAAGTTTCACAAATTTACTTTCTATTGTACACAGCTTCAAAAATTATGATATTTTTAATCTTTGTTTTTCTTTTATTCTAAACTATATTAATTTTTTAATGTATCTTTATTTGGATGTTGAAACGTCTAAGAATCTAAGTAATCATTAATGATGCTATTGTGTGTTTTCTGTTTTGCGAACACGTCGTAATTTTAAACTGCACTGTAAAATTACCCTATAAATATGTATTCATTATTCTTTAAAAGAATCTTAATTATAGAAAAATCACAATTTTTTGTAGAAAATTTAGTTGGGCCGGATCAGACCTATGATTTGATTTTTGCACGGGCCAGGCCAGTTTTCACTTCCGTGAACTGTGAAAATATAAACAGGCTAGGCGGGCTCGAGCCGAACTTTTACAACGGACCGTGCTGTGCCCGGATCTGAAAATTGCAGACCTCTATAATGTATTCAAATAAAGTTTTGAAATTATTAAATTATTAAAAGCCATACTTTTGTACTAACTGCACCCAAGGGCCGAATAATTCAGAAAAATTGCTACTTACGTTTTGGTTCTGACAATTTCAGTGGTATTATTAGATGATTTAGATTAGATGCAGTGGCATAGTTAGATTATATGACTGTTAAATTCGTGTTTTATTAATATTATTTCATTTATTTATTTTGATGAAATTTTAACTTCGCTATTGGATACTAAAAAGAAAAAAAATGCGTAACTATTTATATTGTTCTAAGTGCATGCGGTTGAAATACATTTATAAAATAAAATTTTGTTTAAAATTAATTTAGAAGCTAAAAATCAGCAAATTAAGATATACTTTTTAAATAAATTGCATTTAAAAAGAAAAGAAAAAACTCTCCTTTAAGTTTCACGCTGCATATTATCTTAATATCGGCTAAATATAAATTGAAAAAGGTATTTTAAAGAGTTTTCGATCCATTTACCATTACAAGTTAAAAGTAGCTAAAACACAAACGTACAACCAATTTTATACGGAACTCTCAACGTATGGAAGTGAAAGAAATGCTCATTTCTTTGTTTGGACACTGTATTACTAAGAGCTGCCAGTGTAGGAATGTTGTACATGAGAATGAACTCATCAGTGCCGAAACTAGGATCTTTTCAACACGGGTAAAACAGGCTCTGACTATCGTATGGACAACCGGGGCCTGTGTCCTAGACACGAAATTTCCAAGAAACACAAAAATGTTCATAATATCCTCTAAATTTCTATCATAAAAAATCATAATTCCAAAAACAAATCAGATATTTGAGATAATATTGATACTATGAAATAACAAAAATACATCTCAATATATTAGTACGGTCTGAAATGTTTTTCAGCTGGATTTTTGCGCTAAGTTTGATATTTTTTGTTTATTTTGTAGCTTTTGACATGTAGATTTCAAATATCTTAGGTGCCATGTTTTTCTGACACATTTTTGAGGTGATTTTCAAGATAGTATCCAAGATGGCTGCCACATATTTACTGACTTCTTTAATATTTGTGTGATATTATCGACCAGTATGTCAAATTGTATGTTTTGGGGATCAAGGAATACAAATCTGCAATAAAAATAGGCGTAAATTACGTTATTTATTATTTATTTATAAATTTACTACAAAATTACTAATATTGCTTGTTTTCTTTTTTGCTGCAATTATGAAAACTTATGTTCCCTGGAAGATACTTACGAATAAAAGTGACTGTGTTGTGAATATACTATGAATTCTTTAGTGTGCCTGAAAGGTGGATAGTTATGTCAAAAACCTGGGATAGACAATCTCAAAAAACTGAAAGACTATGCTGCAAAACGAGCAAAATTCGCTGAACGTTGTAAATTCAATTATCTACCAGCAATCAAAAATAGCTGCTCGTGGAAGAGTTTCATGTTTGTGCTCGATATCCCCATGCACTAGGAAAGTACATTGATGGTAGTGGTCTTGATCTCATATGTACTGATATTTGTCTGTACTTTCCTGCAACAATTCTTCAGAATTTTGGAGGGAAGAAATACACCGGAGGCTTAGAATTTCACATGATAATCGTTTTGACATGCTACGAGCTTCTCTTTGAAACACTGACGCCTTCTATAGAGGTTATTTCTTTGCAAGAAAAATGCAATAAACTATATAAAAAAATGCACAATTGTGAAATTGAAGCTACAATTTTGTTTGAAGAGATCAAAGCAGTCGTTGAAAAAAATTGTCTTCCACATATTACACAAAGCAGTGGTGACATGGCAAAGTTCCTACTATAGTATATGAACAAATTTGGGTCTTCGCTACATTTCATCCGTGCCACTCGTCAAGGTGATTGGGTATTGCATCTCGCATCATTAGAGGAAAAAATAAGTGTTATTTTACTCATGGCTTATTTCGTATGTTAGACACATTACAGTATACATAGCACAGATGAAGGACCTTAAAACAACATATCTAGAAGTATGGAATGCTCTTGAATCTAGTTGTTGTACAGTATCCCCTAATCTAATTTCCCCTATCTAATTTCCCCCTTTACGAAACTATTTTCAGACCAGGATTAGGACCTGAAAATCAAAGAACTGAAGAACATTGGTGGAGTTTTTGGTTTAATTCAGAATGAAATCGCCCTCAAAAGGTACTTATTGTGTGCAACAGATGTATTAGGTATTGTTTCAAATTTCTTTAAAAAGTACTGTCTAAATGAATTCTCTAAGCAGCCCAGGAAACACTATCAACTTTAGACCTCCATGTCACTGAAAAATTTTTCAAACGTTTTCCAAGATAATAAGGAAAGGGCAGCTGACGTCACTGTGGACGAATTACTGTGGATAAGAGAGAAAAACCAGTCCGTTCTTTAACGACTGACACTGTACGGATGAACTCCGGGAATTTGATTGGTCTAAGTTTGCCATTGTATAAGTAAGTATGATATGATTGGGCTACGTCGTCAAGATGATTCCTACAATGATCGCCATGACAAAAAAATGTAGCGGTAGATTGGTTGACAGAAGTGTTTGTTTGTAAACATGCCCTTTCCTTATACCACTACCACACTAATGAATATTGCATGACCTTGCATTATCTATGAAAGTACCAGCATCTGAGAAGGATGATATTCTGAATCGTGACCAAAAAAGCCAATCGGAATTTAATGAATTTACAAGAGACAGACTACGGAGTAAATACGCTAAACTGTCACTTGAAAACTCACCCTGTCTAATGAAAAAATAAATAAATTAAAGACATTTAGTACTTGTAACAAGAAGACTGCATTTAAGATTGGTGATAAATTGGTTAAAATTCGAGAAGATCTGGCAACTTTTTACTCGTTTTCTTACTGTTATGGAATCCAGACATTAAATGTTCACAAACCTAAAAGATGCAATGAGAAACTACGAGTTATCGGTAACACCAAATTCATTATTTTCTTCTGATAGATATCTTCATATTCCATCTGACAAAAGTTTATTAGAAACAAAGCAATATAATCATTCTCACATATTTCAAAATTAGAATATTCAATTACTTCTCCAATTGAAAAACTGTGTATTATAGATGGAATGGCAATTGTACTATCAGTAAAAAAGATACCTGCCGTGAAAACTTGTGAAGACTTTGCAAATGCTTTCACCGTGATCATTATGAAAATGACAAATGGATACACTGAGTGGAGAATCATATTTGACCAATACCTTGAGCATTCACTGAAGGAGTAAACTCGTATGAAAACATTGGGGTGACAGAGCCTATTAGATTTACTATTACAAATAGTACCAATATAATGATGATGCCATTAAAGACAATTCTTTCACAAAATGAGGCAAAATCACAGGAAGCTAAGCATTTTGGGAATAAATTACTACAGGTTTTTGCTGCTAGTGAGAAAAAATTTGTTATCGTTTTTGACATTAATGCATACAGTGACCACGCAAATGATTTCGATTCAGAATTATGTGATTATACACATGAAAAAGAAGACACCATTATATCTCTTCATGCACTTGATATCATGAACCATCATGATAATTATAAGATCGCTGTATTTTCGCAAGATACTGAAATTTTCATATTGCTTATTGGCTTGGTTTCAAGTCATCTAGTAGACAGTGAAATCAATTTTGTCACTGGTCGAAGCAATAAACACAGAAAAATTAATATTAATGAAAGATGTCGAGCAGTAGGTGCTCATAAAAGCAAACGTTTACCAGGTTGACATTCATATACTGGTGGAGACTGGCGAGGAAAGTTTGTAGGCGTTTCAAAACAGAAGTGGATAAAAATGTATGTAAATCTTCAGTATGATGATAATATTATAACAGCTTTTCAAGAACCCGAGGAACTTAATGTTTATCTATTATCTAATCTGTCGTTGTTTCAAAAAATCACCAAATTAATATTTTTAAAAAATTGTAATTTTTCAAGCTTTCAGAGTTGGAGCACTTGGAGCACTGACGCCACATATACTACGATCCAACTTAATTTGTATTAGTGGAAAAGGCTAGAAAAATCCTCGACCCACAATACCTCTACTTATTGGCAATGGTTGGGAAATAAATGGAAAAGGATCACTTTGTCCAGTCAAATGCCTGGAGTTACTATGCTGAGAGTAGTTATTGAACTTGTGAAATGTGAGTGTAAGAGAACGTGTACAATTGGGAAATGTTCATGCTTAAAGAATTTTCCGTTCTGTACTGCCCTTTGCAAATGCAGTGACTGCAACCATATAAAGGACTGCCAATGTCATCACAGCCATAGTAATGATTCAAAAGAGGATACGTAACATCCCAGTATTGTATATGTTACAGGCCAACCTCGATTTTAGGCCAAACCGGTCTATCCTAACGCCCATCGGATAAACTAGTTTTTCTTAGGCCAAACCGGTCTATCCTAACGCCCATAGGATAAACTAGTTTTTCCTAGGCCAAACCGGTCTATCCTAACGCCCATCGGATAAACTAGTTTTTCCTAGGCCAAACTAGTCTATCCTAAGGCCCATAGGACAAACTAGATTTTCCTAAGCCAAACTAGTTTGGCCTAACTCTTATAGGATAAACTAGTTTAGACTGCTGTTTGTTGCTCTGAACTAGTCTATCCTAGGCCAATTCAATTTGGCGTGATTTTATTGAATTCAATGACCGCCTCAACGACAACATTCTTGTTTGTCCTAGGCTGTTCTAGTTTAGCCTAGGCCAATGTAGTTTTATGTGTTTTTATCTCACGGGTGTGAAAACCAGGGAAGTAATGGGCTCACAGGTTATGTATATG
Organism: Maratus speculifer; assembly: GCA_964019185.1. Classification (NCBI taxonomy): domain Eukaryota; kingdom Metazoa; phylum Arthropoda; class Arachnida; order Araneae; family Salticidae; genus Maratus; species Maratus speculifer. The sequence continues at coordinate 42,308,705 of OZ025290.1, forward strand.
CATGTACGCATGTATGTACGTATGTGCGTACATATGTACTTAACGCGGTAACTCTTGATAGAGATATCCGATTTGCTTCAAATTTTCAATGTAGGTTCATTCTGATAAGATACTTTTCTGGTTAATTTTGGGAATTCATTGGTTAAGAATAAAGGGGGCAAACGGTAAGCTAATCCTCCACCGTTAATTTAGAGAAGTTGATTCATCATGCAGAATTATCAGTTTTCCTTTAAAATTTTAGTTATAGGATCATTGTGACAAGGTGCCTCTGTTATTAGTTGTGGATGTTTATTGTTTAAGTTTAAAAGAAAGGGCAATGTAGGTAACACAATATAATTTAGATAAATGGTTTTTGACGCAGAATTGAGGAATTTGCTTCAAATTTTGGATAAAGGTTCTTTCAGAGAAGGCTATTCTCTGAATAGTTTGGGGGGTTTAATAGTTAAGTATGAAGGGAAAAATGAAGAATTACCCTCTTACCTAGGAAAAACTAGTTTATCCTTTGGACATTAAGATAAACAAGTTTGGTGTAGGAAAAACTAGTTCATCCAATTGGCGTTAGGATAAAATAGTTTGGCCTAGGCTAATCTAATTTGGCTTGAAATCAGGTTTGGCCGGTAAAAAACATGTCTTTGACAAGAATAAGTATAAATGTGTGTAAAGAGTCATTGCTTATAACATCAATACATAAGTTTAACATGTCCACCGTAGAGACATGATGCATTGGACATGGTGTCAGCTTATTTTTTTTTATTACCTGTCGACATATAAGCTATTCTTGTCACGGCGTGAAGTTTTTCTTTTCCGTCAAGTCGTAAGCGGAAATTCGATGCAAAACGTAGCTTTAATAGTATTTTTTCAAAGGTACATCGCTTTTATGAAAAAATGGTTAATGCCATTCGATTACATATTTTCTGAGTGAGAATGCCTGTTAATATTACGCATTTCCGAAAATGAATTAATTCTTAAATGTTATAAGATGTAGCTCTTTTGGATTTGAGAAACACCTTAGGGAATGGCAGAGAAACATATTCACAAATCTTCTTTTTACTTAACAGATGCAATAGTTATGACATTTTTAACTCTTCTTTACTTTCTTTTGTTCTAAACTACATTAATTATTTAATACTTCCCTATTTGAATATTGGAAGGTTTAAGAATCTAAATAATCAATAATACATTATGTATTTACCATTCTGTGAACACATCGTAATTTAAAAGTACATTGTAAGTTTATCCAATAAATGTGAACGAAACATTTTTTAAAGGAATCCTAATTGTATGGTAAGTAAGATCTGAATTTTTTGCAGAAATAGAGTAGGGGCAGATTGAGCCAGACTGAGTATCTTTTCACTGATTTTTTGTACAGGTAGGGCTCGAGCTGAACTTTTAATTCTTACACCGGGTCACGGCAAAATAACTTTCCTTCGGGAAGGGCGGGCCCTGGCCTCGAAATTCCGGCACGTGACTTTGACTACCTCTGATAATATTCTACAACCTTTCGAATAAAATACATTATATAAGGGTGATGACAAAACCACCCTGCTTAAGGTTAGCTATAGACCAGCAGTCGGGATCAATATTAAAAAGAATATTGCCCAATTAAAATGATGGCTTTGCATTCACAGGTTTAGTACAATATTATGTATTACAGCCTTATTTTTTTAAAGAATAACACCCTCGAAAAATAAAGTAGGTTGGATTATTTTTTCCCATTTCCTCCAATTATACTTAACCACTGAACTCCCAAAACTAATCACAGATACGCTTTATAAAATTAAAGAATTATCCAAAATTTGAAGCAAATCAGATAATTCTGCTCAAAAAACTATTCATCTGATTTAAGGAGGGTAATCCCCGATTCCTCCTTTTATATTTAATCATTAAATCCTGAAAACAATTCAATGATTCGCCTTATAAAGGAAAAAAAATATTCAAAATTTACGGCAAATAGGATAAATCTGCAGAAAAAACCATTTATCTAATTTAAGAAAGGCGATAAAACGTCCACTACTCCATTATACTTAACCAAAAGAAAAAACCCAAATTAATTAAAGAAGTGCCTGATCAAATGAATTCGTGTCAAAAATTTTAAGCAAATTGGATAATTCTGTATTATAACCAATTTATCTAATTTAAGAAAGGAAATAAATTGTAAGCTTCGCCTTTATATTTAATCGAAGAACCACCAAAATTGATCAGCTTCATCAGAATGAACAAATGCAAGATTTGGAGCAAATCGGTTAATTCTGCATGAAAAACGCATTTGCCAAAATTAGGCGGCATCCCCCCATTCTTCCCGTTGTTCTTATTCAATTAACCCTCAAAACTAATTAGAGAAGCGCTTTACCAGAATGATTTTATTTCTAAAGTTTAAAGCAAATCAGTAAATTCTGCGTGAAAAAAACATTTACATAAATTATGGAGCGTTACCCCTATTCCCCCACCCTTTATACTTAAACAATAAACACTCTCAGCTAATCATGGAGGCACCTCAAGAGAATGCTCCTATATCTAAAATCTGAATAAAATATGCTAATAATGCATGGAAACCCATTTATTTGAATTAAGGGAAGGGGCGAATCAGTCTCTCGTTCTCCCCCCCCCCCCTTATTCTTCTCCAATGACCTCCCACAATTAATCAGAAAAGCTCCTCATAAGAATAAACCTATATTAAAAGTTTGATGCAAATCGAGTATTTCTATCTAGAATTATTGCGTTACGTACTTACGCGCATACATCGATACAGAACCTATGGGCACATTAGTTCTCGGGCTTTGGTAGCCTGATGACATAAAGACACGTCAAATTACATTATTTCTATCAAGAGTTATCGTGTTAGTTATCGCGGTACGTACATACGTACATACATGCGTACATACATGCGTACATGCATATACAGAACCTGTGAACCCCTCTGGCTTTCACGCCCGTGAGCTAAAAACACGTAAAACTACGTTGGCCTAGAATAAATTAGATCAGCCTAGGACAAACAAGAATGTTGGCGTTGAGGCGGTCATTGAATGCAATAAAATCCCGCCAAATTGAATTGGCCTAGGATAAACTAGTTCAGACCAATAAACAGCAGTCTAAACTAGTATATCCTATAAGAGTTAGGCCAAACTAGTTTCGCCTAGGAAAATCTAGTTTGTCCTATGGGCCTTAGGATAGACTAGTTTGGTCTAGGAAAAACTAGTTTATCCGATGGGTGTTAGGATAAAGCGGTTTGGCCTAGGAAAAACTAGTTTATCCGATGGGCGTTAGGATAGACCGGTTTGGCCTAGGAAAAACTAGTTTATCCGATGGGCGTTAGGATAGACCGGTTTGGCCTAGGCCAATCTAGTTTGGCCTAAAATCGGGTTTGGCCTGTAACATATATATAAATGCTGTTTTTAATAATTCTGTTCAATATCTTCAATTAATTGATGTTATTTCATTTAAAAATTTTGGTTGTGTATAATTGATTAATAAAATGCTTGTATTTCTGATCTCTTCCATATTTTTGTGATTTATTTGCATCTTATCACTTAAAACACTTGAAAAACTCAATTTATTCATCATTTCATTATAGATTTCTGTTTCTTGACACCGAAAACATATAATTTGACATACTGGTCAAAAATACGCCACAAATATTAAAGAAGATAGTAAATGGCAGCCATCTTGAAAATCACTTCAAAAATGTGTAAGAAAAAAAAAATGGCACCTAAGATAATTAGAACCTACACGTCAAAAACTGCAGAATAAAATAAAAATATCAAGCTTAGCAAGTCAATCCAGCTGGTGCCACATTTTACGACATTTCAAACCCTACTATATGTTTAAAAGCACATTTAAATAGATAATAGTTTTTACTTTCTTCTATTTTCAATAGAAGAAAGTATTGTAATCGAAATTTTTTTCGGCTTCCGGTTTTCGACGGATTTACACGTTTAGGGGTCAGAGATTCCAAAAAACATGTTTTTTACAAAATGTCTGTCTGTCCGTCTGTGTGTCTGTGTGTATGTCACCATTCTACCATCAAAAAGTGTATGAAGTTATGCATAGAATTGAACCAAATTTTTTGTGAATGTTTTTGGCTGTGGCAAGCAGGTCCTCCTTCAGTTTTGAAATATTCCGTCGGAAGGGGGCGCTGCAATCGCGATTTTTGTGCCATTTTCAATATTGTACCGACCAAAAGTATATGAAGTTATGCATGGAATTCAACCAAATTTTTTGTGTATGTGTATGACTATGGCTAGTTAGTCCTCCCTGAATTTGAAAAAAATCCGTCAGAAGGGGGCGCTGCAATCGCGAATTTTGTACCATTTTCAATATTGTACCGACCAAAAGTATATGAAGTTATGCATCGAATTTAACGAAATTTTTAGTGTAAGTGTATGACTATGGCTAGTTGGTCCTCCTTGAATTTGAAAATAATTCGCCGGAAGGGGGCGCTGCAATCGCGATTTTTGTGCCATTTTCTATATTGCACCGACCAAAAGTATATGAAGTTATGCATGGAATTCAACCAAAATTTTTGTGTATGTGTATGACTATGGCTAGTTAGTCCTCCCTGAATTTGAAAAAAATCCGTCAGAAGGGGGCGCTGCAATCGCGAATTTTGTACCATTTTCAATATTGTACCGACCAAAAGTACATGAAGTTATGCATCGAATTGAACGAAATTTTTTGTGTAAGTGTATGGCTATGGTTAGTTGGATCGCCCTGAATCTGAAAAAAATCCGCCGGAAGGGGGCGCTGCAATAGCGATTTTTATGCCATTTTCAATATTGCACCACCTAAAAGTGTATGAAGTTAGTTCTAGATCTGAACTAAATTTTTTGTATATGATTATTTTTTGTTAAGGCAAGTAGGTCCTCCCTGAATTTGAAAAAAAAAAATCTGCCTATCATTCTATTGTCCATCGGCTCGTGCAGAGACGGAAATTCGCTTTTACTTCGATTAATTGATTGAAGCAGAAATTTAAGTTGAAAATCAAAGTTGGTATGGTATTGAATTAAAATTATTAAAGCATTAAAATGAGTAACTATTCTTTTTTAAATATTAAAATATACGTATGACATAGAAGAAAGTTTTGAGATTGGCACATCCAACTAGTTTTTTTTTTTTTTTTTTTTTTTATGTATATTTTTTTTATTTTTACAAGAAAAAGATATTGGATTCGTGAAATTTTTCGAATTCCGGTTTTTGACGGATTTACACATTTTAGGGGCCGGAAATTCCAAAAAACATTTGTTTTCACAAAATCTCTGTCTATCGTCTGTCTGTCTGTATGTAACATAGATTTTGCTAGCCATTGCGGACAGACAGACACACACATACACACACATTTTTTTTTTTTTTTTTCAAGCAGTAAGTTTACGTCTGTGAAAGAATGATTGGGGGTTGATTTGGCTCTTTTTTTTGGAAGCTCGATAAATTTTAAATTATGAACTAAACAGATATATAATTCTTAGAACGTTGACTCAATGCAGGTGTGAATTTTATTATTTTTTTCCCGGGGTTATATACATAATGGATGATGTCATACTATAAAGGCAAGCATTCTAACAGGTTTTGCACAATATCGGTAACGCTTGAATAAAGAAACCAGTTACTGTTTCGAAAGCAGTCACTCGGTAAAAATTTGGGTGGGGCTCGGAAATAAGCTGTCACCAATGTTGAATTGGAGACTCATCAATTATTTTTTATATCTGATAAAACTCCGGAAATATTTGGTGAAAAGTTAGAAAAATGAATGAATCGATGCAACAACTTTGTAATTTGATCCATCAAAAAAGCAGGGCTACAAAAAATTGATTTTTCCTCTTTAATTGTTGTTTTAAAAATACATTGTTTAAAAAAGAAAATTATAAGTCTATGTTCATATTTTTGTTTTAAAAAGCAGATCCTAAAATAGGAAAAGAAGTCGATCAACTATCGAATGATAATCAGATTCATCGAAAAATAATTGATAACGGAGCCGTCGAAATGCTAGCGGAGTATGATTTGCTGAAAGAGGATACTGGATTCTATCTACTACACCGTAGAAAATAAAATAAAATAAAAATAAAAATATTGAAATGCAACCGAGATATTTTTATAAATTTCTTCTGTAGGATTCTCATTAGGGAATGGGGTTTTTTGCTTGACTGAAATATTCTCTTCCCGCGGTTGTAATTCAGTATTTTTAAATGATTTTATTTGCATCGGATTTGAGATCGATTTGTTGTCGATTTTGTTTACAGATACTTTTAGTCAGTTTACTTTCATTTTTGGAACCGGTATCGAAAGTGAAAACATAAAAAAGTTCTGCAATCAAAATCGAAAAGAGTAAAAAATAAACAAAAAAGTAATTTAACAAATTACAACGACTGTTTGGAAAATGATATTTTCAAAGACTAAAATTTTAAAGACTTGTAAAGGAATTCTATATTTAAATTAATAATAATAATAAACATTTTTTTATGATGATCATAACGAGACATATGTTACGTATGTCATGCATTAAACATTAATATTCCTAGATCAATGATAAAAAAGCAGTAGTTTATAGATAGACAATTTTAACTGTTTAAAACGTGCATTTTTATTTGATGGACTTAATCAGACTGACTTTTGAACGCCTCATATTACGTACGATATGGATTAAACATTAATATTCCTGGACCCATCTTAATAAATTTTAAATGAAATTTCAGTTTTACAATTATCGGAACTGCAAATTTTTAAACTTCTAAACATCGCGCATTTTAATTTTTACACCGTTGCGTAGAGAAAAAATGCACTTTTAATTGGAATTTGTTTGAAATCTTTATCAGAATTTGTTTACAAATTATTATTTAAAAAAAAAAAAAAAAAAAAAAAAAAAAAAAAAAGGTTTTATTACTTTTTTGTCATCGTGGCAACAATCAGAGAACGAAAAATAAGTTGCGGAATTCAACCAATAAAAAAAATTCAGATTTCCCAGTTCTCTATCGAGAACAACAACTATTTTTCAAATAGTTAAAAAGAAAGGCAGATGTACTTTAATTTATGAAAATGTACCAAAATCACGAACGAAAATATGCAGTATCCTCTTCCGAATTCCGAGTCAGCCAAGATTCTGAAAGGCGTTCTAGGCCGGAAGGCGGCAGCACAGAGAATCACCTCATCGAGTTCACGGATGAAAATCTAGGATTAGTTAAATCGCATATTCAAATGCAATCGAAACGCCCGTTTAGTGGTTGACTCGTAGGTTTACCATTGTGCTTTCATGCACCTACATGGAGGATCGGGAGCAGGAAAACGTAACGGTACACCTACGATTCAACCGCTAAAATCAAGTTTTTAGGTGTTTTCCACTAAAATATAACTTGGAAGTCCGATTCCGTTTTAATATGCGAATCGAGGTTTAACTAATCTAGATTTTCATCCCTCAACTCGATGAGGTGATAGTCTGTTCTGTCGCCTCCCGGTCTATTCCTTTATTTTTAGAAACCTTGCAAAAGAATTTATCTTTAAATTTAAAATTTAAAAAATAATTTTTTATTAGCTGTTTGTAATTTTCGAAAACGTTTCCGAATAGATTTTACAATGGATTAATCACTCTACCTAAAAAATTCGTTTTTCGGATGTAATGAGATAAGTATTTTCATGTTCAGTATTCAACAAAATGTTTAAATGAGAAATATTTAATATTTAATATTTATTAAAATGCACATTACAGAGGAATTTACTTACAGTGTTGCAAGGAGCATCGTAAGATCATGTTATACAATCAGAACAACCAGAATTTTATCCATTACATATTTTTTATATTAATATTATACAATTCGACCAATCAGAACAAACAGAATTGAGAATTGTATCCATTTACATGTTTCCATAACTACAAGAGACATTTTCAATTACATCCATGTCTTGCATAGAGGTATTAGCATTAACATTAAAATTAACATTTTTCTTTTACAACTGCAATCACAATTTCAATTATGCGGCTGAAAAGGTTCAGTAGAACTAAGTGATTTTCCAGGTATAAAGAATTGATTCATGCATTGTAAAAGCTGCTCGAAAATGACGGGCGGCTCATTTTTTTTTTTTTTTTTTTTTTTTTTTTAAATAGAATTCTTCTTTAAATTTTGAAAATAAATTGTTTTCTGAGGTTTCTAAAGATAAAACAACGCTTTTCGAAGTATTGGGTGACTTAGAAGCGGTTATCGAATATTTTCGTCTTTAAATTTTGAAAATAAATTGTTTTCTGAGGTTTCTAAAGATAAAACAACGCTTTTCGAAGTATTGGGTGACTTAGAAGCGGTTATCGAATATTTTCGTCTTTAAATTTTGAAAATAAATTGTTTTCTGAGGTTTCTAAAGATAAAACAACGCTTTTCGAAATATTGGGTGACTTTGAAGCGGTTATCGAATATTTTCGTCTTTAAATTTTGAAAATAAATTGTTTTCTGATGTTTCTAAAGATAAAACAACGCTTTTCGAAGTATTGGGTGACTTAGAAGCGGTTATCGAATATTTTCGTTCCTGATTATAGTATATTATGGTAATTTAAGGCTCCTGTCCCTGCCAGCGGAGATAACCACGAGCTAATACTAAATCTATGGGGAGGGATTTTTCTAATATCTCGTTTGCATTTATATATATATATATATATTTTCTTTTGCACTGGGTAGCCGAGGTCCGTCTCTAAATCGCACCTTTTTGTTTTTTACTTTTTCGATTTTGGTCGCAGATATTTTTTATAAAGTTACTTTCAGTTTCAAAACTAATTCCGAAAATGAAAATGTCATTCTAAAATATATCTGCAACCAAAATCGAAAAACTAAAAAGAGGTGCGATATAGAGACGGACCTCAGTTATCCAATGCAAAAAAAAAAAAAAAAAAAAAAAAAAAAAAATGAAATGTCGAAATGCAAACGACATATTAGAAAAATTCCTCCCCATAGGATTAATAGGATTAACATTAGCTCTTGAGTGTTTTCGCAGGCAGGGACAGAAGCCTTAAGGGGTCTCAAAACTCTTAAAGCTTTAAATTTTTCGATTTTTTTTTTTTTTTTTTAGATGTTGAAGTCTTTTTTTTTCTAAACATTTTGACATAATTGTTATCTTGAAATTCCCTTTAAAACAGAAGTTGGGTATTGTTCCATGTGGTTTCGTCGGTAGAACGTCAGTGCGCTCTACAGATGACCCGGGTTCGATTCTCGGCATGGAAAGTTTTCCGCTAGGTTGGCATTTACACCTATAAAAAATTTGAAATTTGATTTTCATTTGAAATATAGAAGTTATGGTTTTCAGAATAATACCCGCTCAATAACTGAAGCGGCGTTTCCAAAACTTTAAAATCATTTTTTTCCAAATGACGTTTTTGGGCATAAAGAGCACGATATCTCAAAAACTTCTGAATACTTTTCCATGATTTTTTTTAAACATATATTGAATGATAGTATGTGTAAACTGAACCTAAAATTTTCCTTTTAACTGTCCATTTTTTAAGTGATTATACTGTTGAAATTTTCTAAATTTTGCATTAGCCAAATACAACTTTGTATTAAAAAAATGTTTATTTAGGTTCAGGGTAATTATTACAATCTGAAGTATAAGTAAGCATAAAAATTTTCATTCTAATTGCAAAATTTATTTTGTAATTCTGCGTCCAATCTATTATGCCTATTTTCTGCTCGTCAAATGTCTGACAGTTTGCAGCCCCCTGAAATTCCCAATTCTGCATCTTGCAATCTTTTAAATACATGAAATGAAAGAAAATACTTGTATCTTTAATCCCAAATAAAATTGCGCCTTAAAATCAAATGCATTTTAAGATGTATTTGATTCTGAGAAGAGTTCTGAGACCCCTTAAGAGTTTTCTTAAATCAAAAAGAGCAACTTTGTGATATAAATATTTATTTATTTTTGTTCGGAAATGAATGAAACTAGCAGGTGTTGTTGTTCAGAAACTATCTGGTCGCACTCATTTTTCTGTTTTTTTTTTGCAAACGTAATAGATATTTTAGAAGCTGTCAAAGTTGGCCTTCTGAACAACATTTCCCGAAAAAGTAGTCTTACAAAGGGAGAAAAAGTCGTGGTCATGTGATCGAAATCACTTATAACACGATAAGTAATTTAAATATCATAAAATGAAAACAAAGTTCGATTCAAAATCGCTTCCATAGTTAGTCCTTTCAACTTTAAGTCTTTCTGTTAAAAAAATGAATTTCTAATTAATTGTGTAAAAACGTTTTGAGCTAGTTGAGGAGAACAACCGAGAACAGCCTTAAGAAACATCTGTCTTTTTTTACAGTGCAATTCTATGTGGGTCCCTGGGTAGAAGATTTGGTTGTAGAGGTTCATGTCATTCTTGCAGCCTCGATTACTGTTACTAACTCACTTTTAGAAAACAATCCCTATTTTTGTCTTTGAGCCCCCATAAATGAGGGAGACTGAAGCAATCGCTCAGCGGGCGCTTCTAATAAAGTAGTCAGGCAGAGTCCCATAAAGACAGATAGACTTGTTATTCATTCGCATGTCCCTCCTCCTCCCCCAATTTAATATAATGGCACAAAAAGATAAAAAAAATTTACGCCTAGAATACACATATGAATATATAAATACAGTTGCTATCGATGGGAATGGTAATAGTGCAAATTGAAGTGTGTTCAGAAGTTCAAAATTTATCCCCTCCGCCCCACCTCAGTGTTGAATTCAGGGGGTGGTCCAGTGGAACATCCCCCCCCCGGAGCAATGAAATGTCCCCACCCCGGAAAATATGAGATTTTGGGTTTTTTATAAGCAAAAAGGGCAATTTCCCCCCGGAACTCTATAAAATGTCCTCCCCGGAGCCACAAAAGTCCCTTCCGGTGAAAAGTCTACTAATACAACACTGCCCCACCTCCTGAACACAATTCAGTTTGCGCTACTTAACCACCCAAAAAGATTCAGATTTTGAGCTCAAAATTTAAGCCAGAACTTAAATTTTGAGTTAAGAGTAAAATTAGACTTAAGCTTCAAAAGTTTAAAGGCTTTTGAAAGCGTTTAATGAGATACAAAAAATAACAGTAAAAAATAGTTGCTCCAAAGTTTAAAACGTCCCCTATCGGGTTTTTTTAAACTTTTTTTTAAAAATTATTTTAAAGAAAATAGTGACATAAAGAGTTGTTTTAGCGAAAACCGCAAACGAATCAAGCAATTTTTCCGTTTTTTTTAAATCATTAGAAATTTTGGACCCTAAACTTTAATGGCTCCTATCTCCTTAGGAAGACATTTGGTACCCTTAGTTTCCCATTTAATATTGTTTGTCTTGAATGTATACTATCACCTCTTAAAGAGTTTAAGAGGTTAAATTAAGAGTTTAAATTTACCCTGTATATGCATGTACATATGAGAGAAGAATGGAAATTCGAAATGTTCGAATATTTCACATTTTGGTATTAAATATGTTTATAGTCATTCAAAGATTTATTCAGTTCAATAATCGCTTTGTATTGCCATAAAAATAGATAACAGGCTAAAAAAAAAAAAGATAAGACAATTTTTCTGTAAAATCCAAGTAACAAATAAAAAGAAAACATTTTGGTTGGATCAAAAATGATAACGATATCAAAAGACAAACCTCCATCACCCTAGAGATACACTGGTGGAAATTGATTTATGAAAACACGGTTTTTTACAAAAACTTCTATATTATTATTAACAAGTTGGAAATTGCACGTGAACGTAGCAAATGAGGTGCGTTCGTACGATAACGAAGTTTTAAAAATATTCAGATCTTGCTGATACAGTAGAGCGTACTTCGGATACAGTATAGTAGTCGAAATCTTTGTGTTTCTGTAAATATGGAGAAAGTAATTTTTATTACACCTCAGCAACGTATATCTTATTCATAAAATGTGAAATAGTTGAATATAATTAAAACACGCCCAAACAATGTTTCCCCGTGTAGCATTATGTAGTGGAATACTTTTGTGTGACCCTGTAATTTAATAATAAAAATTCTTTGCATCACAGATTGTACAGAATGCATATTTTAGTATATATTTCATAGATTCATGCCAATTCTATTATGTTCGAATGAGTGTAACATCGTAAAAATGCATTTGAAACTTTTTTCCCATTGACCGTAATGTAATGGAATACCTTTGATTGTCCCTGTAAATGATCTATGCATCCGACTTTCATAACATTTGAAATGACTCGATAAAATTACGTAATAATTATATGTTTTAAATTTCAAACGATTAAAATGCATTTGAAGTTTTTTTCCCCATTGACCGCAATGTAGCGGAATCCTTTTGATTGTCCCTGTAATTGATCTATGCATCCGATTTTCATAACATTTGAAATGACTCGACAAAATTACGCAAAAATTATATGTTTTAAATTTCAAACGATTAAAATGCATTTGAAACTTTTTTCCCCATTGACCGTAACGTAACGGAATCCTTTTGATTGTCCCTGTAATTGATCTATCCATCCGATTTTCATAAAATTTGAAATGACTCGCCAAAATTATGGTATAATTATGTATTTTAAATTTCAAACGATTCGGTTGGGTAGTTTTTGCGTTGTTATATGCGGACGGACAGACAGACGGACAGACGGACGGACTGAGCGACAACAATAGGTGCTACGTATTTACATAATTACGAACGCACCTAATAATGAATTAAATTTCTTGGGATATACACAGTACGTAGGACAAATCTGTTACAAAAAATAAATTTTCACACATAATATTAACATAAACAAAAAGTCAAAAATTAAATTTTCGTAATTTGCAAACAAGGAAATTGATTTATGAAATGTCACATTTTATTGGTTATTCCGAAGCAATGTGACAAAAATTTGCATAAAAGAATGTAACGTGACCTGCAAAGTAAGCATAAAAAGCGTTGTACATTGAAAGAAATACGTTTCAGTTACAGTTTTCGCGAAGGGTAAACGAAAGATTTTGTCTATGAAAGAAAGAGGTAAAATCGACTCATATTTAGAATGTGGAAAATCTGTTCCGGAAATTAGTAAATTAATTAAAAGATCTGTTGGTGTGATATACAACTATAGAAAAGATCCAGCAAATTGTGGCAAAAATTTTAACAAAAAAAGGTAATCCACGTTTAACTAAGAGACAGAAAAAGGGAATTCTTCATTTTGCATCTAAAGCTGATCACAGTTCAAGGCAGATTTGTGCAGATCTATCCCTGTCTGTTATTTCTAGAAGAGTTAGGCAAATTTTACATTCTTCACGAAGCTTGAGATGGTCGAAAATGATGCCATGTTTAAAGTTACTTCTGCGTCACAAGTAGATGCTTTTGCAGTATTGCGAAAAGAGCATGGCAATGTGTGACAATTGGAAGAAAATAATTTTCTTTAACCAAAAATGATTTAATTTGGATGGCCCAGATGGTTTGAGATATTGTTGGAGAGATCTCTGAAAAGAACAGAAATCTATATTCAGCACAAATTTTGGTGACGGAAGTTTGATGATTTGGGCAGCGATTGCTTATGATAGCAAAAGTGAAGTTGTAATATTTTTAAACGGTCGCCAGAAATCTTTTGATTATAGTTTAGTTTTAGAAAATTCATTTCTTCCATTTGCATGGCAGTATTATGGTTTAGATTATACCTTCATGCAAGGTAATGCAAGTATTCACATTTCAAATACAATGAAAGATTTGTTTGAAGTTTGTTCTTTTAGATCATCCGCCTATTAGTCCTGATCTGAACCCCATTGAAAACGTTTTGGGACAGCTTGTTCCAATGGTTTATATAAATGGGATGAAGTACACATCAGTTGTATATTTGAAAGCTTCAATCTGTCAAAACTGGAAACCAATTGATCAGAAATACATCCAAAATCTTGTTTTATTAATGTCATCTAGAATAAAAGAAACTCTAATGGATAAAAGGCGGCTTTATTAATAGTCTAAGAGCTAGCAACGTCAAAAATCACGTCATTTTATCAAGGCTCATTTTTTAATATGTTTTTCCCTTTTATGGTAGAATATGTTTGCAAGCGGTCTGGCAGTTGGGAGACGTTGCGTTTACCTGTGGCAGAAGGGGTTATGCAGGTCAAAAAGCTTCAAAATCACGTCATTTTATCAAGGCTCATTTTTTAATATGTTTTTTCCTTTTATGGTAGAATACGTTTGCAAGCGGTCTGGCAGTCGGGAGACGTTGCGTTTACCTGTGGCAGAAGGGGTTATGCAGGTCAAAAAACTTCAAAATCACGTCATTTTATCAAGGCTCATTTTTTGATATGTTTTTCCCTTTTACGGTAGAATAAGATTGCAAGCGGTCTGGCAGTCGGGAGACGTTGCGTTTACCTTTGGCAGAAGGGGTTATACAGGTCAAAAAACTTCAAAATCACGTCATTTTCTCAAGGCTCATTTTTTAATATGTCTTTATCAAGTTTAAAAATTACAAGATATTACTCTTTGGATAGCAGACAACCTACAATTAATTTGGCAGACACAAATTCGGTTGCAAAGTTAATGCCAGACGGCTTTAAATATGGCAACGAAAGTGCCTGTTCCAAGAGCGGTTTAAAATAAAAAAAATATAAGACCTCTTTACGTCATTTTATCAAGCTTAAAAATTACAAAATATTACTTTTTGGATACCAGACAACCTACAATTAATTTGACAGACACAAATTCGGTTGCAAAGTTAATGCCAGACGGCTTTAATTAATGCAACGAAAGTGCCTGTTCCAAGAGCGGTTTAAAATTAAAAAAATATAAGACCTCTTTACGTCATTTTATCAAGCTTAAAAATTATAGGATATTACTTTTTGGATACCAGACAACCTACAATTAATTTGCCAGAGACAAATTCGGTTGAGAAGTTAATGCCAGACGGCTTTAAATACGGCAACGAAAGTGCCTGTTCCTAAAGTGGTTTATAATTTAAAAATTATAAGACCTCTTTACGTCATTTTATAAAGCTTAAAAATTACAAGATATTACTCTTTTTATAGTAGACAACCTATAATTAATTTGCCAGACACAAATTCGGTTGCAAAGTTAATGCCAGACGTCTTTAAATATGGAACGAAAGTGCCTGTTCCAAGAGCGGTTTATAATTTAAAAATTATAAGACCTCTTTACGTCATTTTATCAAGCTTGAAAATTACAAGATATTACTCTTTGGATAACAGACAACCTATAATTAATTTGCCGGACACAAATTCGGTTGCAAAGTTAATGCCAGATGGCTTTAAATATGGCAACGAAAGTGCCTGTTCCCAAAGTTTTTTATAATTTAAAAATTATAAGACCTCTTTACGTCATTTTATCAAACTTAAAAATTACAAGATATTAGTCATTTTATAGCAGACAACCTATAATTAATTTGCCAGGCACAAATTCGGTTGCAAAGTTAATGCCAGACGGCTTTAAATATGGCAACGAAAGTGCCTGTTCCAAGAGCGGTTTATAATTTAAAAATTATAAGACCTCTTTACGTCATTTTATCAAGCTTGAAAATTACAAGATATTGCTCTTTGGATTGCAGACAACCTATAATTAATTAATTAGTTTATCAATTAATTATTAATTGGTTTTATAATTTTTAAATTTTAAACCGCTCTTGGAACAGGCACTTTCGTTGCCATATTTAAAGCCGTCTTGCATTAACTTTGCAACCGAATTTGTGTCTGGCAAATTAATTGTAGGTTGTCTGCTATCCAAAGTGCAATATCTTGTAATTTTTAAGCTTGATAAAATGACGTAAAGAGGTCTTATAATTTTTAAATTATAACCCACTCTTGGAACAGGTGCTTTCGTTGCTATATATAAAGCCGTCTGGCATTAACTTTCCAACCGATTTTGTGTCTGGCAAATTAATTATAGGTTGTCTGCTATCCAAAGAGTAATATCTTGTAATTTTTAAGTTTGATAAAATGACGTAAAGAGGTCTTATAATTTTAAAATTATAAACCACTTTAGGAATAGGCACTTTCGTTGCATTATTTAAAGCCGTCTGGCATTAACTTTGCAACCGAATTTGTGCCTGGCAAATTAATTGTAGGTTGTCTGCTATCCAAAGGGTATCTTGTAATTTTTAAGCTTGATAAAATGACGTAAAGAGGTCTTATAATTTTTAAATTGTAAACCACTGTAGGAACAGGCACTTTCGTTGCCATATTTAAAGCCGTCTGGCATTAACTTTGCAACCGAATTTGTGCCTGGCAAATTAATTATAGGTTGTATGCTATAAAATGAGTAATATCTTGTAATTTTTAAGTTTGATAAAATGACGTAAAGAGGTCTTATAATTTTAAAATTATAAACCACTTTAGGAATAGGCACTTTCGTTGCATTATTTAAAGCCGTCTGGCATTAACTTTGCAACCGAATTTGTGTCTGGCAAATTAATTGTAGGTTGTCTGCTATCCAAAGAGTAATATCTTGTAATTTTTAAGCTTGATAAAAACATATTAAAAAATGAGCTTTGAGAAAATAACGTGATTTTGAAGTTTTTTGATCTGCATAACCCCTTCAGCCACTGGTAAACGCAACGTTTCCCGACTGCCAGTCCGCTTGCAAACGTGTTCTACCACAAAAGGGAAAAACATATTGAAAAATGGGCCTTGATAAAATGACGTTATTTTGAAGCTTTTTGACTTGCATAACCCCTTTCTGCCACATGTAAACGCAACGTCTCCCGACTGCCAGACCGCTTGCAAGCGTATTCTACCATAAAAGGGAAAAACATATTAAAAAATGAGCCTTGATAAAACCAGGTGACGAAAACGTTGCTTGCTCTTAGACTATAATTATTAATTTCAATTAAATGTGACATTTCATAAATCAATTTCCATGCTAATGTGTTACTAAAGTCTAATTTTTGATGTTATGTTTTAGTTTATTAATTTGTATGAAATTTTATTTTTCTAAACTATTTGTTGTACATAGCATGTATAATGTATGAAATTTCATTCATTTTTAGTTAATATTATAAATGCTTTAATTAAAAATCCGTGTTTTCATAATTCCATTTCCACCAGTGTATTTTACCCTATCATATGCCAGATTCTCCTTTCAACTAAGTGATAGCATTATATATGCACAGCCCCAAAGGTATAATAAAAGCAAATTAATGTGATGTATTTAATAGGGAATTGATAAACGAAATAATATACATACATATATATAAAATATATTATATCATTTTTAGCACTTTCCAACAAAGTGCTTGTGCATCCGATTTGTCTGACCGTCTGTCCATGTTCTAACTCCCGTAAATATTCTCGGATTTTCATGCAATTGATAAAGTTTATTTAGGATCACCAAAGCATGTTTTGTATTGCATATGAAGTCTATACGATTAATGGTTCATTTACAGGGACACTCAAAAAATTTCGATTATATTATGGTTTAGGGGGGAAAATCGTTTGGACATTACTCAATTTCAAATGTATGTAAACTGGTATGCTTAGCTTCATTACATCAACTTATACATAGCTGAACTTCACTGCGATCACGTTAAAATCGAGCATTCTTAGCATTTTTTATTAATTTACAGGGACACACAAAAGAAATCGATTACAGCTAATAATTGCTTTGCTAATGACTGCTTTGTTTAGAATACGTTTTAAAATTCGGTACGCTCTTTTAAATTTAACTTGTGTTTTGCTTATTACTCTTTATATATAAATTCTATATTTCATATACAGGGCTTCACAAAAGAATTTCCATTCTTCTTATTAAAAGAAATTGCTGAAGGGGAATTTTCAACTGAAGTTGAAAATCGCTAAACTGAACTAAATTTTGGAATGCATGTTCTTAATTAGATACAAATTTCTATATGATATACAGGACTTCACAAAAGTATTACCATTCTCCTTATTAGAGGAAACTGCGGAAGGAGAATTTTCAATTGAAGTATATGTATCGCTAAAATGAACTAAATTTTGGAATGCATGTTGTTAATAGATACGAATCTCTATATCATATACAGGGCTGATAAAAAAATTGGATAATATTCTGATTGTAGATGGGAATTGCTGAAATTCGGTTTTGAAATGCATTATATACCACATTCCATATGTTGAAATGATACATAATAGTTTAGTTTCTTAAACGGTGCAGTTTTGTTACATTATTTTGAATGTGTTGGAAAGAGCTTCATAATCTATGCTTGAAGCATGATTTTTCCTTTCTTGTTAGATATCATAGAAACGTTATTTACAGCATTAATCTGTCATTTTTAACTTTCTATAATTACATAAAATGATTTGTGACAATATAAATAAAACCAGATACATACACATCACATACCACAAACACAGAAATATCTAGAGATTACTTTTGCAATGGCGTGAGAGATAAATAATTTAGCAGGATCCATATGGCTAAATTTATCCATTCTGGAAACATCTAAATAATGCACCATTAAAAGAGAATTAATATCCAGGTGCTGGCGTTTGGCCAGCGTCATAGCAACAGTGAAGAAACGGATATAGAAATGGGATTCTAATACAGGTCAGCCAGTCGTGTGCGTGCATATATTTTCTTTCTTCGACTACAAAAGTCGATAACACACACAATATGAATCTCTTTCTGTCCTTTTTTTCCTTTGCATTTTTGTATATATCGTCTACTTTCCAAGGCCGCTTTTGAAATATTAGTAAAAAAAGCTTTAGATTACTCTTCTGTTTTACAATCACAAAAATGATTTTTAAAAAATACCAGAATAACTAAATATTTTGAAAAAGTTATGCCAATTTCATTTAAGTTTATTAAATTTAAATTTAAATTTAAATTACTCTATTATTTAATTTTTATTTATGGTGAAGCCATATATTCATACACTATATGGCCAAAGATGACCATCCATTTGCGATTTTAGACATTTTGTTAAATATCTAGAATAAAAAAAAAAAAAAAAAAAGAGAGAGAGAGAAATGATCTTGAAACTCAAAATGTGTAAATAAAATAGTAAAAGTAATAATTTTCCGTGAAAACTTTCCATCGAAACTCCCAAAGGGGCCGTCAACAAATTAAAAAAGAATGAATATCTTTTCAAACTATAGATTATGATTAAGTGACTTATTGCAATAAACTGTGTTCATTTTTATGTTGATGGTATGTATACTCGTAGAAAAATTATGGTTTTTATAAAAAACAGTCCCAATTTTTTTCAAGATTTTTGCTTATAATTTGCAGAGTTCTTAATGTAAAATAATATTCTTTTCTGAAAATATGACAAAAAATATTGCACACAACACACTGTTATCAAAATTTAAAAAATAAAAATTGTATGAAAAATGAGAAAGTTTACTAAATAATTTTTCATTGCGCTTGCGTCAACAATATCAAAATTTTATTTGCATTTTATGTTAACTAAATATATGGAGCAACTTTTGAGAAAGTCTCAAAATCATAGCTTAAAAATTTTGAAAGTGATCGTCTATGGAATAAGCACAAAATTCGTTGTTCACAAAATGAAGCAAACAAATGAGGGGGTTTTATCCAAATGTAGCGGTGCGTCCCATATTGTGTATTCTATATTGACACTAATCAATGAATATATGGATACAACCTCTTTTGTCAATTGTGATAAACCACTCCTGAAAGAGGTATGTACACACACACACTATTGATTTTATATAAAATACTGAAACGACTTGGGTAACTTAATTATACGTGACCTTACCTTTTTCACGAAAATATAGTTTAAGAATAAATAAAAGAGGGCGAAAAAGGCCAAGATTATAAAACGGAAGTTGAACTTCGGAGCAAAGAACTTCAACTACGTGAAGAAGGAAATCTCCCGTAGGGCTAATGTAAACCCAAAGAACTTAAACTAGTATAAGTTCTACCAATCTATTTCAAATTCTTTTGTCGAGAGGATCTACCAAAGACATACTCAGTGAAAATATTTTGTATGCCAGTGGTGACATAGTGAACGCAGTAGTCGAGCTCTTCCCATCTTAACCCCTTCGCAACGGGAGCCTCTTACGAAATTTTTAATATTTTGTCGCCGTTTTTTAAAAGCAGAAATTCGTGTCTTATTAAATCGAGAAAATGCTCCGATTAAATAACGCAAATTTTGCAGTAAAATTTTACTGGTGGGGATAAAGACAGCATGTAAACGTGTCGCTTGTCCCCATAAGGGGTTGAGGGAACAGGCACCTTTGGAACCATCTCTTCAATTTTGAATAATATTGTGATGTAATATACTGTAATGTAATAGAATAATACTGTAATAATATGTGGTTGCACAATTGTTAATACTAAAAATAAATAAATAAATAAATAAATAAATAAATAAAATTTAAAGAATCTTGTAAAACAGCCTATTTTACAAATAAATTATTATTATTTTTGCTTCGATTTTTTTTCCGTGTTCATGTACTTCATTAGGATATACTATGTAAAACTGAGCATGGGTTTTTAGATGTGTGGTATTTTACATTTAATACGATTTTTTTTCTCTCTCTCGTGTATATTAAAAAAGAATTAAATTAAAAAAACTCTCAAATTAAATATTTTTTAAGAAACAATTATAAACTTGAATGTTAAATCCATTCACAAAAATATTAAATACGCTATGGAGAACAAGTAAAAAAAATTCATATCTCTGCCTAAATTAGCAAAAAACCCTAGTTATTTTTCGAACAAGCAAGTTATAAAAACATAAACAGGGTGGGTAATTGCGCTGGACCAATTAGCAAAATTTACAATATCTCGCGATACAATAGTCGTTTGGGTAAAAATGAGGCGTCAAAATATTCACAGTTAAAAAAGCTTTCAGTTAATATTAAAATACTATCGATGTTTTGATCAATTTCAAGGTATTGTATTCCCTCAAAACGATACATTCAAATGAAGGCTCATTAGAAAAATGAATGCAGGGTATGTATCGTACATTGGTACTTAATTTTGAATTTCGCCATCTCCGAATAGTATTACTCATTTTATTTAACGGTAGAACTCTGCGATTAAATAAGTTGAATAACACGCTTCTAAAATAAGAGTATTTAAAAGAAAGCGCAGTTAAAAAATAAAAGGAAAAGATTTAAAAACTTAAATCAACAACTAAGAAAAAAAAATCAAAAATCTCAGTTTATAGTATTTATTCTATAAAATGTTTTTATAATTAAATGCAGTCACGTATGATTTTTCTTTTTATTATTGTCTTGTGTGTTATGTATAAGCTTTAAAGAAAAATCCTAATTTTTAGGGCTAAAAAATATGTTTAGATTCGGGAGCATCTTAAATGTGGTAATTTGTTTATAAGTTGCACACACACACACACACACACACACACACACACACAAAAAAAAAAAAAAAAAAAAAAAAAAAAAAAAAAAAAAAACACTACTTGTATTTTGACAATGTATCTATGTGAAAAGGATTAAGTAAATACTGCAGAAAATGGACACATATTTAAATCTAGATTTCAAAAAGTTTCGATACAGTTTATCAGGGTCAAGATTAAAGTTAAAAGTCAACAGATACCATTTCATAAAATAGTTACATTTTCCCACTTCTAAATAAGTTTGGAAAAAAAAAATCATTCTGGCCAGCCCCCCCCCCCCCCCTCCCCATTGAATGTATTAAGATGTCAGGATCGGGCTATAAATCACAAGGAATATCTCCAAGCCGATTGCTATTTCATTCAATTTCGTCGTATAAAAGATGATCCAAAAATTTCATTAAAAAAGGGGACGGACAGAAAAGTTCTGGCACACACAACACAGAGTATCATCAGACGTGGTGCATGTAGTGATACTTTACCTCGGGGCTAAGCGGCATCACACGCAAACCACAATACCAACAGACCGAGACATTTAGATGCGAAAAGATAGGTATGGAAATGCACCAGAAATGAATCACTTAAGGCCATCGTTCATCGAGTCATTTATTGTGAAATAAAGAAACTAAAAAATAAATATAAAATCTTTAACCTTGCTTGCACAAAATTCATATTATGTAAAATATTCATGTTTAAAAAAAATACAGAAATTCGAGAAAACAATAAACAAAGTTGAAATCACATCGCTGCAGAGAAACTTACCCATCGCTAAATCCCATGTTAGCCTACACTGTAAAATAATAATAATAATAATAATAATAATAATAATCTGTAAAGTTACTAAAATTTTTCTAGCAAATTTGTATTTCAAGAACTTTTCTTATAACAATAACAGGAAAATTTCAAGTAACCGAGGATGGTTAAATGAGTTTTGGCTGTTACCTTTACATGAAAAGTTCTTAGAATACAAATCTACTAGAAAAATCTTAGTAACTTTACAGATTTTTTTTTTTTCTACAATGTATGGGAAAACTTTGAAGTACGACGACTCATTACCTAATATAATTATTAAAATACCGTTATCATCATCAGAAAGTACACGTCAGATGCCGATGATATGCGTTTTTAAAAATTGTCTAAGCAAATTTTAACTACATAAAACATCCCTATAAAGTTTGAAATTTCCATTTGATTAAAATTTGTCACTTTCTTAAAAATATTTAAATTTTGTATAGACAGTTTTTAAGAAATCATCGTAGTCATTTGATGTCTACTTTCTGATGGTGAAAACGGCATTTTAATAATAGTATTAGGTAATAAGTAATTGCGCCTCAAAAAATTTCCATAGGTTAACATGAAATTTCGCGATTGGGGAGTTTCACTGCAGCGACCCCTTTATTTTTCATCTTTTACCACCGGTTTTTAAACCAAAAAGATGAACAATTCTAGGGAAGATAAAAAATTCTGTAAAGTTACTAAAAGTTTTCTAGTAAACTGGGATTCTTAGAGCTATTTATGTAACGGCAACAGCGAAAATTCCTGTAACAGATACAGATTTGCTCTGAAAATCAAAAAATCTGTAAAATTATTAAGAATTTTTTTTTAGGAAACTGGGATTCCAAAAATCTTTTATGCAAAGACTGCACAGGTTACAGATAAAATTTTAGTAAGATAATTATAATTTTAGTAGATTCGTTTGTAAAGTTGCATATTTCTGAAGCTTTACAAAAATTAGTTTTGTAGATTTCCATTTTTTTCTTGTAAAGTGTACAGAAAAAATGTTAGTATATACATACAGATTTCGGCAACTTTACATCTGTAAAATTACAGATTTTTAGATTTTTTTTTTTTTTTTTTTTTTTTTTTTTTTTTTTTAACAGTGCGCATGACCAACCATTTGAATTACATTTTATGTAACGGCAACAGCAAAAAATTATGTAACCGGTACAGATTTGCACTGAAAAAAAAAAAAAAAAATGTAAGATTACTAGCAATTTTTTTGGAAACTGGGATTTCGAGAATTCTATATGTAACGGCAACCCAGGTTACCGATAAAATTTTGGCAAGATAACTGTAATTTTAATAGATTTGTTTGCAAAGTTATAGAATTTTGTAGTTTTACAAAAATTAGTTTTATAGATTTACATCTTTTCTTGTATACTGTACAGATAAAATGTTAGTAACCATACAGATTTCAGAAACTTTACATCTGTAGGATTACAGATTTTTCTTTACAGTGCAGAACGTGCTATAGTGAAGTGTCTTCATTTATTATTTAATGAACGGACGCTAGAGTTCTATTAAGAACCTTAAACTTTCTTCAGACTGAGAGAAATGTTTCCAATAAGTATTTAATAAAATTCCATAAGTCTTCTCGTTATATTAATATTTTTAACTTCCTCTGGACAATCCAGAATCAATTGTCAACTCACTAATTATTTCGCATTGTTGTTGCAAACAAAAAAAGTAATACAATAATAATAAAATAAAATAAAATGCTTCAAAATTACTTAACCACTTAACTGATCAATATTTTTGTAAAAAACTTTCAAATTATGCTTATATTTTTCACTTCTTTCATAGAATTTTTAATCTTTTATTATCTGTTTTTCAAAACAGAAATTTTTGCCTAATTGAATCTGCAAAATACTCGGATTAAATAATGTATAGTTTACAATAAAAATTTACTGGTGAGAATAATAAATCATGATTGGAATATGGGTTCCCGTAAGTGGTACGGGCAAATCATGATATGCAAAAACACGTTGTCCGTATGATGCACGGGCAACGGTTATAGACAGGGACGTGGTTAAAGGGCCATAACATTTTACAGCACTCGCTCAAATCTCAAAAGTGGAGAACAAATTTCTGACCTTTTGACAAGTCTGTAGTGAAAGAAATAATATTGAAGGGGAATTAAAAAAAAATAATGATAACAAAATAATCTTATATAAAAAAATATAGCACTTGAAAAATGGTAAACTACTTTGTATACACAAACATTAAAATGAAACAGTTGAAAAATCACTTTTAGATAAATCTTGCGTCTAGAAATATATTCAAAGATTCAAAAAAAAAAAAAAAAAAAAAAAAAAAAAAAAAAATTAATCTCACATTAAAATATATTTGTGAATCATTATCATGACCAATGCTATCAAATCGAAAGTGCATATACCACTAATAAACTAATATCTGTGATTTCAGTGCGCACCTTTGGACATTCGGCTAGCCAATATAAATTTCATCGGTTTATCTATATTTTTTTTCTATTTCTAATTCCAGCGATAATCTGTTGATTCATCTAAAAGAAACATAATAAAAACTACACTTTTATGTCTGCAATAACAAACTGTCAGATACTAAAAGTCACAGACCACAGATCCTGATCGAAATTGATAAAGGCTCTCGCGATTGATAAAAAGTTGTTCCCACTTTACGTTGTTTTAACTGATTTCAAAGAAAATATGTTACTCAATTCGACAACTTATATAAAATTTTGTTTATTTTATGCACTTTTTTTTTTTTTTTTTTTTTTTTTTCGATTTCTGACTTTTGTAAAAAATGGCCACTTATCATGAAATTAGGGTATATTTCCCGGGCTCGTGATATTATTCAGTTTTCAAAATATGTCATCTGTTTTCCTAATGGCCCTTAAATGAAACTCAAATTAGTATGATTTTATATCTTTAAGTCCATTTTGTCATAATTTATTTTTTTTTAAATTGAAAAATCAGAAAACATATTGAACTGAAAGCATAAGCTGTTTGGTATTTTACTTTCTGTATAATCTGAGTTTTGGAGTGCATGCGTACCGAAAGCGAACGACACCGTGGCGGACACTTGGATTTTCACTAATTTCGTAGTAATTTTCACGCATTTTATTTTGTAAAAAAATAATTCTATCATCTGAACATTTCAAAATTTTTGTAAGAGATGTAAATCTGGTTTATTGAAATGCTCTAAAAAGATTATGCTAAAATACGCACATTTAGTTATTTTTAGCATAGAAAAAATATAGTCTTCATGAGCTGCAAAGTGATTTGCGTTTGCCTGTGTATTTGAAAGGGTTAAATCTCATATTTTTTAAAACCATAGATTATAAGAAAGTTTATTTTTAAGACCAATTTTTGGTTTGCCAGCGCCTATAAAATTTCCAATGGAGAGGCAAAACCGCAATGAAACAATCTGGTTTTTATTGATTTCGTCAAATTTTTCCTGCATTTTTTTAATATTTCTATCCATCCAAAACGTTTCAAAATTTTTGTGGAGGGTGTAAATCTGTTCCATTGAGAGGCTTTTAAAAGATTGTGTTGAAATATATACGTTGAGATACGTACGATACTTTTAGCGTAGAAAAAATATCCTGCCCGTGAATTGCAAAGTGACCTCTTTTTGGCAGTGTATATGAAAGAGTTGAAATCCATTTTTTTAAACCGATTACATCATCGTTTAAAAGAAAGTTTCAACTTTAAGAGCATATTTCTGGTTTGTTTGTATCTCTAAAATTGCGTCCTGGAGGGGTGATGACACAAGGGAGAAAAACTTTTTTTTCGGCAAAACGACCCTTTTTGATTTTTTTTTTTTTTTTTTTTTCAAAGAGTTAACTGCAACATAGAGGTCTGCACGGGCCGGAATTTCCAGGCCCGGCCCGGCCCGGCCCGTAGGAAAGTTATTTCGGCCCGACCCGGCCCGTTGTAAAACTCAAAAGTTCGGCCCGGGCCCGGCCCGGTCCGTACAAAAATCAGCGAAAACAGGCCCGGCCCGTTTTGGCCCGTTACAACTTCTACGATTTCTAAAAAATTCAGATTTTTATCATATAACTAAGATTCCTTTAAAGAATACTGCATACATATCTATGGAATGATTTTACAGTATATTTTACAGCAAATACACATTAACAACATTAATGATTACTTAGATTCTTAGGCTTTCAACATTCGAATAAAGATTCATTAAAAAATTAATATGGCTTAGAATAAAAGAAAAAAGAAAAAAAGCTAAAAACATCGTTAATTTTGAAGCTGTTTAATAAAAGAAGATTTATAAATATATTTCTATATCATTTTATTATAGATTTCAAATCCAAATACATTCTTAAATTCAAAAAAGCTCCTTTCTGATACATTTCTAAATTCATTTTTTTTTTTTCTCAGAAACGCATAAGATTAGCAGATATCTTTATTCAGAAATTATATAATCGAATGGTGTTATCCATTTTTTGATACAAGCAATTTAAGAATACTGCAAACAAATAAAATACTGTCATAATTAGCGTTTTGAATAGAATTTCCGGAAGCAATAGCAAGGGAAGGGAGAAAAACCTGCAATTATTTGAGAAACTATTATATCTCAACAAGGTTATACAAGTATTTTATTTACCAAAAATGAAAAACGCTATTCGATACCAAATCCCTTAAATAGTTAGGCTTATCACTTTTATACTTTTACAATTGAAAATTAATCAGAAAGTGTGTCAAATTTTCGCATTATTGAGAAATTAATTTAAAAATCATCAAGAAGTATATATCCGAAAACTAAGATAACATAAGTTCTTTATCGCTGTTAATAATTTTACAAATCATGTTTTATGCCAATAATTAAGTCTAGTACCAGTCCGGCCAGTCTATATGTAGAAAAATAATGTAAGCGTGATCTCGGACCGGCATGAGTCAGCTAAAAAAATATTAAAACGGGTTACACATAATGTAATTCTCCGATGCCGATACACTGTGTATTTTTATATTGATGTTGTGAAACTAGTATGGCTACATTTATACTTATTCTCGTTAAAACCATTTTCGTTGAAAATAGCTCATATTTTATCGTTTCTACTAAAATCTTCAGAACGGGCCGGCAGGCTCGAAATTTTTTTTTATCGGCCCGGCCCGTCTGGCCCGTTCAATTTTTTTGCCGGCCCGGCCCGTTGAAAAAACTATTCTAAATCTGCCGGCCCGTTAGAAAATTCGAAACGATTCCGCCGGCCCGGCCCGGCCCGCGGGCCGGGTCCGTGCAGACCTCCACTGCAACATTTTTTCAAATATAAAAGTAAGATCTTTCAAAATATGTCCTTCAAGTTTAACTATGACAAGTGATTTGGTTGATTTGGATTTAAACAAAAAATCCAGAAATAGAAACAAACTCGGCAAAAATGTCTTTTCCTTCGTTTAGGTGCGTAAATGTGCACTTCTGTGCACTTCCCCGAGCATCAAAGAACTGACTTTTTGATGAGAGTGAGTTGTGCTTCGTATTTAATATCTCAGAAACTAATAAAAAAATTAAAATTCTGAACTTCATGTATATCAGGAGAGACCTTGCACTAACTTCACAAAATATTTGAGCTTTGTACGTGCCGTAGATTTTCCTAGCCGTCCCACACACACACAGAGACAGAGCGATTTGTTCTTTTATTAGTATAAGATTATCACGTTGAACAATGATATTTTTAACTTTTGCAAATACTTATCGGCCTTTTTATGTATAATAATAATAATCATAAACTGGTTTATTCTAATCATAATGAAATTTGAATACGTTGTAAAGTAGGATGTCATATTCCGCCTTTTGAAAATTATCATTTTTTCAATGACTGCTATAAAGTACCTGTTTTATTTCAACTATGACGTCACATTTTTACGAGCGAAATATTTCATTGAAAATATTATTCTTTTTCATTCTTTTTTTACTTTTAATTATGTCGCCACTTTTGACAGAAAAACTCTTGTTAATGAAACAAACATACATGTTTAATATATAACAGAAAATACTCTCTTTATTTCTATTTCAAATATGACGTCATATTTATTTTCTTTTAATTTTATTTATTTTCCTTTTTTTTGCACGGAAATTGCTCAATTGAATATTTATTGCCGCTGATAAATTATCATTTCAGATTTCTATTTTATTGGCAACAAGAAAGGAAAATGGTTAAATTTTATCAAAAAAAATGCCTATTGATTCTGTATGAAAAAGAATGAAATTTTGAACTATTAAGGAAAATATTTTAATAAATCAATTAAAAATTAGCCTCTGTTCATTTCCGGGCTTTAACTTATCTATATGCAAAGATTCAAAGACATTAATCCATCCGTTTTGAAGCCAATTTCATTCCAATTTTCGGACACACTTTCACATTTATAATATAAGAAGATTCTTACTTAGCATGGGCCGGAACTACTGACGTAATTTCAATGAATTATTATGAATAGTCAGCCTTTTCCCTGATTTGGAGTGCTGGACCGGGAAATGGCAGAACAGATAATCACGTCATCGAATTCACGAATGAAAATCTAGGATTAGTTAAATATCGATTCGTATATTCAAACACAATTGGTCTGCTAAGTTATATCTTGATGGAAAACATCTGATAATACAGTTTTAACGGTTGTCTTGCAGGTTTACCATTGTGTTATAATGCTCCCAATCCTTCATGTTTTCATACTTTTGTGTGCAGGAAAGCACAATGGCAAACTTACGAGTTAACCATTAAAATCGAGTTTTTAGGTATTTTCCACCAAAATATGACTTGGCAGACCAATTTCGTTTTATTATGCGAATCGAGATTTAACTGATTCTAAATTTTCACCCATGAACTCGATAACGTGATTAATCTGTGCTGCTGCCTCCTGGTCTATGCGGCAAATATTGAATTCACACATGAGACTAACTTTGTAACTAATACTATCAATTTTGTTTATATGCTTTCAGTTAGAGCATTTTTGATGTTTTCGCCATTTTCTATTTTATTTACACATATACTCGACAAGCTCACCTCGTCCCCCAGGGGAAAGCGTACCCCAGGTTGAGAACCGCTGGCCTAACGGGACAGGAGTCCCATGGCCCGACTTAGATAGCAGGGGGCCCTGGAGCAAACATCATTCGGAGAGCCCCCTTCTATCTTTGAAAATTTTTCTGAATCATGGTTAAATAACTTAAATTAAACTTCATACTTGTTGTATGTATACTTAAATTTCATACCGAGTACCATTCACAATTCCTGCATCATTACAAAGAATAGAACAAAACAAGAAAGATTATTTTAAAGAAAAATTAGAATACATTTTTTTAAAGTCAAAAATTAAAAGAATATAAAGATCCTGGTGAGACATTAAAAATGTAAATACAGCTCCTTTAGGTATTATTGGCTATACGTTTCTATTTAACTTAATCTTTGTATGCAATCAACATGCATTTAGGTGATTAAAGCATATGGAAAAGCAAATGGTGGCATGCATTGAATAATAGCAACAAGTTTCAATACTTTGTTGTATTGTTACTGAATTCCTCCTGATACCTTTAAAGTACTTTGGTATAAACTTTCATATTATGACATTTTTTTTTTTTTTTTAACACAAACAACAGGTGACAGATGTGTGATATTATAGTAATATTTAAATTAAATTTAGGTATTTAAGAAAAATCTTTACGAAATCCTTATGGAAGAAATTAAATATCACAAAATGAATAATACTTTAAATTAACATCGGATCACTTTTGGCAATTTTTTATAATTTGGTTCTCCTTTAATGAAATTTTATACCTGAGCTTGGGAGGGGGGGGGGGGAGGCGGGGGGAGTTCGAATGAGGGGGCCCGGGGCAACTGTCCGCAAGCCCCTGCGTTAGTCAGGTCCTGAGGAGTCCTAACCTTCTAATGCCACTGACAGTATACAAGCTATCAGTATTACCAATGTGACAATTTTTTTTATTCGGAAATTCCGAATTCACTCCAGAATCAGAAATTCCGAAAAGTAATTTTGCCATAATTTATTCACGGATTTTCAAACAGATACACCACGCAAGGCAAAAATTATTATTCGGAATACAGAATTAAACAAAATTTTGCTGGGATATGTGCTCCATAGCATTGGTAACAGAAGGAAAATTCTTGAAATCCGATCAATATATATTTTTTAGATCAAAATTTCTGCAGTGCTGCCATCTGTAAATCAAGTTTATGACCAGCTCTTATTCTAATATTTTTTAATATATAAATTCCTTAAAAATAAATTGAGGATTGCTTATTTTTGATTTTCTATTTAAGTACAAATATATTTTATAAATAAAAATTGTCATAAAATAAAATAAGAGCAATCCAAGCAAAGTAAGCTACAAATGTGCCGAGAAACTTATTTTTCATCAGGTTTCTACAATCATGTAATATTTAATAAAGTAATGGTTTTGGAAAATTTTCAATTTCTCTACTCATATACTTTTTCATGCTATTATATTTCCAATAATTTTATAAATTTTGCGTCAAACAAATGCGAAATTCGCGGAAAAACAATAAATGTTATTGTTTTGACTTATTTTATTTTAATTACTTTTTTATTTATTATTATTTCTTTAATTTTAAGCTAAAATTGAAATTAAACATTAAAAAAAAAAGAAAGAAAATTAAATATCTTTATTGTTCTGAAATCAAAGCAGTATTTCGATTTATATAAATAGTTATAATGTTCAGAAATGACGGCAGATGTCAGCACTAAAATTGCTGAGGACAGTAAATATTTGTAAGTAAGTTTCCAATTTCAAAGCAAACACTTTTGAAACTGAAACATATTTTTTACAGAATTACATTAATTCAAACAGGCCCGTAGCCAGGATTTTCTTTCGGGAGGGGCTCAATTTAGGAATTTTTTCTATTCTTACAAAAGTAATTTGAATAATATTCAGTAAAAATTTTAAAAATAATGTAGGCTTATCCTAATGTGTGATTCTACATAGGATACTTGTTAACTATGTCAAATATTGTTACTTCATATTTATTTTTTTCAATTTCTGTTACAATTTTTAACTTTTAAGAGCACTTCCAGTTTCCAAACCGATTTAGGAACCGGAGAGTTTTTAGGAAAAATTTTCTGCGAAACTTAAAAAGCACAAACTAACAATGTTTGAAATGAGTCTCAAGTAGGGGAGAGGGGGGCACATTTGAACTGGCAGCACCAGCACCTTTGAACACTAAATAGTTTCCTTCAAATAAATTATTTTGTAAAAATGTCTATGGCAATACAATACTATTGCTTCAGTGCAATAAGTATACAAAGCTCATCCATTTTGTATTCACAATACTGTCTAAGCAAGATATATATTTTTCTCCCTCTTGAATCTAAACTTAAGAAAATAACGTTGTAAGATTTTTGTTCAAAATTTTGTATCCCAAAAATTTTGATTTATTGTTCAACACTTAAATAAAGCTGTAATCTTTAGTTTATAAGTTTTGTTTTAATCAAAATCATCAGCTAAATTGAGTAAATTGTTATAATGTTGAACGCCATGTGATGGGGCACCATTAAACACCTAAAACTATGGTTGATTTTTGACGTCCGATTATCTGCGCTAGGGATGTAGGACCAGGGGGAAGGAGTGCCCTTCGTGGGGTCTTTCTAAGGGAACCTAACCCGTATTCACGCAAGGTTCGAAGAAAACCACGAAAACTCCGAACGGTTAGGCTGACAGCCGCGATTGGGTTCGAACCCAGCACCTGCCGTCTACCAGTTGAGAGGTCCGAACCTCTCGGCCACTGGTGGGACCATCTAAAACTATGAAGTAAAGAGTTGTTGATGTACCTAAGTGTTATTATTTTTGGAATTTTTTCGATGTGAAAAGAGGCTAATTAAGAGTATCAAATAACATGAACTTATACTGTTAACAATCATTCTTTAGTGCAAACATGTATTACAACTTCTGGATATATAGCGATTGGAAGTTTCAAATTTAAATTGATGATGGCAATCATTTATTTGATAATTGCAAAATCTGGATACACAATAATGATTCATGGTTTAGTAAGATTTGTCTATCAAAGCCTATACTCTTTCATAATACTCTTTCCAAAACTACGGAATTACTAGTACTTTCGTACTAGATAAAACGGAATTTATGTCAAGTTTTTTCATAAAAAGTGTAAATGAAGAATTTTAATTTTCCAGAAGCATCAGATATCATATTGGTGTATTACAAGGATATTTTTAAAAAAAAATTCTCAAACATACATAATTGGAGAGACATTCTGTGTTGTTTCAACAATGATTTTTGACATCAGCTTTGATGGATTTAAGTTTGGTTAAATAATCGAAAAATTATTAGTTTCAATAAAATATAGTTATTAAATTTTATCCGTATTACTTTATATTCCTGAAACATATGCAGCGTTTTATGAAAACTCCGAATATTTTCATATTTTACTCATTTGTTCAAAGGTGTCCCTTACTTGTTCAAAAATACCCCTACATGGAACAGGTTTGAACAGAAACATTACAGCTTTTTAAATCCTCACAATTTTTTTTATTTGTATGGAAAATGTTTAATTTCTGGTTCATATGATGAAAAAATGCACTGTTTTTATTATGTAATATTTAAAATGCAAAAAATATAATTCAAATAAGAAATGTACTGATTAAAAAAAAAAAATGTTCAAATATACTCCCCTCTCCCCTATCCTATGAAGAAAAACGTTGTAAAATATTGAAATGCAAACAAATAATATGCAATTGATTTAAAACACAGGATTAATGTTAATGTGCGAGAATCTGACATTACGAGTGCGAGGTCTTGAAACTATTGATCCATAAATAAAAATAATTTCATGCAATATTTTTTTGAAAAAAAAAATTAATTACTACAGCCATATGTAATCATAAAAATTATGTTTGAATTTCACATTCTCTGAGTATAATAATTATAAATGACAATCGTGGTAAAATAAATTTACTAGCAGTGTTGTATTCAGGCACTTTTCTCCGGGAGGGATTTTTGGGGCTCCGGGGGGGGGGGACATTATAGCGTTCCGAGGGGGGGGGGGGATTGTACTTTTTGACGACTGAAAATACAAAATCACAAATTTTCCGGGATGGGACATCTCATTTCTCCGGGGTAGGGGGAATGTCCCCCTCTCGGGCGAGCCCCTGAATTCAACACTGTTTACTAGAGCAACAGAAGCAATCATCATAATTTCTTCTAAGTCATGATGCTGATTGACTTATCAAGAGTTTCTGTAATTTCCCAAAGAATGGAAATCATGGAAAAACTACTCAGTCTGTCATCGACCATAAAGCTTCAAGTCAGATTTAATTATTTTCTTTGCCGAAAAATATATTTCAGCACTGACTTTTGTTACTCGTCTCAATCAAAACTGTCAGCAAGTGTTTGATTTTATCGTAATTACGCCACATTACAGTACTAAAACTTTTAAAACATCTGTGTTGGTGTCAACATTAGCAAATTGTTTGTATCCTAATTCATATTCAACTTTCACTTGCTACATTGACATTTTATCTTGAAAATATTGCATTGAATTCTCTAATTTGCTTGCTTTTTCCAGTGAAGCACATCCTGGAAAGTGTATCTGGGAACTCTTAGAATGTTATCATTCGAAATGAATCGTGAATTTAAATTTTGAATAAGGCTTTCTACATGGGGAAATAAGACCGTGATATTGTAATACTTGTCAGTATTACAATAATATTACAGTATTACAGTGTAAGTGTTACAGTGTACAGTAGGGTGGGCCGAAAAAAACTTTTTTTTCGATTTTCGATAATGGCGGGTGCGGAAAAGTGGCCACTTGTGGCACTCAGTTCACACAAAAAATGTGAGATTTTTTGGACAATTCCTTACCCTGCCGCAAATGGCTTGAAATTTTGCCAAAATGCTGATTTTTGAACTTTTTTAGTAAAAACTTTTAAAATGTTAAATTAAATTTATTTTGGCTGCATATACTTGGAAAGACATATTTAACATATCTAATGTTTAAATAAGTTCTGATAATGCATTATTTAATTGCTATGTGCATTTTAAATTCGCCGATTTTTATAGGCGAGTTAAACTCGGCGTGCAGCTGCATCCACGCGAGGAGTTCTCGGTTGTTTCGCGTTGGTACGGAACGCGAAACAAGTTAAAATCAAGTACATTTTTAAAGAACATAGCACTAAACTAATGCATAATTAGAGGTTATTTAAACATTTGGTACATTAAATACATCTTTTCAACTAAATACAACAACAAAAAAAAAAACTTAATTTAATATTTAAATTTTTTTTGCTAAAAAAATTCAAAAATCTGCATTTTGGCAAAACTTTAAGCCATTTGCTGCAGGGTAAGGAATTGTCCAAAAAATCTCAATTTTTGTGTGTGAACTGGGTGCCACCAGTGGCCACTTTTCCGCACCCGCCATCATCAAAAATCGAAAAAAAGTTTTTTTCGGCCCACCCTAGTGTACAGTGTCAGTATTACAGTGTAATTTGAGGGTTTGTACTTGTTGCCTGTCTAAATGCCAGTCTTGGGATCTTTTTTTAAGTTTGGAAGATGTCTTCCCGAAGTTTTGATGTACAATAAAATCTCACATAAGATTTCTACTTCATTTTTCTGCATATTTATGTAAAACAAATAGGTAGTTTTTTTTTTTTTTTTTTTTTAAGAACTCACTATGATTGCCAGACAAAAAACCTTCTGATAAACAGACAAGCTTATGAGAAAATGATTCTTTTCCCTGGGTGCCAAAAAAACTCCAGCTGTTGAAGAAATCTTCCATGTGTTTTTCGAAATATTTTCTGAGCTAATACAAATAGGGGAGAGTGGGGATACTTGAGCATAGGGGATACTTGAGCCACCCCTATTATCTCTACAGTTGGTTAATTTTTCTTTCTAAAACTGCCAATATGGTAACATATTTATAGTTCTGAACCTGTAAAAAAGAAATCACACATCTTTGTACCATTTTGAAAGTATAGTGATTAATAGTTGTCTTTTCCCTATCTGAAGTAAATATTTTGGTGCATGGTTTTTTTGTTTTTTTGTAATCAAAGTTTTGTTTAAAGTTGCAACTATATACATAAATTTAATAAGCATGATTTCAATTGTATTTTGAATCTAAAATAGTTCTAATAGCTGCATGCTTTATTTAGTAAAACTCTGGGAAACAAAAATAGTGGTAGTGGGGATACTTGAGCCAGTAAGAGTGGGGATACTTGAGCCATGTCTGAACCATCCCCACTAGAAATTAAACATGGGTGAAACAAACAAAAAATAAAATTCCATCCTTATATTCACTAATAGGTTTTTTTGTGGATAAAATGGAGAATAATTTTTCATTTTATTTTTTTTTCTTAAAAAAATAACGACCTAAAAAATTTTTAAAAATGTATATTTTTTAAATGAAAATATCCATTTTATTTTTCATTTTGACTAACAAAATAGCCTGTCCAGATAAATGTAAACATAGTTTTCAATTTAACTTTTATTAAATTAAAATAACTTTTTAAAACTGTTTTACATGCTATAATCTCTAATACTTTAATTAGTTAGGTCCAACATATTAAAATATTTTTTTTAAATATAACATATTAAGGTTAATATTTTATATTGAAATCGTAACCTCTGTTGCTGTAACTTTTTTCTTAACTAAGAAAATTGAAGAAAAATTGGTAAAAAGAGCGCACCAAAAAACAAGAAAAGTAACAAAAATCCCAGTTCAAACTTACTTGCATGGAGCCAAAAAGGAAGACAAAATCTTTTCCTGTGAAATCAAAAAAGTGTTTGAAATAGTAGAATGATACATCTGGCTTAAATTCCGACAGCTACTAAATTAAAAGCATGCGTTCGACAATATCATTAGAGGAAAATTCTGTCAATGATGGTGATGATGTGAAAAGAAAACCTTCTATTGATGGTTGGTTACTAATAAAATATGCCAGAAAGAAAACATTAAAAATATTTTTTGCATTAGTGCTTAATATTTTGAAAATTAAATTTGCCCGAAGAATTGCAGATTCCAAATTTAAATGGCTCTGAACTGAGGATGTTTCTACCGTCGCCATAACTCAAGTTGAAATTATACTTCGACAACCAGTTCTAACGACAAAAAATGATCGTATTACTACCTTTGTTTTCTCAATTGGTTTTGAAGGACTTTATGTTTCATAATTTATCATTCTATAAAATGTTTGTGCAAAAATAAAGCGAAAAAAATTACTTTTGTAGGTATTTTTCCTTAGTGGCTCATGTATCCCTTCATCATGGCTCAAGTATCCCCCCCATGGGGATACTTGAGCCACGATGTGAAATAAAAAATAAACACTTATTATACATAGAAAAATAGTTCAAAATTAATTGAAAGCGGTTTTCAGTTGAAGAAAAAAGATCAAATTTTCATTTTCAATATTTTATTTTATTCTAAGAAATTATAAAAAAATTAAAAAAAATTAAAATTAAAAAAATGGCTCAAGTATCCCCATCTTCCCCTATATTTAAGTAGCTCAACAAAAGTCAATATGCTTTCATGCCTCTCGATAAAATTTGTATCACAAATGCGGAAAAGTTATATTCTTTTGTTTTCTAGGATATATGATGCAATTGCTTCTTGAAGCGCTAAATTTGCCTTCAGCTGATTTTTAAAAACTTTTGTCCCTGCTTTAAGAAGTCCATGCATGAGACTTTCGAATGAAGGGAATCAGCATGATGTTGGACAAGGCAAGATTTAACCAATGGCTTTCACAGAGGACGTATCTAATTTTTAGATATTCTGAAGAATTCTAGAATGAACCCCGCTAACATGACCAAAGTTATTGGCTACTTTGTCATACGCCTATGCGACATATTTTACATTTATACATGCCAAGACATAGTTCATCACAATGTTGTAAAATTACTTTTCTTGAATTTTTGAGACGTTTATTCGAATAACACGCGAAAAAAATTTCCGAATTATTGGGTTTTGTGAATTTTTTAATAGTTCACATATCTAGCACAAATGGCAAGCTGTTCTGCGCTTGAAATGTCCATAGTTTCAACAGCAATTGAGCTAAAACAGATCGCAATACATATTTTGATAATTAATACTTCGGTAACTGTATCCCAGAATATTTGGTTTCATTCTGAGTTTCTGGGGTGAAATAAATAGCATTTCTAAGGATATTTATAATGTCTCGTTTCAATTCATTCGCTCCAGGCTTTGCTCAAAACTTAAAAGAACTCTTAACTAGTTTTTTTTATACTAATTTCTTTAAAGTTAGAGGGTCGTTATCGTGGTCAGTGACTATTTTATTCTGCACAAAATAAGATTGTTTCAAGTATTAGTTCAAGATATTCTCTAATTTCTTCTTTTCCTGGAGATTTTTGAAAACTCAACAATGAAATATTTCTATTTCTATTTTCCTGAAAAAATCTGAAGTTTGTTTGTTAAAATAGCATAAGATTTGTGATAATCTAATTGTATATGTTTTAAGAAAAACATTTAGCCTTTTTCCAATGACTGAAACATGTAGAAATTAATCTTCCTAATTTTTCGTGATCTTTCTTATGCCGTATGCGTTTTATACTTAATTTTTCTTAGTCAAATTAATAATAAGAAATTATACTTGATTGAATTTTACTGCGCATAAAGACAGTAAAAATTACTTTTTAAAAAGAGTTTATATTTTTAGTGGTACATACATATTAAAAAACAATATATCCAAATAATCGACATAATGAAGGAT
The DNA here is from genome assembly GCA_964019185.1 of Maratus speculifer. NCBI lineage: Eukaryota > Metazoa > Arthropoda > Arachnida > Araneae > Salticidae > Maratus > Maratus speculifer. The sequence goes on from OZ025290.1 coordinate 42,346,405, forward strand.
TACCGTAACTGTAATTCAATAAAAGGATATTTTTATAGCTAAAAATGCAATTGATTTTAATGTAATGGAAGATAAAAAAAAAAAAAAAACTTATTTTGACGTGACAACGTCTTGTAAATTGGTTTGCCGGGAGACACTTCAAGAAACTGCGTTACGTTACGTTACGCTCCGCTCACGATACGCGCTCACTTTTCTCTTAACTTTTTCCGGTCACTTGTGGGACCATTTTCTGAACGTGAATGTGAATTCGCTGCAAGGAAGGGGCGGTGCTTAATAGGAATTTTAGATAGTATCAAACTAAGACGAAATACGTTATGTATTAGTTATTAGTATAAAGTACAAAGAAAATAAGTGTAGTTTATTTCGTAATTCGGTGGTATATTATGGAAAACTAATGATATGTGATTAGTGAAAGCCATTTTACTTTAGTTATATTCTGCTCATTGAAAAATTCTTTAATATGCTGTTTACAAAATTCAACATTTGACATCAATAAACATGAAGTAAAATGTGTTTAACAAACACAGTGTATTGCAAGTTATTGTATGTATATTTGTATATAAATACGTATGTATGTGTAAAGGTAAAAATAAAATTTTGTTAATATGAAATTCAGTGCGAGATTCTTTGTATAAATTAATGTTTTAAATATAATTCTTTGTATAAATAAATGTTTTAAATTGTTACTATTATTTCATCCTTCTTCCTACTATACGAATGAATATTCACATTAAAATTATTTTACAACTCAAAGTCGTTGTCACGTAAAACTTTCGCCCGTATACCGACTTTACAGGCAACCAATTTTTTTTTTATCATACGGATGATTTTGTATTTTCAAAGTTTCGGGGGGGGGGGCTTCAGCCCCCTTAGCCCCCTCCCTGACTACGTGCCTGAATTCAAACTCAAGTAGTGCCAGATTTACGACAGGGCATTCGGGGCACTGGCTCAGTGCCCCTGATTTTCAGTGCCCCCCACAGACACTTTTTCTCTAGGAGGGACACCTGAAACTCCAGGGGGGGGAGACATTATCGAGTACATAAGGGGGGGAATTGCACATTTTGACCATTGAAAACCCAAAAATTTAAAATTTCCGGGGGAGATATTTCATTGTTCCTGGGGGGGGGGGGGATGAATCTTGATGGGATGATCCCCCCGGGCCACACCCTGGATTCAAAACTAATTATCCATAACCTGATATAGTTTTAATATTTAATGAAATTTTACATTTTATTCTACATTCTAGTATGTTCTTACTGTATTTTTACAACATTGTGTATTTTGTCTGAAAAATCCATTTATTACTCTATTATAGTGAATACGTTCATTTATCTTTATAACTTAAAAAGTACAGTAGAACCCCGCTAATTCGGACTCCGTTAATCCGGATCTCCGAATAACCCGGATCAGTCTAGTCAGTTATTATTTTTTTTCAAAGTTTTGGAAGCGATCGGCAAAAATTCGATAACATTAATTCATTTAATTTTCGTACTCTGAATTAAAAAAGTCGTTTCTGAAATATTTTCGGAAGAATACCTTAATCTTTTTCATATAAACTCTTTGATGTTACTTTTCAGAGAAAAATCATGCATCACTTAAGGTTTCCAAGCAGGTTGCTGAGAGTACTCTCCGAAAGTCGTGGACGAATTTATGGCCAAAATGTGATTTCTTGAATAACAAGCAAGCTTGAAACAGAAGGAAAAATAGGCGAGGATGAAAGGGAAATTACACCTGAAGATTTTCCAAGTTTGTTTAAAAAAAAAAAAAAAAAAAAAAAAAAAAAAAAAAAAAACTGATGGTTCTGAGATGTTGATATCACTGACATTAGCAATTGAATGAAGCAATAAATAATGAAGCTTACGCCTCAGTTACAGATGATGAAATAATCACTTTATTTACAAATGAAGAAGTTGAAAATGAAGATGATTCAGACTAAAACACTATTATCAATGATGATCAACCAAAAGTTATTAGCTATAATGAAGTAACAAATCATTTACCACAATTAATGATTTATTTTGAACATCAGGATCAGGTGGCGACTACACCCAATAAACTAACTATGCTCAAGCGGATGCGTGACCGTGCGGTCCGCAAAAATTATACAAAAGCAGCACAGCAGAAGATTTTATAATTACAAAATAAACATTTTTACTTTCTGTAAATATTCAGTATATTTAACATAAAGGTGATTTTCTGTAAGTAGGTCTTATTTCATTTTTCTCTCATTCTCCGGATAATCCGGATTGGGTCTAGTCCCAATTAATCCGAATTATTGGGGTTTTGCTGTATATTGTATTTTTAATTCTTGTTTAATGCTTTTCTAGTTATCATTAGATTATTTGAGTGTCGTTGAGCGTAGCTTGCAGGCTGTAGAGCCTCCTAATATTTTAAATAATTGTAGCTTACAAGGAAGGTCTCCATACGAGCATACTCCGAAAAATCTGAGAAAATTACAGAATATTCTTCTCATGTGGATATATATGTTTGTAAAAAATTTTTTTGGCGGAACACCGATAGAACGTTCGTAAAAAAAATAATGAACATTTCTTTTATTTGACGATTTATCATCGGTTGGCGACAAAATAAAATTTCAAAAAATACTTTTTTTATGTCAAATTATTTTTAAGGTAAAACAGTTTCATCTTGAACTTGTTTAAAGAAATTTTATTTATATAACAATAATTTTGTCAGAATTAACTATAGTAATTAATTAGTTATTAGTAAAGTAATTAGTAATTAATTAGTTTGTTTTAACTATATTTTTGTCAAAATGTATTTAGAATGAAAATTAACTGTGAAGTTTTATGAATTAAAACAAAATTTAAATTAATTAAAATTACTTCAATCTCAAAATTAACTCCAATTTAATTGAGCTCTGTAGATTCAATTTTGTTGCTATGGAAACAAAAACTTCTCCGACATTGAAATGCATTACTGCAATCATTCTTCATCTAGCCTTTATTTTGTCATACGTTTAAATCCTTCTATAGTAAAAAAAAACTAGCCTTAAAAGGAATGACTCCTGGAATGATGCTGATGTGGAAGATTTCCGGAACTAACGAATCCGGGTTGTCCACTCCTTCCATGAGTCGAATAGACCAATCAGGAAAGGGCTCCGTCTATGCATCGCCGTATGGGTTACCATAAAGAGAGGATAGGTTACCATCGCCAACAATCGCCAAGTTTGTCACCAACTTGGCGATATATCGCCAAATTTGGCGCCAAAATTAGTTGTCAAAAGTGACGCCAACTTGGCGATAACTGTAATATTTCGCCAAATTTTTTAATTTCTTTGCAACATCAGTCGTTTGATACATCATTTGAGAGGTTTGCAACTGCTTATTCATATAATGGATCTCTTGTGTGTTATCCCCCATTCTGCTCCCTAGGGGAGACACATTTTTAATTTCTTTACAACACCAGTCGTGTTACACAAGATTTGAAAGGTCTGCAACTGCTTATTCATATTATGGATGTCTTGTGTGTCACCCCCACACTCTGCTCTCCCCAGGGGGTCACATTTTTAATTTCTTTACAACACCAATTGTGTGACACATTATTTGAGAGGTCTGCAACTGCTTATTCATATTATGGATATCTTGTGTGTAACCCCCACCCCCTCTGCCCTCAGAGGGGGCGCATTTTGTAATTTCTTTATAACACCAATTGTGTGACACATCATTTGAAAGGTCTGCAACTGTTTATTCATTTTATGGATGTCTTGTGTGTCACCCCCACTCTGCCCCCAGAGGGGCACATTTTTAATTTATTTACAACACCAGTCATCTGACATATCATTTGAGAGGTCTGCAGCTGCTTATTCATATTATGGATGTCTTTTGTGTCTCCTCCCACTCTGCCCCCCCAGGGGGCACATTTTTAGTTTCTTTACAACACCAGTCATGTGACACATCATTTGAAAGGTCTGCAACTGCTTATTCATACCATGGGGTATTGGCGAGCGCAGCAAGCAGGGGTAGCCAATAATTCGGAATCGCGAAGCGATTACGCGGGGGGTTGACGAGCATAGCGAGCAGGGGGGCGGGGCCCCCTAGTATATGAAAAAATACTTTTCAATATGAAAGTATTTTTTATATAAGAAATTATTTTTATAGTGAAAAAATTAAATAACTGTAGCAAAAGCAATAGAAATATGTAATATAAAATACATCTATATATCAAAGTCCCTCGTTCTTCAAATTTAAATTCATTAAATATTATTTACACGTATTCTAAAATTTAATTGACAAGAAATTTTCAGGCGCATTAAAATCGTTTGCTTTTAGCGAGGGAAAATGCTGCTCGCCAAATCGCGTGACACTTTTGTCTTTTCGTGCCGAATACTCGAAAGTATTTTATTTTTTTACAGAGTTTCTTCTGTAATTCCGCCACTAAATTTGACTGATCTTTTATTACATAGATGAGTAGTTTAATCAGTATTATTTTCAAAAAATTCTGAGTATGCCCAGTATGGAGACCTTCCTTGTTAGTATTGTAGAAAATTTATTGTTAGTTGTTTCATACTTCATCATTCGAGATATGTAAATTGGCATAAGAAAAGATAATTAGCACCACATAGTTTAATATAAACATCTACTCATTTAAATTTCATAATTATGAAATAGCTATTTAAAAGTAAGTTATTGATTATCAGGTTTAATTTTTGAAGGGATAGTTTAAAGTTACGAATGGTTATTTTAGTAACTATCTTTTTTCATTTTTTAGTCAATCTGCCTGTAAGTGCAAAGGTGCAAAGAGACCCCCGTAAGCATCTGTGTCCAGGGTCCCCAAATTTGTAAATCGGTCCCTAAACTCAAGCATGTATTTATATACATAAATATTATTTTTTGTATAAACAGGGCTGAATCTCGGGATGCGAGGATTTTCCGCCATTATCAACTTTTCATAAAACATTTATTATTTTCCTCTTTAATTTTTTTAATTCGATTTACACAAGACCATTTTATAAAACATTTCATAAAAGTAGTTTAGTTAATTCCGTGGGTTGGTTTTGGTATTATGACATCTTTCTAAACATTCAATTTTACACACAAAATACACCTGAAATTTCAAGTCTCTATCTCAATTTGTTTGGGAGATAAGGCATTTACAGACACATAAACGGACGGACGGTAATTTTTTTTTTTTCTAAACATATGTTTTTTGAAATCTCCAGTGTGTGAAAAGTGTAAATCAGTCATTTATTTTGTTTCAATTTTCAAAACAATTGCAAGATTTACCCTATACTACGTATGATGGGTAAGTAATAATCACCCAGTGTCAAAATATATAAGAATATTGACACGCCACGGCGGGTATTTTATACAATCATAATTAGCCTTTTACAAGATAATGTTGTCAGATGGAATAAGTCATTTTAAAATTAAATTTTGCTTACTGACAGAAAATTTGTACATAAAACTGAAAGTTGCCATGAATTTTGGGGCTGAAATTACGTTTTAGATAAAATAAGTAAAAATGTATGTGTGTGTAAAGTAACTAGTTGTTGGGGGCCACCGGTAATACTTGCATGGGGGTAATACTTACCCATCATGGATATACATAATATAATGTATGAAAATAAAACATGAATAAACTATTTTAAATTGCATTGCAACTCCAAAACAAAATTTAAACGTATATTTAAATACTTTTAACATACATAGTAATGCTCTATTAATGAATTGCTGATAAACCAATTTAGACAAATTATATAAAACACCAAACTACTCAAGTAGTACCGAATCGCGTAAAAGAAACATCCTTATAAATCCAAAAATAATAATCATATTAACTAACAGTTTAGTGCGTCGGATTAAGCGTCTCATTTCCAATTAAAATAGATCTTTCAACTGAAATTTGAATGAAATACAGGCTTATGGAAAATCGAAGAAGGTGGAAATCATGATTACAAATGTCTCGGCAACTAATAATCCGATCAACTTAGTTCTTTATGCAAAATTTCTTGCCTTTTACGTCCATTCCTTATAATAAAAAAATTTGAAAATTTTCATGTACCGTTCATCAAAGCGAATTTTTCGAGAGTCCGAAAGAAATAGTTCCAGATGATCGAGTTTACTAATATTAAATAGGCTTCGTCCCATTATTATATAGTAAGTACATGCAAAATTTCAAGTCTCTATCTCAATTTGTTCGCGAGGTAGAGCGTTTACAGACACACGGGCAGATATTTTTTTTCTAAAAGTATGTTTTTCGGAATCTCCAGTGCCTGAGACGTATAAATCCTTTAATTTTTTTTTAATCGATTTTCAAAACGATTGCAAGACTTGCCCTATAGTACGTATGATGGGTAAGTAAAAATTAAAAACAAGCCTTTATACAATTTAAAAATTCGTATAAAATTGAAAACTATCTAATACTTCTACTTTAAAAGGAATTCTACATTAAAGTTTCACTAAGAAGAAATGAAAAAAAAAAAAAAAAAAACTGTAATTTTCATTTATTAGACTTTACGGTCTCACCTGGGAACCTTTATAGAAAAAAAATTGCAGGAGATTATTGAATGAGTTGACTAATTTTGCCAAAAAATATCAATTACTGCATTTTTGGAAGAAGTGTGTAATTTTTAACAACACTTTTTGCACAATCCTTTTTCTGACGCAACACATTCACAAGACAATCAAAAACTATTTGAGCTGGGAGTGTTAACTTCTTCGTTCATTCAGAGTTTCCCCCAAGTTTAAAAAAGGGCAGGGCGCTACTGCTCTGAAAAGGGCACTTTTTACATTTTTCAGGGCACTTTTTCGTTTTTAAGGGCATTTTTATAGAGTTGAATCTAGAATCTAGCGGATCAAAAAGTCGTGAAAGAACAGAAATTTCATCAAAAAATTAAAAAAAAAGATAAACTTTGTAAAAAAAAATCGCGAAAAAACGTCAAATTTCTTTAAAAAAATCGCGGAAAAAAGGCAAATTTTATTAAAAGATCGCATATACAGAAGTTTTTACTAAAAGATCGCAAAAAAGGCATATTTTGCTAAAAAATCGCGAAAAACGACAAATCTCGTGAAAATATCGCGAAAAAACGGAACTTTTCACAGAATTTTCCGTTTTATTGTGATTTTTGGACGAAATTTGCCGTTTTTTTGCAAATCTTTTGACGAAATCTACCGCTTTATCGCTAGTTTTTGACGAAAGTTGCCGTTTTTTGCGACTCATCCGACAAAGTTTTCCGTTTTATTGTGATTTTTGGAAGAAATTTGTCGTTTTTCCACGATCTTTTGAGGAAATCTCACGTTTTGAGAATTTTTGTGACGAAATTAGCCATTTTTAACGGAACTTGCCATTTTTTTAGCGGTTTTTTTGCGCTCCGTCGCCGATTTTTTGCTTAATTTACGCGCTCGTTCGGATCATCGCTGGAGGGCTGTGTTTTTTCAAACGTGGGCAAGAAGGGCGCTATTTTCTTGAATGAATGACAAGAGGGGCGCTAGTTTTTGGATGAGGAGCAAGAGGGGCGCTATTTTTTAAACTAAAGGGCAGGAAGGGCGGAGCGCCCCCATGAAGCTTTCTGGGGGAAACTCTGGTTCATTTACTGTTCTAAAAGTATTTCACAAATTTGCAGTGCATTTAAAGTCCAATGGTTTCACTTGGGAACATTTTCAAGTAGATTGTCTCTAATAAATCCATATTTTGTTTAATGAGAGAAAAAAAAATGTAGAATATGTAGCCCAAAATTAATTGCCAAAACGTCAGTGAAGGCTTACTTTGGAGACACGGAATTTTTGTGTCTGTCTGTCTGTCAGTTTGTCAGTCTGTCTGCTCCGCGATAACTACCGCAAAAAACATCCGATTGGCTTGAAATTAAGTGGGTATGTTAGTGAGGCACTGGGATTAAGCTGTATAGTTTTTTGTAAGATTTGATTCATTCGTTCGGAAAATATAGAATATTTTATTTTGCGCAATAATGCTTTTCTATGGCAAATCCAATGATTTTTATTTTTTATTTATTTTTTTCTTGAGAGAAAATGTCACATTTCATTAATGGAATTCAATGATAAATGGATACTGAAATTTACCAGTTAAATTATTCGTATTGTTTTGAAATTTTGTCTACACATTTGTCAGACTTTTTAAATTATTACTGTAAATTTTGGAGATTTTTTATAACTGTGTTCCAATAATATAAACTAATTTGTTTTAGAGATTTACTTATTTCAAATGTATTTATTACATTTTCTTTATTTTCTCTTAATGGTTGCTAAGCAACCATGCATCATAATCCTTATTTTTATAATATTATAGATTTGAATGCGTGTACGAAAATTTAAATGAAGTCAACGTCAAACTGATGAATTAATGTGTTTATATCTTTGTGTATAACTATAACATAGACCAGAAAAGAACATAGGCTATGTTTTATTAATTTTATTCACATATTTTCCTTAATAATTCAAAATGTCCTTCTTTTTCCTGCAGAATCAATAGCGATTTTTTAGATAAAATGTAACCAATTTCCTTTATCGTTGCCAAAAAAAAAAAAAAATCAAAATATGGAATAATTTTTCAACGGCAATAAGTTTCAATTGAGCAATTTCCATTCGAAAAATTAAACTAAGAAAAAATAAATATGACGTCAGAATTAAAATAAAAGTATAGTACTTTGTTAAATATTAAACACGGAAATTTGTTTCGTTAATAAGAATTTTTCTTACAAAAATGGGGGCATAATTAGAAGTAAAAGAAATAAGAAATAATTATTTTTTAACAATTATTTCACCTGATAAAATTTGACGTCATAATTGAAATGAAACAGGTATTTTACAGTAGTCGTAAAATATATTAGAAACATGGATAGCAATAACTCATGAATAATGATGCCATTGCCGAAACTTCAGTGAAGGCTTATTTTGACGACACAAAATTTATTGTTTTCCGCCTGTCAGTCTGTTCTGTCTGTCTGTCCGCGATAACTGCCACAAAATGCAATCAAAACATCTTTTTTTCGGAAACAAAATTGTAAAACCCTAGATTACTGAGTTTACACTTTCAAAAGTTCCTGATACATCAGATTAAGTGTTTGTGGTGGGCAGGTATGTAGTGGTGGGCAGGTATGTAGTGGTGGGCAGGTATGTAGTGGTGGGCAGGTATGTGTATTTCTTCAGGGGGGGGGGGGCGGAGCCCCCCTGAAGAAATCTACTATGTTATAATAAAAAAACAAAAATAATAGATCATGAAAATTTCAGAATATCCTAACATAACTAAATCTTTAATTTAACGCTTTTGATGGCTGAAAACTTCTTATTCTTATTTTATTCTTAGAAATAATTACGTAATTTGAAATTTTTAAATTACAGTTTCCAGGAAGTTGAATATTACCCAAGGTGTTTTTTTTTTAAAACATGATGTGCAAAGCTGACGTTGAGGCTGCTGATCTGCAGATTTACTAGTTTTAAATGTTTTATTGTATAAGATTAAGAAATTTGTACATCACTGTAGGACAAAGGATTACATTCAAAGAGAATTTTCGACTAAGAAATGGCTTTTCACACAATTTCCAGATACATATTGATATTATAAATATAAATATTATTATTATACTGAATATTACAGATATTATGCATAATATCTTCCCGCGGAAATATGGTGATGCTGCAAATCATAAATACTTTTTTATGCGCATCTCAAATAATTGTATAAATTTGGATTAATGATTACGTGCCACTTAAAATGTCACTGGGCCACATGCGGCTCGAGGGCCGCATGTTGAATATGGCTGATCTAAATAATTTACTGGAAAATAACTGCTTATCTAAGAAGAGAAAGATAAATTTAAAAAATAAGCATGATTTGACTCATTCATTAAATTATTCTGTTTTGTTATAACTTTAATAACGGTAAAACATAAAAGAAAGAACATATTTTATAATAGCCTTTAAATACATTTTAGAGACACTGAGAAAATAATTAAAAATAGCTAAATAATTAATAATAGATTTTTTAAAGAAAATTAAAACAACTATATGTGATATGACATTACAATTACATTTTTTTTTAACCATGTATTTTAAGTAACTGTTGTAATACTATTTTGTGATGTTTTGTTTTAAAAATTTTAATTAATTTCTTTTAAATTTATGAAATTTCTATTTTTTATAAATGTATTGAAAATAAAAAATGTATTTTTCAGAATACCTGTTTTTTCTCAACATCAGAAGTGCCATTGTCCCAACTTAAAAACTCATAACTAAAAAAAAAAAGTGCCTCTGCATTTTGTTAATTTAAAACTAAATCATTTGGGCAAAATATTATTTTATATATAACTCGGAATAAATTGGTCCAGGTTTTTTCTTTTCCTAATAACTTTTTTTTTTTTTCATCATGTCTCTTCTAGCATAGTCTTTTCTGTCGGGATGAATGACAATTTTGTTATCCAGTTTTAGACGCCTGATAAAAGTTGCTATTTTTAATCGATGTTTTGTCAGTTATTATAAATGTATAGCGGTATTCCACGAACATCGTTTTTGCTTTTATTGTTCGTACTCTATTTTTAAGTATCGCATACTTTTAATTTTTTATATCATCGAATAGAAAATATAAAACAGAACTTTCGAATAATAATTTTTTTTTAAATTTTAGCTCTATATTTCGAGACGTTTAATGACTTTAAAAATAAGTTTGAAGCTTTTTTTCTTTTTCTTTAATTTATCTTAAAACTCCCACACTCCCTCTTTTTTTTTTTTTTTTTTTTTTTTTTTTGCTACAATATATGTAAAAAAACCAGTGGCAGATTTACCAAAAATAGCAATTCATTGCCCAGAACAAATAAAAAAGAAAAAAGAAAACAGATTAACAATATGATTATGCTTTGGTGCTAAACAGAAATCTGTCATCGAAAAGAAAAATTTCTCTTTTACGTTGCAAATCAAGAACTTCTCAGTGAGTAACTCTTGCGTCATATCACTGCACGCTAAAAAATAAATGCGTAATTTTACAAATTAAAACGGTATACTGATGATATGAAAACGATATGTGTGAAGTGATGCGTAAATTGCCAAATACAATCCTGCTGTGTCCATTTAAAAATACATGTCGTCTTGTGTTTTTCGATGCCAACATTAAGCTGCATAAATATGTAAAACCTCATGACTCTGAAATACACAGCTTAACTGCTAAATTACACTGAGTACATATATATCAGTGCAATATACAAAAATGATGGACTTTGTGCACATAATACATAACCTTAGAATTGAGGAAGTAAATTTTGAACGGAATATTTTTACAGTCGAAAAACAAATTTGCATGAAGAATAAATTCATGTGCTTGTTTGTGTTGGTTCTCTTTCAAGCAGATTTGTTTTAAGACCACAAAATAATTTATCTTTAATTTACAAAAAGCAAGATCGTCTCAGACTCTATTTACTGTTTAAAATATCTCTGTTAGAGTTATTTTGAAGTTCTGAAATTGTATGCACAATTTATTCACATAACCTGTACCTAAATAAATGCATTGTAAAGTAAAATTTCGTTAATATACAGAAATTGTGATGCCAATACTCTTTCCTTATTTTGTCGGATTTTTCTTTTTATCAGTTTCAGTCATAATTTTTCAAAAATACATCTGCATCAAGCGGAGAAATTCTCTATTTAATTCAGTCTAATAAACAAGTAATAATAACCGACACGTGATATGAACAGAGGAACTGCAACTTTCAGAAACACCATCTTGACCATTCAGCGGTTGTTATATAACACAAGACAAGTTTTGAAAAATCGATTTTTATTGTGTTTCCACATATGTAGACATATTTCCATCTAATATTCTTACAGATAATTATGTGTAATATTCAGTTTTTACATGTATAGCTGTCTAAAATGCGCCCGCATATTTCTGTGTAATATTCTGTTCATATATCTGTGTAATATTCTTATACATATTTTGGTGTAATATGCAAAATAGAAAGATATTTATGTAATACGTAAAATTTGTAAATTTACATTAACACACTAATTCGGGTAAATCTATACAATTTTCCACATTTGCACATTTGTTTGGGATTTTGAAAAGCCAATAAACACACATAAATATACAGGTAAAGGTTAACGATAAATGTGTAAATTTGATGACAAAAGAATAATTTTACAAATTTACACGTATTCATAAGTGACTAATTTACAATACAGTAATCCCTAAAAATTCGCTTGGCTTACATTCCTGAAAACATTCGCGAATGTTGAGACTATCTTTTCGTACGTATAAGGGGTTTGGTTCTAATTATAATGGAAAAGAGCAATTTAAATATAAAAAATACATTTATTAAGCATCATACATAAAAAGGACATGCTTTAAATAAATTTGAATAATTATAAAAATATTGAACAAAATTTATTCTTAATCATAAATCTGTCCAATTTTTTTTTATATATATTTCAATGCAATATGCAAAATACACAGATATTTGTGCAATACGTAAAATTTGTAAATTTACATTCACCCATTCGGGCAAATCTATACATTTACTCATTTGTTTGAGTATTTGAAGGGATAACAAATTACACACATCCATTAAGCCGATAGACACACATAAATACAGGTGAAGGTTTAGATAAATGTGTAAATTTGATGACAAAAGTATAATTTTACAAATTTACACATATCATTGACTAATTTACAATAAAGTAATCCCCTAAAAATTCGCGTGGCTTAGGTTCCCGAAAACACTCGCGAATGTTGAGACTATCTTTTCGTATGTAATAAGGGGTTTGGTTCTAATTTTAATGGAAAAGAGCAATTTAAATTCAAAAAATGTATTTATTAAGCACAATGCGTTCTGAGTTTTCGTGGTTTTCTTCGAACCTTGCGTAAATACGGGTTATGTTCCCTTAGAAAGACCCCCACGAAGGGCACTTCCCCCACGGGGCCTATATCCCTAGAGTAGATAATCGGCCGACACAAACCAAACCAAAATTAAGCACAATACATTAAAAGTTCATGCTTTAAATAAATTTGAATAATTATGAACATATAGTACAAAATTTATTTACTAGTGTATAGTGGAAAAATTTAGTGATTTGCGATTGTTTGACAGAGCAGATCTCATGTTTATGAATTTCCATGTAAGGAAAAGTTGCGGTCTTAATTTCCTTTTTAAATTTAAGACTCCTGATCAAGTAAAGAATCGAATTCTATTGCTTTTTCTGCAAATTGTTGTTGATGTTGTATAATTTTCCGACCATTTTTGCGGAAAATATTTCACCGGGAAGAGAAATTTGAAATTTTAGAAAATTGAAAAAAAATCTGCATTAAAAAAAAAAAAAATAAATAAATAAAGGAAATTTCTGATCTATATTTTCACTCAACACAGGGGCTGAAATATTCGATACTTGTGCCATATGGTTCTGTATAGTAGGTTATACAGTACATAAGAGTCCAGTGTCACATGAGTTTATAGAATTGGTAAAACAAAGTGAATTTACTTAAAAAAAAAAAAAAAAAATCGCAAGTAATTAAGGGGGAAAAATCGCGAATAACCAAGTTTAGTTTTCGCGAATGTTGAAATGTACCGCACATTTTATTTCGCGAATAATCAAAACTCACGAATGTTAAATCCGCGAATGATTACTGTACTTAATTTTAAAGTGTAGACCCGGATACTATGTACTTGTAACCCTATAACCCGAAAAGACTGGGGCATATCCTCTAATAAAATTAATATTAAATAAATTTAAATTGTTTTCACCATCATGAAATAAAAATGCATCATTTATTCTTAATAATAATTAAAAAAAGTTATTTTATGTATAATTTTTAGTTTTTCTTCTTTAAAAATAAATAAATAAATGTATTATAAATAGGAAGCGAGGAATCTATCCAAGCTATTTCTTTACTTCTTCCGCGGTATAAGCTTTCTAAGACAGTAAACATTAAGTTCGATGACCTTTGTTTCACTAACGTAAATATTTTGAAATATAACTTTCACTTTTATATCAAGTTTTATATAAGTATCGTAGAGGATTCAGACTGACCCTAGAATGAGTGTTATCACTTTCTCAAACGTGAAATGAGACCATTTTGAAAGTACTACTGTTGCGGAAGGGGGTCAGTGAACTGTTGAAGGTCAAATACCCTCGAAACAGAATTCCGAATTTTCGAAGCAGCTGGACGATTTTGTTCGCAGGAAATGTCTCTTGTATTATCCGATTCGTGCACGACAATTTTGTTTACATCATGTTTCTGCCAAAAAAACAGTGAAACATAAAAAAGCGAAATGATTCAAGTGAAAATGAATGCTAAAAGACGAAAAATCACATGAGAACGCATGAATTTAACGTGCAAATGATTTTCTATCGAATTCTCTATGATTTATTTCATGTTAGTTTAACGTATAAGTTTTCAGTAATAATAATAATAATAATAATAATAATAATAATAATAATAATAATAATAATAATAATGATTAATAATTTAACAAATTACAACGACTACTTGGAAAATGATATTTTCAAAGACTAAAATTCTAAACACTTATGAATAAATTCTATATTTAAATTAATAATAATAATAAACATCATTTTATGATGGTCATAACGAATTGTATATTATGTACGCCATGCATTAAACATTAATATTCCAAGACTAATCATAAAAAAAACACTGATTTATAGATGTACAATTTTAACTGTTTAAAATGTGCATTTTTATTTGATGGAGTTAATAAGACTGGCTTCTGAACGCCTTATATTACGTACAACATGGATTAAACATGAATATTCCTGAACCCATCATAATAAAATTTTAAATGATATTTCGTTTTTATAATTTTCGGAACTGAAAATTTTTGAACTTCTAAACATCGCACATTTTTAATTTTTACACCGTTGCATAGAGAAAAAATTGCAGTTTTAAATGAAATTTGTTTTAAATCTTTTTCACAATTTGTTTTCAAATTATTATTTTTTTTAAAGTTTTTATTATTATTATTATTATTATTATTATTATTATTATTATTATTATTATTATTATTATTATTATTATTATTATTATTATTATTATTATTATTATTATTTTATTTTTTTTGTCATTGGGCAACAGAAGTATTCCATTTTTGGACATTAAACATGGACCGGTCGGAAAACGAATGAGTTGCGGAATTCATCCAATGAAAAGATTTAGATATACTTCAGATTTCCCAATCCTCTACCAATTACAACAACTATTTTCCAAATAGTTAATAATTAAATTTAAACAGGCTTTTTTTTAACGTATTTAAAAATAGCAATACACTAACATGTTTCTAATTTGTATACGAACATTAATCATATTTTTCATACATACTAATTATATTTATAGAATTCATGTTTTATAAATGAACATTATTATTAAATTTCAAATTAATGGGTTGTTAATAAAGGAAAATTAACTTTTATGCCAGTTTCTTTTTAAAATATGGCAATAGGAAATATTTATATGTATATATATAGTAAATCTTACATTATTTTGCTGTAACAAATGTATATATATGCATATTTGATGCGGAAATAGATATATATATATATATATATATATATATATATATATATATATATATATATATATATATATATATATATATATATATATATATATATATGCCAGGAAATTAGCAACAATTTCTACAGATGGATTTCTTTACTTACTATCAAAATTTAATTCAATCTATCAACTTAAAAATAAGTTCTGAAAAAACGAAAACCCTGTATTATCATCCGGAACATATAACTTGTGCATACTTTGTCTAGCTCTAATTTTTCAGGGAGTAAATGAAAAATCAATCACTAAATTCCACATTTACATGCAGAAGTCAAAATGAGAAATACAAGTACAGTAGAACCTCGATTAACCGAGCTTCGACTAATCGAAGTTTCTGTTAACCGAGTCGATAACGAAGTTTGTCTTTGTAGGGTTTCATTCATCTGACAACAGAGTTTGCACACAAAAACTATATAAGTCAGAAAATTTAAATTTTGTGTATTTACAGCTGAATACATCTTGTCACATAAAAAGCATAAAATTTTAAAAAAGACTTATTTTATTTAAAATATATTTTTTTAAATATCACCAGTTCCTTCTTTGTTGTTGTTGTTTTCTTCTAATTGTTGCAAGCAAGTTTAACAAACATATTAAAATTAATATGTATGTAACGCAAATTAATCGATTAAATAAATGACTTATTTGTTTTTATTTCATCCCATTACATCCTATTTATCATCTATTTTGACACGCGAAGTGAAATATTTTTTTTTTAATTTATCAAATTCCTATTCATTTAAATTTTCTATTGACAGTTTTCGTTTTTTAATTTAATGATAAAGTGTTTTAAAGGAGATACTAACGGAACCCTCTGTGCGATCTGCGATCACATTTACCAGCTTGTTTTAATGTGTGTGAATGAGTTTTGTAAAGCACCACATATTTATAGTTCACTGTCCGTGCTACTGGCTCTAGTGGATTCAAGACTTTATTGTAGCTGTTCAAGCAACAACTCTGCCCTAAAATATTTGGAGTAAAGATGCGTTGTTACAACGACAGATTTTCTGCTACTCAAAAATTGGAGTGATTGGACAGCCAACAGCCACTCATAGAAAAATAAAATTTTTCAATGAAAGGTTATCAATTTCTTTTACAAAGTAATATAAATTTAACAAATTAATGTAATTAAATTAAGAAGAAAATCTTCATATTTGTTTTATTTTTGAAAATACATGTTTCAATTTTTAACTTAGTATAGTTAATTTTTTTTTTTAATTTGCTTCTTAAAATTTACTTCTAGTAGTTGATTTCCTTTTTAAATTTGCTAAACTGTGAAATATAACTACATATCTTTTTATTTTTATTATTTAAAGCATACGTTTCAGTGTTTTTTATTCTAAGATATTTTAAATTTGCGAGCAGAATGAATTTTTATACATAATCTTGATGAACTGCGATTTCCGATTTCCGAGGTACTAGCGGTCCCAATTAGCTCGAATAATCGAGGTTGCACTGTATATGCAATCAAGAATTATTTCGTGTTTTGATTATCTCTTCATAGAAAGTACGTAATAACTACTACATATGCGCTGAAATAAAATGAAATCAAATCAATAAATAATGTCAAATGGAACGAACATAAAATAAATAAAAAATATATTGTGCCATGAATAAATTAAGTTCAGCGACTAAAACCATTAAAATAAGAGCATACATTTATTTACGGCACCTTGTGCAGAAGACGGACTTTTATGAACATAAATACACGATACATTTACATGAATAAAAAATTTTATTCGATTGGTCGACTCGGAGCAGAGCTCCGGTCTAACTGCCCTGGTCTCTCTCATACATCGAAATCCTCTCAGAGGCCTTGGGTACTTCGTATCTATCTATCTGCATTATAATGGCGAAACATATCTCTGCGTAACGCATGCGTCATTTTGCGAATGGCATGCAATTTCGTTACTACAAAGTTTTACACATGTAAGCATCGCATATTTTCAGTTTTTACACTGTCGTCTAAAGAAAAAAAATGTACTTTTAAATGCATTTGGTTTGAAGAATGCATCGCAATTTATTTTTGAGATATTAATTTTTTTTTTTTTTTTTTTTTTTTTTTTATTTAGTACAATTTTGTAATCGTGGCACCAAATATACTCCATTTTCTCTTAACCCATTAGTGCCTAGCGTCCCTTTTTTAGAGACGCTTCAAAAGGTGCATGTAGCACTGTTTTTGACATCGGTAAAAAAGAACAACAATCTTTATTTTATTTAATTGAAACATTTTCGTAATTAATGAACTAAACTTAATTCTTTTAAAAATAGTGGTGCCAACCGAATAAAATTTGCGCAAAAGGGCGTGGTCACGAATGGGTTAAAATTGAAGAAAAAAAATTAAAATACAGTACTATGTCAGAAATATAGTCTGTTAAAAAATATTATGAATTTCTGTTTCATTTCGTTGTTATTCATCAGTGATTTTTAGTTTATTGCAAACATGCTTTACAAATGAGACAACACTTTCTCTTTACAAAAATATATTTTAAATAACATATTATTGTGACTTTTGTGTGTTTAAAACTTTCTCTTTATAAAAATGTATTTTAAATAACATATTATTGTGACTTTTGTGTATCTAATATTAATCAATGAAACAGTTCCTTAATATTTTCTTTCGTCGAATTCCGTCGGGTTTTTCCTCATGTATATAAAGGCCATTTCTTTGATCAATTGCTCTTTGAAGGGATGAAGAGGCCACATCAAGTGTCTGTGAGTTATGGTATTCGAACTGTCTAAGATTAAGTTCTTGGCCTAAAATATGATTTTCATTCTGTCAGATCAAGAGATCTGAAATGGAATTTATTTCAAGAATAATTGGGATGTTAATGCTTTTATTATACACAAAAATGTATCGGTCTTGTATCAGAAGGGGAATAATGGGATGTAACATCTGATCTGCCTTCTTTGACAGTGCGTTAAATGATTAAACTCAGATTGACCGAACAAGGAGAATTCGTCATCATATCATATCATATATATTATAAAGCAGAAGTTCTGAAACTTCCACACGAGTGTTTTCAAAACCTACCCGATGGATTTTTTTGCCGATTGTATCATTCGATAGGAAATATTTTTCCGAAGGTTTGTGATTCAAATTTATTGGGATAACTCTGATTTTTCGTATTAAATTTCGTATTTTTCAGTTATTTTTGACGAAAGGGTTGCCAGAAGCTGTTTTTGGCGAAAATTATAATTGCTAAAAGAATTAAAATGACTATATCTTTTAGAAATATTACAAATATCTTACAAATAATAGCAGAAAATAACTACTGATAATATTAATAATAATAAAGAACGACCGCTTAAATGAGGCGTAATATTATAAAAATATATTTATCTTGAATATGAAAAAAATATTTGTAATGCTTAAAAAATAAATTAACGCGAATTATAACAATTAGTTCAACTTTTGGCTACTTATCCCTGGCGTTAGAATAGAAACATGAATTTCAAAAATTGATTAAATGAATTTTGAATGATAGTTATTTCCCTTTTTATTATTTTCTTTCTCTTTTTTATCGAATTTCCGTATAATATAACTTACAGCAGAAAAAAGCAGATCTGATTATAAAAGACACTGTAAGTTGCGAGTTACATAATCGTTTCTATACTATTTTCATCTTGCTTTTGTCGCCAAAGAATGTGTTTTTAAGCCGAAAATGCACTACTGACTTAATGCCTGACATAGGTTCTTAATGGTCGCTATAATGTTTTTTTTTTTTTAAGTGAAGATAATTTTTAGAGTATATTTTAATATTTAATCGTAAATTATATAGATATGAGTATAACTCTTATTTCTTTTTGCAACTGTTTTTATTGTTAATTTAATTTTACTTGCGCCATTTCATCAATTTCACTTACAGGAAAAATTACAGTTTTAAAATTTAGAAACTGAAGAAGGGAAGATTATTCCGTCGATTAAAAATCTACCGTCAAATTCCAAGATTGAATGTCAATAATGGATGAACGTAACTGTTACATTCACTTGACATTAAGCATAATATAAATATTAATTATGTCATGAAGTGATTTTTAATTCGACATTTTATTTCTACTTTTATATATGCTCTGCTAATTTGTTTTTCGTTATTTAAATGAAAATTTATGCTAATCTATATAATCTGGCTAATAGTTTGGCGATTTTTATAATTTGGCGTAATTGGTCAACGGTATAAACAAGTAGTACTGAAGGAAAAATTTTGTAATTCAAAGGAAATTTATGCAATTATGCGTTATTACTACAGATAAATTCAACATTTTGAAATAAAAAATTCCCGCTGAATAAAATTTACAAGTCTTTTTTAATTAACCATTTCATATTTCTTCAATCAATATTTCGCTAATCTCTTTCGCGCAGGCTAAAAAAAAGTGTATTTTAAATATTTTGTTAGATAAAACGTAAATAACATTTTTCTGTTTTTTAAAAAAATATTTTTAAAATCTAATTCTACCATTAATTGTCTTACAGGACAAAATAGCAGAATTACTTTTAAAAATGATTTTATCTGTTAATTGTACTTTTGTCACCAAACACTGCGATTTTATGCCAAGAAGGCATAAGCCGGATCGATGTTCGCAATATCTAAATTCTCTCTCTCTCTTTTAAATGTGTGAGAGCATTTTTAGGATTTTTTTTTTTTTTTTTTTTTTTTTTTATTCGCATAATGTTTAAATTTTAGTATAAATGTCTTCCTCATCCAAACTGTAAAATAATTTAATTGAAACTTTTTAAAGTTTTGGCGCAGATGTCATGTACGCACCACATTCGCACGATTGCAACAAAATGGCGATTTTATGCCTCACATGGTAAACCGACTGTGGTTGTTTATTTATTAATAAACTACTTATTAACTTTAATTTTGTTTTTTAAAATATTATAAATCATTTTGTTCTATAGCTATTAATTAAACTTTTTTATTTATTATTTTTTTTCAAATAATAGAAATTAATTAAAAAATATTTATGAAATTGGTAATTAAAAACCAAGTTTTCTCCATATTGGCGCCAGAAAAAAATTGCGCCAATGTGGTGCATACATGACATGTGTGTCAAAGTTTTTTCACTACACATAAGTAGGGAAAATGCAGTATAAATACCCATTAAAGTTTTTTCCAAATATGGAAATTTTGTCACAGATTTGGTCATATGCTCATCGAGGTATCTCACTGGCGCAAAAATGGCATTTTTTGCCTTATATGGTAACCCAGCTATAGTTGTTTATCTGATGATAAGTTGTTTATTTACTTTCATTTTCTTTTTTGAAATGATATTTGTTGTTTTGTTCTGCAGTTACTTTTTTATTTATTGTTAATTGCTGTTTAAAATGGTAGAAAATAATAAAGTATATATAAATTTCTTTGGTATTCTAAAACGAGAATTTTGCCACATTGTAGTTGCAAAAAAATCGTGCTAAACCTATTGCGTATATGATGTCTGTGTAGGAATCGTTTGTGCAATATGAAAAAGTGTAAATTGGCTACTATTTGATTGTCACGTCAACCAATTTTGCCAAATCGTTCGCCAAATTATACAAATTTACATAATTTTATCTTAAATAACAAAGAGAAAATACTTAAATACGAAAGAGCAGATAATTTTGTTTTCATTTTTCGGAGGAAATTTTGCAATAATAAAGTAATTGCTGTAGTGAAAATTTTAATGTGTGTGTTTTTTTATCTTTGGCAACTTTCTGTAACGAAAAATGTTTATTTTTTTTCCTGCCATTGCTTTGTAAGAGCTGGTTTTGTCAAAGTCATGTTAAGGTGGTATTCAAATTTTTGAACCCTTCCCCCTTGAGCCGATTTTGCTCATTTGCAATTCCCACCGAGATATTAATCATCTCAATGTACTTGACGAGTTTGAAGATGATTGTTGCATAATTGTGCCTTTTATCGCGCGGACAAAATTTAATATATATATAAAGTTTTTAGATGAGAGTAGCTTTAGGTTCCTGGCTTCACATAATGAAAAGTTGTGAAGAAATTTTTCAGAAGTTGTACCGTGGTAACGACTGTAATACAGTCAAACCTCCATAACGGACACTCCTGAATAGCGGACACATCTATTTAACGGACAGTTTTCCAATCCCCACTCCCAAAACCAGAATTTTTGTATGCTTAACCTCTGAATAACGGACATTCCGAATAGCGGACACTTTATACAGCAATAAAGGGTGAAAAAGTACTTTTTAAAGAGAAAAAAAAAGGGGGGGGAAAATAACAAAAACGCCTCTGAATTTATCAGGACAATAAGGCACAAATTTTGAGATCACAGATAAATGTAGATAAACAGCTGGAGAAAATTCCTCCCCCCCCCTCCCCCACGTTCAGTACTAAATTTAGGGGATTCCCCGGGAGGAATATCTTCCAGAGTATTAAAATATCATCCAAGAATATTTTGAGATTTTATGCTTTTAGAGGTCAGAAAGTGCAATTCCCGTCCGGAAAACTACAATGCCCAATAACGTCACATTGAAAAACAAATTACATGTAATCGCAAGCAAAAGTAAAATTTTGTAAGATTTTTTTCACGAGAATATAATAAACAGTGGATTAAAGTGAGTACAATTTTAGCTCAATTTTATTGCTTAAAAAGTAATTTTAATTTCTGATTAATTATATAATAGAGGTTTTATAACAAATAAAAGTAAATTAATAAAACTTTAACCATTTCATAGCGATTTTTGAATCTTTGAGGTTTTCCCAATAGCGGACACCCCCGAATAGCGGACAATTTCTTCGTTCCCGAGGTGTCCGTTATTTAGAGGTTTTACTGTAATTAATATTCTTCAGGTAAGGGAAAATTTTAAATCCTGTTGCCATAATGGTCTCATTTCGCTTCCAAGTGTGCACTGTTAGTAATAAACTAAAATAGTTACTTCTAAATAGCTGGTTTTTGTCCAACATTTAAGATAATTTAATATCACAATGGTGTCTAAACCGTTTTCAGCAATGAGCAAGGTGCTGCTAGGGGTCCAAATTTTTTAAAATGCAAATTTAAATTCACCAGTTCGTTTCATCCACGGTTGATTTTGAAATATTGACCAGCGCAGCGGGCATAGCCTGCTAGTAATATAAATAAAACCTTCACAGATTCAGAGTAGAAAGAATAAATAAATAAAGGCGATATTTTGACCGAGGTTAAATGTAAGAAATAATCAAAAGATCACATTTCTACAATTTGCAACATAAAGACGTCAACCCCTGCGCGACGGGAGCATTTTACGAAATTTTTAATGTTTTGTCACCGCTTTTTAAAAACAGAAATTTGTGCCTCATTAAATCGAGAAAATGCTCCGACTAAATAAGTTAAATTTTACTGGTGGGGATAAACAAGGATTCTTAAGCCTTTTGGCGACATGTACAGGTATTGCTCGCCCCCAAAGGGTTAAGTGAGCTAGTTACTCTGCTTCGGAATTCTCCTCCATAATGTTAAGTCTATGGATATTTGATGCATTCGTAAATTTAAATTATTTCCTGTGGAAAATTTATATTTTTAACCCTTTTTACTTATCCATCATACATAGTATAGGGTAAGTCTTGCAATCGTTTTGAAAATCGAAAAAAATTTTTTGACGGATTTACACGTTTTAGACACTGGAGATTTCGAAAAACATATTTTTAGAAAAAAAAAATTTGCCGTCCGTCTGTCTGTCTGTCTGTAAACGCTCTATCTCACGAACAAATTGAGATAGAGACTTGAAATTTTGTATGAACTTAGTATGTAAGAATGGAACGAAGCCTATTGAATATCAGCAACCTCGATTATCCGGAACTATTTTTTCCGGATTCTCGAAAAATTCGTTCTGATGAAAGGCATATAAAAATTTTCGAATTTTTTTATTTTAAGGAATGCATGTAAAAGGCAATAAAAACACAAATTTTGCATAAAGAACGAAGTCGATCGGATTATTAGTTGTTGAGATATTTGTGATCCTGTTTTCCACATTCTTCGATCTTTCATGATCCTGTATTTCATTCAAATTTCAATTCAGAGGTATATTTTAATTGAAAATGAGACGCTTAATTTGACGCAGTAAACTGTTAGTTAATATGATTATTATTTTTGGAGTTATAAGGATGTTTCTTTTACGTAGTTTGGTACTTCTTGAGTAGTTTGGCGTTTTATATAATTTGTTGAAATTGGTGCATCAGCAATTCATTAATAGAGTATTACTATGTGTATTAACAACATTTAAATTTAGTTTTGGAATTGAAGTACATTGTATAAATAGTTTTCCCATATTTTATTTTCATATGCATATAAATGATGGGTAAGTATTACGGTGGCCTCCAACGACTAGTTTTCTGTGTATTCTTCTTAAAGGATGTTTCTTTTTTTCTTAGTCCTCAATGTATTTCTAAAATTTATGTTTAATTTAATATTTTATGTATTGAAAGCTGACGAACCGGGAGTGAAATTTTAATATTTTCTATAAAATAAAGTACATACTTTAGAAAAATTTTGAAAACCAAGAAAAATAGAGGCATCTAAAAGATGTCTCTATTTTTTCTATTCCTTTCAGCAGTATTACTCTACTCTGCAACACCCTATACATCAATGAATTTGAGCAAGTCTAAATAATTAATCTTTTTCTAATTTTCTTAGTTGATATGTCTGTCCGACGTTTATAATTTAGTTTAAATTCTTCATGCTATAAATATTCATTTACAATCTAATTAACCCTTTTTTTCTCTTTAAGTATGCGACAACTTTGGCCTTATTGCTGTAGAGATATATCTTCAGGAAGAACTTTTAAAGGGAAAGTGAAGCTAATAATATTATTGTTTCCATGCAAGAAGATCCTGAAAACACTGTACTGCCAGCACGCGCAGACTGTGATGATGAATTATCGTCTCTAATATCAAGGCAAATTACTTTTTCTCCACAACACTTACGCATAAAATTACTGCTATCAAGATTGTCTTATTATTTTAAAGGGCAAATTATATTCCTAATATGCCATTTCAAAAAAGAAAGTAAAAATATTTTTTTAATACGTTTAATTTCTTTTTTTATTTCACTAAAATTTTGTTACAATATTCTAATATTCAAAATAGCACATTTTAAATAAAATCTCATGCATATTATTAGGTTAAAGATACCAAGTTTTAACATAAAAAAAATCTTTTTGGGTTGAGAGATTATAAATTACTCATACCTTCATATTTATATGAGAAATATGAGGGTTCGCCACATAAATGATATATTTTGAATATTCTTTTTTCTTTTCTCCCTTTTCACAATCCTTGAAAAAAAGTTGGAATAGACACACACACATACACACACAAAAAAAGGGGAATGGGGGTTAGTGGAGAAAATAGACAAGTAGTATTGAACTTGCAAACATCTACCCAAGTTTTTCATTTCGAGAAGAGTATGTAGAGGTCTGCTCGGGCCCGGGCTTGGGCCGTGGCGGAATCGTTTCGAATTTTCTAACGGGCCGGGCCGGCAGATTTAGAATAGTTTTTTCAACGGGCCGGCAAAAAAATTGAACGGGCCGATAAAAAAAAATTTCGGTCCTGCCGGGCCGTTCTGAAGATTTGAGCAGAAACGATAAAATATGAGCTATTTTCAACGAAAATGGTTTTAACGAGAATAAGTATAAATGTGGCCATAGTAGTTTGACAGCATCAATATAAAAGTGCACAGTGTATCGGCATTGGAGAATTACATTATGTGTAACCCGTTTTAATATTTTTTTAGCTGACTCATGCCGGTCCGAGATCACGCTTGCATTATTTTTCTACATAGAGACTGGCTGGACCGGTACTAGACTTAATTATTGGCAGAAAACATGATTTGTAAAATTAGTAACAACGATAAAGAACTTATGTTAGCTTAGTCTTCGGATATATACTTCTTGATGATTTTTAAATTAATTTCTCAATAATGCAAAAGTTTGACACATTTTCTGATTAATTTTAAATTGTAAAAGTATAAAAGTGATAAGCCTAACTATTGAAGGGATTTGGAATCGAATAGCGTTTTTCATTTTTGGTAAATAAAATACTTGTATAACCTTGTTGAGATATAATAGTTTCTCAAATGATTGCAGGTTTTTCTCCCTTCCCTTGCTATTGCTTCCGGAAATTCTATTCAAAACGCTAATTATGACAGTATTTTATTTGTTTGCAGTATTCTTAAATTGCTTGTATCAAAAAATGGATAACGCCATTCGATTATACAGTTTCTGAATAAAGATATCTGCTAATCTTATGCGTTTCTGAGAAAAAAAAAATGAATTTAGAAATGTATCAGAAAGGAGCTTCTTTGAATTTAAGAATGAATTTGGATTTGAAATCTATAATAAAATAATAGAGAAATATATTTATAAATCTTCTTTTATTAAACAGCTTCAAAACTAACGATGTTAGCTTTCTTTCTTTTTTCTTTTATTCTAAGCCATATTAATTTTTTAATGAATCTTTATTCGAATTTTGAAAGCCTAAGAATCTAAGTAATCATTAATGTTGTTAATGTGTATTTGCTGTAAAATATACTGTAAAATCATTCCATAGGTATGTATGCAGTATTCTTTAAAGGAATCTTAGTTATATGATAAAATCTGATTTTTTTAGACATCGTAGAAATTGTAACGGGACAAAACGGGCCGGGCCGGGCCTGTTTTCGCTGATTTTTGTACGGGCGGGGCCGGGCCTAAAACATAAAAATTTAAACGGGCCGGGCCGGGCCCGGGCCGAACTTTTGAGTTTTACAACGGGCTGGACCGGTCCGAAATAACTTTCCTACGGGCCGGGCCGGGCCGGGCCCGGGCCTGGAAATTCCGGCCCGTGAAGACCTCTAACAGTATGCTATCCTAAGTGGAAAATTGGAAAAAAAAAATAAATAAATAAGCAACTGAATTTTATTTAATAATCTGCGTTCCATTTCCCATGTTATATTTTAAATTACCTAATATTACATTTAGTCTGTCTAACATCTACTGAACTTTTGCGCCACTTATCATCAATTTATTAGATATAAATCCATGGCACGTGTGTCAAGTCAACAGGACTTTTACTCCGCGCTTACATCAGTCAGTAATGGCATTTTGATTTCGACTTTTTCTTCATACCTTTTATAAAAATTGTCACTTTTCGATTTTCATAAATCAGTAAAGGTGTCCTTGACTTTCAACTTCTACCAGTGACATTCACTGAAAAGAGATTTTATTGATGATATCTATGAGTGAAATAAATGTAAAATAGAAAAAAAAATACTTTTAAACTTTTTTAATGCGTTCGTAATTATGTAAATACGTAGCACCTATGCTATAGTCGTCATTCAATACTTCCATCCGTCTGTCCGCGTATATCAAACTACACAACTGATTGCATATTTATTATACAGGATAACACAAACAATTTTGGAGAGATTACCAACAAGAAGTTTAAGAAAAAGCTTTAGATTAGGTAACACAAGGCTGCGATGGTTATGTTTTTTTAACTATTATGTATTTTTTATCACTTAATCTGAAAATTAACTGTAATTTTTAACCATGCACTGTAAAAAATTTTTGTAAAATTCCAGTAGATGTACCGTAAATTTCACGGTACTACTACCATTTTCACTCTTTACGGTATGAATACCGTATTTCTAAGTTATATTGAGCGTAAAAAAATAGATTTTGTTCCCTTTCGATTGAAAACGGTATTTACACAGTAAAATGATTGTTTCTCAGTAAAAACTCGGTATTTATGCCGTAAAATAATTATTTTTCAGTAAGATAAATGACATTCTAAACATTTTTGTAGCATTTCAATAGGTGTACCTAAATTTTACGGTGCTTCTACTGCTTTCATTCTTTACGATATGAGTACCGTATTTTTAAGGTATATTTGGAATAAAAAAAATCCAGTATCTATGCTATTTCGATTATAAACAGTATTTGTACCATAAAATAATGTTTTTTCATTAAAAACGCCATTTATACTGTAAAATACTTATATTTCAGTAAGGGAAAAAATGGTATTCTCGCCTCGGTGTACGGCAACCTATCAAATGATGTTCTTGCTGCTTAATGAGTGCAGATCTGAGGAGAGAAGGGGGGGGGGGTGTTCAGCCGGCAAATTGTTTGGAGGACCAAGAAGCTCAAAGGAGCCCAATAGTTACAATACACATTGTACATTATAATTTTTACGTATACCATAACGCAACAAAAAAAAAAGGAAAGGTCTATAATTACTTTTGTTAAATAGTATTAATATCTAATTAGTAGCTTTAAATTCAGGAAAATAAATAATTAATTTTATGAGAGGCGAACAAAATAGTCTTCAAAGTCGAGGAGGTATTATTAAAGATTCACATGCTTTTTATGTATCTTCAGAGTCTGTATAAGAGGGAAGGGGATGTGTGACTGATCCTGGGCACGTCATGGCTCTCGACGGCCTGGATAGATGTCGTTTTTCTAGTGTGAAATTTCAATCTAATGAATAAGTTCAACCAATCCTTAATTTTTATTGAAGAATTATAGCATTCGTAGACGTGAAACTCTAGGATTTTAAACTAGTGTGATTAATCAGTTATTCAAAGTCATGTAATTAAAATTATAATATTGTGTACCATTAAATATATACAGGGTGTTCTAAATTCATGGTACAAACTTTAATGGGCGATAGTATACATCAAGACAAAAAATATTAAATGGGAAACTAAGGGTCCCTAACGTCTTCCGAAGAAGATAGGCGCCATTAAAGTTTAGGATCCAAAAATTCAAATGATTATAAAAAACAGAAAAATTGGTCGATTTGTTTGCGGTTTTCACTAAAACTATTCTTTATGTTAGTATTGCCTTGAAAATAAATTATAAAGATAAATTTCAAAAAATGCCGATAGAGGGCGCTTCAGACTTTGGAGTATCGAACAACTATTTTTTACCGTTATTTTTTGCATTTCATTAAATTTTTTTAGATGCTTAGACATAAACGTAAATTTTGAGCTCAAAATCTAAATCGTTGGGATTGGTTAAACAGCGCAAACTGAACTGTGGGGGGAGGTTCAAATTCCAAATGGTTATTAAAAACGGAAAAATTGGTCAATTGATTTGCGATTTTCACTAAAATTATTCTTTATGTCAGTATTATCTTGAAAATAAATTATAAAGATAAAATTCAAAAACTGCCGATAGAGGGCGCTTTAGACTTTGGAGTAACGTACAACTATTTTTTACCGTTATTTTATGCATCTCATGAATTTTTTTAGAAGCTTAGACATAAACTTAAATTTTGAGATTAAAATCTGAATCGTTGGGATTGGTTAAGTAGCGCAAACTGAACTATGCTCAGTGGGGGTGTGGAGGTTCAAATTTCAAATGATTATAAAAAACGGAAAAATTGGTCGATTCGTTTGCCGCTTTCGCTAAAACTATTCTTTATGTCAATATTTCCTTGAAAATAAATTTTAAAGATTAATTTCAAAAAATACCGTTAGACGGCGCCTTAAACTTTAGAGTAACCAACAACTATTTTTAACCGTTATTTTTTGTATCTAATTAAATGCTTGTAAATGTTCAAAGTTAAATTTTCAGCTCAAAATCTACATCGTTGTGAGTAATTAAGTAGCGGAAAATTGAAATGTGTTCGAGGGGTGAGGAGGGTAACATTTCAACTCCTGGACACATTTCAGTTTGTGCTTCTTAACCTCTTCCATCGATTTAGAATTTGAACTCAAAATTTAAATCTAAGCATTTGCAAGCATTTAATTAGATACAAAAAATAACGGTTAAAAATAGTTGTTGGTTACTCTAAATTTTAAGGCGCCCTCTAATGGTATTTTTTGAAATTAATCTTTAAAATTTATTTTCAAGGAAATATTGACATAAAGAATAGTTTTAGCGAAAACGGCAAACGAATCGACCAATTTTTCCGTTTTTTAAAATCGTTTGAAATTTGAACATTCCCACCCCCATTGTACACAGTTCAGTTTGCGCTACTTAACCACTCCCAACGATTCAGATTTTCATCTCAAAATTTAAGTTTATGTCTAAGCTTCTGAAAAAAATATGAGATGCAAAAAATAGCGGTAAAAAAATAGTTGTACGTAACTCCAAAGTCTAAAGCGCCCTCTATCGGCATTTTTTGAATTTTATCTTTATAATTTATTTTCACAATAATACTGACATAAAGAATACTTTTGGTGAAAACTACAAATCAATTGACCAATTTTTCTGTTTTTTATAGTCATTTGAAATTTGAACCTCTCCCTACAGTTCAGTTTGCGCTACTTAACCACTCCCAGAGATTTAGATTTTGAGCTCAAAGTTCAAGTTTATGTCTAAGCTTCTAAAAAAATTAATGAGATGCAAAAAATAACGGTGAAAAATAGTTGTTCGTTACTTCAAAGTCTAAAGCGCCCTCTATCGACAATTTTTGAAATTTATCTTTATGATATATTTTCAAGACAATACTGACATAAAAAATAATTTTAGTGAAAACCGCAAACGAATCGACCAATTTTTCTGTTTTTTATAATCATTTGAATTTTTGGACCCTAAACTTTAATGGCGCCTATCTCCTTCGGAAGACGTTTGGGACCCTTAGTTTCCCATTTAATATTGTTTGTCTTGATGTGTACTATCACCCCTTAAAGTTTGTACTATGAATTTAGAAACACCCTGCATACCAGTGACATACGTTAAAAGGATTTATTCATCTTTGGCTCTTTGTGTTTCATTCAGTTCGATCTTTTTACCGGACGTGCGAGACAAAGAAGTATGTAACATTTTAATTATTTTTAAGTGAATGTAATTAGTATGCAAGTATTTTTATTACATTTTTAACTTGCATAAATTCTTAATAAAGTTCTTCTTAATAAAGGTCTTCTTTAATGTTATACAGGGTGGTCATAAAAAAAAAACTTTGCCGATATATGGAGCTCTAGCGGCCAGTCCGCTCAACCGATCGAGGTGAAATTTCAGATATAGCTATTCAGAGGTATGAGCTCTAGACTCTGTGAACGGCAACAAAATGGCGCCCACGGTTACGGTTATAGTTACAGAACCTCGAAAATTTCCAATGGCAACACCCATTTTTTTTTCATCGCAAAATGCTCAGCGCATGCGGAAACCCTAAAGTCAGTTGGAATCGTACGTGTATCGCAAGAAACAGACATGTTATGCACGCACAAAGAACCGTTCTGCGAATCCTCCCCCCCCATAGAAAAAACTCGATCGGAGGCGCAAAGAGGAAATTTTCATATGACACAGAGTCAGTACTCTAAACTTTCATTACAATACAGATCGGAGAAAATAAAACTTTTCTTTTGATTACACATTTTCCACATGGGTGCCATCACCATGCAATGTGTAATTGCTTGTGATGGCACCCATGTGGAAAATGTGTAATCAAAATAAAAGTTTTAGTTTCTCCGATCTATATTGTAATCAGAAATGAGCGTACTGACTCTATGTCATATGCAAATTTCCTCCTTGCGCCCCAATCGAGTTTTTCTATGGGGGGGGAGGATTCCCAGAACGGTTTTTTTGTGCGTGCATAACATGTCCGTTTCTTGCGATACACGTATGGTTCCAACGCTCTTTAGGGTTTTCGCATGCGCTGAGCATTTTGCGATGAAAAAATATGGGTGTTGCTATTGGAAAATTTCCAGTTTCTGTAACTATAACCGTAACCGTGAACGCCATTTTGTTGTCGTTCCCAGAATCTCGAGCTCATACCTCTGAATAGCTATATCTGAAATTTCATTTCGATCGGTTGAGCGGACTGGCCGCTAGAGCTCCGTATATCGGCAAAGTTTTTTTATGACCACCCTGTATATCTGTCTTATTAACTTATTTTAACTCTAAAAAAAATATTTTTTTTAAAGTATGACAAATAAGAAATTTGCCAGCTCAAAATTCATTGAAAAAAGCTAATAATACAATATTAAATATTTCCGTTCAAAGTTGAATTAATCTATGAAGCAAAATAAAGAAAAGCACCGAAATACGGTATTTCTTATTTTTCGAAAATTTCAAGCTGGGCAGCACGATCTGTTTTACCGTATCTTTTCTCCGTATTCAGCAACACAATTTCTTAACGTTTCTTACAATACTAATGCATCGAAAGCCGCATCGCTCAAATATTGAAGATTGGCGTCTAGTACGTTGCCTGCTTAAGAAAAATCGAAATGGTATAACGTATCGTGTGTGCGCAGATGGGGAAATTTTGGAGACTATAAATACCCCCCCCCCCCACCCGCGAATCACCCCCTTTCAAAATTTAGACAAAATTATCATAAAAGTAGAAAAAAATACATGCTTATTAGAAAAATATAATAAAATACCAAACAATCAGTTGGCTTAGATTTACGAATAATCCATCGGTAAAACTACAAACACCGGTCCCTTTTCCTCTACCAATCTCATAAATAACTGAAATTCAAAAATCTTTTTCGCATACGTTGTTGGAATTTTAACGACCTCAGACCACAATCTTGATGAGTTCATAGATTTAGTAATTAACAATCCTTTTGTTCTAATTTTTAAAAATGTGGTAAAGTTCAAAATCTCTAAAAATCTTAAATCAAAATTTTAGAACCAATCTCACTCGACGTACTGACAATAACGCTATTTCGCCATACGGCGCAGTGTTGAATTCAGACATTTTTCTTCGAGAGGGACTTCTGTGGCTCCGTGGGGGGGGGGGGGGGGACATTATAGAATACCGGGGGGAATGACACTTTTTCACCAGTGAAAACACAAAAACTATTTTTCTCAGGGGGGGGGGATGCATTTAATTTTTTAGGGGGGTGGGAGTTTACCCCGGGTCACCCCATGAATCCAACACTGATATGGCAAGACTGCTATTTTTGTTAATAGAAGGGTCTCTCGTTACTCGAACTTGCCCTCCGAACGAAGGGGGCGGGGGGAGACGTAGAAATTCTTATCAACAGAAAAAGTGGACAACATTTTTTCTCTTTTATTTATTAGAAAATACAACTGTATTTCAAATAAATTTCACATAAGGTTTCTCGATCCATGATTATACATATATGCATACACATATGAAGATGAATAGGAATGTCAAAAGTTGGGGTATACCATATTTTAGAATTAGATAATTTCATTATAATTTAGGGATTTTAATGATAGCTTTGTATTTTCGCGAAAATAGATAACAGAATAAGAAAAAAACGTAATGTACTATTTTGAACAAAAAACCATGTTACAAAGAAAGAGATAATTTTTATTGGGTTAAAAATGATATCGATATCAAAAAGCAAATCCCCCCTCCCCTTAGAGATATCTTATGATATCATGTGTCAGACAACCCCTCATTCCTAAAATGATAATGTTATATATGCACCTGATAAAAAAAGTATCATTCTTGTTTCTAGTAAACCATCGTAATTATTGACTAATCAAAACATTTTCCTTGAAAATGTCTAAATTAGAGGTAAGATAATGCAGCACATAAAAGTTATTTTCGACGGAAGTAATGGTGTTAGATTTTCGAGACCATAGCCTCCTTTACGGGTACTAGCATAAGTTTCAGTATTTGCCAACCAACCAATCTATGACGTCAAACTGTTTATGTCGTCAATGGAGGAACTTGCGATTCCACTTAATCAAACTAAAGTGAGTTATTGGGTTATATTTCATGTTTTCCTTTAACTTACATAGTTATATAATTAATTTGAACTATATCTATTTTAAATTTCTTTGTCTTAAAAGTATGTAATTCATTTGTTTGTCTACATTACCTAAGAATCACTTAGTTTATGAAAAATGCGCGTTGGATTAGATTTTGTTAAAAATAGGCAACTGACTTCTGTAAGTTTTAGAATATTTTCTATTCAACATTTCAACTATTTCTGTTTAAATTTAATCCTTTTTATTAGAATATTTGAATAGTATTAGTAATTTACATTTATCTTATTCAAAAGAAGGAATTCGACTTATTTCATTACTCCTTTTGCTAGCTTGTCCCGTTTCTCCCCTTATCTTATTTTATGTTAAACTGCTTATATAAACAACAGTGCTGCTTTTAAGTTTAGTTTAAATTATGGATAATATATAATATTAGGTTTACTAAATAGGGAAACTATTACAGCTACACGTAAACTAGTCATTAATATACAGCAAAAACATTAAATTATATGAAGCAAATTTATTTTTTTTAATAAACAATTTTTTATACAAATCTAAGTTTATGCTGATCATCAACTTTTTTCAACAGAAGATTTGGTTGTTCCATCTCGGTGGCGTAGCTAGGATGGGTGACACCTGGGGCAGATGTAAATTGTGTTACCCCCAGCCCCCATGGTGTCACCCCCGCCCGTGCCGATAAGTTATATTTTTCTTTCACAATTGTACGCTATTATAACAAATGACCACACCATTCCTCATTTACCTTTTGCTCTGCTTTAAGGAAAAAAAAAACAGAGGAGCGATTTTTTACTTAACCCATAATCCGCATAAATCAATGTGGTGTCTGTATCTAGAAGATTCTCTCTTTCTTTTAAAGTTTACTTTTGATACCCACTCGTTGGATAGGTTAGCTTTTGTTCCGTGGTGCATATATCTTATTTAAACACACCAGTCTGCATAAAATTTCGACTTCTCTAAGAAAATTAACTCGATTTCGTCGTTACGCTAGAAATTAATTTTATTTCAGAATTATTTTCGAAAATTGTATTAGATTATTATATATCTATTTGGAAATAAATATTGGGTGTTATCCGGGGCGAACCGCTCCCTCCGCCCCCAACTAGCTACATCACTGCGTCCATCTAGTATGTGATTGATGTTCATAATAATACGTAACGAGGAAAATTTTCTGTCCCATTCCATCCCATTCTTCCTTACTTACTAATATTGTAATAAATTTTAGTACTATTTATTACTAATACAGTGAAACCTCAAAATAAGGGACACTCCGAATAAGGGACACCTCTATTTAAGGGACAAAAATTGCGGTCCCAAAAATGTCCCTTATTTGGAGGTTTCACTGTATTAGAACTAGTACTAACTAATATGTCCCGTACTACTAATAACAATAATTAAAACTTGAAAACATAATATATTAACACACAAAAAAAATCATAAATCCCGATTTAAGTAAAAATAGTCCGATTTAAATAAAAAAATATATATATATTTTTAAAACCATGACTGTTTTACACATTAGTTGCCATTTAAAAGCGTGCTTATTCATGTACCGGGTGTCCAGTAAATGACTGACCCATTTTGAATGTTAACTATTTGAGATAAAAATGCGCGGCTTGCTGTATTGTTATTAGAATATAAATAAATTTTAAAATATGAACTTTGTTAATGTAATATAATAATATTTAAAATAATATCTCAGTCTCAAGACTGAGGAGGGCAAATGAGAAGGGGAAATGAGGGGGGGGATGGTTCAATCACAAATATTATTTTAAATCACTTTCCAACCAACGTACCCTATTTCTGAAGCTGATTCGAGAGTCGATTCAACATATAGATTCAGATTCGACAACATATAGATTCAGATCCAGCCGAAAATCTCATATTTATGAAAATTAGAGTCATGTCCAGGGTTGGCAAAGTGGGCCCAGCCCAGAAAAACCCACCCGGGTTTTTCTGGGCGGGTCCACCAACAAAAACCCACCTTGGTTTTTGTTAAAAATGGGTTTTTGCTAAAAATCATTTTTGAATCTGCAAATCCTCCTAATAGTATAAAACAAATTTTCCTTTTAAGCCCAAAACCTAGGTGGTTTCTTTTAGAAAATCACATTTAAATAAATAAATAAAAAGACAGTCATATTTGTGGTAATCAGGTGATAGTTTATTTCAGAATATTTATTTTTCAATTTATTTATTTTATAAAAATATATTTCAAATAAGTTACGTAGTGTGATACAAAATAATTATAATTGATCTTTTTAATAATTTACCTATCAAAATCACATTTATTTTAATTTTTATGGTAATATTTATAATTTTTTACTAATTGTTCACACTGCTCTGAGTCTTGTCTGTTCTGTAATTTAGACTATATTAATCCAAATGTAGAGAAAATTCTCTTGATGGAAGCAGAGCTAGATGGAACAGAATGCAAAGATTGGAAAAAACTACAAAAAACAGATAACTTGTTTTTCTTTTTCTGTGCTTTTCTTTTAAGAATTTTCCACCA
This sequence comes from Maratus speculifer, assembly GCA_964019185.1. Lineage (NCBI taxonomy): Eukaryota > Metazoa > Arthropoda > Arachnida > Araneae > Salticidae > Maratus > Maratus speculifer. Next base: position 42,382,050 of record OZ025290.1, read on the forward strand.
TTTTGAAGCTGAGAATCGTGACATAATACTTTCTGAGAAACCACTCTGAATGATACTGCATTATCCATTCATCAATTTCTTCTTCTTTTGTTAAATTAAGCCTTTCCCATCTAAACTTTGCATCCATTATATTAGCTAAAAAATGCTCGGCCTCGATGATCTGTTCGTAACATTTTAGCATAATTTCCTTGTGTTATTTCAATTCTTCTGATTCCATCGAATTTCTCCAAATCTTAACAGAACATGTCAGTGTGGTTGTATATTTTTGCTGCTCATTAAGAGCTGAAGATATAATTGTTAGCTGCTTTTTTTAAATTCAAACACTCCTTCCCTCAAATACTACCATTTTTTATTATTAATTTTTGTAAAAATCTTAAATTCTTGCTTGATCTGTTTTAAACTTTAAGATAGCTTAGCTTATAACTTACGATAAAAATTTATAAAAAAGAATGCTGTGTCAAATACTGCTATTTTCTTTAATAATTTCTGCAAAAATCTTAATTTCTTGCCTTAAAATGTCACTCCCTCGACTTATAGGTTTACAGATAGGTTTAACAGAGTTTTGTTCAAATATATTTTTGTTAAGAATATAGCGCACTACTTGGTAGTGTGTGCACAGTATACCTGCTACAAAGTGCTGTATGCAGCTGAAACCTAGTTTGAGATGTGTTCGACACATTTGCATATCAATTACATATTTATTTAAAAGGAGGATCCTTCTGTGCTTGCGCAGCATCCTCTACATGGTGTTGCAGGCAGCGAAGATATGGTTTGAAATGTGCATCTAAATTAGAGATTTGTTTAAAAGGAGGGGCCTAGTAGTGCATTCTTTCATCCTATTATGCAGTGGCATAGAGAGCGGGGATCCGGTTCGAAGTTTGTTTGCTTCGAGATTTACGTATAATAGGACATGCCCCGCTAGCAGGCAAAGCCAGTTAGTTTAAGTATCATATTTACTTATTATCATAACAGTTTTAATTATAGTTACTACTATTATAGTTACTACAAAAATAAAATTAATTATTCATTGTGGTAATTAAAATATATTTAAAAGTGATAAGAACTCACTTTTATCACTTAAAATAGTATTAAGTTAATTATAATAGTACTATTATTAATAGTAGTAATAATATTCGATAATAATATCAATAATAGTATTAATAATAATTAACATGAATTATTAATAGTATGAAAATTATTTTATATCAGTTAATAAACTTATTCTGATATTAGTTTTAAGTTTTCTATTGATATTAGTATTAATACTAATATCAGAATAGAATAAATTTATTAACTGATATTATAAATAATATTAATTAGTAATAAATAGATCACATGTATTTAAAAATGCAGCTTAATAAGTATATATTTAAATGAGTACACACATATATTATTAAATATACAGATGAACAACTAAAACACACAAAACCCAGAAAAACCCACAAATACCCAGAAAAACTCTCAAATACCCGGGTGGGTTGGGTTTTTGTACAAAAACCCGGATTTTTGCCAACCCTGGTCATGTCTGTATTCAAACAGCCTGTTATCGCCAGCGCAATATTTTTTTCCGAAATTTGAACTGCATTAACAATGTACATGTTTAAAAATTTATTGACTTTCTAATAACAATACCGCAAACCGCGCATTACTATCTCCAACCGTTTATTTGTTATTTAAGTTCAAAATGGGTCAGTTATTTACTGGACACCCGGTATATGCCATTCATAATACTGGTTTTAAAAAGAGTGAGAAATTGTGTTTATATTAAGACTTTCTTTGGTTTTAAATATTTCTAAAATATAAAATAAGACTTGTACATTAATTGCTCTGAAAAATAGAGTAATCGTCACGTTTAATTTTATTAAACACAGAAAAAAAGAGGGAAGGGGTGGATTTAATTCAACGTAATAAACCAATTCCTATGGCCCTTTTAAAATTCAGCTGGCATATTTCAATTCTGATTAGGAATCTCTGGCAGTTCATACCTACGTGTTATTATATAGCACTTATGTTTTCACTAGTTAGAAAAAGGGTTATTTATTAAATTCTAAGGCAATTAAATCTCTTTGAACTAGTGTTTGACTAAATAGTCGATCCGGTATTTTGTGATTCGGCATGTTATACGAATATAAGTGTCATTAAATTAATAAAAAAACTTAAAAATTTGTAACTTATAATTCAAATACTTCGCTGAATAAATGTGAATTACGGCCAATTTTGACCCCCTCCCCTACTCTCTAGAAAAAAAAAAAGCAGCCAGTTAAAGTCAAATTACTGGAGTAATATTTTTTTAATTTGTCTTTTTTGCATAAATAGAGAGTTTATTGAATCGGATTTTTGGTTTATTGAATCGGTCTTTGTGTTAAAGTTTTTTAATTGAGATGGTAAAAATAATGAAGTGACTGATTTTGTGAAGGGCCTATTATTAAATGATTTTTTTTAAATAGGCCCCAAATGTTGCTTTGAATGAGCCTGATTGCGTAACTTTACACTCAAAATTTCGAGTTTTACACATATAGATCCTAAACCGGGGATGCAAAAATTTACGCACCAGCGTTAGCGGTCACTCACCACTAAAATTTAATAGCATTCTAGCAAGAAATTAATACAAATTATTAGATGATACGGAACGAAATAAATTTATTATTGAGAACATAGGCGCAACTGGAGAGAAGAAACTGGCGCAAAGACTTTTGCACCCCTTTCATAAACCAAAGAGGTTTACCTTTCAATCCATATTTTATCACATTTTCTCAATATTAGAAGTTTTACGGGAAGTGTAAATCATAATTATCATCTATTTGACATCTTTTCGAAATCAGCCTGCGTAATTTAAGTGATAAATATTAATAACTGTAAAAAACATTGATTTACAGCATAACTATTTAGTTTCTTACAAGTCAAAACCTTGTGTGATATATATTTTTTTCAAATTTATTATTTAGAGAATTTAAAAAATATGGTTTTTATATTTTCGTTTTTTATGAAAATACATTTGCTTTTCGATAATGAGTAATTATAATATGACGGAAAAGGGAGGGGTCTTCATCTGTTATTTTATTTATTTATTTATTTTTCTTTTCATAGTCATTATCGCCCAAACTCTTCAAAATGTTTTGAAATTAAAACATGTTTTCACAGTTTTTGACAAGCATTCCAGAAGAAATATTGATATTTACTAATAAAATGGCTGGTAGGGTAAAATCCCCAGTAATTGGCATGCACCAGTGATTGGCACATCCTACAAACATGTCCTAAAATAAGATTTATATCCAGTCTTTTAAAAATGCAAGACCATATACCAGTTATATGCTCATTTATGCTAAATATTATAATTTTGATTTATGCTACTAGATGACAAAAATGCCTAGGAAAGAGAAACCATTATGGCTTGTATGAAATTAGCAATTATTGTTGCAAATGCTTCTTCTTTGGCTTAAGGAAGACATGCTTTTCAATTCATTAATATCTGATTTATAATATATTTTAAATTTTAATTGACAATAGTTTTGTTTGGTTAAAAAGGGTTACTTTAATTGTGTAAAAGTATTTTCGACATAAATATTTGGATTTCTGAATTAATGATAAGTGCCAATTAATGGTGCTTTAATTTTGCTAGTTCCAAGTAATTGGCACCTATTCCACTTACAAAGAATTCACAAGGAATTTGACATTAAACCGCTTATTTTGGAAGTACTTTTAAAGTTATAGACTAATTTTGTTTAACATTTGTTTTTATTTGAAAATATGAAATATTAACAGTAATTGGAATCCATTAAAGCTTCATATGACAATTACTGGGGACAGCTACAATCACTGGGTATTAATATAAGTATATTGTATTGTTTTAAAGTGTTCACATTTCAGACTATTATGCTAATTTCTTAGTCTCAAAAACCTGGAATATGGCATCTTCATCTATATTAAATTCATTTAAAGCGATTAAACCCAATTCAAAGTGTAAAGTCTTTTTGTAACATAAACTTGTGCCAATTACTGGATCACAAGGTGTCATACATTGGTGTTCTAGGTGCCAGTTACTGGTGATTTCAGCAATTTTTTATAAATATATTTTTAGAAAAATATTTTTTCAAATTTGTTTGCTTTTAGTGGGCAAAATAGATGCACAGATATGCATTCTTTGATTTAAAAATATTTCCAAGTAAATATCTTGTTTCTTTGTAATGAAAATTGAAGCAAGTTTAAGGAAAAATTCTTAATGTGCCAATTACTGGGGGTGTTACCCTATAAAGACTTTTTTTTCATTTGGTATATTTAAGTAGTTAAGAAATAATATATGTTTATTTTCAATAACAGGAAATTTGAAATGGAGGAGGAATTTGGCTACCTAATTTCATTTTTGAAGCATGGTGAAAGAGTAGACTTGGAACTACCTACTACCCAGTGGCAAAAAAGATCTCGATGGTCTGCGACAGATACTAAAGAGGCAGAAAGTAACCCATAGGTAAAATGTTTTGCAATTGCAGCGTTAACTAAACCCTTACTTGCAACGATTTTACGCGTTTTATTCACTTCTATTAATAACTAACTCAAGTTTTTGCATTAAGTAATAAAGTGTTAAATATAATACAAAGCAAAATAGATGTTTAATGAAAAAATAATCTGTAAGGAAGAAAAGAAACCTGTAACACCTGTCTCCATTCTTTAACATTCTGCTAAAGGGCTTGGAATATGAATAGTGATTGCAACAAATAGTGGATATGACTGAGTATCAACATTTTTTTATTGCACAAATACTAATCATAGTTTCTTTTTTTTTAATTTTTCAAAAAGAAATAAAATCAAACACAAACTAACTTCGATATTTGCTTTATTTTTTAATTAACGGCTTGATATATTTCTTATAATATTTCAAACACATATAGCTAATAATAAAATAATGACCTTCAGTTATTACTAATAGCATAATTTTATTTGTCGGTACATTTAATTCACACATAATTTAGCTAAAATAGTGTCTCAGTATTATCATTATTAAACGCATGCTTTTATTTATTTCTAGTTAGAATTTTTTATAAAAAGCTTTTTAACCCCTCCTCCCTTCTCGAAGTAAACGAAGTGTTTTAATTGATTTTTTTCATACCCTGCTCTTCATTATAATTACCGATTCACTGTCGTCAGATGCCACACATGGCTAATTTTTTTCTGCGACCTGTAACTTTCGGTGTTTAAAAGGGTGTGGGACACAAAAATATTCAAATTTTATTAAACAGTTCTATTGCATTAAAAAAATTCTGCTTAATGACGTTTAAAACCTTGTTTCGATTTTAACTGGAACAAGAAATAATATTTTTTTCGTTTTTGTTTCTTTTAAAATCTAGCTGTCAAAGCAATCATTCTCATAGAAATGACTTTCTGTGTAAATGCTTTTTTCTTCATGAGTTTTTTCACCATTTCTTGTATTTAAATTGCTATAACTCAAGAACTGTTAAAAAAAAACTTGTTTAAATTTGGAACAAGTCTTTTCAATTGTTGTATTTTAATTTTGATTCAGCAACTTAATTTCGATAATAATATTGATAATATTTTATATGTATATATATATATATATATATATATATATATATATATATATATATATATATATTTAATTTAATTTTTTAATTTTGATAATATAATTTTAAAAATCACATTTTTTTTCAATTTTTTACTTTAAACATTTTTTAATTTTATTCAAATTAATGTTTTTTTTTTAAATTCCTAAGTCAGAATTAAAGCTTATATATTTCTGTTTATATAAATGAAAATTTGTTTAAATTTGGAACATGTCTTTTTCAATTGTTTTATTTTAATTTTGATTCAGCAAATTAAAATATGTATATATATTTAATTTTGAAAATATGATTTTAAAAAGTATTTTTTTTTCAATTTTTTGCTTTAAATATTTTTAGATTTTATTCAAATTATTTGTTTTTAAAATTCCTAAATCAGAATTAAAGCTTATATATATTTCTGTTTACATAAATGAAAAGAATTTCTATAAATAGTATTTCGAGTTATGACGATTTTAAATTACCCCACTTTTTAATTACTTTTAAATTTAAAAATTAAAAAACATTATGAGAAATTCTGTCGCGTGTTTTGTTTCCAAATGACATGATAAACCATCAGAAAAAAAATTCAAAATTTTAACTCAATTAATAACAATTACTTAAAAATGTTTGCGTTGTTGAGAGAATGTATCAAATTAAGGATTTCAGCACCGACATTTCCATTTTTGTTTAAACACTTAGCCTACACTCGGCTCGGTAAGAAATGTTCAATCTAAATATTATTCCTATAATAGTGTTATTTACAGACCTCTTCGCCCCCTTTTAATATTTTTAAGTGTTTTTTTTTTCACACAGGGTGCAGTACTTATTTTTTACTGTACATTTCTACCTTTTCAATTGTTTGTTACAGTTTTTTGATATGCAGATGCTTCTACTTTGAAAGCAGTTCTGAAAATAAAACTATTCTCCCATAAAGAAATTGTTACAAAAGTTGAAAAAGTACATACAAACAACAATAGATATCAATTTAAAGTATCGCATTAAAACAAGTTGGAAATTGCACGTGAAGCGTAGCAAAAGAGGTGCGTTCGTACGATAACGTTATTACACCTCAGTAACATATATCTTATTCATAAAATGTGAAATAGTTTATTATAATTGAAACAAGCCCCAAACAATGTTTCCCCGTATAGCATTATATAGTGGAATACTTTTGTATGGCCTTGTAAATCAATAACAAATATTCTTTGCACCACAGATTATGCAAAATGTATATTATAATATGTACTTTATAGATGCATGTCAATTTTATTACGTTCGAATGAGTGTAACACCATTAAAATGAATTTGAAACATTTTCTCTATTAACCGTAATGTAACGGAACACTTTTGATTTTCCCTGTAGTTGAACTATGCATCCGATTTTGATAAAATTTGAAATAACTCGACAAAATTTTGTAATAATTATGTATTTAAAATTTCAAACGATTAAAATACGTTTGACACTTTTTTCCCCATTGACCGCAATGGAACGAAATACTTTTGATTGTCCCTTTAATTGATCTATCCATCCGATTTTCATGAAATTTGAAATGATTCGTCAAAATTATGTAATAATTATGTATTTTAAATTTCAAACGATTCGGTTCAGTAGTTTTTGCGTTGTTATATGCGGACAGACAGACGGAGAGACGGACGGACTGAGCGACAACAATAGGTGCTACGTATTTACATAACTACGAACGCATCTAAGAAAGAGTCCTGAACATTTTCTAAAAGAGATAGCCACCAGTAAAGTTAAGGGTCCAAAATTTCAAATAAACATAAAAAGCAGAAAAATCGGGCAATTGATTTGCGGTTTTCAAAAAAAATATTCTTTATGTCGGTATTTCGTGAAAATAAATTATAAAGATAAATTTCAAAAAATGCCGATAGAGAGGCGCTTTAGACTTTGGAGCAATGAATAACTATTTTTTACCGTTATATTATCTTATTAAATGCTTTCAAATGCTTTGACTTAAATTTTCATCTCAAATTCTGAATGGTTTGGAGTGATTAAATAGCACAAAACTGAACTGTGTTCGAGGAGGTGGGAGAGGGTTAAATTTCATCTCTTGAATGCATTCAGTTTGCATTCAGACGATTCAGAATTTGAGCTCAAAATTTAAAATTAAATCTAAGCTTCCAAAAACATTTAATGAGCTTTTACAAGCATTTAATTAGATACAAAAAAATAAATGTTAAAATTAGTTGGTGGTTACTCTGAAGTTTAAGGAGCCCCCTAACGTAATTTTTTGAAATTTATCTTTAAAATTTATTTTCAAGAAGATACTGGCTTAAAGAATAGTTTTATTTTAAACCGCAAACGAATCGACCAATTTTTCCGTTTTCTATAATTATTTGAAAGTTGACCTCCCCCCCCCCCCCATCCCCTTTGAACACAGTTCACTTTGCGCTACTTAATAACTCCGCACGACCCTTGCTTTATTTAATATTGTTTGTCTTGGTGTGTACTAACACCCTTCTTTTTTTTTGTAAAAAAAATTAGAATCACCTTGTATAAAAATATTAAAATACAAGTGCGAATTTTGTAAGAAATTTTCTTGTTATTTTAACATTAATATTGAAAATTTGGCCATGGGACTTGTGTAGGTTCTTAAGAGTCGTGGGAAGTCCCACACTAGTCATGGATAGAAACGAAAACACTTATGTAAATTCTATGGGAGCGTTATTTTATAATATTTAACTTGGATATTAATATGTTTAAATGACTTTTGTGTAGGATAACTGAAGGCGATCTATCCGGGGTAATTTTTAATTTTTCGATTTTAGTTTTAGATTTTTTTTAAGTTTTCCTTCATTTACAGAACTGGTTCTGAAATAGAAACTACCTGTTATTTTTGCGTAGGGTAACTGAGGACGATCTACCCGGGTTGATTTTTAGATTTTAGTTTTATATATTTTAAAAGTTTTCTTTCACTTATAGAACTGTTTCTGAAATTGAAACTACCCAAATCTGAATAAAAAATCTATAACTAAAATAGGAAAAATAAAACTAGCCCACAGTTGCAGATCATTCTTAGCTATTCTATGTAAAGATATATATATAAATATATATATATATATATATATATATATTAAAATCAAAGCGAGAAAATTGTAAATAACGCTCCCATAGGATTAATATTAGCATTCTTGTTCCTTCTTGTGAATATTGAAATAACCTCTTAAAATGATTTTGTGAAACCATTTCTACAAATTACTTTTGTATTTTCTTTGATGATTTATTTTAATGCTTATACCCATGCTGAAAGAACCTTTTTCTTTAAGGTACTTGATGTTGATGAACCCTGTTTGTGGTAGAAACTACAACAAATCAATTGGCGGAAAATCATAATGCTATAAAGTCGGCAAAGCTATAGGAATTTGTATACTAGAGTAAATGACACACTGTGTAAAAAAAAGTTTACATAAATATTATAACTATGTATTATGATACGGTGTATTAATGTAATTTAATAATTGTAATAAATATCTTTTTTATATTTTAATTGTTTGTTTTAAATATGTCTGAATCATAATGCTATTAATTTATTTTGTAAATGTTCTAAAACATTTATATTTTGAATTTTTATGTGATTCTCAAACCATCTCCTTAACAATGCAAAGCTTTGATACAATTTTAAACTTATTTTTAAGTATGAATGGATAAATTTAGTCTTGATTATTTAGAAATTTGGAATAAAAATATATTTTTCATTTTTTATTAATTATTTTTCGCGTTATAAGCAATTTTGTCCACAATAACTGTTTTTTTACTTTTCTTGATCTGTGTGGAGAATTAAAGTTTGTTATTAAGATTATAAGCTATAAACTATATATCAATTCTTGTAAGAATAATATAACACCACATTTCCATAAAATAAAATAAAAAATAAATAAATACAAAAGTGGTGATTTGCTAGACAGTGATATTCTTAAACATTTAACTGAATGTAAGAAAATTTAGATTTGTATATTAAGAAATTAAAGAAAAAAAAACAATTTCAAAGTAATTAACAAGGATATTAAAATATGTATATTTATATACATAAATTTGACCACTTTTATTAATTTTACTTTATTTTTTGAAATTGTATGTGTTGGTATTCTCTTCACGTCCTTCTGATAGTTTAGCTTTTATAATTGACTTTCAAACAACAAAAGAAGTGTGAAATAATTTTTCAGCAATTAGTATTCTTGAATTATTTGTTAATATTTAATAAAATTTAGTAAATTTTTACTATTTAATAAAAATAATATAAGATCTACTAATTTTTTAAAGTTTTAATAGTTTATAGAAATGAAAGAAAGTAATTTAATATTAGCATTTTATTTTATCAGGGATCATCTCACATTATCATAGCGGTCATATGTAAATACTTTTTTGTTTTTTTTAATTCTCTAAGTGCATACTACTTTTATGGCATCTTTATATCTCTATTTTAAAATAATAATTTTCGCTATATATTTAAACCTGAAATGTGACAGTAATAACTGTTTTAAAATAGAGGTATAAAAAATAAATGTCTAAAAAGATGTAGTAGTTGACAGCTATGTAAGTGTAATTGTGCAATTCATTGTTTTTAGTTATATGTTACCATATTTTTTTCAACAACTATACATAATGACAAAAAAAAACTTCTTTAACAAATACAGAAAATTTAATATTTATAAAAAATAAAAAAAATGTATTTTTTTGTTTTTGTAGCAGTATACATATCTTTGCACAATTTGATGGCCAACAAATGGTCTTATTAAAATTTTTATCAAAATATTTAAATGTATCCTCACATATCTGATATTTTCCGCCAAAATAAATTTTTATAATAAGTAAGACTTCATGCTTACCATGTATATTCGGTGATTTTAATTACAGAATAACACATAAGAATATCCCATGTTTGACAGGATAATATAAAACAAAAAATGACTGTAAAGAGAAACTTATTTGTTTTAGAATATAGAATGGATATGACAAGAGTTTAAAATGACTATGTTTTAGAAATAATGCTTTGTAAGTGTTGTTCATTATAAGCGATGCAAATATCAAGACAATATCTGAAATATATCATCACCTAACATATTATGTCTTGTGGAAGCTGCTACCTCTGCTTGAGACAATCTTGAGACAAGACCTACACTCATTGTCACCTCAAGAGAGTAATTCAGGTAGCGTAGCAGTTCTCCCACAAGACTGCGTTCGTGATGATAGATTCCAGACATTGTCTTGAATTGTGCATCGCTCGCAATGGAAGACACTTTCCAGAAGTCATTTCTGAAAAATAGTCATTTTAAACTCTCGTCATATCTATTCTATATTTTTAACAAATAATTTTCTCATTAGAGTCGTTTTTGTTTTTTTAACCTGTCAAATGTGGGAGGTTTTTTTTTTTTTGGATCATCCTGTATTTTTACGGTATATATACCGTATACTACATTTACGGTACACATACTGATTACAAATGTTTTTACGGTACATATACCGCACGTTTAACTTACGGTATATATGTTGTATAAATATTTTTTACGGTACATATGTCGTACATTTAATTTACGGTATCTGTGCTGTAAAAGTATTTTTTACGGTACATATACCATATATTTAATTTACGGTATATATGCTGTAACGATATTTTTTAAGGTACATGTACTTTAAATATTTTACGGTACATATACCGTCCAGTTAAATTACGGTACATATACTTTAAATATTTTACGGTACATATACCACAAAATATTTAAATTTATGTTCAGTTAAATTACGGCACATGTACTTTAAGTTTTTTACGGTATATATACCGTGCAGTTAAATTACGGTAAAAGGAAGTGTCACAAAGTTGACGGTATAACCACCGTGATTTGTGACCAAATTTTTTTACAGTGTGGTGTCAGGATTTTTTGCAATTGATAAATTAACAAAGTTAAAATAATAAAAATAAATTGGATACTATCCATATAAAAGAGATGGCTGTATATTTTTAACTTTTTATAATTGATTTTTTATATACTTTTTAATTCTAAATCTGAAAAAGACCTTCATTTTTAACCATCATGTTAGATTTTTTTTACAAATCGTAAATGACAAAGATAAAATATAGCAAAAACCAGATGCTATCAAACAGATGTAAAACTTTTTTTTATTTAATTTAAATTTATTTGATTCAATAATTTGTTCAATTTTTTAGCTTATTCTGGAATTCTTACAGCTAAATAGCTCAGGAATGCGATGAGGCGAGTAAAGGAGTTCAATTTTAACTTTTAACTTTTTAACTTTGAAATTTACAGTTTGCAAAACGAAAATTCTTGACGTGATAGTTAAAAATGAAGGTCATTTTTGGATCCATTGGCGAGAAATGCATAAAAGTATATTATAAAAAATTAAAAACAAAAAATTCACGTCTATTTTATAGTGTCAAAATTTCGCTATTTTTTTTTTTTTTTTTTTTTTTTTTACTTTAAAACATGCGATTTACAAAATGTCTTTAAGTGGTGGTTAAAGAAAAAGGTCAATTTTGGATTCAGCGGTACGTAATACTTAAGAATCAATTATAAAAACTTAAAAAGAAAAAAAAAAGCTATAACCGAACTTTTGCAGGCTAGTGTAAACTAAAAACATTTTCAAATATGTATTACTTTATAAAGAATTGAAGCTGTTATTTTCATCGTTTTATTTAACAAAAAAAAAAAAAAAAAAAAAAAAAAAATCTCTTTTTTCTTATATGTTTATTATAAATTATATATTTTGCATTAATATGTCAAAATTATTAAAGATTTCACATTTATATTGCAATGTTAATTTTACACTCAACCATTCTTTTAATGTATCTGATAAAATTATATTTCTACTAAATTTGTGAATGACCCCTAATTTGTAGAAAAAAATATGCTCTAACTTTAAACAGCTATTATTCGGTCAATTTTAATCGTAGAATAACTAAACTTTTTTATTTTATTTGTCAATCTAATAGGAAAATTTTACTAAATATAATTTATGACCAGGAAACCATATAAAAATTTAAATTTCGTAATTTTTTGATAAATATTTTAAATTGACCCAAATCGCTTTTAATATATTTCTTTACCTCATTTTAAACATTTTTAAATTGGAATTAGTATATGTTTAAATCTAACTAACGGTTTTGAAATTTACCATTTCCCACCGTTGAGAATGCTCTGTATAGAGCATATATACTAACAAAAGCGCATTCGGATATTTTTTCGACTAATGATAGTAATTCCTGAAATTGGGTTTTCAAACGTGTTATGTATTTTTCAAATTGTTTACTTATTAGATATCCTCCTTCCCCCCCCCCCCCCCCCCTTATTAATCCTTTCCGGCATAGTGTGCTGAGTCTGGGCACATCTAGTTTTAATTCCAAACTTGTAAGCGGCACCAATAATATTTTAATAAAATTTTCCTTTTACAGTGGAAGCTTAAATTATGGAGTTCTTGATTAGTAAAAAAGTTGTTTGTAAATTACGGTGTCAGTCGATAATTTCTGATTCTACTAACATAATTTATTCGTGCCGGAAAGGGTTAAACAATGAAATTTTCAAGAATTCTGAAAGTGTTAAAGTGCTTCACAATCTATGCTTGAAGAATGATTTTTAGTTCTCGTTCATTATTGTTGACATTTTTAGAGCATTTCATAAGTATATTTAAAATCAACATTTTAAAACGATATCTGTAATTAAAGCATAGAAATATAACTATAGAAACCTATTCAAATATTTGAAAGTAGAAAAAGGAGCTTCCGCCAATGCAGCTTTCGGGCACGTAACCCATTTTTTCAGATGTTTAAAAATTTAAGTTTTCCGAAGTGTGTTAGGCAAAGACTACGTCTCATTAAAGATTAGCAGTAATTGCGACTGCAACGTACGTGCTTTAATGCTCAAATAGACGTGATAAATATTACATGATCAGCACGGAATGTCCATCTTCTTAAAATTAAAGAAGAGCGTGTTTAAATTAATTTAAAAAGTGAAAAATTCTATTAGGAGACGTTATAGGATTATGATCATACAGATTATTTCTGTTGTTAACATTTCTTTTTTCTGGCGCGAGAATTCAAAATGGCGTCAAAAAACCGTTTTAGTATGCTTCCATATTTTTTAGGATCGCAGAAAAAAAAAAATGGTTTTAAGTTTTTGTAAATATTGTATCATAATACATTTACATAATATTACATCTGCAGGAAAAAATATACGTCACAAGGATTTTTGTTGTTGCCGTTACATAAACAGTTCTGAGAATAGCAATTTTCTAGGCAAAATTTAGTAATATCAGAGATTTATTATTATTATTATTATTATTATTATTATTATTATTATTATTTTAACAGTGTATGTTCGTTTTTTTTCTTTTCTTTTCTTTTTTCGGTACTACTAGGTCATCCCGTCGACCAAAAAATTATCGCCAAACTATGAGATTAAATGCCAATAATGGATGATCGTGAATGTCACATTCAATGACATTAAGTACGATTCATGTGTTTAAAATGCCATTAAGTGATTTTTATTTCGACTTTTTATTAATATTTTTATTAATATTCCACTAATTATTTGTTTTTTCGTTGTTTAAAATAAAAATTATGTCAATATGTATAATTTGGCTATTAGTTTGGGGATTTGTATAATTTGGCGAAATTGGTCGATGGGATAACAGAGTAGTACCCTTTTTTCTAATCATTTTAATAGTGAAGCTTTTTTTCCTCGCGGGCCGCAAACATAAGTTTCTGACTGTAAATGGGCTGTAAACAGAAGTTTCCAACTTTAGGCGGGCGGCAACGCACTTATATATATATATATATATATATATATATATATATATATAAAAACAATTAAAATAACAAGCAGTCTTACAGTGCATTATTATCATTAGAGCATTCGTTGCGGAAAAAATATCACAAAAGAAAAAAAAAATATTATGTACCATTTTTTCTAAATAATAAACCTTGTTGTTTGAAATTAGTACTGTAAAATATTTTCAGTGCCGAATTTTCCGCGACAAAAATTCTACCCTAACAAGTAGTAGTAGCTATATAAATAGGTATGAAACACATAATTATAACAATGTTGTACTTCGTAGTAGATTTTCTCAAATAAATTCATATTTTGGTCAATGAAAAAAAAGATGAATAGTAAAAATATGCAGTTCAAATTTAATTTGAATGTTGTTTTATTATTGCTGAAGATTAAGAAATGTGTACATCAGTATTTGACTAATAAGACTAGATGGAAAAAGAGCTTTTTACTAAGGAAACGGCTTTAAACGCAAATTTCAAATAAAATATGTTCTGTTACATATAATTATTTCCCCAAGAAAATGTATAAAAAGATGTTGCAAATTATAAATGCATTATTGCATAATTAAATCCATAATTTACATAGTAATTATATAAATACATAATTAATTTTCAATTAAAATCTGTCCTGATATATATAGTTATTTTTTCAAGAAAATATTTAAAACGACACTCATAATGAAATCATACACACACTTTTTTATGTGCATTTTAATTAATTGTATAATTATGGATTAATGATTATATAGATGCCTCGGACCGTACATAAAATACCACCGGATCCAGTGTTGAATTCAGACACTTTTCTCCGGGAGGGATATTTCTGGCTCCGGGGAGGGGGGGGACATTATAGAGTTCCGGGGTAGAAATTGCCCATTTTGACCATTGAAAACACAAAATCTCAAATTTACCGGAGGGGGGGGGCACATTTCAATGCTCCGGGGGGGAATGTCCCCCCCGGGCCACTCCCTGAATTCAACACTGATCGGATCGCAGGTTGAGTATGACTGTCTTAGAATAACAACGATAGGTCATGGACAAGCTTTTACGTAATTCATGAATGGACTTAACCATGTTCAAGAAAATAATAAGGAAAAGCTGTAGTCATCCTTGATGCACATCATATTGTTGCTTATAAGGTTAGGTTCAAGGAGATTTCAACTAAAAATATGATCGTACGTGAATACATTTTCCTTTTCAAAACATAGAAATAAATGGAATTTTTTTTCTCTTTTACCAAATGAAGAAAACTTGCTCGCTTTATCCACTATTACTTACCCTTCATACGTAGCATAGGGTAAGTCGTTCAATCGTTTTATAAAAAACGAAAATAATAATAATAATAATAATAATTTGACGGTTTTACACATTTCAGACACTAGATATTCTGGTTTTGTTTTGTTTATTACGGCCGATTATCAACACGAGGGATATAGATCCAAAGGGGGGCATGCCATCTGTGGGGGTCTTTCTAAGGGAACCTAACCCGTATTTACGGAAGGAAATCCAAGATTCGAAGAAAACCACGGAAAACTCGGAAGGATTAGGTCGACGGGCGCGATTGGGTTCGAACCCAGCACCTACCATTTACCATCCTCGAGAGTAGAACCTCTCAGCCGCTGGTGGGACACTAAAGGTTCCAAAAAATATATTTTTAGAAAAAAAAAAAAAAAAAAAGAAAAGAAAGAAAGAAAAGAAACTGCCATCCTTCTGTTGCTGTCTGTGTCTGTAAACCAAGGGCGGCGCCAGAATTTGCCCGACGGGGGGGCACTGTATCCCCGACAGGGGGGCCAAGTTCGTAAAATATATTAGAGGTCCCCCGTACTGGTCTGAGGCCTAAAAACCTGCGTGGGCAAAAATTTTAGCACCAGGGCCTAATCCGATTTTTACAAAATAGATTAATGGTCCGGTCGATGTAAAATTTAAAAAGTCGGCCTGATTATACTGTCTGGGAAATACAAATACCTACATATATAATTTTTAGCCTGACAAAAAAAAAAAAAAAAAAAAAAATTAAAATCTTGGCTTGTCCGATTATGTTTATAAAACGTGAATTTTTACTTCGATATGGTTAAAAAGGATAAAAGTGTCTTGCACAAAGAGTTCTAATAAAAAATAGCTTTTTTTTTTCTTTTTTTAATTAAGACGTGCTCTGAGTGGTAATATTTATTTATTTTGAATGAATATCTATTTGCATGTAAATGTTTCAAATATCATTCAGTTATCATTAATCCTTATATCATGTGGGGACTTAAAAATCAGAAAAATGCCACACAAAAATCTTCAAAGACGAAATCGCATTAAAAAAGAGAGAGAGAGAGTTATAGTCAAGTTGCCCTCGTAGCAGGTTTGATGTATTATATTCTTTTTTCATGTATTATTATATTAATTTTGAATCAACAGATTTTGCGTTTAAAGAAACTCTTCACTCACTTGAAAACACCCGCTAAGTCATGCACTGTTAAAAAAATTCTGAAATTCACGAACATTTTTTTCCTGAATTTCACAGAAAAGCTCCCTTTTAACAACTAAAGGGTATTTTCCGTTACAAATCACAAAGTTCCATCATATTTCCTGAAAAAAAAAAAAACGAAACGGATGGAAATAAAAACAAAAAACGGAGACACTCCGTTGTGCGGGGAGCTCCATGGCCGAGTGGCCAAGGCACCACACCGCTAATCGCCTGCGAGCGCAGATTGTGGGTTCGAGTCCCATTGGCGCCATGGAATTATGAAGCATAAAAATTCCTTTTAAATTACATTTTTCTGTTTATTTTTCTCTTTTTTTCTTATTAAAAATCTTTTAATTTATTAGCCGAAAAATAAATTAATAAAGAAATAAATAGTGTACAACAATTTAAAAAAAAAAAAAAAAAAAAAAAAAAAAAAAAAAAAAACCTATAATTATATATATATTGTAAAAAAAATTTTGATAAAAGAATTTTTATTACAAAAAACAGTGGTTTCAAACAGTGATTTTTTTTTAATTTAAACTATTTAAAAAATTAAAAATGATTTTAAAAAATAATATTACGCATCAGTCTAAAATAATCCGTTTACAAACATTCTAAGGTGTAGTGGTGTATTTTATGACGGCCGATTATCTGCGCTAGGGATATAGGCCCGGGGGAGGGATGCCCTTCGTGGGGGTCTTTCTAAGGGAACCTAACCCGTATTTACGCAAGGTTCGAAGAAAACCACGAGAACTCCGAACGGTTAGGCCGACAGCCGCGATTGGGTTCGAACCCAGCACCTGCCGTCTACCAGTTGAGAGGTCTGATCCTCTCGGCCACTGGTGGGGCAAAACATTCTAAGGAATATATATGAAAGGAAATCTTTAAAAAGCACGACGGATTTTCCCACTAACTCATAAAAGGCATACTTTGTACCGTTTAGCATCAGCAACTTTGGCTCAGTTCGTAAGAATTTGTTCCGCAATCTGAAGGTCCTGAGGACGGCGTGAACTAAATTATCCAAAATAACAATTAAGTAAAATAACATAGCAGCTTAAAATCCCTCGGTGATTTCCAATTCTTTGAAGATTAATCGGTAAATCATTTTTAAAAATTATATTAAATTATTACTATTATAAATCAAACTTTGTAACGGAAAGTTACTGATTCTTACACCGGAGTTTTCCCTTCTTGTATTTCCCACAACGGAAAATCTACTAACGGAACGGTAAAAGTTCGGCTACATTGCTGCCGGTAGTTTCACCTGGAATTCACAGATTTATTTTTAACAGTGTGTTAAACACAGATTATTTTTGAATTTCTCGTTTTAATTACAATATTTTTAAAAAACCTTTATTCTTGCATAGGACAGCTAAGCTTGTTCTTTAACATGGCTATTTTTCACTTTTTATATTTCGGTTGCAGATTTTTTTTTTTTTTTAAAGATACTTTTACTTTCGGAAACGGTTTTGAAACTGAAAGTACTTTTTGTGTCATAGGCAGATTTATTTCACAGGTTTTACTGTATTTAAATTTTATTGCCTAAATATCTACTATTCTTTAAAAATAGTAAATTTTAAAGTTTAATTATACAGTAATGGCGTGTTAAACTTATAAAAATACATGCATTTTTTGTAAAAATATTTGGAAACAGCCAAATTTTACTGATTTTTGCACGGCCCAAGTCGCCGAAAGGGTGATTTTCATACGGGCTGGATCGAAAAACCGGAACTGAAAATTTCGACCCGCGCAGTCCTAGGAAGAATGAAATCAGTCCCAGCTCGGTATCGAAAAACTAAGTTAAATCATGAAAAGAGTAAAAACCAGGCATGGACGGGCCCCAGTGTCGTAAAGGAAAATAGTCCCGGATCCGGGCAATGCAGACCTTCATCGAGGTTTATCCAGAAGCTGGAGCACGGTGATTTTTTTTTTCCTTAAACTTGGATTATTTCACTAGGAATAAATAATATGGCAAACCACGCTCGCTAATCACGTCAATTCATTCTGAAACTGATAAGGATTTTTTTTTTTTTTTTTTTTTTTTTTTTTTTTAAAGCATAAAATGTTTTGTGCAATTCTATATTCAATAGGTGCAGAGATAAAAAAAAAATTTCGGAAAAAAACACAGCATTAAAAACATCTGTAATGCGATATGCACCAAAATGTCATCCATACTGAAATGATGAAGTTTACTGAGTTATAAATGAATATGATGAAGTTTGATAAAATTCTTTGTTTAACTTTTTGAGAAATAGCTCTCACGGTATATCTGCCAACTTTAGATTTTTAACAATCAAATAAATGTATTATAAAACAAAAAATATATATATATTTAGAAAGGGAACCTTTTACGTGGTACTTATTTCAATTTGATTTGTAAAAATGATCATTTTGACCTTTGGAAAAAAAAGTTTTGCGTGCATGTCACGGTAATTATTAAAAACAAAGCATAACAAAACCACTGTTGTGTGATCCATAACAAATTTTATCAGCATTAATTTATTTGAAGGTCTAAAAAAGTATGAAATTGGGTTAAAGTTTGTGCGTTAATTTTTTAAACATAGTTATATCGGAAATCATGAAGTTTCTATGTGTACTTATGTATAATTTTGTATCAATTCTGCAAAAAATAAAATTTAAAATTTTAATTAAAAAAAATAAAATAAAAAACTTTCTAAATACGCCATTTTCAATGTGCTAAAATATGCATTACCATAAATGCTTTCTTAAACCTGGAAAAAATGTGAAGGGAAGTTACCTAAAAACATTGCCATATGCGTTTTTTAAAGTTATCATATTTTCCGTATTTTTCATTAACCGGATTGTCCTAGGTCCCGACCGGTCCGAAGAATCCAAGCTCTACTTTATTTATTACTGAATGCAAAAATATACGTGAAAAACTTCCAAAAACATTAGTCAAATTATTACTATCAACAAAAATGCGAATTCTGGGTATAAAGCAATTTTTAAATTAAAATACTTGGGTAAAAATATCAAATCACTTATAAACGAAAATAAATAAGAAATCATTTGGACTTACTCTTATAAAAGTCTTGAAACTTTAAATCTTATTTCTATATATTAAAATAAAAATAATAGATCAGGAAAAAAAATTAACTCCTTATATCTGTAGTCAATGGACAACTGACGAAAATAGAGTACTACATCTATGTAACTCTGAAATATTCTTTTGGTCTATCACAATATAGGGGTGTGTGTGGTTTTTTTTTTTCTGTAATTCCCATTGCAACATTGAGGTATATAAATTCATCAATCTCTTTATTCCGATTGGCGAAAAGTTTGTTTTATATTAACTTGCACATCAGAATTTGAAAACTAGTCAAAACAGGCAGACCCTGGTAAATTGCAGCTGTTTTGTGGTTTAAACATCGTAGATTGAAATCTAAGTAAGAACACAAGTATAAAGAAACAGCATACTTACTGATAACAAAATGTGTATAAAATTGAAATTTCTTTGTATCTTTTTTCGTTGTATTTGAACACGTTTCTATGCTAAATATTAGTTTTTTTATTTGAATTGAATGTATTTGCCTGAGTAAAATTAATTAGTTGAACTACAATTTTTGAAATATGTACCTTATACTATTTCATAAATACCGCATTTTACTTTTTTCATTATTTTCTATTTTTGTCACTTTTGAGAAAATGTAATTATTTTATACACTCTCAAAAAACATTTCGCCAAAAATAAAATGTACAGACAATAGTTGCCGGAACGCACATGTTATTGAAACGGATTTTTCTATTACTTGAAGAAGTTCTGGTGTTTTGATTGTAGAATTAAAAAAAAAAAAAAAATTGAGATTCGGTTCACGAAATTTTCATTATTTTGAGAGAAAATAGAGATACGTAAAAAATCAGTTTCAAATAGAAAAATGTAATGCACAGTGTTGCTGCTAAGTAAACTGAGCAATCTTTTGATTCAACAAAAATGAAACTTTAGATATTGGAGGATTTCAGGTGATTTTAGCATTAGATTGATGAATTTTCTGTATTTTCGAGAAAATGTGTAAATTAAAGCAGATTTTTTTTTTTTTTTTTTTTTTTTTTTTTTTTTTTTTTTTTTTAGCTATAGTAGTAATAATAAAAATAATGGGAAAGACATCTTTAATTTCCATTTTTTTTTAGAGTGCATATTGATCGAATACAGAAAGTGCGATGTTTCAAATTTTGATGTGATACAAAATTTAAATCTGAAACAAAAACCTAAATACAAAATTCCCAAATTAAAAACAAAAGACAAATATAAATGAAGTGAAAACTTGTAAAATAATTGGAAAGCTAAAAGTGCGTTATTTTAATATCAGCGAAAAGCGTCCGTCGTGACAATGCCGAAATATTCCTGTGATTTGAAAAGACTTTCTATTATTTCAAGCAATTTCTGCCTTCTGATTGGACATTTTTCGAAAATTTTGATCTTAGATTTCTGTTTTTTACCTATATTTAGATGAAACGGATTTATAAATTCCGTTTCTAATACGAAAAAGTACTAAGCAGCATAGCTGCCAGAACACCCATGTAATTTGGCGAACATGTTGCTTTAGGTGTGAATATTTCAGGTTATTGGTATTTTTTTATTTGTTTGTTTTTTTTTTTGCGGGGGGAGGGGGAGGGGGCGAAACATCAAAATTAAAGCGCATGAAGGCAAAATTTAAAGCAAATTTTTCTGTTTTAACGGAATATAATTAAGGGAAAAAATAATTCAATTCACGGATTATTTTGCGAGCATAGAGTCCTCCGTGGACTGGGTTATACCTGACCTGAACTTGTTAATTCAAAATCCATTCAACTTCAACCAGTATTAAAAACGTATAGATGACCCGAACTTGAAAATTTTCGACCTAAAAGTATTTCAATCCCAACTCGAAATGCAAGAGAAAACTGAAAAAGAAAATTCCATCTTGTAAAGCAATAATGGAAAAATAACCTACAATAATACCTCCAATATCAATTACATATTTTATGTAGAAAAATTAATGTATCAATTTATGAACTCATTGACATTCAAATAATATAATCTTACATTTTAAAATATACTTCGGCTATACTTTTAAGAAATGAGGTAGAATCGAACACACTACGCTAAAACAATTAAATCTGACCCGACTTGAAAAATAGAAGTCAACCCGAACCTCTTCGAAAAAAATATTAACTTTAGCCAGATCCGACTTAAATCGCCTGTCGACTTGCGTTTAATTTCTCAAGGTGATGCAGGAATTTACCCGAAATATTTCAGCTCAAATAAATCCAAACCGTAACTGATGAAAAAATATATCCATACTGTAATGCAACTATGTAAAATTATATCTACAATTATATCTCCAGTATCAGTTTTAACTTTAAGTAAAAAATCAGAATATATAAACTCATTAACATTCAATATATAATTTTTCAACTTAAAATAAATTTTGTAAATTGTTTTGAGAGATCGATCTTGAATCAAAAACCATAAGTGTCAACATTCAAACCCGAACTTGAAACAATTAATCGAACTGGAATCCGACCAAGAACGACAAAAGATTACCCAGGGATGAGATTTCCGCTTTTTTGCACACCAGTAAAATCTTATAGAAAATGCTATATTATTAAATCGGAACATTTTCGTGATTTCAAATAACAACATTTTCTTTAAGATTTTACTGGTGTCCAAAAAAGCGGAAATCTCATCCCTAATTACTCAACCCGGTCCGATCCAGATTGCGAGTCGTGTCAGGTTCAGTTTGCCCGACCCGATGCAGCATTCTACTAGTCATCCAAGACAGCCCCGACAAAACTAAGTATGAATTTTATCTTTTAAAATTTTATATATATATACACATACAGAGTCATTCATGTATCATCCTGTGTAGTCATCTATATAATTTTTTATTTTAAAAAATTAGTTTTTTTTTTTTTTTTTTTGAAAAGATCGAGTTTATCTGAACTCAATCTGCAAGAATCAAAATTCAGTCAGAAATTAGTTTAATCAATCTGAGTTTAATATAATAAAAAAAAATCTTTATATGTTGGCCCAACTTGATGGGGGCGAAATTCAAAAGTCAAAATATTTTCCCCGACGATATCGAATTTTGACCCCGACGGGGGGGGCCAGGTATGCCCGACGGGGGGGCATATGCCCCCCCGGCCCCCCCCCCCCCTCTGGCGCCGCCCTTGCTGTAAACGCTCTATCTTCCGAAGAAATTGAGACAGAAACTTGAAATTTGATGTGTACTTAGTATGTTATAATGGAAAGAAGCCTATTGAATGGAAGAAGCCCCAAATACTACAGAACTACAAATAAAGTGTGTGGTTTCATCTTTGCATTAGCCATGAAAAGCAAAATAATACGAATTTGGAGATACCAATACACATGAAACTAAAACAAAATGGAGAAAAACATAAAAAATAAATAATAATAACATTATTAAAATGGATGGAAAAAGAAGAAAAAACATACCATACACTATAGTTACCCCTAAAATAATGTAGCAAAAAATAGACTGTTGTTATTATAAATTAATTTATAAATTGGAAGATGACTTAAGCATATATGCCCATTAGATATATAAGCAGAATTCAAATTAGTTATTTAATGAAAAACATTATTATTAAATATAATAGGTAATTGATTTATTTAAAATTATGTAACCTGAATAGATTAGAACTTCGATGCAATTGAATATAAAGTCACATTATTTTCACAGGTTTTGAAAAAGGTTTTATTTAAAAATTCCAGCAATTTGGAATTAGGAAAGCAATTTAAAAAATAATGGGAGAAGGGCAAAAACAAAAGAAAGAAAGAAAGAAAGATGATAAATAATTTTGAAGAAAACAACAGATACTGATTAATTGGTGACAAGACTTATTTATATCAATGAAATGATTTATTTGTCTACATATAGAAAAATTCCTATGCAGATTACTTATTATATGTTTTGTTAGAGCCTCAGTTAAATGTAAAAAATATGTAATGATAATCAAACTTTTCAATTCAATGCAAAATTCAAACATAAAGTAAAAAATAAATAATAAAGAAAATATATAGAAGTAAAAAAATAACATATTAGATAAAATATAGAAAAAAAATAGATAATTCAATTCAAACATTTTTTTCAAAATGATTATACAATTGTTTACAATTTTCAATGTATTAGGTAGTTTTCATTACAAAAAGTAAAAAGCTATCTATAACGGCCGTCCGGAGGAAAGTACTTCCAGAATATTTTAATATATTTTCATCGATCATGACCCCCAGACCCCAAAACCACCTTTCCTCAAATGTTGATATATATATATATATATATATATATATATATATATATATATATATAAAATCCATTGGTGAATCTTGTCTACTTTTAATGGTATTATATATATATATATATATATATGATTTATGTCATGCGATAACTTTCGTATTTATAAACCGATCTGGATGAGATTAATTGCATGCATAGTACATATAAATGTTCCGACCAAGCTCGTTAGACAGCTTCATCCGCTTTCTTATTTCAAAATGGCGGCCATTTGAAAAAAATTTCTAAATTTAAAAATCTTAAAAATGGTTCAAATTAATTAAAAACTGAATAATATTTTTCTTTTAAGAGTTTAACCTTAATAGAAGAATTGCATAGCATATTTTGTTTTGTCTTTATTTTATTACTAGTATAATATTTTCCTCGCAATCCAATACAATAGGATTCAGACTTTTGTCAAAATTCTTAGATTTGTTTTGAGATAATAACCTCCTCAATCCTGATGTCGCCTGCAGGAGACACTAAAAAAGCCCCTTTAAACTAATTTAAATGCTTCTAGAATTGTTATCATTATTAGACATTTTAAATAAATGTGTGCATATTGGAAACATCGATATATACACCGATGCACAGGTTTAGAGATATTTTATAATAATTTTTAACTGGCTTTTGAACTCCCAGAAAATATTCCTTACAGGACTGAGGAGGATAATAACCGGATCCATAATGACACATACACACACACACATACACACACAAAAAGAAAAAAAAAAGAAAGAAAGAAAAACTCATTATCGAATTTTTACGAAAGTAAGATATAGCCCCAATGTTCGTTTCGTAATCCGAAATAATAGGGTGCAATATTTACTCTAGAAAAAAATGAAACAATTTCGTAAGGCTTTGAATTTAATATTTATGTATTCTGTGTAACTAGTCTGAAACAGGGTTAAATATAAAGTTTACAACAAGTCATTAATAATACTACTAATAATAAAAACAACGTGTCTTCTAAATATTGGAACACCTCATCTACGTATTTAAAATATATTGATGGTATATATCGAATATTTAATTATATGTCAATGACCCACGCATTATCAAGCATCTGTTTTCGAAAGTAAAAATAGCATTTTCACACGATTACTTTCACTAAGATCGGGGCCCCCTCATATAAATCTAAGCTTTCTCAAGACCGGCTTGTTTATAATACTGATGTAGGGGGGTCATCGAACGCCTACGAATCTACCAGGTGGTATTATTCAACCGCCGCCGAGTCGACCCCTCACTAAAGTATAGTATTCACAGGTAG
Organism: Maratus speculifer; assembly: GCA_964019185.1. NCBI lineage: Eukaryota > Metazoa > Arthropoda > Arachnida > Araneae > Salticidae > Maratus > Maratus speculifer. The sequence continues at coordinate 42,407,426 of OZ025290.1, forward strand.
CTAAGGAAATGCACTTGTTTCTCACTTATATCGTTTTACAAAATACTTAGAAAGTGTCAATGACTTTGGTAGTTGTAGTCTGGTAATTTGTCCATCTGTCTAGCATTGCCTGTGGATTCAATAATTTTAGAAGAAATGCAATGGTGAGTGGGGAGTTTTACTATAAGGATATATATATATATATTTGTGTGTGTTTACGTGTATGTCTGATTGGGAAATCAACATAAAAAAATTAACGTAATTTTAATTTAAAAGGCTCAAAATTAAGGGGATGTGTTGAACCGCAATGTTAAAAAAATAATGTTTGCTCTTTTTCTTTAAAGATATATGAAAATCACAAAGAAGCTAAACCATTCTATATGTATATATATATGACTGAAAATATAACTACATTACTGTAACCAGCGAATATTTATTGCTGAATCATGTACAAATGTATTTTTAAAAAATCATGCAAAAATTATATCAGGATTTCTAAATTATTTTTTAAACATATAATAAAAAATATGCCTAAAAATAACCTAGTCATTGATAATTAAGACTGTTCTCAACTGCTCTGCTCAACAAGCGCAAAACGTTTTGACACATTTACAAATTTATTTTTTAATTTAAAGATATAAAATTAGAAAGCCTGACTATTGAAGAAACCAAATAAAATAAGAACCATCCTTTAAAACTGATAAAAAGATGGAGTTAAAAATATAAATTTCCTATATGATGCTAAAAGGTACGGAAAAAAAGCTTCACACACATCCCTATAGATTTAACATTAGCGGGGGGGGGGTTTCAGACCTCACTTACCAACAATTCATCAGAAATTTATCCTTCTACTATGCTTCTCCTCGGACAAGCTTATAAGACATAGGCTTTTAGAAGAAGACGTAAAATTTATGTAAAAAAATGTATATAGAATGCTTCATTATATTTGGAATATTTTGTTATTTTTTAAATACTATTAACTCTAAAAAAGGAAAAATATTGTTTTTTAAATAAATATTTTTTTTTTTAATTTTCCAAATAACAATTAATTGCTCTGAAGTAATCAAAACAAAGCTCGAATCACTGACCTAAACTGCAACTTCATTTAAAATTATATATTTATGTGTGTAAGTGACCCGAGTTTATAAAACATCCGTATAGAAAGAAAAAATGACACTTTCTCATCACTTGAACATACCGACACGAAGAGAGAAAATATTTCACCAAAAATATATCCCGCACATAAAAGATCCCCATAGGGACTTGGGGGACTAAACCCACTGATAAAGAAAAATTCAATTCTACTTTATGTCCAAACATCGACCATCTACCATGTTACCAGCTAGATTGCGTTGCGCGTATTATTATTATTATTTAACTAAATGATACTTTTTGCAACATAATTTTGAAAATAATATTAAATCTCTGTAGTACGCACCAAAGAAAAGTTCGAGTAATTGACCGAAGTTTCTTTTCCCTTTCAATTATGTATTTTTGTATGTAGGCGATCCGACTTCTTAAAACATTTATATAGTTAGTAAAAATCACACTTTCTCATCACGTAAACCCACTGACACAAAGGGAGACGAAAATCTCACGAAACTGAGCTTCATACACGATTTAAAACCAAATTCTTATTTTATAAAAGTTCGCTTAGAAGAGCTTATCGAACGCCTACGATGATACCAGATGGAATGAATATATAAATTGCTTTCTTGTAATACGAACTTTCAACAAAATCTCATAAAAACACTATTTTTTAATGAATAGTTTTTCTAATATAATTTTATAATAATTAAACATGCCTGTTTTACCCAAAGAAAAGCTCGAGTCACTGACCTAAACTTCTACTCCATTTTATAACACATATTTTTTTATATGTCAGTGACCCAAAATCTTAAAACATCTGTATCGAAAGTAAAAGTTGCACTTTCTCATCACTTAAACCTATAAGCAAGAAGGGAGAAAAAAAAAAAAAAAAAAAAACTCCTACCAAAAATTAAGCTCTACATTCAAAAAGAAAGATTGAAATTTATTTATGTCCACACAGAAGAGGTCATCGAACGCCTACGATGCTACCAGGTGGAATGTATTACGCATTTCGACCTATATGAACTGAAGACTTGTATGTGATGTGTGTGAACCCTCCATCAACCCCGGAAGAGCATCCCCAAATATCCTCCCCACTTTCACTTTGCATCGTCACACAGATCCACCCCTCACAAATCTACCTGACAGACCGAACAACAAAATAACTTATTTGGTTGCACTCAAAAAAGCTACACAAACAAGTCCGAGCTCTGAGCTTCCTTTGCTACCTGCGAAATTTCACCTGGTTGCAAGATAGCTCGGGAGCCCAACATCGGTTGGAGGTCAATGTCCAGAGTTCATCGGCCCCGGCTCTTCTTCGGATGGTTTGAAGTGAAAGGATAGATGAGAGATCTCACTCTTCCCCATTCGTGTTGAAGCTTTAGAATCAAACTTTTTTGTAATTATTTAGGGCAAACAATGGTTAAAATAAATATGCATTGTAAAACAAGAAAGAAGGAAATGTTCCGTTAAAAGCTTAATTAGCGAGGTTATGGGAAAAGCTAATTCACTGTGCAATATAGTAAAGAATCCTAAAACTTCAACTTTTTAACCGATTACAAATGCGGAAGAGTTTTATATTTCAGTCGGTATTATCTATCTATTTATGCAATTAATTAGTTAGTTAAGCTTAAACAGAAAAACTAAGAAAAAAAAAATTAAGAACTCAAGATTCAGATTTCCCATTTAGCCCGCAGATATTTTTCCAAAATTGCGCTTATTTGATTTTTCTTCAATGATAGCAGATTTTCTTTACGTAATAATATCTAAACAAGAAATATAGAAAGAAAATGAAATATCATGTGCAGCGCATTAAAAATAATAATAACTGAAAATGGCTTACCTAATATGAAATTAGATATACCGCACATACATATATACTTATGCCAGGTGATGATAAAAATGTAATTCCAATAAGAAAATTTGCTCAAATAAAATACCCCTTTTAGGTATGACATTTATTTTTCAATAGGAAGATACATATTAAAATACGACTATATTTTTTTATGTGGCCCGCTCTTCTTATAACTATATTTAATAAATAAATAAATAAAAAATATAAATAAATAAATAATAATAATAATAATAATTCCTGCCGGCTAGGCTTACAGGCGAATTTATATTTCAAAGTTAGTTACAAATTTCACCAACATAAACTAAATCAAGATTAGACTAAATCCAGTTTCGTCACAAAGAATAAACTCTATAGACCTAAATCTTTTCTGAAAATTCTAATATACATTCATGTACACTCATGCATTTATACATGGAATAGATGTTAGACATAGATGTATATATAGAATAGATGGTCCAGAGTTCATCGGCCCCAGCTCTTCTTCGGATGGTTTGAAGTGAAAAGATAGATGAGAGCATCTCTCTCTCACCCACTCGTGCTGAGGCTTTAGAATCAAACTTTTTTGTAATTATTTAGAGCAAACAATGGTAAAATGAATATGCATTGTAAAACAAAAAAGAAGGAAATGTTCCGTTAAAAGCTTAATTAGCGAGGTTTATGGGAAAAGCTAATTCACTGTGCAATATAGTAAAGTAGTAAAGAAGAAAACTAAATCCTAAAACTTCAACCTTTTAAACTGATTACAAATGCGGAAATGTTTTATATTTCAATCGGTATTATCTATCTATTTATGCAATTAATTAATTAGCTAAACTTGAACAGAAACCGAAAAAAAAAAAAAAAATAATATTAAGAAATCAAGGTTCAGATTTCCCATTAGATTATTTTCAAAACTGCACTTATTTGATTTTTCTTCAAAAATAACAGATTTTCTTTACGTAATAATATCTAAACAAGAAATATAGAAAGAAAATGAAATATCATGTACAGCGCATTAAAAATAATAATAACTGAAAATGGCTTACCTAATATGAAATTAGATGTACCGCACATACATATATACCTATGCCAGGTGATGATAAAAATGTAATTCCAATTTCCAATAAGAAAATTTGTTCAAATAAAATACACCTTTTAGGTATGACATTTACTTTTCAATAGGAAGATACTACATATTAAAATACGACTATATTTTTTATGTGGCCCGCTTTTCTTATAACTAATAATAATAATAAATAATAATAATAATAATAATCTCTACCGGCTAGGCTTCAGGCGAATTTATATTTCGAAATTAGTTACAAATTTCACCAACATAAACTAAATCAAGATTAGAGCTAATTCCAGTTTCGTCGCTAAGAATAAGCTCTATGGACCTACATCTCTTTTGAAAATTCTAATATACACTCATATACACTCACGCATTTATTACATGGAATAGGCATATATATGGAATAGATGGTCCAGAGTTCATCGTCCCCGGCTCTTCTTCGGATGGTTTGAAGCAGGGTTCGCCGAAGTGGGCCCACTTGAAAAAACTAAATCCTAAAACTGCAACTTTTTTAACAGATTACAAATACGAAAGTGTCTTAAATTTCAGTCGGTATTACCTATCTATTTGTGCAGTTAATTAGTAAGCAATTAATTAGCTTGTATAGGAACCAAAGAAAAATAAATAAAGAAATAAAATAATAATAAGAAGAAATCAAGATTCAAGATTTCCGATTTAGTCCGCAGATTATTTTCAAAATTGTGCTTATTTGATTTTGCTTCAAAGATAGCAGATTTGCTTTACGTAATAATACCTAAGCAACAAATACAGAAAAGAAATGAAATATCATGTAGAGCACATTAAAAATAATAATTAAAACTGGTTTACCTAATATAAAATTAGACATGTCGCACATACGTACGCACACACATATATACCTATGCCATGTGATGGTAAAAATGTAATTCCAATAAGAAAATTCGGTACTACTTGGTTACCCCGTCGACCAAAAAACTATAGCCAATCTATAAGATTAAATGCCAATAATGGATAATTGTGAATGTCACATTCAGTGATATTAAATACAATACACGTGTTTAAAACGTCATTAAGTGATTTTTATTTCTACTTTTTATTTGTATTTTTTATTAATAGTCTACTAATTATTATTTTTTTTTTCGATATTTAAAAAAAAAAAATATATATATATATCAATATGTATGATTTGGCTATTAGTTTGGCGATTTGTATAATTTGGCAAAATTGGTCGACGGGATAACCAAATAGTACCGAAAATTTGTTCAAATAAAATGCAGCTTTTAGATAAGACATTCATTTTTCAATAGGAGGATACATATGAAAATAGGACTATATTTTTATAAGGCCTACTTTTCCTATAACTATAACTATATATATATATATATATATATATATATATATATATATATATATATATATATATATATATATATATATATATATATATATATATATATATATATATATACAGGGTGTATCTAAACTACTGGGCAAAACTTTAAGGGGTGATGGTACAGATCAAGACAAGTAATATTAAATGGGAAACTAAGGGTCCCAAACATTTTCCGAAGAAGATAGGCGCCATCAAAGTTTAGGGTCCAAAATTTGAAATTATTATAAAAAACGGAAAAATTGGTCGATTCGTTTGCGGTTTTCACGAAAAATATTCTTTATGTCAGTACTGTCTTGAAAATAAATTATAAAGATAAATTTCAAAAAATGCCGGTAGAGGGCGCTTTAGACTTTGGAGTAACGAACAACTATTTTTTACCGTTATTTTTTGCATTTCATTAGATTTTTTTAAAAGTTCAGACATAAACTTAAATTTTGAGCTTAAAATCTGTGGTTAAATAGGGCAAACTGAACTGTGTTCAATGGGAGTGGGTAGGTTCAAATTTCAAATGATTATAAAAAACAGAAAAATTGGTCAATTAATTTGCGGTTTTCACTAAAATTATTCTTTATGTCAGTATTGTCTTGAAAATAAATTATACAGATAAATTTCAAAAAATGTCGATAGAGGGCGCTTTAGACTTTGTAGTAACGTACAACTATTTTTTACCTTTATTTTTTGCATTTCATTAACTTTCTTACAAGCTTAGACATAAACTTAAATTTTGAGCTGAAAATCTGAATCGTTCAGAGTGGTTAAGTAGCGCGAACTGAACTGTGTTCAATGGGGGTGGGGAGGTTCAAATTTCAAATGATTATAAAAAACGGAAAAATTGGTCGATTCGTTTGCGGTTTTCTATAAAACCATTTTTTATGTCAGTATTTTCTTGAAAATAAATTTTAAAGATAAGTTTCAAAAAATTTCGTTAGAGGGCGCCTTAAACTTTAGAGTAACCAACAACTATTTTTAACCGTAATTATTTTTTTTAAATCTAAATAAGTGTTTTAAAAGCTTAGACTTAAATTTTGAGCTCAAAGCCTGAATCTTTGTGAGTAATTAAGTAGCGAAAAATTGAACTGTGTTCGTAGGGTGCGCAGTTTAACATTTCAAATCCTGAACACAGTTCAGTTTGCGTTTCTTAACCCCTCCCAAAGATTCAGAATTTGAGCTCAAAATTTAAGTCTAAGCGTTTGCAAGCATTTAATTAGATATAAAAAGTAACAGTTAAAAATTGTTGTTGGCCACTCTAAGTTTAAGGCGCCCTCTAACGGAATTTTTTGATTTTTTTTTTTAATTTGTTTTCAAGGAAATACTGACATAAAGAATGGTTTTATAGAAAACCGCAAACGAATCGACCAATTTTTCCGTTTTGTATAATCATTTGAAATTTGAACCTTCTTAACCCCATTGAACGCAGTTCAGTTAGCGCTACTTAACCACTCTCAACGATTCAGATTTTCAGCACAAAATTAATTTTATGCCTAAGCTTCAAAAAAATTTAATAAAATGCAATAGATAACGGTAAAAAATAGTTGTACGTTACTACAAAGTCTAAAGCGCCCTCTATCGACATTTTTTGAAATTTATATTTATAATTTATTTTCAAGACAATACTGACATAAAGAATAGTTTTAGTGAAAACCGCAAATAAATTGACCAATTATTTTGTTTTTTATAATCATTTGAAATTTGAACCTACCCACTCCCATTGAACACTGTTCAGTTTGCGTTACTTAACCACAGACTTTGAGCTCAAAATTTAAGTTTATGTCTAAACTTCTAAAAAAAAATTAATGAGATACAAAAAATAACGGTAAAAAACAGTTATACGTTACTCCAAAGTCTAAAGCGCCCTCTATCGGCCTTTTTTGAAATTTATCTTTATAATTTATTTTTAAGACAATACTGACATAAAGAATATTTTTCGTGAAAACCGCAAACGAATCGACCAATTTTTCCGTTTTTTATAATCATTTCAAATTTTGGGCCCTAAACTTTGATGGCGCCTATCTCTTTCGGAAGACGTTTGGACCCTTAGTTTCCCATTTAATATTATTTGTCTTGATGTATACTATCACCCCTTAAAGTTTTGCCCAGTAGTTTAGATACACCCTGTATATATATACATATATATATATATATAACTTTTTTTAAATCAAAAATTGTAAAATTGTTATAGATTTTATTTTATGAATTTTAGGTGCAAGAATCGCACACTTTTAAAAAGGTTTTTCTTAATTATACGCTTCAGTTTTCTGTCATCTCTAGCAGATGCTGTTAGTTTTCGGCCGCCATTTCAGCGATTATTTTAAATATTGCATTACTATTTTAGTACGCTTGATTGCGAACAATGTTAATAATTCGCTATATAACGTTGATTTTAAACGTGCCGATATATACAAATCAACCATAGAAAGTTCAATAAATTCAGGAATTTTACTCACTAGACGAAACAGCAAAGACGATATTTTAAGACGAAACTGCTGCAAAAACAATCTGTTAATTAAAAACAAACTGCAAAAAGAATACTGATTTTAAATAAAATCGTCTGAATTTAATCAATGATGCCACCAATTATGAATTGGTGATAATTAAAGGAGAATTAATGTGAAATATTCTAATGTTTTGAGCCACTTCAATAAATATTCTACTATTTAGACTTTTCAAAATATTTTCTTTTCAATTAATCTTTTCAAAAAGTATATTAATTTTAAGATAATAAATAAGTTTAATCAACAATAAGTTCTTAACAAAAATATCGTTTGAATATTTGCATTAAAAGACATTAAATTACGAAACAATATTTTTAATCCGTAAAAAAAAAAAAAAAAAAAAAAAAAAAAAAGAAGAAGAAGAGGAAGAAGTAATTATTCTAATATTTTGAATGCAATCTGTAGATTTCATTTTATGAATTTTTAATGTTTTCTGGCATTAAAAACACGACTTTCATTTTTCGAAACGTGTAGTAGTTCAGAATGTTGATGGATGGAAAATTTTATTTCTGTTTGATAAGAAATCATCCTTCGCAGAGAGTTTCAGCATTTCGATCTGATTTTGATATTATTTCCTAAGCCTTTACAGCTGTGATTACAGAAAACTCTTTCGTCACTCTTCCTTACATTTCCCATCACTTTTCCTTAGTGAGAATTTAAAAGTCTTAATATGATTGATGTATGAATTGAGAATCAGATATCTTTTTAAAAATCGAAGAAAAAAAATTACCGTACATACTCGTGTATAAGTTGAAGAATTTTAGACAAAATTTGGGAGTTAAAAATGGGGAGTCGACTTATACACAAGTAAGGAAAAAAAAACACTTTATTGGCGAATGGACAAGTTTTTTTAATTAATCACATATGGGTCTACGTTGGAAAGAGAGATAAACGCAGACAATGGTCATTTTTCTCCGATTGACAAAAAACCCTCAACAATAATGTCCCTATAATTGATCGGCATCCATTTCCTCTTGGGATCCCTTCAAAACAGGGGAATTTTTTCAACATTTTAATCTTCTTAAGAGTTCAATTTGAGTGATTTTAGATATCGCTCCTAAAAGTCCTACAATATGTCGGGATAAACCCGACACATTTTTCGCGGCTCGCTGTAGTAGTACAGTACAGTAAAAAAATAAAAGACACATTATATAAGAATGCAGGATGTTAGACCACACAAGATAGTTTGAGGTGCACGTGCATGCGGGAATTCGTCAAAAGGTTAGAATTTCCACGATTTAACGACTTTTGTGAAACGGGGTGTTTTGTAAGGGGCTAGTGAATTCTGGCTAAACAGTCAGTTAGCCAATAAATTTGTCAAAAATGTTTATAAGTTAGACTGGAAAAGATTGAATTTCCAGTAAACAAGAGTAAGAATCTTCGCGCAGATGGGAGTTCAAAGAAATAAATATGTCCACTGTGGTATTTGAATGTCTGCAAATTTAGTAGTGGGATTAACATGTTAGCCAAAAAATGTCGCATTCGGTAACACGATTCTCACATTACATCGTAAAAGGGGTTTTAGCTGTTTACTTGGATTTGTTTTCAGACCACCTGCATATGGAAAAGCGCGTTACTTGAAAAATTATAATGATATGCAAGAGAGAGAAATTTTATAGGAGGATAAGATTTTTAGGAGGGATTTTCAGGCAGGGAGAAGTTAGTAAAATGGGATGTCGAGAGAAAGAGGAAGAAAGGATAGATGAGAATAGTCTTTCATGACTGTGGTTTTTGTTTTGGTGCTCTCTCTGGGAAAAGAATAAGTTGATGGTTGGAATATGAGCACCGGTATGGGGATGTGCCTGACGCCCGACGATGACGTTCCTAGTATATCTAAGAGGTGAGTGGGTTCCTTCTTGAGTTTTTGAGCAACCTTATCATATTAGGCATCCTTAAAATCCTGTATTATATTATTAATTATAATCACAATAAATCTATTGGAAGATTTACAATGTATTTATCATGATTTTAACCATAAATAAAATGTCGTTATTACCTTATGTTTGTAGACTTTATGTCTTCTAAAACATCCGACTCTAGAGCCTGGGAATCTTAATGTAAACAAATAAAGTAAAGTAAAGCTATCAGTAGTCGGACAATGGTTACCGTGACCAATTTAATACCTTTAGGTGTTAAGATATTTATTTACTTCGGCCAATGTAAATTATTTAATATAAATAAGGATGCCTGTAATTGTTAGTAATAATTGAATTGAAATAATTAAAAGTATTGATATTTATATTTATAATGCCTGTATCTATTAAAATCTATTAAAATGATAAATAACAAGTGTAATATTTATATTATTATTATAATTTAAGGCCCAGTTACAAGTAGGGTCAATAATGAATGAAAAAAATATGTTCAACTTTTAAGGCTTTTTATGAAATTATTTGATGGAAATTTCATTATTGTGAATTTTTGTGTATAATTTTAGAGATATTTTATCTTGTATTGATGGGGCTGTCGCGATATTTCTTGGTCATAAGAGATATGAAACAACTAATGCAATTGATGCTAAAAACGATTTTGATAATAATGTTCTTAAACAAAAGAAACTAATTTTAACATTTTAATATTTAAAAAAAAAATATATATATATATATATATATATATCAAATAGAATATGTCCCATATCAGGATTTTGTAGCCCGTAAAGCGCGCCAATTACAGTATGCTAACGAAAAAGTCAAGAAAAGTCTACTTGAGTCTGCTGAAAAACGGGAAAATTATCAGCACCAGAAAGCAAAATATCGAAATTTCGAGCCCGGTCAACTTGTTTTTCTGCATAACAGAGATTGCGATCGATTTGAACATACCACAAAGAGACGTACATGCACTGGTGTTTTTAAAATAGTTAAAAAACATAATTTAGTGGACTATTCAATAATAGATCCCATGAATCACAATGCCAAAGAAATTAAGGTGCACGCTGATCGCCTAATTCCCTATGTGTAAAGAAAAGAAAAACTTGACCTTTTTCAAAATTTATTACCAAAGAAAGTAAAATTAGACATACAGGATATTCATAACCAAACTAAAAAAACTACTCCACATGCTGTATTCGAAGATAATTCTCAATATGCGTACAATCCCTTTTTATGGTCACCCTTAGAGCAGACGCCCCGTCATAACTCAATAAACAATGATAAGATAGAAATTAATCCCGCTCCAAGTCCAACAATTCATTTGGACAATATAAATGAGGATATTAACACCCATAATACAGAGCCCATAATTGACTCACCAAGTCTATCCGAGAATTCGGAAGATACAATTGTCTATTCTCCGAATGGGATAGCAAATATTCATATCGACAGTCAGAAATCGGCATACGATCTTCGACCGATGGATCCACGATACGTATCAGATAGGTTCAAAAATTGGACATTTAAAATAGATAAATAAATTATAATTATTGTACTATTAAGAAACATATATATATATAATGTTTTTGTAATTATTAGAGGGTTTTGATAAAAAAAAAATATAATTACTATTGATTAAGAGATATTAAGTTTATTAAAATGCATTCATATTCCTCTGATATTCTTTTATATTTCGGTTTAGTGGTATTTTGCTATTGTATTTCTGTATTTTTATTATGATTTTCCGAAGTTTGAGTTTTCTTCTAGGTTATGTGTAGGTATTAGGTGTAAATAAAAGTATATCTTAATTATTTGGTATATACTATGTTCCGTTCGGCTCAGTGATCTATTAAGTTGAAAATTATAATTCTATTTATGGGCATATAGAATTTTGGGTATCTCTGTAAATAATGTAAAAAAAAAAAAAAAATATTTATAAATATAAATATAGATAGAGTAGATTGGAACAATTATAAATTACATTTTCTTTCATGCATGGAGAACCTCTTTTGTCAAGTACGAACTGTTTATCCAGGAAAGATAAAAATATGTGAATTTGTGTTCCATCTGTATGAGGGGAGAATACGCAAAGGATTGTTGAACTTGGTCGGGAAGGTGGTTGAGGAGAAATGCGATCTTGTGATCTCCCCAAAGAAAAAAAAAAAAATAGGAAAAAGGGGGGTAGGATACGAGATATTATCGGTAAGGTGAACAAATTGCGTTCAAAAAAAAAAAAAAAAAAAAAAAAAAAAAAAAAAAAAAAAAAGTTAGGCTACCAGATAGGATATGTGGATGACTTCTGTTTTGTTTTCATTTTGGGTAAACAAAAGTGCGTTCAAAAGAAAAAAAAAGGGTAGAGAGAAAGATATATAAAAGATTTTAGCTTATAGTATACTTTTATGCATTAGAAAATATTGATAGTCATAAAATATAAGCGTGTTTTTTTTTTGTAGTTGAATTATATGAAGTTGGTAGTGTTATTGCTGTTAAATTTTAATATAATATGATACATTTCTATTATACATATAATTTATAATTTACTTTCATTATAAAGGAAGTATGAATTTGGTTATATCTAGTATAATATAGTAGAATATCACTCAACTGTATTTATTGTTATATAGATGTTTGTTAATTCAATTTAAAGTGCCAATACATAGAAAATTGCATGGGTTTTATTTGATTATTATACTAAAATGGCACACTTATTTTTATGTTACTCATGTTATTTTACTAAATAGAACGTGTCATATAAGAAAATTAATATGACATTTCAAGTTATTATACTATAGAGTGTGTTTTGATATTTTGATAATTACCTGTTTATGTATATTAATTAGATATCAGGTGTCGGATTATATATATAAATAAATGCAGAAGTTTACTACATTGTTATGTATGGTGACGTAGCATTGAAATTTTATATTTAAGAAGATTAAGAGTGTTAGATATTGTAGTTGTATGACATGATTGAGATATTAGTTTTTTTTTCTGCAATAACTTGTATTATAATTAGATCGCAATCAAATTCAATTTATTTCTATGAAACAATTTTTGCAGTAAGAACTGTATTTGTATAATTAGTCTATTTGGAATTGATTTAGATTTAAAATTATGACAAAATAATAATAATTAATTAAATTATAATAAGTGCCTTATTAACTTTAGCTAAGTTTTATAATCATAAACCGGGGTGATTTATTTGTTTTTAGATAAATATTTATGATTGTTTTAAATATATTATTTTGATTTCTTTCATCATTTCAAAATTTTGTTCTTATTCTATTGAAAAGGCGTTCAGCAATTCTATTGTACAAAAACAAAATTTATTTTAAACACATATAAAATAATACATTACATCCACTTAAACATTCAAATTTATAAATGCTAGTAGAATTTTCTATTTGATCATAAGTTGTTTCATTTCTGCAAAATGGCCAATTGCGGGAATGTATTGTTAGGATGATTAAATGGGACTTTAATTTCAAGAGTGTAACTTAAAAAAAAAAAAAAAAAAAAAAAAAAAAAAAAGAAAGTAATAATATAAATATATGTAATGCTTAATTTTCTTTCATCATTTGTTCCTTTTACAAACAAATGAAAAAGAAAAGTTGACTTAATATACAACATGACGTTTCCTTTAAATCATTATACTATTGCCTTAAGAGTTGATCTTCGTATTTTCAATTTAAAATATAAATAATTAACTGAATTATATTTGCTAAAAAAGAAAAAATAATAATAATAATAATAATAATATGATTGAGTTATTATTCGATTTTTTTTTTTATTTTATGCCATCAGCTGAATTTTAGTAAGTTACTTTATTGTTTAAATTAATTTTAATAATATTTGGTTGCTCGAAATACTTAATTGTTAAACCCACTTTCCTGCACATATCAATCATTATTTTAAAACTATACTACACACAAATCCCTGGAATTCCGCTATAATCTACTGCCAGTGGAAAAGGAGCAGCTGAGGCTGTTCCCCTCCTTGATGAACTTTTGTGGTAATTCTTCATTTGCTGCAGTCAATTTTCTACACTCAATGCATGTTACAGTCATGTACATATACTTCTGTATGACAATATATCATCATGCTACTGATGATTGCTTAAAAATTTTTGCCTGCTATTTCATCACTTTTCATCCAACAAGCTGCAACTTGAAAACTTTACAAAGAATGCGCAGTGTTACCTGTTTGTGAAATGTTTATCGTTTGGTGATTCTTATATACATTTCCATGCAAGAAAAACATCACACAAATCATTTTCTTTTTATAGTGATTTGTTTAGGACGGCGTGTTTATAAGATGGGATACGAATATTCCATCCATATTTCAGTAGTGAGGATCGTGGAGGTGATACTGGAATTCTACTACTTCTGTTTACGTTCCATTTCAACACCACGTCCAATTCTGCAAATACTAATTAACTCATCGTATATCACTATTTCTAACTTTAGTTGGTGGAGGAACTTATTGATATTTAACGTTTTATCAAATTCAACAAACAACATGGTGGAGTTTACCTACAACGACTTATATGGTTTCTATAATCGTTAATATACCTGCGGTTTGTGAGCGGACTTCAAACATTGGATTTATTTTTAATCATCGAATTTCACAAAAGAAGAAATAAAATCAAAAGAATATGATTATCTTAATCTTCAGATGCGTAGATGTGCATCTTTTACGATTGTTACTGTCAAGTTCGATCTTCGACTTCAACGAATGACTGTATTTTATTCTTCAAATGCGTAGATGTGATTCATTTACGACTGTTACTGTCAAATTTCGATCCTCGACCTCAACGAATGACTTTAAACAACATACTTTTGTGAATCGCTATAAGTGAAAAGAAATGACATTATTTCCGTAAAAAACTTTCTTTCAGTGCAAGGATGATGAATTATTTTATAAACACTTGACTTCAATAGACATTGATAATGATGCAAGTGTACAAAATTACTAAAAGACATTTGTTGAAAAATGCTTTCTTTACATACATATTAATAACATTTATTAGACTTTTCTTTCAGATGCATTTTTTCAAAACTTTTATTCAAACTCTATTTACGTCTGTGCATCTATGGAACATTTCACCTAACAAATTTGGTGATTCTAATCAGGAAGAAATTTATTTTTATATTGCTAATTCTTCATTGTGTTTAATGTTATTTTGGTATTATTCATTTAATAACTAAAATTATTTTATCGCTACTTATTTATTGCCTAGTTGAAAGTTGGTACCATCATAACTTTCAAATTTATTATTATTATTATTATTGCTTGATTTTTATAAATGTAATGTATTTAATGCGTATTATTTATCTTTTTACAATTGTAAGGATCTAGAGGATGCCTAATTGTTTTATTGGGACTTAGGTCTTTTTCTTTTTTTTTTGTGTGTTTTTTTTCTTTATGGAGAAAGTCGTATCATTGTCGGGATAAACCCGACACATTTTTCGCGGCTCGCTGTAGTAGTACAGTACAGTAAAAAAATAAAAGACACATTATATAAGAATGCAGGATGTTAGACCACACAAGATAGTTTGAGGTGCACGTGCATGCGGGAATTCGTCAAAAGGATAGAATTTCCACGATTTAACGACTTTTGTGAAACGGGGTGTTTTGTAAGGGGCTAGTGAATTCTGGCTAAACAGTCAGTTAGCCAATAAATTTGTCAAAAATGTTTATAAGTTAGACTGGAAAAGATTGAATTTCCAGTAAACAAGAGTAAGAATCTTCGCGCAGATGGGAGTTCAAAGAAATAAATATGTCCACTGTGGTATTTGAATGTCTGCAAATTTAGTAGTGGGATTAACATGTTAGCCAAAAAATGTCGCATTCGGTAACACGATTCTCACATTACATCGTAAAAGGGGTTTTAGCTGTTTACTTGGATTTGTTTTCAGACCACCTGCATATGGAAAAGCGCGTTACTTGAAAAATTATAATGATATGCAAGAGAGAGAAATTTTATAGGAGGATAAGATTTTTAGGAGGGATTTTCAGGCAGGGAGAAGTTAGTAAAATGGGATGTCGAGAGAAAGAGGAAGAAAGGATAGATGAGAATAGTCTTTCATGACTGTGGTTTTTGTTTTGGTGCTCTCTCTGGGAAAAGAATAAGTTGATGGTTGGAATATGAGCACCGGTATGGGGATGTGCCTGACGCCCGACGATGACGTTCCTAGTATATCTAAGAGGTGAGTGGGTTCCTTCTTGAGTTTTTGAGCAACCTTATCATATTAGGCATCCTTAAAATCCTGTATTATATTATTAATTATAATCACAATAAATCTATTGGAAGATTTACAATGTATTTATCATGATTTTAACCATAAATAAAATGTCGTTATTACCTTATGTTTGTAGACTTTATGTCTTCTAAAACATCCGACTCTAGAGCCTGGGAATCTTAATGTAAACAAATAAAGTAAAGTAAAGCTATCAGTAGTCGGACAAATACAAAGAAATACTATATTTTAAAAGGCTAAGATGTTGTTTACCGTTGTAAATAAGTCTTGAGTAAATTTTTAAAAGCATTTTTTCTCTTTATCCCCTTCGCGGAAGGAGACTTTTATGAAATTTTTTATGTTTTTTCACCGTTTTTTAAAAACAGAAATTTGTGCCTTATTAAATCGAAAAAAAAAAGGGCTGCGATTAAATAACCTAAATTTTACAATAAAATTTTATTGGTGGAGATATACAAGAGCTCTTAAGCAAAAAGCACGTATATATAATAAGCAAGTATATATAAGCACGTATATACTTGTCGGTCGTCTCCAAAGGGTTAAGTATTATTAAATTGACGTGAATAAGTTTCACAATAATTTAAGCTTTTTTGGTTTCACATAATTATACAATTTTAAAATGTTGATTTTTTTTTTTTTTTAAGTTTGAATAGAAACGTAAAAGCTCATTAATTTACTAAAAAAGTTATTCATTTTCTTAAACTCTATTACAAATCATTTTTCCGTATTCTGCCACTGCCAGTAATGTGGTTCGATTTATACATGAAAATTATTATTATTATTATTATTTTTCAAATTTTCGCTTAAGAATTAGGAGGTCGACTTATACACGAGTATATACGGTACTTCTACTCTGTTAAAATCTGTTCGCGTAATTATGTAACCTCAAAAACTTGGAAACCAAAGGGCGCAATGCTACGAAATGTGGCACTGATTGTAGGTAGGGAGTCCATGAACGATTGGGGTCAAAAATTCAAATATTTTAAATAGCTTTTTTATATATATACTTTAAAAATTTTTTCGCCTTTTCAATCATTTGGAAAATGGTTGTTCTCGGACAAGAATAAATATATCCGAGACTATAGAGTAAAAAGAAATTAATAGAGTGGAAGTATTATGTCTGGGGTGCTAAAAAAGTATTAAAAAAGTAACCCTACATTAAATACAATTAAGTACCAACAAAACCACGTGCTTTGATACGCCTATCAATTGAAACAGGTTTAAACCCGTATTTTTTTTTCTCTCGTTTTTTAAAAAGAACTAATTTATCGCGTCACCGGTAAGAATTTACCAATTATTTTATCATATGTGTTTTAAATATCAATGTAGCAAATTCTTTTAACGTTTTGCTTCAAAATATGACATTCTTTTGTTAATATCTTAAAATCGTTTGTAGTCTGAAATCTATATTTTAGATTAATATTTATTACTTAAGTTTTCATACATGATTTTAAAAGAACGTTTTCATCATTACCGTAAAATGGAATGAATTGGAACACTTTTCAACTTTAACGTTAAAAAAGAGCAACAACTGTTTTTTTTAATTCTTTTATTTTTGTACTAGAAACTTCGGTCTTGTTCTGTTCTTTACTTTTTAAACAAAAATCTAACATCTGTTACGCTATATATATGCATATTTTATTTTCTTAATGGGGAAATTAAATTTCAATGAAATTACAATTTCATAAAAAAAATGTGCAGTAGTAGAAAAATATTTTTTAAAATCGAATAGCTATTGAACAACTCAACACTTTAACTGAGAATTCGTATTTCTTATTTAGATATTTTAAAATTGTTTGTTGTCATTGCGTTTTATGCTGATTTTCGTTTCATTTTCGATTATTATGGATTTTAATTACTATGGATTTTAATCTTAAAAATATATAGAAAAAGCATCATAGATCTTTGCATATTTTTTATTTTTGAAAACAATGACAAATTGCTCACTGACTATTACATATTTTTTTATTTAATATTTACAACTATATATATTAAAATCTGTGTGCGTAACTATTTCAGTTCAAAAATTCGAAAACCACAGGCCGCAGGGGTACGGAATTTAGCACTCGAGTTGCTATGTTTTCAATCCATGCATAGAACGGGTTAAACAGCTATTAGTTTATAATGAAATTTGATTATTTACTAACATTTTAAAAGAAATCTGATGAAAGAGCTCGTCAAGTTATAAAAACAGTTTTAGCTCTTTTTATATGATCAATTTTTAATTTGATTTTCAAAGTAATTTTTCTTAAAACTGAGAGATTGGTCAGTGCGCACATGAATTTTAAGAAATGGGTGAATGAAGAATTCATGAAATTTTGGCTTAAGGTACAAACCTTATTGACTCACAAAATGATTGACAATTATGTTCATGCAGTAACAAATTAAAAAGTAATGACTATTTTTACTTGAGACTTAAACATCACTTGAGATTTTTTTAATTTCCCCTATTTAAGAATTGATATTCTTTATATTCTTTTCGACACAGATGTCATATACGCACCACATTGTCGCATTTTTCTGACCCCAATCTGGCGAAAACTTTATCTTCAAATATCTATTACAGATACATTTTTTAATTGCTTTTTAATATTTTTAAAAAGTTAATAATAATAAATAATTATAAAAAAAAACAATTTATATCTTTTAAAAAAGAAAATAAAAGTAAATAAACAATTTATTAATAAATAAAGAACAATAGTTGGTTTACCATGTTAGTCTTATCCCTAATATGGCAATTTTATAATCGCCATTTTGTTGCAGTTGCGCCAACGTGGTGCGTGTATGACATCTATGCCTTATTTTCTAGTCTAGGTTACTTTAAAAACATAATATCTCTACTAAGTTTTATAAAAAAGGTCCCACTGTCACAGTTTAATTATGAAAAAGTCCGCGCACAAGGCCTATAAAGAAAATTAATTTATTGAAAAAAAAAATTCGAATTAAATTAAAAAAATTTCAAATGCATGTACAATCTTTTCTAGATCAATAAGTTTTAGCATAAATTTTTTTTAATGTGCGTTTAAAAATTAATATCTAAAAGTTAATCAAATGTGGAATCATTGAAATTTATATTAAGATCACTTTTACATCTAATGTGTCAGTTTAAAAGACATACATGGTCCATTGAAAATATTTAAAGTTATCATGATTTTTAAAAGGCTGTTTTGTCAAATTTAAAAATATTTCAACCTAATTTATCTTCCTTTTTCACTTTTACTTTTTAATGTATAGTACTTTTAACAGTATTTGTTGTAGTTCAAAGTAAATTTTTGCAATGAAAACAACGTAACAGTTTTACCCCTTTGATTAATCAACATTTATCAACCCGTTCATTCTGAATTCCGATCTTACTAGCATTTTTATTTTTTAATGTCCTGTCTAAAAATTATTCTTTAAAGATAAAAATTATTGTCATATTGTTTTATTAGAAGAAGTATTATTAGGAACAGAGAAACTATTATTTTCTCTGGTAAAGAAGCATAAGATAGTTCCAAAGAGCATAAGATAATTCGATGTTCGATTACAAAATATTCTTCTATTTATTATCTAGATGAAAAAACAAAAAATTCAACTCGCAACAAATTAAGAACTTGAAATGAATTAACACATGAAAATCACTTGTTAAAACTCTGATACTTAACTTTAGATTCATAATTCGAATGTTGGAATAATTAACGAGCTGCCATTGTAATATTAACGGTATTCTCATTGTCACTCGCCATTGCGCCAAATTGCGACTAAACGCTTCATTTGGCGAGCAAACGAATAATCAGACTCGCCAAATTGAGAATGCTCAATTTCTGCTATGTTTGTGTGCATGCCAATATACAGTCGAGATTCTTATCCGTATTTCTGAACGACTGATGTCGCCTTACATGTTCACTCGCACCGTGCCAATTATATTTCTCGGTTCATAAAGATACTAAGTCAATACCAATTCAGTTTAGCAACAGCCAAAGACAGAAATGATTATACTATAGTTATTTCTATTTCTACTGGCAATAGAATTCATTCTATTCTCAGTAAATCTTTTATCTATGTACTATGCTTGTAAAAACACAAACAAGATTACTCGCAAGAAGTAAAACAATATAAGTAATTATATTGAAGTTCTTATATCTGAAATTAATTACTGAAAATCAGCAAAAAATATTTAATTTGGACTTAATCACAGATTTTTTTTTTTATGTGCATTTAAATTTACAAACGTACCTCTCATATTTACATTCACCATTACAAAAATATTGCAATTTGTAATAGGTTATTAATACATATACTATTTCCAATCTTGAATCAAGTTTGCCAACTATGACTTTGTATGTGAACATTTGCACTCTTAAATTGAGGTTATAACCTCTCTATCGCCGAGTAAAATTCCAGAAATGTATATCTTTTAGAAACATTTGTAGTAAAACATTTAGTTTTATCAAAACAAAAATCGTTTTTATTTAAATGTGTCATTTTGTCTTACTAAAACATTTTACTTAGCGTCTCAAAATGAGCATTAACGGAATGAAAAAGTATTGAGTTGTAACAGCTGAAAACTTGAGCAAAGTGACGCATTAAAAATTTACGTTACAGCAATTAATTATTTTTCTTTAACCCAATTTTAATCTCAAACACTACTACTTCCATCTTCAAGCTATGCATTTAACATGAAAAGTGGGGAATGAGAAGAGAGTAAAATAATAAAGTAAATGGAACTGCAATTAATAATAATATATATGTTCTCTCATCAAGTTTAATCCAAGAAACTTCCTCTACTTTCAACTGTAATAATTATTGGCTCTCTCATTTTCAAAACGAAATCACGTAATTGAATAAATAAACAGCAATTAGTTTTAAAAAATATTCTCTGATGAAGAGTCTGGATAAGGATCGAAAGAACCAAGTTATTTTAAATAAAATGTATATGTTTAACAATTAATATCTCTTTGATTGTTTTTGATCGCCTTTTAAGTAAAACAGTGAACGTTTTTAAAGCTCATATTATATATTTTATGTTTAAAACAAGGTGAAAATTGGATTCCGTCAGATGATTTTATTTGAAACAGCTTTCAACGCACTCTTTGTGTTGAACTCACGGGTGTATATTGTATATCGCTTGCGTTGTGAAATTTCCTTGTGCTATCTCGTCCCTGTAATATTGACGATGATTTGTAAGAATGGCTTCATGTCGAGCACACAAATCAGATGTATGTTGTTCAATAAACAACGAAACAGCTTTCATTAAATAAATAAATAAATAACTAAAAATAGTTAAATTGGTTCAGAAAAAAAGCTCAGGGCAGATGACTGAAAAAACAGCTTTTCTAACACTTTCCAACAAAGTTGAAAAGTATGATTTGGGTTTGTCCGTCCGTCTGTACACACTCTAATACCCGAGTATATTTATACTCGGATTGTCCTGAAATTTGTGGACGTTATTGACCTTTACCCTACCACGAACCCTTTTTCAAATGAATTTTCTAGCATGATTAGTTAAATGCAGGGACAATCAAAAGTTTATCGTTGCATTCCGGCCTATGGGAAAAAATCGTCTCAAATGAATTCTAAACAATGAATGTTACACCCTGTCTAACGTATTAAAATTTATATACATTTACGAAGTGCACTCAAATATGCATTCTGTAAAATATGCAATAAAAAAAAAGCAGTTATTATTCATTTACAGAGCCATACAAAAGAATTTCATTACGTAATAATAAAGGGGGAATTGTGTGCGACATATTTTAATTATATTAAACTATTTTATGGATAATAAATCTGATGTACGTCGCTGAGGCTTAATATAAGTTAAACGGTATAGTCATGCATAATACGAAGTGCATAGCATTTACAGGGACATACATAAAAGGTTTCAAATAGTGTATTCTTTCCGAAGTACTGTATATATATCTGATGGTGGCTGATGGATAGATCAAATGCATTTGAATTATGATACGCACTTTAAAGTTTTACTAAATCTATGCATATTATATGGTGAGTATAAATGCTATATTTGATATTCAGGGCTAAGCAGATCTCGCAAACGTCACTGAATATGACTAAATATGACTAAGTATATTACTAAATTACTTAAAGGTGGTTTTTAAACAAGCTGTGCATTTGCAGTCTGAACAGCATTCAGTTTACTAAGAAATGTTTGTAGAATATAGATAAAATTATATACAGGACCAGTAAAGAATTGAATACATAGATGCCTATAAATGATAATTTCTCAGAATGGGATTTCAATAGTCTTAAGAGTGTTTCAGTTTAAAATGAATTGTAGCTAAATACTGGCGTGTAGTAAAGGCACTACGTAAACTACAGGGCTGAACAAAAGTATTCAAGTATGTTTCCATCTATTCCTATATATTGTTGAATAAGAAATTTCAACTTGCTGGGCATTTTCTTGCTAAACAAAATTTACCCGTCATATAGTAAATGCATCAACCGACAGATCAAATACAGGGCTGTTTAAAAATATTAAAATACATATTTTTTTATCGACAGTAACACCTTATTTCTCTAAATAGCAAAGTTTTGTTAAAAAATTCAGGTAGTGTTGGAAAGTGTTTCATAATCTATGCTTCACGCAGGATTTTTCTTGCTTGTTTAATATATAGATTGTTAACACAAAACTTGTTCTATTATTAGAAGATTACTCTATAGAAGATTTACTCTATTTTTCAAAAATAATTTATACATTATTACCGATGTTTTATAATGTATCAGAATGTTACTATCGTCAGAAATCAATAAAATAAAATTAGAAAAAAGGAAATGAATAAAAATAGACAGGAAGGAATTTTAATTTACGCCAAAGATAATCGACTTACTGGAATCTGTTCTGTTCAGAGTCTTTCACGCCCATCTCCATCTGTCCGCCTCATGATTGGAATTCATGGTAAGATGATGACGGGAGCTCCGGAATTGACATTCTTTTCTCCACATTCACACCCATAAAAGAATTTTCGGCCTTCTCCGAATCAGCGCAGATATTCGAAACGGCAATCCTTTGATTATGAAACCATTGTTTTTACTTTGCAGGTATCACGGATCAACGCTCTCCATGCAAATCAGGGTCTCAATTTTAGGGTAGATGTTTTCTTAATTATCAAGTTTATGAGCTGAAATCAAATAAATGATGATGGTGTGATAACGGTGATTCCAATAAAAATTTCTTGAAACGTAAAGGGGGAAAAGGAATCGGCATACTGTGCAGTGGCGCACCCACAATTAGGCTTTGGAGGAGGCTAACATATTTTAGAGGTCTATATTTTTCTGGTCTATAGCCCAAAATGTAAAACAAGCTCGGTCCATTTTTATTTTATTTTATTTAAAAAATGGTCTAGATATGTCGTTCCCGAACATACATCTTTTCTGTTGACTAGATACAGAACGAGTACTGGGTGGTGGAAGAGGGGTGGGGCTCTGAAAATTTTTGATGATGCTAATTCTGAAGGCTTAAACCTCTTTGATAAATAAAAAGCTATTGTTTTAAGTGGTGAATATTAAAGATGCTGATATTTCAAATTTCATAAGAAACTTTATTAAAAAAAAATGCGAAAAGATTATTGTTTTACACAATTTTTATTTTGCAGAAGCCATTAAAAATAATAAAAGTAAACTTTCATAATTTTAGAAAACTTTAAATAGTTTAATTTTGCGATCTGGAAGGGGCTTCAACCCCCTTAGCTCTCGCGTGGGTGCGCCAATGATACTGTAACCCTTATAGAACTTTTTTCAATATCATTCTAACATATTGTCTTAAATACTGAAGTTACATAGAAATTATATATACAGCTCATATTCAAAATATTGGAGTAATTGAGAAAAAGTAATAAGAAAAAATAATTTTCATTAATTTATTCTTGATATTAAGTAAATGCAATGAAATTTCCTATAAATTAAATCTGAAATGTTTAGATAAGATTTTAAAATTTACAAAATATAACATACAGTACAATACATTAGGCATACAGCTTTTAGAAATACATCAAAATATTAGAATAATATTTATATTGGTTCAAAATATTAGAATATTTTATTTTACGCAACACTATTACCTTATGAATATTAAGAAAATGTTGTTAGTATTTGTTAGCATCCTCTTTAGCTTTCATAACAGCATGCAATCGATCTTGCATTCTATATACAAGGTGTTTACAAACATTTCTATCAATATTAGTCCAAATAGACTTGCCACTAAATCAGTTTTACTTGAAGGAGGATTTTCTTAGAGTTTTTTCTTCATTATACACCATAAGTTTCCGATGGGATTAAGGTCTGATGAGTTTGGTGGCCTAGGAAATACCTTAATGTTGCGTTGGCGGAACCAATTCTTAGTTGACACCGAGATATGCGGTGACGCTAAATCTTGTTGAAAGATGAAATCATCTTCAAATGAATTTTCCGATGGTCGAATCATGTGATATTTCAAATTTATTAATAATAAATATTTCTTGATATATCTGAGAGTTAATGTTTTCGTAGGCGATACATAACTTTCCATAGGTCCTTCTGCACTCATGCAATCCCCAAACCATGATAGCAGCAAATTTGACGGAACGTTTAAGGCATTCTTTATCAAATGCTTCTTACTTCATTCTCCAAACTCGAATACCTTGATTACTCATATGAAACACAAAACATACTTCCATCGCTAAATAATATATTTTTCCAATCTTCTTCAACCCCCTCCCCTCCCTTATCACAAACTGTCACAATTTCACGAACCTTCCTCCCCCACAACCCCCCATCCAAGAGTAACATCATTTATGGAAGACCCCATAATCGTTTCTCTGCTTCTAAACAATCCGCAAGGAGAAGGCACTTTTACAGATAGGTGCTTAATCGAGTTTTTCTGCTGTAATATTTCAATCACGAAAAGATCGGACTTGTTAATTTAAAATTTTCATAACGATAAGATTAAATACACCCTTTACCAAATCCTTCAGATCAGAAAGGCTTTAGAAAAATTCTAAAGAGTTAGTAATATTGTGAATAAGCATAATTACGTTCTTATCAAAATCTGGATATGTTTTATTTTCATTTGCTAACTAAATGTTAAAAATTATTCGTGACATCTATATACAGGCGAACTAGCAACACAGACACACACCAAAAGAAAAAAAAGTTTAACCTTCTTGGAGGGCGGTGGAATGTATTTTAACCAGAATTTTTTAATGGAATTTTCTTTTTATAGATATAATTAAAATAAAGATGTATAGTTGTATTTCATTTTTAAATATTTTTATTTTCAAAAATTCTGGTGTAATTCCAACAATAAGGAATTATTACGTACTCTTGAAAAGATTAAAGAGGTTTCGTTAGGTATATATGTACAGTTTTCTTTTCGCCATAATCAAAACTTTCTCCGTTTAAAGCAGGATTCTGTTACAGACAGATTCTATTTGCTTATGTTATTAAATATATCGAATCATAACTATGGATAAACAATAGGAGAAAACAGAAAAGGGAAAAAAGAGTAATTTATACTCTTTAATTAATAACCAGAACCCCAAAATTCCATTTTAAGTCCAGCCCAAATCTGACTCAAATTAGTTAAAAAAAAAAAAAAAAATCACCTATCCCCAAAATTAAACGAATTTAACAACATAACTTTCGCCTATCCGCAACTCGACCCAAACAGGAAATGGAAAGAAATTGATTCATGTTTTAATGAATCACGAGAAATAAAGTACAATTATATCGCTAACGCTAATTTTATCTTCTGTATAAGATAATTTTATCTTCTACATAAAACTAATCCATAATACTTTAATATCCAAATATAGTATAACCCCTGAATAGCAGAGACCGCTATCGTTAAAAAGAGCACATTGCATCGGTGAGGTTGTCCATAATTTTCTTTTTAATGTTTCGTTCATCTTACGAAATCCTTATAAATATCGCTAACCTGGCACATTTCGTCAAAACTGACACATTTTTAGCACATTCCAACAAAGTTGAAAAGTGCTTATGCATTCGGTTTCTCTGTCCGTCTGGCAGTATGGCCATCTGTCCGTCTGTCCGCGCTCTAACTCTCGTAAATATACTCGGATTCTCATTAAATTTTTGGACGTTAATGAAGTTTACCCGAGCACGAACCCTATTGAAAATGGAGTTTCTGCCATGATTAGTTCATTTACAAGGACGGTCAAAAGTTTTCCATTACATTACGGTCTACGGGGAAAAATCGTTTCAAATGAATTTTAAAGATGTTACACACTGTCAAACATCTTCAAATTTAAATGCATATACAAAGTGCACTAAAATATGCATTTTGTAAAGTATGCAGCAAAAAGAATAGTTATTATTCATTTACAGGGCCGCACAAAATAATTCCAATACATAATAAAATGGGGGGGGGGAGGTTGATTGCGACATATTTTAATTATAGTAAACTATTTGATATATAATTAAATTGATATACATTGCTGAGGATTCACATGAGTTATTTCATTCATAATACGTAGTGCATAGCATTTACAGAATCATACAAGATATTTCAAATAGTATATTCTATCAGAAATCCTGTATATTATAAAAGATGGCTGTTAGATGGATGAAATTCATTTTTAATATGATATACACTGCAGGCCTGTTTAACCTTTCATTAAGCAGGGGCGCACATCAGCTCTTAGCAAACAATGAATAGCGCCATATTTAACATGGCTCATATCATACAACAAATTACATCACCGTGTTAGTAGCAGTAGCAATATACATGCGCAAATGCATTTCATTGTAGCATATTTAAGCATCTGTAAATCTGATGTTCCACGTTAAAAAAAAAAAAAAATAATAATAATTCAAAATATCTATAAATCGTTGAAAATTTCCAATTGTACATTTCCCTGCGAGGGGTTATCCCAAAAATCTTTTAATTGGAACCATCCATAAAATTAAATTTCGCCTATCATTAACATAAAGTGGCAGCCACAGATATTGTTAAGTTTTTTGTGACACAAATAAAATTCCTTGATTTATTTTGGAAGTGCAAATTTGCTCTTATAAAAAGTATCGAAACAAAGACAAACATGATATAGCATCCAATCCACGAGTGAATCCAAAGAGAGAACCAGAAAGAGTTTTCGTTGATATTGAACTTTTCTACGATTTTATAGATTTTTACTTTCTTCTATCTTCAATAGAAGAAAGTATTGTAATCGAAATTTTTTCGACTTCCGGTTTTTGACGGATTTACACATTTTAGGGGTTAGAGATTCCAAAAAACATGTTTTTACAAAATGTCTGTCTGTCCGTGTGTCTGTGTGTGTGTCTGTGTGTGTGTCTGTATGTCGCCATTCTACCATCAAAAAGTGTATGAAGTTATGCATAGAATTGAACCAAATTTTTTGTGGATGTTTTTGGCTGTGGCAAACAGGTCCTGCTTCAGTTTTGTAATATTCCGCCGGAAGGGGGCGCTGCAATCGCGATTTTTGTGCCGTTTTCAATATTGTACCGACCAAAAGTATATGAAGTTATGCATCGAATTTAACCAAATTTTTTGTGTAAGTGTGTGGCTATGGCTAGTTGGTCCCCCCTGAATTTGAAAATAATCGGCAGCAAGGGGGCGCTGCAATCGCGATTTTTGTGCCATTTTCGATATTGTACCGACCAAAAGTATATGAAGTTATGCATCGAATTGAACCAAATTTTTTGTGTATGTGTATAACTATGGCTAGTTGGTCCTCCCTGAATTTGAAAACAATCCGCCGGAAGGGGGCGCTGTAATCGCCATTTTTGTGCGATTTTCAATTATGTACCAACCAAAAGTATATGAAGTTATCCATCGAATTGAACCAATTTTTTTGTGTATATGTATGACTATGGCTAGTTGGTCCTACCTGAATTTGAAAAAAATCCGTTGGAAGGGGGCGCTGCAATCGCGATTTTTGTGCCATTTTCAATATTGTACCGACCAAAAGTACATGAAGTTATGCATCGAATTGAACGAAACTTTTTGTGTAAGTGTATGGCTATGGCTAGTTGGATCGCCCTGAATCTGAAAAAAATTCGCCGGAAGGGGGCGCTGCAGTAGCGAATTTTATGCCATTTTCAATATTGCACCTCATAAAAGTGTATGAAGTTAGTTCTAGAACTGAACTAAATTTTTTGTATATGATTATTTTTTGGTAAGGCAAGTAGGTCCTCCCTAAATTTGAAAAAAAAATCTGCCTATCATTCTATTGTCCATCAGCTCGTGCAGAGACGGAAATTCGTTTTTTCTCCGATTGAAGCAGATTGAAGCAGAAATTTAAGATGAAAATCAAAGTTGGTATGGTATTGAATTAAAATTATTAAAGCATTAAAATGAGTAACTGTTTTTTTTAAATATTAAAATGTACGTATGAGATAGAAGAAAGTTTTGGGATTGGCACATCCAACTAGTTTTAAAATCAAAATGCTTAAAATACATACAATTTCAAAGGTTTGGGTTAGAAAACAAGGACAGTGAAGTGACAGCATTTTTTCTATCTTGTAAAACGGTCAGTGGGCAAGTTAAACATACCAATAACAAAAACAAAAGAAGCTGAATTTTCATTCTCGAGGAATGGGAGGAGGGCGCTTTTTTTAAATAAATTTTATTTCTCAACATATCGAAAAAGTTATTGAAAACTTTTACCAATAACCATTGTTATAATTTCCGCAAAATATTTTTAAAAGAATAGTTATACATTAGTGAAGAGACTCAATAGTACATGTTAATATTAACACACAGTTAAGTAAAATTTAATCTTTGATGCATGAAACACGCTTGCAGGGATTTTAAAAATACCTCTCAAAATTTTAAGTAAAGCATCCTTTTAAAAGAATGCTAGTAACAGAAAGCCTTCAAAATTGCGCCAAGAAAACATCCAAAGGGCGCCATGGCGCTCGCGTTCGCCGCGTTGGACAGCCCTGACATACACTTTTAAGTTTCACTAGATGTATGCATATTATATGGTTTATATAAATACTAATTTTTACACAATTTAGCTATACAGGGTTACACAAAAGATCTCGGAAAGGTTATTGAATATGAGCGTAATTTACTTAAAGGTTGTTTTTAAATATGTTTTTAAATATGTATGTGCCTTTTTACGATGAACTACATTTAGTTTACAAAGAAATGTTTGTAGAATATAGATAAAATGATATACAGGGTCACGCAAAGAACTAAATACATAGTCGCCTTTGGATGATAATTTCTGGAAATTTGATTTAAGTACTTTAAAGAGAATTTATTTTTAAACTAAACTTAAACAAAATACTTTCGTGTACTAAAGGTGCTATGTATTTTACAGGGCTAAACAAAAGTAATCAAGTATGTTTCCATCTACTAATATAAAATTCTGAAAGGAAATTTTCAACCAGTTAAACGTTTTCTTGCTAAACTAAATTTTACCATCATATAGTCTATATATTAACAGACAGATCAAATACAAGGTTTTTCAAAAGTATTGGAATGAATATTTGGATATGGACAATAATACATTATTTCCCTAGATAACGAAGTTTTGTTAAAGATTTCAAGAAGTGTTGAAAAGTGCTTCATAATCTATGCGTAACGCAAATTATTCTTACTTCTTCCATTCTTTTGTGCTTCCATCTGAGCAGATTTTATTTTATTGTATTGCATGATTACATTATTAAATTCGTACTTAAATCGCCTGATTTATTTTAACATTCAAATAATAAAAATTGTATATTTTAATAATATGTACATTATCAAAATATAGTATTTTGATAGCCAAAAAGATACGATATTTAATGATATATTGGCATAAATTGATACTTCTAACAGAAGGATCACTCTATTAATTTCCCTGTTTTGCTAATAGGAAAGCTTTGCCTGCTTTATCGAACACAGTTTTCTCATGTTCGTTTCAATATTAGTTTTAGATGTAAGTCCAATTTGATGTTTAATCCATTCCTATATTTGTTTTGCGAATAAAGAAGTGAAGAGACAGCCGATTCACAAAGATATATAGTTCTAAAAATAAACAGGAAATTTACAGCACTTTATCAGGTATTAGAAGGTATTCTTTTATCATCGCCAAAGAAAAATCCATTAAATTCGTATTTTTGAATGTGGATTCGACTAATCCCTCACAGGAAAGCTGAATATTCATTTCTCACATCTTTCGTGAAAGTCGATGGCAAGGTATCGCAGATGAGAAACGGATTCTTATCAAAGCTCTGATGTTAAATTTTCAGGAAGGGATTCTTCAAAATCTGTTTTCAGACTTTCCCAGTGATCATTTATGTCTCTTACCAATTCAGGAAGTATTTTGTCAATTTCATTTTCAGCCATGAAGATTTCTAACATAAGAAACAATAATAGACTTCCTATTTTCAAATCATTGATGGCGATGGAAAGCATTTTCTTAAAGCTTTTGTTTTGTTGTACACTGTAGAAGGCGTTCTACGGAGCCATTGAAAACTTTTGTTTAGTTCAATTAGATGCAAATTATATCTGCCAAATCAGCTAGTAGGCAAAGCCACAACTCGTCAACAAAAGGATACTTTAATCCTGATGAAGTATTACTGAGAAACCTTTCAACTTGTGAACGAAGTTCAAATAGTCGAGTTAAAACATTATGTCGCAAGAGCCATCGCAATTCAGCGTGCAACAACTACAACAGTTTGTCGTGTGCACTGCCACATTTCTCTGCATAAAATAGAAATTAATCTTGAATTCATTGATTTTGATTTGATGAAATTAACTAATTTAAGACTTTTATTTAGTACTGTTTTCAGACTGGCATTAATATATACAGGGTGATTCATAAAAGATGGGCAGAACTTTAAGGGGTTATAGTACACTTAAAGACAAATAATATTAAATAGGAGACTAAGGGTCCCAGACGTATTCCCAAGGAGATAGGGGGCATTAAAGTTTAGGATCCGAAATTTCAAATGATTATAAAAAATGGAAAAATTGGTCGATTCGTTTGCGGTTTTTGCAAAAAATTTTCTTTATGCCAGTATTTTCTTGAAATAAAATTTTAAAGTTCAATTTCAAAAAATGCCGATAGGGGGCGCTTTAGACTTTCGAGTAACAAACAACTATTTTTTAACGTTATTTTTTGTATTTCTTTAAATGATTTCGAAAGCTTAGACTTAAACTTAAATTTTGATCTAAAAATCTGAGTCCTAACGAGTAGTTAAGTAGCGTAAACTGAAATTTGAAATTTGAAACCCTTCTCCCCCCAGAACAAAAATCAGTTATTCCCGATCTTTGTGTCGTAGATTAGGCTCTAACTACTGCCGCGTTTTGCTAAAATTATTCTTTATGTCAGTATTTTCTTGAAAATAAATTTTAAAGAAAAGTTTCAAAAAATTCCGATAGAGGGCGCTTTAGACTTTGGAGTAACGAACAACTATTTTATACCGTTATTTTTTGTGTCTCATTAAATGCTTTCTAAAGCTTAGACTTAAATTTTCAGCCCAAAATCTGAATCGTTAGACGTGGTTAAGTTTCTGGGGAGAGGGGTTTGAAATTTCTACTCTTGAGCACAGTTCAGTTTACCATGTCCACACATTATGTGCTATGATACGAGGTAAAAAGACACAAATTAGGATTATGTTACCAAAGCATATTTATTAACATGTAATTACAATAAATGTTCAAAATTTTGACCACCAGAGGTTATGCACGCAGAACAACGGCGAAGAATGGAACGGCGAACATTCGCGAAAACATCAGGCTTTTCGAGCACCTCCCCTACAGCGGCGGAAAGTCTGGCGACCAGTTACTCGGGGGATTCAATGGATGTCTCATACATAAGAGCCTTCAATTGTCCCCAAAAAAAGAAATCGAGGGGTGAAAGATCTGGCGAGCGAGCAGGCCAAGCAACAGGACCACCTCGACCAATCCATCTGTTCGGAAATGTGATGTCCAGATAGTTGCGGACGTCTCGTACGTAATGGGCTGGCACTCCATCGTGCTGGAACCACATGACCCGCCGGATGCGTGGAGGAACAACGTTTAACAGGTCTGGCAGCACATGTTGCAGAAATGTGAGGTATGTTTTACCATTGAGGCGTTCAGGAAGAAGGTACGGTCCGATTAGGTGGTCTCCGAGGATTCCTGCCCAAACATTGATGGAAAAGCGTCTCTGATGAGCATGTGGATACGTAGCATGTGGATTGACATCCGCCCATACATGTGCATTGTGTGTGTTAAATGTACCTTCACGTGTGAAGGTACATTCATCGGTGCAAAGCACAGTTCGTCCAAAATGTGGATTTAGCGCGTTCTACTGCAGAAACCAGCGGGCGAATTCAATACGATTTGGATAATCCCCTGGAGACAGTTTCTGGACTCGTTGCACATGAAACGGGAGCAAATGTTCATCCTTCAGTACCCTCCAAGTCATGGACTGTGAGGTATCCACCTGCCTAGCCACTGTTCGTGTACTTGTACTTGGCTGCGCCGCTACTACATCCAGAATGGCTTCTGCAACAACTACTGATTCGTCCTTTTTTGCACGACCTGCATTCGACCGGGAAGCGAGAAATGATCCCGTCTCACACAACTGTCTGTGCAAGCGCTCGAAAGTTTTGCGGTTAGGCAACCGCCTGTTGGGAAATCGCTCTCCGTACATTCGTTGTGCCTCTGCACCATTTCCATCTGCCGCTCCGTAAATTAAATGCATCTCAGCCTTTTCCTTATTCATGAAGGGCACCATCTTCCGATTCATTACTACAGCGACTTACACTTGACTCACCGTTCAGTGGTTTTTATGCCTGAATCGTGTCGAAATTTTGCATACGTGTTCTTCTTCTTCCCCATTTGACATTTGCATACTTTCTGTCTCCTTCTTCACCCGGTGACTAGCGTCAGGAATGGAGCTTTAACGTTTGCATGAGCGACGTTTCCAACTGTGCCAGTGCCTTTATGAGTGAATTCCGACTATGCAGTCCTTGACGAAAGTTGTATTTTTGCCTCGTATCACAGCACAGAATTGTTGGGCATGGTTAAGTAGTGCAAACTGAACTATGTTCAGAAGTTGAAATTTGAACCCCCTCCCCTCGCTACTGAACCACGCTCAGCGATTCAGATTTTGAGTTGAAAATTTAAGTTTAAGTCTAAGCTTTAGAAAGCATTTAATGAGACACAAAAAATAACGGTATAAAATAGTTGTTCGTTACTCCAAAGTCTAAAGCGCCCTCTATCGGAATTTTTTGAAACTTTTCTTTAAAATTTATTTTCAAGAAAATACTGACATAAAGAATAATTTTAGCAAAACGCGGCAGTAGTTAGAGCGTAATCTACGACACAAAGATCGGGAATAACTGATTTTTATTCTGGGGGGAGAAGGGTTTCAAATTTCCAATTTCAGTTTACACTACTTAACTACTCGTTAGGACTCAGATTTTTAGATCAAAATTTAAGTCTAAGCTTTCGAAATTATTTAAAGAAATACAAAAAATAACGTTAAAAAATAGTTGTTTTTTACTCCAAAGTCTAAAGCGCCCCCTATCGGCATTTTTTGAAATTGAACTTTAAAATTTTATTTCAAGAAAATACTGGCATAAAGAAATTTTTTTGCAAAAACCGCAAACGAATCGACCAATTTTTCCATTTTTTATAATCATTTGAAATTTCGGACCCTAAACTTTAATGCCCCCTATCTCCTTGCGAATACGTCTGGGACCCTTAGTCTCCTATTTAATATTATTTGTCAAGTGTACTATAACCCCTTAAAGTTCTGCCCATCTTTTATGAATCACCCTGTATATAAATATACATATTTTTTTTTTTTTTTTTTTTTTTTACGATGCTAGAGTCAATGGCGGATCTAAGGAGGGGGGGGCGATGGGGCGATCGCCCCCCCCCTTTTGCCCAATAAAGGATCTGCAGAAAGACGGAAAAGTTGTCCGCACAGAAAAGTTGTTGGTCCTAAACTCGCGCCAAATTTAATTTATTATATTGGGACTGGGTCAGGTTTTCACACTTTCAGAACCGGGTGGGGTCGGGTCTTATTTTTTTCTGTAGAGCTGGATGCAGCGACACTTTTTTTCCAGGACGGGTCTGGCGTAGACTTTCTTCCTACTAGAGGTATACACGGACCAAAATTTTCAAGCCCAGGCTCTGTCCTGTATAAAGGCTAAATGCTCGATCTGGGATCGACACAGCCCGTATGCTGTGGCGGTTCTAAGGAGCGGGCGCGAAGTCCCCTCTCCGTTGGGCTAATAAAGGGTTTACAAAGTGACAATATGCATCCTCACGAAAAATAACTTGGGGCGAAGCTCGGGCCCGTCTCGGTCTGGGACGGGTCGACCAGTGTAAGTCCACGAGACTTGCACTGGGTAAGCTTTTCTCTAATTTTGAATCGGGTCGCATCCTGATCTTGCTTTTTTTGAAGATTCGGGTGGGGAAAGGCTTCTTTTTCTTCCAGATCGAACCTGGTCTCGATTTCATTTTTCCTAGCAGTTTGCATTGGAGAAAATTTTCAGGCCGTGTCTCTGATATGAATTTCTTCGAAGGATCACGTTCACGGATAAAAGCGAATTTCATTAAAGGATCGCGGAAAAACGCAAATTTCTTCGAAGATCGCGATCAAAACTCGGTTCTCGGTTCTTCATTCTCGCAAGAGTAAAAAGCGAATCTGTAACTGACTCAAATCCGAAATGTATGACAATCTGCCCCGATGCGCTAAGCGCAGCTAAAAAGTAAAAGTCAACCCGACCAATAGCAAAATATAGTTGTTAACGGGACCCAGACCCGACCCGAAGCAAAAAATCAGAAATTAACTTGACCCGCAGCAAAGAGTAGAAGTTAACCGGATACAAACGCGACCCGCAAGAAAAAGTAAACATTGATCGGACCAGCAGCAAAAAATAGAAGCGAACCGGACATAAAATTTTGTGAAATGATCGTGAAGAAAACACGAATTCCTTTAAAGGATCGTAAAACAGACCTTTGAAGAAATAATAATAATAATAAAAAAAACAAAACCAAAAGGCAAAATTAAAAACCAAATCCTAACTGCCCCGAATCAGAATTGTATATCAAATGCCCCAAATGCGCTAAGCACAGCTAAAAAGTAAAAATCAACCCGACCAACAACAAAATGTAGTAGTCGATCGGACCCAAACCCGATCCAAAAGCAAAAAATCAGAAATTAACTCGAACCGCAGTAAATAGTAGTAGTCAACCGGACCCAAACACGACCCAAGTAGAAAATAACCTGACCAGGAGCAAAAAAATGGAAGCCAACCGAACCCAAACCCGACGCACAGTAAAAAAGTAGACGAAACACGACCCGCATTAAAAAAATCAGCTTCGACCCGTGCATCAGACAGGAGTTTCCAAATTTCTAGAATCCCCCCCCCCCCCTTGAGGACGCTCCAGATCCGCCCTTGGCTAGAGTTTCACGATAAATGTATAGATGCCAATCATTTAATTATTCCGGAGTCTGAACCAAAACAAACATGTTTCTAACCGGAAAATATTTATAGGGAAATGTGTTTGTTCTTTTTCAGTAAGGTGCACTATAGATTTAATTTCGAAATTTTTGTTAAAATAAAATTTCCGGTTAGAAACATTTTCGTCTTAGATCAGACTCCGGAATAATTGAGAGATATTGGCATCTGTGTAAATGCTGCAATGAACAAATCGCGATTCAGGGCAACGTCTTTAACTTTTGCAAATACAATCACCATGCTTACCTGTCATTTCACTTGCATTATCCTAACAGGCACCGATGCACTTTTTCCTGTCTGGGTCATGTGATTTTATAAATCTAATTATTTTAAAAACATCTTTCGCAGTAGGTTTCAGAAAATAAGAAATCCACTTTCACTGTTTTCTCATCTAAATATCTTACGAACGTGAGATCTCTTTTATTTATTTATCTGTGCTCTCTTCCAACTGAATGGAGTAATATTAACTAAATCTGAGTTTTTCTTATAACTGCTTTTTAACATCTGATAATATTCCTTTAATCCTTCTCGATATAGTGCTATTAGACAAAGTAATTGAGCAAATTAGTTTAGTTGTTTTTTTCTCCCAAAACTGCCGAAATAAACTTTCTTTTTCTTTTTTAAAATTCTAATTAAAATTACATTAAAATAAGAGAAAGAAAAATGCTGACAAAATAATAATATCTGAGAACAGACAGTTCGGAGCCAATAACAAATCAAGAAAGAGGAAGGGGAGGGGAATTGATCCATTTTTTCATTTCATAAACTGCATTTTTTATGTTATTTCAAGTATCAGTAATTGGCTTTCGCGTACCAGTAAAGAGAACGTCACGTACCAGTACTGCTACGCTCACCATAGTTTGAGAACCCCTGCTTTAATGTATCCACTCTTTTTTTTTAGCAATTTCTAAAGTAACCCAAGTTTTTGTAGCTGCTTATAGATCAGTAATTCACCTAAATTTAACATTAGCTTTTAAAAATATAATCATATTCTAAATGTCTTGCGTAACCAAGAAAAAAATTAAATCTTATTTAACCCAATAAAACGTTACGAAATAAAACTTCCATTCCCAGTTAACTGAGGATTTTAAGATATTACAATCAATGAATTCAGGAAAATTCAAAATATAAACAATAAAATGCGTTAAAAACTTTTTTTTCTAGAATTTTTCGACTTTTCATTGAAGCCCGTCCTTCAAAGGCAATTTCAAAATAGTAACTTTGCTTTTTGGAAACAATAACCCATATTGAAATGACATTTTTGTTAACTATAGCTTTGGCTTGTGCTCAACTGAATTGATGTTGGTTACGTATTTCTAAAAATAATGCAACTGGCATGATACGATTAAACTCGATAAGTGACATCAATTGTTCTGTAATACAAATAAGAGTGTCGCTAACGCACACACACACACCAGAAAAAAAGCAGAAAATTGAACACTTGTAATTTGGCGATTCTAATCATCCATTTATTCGCATAAAGAAATATTTTATAGTGATTTGGTGCAATGGCGAGCGGCAGCGAGAACCCTAAGAACACCAATTCTTTGCTCTTTCATTTCGCGTTTCTTTGATTCATTGTTTATTTACTTTCTGCCATTTTATAAGAAGTAAACGAAGAAAATAAGACAAAGAAAAATAAACAAACAATAAATCTGTTGACGAAAATTAACATAAAAAATGTCTAAAGCCTTCTTTTTTTCTTTAGAAAACCAAATACACATTTTTAAGAGATTCAAAATTTGATTTTAAAAATGACAATGAAAAATAATTTAACTTTTGAAATACCTTGCTTCAATCCTGTGCATGCCACAGCGGAATGACTTTTGGCTTTGGAAAATTGATTCTTTATGACGAAAATTATTACCATAACATGCCCAACAAGAGTAAACTTCTACGATGTAGCTTTCAAAACGTATCTCCTTACAATACAAATGCTACTGCACAGAATTTAATAAAAAGGATTCAAAGGAAAGCTTTATCCAATTTATTATATATCTATTTCAATTATGTAGAAGTTCCTCTTCCAAATTTTTCAAGGACAACTCTTTCATCTTCCTGTCTTTTAAAAGAAAAAGAGAATATATGTATATAGGATGGTCCATAAATAATTCTTTTTATTTACCGGCAATGTGGGGGGTGTAAAGGATTTTTCTCGTAGCTCTCGAAAAGATATTGGCAGCAGGATTAAAAATAGTGTAAAGAAACTTTAAATTTGCGAACAATTTATATACCTCTCTGTCAATTTATTCATTCATTCACACTTCAAGCGCTGATATCTCGAAAACGGTTGGAATCGGACGGGTAGTTCCATCACACTTTTTAACGTACATGATGAGATCTTTCTTTTGATACCACACTCGTCCAAATCCACAACTTACAGCCGGGAACGTTCCCTGGTAAGATGGATTTAATTAGCGGAAATTTCGTATTTTTTGACAATTTAAAGGTTTATTATGTTGTGATAAATAATCATTGACATTCATAACATTTTTTGGAATTTACTTTTCTTTCTATTTTAAAAACTACTGCAATTTATTAGTGATTCGGTACTTTAAGTTTTGTTTAAATGATTTTTTTCGTTTTTCGAAGTTTAAAATTTTACTTGTTTTTCCGCTATTTTTTTTTTTTTTTTTTTTTTTTTTTTAATTTCAGGTTTTCAAAAATTTTAGAATTTTGGATTTAATTAAATAATTTGATTTGAACATTTTTAATTTGATTAAAATAAATAACTTCCTTTTATAATTCTTTGAAAATTAAATTAATTGGTATGTCACCATCGATGTAAGAATTTAATAATTTTAAATTAACAATTTACATGTATTAATTAAAGGAGAACTTGTTTTGAAAGAAATATTTAACGAAACCCTCTGTGCGATCTGCGGTCGCACTTACCGACTAGTTTTAAGTATATATTTTATAGTAATAATTTTAACCCTTTCCGGCGCATGCAAAATCTGCTCGTAAAATAAGAAATTATCGGTTGACACCTGAATTTAAAAACGATTTTTATAGAAATTAAAATTTCTTAAATTTACGCTTTCATTGTAAAAGCGAAATTTCTTTAAAATATTGTTGGTGTTGATTGGAATTAAAATTAGGTGTGCCCGGAGTGGGCACACTGCGCCGGAAAGGGTTAAATATGTCTAATGTACGTAAAAATAACATTCAGATCGTCGGAAATATTTAAAAGACCTGGAAATAAAATATTTTCCTACAAAAATGAAACCGGTACCAATTGATAAGTAATAATATCTAGTCGAATAATTAATGTTATATTTAATTATTTGCGTAGGGGGT
The DNA here is from genome assembly GCA_964019185.1 of Maratus speculifer. Lineage (NCBI taxonomy): Eukaryota > Metazoa > Arthropoda > Arachnida > Araneae > Salticidae > Maratus > Maratus speculifer. The sequence continues at coordinate 42,446,102 of OZ025290.1, forward strand.
CGTCTATATACAGAAATTGTACCAAACCTTAAAATTTTTAATACTAACTTCTAATTTTGACACCTTATTTGGATTCTTCGGTAAATTTAACCTCCGGATACTAAAGGAAAGTCATTCGGTCCAGTGGTTTAGTAGTTACGCATCCATGAATATTGGAACTTTTGATGTTAAATTAATTTTTAATCGTTGCAAAACATATTGTAATGTGAATAGTTTATTAAGTATAATTCAAAAACTATAAGCGGAATGAACTCTAAATTTAGATTTGCATATTTGAAGCTTCGAGAAATCGATTTTCAAACAGAAAAATAAATAAATAAATAAATAAATAAATAATAATAATTATTATTATGAGCTACAATTTTTATTCGCCTAAAATAATTAATATTATATGCGTGTGTCCGAAATTAGTTTTGGAGAAAAATAAGAACTGTAACAGAGCAAATCCATCTCAGCTCAGGCAGGGCATGTCAAATCACCATCACAGATTTTTTTCAAAAAAATTCAGTAGTTAGAACTAAGTGACTTATAAAATTTCCTAAAAGGATTTTTCCCTAAAAAATTTATTTCTCTGATTACAGCACTTTAAAGTTCATGATAAAATTGGCAGTTTTCAGAAAAACTGAAAAACGCTTCATTTTGAAATGAACACAATACCAAACATATTCAACATATTCAGTCAATTTATTTTTTATAAACAGTTATTAAACTGAATTTTACTTTGGCATAGTTTTAAAAAATATAGTGGCATTTTTACTTAATTAAAAAAATTAGATTTTAAGTAAAAAATATATAATTATTAGTGAATTTAAGATTTTTTTTCAGAATGAAAAAAAATATTTTAAAGCTAAACATTGATGGCAATCCAAAGACCTTTAATGGGAGTTTTACAGCAAATTTTATTTTAACTCTAAGGTGCTTACAACTTTTGTAATTCAATTTTAAATTATGCAAAATTTTGTAAAATCACTACTTTTGAAATACAATTTCTCAAAAACACCATTTTTTAAAAATCTGATAATATGCTCAATTCATACCTTATTAGTCTCTAATAAATACCTTACAAGCAAATCGTGTGTTTTTGCTTAGAATATTTTATATGATTTTTTGAAAATAACATGTTGTGTGTATTTTTCAACAGACCACAAAGGCAAGTTCTTCCTTATTTAACCGAACTTGTAATGTAATTAATATTTCAAACTAAAAAATACATCACTAGTACATAATTATTACTGTTAAATTATAGCTAATCATTTGCTTAAATTTAAAATTGCGTAAAATACAGCCAATAATAAAATTAATATTGATCATATGTCATTTCATTCCATACTCATAAATGTGCTAAATTCATCTACAGTGTGTTAAATATTTTGTTATATAGTATGGATATAATATATTAAAATGCAAATACATACATTACAACTGAATTAGATTTTTTTTCAAGTTTAGTTTTTTTCCCAATTAGTTTTTTTTTCTCAGAAAACCAGAAGATCAAGCTTTTTCTTATTTCTCTGTATTTATAATAATATTTTTTAATAAAAAAATAATAATATGCACATTATAATGGCAGATAAATATAAGCTAATCTTCAAAAATTCCTATTCATAAAATTAAATAAGCCAAACCCCTTAAAAAAAATCTGCGCTTGTGATGCATTTTGACTTTGCTGAAAATTACTCACTAATACTGCCAAATGAAGTACAAAGCTACCACTGGCAGAATACACAGATATCGTTAGTTACCTGCACAGCATACTTTAGAGAAGAAATAAAGAGTTTTATCATAGTTTCTGATGATTAACTCATGATACAGCTCATGCTGTTTGTGACATAGAAAAAGTAAAAAAAAGAATTATTTAAGTTGTACCAATTACAAACACTGGAATCACCTGTGTATATATCAGATGGAGCTGGAGCACATTTTAAAAACAAGTATCAGTTTTATGAATTGCACAAAAATAAAATTGTACTAAAGTAGAGGATATTTTCAGTTACTGGCCATGTTAAAAGTGCATGTGATGCTGAGACAAGCACTATGCAACAAAATTTAATCTCCAAAAGGATCCAATAAAAGCTATCCAAAATTCTGTCTCATTTGTTGCTGAACTATCTTCTCTGCTAAAAAATAACATTCTAGTCCATCCAGACAAAAATATTACTCAATCCTATAGAACTAATAATGAGAAAGAATATGCTAATGCAAAATCTATTGTTGGTATTAGATATAAACATTATAGGGTGATTGTAAATAATGAAAATTATATGGAACGAGCAAGTAAAAATGAATTGACAAAAGTTGAAACCTTCAGCCAAATGAAAAGACAATATTCAATACATAGTTTCCAAATCGGTGATGTCATTGGATGCATTTATGAAAATAATTGGTGGATAGGACAAATCAATGGTATATCAATCACAAGAACTAAATGACATTAAAGTATCATTCATGTACCCAACATGGTCCATAGATAAAGCATTCCAGTGGCCAAAAGAATCTGGAAAGAAAAAATATGAATGTGCAACCATTGGAAAATGTGCTTCTAGAAACAGAAAAATCAGTTACAATAGGACAATCTGAGCGACTTCATACCTTCAACGATAAGGAGTTGAAGTTAATTTAAGAAACCTTCACTACCTAATTCTTCTGTTATGTATGTATTTGCACATTAATATATTATATCCATACTATATAAAAAAAAATTTACACACTGTAGATGGATTTAACACATTCATGAGTATGGAATGAAATAACATATCATCAATACTAATTTTATTATTGGCTGTATTTTACGCAATTTTAAATTTAAGCAAATGATTAGCTATAATTTAACAGTAATAATTATGTACTAGTGATGTATTTTTTAGTTTGAAATATTAATTACACTACAAGTTCGGTTAAATAAGGAAGAACTTGCCTTTGTGGTCTGTTGAAAAATACACACAACATGTTATTTTCAAAAAATCATATAAAATTTTCTAAGCAAAAACACACGATTTGCTTGTAAGGTATTTATTAGAGACTAATAAGGTATGAATTGAGCATATTATCAGATTTTTAAAAAATGGTGTTTTTGAGAAATTGCATTTCAAATGTAGTGACTTTACAAAATTTTGCAAAATTTAAAATTGAATTACAGAAGTTGTAAGCACCTTAGAGTTAAAATAAAATTTGCTGTAAAACTCCCATTAAAGGTCTTTAGATTGCCATCAATGTTTAGCTTTAAAATATTTTTTTTCATTCTGAAAAAAAATCTTAAATTCACTAATAATTATATTTTTTATACTTAAAATCTAATTTTTTTAATTAAGTAAAAATGTCACTATATTCTTTAAAACTATGCCAAAGTAAAATTCAGTTTAATAACTGTTTATAAAAAATAAATTGACTGAATATGTTGAATATGTTTGGTATTGTGTACATTTCAAAATGAAGCGTTTTTCAGTTTTTCTGAAAACTGCCAATTTTATCATAAATTTTAAAGTGCTGTAATCAGAGAAAAAAAATTTTTAGGGAAAAATCCTTTTAGGAAATTTTATAAATCACTTAGTTCTAACTACTGAATTTTTTTGAAAAAAATCTGTGATGGTGACTTGACGCATATCAGTACTGTCTGCCTGAATTGAGATGGAATAGCTCAACATATAAATATTTTCGCAGATATCCATTCTTAGAAGTTTCAAGCTTTCAAGTGCACATACAATACAAAATACAGCTCATTCCACCAAGTAATTTTCAAGTTATGTATAGTACAGTACAACTTCAAAAATCCGGCATCATCGGGACAGAGACCATGCCGGATTTTTGAAGGAATATCAAAAATAGTAACCAGAAATATCAAAAGCAGTACTATATTCTTAATGATGCCTTTGGCCATACTTTATTTTATTACTCAATAATATTTATGTAAGAAAGAGAGTAAACTAAATTAAAAAAAAAAAAAAAACTTTTATGATTTTTTCTATGTTACAGAGAAACAAAATCTAATAAAGAGTGAAATTATTTCTTCGATCGTAATTTCGGAAATATCGATGCCAATTTTATTTATTTATTTATTTATTTATTTTGGCTCGTTTCTTAATATATATAAATAACTAGAAGTTACCCGTGACTTCATTCACATAACATTTAAAAAAGAAATAATTGATCAATCAAGCAAAAAATTTCGATGATGAAAAGCATGTGTAATTAACTATTTATTGCGAATTTGTGGTAAAAAACTTCTGATGATCCCTTTTTTCTAATTTTTTTGCTGCTTAAAATTTTCCTTTCAGCGATTAATAATAATAGATAGAAACATTCTTGAATACTTTTGTTCAGCCCTGTAGTTTTCCAAGTGCCTTTAATACATGAAAGTATCTTTCTAAAATTTAGTTCAAACAAAAATATTTCTTATTACTACCTAAATTACATTTTCAGAAATTATCATCCGAAGACAACCTTGTATCCAGTTCTTTGCGGGACCCTGTATATCATTTTATATATATACTGTAAACATTTCTTAATTTACTAAATGCAGTTCAGAATAAAAATGCATATTTTAGTTAAAAACCACCTTTAAGTAAATTACGCTCATATTCAGTAACCTTTCCGAGATCTTTTGTGTAACCCTGTATATCTAAATTTAACTATTTATACTATTACCATTTATACTCTCCATTTAATATGCATACATTAAGCGAAACTTAAAAGCACATATCATAATTCAAAATGCATTTCATCCATGCAAGAGTCATCATCCATCATATACAGTACTTCGGATAGAATATATAACATTTGAAATCATTTGTGTGTCCCTGTAAATGCTATGCATTTCGTATTATGCATGAAATAACTCGCATTAAGCCTCAGTAATGTATATCAATTTAATTATACATGAAATCGTTTACCATAATTAAAATATGTCGGAAACTGTTCCTCCCTTTATTCTTATGCAATGGAATTCTTTTGTGTAACCCTGTAAATGAATAATAAGTCTCCTTTTCACTATATACTTATACAAAATGCATATTTTAGTGCACTTTGTAAATGCATATAAATTTGAATATATTTCACAGGTTGTAACATTGTTAAATTTAATTAAAACGATTTCTTCCCATAATGCCGTAATGTAAGGAATTTTTTGACTATCCCTGTAAATAAACTAATCATGGTAGAAACTTTATTTTCAATAGGTATTCGTGCTAGGTAAACGTTAATAACGTCCAAAAATTTAATGGAAATCGGAGTATATTTACGAAAGTTAGAAAGCGACCAGACAGACAAACAAACCGAAAGCATAATAACTTTTCAACTTTGTTCGAAAGTGTTAAAAAATCGAGCCAAAAATATATTAATCAGTAGTTTTATTTTCCGCCTTTTCCCCACAAAATTTTTTTTCCCATTGATGATTATGAATTTTGAATAAAAATATTCATTTGTATGTAACTTATAACTTATTAATTAGTCTAAGTAAAAAATATTTCTGATTCATTTTAAATATGACGTCACTATTTATCTCGCTCCATTAGCTACTTTTATTCATACCCCTTGTATTTTTAACGACTGCTATAAAGTACTTGTTTTATTTCAACTATGACGTCACATTTTTATAGGTGAACCATTTTATTAAAAATATAATTCTTTTTTATTCTTTTTACTTTTAATTTATGTCATCATATTTTACACAAAAATTGCCCTTAACTAAACAAATATCCTTGTTAAATATATTATAAAAAATAAACCTTTTATTTTTATTTCAAACATGACGTCATATTTATTTTCTTTTAAATTATTTTATTATAATTTTTTGCGTGGAAGTTTTTTGTTAAAAATTCACTGCCGCTGAAAAATTATTATTTCAATTTTAATTTTTGTTGGCAACAGGAAAGGAAAATGGTTAAATTTTATCTGAAAAATGCCTATTGATTTTGTATGAAAAATAATTAAATTTTGAATTATCAAGGAAAATATTTGTATAAAATAAATAAAAATTAGCCTATGTTCATTTCATGCCAATAATTTATCTATATACAAAAATTCAAAGACATTTATCCATCCGTTTTGAAGCCAAGTTCATTCCAATTTTCGGATACACTTTCACATTTATAATATACTAGCTGTTACCCGTGACGTCGTTCACGTAGCATTAAAAAAAAGACAAACGCTTTAACTAAACAAAACGGTTCATTAACAATAATTTAAAATACTAGGGGGGCCCCGCCCCCCTGCTCGCTATGCTCGCCAACCCCCCGCGTAATCGCTTCGCGATTCCAAATTATTGGCTACCCCTGCTTGCTGCGCTCGCCAATACCCCATGGTATGAATAAGCAGTTGCAGATCTTTCAAATGATGTGTCACACGACTGGTGTTGTAAAGAAATTAAAAATGTGCCCCCCTGGGGGGCAGAGTGGGAGGCGACACAAAAGACATCCATAATATGAATAAGCAGCTACAGACCTCTCAAATGATATGTTACACGACTGGTGTTGTAAATAAATTAAAAATGTGCCCCTTGGGGGGGGGCAGAGTGGGGGTGACACACAAGACATCCATAAAATGAATAAACAGTTGCAGAACTTTCAAATGATGTGTCACACAATTGGTGTTGTAAAGAAATTACAAAATGCGCCCCCTCTGAGGGCAGAGGGGGGGGATTACACACAAGATGTCCATAATATGAGTAAGTAGTTGCAGACCTCTTAAATGATGTGTCACACAATTGGTGTTGTAAATAAATAAAAAATGTGCCCCCGGGGGGCAGAGTGGGGGATGACACACAACACATCCATAATATGAATAAGCAGTTGCAGACCTTTCAAATGATGTGTTACACAACTGGTGTTGTAAAGAAATTAAAAATGTGACCCTTCCTGGGGAGAGCAGAGTGTGGGGGTGACACACAAGACATGCATAATATGAATAAGCAGTTGCAGACCTTTCAAATCTTGTGTAACACGACTGGTGTTGTAAAGAAATAAAAAATGTGTCCCCCCTGAGGAGCAGAATGGGGGATAACACACAAGACATCCATTATATGAATAAGCAGTTGCAAACCTCTCAAATGATGTATCAAACGACTGGTGTTGTAAAGAAATTAAAAATTTGGCGAAATATTACAGTTTTCGCCAACGCTAAGTTGGCGTCACTTTTGACAACTAATTTTGGTCGCCAAATTTGGCGATATATCGCCAAGTTGGCGACAAACTTGGCGATTGTTGGCGATGGTAACCTTTCCTCTCTTTTTGGTAACCCATACGGCGATGCATAGACGGAGCCCTTTCCTGATTGGTCTATTCGACTCATGGAAGGAGTGGACCACCCGGATTCGTTAGTTCCGGAAATCTTCCACATCAGCATCATTCCAGGAGTCATTCCTTTTAAGGCTAGTTTTTTTTTACTATAGAAGGATATATAACATTTATCTTATAGAAGGCTATGCCGTAGTTTTTTTATAGGAGACTTAAAGAACTCAGTCAAATACAAGGAAAATGTGTTAGATAATATGAACCATCGCGAAAATGAAATTGTAACCACTTATATTGTAGAACAACTGTAACGCACCCCAATTGTACAGAAATCATGTTGTAGTGCATTTCAGAATTCCATATCAAAGAAAGAAAAATCATGTGTTAAACCTAGGTAATAAAAAAAATATCCAACATTTCCATAATGCATAACTTCACTGGGACATTCTTTTCTGCAGCTGTGTATATGATCTATGTGCTTGTAAATATTCTAAATACAATGTTAAAATTTTGCTTAGTGAGAAAAAGTATAACGAATATTAAAATTCTTTTTTAGCAATTTCTAATTATAAACAGAAATTTACTTGAATTCTTTTTTACAGTCCTGTATATTACGTACAAATATGTATACGATCGCATATTTAGCTTAAATTATTCAAGCAAAAAACCCGATTCAAATTATTGAATTCATATTTTCGGGAATCGCTATTGCACTGGTGACCAATCCAGTTTATTGTATAGTCCGATACATGACTTATTTAAATTCTACAAACATCTCTTATTATATCAAATGTAGCTGAACTTCAGGATGCATTAGTTTTCCAAATACATACGATAATTGAAAAAGCTCTTCAGCAATCTTTTCTAATAGACCATACTTTGGATACAATATCTGAGATCTGGACACAGGTCCAAAATCTTTTATGCGTCTCTGTAAATGAACAACAAATGTGATGCAAATGATACTTAACTGCAAGCTTATTGTAGTAAATTTCAGTATTTATCATTGTATTGATTATCTCAGTATATTAATTTCATCATGTTTGAAATAGCACAACGCAATTAAAATAAGCTGGGAATATTTTTTTTTCTCCGTAGACTATTATATTACCGAACATTTTTCTGCAATCTTGTAAGTGAATGTTAAATCTTTTCACCCCATTTTCTACAGAAATCCTATTTTAGTGCACTTCAGAACCTGATATCAATTTCAATATTTTTAAAATAACCTTAATAAAATAACATTATTAAAATACGTTGCAAATGAATTTTCTTCACAGACCATAATATATTGAAATACTTTTGAGCTCCCTGTACGCACACTATAAGTACTACATTTAACATATTCGATAGTAACCATGTTTTTCTGAACCTTAAAAATGCATGTAAATTTCATTACATTTAAAATTATGTAGCATTATCAAAATACACCACAAATGATTTTTTCGCCTTAGACCAATGTAAAGTTTCCTTTTGAGTGCTCCTGTGATTCAGCTATTATTGCTACCTGTTCCATTTTCAATGCCGCATATGCTATGGTAAATCTCAATAAGGTATGTTATTTTCGTATGAATTCCACTATATTTACCGAAGTTGAAAAACGGACAGACAGACGGCAGACCCCAGGCACTCGGCATCCGGTATACAGACAGGTTGAAGTCGTAAACACTTAGACCATGTTAGAAAGTGTCAAAAAGCGGGTAGTTTCCGTAAAGCGAAAAAAAAAAACAGTGTTAGGAAAAATGTACTACAAAACTGTGTTTTAAGTGGCATTTTTGTATAATTTGTACATATATGCTCTGCATACCATAAACATTTATAGAAATTTATTATAAAAAACATTCTTAAAAGTGACAACATATTTTTACTTTTTAAGAGCTAAAAAAATGTGCAATTAATATCCATTTACAAACCTGTTTCCAGTACACTTTGAGCACATTATGCCAAATTGAGATATTGACTGAGGGAATGTATTTTCTCACAATTACATTAAATCTTTAGATTTTAAGCCCGATAGTACATTTTTAAAGTGATATTTATTTATATTTGAAGAATTGAACAATTTTAAGAATTAAAATACAAAAATATTTTTTTTTGATTAGTTGAGCTTTTTTTACTTTATAAAAATGATAAAAAGTTTTTTCATTGATTATTACGTCATTTACGATATATATAAATTATGAATATTTTCTAGTCGTTTAATATTTAACCTTTAAAAAAACTTATTTCATTTTAAAATTAAATATTAACCACGGTCAGACGATAAACTTAATTTTCTTTAAATAATAACTTTTGATATCATAATTCAATCTCATTCAATTACAACATCAGAGCATATTTATTTTATTTTTAATATGTGACGTCACAGTCGTCTCTTTTTAGCACTTACTCAAAATTACATTGTGTTATTAAAAATGAAAACTTGAAAACTTATACTTTGTTTCATATATGACGTTACATTGATATTTTTAAAATTCTTAATGGAAAGTATTCCTCTGACGTCACAATTGGTAAAAAGTTGAATTTTATAGCCTCGAACCGAAAGAAAGAAAAAGGTTAATTTTTATTATGGATTAATATCTGGAAAAACTACTAAAATATTTATATTCTTGTAAAGTGTGAAGTTATATTCTTGTAAAGTCTTCTAAGTGTAAAAGAAATTTTATATAATCGTTTGCGTGATATAAGAAGAAAAACAGTATTCCTCTGACGTCACAATTGGTGAAATTGCGGTTTTTAATCTCGAACCGAAAAACAGAATAGGGTCCATTTATTTATTTCATTTTATTTTGTCATGTGAAAATCTTTCAGTTGAAAATTAATTACAGAAGAGAAATAATTATTCCGGTTTTTTTTTATTTTTTTGGCAACGAAAAAAGAAAATAATTAAATATTATGGAAAATTTTTCAATTTATTCTGTATGAAAAATAGTGAAATATTGAATTATTAAGAAAAATATTTGAAAAAAATAAATAAAAATTAGCCTATTTCATTTCAGGCCAATAATTTACCTATATACAAAAATTCAAAGACATTAATCCGTTTTGAAGCCAAGTTCATTCCAATTTTCGGACACACTTTCACATTTATAATATATATAAGGATATAAGGATATATATATTATTATGTATAATATATATATTATTATATATATATATTATTATAAATAATATACATATATATGTTGCGGCCAATACCCGAAATTGGCCTATTCCCGAATTGGCCAGCAACATTAATAAATGACTGGCCAATTCTAAAATTGGCCAGCCAATTCGCGAACTGGCCAGATGAAATTGGCCAAATCGCGAAATGGCCAGATGCGATTGGCCATCGCGATTTCGCGAAATAGATATAGGCACTCGGCTTAATCCTTTCGAACATAGTTTAAAGTGTATAGGAATTCAAATAGTCTAGACGTCAGCCTGTCCGTGCTCTAACTCGAGTAAAAGTTCCGGTTAACTTGTAATTGTCATCTTATTTTGTTTATTAATTTACTTCGATATTGAAAGGGAATTGTGTACTGTTTTTGGTTAATTTAGTTGGGTACACAAAAATATTTCGCTTCGATATAATCAATGAGAATCTTTTTTACTGAGCATTTTAAGGGTTTAGGTACCTTTTGAACTAACAAAATACGTGGAAAAGTGACCTCCCAAAGAATTGCAGTTTCTCTGTATCTAATTGACTTTTGACTATAAAATTGAAAACACGTATTAAGAAGAATTTATTTTATTAGTTAAAGTTGTTAATAAAAGTATAGACATATGCAATGTTTTTTAAATTATTTTAAAAGATAATACAATTTTTACGAAAAAATAAAACTTGCAAGCGTTGCGCGCATGATTTTTCAAATTTGAATAGCTAAAACAAACCAAGAATTTTTTTCTGACTAGAGATATAATGTGTTTTCAAAATGACCTGCAATGAAAAAAATAAAACTTATAGATCCACAGAAAAAAATTATTTTTTAAAGAAATTCGAAATATCGATATTTTTTTACACAAAAGTAGTCGTGAATTCTAAACTTCTAATTTGGGGAACATAATAGTAGGTCATTTTATGCCTATATACGTTTAATACATTCAGCGAAAATTTTATGAAATTCTACGCAACCATTTTTCAGAAATCGTGCGCGCAATGATCAAAATCGTTGTTTTGAAAAAAATTAACGTTAAAAATTAAATTACCCATTGGTCGTATAGGAACAGCGCAAAATGTTTTAGGCATAACTCTTCTTCTAATGCGAATTTTTTAATGCGGTTTGTTTTTAAATGTGCCTATAGAATCATATTTAATTATAAGCCTTTTTTTTTAAATCAATTTTTTGATTCTTTAAATGGTACTTGACCCCTTAGTGTTACATTATATTAATTAAAAAAAAAAAAAAAAAAAAAAAAAAAAAAAAAAAAAAAAAAGGTACTTATGCATCATAGTTTGAGTGTTGGCCAAGTCTTCCCAGCCAGTTCGCGAATTGGCAGGCCAAAACCCGAAATACGCTATTCATTTCATGTATTTCGGGTTTTGGCCAGGAAGCCTGGCCAGTTCGCGTATTGGTAGGCCAGTTCTAGAATTGGTAAGGCTTCGGGTATTGGCTGCAACATATATATATATATATTTTAAACAAATGAAGAATGTCTATTTCATAAACACAGTCTTGTTTCTCTGAACCATTTGTTAATTCTCCAGTCAAATTTATGCATTTTTCTAGTGACACATTTTTTTCTGCAGGTTATTCTTTTGAGCTGCTACTAGCATTATCGGCAGTTCTATTTAGCACATCGTCAGCGATCTCACTGTCCGTTAAATTGTTCATTGGTGATACATTTTCTTTAATTCTTAATCAATCATCTACATCCTTTTTTCCGACAATGCATTTTCATATTTTGCTCGTTTAATCAGCTCATAAATTGAGGACTTTTCACAATAAATTTGAAGCTTCAAAATTATTCCTCGCTATCGAAATGAATGTCGCTGTTACCGAAAATTCATTCCGGCCATATATTTGGTGCACACGCATTTGCTAAAGATGTCCTCAAAGTTGTTGCTGTTGCTAAACAGCATTCCAATTTAAACTTTTTTTTTTTTTTTTTTTTTTTTTTTTTACTAGAAACAATGACCTCTGATAAATGTAAAACATTGTCAAATATTCTTTTTTTGAATTTTTACTTTCGATCTAGAAGTTTTTAATTCATAAAGAATTGCTATTTTTCTTCTTTCATACCTTAAAAGTGAAAAAGTAAAAGAGAGATAAAAGAGATGATTTTGATGACGGATTTCTGAAGTCACACTGTAAACTTAGGTAATTATTGCAATCTGTTTTGCTCCGATTAAAAATTAATTTGATATTAAGTGCTCAAAACTTTAAACATCACATCCATAATTCCTGAATTACTTGGCAGACTCACTTTCCGTTTGATATTTGCAGATTTTTAACAGCCTATCTATTTGGACGCACATAGCTTTAGAAAATGATGATGAACAACATTTGAAATATTTTTTCAATCATGACTCTAAACTCTGAGATGATATTTTGACATTCGTAAAAGCCCGTAAGACATGGTGACGTCGTTGTGAAGTCACATTGTGACTTTGTGACTGTCGATGTGACATCACGTGACGTCGATGTGAAGTCACAGTGACTAAAATGTGAAGTCGTTATAGCCGTTTTAGAGATCGTTTGTAACGTCACATTGTGACCTTTGTGAAGTCACGGTGAGACCAAAATGTGAAAAATGTGCCATTTGCGACAAAATTGTCTTTGAAACTGTGATTATTTTGTGACGATACACTGTTAAAAATAAATCTGTGAATTCCAGGTGAAACTACCGGCAGCAATGTAGCCGAACTGTTACCGTTCGGTAAATAGATTTTCCGTTGTGGGACATACAAGAAAGGAAAACTCCGTTTGAAGAAGCGGTAACTTTCTGTTACAAAGTCTGATTTTTAATGATAATAATTTAATATAATTTTTAAAGTTAATAATTCGATTAATCGTCAAAGAATTCGAAATTACCGAATGATTTTAAGCTGCTATGTTATTTTACGACATTATTATTAGTGCACAATTTAGTTCACGCCGTTCTCAGGATCGAACTCGGGACCTTTTGATAGCGGGATAAATCCTTACTAACCGAGCCAAAGCTGCTGATGCCGGGTAGTACAGAATATGTCTTTTATGAGTTAGTGGGAAAATCTGTTGTGCTTTTTAAAGATTTCCTTGCAAATACATTCTTTATAATATTTGTAAACAGTTTATTTTATTTTATTTTAGATTGATGCATAATGCTTATTATTTTTTTTTAAATAAATTTTTATTTTTTTAAATAGTTTAAATAAAAAAAATCAATGTTTAAAACCACTGTTTTTTTTTTTTTTTTTTTTTTTTTTGAATGAATGAATGATGGTTGGTTGATTTTTGTCGTCCGATTATCTACGCTAGGGATATAGGACCAGGGAGAGTGCCCTCCGTGGGGGTCTTTCTAAGGGAACCTAACCCGTATTTACGCAAGGTTCGAAGAAAACCACGGAAAACTCCGAACGGTTAGGCCGACAGCCGCGATTGGGTTCGAACTCAGCACCTGCCGTCTACCAGTTGAGAGGTCCCAACCTCTCGGCGAATGAATGAATGAAAAAAACTTTTTATTAACAACATATTTTTAGAAAAATAATGTTATAGACAATTTTTTGAAATTGCCGTACACTATTTATTTATTTATTTATTGGCTAATTAATTAAAAGATTTTTTAATAAGAAATAAGATAAAAATAAACAGAAAAAATGTATATTAAAAAAGACTTTTTACGTTTTCATTATTTCTTGCCGCTAGTGGGATACGAACCAACAATCTGCGCTCGCAGGCAATTAGCGGTATGGTGCCTTGACCACTCGGCCACGGAGCCTCTTACGCAACGGAGTGTTTTTTGTTTTTATTTCCACCCATTTCGTTATTTTCAGGAAATATGGTGGGATTTTCTTATTTGTAACGAACAATGCTCTTTTGTTGTGAAAAGGGACTTTTTCTGTGAAATTCAGGAAAAAAATATTCGTGAATTTCAGAATTTTTTTAACAGTGTAGTGACAAGGTTGTGAAGACACTTTGTGACATTTTTGTGAATATTTTGCGATTTGTGACGATTTTGTCACTAACTTTGTGTCGGTGGCTGTCACACTGGGACACAATTATACAGTTATGAACATTGATATATAGTGTCATTTACATCTTTTACAAAACTTTATTATATTTTGGCGATACATCTCAATTAAAACTTGGGAGCTGCTATAAAAAGAATCCACCAAAAGGAAGTTTATGAATCCAACTGCAATGCCTTACAGACTTTAATCTTTGTTACATATTTTTTTTGTTGCAATAAATGGGAAATTTAAGACAATTGAATATTCGATCTGTCACAATTATTTCAAATTTAGCTATTTGTTTTTTAAACAGCATTAAAATTATTAAAGAAACATTTTTGTTAAACATTTAAGCGGCCTTCAGAATTTTTTGGGAACATTTAATGATTCATAATTTATTAGCTATCAAAACATATTTTGTTATTTTATTCAAATAACTGCAAATAATAACATTCATATAAATTTTGTATTAAATCAGCCCTTAAGGCCCCACAATAGTCACCGAAAAAGACCAGGATTATAATGTAAAATCAATGGGTATATTCTTTTCAAATATCTCGCTCAAATTTTAATATTTTTATATGCTTTTTTTTAGTCATAGGATAGTTGAGAACGATCTACAACCGGCCTAGTTTTTACTTTTTCGATTTTGCTTATATATTTTTTATATTATGATGGTTTGAATTTCAGAACCGGTTTAAACTAGTTTTGAAAATTAATGTACTTTTTAAAAATCTGAAACAAAATTTTAAAAAGTAAAAATTAGACCGTTTGTGGATCGTCCTCAGCTATCCTATGCAAAAAAAAAAAAAAAAAAAAAAAAAAAAAAAAAAAAAAAAAAAAAAGTAAAAATATTAAAATTTGAGCGAGATATTTGAAAAGAGCGTAGACTTTACATTATCATCCGGGTCTTTTTCTGTGACTAGTATTGCGCCTTAAATTCTATAATTATGTGACAGAAAACACGGTCAGAGCGCTTAAAGGGTGTAGCAACACGTATGATAAATATGTTGACAACAGTTTTTAAATCGAATAACTATTTTAAGTGCAATTTAATTTTGAAACTGCAAATACTCGAATGTTGTTTTAGATATGTAAAAAAATAAACTCAAACATAAAAATAATAAATCATGGCTATTTGTTATACTTGTGATAAGCGGAAAATGACGTACTTCTCATCAATATTGTCAATATACAAATAAAAAATTATAAAATATACAAACTTACCTTTGCAACTATCTATTCCTAGCTATCTCTAGCATTTTTAGTTTTACAAAATTTACAAAGCTTAAATTTACACTGTTAAAAATAAATCTGTGAATTCCAGGTGAAACTACCGGCAGCAATGTAGCCGAACTTTTACCGTTCCGTTAGTAGATTTTCCGTTGTGGGAAATACAAGAAGGGAAAACTCCGGTGTAAGAATCAGTAACATTCCGTTACAAAGTTTGATTTATAATAGTAATAATTTAATATAATTTTTAAAAATGATTTACCGATTAATCTTCAAAGAATTCGAAATCACCGAGGGTTTTTAAGCTGCTATGTTATTTTACTTAATTGTTATTTTGGATAATTTCGTTCACGTCGTCCTCAGGACCGAACTCGGGACCTTCAGACTGCGGAACAAATTCTTACGAACTGAGCCAAAGTTGCTGATGCTAAACGGTACAAAGTATGTCTTTTATGAGTTAGTGGAAAAATCTGTTGTGCTTTTTAAAGATTTCCTTTCAAATATATTCCTTAGAATGTTTGTAAACGGATTATTTTAGACTGATGCATAATACTTATTACTTTTTTATCATTTTCAATTTTTTAAATAGTTTAAATTAAAAAAAATCACTGTTTAAAACCACTGTTTTTTTTATTAAAAATTTTTTTATTAAAAATTTTTTTACAAATGTATATATATATATAGACATTTTTTTGAAATTGTCGTACACTATTTATTTCTTTATTTATTTATTTTTCGGCTAATAAATTAAAAGATTTTTAATAAGAAAAAAAGACAAAAATAAACAGAAAAAATGTAATTTAAAAGGAATTTTTTATGTTTCATTATTCCATGGCGCCAATGGGACTCGAACCCACAATCTGCGCTCGCAGGCGATTGGTTTGGTTTATTTTTGTCGTCCGATTATCTACGCTAGGGATATAGGACCAGGGGGGAGTGCCCTTCGTGGGGGTCTTTCTAAGGGAACCTAACCCGTATTTACGCAAGGTTCGAAGAAAACCACGAAAACTCCGAACGGTTAGGCCGACAGCCGCGATTGGCGCAGGCGATTGGCGGTGTGGTGCCTTGACCACTCGGCCATGGAGCTCCCCACTTAACGGAGTGTCTCCGTTTTTTGTTTTTATTTCCATCCGTTTCGTTTTTTTTTCAGGAAATATGATGGAACTTTGTGATTTGTAATAAAATACCCTTTAGTTGTTAAAAGGGAGCTTTTATGTGAAATTCAGGAAAAAAAATGTTCGTGAATTTCAAAATTTTTTTAACAGTGTACATTTTAGCAACAACGATCTGAAACTAGTCCATTGATAAACGTAACTTTGGTATGAAAGCAAATATAACTCGTACGAATAATGAATGTATGTTGATTATAATTCTAAAAATTATATTTTGGAAACAATTGCTATGTTGGAAGATAGTAACAATAAATAAAATCTTATTTTTAAGATCAATGTAAAAGTAATTGACTTTTGGGCATGTTGCAGATATTTAAAAAGGATAATTTTACATCAAAATTTGCCTGCAGTAAAAAACATATTTAAAAACAGCTTTTTGATTAAAATAACTTTAATAACTGATTGCCAAAATTTCATCTTTATTTATGAAAATGTACACATTAAATAATAACATATAATAATTATTATCGATAATTTTTTAAACAATATTTATTTATTTTTTGTAAAACAACGCTGCAGCTACTGTATTTTGCGTCTAATGTAAAAGTTTTTTTTAAACTTTTTTTCAAGGATCTGTCTGGCGATTATAATTATGATATGAAGATAAGCAGCACAAATATTAGAATCTACTAATGAAATTTTTCTAATCAAATGTGGCGAAAGTTTTGTATGTATTCTTTCAGAAATACAGATAATTATATTATTTTTTATATGACACAATAAAAAAAGAACAATGAACACAATATCAAATGGTTAACTACCTTTTAATGCAAATAAAGTAGGGTAGATGTGCCAATCATGAACACCCTTGAGGAACAAAATATCTTTCAAAATTATTTTTTATTAATAATTATAATTATTATATTTCAGTTTTTTAATATTACATTAATTTATCAACAATATTTAACCCTTCTTATAGTTTTATTGTTCAATATGACTTACAATTTAATTTTAAATAACAGAAATATATCAAAATACTCAAAATTACAGTAATGGACATATCTCTGATCCAGTAATTGGCATCCTCTGTTCCAGTATAAGAAAGCTCATATAAAGTAATAAATATAATTGTCTTTATAACTGTATTTAGAAGTAGAATTTAATGAGAAACATACTAATGAAACAGAATAGTTATTTTGAAATGAATATAACAATTAGGATACCAATAATTAATAAAATATTTGTGATAATCTTTCATTGTTTGCATCAATTATTGTAATTATCAGAAGATAAATATTTTAATTATTTTACATGAATGAATTTAGTATTTGAACATTCATAGTTTCAAATACTAAATACCAGGCAATTACAGCTATCAAACTGAGAGAGTGAAAAATTTAAAAGATAATAATTAAAAAAAAAAAAAAAAAAAAAGGTTTGTAATATTAGTGCAGAGTTTTGTTTCACTATTTTTATCAATTGAACTTTCAGATACTACCTGCTGTATCAATGATAATAATTAATATTACAAATATTAAAAAAAATCATATTGGGAGTTGGATATTTTAAATAATAAATAAAATAATTTCAAAATAAAACTGCAGAAATGATGTTTGAGGCCACAGATCTGCAAATTTACTAGTTTAATGATTACTATAAATTTTCATAATACTAATACTACATTTAATTACATTAAATATTAAATTTACATGTAATTTAATTGTTTTTATTTAAATATGGATGCATTAAGTCCTATGAGCCTCTATTTAACTATGCGCTTAACCAATATTTTCTTCCTCCTGACTGGTTTTATTGCCAGATATAAAAAATATGCAAGGCAGTGTTACATACATAAATAAAAAGAATATTGCCCAGTTAAACTGATGGCATTGAGCTCACAGGCTACGCATACTAATTGTACATAACTCCTTGTATTTTCGTTAATTCCGTTCGAAAAAAAAAAAAAAAAAAAATAAGAAGGGGAAGCAGCTCTCCCCTTTCTCCTTTTTTATACTTAATCATTGAACTTCCTAAACTATCAAGTACATGCTTTATCATATTAAAAAATCTATATCCAAAATTCAGAGCAAATCGGATAATTCTTAATAAAAACCCATTTAGCATTTATATAATTTAAGAGGAGTTATTCCCTTTTTTTATTTATACTTAACCATTAAACTTCCAAAACTATTCAGAGATTTGAACGAAATCTGACAATTCTGATTGAAAAATCCATTTATGCAAGTTAAGGGGAGGGGCATTAGAACACCCGTTCCCCCTGTTTATACTTATTCAACGAATACCTAATAACAGCCACGGACTCGCCTCATCAGAATGATCCTATATCTAAATTTTGAACGAAAACTGTTAATTCTGCATGAAAAACCCGTTTATATCAATTAAGGGGAGGGGCATGAGCCCCTCGTTCCCCCTGTTTATACTTATTCAATGAACACCTAATAACAGCCACAGTATCGCCTCATCCGAATGATCCTATATCTAAATTTTGAACGAAAACTGTTAATTCTGCATGAAAATCCCGTTTATATCAATTAAGGGGGGGGGGGGCATGAGCCCCCCGTTCCCCCTGTTTATACTTATTCAATGAACACATAATAACAGTCACGGACTCGCCTCATCAGAATGATGCTATATCTAAATTTTGAACGAAAACTGTTAATTCTGCATGAAAATCCCGTTTATATCAATTAAGGGGGGGGGGGCATGAGCCCCCCGTTCCCCCTGTTTATACTTATTCAATGAACACATAATAACAGTCACGGAATCGCCTCATCAGAATGATCCTATATCTAAATTTTGGACAAAAACTGTTAATTCTGCATGAAAAACCCGTTTATATCAATTAAGGGGAGGGGCATGAGCCCTCCGTTCCCCCTGTTTATACTTATTCAATGAACACCTAATAACAGCCACAGTATCGCCTCATCCGAATGATCCTATATCTAAATTTTGAACGAAAACTGTTAATTCTGCATGAAAATCCCGTTTATATCAATTAAGGGGGGGGGTGGCATGAGCCCCCCGTTCCCCCTGTTTATACTTATTCAATGAACACATAATAACAGTCACGGAATCGCCTCATCAGAATGATCCTATATCTAAATTTTGGACAAAAACTGTTAATTCTGCATGAAAAACCCATTTACATCCATTAAAGGGGGGCATGAGCCCCCGTTCCCCCTCTTATACATATCGAATGAACTTCAAAAACTAATCAGGGAAGCGCCTTGTCAGGATATACCTACATACAAAATTTTAAGAGGATCCGATATTTTTATCATGAGTTATCGCGTTACGCACATACATACAGAACGGACGGGCACATAAGCTCTCAGGCTATGATAGCCTGTGAGCTAAAAAAGGAATAAAATATTAATTTTCTTTCAACCGCATAGGATCAGTAGCGTAGCTATGTTTTTTGGCGCCCGGGGCCAGCAAGAAATTTTGCGCCCCACCCCAATATAGATATATAACAATTTCTCTCAATTCGGCGCCCATAGGCCTCGGCGCCCGGGGCGGACGCCCCCCTTGCCCTCCCTTAGCTACGCCACTGCATAGGATAACTAAAAAGCAAATTTTACAAAAATTTTGCTTT
Source organism: Maratus speculifer (assembly GCA_964019185.1). Taxonomy (NCBI): domain Eukaryota; kingdom Metazoa; phylum Arthropoda; class Arachnida; order Araneae; family Salticidae; genus Maratus; species Maratus speculifer. Next base: position 42,466,418 of record OZ025290.1, read on the forward strand.
TGTGTCCATTTTAGCAAGTAAAATTTAAAAACTAAATTTGATTATTTTAGGTTTTTAGTTATGTCAAAATATTTCTGCATTTTAAGCATTACTGAAACTGTCTATATCGGGTGTCCATTATTGGTAAGTGACTAGTTAACTATCTCAGTAATGGGCACCTCTCTTAAAACCTTAAAAATAAAATGGCATTTTGTAAATAGTCATTGGTATATAAATTTCAAAATTTGCTATTACTATTCAAACGAAAACATTCAAATTTTGTAAGAAAATAAAGAATACATAAGTCTATTAAATAAAGGCAGCTCTTAGCATATTCTATAAAATTTTCACTGAAAAACAGTGGAACTTTGAGATATTATTTACTGCTTCCTGATTGGTTTAATTAAAAGTAGTCAAAAATAGCCCAGATTGTAATACATGCAAAGGGAAATTATATATAAAAAAAAAATAATTAAAGCAAAATATTTATTAGTTATTTTTTTATGAACCAAAAAACATGAAAGGAGGTCCATTTCTGGAAGAGTGTCTATTACTAGCACACCTATTCTATGAAAATTCCGACCATAAACATAAAGTAAAACCAGAAACAGGTTAAATATAATTATTAATATTTTATTTACAAGATTAGAGGGTAATTATTAATAAGAAAGCCATTTTAATCGTGATGTATATTAATAATGCATATAATCGATATTTTAAAATTTACCTTATAAAATCATTCAGGAAATAAAATAATAATGATGTCTAGAATGAAAAATAAATAATAAAATATAGTTATTACATTTTTTAGCTTCATGCCGTTCCAGTATTTGTGTTATTTGTAAAGCACAATCATATTTAAACTCTTATTGATTGATTAACTTCTGAATTTTCATTCAGACTTATAGTTTCTTATACTTTGAAAATATTCCAATAAGAATTTTTATCAACTGAGACGTTTTTACCCACTATGACTATTTCTTTTATAAATTTTATAACATTTCTTAGGTTGAAAAATACATTAAACAATCATCAATATTAATAATAATATTATTATTACATATCCACAATTTCTTTTAATAGTTCTTTTTGCTGCCCTATTTCTTATAAGTTTCAATTCAGAGCAGAAATAATTTTTATTTCTTTATTAAATATTTTAATTATCGTTAAATGTTTAGTTATTATATTAATGATTGATTACACAGGCCTACAAAAAAAAGATTCTTTTTGGTGCCTGAGATTTTACAACTGACTTTGGATATTTTTGGGACGCTGATTCCAAATATGCAATCAGTTTTTCTCTATCAGCTCTACTTTTTTAGATATGCAAAGCGAACTAAAGATTTTTTAGAACTAAAGTGACCTTGAACACTTAAACTGACCTTATGATACATAGCCCTGTAACGACGCTCAAGTCGATTAGAAGGTCGTTGAAATACCACAAGATCTTGAAAAAAACAAATGTGCAAGCAAAACTGAGGGTCTGCGCATGCTTATGATTTCGCGCCGCTCATCCATAAAGCCAAATGTAAAAGCCTCCAAGAGATAAGATTAGTTTCAGAGTTCGCTCCAGTGAAACAAAACTGGCTTTCTTTGACTTTCTAAAGTTTTTGAACTTCTTTGATATTTGTGTTTAAGGTAGAATTCGTATCAATTTAACGTAAAACTCGTAGTGTTGTAGATTGTTGTGTTTGCGTTGTAGAAGGGAATTTAAATGAGTTCAAGTAGAAAAAAATTGTATAAATCATCCAGATAAGTTTTGCTACATATGCGAAGACTAAAAGTTGAAAGAACACAGAAAATATGGTACTGAGTTTGTAAAGAGAGCTTATCTTGGATACCTTGGGGTTAGACTTGGTGATCAGGATAAAATCTGCGCACCGCAAGAGGTCTGTAAAACTTGTACAGAACATTCATGACAGTGAGCTGAAGGAAAAGAATAAGTCTCAAATCCGGCTTACCAATGGTTTGGAGAGAACTCCAAAACCATTTCTATGACTATTATTTCTACCTAGCACTGGAATACTATTTGAATTAATCGAAACAATTGTAATAAGAAAACTTATCCTGATTTAGTGTCTTCAAGACCCCCACTTCCTCACTCCGAGGAACTACCGATCCCAACGTTTCATCAGCTATCAGAGCTTAGTGAGGATGAATATTGTCCTTCTGATCATCTTTTAGATACTGTGAAGGTAACAGTGATTATGAGGAGACGTCATTAATGCCTAAATTTTTCAACCAGGTTGATTTAAATGATTTCAAAAGAGATTTCAATGTTTTAAAAGAAGCTTCTGAATTACTGGTTGGTTTCAAGATTAAAAGACAAAAAATTATTAGAACAAAGAGCCAAACTTATATTTTATCACACAAGACAAAATTGTCTACTACCCTTCTTCTCTTAAAAAAAAAAAAAAAAAAAAAAAAAAAAAAACCAATCTTGTATTTTGTCATGAATTTAGAGGACTGTTAGAAAAATTGATTCTTCCTAAATATTTTCCAGATGATTGTCCTTGGACAGCAAAGAAGTTACACAAAATACTATTGTTTTTATATTTTTGGGATAGCAGGGGTAAAACACACCACTAGATTAGAAAAGAGAGGCCTAAGAAAGAAAACATGGATGTTGGAGAAAGGAATGTCATTAATAACACTTTAGTTGGACGAAAGAAAATCATACTTTCTGCACTGCATATCAAGCTCATGTCCTATGAAGCAGTTTGTGTAAATTCTCCATAAGAACGGTCATGATTTGCATATATAAGATAAAAACACCCGAATTGAGTTATGAAGATATTAAAGCAGGAATATTTAACGGTCAACAAATAAGACAACTGATTAAGGATCCTACTTTCGTAAATTTAAGAAATGAGGCTGAATAAAAAGCCTGGACTTCTTTTGTGGCAGTTCACAAAAACATTCCGGGCAAATGCAAAGGTGAAATCTATGTAGAACTGGTAAATGAAAAGCATAATAGTTTTAAATCTCTTGGGGTACTAGAAGCATTAAAGTGCACTATTTACATTGCCACTTAGAGCATTTTCTTGAAAATAAAGAAGGCACAAGTGATAAACAGCCCGAAAGATTTCACCACAATATTAAGACTATGAAGGACCGCTACCAAAAAAGATGAGATATGCAAAGGGTTTCAGATTATAGTTTGAGTTTATAAAGACACTGTTCTAAAATATATTCCAGAATGTCACGGAAAAGAAGCTTTCGGAGCATTCAATGAGTATCAGTTTCATCAGTGAAGTTTTTCTCTATTTTTGTGAGTAAAAATATTTGTATAATATAGTTTAAAAATTATTATTTGAATATGCGTATATCATAATAATAAAAACTAACATTTGTGTATTATAAAAAATAAAAATCCTGTATTTATTTTATTTTTACATACATTTTTTAATACATGGATTTACCTTAAAATAATGAAACATATATTTCACAAAAAGTTGTTTATCTTAAAAAACTGAGCTGATAGAGAAAAACTAATGCCATATTTGAATTCAGGACATCAAATTCATATAAAATCAGCTAAAAATACCCCGGCACCAAAACAGCTGTTGACCAGTGTTATAATACTCTTCCATATGCTGCTATATTTATGGAAACATGATGTTTTAACCAGATATTTTAAATAAAGAAACAAATTAGAATAAAATGCAAGTAAAATCACTAATTTTAATAACCTGATCCAAATTATTGACGGTAAAGTTTTCTATATAAACAAAATAAATAAAATATAAGACTAGTAAATTTATGAAACATTTATGTATTTAACATGCTTTTGAAAAGCTAACTAAAATCGTTCTAATAATAATAATAATAATAATAATAATAATAATAATAATAATAATAATAATAATAATAATAATAATAATAATAATAATAAAGCAAACAGGAAAAAGAAAAAAAATCATACCTATTTTTTGTTGACGTTTTTCTATCCAAATTGGTTTTTTGCTGTACGAGTTAAGTTCAATATTAATTATTGTGACACAGACTGGAATAATTTTCTCCAAGTCAGCGCCACAATAATTCTCTTGAACTTATTTTTTGTTTGATATATCAGCCAAAAATTGATCTTGATCCTGTTTAAATTCTTAATTTCGTTTCAATATGCGTACATAACTGCTATATGCTCTCCAGTGAACTTATTTCTGGCACCTTAGAACTTTGTGTTTATTCTTCGGTAAAAAAATCGTCTGCAGACAATCATAAATTCTTTAATGCGCATGACCGTTTATTTCATTTCGCATACAACATATTGGGAAGTTGAATACACAATAATTTTATAAGAGTGTCTCTAGCTAAACTTTTTTATTTGGTAATTTAATTTATCTTTTATTTTTGTCAGTTTCAAAACAATTCGAGTTAAAAATGATTCATAAAGTTTTTTATTTTTATTATTTATTTATTTATTTATTTTGGTAAATAATATTAACAATTAGAATTTATTAGATAAAACATAGTTTAAATTTTTAAAATGTGTGAAGGTAAATTTAATTGTAATAATATATTTATTTTAAATAAAGTTATCAAACGTAGTAAATACACATCTTCATAAAAAATAAAAAAGTGTTAAAGAGAATAAAAAGTTTTTCTTTGTCAATCTGTAATTTTTTTCATATTAATTATCTGTAGGGAAAAAAGTCTTGTAAAATAACTTTTTTTAAAAACATACTTCTAAAACAAAAATTGGAAATACGAATAATTAACTTTGTCATGGGATTTGCATAAATTTTCAATATATGTATATTTCAGGAAATGCCAACTTTGTTTTAAAAGTCTGAAATAAGTAGATTTAAAAAAAAAAAAATAGGTATTTAAAGTAGTTAAACATTAACAACATATGACTTGAATGCAAATTATAAAGCAAGATATAGATATACGAATAAACACTAAAAATGCCTTCTATTTTTTTTTTTTTTTTTTTTTTTTTTTTTTTTTTTTTTTTTTAATATATCAGCTAAAAATTGCTTCAAGGATTGATTCAAAAGTTTTTCAAGTTCATGTTTTTGTCACATTGCGATTTTAAAATGTGGTGGTATTTTGTCACATATTTGTGACGAACGTTACATGAAGTGATATTACAGAGAAGTAAAAATTAGTTTTTAATTGTCAAAACAAAACATAATTTTACAGCAAATATGTTTTAGAGAATTTTCGTAATTATTTTAAGTTATTCAAGAAGTTCACATCTAAGTCACAATTCGATGTCACAGATACAGAGTGGTGGCATTTTGATCACAGATGTGATGTGACCACAGTGACTTGCAGTGACGTCACTGTGACCATGCATGCTATGAGAGAGGAATCCGGCTTTTATCTTTTAACAAAATAAAATAAATTTTTGTTCTTAGCTGTTTTTAAAATTTTAACGTTTTTTTTTTTTTTTTTTTTTTTTTTTTAGCCCAATGTAGTAAATTTTATCTCCATGAATCTCATGCGGAATTCAGGCAGCAAGTTTTGAGTTTTTTCCGGAATTTTGAATTCTTTATAAAAGGAATCCTGTATTTAAATCCAAATATAGAAAATTTTAGTTTTCTGCATTTTTTGAAATTTTCACAGATTTTTCATGTTATATTTAGCATTGTTATTATATATATATCGTTTCGTGACCAGTGGCGTAGCTACGTTTTTTGGCGCCCGGGGCAGGATTAATTCCTCCCCCCCCCCCCCCCCCCCCGAAAAAAAAATTGGAAGAAGAAACAAAATAGTCTTTTTGACTTGTACTAGGAGGAAAAGGCATCTTCACTTTTTCTTGTTTTACGGATTAGGCTAATTTTACTCAAACACACTAAACTAAAATGCATAGAACTGGATTAATGAAGATTTCTAATTTTCATCAATATTGAATTTGAATGGGAATTTCAAAAACTTAGCGGTATGTTCACGGATATGTTTATGTTGTTTTAAGCATGTGGGATGCAGAGCCCGGTTAGGGTTGTGCGGGGCCCATCACCCAGCGCCTGTTTGAGGGTACCTTGCAGTTCCTATACATTTTTTTTGGAGGGGGGGGGAGGGTTGTAGAGGATAAAGAATGCATTATTATTAGATATTATGATACGGTTTCAAAATTAATCAAAGTGTATTTTTCTTTTTGAGATAATAATGCGGAAACTGTAATTTTAAGACTTTTTTTTATAAAATCATTTTACTAAATTTGAGCCCCTGGCAACATTGGGTCCAAGGCCATAGCCTTATAGGCCTGTGCGGTAATCTGACTCTGTAATGGGAAATACGACTAACAGTATAAATTTGCAAAAAAAAAAAAAACACATTTACTAAAACTGCTAAGTTATGATACGTCCGATTATGGTAATAAAATCTCCTGATTAAAAACTGCAGTCACTCTAGAATTTCAAATTGCTACGCATCCATTTTTAAAGATGGGTGGGAAAACAGTAAAAGGCCTTGAATTCTTATGGTAAATCAAGATATCCAAAAAATTTGTTTGAGATCATAATAAACCCTTAACATATTCTCAGTCGCATGACAATGATCAGATATCAATAGAGAGAGAGAGATGCTCTAGATGAAAATGATAAAAACTAAAATCCTTTTGAAATTCAAAAATTTTAATTAAAATCCATAAATTCTTCTTCTCAAAATCCATTTTACTCCTTGAATTTTGTTTATCAACTATGACATTTATTATGATCACCAGTAAAATCAGAGAGTAACTTAAGAAGGAAAATACGGACATTTAGGCAATTCTTCTTTCGTTTGTGGCTAAATCTTTGTGTGTTTCAGGTTCCACGAATTGTGCGGATCTTGACCGTATGTCAATCAAGAACTAATTAACCAATTAAACTAAAAGTTTCTCGTAAATTGACATCTTCGCCCCCTACTGGAAAATATTACAAGCTTCAACATGAGCATAAATTGGAACCACAGCATGAACTGGAACAAAAAAGTTTAGATTTGGCAATTCTGATAAGCCTGAATAACTTACGACCATGTAGGTCCCGAAATTGGCGTTAAGTAATTTGTAAAACCTCCAATCGAATTCATCGAGATGATTGTAAAATGCAATGATGAAAAAGTTCAGACTAAAGAAGTTCCCGAGTCAAATTATTTTATTCTATTGATCTCTCAGTCATTCCCATAATTAACATAGTTAGATGTAGTTTTCTCTAATGCATAATCGTTGAATTTAAATATGTGAAAAATAAATTGAACTTTTAAAACGACGAAAACAGACGTTTGTAGTGGTCGTACTACACTGTAAAAAAATTCAAGAGGTTACTAAAAATTTTTTAGTAAATTTGTATTCCACAGAATTTTTTAGTAACCATTACAAACTTTTTTTTTTGCAAGTGAAACAAGCATTTCTTTTGTAAACTGAACAAAAGAATTTTTTGTATAACTAACTTAAAAATTTTTAGTATGAGCCACTAAGCAAATTTTAGTAATAGCTCTAAAATTATTTTTAATAACCATTACGTGCGCCCGAAGGGTGGGAGGTTCCTTCGAGCTGCATCCAGATTTCTGAAGCGGAAGATTTTCGGCAAAACTGCAGTAGATGGCAGCACCAAACATTGCTAACTGCTCCGACAGGATTTTCATAATCCCTTTACTAACGAGCACTTCATACATTCGGGGCGTATTTGGCGGCGGCCGGTATCGAACCCGGGACCTTTCAGTGTGGAGTCTGTTACTATAACCACTATGCTATCAAGGCCACACCAAGTGAGTTTTAGAAATAGTTATTAAAAATATAAAACTATTAACTCTCTTCGTTGCTAACTTTTTTCTAGTAATTCTTACAGATTTTCTTGTAACCGACTAAGATTACTAAAAATGTTTTAGTTTAGTTAGGATCACTAAAGTTTTTTTAGTAGATCGACCCTTTTTTTTTTACAGTGTAGGAAGATAGAAAAATCCTACTTCGTTTATATATACATATATATATACGATTTAAGTAGGAAAAATTTGGGGTAGGTAGCTGCTCACATTTCATTATTTGGCTTTCTCAATGACAATTTGACGGGAAAATGGAGTTTCCAATAAGGAAGAAATAATACTTTTTCTTGTTGTTCTTTCAGCTAAATACTTTTTGCATTGGTTTAAGGTAGGTTACATTTTAAATATTTATATGAAATGCTAAGAACAGCAAAAATCAGCGTGAAAACCAATATATGTGCGTTCGTGTGTATGACGGAGAGGACTAAAAAATCTACTACACATACAACTCTGAAATTTCGGGTGAGGGTAGTACAAGGCAAATCCTATCCTAATGCATGCAAGACTCAAAATTTTTATTTTCTTTTTTCTTATAGTCGAGAATATCAATTAAAAATTCATCGAAAAAGTGATTTTTTTTTCCTGCAAAATGGCAAAATTCGCACACTTATATGAATTTGATTTCCCTGTCGAAAGAAATTAATTTTTTTCACTTAACAGCGAAAAAAGAAAAAAAAAATTAAGATTTCAATTTGAAAATTTCAAAACACATATACAATATATATATATACAATATATATATATATATATATATATATATATATATATATATATATATATATATATATATATATATATATATATATATATAATTTTTTTGGAAATCGCTCGGTAACTTTTTTTCTTTTTAATTGACGGCGACAGTATACAAAAAAGAGAGACCCCATATGTAAAAGCTGCCACAATCGACTATTTTTGTATTCTGTTCGCACAAGTATTTTTCTAATATAAATATTGACGTTTATTTCTATTGTAAATGTTATTAAAGTGTGTGCAAGGATTTCTGTTTTGGAAAAGTGGTACCAATTAGAAAAAAAAAAAAAAAAAAAAAATGGCAGCCTGTTCACTCTTTCGAAGGAGTGACACTCATTTTTGAAAAAGAGTGTGTTTTAATAGCAAATAAGCGTAGTTTTATAGGTTATATTATTAAAAGTAGTTTTTGAAAATTAAGAATTGACATATTTTGGTACTTTTCATTGTTTTACTCCATATATTGGTTCAAAACTTAACGGGTATTTTTTTCAAGTGTATAAATGCCGGGCTTTCACTCTCGTTAATGGAGTTAGATTTTTCACTCTCGACCATGGAGTGAGATATTTCACTCTCGACAACGGAGTCAGATATTTCACTCCTTTTTAGGGAGTTATAGTTTTCAGAAAATAGAGTACTTTTAAATTAACTTGGCGATGGGATAAATCGCCAAATAGTGTTCCCATTGGCATCATTCACATTGCATTCATTTCACTCATTCTTGCAACCTAATTCAAAATTCAAGGGGTTCAAATAAAAACCGTTAACCGATTTCATCTAAATAGATTAAAAGTTTCACTACAATGTAAAAAAAAAAAAAAAAAAAAAAAAAAAAAACCTGAAATTCACGGAAATATTTTTCTTGAATTTGACAGAAAAAATCCCTTTTCACTGCAAAGCCATAGGCATTAGGAACCGGGGGAGCAGGGGATCTGTGGCTCCCCCAAGAGAAATTCTCTCACTCCATCAGTTTATAATATATTGTTGAGTTAAAAAATGTCCAATTTTTCTTACACTAATCCCAAAAGAAAGTGACCGAAATGCATTGTCGATCGCAATTAAAATTATATTATCTGAGGAATTAGTGGAGAAATTATTTTCTGAAGTTTACCTTTTGGCAGAATTTACTTTGGCGATTCCAACATCAGTAGCGGCAACTAAGAGATCTTTCAGCGCTTGTCACCAGATTCAAACATATACTTCTGAACAACAATGGGTCAACAGAGATTCCATTTGATGCTAGTGCATATTTATAAAGAAGAGGCATTTAAAATTTATTTAGAAGATAATTGTAAAGAATTTGTAAGCAATACAATACAACAGAAAAAAACTTTAATTTTTGTTAAATGATAGTGGGTGAAGCCTTAAATTTGAATATTGTATTCGGGATCATTCATAAAATAAGTTTCTGTGCATCAAGTATGTAATAAAAATTATTTTTATTGGATTAAATAGTTGGTGATCTTTTGATATGCTTTTATTTTATACTGCTGTGTGTGAATAGTGCAGCAGTATGAAATAATCCTCCGAAATGAATGAAATTCTGAACGAAATGATACCCGTTTTCACAATGGATTGTATTCCTGTGATGGCACAATTGGTAAAATGGCGATTTTTATAGCCTCGAATCGAAAGAGACATTAGGGTCTATTTGTTTATGGATTATTAACTGGAAGCGAATGCTAAACTATTTATGTACTTTTAATTGTATACGAAATTTTCTGTAATCGTTTGCATGCGATAAGTGCAATAAATTGTATTCCTGTGATGTCACAATTGATAAAATCAGTGGGTTTTTCAGAAGGTGGTCTGATGGGGATAACTCTCCCCCCCCCCCTTCCGAAAATTGTTGAAAATTTAAAATTTAATCCCGAATGTTTAAGAAAACGCAACAAACCTGCAAAGATAGAATTCAAAAGAAACCAGAAAAATATTCCGCTTTAGACAGTTTTTTATTAGAAAGTGTATTGTTTTGCAGATACTAGGAAATAGCAATTTCAACCAAATATGTGATATACACAGACTCACTTTACACGCCTTTTACTGTGTAAAACGTTATATGTGCTGTTTAAAAGTGCACTATTAGTTTTTATTAGTTTTAAAAGAGTAAAAAACTTACTCTTGCTATATACAGTCGAACCTCTATATAACGAAACTCCATACATCGAATTTCTCCATATAACGAATTTTTAGTAAGAACGGTCCCCTTTTCGCATGATTACATTAAAAGCAGACTCTATATAGCGAAATATCTATCTCCATATAACGAATTTTTTCATAAATTGATCTTAATTTATTCAATTTTAAAAAAGCTTCGAATTCATATGGAATCAATTTTCCATCACTTATTTTTGATTTATCGTTCAGTGGAGAGGTTTTTTTTTTTATATAAATATTACTTCTCTCCTTATTCTTTAAATCTAACAAGTTCATCCCACCTCCCACGCACCTTTCAACATCCTTCTCAAAACACAGTCAATTGAATTGTTACACATATAAGAGAGGAATCAATGAGAGCACATAAGAGAGACCTTCAAATGGAGGAAAATATCAACTACAATTTTTCATTCCTTTGCTAAAATTTGAGAATTTTTTTTTTTTTTTTTGAGAGCGTAACAATTGTAATTTTAAAATCAAAACAACAAAAAATTACAGATTTCTTCCTCTGAAATTTATGTAAGTCTTCCTTATTTGATTTTCATTAAGCTTTCAAATAAATGTCTTTTCTCTTTTTTGAAACTGCTTAAATAAGTAAGAAATAAAATGTTAGGTTAATATATACTTTTAAACATTTCAAATTCTTAATTAAAAAGATAAAAAATAATATTTGTTCAAAATTTACACATTAAATACTATTTTTAACATCATACTCTATACATCGAATTTCTCTATATAACGAATTTTTTACTGGAACGATGGATTTCGTTATATAGAGGCTCGACTGTATAAGTTATTTCAGGATGGTATCCTTCGGATCTTGGATTCTGATTTCCTTGTATTGATACGGTTTAGGATCCCTTAGAACATAGGTTCCCAACGGGGGCGGTACCGCCCCCCAGTGGGCGCTGGAGCCTTCCAGGGGGGTGGTAGCGGGTCTGGAGAAAAACGGGGGGCGTTAGGACAGTCAAGGGGGGCGGTCATGACTTACTTGATTATATAGGAATTATATACTGGCGGGAAAAAAATCTCAACTCAAAAAGAAAAACTTATTGCAGAGTAATGAAATTTAGACAGTGCATTTGTCTAGTTAACATGCTTATTTGATTAGATTTTCGAGATCACATGTTAATTTAAACTCAATAAAATGCATTTCAAATGTGAAATTCTGTTACATTAATAGTCGCTATAACCTCCAGAATTTTGAATGCAATCCTGCATACGTGCATGCATTGTGTCATACAGGTGCCGAATGTCACTTTGTGGTACGGAATTCCATGCTTGTTGTACTTGCCTTGCCAATACTGTGATGGTCAGTGCTGGCTGGGGATGACACCGGAGTTCTAATTCAATGATATCTCATACGTGCTCAATGGGAGACAGATCTGGTGATCTCGCTGGCCAAGGTAATATGTCGACATTCTGTAGAGCATGTTGCGTTAGAACAGCGGCATGAGGACGAGCGCTATCCTGTTGGAAAACTCCCCCTTGAATGCTGTTTGTGAATGGCAGCATTACAGGTTGAATTACCAGACTGATGTACATATTTGCAGTCAGTGTGTTTAGGATAACCACAAATGTGCTTCTGCTGTCATAGGAAATTGCTGCCCAGACCATGACTCCAGGTGTAGGTCCAGTGTGTCTCGCCCGCAGACAGTTTGGTTGTAGACGTTCCTCTGGTGTCTTTCTGACCAGTATATGACCATCACTGACACAAAGACAGAACTGACTTTCATCGGAAAGAAAATGCTCATTCTCGTAGCCCTATCATACGACCTCTTTCCAACTCGGTGAGCTGATAACAATGGCTTCTTTGTCTTCTTACAGGCATTCTTGGTCAGCCTCAACTCAATTCCTCAAATTTCGAAGATAAATAATGCTCACGGACGTTACAGTAGGCATTGAAGGCAAACCTGACTTGAAAGTTGTGAGTGGCGCTACTAGCGCCACACTTATGCGCAAGGCGTGGAATTTGAATCGATGTCGTCTTTCAAATGTATAAACACGCCTACAAAATTTCTTTTAGCTAGCACAAGTCTTTATTGGTGTTGTTTTTTATTGTTGTTTTTTTTTTTTTTTTTTTTTTTTTTTTTTTTTTTTTTTTTTCGTCAGTATATCAAAATAGTTGATCTCCTCTGCATTGCCGGTCCGTGACGAAAACCTTAACTGCAAATTTAAATGTAAATCTATACAGGCGAACCTAGATCTGAGGGTTAAATTTATTTTACTAGTGTAAAAAAAATCGCCGTGGAAGACGAAAAAGGGCTAAAATCGCGGAGAACAAAATTTTATTATATCAGACTAAAAACATTGTAGCTGCAGTTCTTTCATGAATGTCAAAATATCACATCGGAACACGAAAAATCACTATGACTCACATTAAAATTCATTATGAATTCAAAAATTGTAGAGTACAAAATTCGCGATAATTGTTTGTATGAAAATTTTAAACATAATTCTTTTTTATTAACCTGTATTTAAAAAAATTCTGAAATATGGCTACATATTTCTGAACAGAGATTTTTAAACAAGCATGTGATTTGAATCAATTGTTTTTTTTTTTTTTAAGTGAAAAAGATAAAAAATTTTATAACTATAAATTTGTTCAAATTTAAATTTATTTTAACTTAAATAGGGAAAAATTTATTTCAACATATCTTAAAGAAAAAGTGACCGCAATACAATATTGAATATTTGAAATATGGATCTACGCACTCTCCTACAAATCACTTGTTATCTATGTGCTTAATTTGTTAAAAAATGTTTTTTTCAAATAAAGCAATGAAGCCTTCTAGGCTATAAAAGCATTTGAATAAATACCTGCTGATAGAAAAGGCAGAGCTGCCAAGTCTCCAGCTTTTATTACACCATTATTATCTTAGTGAAAATATGGTTATTTTATGTTTCCCAAATGTTAAAATTAAATTAAAAACATTTTCTGAATTAAAATATTGGTATCGAAAAAGCCGGAGAGGATTGTCAGCTCTGGAAAAGATATGTCCTATTTTTCAAAGACTAGAAAAGAAAAATTTAGAACTGTCAATTATATCAAACCTTTTCTGTTCCTTCTAAATAAAATGTCGGATTACGAGCCTCATATAATAATATATTGTTAATCGGAAAAGTATGAAAACCGCACACAAATGACGAAATCTTGCCGGCAGTCAGAGAGATTAAAAAAAATGTTCTTCACCATAAGAAACTGCCAGATATCATCAGAAAAAATACTGAGTAATAATTCGCTACAAAGAAGTATAGATGGCTAAAGGCATTGAAATAGCATCATACTGTTACTTAAACACATGCAAATTTTCCATTGAACTCGATGGTCAGCGTTACCAAATAACAAAAGCTCATAAAAGAAAAAAAATGTCAAGAGTTATTATTTGCTAAAAAATTTGGAAACTAATACGAAGAGAGAATCGAAATTTAATACCATGAAATTAGTTCAAGAGAAATTTCTTTTCATAATATCTTGCTACTGATGTTGCCCCAGCAACCATCATAAGGGTTTCATTAACACATTTGAAACAAGCAGTACTAAATGTATTCTCTGTGCAATCTGTTACACATCATCAGCATTTGGTTTCAAAATTGTTGAATGAACACCTGTATACGTCGCTTCATTTTAATATGATAGTAGTCAATACTAATACAGTGAAACCTCCAAATAAGGGACACTCTGAATAAGGGACACCTCTATTTAAGGGACAAAACTTCCGGTCCCAGTTCCATGGTATAGGACGTGCAATGTATTTACCTCTAAATAAGGGACACTTGATTTAAGGGACACTTGAAAATGCGACTAAAGGGACTGTTTTTTGCATTTCAGATAATGAAGTATTCTGTGATAAAAATGAAAATACAGATTTTTGTGAACTTATCAAACAGACAGGCAGGCATGTTAATACAGAGATATACAACACAATTAACGAGCATTTATTTATCCACAATTCATATTCAACATTAGTGAGCTTGTCCCCAATGGAAGTAATGTTGAAAATTGTGAGGATGATTTTGAAAGTAGAGAATAAAAGAAAATTTTGAAATAAAGAACTTTACATATTTTTTAGGCTATCTCAAATCCAAAAAGCAGCTTTTAATTCATCAGTTTTAATTTATTTTTATTCGGAAATGCCTGAAATTAACAGGTGTTGTTGTTCAGAAAATATGTAACCAAACTTTACTTTTAAATGCAATAGATCTTTTAGCAAATATAAAAGTGGGCGTTGGATTGTAAGCGAGACTACATAAAATTTTAATTGCTTTTTCTTCATCAGATTTGCTGAGAGTGGGCTTCGTGCAGTAGCTAATTTATTGTTATAAGAAAGGGAACACACATCTTTGAACTGACAATTTGTGACTGATGTTAAAGAAATTGGAATCTGACATTGAACAAATTGCTAAAACTCCATCAGCCTCAACCATTTCGGTATTTAAAAAATATATATATTGGTTTTGAGTTTAGTTTTCAGTTTTTAATAAAAAAATTTTTTTACTACATTTGACGGTCGTTTTAATTAACTTCTACTTTGTGATTCTTAATAGATAGATATACAGATAAAATGTTGATAATGTGCAACAATATTTTTACATTTTGTATAATTAACTATTTTGAAAGAGGGGGGGGGGGCGTTGGCATTTTTTTTTCTCTTGTAAAGGGGGCGGTGGTCCAGAAAAGGTTGGGAACCTATGCCTTAGAAATACTACCACGGAGGGCATCCTCCCTTAGGCTTATGTCTCTAGTGAAGATAATTGGCTTTAATAAAAAACACCAACACTGGGATTTTAGGTAGTACATAGATTGAGACATTTTCTCAGCTTAAAATAGGTAACCTTGAACCTTTATTTTTATATTTTTTTAATTTATTTAAATCTAAGTATGTTATAAACTTTTTATTTAGCTTGTCATCGTGGTTTTTATATTATTTCCATAGTATTACAAAATATTTACAAAAAAGGTGGTTCTATGCCTGTATAAGGA
Source organism: Maratus speculifer (assembly GCA_964019185.1). NCBI lineage: Eukaryota > Metazoa > Arthropoda > Arachnida > Araneae > Salticidae > Maratus > Maratus speculifer. The sequence continues at coordinate 42,482,040 of OZ025290.1, forward strand.
TTTGGTTAAAAATAAATTTCATTTACACTAAAAATGAATCATAAATCTAATTGAGTGATTCTAAATCTCGAATATACAAAGAAATTTAGTAAACCACAATCTATCATAAAAAAGAATTCAGGAAATACTATTAAATTTGTCAGTTAGTTGATTGGTATACCAATCAACTAACTGACAAATTACATTGCGAATGCTACTTAGAGCAGTTAAAAAAAATATGGAATATAGTAAGTGAAATATTTCTTTAATATTATCTTTAACAAACCTAATTTAGTTTAAATATAATTATTAACATTAAAATATGTGTATACACTGTAAAAAAAAAAAAAAAAAAAAAAAAATCTGCAAAGGTACTAAACTTTTTCTAGGAAACTGGGATTCCAAGAACTTTTCCTGTAACGGTAACAGCAAAAATTCAAGTTTCAGAATCGATTACATGGATTTTTCCTGTTATCGTTACATGAAAAGTTCTTGGAATCCCAGTTTCCTTAGAAAATGTTTAGTACCTTTACAGATTTTTTTTTTACAGTGTATTAAATATAGATTCACTTATTGTAGATTTAAGTCTTTATATTGAAATTTTAACAGGGGGGGGGACTCATGGAAGTTATATTAAAGGGTGCCTCTATATTTAATGAAAAAAGAAAAGTTGAAATTATTTATCAAATTTTGTAGCATAAAATATGAAAGGCATACAGAAAATTGTTGCAGAGTATTTGGCCTAATAATTATTACAGTAGAACCCCGATAATCCGGATCGGGTTTTTCGCTTTTTTTTCAAGTTTGAGAAGCGATTGGCTAATTTCTTTTACATTAACTTGTTGCATCGTCGTTTCTGAATAATAAAACAAAAAAATTTTCGCCAATCGCTTCTCAAAGTTGAAAAAAAACTGAAAAAACCGATCCGGATTATCGGGGTTCTACTGTAGATATTTCTTATTCTTTCAAATTTCTCAAACTGGTATTAGCTTGCCTCTTTAAAATTCTAGTGTAAATTATGAGAAAAGTAACTGTAACATTACTCCAGTTTCTTAGAAGCATTACAGATGTTTTCTTATAAATGCTCTAATATGAAAATGAATATTTTCATATTAGATAGAATTAATATTTAATAGAATTACAAATTAAAAATCATTTGATAGAATTACAAAAGTTTTTGTAATTCTATTAAAGGTTTCATAATATACATGCTAAAAAAGACCTGTAACAGCTGCTAGCAATTTCTTAGTTAAGATACAAAAGAAGTATCTAATAGTACTAGCCATTTCTTAATAAGCATCTGTAGTACTACTACAAAATCTCTAGGCAACTGGAATTCCATAAACTTTTCTAGTAACCAATACAGTTTCTTTTTAAGTATCACTACTGCATTAAACTTAGTAAATAGTACACAAACTTCTTTAATGAACATACTAAGAAATCATTAGTAGACATTACAGGTGCTTTTTTAGTTTGAATACTAAGAAATGGTTAGTAGTAATTACTATTCGTATACTAAATAAACACCTGTAATGGCTACTAAGAATTTCTTAGTGAAGGTACAAGAGAAGTATCTGTAAAACTTCTAACCATCTATTGGTAAAGATACTTAAAAAGGACCTGTAACGGCTACTAAGAATTTCTTAGTGAAGATACAAGAGAAATATCTGTATTCTGTAATACTACTAATCATTTCTTAGTGAAGATATAAGAGAAGTATCTGTAATACTACTAATCATTTCTTAGTATTCATATTAAAAAAACACCTGTAAAGTTTACTAATGCTTTCTTAGTATGTTCACTAAGAAAGTCTTTGTGCTGTTTACAAAGTTTAATGCAGTAGTGTTACTTGAGAAAAAGCTGTATTGGTTACTAGAAAAGTTTATGGAATCGCAGTTGCCTAGAGATTTTCTAGTAGTACTACAGATTTTTTTTTACAGTGTATGTCTCGGAAAAGTTATCATAGGGGATTCCAAATGTATCCCGTTTATGAGAAAATAAAAAACTCTATTAAATACTTAAGTATTACAAAATGTCGTGCATGTATGCTCCAAAATTAGTCCTTGAATGTGTTGAAGGAGGTGTGTGCGGGAGGGGAGAAGGGGAGATATAGTATGAGAACGTTCTTTAAAAAAAAATTAATTTGCTGTTTTCTTTGGTTTTATTTACTATTTATTGAGATACCTTTTAGTCATTTTCAGCATTTTATATTAAAAAATATGGTATAACTATGGAATTGTACTTGTTAAGACGGAAATATGCCTAAACAAAAAAATTTTCCAGTCGCATTCTATTTCATCTTAGCAGGTTTGATTGTATAATGCATTACCTGTTATAATATGTACCTGCTTTGGTGAAAATTTGTTTAAAGCGGAATGTTTAGCCTTCCTGCTGATTCCTTGCTAGAAAATTATACTAAATCTCAATCCCCTTTTGAAATGATGTCTAGATACATCATTGGGTAAAATGGAGGTTTTTACAGCCTCGAACCAAAAGGGAGAATAGCGTCCATATGACCCGGCTCCCCCTATTTGTACAAAGTTCCAACGCCACTGGGCAGCCCTGCATATGAGAGAAACATACAGAAACAAAAATCCTTTAAAAAACAAAACTAAAAATATTTTTTCCGTCCGAATACTCCATTAGTTTTCGGAAATCGATATATCAAAGATTATATAACATGCAGACAATCAACTTAATTATTAAACGCTATCGAATGCTAAAATCATAATTTAAAAGTATTTTATCAATTTAATTGAAAGTTACTAGTGTGTTCTGTGGATAGAGTGAAGTGACAGAAGTTAAGAGTCCGTCCACAGCAGTTTCTTCCCTTTATTTACATTTTAAAGTATTATGGCTATCGAACTTTTAAGCCCCTTTTTTGTCGAATTCTACAAAATAGATTTCAACAGGTATTGATTCTTGAAAATTAGCTTACGATTTTCTTGAAATTTTTAGCTCCATCTTCATGTGAAGATGACGTTTTCTTATCTCGGGTTCTATGAGCCCAATTTCCACTGGGCTTTTCTCATTCAACTTGGTTTTCGATTGTCTTACAGGTTTTAGTTCTATCTTCCATCACCAGGGGCATTTTTATCTGAGATTTAATGGGACCTATTTCAAGGGAATTTTCTTTCTTTCAATTCATTTTACGATTATCACCAGATGTTCTTGCATGGGTGCAGTAGGCCTCTACATGGCGTTATAGGCAGTGCACATCCATTCCGGAGATTCATTTTGACAGAAATAAATTTGAATGCATGTTTTTAATAGGTGGTTATTGGCTGCATAGCACACCCGTTCTATGCTGCCGAAGACACTGGAAACCCATCCAAGAGGCTCATTTTGGAAGATTTTTTTTTTTTTTTTTTTTAATTTGAATAGAGGTTTTAATTATTCTCAGTTCATTTGGAAAAATCGACTGACGGATCATCTAGCTACAAATGAAAAATGTTCTTGATACCAGAAATGTGATTTCAAGTCTACAATGGGCTTTTTGATTTATTTACTTCTTGCTAGACAGTTAAAAGCCTCCATCAGCGATCGACAATTATGAATTTTGCCATTCCTTCCAACTTCACCGAATTTCTTCAAAACATTCACGCACACACACAAAAGAAGTCAACAATTATTATTCATTTTCAAAATATGTGAAATAATTTCAGTTTAAAGCTCCTTTGAATTTGACGCCCCTATTTAATCATTTTGCGTCTCAATTCAGAAACATAATTATCTTCGTTACCGATTGTGTTGAGCCATCCCTAGAAATATTTTCATAATTTTTTCCTTTCTTCATTAATTGGATATAGCAAAATATTTTACTAAAGAATACATTAACAAACATAAAAAAATTTAAAAGGCAACAATTTTTTTTATTGTTAAAATATGTAAGATAATTTCGGTTTAAACCACTCTCAATTTGGCGCCCCTTAGCCTCGGCGCCCGGGTCGGGCGCTCCCCTTCCCCCCCCGTAGCTACGCCACTGTTCGTGACGGCTTTCCCATGCTTGTAAAGGAATATGAATGGAATGATGGAATCATATGAGGAATAAATATGAAAATTCTGTTTTCTGCAATTTTTGAGCTTTTCATGAACTGTTCATGCAATTTTTAGCAATTCACGGCGATTGCTTGGCAATATTTTTTCTGGAAAAAAAAAAAAAATCTCCAGTAAATTTTACTATTGCTTTAATTAAATTCATTAGAATAATGCCAAAAACGGGTTCCTTAAGCATTTTGAAAAGCAATGCTGAAAATTTCAATTTAATCCGGTCGAAATCCCAGTCTTTCAAGGTTCATTTTATTCGAGTTCGCACAGTTGTACGCTGCCGAAGTCAGCGAGGTATCGAATATCAGATTCATTAGGGCAAAAACGACCAATAAAGCTTTGCTAGTTGGGGGGGGGGGGGGGATTATGATTATTATGCTAAAAATGGAAACCATAAGTTAGGTTTCCTAATGAGTAGAAAAATTGTAATTTATGACAGAATATATTAATATTTAATTACAAATTATGATCGGGATCCAAATAGATTTTCACAAACGAGATTTACCAATAAAAAGCCTGCATTTTTCCAAACAGTGAAAAATTCCCAAAAATGCAGGCTTCGGATTCTTCAGTCTCGTTTTGCTAAACAGCTACAAATCTATATGGATCCCGGCCTATGATTGCTTTTTATTGGATTACAATTGCTTAATTTTATGTGTTTAGCCCGACCCGAAGATAATATTAGTTCTGATTTCAATCGATTAGCGTGCTTTTCTTTTTTTAATTATTATTATGTTACGGTAATCAGAAAATGAAAATACAGAAAAAAAAAATCCCTGTGAACAAAGTCGAAAACTAGAAACAGCCTTTGTAGGATAACAAATACAAAAAATATTGGAATGCAAATGAGATTTTTAAAAGAAAAATGTTACCATAGGATTTTGACAGCAGTGTTCTCGAGCAGCCATTTGAAGAAAGCTACGAAGCCTCTCCATTAAAAAAAAAAAAAAAAAAAAAAAAAAAAAAAACCTTGATTTTTCTGAATATATGTAGTAATCAACCAGATGTCAGACTCAAAAAATAACAATAAAAACTGCTCTAAAATAATTAGCAAATTAACACAACTCATGTCATGGAGAGAAAAAAAAAAAAAGATAAAAGAATCAATCAGATGTCAAATTCAAAAAATAAAAATAACAACTGCTCTAAAATAATTAGCAAATTAAAATAACTCATGTCATGGAGAGAAAAAAAATATTCAGAAAACTTTTCTTGTATTAATTTGATCGGTGTTGAATTCAGGAGGAGGGGGGGGGGGGTGGAACGGAAGGAGACATTTCTTTCGAAATATCGAAATGCCCCTTTCCATCTGAAAGAATTCGAGTTTTTATGCTGTTTAATGTGGTCAAAAATACAGATTCGTCAATGAATTCCATAATCCCCCCCCAGGCCCGGACTGGCTCCTTTGGGGGCCCTCGGCAAGAGACTGAAAAGGGGCCCCTTACGGGAAATTTAGTGAAAACAGAATATTATATTTTATTTTTAAATTTAGGTTTGGATGGCAAAAAAACACATTTAGGCTATTTTGTCACTTGGAAAATAGTTGAGTAAAATGTAAGCTTTTTGTAATGTTGTTAATTTACTTTCACAATACATATTTATATTATTTTTATACACCATACCTAAATTAATTCTATGCTAGGAAAAAAAATAAGAATTATTCATTTTAATTGGTTATTACTTAAAAATGAGCGTGAGCTATATTTTTAGTTTTCGGTAATCAAATGACTGTGTCGAAGTCATAATAATCTAAATCCTACTATGATACCTAAGTAAATATTAAAAGTGACATAACAGTAATAAAAAAAAAAAGTGGGTACGTGTGATCGCAGATTACTCAGAGTATTTTCTTTAATATATCTTTCAAAACAACTTATCCTTTAATTAATAAATCCAAATTGTTGATTTATAATAATTAAATTCTTACATAGATGGCAGCATCAATAAATTTAAAGTAAAAGGAAGTCATTTATTTTAATTAAATTAAAAATGTTCAAATTAAATTATTTAAATAAAAATGTAAGTTAAAAAAAGCGAAATAAAAAGAAAAATAACGGATATAAATAAAATTAAAAATTTTTAAAAACGAAAAAAAAAATGTTTAAACGAAATTTAAAATGCTGAATCATTAATAAACCGCTCGTTTTTAAAATAGAAAAAAAATTGTAATTAAATATATATATATATATATATATATGAGTATTAGTCATAAAAAATAATATAAATTCTTAAATCGGCAAAAAGTACGAATTTTTTTTTAATTCTATCTTACGAGGGAACTGCAAGAAGTGTAAGTCCCGGATTTTGACGAAAGTTGTATCGTTGGAAAGATCGCATTGTGAGGAATAAAAAACTCAACGGAACTACCCGTCGGAAATGAGCCGTTTTCGAGATATCCGACAATTTTATGTCACGTAGCTAGTGAACACTTACTGGGAAACCGCAAAAATTTTGTCTCGATTTTAACGAAAAAGGTATAGCTTAAAAGATATTATCGGGAGGATTAAAAAACTCAAAGGAATCACCTGTCGGAAATGAAACGTTTTCAAGATATCCGACAATTTGTGTCACGTATCTAATGCACACTTACTGGGAAACTGCATTAAGTTACATAAATTGTCGGATATCTCGAAAACGACTCATTTCCGAAGGGTAGCTCCATTGAGTTTTTTACTTCTCAAAATGATATCTTTCCAACGACATCATTTTCGTCACAATCGAGACAACAATTTTTTGCGGTCCTCTGTTAGGTGTGCACTAGCCCAGTATGTACTAGCTACTTGGCTTAAATTATCGGATATCTCGAAAACGGCTCATTTCCGATGGATAGTTCTTTTGAATTTTTTACTCCTCACGATAAGATCTTTCCAACAATACCACTTTCGTCAAAATCTAAACCAATGTTTTTGCGATTTCCCAGTAAGTATGCACTATCTACGTTACATAAATTGTCAGATATCTCGAAAACGACTTGTTTCCGACGGGTAGTTTTCCATTGAGTTTTTTTACTTCTCATTATGAGATCTTTCCAACGATGCCACTTCAGTGACTTACACTTTTAGAAGTTAGCATGAAAAGTTCCCAGTTAGTATGAAAACTTCAAATTCCAGCATCACGGTTCGAACTGTGAATCTTCTGCTTACTAGCGAATCTATTTTCCTAAAAGTCTTGCACATACCTTTCCTTGAAGGACATAGCTGACGTTTGTTTGTTTGTGTTTTATACTAGCCAATTATCTACATGTGGGATATAGGCCCTAAGGGGAGGGGTGCCTTCCGTGGGGGGTCTTTCTAAGGGAATCTAACCCGTATTTACGCAAGGAAATGCAAGGTTCGAAGAAAACCACGGAAAACTCGGTTAGGACGACGGTCGCGAATGGGTTCGAACTCAGCACCTACCGTCTACCAGTTTGGAGGTCAGAACCTCTCGGCCACTGGTGGGGCCATAGCTAACGCAAATTGCCAACTCATAACAGCTATATCTGGAGTACTACCTACCATCATGCTGAATATTATGCTATCATATGGGTCTTTTAAAATAATATTACAGAACATTGAACCTATTATTTGTTGTAGAGGTTTGCATGGGCCCGGGTTTGGCCCGAGACCCGTATCAAAACCGGTTTGCGGGCCGATCAGGCAAAGAAATCTAGCGGGAGTGCTGTGCCGATAAAAAAAATTAGGGAACCTACTAATCCGATATAAAAACTGAAACGAAGACGATAAAATATGATCCGCTTTCAGTGAATGACTTTCGTGAGAATGAGTATAAATGTGCGTCACGAGCTGATGCTAGTTTGACACCATCCAAACAAAAACGCGGGACAGTTATGTGGTATCAGAGGCAGGGTTTAATTTTTTCAGTAGACTCATGCCTAAGGCCGTGATCAGGTGTGCACTTTTTTTCTACGCAGTTGAGTCGGGCCAAAACTGGACTTAAATGTTCTCAGAATGTGTAGGGCAGTTACTATGTTTTTTAAAAATATTAATAGCCATAATGAACTTCTGTTTTAGGAATCTTTGGAAGTATAACTTAGGGTGGTTTTCAATCCACTTCTCAGTAACGCGAAACTTTCTGACTAATTTTTAATTGTATATGCATAAAATTGACATGCGTGATTATTAAAGAAATTGGGAATAGAATAATTTTTCCATTTTTGATAAATAAATTATCGAATGGTAAGAGATTTTTGTCACGTGACTACAGGTTTTTCCCCTTTTCAATGATGTCGCTTCCAAAAATTCAATTCAAAATGCTAACTTTGACAATATTTCTAAAAGATATAATGTCTTTATCAAAAAATGGAAAACACCATTCGATTACATAGGTTCTGAATAAGAAAAAACAGCAAAACTTATGCATTTCCGAAGAAAATGAATTAAGAAATGTGTCAGGAACTAACTCCTTTGGATTTGAAAGAAGCTCTAATAAATGGCAGAGAAATATTTTCACAAATATATTTTTTATAATACATCTTCAAAAGTTAATCATGTTTTTACCGTCTTTTTTTTTTTTTTTAATCTAAACTACATTAATTTTAATATAATGAATCTTTATTTGAATATTCAAAAATCTAGGCTTCTAAGTAATAATTAATGTTATTATCGTGTATCTTCTATGTTGAGAAAATATCGGGATTTTAAAGTATTGTTTTAAAATATAAAATATTTCATAAATGTGTATGTAATATTCTTTAAAAGGATCTTAATTGTATGTTAAGACAAACTGTTTTTTTTTTTTTTTTTTTTTTTTTTTTTTTTTTTGTGCAAACTGAGTAGAATCAGGTCGTTTTTACTACTTAACCAAGTATTAAAAGTTTTAAACATTTTTCAATGTTTAAAATTTTTCTCATTTTTCCTTTCCTTTTTGTACTGTCGCTTTCGTATAACTGCTTCATGTTGACCATACTGTGAAAGTGCACTAGTTACGACCATACTATACGAGACTGGCAAGTGAGCGCAGGCCCGGACTGGCCAGGTCGGCTGGTCGGCGATCGCCGAGGGCCCCCGGCCCAAGGGGGCCCCGGAAGTGCAACTCAAAAAAGGAATATACGATTTTATAATCACTACTTACATAAGAAAAAAATTAAGTATTTTCCGATAATAATATCCGTTTACAATAAATTTTAAACAATTGATAGTTTTTCATGGTAACTTGTATAGTTTCATCGTGACATGTCGTTGGACAGACGGAATAGGGCTGCTGACTGATAAGTACTGCCCTTTTTGCAGTACTCATAGAAGTTCTTTTTAAACACACAATTAAGATCCTTTTAAGGAATACTGCATACACATTTATGAAATATTTTATATTTTTTAAACTATACTTTAAAATCACGATATTTTCTCAATATAAAAAATACACGATAATAACATTAATGATTACTTAGAAGCCTAGATGAACATTCAAATAAAGATTCATTATAAAATTAATGCAATTTAGATTTAAAGAATAAAAAAAGACGATAAAAACATGATTAAGCTTTGAAGATGAATTATAAAAAATATATTTGTGAAAATATTTCTCTGTCATTCATTAGAACTTCTTTCAAATCCAAAGGAGTTAGTTCCTGACACATTTTTAAATTCATTTTCTTCGGAAATGCATAAGTTTTGCTTGATATTTTTCTTATTCAGAACCTATGTAATCGAATAGTGTTTTCCATTATTGATAAAGATATTATATCTTTTAGAAATATTGTCAAAGTTAACATTTTGAATTGAATTTTTGGAAGCGATATCATTAAAAAGGAGAAAAACCTGCAGTCACGTGACAAAAATCTCATACCATTAGATAATTTATTTACCAAAAATGGAAAATTATTCTATTCCCAAATCCTTTAATAGTCACGCATGTCAATTTTATGCATTTACAGTTAAAAATAAATCAGAAAGTTCTGCGTTATTGAGAAGGGGATTGAAAACCATCTTAAGTTATACTTCAAAAGATTCCATTAACAGAAGTTTATTATCACTATTAATATTTAAAAATAAAAAGAATATTGCCCAGTTAAACTGATGGCATTGAGCTCACAGGCTACGCATACTAAATGTATAGTAGTACAGCCTTATATTTTCAAGGGTTAATGCCGTTCGAAAAACAAATTAAGGTGGGGGGGATAGCTCTCCCTATTTCCCTTTTTTATACTTAATCATTGAACCTCCTAAACTAACCAGGGATATGCTTTATCATACAAAGAACCCATCTGTACAAATTAAGGGGAGGGACATTAGCCCCCGTTCCCCCTCTTATACATATCGAATGAACTCCAAAAACTAATCAGGGAAGCGTCTTATCGCTATATACAAATAACGAAAATTTCAATTGAATCGGATATTTTTATCATGATTTATCGCGTTACGCACATACGCACATACAGCACGGACGGGCACATAAGCTCTCAGGCTTTGATAGCCTGCGAGCTAAAAAACATAGTAACTGCCCTACACATTCTGAGAACATTTAAGTCCAGTTCTGGACCGACTCTACTACGTAGAAAAAAAGTGCACACCTGATCACTGCCTTAGATATGAGTCTGCTGAAAAAATTAAACCCCTGCCTCTGATACCATATAACTGTCCGATGCCCGCGTTTTTGTTTGGATGGTGTCAAACTAGCATCGGCTCGTGGCGCACATTTATACTCATTCTCGCAAAAGTCATTCACTGAAAGCAGATCATATTTTATCATCTTCGTTTAAGTTTTTATATCGGATTGGCAGGTTTCCTAACTTTTTTTAATCGGCCCAGCACTCCCGCAAATTTTTTTTGCCTGACCGGCCCGCAAACCGGGCTGGATACGGGTCTCGGGCCAAACCTGGGACCATGCAAACATCTACAACAAATTATAGGTTCAATGTTCTATAATATTATTTTAAAAGACCATATGATAGCATAATATTCAGCATGATGGTAGGTAGTACTCCAGATATAGCTTTACGAGTTGGCAATTTGCGTTAGCTATGGCCCCACCAGTGGCCGAGAGGTTCTGACCGCCAAAATGGTAGACGGTAGGTGCTGGGTTCGAACCCAATCGCGACCGTCGGTCTAACCGTTCGGAGTTTTCCGTGATTATCTTCGAACCTTGCATTTCCTTGCGTAAATACGGGTTAGTTTCCCTTAGAAAGACCCCCCCCCCCACGGAGAGCAACCCTCCTCTTAAGGCCTATATCCCACGTGTAGATAATTGGCCAGCATGAAACACAAACAAACAAAGCGTCAGCTATGTTCTTCAAGGAAAGGTATCTGAAAGACTTTTAGGAAAATAGACTAGCTAGTAAGCAGAAGATTCACAGTTCGAACCGTGATGCTGGAATTTGAAATTTTCATACTAACTAGGGAACTGCAAGAAGTGTAAGTCACCGATTTTGATGAAAGTGGTATTTTTGGAAAGATCTCATCATGAGGAGTAAAAAATTCAAAAGAACTACCCATCGGAAATGAGCCGTTTTCGAGATATCCGATAATTCAATCCACGTAGTTTACGTATACTGGGCTAGTGCACACCTAACAGAGGACCGCAAAAAATTGTTATCTCGATTTTGACGAAAATGATGTCGTTGGAAAGATATCATTTTGAGAAGTAAAACACTCAATGGAGCTACCCTTCGGAAATGAGTCGTTTTCGAGATATCCGACAATTTATGTAACTTAATGCAGTTTCCCAGTAAGTGTGCATTAGCGACGTGATACAAATTGTCGGATATCCCGAAAACGTTTCATTTCCGACGGATGATTCCATTGAGTTTTTTAATCCTCCCGATAATATCTTGTCAGCGATACCACTTTCGTTAAAATCGATAACTAAATTTTTTGCGGTTTCCCAGTAAGTGTTCACTAACTACGTACAATAAATTTTCAGATATCTCCAAAATGGCTCTTTTCGACGGGTAGTTCTATTGAGTTTTTTACTCCTTACAATGAGATCTTTCCAACGATACCACTTTCGTCAAAATCGGTGACTTGCACTTTTTGCAGTTACATAGTAAGATAGAATTTTAAAAAAAATCGTACTTCTTACCAATTTAAGGGTTTATAATTTTTTTTTATCACTAATATTCATATACATTTATTTTTTTAATTACAATTTTCTTTCCATTTTAAAAACGAGCAGTTTATTAATGATTCTGCATTTTAAATTTCGTTTTAACATTTTTTTTTCGTTTATAAAAATTTTAAGCTTTATTTATATCTCCACTATTTTCTTTTTATTTCGCGTTTTTAAAGAATTTTGCATTTAAAATTTTTTAAATAATTTTATTTGAGCATTTTTAATTTAATTAAAATAAACAACTTCCTTTTACTTTAAATTTATTGATGCTACCATCTATGTAAGAATTTAATAATTATAAATCAACAATTTGGATTTATTAATTAAAGGATAAGTTGTTTTGAAAGATATATCAAAGGAATACTCTGAGCGATCTGCCATCAAACGTACCCGTTTTTGTTATTACTGTTATGTCGCTTTTAATATTTACTTAGGTATTACAGTAGGATTTAGATTATTATGACTTCGACACAGTCATTTGATTGCCGAAAACTAAAAATATATCTCACGCTCATTTTTAAGTAATAACCACTTAAAATAAATAATTCTTATTTTTTTTTAGTATGGAATTAGTTTAGATATGGAGTATAAAAAATAATATAAATATATATAGTGGAAGTAAGTTAACATTACAAAAAGCTTACATTTTACTGAACTATTTTCCAAGTGACAAAATAGCCTAAATGTAGTTTTTTGCCATCCTAGCCTAAATTTAAAAATAAAATATAATATTCTGTTTTCGCTAAATTTATCATAAGGGGCCCCTTTTCAGTCTCTAGCCGAGGGCCCCCAAAGGAGCCAGTCCGGGCCTGAGTGAGCGTCGCGATGCACTCTGAATCTGATTCTATGAGTGCTGGAGAAAGGGCGATGTATCAGTCAGCAGCCCTATTCCGTCTATCCAACGACATGACACAACGAAACTACGCAAGTTATAGAGGTCTGCACGGGCCCGGGCTTGGCCCGTGGCCCGTACCCGGCCCGGCCCGCTATTTTCAACGAAAATGGTTTTAACGAGAATAAGTATAAATGTGGCCACACTAGTTTGACAGCATCAATATAAAAATGCGCAGTGTATCGGCATCGGAGATTTACATTATGTGTAACCCGTTTTAATATATTTTTAGCTGACTCATGCCGGTCCGAGATCACGCTTGCATTATTTTTATACATATAGACTGGCCGGACCGGTACTAGACTTAATTATTGACAGAAAACGTGATTTGTAAAATTATTAACAGCGATAAAGAACTTATGTTAGCTTAGTCTTCGGATATATACTTCTTGATGATTTTTAAATAAATTAATTTCTCAATAATGCGAAAGTTTGACACATTTTCTGATTAATTTTAAATTGTTAAAGTATAAAAGTGAAAAGCCTAACTATTGAAGGGATTTTAATCGAATAGCGTTTTTCATTTTTGGTAAATAAAATACTTGTATAACCTTGTTGAGATATAATAGTTTCTCAAATGATTGCAGGTTTTTCTCCCTTCCCTTGCTATTGCTTCTGGAAATTCTATTCAAAACGCTAATTATGACAGTATTTTATTTGTTTGCAGTATTCTTAAATTGCTTGTATCAAAAAATGGATAACGCCATTCGATTCTGAATAAAGATATCTGCTAATCTTATGCGTTTCTGAGGGGAAAAAAATGAATTTAGAAATGTATCAGAAAGGAGCTTCTTTGAATTTAAGAATGAATTTGGATTTGAAATCTATAATAAAATGATATAGAAATATATTTATAAATCTTCTTTTATTAAACAGCTTCAAAATTAACGATGTTTTTAGCTTTCTTTTTTTTCTTTTATTCTAAGCAATATTAATTTTTTAATGAATCTTTATTCGAATGTTGAAAGCTTAAAAATCTAAGTAATCATTAATGATGTTAATGTGTATTTGCTGTAAAATATACTGTAAAACCATTCCATAGATATGCATGCAGTATTCTTTAAAGGAATCTTAGTTATATGATAAAAATCTGAATTTTTTAGAAATCGTAGAAATTGTAACGGGCCAAAACGGGCCGGGCCGGGCCGGGCCTGTTTTCGCTGATTTTTGTACGGGCCGGGCCGGGCCTAAAATATAAAAATTTAAACGGGCCGGGCCGGGCCCGGGCCGAACTTTTGAGTTTTACAACGGGCCGGGCCGGGCCGAAATAACTTTCTTACGGGCCGGGCCGGGCCTGGAAATTCCGGCCCGTGCAGACCTCTAGCAAGTTACCATGAAAAAACTATCAATTGTTTAAAATTTATTCTAAACACATATTATTATTGGAAAATACTCAATTTTTTTCTTATGTAAGTAGTAATTATAAAATCGTATATTCCTTTTTTGAATTGCACTTCCGGGGCCCCTTTGGGCCGGGGGCCCTCGGCGATCGCCGATCAGCCGACCTGGCCAGTCCGGGCCTGATCCCCCCCCCCCCCCCCCTCTCTTTCCGGAGCTACAGAAATCCATCCCGGACCCCGAAGAAATTTATTTTTGTATTCAACTCTGAATTTTATTATTCTAATAGGCAGAAGCATCATTTCATGTTTTGCTTAAAGGTAGCAAAATTATTTTGTTGAATATATTAAATACAGATTTTCTGTTATTAAAGCATAGCACAGCAGTGCTATGCTTTATTTATTTCCAGTGTGACTCCGTAATGTTATTTTAATACGGAAATTAACATTGAACGAGTTATTTACTAGACATTTTCCCACATTTTGTACGCGCTGCCACAAAATTTCTTCAAAGAATCTAATTGTTTAAAAAATAATTTCCTCCAATCAAAAAAATATATATATGCAGTGGTCAGTGGACATATTTTCTGTAGCAATTAATCATTTTTACGTTATAAGTAAAAAAATTTTTTTTGTAAGAATTAAAAATGGTATATTTATGACGTCATATTAGAAATGAAACGGAGATTTGCAAACATTTGGTACAAAGACGAGAATCGTCAACAGAAAGCAATATGAAGCATGATTTCTATAATAAAAGGACATTTTCAAACATTGATCAAGAAGCTGAAGAAATATAGACAATAAGTAAACTTTTTTCTACCTGTTGTCTCTACAAAATAATAGAAAATAACTTAAAAAAATATATATAACTGTTATTCAAAAGCGAATTTTTTGACACTTTGGCATCAGAAAAAAATCGCACCAAACCCAGTGGATATATGATTATTTGCGCCGGAATTTCGTACTTATACCACATTTTTAAAAATTTCTTCGCCTGATATGTTTGAAGAAAATCAAAATAAATTTAGGTGA
Organism: Maratus speculifer; assembly: GCA_964019185.1. Lineage (NCBI taxonomy): Eukaryota > Metazoa > Arthropoda > Arachnida > Araneae > Salticidae > Maratus > Maratus speculifer. The sequence goes on from OZ025290.1 coordinate 42,497,379, forward strand.
ATAAAAGTTTTCAAAAATAATTGTACTTGAGAATAATCGTATTTCATCCTTTGTATGTAATGAAACTGGTAAATCTGCAGAACTAGGACTTCAAACACAGCAATTTTTTAAGGCTAAACCGCAGAATTATCAATTACTTGGTGTCAGACTTTTCGGCACTGCAATAAATTCGCCAATTCTATCAACCTAAATATTCAAATCCAATGTAAACAAACATGAACAATAATGTTTAAAAACATATTTTCCCCCCGATTTTGAATTTTTTTTAAATCGCGCCTAAATTTATAATTTTACAAATAATTAATCATTCGATAAAATCAATTTTGAATCAATGGTACTACTTGGTTATCCCGTCGACCAAATACTATCGCCAAACTATAAGATTAAATGCCAATAATGGATGATCGTGAATGTCACATTCTATGACATTAATTATTACATTCATTATTCCGATGATTTTAATATGATAAAACACTACGCGATTTAATTTTTAAAATATTGCAAAGAGTTTCTGTGAAAAATAGCTGTTTTTTTATACTTTAAGTAAATATTTTTATAAAACTCTTTTTGTTCACTATCTCTATAAATTAATAAAATTTAAGCACATTTTGGAATATTCATAATGCGTCACCTTTTGGCATAGATGTCTAATACTTACCATGTTGGCGCAATTTTTTTTTCTCACGCCAATTTGACGAAAATTTCGTTTTAAAATACCAATCGCATATATATATTACAAATTTAAAATTTTTTCGCCAAAACTAACCTTTATACTATCTTAATTTTCTTATAATAATATTCCGTACTTACTTCAAATTATTAAATTAAAATCTTGTTTCTAAATCTAATCTGTTAATCCTTATGCAGACGATATAAATTGTTAATTTGCCTTAAAAAACATTATTCCAGTATGCGTAAATTTAAAAAGATGGCTCTAAATTAAAAATATTCTTAATTAAAACTTTATTTCTTAATATTCCAAATAAAACTGATTTCTTCTATGTTTTTATCAACCCTTTTTAAGAAAGTCTTATTAAATTTATTCCAAAACCATACCTTTCAAAAAATATCATTATTTTATTTTATCTATTTATTTATTTTTCCTACGTCAACCTTTGAGGTGTGCATATTAATAAATTCATTTCTTTTCTTTTTCTCTTAAAATTAATCATTTATAAAAATCGTCTGCCTAAGATATTTAAAATTCTGAGTCAATTATAAATTGGTTAAATAATATATTTTTTTTTAAATAAATTTATCGTTTGTGGAAAATAATCTCGTAGCTGGACAAGAATTCCGTTTACATAAAAGAATGATGGTTTGAGGTTACAGAATGTTCCAGAACTTTCTTTTTAGTTTAAAAAGGTGGGAGTCTCGAGATGAAAAAGAAGATTTCTTGGGTTGCTTCTTCGATGAGGACAGCTCGCTGAAATAATGATGGAATTTTTGCAAAAAGGAGCTTTTCCTTCCTCATTATTACGAATTTAATAAAGGAATTTACAGCAGCCCATGACTAATTATTGGATCTTCTACATTTATTTATTTATTTTGTTTTTTCCCTCGCTTGCCATGACTGTGTGTTTCTTTTTAACCAGTGGAAATAATTCGAGTTCTCCTTAAATCGTCACATATATATTTAAATTATTTTCTAATATTTAAAAAAGGAAATAGTGATAAATAAAAAATATTTATTAATAACTATAGAACAAAACGATCTACATCATTTTTTAAAAAAAGTAATAGAAAATAAACAATTGCTTAGTAAATAAACAACGACAGCCAGGTTAGCATGTGAGGCATATAATCTTCGTTTTGTTCCAATCGCGCCAACGTGTTGCATATATGACATCTATTCCCAACTTTTCTACGCTGAATCCTGCCCAAAGTTCCGATAGCGGTTTGAAGTTCTGTCGAAGCTAAATTTCAATTTTGGGCAGAATTTCAATTCAGATATTAATTAATTTATCAAGAAACTTCTAAATGAAGAAATACAGAAAATAAATAAATATGACGTAATACACAAAATAAAAAAAATACATTTTATTGATATTATGTCTTGAGGTATTGTTGGAGGAATATTATATTGTTTAGAGATGAAATTCTAGAACTATACTTCTACGCAATGTATCAATATTGATTGTTAAGGGAGACCCGTACCCCATTTTCGGCCAAAAATCACCAAAAGTTCAAAAAAATTTATCTCAGAAAACGATAAAATACATATTTGCGAATATCCATGCAAAATTTCAGAACCCGGGGACACTTGGAACAGGTAGAAAATGAGCTTTTTTAATTGTACTCACTATAGACAGGGCTCGAAAAATAGCCTTCCCGGGATCCCGGGGAACCCAGAAATAATTTCTGGGAATGTATATTTTTTCACTTAGGTTCCCAGCTGGGAACCTAAAAAATAGTCATGGTCGCCAGCGATACTGCGCACACCTTATCTCGCGTAAATTACGCAAAAGTATAGATCTTGAGCGGTCAGTTGGATGCGTAATTTCGTCAAAATATTACTGAAAAGCAGCAAATTTTGTTAAAAAATATCGGGAAAAAACGTCAAATTTTGTTAGAAAAAATCGCGCTAAAACGGCAAATTTCGCCAAAAAATACCAAGAAAATAACAGATTTCGACTAAAGCTCGCGAAAAAAAACTGAATTTCCTCAAAAGATTGCGTAAAGCAACGCAAATTTCATTAAAAGATGGCCAAAAACGGAAAATTTAGGCAAAAAATCGCGCTAAGACGGTAAATTTCGTCAAAAAATACTGAGAAAACAGATTTCGACAAAAGATCACGAAAAAGGCCTGAATTTCGTCAAAAAATCGCGGGAAAAACGCAAATTTCATTAAAAAATCACGAAAAAACGGCAGATTTCGTAAAAAAAATCGTGAATGTCGTTAAAAAATATATTGAAAAACGGCAGGTTTTGTTAAAATATCGCGTAAATTGGCAGGTTTCGTTAAAACATTGCAATAAATCGGCAGATTTTGCCAAAAGTTCGCAAAAAACGGCAAATTTCGTCAAAATACTCACACAAATTTTATTGGGAACTTACATTTTTCATCTGGGAACCTGCACTTTTCATGTAGGTTCCCAGCTGGGAACCTCAACATTTTTTGAATTTTCGAGCCCTGACTATAGAGTTTAAAGGACTAGCGGCCATTTAAAACGTGTTTTCCTGAAAATGACTTTTTTCATATTTTGCTAAGTTCAAAGTACTAAGGCTCAGTGGTAAAATGATTTAGAAACAAAGTGTTTATGTTTTTAGAATCTTAAAAAAATTTGCAAGAAAAGTAAGGTGAGATATATTTTTTAACTATTTCTGAAAATTTTACATAAATTGGTAAACATGAAAATTATAACGAATTTAAGGAAATTTACCTTGCGTATTTTTATATATATATATATTTTTAGCCGATTAAAATAGAAAATTAAAAATATCTCTCCTTAGTTCTTTTCTATATACTATAACACTATTTAAGAAATTTTAGTAATACCAAAATATTGAAAATTGAATGAGGAGTAGTAATTTTAAAAAGTGTATTTTTCGACAAAAAAATATCATAAAAAACCCCATAAAAATATACTTTTTAATACAAAGTGAATTTTTTTGCTAATTGTTTCTTATAAAAAGATTCTTAAGTAGTACACCAAAATTCATTACTTTAAAATCAATAATAAAAATTTTGGGTTTTTCCTTACGGGTCTCCCTTAAGTATAGATATCAGTTGCATGCAGAAGAGACTTTTCTGATTCATAAGAAATTAATTCACCGAAGAAAAAAGTGACATCTATTTTTTGCGTGATTCCAGCGTAAAAAGTGAAATTAATTTTAAGAATTAAAAAAGCGCACATTTATGACGTCATATTGGAAATGAAACAGAGATTTTAAAATATTTAGTATCAGGACCGAAAGCATGTACAGAATACAGTTCAATTTGTAAAAAAAAAAAAAAAAAAAAAAAAAAATAATAATAACAATTTGGAAATGAGGCAAATGATTTGGAAATGGATCAATGAAAATCTGTGAAAAACCCAATGGGGAAATGAAAATCTATGCAGATACCGCGGAGATCAATAAATAGAGTTTTTAATTTGGGGTGGTTTGGGAGTCTAGGTATCATGATCGGTATAGATCTGGAAAAATAGATCAGAAATTTCTACCTAGGGGCGAACGTAATAGTTAGTATTTCATCAAGTGAAATTTTGTTCAAAAATCTAATTTAATTTTGAGGCCCTTTCATAGTTTTGCAGAATTGCTAAATTGTAACTAAAGTAAGTGCTTCAACACTCGCTCACCTTACTTGCACATATGAAGCCAACAAGATGTTCAATCTTGAACTAGTTATACACTCAAATTTTTCACCACCATATTCTTTTTAGCATAAAATGGAGCTATTACAACAATTTAATAAAAAGCATGGTACTTACAATGTGAATATGCACTAATTAATTTTTCTACGTCAGAAAAAGAGAGAGAGAAATATGAGCCCCTCAGACTTTCTCTTGAGTGTACCACTCCCCTTATAATTCACTTCTAGCCTAGCTATGGCCCTGGGTAAATTACATTAGTAATTGTGATACGATACCGCATAAAGGAAGTCCTGATGATGGTATCCTCAGTTAATTTTGAAGTGAGTTCATCTGAAAGCAGTAGTTATTAAAAAACTTGAGATATTAAACAAAAACATAATTTGCAGAACAAATTAAAAAAAACAAAATTTATTTCCCGCACTACTTAAGCCCAAGAAGGGACAGATATTAAGATATTTGATTTAGTTATTTCTGCATTTAGTATTAAATTTTTGTATCAAATGATTTAAATTATGTGAACATTAAAAAAATAAAAATGAAATTCAAACAATATGATACTTAAAACCCCTAAATCTTAGAATCCGTTCAAACAAAATCGAAATAAATCTGAGACTTTTTTCCAAACTTAACTTGCAAATATTTGTTTTGCAGATTTTGTATAATGTTTACGGTAGGTATAAATAAAAAGAATAGACACATCTAAAAAGCAAATGTTCAGAAAAAGTTTAAGATTTATTTCGATTTCGTTTAAACGGATTCTAATATTTAGGGGTTTTAAGTATCATATTGTTTGAATTTCATTTTTATTTTTTTAATGTTTACATAATTTAAATTATTTGATACAAAAATTTAATACTAAATGCAGAAATAACTAAATCAAATATCTTAATATCTGTCCCTTCTTGGGCTTAAGTAGTGCGGGAAATAAATTTTGTTTTTTTTTTAATTTGTTCTGCAAATTATGTTTTTGTTTAATTTTTTTTCTTGCATTAATTTTTTAATTTTTATGCCTGCTTTCAAAGAAATAATTTTATTGTTATAATGTATTTGCCCAGAATTAATATGTTTATACAAACAAGTCAAAGCGTTAAATTAATAATAATAATAATAACAATAAGATAATGAAAAAAAACTGAAATTTACGGGGGGGGGGGGGGTATTACCCAAATTACGCCCCTGCTATTGTAGTTTTAAATAATTTGTTAATGATAGTAATCATTTCTTGCAGTAATTAATAGCTTTGAAATATACTTCTGTATCAATAAATAATCATAACAATAAATTTCATTGAATGAAAGTTTAATAAAATAAATAAATAAATCTCTAAAGAAATTTTGTAAAGGTCACGTAATTCCAACTTTGGAGACTTGCGCTGTGGGTTTTTGACGTAGGGGGCGTGGTATGACGTACTACCCAATGAGAGGAGACTTCCGCTACTAATATGGCAGAATGGAAATGCCAGGTTTCAGATTCAGACGATCAAAGTTGAGAAGAAACTAGTTATTTGAGCTCCCGTCGAGTCTTGTGACGGTTGTTTAATATTAAATATATATCGAATTATGAATTATAATCACTTTAGGAGTAATCAATGATTTCGAAAATGTGGATCACAACTAAAGACACTTTAGCGATGCAAAAGGACTTGACTTTTAACGAACTCTACACAGAGTGTCGTTTAGCAGCTCCTGGAGCCAAACTATCATATTCTATTCGAAATCGACTTGAAAGATTTTCCAGGGATGAAAGGAAAGAAATTGTTTCAAGAGTTAAAGAAGGTTGTGCTCCTCTGTTTGTGGCTTGTAAAAAAGGAAATGTGGAAATTGTAGAATATTTGATCGAACATTGTGATGCTGATGTTGAGCAACGCGGTATGTATGAAGTTCCAGATGATAGATCCATACACTTTGTGACCCCTTTATGGTGTGCATCTGTAGCAGGTAAACTAAGTGTTGTACGATGTCTTGTTGAACACGGAGCGAATGTAAACAGTGTTTCCGATACTGGATCTACACCTGTGAGGTCAGCTTGTTTTATGACTCATTATGAAATAGTTACGTATTTAGTGGAAAATAATGCTGACATTTTAAAACCTAATTACAATGGTGGTACTTGTCTTATAAATTCAGTACAAAGTGTGCCGTTGTGTGAATTTTTAATCAAACACGGAGCTGACGTAAATGCTCAGGATATACAGTTCAAAACAGCTTTGCATTATGCTATTCAAGAACATAGGTTTGAGACTACTAAATTGTTGCTAGAAAATCACGCAGATCCTTTTATAAAAAGTAGGTATGGTGATGATGCTTTGGAGACTGCATGCCTTAAATGTGCTACTCATGTATTTGAATATCTCTGTGAAAATTATAATTATTCTAAGCAGCGTGTTGCTGAAGCTCATGAATTAATTGGAAGTACATTTTTAGAAGAGCATCAAAATTTAAGAAAGTGCTTACATCATTGGCGATTGGCACTGTCTATCCGATATAGCGATCCCAATAATGTAATTCCAAAGAATTTTGTAAGTAAAGCTCCTTATGGATACATCGCTGAGTTTAATACTTATGAAGAATTAGAAAATATATCCATGGACTTAGATGCAATGCGTATACAATCATTGCTTGTGTGTGAAAGAATTCTTGGGCCTTTGCATAGAGATATGATTTTTAGATTAATGTTCCGTGGTGCAGCATACGCTGATAGTCTACAGTATCAGCGATGTATAAATCTTTGGAGGTATGCTTTAGAATTAAGAATTCAGAAAGATAGTTTATTACATAGTGAAGTTTGTTTTGCTGCTCAGGCGTTAGTTAAACTATTCCTAGATTTCCATGAAAAACATCAAACTGGTATGTTACGAGAACAAATTGAATTTAATGATGTGTATGAATCAATACGTATGCTTGTATGTCGCTTTGAAAGCTCCAATTATCTTTTAAGTATCAGACCTGTCTTCAAAAGGCAGCAGGATAATTTTGACAAAATACTTAAAGTATTAACCCATCAAATTTTTGTTCTCCATGTTATTCCAAAGACTCCAGAACAAATAATAATGATGAAACAACTCATTAGGGATATATTGCGGATAGAACCCAGGACTTCTGCCGGTGATACACTTTTACATCTTGTCGTTTCAAAATCAAACACTATGAAACCTAATAATTATTTTGAAGATCCTCATACTGCCATATTTCCAAATGCTGCAATTGCTGAACTACTATTAGAATGTGGTGCCAATGTAGAAGTCATAAATTATAATCTGAGTACGCCTTTACACATAGCAGCTCTGATATCTAATTTCACCCCTGAAGTCATACAAGTTTTGTTAAAATATGGTGCACATATCGACAGGAGAAATGGTAATGGTAATCATCCTCATTACATGTTACAAAGTATTTCTGAGTGTAATGTTAATCACCTGCAGTACACCACTTTAAAATGTTTAGCAGCTCGAAAAGTGATAGAGAAACAGATTTCTTTTATTGGTGAAGTTCCTGTACACTTAGAAGAATTTATTAGAATTCATTAAATACCTGTCTAAATAAACCCTTGGATTTTGCTGATAACTAGCTGAATAATGTTTTGTTGTAAATAGTTCCTTTATTCGTGAGTCATGACTAATTAACACATTGAGTGCCACTTGTTATGGTATAGTCAATATCTTTTTAGGATCATCTTAGGTTTTTCTTTAAGGTGGCAGTCAAAGTGTTAAGCTTTTAATGGTATAATGTAACAGTGTATTTCAAACTGAGGAATTCCTGACAAAGCGTTATTTGCTAGATGTGCTTCTGCAAAAATTAAAGTATTGGATAAATGTCAAACGATGAGTTGTTCTACCAAGGTATATTGTGTTATGAAAATGAAACCATTTTCTCTGAAATTTAAATATTTATCAAATGTGCAGTCATTATTGCATTTTGAAAAAGTTTTTATCATTTATTTTTTACTCTTATTGATTTTCCCCCCTATAAAATAGATTGGATTTATATTTAACATATTTTATGATAATTAATATTCTGTTAATGACTGTCATTGCCATAAGGTATAAATTTGTTTTTCATTTATGTAAGAACAAAGAATAATCGTGCCATTCACATTTGCATGGCATAGTTATTCTGAAATTTTTAGCTGATAAAAAAAAAAAAAAATCTTCCTAAATTTTAATTTTTAGAATTAACTAAAATAGTTTTAATTGTGTTAATGTAGTATTGAATTTCCTGCTATTTTAGACATATAATTCTTTTCATTAAAATTTTTCTATTTAAAGAAAAAGATTCAAAGAATCTAATGTTAGAATTCTAATATTAGACTATATTATTAAGAGTAACTTGCTAAAACATGGTTTTAATTAGATTTTTAATAATTTAGTCAGATTTTCTAGATTTTATTTGATAAACTAGAAAGCATTGCAACTAGAAAAATTTATAATTTAAATCATAGATTAAAAGAAATGTATATTTAGAATTCCATGAAGTAATATGTTAACATTTATTGGTACCTCTCTCTATGTTAGCCAGGTAAAGGCTATAAACTGCTAAGTATTGTTATTTATCATCACAATCATTTGCTTTGTATCATTTCCGATCTAAACTGAAACTTTTTGCAAATTTTCCTTAAAATATGTAACTTAATCTAAAATACACTATGGTTCATTTCATATGAAATAAATGAAGAAAATAATAAATACCATAAGCCAAGGTATTTCATTTCAACATCAATACCTTGTTTCTAATTTACATTTAAAATAAAGTTGCAGCCTGAAAGAGGGTGGAGGGAGGGGATGCTCTTGGCAAGATATTCACCAATTCACCCGGCTCACATGAAAGGTCCCATTTATATTTGTAATAAAAATATTCTTAATAACTATTAAATTGCAATTTTGGTTATCTCGCCTCTTTTTTGTTATAAAAAACATTGAGCTTCTATTTTAGATTTCAATAAAAAAATAAGTGTGCAGAATATATATTTTTTTGTATCTTTCACTTAAATAATTTCATAAAAGTTTTCAAAATAAATTTCTAATGATAGTATTTTGTTATTTAAATATTTAAAAAAAAAAAAAAAATTGTTTGTGAATTTGAGTAATTTTTAATATTGTTAGTAATCAGTATTTTACATTCTTGAAATCAGATTTTTTTTACTTTATGTCGGTAAATTAATTGGATATGTAAAAGTATACCTACTGAAATTTAAAAAGTAATCTTATATTTTTAAAATTTAAAGCATTAATATACTGAGGAAAAGAGAAAAAAATGAAAATATTGAGTTAATAGAGAACATTTATGCAGTTGTATTGTTTTCATTACAAAAAGCATTAGAAATCTCTAAAATAAAATTTTTGTATTACAGTACAGAGCCATTTTAGGTTACTCAGACTCAAACAAGGTAAGATTATAAAAATTTAAATGCCTAATTAAATATTCTTATCGAATTAAATAGACTTAGATTTGAAATTTATATGCTGATGGCGTGAATTTGTTTAGTGCATAATGTACAAGCAAAGCACATATATGAAACTGGCAATAGATAGCACTTTTTTTCTGAAATCACTCAATTAGAAATCTCATTCTGAATAACTGGTTTCCAGATAAATGGTTTGATTCCATACTGTATGTGTATAAACATTCATAACATAACTCAGTTTTAAGTTAAGTTTCATGTTCAAAAGTATATGCCGATTATCTCAGAAAAATTAAAGCATAAAGCCTTTTTAAAATATCAATTATTTAGTAACTTCATTTTCAAAGTTGTTTTGTAAAATAAATTTATTTTTACATGGATCACATTCAGTGTTTATACTCAGGAAATTTGCATATCAAAAATTTTTCATTTTTGTCAAAATCTTTGCTGTAACTTTCTGTATTCTCTTTTTTTTGTCATAACCTTGACTGTGTGTGCAAAGATGGATTCAGCTCTTGATTTAAAGTGGGTATCGTGTCAGTTTAAACAGCGGTAGGCTCTGAAGGGGGGTACTTGTTGATCGTAAAATTCTGTGTTTTTTTATTGGAAATTTCAGATATGACTATTTATTATCTAAAATAATTTATTAAAACTTTATCACCACAGGGCCGAAACTAGAGGGGGCAAGTGCCCCGGATGCCACCAGAACAGAAGGTGAAGGGGGCGCCAAATTAAGATTTTGTTTGGTGTGTTTAATACAAAGAATGCATATATGTGGAAGGTTGGGGGGGGGGGGGGGCACCAAAATCTATGTTTGCCCCCGGTGCGAAAAAGGATAGTTTCGGCGCAGTATCACCATGAGAATGTAGATTTCAAATGCCAACATACTGTATTTTTATAGTGTCTCACAAAATTTTTAGAGTTTATGAAGACAAAATAAATTATGTTTCTTGCAATTTTGAAGTTAAGTATTGAAAATTCATTGTGTCAATTTACTGATGGTAAAACTGTAATTTTATGTCTATATTGTATGTAAGGAGTAATTCTATATTTAAATTTTTCCCGCTGGTTAAGGTAGTGTTCACTATTTGGGAAAAAAAGTTGCTGAGTGGAAATTTTTCAAAAAAAGAACATTATTCTGAAAATGGGTACATTATTTTCAAAAAGGGAACACTATTCTAAAAAATAGCATATTTTTTCAAAAAAGAAACACTATTCTACATTTTTGTCAAGAGCACACTTGTACCTTGTTCTCAAAAAATATTTTGGAACTGGTTTGTTTTGAGTTGATAGATTTTTTCAATATTTTCCCAGTATCAATTGAATTGTCTCTGGGCACATAAGAAGTATTATAAAGGGCCAGCTGGGTGCTGTGCCCTGTTTAATTGACTTAGAATTGATCCTATTAAGTAGATGTTTCACTGAAAATCTCCAATTGCAATATCCCATGTTGACATGAGAAAACTTTGATTTGAAGCACAGTTATTCATTATTTAATACTAGTTTTGACTTGGGATGTAGTGGAGGGTATACGGCATATACCATCTGGACTTTTTAAAGGAACACTGTATATCCTTTGTTTATCAAGAAAGCTATAGTATACACACTCTATGGTATACCTTCTGCCTTGAGCGTATACGCTCTGTATAGAGCGTTTATCCTGTTATTTTTACGACTACACCCCCTGGTGTTGTCTCTAGGCCAGTTTGGCTGAGCATAGCATCCAACAATCCTTTTTGTGTATCTCATACACCTAGGGAAAAAGTAAAACTGAAATTTCATCAGTGACCAGTAGTACCATATTTATAAGTGGTCACTTTCTTTAAACTAATGGACATATTTTATTTAAAAGTACTAAACAGTAAACATTTGTTAAAATTTCTAATGATCTAAATCTAAAATTGAATATCACAAATGATTGCAGTCAGAAAAAATAGAATAACATGATGGAATGCCAGGAATTTTTATTCTCTCTTCGTAGGAAAGTCATAAAGTGCCTACTGACAGCCAATATTTAACTTTTTCTCATTCATTGGCCCTATGGCCGGTGGCTAGTGCTATTTTTGTCCTTTAGCACCTGGTGGCCCTCTTAATGCCCCTGTCCTCGCTCGAGGAAACGCTCGCGAGCTAATGCTATTCCTATGGGGAAGCATTTTTCTAATAACTCTTTCGCATTTTGACATTTTTGAATAAATATTTTTTTGCATTGGATAGCTGAGGTGCATGCCAACAGCGCACCTTTTTTACTTTTTTGATTTTGGTTGCAGATATTTTTTAAAAAGCACTTTCAGTTTCGAAACCGGTTTTGAAAGTGAAACTAACTTTGTAAAAAAATATCTGAAACCAAAATCAAAAAAGTAAAAAAGGTGCGCTGTCGGCATGCACTTCAGCTATCCAATGCAAAAAAAATTATTCAAAAATGTCAATGATAAAGAATTATTAGAAAAATGCTTCCCCATAGGATTAGCATGAGCTCACTAGCGTTTCCTCGAGCGAGGACAGAGGCCTTAAGGTGTCAGTGATCCCTAGAGCTCTATTTGCACCTTTTTTCAAAAAATATATGAATTAATCAAGGAAGGGAAAAAAATAGTGAAATTTGTCAATTGACCAAAAGCCAAAGGAGATGCAATTAATCGATTTGTTATGAGAGAAAAAAAAAAAATCATAGATTAGCCGCAAGAAAAGAAATTGAAAATTCGTTGATCGATTGCTGTAAAATTTTTCTTTAAAATTTATTTACTCATTGTGTTGAAAAAAATCACAATTTGACAATCATGTTAAGAAAAAAAAATGGAAATTTTCCCAGCAGTTGTAAGGAAAAAAAAACTTGACAAGTTTTTTCAAATAAATTGAGACAAATTCATAAACTCTGATGTGTTGCCAATTGTGTGAAAAAAAATAATCTCAAAATTTGTTGATTGATTGATTGTATATGTTGCAAAATACACCAGTTATTCATGAAAATAATCACAAAATTCTGCTTGAACAAATCGGTTCAAAATATATTTTTTTAGCAGGACACATGAGTACCCTTTTTGAGAATGTATCCTTTTTTATATAATTCCCTTCCTGCAACCCTTTTGTTCTACAGTCAACATTCAATATAATTATTAAAATTATGTTCTCACCATAAGAAAGTAGACATTAGATGTCAGTGATGTGCATTTTAAAGAATTATCTCCATAAATTTGACGTAAAAGTTTCTTTAAGATAATAAAATTTCATCAAGTAAAAATTTGAGTTTTATGGAGATTTTTTTGCACCTAAAATTTATTGAGACATTTTTTTAAACTTTGCATATCATTGGCATCTGATGTCTACTCATTAACTAATGTAGTTATTAAAATACAATTACCATCAGAGAGTAATTGAGTTTTTTAATTTTCCCTCAGATTAACATGCAGGGTTCGTTGATTTAAATCGGCTTGATTTTAATCATGATTTAAATCACGATTTAAATCAACTGATTTTTTTTAAAAAATCATTGATTTAAATCAGTTTTTCTTTTAAGTTATTTTTTTTATAAATTTCAGATGAAACAAACATAATAATGTGCTTTAATATAATTTAGTTTTATATACCATGTATAATCAAACAACTTTCAGAAAGATAAAACTTAAGCTTAGTAAAAAAGTAAAATAAATGTAAAGTTTAGAAAAAAAAAATGCTTTCAAATTTCATTTGAATCAAATTATAAAATAATCTTGCAACGGTTAAGAAATCTAAGCAGAAATGTATTAAATATTTGAATATTTACTCATTAGTATTTAGAAAAACTTTCGCAAGTTGAAGTAAAATAAAATCGTATGACTTTATGTGCTGTATTTTGGTGAAGCATGCTATATAAGGATTTGAGCAAAATCTGAATCAGCAATTGATTTATTTATTTAATTTAATATAATTGATCTCAGCCCTTTAGAATGGTGGAAGATATTTTTGTTAGAGTTATCAAAAAAGCTCATACTAAAAATAGAATTAATGATCAACTAGCTTTTTACTGCAATAGATTTATCTGCTTCAATCGAACAAATGTTTTTTGCCTTCAGTTTGATACTTTCAGAAATTAGAAATCAACAGATAAAACTGTTAAACCGCTGCCATTGAAATGCTCAAGGCCAGAGGACACAAATTGTGAGGTATTCACTAATTGATTTACTTTTCTCTTATTTTGAATAACAATTTACTTTTATTTTATTTGTGGAATATCAATCATCGTATAAAACACTGAACATACTGATTAACTTATGATTAATTACTTCTTAAACATACAGATGAGAATTTGGAATCTCCCAATAAAAAAATATCCAGATGCGGCAACACTGTCTCATTCCTTCTCTGTCTGAATTTTTATTTAGGGATTCCAAGTTCTTATTAGTGAGTTTAAATAGTTATTGTTTTATAAGATGATAAATATTCCACAAGTAAAATAAAATTGCTATTCAAAATTTTCCTGTGTAAATTCCAACACTACTGAGAAGTCAGTCGATTAGCGATGACATCTCAATTTGTGTCCTCTGGCCTTAAGTATTTTGATGGCAGCAATTGAACTCATTTTTCTCAGTCAACACTTAAAAGAAACAAAAGTTAAAAACTTAGTTAAAAACTTCCAATTTTGTTTAAATTTTTTATGTGATGCAGATGTTTTTTATTTTAATTAAAATATTGAAGGTTGAATTCATTTTTGACATCTGATTTGTAGTTTTTCATGCATTTTGTGTAATCAAGATTTTTTTCATAGCCTAAAATTTTACCTTGAAATAGTATGAATCATTTATGTAAATTGTGTAATATTAGTAATAGAATAATACTTATAATATGCATGTCTATGTATGTAAACTTTATATTAATTAAACTAATCAAAAAATCATAAAATAATAATAATGTGCGGCAATTTTTAAAAAAATCAAAAAAATCTGATTTAAATCAAAAAAATCAGATTTAAATCAAAAAAATCCGATTGTTTAGATTTTTATTAAAAAAATCAAAAAAATCACGAACCCTGTTAACATGGCATTTTGAGATCGCAAAATTTCAGTGATGTGGCTTCTTAACATGTCATAGGTCATGAAAGAAAAATCTATTTCTCTAGCATCTAGAGTATTTTTTTTTTTTTTTTTTTTTTTTTTCTTTATGTATAGTTAGTTCTAAACAAAAATAGATACATGACTCTCACCTTGAATCTGTCCTTGCTTTATTTATTTATTTTTCAGCTGGCAAATTGATTCATCAGAAACTGATATATTTTAGAGCATAACCTATTATAATTCTTTTTTTTATTAATCTTGATCTTATTTTTTTATTATCTATTCAAAATTATGCTGCAGCTTCATAGTCATTTATTAATAATATAACAAATTTTCTCCAAAAATGTCCATATATTAAAATTGAATCTTCCAGGGTTTGTTGCTATATATATCCAATATTTATTTTCAAAATATCAAGATGTGCTGTACTTTTTATATTTGATATTTATTTTTTCAAAATGTCAAGGTGTACAATACTTTCTATATTTAATATTTGTTTTCAAAATATTTCTATGCAAGATATTTTTCATATTTTCAGTCAAAACAAGTGTAAATGAAATATCAGACTGTTATTGACTGTGTTCTATAAGGAAAGGGCATGTTTACAAACAAACGCTTCTGTCAACCAATCTACCGCTACATTTTTGTCGTAGGAATCATCTTTACGATGTAGCCCAATCATAGCAAGCAGACAACCACAATAAAATTTGTAGACCAATCAGAATGCCTGATTTCATATGTAGAGTCGGTTCTATAACGAAGCACGGGCGAAAACAGCTTGCCCATACTAATAAGAGCCCACAGTGACGTCACCTACCCTTTCCTTATAGATAAAAGAGCTTTTGTCTCCAGTAGTGATTTTTTTTTTTTTTTTTTTAGCTAAAAAATAAAATTAAATTCTTTTTTCAAGCTTTGTTTGAATTTTTTATTTTTAACTGTAAATTAGGTATGTGGAACATAATTCAGGACAGACACTAAAAGATAAACTGTCGAATTTTGATTAAAACTGTCGAATTTTGATTAATCAATTATATACAGCTTGATTAGAAAAGAATCTCTTCTGGTTTTATTTAGTTTATAACTGACTTTGAACTGTACAAGATGTTAGGGAATAAACAATAGGACAATCTTATATAGTTATGTTAAAAATTTTCAAATACAAAGATTTTTTTAATAAAAATTTTGTTCTATAAATTTCAAATTACTTGATAGCTAATAGTGAATCATATAGCCTTTTTATGAGCATTATGTAAGTATACAAAGGATTTTTTTTTTTTTTTTCTTCCAATTAGTTGATTTTTAATATTGGAAAAGAAAAGAAAAATGCACTTTTGATATGTTGTTTAAGTTTTCATGTTAAGGGCAATATGTTTATTTTCTAATTTATATTATTCTTGAAATATTTAATAACAGCAATAATATGACTATTTTGAAAATATCTGATATAGTATATCAAATATATTGGATGTATATCAAAATATCAGATATTATTGATATTTTCAATACATATTTATGAACCCTGGAATCTGCACAGAATGATATTCAAAGATGTAGTGTGGTGGTGGTGGGGGGAGGGTATACTATATTAGAATGCTGTATGGATGCTCCTGGATAACTTTGTGTAACCCACATAATTCTAGCATATATTCTCTGCCTGCAGCATGTATTTGCTGAAATATTTATTGTTAATAGTGATATTGAGGCTAAAGTTAAGTTAATGCTAGCTTGTGTGATATATTTTTAAACTGTTGAATATCTCAGATTTCTCTGTGGTCACATTTTAAAACCAATGGAGAAAATTAAAAATTACAGGGGGAGGGGGGGAAGAAAGAAAGTCATTTTGTAATTTCTTAATGATAAAAGCTTTAAAGAAAAATGAATGAAGATGGTTGCAGAAATTGTTTCAGCTTGCTGCAATGCATGGTTTTTAATGTCCTACATACAGGATTTGTAACTACAAAATTAAATACAATTCATGGAAAATTTTTGATGTGCAAAGGACCGTTATATGATGTCGAAATTTGGGACCAATTTGATCTAGTAAGTTTAACTTTTAAAAAAGCTTAATTCAGTTATTTCAAGAAATTGTTTCTAGCAGCTTTTGAAATTGAAGTTTTTAGGATCTGTATTTATAATTTATACATTTTTATTTAATTTATACCTTTTATTTGATGTTCACTTTCCTTAAATTTACCATCTAGTCATGAATAGTCAAAATCTGAAATATTTCAATTTTCAAATGCTAACACTAGTTACTAATGAAAATTTCCCATTCTTCTGGCATAAATGAATGGGTGTTTGTGATAATAGTTACTAAATAATTGGAAAATCTCTTTCTAATAATAATAAAAAAAAGGCTTATACTGTATTGTAAATTAGGCATGTTAAGGGTGTATTCGAAAAAATACTTTTCCATCTTCAACAGCTCAAAATTTTCAGATAGTTTCAGATGCATTTTTTAAAGTAGAAACATGAAACTGACTGAGGGGATTTTTGAAGAGACGTATAAGGTGCTGTGTGATGTCATTTTATGCTCAATTCATTAGAATTTGATTTATAAACAATTACCTTCTCAGTATGACCCTTCTTATCATTCTCAGATCTCCTGCTTTGGAAAATTCGTATCAAAAGGCCAATTTTGACTGCATTTTTTGTAATATTTTTGCATTTATTAAATAATTGACAGACACAGCATCTTATAAAGTTTCTAAATAGGAGAATCTGCGAGTTTGATGTGTTTGAGAGCAAAAGTGAATTCAAAAATAAATTAGAAAATAAGCAGTTTGAATAGATATATATCCTTAAAAATATAAAAATAGTCTGCAAAAATTTACAAAATGTTTAATTATTTTCTCATTATTATGAGGCTGAATATTTTCCAGAAAAACTTTCCTGCTATATAACATTGACTAAAGATAAAGTTGCAAATGCTTAGTCTTTTTTTTTTTATTTAGCACATATTTTTAAATTTGAGCACACTGATCATAACAGTTGCTGTTTTAAAATTGTTAATTTTTCAATTCATTTATCTTTTTGAACTATAAGTTAAGCACACAAAATATTTTGATTTTTGTTTTAAAACTGTAGGGAACTTCTGCAACTTGATTGGAATTATGTATATTAAATGCTGGTCTAACTAAGATTAGATTGAATTTCAACGATATTTTTATTGTAACCTGTATATTTTAAATTGCATTTTCAAGTAAATATTCTAAATTGAGATTACTTTTGCAGTTTTGTTTGTGCTAGAATTGTTAATAATTGTGATATTCTATATATTGTATATAGATATATGTATAACTCGTTAATCTTTTTTACGTATGGCTATAAAGTGGCTTGAAGACTTTAAAAAAGGGCGCTAGTTTCATGAGTAAAGAACTTTTCATATCTTCATCAAGTGAAGCTTTCATACAACATGCAGTTAACTTTATCAATTTTTATCTTTGTCATAATCTGTAATCGTAGTAAAGCTTAGCCTATGTTATTTAAAATTTTATTGCATTGCAATGAATATATATCAAAAATAAGATAGTCAAAAGTCCATAACATGGAACTCAAGGAACTGCTAGTTTTCACATTTATTGAATTTCATGTTTACCAAAAAATATATATATTCATACCTTTTTAAATGTTATCGTATGAGCATGGAAAATATGAGGGTTCAGAGATTTAAGAAAGTTCAAATCTTTGATTCGCATAAAAAAAGTGTAATTTTTAATATGCATATTTACATTAACTGAATGTTGTTTACTCTCAGTAGTAAGAAATCTTCCTAGATAGTTTTTCAAACTTATTTTATTCTAAAAGGATAACTTTTTGACAGGCTGTAAAGTTTTTAAAAGCTGTATTTACATATGGGGGGAAAAGGTTTTCTAACTGTTTAGTTGGGGATTTTTTTTTTTTTTTTTTTTTTTTCAGGAAAAATATTTATGTTGAATATACAAATATTCTATTTTTCTTTAGTAGGGGCAGTAGTAATGATTTTACATTAACAAATTTCAACTGTATGAAAACCCTTTGTGGTATAATTAAACATTTATAACAAGTTAAAGCAAATTTTAAGGGAAAAAAATTAATTTAACATCAGTGTGTTTAACATTGAACAATGTGTTAAACACATGTTTAAATTTAACATTCAGTTAAATTGAGGACATACATATGTCCAAAATGGTGAAGGGACATAAAATTAGTAACAACTTATATTTGCTGCTGTGGGCACTTTTTCACTTGCACTGAAATCCTGAAACAGTTTGATGAGAACATATAGTTTTAGTTTTTTCATGACACATATTTGTTGGAATATACTATTTATTCTGCTTTTGCTTGCAATTTGAGTAACAAGAGAATTTTTAAAAAACAAATTGTTCATTTGCTGTGTTGCGGTGCATAATAATACAGATAGTAGTAGATTTTATCTTATGTTAAGTTTAAAAAGAAGACAGAGCAATACTGACATACTTTCTTTTCAGTTTGTCATTCTTTGTTTGTTATGAAATATTCTTATTTTGGAAATGTATATTTACAGTCTTTTCTATTTAATTTAAATCTATAAAAAAAAAAAAATGCTTTTTATGACTATTTTACTCAAGTGTTGTACATGAATTCCACTGTCAGTTTTAGAAATAGACTATTTTCACTCTGTGAAGTGTTTTCTTTTCAAATTCTTTTCTTTTGTATTCATTACATCATTTCAGAAACTAATTAGTTTAATAATCTGTTTTTTACAATTCTTAAGATATTTCAGTAATTAAACATAGATTTTGAACATTAAAGTATCTCAACATAGAATATAGGCTTCAACTCATATCAAAAATTAAAAACTTTAGTTTAAACAACTGTTATTTATTTTAGATTAACAGTTTTATAATGAAAGTAAAATGTAGTGTATATCTCAGCAATGTCGATTTAGTACCTCTTAAAGAAGTACACTGTGTGCGATTTTATTCAATGTTGGTTTATTCTGCTATGTTTTGTTCTGTTATGATATCAATTTTATATAGATTTATTTAGTTTTTATTGTTGCGATTTATATACTTTTAAATTTGAGTAACATTTGTACCTGACTTAAAATTAATACTTGTCTTGTTATAGCCACTATATTTTTTTTGTATATGTAAATTCATTGCATTGTTCACTGATGTGCTTATTTAAAATTCTAGGTAAAACATTTATTATGAAGATATTAATATGTTGTACATTTTATATATATTTTAATTATGCTTTTTGAAATGTATTTATAGGTCAAATAATGTGAATGCCAAACAGTTAAAATTTAAAAATATTTTATGAAGTACTGACTTTTGAAATGATTATGTGATAAAATTGTGTACTTATGCAACTAAAAGAATTAAAATAACATTCTTTTAAAGATGCAATAACTTGTTTCATTCTTTCCTTTGTCTGATTTTTTTTTTTTTTTTTTTTTTTTTAAGATTTGTTTCAACAATTTTTGAATTATTATTAATTTATAATGCAATTTTTTTTTTTTTTTCTATCTTCAATAGAAGAAAGTATTGTAATCGAAATTTTTTCGACTTCCGGTTTTCGACGGATTTACACGTTTTAGGGGTCAGAGATTCCAAAAAACATGTTTTTACAAAATGTCTGTCCGTCTGTCTGTGTGTATGTCGCCATTCTACCATCAAAAAGTGTATGAAGTTATGCATAGAATTGAACCAAATTTTTTGTGAATGTTTTTGGCTGTGGCAAGCAGGTCCTCCTTCAGTTTTGATATGTTCCGCCAGAAGGGGGCGCTGCAATCGCGATTTTTGTGCCCTTTTCAATATTGTACCAACCAAAAGTATATGAAGTTATGCATCGAATTTAAGAAATTTTTAGTTTAAGTGTATGACTATATGGCTAGTTGGTCCTCTCTGAATTTGAAAAAAAATCCGTCAGAAGGGGGCGCTGCAGTCGCGATTTTTGTGCCCATTTTTAATATTGTACCGACCAAAAGTACATGAAGTTATGCATCGAATTGAACGAATTTTTTGTGTAAGTGTATGGCTATAGCTAGTTGGATCGCCCTGAATCTTAAAAAAATCCGCCGTAAGGAGGCGCTGCAATAGCGAATTTTATGCCATTTTCAATATTGCACCACCTAAAAGTGTATGAAGTTAGTTCTAGAGCTGAACTAAATTTTTTGTATATGATTATTTTTTGGTAAGGCAAGTAGGTCCTCCCTGAATTTGAAAAAAAATTCTGCCTATCATTCTATTGTCCATCGGCTCGTGCAGAGACGGAAATTCGTTTTTACTTCGATTAATTGATTGAAGCAGAAATTTAAGTTGAAAATCAAAGTTGGTATGATATTGAATTAAAATTATTAAAGCATTAATGAGTAACTATTTTTTTTTTTTTAATATTAAAATATATGTATGAGATAGAAGAAAGTTTTGGGATTGGCACATCCAATTAGTTTTTTTTTTTTTTTTTTTTTTAGTCTCTGACAATGTTGACAGTATGAAATAAAAGCATGACTGTGTTCCAATCCAATACAGACATTAATCGGAGCAAAAGTGACAGAAGCATGGCTGTTCGCTTCTGTATGGTGGGGGCATATTAGATGCAAAATCAAATTATTAGCAATGTTAAAAGAAGACCATATGCAACAGACATATTATACCTTATGCATGCCGTAGAGATGGGAATGCTCGGAAAAAAACCGGAAAAATTGGGAAAAAAAACAGTTTTTTTCGGGGGTTTTCCGAAGGCTTATTTTTCAATTTTTCCGAACTGGAAAAATTGAAATTTCATTTATGAAATAATATAGTGAAAATTTTGTAATAGCTACATTCTCATACTTTTTATTTATTTTATTTTTATGTTGAGTGTCTCACATGAAAATTTTAATGTGGGTAATCTGATCTCTGAGCAGAAATCTGTTTGAGAAGACTTGAAAGGATTCTTCACATTTTTTTCTTGTTTGAAACACAAGACCCTTTGCAAAATTTCTTTTGAAAATAGACTTTTCAGAAAAAGTTTAATCATCAAATTGAATCTTTCGCAAGTGCAGTGATTGAAGAAAAAAAAATCTCATGCCATACAGCAGCTGAATCTTATTAAGTTGCATATATGTATGTAAATAACCTTATTAAAAATGTCTAAATAGGAACCTAAATATAGTAAATTTCTTATTCAAAAATTCTGAAGATATTTTGTACAAGTATATACAAAAAGTTCGCAATTTCACAAAAACTTGATTACATAAAAAAAAAAAATCTAGATATGTAATTAAATGCAACTTCTCTTTTTAAAAATTAATTTATGTGTAAAATTATTGCAATAATATGCCCATTAATGGAAATGATAAAATTAAAAATTCAACATAAAATTTTGAAGTATGCATTTATTACTTTAATTTATATTTACAAGAAGTAAGTATTGAACTCGTGAAAAATTTGACTTCCAGTTTTTGGTGTATTTAAAACTTTTAGAAGGTCCTGAACACGTTTTGATGGTTTTTAGAAAATATCTGTCACTCTGTGAGTCTGTATGTGACAAATTTTATGGGCACTCTATCTCAAGAACTGATGCACATAATTTCACAAAACTTTAGATTTACTTACACCTTGATATAAACTCGAGATGTTTAGTTATTAGTATATATCGCCAAACTGATGGCGCTGCTATGCTGCATTATTCATAATTTCCACAATAGTTCTATCTCAAACTAATGTATGTATTTTTATAAAATTTCAGATTAAGTTATTCTTTGACATAACTTCGTGCTCATTATTTTTGGTGTAAATTGCTCAAAAGATGACGCTGCTATGCTGCATTATTCATGATTATCGCAATAGCTTTACCTCAAGGACGATTTAAAAAAAAAAATCAAACTACAATTTCTGATATATATTAATGTTGTTTAGTTTTTGGTGTAAATCCCCTATAGGTGGCACTAGCTGCATTTTTCAAGATTTCGTTATAGCTGATTAATTGAATGTGTTTTCAAGGTGTTGAATCTAAAATTGACCTCCATTTTACCTCCATAATGTACAGTAATGTTGCAAAAACATGGACAGTTTGCATTAGAAAAATACAACTGCGATGAAAAAAAAAAACATATTTTATTACAAGTAACTATGTTCCAAACTATACTTTCCCTCTTGATTAAACTTTGAATTTTTGTAGTTTTCTAAAGCACAGTAGAAGTTTATCTCTGTATGTAACTGCTTTTGTTAATTCCTCAAATAGTCAGCATTTTCTATTTGTAGTGTTCTGTTTTCATAACTTTTGAGTTCCACTCTTAGAAATATAAAATTACCATGTGGAAACATTATTGAATGTGGTTTCTTACTCAAAAAAAAAAAAAAAAAAAAAAAAAAAAAATCTGTTTTTAGTGAGTAAAAATTTAACAGTCAATAAATCCTACGCTATTTTTTAGTTGCAGACCTGAGTAAGCCAATGTAAAACTTAGTTTTGTTTGAATTTAGATTATAAAACTAAACCAAAACTTTTTTGAGTTGAGATTGGAAAGCTATACCAAAACTAAACATATTTTATAAAGGAAATAAAATTAGAATTTCAAGAAAAAAAAGTAATAATGTAAAAATATACATTTTTTAAACAAACAATGGAATTTTTGAATATTTTTGATTCATAATAATGACAAAATTGCCATAATTTCTTTAAATTAGTATCATTTACTTAAAAACTATACTTATGTAAATGGAATGCATAATTTATTTCATTCCAAACTGCAGACATATTGGCTCAGGTTTTTACATTAGGTCAATTGGTAGTTAAACATGTAACTGAAAAATCATTTCAACAGAGGTATAATATAATAAACAATAGAATTTAATAAAAATTCTTAGGCTGTGGAAAAAAAAACAACTTTTAAAAGCAGGCTTTGCTACTTTCTTTTTATTTTGTAATATAAAGTGAAAATAATTTTCATTTAATACATATAAATGGGGAAAAAAATGTTTATTATTTAATATTCTCTAAGAAAATATAATTTATTTGAGAGAAACAGTCATGAAAAATCAATTTTTCCGTTTTTTTTCCGAAAAAAACCGGTAAAAAACCGGTTTTTTTCCGACACTTATATTTTTCCGGAAAATTTACATCTCTATGCATGCGATCTGATGTTGAGACTAAAATTCAGTAGCTGGTGTTATTTACTGTTGAACAATAGCATAGCAGTGTATGATATGTAAGTAATTAATCCTTGTTTGTTAAAGTTTACCACAAAAATTTCTTTTTTGTAATCTGTAATGTATCAACGACGATTTGATTCAGTCTATACTTTATGTGTTGTTTTATTAATTCAAAATATTCTTCTGTGTGTGAGAAAGTTCCTTAAATTTATGAAATTTCAATTAAAATTTATGTATTCAGCCTGGGTTAATGCTAAGGTCATCTACTAGTGGTGGTTGCATACTGGCATTCTGGTGATGCAGTGGCTAGAAAAACAGATTAGCATACCACCAGCTCTGGCGTCTGACATTAAGTGCATAAGGTCCATTGATACGACGGTGCAACTGCTCCATATTCCTTTATCTCTTGGTAGATAAAGATTCAGTGGTCATCTACATGCTATTCTTTTTTTGCAGCCAATTAATGACACTCAAAATTATTGCTTACAAGAGCAAGCACAATTGCTCTTTCATTAGTCAAACATCGGAGCTAGTGAATCTCTTGTTTGAAGGAGGAAAAGAAGATATATCTTACAATTGCATTATTATTATTTTAATAAAAAATAAAATAATGCTATCTGCGATCATTGTAAATTCCTCAGGGCCAGGAAAATTTGTTTGCCTGGCAGAGAGAATTTTTGTTTCTGCGTTTTGCTACATTTTTCAAATCAGTAGTCCAATTGAATTTTTAGTGGTCTTGGACAGTGGACTAACAAGGATTTCCACTAATGCTATTATTTGAAAACATATTGGTTGATGGTATTTAAAATTAATCATTTTAGACAATTTAAAGTAGGCCAACTTTAATATACTCATTTAAAATTAATGAGCAGCTACTGGCCCAATTGTTTTTTAGCAGGAGATACTGTTCTGGATTTCTATGTAAAATCTTTTTATTTTTAATCTGTTCATAGCAACTGAAGTTTTATAAATGAAAGTTAAAATGTTAAGTATTTTCGAATTATATTTGTGACAAAATGATGTCAATAAAATTGAAAAACAATAATAGAGATAACAGATAAGTATGTAGGTATGAAATTAATATTAAAAAATTTGGCATTATTAATGTAATGGTGATATAAGTAAACCTTGTATTAGATGCTATTGTGTAGAATGGTGTATTATACGATTATGAAAATGCATACCACTCCTTTTCTTAAAAAATTCAAATGTTTTAAACTTTTTTATTACTAGTTCCCCTGTAGTTGCATTTCAATTTTATAAATTTTTTTTGTAAGGAAATTAATTTTTTTTTAAAATAAATATTCCTAGTTTTATATGTTTTTATAATTTTTTCAGCAAACTGTGCCCCTCTGCTTAAAAATAAATAAATAAATAAATATCTAGACTGGTATTTGAATATTGAATTTTATCCATCCATAATGAAATATAAAGGATAGAAAAATTTTATAGCTGATTCAGTTGTTTTAAATATATTAAATTTGAGCTTATTTGTTGTGAAGAACTCAAAGGTTTAAGATGATTACTGTAACTTAGAAGAATGTTTGTGTGACTTGAAACTGTAAGACATGAATTTAGGTTTAAAATTAATGGCACTAAATGAAAAATAATTTCTTTTATTAAAAATATTGCATGTTAAAGTTTTATTAGTTTGAATAGTAGTATTAACATCCATAAAATTACAAGTAGAATTAATTAAATTTGCAGTACTAAGTTCTAAATTATGCAGATAAGTTATACAAAGGGACATAAATTGTCATTTTTTTAAAGAAAATATAATTAATATAATCTATAAGAGAGTGAAATAAAGGGTGTCCAAAATAATCTTTACAACTTTGATCCGATATATTTCAAGAAATCCCTGTCGGCTTGGCCTATAGGCGGAGGTAGATTTTGTTAAGTGCTCATTTCAACAACAAAAAAATAAAATGTAATTAGTGAAAAACCCAGTTTAACAATTTTATTTGGCCGCTTCTGAAGAAATTTTATTTTCATTTTTCTGTAACAGCCGGTTTTATCAGAATCATTTTAAGCTAAATGTGACTCAAATACCCACTTAGGCAGCATTTAAAAAAATATATATATTCTGACTATAAAAAAAATTGACGAATAAGGTAAATTATATAGTTCCGAAATAAGAAAAACTGCCAACTGAATACATTTGAGAGCAAAAAATGGTTTTAAAAAGTGAGTCATAAAATAATCAATTTGTTATTTGAATGCATCCTCAAATCTTCAATCACGATTGATTCGGGAAATTTGTTCAAAATGGCTATTTGCCAGCATTTTTAAAAATATATTCTGCCTTTATCGAAAAACTGACCAACGCGGCATATTATATAGTTTCTAAATAAGAGAACCTGTCAATTGGATGCGTTTGAGAGCAAAAATGATTTTAAAAATGAGTCAGAAAAGTAGCAATTTGTTATTTGAGTACTTCCTCAATTTTTCAATCATAATCGCTTAGGGAAATTCAGTTCAAAGTGCCTTTTTTGGAAGCTTTTTTTGAAATATATTCTTCCTTAGTCAATACGTCACAATATATAGTTCCTAAATAAGAGGATCTGTCATTTGGATGCGTTTAAAAGCAAAAATGAATTTAAAAATGTGTCAGAATATATGGATTTGAGGGGTTTTTTTCCCTCCAACTCCTATTTTTGTTTTAATTTATTTTTGCCATACGAATTGGACCTATGAAAAACTTGTCAATATAAAAGTTGTAGATATTATTGAGAAGATGTAAAATAAATTTTTTTAGATTTGATAGCTTAAGAATTGAATAAGTTATGGATTTTTTTCTTTTTCCACTCCCCTTTTTTTTTTTCGTTTTTAATTTTTTCATCGGTAGAAGTTGGTCATATCAAAAACTTGCAAGTCCAAAAGTTTTAGATAATTTCAAGAACATTTATAAAAAATTTAGTTGGATTTGATATCTTGAAAACTGACGAAGTTATGAATTTTTTTTCTCCAAAAAACCCTGTTTTTTTTTCGCCTCTTGAGCCCATTTTTAATTTTATAACATATTTGACATGCATAAACGTTTGGTCTATTTCTTAGAAATAGAACAAACTTTAAACTGATTCGATATCTATTATTTAAAAAGTTATGGCGTTTTATCTGTTTTCACAAAAACTCTCCCTATTTCCACCACCTTGGCGCGATTTTGCTCATTAATCAACTTGACCGAGATTTTATGCCCCTTGATTTTATGTATCAGTTTGAAAGAGATTTGAGCAGAATTGGAGAAATTATCGTGTCCATAAAAAAGTGATATACACCGATAGATAGATATATAAACTTTTTTTACTAATGGTAGTTTTGGGGTCTAGAAGTCATGATCGGCGTAGATCTGCAAAAAATTGGGATGAGAGCGACCGCAGTAGGTAGTATTTCATATGAAATCTACTAAAATGGGGATATGTACAAAGATGTGACTTGCGGCATAATGTTCACACACACACCTAAAGTTTTGTTAGCCGTTTAACAACATGTGACTAATGCATACGTTCCTATATCTGCATTACTTGTGCTTGGACGCCTAGAACACTTTCTCTTCATAACATTTCCAGTTTCCTTGCTATTGTCTGATGGTCACTTGTGACGTGACGGTGGTGTGCTGTTTTAATGGGTCTGAAAATTCTGCTGTGGCTGGATGTCAGATTTTGCCTCAATTAACCATTCCACACATTATGGCATCTCGTTGGAGGTTGCCACTTTCGCCAATTAAATAACCTGCAAAAAAGAATAAACAAAACTTTAGGTGTATGTGAACATTATCCCGCAAGCCATATCTTTCTACCTATCCCCATTTTTGAAGGTATAATGA
Source organism: Maratus speculifer (assembly GCA_964019185.1). Taxonomy (NCBI): domain Eukaryota; kingdom Metazoa; phylum Arthropoda; class Arachnida; order Araneae; family Salticidae; genus Maratus; species Maratus speculifer. The sequence continues at coordinate 42,525,046 of OZ025290.1, forward strand.
TCAAAGCTGAAAAGGTCATTTTGGAACATTCTGTATTATTCTTACAAGGGCACCACCAAACATGGTGCTCACAGATTTTAATGATTTTTAAGTATGTTGTAGGGGTTATACCACTAATTATTCAGCTGAAAGGATTCTTTCAAATGGTCCTTGGTTTTTCAGAAATTGGGGGGGGTCAAAGTTTAGCGTTTATTTCAAATACCTGTTAGTATTGCCTTTGGTCAGCAGCTCCGTGGCTCCGAGGTAAAGTGCTGGACTCCAGACTCGGAGGTGGCGGGTTCAACTCCAAGCTGGACCACCTGTTTTTTTTTTTTTTTTTTTTTAATCTTTACATACTTTTTACATGTTACATATTTTAAGCTGAATTTGGAATTCTACAGCTTTGAACTTATTAACATTTTCTTATGTGGGTTGTTTATTTTTTTTACTTTTATTTTTCTTACTTAAAAAAATATGGTTCAAATGATAAACTAATTGCACTTCAAAATTTATAAAATAAATAAAAAATGCTTATATAATTAGAATTTTCAAAAAGCATAAAAAATTTTGAATATTTTAAAATCCCTTTTACTTTAAATATTAATAATTTTGCTCAATTACTTTTTTCAGATTTTCAAATGAATATTACACAATACTGTGCATGGATTTTTAGACAATCTATTATTACATTTAATATACTTACATATATATTTTTTTATGTTACTGGTATATGCAGTGTAAAAAGATTAAATTTAACACATAACGCATCTTTATACACACTTTTATTTGGAAAAAATTATAATTATAACCTGAAAACTGATTACATGAGTATATGTATCGCATGTATAATACAGAACCAATATAAAAAAAAAATAAATCACCATATCAAATACAAAAAAAGGCCTTAGCACTTTTAAAACATGAAAGTGAAGAAATTATGCACACAGAAAAAAACCGTTTAGAATCATCATTTGCGTAGGGAATTGCGCTGAATGTATTAACAAAATTTACAGTATCGCGTGATATATTTGTCGTGTGAATAAAAATAAGTAATTAAATTATTCACAATTTAACAGAATCTTACTTGATATTTAAGAGCAAATATTTATTTTTTGATCAACTTTTATATAAACCTTTTCCTTAAAAACTTAACGTTTATGATTTTTTTTAATTAATAGTTTTTTCAAAACTTATTAATCTAAACGCAAATTTGAACTAATTCGTGACTGAAATCTCATCTTTTTAAAACTCGTATAAATTTACATAACCTATATTCCTTAACTAGTTCTGCAAAAGAAACTAAATGACAACAGCAAAAAGAATTTCTATTTTTGCGTGATTTTACCGAGAAAATAAAAGCAGACGAATAAAATAAATACATATATTTTTTTTTTTTTATCTATCGTAAATATTATTTCATTAGCAAACGATTTTCCCAATTTAGTTGATTTTTTATGAATAGTGCTTTAATTTGTTAAAATAAAAAATATATGTATTATTTTAAATATAATCCTTCATTTCTTATTTGTGCAAACGATAAATGATATTGAGGATGAACTTTAGAAATAAATGTATTTAAAGATCAGTAAAAATTTGGAAAATATTTTAACACTACTGCAATAATATTTTATTAGACTTTCGAAGGTATGCATTATTTGAATTAACTAATCATATAAATGTCTGAGAAATTGCACCTGAAAATTATTTTGTATAATTTATACAAAAAAAGGATAAATTTTCGTTTAAAAAATTCCACAAAAAAGGCGATAGGAAAGAGAAAAATTATTATTTCAGAATTGTGCTTAATAAAAAAAGAAATTACATAATAATTAACAAAAAAAAAAAAAAAAAAGATTCAAGGCATAAATTAGTTATGCCGTTTTGTCAATAAAAATATTAGTTTAAAAATTGCAGATAAAAATAAATTTCCATGAAATAAATTCGGAAATATAAATTTACTTTATTAAAAAAATATCAAAAAGTTCAAAGCTGTAGAATTTCCAATACTGCTTAAAATATGTAACGTGTAAAAAGTATGTAAAGATAAAAATATGTAATTGTGTAATATTCATTTGAAAATCTGAAAAAAGTAATTGAGCAAAATTATTAATATTTAAAGTAAAAGGGATTTTAAAATATTCAAAATTTTTTATGCTTTTTGAAAATTCTAATTATATAAGCATTTTTTATTTATTTTATAAATTTTGAAGTGCAATTAGTTTATCATTTGAACCATATTTTTTTAAGTAAGAAAAATAAAAGTAAAAAAAATAAACAATCTACATAAGAAAATGTTAATAAGTTCAAAGCTGTAGAATTCCAAATTCAGCTTAAAATAACATGTAACATGTAAAAAGTATGTAAAGATTAAAAAAAAAAAAAAAAAAGGTGGTCCAACTTGGAGTTGAACCCGCCACCTCCGAGTCTGGAGTCCAGCAGTTTACCTCGGAGCCACGGAGCTGCTGACCAAAGGCAATACTAACAGGTATTTGAAATAAATGCTAAACTTTGACCCCCTCCCCCCCCCAATTTCTCAAAAACCAAGGCCCATTTGAAAGAATCCTTTCAGCTGAATAATTAGTGGTATAACCCCTACAACATACTTAGAAATCATTAAAATCTGTGAGCACCATGTTTGGTGGTGCCCTTGTTAGTGAAATTTCTTTTATAGATATAAAAATATGCTACAAGCAGCTGCATTGTGGCATATGTCCCTTGATGGTGAATAAAATAGCATTATTTTTAAAATACAGATGACAGAATAAAAAATAAAGATTTTAAATATCAGGTAAATGAAAAGATGGGTAATAATCTACAAATAATGGGTTAATAGTAGCATGTAAATCTGGTAAAATAATATTTTTGATTAAATCTTTGATGTCAAATATGATATTGTTTACATTTGCTAATCCCTATATTTTATCTATTATTTTAAATTTTTTTTATACCATGAGTTAAATAATTTTTTAAAGGAACATTTTAACACATTATTGACTCCTACAATCGCAGTGTGACAATTTAAAAGATTTTTAAGAAACTTAGGAATCATAACTGTGTATGATACTTTTTTAAAAAACTTTTTAAGCTGAGTAAATTATAACTTAAAGGTATGTGTATTGTTTTTCTTTAATGATACATTATGATGTATGAAAATATTTGAAGTGATGTTAAAAAGTAATATTTGCATAGTTATTATCAGCCTTATTAAAGTTAAGGGTCAATCCTGACTTCGGTATCATTCAAATACTAATTCGAATTGAATATTTTCAGTCAACACAATGTGACATTTTTGGGAAACCAAACTCCATCGTGCAAACGAAAGTTTGCTGTTTGGTAAAAATTTCTCAAACTGGAAAATAATTTCAAATAATCGCCAGCTGATTATTATGTCAATTCTTCATCCAAGCAGAAATTATAATTCAGCTTACGATAGTAAACGCCACGCTTTATGGCTGAAGGCCGCTTTTCTTCTTTCATTTTGCTTTTTCCACAAAAGTTACGTCATCATCAAGGCCGAAACGCCACGAAGTGCTAGTGTCCCTGATAAACAAAAAGCCCATTCTTTTTGTTCTGTTTTTCTGAGCGAGATTGAATTGTCAGAGCACGCACGGTTCGTTCATTCGGGAGACAGGAGATTCGCAAGTTTTTAACAGTGTGTGTGTAGCTGTGCACTAATTTATTTATCTTTGAAGAAAATTAGGACAAAGTTCCCATTGTTTTTTATTGTATGTTAACTGGTGCCGAATTATTTACTTTTGTAAGATCAATGCAAAAAGATTTTAGCTAGGGCATGCGGGCAGGCTTAGTATGTTTTTTTTTTTTTTCTTTTTTAAAATGTCTTTTGTTTTTAAATATAGGGTAGATGTGCCAGTAATGGGCCACCTTAAGGAATTTCTCTGAAAAATATTTTTTTATTAATAGTTATAATTATTGTATTCCAATTTTTTTCATATTATATTAATCTTTCAACAATATTTAACTAATCCCATAGTTACATTTCCCAATAGAAATAAAAATTTAATTTTAAATAATAGAAATATGTCTAAACACCCAAAAGCCCAGTAATGGACCACCTGTGCTCCAGTAATGGACCGCCTATGTTCCAGTAATGGGCCACCCTACAAAAAATAACAGATAATTGTTTTTAGGTGCGTTCGTGATTATGTAAATACGTAGCACCTATAGTTGTCGTTCAGTCCGTCCGGCTGTCCCTCTGTCTGTCTGTCCGTTTGTCTGTTCGTCTGTCTGTCTGTCTGCATATAACAACGCAAAAACTATCCAACCGAATATTTTGAAATTTAAAATACATAACTATTACATAATTTTGTCGAGTCATTTCAAATTTTATGAAAATCGGATGAATAGATCAATTACAGGGAAAATCAAAAGGATTCCGTTACATTACGATCAATGGGGAAAAAGTTTAAAATACATTTTCATCGTTTGCAATTTAAAACATATAATTATTACATAATTTTGTCGAGTCATTTCAGATCTTATGATAATCAGATGCATAGATCAATTACAGGGACTATCAAAAGTATTCCGTTACATTACAGTCAATGGAGAAAAAAGTTGCAAATGCATTTTAATAGTGTTACACTCATTCGAACATAATAAAATTGACATGAACCTATGACGTATTACGTATATATATATATACTAAAATAAAAATTCTGTACAATTTGAGATGCAAAGAATATTTATTAATTAATTACAGGGCCACACAAAAGTATTCCACTACATAATGCTATACGGGGAAACATTGTTTGGGACATGTTTTAATTATATTAAACTCTGCCACATTTTATGAATATGATATACGTTGCTGAGGTGTAATGAAAATTCCTGTATGTTTATAGGAATACAAAGAGTTCAACCACTGTACTGTATCCGAAGTATTGTCTACTATATCAGGAAGATCTGTATATTTTTAAAACTTCGTTATCGTACGAACGCACCTCATTTGCTACGCTTCACGTGCAATTTCCAACTTGTTTCAATTATATTTTGCTCCAGAACTTAATGAAAGCATACTAATAAAACAAAATATTAAAACTTAAGTTAGAAATTCATTACATTAAAGGATTTATAATGAAAAAACATAAAACAAAATATTTAAATTTAAGTTATGAATTTATTATAATCAAGGATTTATAATGTGGATATAAAACAAAATATTAATGATATTATTAACTAACATTAAAGGATTTATATTGTAAAGATATAAAACAAAATATTTAAATTTAAAGGATTTATAATATAAAGACAATGTTTTACTGAAATCAAGTTTAGATAAAATAAGGCATTAAAAAAAGTCTCCAATCTTCATTCATATCATTATCTAAATGACGTGCTGTGCAACTGTGAAATATAAATAACAGATCTTCAATTTTATCACCCCTTTCCGATAGTCCAAACTATTCAATATGGAACTTTAGAATGTATTTAAAATGATAAATGTTCTTGCACTATCCAACCATTTTCAGATAATCATATAGCCCATCATTTTGGCACAGATTGATTCCACAATTTCCCTTCAGAGATGCTTATATGGATATATTATCACCAATGGAGCAATCTCATTAGTTGCTGAAAAACATCCCGTAACAGTGATTTGTTCTTTTTCGTTATTTGGTAATACATAATACACATCTTTAACTGATTTTGATCCCAAAATTTCCCTTGTTTTAAGAGCACAAAAGAAACCTTGTTTTAACCTTATTGAAAATTCTCTCTGTATGCTTTAGAATTCGGAAGATAATATTAATAATATCTTCTTCCAAATATGATTTTACATTTCTGAACCAACTTAAAACAACTTCTTTTGTAACGGCACATCTAGCCTTAATTAAATTCTAATAGGTAAAATTTAAGTATTAAATTTGATTATTTAGCTTTTCAGTTAAATCAAAATATTTTATCTCTACTGAAATAACACTTTTTGTATTGGTCATTTGGGTGGTCCATTACTGGAAAATCACGAAATAAGCAATCCAGTAATGGGCCACCCCTCCTAAAATCTTAAAAATAAATAAAATTTTGTAAATGGCCATTGATATATTAAATTCAATGTTTTATATTGCTAACCAAACAAAAACATTCAACTTTTACGGAAAAATAAAAAAGATATAAACTAAGTAAGTAAAGTCTGCTCTTAGCATGTTCATTAAGATTTTCAGTGAAAAACAGAAAAACTGTGAAACTTTATTTTCTGCTTCCTAATTGTTTTGACGAAAATTGTAAAAAATTAATCCAGCTTATAAAGCATACAAGGTAGAATTCAGAAAAAAATAATAAAAGCTTAACTATTATTTATTATTTTTTTATAAACCAAAAAGTGCGAGGTGGCCCATTACTGGAAGGTGGCCCATTACTGGCACATCTACCCTATATAGGGTAGTTGTGCTAGTAGTGAATGCCCTTAAGGAATTTCGTTTCTAATTATTTTTTAATAGTTTTAACTATTATATTCCAGTTTTTTTTTTCAATATTAAACTAACCGCTTCCCTGTTTTGCCCGTACATCGTTCGGGCAACGTGCTTTTACCAATCGCGATTTGCCTGTACCACGCACGGGCATCCCTATTCCAATCATAATTTGTTATTCTCACCAATAAAATTTTCATGTAAATTTTATATCTTTTAATCGGAGCATTTTTCTGATTCCATTAAGAAAAAATTTCTGTTTTGAAAAACCGGTGATAAAAGATTAAATATTCTGCAAAAAACATGGAAAAAAAGACATTTTTTTCCAAAAATATCGATCAGTTAAGTGGTTAATCTATCAACAGTACTCGTATTTAACCATTCTTATAGACCCAATTCCCCAATTAATGAATCAAAAGTTAATTTAAAATATCAAAAATATATCAAAACACCTAAAAGCCCAGTAATAGACACCCCATAGAAAGTAATAATGTACTAATTGTTTTTATAATTGTATTTAGAACCAGACTTTAATGAAAGCATACTAATGAAATAAAATATTTTTTTGTTTTTTTAAATTAACAATTAATGTACCAATAATTAATAAATTATTTATGATAATCATTCTCTGTTTCCATCAATTATTGTAATTATCAGAAGATCGACATTTTAATTATTATGAAAAGAAAAGAGGTTGATTTTTTATTGATTATTTTTTATTAATCAAGAACATTGAAGGGCGTCCATTACTGGCGCATGTATTTTATATATAGAGTGGACTCTCTATCTGAACACCCTGGTAACGCTATTTTCGATCCCCATTTTTGCCTCACCTCTCTATAAACTGAACATGCGTTTGGAATCGGAATTCAGAAAATTCTCACTCCATGGAAATTCAGCGAATCTTGTTGCAGAAGAATAAAAAGGCTTAACGAACTCAAATAAGTATAGAATTTTGGAATAGAAAACGGGAAACAAGAACATAAACATTAATGTTCGGAAGATTTTTTGTCAAATGAGAACAAAGAATCACACTGTCTCTAAACTTCTACTTCGGATTTATCAGGAAAGCAAAAAATTGCAGATTTAAAGGCATCGGAAGGCTTGATGACTCATTTTAAAATTTAACATAACATCGAATTCAAAATAATCAATGGTGAAGCTGCAGATGTAAACATGACACTGTGAAAGAATAGAAAATAAAACTTCTGAACATAACGAAGGATTTCGATACAGCAAACATTTTCAAAGCTGGCGAAACCTACCTATTTTTCACAGCTCTTCCAAACAAAACTCAAGCAAAAATTGCATAGTTGGGAAAAGTCAAAAGAAAGATTTGCCATTATGCTCTTTACCAGTTTTGTGGATGAGAAGCTCAAATCACTTGTGATCGGAAGACGTATAAAAATGTGAAGATCGCATCATTGCCTACACTATAAACCATATCGGAAAGTGTAGATGATATTCACAATTTTCTCACAGTGGTTCGAGAGAATTAACGAGATAATGAAGAGAGAGAAGGAATAAAAAATTGTTGCTGTTGTTAATAGCAGATCACTTACAAACGTGCAGCTGAAGAACATAACCTTGAAGCTCCTGTTACCAAAGTGTACTTCTATAATCCAATCACTGGATCAAAGAGTAATCAAGACCATTAAAACTTACTATGAAATCCATTTTCTGAAGGAAGTTGTTTCTGGTGCGGGAAATTCGGCAGAAGAAAGGTAACGTCATGGATGCTGTCGATTGGATATCAGCGGCATAAAATGAAACAACCTCCTACACCATGACCATCCAAGGGTGTTTCTATAAAGTTGGATTCCTATGTGAGAATGGGCAAACAAGAATAAAGGACCAAGAAGCAACAACTGTGATTGACTCGGGTTCAAATCTTCAGAAGCTTCAGACTGAAACAGAACTTGGAGCTTATCTCGAAACCGATGAAATCCTCATGGTTTGCAAGAAGAACATTGTTGAAGAGGAAAACAAATGTGAAGGAAAAGCAGAACCAGAAGAGACTGACGAAATAAGACGAACGATTATTGCACTCAAGCAATATGATTAAAAGACTCATCAAAGACCTGTTGAACCATGTTTCTAAACATCACCTCAAAGCTTTTCCACTTCTTAAACAGCCAGATAACATTACATTGCATGAACACATACAATGCAAAAATAGACTAAAATTATTCGTTTAAGTAATGTACTGATTATTTTTTCAAGAGGTGTATTATAATGTAAATGTATGTTTTGTAAAAAAAAGAGAGAGAGAGAGAGATGGTACAGTACAAAACTGACTAAATTTAGTTTGGCATTGCACAATTTTATGACTAACCATACTAAATACTTTATACCAACTGTAAATTCAATGCATAGTAGTAGAAGTAGTAGTAATGTATTTCTGATTCTCCCTCTATACTGAACACCCCCCCCCCCCCATAATCTGAACATTTTTGGTCGATCCCACGAGTGTTCGGAAAAGAAAGAGTCCACTGTATATATATTTAGCCTTTCTTTACCAACATCCCACGTTCCCATTTAAGTTGCTGCCACTAACTACTTTATTACATCGTCTATTTATCTTAGAATTAATTACCGTATTTACTCGTGTATAAGGCGCACTTTTTTTCAAAAAAATTAGGGCAAAACTCCTAGGTGCGCCTTATACACACTCTAAAAAATAAATGTGTAAATTAGTCAAATTTACACACATTTATGTGTAAATTTGTAAATTTACACACTTGCCATGTACTTCACACATTTTTTTGCAGAATTTTACCTGTTTTTATGTGTATTTAGCTTTTGAAACTAAGTGTGTAATTTGTTATCACTTGAAAAACATAAATAAGTGTGTAAAAGTAGAAAAATACCTAAATTGACACAGATTGGTGTGTTATTGTAATTTACGCATAGTTCTTATATACACTGATAAGTGTGTAAATTTCTAAAATCACACACTTGTCATGAAAATTACACATTTTGTAAAAAGAATTACTTGTTTTTATGTGCATTTATTTTGTGATATTAAGACTGCAAGTTGTTGTCGGTTGGTTACCCAGACAAATGTGTAAAATTGGATTTACATGCACTGGTGTGTTATTGTAAATGTTCGTCTGCATTTTGTATAATAGCAAGTACGCAGGTGAAAAATTAAAATTGAAAACATCTGCTGTATCGTAGTTTCGCCATTTTTGGATTGAATGGAACATGTCAAAAGAGGAAAGTTTGTTCTCCTCTGTTAACTCAAAAAATAAGAATAAATCATAAAACAATTACAAATAATCGAGGAATGTTAATTATCATAGAATGTTTGTCTTCATATTTAGAAAAAATTGAACTGTGTTTTCTTTTCTATTGTGATTTTACAGGCATGAAAAAGTGGGATATTCTATAACAAAGGTATGTAAATGTTTTGTTCTAATGAAAATAAAGTTTTTCAATTGACAACTAATTTAACAGATTTTCATGGTTCAGTTTTTCATATTTAAATTGTAAGTTTTTTGACATACAACCAAAAATTAAGGAATTTAAATGTCATTAAAAGTATTAGCAGCATTATTATATTTAAAAAAATGATAAAATTTTGGTGCTTTATTTTCTAATATTGTTCGCTTCTTTTCTATTTGAATATATCTAATCTTTTTCTAGCTTAGATTCCTTTTATTATGTAAAAATGTAAAATAATGTTTATGATTTCTGTGTATTATGAAAGTTTTATCATAAAAAATTCTATCATATTTCAACTAAATTATGATTATTTTATTGAATTAGTAAAATTTACATTAGAAAATCTTAATCGTTGTCCGAGTTGCAAAGGTGTCGCAAAGGTGACTGCGTTCCTTCATATTAAGCATGCTTATGAACTATTCTATGAAAGCTATAATTATGAATAAAGAGAAGTATACATATATGTATTAGTTATTGAATTGACATTTGAATTTAAACACTAATTTAACACATTTAGTGAAATACTTTGAACACTTACTCTAAAAAGAATTATATACATGATATGTATATGTATATATATATGCATTTGTAAAATGTCTCATTTTTGACAAAATGAGATTATTTGTAAAATGATACATTTTTGCAAGAATAAGATTATTTTTGGTTAGAAATTGAATTAACCGTATAAATGAACTTTCTTAAAACTGAGCCCAATATTTTTATTAAATTAGTTAGTGTTTTTAATTTCAGTATTTGTGAATTTATTATCATAAAAAGGTAATAAATTTGTGTACATCAATATAATAATAATAAAATTAAGTAGATTGCATTTTTTTAGTTCATTTATGCTTTTTTGTATGTTTCTGTATTTATAAACAAATTTTGATACTTCTTCAGATGTATTATGTAAACCTGTAATAAATAAATATATATATAGGAATGTAAATAAGTAAATTTAAAAAAAAAGTCATGCGCGCATTTTTTTTTTTTTTTTTTTTTTTGGGGGGGACGTTTTTTGAAGCAAGCTATTTTAAAGTATTACATATTATACTTCAGTATAAGTAGATGTGCCAGTAATGGACACCCTTCTAGTAATGTATCAACAATAAATCACAATAATGTAATCACAATAAATAAATGAATAAATGCAAACTAAGCTTTTATTATTTTTTCTTAGGGAGCGAACGATTTTAATAAGCTGACTTAAACCAGTAATTAAATCGTGATTTAAATCAACTTTTTTTTAATCATTGACTAAAATCATAAATTTTATAAAGATTTAATATGACAGAAAAAAGTATTAAAATCTAAGGTTACCATAATTTGGCAAGTTTCTACAGGTACTGACTTTTGAATATACACAAAAAAGCTTTAAATAATTATTTCTAAGCTTAATTTCTGAGTATTGTCAAAGACTTAAGCATGATAATTTTGTAAAAAAGCATAGTTTTTATCTTTTAAGTATAAAAATCATTTAATTTAAAAATGCTATTCAAATCTGGTATAAATCTGGTATAAAAGTCATAATTTCCTTATTGATCCCTATATATTCCTATTAATAATCAAATTATTGATTTTTTTATATAATATAGGCTAGCAAGTATAATAATTTTCTCCAAATAAACGAATAAAGTAGCCAAATCTTATTTTCTCATTCTGCTTCTGCAATAATAAATTTCTAGCAGATATTGGAACTAAAAATAGAATGAAATAATGACATCCGCTGAATCGCTATTGCAAAAGAAGGCATGAGAAAAAAAAATTATAAAATATTAAGCATAGCAAGAGCTTATTCAGTAAAAGTTGAATGTGTTTACTTTTACAAGTCATATTCATCCAAATAAAAATTTTCATGATTAATTAAGGAAGCAAAACTGTCTGAAACACTAAGTGCTGAGAACTTCCACTAAGTGCTAATAATGGCGCTGTTTAATGTTTTGAGGATTTCATATATAATTGGCTATTCCTTATATTTACTTTGTATGTGTGTATGAATGTGCTGATATATTTTGGGGGATTAATACATGCAAACGTGGATGTAAATTTAGATTCAGGCTTGACAGATTGCAAAATGAGATGCAAATAAATTTGTTAATTTTGTTATTTGTGTTACTAAATGATGAAATTACTTGTTTGCAATTGTTATTAATTCTGTAACTATTTGCTGTTTCCTCTAAGCACTTTTTTTAGGGTGGAAAAACTTTCTTCTTATGAAATTGGCAAAATGCTACCTTATTAAAATATATTTAAATTCACTTACAGTAAACACAGCTTTCTTGTAATACAACTTCCAAATTACACATTATTTCTTAATCCAAGTTCCCAAGATCTTATAAAAGTGATAGAGAATTATTTCTTTAGAAAAAAATTAAAACATGTTATTATTTAATTGTATTTTTCAATTTGTAATTCATAAAATTATTAAAATTAATGGCACTTTGTTTATCATAATGAGAAACTGAATGCTTTTTATAATTACTAAACACATTGCTCAGTATATTTCCCCATGAAATAATGTATTTTTTGGAACTAGCATCTTCCCTTTTTTTCTTTCTAGAATGAGCACTAAATTGTTAATAATCATTTTAGTAATTAAAATATGTTATATACTAATTAAAAATTATATTATTACTAATTTTATGCTAATTAAAAATGTATATTATGTTCCTAAATACAGAGATTGCTGTTTAATAATTATTAATTTTAAATAGTGTTAATAGTTTATGTTAAATGCAGCTATTAATAATTGGAATAAATGTAAATATCACTAGTATTTAATATAGTTTTGCATAATATTGCATAATATTATCGCAAAATATTAATGTATATAATGTTATCATATGGTACAAAGGAAACTACTACTAAAAATAGTTCATAGTTACAGACATTATAAAACTACTTTGTAGTTTTTATAATGTCTGTAACTATGAACTATTAGTTATGTTAGTTAAAGGATAAAGACACAGATTATGTTAGCAATTAGAGTTTTTTTTTTTCTCTTGGTAGACTAAAATCCTTGGTAGTCATTCAGTTTTTGAAAATTGGGGACAAAAATCATAAAATTCCAATTTATATCAAAATAATCTGATTCAGTTCTTTCAGGTATGATGTACTACTCATAGTACGCGTCTTTTAATGGGGTATTATTTTGTTTTAAGAAATATTTTTGGTGATATTTACATGCATTAATGTTAGTATATATCTATGCATTTACTATATGACTTCATTTTATGCTTAAGCATTTAATAATAATAATAATAATAATAATAATAATAATAATTATTATTATTTGGTTAATTCTCTCTGCGCTGTTTGCGATTCTTTTATTTCAAACATCATATTTCACTCTTTAAATTTAAAATAAAAGTTACTTTCTTGAAAGAATCATGTCTAATAATGCGCAGAAAGTAGGAGAAAGTTCTAATATCAATTAAATCTTATTGCAATGCAATATTTTCTAAACATTTCCCAAAATTCTTTTTTAGCCTATGGCCATATGTATATTGAATAATACGCAAAATAACAACATTCGTTATCTTTCAGATTATGAAATATTGGTGAAACACTAATTAATGTACTTGGATAGCTAGTATTAATATTATTAATGTATAAGTATGTATTATTAATACTATTAATGTTACTAATATTAAAATGTATTATTAATATTATTAATAATAAATATTTCTGAAAAAATTGCTCTTTAAAATATTAAAAACAATATGAGTTGTTATAGCAGTAAATATGAGCGAAAAAATTTCTTTTTAACTTTAATTTAAAAGACAGAAATTGTAAGGAATTGAAATTATGCACAGTCTGCGCATAAATTGTGATCTCACGATTGTATAACTATAAACCAACTCTAAAAGAAATTACAAACTGGTAATTAAAATTTCAGTTTATCATGCTTTATATAAAAACGGGTATATCGGTGATACGAAAATGATTTGTCTTTTATTTAGTGTGGTGTGAAAATTTCCAAAATACATTGCTGGTACACTATTTTCTGAGCATCAAACAGAGCTACCAGAAAATATAATCTCAATCAGTAAATGATATTTTTCTTTGTACAATTTTTTTAATTATTAAAATTATCATTATTAATCATTGGGAATTAATTTCCAATTTAAACATACTAAAACATAATGTTAACGCTAAATACATAAAAATATGTCTGTTGGAATAGTACACAAATATCTAAGTATTTTGATTATTACACACAAATCTGTGTTTTGTATGTTCAGCAGAAATATTTATATGAAGAGAATGCTACACAAAAATCTGTGTATTTTGAATATTATACAAAAACCTGTGTAATTTACATACTACACAAAAAATTGAGTATTTCACATAAAACACAAAAGTATGTGTTTCTTGTATTATACACAAAAATACATTTAATCACAGAACATTACACATATGAGTGTGTGAGACTATTACACATAAATCTGTGTATTCTTCTGCAATTTACACATTAAAGTGTGTATTTCAAGACTTATCAGATAACATTTACACATTTGGACTTATCATCAAATTACACTTTAAAATGTGTATTTTCAAATTTACACATTAGGCGTGTATTTTGGCAATTTACACACCAATTTACACACACAGACATGTCGTTTTTGTATCATCGATATACCTGTTTTTATGTGTAAATTTACACATTTTTTTTTAGAGTGCACGGAATAATTTTTTACTGTTGGATGCAGTCGAACGATATACATATGAAACAAGAAATTATTCAAAGAAGATATTAAAACTCGGAAAATGTTACTTAATTGAAGTATTACTACATATTTATTTCAGTCCTTGCAGTTTTTTATATAACAGACCTATTGGCATTATCTAAACCCTAATTAGCAATTCTCTTTACCGTCACTCATTCCTATTTCCCGTCATTCTCTTACAACCCGAAGTCTAAAAATGCATTTTCGTCTTGTTTTCTGGTCTGGTGTAATGTTTGTTTCGACTTTTCTTTTACTGAAATTCATTTGGCCATTTTTCATTAGCGTATCAAATTTATGGTGCACCTTATACACGCGTGCGCCCTATGCACGAGTAAATGCGGTATACAAGAACTTTACACTTGTTCGTAGTTCCATGCTATTTATGTATATTGGATTTTTCATAAAAGTTAGCTGAGCATCTATTGCATTTTCTGTCATTCAACTTATGTTTCGATTAGTGCGGTAATACTGGTGGATTAATTAATCACACAAATCGACAGAGGGGGGGGGGGGGGGGGGCTATATTTTTCTCATGACATCAAATTGCTCTTTCTTTCTTTTTTTTTCCCCCGTATCTTTCGCATCCGAATGAAAACAATTCTAATCAAAATGATCTCATAACTGCTTATCTGATGTTATTTCTTCACTAAAATCATCATAACCTAAATATTTTCACTGGAACAGAAGATACTTGAACGATTGATTGATTGTAATATTGATTTTAACAAGGGGAGCCTAGTGAAAACGTGATCGCGAAGAAAGGAAAATGTTGCTCACTCACAAATAAATCAAATGACAATAATAAACCACTGATAATCTTATTTATGGTTGCTAAAACACACATTGTTTCTTATAAATAACTCGTGTAAATGCTTGTTTTGTGATGGTGGGTAGAAATTGTGGTTTTCATTTGAAATTTTAAATAATTCATAAAAATATTTATATATTTATTCATTATTTTTACTATTACATTTCAGAAATTAAATAACACGCAAAAAATCAAGTTGAGTTGTCTAAACTATTACTTCCAAACCAAAAACAAAGTTCATTGGTTTGTGTTCACTAAGTTGCGCCTATGTTGGTTCAATTGTTAAAAGTTACTTTTCTGAAAAATCGCGTCATTTTTACTTCCTGCGGGATGTTAGTAGAACTCCTATAATATATAGAAGCCTTAAATGTTACCGCCTAACTAGTGTTGCCAGTTTCACTGTCACAAAAAAGCGGGACACGGAATTCCAAATCGGAATATAAAATATAATAAATCCTGCGAAAAAGGAACCTGTCTCTAATGGAATGCTGTAGTAAACATGTGAAATTCCTGTTCCCTACAGAAGAAATATCATACAATTACATGTGCACAGATGTATCTATAATGAAATCTTTCCCCATTCACTTGAAATTGTATTCTTGAACTTATTACACTGGTTGCAAAATTTAAGGACGAGTCCCAAAATGCCAATTTTCAAGAGATTTTCAAATGATAATTTTCACGCGAATATCCAAAAGGAAGTAATATAACTCGAATAATTACTATCCCTGCGTAACAGCTAGTCCATATATCTCATTCAGGTCACACATGGTCACAAGAGTCAGTCACTACGGTGAAACAAAAAAATAGGAAATTTCATACGTCTCTTTTATGAGTCTCAAATGACTACTATATGTGACTCCACTGTCAGGTCACTGCGACTGTTGCTTTGTGACGAGTCACCAGGTGACTACAGTGTCATTTTATTGAGACTCTCATGTGACTGTCATACACATGTGACTGTCATGAGTTTTCACAGTGCTTACTTCACAGTAGGATCTCTATTACCATTTGACAAAGTCTTGTGACAGAAAGTCACCATGTGACTTTAATGTGTCATTATTTGGTTATTTATAATAATGCAACATTCACAATGACTTTGAAATTGAGCCTCCAAATGACAGTCACATGAGTCTCAATAAAACGACACTGAAAAGTCACCTGGTGACTCATCACAAAGCAGCAGTCGCAGTGACTTGACAGTGGAGTCACACATAGTAGTCATTTGAGACTCATAAAAGAGACGCATGGAATTTCCTATTTTTTGTTTCGCCATAGTGACTGTGACTCTTGTAACCATCTGTGACCTGAATGAGATGTTATATGAACTAGCTGTTATGCAGGGATAGTAATTATTCGCATTATATTACTTCCTGTTGAATATTCGCGTGAAAATTATCGCTTGAAAATCCTTTCGTCCTTAAATTTTGCACACCAGTGTATATTAGAATCTATAAAAGCATCATCGCTAAGAACCGAAACAATGGATGTTTCTTATTGTACAATTATAGGTGTGTGATATTCTTTCCATAGTGACTATGAATTTTTTATGTTTAAGACAAAATTCCTTTATAAACAAATTCTGTTTTAACAAATTTACTAAACATGTACAATAGAACTTGGAATATACTATTGGTAAGGTCAGAAATTTTTTCCTAAGTAGATTTGTACAGTATTACTTTCGGAAGAACATAGCCAGATTAAGGGGGGGGGGCTAAGGGGACTGCAGCCCCGGGCCCCAACCAGTCAGGGGGCCTCAGCAGAGTCTTAAGTTGTACCAAAGTTTCGTTAACAATTCGTTTAAAACAATTACAGGGGTGTAAAAGCTGCGTGAAATCGTTTTTTTTTTTTTTTTTTTTTTTTTTTCCAACTTAATTTGAATTGCCATTTGACGTCATTGCTGTCTGTATCTCCGAAAATTTCCATGTTTAACAAAAGTGGCAATGAAAGCGAAAAGAAAAGGGTCGCGTAAAAAACGTGAATTTCATGAAAAAAGAACGAATTTAATCAAGATCGCAAAAAAGCGCGATTTTCTTCAAAAGGCTGTGGAAAAAGGTCAAAAGGTCGCGGAAAAAGCGCGAATTTTGTAAAAAGGTCACGAAAAATAGCGCGAATTTTGTCGAACGGTCCCGAAAAAATGCGAATTTCGTCAAAGGATAGCCAAAAAAACACGATTTTGACAAAGAATCGTAAAAAAACGTGAATTTCATCAAAGGGAGGAAGGAAAACGTGATTTTCTTTAAAAGATCGCAGAAAAAGTGCAAATTTAGTCAAGAGTTCGCGCCAAAAGAGCGAAATTTCTCAAAGCATCGGGAAAAAAAACGCGAACTTCGACAGAGAATCGCGGCAAAACACGACTTTCGTCAAAGGGTCGTAACAAAAACGAGGATTTTGACAAAGAACCGCGAATTTCGTCATAAAATGGCAGAAAAAGCGCAAATTTAGTCAAAAAATCGCGGAAAAAAGCAAATTTTGTCAAAAAATCGTGCAAAAAACGTGAATTTTTTGACAAAGAACCTCGGAAAATCGTGAATTTCGTCAGAAGTTCGCCAAAAAACGCAAATTTTGAGAAAGAATCGCGAAAAAAAGGGGGAATTTTGTCAAAGTGTGGCAGAAAAATTGAGAATTTCTTGAAAAGTTCGCGGGAAAAAGCGCAAATTTAGTCAAAAGATCGCGAAAAAAAAGCGAATTTTCTTAAAAGATCGCGAAAAAACGTGAATTTTGAGAAAGAACCTCGTAAAATCGCGTATTCCGTCAAAGGTTCGCAAAAAACGCAAATTCTGAGAAAGAATCGCGAAAAAAACCCGTCAATTTTGTCAAAGGGTGGCAGAAAAATTGAGAATTTCTTGAAAAGTTTGCGGGAAAAAGCGCAAATTTAGTCAAAAGATCGCGAAAAAAAGCGAATTTTCTCAAAAGATCGCGAAAAAACGTTAATTTTGAGAAAGGACCTCGTAAAATCGCGTATTCCGTCAAAGGTTCGCAAAAAACGCAAATTCTGAGAAAGAATCGCGAAAAAAAACCCGTCAGTTTTGTCAAAGGGTGGCAGAAAAAGGGAGAATTTCTTGAAAAGTTCGCGAGAAAAAGCGCAAATTTAGTCAAAAGATCGTAGAAAAGAGCGAATTTTACAAAAAAATACGCTAAAAAACGTGAACTTCATCAAAGAATCGCCGGAAAAACGCGAATTTTGAGAAAGAGCCACGAAAAGAAAGCGCGAATTTTGTCAAAAGATGGAGAAAAAGCGCAAATTTCATAAAGTTTGCCAGAAAAGCGCAAATTTAGTCAAAAGAGCCAATTTTGTTAAAGTGTCGCCGCCGAAGAAACGCTAATTTTGACAAAGAACCGCGAAAAAGCGCGAACTTCTTCAAAAAAATTGCCGATAAAATGCAAATTTTGACAGAAATCTGCAAAAAACACGAATTTCGTCAAATGATGTCAGAAAAAGCGCGAATTTCTTGAAAAGATCGTGGGAAAAGCACAAATTTAATCAAAAGATCGCGGAAAAGAGCGAATTTTGTCAAAGAGACGCAGAAAAGTGTAAAATTTCTACAGAGGATCGCTTGAAAAAACGCGAATTTTGTCAAAGAATCGCTGAAAAAACACGAATTTTGGTAGAGAATCGCAGAAAAAATGCGAATTTCGTCAAAGGGTGGTAGGAAAAACGCGAATTTCAGAAAACGATCACAGGAAAAGCGCAAATTTTGTCAAAAGCTCGAGGAAAAAGGCGAATTTAAGAACACCATTAAACATAATTAAAAAAATTTATTAACATTATAAATATTCAATGTCTAAGATTTGTATTTTAGGATTAAAAAAACAAAACAAAGGTGTATGTATGAGTGTGTATTTGAGGAGGGGGTGATATTCAGTATTATAGTAGGAGGCTCAAAATTTCCAATAGCATAAGGGGGAGGGGCCCAAAATTCCCAGTAGCCCCGGGCCCCAGAAGTGCTTAATCCGGCTCTGCGGAAGAATCATTCGACTCATTCCGTTATTGACAGGTTCTGTTGTCACAGGTTTTACTGTATTAAGTTCAACTCAATGAAGTCTTAAGAACAAGGATGTAGTGGAGGGTATACGCTGTATACCTTCTGGATTTTTTTAAAGGAGCACCGTATACCCTCTGTTTCTTTAAAAAGCGTATAGTATGCACATTTTATTGTATACTATCTGCCTTGAGCGTATACTTTCTGATATTTTAATGACTACACTCCTGCTAACGAATAGTATATGGTACGGATAGAAATTTAAATGAAATTGTGCATCCTGAAAAATTGGGATTTTTAGTGTCCCGGTCAGTAGTTTCACGGGACGGATCTTAAAACTCCTGAAAATCAGGACATCTCGCGCAAATCTGGACATTTGGCAACGCTTAATTCTAACCACCTAAAATAAGGACGTCCCGAGTAAATCGAGGCAGCATTAGTTTTCCCTTTCATCGGAATAATTGTATGATCCTCCAAAAGGGAGATGGTCACTCCGGCTCCCCATTGTTTATTGACAAGCATTGTCAGTCCCCTAATCCCTTCTTAAGCTGGCCTGGGGAACTGGACTCCTACATTTTTTAGAGAACTTTTTTTTATATTTTGTTTCTTCAGAAAAAGTATAATTTGGTAACCTTTTCTTGGCGATTTTCAACTTTTTTGGCAATGAAATCTCCGGCTTCTTTGCAAGTGCATCGTCAAAGGGCTCATATGCAATAGTCGAGAAAACAGTACAATTATTGTGTACCAATAATTAATAATATTTTATGAGTTGGGATTATTAAATTAAAAAATAAGCAAATAAATAAATATTTATATAAATAGAGCAATTAGATTCTCAAAAGGAAAAAAAAAAGAGTGTGTGTGTGTCTGGGGGTGGGGGGCTCTTTTAAAAATACAACTAACGTTAATATATAACTACTTTTATAAATACAGTGGAGCATC
Source organism: Maratus speculifer (assembly GCA_964019185.1). Classification (NCBI taxonomy): domain Eukaryota; kingdom Metazoa; phylum Arthropoda; class Arachnida; order Araneae; family Salticidae; genus Maratus; species Maratus speculifer. The sequence goes on from OZ025290.1 coordinate 42,545,360, forward strand.
GTTTATACGACGCCGAAGGGACTACCGAAAAACGTCGTATAAACGATAACGACGTATAATCGATTTTCACTTCCAAAACTAGAATTAACTTTATTTTCCCTTAATTTTAAAGTTTGACATGATGATTTGCATGAATTTTTAAATTAAACAAGCCAAAATAAACAAGTAATCTTAAAAACAGGGGGGGGGGGGGGAGGATTAGTAAGCAATTTAAATATGGGTACCTTTATTTATGTTTCACCGAAAGGTTCCTCATTTGCAGTACACTATTTCCTTTTCATTTAAAGTTAAAGATCAAAAACCGCGCGTAGCCAACTAAAAGTTGCCAATACTGATAACAGTTAGAAGGATAGTCTATTTGCAACTTAAAACAGGTCGGGAAAGCTGACCATCCCCGCAAAAAGAATGACCCCTCCCAGTGTAATCAGTTACACGTAAGCTGATTTTTCAGACTAATCGAACACCAGCCCACATTTTTATAATGTGGAGTGCATTTAAACACGCTCTTTGGTGTCATTCATAGCTGCCAACTTCCGCTCATTCGTAAAATACACAAGAAAAATAAACAAAAATAAACCTATACAAAATCGAAAAATCGACGTATAAACGATTTGGGCGTCGTATAAAAGATATATTTTTACATTAAAACGAATAGGAATGAATCGGGACCACATTAAAATGTCGTATAAATGTAAACGTCGTATAAGTGATCGTCGTATAAACGATGCTTTACTGTACATCCAAAGTTATTTAGACAATACCATTAAATAAGCCAATGAAATCAGTATTTTTACAATCATATTATTAAAAACAGTTGAAGTTTGAAGAGAAATAGAAGGCATATTACCAAATTACTAAGAAATATATGGATATAAATGGACATTATATAACCAGAGTAATTCATATATTACCATACAATAAACCAATGAAACCAGTATTTTTACAATCATCTTATTGAAAACAGTTGAAGTTTGAAGTGAAATAGAAGGCAGATTACCAAAATAATGAAAGATAAATGGATAAAAAGACAGTAGAAGGCTTTTCTATTAAACTACTTCTTCAGGGGGTGTATAGTTTAACAAAAAAAGCAAAAACATCCAACCAGTTTCTGTTATGAGTCGTGCTGAAAGCTAAGAATTCGACTCACAATACACCCGAGTTGTAATATTTTTTAACAAAAAAAAAAAAAAAAAAAAAAAAATCAGACTAGGTAAAATTATGCCTATGTTATTATCAGTTATGAAACAAATATACACAATGCTTGGTCCGAAACTAGGGAAGGGCAGAGGGGGCAAGTATTCGAGTGCCAAAACAAAAGGTGAAGGGGGCATCAAATGAAGATTTTGTTTGTAGTTTGATACAATATACATATATACATGAAACTTAAAAAAAAAAATCTTGCATCTCGAAAGCTTACACACAAAACTGAAAGTAGAAGTAACATTTAAAATTATTAAAATGCAAGAGAGAATTTTTAAAAAGAACGCTCCCATACATTTAACATTAATGCTCCAATTTCTTTGCGTGACATGTGTAGTAATTTTAATTTTAATATTTTTTTAATTCTCTTTCTAGATTTATGTGTACTAAACATATAATTCAATCATCTTATTGAAATATTAATTTGATTAACAAATTAATACTTCATTAAATTAATATGAAATATTTATTTATTATATTTTAAATTTAATAGTAATAGCATTAAATTTTAGAAGCATAAAATGTTAAGGTTATGTCTGCGAATGCTCAAAAGAAAAGAGAACATAATGTCATTTCTGCATTATTGAAATGATTTTGTTATTAAAATTTAAAAGAAAACTAAAAGACGATTTTATTTCTCTTTGCAGTAATTTATGCTATTATTATTGCAGATATCAAAATAGTTCCAAAAGGAAATTTAATAATTTTTATAATTCCTAAATGCAAAATATTAAAAATGTAATATTATTGAAAGATTAATTTGTTTAAGATTTTATTGTCATTTATATTCATTTATATTACATTCGTAATCTTCCATTCGGTTCCAGGCTATAAAAACTGCAATTGAACTTATCATACACAGATGATTACAGAAATTTATACACTTAATACAGAAAATTATTACACTTAAAAGAATATATGTAGTTTCGCATTTATTTCCAGCTAATAACTAATAAAGAAATATACCCTATTCTTCATTTTGGTTCAAGGCTATAATAATAGCCATTTTACCAATTGTGACATCACAGGAAATTTTTGAAGAAATCGCCGTCAAACAAAATCAATCATTTAATCAGTTGTTTCATTAAATCGTTTCATAAATTCGTTTCATTAGGATTTTATATATATAGGGTAAATATGAAACAAAAGCAAGCTTATCTATTTTTTCATTGCTCAAAGTTTAAACTGAGAAAGGTGAAAAAAATTTATTATACTGAAACAATAATTCCTTATGTAAGTTAGACAGTTACTTTCCCAATGACTATTCAAATTAAATATTATCCCACAGTATTATTGGTTGTACACTTAAATATCCAAGGTCAAATGTAAAGCTGGAAATATATTATTATTATTTTTTTTATTATTCTTATTATTTTACCTTTATTTATTTATTTCATTTTTTTAAACGGGGGGTGGGGGAGGGGTGTTAAGAGGCTACTGTTAGAGCAAAAGTTCTGTGTCTACAGAGTAACACAGTCAATAGTTAAAAAAGAATATTTTACTTCTTTTATTTGAAAATATCAAAAGTATCATACACAATATATTGAAAATAAATATCAAACTTCGTTTTATTTTTAAAATAAATATCGGATATTTATTATGATGCATCAAAATATATATTCACCGATATATATCACCGAATCCAGTGTTAAAAGTACAGGAGCACACTTTTTAGAATCCTTCCTTGAATTTTAATACTATTAGGTAGCTTTCGTTACAAAAAGTAAAAAGCTACCTATTGCAGCAGTCCGGAGGAAAGTACTTCCGGAAAATTTTGGTATATTTTCTCCGATCATGACCCCCAAACCCCAAAACCACCCTCCGTTCAAATGTTGACATATATATATATATATATATATATATATATATATATATATATATATATATATATATATATATATATATATATATAAGGTACCCTGGGGTAATATGGGGTAATAACGCCATGCAAATAAAACTATGAAATAAGATGGAATAATTGCATATAGCTTGCACAATTCTAAAAATACAAACTCTACCAACTTAGAAATTGACAAATTGCATTCTAATTCTAAGCTATTGAAAATGTTCAATTTTTTGTGAAAGTGTAAGAAAAATAAAGGTGCGTTTGGGGGGGGGGGAGGTATGTACATAGTACATACAAATGTTTCGACCGAGTTCGTTGGCCAGCATCATACGCCGTCTTGTTTCAAAATGGCGGCCATTTATATTTTTTTAAAACAATAAAATTTAAAATTAAATTCGAGAAGATTACAAGTTGAAAAATATTTTTCTTTTACGTGTTAGAACTTAAAACAACGATTCCAGAACACTTTTTTTTCGTCTATATCTTAAGAAATGACTAAGTTATAGCACTTTGAATTTCTAGTATGCCTCATTTTGAAACGATCTGATTTTTGTCACGTTATAACATGCAGATTTATGAATCGATTTGGATGTAACTTTGCGTGTACATAGTAAGTGAAAGTAATTTGTAAGAGAAAATGGCATCCTTTATTTCGTATTGTAGTATAGAAATGGGCCAGAGTAACAACATCAGCAGAGTAGCTAAATTTTCCCATTTTCCATCGCCATCATTTCCTTAACATTTTTTTTTTTTTTTTTTTTTTTTTTTTTTTTTTTTTTTTAAGAATAACTGTACATTAATGAAGAAAGATATACACCGGATCAATTTTTTAAAGTCATTTTTCGTTTTTGAGGCATAACACAAACTCATAGAGAATTTGAAGATATGTCTCAAGCAAATAACAAAGATTTTTAATAAAGCTTCCTTTAATTTGGAATTTTATTTTTTAAGTGTTAGCAATAGGAAACTTTCAAAAGGGTGCCAAAAATTTTTCAGAGGGCGCAATGGCCTCCTCGGACGCCGCATTGAACTGTCCTGAATTAGACAGTTTATCTTTCAATGACCGATCTAACAGGGTTCGGTGTTCGGTATATATATATACATACATACATATATATATATACATATATATATGCTATATATATATAGCATATGCATATGTATGTATATATATACATATGCATATATATATTTACCATAATATTTACCATGATGTATATCCAACTTTTATTTTCAAAATATCAAGAAGTTTGATATTTTTGATATAATTTAATTTATATTCAAAATATTCTGTCTAATACTTTTTATATTTTTAATCAAAACAAATGTAATTTTTTTAAAATCATTATTAATTGTGTCATTCTGTAGATAAAAAGCTTTTGCTACGGAAATGCCCCCCCCCCCCCCCCAACCAACAAAAAAAAGTTACGTTTTACTTCTAAAGCTGAATTCTTAAATGTGGAATCAATAATAATGTGTGGATGCAATATTTACTTAGAAAAGGTATTGAAAGATGAACTGTCTAATTAGGTAAGTTATTTAAATATTCATTGGAAATAATCTTTACTGGTTTTGGTTTTGTTCAATTTAAATTGCACAACAAATTAAAAAAAAAAAAAAAAAAAAAAAAAAAAACACGCTTACTTTTTTTTTATGTTTTTCAATTTGTATTTCAAATTTTGTTGCATAAAATGTAACATTTTCTTAAAACTTCATACTAAATCCTAATTTTTTTTTTTTTTTTTTTTTTTTTTTTAAGCAAATTGTGACAGTTTTCAACTAATTTTCTTACATAAGTAAAAAAATAAAATAAAATAAAATAAAATAAAGTCGTTTAGAAGATCGCTTTGTTAAGTTTTCATGCTAAATTTATTTTTTTTTTTTTTTTTTTTTTTGATTTCTAATTTAAATTAGGTCTGAAAATATTTATAATATTTAATACGTTTACTACTTTTAAACTATCAAATATGTAGCAAAGATATCGGATATTTTTTTATATTTTTGAAAATATATTTACTAAACCTGAAATTAATATTGCTATCACAAAATTATAGGTTCTCTATTGAAAAATTCAGTATCAATCATGTAAAAAAAGAGAAAAAAAATTCTTAAGCTATAAAAGCATTTCCAGAATTAAAAATATTCTTTGTCCACTGAATGACACAGTCAATAAAAATTGAAAAATATAATTACACATATTTTGACTGGAAATATTTAATATATTTGTCTCTAAATTTCATGGTATATCCTGGGAGGTCATTTGATTTTTCAGAATATCGTGAGTATTAAATGCATTTACGAATGAACGTTATACTTCATAAATGTAAGAAAATTTAGCGATTTTGTTTTTAGATCAAATAAAAAAAAATCACTAAAATATTAAAAAGATTTTAGTATTTTGTTATGATTTAACCCTTTTTATTTTTAAAACTTTTCAAACATATATTAGAGTTAAAATTCTAAAAAAAAAAAAAAAAAAAAAAAAAAAAAAAAAAAAAAAAAAAAAAAAGGCACTCCGGGAGTGCCGACAGAAGTGAAAACTTGAACAATTATGTGTGTATTTTTTTAGTCGTCTGGACATATTTTATTGTGCAGAAAATACTTTTAAATGAAGTGTTTTTTATTCATTATTATAAATTACTGCTACAAAAATTATATTACAATTTTCATTTAATGTGCTATTGTACATGAAAAATAATGCATATTATTTTACATACAAAAATTGCAATCTATTGCTTAAAACATAAATTTACAAATGCATGAAATATGAAATATCGTCAGTTGGTATTCTTTGAAATAAATACCCATAAAACTTATGAATTTTCATCCCCATTTCAACAATTCTTCCATCATCATCATCATCATTATTATCATTATATTCTAGATTTGATATTATAGGTTTATGGTAACTAAAATATATAGCAAACAATTTTGATTCAATTCTATTTGAATATCTTGTAATGACTGCATCAATTGTAATTTTTTATCTCTCTGTGCTAAGATTGCGATGGTTGGTCATTGTTAAATCAAATTTTCTATTTAAAAATTCAATTAATTGTAGATTTTCATCATCCACAAAGTTGATGTTGAAATAACTACTCAAAATCATCGGCAAATCATCAAATCTCTTTCCAATACTATCTTGAAGTAATGCAGAAGCCTCTTTAGAACAAATAAATAAATTTTCATACAAAAATTCTCATTTGCACTTAAAGACTTATCCGGTGAAACATAAATGGCAACCAATACAATTAGTTTTTCATTTTCAGAGTGGCAACAACAAACACATATATCACTGATATCAAAAACATTACTACTAAACATACTGGTGTACCTCACATGCACATTCATATGAATTGTGGAAATATATGCCCATTACATCAAACAACCTTTTATAGTATTAAAAAATGCTCTGACGAGCACCAAAAAAGGTTAATATGTTTTTAAAATATGAAAAAGTGTTTGACAAGAGCTTCTAATTGAAAAAGAGAAAGGACAAAGGGTCCCTTCTTGGCTGCAATTCACTGTCAATGCCAAATTTGAAAAAATCATATTTGCGCTTTTTCCATATAAAAGAAATCAGTCATTGTTACGATAAAATTGTATAGTGTAAAGGCATAATTAGAAAAGACGAAGGGTGATTAAACATGAATGTAAAGCAAAACAGGGCCAAAAACCATAGTTCCCGCAGCCAGTGTTGAATTCAGATACTTTTCTCCGGGATTGTCTTCTGTGGCTTTAATAGAATAGAGTTCTAAGGGGATCATACTTTTTTACCAATAAAAACACAAAATCTCAAATTTTATTGGGAAGGGGGGGGGGGCATTTGATACCTTCGGGAGGGAATGTCCCCCCGACCCACCTCCTGCATTCAACACTGCCTGCAGCGTATCACATTCATGTAGTCCCACCATAAACTGTCGCAGTGTAAAACAGCACAGAAAACTGATTTGTAGTGCAGTTGATGCAGAGTCAACAATGCAGTTAACATGTAAAGCATGATTGAAAGTTTTACGCAGATTTCTTTTATATGGAAAAAGCGCAAATATGATTTTTTCAAATTTGGCATTGACAGTGAATTGCAGCCAAGAAGGGACCCTTTGTCCTTTCTCTTTTTCAATTAGAAGCTCTTGTCAAACACTTTTTCATATTTTAAAAACATATTAACCTTTTTTGGTGCTCGTCAGAGCATTTTTTAATACTAGTCATTTAAATTTTTTGATAATTATATATTGAATATAAGAAAACCTCAGTTGCTTTTAAATATTCCCAGTACTTTTTCTCATTTCGCTCAATATTAAACTATTTAATCAATGGGCAAAAAACGTGAAAAAACGAAATTAATTTTAATTTATTCGTACAGAAATTGACGGATTCAATTAATTTTAGATAATATATATTTTGTAGAAAAATAATGCGAATAGAAATTTTTATTCTTTTCGCATAGGATTTGTGGCATTCTTATTTACTTGTTTTAAAAATCAGATGTTATAAATATGAAATATTTCCGCCATTAGCGCGATTTTTGTGATCATGACACCCAAAGGTCGCTAAACATAACTTTATAGTCAATGCACATAAAAACGAGTTTTCCCATTTAAATTAAAAAAAAAATTAAGTAAAATATTTTTATTTCTCCTTCCTGATATCTATTGGAATAGCTTATTCCAATTATTGAATAATATTCTAGGATATTTTTAGGGAAATTATAGGTTAAGTTATCTTCCTTGGAGAAAGTCGCTCGAAATACATCCTTAATAGATTTATGTCAAACCAAGGATGAAAATATATTGAAAATTCATTTCTAATATTATTTGTAAAATTGACATTGAAATCACCAGCTGTAATTAAATTTTTATATAATATACAGTGGAACCTCAGTTCACGATCCATTCTTGTATCTCAATTTCTGTATGTGATATAAATTTTTTGGCGCTCTATCTCAAGAACTAATGCATGGAATTAAAAAAAATTATATTCAGGCAACGCCGACTATATAGTACCGGCCAAGCCATTTCGCGAAAAACCGCCGAAAAAGTGAAGCTGGATTTAGCTTGAAACTTTGAACGATTTCATTGAACCACTTGTAAGTCCATGTGACGCAAACTCTGCCCAAATTAGCATTGAATAAGCTGCTTTCTGTTCTGTGCACATGTTTGAACTCGTGTCATTGTTTTGGTTCAGGGTTTACATGAATGGTCTGAATAACTTAGGCAAAGTATCAGCGTCCTCTGACGGGAGACTTCCTACATTAATCTCAAATAGACAGGCCTTTAATTCTAGTGGGCCATGATTCAGGTAATCCCTGATAAAAATTGATGCTGTTTACATTTTCATTTAAATCGTTCAACAGATGGCTTAATCGTGTTGCATTTTTCATTATTTTCGCAGCAGTTCTATCTCGAGAATTAACGCATGGGTTTTCATCAAACATCAAATTCAGTTAATCTTTATATGAATTGGCTTTGTTTACGTTTTGGTTTCAATAACCGAACACATGGCACTGCTATGCTGATTGTTCCGATTACCAAAATATCTCTATCGCAGGAATTAATGCACAAATTTTCATCAAACTTGAGATTTAGGCACACTTTGATTTATATTATTGCTCATTGCGTGTTTTGGGTAAATCTCCCAACAAATGTTGCAATATGCTGTATTTTTCCCGATATCCGCAACAGTCCTATTTCAAAAACTAATGTTCGGAATTTCATGCCTTTAGAATCCTCACGGTGAGCATATGACTGTCATTTGATTTTGGCACTGTAATAATGAATTTTGACGCATTAAATGCATGAGATAGAAAATAGTTTTGGGGTTACCATATCCGACTAGTTCTTTATATCAGAGTAATCGACGGTTCATCTGCACCGTATTGTTTAGCTATCATCAACCACTATCATCGTTCTTAAGTTTTGTCACTACTTCTTTTCATAATTGATCAGTAATTCGATTAAGCTTCTTACTACTGCTATCACTAAACGCTTTTTCATTCTTAGAAGTCATAATAAAAGCTAAAATTTTCGTGAAACTGATTAAAATTAAAACAATAAGTTAAATTTTTTACTGTACTGAAGGTCACAAAGCACTCTGATACGTGCTCTTTACTCCAAACTTGACCTATAACAAGAGTTATGTGAGGGTTGCCAACTGAACTATTCGACAGCTTTGGTCGCGAATCGAGTTATTTTACGCCGAAAGAGTAAAATTTTGATCACTGAAGTTGGTCATAAACCGAACTTGTCAAAAACAGAGGGGGCCGTAAACCAAGGTTCCACTGTTTTTTAACCGATAAGTTTGCATTATTTATATATTCAGTGGCGATGATCATTATGCAACTTGGCGATTAAGGCGATGAAATTTGCGTTTTTAAAGTAGCGTTTGTTAATAACGGAAAATTGAGAATTTCTATTAGAAAAATTAGGATAATTACTATAATTTTTATGCACGGTTTTAAGTAAACTCTGATTTTTTTTCATAATTTGAAATTTAGTTCATTTGGAAATGGAAGGGAGAGGGAAAGTATATCTTTGCAATGCTTTTTCGACAATATATCAAACAAAAATACTTTTAAATGCCAATAATTGCTGATCGTAAATGTTACATTCACTTCACACCATCACAAAAGTTTTTTGCATCACCATGTGTTTTTTTTCATTTGATGCTTTCCTGGCACAGATGCCATATATACACGACATTGTGCGATATTCTTCTAACGCCAATTTCGCAAAAGCTTAGTTTTCAAATTTCAATCACATACATATATATTAAGGTACTACTTAGTTATCCCGTCGATCAATTTCGCCAAACCATGCAAATTGCCAAACTCATAGCGAAATTATACATATAGACATAATTTTCATTTTAAATAACACAAAAAAATAATTTGTAGAATCTTAATAAAAAATACAAAGTCTAAATAAAAATCCCTTAATGGCGTTTTAAACACGTGCATCCTATTTAATGTCATTGGATTCGACATTCACGATCATCCATTATTGGCATATAATATTGTAGTTTGGCGATGGTTTTTTGGTCGACGGGATAAGTAATATTTCTATTAACTATTTTCTGTTATTTTCAAAAGAAAATAATGAATAAAAACCGGTTATAATTGATTATCCCTTCGATCAAAAAATTATCGCCAAATTATAAAATTTAATGCCAATAACGGAATATCATAAAGGTTACATTCAGTTTACATTAAATAGGTTACCCATGTTTGTTATGCCATAATATGATTTTGAATTCAACTTTTTATTTGTACTTTTATTGATGTTTTACTAATTTATTTCTTCTTTCGTTATTTAAAATAAAAATTACGTCAATATGAATTACATGGTGAATAAATTGATGATTTGTAAAATTTGGCGAAATTGGTCGATGGGATAATCAAGTAGTATTGAAAAGTTTAATTAATAACTACAGAATGAAACGATTTATAAAATTTAACAAAATTAAATAAAGGTAAATATATATATATTTTAATAAACATTAGCCCGGTTATCTTATCAGACAAAATAACAAAATTTTCGTGCCAACTAAGTACCCTAATGCATATTTGACATTACATTCTTATTTAAAATCAATTGAATGCTATTTAAGATATGGACAGAATGAAGTTTTTGTTTTGCTCTATATCTTTTCCTTGTGTAAATGAGGATGTTATATGATCATAATTAAAAAATCTTACATTTAGTTCCTGAGGAGAAATTTTGGTTTTCCCAGATACTTTTTTCCAATGTACTTGTTTTTTCCCCATTTTTTTCTACTAGTAAAATATTACTTCTGTTATCCCGTCGACCAATTTCGCCAAATTATACAAATCGCCGAACTAGCCAAATTATACACATTGACATAATTTTTTATTTTAAATAACGGAAAAAGAAATAATTAGTAAAATATTAATAAAAATACAAACAAAAAGCCGAAATAAAAATCGCTTAATGACATTCTAAACACGTGAATCGTATTTAATGTCATTGAATGTGACATTCACAATCATCCATTATTGGCATTTAATCTTAAAATTTGGCGATAATTTTTTCGTCTACGGGATAACCTAGAAGTACCCTAAAATTCAAAATGTTAGGACACTCGAGAAAATCATCCCATGGTCATATAAATGCATGTTATTTGAAAAAATAATTATGTATTCGACCAAAAAAATAATAACATTGCGTTCACAACTTTATTATTTAAAGAACTGAAACTAAAAGCTTCGCAATAAAAACAAATAACTATGTTTTTCACGTGATTTGTTTAATTTGAATGAATTATGATACATACATGACAATTTTTATATTAAACGTGGTGGCAATGAATAAAAAAAAACTACAATCGCAACAGCAAAAGACAATATTCAACTGGAGGTTTAAGACATAAATTCGATTTTCTCAGAAACCGTCAAACATACAAAGATGAAAAAAAAACTGTTCTAAGTTTTATCAAGACGATAAAAATAAACCAGAAACGAAGTTAATCCATCCATAATAACGCTAGCTATTGCTTGTTGAACTTTTCGTCTTTATTTTCTCGTTAAAAGTTAAATAAAAAACTACAGTAAACTGCGATAATTTTTTGAATGCTATCATTTTATTCGTCTCGTCGAGTTCTAGCTTTTGAAACTAAAATCACTGTCGTACGTCAACTGGTTCGCTAGAAATTTCGAAAAGACATTCGCATTTTCTATTTCTTAAACATATTATACCAAACGCTACCGCGTTTGCTATGATAAATAGCTACTTTTGCTGCTGGACGACCGTATCTTCTGAAACTTGCAACAAATTGAATAGTAATCAAACAATATAAGTTGTTAAACTTTAAATACAATTTTTTAAAAAATGGTTGGAAAGTGCAGCATAATCGATGCACAATATCATGATTTTGCTTTCTTAACTTTTTATTCCATCTGGTAACAGTATATTTTGTTAAACTTTAAATACAATTAAAATTTATAAAAATGGTTTTGAAATGTAGCATAATTGATGTGCAATGTCATGTTTTTTCTTTCTTAACTTTTTATTCCATTTGGTATCAATTTATGTTGTTACTATTTAAATACAATCAAAAATTTAAAAAAAAAGAGAGAAAAATGGTTGGAAAGTGCAATGTAATCAATGCGCGATGTCATACTTTTTCTTTCTTAACATTTTATTCCCTCTGGTAACAGTATAAGTTGTTAAGGTTTAAATACAATTACATTTTTTAAAATTGGTTGGAAAGTACTGCATAATCAATGTACAATATCATGTCTTTTCTTTCTTATTTTATTCTATTTGATAACAATATAAGTTGTTAAACTTTAAAAACAATTGAAAATATATATATATATATAAAAGGTTTAAAAGTGCAGCATAATCGATGTGCAATGTCATGTTTTTCTTTCTTAACTTTTTATACCATTTGGTATCAATTTATGTTGTTACTATTTAAATACAATCAAAAATTTAAAAAACTGAAAAAAGTGGTTGGAAAGTGCAGCATAATTGATGCACAATGTCATATTTTTTCTTTCTTAACATTTTAATCCTTCTGGTAACAGTATATGTTGTTAAACTTTAAATACAATTATAATTTTAAAAATTGGTTGAAAAGTGTAGTATAATCGATGAGCAATGCCATGTCTTTTCTTTCTTAACTTTTTATTCAATTTGATAACAATGTAAGTTGTTAAACTTTAAATACAATTGAAAATTTAAGGAATTGAAAAAAATGGTTGGAAAGTGCAGCATAATTGATGTGCAATGTCATGTTTTTTTTCTTAACTTTTTATTCCATTTGGTATCAATTTATGTTGTTATTATTTAAGTACAATAAAAAAAATGAAAAAAAGTAGTTGGAAACTGCAGCATAATCAATGCACAATGTCATACTTTTTCTTTCATAACGTTTTATTCCATCTATTAACAGTATAAGTTGTTAAACTTAAATACAATTATAACTTAAAAAAACACACACGGACATTCGCGCAAGCGCCCTGTGCCGCCTAAACGGAGCAGCACACTCAGGCACGGTAGAAAGAGTGGGAGATACTAGTTCCTCTCCCTTCCCCTCGATCTTACGCTTTTTCGATCAGCATCACGTGACCCTTACGCGAGTTTGGAAGTTTTTACCCATACAAAAAGTGCTCAGCGCCGCTAAAGAAGTTTTCACTTCAAAAAAAAAAAATTCCTGTAAATAAGATATTCTACGAAACATACGCAGAGATTTTCTCCGAGATATTAAAATTTTCAGATTTCATTATAATCTATACAGATGTTTGTGATTTACAACAAAATAATTTATCTTTATTTGCAATTTTGTATTTAAAAGTATAATATGATGGAAATTTTCAGAAGTTCTAAAATAAAAGAAAAAACTCAAATTTATACACCATTTCTTTTAATTTTACTCTTGATCCTGACAATTTTATCGTTAACATTGAGGGTAATCTCATTCCATTAAAAATTCCATTAATTCCATTCCCAGACTAAATGTAGTTCCTCATCTTTATTTAACTGGTACTTTTTAAAGTTAATATATATATATATATACATATTCTTTTTTCATGGGGGAAAATTTTTCTAAAATAAAAGTACTTGACAAGTACAATTTTGTTTTAAACAATAAGATATTGGATTGTACGAAAATTATTTAAATCCTCTTAAAGCCTAATGAGTGATGTTAAATGTGCATTTCTAAATTTATACTCAGATTGAGTTGGAACTAGTTTATAGCAATTATTTTGAAAATTTTCATTGTTTGAAGAGATACGAATCGCGCTCCATTTTGTAAAGAATAAACTGCTTAAAAAAAGTGGATTTTTTTAGCATCGTGACACCTATTCCAATATCATAATAATTTTTATTATTATTTGTTTGTTTGCCATAAATTCGTTTTCTCATGCATAATAGTCTTTTTACAATTTCGTTTTTATGCATTGATGAAATATATTTAAGTTTAAAGTTTTAGTTTTCACAAAGAAAAAAAAAGAAAAATGTTTCTGTTTAAATACATGTTTAATAATTGCATGTAAAACTTTTAATATTTAGATGTTTACAAAATATATTAATTTCTTCGAGTGATTTTTGTTTTATTGGAAAATTCTTCACACCTCTTTAAAGAAAATATCGCCAAATAGCATAAAGTAGCAAAATGTAGTTAGGATTTTTCCTTGGATAACTTATACATTTCACCCCTTTTTTTAATCCTTTACACAAAAGAGGTAGGAGAAATCCTTATCTTCCTTTACTTGTCAATCTTTAAGATGAGTCCTATTCATCATAACTAAATGGGCGTAGCCAGGAGCCGCAGTGTCATGCAACCCCTCCAAAACTGACCTAATCACTTCAAATATGACCCACTACCCGAGAAGGCAGTTATTGACTCATGAGATTCATAAGATCGATGTAACAGTCATGTGATCCTAATCCTCTCTATAAAGTGTTTACAGGAACAGACAGTTTGAAGGTAAAGTTGTCATTTTTACTGCGTGACTCAAACAATGAGTGTCAGATAATCTCTAAATTGAAATATACATTGCTCTGTTCCCTGACCGTGAACCGTGTGTGTATGCGTGTTATGTTTACTCATTTGTTTAAACAAATGAGAATGAGATATAATGGCCCTGACAAACCGCAAAATCACTCTGTCATTTAAAAAGTATTTCCTTTTGATGTATCTTTAATTACGCGGATTATGCAAAAATAATCTTTCAAATAATCAGAATTGCATCATAAAGTTCACTTTTTATCATTTTCACTTCTCTCTTCTCGTATATGTTTTCACCTGAATTGAAACTAAATTATCTAAATTCTAAACCATACATTGAAATTACCATCGTCTCTTTATATACGGCATATTGAAGGACCTTGTTAATTACACATTGCTATACATTTTCTATTTTAAGAGCTTGCACATTAGTCAGAAAATAAATTCCCAAACACATGATGTATTATACAAGGCTATATAAATTTTATCTTAAGTATTTACACACTAATCAGAATAGAAATTTTATCGCGCGCTAATGGCAAACCAATAAAAAGGGAATAATTTTGTAGGCTTATTACCGACTGGCTGATCGAAATATTTATTAAAAAAAACTTCGAAAGACGAGACCGTCAGACTTTTTGTTTTAAAACTTAAAGGTAAGAATCCGGAAGTGATATTCAAGATTTTATTAGAGATCTTTAAGAATGTTTTGCAGAATTTTACATAATGGTAACAAGTGGTATGATAAGAAAAGACCTGTTTGACAAAGAATTAAATGCTCGATGACAGAATCATTCTAAGCTTGGTATTTAGAAAAAAATATTTCATTGTGCAAAATAGGATCCAAATTTGGAGTGTCAAAAAATACCCAGAAGAATACTGAAATTTGAACGAATAACGTTTAAGAAAATTGTTGTAGAAATTTTGATTAAGAAAACACCTCAAAACTGTATGTTTAAACTAGGCTTTTAAAATGATGTTTTATGGCTATAAATAGTTGTCAACAATATTTAGTGACGAAAAAATGTGGAACTTACATGAACTAGATGGATATAAATTTTACTGGTATGATTTAAGATGATTTAAGATGATTTAAGAAACGAACCTAGAAGTTTTTTTTTTCAGTAGACAGCAAAGGTGGAGGATCAGCAATGACTTGGAATCATTTTGAATTTAATGGACAAACATTTCTGGCATTTTGCAGCAAGAAAATGAATTCCAAGAACTATCAGCAAATTCCAGAGAACCATTTTATTCCAGTACGGCAGGGGTGCACAACCTGTGGCCCACGGCCACAATGATACCACTATTTTTATGCAGAATAATTTTCCTTATAGTAATGACATAAACTTTGCAATTAAAGAAAAGAAACTACACTTTTTAAATATTCTGGTGGCAAACGATTTTCTGGTAAAAATGTTGTGCATCACTGCAGTACAGGATTTGATGAGAGAACTAAGTCTGTGTATTTCAACAACACAGTGACTAACTCGACAAAGATATGGTTTAATATGAATAACATCAATGTCTTGGACTGGCCATCGATTAATCTAGACTTAATTCCATGAAGAACGTGTGGAGACATCTAGCAGGAAACGTATATGAAAATGGACGCCACTTTTTTTCGACCAAGGTCTTTAGAACAGTAACAGAGCACGCATAGGATGAAGAGTCCCCAGAGATTATACAAAATTTAGTACTTTTAATGGAAAAACATGTATTTGAGACGATTAAAGCTAGTGGAAATATGTTTAAATACTAACATTTGTAACTGTGTTCCTTAATCCTTTAAATAATCCATAAAATAAATAATGTCTATAATTATAATACACCTTATTTTCTGTTTTCTAAATAAGTTCAGCATTTGTTGTATTTTTTAATACAGAATAATCCTAATTTGTGCTTCATCTGGTGTTTGTAATTTAATACTTATAAAAAAAATTTTGTTCCATTCTTATTTTTAGTTTAAATTGTATTTTATGCTTTTGTCTATGTTTTTGAGACACATTGTAATTTTGAAAATTTTCGCCAAAATGATCGACATTTAAATTTTTTTATCGTTCCCGTAACACATACGATGTACAGCAGATTAATTTACATTCTTTTTATAATAATAAGCCATTGACAGAAACGGTATTTTTGAAGTCCACTATATGGCTACGATAACCAGTCACTTGCGATTTTAGACGTTTTGTTAAATATTTAAATAAATACATGAGGAATTATACTGAAACTCCAGATGTGTGAACAGAATGGTATATGTGTCATATATTTCCGTGATTTTTTTTCTCGAAACCTCATAGGGAACCGTCAACAAATTGAAAAATAACGAGTATCTTTTGCATAACCTTATAAAAATTAATGTAGCAAAAGTGTTCAAATTGTAGAACATGGTTAAGAGGCTCATTGTGAGAAACTGCGTTCATTTTTATGAAAATAGCAGGTATACTCGTAGACAAAGTAAGGTTTTTACAAAAACAGTTCTAAATTTCGCCAAATTTTTTGCTCATAATGTGTCGAGTTTTTATTATAAACACTGTTAAAAAAATTCTGAAATTCACGAATATTTTTTTCCTGAATTTCACAGAAAAAGTCCCTTTTCACAACAAAAGAGCACTGTCCGTTACAAATCAGCAAATCCCACCATATTTCCTGAAAATAACGAAATGGGTGGAAATAAAAACAAAAAACACTCCGTTGTATAAGGGGCTCCGTGGCCGAGTGGTCAAGGCACCATACCGCCAACTGCCTGCGAGCGCAGATTGTTGGTTCGTATCCCACTAGAAGCAAGAAATAATGAAAACATAAAAAGTCTTTTTTAATATACATTTTTTCTGTTTATTTTTATCTTATTTCTTATTAAAAAATCTTTTAATTAATTAGCCAATAAATAAATAAATAAATAGTGTACGACAATTTCAAAAAAATGTCTATAATACTATTTTTCTAAAAATATGTTGTTAATAAAAAGTTTTTTTCATTCATTCATTCATTCATTCATTCAAAAAAAAAAAAAAAAAAAAAAAACTGGTTTTAAACATTGATTTTTTTAATTTAAACTATTTAAAAAAATAAAAATTTATTTAAAAAAATAATAAGCATTATGCATCAATCTAAAATAAAATAAAATAAACTGTTTACAAATATTATAAAGAATGTATTTGCAAGGAAATCTTTAAAAAGCACAACAGATTTTCCCACTAACTCATAAAAGACATATTCTGTACTACCCGGCATCAGCAGCTTTGGCTCGGTTAGTAAGGATTTATCCTGCTATCAAAAGGTCCCGAGTTCGATCCTGAGAGCGGCGTGAACTAAATTGTGCACTAATAATAATGTCGTAAAATAACATAGCAGCTTAAAATCACTCGGTAATTTCGAATTCTTTGACGATTAATCGATTTATTAATTTTAAAATTTATATTAAATTATTGTCATTAAAAATCAGACTTTGTAACAGAAAGTTACCGCTTCTTCAAACGGAGTTTTCCTTTCTTGTATGTCCCACAAAGGAAAATCTACTTACCGAACGGTAACAGTTCGGCTACATTGCTGCCGGTAGTTTCACCTGGAATTCACAGATTTATTTTTAACAGTGAAAGCATCTTCTTGTCAGAAACTAAGATAAACAACATTGTACACAATGCCCAGTAATCAAAATTAAAGAATGATAACAATTCGATGACAAATGAGCAGATTTACCAAGTAATGTTTTAAGGTGCATGCACAATTACAATAAAAAAATGTGCATAATGTATTAGCTAAGAGTATTGAATAAGTTTTGTGAAAATTTCAAAAATATAACTTAAAAATTATCGTCGATAGCATACACTGTCAGAAAAATTCGTCAATATACACTAAGTTATCGTTATTTTTTCACAAATAATTTCTGTTCTCCCAGAAAACGTATTTGTTCTGTGAGTTCATTCCGAGCGTCGAAAAATGAGGAAAAGTTTCCGTTTCTATCCAGCACGCATGCGCATTGGGTCTGTTAGTAATAAGTTCGAATTTATTTTTAAAATGAAAAACAAAAATATTCTATTGATTAAAATGTCTAATTTAGTTTTAAAAGACAAAAATGTTTTCGAATTTAAAAATAAATAACAATTACTTTCTTTATTCGTTCAAAAATTCTCACAAATAGAACATCCATGTTTTTTCTCTAACATTCTACGTAATATATTTAAAATTCACATTTTTATACTATATTAATACTAAACGTAAAAAAAACCCAGCCACAGTTTCATTAAAGATGAAATCTTTCCGAGATTAACTGCATAATTAAAAGCTTTTTAACGAAATACACCAACCCACACCATATGAAATGAAGAGTTCTATTTTAACGCACAATCGTCATGAGCAGCCGTAGCGCCGTGGATTAGCGTTGGTCTGGTAATCCTGGGGTCCTTGGTTCGATCCCCGCCTCTTCCGCATTGATTTTTTCCAAACTTATTTCAAGTGACGGATATTTTTCCTCTTTTGACAGAGAAAAAAATAAACAGAAAATCGTCAATATACAGACAATTTCTGGCAGCAGTGCTGCCAGTGCATTTTCTGTGAAAAGACGGAAGTTTTTTTGAGAGTGTAAGCTCGAAATCCATTGTTTCCAAAACAAAGCAAAAGAATGAGGGGCTGTATCCAAATATATTATATGTTACACACTATTACCAGCATACAGTATTGCACACATTGTTATATTTGGATACAGTGAGAATATTATATTGAGTTGAATACGAAGTAAATTTTGACCGAACGTAGCTTGGTCATTCTCGCTAGTGTGAAACAAACAAGACCAATGATTTTTTACAATTTTACCAATGCCGATTTACTCCAGTGACGACTTATCGAGATTTTTTATTTTATTTTGTTTTCAGATTGTACAGATATTTATGGCATCCCGCTTTCAGGTTTTAAAAAATGTGTTGCATTATTGTCAATGCAAAGCATCAAAGACATAAGAGAAACGTTCGAAACATTTGAGAAATGTTCTCTGATCGTGAAAAACTGAGTTAACATATTTATTCAATTTAAAGCTATCTATTCCATGAACTAGATTATGTCCTTCACTAGAAAATACATTCACAGGAGAGTGACAGTCCGTTTTACACATATTAATAATCATCATCCTCTGTTCTTCCTCATTTGTCTATATTTTTAGATGATCGGCAATGAATTTCTGTGAATGAGAAGCTATCTATTATGAAAAAACAAAATTCTCTCTCCAATTGAATGAAATATGAATTGAAATCTTTGATGCGCCGATAAGGATAAGAGAATAAAAACCAACCCTTTGGCTGTTATTCTACCAAGGGCATTTTATTTCTGCGTGACATTTTTGGAAAACAAGAAAAATGTTCATGTTAGTCTGATATTAATATGGCCTTTAACTGGTTTCAGATTAATTAAAGTTTTGTCACTAATAATATATTATTATTATTATTATTAGCAACAGAGTAGCAATTATCTTTGTTTGCTAGAAAAGTATTTTTCGTAAAAATGTAGGACTCTTCAATTTTGAAAGATTTCACAATTTATATTTTTAAAATTTTAATTAAATCGAGATTTTTTTCACTTATGGTAATCGACAAATATTAAATAATATTTTTGTATAAAATTTGTGATGTCATTTAACAAACAGACTTTTTAAAAAAAAGGTTAAATTTCCGAATTGATAGGTCCGATCACGAAATGGCAAATTTCTCTCTAAGTTGGCTGTTTATCTTGATTTTGGATGTGACCGCCCAGTGGTTGAAATGACATGGGGCAATTGGAAATACAAATTTATAAAAATAATAATAATGTACTGTTGATGCATCAACGAAAACTTTAAACATAAAATTATATTAATGTTATGCAAATTAATTACATCTTTGAGAAATACTTCATCATATCATTGGATGTAGTAGTTTTATTGAAGCGTGGATGATCACCTACTTTTTCAACTTCATAACTATCTCTGGGATTTATTTTGGTTGTTTTATAATAACCAAAATATTTAAGTCTTAATTTTAACAATCCTGTATCAAACTGAGTTTGATCAACACCAATTTCAACTTATTTTCTTAAAAAGATCATATTAAAATATGAAGTAAATGTCTCATCTAAATACTCTTTTAAATTTTAATTGTTTTGCAATATTATTGTTTAACTATGTCATAACGTTTTTTTTTTTTTTTGTTGTTGTTACTTAACAAACGGCTAACACGCGTTTTAATGAATTCGTTATTTTAATATTTTTTTTCTCTCCTAATATTCACATGTAAATGTAGTTTTATGAAATACTTTTAAATACATTTTCTGCTCTTAACTCATAAGTATTTAATTCTCATTTGAATTTTTTTCCCGTTTGTTATAGTCGCGTGTAAATATTTTTTAATTTGAAGAAAATATTATTCTTTGATCATTTGACAACAATTTAAAATAATAACCTTTTCTAAAAAGATCTTCTTAAAAGATTTTCTTTAAAAGATCATATCAAAATATAAAGTAAATGTCTCGTCTTAAATACATTTTTAAATTTTAATTGTTTTGCAATGTTATTGCTTGATTTTTTATGACGTAATTTTTTCTACTTACGGCGATTAACGCGTTTTAATGAATTTATTATTTTAATATTTTCTTTCTCTTCTAATAGTCACATGTAAATGTAATTTTATGACATATTTTTCAATATTTTTCCGCTCTTAACTTATAATTACTTAATTCTCATTTGAAATTTTTTTCCGTTTGTAATATTCGCGTTTAAATATTTTTTAATTTGAATAAAATTGTATTCTTTGATCATTTGGCAACAATTTAAAATAATAACTTTTTCTAAAATACACTGAGAAAAAAAATATGCCGCCTTCAACTAGAATGAATAGTTAGTCACTTTCTGAATCTCTAAACTAGAAATATAGATGTCCAAACTATGCGAGTAGGGTAAACAACTAAGCTGAATAGGCGAAATAACTTGACATTTCTAGTCTCATGTTTTCCAGGAGACGAAACGACATTGAACCGTTTCAGTAGCAAGAAATTATCGCTTGATTTTAGGAATGGTTTCTTAAGCTATAATTCTAGTTACTAAATCACATCTATTGTGTTCGCATCTATTTGAAGAGATTTTTAGATAAATTTGACAACAAAAATATAGGAAAACGCGCTTGAATTCTAGTAAGAGACTCTGGAACTCTCTAAGAAATGGAACTAAAATTTATAGGGATGACATGGAACTATTTTTTCTAGAGCCATTACTTAGATTCTATATGCCAGAACCATATTTTTTTCTCAGTGTATGTAGAAAATGGTCTCTCAAAATGCTAAAAATTTGAATTTAAAATGGAAATAAATCCTCAAAAAATGAGCGAAATTAAAAAAAAAAAAATAAATGCAGTGTACACACCGGGCACTTCTAATGTATAAATGACTTAAAAATGTTTGACTTCCTATGCAAAGTTTTTGCTGCTATAAAACTTTTTTAATGGAACGATTTTGACTAACTTTAACTTTAAATATCTCTTAAATTAATTATTCGATTTAAAAATTATCTGCATCTGCGTGTATATCAAACATTTCTCTATAATACAACCAATTTCCATATTTTTGTATATAATAGCTCTCTTAATATTAACGAAGAAGGACCTCCGGTCTCAAAAAAATCATTGTCAACGGCGGTGACGGCGTTAGTTTTATTTAGAATAGAGAGATACGTTGAGAAAACAATAGATAAATTCTAAATAGTTAAAGCAATTTCAAGGCATTAATTAAAAAATATTAGCATATGATTCAACAATAGATCTTTGTTTGTTACAGTAACGTAACGTTACAATAACGTTCAAAGTAATATAAAAATGATTTTTTCCCTTTCATGTTGTCGTATCTGATAAGAATATTGATAAAACGAAATTTTTGATAAGAATACATTAATTCTGAATTTAAATATAGCATTTTTATTTAGAAATATGACGTCAAGAACATGAGCTTAAATTCATAAGACCCGGATTTTAAATTCGATAATTCTTTTACGTTTAAATACACTACAGTAGAAATAGTGTTTAAAAAAAACTTTTAATTTTACTTTAAATTATCAATTGAATTCCAAATTTAAGTTCAAAAATTTAGTTTTAAATTTGGAAGTTGAAAACTCTTTCATCATATTTTAACCGATTATATCCTGAAATTGCCTCAGTAAATGATTAAGAATTCTTATCGCTTTTAAACGTTTTAACCGTTATGTAATCATTGAAGCGTGAGATTACAGCTATCGCGCTTTTGAAACACCGGTGAGAATATAGCATACGAACAACGTACAAATTTCGTGTTAAAAGTGGGATGTTTAGAATAAAACGAAAAAATCAATTACGCATTCTGTGCAGCCGAAAAGGAAAAAAAAATGCAATTTAACAAATTACAACAACCATTTTGAATTTAAATTTCCAGCTGTGAAATTACGCTTGAAATTATTGAATATTTAATACGTGAATTATCACTTCCTAACTTAAGCGTAGAATCAACATTGTGGCTTGGACGGACATTTGTCACAATGAAGTTAGCAAGTGATAATTCACGTATTAAATATTCAATAATTTCAAGCGCAATTTCACAGCTGAAAATCTAAATACAGACGACTTTCGTTAATTCGAAATCGGATAATTCGAATCTTCGCTTAATTCGAACTAAAGTCCCGTAATTTTCAATGGTAGAGCGTTATCATGAGCGTTTCAATGAGAGCGTTAAAAATTTTCTTTAATTCGAACTAACTAGGATTCCGATTTTTCATTTTTCGTTTCTTTCTCACGCATTTCAGATCATTTAACTAACTTTCTTTCTTTCATTTTTGTGGAAATTGTTCCGAACGAGTATACATATAATCCAATGCATTCGATATCCACTTTCTTAGTGTCCCGTCTGTCCATCAGTGACGCTTTAAATTTTTCTTCCATTGTGCTTGTTTCTAATCTTTTAATTAGTTTTTGTATTTATACATTCTAATTTAATATTAAATCATATTCTAATGATAACAGACGAAAAAAAAAACAAAAAAAAAAAAAAAAAAAAAAAACACACTATAACATTAATTCCTTTGTAATAGCACCATATTAAGCATATTTTCATTTAATAGGGTAACATCCCCAGTAAATGGCACTTTAAGAATTTGTCTTTAAACTTACTTCAATTTTCATTACAAAGAAATAAGATATTTACTTGGAAATATTTTTAAATCAAAGAATGCATATCTGTGCATCTATTTTGCCCACTAAAAGCAAAAAAAATTGAAAAAAGTATTTTTATAAAAATATATTTATAAAAAGTTGCTTAAATCACCAGTAATTGGCACCTAGAGATCCAGTAATTGGCACAAGTTTTTATTTAAAAAAAAAAAAAACTTTACATTTTGCATTGTGTTTAATCGCTTTAAATGAATTTACTGTAGATGAAGATGCTATATTTCAGGTTTTTGAGAGCAAGAAATCAGCATATTAGTCTGAAATGTGAACATTTTAAAACAATACAATAATCTTATATTAATACCCAGAAATTGTCATGCTGTCCCCAGTAATTGTCATATGAAGCTTTAATGGATTCCAATTATTGATAATATTTCATATTTTCAAATAAAAATAAATGATAAACAAAATTAGTCTATAACTTTAAAAGTACTTCCAAAATAAGTGGTTTAATCTCAAATTCCTTGCGAATTCCTTGTAATTGGAATATGTGCCAATTACTTGGAACTAGCAAAATTGAAGCACCATTAATTGGCATCTATCATTAATTCAGAAATCCAAATATTTGTGTCGAAAATACTTTTACACAATTAAAGTAACCCTTTTTAACTAAACAAAACTGTATTCAATTAAAATTTAAAATATATTATAAATCATGTAATAATGAATTGAAAATCATGCTTTCCTTAAACCAAAAAAGAAGCATTTGCAACCAAAATGGCTAATTTCATACAAGCCTTAATTGTTTCTCTTTCCTAGGCACTATTGTCATCTAATAGCATAAATCAAAGTTATAACCTTTAACGTAAATGAGCATATAACTGGTATATGGTCTTGCATTTTTAAAAGACTGGATATAAATCTTATTTTAGGACATGTTTGTAGAATGTGCCAATCACTGGTGCATGCCAATTACTGGGGATGTTACCCTACTTTCCATAATTCGAACTTCGGATAATTCGAACCTTTCTTGTGGTCTCGACGAGTTCGAATTAACGAGAGCCGACTGTATATTTTCACCGATGCTGGGTTTGTTTGTGTCTCATGTTACGCCTGAAGTGTGCTTTTCAAGTAAATTTTCTGAAGTCAATTTTGTGTGCTTATGAAGACTGTTCCATCTGGTGCTGCAGTGCAGCCTCACCTATATATAGCAGTGAAAAATGCCAAGCTGGGCATAGTCATCTTAGCTTAAATGGTGGAGCGTTTGGAACGCTATTCCAATGGTTCTATATTCGATCCGCGGCTTGGTCATTTTACACAATGTTGGTTCTACACTTAGTTAGCAAGTGATAATTCCCGTAATACATATTCAGCCATTTTGAAAATGATTTTTTTCAAAGATTAAAATTTTAAATTTTAAATAAATTCCGTATTAAAAAAAAAGAAATAGGCAAACAATATGAAAAACCGCCCCCTACAGACAATAAAAAGAGTTAAAATTAGTTAAAAAGTAAAGTTGAGGGCGAGATCGTACTGAAAATGTAATTTAGCACCTTGGTAACGCTAAATGGATACAAAACGAGAAAAAGCGCCTTCTGTAGGCAGAAAAAGGAGTTAAAAGATATGAAAAGCAAATGACATAAAAAGGGGAGGCGAGACCTTTCTGGGGATATATCACACCAACTTGCTAAAGAGCTATTCCATCTCAATTCAGTCAGACAGTACTGATATGCGTCAATTCACCATCACAGATTTTTTTCAAAAAAATTCGGTAGTTAGAACTAAGTGATTTATAAAATTTCCTAAAAGGATTTTTCCCTAAAAAATTTATTTCTCTGATTACAGCACTTTAAAGTTCATGAAAAAATTGGCAGTTTTCAGAAAAACTGAAAAACGCTTCTTTTTGAAATGAACACAATACCAAACATATTCAACATATTAAGTCAATTTACTTTTTTATAAACAGTTATTAAACTGAATTTTACTTTGGCATAGTTTTAAAAAATATAGTGACATTTTTACTTAATTAAAAAAAATTAGATTTTAAGTACAAAAAATATAATTTTTAGTGAATTTAAGATTTTTTTTCAGAATGAAAAAAAATATTTTAAAGCTAAACATTAATGGCAATCCAAAGACCTTTAATGGGAGTTTTACAGCAAATTTTATTTTAACTCTAAGGTGCTTACAACTTTTGTAATTCAATTTTAAATTATGCAAAATTTTGTAAAATCACTACTTTTGAAATGCAATTTCTCAAAAACACCATTTTTTAAAAATCTGATAATATGCTCAATTCATACCTTATTAGTCTCTAATAAATACCTTACAAGCAAATCGTGTGTTTTTGCTTAGAAAATTTTATATGATTTTTTGAAAATAACATGTTGTGTGTATTTTTCAACAGACCACAAAGTCAAGCTCTTCCTTATTTAACCGAACTTGTAATGTAATTAATATTTCAAACTAAAAAATACATCACTAGTACATAATTATTACTGTTAAATTATAGCTAATCATTTGCTTAAATTTAAAATTGCGTAAAATACAGCCAATAATAAAATTAGTATTGATCATATGTCATTTCATTCCATACTCATAAATGTGTTAAATCCATCTACAGTGTGTAAAATATTTTGTTATATAGTATGGATATAATATATTAATGTGCAAATATATACATAACAGAAGAATTAGGTAGTGAAGGTTTCTTAAATTAACTTCAACTACTTATCGTTGAAGGTATGAAGTCGCTCAGATTGTCCTATTGTAACTGGTTTTTCTGTTTCTAGAAGCACATTTTCCAATGGTAATGCACATTCATATTTTTTCTTTCCAGATTCTTTTGGCCACTGGAATGCTTTATCTATGGACCATGTTGGGTACATGAATGATACAACTTTAATGTCATTTAGTTCTTGTGATTGATATACTATTGATTTGTCCTATCCACCAATTATTTTCATAAATGCATCCAATGAAATCACCGATTTGGAAACTATGTATTGAATATTGTCTTTTCATTTGGCTGAAGGTTTCAACTTTTGTCAATTCATTTTTACTTGCTCGTTCCATATAATTTTCATTATTTACAATCACCCTATAATGTTTATATCTAATACCAACAATAGATTTTGCATTAGCATATTCTTTCACATTATTAGTTCTATAGGATTGAATAATATTTCTGTCTCGATGGACTAGAATGTTATTTTTTAGTAAAGATAGTTCAGCAACAAATGAGACAGAATTTTGGATAGCTTTTATTGGCTCCTTTTGGAGATTAAATTTTGTTGCATAGTGCTTGTCACAGTCCCCAATAACATCACATGCACTTTTAATATGGCCAGTACCTGAAAATATCCTCTACTTCAGTACAATTTTATTTTTGTGCAATTCATAAAACTGATACTTGTTTTTAAAATGTGCTTCAGCTCCATCTGATATATACACAGGTGATTCCAGTGTTTGTAATTGGTACAACTTTTTTTACTTTTTCTATGTCACAAACAGCATGAGCTGTATCATGAGTTAATCATCAGAAACTATGATAAAACTCTTTATTTCTTCTCTAAAGTATGCTGTGCAGGTAAGTAACGATATCTGAGTATTCTGCCAGTGGTAGCTTTGTACTTCATTTGGCAGTGTTAGTGAGTAATTTTCAGCAAAGTCAAAATGCATCACAAGCGCAGATTTTTTTTTAAGGGGTTTGGCTTATTTAATTTTATGAATAGGAATTTTTGAAGATTAGCTTATATTTATCTGCCTTAATAATGTGCATATTATTATTTTTTCATTAAAAAATAACATTATAAATACAGAGAAATAAGAAAAAGTTTGATCTTCTGGTTTTCTGAGGAAAAAAAAAAAAAACTAATTGGAAAAAACCTAAACTTGAAAAAAAAATCTAATTCAGTTGTAATGTATGTATTTGCATTTTAATATATTATATCCATACTATATAACAAAATATTTAACACACTGTAGATGAATTTAGCACATTTATGAGTATGGAATGAAATAACATATGATCAATACTAATTTTATTATTAACTGTATTTTACGCAATTTTAAATTTAAGCAAATGATTAGCTATAATTTAACAGTAATAATTATGTACCAGTGATGCATTTTTTAGTTTGAAATATTAATTACATTACAAGTTCGGTTAAATAAGGAAGAGCTTGACTTTGTGGTCTGTTGAAAAATACACACAACATGTTATTTTCAAAAAATCATATAAAATTTTCTAAGCAAAAACACACGATTTGCTTGTAAGGTATTTATAAGAGACTAATAAGGTATGAATTGAGCATATTATCAGATTTTTAAAAAATGGTGTTTTTGAGAAATTGCATTTCAAAAGTAGTGATTTTACGACATTTTGCATAATTTAAAACTGAATTACAATAGTTGTGAGCACCTTAGAATTAAAATAAAATTTGCTGTAAAACTCCCATTAAAGGTCTTTGGATTGCCATCAATGTTTAGCTTTAAAATATTTTTTTCATTCTAAAAAAAAATCTTAAATTCACTAATAATTACATTTTTTGTACTTAAAATCTAATTTTTTAAATTAAGTAAAAATGTCACTATATTTTTTAAAACTATGCCAAAGTAAAATTCAGTTTAATAACTGTTTATAAAAAATAAATTGACTTAATATGTTGAATATGTTTGGTATTGTGTTCATTTCAAAATGAAGCGTTTTTCAGTTTTTCTGAAAACTGCCAATTTTATCATGAACTTTAAAGTGCTGTAATCAGAGAAATAAATTTTTTAGGGAAAAATCCTTTTAGGAAATTTTATAAATCACTTAGTTCTAACTACTGAATTTTTTTGAAAAAAATCTGTGATGGTGATTTGACATGCCCTGCCTGAGCTGAGATGGAATTGCTCTAAAGTGAAACCAAGAAATAGTGGTAACATGAACTCTATAGTCACTAAAATGAATTAATTTAAAAAAAGACACAGGAAATGGGGAGTTGAGAATGAACCTTTCCAACAATATACGTCAACCTCCAAGTGAAATTTCTTTAGATTAGCCCTCTGGCCCCCTAACCCCTCCCTAATCGATCTAGCTAAGGCAAAATGGATAGCACCATTTGAATTCTTGTCCCCAAATTAGTTGGAACAAGGAAGGCGAGCCTTAGATCATAATATTCAGAGTAGAAAATCACTTTGAAAGTTCTGGTGCAAAAATAGAAAAAATCACATAAAGGGTTAAGATAATGAAAGTGAAGCTAACAGGGGATATTATATAATAACTAAATGATGTTGGATTGATCGCTCGAAAGTGGTACCATAATGGTTAAAATTCGATATGTGAGAAATGGTACTTAAATTGTATTATGTATCATAAAGGGTTAAATAAAAAAGCTCCTGCACCAAACAAACCCCTATGAGTTTAGTCAAACAAGATCTTTTTCAGAAAATACTTATAAAGAAATCCTATAAAAACAGAAGAGACTGACTTTGTCTATAAAAACATGCAACTTTTGCTTTTATGCGATAAATAAAGAGTTAAGATATAAACATGGCAACTAAATATTGGTGTCAGATAATAATATCCCACAGCAAAAAGTACTAATGATGCATCTGGACACTTAAATGAAATATATAAAAACATTTTTCTGATGATCGAAACTTGGCTTACATAATAACAGAGTCATATATTACGTACGCTATGGATTAAATATTAATATTCCTGAACCAATCATATATATATATAAATGCGGACATTATAAAAATGCCTCATATCTCTTTTTCGATCAAAAACAATAACAATTTTCCAAATGGTTAAAATAAAAATAGATAAACAAGTAAAAAATAAATAACTAAATACATTTTGATTTACCAAAGCGTCACCGAGAAAGAAATGAAAATAGACATTCGACTAAAAACTGTATCGAACTGTAATAAAAGTGGAAAGAAAAAAAAAGAACCAAAAATATTTATGTTTTAAAAAATAACAGGGATTTTAAAAAAGTTATTTTTTAATTAAATTTTAGCAAAATAGATTGTTTTACGAGATTTTAATTTTTTTAAAAATTTTTTTGTATTAAGTATTGTGCCATCAATATATTACAGAATTATTCAAAATTGATGGTATGGTTTTAAAGGTACTGTGCCCCCTTAAGCCCGTAAAGGTAATAACGAAATCTTTAAAGGCAGTTTTTTGAAATGTATATATTATTTAATTTACACATTTTGGAAATTACTCAACTGATTTAAATAAAATTTTGTACACTCATTCGCTCCCTTTCTATTTCGTCTTTATTATAGAGAAGATTTTTTGTAGAAAAAGTTTTTTTTCTATAATGAAAATTTTCTTGAAATTTACATTACTAAATTGAAATATCCGAATCCTTTATTAATATGAAAATATTAAAAGAAAGCTTTGTCAAAAGCTAGTTTATATGTAGCACTTTTAAATGTCTTTATTTTATTTTATTTTCATTTTTCTTATTTCATTACGGATAATACTCGATTGAGATGCAGTCGGACCCCGATTTAACGAATTCTTCGGGACCGTAAACATTATTCGTTCAATCGGGGCTATTCGTAATATCGAGGTTGAAAGTGAAAAATAAATAAATGTATCTGCACTCACCTTATAGAAAAGCTGTAATAAGTTACGACACAAAAATATCCATAATTAGAAAATGTGTATTTTTTATTCAGCAGCTAAAATAAACAGGGAACAATTCACTTTAATTAATTTTAAATTTTAATAACTGTGTAATAGATGTTTGAGAATTTCTATGATACCTGACTGGAAAAAGTTCCTTTTCGACTTTATGCAGAGAAGAAAATATTTCATTTTTGCCCTGCTGCACAGGGGCGTGCAAAGAGAAAACTGTGCCCGGGGCAAAGTTTTAGTTTTACGCCCCCCTTCCCAGTTTTTTCTTGTAACAGGCCAAAAATGACGTTGGTAGTATGAATTTGGCGCCCCCTAAATTTCCGCACCCCGGGCGACCGCCTCCTTTGATTCCCCCCCCCCCCCCTCTTTCGCACGGCGTTGCTGCTGCACGAGGTATGTTTTCACAGTTTCCAAATCATGTAAAACATGAGAAAAAGTAATAGTTTTAATGGGAATTTTATAGTCGATTTCTGCATCAGTATCGCTATTTATTATTTCCTACAAAATAACTATTTCATTAGCTTCAGTTGCACAAGTAGACAGTCCGTCATGACGTGTGACATAATTGTTAAAGTCTATCTCACGAGCGATATCTTTCCATGTAACTTCTGATGAGCCGATATCTTCATCATTTTTTACTAGTGTGCCTGAAAATTCTGCTTTCTGAAAGCATTTTAGGTAGATTTCGTATGAAATACTACCTATTGCAGTTGCTCCTATGTTGGAATTTCAGAAAATTTTTTGCAGATCTACACCGATCATGACACATAGATTCCAAAACTACCATCATACAGAATATATTTTTTAAAAAATGCTGTCAAAGGGGCATTTTGAACAGAATTTCCCGAAGTGATCGTGATTAAAAAATTGGAGAAGTATTCTAATAACAAATTGCTTATTTTCTGACTCATTTTTAAATCCGCTTTTGCTCTCATACGCATCCAATTGACAGGTTCTATTATTTAGAAAGTGTATAATGTGCCTTATTGGTCAGTTTTTTGATAAATGCAAAGAATGTATTAAAAAAAAAAACTGCTGTCAAAGCTTCATTTTGAACAGGAATTTCCCGAAGCGAATGCAATTGAAGAATTGAGGATGTATTCAAATAACAAATTGCTTATTTTCTGACTCATTTTTAAATTCAGTTTTGCTCTCAAACGCATTCAGTTGACAGTTTCTCTAGTTTAGGAACTACATAATGCATCGTTTTGGCTCATTTTTTTCATTTAGTCAGAATATAATATATAAAATACTGTCAAAGTAGGCATTTTGAGCCAAATGTCACTTAAGACTATTCTGATAAAACCAACTCTTACAGAAAAATAAAATTAAATCTTCTTTAAAAGCGGACAAATTAAATTGTTAAACTGGGTTTATCCCTAATCCTATTTTATTTTTTGTTGTTGAAATGAGCACTTAACGAAATCTACCTCCGCCTATAAGCCAAGCCGACAAGGATTTTTTCAATCGTATTTTTAGAAAGTTGATCCCAAGGTTCTCTCACAAAATATAGAATACGCAAAACATTCACTTTGTATTCTTTCCACCGCATTTTCGTCCAACGATACTATTATTTTTTATCATAAGCAAATTTCTGTAATTAACCTCCCAATATATCATATATATATATATATATATATATATATTTGACTCAAAATAACAAAAAAATTTCTTTGGCTGTTGAAAAAAATCGTTAAATCGGGGTTTATTATCCGTTAAATAGGGGTTTTTACCTTCATTTTAGTCGGGGGAAATGGAAAATTCGTTAAATAGGGGTCCGATTGTATCGTATCTTATGTGACTTTTTCATGAAGCTACTTGTCCAGTCGCTGCTACATTTATTTTCTTAAAACCATGACGAATTTTTTTATTTCTTCCTTTTTCCCTCTTTTCAAATATAAGTAAAACTACTAAAGAAAAAACATTAATGATTATTCTTTGTTAAGTTTTTCATTTATCATCTAAAAATTTAAATTAAATTTATAAAAATAGCTAAAAAGATAGAATAAAATATTTTTGATAAGTCTAATTAGAAATTCCTCCTTATTAGATTAAAAAATAAATTGGTTTCTTACAATTAATATATATATACATTTAAATGTGATTTATTTTGAAGAATTTTATTGGTGTAATTTTCATTTTTCGATTTCAAATCTACAATGTCTCACAAAAGTGATGGGACACTTGTGCTTTATAAAAAGAAACTGCAATAAAATAAATAAACAAACATGTGCAAAAATTTTTTGGGTGTGTTTCATATTTAAAGTTAATAACAATTTTTACATAAAATACATTTTGTTAAAATATTAAAATATTAATTTAGTAAAAATACAATTGTTCAGAACGAAGAAAAAACGGCTCACACAAGTGATGGGACACTTACTTTTCCATCAAATATTTATCCAAAAATTTTACCTTTTAAAAAGTTTTAATATTTTGTTGGATTTCCTTTTACTTTTAAAACATGATTTAATCTTTTTGGGATGGATT
This sequence comes from Maratus speculifer, assembly GCA_964019185.1. NCBI lineage: Eukaryota > Metazoa > Arthropoda > Arachnida > Araneae > Salticidae > Maratus > Maratus speculifer. The sequence goes on from OZ025290.1 coordinate 42,578,160, forward strand.
CGACTAATTTTTTTGTGATTTCTGGAGTGATTTTACCCCATTCTTCTTGAAGCACCCATTTTAGTTGTTGTTTTGAAGAAATGGTGTGTTTGCGAATTCTTGATTCCAATTCTTGCCAAATATTCTCTATGGGATTTAAGTCTGGAGATTGTGGTGGTGTTTTTATTATTTCAGGACAGTTATATAGCAGCCAGAGTCTAACGTTCAGAGCAGTGTGCTTGGGGTCATTGTCCTGGTTGAATTTAAAATCGTTATGAAGGTTCAATTTTCGTGCTGAAGATTTCAAATTTTGCTTTAAAATATCAATATACTTGTACTGATCCATTATACTGTCAATAAAAACAAGATTACCAACTCCAGCGGACGACATACATCCCCATACCATAACTCCTCCTCCACCATGTTTTACTATTGGTACCAAGTTCTGTTTGCGAAATTCTTCCCTGGGTTTTCTCCACACCAAGATTCTACCGTCAGAACCAAATACATTAAATTTACTCTCATCAGCAAATATAACCTTATTCCAGTAATCAGAATTCTTATTTATGTTGGATTTTGCGAAAGCTAGTCTCAGTTTTGTATTCTTTTCACTTACGAAGAATTTTTTCCTGGCTACTCTACCGTGATATCCAGCAGATCGAATTACCCTTCTAATAGTCTCAGGATTAACAATTATTCCATATAATGCTTGTAAATCAGCAGCAACTTTGAAGCACTATTTCTTGGATTTTTTTTAATATTTCGAACGATAATTCGCTTTATTCCATTGGATAGCTTTGATGGTCGGCCAGGTCTTCTTTTATCCTGAATCATATGATTCTTTTTATATCGTTTAATGATATTGAAAACTGTTGAACGACTCGAGTTAACTGTTTCAGCAGTTTTTCTAATAGATTTTCCACGTTCAATATGCAAATTAATAACTAATTTTCGAATTTCAGGCGAAGTTTCTTTTCGTTTAGCATTCATGGCTACACAGAGCTAAAAAACACAAAAATTCCAAAACAAACTGGAGAGAAATACTGCAGACGATTTTATAAATTATTGCCAATTGCTTTTAAGTAAAAATAAAACCCCAAAAAATATTTTTATTGCTTATTTCAGACGATTTTTGTTGCATATATAATGGTGTCCCATCACTTATGTGAGCTATTTTTTGCTCCGTTCTAAACATTTGTATTTTTATTAAATTAATATTTTAATATTTTGACAAAATGTATGTTATGTAATAATCTTTACTAAATTTAAGTATGAAACACACCCACAAAAAATTTGTACATGTTTTTTTTTAATTTATTTGATTAGTTTCCTTTTGTAAAGCACAAGTGTCCCATCACTTATGTGAGACACAGTATTTTATAACGTCTTCTTTATTTTACTAAGGTAATATTTTTTAATTCTTTGTAATTTATAATATTTTAGGTATTTAAATTTGGTTAAAAAATATGTATAATCCGTGTAAAAATCCATAAAAATAATTTTCAAAATGTATACGTAAATAAAAAAAAATTTCTAATCTATCTTTCGGAGAATTATTTTTTCAACTTCGAAAACGATAACGTCTAGTCACGGAAAAATGGATAAAGTTACAAATCCATTTTCGTTTCTTTTTATACCTCACTGAATGCTCACTTCCCAAAAGGAAGGGAAGCGAGTCGATTGCATCTTTCAGTAATGGAATTTTGAAACAGAAGTGAAGCAAACGACAAAACTATTACATAATACATAACAGATACCATTCCAGATTCTTATTTCAAATGGCAGACGATATATTTGCACAATAAGCTTTCGGTGTAAAAAACTTGTAACTATGTATAAAATATTTTCATTGCTAAATAAAAAATCGTTGAAGCAAAAAATCTCTTGTAATTATGACCATATTTTGTAAGCAAAACTACACAGTTAAGAAAAGGAAAGCATAAACAATTTCATAAAGTATTCATGAAATTGCTGATTATAAATAGCTTTAATGTTTTACACGTTACGGTTAAATGTTTACGGTTAAAAAAGCAAATAAATAAATTTCTGCTTCTTTTAAAGCTTGTTGATTGAATGATGACGGATGATATTTTTATGCAAATTCCAATGTAGACATAAACGTAATGTATTTCTTGGTAATATAACTTATACATTGGGAAACATTCTGGAAATAAGTTAAAAGCTGTCATAAAAATGCTTTCCAATTAAATGTAATTTATTGTTTTAGCAGTGTTCAAGTATTTCTTCAATACTTTTTAGGCAGAATTTTTTCTCAGGGGCTGTACATGTATAATGTTACAAATGTTTTGAAAATTTTCGACTCTTTTACCCGTTTATTACAGTGTCTCACAAAAGTGATGGGACACTTGTGCTTTTTAAAAAGAAACTGCAATAAAATAAATAAACAAACATGTGCAAAAATGTTTTGGGTGTGTTTCATATTTAAAGTTAGTAACAATTATTACATAACATACATTTTGTCAAAATATTAAAATATTAATTTAGTAAAAATACAATTGTTCAGAACGGAGCAAAAAATGGCTCACATAAGTGATGGGACACTTACTTTTCCATCAAATATTTATCCAAAAATTTTATTTTTTAAAAAGTTTTAATATTTTGTTGGATTTCCTTTTACTTTTAAAACATGATTTAATCTTTTTGGGATGAATTCGACTAGTTTTTTTGTGATTTCTGGAGTGATTTTACCCCATTCTTTTTGAAGTACCGATTTTAGTTGTTGTTTTGAAGAAATGGTGTGTTTGCGAATTCTTTATTCCAATTCTTGCCAAATATTCTCTATGGGATTTAAGTCTGGAGATTGTGGTGGTATTTTTATTATTTCAGGACAGTTATATAGCAGCCAGAGTCTAACGTTCAGAGCAGTGTGCTTGGGGTCATTCTCCTGGTAGAATTTAAAATCGTTATGAAGGTTCAATTTTCGTGCTGAAGATTTCAAATTTTGCTTTAAAATATCAATATACTTGTACTGATCCATTATACTGTCATTAGAAACAAGATTACCAACTCCAGCGGACGACATACACCCCCATACCATAACTCCTCCTCCACCATATTTTACTGTTGGTACCAAGTTCTGTTTGCGAAATTCTTCCCTGGGTTTTCTCTACACCAAGATTCTTTCCGTCAGAACCAAATATATTAAATTTACTCTCATCAGCAAATATAACTTTATTCCAGTTATCGGAATTCTTATTTATGTCGGATTTTGCGAAAGCTAGTCTGAGTTTTCTATTCTTTTCACTTACGAAGAATTTTTTCCTGGCTACTCTACCGTGATATCCAGCAGATCGAATTACCCTTCTAATAGTCTCAGGATTAACAATTATTCCATATAATGCTTGTAAATCAGCAGCAACTTTTGAAGCACTATTTCTTGAATTTTTTTTAATATTTCGAACGATAATTCGCTTTATTCCATTGGATGGCTTTGATGGTCGGCCAGGTCTTCTTTTATCCTGAATCATATTATTCTTTTTATATCGTTTAATGGTATTGAAAACTGTTGAACGACTCAAGTTAACTGTTTCAGCAGTTTTTCTAATAGATTTTCCACGTTCAATATGCAAATTAATAACTAATTTTCGAATTTCAGGCGAAGTTTCTTTTCGTTTAGCATTCATGGCTACACAGAGCTAAAAAACACAAAAATTCCAAAACAAACTGGAGAAAAATACTGCAGACGATTTTATAAATTATTGCCAATTGCTTTTAAGTAAAAATAAAACCCCAAAAAATATTTTTATTGCTTATTTCAGACGATTTTTGTTGCATATATAATGGTGTCCCATCACTTATGTGAGCATTTTTTTGCTCCGTTCTAAACATTTGTATTTTTATTGAATTAATATTTTAATATTTTGACAAAATGTATGTTGTGTAATAATCTTTACTAAATTTAAGTATGAAACACACCCACAAAAAAATGTGTACATGTTTTTTTAATTTATTTGATTAGTTTCCTTTTGTAAAGCACAAGTGTCCCATCAATTATATGAGACACTGTATATCATCCGTTCTCATTCCTCGCCCCCCCCCTAATGTTATCGTTATAATTTATATATATATATATTTAAATGCTTTTAATGATATACATTCGTTACTCGTATATTTTATTGATTTAAAGGAAGATAAGTAAATAAAATATCATTATTTAACATGAAATTAGAATAAATTGAATGAAATATCATTATTTATAACATGAATAGGAATGCCGAGCGCTCAAATATTTCATATTTTGGAATAAAATGATTTTATAACTATTTAAGGTTATAATAATGGTTGTAGTAAATAAGGTTGGTAACCCCTCCCCCCACTTTTACACACACACCCTTCCTACAAATGTCTTACGATAAATGTTTCTGGTAGGGTATATATCTCGGATCATTTAATATGGCAACTATAGCTTCAGTAATCTATGATTTAAATAGTCATAAAAGAATAAGAAATATTATAGTTGTACTTCAAAAAGTATGGAAAATGCAAAGAAAGAGGAGGAATAATAAAAAATTCTATGGCGTATCCCATTTTTTTTTTAAATTCACAAAACTTAAAATAGAAAAAATAAAGAATGATGGTGAGGTCAGTTGGAAAAATGTATTGCTAACTAAAATAAAGGTGCAAAAATGTGTTCTGACCCTGTCTTTATACATGTACAAATCGCACGTGTCTTTAAGGGATAATATCTCGGTTAATTACAGATAATATTTTTCGAAAATCATTATCAAGAATGCTTTTATACTTCTGCTACGGGTTACCCCCAACGCTGCTCAACACTCTTTCTGAATTCCGGCAAATTGAAATTTGTGTGTAACGGAAATATGCCTTTTTCTCACGAACTATGTGACCTAGGGTAATCACTATAGTTTTCCTGCAATGTTTAAATTAACGTCTACTATCTTTAATTTTTTCATAGCTTTCGTTTTAATAGATTCGATAAGAGATGGGGGTAAGGGGATATAATATATTGCATTTTCTACGATTTCTCTGATAATATCATACCTTAAAATTATAATTTTCATTATCAGCAAAAGGGTAAAAATCGCTACAAAAAAAAAATATATATATATATATATTTGATTGAATGAAGTCAAAGCGCCAAATGAAAAACTGCACAACTTTCGAAAGAGAAATATCAACTGCCAGCTCGAGCTAAACAATTTGGCAAAACCTCAAAAGTATGCAAAATTCCATATATAGAAGTTATCGTGTTCAAAAATATGTGATATATATATATATATATATATATATATATATATATATATATATATATATATATATATATATATATATATATATATATATATATATATATATATATATATATATGTATGTATGTATGTATGTATGTATCTATGTATAGACAGATAGATAGATAGATAGATGGATTGATGGGTAGATAGATATAGATAGATAGATACATAAACATTTTTACTGATGCTAGTTTTCGGGGGGTTCATGATCGTTAAAGATTTGCAAAAAATTTTCAGAAATTCCAACATAGGAGCGATCGCAATAGGTAGTATTTCATACGAAAATCCTAAAAGAAGATGATCCCTAGATGACTACCTAAAAGAAATCAATATTAATAACGTAATTACATTAATAATTAGTTGTATAATCAGTAAGATATCGCCTTCCGCTTTCATATCATTCTCATTTCCTGATACAATTGCGTCAGTTCACTTTTTTTCCTGATCACATGTACTATTTCGTGATGATTTGGGTTTTTTTCTAGAATTGGTTATTGGGCTGCGTTATGTGTGATAAATTTCGTTTTTCTTTTTATAATTGCTGAAAGAAGCTTTTATATTTTATATTTCCTAAAACTTCACCAAGCTCCTAAATAGTTTAGAAAACTTTTGCAAAATATGAAAACTCAAAAATAAAAAAAAGCATGTATATTGATATTTAGAAACTTTTACGTTGATAAATTTATTTAGAGAAAAGATCTCAGCCATAATTACAGCATTTTTTTAAGTTATGCTAATTTCTGTACAAATTTATGAAATTCCTTAAAATTCTCCAAAAAAATGTTTAATTTTTAACATTACAATTCATAATAATAATAAAAATATCTTTCAATTTACAATTGTAATGCTATCATACATAAATTTTTAAAGAGTTTGTTTTAAGTCATAAATGAGATATGAACTGTAGAGCGACGGTCGTTACATTAGTACCTAGAGGACCCCTAAATTTATAATTTTAGATCGTGCTGACCATTAATATTATTTTTAGGTAGATTTTGTAAGAAATATACTTCCCTTTTAGTACATTTTCCTCTTTGTTAGTATTTCTGAACATTTTTTGCAGATCTGCGCCGATCATGATCCCTAGAACCCAAAATCACTTTAAAACTATATATATTTATAGGTATATGTATAAATCTATCTATCTCTATCACTTTTTTATGTATAGGATGATTTCTAAAATTCTGCACAAATGTTTTCCAAACTGGTACTTAAAATCAAGGAGTAGAGAATCTCGGTCAAATTCATTAATGGGCAATATCGGAACAAGGAGGTATAAATAAGGAGGGTTTTGTAAAAACAGAAGAACTCATAACTTCTTGATTATAATGCATATCAAATTCAGTTTAAAACTATTATTACTCCTAAGAAAAAGATAAAAAAATTATGTATGACAGATTTTTGATAATATTAAAAGTGGGCTCTGAAAGCAAAAGAAAAAAAAAAGGGATTTCAAGAAGAAAAGAAATCATAATTTCCCCAATTCTTTAGATATGAAATCCAAATAAATGTATTATAAATCTCCTTAATATTATCTACAAATATACTGACATTGTTTTAACAGGACCAACTCTTACAGCAAAGAAAAATTAAAAACGAAAAAAGTGTGTGTGTGTGTGGTTGGGGAGGGGGGGGGGGTTGTTTTGAACACGGCAACTATAATACCGGCTTGTGTAGCTGTCACTATTTACGTCGATGTTCGCTTCGGAGCGAACTGTGATAGAATGTACATAAGCATTACATTACGAGCTAATAACAAACTATAATTATAACATAACAGCGTAAAATGCAGATGAATAGTGTGGACGTGTTTATTTTAAAGTCACTTTTGACTTACAAAAAAATTTTTATGTATAAGAATTTCAGCTTAAATATGAATAAAGTACTTAAAGAAGAATTTTTATTTTTAAGTTATTGCATAGCTTTTATCGCGGGCTTTGAGCGCGGCGACCGAATCCAAAATTTCCGTAACGAGAAAAATCCTAACACATCCATAACGAAAAAAACCTAACACTCGGCTAACGTCGTTTCAGCTCGGCAGACTTCGGCATGGTATCCTTCGGTAGACTTCGGCAGACACTGACGCGGTATTTTTCAGATATTTAGAGGATATCAAGTCTCAAACTTATATTTCTTATTTCAGTTACTATAAATCTATAGTTTCAATAATAAAAATTCCTGACAGAATGTGTATAGAAAAGAATCGTCTTAAGATAAAATAAGGTAGGATAATGTAGCTTTTGGTGATTGGAGACCTGCCCAATGGTGAGGATCAAAAAATTTAAAACGCTTATAACTCGCGATCTAATTTTCATAGCGCGGCCAAATTTTGTTTGGTAATTTATTATGAGACAGTGTTAATTTTTGGTGACAGGAGACCCCCCACGGTGAGGGTCGAAAAAGTTAAATTGCTTATAACTCGCAATCTAATTTTCGTAGCGCGGCCAAATTTTTTTTGGTAATATATTATGAGACAGTGTTAATTTTTGGTGGCAGGAGACCCCCCCACGGTGAGAGTCGAAAAATTTAAATTGCTTATAACTCGCGATCTAATTTTCGTAGCGCGGCCAAATTTTGTTTGGTAATTTATTATGAGACAGTGTTAATTTTTGGTGACAGGAGACCCCCCACGGTGAGGGTCGAAGAAGTTAAAATGCTTATAACTAGCGGTCTAATTTTCGTAGCTCGGCCAAATTTTGTTTGGTAATTTATTATGAGACAGTGTTACTTTTAGTGACAGGTGACCCCCCACGTTGAGGGTCGAAAAATTTAAAATGCTTATAACTCGCGATCTAATTTTCGTATTGCGGCCAAATTTTGGTTGGTAATTTATTATGAGAGAGTGTTAATTTTTGGTGGCAGGAGACCCCCCCCCCCCCCACGGTGAGGGTCGAAAAATTTAAAATGCTTATAACTCGCGATCTAATTTTCGTAGTGCGGCCAAATTTTGTTTGGTAATTTATTATGAGACAGTGTTACTTTTGGTGACAGGAGATCCCCCATGGTGAGGGTCAAAAAATTTAAAATACTTATAACTCGCGATCTAATTTTCGTAGCGCGGCCAAATTTTATTTGGTAATTTATTATGAGACAGTGTCACTTTTGGTGACAGGTGACCCCCATATTGAGGGTCGAAAAATTTAAAATGCTTATAACTAGCGATCTAATTTTCGTATTGCGGCCAAATTTTGGTTGGTAATTTATTATGAAACAGTGTTAATTTTCGGTGACAGGAGACTCCCCTCCCCCACGGTGAGGGTCGAAAAAGTTAAAATGTTTATAAGTCGCGATCTAATTTTCGTAGTGCGGCCAAATTTTGTTTGGTAATTTATTATGAGACAGTGTTACTTTTGGTGACAGGAGATCCCCCATGGTGAGGGTCGAAAAATTTAAAATTCTTATAACTCGCGATCTAATTTTCGTAGCGCAGCCATATTTTGTTTGTTAATTTATTATGAGACAATTTAAATTTTTGGTGACAGGAGACCCTCCCCCCCACGGTGAGGGTCGAAAAATTTAAAATGCTTATAACTCGCAATCTAATTTTCGTATCGCGGCCAAATTTTGTTTGGTAATTTATTATGAGAGAGTGTTAGTTTTTGGTGACACGAGACCCCCACGGTGAGGTTCGGAAAATTTAAAATGCTTATAACTCGCGATCTAATTTTCGTAGCCCGGCCAAATTTTGTTTGGTAATTTATTAAGGTATTGCATAGCTTTTATCGCGGGCTTTGAGCGCGGCGAAAGAATCTAGAAATTCCGTAACGAGAAAAAAAAAATCTATCACTCCGGTTAACGTCGCTTCAGTTTGGTAGACTTCGGCACGGTATCCTTCGGTAGACTTCGGCAGACAATGACGTGGTATTTTTCAGATATTTTGAGACTATCAAGTCTCAAACTTATGTTTTTTATTTCAGCTACCATAAACGTATAGTTCCAATGATAAAAATTCCTGATTAACCTACATGTATTGTAAGATGATAAAAATATTTTAAACGATATTAACTTCTCATTTATTCAATAAAAGAAAAAAAAAATGTTTGTCATCGGTCATCACGCTCAAAATATGTAACTTGAATTAATATCAAAGAAAAAAAAAACTGCATAAATAAATAATTATAATTGCATACGTTTATAAATAATGCTATGCAATAGCTTTACCGCGGCAGTCTCCGAGTGCCACATGTATTTTTTTTTTTTTTTTTCTAATGAATGAAATACCATTGCCTTAAAATACAAAAATAATTTTATATGAGGTAAATCTGAAATCACACGATGGAATTTATAATGTAGTATTCAAGAAAACACTATTCAAAAGTTATTGTAACGTATTTCCTTAAAAAATCATTGATTTTTAAAACTGTCTTTTTATCACTTTGAAAATGTCTTAGTAATTAATTAGTTTGAATAAAAAATAATCAATATATTTTATAATGAAATAACCATAAAAAATAAATATTTTTCTCAATAATCAATATTTAAAATATTCTGACATATTCGGTTAAAAAGTAACAATGGTTGCCATTTCTAATTCCACAGATCATAGTAATGAATTTAAATCAGCAAATATTTAATACATTTGATAATGAAATAATCAGCAAAAATAAATAATTTTTACAATACAAAATATTCAAAATAGTTCGATAAACTCAGTTTAAGTAATAATAGTAATTAGCTTTTCTTATTCCAAAGATCCTAATAATGAATTTAATTAAAAAAATATTTCTAATACATTTAATAATGAAATAATCATAAAAAATAAGTAATTTCTTTAGTAATAAATATTCAAAATATTTTGATACACTCAATTAAAAAGAAAGAAAGAAAAGAAAAGAATTTTTATGTCCAATTCTAAATATCTTAGCAATGAATTTAAATCAGCAAATTTTTAATACATTTTATAAAGAAATAATCAGCAAAAGTAAATAATTTCTCCAAAAATAAATATGCAAAAAACTGATACCTAGGTTAAAAAACTGTAATGTTTTTCATCCAGAAATGAATATATTCTCCAATATAATCAATGTTCAAAAGAGTTAATTCATATAGTTATTTAATTTATTCTGTATAAATTTAAAATATATATTACATGATTTTTTTAATGTAAAGAAATAGTTACACAAAATAAAAGTAAAATATTTAACTTACTTTACAGCATCCCATTTCACATACTTTTGATACAAAAATAATTAATTTTATTTATAGAGAATGTATATAAGTAAGTAAAATTTACTTTTTTATTTTATTTTTTTATTTTTCTCAATTCTTTACATTCTGTTGCATTATGCGTTTAAGCAGTGGTATTTTTTGTCATTATAGTTCTTTCATTTATACGTTTCACATAATTATTTGTAAATATGTTGGCAAAAGTTTTAACAACACACATAATCATAATTTCAAAAGGACAATTACATTGTGGGCATGTTTCATTAATGAAATAGAGTTCGTGTTTTTTAAGATACAATTCAGAAATTTTCGTAAGTAAAGCGTGTTGCTTTCCACTATAATATAGGAACTGTTCTTCATATTCACTTATCAATTTTTTAAAAAATACATAAATTTCAGATATTGTTATTATGACATGTTCTGTAAGATATTTCAATTCACCACGATTTAGTTCTTCAATGTATGCATACATACCATAGATTAGAGAACTGTCACTAATTTCGATTAGCAATTTTCTTTCTGTCACACAGAAATCCAGATACGCTTTGCAGTTTGCTTTGATGTTTTTTACGCAATAACTACCAATGTATGTTAATACTGTATGATCAGCTTCTGAACGTTAATTAGATCAATTTGATCAGATATTAAAGATGAAAAGGGCAACTTCCTATATCTTCATCATCTAATTTTTTTTTTTTTTTGTGTCATTACTCATCTCACCTAAAAATTCTTTTTAAATAATAGTACCATGTAGTTTTGATTGTAGCTGGAGGATTGATTTTATTCGCAATTTTCTTTCTGATTCGAGTACTTGCTGAACAGAGACATGATAGTTACTACCAGAAATTTGACGGTATTGTGAAAATCTGTATAAAACCATAGCACAAAAACATAGAACAGTAAACATTCGCTAGAAAAATCACTCGTGGCACGCGGTCTTTCGTTTTGAATTTCCTGCCTAGCGTCTATGCGCAGATAGTGTGTTTTTTTCTCTTCACTGCTCCGACGGAAAAAATCACGTGACAAATTTTCTCCCCACAGCACCAGAAGCCGATATTATAGTAAGCCATGGGTTGAAAAAGAAAAAAATTGTAACTTCGTCGATTCTCAAGATATCAAATCCATATTATAAATATTCTTAATATTATCTACAACTTTTATACTGACAAGTTTTTAATAGGACCAAATCTTATAGAGGGAAAATATAAGATAGTTTGTTGAAAGAAAAAAAAAATCACATTAGCATGATTCCAATAAAAATAATTCTTACAAAATAAGTAAATAAGTAAATAAATACAAATAAAAAAATAAATAATAAATAAATAAAGTAAATCCTTGTCAAAAGCGTCCAGACAAAATTGTCAAACAGAGTTTAAGAATTTATGTAAGTTATCTTTTCGTTTTGCTGTTTTATCAATATCTCATTATGTCTAATTTTAGTATTATTTTTATTTTCTGCTGATATTGTGTGGTTTTTACATCTTTTTTAACCATTAACTAATAAAGTTGTTATTATTATTAAAGTTATTAATTTGCAGTTTTGTCAATAATGTAAAATATTTATCATAAAACATTAGCACGAATCAAAATTTTAATAAAAATGTAATTGCAGACTGGAAAAGGTTAAAACTACAACCGTAACGTAATACTACGAAATTCACGACTCTATGAAAACAGCATGTATAACGCAAACTGAAACTAGTCGTTGGGGGAGGGGGGGGGGGACACTGTAGTACTTATCAATCATGAATATGCATAATGTAAAATATGAAAATAAAACATGTGTAAACTATTTATAAAATGCATTGCAATTCAAATATAAAAATTAAATGTATTTATATTTAAAAACATTTATATACAAAAAAAAAAAAAAAAAAAAAAAAAAAAGCCTTATAACTCCAAAAATAATAATTATATTAACTAAGAGTTTATTGCGTCGGATTGAGCGTCTCATATCCAATAAAATAGATCTTTGAATTGAAATTTGAATGAAATACAGGGTCATGAAATATCGAAGAATGTGGAAAATAGGATTACAAATACTTCAGCAAATAATTATCCGATCGACTTTGATCTTTATGCTAAATTTTATGTAATTTTATTGTCTTTTACATCCACTCTTTAAAATAACAAAATTCGAAAATTTTTATATACCTTTCATCCGAACGAATATTTCGAGAATCCGAAAGAAATAGTTCCGGATAATCGAGGTTACTGATATTCAATAGGCTTCTTCCCATTATTACATACTAAATACATACCAACTTTCAAGTCTCTATCTCAATTTGTTCGGGAGATAGAACGTTTACAGGCAGACAGACAAACACACAGGCAGACAGACAAACACACAGGCAGACAGGCACACAGACAGACAAACAAACAAATGGACAACATTTTTTTTTTTTCTTTCAAAAACTAAGATTTTTGGAATCTTTAGTATCTAAAACGTGTAAATCTGTAAAAAAATATTTTTTTAATTCTCAAAACGATTGCAAAACTTACTCAATACTACGCATGATGGATAAGTAAAAACGATCTGAAGTGCGTGTCGAGGGGATAGGGAGGAGAGAGGGAATGAGATAGGTAATCGGTTAGTACACGATTTATGTCAAGGAAAACGACGGGTTTGTATTTTTAAAGGGATGGCCATTGAGTGGAATATATAAACAAATTACTATTATTCATTGCCAGTATGGATTACGTTACGCGTCGCGAAGGAGTGGAACGAGTCAGCGACCGTGACAACACGAAGTAAAACGTCTTGAATTCTAATGGAGAAACGAAGACGAGAAAAATACGCTTCCGCGTTCTACGACATAGCGAAAAATATTATTGGCAGAATCGTGTTTGTCTGCCCATGCCTGACGCAATAAAATCACACAATTTCTCCTTAAGATTCTAAAATATTAAAGAATCAAATAGAAAGAAATTCGCAAATTAGGTAGTAGCAGGGCCGTAGCTAAGGGGATGCTACGGGCGGCTCAGCCCGCCTCCCACCTAAAAAATTTTGAACTCCCCCCCATCCGCCCTGGAAAAGATTCCAAGGTCACTAAATGAATTTACTATTCGGAAAATTCAAATGAAATTCTGTTCAAAAATCTAATTTAGTTTTGAAATCCTTTCACAGTTTTACAAAAACACTAAATTGTAACTAAAATAAGTGTTTCAACACTTGCTCATCCTATTTGAACGTATAAAGCTAACATGATGTTTAATATTCCACTAGTTATACACTCGAATTTTTCATCACCATATACTTTTTTCAGCATAAAACGAAGTTTTTACACAGTTTAATAAGAAACATAGTAACTACAGTATGAATTGCTCTAATTTATCTTTCTGCATCACAGAGAGAGAAAAAAAAATGATCCCCCCGTACCTTTTATTGAGCCTCCCCCCCCCATTATTCACTTCCAGCTACGGCCCTGGGTAGAATTTTTTTTTTAAGTGTCATTTTTTCCCTTCCTCTCCCCCCCCCCCCTCTAACTTCAACGTGGCTTAAAAATTATTACTTATATTTTATACAAATGAAAATTTTATGGCTCGACAAAATGAGTAAGCTTTATTATTATTTTTTTTTAATAAGAAAGTTCAAGATTCATTCAAAACTATGCCTTACACTTCACACGATGTTTCAAGAAAAAATTCTCATTTTTACTAAAGAAAAATAGTATAAAATGTTTTATTTAATCATTATATTTCACAGCTCACAGTTAGTCCGCGATTCTTGAATTTATATCTTACGAAATAATGAATTCAGAATGCATACAATACAGCTTGTCCCATACTGACTCCTGTGTACTTATTTTCTCAGCCAATACGCGCTCCTGATTTATTGATTGTAATTTATTAAGGTAACCGAACATCTTTAAAACGTAATTTTCAATCAAAATATTGATTTTTGATTTATGCAATAATATTGAAATCGACTCTTTTATCTGACAAATTCTGCTTAAAATGTGTTTGTGTCTTAATTATAACCAAAGTTACAGCCGTTTAAAGTTACAGCTATTACAGCTTTTTAATTATGTTTAAAAGTTATTTTTAACTTTTTCCCAAAATGAAGTTTTTCAGATTTTTACTATACGCAAAACACCCTAAAAAAAAAATTATGCATGAAATGCCACAAATTTTTCTGTACTTTTACAAATGTTTTTCGAGAGAATAAATTACACCCATAATATATTAAATAGTTTTATTTTTACACTGATATAAACGACAAACTTGAGACAAATTATGCGAATTTTTCATTACACTAGTACTTTAACTGCCATATCACCTGGGATAGAGATGTGATTATAACGTGCGTAGTCGAAGTCCTAGAGAAAGTTATTTTGTTTATTAAGCAATCTTTATATACAAAATGTCAATACATTGTTTTATTTTTGAGCTACCATGTTTTGTGGAAATGTCAATTTTTTTTTACATAATCTAACTATTTTTCTCTTAAACAACGTTTTTTCTGGGTAATTGCTAAAATTTTTATACACATATTTTTAAGTTAAATGTATTTATAAGTTAAATGTTATTATAAAAAATGGATAACAAAAATTAAAAAAAAATTACTCCCAAAGCTGTGCGGATACTTTTAATATTTCAATCGCTTATAGAACAAATAATAAATATTCAAAAAGAATATGCAGTACATATATTTTCATGTACTGTAACCGCCCCTTAATAAGCTTTAAAGATTGATACAAAGTTACGATATCCATTTAAGAGCAATCTCCTTTGGGAAATGGAGAATCAACATCCTTGAGAGGGTCTTAAATTCTGTGCTCAGCAATATGAAACTTTCTGGCCGATTTTCGGATTCATTTTTAAACATAAATACATTAAATTAGCTGGATTTGAAATCGAACAGCATTTTTCATTTTGTGATAGATGAACTGTTATCGATTTATAAACGATTCGTGTCGCGTGACCACAACTGCCACAACTGTTCCCCTTTCTCGCACTGCCGTATCAGGAAAATCGGTTCAAAAAGTCGAAATTGAAACTGTTTTCCGAAAAATCATCTACTTAAAAAAAAGAAAGAAAAGAAAAAGAAAAAGAAAAAAAAAAGAAAAGAAAATATAGAAAAAACTATTCCATTTACATAGTTTCTTCTGAATAAGAACAACCCCCGCTAATTTCATGCGCTTCCGAACAAAACTGAATTTAGAATTATGTCAGAAAATAGCTCCTTTGGATTTGAGATCAGCCTTAAACTGATAACGCTTTAACCGATATCATATTAAACAAATATGAGCCAGAAGAAAACGAGAAGAAAAATGCCTTGGCAAAAATTCAGGACCGATTAATTCATATCATTAAAAGTGAAGCACTGTAGGTGTCTACCTCTTTCATTGGCTTATAAAAACTGTCTCATCAAATGTCTGTAAAGCTAAAATTTGATGACGAGTGTTGTATGACAGAGCTAAATGTTTAGCATCACTATAACCTGACATCTGTATTTCATCATGATTTAACACTTTGTGACTTAAGAACTCCGATTTGAAAACTATTTACTTATAGATGTTGGAATACATTTTTTTAAAAATGAAAATAAATAAAGAAAAAAACCTTAATATGTATAATAATCAAAAGAATCTCTTTTTCATATTTGCAGCAAACAAAAAATAGCATACTTTTCATGAGTATTACCAGTTTAATAAGATTTAAAATAAGATTTTAAACAGTTTTTATGTTTAGATTTATCTATTATTAATTGTAGTAGGAAATACTATTACATACATTTATATTTTAAAATTGTTTATTTTCTGTAAAGATTAAAAAAAAAAATAAATAAATGAGAGAGAAATTCTCCCTCTGTCTGGTTAATTTGATAAACGTTGTTCCTCTAGAATTCAGTTTAAATCATATTTAAAAAATAAGATTTTAAAGAGTTTGAAAGAACTATTAAATGAGATGGGATATCCTCCTCCACAGCATTTGTTGTCTTGTTAATTTGTTCTACATCTTAGGCTTAAAATTATGCGATTTTTAGGATTTTTTTTTCTTTATTACAAGGAAAGAGATACCACATTCGGACTTTTTGCATAACCGTATATTTACTCGTGTATACCGCGTACGCGTGTATAACGCGCATCCCATAGCGATCTTTTAAAATGTCTTATGTAACGCGCACCATAAATTTGACATGCAAGTGAATATGAAAGACTAAATTAATTTCAGTAAATAAAGTCGAAACAAACATTACATTAGGCCAGAAAACGAGGCGAAAATACATTTTTATATTTAAAATAGGTAGTGAATGACAGAAGGGGGGGAGGGGGAGAAGACAGCAGCGAAATACGCCAAGGAGAATTACTAATTAGCGTTTAAATAATGTTACTAGTTCTGCAGTATAAAAAAATGCAAGGAGTGAAATAAAGATGCAATAATATTTCAATTAAATAAGATTTTCCGAGTGATTATGTCTTCTTTGAATACATTTCTTAAATATAGCGTGTGTCGTGATTATATTTCATGATTATACTGTATGATTACATACAATATTTTAAAAAATATATCGTGTATAACGCGCATTTAAGATTTTGCCCTAATTTTTTGAAAAAAAAAATGCCCGTTATACACGGGTAAATACGGTATATTAATTAATGTTTCACTATTATGCTTAAATTTTTGTGTGTAAAAAATAACAATAACAACGCCTTGTTTATCAATCGGTTGATCGTTTTTATTTGATCACAAGTATCTGAAATCAAATTGGGTCGTCGAATTATGAAAGGGAATTCAGTTATTTGGAGCTTAAACCAACATTTAATTTTAAAAGTTGGTTTTTGACAAAATGCTGGTCATTTCAACAAAAAGAATATTTTAGCTGTTTTTTATATATTTAACGAGCTCGATAAAATAATTAATCAATGAAAATTGTACTAATCGGTGGTATAAGAAACTAGCAAACACGATCAACTTTCCTTTAAATAAAAAATGAAGAATATTTGTTAAATATGGCTTTTTAGGACAACAAGCTGCAGACTTGATTGATAAGGGGAAAAAAAAGAAAAAGAAAGAAAGAAAAGAAAGAAAGAAAAAGAAAAGAATATTTTGACCTGAAGAAGTAGAACTTCTTAAATCTAAATAACTAAAATGTCGATTTCGTAATAATGACAGAAAATAGTTTTTGGAGCGATTATTCTCATAAATATTTTTTCAATTCTTGATAATTTTAATTGTTCAATATATATTTGAAATTGACTCTTTAGCACTTCCCTTGATATTTCAAGTGCTACTACACAGTAGAGATGCTACGTCATTTTGTAGTTTGTTTAATCTTCAACTGATGTAGCAGTGATTGTAACGCAACTCTGTGGAGCAGTCAGTTATACCACAAGATTGAAAAATGAATAAAAGGCATGATTAACTCATAGGATGGTGTTCTGGTACTAAACTTTTACCACAAGTCTATTATAATTAACATACACCTATTTAAAAGTCTCTGGACAATATACTAAATATCCAAATGAAGAAAAATTTCGGTAGTGAAAAACTGAAAATTATAAATTAAACTATAAAAATGGAAAACAACAGAGGTATGTGAGATTAGTAACAATAGTCAACGATTAATTACAATCGGTAATTTAATCCAAATGCAATGTAAAAAGTAAAATAACAGAATTTTCCCTCACGTAAAGTATTTTTATAATTTCTAAACGAAATATTATCATTCATCGGTCAGTGCCCTACTAATAAATAGTCCCTTTTTCATCCAGACAGGGCTTTGTCAAGACCAGCATTCTTGAAACGCTTTCAATTTACGAGATGAAAGTCATCATCATCCATGGAGACCTTTCACAATTTTTTACTTGATTTCGAGAAAGCAGTTCCATGCAAGCGCAACTCCCCAACTTTGGCCTCAGAAGCTAAACCACTTTCACCAAGTATTTCGGTGGACTCAGACGGTGTTATTTAGAAAGCTGTTCACCACTCTCTCTTATATGTTCACAATATTAAGGGGGCTCTGAGGTTTTGTATTATTTTTAATACTTTATAATACCTATCTGATCTATTATACAATAGGCTGAACCCAAAGAATTAAAAAATTATTTTTCAAGTTGTAATACCTCGATAAAGATGCGAATTCCGAAGACTAAAAATTTGGATTTAAAAAAAGAAATAAAATTGGTTCATAACTTCCGGTCGCGCATGTGCTGTAACGTTTGCCAAAATGTAGGAATACTCGTAGTATCACAATTTTTTTTAAATTAGCCTCTTCATAAATGTAATAGCAACTGAAATTTCTGTGCATTAGAATAACAAAATATAATGTTGAAATAGTACTTAAATTCATCAACATCTTCCAGTCGCGTATGTGCTCTAAAGTTGTAAAGAACTATTACACTTAAGAGCTACTACACTTAAATATTGACAAGCTAAGTAAGATAAAATATGTCATTCTTGCTAAATTTTAGAGCACATGACGAACATGTTGTTTAGTTTTTTTAATAGTGCCAGAGCGATGCATTTTCGTCGAAGAAGGATGTGGATTTAGTCTAGCAAGTATTTTGTTATTTAAATATTCGAGGTAATGAATGTAAATGACTATAGTACCTATGTCTAATTGGTGCCCTTGAAGGTGGTTGGTTAATTGTGTTTACGACGGTCAATTATCTCAATTATCAACACGTGGGAGAGAGTGCAATCCGTGGAGGGTCTTTCTAAGGGAACCTAACCCGTATTTACGCCAGGAAATCCGAGATTAGAAGATGACCACGCGAAACTCCGAACGATTAGGCCGACGCCCGCGATTGGGTTCGAACCCAGCTCCTGCCGTCTACCAGTTTCGAGGTAAGAACCTCTTGGCCATTGGTGGCGCGCCTCGGCGGGTGATCTTGTTCTCTTGTTTAAATATTCTAGTCTATATTTATGACGTAATAGAAAACAGCTTTGAGGAGATATTTGTTTAAATTCATAACTGGAGGCATAAAGAGTTAAATCGTCTAGGACAGCCATACTCAACCTTTTTTTCTAGCGGGCCGCAAACATAGGTTTGCGACATTAGGAGGGCCACAACATCTGTATAAAAGGGTAAAAAAGGAGTAATTAAAGCAGTAAGTTAACATAAGTACTATAACATTGTTAATAGTATTAGTAAGGTTGAATATTTGTTGTCAAAAAAATTTTACCAAAAAGTTTTAACATAATTATTTAAATAATAAAAAAAAATGTACAAGATTTCTTTGTCAGATGTTGTAGAAATGTACATGATAGTTTATTGTTTGGAAATAATGATGTATCAAATACGTAATAATAATAATATTATTATTTTTTTTTCTGTTGAAACTTTAAACCTTAAAAAGCAATTTTAGCTAAATGAGGATAAAACTAATAATATAATAATGCAGAATTTCGAAGTTCTAGAGAAAATAAATTAGGAAAATTTATCTTGTAAATCTTTTACTCAATGCATTTTTTTTTTTTTCATTTCCAGAAATATATTGCAATTGTGATTAATTTAGACTAATGTTTCATTAATGTTGGCGATGAAGAAATATTTATACTTCTTTTGCAAATAATATGAGACTGCAAAGAGCATTTTTGATTAAAAAAAAAAACATTTAAGATGTTTTAACATAATTTAAATTAATTATAAATAAACGACAGATTTTGCCTTTGCAGGAAAATGTACAAAACAACAACGAAAGTCATTAGGGGAGAGTGGTGTACCTTTGACATATGTGTAGCTCGGACCTATGCTAATTCTAGCTTTACTTGTTTAGATTATTGAACAAGAACATTTGTACGAGGGCTATCCAGAAAGTAGATTACGTTTTGGAATAAAAAATAAACAAAGAATAGGAAACAAATTTTATTATATACAGATGAAAGCCACACTCAAATACTACTTTTTTACATAGTCACCATTCAAATTAAGGCATTTATCGTAGCGATGTACGAGCTTGGAAATTCCTTCGTCGAAAAATTTGCCGCCTGCGCCTTCAACCACTTCGTTACCTGTTCTTGCAGCTGTGCGTCGTCATCAAAACGCTACATAGCCAGCCACTTCTTCATTGCTGGGAATAGGTGGAAGTCGCTCGGTGCCAGGTCGGGACTGTACAGCAGATGAGGAAACAACTCCCATTTAAAAGATTCAAGAACGAGTGACATTTGCCGTGTGGGGCCGGCTGTTGTCGTGAATCAACAAGATCTTAGAGCTCAACATTCCTCAGCGCTTGTTTTGAATTGCTCTTCTGAATTTTTGGAGAGTTTGGCAATACCTTTGAGAGTTTATTGTAGTGCCTCTTTCCAGGAAGTCCACCAAAAGCTGCAAGAACAGGTAACGAAGTGGTTGAAGGCGCAGGCGGCAAATTTTTCGACGAAGGAATTTCCAAGCTCGTACATCGCTACGATAAATGCCTTAATTTGAATGTTGACTATGTAAAAAAGTAGTATTTGAGTGTGGCTTTCATCTGTATATAATAAAATTTGTTTCCTATTCTTTGTTTATTTTTTATTCCAAAACGTAATCTACTTTCTGGATAGCCCTCGTATATTAAATATTTGCCACTAGACGCCTCATTTAAGTTTTTGGCATTTGCTTAGAAGCTCAACTAATTGTATATTTAAAAAAAAAGGAAATTCACCGTTCAAAAGTAAATTTTTCTTAGATATTTCTATGATATTTTTATACTAAAACATATCTATTTTTTTTAAATGAGGATCATGCATAATAAAGCAATGCACTAGCTACTACACCATGTGCTTTAAATAAAGTTAGGGCTAACCTTAACATCATGATTGGTAGTTTTGTTTTTAAGTGTCAAGTGGTATACTTTGAACCTAATAAAAGTGGTTACCTTGGACACAGTCCAATGTACACTAGGTATTGTCTAATGGCAGCTCAAAAAGTTAACATTTAAAAAGGCAGCTCAAAAAGTTAACATTTGGAATTGACTTATTTAATTACAATTTTGGCTATAAATAAATATAATTACTAATATAAATAAGTTTTAATGGCTTTTGTGTTTATAGTAAGTGAAATTGCTGTGAAGTTTTATGTTTATTTAGATTTTCTTATTTTTAAAACCTAATAAACAATGAAATGTATCAAAAATTTATATATGTAGCTTCTTGATTAATAAATGTTGATTTTATTCGCTAAAAACAAGGTTTTTTTTTTAAAATTCTTAGTAATGGGACCAAGGTACCACCACTAGTGGTGTACCTTAGATTTTGTATGGATTTAATGGATTTTAATGAATTTATTTAAATAATATAATTACTAATACAAATAAGTTTTAATGGCTTTTGTGTTTATAGTAAGTGAAATTATGCTGAAGTTTTATGTCTATTTAGATTTTCTTATTTTTAAAACCTAATAAACAATGAAATGTATAAAAAAATTATATATGTATTGATTAATAAATGTTGATTTCACTCGCTAAAAACAAGGTTTTTTTTTAAATTCTTAGTAATGGGACCAAAGTACTCCATTAGTGGTGTACCTCGGTCCTATTTCCATTTTATTTTTAATTCAAAAATTTTTATGGAAATTATTTATATAAAAATTTCAGACAAATAGATGTAGTGTATAACATCATAAAGTTTTATAAAATCTTTTATTTTTTTAGTTTCGGCATTTTTTTTAATTATAAATTAAAAATAAAAATTAGGTCCGAGGTACACCGCCTTTCCATACTTTTTATCTCATCTCAATTAATTTTATAAATATTAATTAATGATTATATGTCTCAGGCCGCATATAAAAGATCGCCGGGCCACAGGTTTAGTATGGCTGATCTAGGATTTCTAAATTGTTTCCAGAAATTATAGTTATAGTTTAATTAAAATTAATCTGTTAATTGTTAATTAAGTTCTGAAAATGTAAATTTAATTTATAGTCATTTGCAGCTATACAAATGGACATAATTTTAAAATTTTTTATCTGAACTGCAGTTGTGTGAATTGTGATTTCTAGAATTTTATATAAACTCAGCGTGAAGCTATAAAAAATGCATTAAATTTTTTTTATCTTTACATATATAAACCTACTTAATATTAAAAAAAAAAATAGTGTAAAAACAATCTGATTTCAAAATCGCAATCAAAATTATCAGAATAAAAGAAAATAAAGCGGTAGGTTCTTATTATTATGATCGACGGACTTCGTAGTTTTCAGCATTTTTTATAAAGTGATATATCAGAAAGTTATCGCCAGACATTTATTCGTCAAAACAATGGACCTCGTTTATATCACATCACTTTATCTCAATAGCTGATTAAGTCAAATCTTTTGAAAAAGTTTTTTTTTTTTTTTTTTTTTTTTTTTTTTTTTTTTTTTTTTTTTGTAATTCATATTCAAATAGCTTAAGTGAGAACAAAATTGGTTACTAACCTATTTCATTTTTACAAGATTATTATTTATAGACATTTTAAAGTATGATCTTTGTAAATTAAATTTTCAAAAAACAAATTTCAGTTTGCAAAGGGAAAATTCCAATCTAAACAAATCTTTCTCTTTCTCCGCTGATATTTGATTTTAATTCTTCCTTATATTCTACTGATTTGTCAAGACTATTTTCTACCTAGGCATGGTTTTACACGACCCAAACCCTTAAATTCCCTTGCAAGTTAACTCGTCTCAAAAACAAGAAATTTAATTTTGTGGACTCGAAATGAAAAAAAAAAAAAAGAAATATATATATATATATATATATATATATATATCCATTGGTAAATCTTGTCTACTTTTAATGGTATTACATATATATGTATATGTGTGTATTACAAATTTAAAATTTTTTCGCCAAAACTAACCTTTATACTATCTTAATTTTCTTATTATAATATTCCGTACTTACTTCAAATTATTAAATTAAAATCTTGTTTCTAAATCTAATCTGTTAATCCTTATGCAGACGATATAAATTCTTAATTTGCCTTAAAAAACATTATTCCAGTATGCGTAAATTTAAAAAGATGGCTCTAAATTAAAAATATTCTTAATTAAAACTTTATTTCTTAATATTCCAAATAAAACTGATTTCTTCTATGTTTTTATCAACCCTTTTTAAGAAAGTCTTATTAAATTTATTCCAAAACCATACTTTTCAAAAAATATCATTATTTTATTTTATCTATTTATTTATTTTTCCTACGTCAACCTTTGATGTGTGCATATTAATAAATTCATTTCTTTTCTTTTTCTCTTAAAATTAATCATTTATAAAAATCGTCTGCCTAAGATATTTAAAATTCTGAGTCAATTATAAATTGGTTAAATAATATTTTTTTTTAATAAATTTATCGTCTGTTTAAATAGCCTCGTAGCTGGACAAGAATTCTGTTTACATAAAAGAATGATGGTTTTGAGGTTACAGAATGTTCCAGAACTTTCTTTTTAGTTTAAAAAGGTGGAAGTCTCGAGATGAAAAAGAAGATTTCTTGGGTTGCTTCTTCGATGAGGACAGCTCGCTGAAATAATGATGGAATTTTTGCAAAAGGAGCTCTTCCTTCCTCATTATTACGAATTTAATAAATGAATTTACAGCAGCCCATGACTAATTATTGGAGACTAATTATTGACTAATGACTAATTATTATCTGAGCTGCCTTTTTAATGAATGATATTTAAAGAAAATTGCGATGGAACGAAGAAAAGCATGCTATCGCCGAAGTTTGATTGAAGGACAGTCTATATGGTATTTTCAGCTTGCTAATGGAATGGGCTGTGGAACAAAATGATGATAGGTTTGTGAATCGCCGATAATTGACTTCTCGTGAATTCCTGAAGCTTGATATTTTTGGTCATAATGATAAATTTTTGAGACCTGGTGATTTCGAATTGGATTTAATAAGGAATAGAAGCGCCATTCATCTTGTTGCGGCCCAAATATGCGATCATTGACTTTAAATATTACTGGTAGTAATGACAAGAAAAAAAAAAAAAAAAAAAAAAAAAAAAAAAAAAAAAAAAACGTTAAGAGACAACTGAACGCCGATTGCTACTTACTTTCATAATTTTCGTTATTATTGTCTCTCCTAGGATCATCTTGAGAAATTATTCTTAAGAGTGAGTTATTTCAAATTAATTGAATATTATTTGTATCCTTTTTAAGCATTTGTGTAGATTGTTTATTCTCTATTTGTGAGGTTTATTTATTTATTGTTTTGTTTTTCTTTGAGTCTTATTTATTAATCTATTTATGAGTATTATTATTATCATTATTATTTGTTGAAGATTGAAATATTTTTATTCGTAAGGATTTAATTGAGGAGTATGATGTTCTTAAGATATTTACTGTTACTTATTAAGATTATTATGATATTTTTATGCACGTTTAAAGATAAGTTCGTAATAATAATGAAGTATAAAAGAACTTAGAAGCTCAAGTTATTTTTTAAAAAGGTACATTTTCTAATTTATTGATATTTGTTTGTTATCAAGAACTATTCTCAGAATGCAGTATTTTCATGATAATGTTCCTACAACTAGACATTTGAGCTGAAAATTAAGTTAACATTTATGTTTTTCATTTTATTTGTTAGAATTTCTGGTTACAGTGAGCTTTGGTTCCCGGATTCTTATAATTTATTTAAATTCAGTAAGAAAGATGGAACTGTGCAAGGCTGTTGCTAGAATTTTGACTGATAAATATGATTAATTTTGTCAGTAAATTTTGTGATTTTAAGTAAGAAATTACCTATAGTTAAAATTTTTGAATCTGTTTATGATCTATAAAATAATAGAATTAAAAGTTGATCCCAATTTAAGGTATATCTATGATATTTACAATTTCTGTTTTATTAGATAAAATTTCTGGTTAAAGTTAGCAGCTAAATATAGTTATAATTTTCGCGATAATTCGGATTCAGATTTTTAAAAAGGTGGGTAATGGTTCTGTGTGAGGCAGTTAAAATGTGTACAACACCAGTAGACAAAGCCCTCAAAATTGCGAAAGCGCGAACTCATGAATTTCACCTTAAAAGTAAAAGACTCTATGATCGAAATTTTGTCGAATGCCCATTAAAAATACAAGACTCTGTAATTTATGAAGAATTTAAATACCCTAACACTCGAAAATTATAACCTACTTTCTCTGGACCATACAAAATTATAAATAAACTTTCTGATGTAACTTATGAAATAGATAAATTTAATTATGAGACAGGACAGAATTCCGTTATTGTGCATGTTTCTAAATTAAGACCCTATTTTTCACCAGAAGATTTTAAACTGTTTCATGAGCAACCCAAAAAACAAACAAAACCTCAGATACAATCACAATCACTAGATCAAACTAAAGTCAAGACAGTAGATTAAGTTTTAATTCTTATTCTTTAAATAGTTTATCACCATAATTTTCAAATTAGCAGGTATGTTCTTGGAGGCCTACAAGAATATTACTTGTTTTTGGGAGTTTTTGGGGTTAAATTAGGCTCCTTATGCAGGCATAAGGTGAACACTTTGATTGTAAAAGCTTTCAAATTGATGTTGATAAATTAATTTTAAGGGTGTTTAAGTCTAACTATATTTACTCATTTATTTGACATTAGTATTACTCTATTTATTCAGCAGATATTATATGATAATAGTTATAAAATCTGATGATTCTACTCAAACCTATAACATAATATGTGATTTTCAGTGATTGTGAAAACTACAGCTATTAAAAGTTTTTCAAAAAAGCAAAGTATTTTTATTTCCATTTCTCAATTAAGAATGACAACTTTTATTCCTATTTGTTTTTATTATTAAAGTTTATAAACCATGTGTAGATAAAACATTATTCTACATTTGGCATTTGAAAACTTATAACCAAATTTGACAATTTTTGTAAAAGAGTATCAGAGAGGAATTATTGTAAGGAAATACTGGTTGAGAGTCCATTTTCTAAATAGTTAGATTTAATTTTATTTGGATTTTGGAATTATTATGATTTTTTTTATTTATACTTTCGGCTAGCAAAAAATACTTTCTTATGCTATTAGAAGATAAGAAAATTATTTAGTTGCTATGTAATTATTTTTATCCTCAACCAATATTTTCCCTATCAATAATAAACAAATAGTGATATTTTCTTTTGATTATACTCTTGTTTTACTATTATTATTATTATTATGATTTCTATAATGAAGTTTAGTATTAATTATACTCTTATTGAAAAATATTAGGATATGGAGTCTTATTATACTATTACTTATTATTGTTGTTATTGTTATTATTTAAATTTTTCTATATTATTTATTATTGATATTGAGAGTGATGCTATTTATTATTGAAAAATTGATATATTACTGAAAGATGTTGGATCCAACATAACATTAAAACCAAAGATTAAACTAGGTTTGAAGATTTTTAATTAAAGAGACTGTATTCAGAGAACATTGGAAAAGACTCTTTTATATATACTATTGAAAGACTTGTTTCATTTAAAGGACTTATTTAAAATAAACTATGCATTAAGTCATTGTAATTATTTAAACTTCCATGAGAACGAATTTTTATTGTTTTTATTATATTTTTATCTCTTGCTTATTAATATTCATAACTTATTTACTGTTATTATATGTATTATCTCCTATGCACTTACAAATGGTAAGTGATGTTGTAACATTATTGTATTTCTTTCAGGGAAATGCTCCTACCTAAATTTAATTCAGAATTATTTTCTCTTAACTATTTTATTTTAATCGCTAATATTTTTTATATTGCGTTAATTTCTTTTCTTCCATCTCTTGGCTTCCTGAGTTTGACAGTTTTATTCCAAAATTTAACTTTTCTAAATTATTATATTTCTGTTGTCTGAACTTGTAGTTTTATTTAACTATCAATTTCATACAAAGTCTTGGGGAGGGGGGATAATATTACAAATTTAAAATTTTTTCTCCAAAACTAACCTTTATACTATCTTAATTTTCTTATTATAATATTCCGTACTTACTTCAAATTATTAAATTAAAATCTTGTTTCTAAATCTAATCTGTTAATCCTTATGCAGACGATATAAATTCTTAATTTGCCTTAAAAAACATTATTCCAGTATGCGTAAATTTAAAAAGATGGCTCTAAATTAAAAATATTCTTAATTAAAACTTTATTTCTTAATATTCCAAATAAAACTGATTTCTTCTATGTTTTTATCAACCCTTTTTAAGAAAGTCTTATTAAATTTATTCCAAAACCATACTTTTCAAAAAATATCATTATTTTATTTTATCTATTTATTTATTTTTCCTACGTCAACCTTTGATGTGTGCATATTAATAAATTCATTTCTTTTCTTTTTCTCTTAAAATTAATCATTTATAAAAATCGTGTGCCTAAGATATTTAAAATTCTGAGTCAATTATAAATTGGTTAAATAATATTTTTTTTTAATAAATTTATCGTCTGTTTAAATAGCCTCGTAGCTGGACAAGAATTCTGTTTACATAAAAGAATGATGGTTTTGAGGTTACAGAATGTTCCAGAACTTTCTTTTTAGTTTAAAAAGGTGGAAGTCTCGAGATGAAAAAGAAGATTTCTTGGGTTGCTTCTTCGATGAGGACAGCTCGCTGAAATAATGATGGAATTTTTGCAAAAGGAGCTTTTTCTTCCTCATTATTACGAATTTAATAAATGAATTTACAGCAGCCCATGACTAATTATTGGATCTTCTACATTTATTTATTTATTTTGTTTTTTCCCTCGCTTGCCATGACTGTGTGTTTCTTTTTAACCAGTGGAAATAATTCGAGTTCTCCTTAAATCGTCATATATATATATATATATATATATATATATATATATATATATATATATATATATATATATATATATATATATATATATCTTTTTTTTTTTTTTTCATTTTGGTTAATAAGCAACCCAACCAGAACCCAGACCTGACTTTAAAAAAACCGCATTTTAATTAAATTATACAAAAATCACCTACAATAATAATATATCTGAGATCCCTTTATGCAGAAAAATACATATAAATATGCTCATTCATTTTTTAAAGGTATTTATTTATTTTTTTTTTTTTTGTAAGGCAATATTCAAGACTTTAAGAAACAAAACAGGGTAATCATAAACCTGGTCTGCAAGAACAATAATCCGATTCAAAATCCACCAACATCGAAGGAATTCAGCCAACTTAATTTGCTGCAAAAATATTCCTATTCACCTCCGATGCAAGATATCTGCCACATCGTCAATTCGTATGCTTTTTCGTCACCACTATTTTTGAACAGAAAAATTTTCCCTAATTCAATGCTAAGTTTTTTGCCTTCGAATAAAACAAATATTGTTATTAAAAAATAAGGGTAAAAATTAGCATAGTTGCTCTAATAAAAGCTTATTAAAAGAAAGAAAATAAAATTAATTTCATCTCTTGATTTTATTCCAAGACAGATTTTTAAGGAGCGACATTTTTTGTCGCCTGTACCACAGCAAAAAATATTTTATTTTCATTTATAATAAATATTTAAATTTTTAAGTATAAAATTTTAATTTAATGAGGAGATAGTCTAAATTTTGCTTACGATACAATCCAGAGCCTTTACTGATATAATATTCAGTCATGTTTAACATTTTCACTACAAAATATTCCCTCGGGTAGGGGTTTGGTTGTTATTACTTAAAATGAATTATTGTTATTTTTTTTCTAGATTTATCCATCGTATACAGAAAATTCTTAAACTTCGTTAGTAAAAGAACAATAAATTGTAATTAAAAAAATGACAACAACTATTTGAAAAATGATACTTTCAAAGACTCAAATTTTAAAGACTTATAAATAAATAATAATAATGATAAACATCATTTATAGGATGATCATAACGAGTCATATTACATACGCCGTGCATTAAACATTAATATTCCTATACCAATGATTAAAAAAAAAAAATAAAAAAAAAAATAAAATAAAAACTGTAGCTTATAGATATAAAATTTTAACTGTTTGAAATGTGCATTTTTATTTGATGGAGTTAATCAGGCTGACTTCTGAACGCCTCATATTAAGTACGACATGGATTAAATATTAATATTCCTAGACCCATCACAAACAAATTTTAAATTAAATTTCAGTTTTACAATTTTTGGAACTGCAAATCTTTTGAACTTCTTAACGTCGCACATTTAAAATTTTTATACTGTTGCGTAGAGAAATAAATGCGCTGTGAAATTTGTTTTATATCTCTATCTTAATTTTTTTAAATTATTATTATTTTTTTAAAGTTTTTATTGATTTTTTTGTCATTGTGGCAACAGAAGTATTCAGTTTTTGGACATTAAACTTGGACCAATCAGAAAACGAATAAAATAAAAAACAGAAGCATTCCATTTTTTGACATTAAACTTGGACCAATCAGGAAACGAATAAAATTAAATAAGTTGCGTAATTCAACCAATAAAGAGATTGAGATATACTTTAGATTTCCAAATTCTCTACCGAGAACAACAACTATTTTTTATCAAATAGTTAAAAAAGAGAGAGAGAGAGGGGAAGAGATGATAGTAGTCGTCAAGACTATCAATGTTAATTATAAAACCCAGAGTTAGGTATTCAGTGAAAAAGGCGGAATGTCTCACAGCAATCCAAACCAAGGAAGATATTGTACAGTAATTTTCAATTGTCTTGTCTTACTCTGATAATAAATGTAACATCGTAATGATATACTGTGTGTGGCTACTGATTTCTTCCAAACAATACTGAGCAAGTCACTAAATATTTTAGAATGTGGCTGACAGTACCTATGATGTTTTTTCAAAAAAGTACAATTTTGTCGTAAAAATAAATAAATAAATAGTAACATGTAATTTAATAAATTACAAGGACCATTTGGAAAATGATATTTTCAAAGACTAAAATTTTAGACTTATAAATAAATTCTATATTTAAATTATAATAATAATGATAAACATCATTTTTAACATGATCGAAACGTGTCTTACGTAATAACATAGTCATAGATTACGTACGCCATGGATTAAACATTAATATTTCTGGAACAATCATAAACAAATTTTAATGAAATTTCAGTTTTACAATTTTTGTTGCTGTAAATTTTTAAACTTGTAAACTTAGCATATTGTAAAAAAAAAAAAAAAAATGGAATTTAATGCAATTTAAAATGGAATTTAATGCAATTTATTTGAAAGCTGTATCTCAATTTATTTTTGAGTTATTAATTTTTTTGTAGTTTTTAATACTTTTTTTTGTCATCGTCAACAGAAATATTCCATTTCTGTTGAAAGTAAAGCTAAAATAGTAGATTATTACATCTTTTTGTTGACAAAAAAAAAAAAAAAAACTTTGGCTTACGTAAACACAGAGTTATATGTTATGTTAAACATGGACCAATCAGAAAACGAATAAAATGCGGACACCACAAAGATTCAGATATGTCTTAGACACCTCTAGACAGAAAGCAACAACCACTTTCCAAATGGTTAATAATAATAGAGTATTACATTACTCTCCCTCGTATTGGTAATCGACCACCATATATAACACACACACACAGTTGATTGGTTATGTTTTTAGGTGCGTTCGTAATTATGTAAATACGTAGCACCTATTGTTGTCGCTCAGTCCGTCCGTCTGTCTGTCTGTCCGTCTGTCTGTCTGTCCGTCTGTCTGTCTGTCTGTCCGTCTGTCTGTCTGTCTGTCCGTCCGCATATAACAGCGCAAAAACTACCCAACCGAATCGTTTGAAATTTAAAATACATAATTATTACATAATTTTGTCGAGTCATTTCAAATTTTATGAAAATCGGATGCATAGATCAATTACAGGGGCAATCAAAAGTATTCCGTTACATTACGGTCAATGGGGAAAAAAGTTTCAAATGCATTTTAATCGTTTGAAATTTAAAATACATAGTTATTACATAATTTTGTCGAGTTATTTCAAATTTTTTGATAATCGGGTGCATAGATCAATTACAGGGGCAATCAAAAGTATTCAATTACATTATAGTCAATGGGGAAAAAGTTTCAAATGTATTTTATACGTTTGAAATTTAAAATACATAGTTATTACATAATTTTGTCGAGTTATTTCAAATTTTATGAAAATCGGATGCATAGATCAATTACAGGGACAATCAAAAGTATTCCGTTACATTACGGTCAATGGGGGAAAATGTTTCAAATGCATTTTAATCGTTTGAAATTTAAAATACATAGTTATTACATAATTTTGTCGAGTTATTTCAAATTTTTTGATAATCGGGTGCATAGATCAATTACAGGGGCAATCAAAAGTATTCAATTACATTATAGTCAATGGGGAAAAAGTTTCAAATGTATTTTATACGTTTGAAATTTAAAATACATAGTTATTACATAATTTTGTCGAGTTATTTCAAATTTTATGAAAATCGGATGCATAGATCAATTACAGGGACAATCAAAAGTATTCCGTTACATTACGGTCAATGGGGGAAAATGTTTCAAATGCATTTTAATGGTGTTGCACTCATTCGAACTTAATAAAATTTATATGCAACTATAAAGTACATATTATAATATACATTTTACATAATCTGTGATGCAAAGAACATTTGTTATTGATTTACAAGGCCACACAAAAGTATTCCATTACATAATGGTATAGAGAGAACATTGCTTGATGAGCGTTTTAATTGTAATTCACTATTTACAATTTTATGAGATTGAGATATAAGAGTAATATTTTTAAAACTTCGTTATCGTACGAACGCACCTCGTTTGCTACGCTTCACGTGCAATTTCCAACTTGTTTTATTTATTGTGCAATAAGAAAAAAAACTCCCGAGAAATGTTTTCAATAATCAATTAAAAACTATTGAGTAATAAACGAAAGTAAATATGTTCAATTATGTTAAAATTTGTTCTATATTTATTTATATGTTTATTTTTTATTACGACAATAATAATAATAATAATAATAATAATAATAATAATAATAATAATAATAATAATAATAATAATAATGATGATGATGAATTTTAAGCCTAAAATAAATACACTTGAAAATGTAATTGAATTTAATATAAATTTATGTTAAAAAAAAAAAAAAAAAAAAAAAAAAAAAAAAAAAACTTTGTTACACATATTATAATTTTAAATTATTCTCTAGACATTTAGATGTGTTTCAGATTTGAAAAACAAACTAAACTGTTAAAAAAATGGCAAAAACTTTTCCAGACGAGTTTTGTTTTATAACACGAAAGTTGGCAAGATTATTTTAAATTGTAAACTGGCAACTCGTCTGGCGAGAGTTAACTGACAGCTGACAGTGTATTTGGCAACAAACCACTGTTGGGAGCTAGATGTGAGAGAAACCTTTGAATACTGAAATAACTCTGTACCAACGTACGCACCGAAAACACCTTGTAGCCTTGTAACTCGAATAAACAGCGTGAAACACAGATTTAAATGCCAGCATGCCGCAGACCGAAACAAACATACCTTTCGAATTCTTTAGTTTTCATTCAATAGACCAGAAACACCACCTTAAGATTTTCTTTACTTATCTCTCGCTTTATCTTAAGATTAAGAAAACGAAAAAAAGCATAAATAAACATAAATAAAAATTTTTAAGTATCAAAATTATTAATGATCTTATTTTTTTCCATTGTTTCTTATTTTTTAGAAATATATAATGAAACATTTAATGTAAAATATGTAGTAAAACATTTGGGAGTTTGAATAAAAAAATACTAGTTAATAAAAAACAAAATTATAATTTAACAAATTACAACGACTATTTGGAAAATGATATTTTCAAAGAATAAAATTTTAAAGACTTATTAATAAATTTTATATTTAAATTAATAATAATAACAAACATCATTTTTAGGATGATTATAATGAGTCATATATTACGTACGCCATGCATTAAACATTAATATTCCTAGACCAATGATAAAAAACAGTAGTTTATAGATGTACAACTTTAACTGGATGCATTTTAAATGGATTTTTAATCCATGTCGTACGTAATAACGTACGACATGGATTAAAAATCCATATTCCTAGACCCATCATAAGCAAATTTTAAATGAAATTTCACTTTTACAATTTTCGGAACTGCAAATATTTAAACTTCTAGACATCGCACATTTAAAATTTTTACACCGTCGCGTAGAAAAAAAAATGTACTTTTAAATGAATTTTTTTTGAAATCTTTATCACAATTTGTTTTCAAATTATTATTTTTTAAAAGGTTTTTATTGCTTTTTTTTTTTTTTTTTTGGTCATCGTGGTAACAGAAGTATTCCATTTTTGGACATTAAACATGGGCCAATCAGAAAACGAATTAAATAAAGTAAGTTGCGGAATTCAACCAATAAAATGATTCAGATATACTCCAGATTTCCCAATTCTCTACTGAGGACAACAACTACAAGGCTCCCGAATGGTCCAATCAATATTTTTAACAGAAAATTTCATGGTAGGTTTCTACAGAATTTCCATTATAATTTACTTCCAATAGCCAAGTATTTACACAAAAAACTTTGGTTCAATTCTATGCATAACTTCATACACTTTAGGTGGTACAATATTGAAAATGGCACAAAAATCGCCATTGCAGCGCCCCCTTACGGTGGATTTTTTCAATTCAGAAAGAACCAATTAGACATAGCAAAACACTTATACAAAAAATTCGTACAATTCTATGCATAACTTCATACACTTTTAGATGGTACAATATTGGAAATGGCACAAAAATCGCTATTGCAGCACCCCCTTCCGATGGATGTTTTTCAAATTCAGGGAGGATCAACTAGCCATAGGCAAACACTTATACAAAAAATTACGTTAAATTCTATGCATAACTTCATACACTTTTAGTCGGTAGAATATTGAAATTGGCACAAAAATCGCTATTGCAGCGCCCCCTTCCAAATGAAAATTGAAAACTGAAAGAGGAAAATTGAAAATTGAAAGAGGACCTGCTTGCCCCAGCCAAAAATATTCACAAAAAATTTGATTCAATTCTATGCACATCTTCATACATGTTTTGGTGGTAGAATGGCGACATACGGGCACACACACAGATGCACGGACAGACATTTTGTAAAAACATGTTTTTTGGAATCTCTGACCCCTAAACGTGTAAATCCGTCGAAAACCGCAAGTCGAAAAAAAAATTTCGATTACAAAACTTTTTTTTTATTGGAGATAGAAGAAAGTAAAAAATATAACAACAATAATGATAAAACCAAGTAAATAAAAAAATAATGTGATTTGACATTAAAATGAAAAAAATAACTTTTTAAAGAATATGAGTATTTGTTATTTTAATAATAATATTAAAACGCTGCTTATTTCTTTTTAAATTAGTTTAAAATATTTAAAAATTCTTATTGTGTTTGCGTTTTGGTTATCTAATAAATAATTTATTTGTGAAATGAATGTTTGCTATTTATAATATTTTTTTAAAGTATCATAATATAATGAATTACAGAAAAAAAGTGATATGCAAATATTGAAAAATTTTATGATTATTACGACTATTGTTATTATTATGCTTGTGCAGGCCCGTAGCTAGAAGTGAATAATAGGGGAGGGGACTCAAGAAAATATCGGAAAAAAAAAGGCTCTTTTTTTTTTTTTTTTTTTTTTTTTTTTTTTTTTTTTAAATCTCTCTGTGATGCAGAATGATAAATTGCATATTCACACTGTAATTACTATGTTTCTCATTAAACTGTTGTAATAACTTCATTTTATGTTAAGAAAAGAATATGATGATGAAAAATTCGAGTGTATAACTAGTGCACTATTAAATATCCTGTTAGCATCATAAACGTAAATAAGACGAGGAAGTGTTGAAACACTTATTTTAGTTAAAATTTAGTATTTTTGCAAAACTGTGAATTGTCCTCAAAACTAAATTAGATTTTTGAACAGAATTTCATTTAGATTTTCGGAACATAAATTCATTTAGTAACCTTGGAATCTTTTACAAGGGGGGGGGGTCAAAATGTTTTAAGGGGGACTCAGCTGCCCGCAGCACCCTCTTAGATATGGCCCTGTGCTCGTGTGAGACAAATTCTTGTGCTTGCAATAAATGAATGAAAATTCCATTCTCTTTCTCTTCAATGTTATATAACTGAAAGTTAGATGGAAAAGATCTGATAAACACAAACGTGTTTTTTCAATGATATAGAAATTTTTCAAGGACTGCATTTCATAATGAAACATGCTCAGACTAAGTAAAAGGCTGTGGAGCATATTTTCTATTAAAAAAAATATGTATTCTGTTCTGACTCATTTGTTTACATCTGTATGTTACCTAAGTTTAAGAACAGAGATTTTTTCCCGTACATTTGTATGGCAGATTTTTTCATTTACTTCAAAATACTGATGTATAAAAATATCACAATAACCCTTTCGGATATGGGTGTACTATTAAGGGTGTATTCCAAAAAATACATTTCCACCTTCAACAACTTGAATATTTCCGATACATTTTCAGATTCATTTTTAAAAGTAGAAACATGAAACTTGCTGGGGTTATTTCTGAAGAGATGTATAAGATGCCATGTGATTTCATTCTTAGTTCAATTCATTAGAATTTAGTTTTTAAACAATGACTTTCTCAGTATGACACTTTTTTTTTTCTCGCTCCCAGATCTCTTGCTTCGGAAAATTCGGCTCAAAATGCTAACTTTGTCAACATTTTTTGAAATATTTTCTTCTGTTATCAAAAAATCGAAAAACACGGCATATTGTGTGGTTTCTAAATAAGATAATTTGCTAGTTTGATGCGTTTGAGGGCAAAAGGAATTTAAAAATAAATCGGAAAATAAGCAGTTTGTATTAGAATGCACCTTTAAAAGAACATGTCTTTTCATCAAATATTATTTTGTCTTAACAATTAGTTACTTTCTACATGTAGAATTGATAG
Organism: Maratus speculifer; assembly: GCA_964019185.1. Lineage (NCBI taxonomy): Eukaryota > Metazoa > Arthropoda > Arachnida > Araneae > Salticidae > Maratus > Maratus speculifer. Next base: position 42,614,414 of record OZ025290.1, read on the forward strand.
ATATGGATATGCCTACCTTATTATGACTTCTTTTAAGTTTTAACATTTAGTAATAACAACAATAATAATAATTTACTGAATCCTTCTTGCACCGTTGGCGATTCCTTTATTTTATGCACATATTTCACTCTTTAAATTTAAAATATATGTTACTTTTCTGAAAGAATGATGCGTCATAAAACACAAAAAACATTAGAAAATTGTAATATATGTTAAATCCTGCTGCAACATGATAGTTTTCGAACCTCTCCAAAAATTCTTCCTTAGCCTATTATCAAATATATATGAATTAAACTAGCCGTTGGGAGGGGGATCACTGTAATATTTACCCATCATGGATATGCATAATATAATATATGAAAATAAAACATGTGTAAACTATACATAAAATACATTGCAATTCCAAAACAAAATTTAAACGCATATTTAAATATTTTTAATATACATTACATAGTGATGTTTTATTAATGAAGTGCTGATGAACCCATTTCGACAAATTATATAAAAACGCCAAACTATTCAAGTAGTATCAAATTGCGTAAAAGAAACATCCTTATAACTCCAAACATAATAATAATATTAACCAACAGTTTACTGCGTCGGATTAAACGTCTCATTTTCAATTAAAATATATCTTTCAATTGATTTTTGAATAAAATACAGGGTCATAAAAAATCGAAGAATGTGGAAAACAGAATTACAAATATCTCGGCAACTAATAATCCGATCGATTTCGTTCTTTATGTAATTTCTTATTATTATTACCTTTTGCGCCCACTCCTTAAAATAAAAATTTCGAAATTTTTTATACATCTTTCATCAGGAAAAATTTTTCAAAAGACCACAAAAAAAAAAAAAAAAAAAATTGAGGTTAATTGAGGATAATTGAGGTTATTGATAATAGGCTTCGTCGAATTCTCACATACTAAGTACATACAAAATTTCAAGTCTCTATCTCAATTTGTTCGGGAGATAGAGCGTTTACAGACACACAGGCGACATTTTTTTTTTCTAAAAATAGGTTTTTCGGAATCTTCAGTATCTGAAACGTGTATATACGTCAATTTTTTTTTTTTTTTTTTTTTTTCGATTTTCAAAACGATTGCAAGATTTACCCTATACTACGTATGATGGGTAAGTAAAAATACACAAAATAAGTTCATTCGTTGGACTTCACACAATGGGATGATCTTTAAACTCTATTAAATCTATTTGGATAGCTACCATATTAACATTATTAAAGTAAAAATAATTTTGTTCTCAAAATGAAAAAAAAAAAAAAAAATTCGGACCCCAAAAAGGTTAAAGGTCCGCCACTTGGTTTCTGAATTCCATTCGGTAATGTTTTTAAAGGCACATAGAGCATAAAACGGGTCAAATTTTTGAGCTTTTATCGGCCTAAAAAATAGAGCTAAAAGATTACGATGCTAAATGATTATGGATGGAAAAGATTATAGTGATGGAGGATTTTAAAATAATATATTTTAAGCACTGCAAGTGTGTATCCAGCAAATAAGACTCTGATTTCAAAATTAAATTTATCAAAAACAAAGATCAATATAATTATGTGGTAAACTGTTTGTTTATCAGGTAAGCTGTAAAAATGTTATACAGAAGTTTCGAGCGGTAAATATTTTGAAAAGATTGTGTTCCGATTGCAAATGATGCTTGATTTGACATTTTTCTTGTTTTTGATTGCTTGCAGGGAACGCGTTTTTCGGTGTACAGTGCCATATTTTAATGATTTTTGGAATTAAATTTATGAAATTTCGAAATTCTAAAAATTTAGTTCGAAAAATCGTTAAAATATGGCAATGTATGCCGAGAAATCCCTTTTCTATAAGCAATCAAAACAAGAAAAATGCCACGTCAAGTAATCGTTGCAATCAGAACACTATCTTTTCAAAATATTCACTGATCGAAACTTCTGTATAACAGCTTACCTAGTAAACAAACCGGTTGCCGTATAATTCTATCGATCTTTGTTTTTGAGAAATTTAATTTTGAAATAAGGGTCTTATTTGCTGGACAACCTGTATATATTTTTTGGCTTTTTTTCGAAATATGTTTTTTTAATGCTTTGTTACACTTTTCTAAAATTCTCTTTTAGATAAACAGTTGAAAATTTCCAAAATTGTGTAACTTAATTGTTTCTTTAAAAATATCTAACACTGTATGTCTGAGTAAACAAAAAAATAATAATAATAATAATAATAATAATTAAATAATGAAAAATATACTCTTAAAATTTTTATAGTTTTGAAAGTTTTTTAGTAAAATATTTTTAATTTTATTTCTTTTAAGCCAAAATGAAAATTACTTCTTATTGTTCTCAAATAGTATGTCTTCTGACACTACATATTACAATTAATTTGAAAGCAATATATTAAATAGTTTTTTTTTAGAAAAGTGTATAAAAAAGACATATTGTTCAAAAACTAAGGTACCCTGGGGTAATAACGCCACGTTAAGGTTCTACCAATTTTCACGGCTTAGTTTTAGATTGTATTTTTCAAACAAATATAGGATCTGATACAGCAACTCATTGACTATCTATATAAAATAAAATAATTTAACAGATATGTATTCATAAAATGTAATGGCGTTTTTTCTCGACCAATGCTATTTGGCGTTATTACCCACCTATATGGGTAATAACGCCATGCAAACAAAACTATGAAATAAGATGGAATAATTGCGTGTAGATAGCGCAATTCTAAAAATACAAACTCTACAAACTTAGAAATTGACAAATTGCATTCTAAGCTATTGAAAATGTTAATTTTTTTGTGAAAGTGTAATAAAAATAAAGGTGTGGTGTGGGAGGGGGGGGGGGATGAGACAAAAGAATATCAGACCGTGAGCTTCTTGTTGCTTAAAAAGGACCGCTTAAATAGAAATATGAGAAACATTGCACGGTTTTAACTGTGTTTATTTGAATCAGTATTTAGGATGTAGCTCGGCCACTGTAGGGAATCAACCGGGGTATTAATGTAAAGGATTGGCGTTATTACCCCGGTATAGTTATTGCGCAGTGCATTTTAAATTACAAATTATCTCGAGAAGATACCCAAAATCTTCAACAACATTTTAAAAGTACATGAAATGCACTACAAATTTATGTAATTAACAAAGTATTTCCGGATAAAAAGATAGTCTTCACATCACAACACGTATCTCGCAAATTTTAGATCAAGCGTTAATTTTAGTTGTTTGTAAAAACAATAAGACCTAAAAATGAAACAAATTAACTTGAAGCTGTTTTTTGCGATCTATATGACTCAAAACCCTTCTGCGCAGAGCACATGGGTGTCATTTACCTGATTATTTCATAATTATGCAAAATATAAGCACTTGGCGTTATTACCCCAGGGTACCTTATATAAAAAGTTAATTAGTTCTTGAAAACTAAGTTATTCATGAAATTGATTTCTTTTAATTAATATGTGAGTTAAAATGTATGTATTTATTTTTAACAAATTCATTTCTATCTCAGTTTTTAAGTAAAGTACAGGATGTTTAGTATTTCACAAAAACGTCTTCAGTCTATGTGTGTTTCACGTATCTTATATTTAAAATACATCCTCTGGGTATTAATATTTATTTCTATTTTCTGTTTGCTTATTTAAAAAGATATCTATTTTTTTCTTAGTTGTCAAAATATTTCTAAAATCTATACTTAATTTAATATTTTATGACTTAAAAGCGGACGAACTGTGGGTAAAAATTTCACACTTCATATAAAATTAAACTTACAAGGTCTCCATACTGGGCATACTCAAATTTTTTTTTTTTTTTTTTTTTTTGAAAAAAAATAAAAACCAATTACTATTTGTGTATGTATGTTATAAAGGACCAGTCAAAATTAGCGGAGGCCAAATTAACTAAAAAAGATAAAAGCATCATGTGATTTGGCGAGCAGTATTTTTCCTCGCCAAAAGTAAACGGTTTTAATTTAACTGAAAATTGCAGAATTTTTAGAATCTGGTAAATAGTATTTAATGATTTTAAAGATAAATAATGAGATAATTTAAAATATTATGTACATATATCTATTTTATTATATATATATATTGTTTGTAGCTGTAGCTATTTAATTTATCATTGGAAAAAAAAAATTTCATGTATAAAAAATTAATACTGAGAAAAATTGTTTTCATACATTTAAGCGTATTCAAAAATAAAAGTCAGATGCTTCCATAGCAAGAAAATCGAATCGACAATGCTCAATTTGACTTTGATCTTGAAAACATTTTAATTATGAATGTTGTTTTAAATTGCAAATTTTGAGGCTGAAATTTGAATATTAATACATATAATTATCGATATAACAAAATTATACTTAAAACAAATTAAAACTGCAAAAACTTATTTATATTAAGGCAAAATTATTTAAACTAAATTTATCTAAACAAGTTCACTATGAAACTTATTTTCCTTGAAGTTTATTTTACATTTTTTAAAAAAGCATTTTTTGAAATTGCATTTCATCGCCAACTGATAAAAAAATAGCCAAATAACGAAATTTTCATTATTTTTTTACTGACGCTGTATGGAGGTTCCGCCGAAATATTTTTATAAACATATATATCCTCATGAGAAGAACATTCTGTAATTTTTTCAGATTTTTTGGAGTATGCCAATATGCAGACCTTTCTTGTTAGATTTTAGAAATATGTTAACAACTAAGAGGGGGGGGGGAGGGAAGAGAGACACTCTTTAAGAAGAGTACACACAAAAAAGAAGCTAAAAATATATTATTTTTTCTAGAAGATACTTTAAGGGGGCTCAGAGGTTGAAAACTTTTCAAAAATCGATTTTTTTTAATGATCTAATTTGATTATTCATTTAATTCTTAACTCAATGAAAAAAACCGCATAAAAATATTTGCATTTTTAACGGAGTTATAAGCATTTATGTATCAACATTTTCATGGCCGCATCCATATACAGTGAAATCTCCAAAATAGGGATACTTCTTTTTAAGGGACACAAGTTGCGGTCCCATAGATGTTCCTTATTTGGAGGTTTCACTGTGTAAGAAACTCCGAATAAGGGACACCTCAATTTAAGAGACAACAGTTGCGGTCCCATGGATGTTCCTTATTTGGAGGTTTCACTGTAATTTCAACTTTAAGTCGCGTTTTCTCAAAACTTGATTTTTGATGACTAACACCAAGATTTAAAAAAAAAAAAAAAAACTATTTGATGAAATGGCTTTTTTTTTTTTTTTTTTTTTTTTTTTTTCATGCATATAACATCATTATCCAGATTATGAATTAATATATTTTAGATAGTTTAATATTTTGAGTATTTATAAAGGAAAAAAAGTTGTATTTTTTAGGGTTTTTTTTAATTTTCAACTTTGAAAGATTTTTTAATACTGTTTTCATTAAGTGATAGTTATATCCTTAATTCATAATCTAGATTATGATGTTATATACATGCAAAAAAAAAAAAAAAAAAAAAAAAAAAAAGCCTTTCCATCAAATAGTTTTTTTTTTAAATCTTGGTGTTAGTCGTCAAAAATCAAGTTTTGAGAAAACACGACTTAAAGTTGAAATTATATGGATGCGGCTATGTAAGTATTGATACATAAATGCTTATAACTCCGTTAAAAATGCTAATATTTTTATGCGGTTTTTTGCATTGAATTAAGCATTAATTGAATAATCAAACTAGATCATAAAAAAATTTTGATTTTTTGAAAAGTTTCCCCCTTGAGCCCCCTTAAATACACTATATGGCAAAAGGTGGCCGGTGACTTGCGATTTTTGACGTTTTGTCAAATATCTGGAAAAATACATGATAAATAATCCTGAAATTCCAGGTGTGTAAACTAAATAATATAGGTCATATATTTCCGCGAAGATTTTCCTCGAAACTCTTTAGGGGCCACCAACAAATTAATAATGAATAAATATCTCCCGCCCCTCCTCCCCCACAATGTGCTTTTCTCAGGGGTTGCTGTTATGGTATTCCATCAGGCGACTTTCTAATAACGGGAAAATTATCGAACTGATCTTAATGACGTAAGAAAAATCAATAAAAAATTTTGATCTCATTTACCATCCATTTACTTCCTACTTTTGCCACCAGACGTGCCTGTCTTTTTTTTTTTTTTTTTTTTTTTTAACATTTTTTTCCTAATTGTCAAAAAATTCTAATTTTTGATACTTAAACTTTTTTACCTTTTTATACGTATTCACGCTTTTTCAACTTTTTACAATCAGGGTGCACCGTCACATGAATTGTGACTCCTTTTTACCCTTTTTTCGGTGAGTTGTTTTTTAATTCCATCCTTTTTTAGCATTCATGCATTTACTAAAACCCTTTATAAGCATCTAAAATCAATTATTTTAATGATAGACTGTAGAGCATCTTGATTATAGATTCTCGGAAATAATCTATCATTGTATAAATTGTATTTTTTATGATGACCCTTTTTTTCGAATAATAAATTTTTGAGAATTACCTATCACTTGTCATATCCCAGCAGCAGTTTTAGCTATAATCGTGAAATTTAAGATAACAAACCTATTAAAATATTATGAAACATTTATTTCAGCAATTTTAGAAGTTCCCCGTACCATAAAGATTAACATGAAATACGAAAATTTAGGCCGATCCACCATACCTCAGTAGCAGTTTTAGATATTTATTTATTAGCAGTTTTACATGAATTTGAGATTACTTAATCTGTTAAAATAAACTTAATCATCTATTTTATCTATTTTAGAAATTCCCATCTAAGTGGGATTAATGGAATAGTTGCACATTTAGGATATTTAGCGATATCTCATTAGCAGGTTTAGGTAGAACCGGGAAATTCAGGCTAATGCATCTACTAAAAAAATATTTAAACATATCAGATATACTTCAGATTTTCCAATTCTCTAACGAGAACAACAATTATTTTCCAAATAGTTAAAAAAAAATTATAATTTAACAAATTACAACGACTATTTGGAAAAATGATATTTTCAAAGACTAAAATTTTTAAGACTTATTAATAAATTTTATATTTAAATTAATAATAATAACAAACATCATTTTTAGGATGATTATAATGAGTCATATATTACGTATGCCATGTATTAAACATTAATATTCTTAGACCAATGATAAAAAAAACAGCAGTTTATAGATATACAACTTTAACTGTTTAAAATGTCCATTTTTATTTGATGAAGTTAATTAGACTGACTTCTGAACATCTCATATTACGTACGACATGGATTAAACATTAATATTCTTAAACCCAATAAATTTCAAATGAAATTTCAATTTTACAATTTTCGGAACTGCAAATTTATAAACTTCTAAATATCGCACATTTTAAATTTTTTACACCGTTGCGTAAGAAAAAAAAATGTACCTTTAAATTAAATTTGTTTGAAATCTTTATTACAATTTGTTTTCAAATTATTATTATTATTATAAAGGTTTTTATTATTTTTTCTTGTCGTCGTGGCAACAGAAGTTTTCCATTTTTGGACTTTCTGACATTAAACATGGACCAATCAGAAAACGAATAAAATAAAATAACTTGTGGTATTGAACCAATAAAACGATTCAGATATAATCCAGATTTCCCAGTTCTGTACTGAGGACAACAACTACAAGGCTCCCAAATGGTCCGCAAACTGAGCATCAATATTTTTTAACAGAAAATTTCATGGTAGGTTTTACAGTGTTTGCACTATAATTTACCTCAAAAATGGTTTCTGGACGATTTGCAGGAAAAATCTAAATAGAAATTTTCTGTAAGAAAATTTTGATATACTACAATTGGCGGAACATTTGCAACTATTTTTCAAATAGTTATTAAACTTTATGAGAAATTTTAGGATATGATTTTGTTAGGAAATAATGTAACTAATTATATATATATATATATATATATAATCAGAATTTTGACTTAGTAAATATATATTTTGCGTGTTCCAGTGGCGTAGGAACTTTGTCTACATAGGAGGAGCCCGGACATACTGCAAAAAGCTAGTGGCGGGTTATTTAATTCATTTCGGAGGATTCCTTCATAGTGTGGCACTTTTCACAAATAGGAGTATAAAATAGAAGCATATCAAAAAATCTCCAACTTTTTAATCCTACTAATATATATATATATATTATTTAAATCTTTTTTTAATTCATTGGCGATGAGGTCCAGATATACTTGACGTATAGACTTAATTTGAGGACGATCCCGAATTCAATATTCAAATTTAAAAACTATACCCGCTCCCATTTACCAAAAATTAAAGTTCTTTCGATTATTTTGCTTACAAATTCATTGCAGATCTCTCCCAAATCAATTTTAAAATCCTCCTCTTTATAAATATGCAGTAGCATTAAGTGGTTGAATCCCTGTTGACCAATTGTTGTTCGTAGATGTGTTTGTAGCCGGCGAAGAGTTTCTGAACGATCTCTCTGCTGTCACTACTGATGTCGGAACCGCCAAGGGAAATGGACCTTATGCACACAAGTGAGTTCGAGGCTAAAATTCGTCTGCTGGCGGTATTTACTGGCGGTGTTTAGCATAGCAGTCTATGAAGTGCAAATTATTAATGCTTGTTTGTTAGAAATACCGGAAAAAATTCTTTGTTGAAGCAGCATATACTTAATATATTGTAATATAAATTCAAAATTGTTGTTCTGCTTGCAAGAAAATTCTTTACATTTGTAATTTTTCAGTTAAAATGTATCCAGAAAAAAAGGTAAACTTCTGAAAATAATTTATTCACTAATTCATCCGATGACAAAATTTTAATTGCGGTTGACAACGCATTTCTGTCAGTTCCTTCAGGTGTTAGTGTTGGTAAAAGCGTCAACTGAGCAGAAAGATTCGCCAAATCAAAATCATCGGCATATATTCCAAGCTTTTGTTGCAGATCTTCTGAAGTAGTTAAAGTTGTGTCCGTTCGATCTTTATGAGAGAGTCAAACGTTCTCTGATCAAATCGTTTTTTTTTTAAATTCATTGGTAATGAGGAGTGATTCCTTAAAATTTACTTGCAATTTTTCTTCTTGTCCAAGTTGTGCTGGAGCGAAGAGATGGCTTGTCTGCTCATATCTTATTGGAACTATCTTTCGCCTGGGCAGGGCCGTAGCTAGAAATGAACAATAGGGGGGCTCTTGAAAATGTAGGGGGGCTCATATATATTTTTTCTAGCTCTCTTTGGCGCAGAAAGATAAATGAGTGCCTATTCATATTGTTGATACTATGTTTCTTATTAAAATGTTGTAATAATTTCATTTTATGCTAAGAAAACTATATTATGATAAATATTTTGAAAGTGTAACTGGTGCAAAACTAAACATCATGTTAAACATACGTGAAAATTGGAGGAGGAAGTGTTGAAACACTTGTTTTAGATATGTTTAGATATGTTAGACTTGTTTTAGTAATTCTGCAAAACTGTGAAAGGGTTTCAAAACTAAATTAGAGTTTTGAACAGAATTTCATTTGAATTTTCAGAACAGAAATTCCTTTGGTGATCATGGAATCTTTTCCAGGAGGAGGGGGCTCAGAATGTTTTAGGGGGGGGGCTGAGCCGCCCATAGCGCCCCCTTAGCTACGACCCTGCGCCTGGGGACACTCGTTATTTTCATTTCCAAATTTAATGTGGACGCTTTTCTCTGCCATTTCTTGTAGAGAGTTTCGAACTGTTATCCTCTCTCATATGTTGCATAGTTTCTTCTAACATTGTAACGGTGCGGCGTTCTTCACGCTGGCAACAGAAAATTCATTTGTCTGTAGAACTTGCGCCAAGATTTCGCAGGGACCAAAATGTTCCTTGGCCATGTTCCTACCAACAAATGTCTTGAAAATTTCCAAACTTCTTATAAAACCTTCAACTTCAGCTTTTTTTCTCACAGCGTAATGCTCTTGATTCTTTCAATAATGCATCAAGAATTTCTAAAATTCTTGGAAATTTTTCCACGAATATCAATATTGCAGCAAATAGAACTGCTCATCTGGTCGAGCAGAGAGGAAGCAACTGATTTGGTTTTAGGTTTCTTCTTTATTGTTAGTTGGGCAAAGAACGATGTTCTTGTAGATATCATTCCGTTTGGGCAATTCTCTAATCAGATTCGATATTGTCTTGATCAAACTTAAGGAATCTGCAATTAATCTATTGGAATGTGCTATTTCTTGCAGTGCAAGATCCAAAGAATGATTTTCCCAATGTACAAAAAAAGACTTTGGCTGCAACTCCTAGAATCTTGTTTGGACGCCTTGCATGATGCAACTCATATTACCGGTTCAGTCAAAATAATGTCCCCGAAATTTATTGAGATCAATGTTGCAACGTTGAAGAACATCCTTTATAATTTTAGTCAGTGCTTCTCCTGTAGTATGAGGAGCATTGAATAGCCTTAAAAGCGTGCTCTCCATTTTCCACAAATGTTTCGTCAAGTATCGTACACATATAGAGAACTGCTCTTATCCTGCGGCATCGTTTATTCTGTCAGCAATAAGGCCAAAAAAACTTGCATCCTTCACTTTTTCTAGCCAGGCACGCTGCAATGAGTGTGATATCATTTTAAAATTTTGTTTTGAATGTCCGGACAGGCCCATTTATCGCGCTTAGGCGATCATGTTTCAACTTCCAGATAAATTGTTCCCAATTCTTGCAGAAAGATGTACAAACATACCATCGCTTGTGAGAAAATAATATAAACAAATTATAGAAGAGTAAAATACTAAAAATAAGTTGTACGTCAACTTACAAAAATATCCTCAAATTGTGCATTCGAAACTACCCGCAAAAGCACCTTCAAGCCTTGAAAATACCCGCAATTCCGGTAATTACATACACATATTGGAACACTATACAAGGGATATTAAAACATCGTTATTATTCCATTTTTTCTGGGAATTGAGAGGATTGTAAACAATGAGAAAAAGGGTGAAGGCTGAGAAAAGGGGCAAAACTGGGAAATTTTATTGCTGGCCAGTAGCCAGTAGTACCAGTTTCATCAGTGGCCAATTTTTTTGTTAAAAATACTGAACAATAAACTTTTGTTAAAATTTCTATTAGTACTAGCGGCCTTCGCCCGCTACGCTGGTCGGTTTATCTAAAGAAAACTTGAAGAACACGAAATATATCTGTGAATTGAGTGCTAGGGCGGATCTGGAGAGTCTTCAAGGGGGGGGGGGGGGGGGCGATTTAAAAAATCTGGAGACTGGAATCTGATGCTTGTATCGGGGTTATTTTTTTTTACTACGGGTCGTGTTGCTTCTACTTTTTGCTGCGAGTCGGGTTTGGGTCGGGTTAGCTTCTATTTTTATGCATGTTGGGTTTGGGTCCGGTTGACTTCTATTTTTTGCTGCTGATCGGGTTTGGATACGGTTGACTGCTATTTTTTGCTGCTAGTCGGATTTGGGTCCAGTTGACTTCAATTTTTGTTCCGGGTCGGGTTTGGGTCTGGTTCGCTTCTATTTTTACTGCGTGTCAGGTTTGGGTCCGGTTGATTTCTATTTTTTGCTGCTAGTCGGATTTGGGTCCGGTTGACTTCTATTTTTGTTGCGGGTCGGGTTTGGATCCGGTTGACTTCTATTTTTTGCTGCTGATCGGGTTAACTAATGCTTTTTCTGTGGGTCGCATATGAATTTTTTTGACTTCTTTTTGCTGCGGGCCAGGATAACTTCTACCGTTTTGCTGCAGGTCGGGCTGACGACTTCTAATTTTTAAGGAGCTTAAGTATATGGAGATATTCCCTACGACAATGCAACTTTATCCCGTGGGTCCACTACATATATTTAACTTCCTTCTCTCGCATCAATTCTGAGAGAAGAGAGAGGGCAAAATTTGAGCAACGATTTAGCGCCTATTGCTTCCAGTGCCATCTATGGTTTCTATTTTAAACAAAAATAAAAAAACGCAGAAAAAAATTCCTGGCGCATTACATAACTTTTCTGTAAGGCTTTTTAATATATGCCACAATTGCAAGTTACTGAATTTAGAAACCAGTCAGTCTGTTTTTGAACAGCTGGTATATTCAGTAGTTATTTATTTAAAAAAAAATCTGAAAAAAAATCTGAAGTTTGCTGAAAGTTTACAGCAGAGGAAAGATTCGTTCCAAGCTCTAATTAAAATTCCAATGTTTTAATAGGAATAGAGGAAACACTCCTCAATTACTTTCTATCGGAATAATATGGTAATTATATTTACCTACGACTGAAAGTGGCTTCGTAAATTGCAGAGTAGGACTTCAGCATCAGCAGAGTTCACAAAAGAAATAAAAACCACTAAATTTATTTCCATATGAAGAGCGATTACGATCTGTGTACGTTGTGTACAATAGAAATTAAAATTATTCGCAAACTAAAATAGGAAGAATATATTCTCTTTGTGTAACATGTCTAAATAATAATAATAATAATAATAATAATAAATGATCCAATGGCAGAATAACCTCTACCACAAACAAAAATTGAACAAATTCATTATTCCCGTCTCTTTCGTTGGCGTCAGAGCGTCGCCGCTAACTAAAAAACTAAATATGTAGATATGACTAATAATTTACTTTAAAAATAACATTCTAATATTGAAATAGAAAAAATAATTCTGCTTCCCCTTCATTTTAATCGAAATAGTAACACAGTGATTTGAAAAGGAATAAGTAATTTTTAAGGGGGAGGGATGAAAGTTTTTAAATATTTTCTATTCGACGATAAATAAAATTTTCAGGTTTCAGAAAAATGAGTCCGAGCCCGGCCCATATCCGGCACGGACTCGGCGTGAGCCCGTCTCATTTCAAATACAGACATCTAGGAAAAATGACTCCATGCCAGACTCGACCTACTAGGGGCGATCAAATGAAAAGGTACGAAACTCCCTGACTACCAAACCGGTTGAAATTTAAATATGCTGCTTTGGAATAAAGTAGTGAGACATCGAGAGATGCGATTGGAGTATCCAGCGTAGTTGTGAACATGCGTAGGCGCTTGTGCATGAAGGGGGAGAGAAGCAGACAGCAAGTGAGTTCCGTCCAATTGACGCGGCAGTGCCTGTGAGGCCATCATGGCTTTCCCATTGCAAAATCCGATGATTAAAGACAAGAGCAGCGAGGTGTTATCAGATTTCTCACTGCGTCATACTTCGATCAGACACCTAGCTGCTCTTTAATCATCTGATTTTGCAATGGGAAAGCCATGATGGCCTCACAGGCACTGCCGCGTCAATTGGGCGGAAATCACTTGCTGTCTGGTTCTCTCCCCCTTCATGCACAAGCGCTTACGCATGTTCACAACTACGCTGGATACTCCAATCGCATCTCTCGATGTCTTACTACTTTATTCCAAAGCGGCATATTCAAATTTCAACCGGATTGGTAGTTAGGCGTTTCATACCTTTGCATTTGATCGCGCCTAGTTAAAAAAAAAGAAATCTGGTCGGACCCAAATCTACAGAAAAATAAAGATCTGGACACGGTCCGGTTCTAAAAGTTAGAAGATCTGACCCAGCCAGAGTCACATGAGTTTAAAAGGGCGCGGCCTGCGACGGACTCCATTTTGGCCCCTAGTCATATAGCCCCGAGGACACATAATGCCGCTTCGCAAATCTTTTATTACCCAAAGGGGGGACTGCCCTTTCGTCCCCCTCTTAGATCCGTCATTGACATACAGACTCAGAGACAGACATTTTGTAAAAACATGTTTTTCGTGAATTCTGGTCTCTAATATGTATAAATCCGTCAGATACCGGAATTCGAAAATCTTCATGAATCCAATACTTTTTTCTTGTAAAGATAGAAGAAAGTAGAAAACGGTCGATTAAAAAAAAAAAAAAATCATAATTTTGAATCTCTACAAAGAAAAAAAGTAGATTTTAAAAAATGCATCTTTGTAACTTATCAAACCAAATAAAATTTATAAAGATTTCTCTTGACAAACATGCAACATTCATATAATTTTTACAAATAACAAATAAGAAAGATGCCAGTTCATCTTGGGCTCGTGAAAAAGAATTTAGAGGATTTACGAATTGCGCTCGGGCCAGTAATGTTTATCATGCTATCTAGATCACAGACGGGCCGAACATTCAGCTTTTATTCCAGGCCGAGAACCGACTTTGAAATTTTGGCCAATGCAGATCCATAGGAATGAAATCCAGGCCACGTTACATCTGGAATAAAAAGAAATCTGGCCCGACCCGAATCTGCAAAAAAGTAAGATCAGGACACGACCCGATTATAAATGAGAGAAGGCCTGACCCAGCCCAAGTCTCGTGGATATAAAATGGCGCAATCTGGACCGGGTCGGGTCGAATTCGAGCATCGTCTCAGGTCACTTCCACAGAATGCATAATGTTACTTTGTAAACTCTTATTAGCCCGTGGGGAAGACATCGCACCTTAGATCCGCCATGCTTGGAAATATTGGTCCGTGTACACATCTAGGAAGAACGAAGTCGACGTCCAGCCTTACTCAAAAAAAAAAAAAAAAAAAAAAAAAAAAAAAAAAACAGTGTGGCTGAGTCCAGCTTTGCAGAAAAAGTAAGACTTGACCCGACCCAGTTCTGAAAGTATGAAGACCTGACCCAGTCCCAAACTAAGGAATTAAAGTTGTCGAGGCCCGCCCCGGGCCGCGCCGGTCTCGAGTTTAGGTCCAACTTTTTTCAATCTAATGTCGTTTTGTAGAACTTTTATTGGCATCAAGGAGGATCGACCTCCCCTCTTAGATCAGCCATTAATTGGGTGACGACTTTAAAAGTAATAATTTTTTTTAAAGCAGAAATAAAACTCAATTGTGTGAATTTCCTAGAAAAGTAGACTTTATTTCTTAATTCAACAATGCATCGTAAACAGATGTAATGGGAGAATTCTCCCGGGGGAGCTGAGCCCGTCTGAAATATTCCAGGGGGAGCCAGAGCTCCCCCAGCTCCCCCAGTTCCTACGCCTATGCGTGTTACATAGAACTCTCAATGTTCATTGAATTGCACGCATTTTAATTTGTGTCTAATCCCTTAAAACTTTGCAAATTATTTGAACGGCTATAAACTGAGTTTTTCCATGTTCATATTAAATGTAAAAAAAAAAAAAAAAAAAAAAAAAAAAAAAAATCATACGTATAAAAATCCAAACATAGTTGTATGTAGTATATTCTAATGAATGTGGAGGAAAAAAAAAGGGCTGTTCTACAAGATTTTTTTTTTTTTTTAATAAGTATTGCATCGAAACATAGATTACAGTATTATTCAAAACAGAAGAGTTGGTTTCAAATGCACTCTTAAGCCGTCAGATATTCAATAAAGCAAAACAGCAGAATTAATAAGCGGACATGAAACACAAATACCGTACAAAGGTACTCTTTCGAACATTCGAGATTCGAACGATTCCCAAGCATATATTGATTATCAAACTGTTTTCTCGAATAGAGCAAAACAATCTGACATGAGAGTCCTCTGGAAAAAGGTGAATGTGGCAGAACCGATCCTAACGATAACAATTCAAAAGATATACTATGAATATTAAGTGGTGTGAAATGATTTTTTTGCTCTCCTTTAAAAGGTCCATGTTAACATGTGGCAAAATTTAATTAGGTGAATGCACATTTTTTCGTATAATTTACATCAAAAGACGAACGAATTATCTACTTAAATTTCCAGCATTTAAAAAAATAAAATATAAAAAATTCCAGAAGTAGATATTTATAGTTTTAGAAGCTTTTTAACATACTTAAAACTTAAGTAGACAATTTTTAAAAATGCACTACATACTCAATTCAATTCACACATATGCGTATAAGAAAAATCGAAATATCAAATAACCAAAAGTTTCTTTACTATTGTTAAAAATAAAAAATTCAGAGTGTACAGATTTTGATTTTTTTTCTCCTGAATTAATAGATATAAATGATTAATTTTAAATATCGAAACAATAGGCTGTTTCCTTAAATATTGCCCCTAGATTCATGCTTTAAATTGCAAATTTCCATAAAAAAGTGTCAAGTATAATGACATAAGTTGAATTCCATTGGGGGGGGGGGGGAATACAAAATGCTATTTCAGCAAATACAAAAGCTACATTTTTATACAATCCCCGTACTTTAAAATTTCCAATTAGGAAAAATTTCCTTATCCATTCCTGAATTAAACACAAAAAATTGCATCTTTATAATCTTATTTCAAATGTAGGAGGACTTCTGTAAAAAAAGAATCTCTGATAAGTCATAGCCACGCCCCTTTCTGACTCGAAGAACGAAAACATTCGAATAAGATTTTCTTTTATTAGTAACTATGAAAATTTGCTACTTTTGTTAAAACGAAAAAAGGGTGAGTACTACTCACTCTTTATTTAGTATTTATTGAACTTTGTGAATACTTAACAATATTATGAATAGTTAGGGTACTTCAGTACCTTGATGTTGGTCAAAATATCAATCTTTATTTTTTAATAATAATTGAAAACGTCTTCAATTGTAAATATTTTTGCACCTAATATTTACCTATGACAATTATATCGCGAGATATTGAAAATTTTAATAACAGATCCAGCGCGATTACCTATACAAATGACATCTTTAAATGATTTTTTTCCCATGTTCATATTTTAAAGTTTTATTTAAACAAAAAAAGAAAGAAAAAAAAATCTTCTAGAACAGCCCTTTGGTTTTTTTTCCCACATTCATTAGAATATATTACACACAACTGTGCATGGATTTTTATATGTATGATTTTTTACATTTAATATGATTTTCTTTCTCTCGGGTATACTTAAAAATATAGGAAATTCAACAAACTCTATATTTAAATATTAAAAAATAATAATAACAATGATAATATTAACTATAAACTTGAATGCTAAACCCATGCACAAAAATATTAAATACACCAAAAAGAACAATGAAAAAAATTCAAACCTTTTATCGAAATTAACGAAGAAGCTTTAGTATTTATATAAGAAGCAAATTATAAAAATATGCGCATGGAAAAGATCATATTTAAAGTTTTCATTTGTATGGGTAATTACGCTGGATCTGTTATTAAAATTTTAAATATCTCGCGATATAATTGTCATAGGTAAATATTAGGTGCAAAAATATTTACAATTGAAGACGTTTTCAATTAATATTAAAAAATGAAGATCGATATTTTGTCCAACTTCAAGGTACTGTGTACCCTAACTATACATAATATTGTTAAGTATTCAAAAAGTTCAATAAATACAAGATAAAGAATGAGTAATACTCACACTTTTTTCGTTTTAACAAAAGTAGCAAATTTTCATAGTTACTAAGAAACGAAAATCTTATTCGAAGGCTTTCGTTCTTCGAGCCAAGAAGGGGCGTGGCTATAACTTATCTGAAATTCAGTTTTACAGTTCTCATACATTTTAAATCGTAACTGGCATAATTTTAGGCAATGTTTTGGTAACAATGCTATAAAATTTTTCTATTACTACAATACTGTTACTGCAACAATTGCAAGAAAAAATTCAGAATGTCTTTCTAGGACATTAGCAAGATAAATGAAAAACAAAATCACTCACAAACCTTCATATATGAGTGTTTATGTTAATCTTGTGTTAAATCAGCTTTTGAATTAAAATATTGCATCCGTATCCCTATTCAGTGGTGGAAAATTGGCGCAGGGGTGGAGCCTATTGATATCTCTAATATTTTATTGTATTTTTCAAGTGAACAAAAACTGAGAGATTCTGTCACCAGATAAGTCGAAAATTACTGCTCAATTTCATTGGTGTTAATAGGCTCCGCCTCTGCACCAGTTTTCCACCACTATTAATAAGAACTAGATACAATGCTCCATCTACTTTATTTTGCTAAATTTCTGCATTAATGTTTATGTTATAAATGAAAGCACATCACACCGGCAATGGGTAGAGTTTATGGGTGATTCTCAAAATAGGGGACAATTTCAAAAGTGAAATCTTAAAAAAATTACTGTTAGCAAAATTTCTGAAAAAAATAGGTGTTGTTAATATAGTATTAGGTATACTTTATATGTAGTCAGCAGAGCTAAATATTTAAAAATTAACTTTTAAAAAAAATAATTAGTATTTTTGAGCCATGCTAATGACAAAACAAATTGCATGGAATAAATATATTAAGAAATTTTTATTTTCTTCCTGTTTAAATATTTTTTTTCTATATGTATTAGCCTTCCTTTTCAGCAAATGGTTTCCATTTTTACATATATACATATAAGGAGAATAAAAACATTACCAAAGAGCAAACTTTGTTTACATGAGCAACATTCTGACACTAACAATGTAAGAAGCTGTCTTAGTGATTTTCTGACAGATTTAATGCATATTTTAGGGATAATAAATGTAATACCTAAATTTATATGTAAAATTAAACTTTATAAAAGATACAATATAAGCAATGGTTACATTTATGCACATAGGAGTCTTTAGCATGGACAGAAAAAACATGCTAATGACACTGATATTTGTCCATGCTAATGACAAATTTTAATTTAAATAAGATTATGAGCCATAATATAATCACAATGCAATAGTCCTTTCTGGGGCTTTTTAGAACACAAAAGTCCTATTCAAATAAGTAAAATAAAAATTTTAATTATAAAATAAACATGAAAATTATTATCCATTCTAATGACATACAATTGATGTACGCCCCTAATATTCAATTTCTATTCTTAAAATACAATACATGCTTCTATTTTCAGGCTGGGATAAAATGGCTACTTGTTGCCATGGAGAAACTTTATATTTTCAAACTATTGTCATATGTGAAAATGAAATTTTTATTAATAACCAGCTGTTATAGTATGGCCTTGCTTTGAAAATAGAATATGGAGGACAAACTTTAATTCTTTTTTTATATACTATAATTTTATTTTTAAAAAGAAATTTATTGGATAAATCCTCTCTTTGATTAATTTAAAGAAAGAATAACATTTGTTTTATTTTATAAACATGATATTAACTCTTGATAAAGCTAGTATATACAAGGCACAGCTGCTGTGGACATCCATGCTAATGACATTTTGAACATTTATTCTGTTATTTTAAGGTGTTTTTAACTAAAAAGTGAGTAATTCTTGAGTGCAAATAATGAATAATATTAATACAAACATATCTAAATATAAAAACATGCCAGAAAACCTCTCAATTTTTTTTGTATGCCGAAAGACATAAATTGTCTCCTATTTTGAGAATCACCCTTATACAAAAGAAGTCTTGAGACATGAAATAAAGTAACAATAACATTTTAATATGGAATTGAAAACTTACACACCGAAGAGTGAAGTGAAAATAAAAAAAAATTGCAGCCAAACATTTTTGACAGAAAAAAGTTCAAGATTTAAAATTTAGGAATAATGATACTATCAATGAAAAATACTCATTGTGCATATTCATTAATCTATGCTTATATTATAAAGAGGTTAAGTTTTTTTGTTTGTAGAGGAACTACTAAACCGATTTCAAAAGTAATGGTACCAAAATGATGGTGTTCGCCTGGAATCTATAGGCTATACCTTATGTCGATGCCACAGATCCAAAGAGGTGTAGGAGCAATAAACGTTCTAAATATTTGATTTTTGTGTTACTGGAGGGACTAAAAGCATGAAATTTAGCATAGTAATTACTTATAAGATATGAATAATCTCTAGCATTTCTTTAAAAATTCGAAATTTAAAGGGAGGGGAATGCGCGAAAAAGCTTCCTACACTGTTAAAAATCTGCAGGATTTGCTTCATCATCACTCCACCGCTTTGATAAAAATCTGTTACTTGACTATATAGTAAAGCATTCTCATTGGTCAGAATAAAGATAGTCTATAAAAGATGAGTTTTCATGCAGCAAATGCTGCAGATTTTTAATAATGTAAAAACTTTCTAAATGGCTATCTGTAAGCAATCTGAGCACATATTACATCAATTTCAAAAGTAAATTGATAGTGATAGAAACTGCTAAAACATAACAAACGTAACCTACATTTTATGTCGGTGACACTAAGCAAAAGAGGGTGCAGGAGCCAAAAATATTCAAAATGGGGATTTTTATTGTACTAAAGAGTTTAGAAACTTTAAATTTAGCATGGTAGTTACTTACAAAATATGTCTTCTTGATAGATTTATGATGATTTTCTGAAACTATAAACATTTATCTTATTTCATTTAATCAAATACTTTCATTTTCAAATTGTTATCAAGATATTTCGCAATAATAATGACTGTTTTTCCTATAATTATATATTTCAAGGTTGTGATGCAATCGATGTGTCGTCAGTGCTAAAGTTCAATTCTTTGTTAGTCTTCTACTTTATTTGTACAAGTAAACACGTAGCAAAAATTGTTCTCTGTAAAAATTTAACTGTATTTTTCTAACTTTTGTTTAATATCTTTTGAATGTAGAGTGTAAAGAAAAATTATAGAATTTTCAAAGGACTATGCTCAGCGCAGTGGATTTATTTTGTGTCTGGTATTTATTATCAAATTAAATAAATGACGCCGTTCGGATATGAATAAACCAAGGTAGGCCAGACTTTATCATTATTGTTGACTGTTATTTTTGAAGGGAGTTCAAGTAAGTAAGTTTTTAAGTTCACGTTAATGTTAAGAGATTATGAGACTGACAAAAACTGAACTTTTAGCAATATTGCTCTCTTCTAAAGGAACAACAACAAAAGTGAATTACATTAAACTATAGTTGAAAATAATTAAAATAAAGTTGAAAATTAGTAAAAGTTATAGTTATAAAAGTTGAATTAAGGCAGAAACAAAATAAAGAATATGGCTTCTTCTTCAAAAGAAAGTTTTAGTATAGAAAAACTAAACTCAAATAACTATGCAATATGGAGTTTTAAACTCCAAATGCTTCGTATGAAGGAAGATTTATTTGGTCAATTAACTGACGATCCACCAACTCCATTAAATAATGAGTGGACGAGAAAGGATAATAAAGCTAGAGCTACGATTAATTTAACATTAGAAGACTCGCAACTCATTTACGTAAAAAATGAAACAACAGCTAAAGCTGCTTGGTTAGTTTTAAAAGGAATACATGAACGCGCAAACTTATCAAGTAAATTATATTTACTACGTAAATTATATAGCATAAAACTTGCTGAAAACGGAAACATGAATGATCATATTGTAAAGATCTTAGAAACCGCTGATAAATTGAAGGAAATAGGTGAAGGGATAAAAGATTCTCATCTATGAGCTCTCATATTATGCTCTCTTCCACCGAGTTACGATACTCTTATTACTGCGTTAGAATCTAAATCTGAGGAGGAATTAAATTCTAATTTTATTAAAGGGAAATTAACAGACGAATTTCAAAGGAGACAAGATAGCTCCAATTCGTCGAATGAAAATGCATACAAAACTATAAAATTTAATCAAAAACCATTTCCAAAGCGCGAGCAAAACCTTTTTTGGACGTACTGTAAAAGAAAAAAACCATGTGAAACAAAATTGTTGGTTTCTTAAGAATAAAAATTCTAAAAACCAAAAAAATGATAAAAATAAACAAAATTCATCTTTATGTTTTGAAGTAAATAAAGTTACTCCGGAAACAAAAATTGAAAGAAATACACAGACTCTGAAAAATAATAGCGAAGAAAAACAAATATCTTTTCTCGCACAAAATGATTATAAATCTACCTGAATTATTGACTCAGGGAGCAGCTCACACTTGTGTAATGATATAAATTTATTCGTTGACATTAACACAAATAATAAAAATACTGTCACGATAGCGAACGGGAAAACTCTCGTGTCTCAAGGTACAGGGACTATAAAACTACAAACAAAAAATAACGACATAACTTTGAAGGATGTTTTGTATGTGCCGGACTTACAATCAAATCTAATGTCCGTTAGCAAAGCTGTTAAACATGGTTGTAAGCTCACATTTGAAAACAAAACATGTAAATTAACCCAAAAGGGAAAATCATTCTTAGAAGGAAAAATTGAAAATAATTTGTATGAAATAGATCTGTATAAACCTAAACAAGATAACTATGCAAATCTAGCTCATCAATGCAAGAATAAAAACTGCATTGAACTTTGGCATAAAAGACTTGGACACAGGAACATAAATTCAATTAAGCAACTAATATCTAAAAATTTAGCCACAGGAATAGAAATAAAAGAGTGTAAACACGATATAATTTGCGAAAGTTGCATAAAATGTAAATTAACAGATGCACCGTATCCAAAACAAGCAACAAACAGAACAGAAGGTCCTAGACCTGGTACATTCAGATATCTGAGGGCCGATGCCAACAGAAAGCATAGGAGGAAAGAAATTTTTTCTCACATTTACCGATGACTTCAGTAGATTTACAATGATATATCTTTTATAAAAAAAAGCGAAGTAATTGAGAAATTAAAGGAATATGTAGCCTTTACTAAAAACAAATTCGGGTACACAATCAAAGAATTCCGCACAGATAACGGCGGAGAATACATTAGCGATGAAGTAGAAAATGTTCTATCCGAAACAGGTATTCATAATCAATTAACAGTACCATATTCTCCATCTCAAAACGGTGTTTCTGAGAGGAAGAACAGGACATTAGTTGAAATGACACGTTGCCAATTATCGGAAGCTAATCTACCTCAGAAATTTTGGGGCGAAGCTTTAAATACAGCGGTGTATTTGCTAAATAGACTACCAACAAAATCACACAACTTAACACCATACCAGTTGTGGACAAATAAAATCCCGGATTTAAGAAATATAAAAACATTTGGCTGCAAAGCTTACGCTTATCTTGATAAATCCCAAAGAAACAAGCTCGATAACAAAGCAATTGAAGGAACCTTTGTCGGTTACGACAATATATCAAAAGGTTATAGAATTTATATTGGAAATAATAAAGTAATACGCGCACGAAGAGTAAAATTTATTGAAAACTCTAATTCAAACCAAAGGGTACAAAGCTTTGGGATAACAAGTGACATCAACGTTCAAAAACAACCCGAAATAGCAGGGGGGAAATCTTCTGAAATTGTTATAAATATGCAGGAAAATAATGAAGCAAGCGATGAAGATATTGAAATAAATCAACCTAGAAGATCACAAAGATCAAATAGAGGTGTTCCACCTGATAGATTTGCATATTTTTCAACAGAAAACAAAATAATAGAACCATCAGAATGGAAGGATATTGAATTAATTGATAATCCCTATGATAAAAGGAATTGGTATAAAGCAACTAAGGAAGAAATTGTTTCGTTAAGAAAAAACAAAATATGGGATTTAGTTAATCCTCCACCTGGCGTAAAAGTGATAAATTGCAAATGGGTATTTTCATTAAAATATAATTTCAATGGTGAAATTGATAAATACAAAGCACGTTTAGTCGCTAAGGGTTTTTCTCAAAAATTTGGAACCGATTACTACGAAACTTTTGCACCAGTAGTATCATATACAACATTGAGAAGAAGACGTCTACATGTCTCAGCCAGAAGGGTACGTTGTACCGGGACAAGAAAATAAAGTTTGTAAACTAAGAAAAGCAATTTATGGCTTAAAACAAGCCGCAAGGGCATGGAATATTAAAATAAGTGAAAGTTTGGAAAAAATAGGTTTTGTGCAAAGCACTGCCGATCCATGTCTTTTCATGCGAAAAACACAAAACAGTACTACTTATATCATCATTTATGTGGATGACATGTTAATTTCAGGGGATACTAAAGAAATAGACGAGACCATAACTCAACTTAGAAAAGAATTTGAAGTAAAGAATTTAGGAACTGTAAATTATTATTTGGGTATAAATATAAGCAGAAATAAAGAAGGAAATTTTTTTCTCGATCAAAGAAACAAAATCAAAGAATTAGTTGAAAAATTTGATCTAAGTGAGGCAAAACCCTGTGATACTCCGATGGAACCAGGTTATTTAAACACAATTGATGAAGAAAAATTATTTCCAAACAACAGCAAATATAGGCAGGCAATTGGGGCATTGTTATATATAGCTACTATCAGTAGGCCAGATATTTCAGCGGCCGTTAGTATTCTTAGTCGAAGAAATGAAAAACCGAGAGAAAAAGATTGGAATGCAGTAAAAAGAGTTATAAAATATTTAAAAACTACAAAAGACATAAAATTAATTATTTGCAATAAAAATAAACCAATCCTAACAACATATGCGGATTCAGATTGGGCAGGAGATAAATATGATCGAAAATCAACCAGCGGAAATTTATGTAAACTAGGAAATACAGCTATTTCTTGGAAAACAAAGAAACAAAATTCAGTTTCTCTACCCTCAGCCGAAGCTGAGTATGTAGCAGTTGCTAGTGTGCCCAAGGAACAACGTGGATAATTAATCTTTTAAAGGATCTAGAGTTAAATCAGACTTTGCCAATAACGATTTTCGAAGACAATCAGTCCTGTATAAAGATGACACAAAATGAAAGATATCATTCGAAAACAAAACACGTGGACATAAAATTTCAAAGTACAAGGGATCTTCGAAATAAAGGAATTATAGACGTGGAATATTGCCCAAGCAAGGACATGACTGCGGACATCTTTACTAAGCCCTTACCTAAGGCTGATTTCCTTAAACATCGAAGCCAACTAAACTTAATGACTATAAACGCTTAAGAAATCAAGCAGGGGTGATAGATTTATGATGATTTTCTGAAACTATAAACATTTATCTTATTTCATTTAATCAAGTACTTTCATTTTCAAATTGTAATCGAGATATTTCACAATAATAATGACTGTTTTTCCTATAATTATATATTTCAAGGTTGTGATGCAATCGATGTGTCGTCAGTGCTAAAGTTCAATTCTTTGTTAGTCTTCTATTTTATTTGTACAAGTAAACACGTAGCAAAAATTGTTCTCTGTAAAAATTTAACTGTATTTTTCTAACTTTTGTTTAATATCTTTTGAATGTAGAGTGTAAAGAAAAATTATAGAATTTTCAAAGGACTATGCTCAGCGCAGTGGATTTACTTTGTGTCTGGTATTTATTATCAAATTGGATAAATCACGCCGTTCGGATATGAATCAACCAAGGTAGGCCAGACTTTATTATTATTGTTGACTGTTGTTTTTGAGGAAAAGCTAACTAAGTTCAAGTTAATGTTAAGACTTCTAAGAACTGTTAGGAGTAAATTTGAAATTAAAAGTTGTGAAGTGAAGGGCCGGTTCGAAAAGCGTTCTAAAAAATTCCTAAACTACGATTTTTGTGAAAGCTCAGGAAGAGGAAGTAATAAACCGATTAGAAAAGTGATGATTTCGAATCAACGATGACACTCTCTGATTCTTCACAGATCATTCTCATGATCCTACATTCTCATGACCCTCCATGGCAGTACCGCTATCACTTGATGGTATGCAGATTTCACAACTTCTTTAGCAATGAATTTCCAAAACAGGGACTGATTTATTTTCATTTTATGTGAATTAGATGTATTTTTAAGACTTTGTGGGGTTTTTCTATGCGCATAGTTTTAAGCTATATATTTTTGCTTTGGTAAATAAGGAAGTGAGTATTTTCTTTTATAAGAAAGGTCAATTACTAACAAAGGAAAAAGAAAGGAATTTTCTTAATGATTACTATCACCATGGAATTATTAGCGCAGATTAAGTGTTATCGTCTTTTATTTTCTCAAACAAAGAAATTACAAATTTAAAGCATTTCTCCTTATCAGAAATAAAAAAGATTTAACCACAAAACTAAAAAACCATTTTCGACTCGATTTTAACACCCTTTAATATTACGCAACCAATAAAATCAAAAAATTCAAATCAGACCGATTTCCTATGTTTTTTCAATAAATTTATCTTTGAGGTTACACCAAAGCCAAAAATCACGCTTCGTCAAGTCAGGTGAACATGGAGGCCATCTTATAGGAGATGTAAGGCTGATAATGAAATCTTCCGTAAAATAGCTTCGCAGTAATTTTTGTACCTCACGTCCAATGTGAGGTGGCGCACCATCTTTTTGGAATGTTGTAGCGAAGCACCCTAGGAAGGACCACACTTTGCAACATGTCCCGATAACGTTCTGCAGTTAAGAAACAGGTTTCTAGTCCCTGCGGAATGGTTTCCTCAATGATAAATGGCCCAGTCAAAGAGATCGCAGTGATCCAAACTGTAACATGCGGAGAATGCAGGGGCATTTGTTGGATATCGTGAGGATGCTCAGTAGACTAAGTATGACCGTTAGATTAATTTTTTTAAACACTATTATTCAATCGGTAAATTAAATATAACAGATGTAATTTTTCCATTTTTGAATTTTGGGTGAAAAAAAGTCCGGGCCAGGATTCGAAACAGGGATGTATTGGCTGAAGCCGCCAATGCTTTATGCTCCAAATGCAATTTTTCACCCAAAATTCAAAAATGGAAAAATTTCATCTGTTATAATTAATTTACCGATTGAATAATCGTGTTTAAAAAAATTAATCTAATGTAATTTCGTATGCAGCAATTTTCTGCAGTTCCATATATTGACCTTCGATTTATTCTGTGGAGCTGATCCAGAGTATCAGACCAGATAAAGTGATCGTTGAGGTTAATTGTATGAAATAGTCCTCCAGTGTTCGTGTCCGGGATAGCTCAGTTGGTAGAGCATTGGCGGCTTCAGCCAATACATCCCTGGTTCGAATCCTGGCCCGGACTTTTTTTCACCCAAAATTCAAAAATGGAAAAATTACATCTGTTATAATTAATTTACCGATTAAATAATCTTGTTTAAAAAAAAAAAAAATCTGATGTAATTTCGTATGCAGCGATTTTCTGCAGTTCCATATATTGATCTTCGATTTATTCTGTGGAGCTGATCCAGAGTATCAGACCAGATAAAGTGATCGTTGAGGTTAATTGTATGAAATAGTCCTCCAGTGTTCGTGTCCGGGATAGCTCAGTTAGTAGAGCATTGGCGGCTTCAGCCAATACATCCCTGGTTCGAATCCTGGCCCGGACTTTTTTTCACCCAAAATTCAAAAATGGAAAAATTACATCTGTTATAAGTATGACCGTTTTGTGTATTCACTGTTTCACCCATATTAACGTGAACCCTATCGGTCGATAGGATGTTCCGTGGCCAATTCTTATCCACCTCCATCCTAACCAAGAACGTCCAAGTGAAAAGCGATCGTTTCACAAAGATCTTTATCGTCAGGCTTTAATTCTTGAAAACGACGAATTGTTTTGTGATTTTATTGTGCCTTGAGTGCTACACGCATGCACCTCCATACGGTACTATATGGCAATCCATTTGTCTGGATACAGCTGCCCGTAAGACATGGTGACGTCACTGCAACGTCGTTGTGAAGTCACATTGTGACTTTGTGACCATCGATTGTCGATGTGACGTCACGTGACGTCGATGTGAAGTCACAGTGACTAAAATGTGAAGTCGTTATGGCCGTTTTAGAGCTTTTTTGTGACGTCACATTGTGACCACTTTGTGACGTCACAATGTGACCAATTTGTGAAAAGTGTGTCATTTGTGACTACTTTGACATTAACATTGTGACGAACTGTGAAAATTTTTTTAGAAAGTCACATCTTAGTCACAATGTGACGTCACTGAATGGTGGCATTTTCGTCACAGATGTGATGTGACCAAAGTGACTCACAGTGACGTCATTGTGACGTCACTGTGAACATGCATGCTATGAGGGGGAACACTGGATGCTCCAGCTGCTTTTGCACTGGCTTGCTCAACAACAGCGATTGCGATGTCATCAATCACTGGCGGTATCTTTTTTTTTCTTCGGCCTGCTTGAACTGCAAAGCTACCAGTTTCCTCAAAGCGTTTGAACATTAGGTCGCCGAGCCCGTGGTGTCACTGGACATGTACGCAAAGATTTCTGCTGTCGGAACAAATGAAACGCTTTGGCAGTATTTTTTTCATTTTGGTAAAAAAAGCTTTAGCAGTAAAGCACGCTCAGAAAAAGAAAGAACCTCATGATGGTCTCAGAATGTTTAAAATCTATTCACCTTCCTTTTTAACTGATACAACGGTCCTTTATCCCGCCTCTAGGTACTGCGCCCGCAGATAAATAAGCACAGAATACAAGGAGTAGGTAATTAATATTAAAAAAAATCTTTACATACAGATTATTTTACTGAGGTGTGAATTGGAATATCCTTATTTTCTCCTATTTAGCATGATTCGAGTAAAGAAATTTAACATAATATTAATTACTGATACCTTGAATTCTGTAGTTTATTGATTGTATCATCTCCTGGGCTGTACAAATCATGGCACCTATAAAATAATTCCCACTACCAAATTTTTAATATTCTTCGCCTAATAAGAATGCTAATAAAAGTAATCGATCATCTAGCAATAAAATTTAAACGAATAAAATAAAAAAATGTATTGGTGGGAATCAGCCCATCGACACCAAGATGTTTACATTCTTGGCATGTTACATTTTTCTTATCTTAAACCGATCGCAGCGCCTTTTAATCCCCTGGTGGTCTTTGTTTGAACTAATTTTTTTATTGCACCAATCAGTTTCCCATGGTCTGATATGTATATGCTCTAAATATAAAGTTGTTTCATCCATTGCCTCTCTTGCTAGGGCCTCTCAAACAAGGATACCTTAATTTGAACACCCTGTATATATGAAAGTACAAACCATATTTCAGTTCGAAATCCACATGACGTCATTTTATAAAAATTAAAGTACACTCTTTTATTTTAAATAATAAATGCAAAATTAAGTTATTTAAGGAGACTAAATTAAAGGACTAAATTAATTGAAGAAGACTTAAGGAGGGATTTTCTGTAAAAAAAATACTGGCACCGAAGAACTTCCTGATTTGGAAATTCCAGACCCCATACGAATTCTGTGTATGTGACAAAACACTTAAATTAGATTTCTTATGATTATTAGGATGAGCGAAGCGAATCCTCTACTAGGCCACTCAAATTACATTTTGTCGTACACTTTACAAAAAAACTATTCAATATTTTAACTTCAAATTAAACACAAAAATAAATTATGATCTGTAGATTTGCACAATATAATTTTTTACAGTAAAATGTTAAAAAATTTATTATTTTAATTAATTTATTTTACATGCATTTCCAATATGGACGCATTTTAGCAAATAAATAAAAAATGAAACGCGTATATTTTCAGAAAAAAATATAAATCATGGAGTAAGTAATTATAGATAGAATCATGATTAATTTAGTAAATAAAATATGTTTTCATTATTTAGCAAAATCGTTTGCACAGATGACACTTAAACATTTAAAAAAATGTATTGCAGACTTTTTTTTTTTTTTTTTGTAAAGTGGCAACAAAAGAATTGTAAACAAATAAAATTAATTGTTAAATTTGTTATGTAAATGAAAAATTAAACGAATTGAAGCGTGAAATTGTTGCCTCGATTCTCTTTATAAATGTACTAAAGCAAAGTTGGCCGATTCAGAAACGACAAATTGACTTTAACCATTTCTTACTTTATCATTTGGATCTAAGTGAATGTTACGTTCTTATTTGTGGACCAAAAAAGGTTTAGTGAACGGGACTTTAGACTTTGCTGCACGTAATAAAGAAAATCACAAGCCACCAGACCAGATATCGCGAATAATCATGGACAAATTTGAATACTACAATAATTTAACTTATAAGAATTGGTGCGTACCGATTCCCCTAATAATTAAATTCTGGAAAAATGGAACCATAAATTGCTCAAGGAAAGAATTTCTTCTGCAGGTAGCTTTTGCTGTTACAATTCATAAATCCCAATGTTTAACATTAGATGAATCAGTTGTAGATATTGAGGATATATAGACACCAATTGGCTTAAAAACGTACATAATGTTGTCGAGAGGGAAAATCCTTCAAAATTAAGCATTCAATAGAAATTTTCCTTACGAAAAATTCTACAATATCAAAAATTCTGATACGCTAACATGTATAAAAACGAAGAAATTAGAAAAAAAAGTTTTACAGTTAAAAATTCATAGTATCAACGAGAGCAGATTTCAAATGTTTTTCCAGATAATAGGATTTTCACGAAGTAACTTTCTTCAAGCTCTCTTCAAATACACTGCTCAAAACAATTAAAGGATATTTGAAGTTTTATATAAAATAAAGATATAAAAGAATTTTTTTTTTTTTTTTTTGCCGAAAATAGAAGAAGAGAATCACAAATGCAAATTTTTCTGGTTTTCAAACTGTGGAGTATGCAAATTTTGAGTTCGACGTCGAAAACGTCGCTTCAGCGGCAGCGAATGAAATTTGACTTTCAACTGGATAAAAGAGAATGAAGACAAGGATGATTGGCATTCAGTGATTGCTTTGTTTCGATGAGTGCGATGTTTCAGCGAAGTCATTTGACAGATTCAGAAGCTTGGAGAATTGTTGGTAGGTTAGAAGGGGGCCAAACTCAAGCCGAAGTAGCGCAAGCCATTGGAGTGTCACAAAATGTCATTTCCAGGATCTGGAACCGTTTTTTGGAGAGTGGATGTGCAGGCCGAAGACCAGGACAAGGTCGTAGACGGGCAACAACGCCCAATGAGGATCGGTATTTAGCGTTAACAGCTCGGAGACACCGAAACATGAACGCTACTCTTCTCCAACAACACCTTCGCTCGGCTACAGGCACCACGATTTCAACTCAGACTGTCCGAAACCGGCTCCATGCTGTAGGTCTGTATGCTCGCCGACCGATGGTATGTGTTAGATTAACATCAACCCTGCATCAGATTAACAGATCCCTGCATCGTCGCGACCGCAGGGAGTGGGCAACCGAGCATGTTAACTGGAGAAGAAATGAATGGAGCAATATTCTATTTTCTGTCGAGTCCCGTTTTTCTGTACATCCGGATAATAGGCGTATTTTCATCTGGAGGGACCGTGGCAGTAGGTATAATCCTGCGTTCGTGCACGAAAGTGTCAGATTTGGCGGTGGAGGAGTGTTGATGTATGGTGGCATTTCCATTGACGGGCGCACTGATCTCTACATCATTCGAGATGGAGCTGTGACTGGTCGCCGATATAAGGATGAGATCCTCAGACCTACTGCAGTCCCTTACGCTGCAGCAATCGGAGATAACTTCATTTTAATGGACGATAACTGCAGGCCACATCGTGCAAACCTGGTGGAGGATTTCCTTTTCGAGGAAGGAATCGTTCGAATGGAATGGCCAGCGTATTCTCCAGACATGAATCCAATCGAGCACGTTTGGGACGCTCTAGGAAGACGAGTTTCTGGCCGCCAACAATCCCCACAAACTCTCCAAGAACTGGAAAGAGCTCTTCTGGAAGAGTGGGGCAGAATACCCCAACTCGTCATTAATAGCCTCATTGAGTCCATGCCTCAAAGGTGTTCAACGTTGCTGGCCGCCCGTGGAAACCATACCCCCTACTGAAAATGATTTTCTTTAAAGAAAACATCTTTTCTTATTCTTTTTTTCTCATATACACAAATTGTGTTTTTTCCTTTTGTACACAAATGCGCAATAAAATGCATTTTTTTCTGCCAAACATGTGTAATTTATTCTCATATAACCTACTATGTCTGTCGACCATGTATCAATCAGCTAAAAAGTTTCCCAGATACAAAATCCACCTAAAACTGCAATATCCTTTAATTGTTTTGAGCAGAATATATTATTCTAAAATAGCTATCAAATATTATTTGATGTTAATTACAAAGATTGGAAACATGCATATTTCAAACAACTTTAAAAAACACCAGTGGTTACTGGAAATTATAGAATCATCTTTAAAAGAGCTTTTAGTTGAAAATTTAAAAATATTTTGTAAAAGTTTGCTTCGAAAATGTTGTATTATGCCAGTCTTACATCATAAATAAAAAATTGAAATGCGCCAAAACATAAAATAACGTTTTTGTTTAATAAAGATGCAAAAATAATATTAAAAAATATTTTTACTTTCAAATATCTGTTTTATAAAATAATGCTTCGCGAATCCAAACAAAGCATGGCTTTTGCTAGTAAATATTTATTACACGAAATATGAATAAAAATAAGCAGGATGAGCGAAGCGATTCCTATGCTAGGCTACACAAATTACATTTTGTAGTACACTTTACAAAAAAAAAAAAAAAAAAAAAAAAAAAAATCTACAGTGAAACCTCTAAATAAGGGACACTCCGAATAAGGGACAAAACCTCCGGTCCCAGTCCCACTGTATAGGAGGTATAATGTATTTACCTCTGAATAAGGAACACTCTATTTACGGGACACTTGAAAATGAGATTAAAGGGACTGGTTTTTGAATTTCAGATAATGAAGTAGTCTTTGATGAAAGTGAAAATACAGATTTTTGTGAACCTATCAAACAGAAAGACAGTCATATTGATGCAGAGGCATATGACACAATTAACGACCATTTATTTACCCAGAATTCCGATTTGACATCAATACGTTTATCCGTATTTAAAGTGATACTGAAAATTGTGAGGATGTCTCTGAAAGTTTAGAATGAAAGAAAATTGTGAAATAAAGAACTTTTATGATGTTTTTAGGCTGTTCTCAAATCCAAAAGGAATAAACCATTTTTTCACAGCAAACTTCCAATCCGTGAACAGCACATGTTTACAGCAGAAAGACGACTTACAGAATGGCGAACTCATAGATTACGTTTTATTCTTTATCTTTCAAATTGCCTGCAGCGCCATCTGTTGTTGAAAATTGTAACTAATTTCAAAAGTTTGCCTGCCGGAAAATTTACTGTTGTCCCAAGCATATTGCTACAAACACTGTATTTCTATCAGTGCCCATTTAATTTTTATTAATTTTTCAGATATACCGGTCATTTTTGAAACACCCTGTAATTTGTAGTAAATCTTAGCAACGTACATCAATTTCAATTGATGTGAAATAATTTAACATGATTAAAATAAGCTGAAAACAATATTTCTACCTATATCTATACCATTATGCAATGGAATACTTTTGTGTGACCTTGTAAATTTATTATAAAAAATTCTTTTGGATCGCA
Organism: Maratus speculifer; assembly: GCA_964019185.1. NCBI lineage: Eukaryota > Metazoa > Arthropoda > Arachnida > Araneae > Salticidae > Maratus > Maratus speculifer. The sequence goes on from OZ025290.1 coordinate 42,647,335, forward strand.
TATTGTACAAAATGTATATTTTAATGCATTTTTTAGATGCATATCAATTTCATTAAGTTCGAAAGACTAACATCATTTTCATTGAAATACACTTGAAAAAGTATATTTTCCCATTGGCCATAATATAATGAAAAACTTTTGACTGTTCCCTGTAAATAAACTGGAAATTTCAAACGATTTGGTTCAGTAATTTTTGCTCTGTTATATACGAACAAACTGAACGATAGCTATAAGTGCTAAGCATCTGTCCGTAGCGCATACTTCATTTTGCGAATGGCAATGCTTTCACATGCAATTCGGTTTTGTAATTTTCGGTACTGCAAATTTTATACTTCTAAACATCGCACATTTTCAATTTTTACATCATCGTATAGAGAAAAATATTTACTTTTAAATGAAATTTGTTTGAAAGCTGTATCTCAATTTATTCTGGACGCATTAATTATTTTATAGTTTTTAGTACGAATTTTGTAATTGTGGTAACAAAAATACGCTATTTTCTCTTAAAATTGATAAAAATTGAAATGTGCGCTTTTAGTAAACTTTGAGAAGATGAAAATTATGATGGGTTTAGATTTCACGTGAAATTCTAAGATCGTGTTTATTTGAAATAAATTTTATTTATTATTTTTTTTTTTCATTCTCATTTTTATCTAACATAAGAACCTCAATTGAAACTTCATCTTAATAAATGATCTTTATTATAGTTTGCTCTATATTTCTACGTATGTGCTTAAAATTTAATTTTAATAATTTGGACAACTGAGTGTTATAGAAATAGTAATTTTTTTTTCTTAAATTTAGCTTTAAATAATATTTGTTTGAAAGTTAGACTGACAATTTTAAGATTCATTTTTTACCGTAGCTAATTTTGTAGGTTTATTATAAATCAATGAAACTGTTCTTTCTTAAACATTTACTTTCGTCAAAATTCGACGCGTTCCACCTTGTTTACATAATTTACGTACGAACACACCTAAAAAGAGAAACAGAACTGTTTTAGTTTGTTATCAGCGTTTGAAAAACGTTGGTGATATGTTGAAAGATCTGCATGCATCTTCACGATATATAATAGCTATGCCGTGGAAAGTATCTATTTATTTCCCTGAAAAATTGAATTCCAAACTGTATCTGACCCATTTTCTTATCTCTTTCTTATGCACGGTCCGGTGACAGACAAATTTCAAAAGACATTCGGGGTTCATCGTACGCAGATTATATGACATTCCTGCTATGCCAGATATAATCTGAAGTCAGATTCCTTTCTTTAATTCTTTTTTAATTCACAGTACAAAAATCCACTGTAGTATTTAACGAGACCAAAAAATCTGCATCAAAAGGTTAGTTTATGAAACATTTTCTATCGGTAAATGGATATTAATTCGAAATTTCCCCCGTTTTCTTTTTCTTAATACATAAAATAAAATATCTAATTGATTAAAAAATAATAACACTTAGTAACAATCCATTAGCACGATGTCCATGTGCTATTCTGAGTATGAATGCTGTTAATTTTTTTTTCAAGAAATATGGTGTAAAAATTAAAATGTGCAGTGGAAACTGGATATTTAGTAAAAGATCGAGCCTAGGAACGAATACTGTTTCGAAATAGTAGTATTCACAATCCATCTTGGCACTTGTATTTTACAAACTGAAATCGGAAAAGCAATGTACATGCAGTTAAGTTTGATTAGATTTAGAGAATTACGAAGATAAAAGATCCATAATAATGTTTGTTTACTCCTGTAAATTCTTCAGTCGAGTATCAGAATCGCACAAGCTGTGTATTATGGGTAGTTGTATTTCGAACAAAAACTTCGGATTAGGAACATACAGTGGCGTAGCTAGGGGGGGGGGCAAGGGGGGCGTCCGCCCCTGGCGACAAATTGAGAGAAATTGTTACATATCTATATTGGGGTGGGGGCGCAAAATTTCTTGCTGGCCCCGGGCGCCAAAAAACATAGCTACGCTACTGGGAACATACGTCGTCTGCGTAATGTTGCTATTCTGTTATATAACACACCCTCATCAAAATTAATGTCAATGTGAAGTTGAAGTAACTTGAATTGATTATTTTTTTAAGGAAAGGGGGGAGGGTAGTAAAAACAAATTGTCCCGATACTCAGAGCACCCGCCCACTAAAATTTTCCAACAGGTTTATCGTCGATCAATCGCTGAGAAAAATCATTAACAGTGCGTTTATGATTTTTTTTTTCTCTGATATAAATGGTTTTGCTTACATTCTAAGTAAAAATTTAAATATCACCGAAAGCAGGGGAAAACAGACAGAAACAAAGGGTGTTTTGTAATATTTTGCACATAAAATTTTAAACTTACAAACAAGTGGGAGAATTCTTCTGTTTTTTTTTTTTTTTTTGTTTTTTTTTTCAAGGAGTTGCCTCATTGGCAGTTAAAGTATTTCACCAAACAAACAACCTTGCAAAGCAAAAATAACTTTCCAACCAAGCAAACGGAGCATGTATACGTTTCAAACAAACAAACAAACAAATAAAAGTAAAATAAAATAAAACACAATGAACCTTATTCTATTGTCTGAATGGCGTTCTTTACCTAAACATTGTTGCGAGGTAGACTATAATGAAAATTTGTTTCGTTTGGATAGAAAAGGAACAAAAACATATGTGGGGTATTAAAATATATATATAAATATTTTGGTATCGGTTGCACTAATGATGCAGCCACAAGAGGGAGATTTAAGGGACCCCCCCCCCCCCACTCCACCCATTTACGCACACACATACAAACAATCAATCTTCAAAACAGTGCACTATTCATAATTTCTTCACCCGATGAAAGATTAATCTTTTTAAAGGTCCTTATAAAATGGAAATTTTGAGAAATATCGATTTTTGTCCAGAATTCTTCATTTTTTATTTTTTTTAAATTAATTCTAAAATATTAACATGTTTAATATTTTATAATTAGTAATAATAAACATTTAAACAATTTACATTTAAAGAAATAAGGGATTTTACAGGTCAAGATTTTGTTCTCTTTCACATTTGTTTCTTCTATTGGATCGTTCGGAAAGTCGTGTCCGTTTGGTAAAATTAATTCGTACCTAAAAATTCTATCATTTAATTATTAGATATTGTTTCCGATATCTAATGTTTAATAATTAATGGGCAGAATTTTCCTGTACGAATTGATTTTCTCAAACGGACACGACTTTCCGAACGACCCATTATAATATGAAGTGTCGAATAATTTAATCGATCAAATATTGCTGTCATTAGCTTTAATTGATTTCTGTTTCTGTTCAAACGGAGCAAATTAACAATTTTTCTACATTAAAATAATTTAAAAATAGCTCGATTTTTAATAAATTTTAATTGGATCTCAATTGATTATGATCACGAGCGAGAGATTTACATTAGATATTTTATATATTAGACAAATATTTAAAAGGATAACCTTAAAATTATGTACTGAAATCATTAAAATAAAAAATATTATAAGGAAAATGTTTAGAGTGTTCAAAGATGCCACCAGTTCAAACGTGTCCCCCTCTCCTCTACTTTCTCTTAAACCTTTTTTTTTCTTATTTTTATCTTTTAAAAGATTTAGATGGGATAGGAGGTAACTTATCTCCCTCTCACTCTCTTGTATACGCTCATGACTTTTGCATACATAATCATAAGAGTTTAATTTTTAAAATATTTTAATATGAATTTTGTCATATTATTCAATAAAAAGTACCTTTAGAATGAATCTCAAAAATTAAATATCGATTTTTTTCCTCGATTTTTAACTCCCTCACGACGGGAGCCTTTTACGAAATTTTTAATCTTTTGTCACTGTTTTTTAAAAACAAAAATTTTTACCTTCTTGCATCGAGAAAATGCTCCGATTAAATAAGGCATATTGTACAGTAAACTTTTACTAGTGTGGAAAAACAAGGATTCTGAGCGCTTCATGCGTCACATATACGGGTCGCTCGTCTCCAAGGGATTAAAGCTATTTTGCTGTCTTAAATCTGTAAAAAAAATTGCGTGTTATTATTAATACTATAATCGCAAACAAATTAGATGATATGTGGTATAGGTAGAGAATAAACGTTAGAAGGTACCGGGTGTCCGAAAAATGAATGATGGATTTTAAAATTCAATAACTTGCAAACGGTGACAGCTATTTAAAAAAATTTTGCAGGAGTGTTATGTATAATGTCAGGAGTTTTTTTTACCGTAATTTTGTATTTTAGTTCTAATTTCAAACAATAGGTGGCGCTGACGCCGATTGAAGGCCAGCTGATCAGTGCTGAGTGAAGCGTCGACCTGACCTTCGATCGCCGTCAGCGCCACCTATTGTTTGAAATTCGAACTAAAATACAAAATTATGGTAAAAAAAACTCCTGACATTATACATAACACTCCTGCAAAATTTTTTTTAATTATCTCTCACCGTTTGCAAGTTATTGAATTTTAAAATCCATCAATCATTTTTGGGACACCCGGTACATACACAATATAGCTTTATTTGAGAAACAGGGAGACCACGGAATTAATTTAAAATTTCAGAAGCTGTACGCGTGTACTTCAGTGTTGCCTTCCACAACAACCTTTGTTATTATACCGATTTTGTCAAACTCTCGGCTAATGAATCATACCAGGAATAAATTAAAAAGCGTGTATTGTTAATTAATTTTCTTAATTAGAAACGCTGTGCTGTGAGGGAGGGATCATGATTTCTTACTTCATAAAATTCCGATTCCGCTGAGGTAAACTGCACTGAAATGTGAAAAACATGAGAAATGATGAAAGCAGACAGCCTTGGCAAGGTATCCCGTTCTTAACAGATAACGTGATATTACTGTCAACAAAGAGCAGTAAAGTAATGATGGAAACACGAATATCTTTTAAAAACAGTTGGATCACGCGATTCTTTTCAAAAACTTTTTATGGTTTCGTTCGTTTGACTAAACTCCATTCGTCTCTGTCTGGCTGTTTGTCACAGAGGCCGTACACAAAAACTGTAAGAGTCAAAGATTACAAATTTTGTGTACTTGCAGCCAGAGCTGCGGAGTTGGGCCCATTTTTGAGTAAAAGAGTCGGAGTCGGAGTTGCTGCAAAATAAGGTGAAATTAAATCAGTGATATGTAGTTTTAAATCCACAAAAGGAATTGTTCTTCTTCTTGTATTATATCGGGCTACCCAAGTTAAAGATTTTCAATACATTGCCTAGCGTACAAAGTAGATATAAAAACTATTTTCAATTAAACACTCTAGTAGATCCTGAATTACTTCCGAACAAGTAAAATTCTCATCTTTACTATTTTTTTCCGTTTCCATCGAAATCTTCCTGCTCTGCAGGCAGGGCCGTAGTTAGAAGGGAACAATAGGGGAGGGGCTGAGGGCTGAGCTGCCCATAGCGCCCCCTTAGCTACGGCCCTATACTAAAAGTAGGATAGTGTTGTTTGCTACATCTGCACTGAAATCAAAACCGGCTGCTTTCTGACACATTCATTTTGACTCGCAAATGTACAAACTCGTCCAGTGCCGGGTGGGGGGCTGAAGAGATTGCAGGGAGGGATGGCTCATAAATTTTTCTTTCTCTCTCTGACGCAGAAAGATAAATTAGTGCATATCAACCTTGAAATCTTTTCCAGGGGGAGATGGGGCTCAAAATATTTCAGAGGGGGCTGAGCCGCCCATAGCGCCCCCTTAGTTATGGCCTTGTCTGCAGGACGCGAATTAAGATCAAAATTGTAAAAATTTCCCTTTTTCAAGTTCACGGATTCGAAAATTTCTGCGATGTAAATTTTCTGTTTTGTTTTCTCCTTTAGATTTCGAAAGTTGGATTTTTCGGGTTTGTAGAAAGCCAAACTGAAAAATTATAAAACATTTTTTTTTTTGTTAACCTCTTAAAATTGAATTAATAAAGAAATACTAAAATTTTTGTTTGTTTTTTTTGTTTTTGTTTGTGTGTGTTTTCTTTTATAATTTTTAACTAAAAGCAATACTAGTATATTAGTCAGCTTGGAGTCGGAGCCCTTAAAATTTCCGGAGTGAGAGTCGGCCATTTTTTCTGACAACTTCCCAGCCCTACTTACAGCTGAATATCCCTTATCACACAACAAATTATAAAATTTTGAAGTCTATTAATTTCATTAAATCAATTTTATCAAGTCACTCGTTTTGCGATTTAAATTGTAAAAAAGAACCTTGATCAACGATTTTCGTGTAGACATCATGATTTAGACACAAAGCGTTTCGTGTTTTTCTGGTTCTCTGACCCCTAAAACGTGTAAATCCGTTGAAAACCGGATTTCGAAAATTTTCATGAATCTAATACTTACTTCTTGTAAAGATAGAAGAAAGTGAAAACATTGGGTAACTAGCACAAAATGTGAGATTTCAATTATCTGAGACATTGAAATTAACCATTGAAAACATTTCATAATTTCAAGAGGCAAATTTATTTTTTATTGGAAAATAAAGGATTTTCATGTAAAATTGTTAAATTTTGAAGAGCTTAAATAATAAGTTAATTTTTATGCAATTGTATGTTATTTCTTGGCATATGTATGCCAGGATAATGGCAATTTCATTTTAAAACATTCTTTACATCTTTGTTTTTTGTATTTTTAGGTCTAACATTTAAATTTTGTTTAAAGGAACATGTTTTCTGTACAGTAGCTCAAATTCTATGTAATGTTCAGTTCTATTTGTTAATTTAATAGGAGTTTTACTGTGCGGACTGCAATTTTCGTATTTTGTGATACTCTACCAACAGTTATATATTTTTACAGAGCTGTTTCTTTATGGAAATTTTTTTGGTTATTCATACATAATAGCTTTAATTTTGAAAGACGAACTGAAGTAAGTTTTTCACTCAAAATAAGATCTCAATTTACTTGTAATACTGCCAAAAATAAGATCCCCATTTGCATATAAAACTAATATAGTCCATAATAATAATAATATATAATAATATAATAATATAATCCATAATAATATAGTCCATAATAAATAGTTAATAATAAACAAAATAAAAAATCAATAGTCAATGTTAAAATAGTCAATAATAAACAAAATATCAGTTTATTATTTTATAATGAATTGCGATATTTAAAAAAATAATATTTTTCGAGATTTTTTTCAAAGTCTTGTTTTATAATAAAAGCCTATTATTATCGATTTAATAAGTTCATTTTATTGAACAAATCCTTTCTAGATTTCATATTTGTATTGTATCGTTTTTATAATGTAACTCACATATTAAAAGAAAAAATTATTTATTCATAAATTAGGATATGAAGAGTTAAAGCTTTTAATGTGAAACATCTTTTGAAACTGAAGATTTCCCTTTTTATACATCTTCTCTTTTCTTTGAAAAACCTACGTAGTTGTCAATGTTATTTTCTCCGAATGCTTGCTACGTACGTTAAGTGTGTAAAATAGATGATACTTTCTGACGTTCCACGTTTTTCTTCGTTGGCGTATTAAGAAAAAAGAAAGAAAAAAAAAACAGAAAAAAGAAGAGCTTCTTAAGTTTAGTTCTGAAGACTAATCTTAATATCCGGTATGAACTACATTTGGATGTAATCTTAAATGAACTTTGCCGTTAGAAGCGAAGTTATTCTAGATTTATGAAGGCAGATTAAATGAGAAAATCAAAAACCTGAATTTCACTAATTTATGAATTGAAATCTTCTTTATTTTGATAAATACCGTAAAATCTGTGAAAACGGAACCTGCCTGTAACAGAAAAATAAAACACAGTCCCGACGGGGAAGATACCTGATAAAATGAAATCCTATCTTAAACGGAATTTTTTCCGATCTCATACAGGCTGATTTTCATAGGTTTTACTGCAAATTTAAACTATATACAGGGTGTTTCTGAATTCAGCCTTAAAATTCAAAGGGGTGATAATAAACATCAAGAGGATGAAAATTTGCCATAGAACATGCGAAAGCCACACATTTTGTCACAAATCAGGGAGTTTCATTTCAACTGAACTTGTATTGATGCTAGTAATTTTGAGGGGGGGGGAAACATTGAAATGAAAAGGCAACGATATGTACCTTATTTTGTGCGAAATGTTATAACTAGAGATCGACCGAAATATTCGGTTTAGTTTTCGTTTTTAGCCCAAAATCTGAGTTTTTCCGAAAATTCGTTTTCGGCGAAAATGCTGCCAGAATTCGGCCGAAATGAAACTATCTGTATTCCAAAAATCTCATTTGTTTCCTTCGGAAATTTGCAACATGACTCATTGATTTGAGGTGAATTGGCTCCAATGAGACACTCTTTATTTATTGCTATGAACTTCACTGCTTATAATCATTAATCATCACTTACTCAACACGTTAGTGCAAACTATAAAGCAAGATGTGTATATATGACTGGATTTTGAAGACGTTTTTCCCTTTCTCTTTAAGAACTGTAGACTTAATACTAATTGAAAATTTTTAGTTTGAAACTGCAGCAATGTTTCGAATACTCTTTGAGTATAGTAAAACAGAGTGTAACAGAATAGTATAACAATATATTCTATTATAACTGTTAAGGCGTTTTAAATTGGACTTGTATGTGGGAATTCCATGAGAGCGAGTCTCAAATCTCTTCCCAGGCAATAATTGTCAATATATTTTATGGGGGGTGTTATTGCCCATTTTATGCGAGGCCCAGATGTGAAAAGTATTTTAACAAGTGCCCCTTGTTAAAAAAAAAATGAAATAAAGAGATAGACAGGATGGGGATGTTTTTACGATCGTAGGAATCAGTTACACTATGCGACAGTGGGCAATAAATATTGGGTTCGGACATAAAGATAAGAAGGCGTAGATGTTTATATCAGAAAACACCTGCTAAGTGACGATGCGTGGGGTCGTTGAGAATGGTGAGTCAGGCAGGGCAGCGATGCTCTTTGCAGCAGGGTCGTAGGTCATAGGGGCTCTTGGGCCTATCAGGAGGTTTTAAGTTTTTGTTTAATTTTTAAGTAGATCACGATTGGTAGGAGATATTTTGGAGGGATGGTTCTTTAAAAAAAAATGATTGAAAAAAATAGAGGGAAAAAGTTTAGTTGGAGATTTTTTTCGCTGAGAGGCGGTTGAACATATGCCCCCGATGAAGTTGCTTTTGGGGCCGATAAAAAAGTAATCTCTCTAGCAGAAGCGGCAAGGAGGGCGGCTTACGACTGGTATTGGAGAGGAAAGCCTGGGTCCGCTGCGAAGTGCCGAGGGCGTACGGGCGTGCAGCAGTTGCCGATGGAATTCAGCGAACCTGCTTAGTGAAAGGTGGCCTGCTTGGAGTAGGGGATTATTGACCATTATCGCGCCGTGAGACCTAATTTTGGAGAGCCGTGCCGAGGCATGTCATCACACAGGGCGCGTGAGCGTCAACATCCCGAGGAGGAGGGCTGAGAGACCTAGTCTTGGAGTGCCGAATCAAGGCTTGCCATCCATATCGCGAGTGTATGGATACTACGTAGGCGTGTGATGAAAAATCCTGTATCGGGGAGTCCCATCTATGTATGCCGTCAGCCTGGGCGTGCGAGACCGCTGTATGGTTAATACACCAACCCTTCTTAAAAGCCAAAAAGGTATATTGTTTTTGCGAGAGGAGTAACACCATTGAAACGGATGCTGGTGAGTCATCATAAGATTGTTTCTTTTATTTTGCTTAAATATTTGGTAACTCTTGCTAGAAGTGTATAAATGATAGAAAAAAAATAATAATGATAATGTACATACGAACCGTAGATATGATTAATCTGATATAAATTCAGAAATAGTGAATTTTACTTTAAAATGTTGATGCTTGTTATGATGTTCCATATGTAAAATAGTCAGGATAAACCATTGATTTTAATATTAAGTCATGTAATATATAAATTTTATATGATGAATGATTTAATTTTTGTATTGTGAAATAAATAATCCTTAATTAACTAAAACTCTATGGATTTCTGTAGCATAATTGGATTGAGTCGAGCATCGAGTTTGCTCTAAGGTTAATTGGAACGTTAATATATGTATATAACACAACGCAAAGAATTCTTGTGACGAGTGAGGATGACATTAATTTCCACTAACATCATGGTTGCTTCATAGGATTCTGACCATTGACAACTCTAGTAATTGGCTCAGGATTCATTGAAGTATAGTGAGTTTCTCTTGTTACGTTGTTTGTGAGATTCATGTTAAGGAATTGGGCACATTAGAGGAACCTGTTTATTTGTTATGAACTTGTGGGGTCTTTTATTTCTAAATTGAACTTGTATTTTTAATCTTGTACCTCTAAATTATACTAATTGTGGGTTTGGAAGAATCTTTACAAGAGAAACTCACAACAAATTTGGAGCCGTGAATGGAAAAACCTGTCTATTGCTAAAATAATAAATAGCTAAACATTTAAAATAAATCAGTTTTTTTTTTTTTTTTTGTATTAATATTACTACGATAATAAATTGATATTTCAAATAAATCATTTTTGTGTTATTATTGCTAAAATAATAAAAATATAAGTATTGAAAATAATAATATTAAATAGATATTTAAAATAGATCATTTTTGTGTTATTATTGCTAAAATAATAAAAATATAAGTATTGAAAATAATAATATTAAATAGATATTTAAAATAAATCATTTTTGTGTTATTATTGCTAAAATAATAAAAATATAAGTATTGAAAATAATAATATTAAATAGATATTTAAAATAAATCATTTTTGTGTTATTATTGCTAAAATAATAAAAATATAAGTATTGAAAATAATAATATTAAATAGATATTTAAAATAAATCATTTTTGTGTTATTATTGCTAAAATAATAAAAATATAGGTATTGAAAATAATAATAATAAATAGATATTTAATATAAATCATTTTTGTGTTATTACGGCTAAAATAATAAATGTATAAGTATTGAAAATGATAATAACAAATAGATAGTTACAATAAATCAGTTTCTTTTAGTGTTTTTTTTTTTTTTTTTTTTTTTTTTTTTTTTTTTTTGTAAAGCTTACAATGGCATTTTCAGTTATATCATGTGTTTATGCATGTGTATATATATAGAAATATAGTGCTTTGATTTTATTAATTTGTGTTATTATTGCTATGCACTATTTGATATGCTTAATATAGATAGTAAAAGTGATGAAGATTGTTGTATGGGGACATCATAGCTGTGCTACATGAAATTTCTCCCCCCCTCTTTTTCTTTTTCTTCGCTTTCTTTGCATATGTGAATATTGAACATATTATTTCAACATATTTATATTACTTTGTGCTTTTTATATGAATTATGGCTTTAACCGAAGGAGATAAAGCCATCTCGGCCATTCACCGTAAGACGGCTTTGGTAGATCATATAAATTTAATTCCAATTTTCAATGGGGACCCTGGGGTTATATCTTATGGGGAATTTAGGAGATCATTCGACAGACTTGCAGCTTTATATGGTTGGGAAGAAGAGGAAAAAATTTTTGTTTTGTTTACACGGGTGAGTGGAGCTGCAGCTCAATTACTAAGGACCTACGAAAAGGAGGCCAAAACATTTAGTCAATTGACTGATATTTTATCCAAAAGATATGATAGGAAAGATTCCCCAGCGGTAGCTTTACTAAAATTCATGACTTTCAGACAAACTGCGGGCATGTCTGTACAGGAGTTTTATGACAAAGCCAAACATTTATCACTCTCCGCATTAATAGTGGATGGGGGCGATCAGCAGGTAGTTGAACAGACCAGAAAAGAAATGCTAAAATCCATGCTGATAAACAATTTAAGTCCCGAAATTAAAAAAGGGGTAGTTGCCAAGGATCCTAAAGATCCGGAAGAAATTTTAAAACTGGCCCTCTTGGAAGAAAAATCATGGGAGGCGGTAAGAGCAGACACATTTTCTAATGCGCTTCTCACCTTGCCCTCTTCATCAACAGGGGAACAGGCCAGCAACCACTTTGTTTGTGCTGCCACATACGCTCCCAGGAATCAGGGCAAGGAAGTAGATGATATTATTATCTCTTCAAATGACATTGAGTCTCATTTAAATAAGTTACAAATGGTTTTTGATAGACTGAGAGAACACAATTTAAGACTTAAACCAAGTAAGTGCAAAATTTTAACTGATAAAATTCAGTATTTAGGGTATGAAATTTGTAGAAACCAGGTTGCCCCTATAAATAAAAATATTGAGGTGATAAAAAATTTCAAAATTCCCACTAACCGCAAAGAAGTGAGAAGTTTTCTAGGAACGCTTACTTACAATAGACGTTTTATTCCTGATTTTAGTAAAAGGGCAATTCACCTAACGAATTTAACTAAAGAGAATGGTGTTTTTAAATGGACACCTGAGGCCCAGAAAGAATTTGATGATTTAAGGGAGGCGTTAATTTCAAAACCTTGCATTATTTTACCCGATGTTACTAAGGAATTCCATTTGTACACAGATGCCAGTGCATATGCGCTTGGTGCGACTTTGATGCAGTATGGTGATGACAATTTGTTACATCCAGTCGCTTTTGCTAGTAAAAAACTTAAAGATGCTGAAACGAGGTATTCGGCGACTGAGCGGGAACTCTTGGCATTGGTTTGGGCAACGGCTCACTTTAAATGCTATTTAGCCAACACCCACTTTACAATATATACGGATCATGCGCCACTTACTTTTGTATTGAAAATCAGAGATCCCACTTCTAGAATAGCCAGGTGGATTTGTACTCTGTCAGATTTTGATTACTCAATTGAATATATTCAAGGAAAATTCAATGGGGTGGCAGATTTCCTGTCTCGTTATGTACAGAATATAGATATGGTGAATTGTGTACAAAATGTTAATAATGTAAATAATAATTCTTCAATTATTTTAGAATCACAAAGTGATTTGGTTGAAAAAATTCGTAGGGGGCAAAAGAGCGACAAGAAGTGTGCTGAAATTATAGATAAGTTGGACAAAAATGTAAATATCGCTCCGACTTATCTTAAATTCTATTTTCATGAAGATTTGCTTGTTTGTGAGGATGTTAGAGAATCAATCCTAATTAATAAGAGTAGGAAGTTAATTGTACCTTTGCAGATAGTTCCTGAAATATTCACATTAACTCATGACTCTTTAGCCGGATGTCACCAGGGATACAACAAAACTATAGAGAGAATTAGAGAACATTTTTATTGGCCAGGTATGACTGCTCATGTAAAAAATTTGGTTGATTCGTGCATTAGTTGTCAGCAAAGAAGGGCACACAAGTCCAAACACTTAGCACCTTTGCAAAGAATGACAACACCTTCTAGTCCATTTTCGGTTGTTCACTGTGATTGTGTGGGGCCCATGCCACCGACTATGAATGGAAATAAATTTATAATCACTTATATTGATGCGTTTAGTAAGTGGATTGAGGCATATCCAGTTCAGTCTATAAATTCTGAAATGGTAGCAGATACCTTAGCTGATTTTATTGCAAGACATGGGTGTTGTAAAACTATTATTACTGACCGAGGAAAGAACTTTTTAGCAGATGCCATGGAATCGGTGTATGTAAAATTGGGCATTAAACATAACAAAACGACTCCTTTTCACCCTTCCTCGAATGGAAAACTGGAAAGAGCACATCGAACGTTAATAAATGCCCTTTCGCATATAGTTCAAGAAAATCAGTTAGACTGGGATATAAAATTAAAATTTGCACTCCTTGCTATGCGCACTTCAATTCACGACTCTACTAATTTAACCCCGGCAGCTGTCGTTTATGGTAGGAACTTAATTCTTCCATATTCGATTTTTGATGCTAAGCTTCCAAGTAAATATATTGACGCTCCGTCATTTTGTGATTTACTTATTCCTGCTATGCAAAAAGTTTACTGTAGAGTATATGAAAATTTAGTTGCGGTATCTGAGAAGCAAGAGAAGTATCGAAATAAGACTGCAATTACAAAAGATATTGCCGTAGGTGACTCAGTTTGGCTGTACTCACCTGTTGTTAAGCCTGGCAGATGTAGAAAATTATCTAAACCAAATGTAGGTCCTTATCTAGTAGTAGAGAAGTTGAGTGAGGTAAATTATAAAATTGCGCTTGAAACGGATCTTACGAAAACGCAAATCGTTCATGTAGATAGACTTACTAAGCAGAAATCGCGAATGGAGTTCCCGCCTGATGTTAGTAAACAAACCACGGATGCCGCCGACCAAGGCTTTTAGAATAAGATAAGGTTGGCTCGTTACTAGGCACGCAAACACGCCCACTCCCGTTGCTATGCAGAACCATACGTCACAAGAATCCACGGAACCCCAGAAACCTCCTAGCTTCTTCGGACGCAACATATATTTTCTTTGTTTTTGTCTGTTTGTCCGAAATATTTCTTTTAGATTTGGAGAAAAATACACAACTTTTATCACATTAAAATAAAAAAGTAAAACCGAATTCCTTTTCCTGATCTAAAAAAACTAAAGAATTATAATAATAATAAAAAAAAAAAAAAAAAAAAAAATTAAATTCAAAAATTGCAAGTAACAAAGTTTATTGTACATAAATTTACCGTCTAAAACATTGCAACCAGAGTGTTTTTCTGAATTGGAAATTAACGTATTTAAAATTCTAAAAAAGAGAATTACTTATCACAGAGTATGAATTTTATTATATTAGATTAAAACTTTGAAATCTAATTCATTTTACGAATGTCAAAAAATAGTCGTAAAATGTGAAAAACTCTCAGAACAACTTAAAAAAATTCGAACATCTATGATTTCCAAGTGAACCTCGTTGTTAAGAGAATTTCATTTATTAAACTGAATTAAAATGTAGCTATCAGATTTCTGTGGGTAATATAAAGAGAAAGAAATATGATTTTTTTTATCACAAAGTTCAAAAAATTGTTTAAAATCACATATAAAAAATTAAATTAAAAAAGTTGTAATTGTGATAAAAAAATTTTAATCTTTTTAAAAAATATATTATCCTCCTATTAAAATATCTGGTTTAGCATTATTTTAATATATTTTCCTACAATTAATTATTGTTTTCATTTTACTATTAAAATGTTTACTGATATAAATAATTCGTCCGTAAAGATGAATAAAGTTTCTTTTATTTTATCCCCCTCCTTTTTTTTTTTTTCTTTTTTTTTTTCCCCCAAATGATCTGAAATTTGGAAAAATCCAATCGACGGGTTCCGGAGGATTCCGAATTGTTGACTTTATTAATATGCTAAAATAATAATAATAATTGCATACGTTATAAGTATTTTTTAATGTTTTTTATTACTTAAAAATATTTTAAAACTTAGTAGTTTTTATAAATATAATTCTAAAAAGTTATTATTTTGTTTTTATAATTTGTAGAAATTCCATGTTGAAACGTGAACAAATGTTGAAATGTAAACAAAAAATATTGAAAAAATATTGAAATGTAAACAAAAAATTGTTTAAAATCACATATAAAAAATTTAATTAAAAAAGTTGTAGTTGTGATAAAAAAAAAATTTAATCTTTTTTTTAATATATTATTTTCCTAATTAAAATATCTGGTTTAGCATTATTTTAATTTATTTTCCTACAATTAATTATTAATTGTTTTCATTTTCCTATTAAAATGTTTTACCGACATAAATAATTCACCCGTAAAGATGAATAAAGTTTCTTTTATTTTATCCCCCTCCTTTTTTTTTTTTTTTTTTTTTTTCTTTTTCCAAATGATTTGAAATTTGGAAAAACCCAATCGACGGGTTCCGGAGGATTCCGAATTGTTGACTTTATTAATATGCTAAAATAATAATAATAATTGCATACGTTATAAGAATTTTTTAATGTTTTTTATTACTTAAAAATAGTTTTAAACTTATAAGTTTTTATAAATATAATTCTAAAAAGTTATTAGTTTGTTTTTCTAATTTGTAGAAATTCCATATTGAAACGTATATTTTAATTAAATAAGTTCAAACTACTATTTTACCAAATTAATATGTATAAAAAGTAGAAATAGACCACTGATAAGTGAAAAATAATGTATCATAATAACAAAATAAGAGAGAGAGAATAAGAATTATAATGCAGCTATAAAAGTTTTTCCTCTTATTTTCAAAAATATTTTAATTTTATCCCCTGCGTCACTAAAAATTTTAAAACTAATTAATTTTCTTCTAAGTATTTTTAAAACTAAGGTCTGTCACTTCTTTACACGAGCAAAAAAAGCATTGAAATTTATTTATTTTCGCTTAAAATTGCATAGAATTCAATTGTTTATAACGTATTACCATCGGATGAAGTCCGACTGTGGATTCTTGTGACGTAGAGGAGCGGAAGCCCTCTGATTGGAGCAAGCCCGTAGCCAGGATTTCCTTTCGGGAGGGGCTGATTCTTGAAATTTTTTCTGATCTTACAAAAGTAATTTGTATAACTTACGGCAAAAATTTTAATGATTCGAGGCAAAGATTTAATTATTTTCAATGATTAAAAGATCTTTGAGCACTGACTGTAGTTACTGGGTTTGTAACCAAGACTGTGAACAAATGTTTGATATTATTGTAATACGTCACATTACAGTACTGAAATTTTTAGGCTCTCTGTGTTGGTGTCAATAATTTGTTTGCACCCTAATTCATATTCAGCATGAAAATTTTCAATAAGATTTTCTACACGGGGAATAAAGACCGTGATACTCTTCTTCGGATATATTTTGAGGGTTTGTATGTGTTGTTCTGTCTAAATGTTAGTCTTGGGATCTTTATTTCAGCTTGGAAAATGTCTTCCCGAAGTTTTGATGCATAATAAAATATCTTACAAAAGATTTCTACTGCATTTTTTTCTATATATATGTAAAACAATTAGGACATTTTTAACATAAGTTACAGCCGATATCATGACACGAATTTTTTTGAAGAACTCACTATGATTTTGTCAGACAAAAAACCTTCTCACAAACAGATTGGCATATGAGACCTTCTGCCAACTGCCAGAAAAGCTACAGATACCAAACACATCTTCCACGTGTTTTTCAAAATATTTTCTGAGATAATGCAAATGTATGTAGCTTAGCAAAAGTTAATAAGATTTTACGCCTCTCGATAAATTTTATATCACAAATGCGGAGAAGTCATTTTCTTTTGTTTCATGGGGTATACTATGCAATTGCTTCTTGAAGCGCTAAATTTGCTTTTAGGTGATTTTTAAAAACTTTTGTCACTGCTTGAACAAGTCCATGTGGACTTGTTCAAGCAAACACATAACTGGTGGGCCACTATAGGCGTCGTTAGCGTTGGCCCAAAGTGTTTGATAACGGCCCGCCATCTTTGGCCGTAACAGCACCGTCAAAAAACTGTCACGTCGGCCAGAATGTGGACAGAAGATAATTGGCCATCAATACAAGAAGTTGCCCACAAATGCGCCATTAACATTTTATCAAAAATATCAGACAGCCACAAACTGACCACAATTTTTCTTTTAAAGGCCATTAAAAATAAAGGCTGGCCAGGCGATCACCCTCACACAGACATTTGTGTTTGTAAGTATTAAATTTAGCCAAAAGCTGCCCATTAAAAAGGCCTTTTCTGGTGTATTTTCAATTTTAACTAGCCAAAAGCCTGCCAGTTTAAAAGCCTGCCAGTAAAAAATATTTCTTGGAAGATTGTTTAAATGATAAGTGTTTTTGCGTGAAAAAAATATATTAATAACCATTTAGGTAATTTTTTCAAAAGAATTATATATATATTTACTTTTTTGAAAAATTTCCAAACTTATTATTTGACAAAGTGAATTTATTAATTTTATTTATTTTTTTTTCAATTATATATTTTAAAAATTTATGTGTAATGCCATTTCTAAATAGTTGCATTTCATATAGATTTTAAAAGTATTAAGTAACTAATTAATAATTTCAATATGCAATGTAGTAGGTTTTGAAAATTTTCGAAATTTAAAAATAATAAATTCACAATTGTTTGAAAATTGTATCTAAATAATAATTAATATATTGTTTTTCAGGTAAAACATTTATCATTTAAAAAATCTTCCAGAAAATATTTTTATAGATCAAACTTTGAATCTATATTTAAATAATTTTAAAATTATATGTTGTACATTTTAAAAGTTTTAATTTTGAAGAATAAGTTTTTTATTTAATTCACTATACCAAGTATTGTGTTTCAAAAAAGTTAAAAAAAAATTATGTATGTATATTTTGAAATATGTACTGAATGACTATTAACTTTTTCTTTCAGGGAAAACAGTTTATTATTTAAACAATTTTGTAACAAGAATTTTTCATAGAACAAATTTTGAATTTACTCAAAATTTGTTCTATGTTATATTTGTTCTTTTTGAATTTATTCTTTTCATTTTATGTGATTTTCACATTTATTAGTAAGCCTGTTACTAGTATATACATATTTATTAAAACTTTATTAAATTATAATCTGAGAAACGATCATTATATTTGCATCATTTGGATATTTTTAAATTTCACATTTATAGTTTTCTTTCACAGCTTAAGAAGAAATTTTACTCACACGAAAACATACACTTGTTAATGCTAATCATAAGGTGTGTGTGTGTGTGGGGGGGGGGGGATAAATATCTCGTTCGAATTTTAATATTTTTTCTTGCATTGGATAGCTGAGGTAGGTCTCTATAATTTATTTTATTTATTTATTTTTTTCTGCAGTTTTCTTTTTTAGAATGCTTTGTTTTTGAAAATTATAATATTTTAGTTAAATAAAAATTAAATAAATGAAAAACTGAACAAAATGACAAAACTAAATGAACTCTTTGCAGAGATTGAACTCAGCAATATAATGCAATATATGTGTATTAGGGTGGACCTTAAATGCCATGATTTTTTTTAATTATTATTTTTACAAGTCTCACCCCCCTATTTTGTTCCTTTTGATACAAAAACATTATGTAAAAAGTTTGAGCAATAAATTCAAATACTTAGAGGTAGCTCAACTGACTTGAAATTTATAAATTTAGGAAAAAATTCAGAATATTAGCTACACAAATAAGTAAGCACATTTAAATGTTTTAATTATTTAATTGTGACAATTTATTGAATTTACAGCACAATTATTAGGTTTTCTTCTAACATTAAAATTTTATTGCATTTGTGCAGGTTGAGAGACACATTTTTTGCTATCTGGGTACATTTTACGATGATCTTCAACAACTTGTAATAAAAATTGTAGTTGTATTTCATCATGAGTTATCAATCCATTGTATTTTTGAATAAGTGCAACTGCACGTTCGGCATGGTCATTTACTACTTGTAGAGATTTTATTACCTCTTTTTGCCTGTTTATAGTCTTCTCTTAACTCCCACAATTCAGGATCTACTGCAAGAAATCCATCCGGAAGTTCCGACAATTGAAACAACATCATTGACTTAGCTGTGACAAAATCTTCTAATATTTTATTCTTGAATGAATGTAGAGCAACACTGACTCGTTTGGAATAAATTTGAGCTTGTTTTTTAGAATAAGTTTCATTCTGTAATGCAACAACCATGCGTCTTTTAGTTAATAAACTCACACAGCTATCAAATAAAGCTAAACCAACAAGTCCTTCTGACAAATACCACAAGTTATTAGCAAATTTACGTGATGATGACTTGAAAACAGTTGAATGTATTGATGAGTAGTCAAGTAGTGATTTGAGCAACAACAGGCCATTATATAGGGCACATGAAGCTTGAGGTGCAGTGATCCAAGCTTTCAAGTATACACGGACTGTAAAAACACACATATCACGTATACCTTCTTCCTCTTTTACAGTCAATTTAAACTGAACCTTGAACATCCAGATCTTGAGACAATATATTACTTTGGACATCCAACGGGCATGGTGCATTGCACCTGGTGACATGAATCTGATTCCCCTTTCTGGGACAGCACCTAGAAATATAATTACAAGTTCTAAAAATTCCTTATAATCACCTCTTAGCTTTGTTTCTCTTTGCTCTTCTAGGTACTTCTTTCCATAGTTGATAGTCTCTTGCTTAATATCTTCTACTAGATTTGCAACATCATCAAATGAAATTCCAATTTCGTACTTGTCTTTATCAATTAAGCTCTAATATTCCTGAAAGCATTTAAATAATGCAATTTTAGGTGAAGATTTGACCCCCATGCATACGTCAAATACAGTACTAATTATCAGCTCCATAATGTGATGTCTGCAAGCAAATGATAAGAGCTCTTTTTTCAATTTATCTTCTAAAAGAACACATGCACCAGAATTATAACCAGCGTTTGAGCTGGTAGTGTCAAAGCACTTTGCACGTATATTACCTGCTATACCCCAGTCTTCAATGGCTTGAAAGACTGCTATTTGCTAAATACAGTTTATTGTTTTAAATATTATTGTGCATAGTACTGCCATCTATGAATAAAAATGTAAAGCTAAATGCATTTTAAAATATTTTAGAAGATAGAATTTATTTTTTATGACATAGCATGCGAGTACGCATATGTTTATCATTGCTCATACATTGGAAACTTCTACATCATTGAGCTACCTTTAAATATTGTTCAATTGGGCTAATATTTTACCAGAATTATTTTTTCATAAAAAGGAACAAATTTAGAGGGTGAGAATATTACATTTTGAAGCTTGAAAAATAAGGTCCACCCTAATGTGTATGTATATATACTGTAATTTTCGGCGTATAATTCCCTAACCAAATAATCGTTTTTCAAACCAGAAATATTTTAAATAAACTGTAATTTATGGAATAACGGTAAATATTTGGCTTCATTTACTAAATAAAATTTCTGGGTCAAAACAGAATTGTTTGATTCGCGTATTACAGGCCGGAAATTATGGTACATAATATATATTGAAATACGAAAGAGATGTTTAAATTTTTTGCTTCCATAGGATAAACCTTTAGCAGCAGATGTTTTCGCTAGAGTAAAGTATCAACAATAGTCAAACATTACTTTAATTATCTCACAAACATACTTTAATCTTTGCAGTAATTTTAAATGCCATCATTATTTTAACGATTTTATGTAATTTTATTGAATTAAATTTTATTCCTTTTTTTAATTTTATCCTATTTTTAATTAATAAAATTTTCTATACTAGTTGAAATTTTACGAGCATTAAATTATGGGAGTAATATTTTTTTAACAATAAAAATAAATGTAAAGATGAAATTTTAAACTTTGAGAATAAAAAAAATACGCTTGATATTTCGTAATTTACACAAAATGTTAATATGATAAAAGCAATCTATATTAAATATTATGTAATAATATCCATGCACGGTTTTAAAATATCAATCATTATTCGACAAGGTACAATAACAACAATAAGAATGAACTTTATACAAATTAAGATCATCAAGCTTTTGTGGTATTTTTAAACACATGCTCTTTATTGCTAATTTAAACTAACGTGTGAAAAGAAAGCATATTTTACCTGTTAAAATAAGGATAAGTTTTACATATATTAAACTATTCAAGGAGTCGCAATATGTTCATCGCATACGTGTACATCGTCGTAAAATGAAACTAATTACTTCGAAAAAAGATGCGACAATAAGAATAACCTTTAACTAAATTAAAATGATCACATTTTTACGATATTTCTTAATCACATTCTTTGCACCAGATATATCACAAGTAAATATTCTGCGTTTAATAAAAATTTCTCATAGATTTATTTTGCATTACTTTACAACGAATTTATGTTAAAAACAATGATGCGAAAGAAAACTCAGATTACAATCAAATAAAATTTTAATGAATAAACACATACTAGGTAAGACTTACCATTACTAATCTGAATTCTTTCGAGAATTTCTGCAGTCGTTGAATGTCAAATACATACTACAGTACAGAGAAGAATGATAAGGGTATGTCCAGTTTCTCTATAGCAGTGCGAACCCCGCAGAATTCCAAGAAATCCCCTCACCCCATCATCAATGTTTCGATATCTTTGCCTCAGGCAATAGTGACCTAGAGCGCAAGCAGTATATTCTCCACTTTTGCTTTTGCTTCTACTATTCACCAAATTTTTTTAGAAGGTGTAATGGGAAGAAAGAAAGGTTTTTAGGGGGATATTTTTTTACTAGTTGTTATTTATCAAAATCTATAATTATAAATTATGTATTCAAAAGAAAACTTTTGTCTTCAATCATGTCTTTTTCAAACTTTTTTTTTTGTTACAAGAATTTTTTTCCTCTGTTTTTGAAAGATAAAGAAAGTTTTTATAAAATTTCATCATCTGCTTGGAAATGAGGGGGGTGGGGGGAGACGAAAATGTCTTTTAACAATCACAATTATCTTCTTAAAAAAATTAATTTTTTAACAAAATAAATATAACAATACAAATACAGTATACTCTCTATAAGACGGACTCTATATAAGACGGAAATTAGTTTAATTGTGAAAGATTTTCAAGTATTTGTGAATCCATAGACATAGAGTAAAATTTTTCTAAGGTGAAATATTGTCTATTATGGATAATTTTCTCTGTCCCAATAGATTCCGTCTTAGACAGAGTCTATTGTAAATATGAATTATATCTTATAAAATATTGATAATAAATATTTAAATATATAATATATATTTATACAAATAATTTTATATAATGTTTTGTTTTCACAAAAGATTTCGTTCAGCTATAAGGCGACCGCCAAAATTCTCTGTTCAACAACGCTACATATTATGCAATTTCTGACTCATTTTTAAAGGAAAAGGCATTATACTGGCTAGCCTGATAACTAAAGCGATTTGAAATTGAATAAGTTTTCCATTTTCTTATAAATAAATAAATTATTCGGATGCAAGCGGTTATGTTCACGTAACAACCATTTTTCCTTCTGTCTTGCAGTATCATCTTCAGAATACAGATACAAAATGCCTAATTTAACAATAATTGCTGATTTTTTTTTTTTTTTTTTTTTTTTTTTACATTTACAAAAAAATATAAACCACCTTTCAATTACATAATTTATGAGTAACAGCTCCTGCAATTTCATTTGTTTCCGAACAAATATGAATTTAAATCGATGTTTTTATTAAATGCTTCTTCAAATTGGAATTCGTTCAACGTTTAAGGGTTTTTTTTTTTTTTTTCTTTAAAAGAAATTTTTTTGTTATTGTATTCAATATGACATATTTTGCTTTTGTATAATAAGGAAAATATTTTCAAGTGAATTTCATTCCAGCATGTTTATAAAAACATACAAATATGCATTTTAATACATAATTTACAGAGAAGATAATTTTATTCGTAATTTATAAAAATGTGTGAAAGATAAGAAGTCGTTTAATGTACATTTTAGAGCATAGAAAAATAAATTCCGCGTTTTGTTAATTACTTTCACCGAAACAAACATTTTGAATAAGGAAAATTATGATCTTTCCTTAAAAAGAGAGAGAGAGAGAAATTAATTGTATTTTTAAGTCAATTTTAGACATACTGCAATCGTCAATTTTAGAAATATTTACGCATTTATGGCTAAAAATGATGTGTATGTAATGCGAAAGTTTGGAATTACTGAGATTGGTGGGAGAAAGACTACTTTAAGCACAATATAAATGAGTTTTTATTTATTTAATATATTTATTTATTATAAATCTACTTTAAATATTTAATCACTTTCTTTCTGTCTTTTTTTTTTTTTTTTTTTTTTTTTTTGCGAATAATGAATATAATAGGGCGCCGCTGAAAAAAAAATACTTGGAATATTGTATACATTTTTAAAATCATTTCAATTTTTTTCCAAACTAAAAATAAATAAGCCATCTATTTTACTGTTTTAAATATATATATCGCATAATTTTTATATGCTCTTTAAACTCACATTTAAAATACTTAATTTAGACTGAAAAAAATGGAGACAAAAAATATTTCCTCTCTTTAAATAAAAATACTGGTTAAACGACATTAGCCCTCTGCTTTCTACAAGATGGTTGGCCGTTATATGCTAGCCAGAAACCGACCCTTAAGAGTTGACCGGCAAAGTAAACGCAACAGCTCTTTCATCGCCGATCCGTTATCGGCTTGACGACCGCTGCCGCAATTGACGGCGAGTCATTTATGGCACAATACTGTTTAGTCACAAATGGCCGTAACTCTTTTTGGCCGCGATGAAACCAGCTTACGGCCGTAAGTCGAGTGTTTGTTGGGATGATACTTTCGACTTATGGGAATCAGCATGCTGTTGGATAAGGCAGGATTTAACAGATGGCTTTCAAAGTGGACGTATCTGATTTTTGGATACTCTGAAAAATTTTAGAATGGACCCCTCTAACCAGGTCCTAATTATTGCACGGGCCTTCGGGGCCTTGGCCCTGGGCCCAACAATTCAGGGGCCCACAAATTATGTGGCTTTTTTTCCTTAATCAAATAATTTTCAAATAATATTGTCTTATAAAACATGAAACGTAAAATGTAAAAGTCTCCTCGTGTGTGAAAGTGTGTTTGTTTGAGAGTGTTTGTGAAAGTGTCCTCGAAAATGGGTAGGTAGGGGGGGCTCAACTTCAGCTTGATCAGGCTCTGCCTCTAACATGACCAGATTTATTAGCGGCTTCATCATACGTCTTTGTGATGGTTAATTGTAATATGATTACTGTAACTGTAATTGAATAAATTATATTTTTACAGCTAAAATGCAACTGATTTTAATGTAATCGAAGATGAAAACAAACAAAGCTTATTTTATTGTCATAGCGATAATTTTGTAAAGTGTTTCTAAACTTTCGGGAGGGGCTTCAGCCCCCTTAGCCCCCTCCCTGGCTACGTCCCTGGATTGGAGGAAAAGTTACTGGCCAACCTCTCCTTCTAAAAACCTTGGCCGCCGACAGTTCTGATGGGTCGGTCGATTCTGTCAGAAATATCGATTCCAGTCAAATAATCGTGGCGGAAGATACAATTCGGTTGGATTCGAATGGGATGCGAGCTACGCAGGCGCATGAAGAGAATACTACTGATTTACCGATTCGTAGATCTCGGAGATTTTTCGTGCCACGGGGTAATCGAAATGAGAACCGATTTGACCGCCCCTCCGGTAGAACTATTTGTACGCGTTATAATTGGCGGTAAATGTTCCGTTGCTACACAAAAGTAGTAAGCGGATATTTTGTTTATGTGTTTATGGTGTATTGGGGTGTAGCGATATATGATATGAGGGGATTTTGGGATACGGTAAGTAAACCTGTTAATGCGCATAGGCGGGGATGTGGTTGAATTTGAGGGACGTGAAGTTTAGATAAAAGGGTTCTCGTTTTATGTGTTTCAATGTTTCGTAAGCGCACGGGATGGCGTCAGTTTAGCGGGTACGTATAGTTGTTTTAATAGTGTCATTTGTGATGAGTTTAATTATTTTGTGTGCATATGTACTATTCCAGTATATGTTATGGTATTTTATTAATTCATATAATGTAAGCAGTGGTATTGTTCTAAAGTGGGAGTCATATGTAAACAATGCATGAAGATTAGGTCATGCGGTACTAATATAATTGTTCTTAGTAGGATTTTGTATAAATTAAAGATGTTTAGGCATATTATGGGTGGATTGTGGACTATGTCAGCTCTAAAAAAAAAAAAAAAAAAAAAAAAAAAAAAAAAAAAATTGAAATTATAAAAATAGTAAAAATTATGTTTGAGTTGAATGTCCCTAAGGTGTCCACAGCTATGATGACCTTTAAGCTTGCTCTTATAGAAAGGGAGCATAATGTAGTAACTGCTCTAGCTACCTGACCCTTGTAAACAAAAACTTTAAAAAACTTTGCATCAAAAGGGTAACTAGACAGATATTTGATTGTCATCGAGATAGTTATATGGCTTTATGATATACGATAGATAATTCACTGCTTGTAAATAGTTTCTCAACAATTGAAGTAATGTAAATGATTATGTGTTCTTATGTTTAATACTTGTTTTGTAATATTTAGGGCAAACTTCTTATATGTGCCTGTAGGTTTCAATAATTAAGATAGAAATATTTCAAGAAAAATGTATATATGGCTGGTGGTAACATGTTATTGGAATAATGTATTTTTGATATGTGTATATGTTGCAATTACAGGCTCAAATATTTGTCATACTCAAAATTAAGGTATGTTGGTTTTGATAAAAATTTGCTTATGATACTTTTAATTCGCACTCACCAGTGTCCTAAGCATGGTGGTACTCAGGTAAGTTATGGGAATTAAATAGATTTCGCTGGTGAGGTGCAATGATGCAGCGTGGCAGAAATTGGAGACTTATCCGACAGCTAGAGATGATGGTCGATGGTCGATTCCAGTAGGGTAACGAGTGAGATGCTCGAGAGGTAATGTTATGCGGATGCAAGTCTTGTGGTACAGTACCGGTATGTATCTATGAGATTGGTTTATTTTCATTCCTAGATTTAGTTTGCAAACGTGTCGGTGTTTGATAATTTTGCAGCTTAGTTGTGGTAATGGGGATGGGCCAGGCAGATGCACATATATTATCCGCTCGGTATTAAATTTGGAGTTCTAATGGGGTATGGCTTCTTCGTTATATGGTAGTTTTACTTTAGATTGTTCGTTTTTTGAGGAAGGATGTACAAAAAAGAAATATTTTGCGTACAAGGTCGAAAATATTTCTTTTTTTGCCTACCATGGGGAATTAAATGTTAAGGCGTTTTAAATTGGACTTGTATGTGGGAATTCCATGAGAGCGAGTCTCAAATCTCTTCCCAGGCAATAATTGTCAATATATTTTATGGGGGGTGTTATTGCCCATTTTATGCGAGGCCCAGATGTGAAAAGTATTTTAACAAGTGCCCCTTGTTAAAAAAAAATGAAATAAAGAGATAGACAGGATGGGGATGTTTTTACGATCGTAGGAATCAGTTACACTATGCGACAGTGGGCAATAAATATTGGGTTCGGACATAAAGATAAGAAGGCGTAGATGTTTATATCAGAAAACACCTGCTAAGTGACGATGCGTGGGGTCGTTGAGAATGGTGAGTCAGGCAGGGCAGCGATGCTCTTTGCAGCAGGGTCGTAGGTCATAGGAACTCTTGGGCCTATCAGGAGGTTTTAAGTTTTTGTTTAATTTTTAAGTAGATCACGATTGGTAGGAGATATTTTGGAGGGATGGTTCTTTAAAAAAAAAAAAAAAAAAAAAAAAAATGATTGAAAAAAATAGAGGGAAAAAGTTTAGTTGGAGATTTTTTTCGCTGAGAGGCGGTTGAACATATGCCCCCGATGAAGTTGCTTTTGGGGCCGATAAAAAAGTAATCTCTCTAGCAGAAGCGGCAAGGAGGGCGGCTTACGACTGGTATTGGAGAGGAAAGCCTGGGTCCGCTGCGAAGTGCCGAGGGCGTACGGGCGTGCAGCAGTTGCCGATGGAATTCAGCGAACCTGCTTAGTGAAAGGTGGCCTGCTTGGAGTAGGGGATTATTGACCATTATCGCGCCGTGAGACCTAATTTTGGAGAGCCGTGCCGAGGCATGTCATCACACAGGGCGCGTGAGCGTCAACATCCCGAGGAGGAGGGCTGAGAGACCTAGTCTTGGAGTGCCGAATCAAGGCTTGCCATCCATATCGCGAGTGTATGGATACTACGTAGGCGTGTGATGAAAAATCCTGTATCGGGGAGTCCCATCTATGTATGCCGTCAGCCTGGGCGTGCGAGACCGCTGTATGGTTAATACACCAACCCTTCTTAAAAGCCAAAAAGGTATATTGTTTTTGCGAGAGGAGTAACACCATTGAAACGGATGCTGGTGAGTCATCATAAGATTGTTTCTTTTATTTTGCTTAAATATTTGGTAACTCTTGCTAGAAGTGTATAAATGATAGAAAAAAAATAATAATAATAATGTACATACGAACCGTAGATATGATTAATCTGATATAAATTCAGAAATAGTGAATTTTACTTTAAAATGTTGATGCTTGTTATGATGTTCCATATGTAAAATAGTCAGGATAAACCATTGATTTTAATATTAAGTCATGTAATATATAAATTTTATATGATGAATGATTTAATTTTTGTATTGTGAAATAAATAATCCTTAATTAACTAAAACTCTATGGATTTCTGTAGCATAATTGGATTGAGTCGAGCATCGAGTTTGCTCTAAGGTTAATTGGAACGTTAATATATGTATATAACACAACGCAAAGAATTCTTGTGACGAGTGAGGATGACATTAATTTCCACTAACATCATGGTTGCTTCATAGGATTCTGACCATTGACAACTCTAGTAATTGGCTCAGGATTCATTGAAGTATAGTGAGTTTCTCTTGTTACGTTGTTTGTGAGATTCATGTTAAGGAATTGGGCACATTAGAGGAACCTGTTTATTTGTTATGAACCTGTGGGGTCTTTTATTTCTAAATTGAACTTGTATTTTTAATCTTGTACCTCTAAATTATACTAATTGTGGGTTTGGAAGAATCTTTACAAGAGAAACTCACAACATAACAGATGATTACTTATGATCTATATATATATATATATATATATATATATATATATAATATAAATTAAGTGTTTATACCTAAAACCTTTGTTAATTAGATAAAATTCATATTATTAGAAAATCATCCTGTGTTGTTTTGTTGAACTAATTACGCTTTTTATTTTACATTAAAATAAAAGTTTTAATCAGAACCACAGAGAGGCAACTTGGGCCACGCGTATAATTAATTAATAATTATGTGTATTTGTGTATGTATTAATTATTTTTAAAAATGACATTTTCATTTTCGTTTTTGTCTGAAAATAGGAAGATTGCTGAAATTCTGTTTCGGTTTCGGTCTATCCTTAGTTATAACATTCTGGTTCTGTAAAAACAAGGTGTTCAAAAAACTGGTAGTAGCAGCCTAAAACATAAAGCGCGATATACATACTGCCTGAGTGTATAAAATGAGTGCATAAGAGGAGTTTAGTATATATGAAAATAGGTAAACTCCTTATGCACTCATTTTTTCTTCCCTTCTGATCTAATCTTTGAACCATAAATCGAATGCATAGGTTTTCAGAAAAATATACTCTGAATATAAAATTAAAAAAAAAAATAATAATAAAATGCCATACTTTAAAAGAAGAAAAAAATTTAAAGTTGTTAATAAAAAAATATTAGTTTATTGTCAATTTAATGCATTTTATTGTAATGATTTTGCTTTATTGAAAAATGGCCTTTAAACTTTAATATAAGTGTTATTTACAGTATTTTTTTACACCTTTTTGCTACATAATTCATGCATCAGTAATAAAGTCTTGTTGTAATTGCCCCGAATAGAGGAGGGGGGGGGGCAGATAGAAATTCTTATGAAAAAAACAAGTGGACAACATTCTTTCGTTTATTTT
The DNA here is from genome assembly GCA_964019185.1 of Maratus speculifer. Taxonomy (NCBI): domain Eukaryota; kingdom Metazoa; phylum Arthropoda; class Arachnida; order Araneae; family Salticidae; genus Maratus; species Maratus speculifer. Next base: position 42,676,598 of record OZ025290.1, read on the forward strand.
TATTTATTTATTAGTAAACATAAGTTTCAATTCAAATATACTCCACATATGGTTTCACGAAACGTGATTATATAAGCATACACTCATGAAGAAGAATAGGAATGACAAATGTTCGGGTATTTCATATTTTAGAAATAAATATCTTTATAATAATTTTGTCATTTCAATGATAACCTTGTATTTTCATAAAAATAGATACCTGACTAATAAATGATTACATAATATTTTGATCAAAAGAGCATGTTACAAATTAAAAAGGAATTTTTTATTGGATAAAAAATGATATCGATATCAAAAGACAAATCCCCCTCCCCCTAGAGATATCTTACGATATCATGTGCCTGACACCCCCCCCCCCCCTAAAATGATAACGTTATATATGCACAGACCCTAAATGTTGATGTGAAAAATTGTTTGGAAAAGTTCTTTGCAAAAGACGATAAAAGTTATCTTAAACTAACTTCTCTCAGTCAGCTAGTTTTAAAGTAAAATAAATAACCTCGGTCATCTTGGAAGGGAAAATAATCTAAAAATCTTTGGCAGGAACTGTTTTCCTTAATCCAAGGAAATTTAAAAAAAATCTTTGAATGACGATTTTAATCAACAGCAATACTACATTAAGGAACTGCCTCGTTTAAATTGGGATTAAGGATACTTTTCCCAACGTTTGACGTTTTATGTTTGGGTTTGTTCCAGGTCTTCGCAGTTACTTTCCACTTTTGCAAATAAAAGCTTGACAAATTCTACCGAAAATGAAAGTCGTAAAAAAATGCTCTATTCCTCCACTGATTGTCTAGCTCAAAAAATTGCACAACCGAGGCACTAAGGTACTTGTACCCTATATGGACAGTACTCTCAATATGGACACCCCTAATATATTTAAAAATAATAATTTTGATAGAGAGATCATGCTACATATCCGTGAAGAAAAGCATTTGAAAAGATAATTAAGCCTGGAAAGTACAAAAAAGCGCGCTGTTCGCCATTTAGAAGGAAACTTGTCGTTTCGTGGTGTACTGATCGTAATTACAGGCAAGTTTAAATTCTTATTAGATATTGTAGAATTTCTTTAAATATTGAAAAGTGGGGTGTTTTAGAAAGCTTTTAAAACATATTTTCGATTGCTATTGCATATATTGCTTTAAAAAGTTTTCTTTATTTATTTATTACAAGATCTAATAAAACTACTCCCGATTCCCAATATGGACACCTTATGTCCACATTGGAAGTACAGCAGCTAAATCTTCAGATTAACAAAAATAGAAAGCTAGGCAAAACCAACTTCATTATTTCACAATATTTTGTAGTAACTGAGGTGCTTTGCATCGGTCTTCGAATAGCCACAACCGAAAATGACCCCCCGCTCTAAAGTGCATGTTGTGAAGATATTTACTGTGCTCTCCCCCGCAATACTTTAAAAAAAATATTTTTTTACCCCCTCTTCTCTAAAATTCCGTAGAAGAGTGGCTCTTCCCTATACCCTGTGTAGTAGGTCAATAAGGAGGCACCTGTCCATAATAGGGACTGGTGGTTCCTTATATAGACATTTGTTAACCTTTTTTGTTTTCTTCATTTAAATAAAACTGGAATACTTACAAGGTCGCTAATTTTAATAATGATAGTCAATAGTGCAGGGATCATGGTCATATATTTTTGGAGTCCTAATCACGTGTACATGGGGGTGAAAAAAATAAATTTTCCTTGGGGTATCCATATTAAGCACAGGTACCTTATATTAACAATTGATATTATGATATACATATGCGTACATATACACTATATGACCATTAATCACCGGACATTTTCAATTTTGGATATTTTGTCGAGTATTTAAAGATATACGTGTCGGATTTTCTGGAATTTCAGTAATATGATGAACACATTTGACTTTCTATTTTTCAACGTCAATTTGATCAGCAACACAGTTTGGACACCAGTAAAAAAACTACAGAAAAATAATATTATTTAGGGTCACACTGTAAAATAAAATGAACGAAATGAACTAGAGCTATAGATGGCGAATATATGGATATTGTACAGTATGTGTATTAACTTGTGTAATCTTAGCATGGATATTTATGGAAATATATCGATTTTTTACAAAAAATCAAATAATTCTGGCATGTTTTTTGTTTATATTATTCAGAGTAGTCTACCAAATTTAACGCCGATTCCTGAAAATTTGATAAACTGAAGTAGAAATAATAAACTACAATTAGAGTATAAATATATTAAATATTTGTTGAAACATGAGCAGTTATATGAAATATTTTTTATCTGTGCACGCGCGTACGATAAAAAAATACCATTTTTCATGATTTAATAGTCAGTTGTATGGAGCTACCATCAAAAAAAAAAAAAAAAAAAAACAGTCAAATATAGTGAAAATTAAATAAAAAAAAAATATCGGCAGTACAGTGAGCCAATTTTTGGGTGCTTTCGAAAAACTGTTAAATGATAAGGGATTTTCCACAAATTGTCATTTTTTTATTAACTGGCTTTCAACAAAGGTGTTTGTATTTAAAGTGCTCAGAAGTCAATCCGACTAACCCCCCCCTTTTTTTTTTTTCTAGAAATTTAGGTAATGACATGATTGGATTGAAAGCTCTCTCTATATATATATATCTTTACAGTGATTATGAATTACACTTGATTGTAAGACAGTTATACAAGAGATACATGTGAATTATTGTAAAGTACTGGGACAAGACAATGTTAACAACATATGCTTGAAATTAATAACTTTTAATAAAGTTCTAGGAGGTTAATTATCGATTGAATAAAATTATGTACATTAGGGTATTAAACATCTCGGCTTTTCAGCCGAATCACATTTTTAGGCAACATACATCTGCCTCCTTGACAATTCACTGTGAACAACCCACTTATACATTTACATTTTAACATTTTCTCAGCGTCAAATGTGCTGAGGTGTTTATTTCTTAATGCTGAGCTAAACACACATCACAGGCTATGTTCGTGGGAAATCCTGATGTAGTCTGTAAGTAAAGCAGGCTGTTGCTATGTACCTGCTACATTTACATACATGAAATATACATGAAATTCAAGAAATACATGAAACTAGCAAGTGTTCTTGTTCAAAAACAATTTAATCGCACTCTTTTTTTTCCCTCACATTCTCTTTTTGATCACGTGATCGAAATCGCTTATAACTCGATAAGTAATTTAATTATCATAAAATGAAAAACACAGTTCGATTTGAAATCGCTTTCATAGACGGGTATAATTTTTTTTTTTTTTTTTACATCTTTCTATTAAAATTAATTTGTAAATATGTCGAAACGTTTAGCGCTCATTGAACACAACAGTTGAATAATTAATCTTAGAAAGAATTCTAGTAAGCCATACTTTTGTTTTGTTGTTTTATCAACATCGGAATACATCTAATTTTTCATAATTCCTACTGATTGCGCATTTTTCTTCGTTTTATAATCCTTAAACTGATAAGATATTTTTTTTTTCCGGTTTTATCAATAGTATGACCATTGTCAGATTAATTTCTGATGTTATTGGGAAGTACAGTGTCATTTCAAGGCCATTTTTCATACGAGAATAGTTTTCTAAATTCGACATATCCTTAAGCTTACAAATTCTGCAAATCTAATTTAAATTACTACAAAATATTTATATTATTGAAATACAATCGATTCTCGTTAATTCAAAATCGGATAAATCGAACTTTCGCTTAATTCGAACTAAACATGAAGTTCCGAAATTTTCAATGGCGGAATAACGCTAAAATTTTTCATTTATTCGAACATATTTTCTCCTGCCTTCGTTTAATTCGACTAACGAAAATTTCGATTTTTCATTTTTCTTTATTTTCTCACGGACTTCAGATCATTTGAATAACTTTCTTTATTTGATTTTTGTAAGCATTGTTTCGAACGAGTATACATATAATCCCATGCATTTGATAATAATTTTCTTTCTACTTTTTCCACGTCTGTCCATCAGTGACACCTGAAATTTTTCTTCCATTGTGCTTGTTTCTAATCCATTAATTAGTTTATGCATTTATATATTTCAATTTAATACTATTAAGCCATATTCTAATGATAATATACGAAATAAATAAATAAAAAAAACCACTATAACATTAACTCCTTTGTAACAGCACAATTTTAAGCATGTTTTCCTCTTATCCTTCCATAATTCGAACATTTCTTGTAGTCCCGACGAGTTCAAATGAAGTATCATAATCGAGAGACGACTGTATCTCGATTATGATAAGTTGGACAAAAATTTTTCCTGATAAATGGACATTGGTTGCTTGAAAAATTGTAATCATGTGGTTCAAACTGATCTATTGTATTGAAAAATTTATTATGGAAAAAAAAAAAATCATGAAACACTCTTTAACCCTTCACTGCACCGTGTGCCTCATGTAGCACATACCTAAAAACTATATAATTCCCATTATGTGCCATGAATTTGGCCAATATGATCTCGGTTCCTGATCAAGAACCGTCCAAAGAATAGAATAACACTTATTTTGTTCATGTCAGATGGCGGCATTTGAGCAAAAATTAGAATTTGTTTTTTCGGAAAGTAAAAGAAAATCGATCAAGCTATTAAGACAATTTTTTTTTCATAATTGTTATTGAACACTTAAAAATATCAACATTAAAAAAAGTTGCAGAGTGTTAAGCAGATAAAATTAATTAATTTAAGCTCATTTAGTCGCAAATTATAGCAGTACAATACTATGTAACACAAATTGTGTACATTGGATTCACGCCATAAAATATCAAATTTGAGAATACAAAATTTGAAAATTGTATTTTTTTACTACCTTTCGCATTATTAGATCGATATAGAGATTTCAAATAATTTTTTCATAAAAATAGTAAAAATCGTGCAGTGAAGGATTTTTCTTGTTCATTATACATGCGTAAATATAGTTTATCTATTGGTCTTACTGGATTTTTAATTTTGGTGAATATCTATCTTGCATTGGATTTATTTATAAAAAGTATTAGTATATGTACAGGGTGTCCAGTAAATAACTGACCCATTTTGAACTTAAATAACAAATAAACGGTTTGAGATAAAAAGGCGCGGTTTACTGTATTGTTATTAGAAAATTAATAAATTTTTAAGCATGCACTTTGTTAATATAGTTTGAAATTCGGCCAAAATATAGCGCTGGCGGCAACAGGTTGTTTGAATAGAGAAATGACTCTAGTTTTCATAGGTATGAGCTTTTTCGGCTGAATCTGAGTCTATATGTTGTGGAATCTGAATCTATGTTGAATCGACTCTCGACTCAGCTTCAGAAATAGGGCATGTTTGTTAGAAATAGATTTAAAATAATAATTATGATTGAACAATCTGTATTATATTTGACCTCCTCAATCCCGATACTGAGATATTATTTTAAATATTATTATATTATATTAACAAAGTGAATGTTTTAAAATTTATAGATATTCTAATAACAATACAGCAAACCGCGCATTTTTATCTCAAACCGTTTTTTTTTTTTTTTTGTTATTTACATTCAAAATGGGTCAGTCATTTACTGGACACCCTGTATATATACATATATATATATACAGTAAAACCCCGATCTATCGTTTCCGCATCCATCGTTTTCCCGCATTGATCGTTTTATTTCTACGGTCCCTGCGCAAGTTATACTTAATAACGTTAACGAAACCCGCAAGCATCGTTCTTCTAAAAATCGTTTTCCCGCATTCATTGTTGCAAAATGTTTTTCCTCTCCGAAATGAAATTGAAAATCATACGAATCCGTATTATATACAAACTGAGATTACTTTTTTTAATGTAAACTAACTTTTTATGCTGTTTGTGTTGATGATGGCAATAAATAATACAATAAATGACGACAATAATACAAATGAAGAATGGTTGTACATAGCAAAGGATGTTGATTATGTTTTCATTGATCAAGATGTTGTGACAAGTGGTGTCCTAAATATAGGAGAAATATGTGATGATGCAAAAAATTAAAATAATGGCGAAGAAACAGGGGATAATGTTCATGCCGATGAAGTAGAGTCAGTAATGCTAACTCTGTTTGATGCCAATACGGCATTTGAAACTCTATGAACTTTTATATATGCATACGAAATTACAGAAAATATCAGTAAAACGTTGTATATCTTTAAAATTCTTTTTTGATTTAAAAAAATGAACGAAAAATCAAACAAAATTATTGATTTTTTTAAATAAATATCAATTTTCTATAACTTCGTTTTAGCTCTTTTACAGTTTAGTAAGGAACAAGTTAGTATTCTTTAGTATACTGTATACATTACATGCAATAGTAATGCATAAACATTGTGTTTTTTCGTATTTTGAAGTTAATCCGCATTCATCGTTTTCCCGTATTTATCGTTTTTCTTCCCGCACCCCTTGAAAAACGATGGATCGAGGTTCTTGTATACATTAATTAATTAATAATTTGAAAAGAAATTAGAATTTTGGAATGTAATTAATTCAATATAAAATGTGGGGGGGGGCTCTGTTTTTTTCCCCTTCGGGCCCCTTTAAAATTTCTTGGGGACATACTTGCTTCTTCTACATATTCTGCAATGAGAACCTGAGTACGACCTATTTATTATAAAATATAATTTAAATAAAAAGTTATTATAGTAAGGAATGAGTTAATTGTAACATTACATATGTATGCGCATGAATGATAATAATAATTTTTAAAAGCAAGGATATTGTCATTTTCTGAAATTCTCAAAATTTTTGTCTTCTCCTGAACTAATTGGAATAATTTTTCTGACGATGCGTTCGTTCGACATTAACCTCGCCTAGATTTCATACAATGACACGCTGCCGCTCCCATCAAAACATCGTTCCCGAATCGCAGACACGCAAAATTTGTGTAGCGAAATATTTCAGTTAACCATTAAAAATACAGTCACGGCCCTATTTTTAGAATTGCATTAACCCAGATATTGGAGAAAGAGATTTTTGGCTGGCTTTTTTGTCCGACCGTCTGCTATTAACGTGAGAAAGTGGGGGCTAGGTCAACCGGAAAATTTCCTGAAATAATAACGTAAAAGATGATATAAGTGTCATACGTTTTGTTGGCAATGCATTGCGTGCCAAGTAGGTATCTCTTGTTCAGTTTATTAGAAATGTGGAGTTTATGGAATAATAGGACAAATTCGATAGCTTTATTGGACACAGTATGTTTGGTAAAAGGAATTTTTTTTTTCATTCTTTTCACCCTCGTTGTTATAGATATGAAATAAAGAAATATTTTTGAAATAAAGCAGACCACAGTTTATAAATTTATCAAAAGATTGCCCTAAAATGTGTAAAAACATGGAAATACTTATAATTAAAAACAAAATACATCATACTAATCAGAATCTGTTTTCTGCTTGGGTGTAGTAGGCCAGGCCTATATATTGTTCACCTGCTAGAGAAATGACACATTTAGAGAAAAGTAAATTTCACATTAGTGGCAAAAGAAAATTTGCATGACTTTACTGAAACATGAAATTATAGCACTTAGTTCTGCATGCAGGAATGAAAATGTACATAAAAGCACAGAACCCATTTAAACAGTTTGGAGGGTTGGGTAATTTTACCTCTCCACACAATCCACCTCTCTTCTGTGGTCACAAATGGAGATATAGCGTAATAAAGTGATTTTCGCTTGACTACACATCTGAAACTTTTTCTATAGCATCTATAACAAACATATTAGTCCAAGAGCCGACCGCACAAAACCTTAAGTCATCGAACACAAGAAAAAATCCTTCATTTTATGGAAGAGTAGTAATAGAGGAATCTAATGATCCATGTCTGCCGGAAGCGAAGTGGTACATGAGCCAAAAATTAATACCACTAGTGGTTGATATGCTGGTACTTTAAGGTATCTGCCTACATTAAAATGGCCCGTTTGGTGAAAATTTTGGCTTTTTTAAAGTTATTATTTTTATTTTATTTTATTTTATTTATTTATTTGAAGGAATAATCTTTTACGATTCCAAATCCGTTTTTTTAGGTGCGTTCGTAATTATGTAAATACGTAGCACCTACAGTTGTCGTTCAGTCCGTCCGTCTGTCTGTCCGCATATAACAACGCAAAAACTATCCAGCCGAATCGTTTGAAACTTAACATATATAATTATTACATAATTTTATAGAGTCATTTCAAATTTTATGAAAATCGAATGCATAGATCAATTACAGGAACAGTCAAAAGTATTCCATTACATTACGGTCAATGGGGAAAAAAGTTTCAAATGCATTTTAATCGTTTGAAATTTAAAATATATAATTATTACATAATTTTGTCGCGTCATTTCAAATTTTATAAAAATCGGATACATAGATTAATTAAAGGGACAATCAAAAGTATTCCGTTACATTGCGATCAATAGGGAAAAAAAAAGTTTTAAATGCATTTTAATGGTGTTACACTCATTTGAGCATAATAAAATTGATATGAAACTATGAAGTACACATATACTAAAATATACATTCTGTACAATCTGTGATACAAAAAATATTTATTATTAAATTACAGGGCCACTCAGAAGTATTCCACTACATAATGCTATACGGGGAAATATTGTTTGGAGACGCGTTTTAATTATATTAAACTATTTCACATTTTATGAATATGATATAAGTTGCTGAGGTGTAATACAAGTAACTTCCTGTATATTTAAAGGAACACAAAAAAAGATTTCGACCACTATACTGTATCCGAAGTACTGTATACTGTAACTGCAAGATCTGAATATTTTTAAAACTTCGTTATCATACGAACGCACCTCAATTGCTACGCTTCACGTGCCATTTCCAACTTGTTTATTTCTACGATTACCAGAAAAAGGAGTTGCGGCCAATTTAATAGGCAAGAAATAACGAGTCAAATACCGAAGGGAGCAGGAAGGTCAGGAGAAATGTAAAGAACATTTTTATGCCTGATTTTCTTAATTTTTTTTATAAAAATCGTAATAAGCCTTAATTAACACTTCTAGATTAATTTTATAGATAAAAAATAATATAGATGAGAAATCCTTAATTAAGAATTCTGGAAAATCAATTTTTCCGTTATTTACACGTATGATAAACTAGTTTACATAAAATGATTTAAACATATTTTAATAAAAGTTTAATGTAGTAGAAAGGAAATTGAAATATGTTTAGATGAATTGAACGTACGCTGTGTACCGCAAGGCATGAAATTTTGCTAAAACAAACAGCAAGAAAACCCCATTTTACTTACCCATCATACGTAGTATAGGGTAAGTAGTATTGTAATCGTTTTAAAAATACATTTTTTTTTCTTTTGGCGGATTTACACGTTTTAGATACTGGAGATTTCGAGAAACATATTTTTAGAAAAAAATTGCCGTCCGTCTGTCTGTAAACGCTCTACCTTCTGAACAAATTCAGATAAAGACTTGAAATTTGGTGTGTATTTAGTATGAAATAATGGAAAGAAGCCTACTGAATATCAGTAACTTAGATTATCTGGAACTATTTTTTTCGGACTCTTTAAAAATTCGTTCTGATGAAAGGTACATAAAAATTTTCGTAATTGTTTATTTTAAGGAGTGAATATAAAAGACAACTAACTTTTTCATAAAGAATTAAGTCAATTGAATACTTAGTTTCCGAGATATTTTTAATTATATTTTCTACACACTTCAATTTTCACGACCCTGTATTTTATTCAAATTTCAATTCAAAGATATATTTTAATTGGATATGAGACACTTAATCGGACGCAATAAACTGTTAGTTAATATGATTATCATTATTGGAGTTATGAGGATGTTTATTTTACGTAATTCGGTACTAGTTGATTATCTCGCTGACCAAAAAACTATAAGATTAAATGCCAATAGCTTATGTAAATGTCACATTCACTTGACACAGAACACATTACACGTGTTTATTAAGTCGTCAAGGGATTTTTAATTCAAGATTTTATTTGTATTTTCGTGAATCTTTTACTAATTTATTTGTTCTTTCATTATTAAAAAAAAAAGAAAAAAAAAGCTAATTTGTATAATTTACGTGCAATTTAGCGATTTATGTAATTGGTCGACGGGATAATTAAGTAGTATTCGCAATTAAATAATAGATCATTACTATGTATTAAAAATATTTAAATGAACGTTTAAATTTCATTTTGGAGTTGGAGTGCATTTTATACATAGTTTACATTTGTATTATTTTCAAATTTCATATTACGCATAAACATGATGGGTAAGTATTACGGTAGCCCCAACGACTAGTTTTAGGATGTTATTGCTAAAAGTTTGTGGATTTTTTTTCCCCATTCTGCATTATAATTGATCTAAAAATATATTTGTTTATTTAATATTATGCATTTTTTTTTTTCAAAAGAGCGTTCCGAACGTAAGCAGATAGATATTTCAAATATCTTTTTCGACAATTTTTCACTACTATGTCGGATGCTCAAGTTTTCTTCTTCTTATTGAATTACTATTTCCACAAAAATGGTTTCTTCAGTGCAAATATTTATGTAATTCCTGATGCCACAACCGCACCCTCGGGTGTGGTTCTGTCACGGAGCGAGTAACAAGTGATAGGTGACACATTTCATTAATTGGGTTCTCCGTCTCAGGTCTTTCATAAACAGAAATATTTCACTGTGTTCACTTGTGTGATAGATTTTCATATTTTCGAAGTTCTTATGCGATATTCGCGTAATAACGAAATTATAGAAATGAATGCAATTGACAAATCCTTTTTAGGTGCGTTTCTAATTATGTAATACATAGCACCTATAATCTTCGTTCAGTTCGTCCGTCTGTCCGTCTGTTGGTCAGCATATAACAGAGTGAAACCTACCCAACCGAATCAATTGACTTAAAAATGTATAATTTTTGCATAATTTTGTCGAGTTTTTTCAATTTTTATGAAAAACGGATGCATAGCTTAATTACAAATTACAGGCACAGTGAAAAAAACATGTTCCGTTATATTTGACCAATGAGAAAAACAGTTTCAAGTGCATTTTTATGGTGTTAAACAATTTCAAACTATATCAATAAAATTGATATGCATCTATTAAGTATATGCTAAAATATACATTCTGTACAATCTGTGGTGCAAAGAATATTTATTATTAATTTACAGGGCCACACAAAAGTATTGCATTGCATAATGGTATAGGGGGATGTATTGTTTGGGATGCATTTTTAGGTAGCTTTCATTACAAAAAGTAAAAAGCTACCTATTGCAGCTGTCCGGAGGAAAGCACTTCCAGAAAATTTTGGTATATTTTCGCCGATCATGACCCCCAGACCCCAAAACCACCCTCCGTTCAAATGTTGACATATATATATATATATATATATATATGCAGGGTGTTTCGCTACCAGACCGACAAACTTTGAGGAGTGATAGCAGACATGAAGACAAACATTATTAAATAGGAAACCATGGGGCGCAAACGTCTTCCGTAGGAGCCAGGGGCCATTAAAGTTTAAGGTCCAAAACTTCAAACGATTGTAAAAAACGGAGAAAAGGGTGGATTCATTTGCGGTTTTCGCTAAAATCATTCTTTATATCACGTTTTGTCTGTAAAAAATTTTTAAAGGTTGCGTTCAAAAATTGTCGATAGAGGACGCTTTAGACTTTAGAGTAACAAACAACTACTTTTTACCGTTATTTTGTGCACGGGGTTGAAATTATTCTAAAGTTTAGACTTTAATTTAAATTTTAAGCCCAAAATCGGAAACATCGTTATCGGGTAACTAGCGAAAATTGAACTGTGAACAGAGGAGGGGATTTTGAACGCTCATAAACATTTGACAAACTTATCGATTTCATTGCGGTTTACGTTTAGGTCATTCCCATGGTAATTATTTTATTCAAAATGACATACAGCATTGGTGTCCCCATTTTTTGTTAGAGGGCGCTTCCGACACATCTCCGAAATTTCAATGGCATTACTCCTGGGTGTTTTACTACCAGACCAACATACCTCTAGGAAGTGTTAGGGATGCAAAGACGACTCGGAATCATAATGTAATGTAATGTCAAAAATATCTTTTTTACGAGTTAGGGTTAAAAGAAGCAGAGAAAAAAGCCACTTGATATTTCTACAACACGTTCTGTCGGAACTTCTGGTAAAAGGACATGTTCCTCTTTCGTTGCGCCACTCTATAGCACGATGGGGCTCCTCCACATTTTACCAATGATGTTCGCAGACACCTAAACCGAACATATGGGCAGCGGTGGATAGGTAGTGGTGGCCCGGTTCGTTGGCCTGCCAGATCGTCACACCTACTTCATTATATCAATTACTTTTTGTTACATACCTTTATTTTATTACTGTATAATTGTTCTGTATTTTTTTAAAATAAACATTGCTGGGTGGGGCTAGTTGATCTCAAACCATTGGTAGCCCCCCCCCCCCCCCCAACCACCACCACCTGGCTCAATCTGAATCTGACTCTGTATGGACTTCTTCTGCTGGGATCAAATGAAAAGTTGAATGTATGAGACTCTACATTCAATAGAAGACCTGTGAGCTCGAATTTCTGTACTTGCCAGACAGGGTTGGGTTTCTTCCAGAAGAAACCTATTTCTTCCAGGACAGTGGAAGAAACTGGAAAAAACCGGAAGAAACTGGAAGAAATGGAAAAAAACTGGAAGAAATGGAAGAAACTACCAGAAACCAAAACAAATGTTTAAGAAAAAGTATATTAACTGTATAAAAGAATTAAAGTGCAATTACATGAATTCTAAATTTTAAAATTTAATTAATTTTTTTTTTTGCAAAGATAAGTTATTTTTTAAATAAACTTTAGGTTCAGCAGGCATTTTCAGATGGATTTTTTACAATTCTAGAGGTTGAGGAATGTTTTTTTTTATATTATTATTAATTATGCTATTTATATAAAAGAGAGAGGAAAAAAACCCTACAAATTGTTTATTTTTCATATAAAAATACATTATTTTTTTATATAAAAATGCCTTATTTTAAACTGTGCAACACAGTAAATAAATACATTTGTAATTATTTATACTAACATCTAGAGTGATTATCTCAATGCTGATTTTAAAAGATTAGTGTTCTAAAAATATCTATGGGTATGTCAAAATGCTTTTAAACTATCCTGAAGTGTAGGACTTGAAAAAAATCTTCATTTTCTGCATTCATCAAATTTAAGTTGAGAAACTGACTGTAGTATCCTCCTGCTAAAAAACTTTTCTGCTATACTATGCTGCATTTGCTACATTGTATTATAATTAATGTATTAGAATTAATGATTTTTTTTTTTTTTTTTTTTTTTTTTTTTTTTTTTTTTTTTAATGCTAGGATCAACCGATACAGGTTTCTAAGGCCAAAACCAATTTTCAGGAAATTCAAAGTTTCAGCCAAAAATGAAAACAAAAAAAAAAAAAAAAAAAAAATTAAGTAATTAAATTGTATGTTTTAAAGTAAATTAATACATATGTAAATGTAAATTAATTATATGTATAGTATTTATTAATTATGCTCATTTGTTAATTATCCCAATAAGGTTATCTTTATATACAATAAAACATAATTAATTCATCAATGACACAGGAAGATTTCCTAATTGTACAAATTTCATTTAATTCAAAAATATTTTAGTTTTAAGTATGCACATCATTTCTCTTCAAAAATGATTTTTGTAACTGGTCATTTACACTATCTACCAAAAAGTATTTGTACACTTTCAGTTTTTGACATTTTGTCAAATATTTAAAAATATACTGGTCGGATTCTTCTGGAACTTCAGAAATATAAAGATTATGTTTCACTTTATATTTATTTACATTCATTTGTTAAGCGGGTAATTAGGGGGCCGGCAAAAAAACAAAGAATAATAGAAAAATTTGGGATCGCCCTGTACATGAAAATGCACGAAACGACTTATCGCTTTAGAATACAAATATATGAATACAGTAGAATATGTACACTAATTTTTGTGAGAATAGCATGTATATTTACGGCGATAGAGCGATTTTTTTGAAAAATTCAAAAAATTCTGGTATGTTTTTTGTTTATATCATGCTGGGTTTTTGACCAAATTTAACGCAAATTTCAGAAAAATTGGCAAAATGTAGTAGAAAAAATGTATTGCAATTGGAATATAAATATATTAAATATTTTATGAAATATGAGTAGTTGTATAAAATAATTTTTATCTGCGCATGCGCGAACTAGAAAAACATTTTTTTTACATCATTTAATAGTCAATTCTATGGAGTGACTTATAAAAAAAATCCAATCAAATATCGTGAAAATTCAAAAAGATATCATTATTTTAGTGAGATGTTTTTACTCTGCTCTCTAAAAACGGCTGAATCTTAAGGGATTCTCCACAAATTGACATTTTTTAATAACTGACTTTAAAAAAAAACTAGTATTGAATTAATACAATATCTAATATAATATTGCTGCTAATATGTACTTGACAATTGTGATAGAAAAGAAAAAGAGCTTTATTCACATTCAGGGCCAAAACTAAGAGAAGTTGGGGGAAAAGGGCATGTGCCCCGGGCGCTAGGATGAAAGTGTCCTAAATGTACATTTTGTTTGGCGATTTTTTCCATGTCTATGTTTAGCATAATATTCTTAAAATTATTATATCTGGGTTATGCTAAAGCATAAAAAAATCTAATGATGATGGCTTAAGGTCCCTGCCCCTACCCGCGAAGATGCTCACGAGCTAATGCTATTCCTATGGGGATGCATTTTTCTAACTCTTTTGCATTTGGACATTTTTAAATAATATGTTTTGCATTGGATAGCGGAAGTCCTTTTCAAGATCGCTCCGTGATTACTTTTTCAATTTTGGCGTAGATATGTTTATAATGTTCTCCATAGCCAATAATATAAGCTCCATAGAGTTGAATATTAAATTATGTAAAATGATAAATTTTATCGTTCACGCATACGTTGATTAAAAAATATTTCATACAAATACTCATATTTTAGAAAACTTTTAATATATTTATATTTCAATAGCACCTTATTCTTTCTACTACATTTTGCGAATTTTTCTGAATGTGGCTTTATATTTGGTTAAAAATATTGCATGACATAGAACATTTTAGAAAATATTTAATATATTTATATTTCAATGAATTTTGGTGAACTCCCCCCCCCCTCCCTTTTCTTCTTTGCAAAGCATCTGCAAAAGTATTTGCAAAGAAAAATTTTCTAATTTATTAATAGCCGACTTATTTTAAAACTTAAAATATGTAATATTGATTAAAGTAGTCTGCTTTGTTTAAAAAAAATGATACCTTAAAATCGTGAAACCGAATCAAAACGAAAAAAAAAAAAATCTGCTTTATGCGGGATCTTTATGCCATCATCATTAGATTCTTCTATGCTTTGGTATAGGAGAAATGCTTTAAATGGGACGATTTTGACAATATCATGCTAAACATAGACATGGAAAAAATCGCCAAACAAAATGTACATTTGGGACACTTTCATCCTAGCGCCCGGGGCACATGCCCTTTTCCCCCAACCCTCTCTTAGTTTTGGCCCTGAATGTGAATAAAGCTCTTTTTCTTTTCTATCACAATTGTCAAGTACTTATTAGCAGCAATATTGTATTAGATATTGTATTAATTCAATACTAGTTTTTTTTGTTTTTTTTTAAACTCAGTTATTAAAAAATGTCAATTTGTGGAGAATCCCTTAAGATTCAGCCGTTTTTAGAGAGCAGAGTAAAAACATCTCACTAAAATAATGATATCTTTTTGAATTTTCACGATATTTGATTGGATTTTTTTATAAGTCACTCCATAGAATTGACTATTAAATGATGTAAAAAAAATGTTTTTCTAGTTCGCGCATGCGCAGATAAAAATTATTTTATACAACTACTCATATTTCATAAAATATTTAATATATTTATATTCCAATTGCGCTACATTTTTTCTACTGCATTTTGCCAATTTTTCTGAAATTTGCGTTAAATTTGGTCAAAAACCCAGCATGATATAAACAAAAAACATACCAGAATTTTTTGAATTTTTCAAAAAAATCGCTCTATCGCCATAAATATACATGCTTTTCTCACAAAAATTAGTGTACATATTCTACTGTATTCATATATTTGTATTCTAAAGCGATAAGTCGTTTCGTGCATTTTCATGTACAGGGCGATCCCAAATATTTCTATTATTCCTTGTTTTTTTGCCGGCCCCCTAATTACCCGCGTAACAAATGAATGTAAATAAATATAAAGTGAAACATAATCTTTATATTTCTGAAGTTTCAGAAGAATCCGACCAGCATATTTTTAAATATTTGACAAAATGTCAAAAACTGAAAGTGTACAAATACTTTTTGGTAGATAGTGTATTATTCTAGAGCTTTCTCAAAGAATATTTGAAACACTAAAGCAGTTTCAGCACCGTGCGAAAGGGGCAGTCGCCCTCCAGGGGTGCCAAATTTGTACTATCAACGTCATTACCAGCTTGTCACAAGAAAAAGTTCGGAGTAACGATCTCCAAATTGAGACTTTGCCTCAGGCACAGTATTCTCTTTACACGCCCCTGTGTAGTTTAAACTAAAATTTTCCTATAAGATGATTCCTATTAATTATAAACAAAGTTCATTGCAATACACTCATTAGAGCCGATACAGTTCAAATCAATGTCTAATGCTGAAAATTTCCGAAGGAAAAATTTTGGAATACTGAGAGTTTCAGTCAAGCTGAATTTTCAGCCATGTTTTTGACAAAACTTGGATTTTAGGCCAAAATGAAACTATATTTTTGATCAATCTCTGTTTAAAATAGTAATACTAAAAAATTAATATTACTAGTTTCAGAAATTTAAATAATTAAAAAAATATGTTGGTTAAATTGAGATGAATAACATTAAATTACTTTTATGGAATTTTAATTTTGGATAAAATTTCTTTTCATAAAGTCAATGGTTGAAGATCTTTAGACAGGGTTGTGTGTGATCTTGGCAAAAAAAACCGATGTAATTCTTAATTTAGCATATATATTTAATTAACTTTGTTTTGGTTCAATGGAATTAATTTATATAATATTATTTAAGAAGACATTTATTATATTTTACAAAATTGAAAGAATGTGGTAAATTATAGAGGAAAAACAGTTTCTTCCATTTCTTCCACTTGGAAGAAACCTATTTCTTCCGGCCGTTTTTTTCCATGGTTTTTTCCGCGGTTTTTTCCACTGCGGAAGAAACTTGCCAATTCTGTTGCCAGAAAGCTATCCGAGATGCCAGGAATCTTTCAAAGCGTAAGGAATTGCATTCGACGCTGCTGTCAAGCATGCCTGACTACTTCTGGTCGTATTTTCGATGTATCTTTTGTAGTAAAACCCTTAACTAAATTGCTTTCTGCCACATTAACGGTTGCTGTTTCACTACCTGTTTCTGTTGCTTTTTTCTCTGCTTCTTTTAACCACAGCTCGCTAAAAAGGCATTTTCAATGTTACATTCCTATGTGATTCCGAGTCGCTTTGCATCCCTAACACTTCCTGGAAGTATGTTGGTCTTGTAGTAAAACACACAGGAGTAATGCCATTGAAATGTCGGAGATGTGTCGGAAGCGCTCTCTATCAAAAAATGGATACACAAGAGCTGTAAGTCATTTGGAATAAAATAATTACCAAGGGAATGAACTACACGCAAACCGCAATAAAATCGATCAGTTTGTATAATGTTTATGAATGTTTAAAATCCGCCCCTCTGTTCACAGTTAAATTTTCGCCAGTTACCCGATCCCAATGTTTCCGATTTTGGGATTAAAATTTAAGTTAAAGTCTAAACTTTAAAACAATTTCAATCCCATGCACAAAATAACGGTGAAAAGTAGTTGTTCGTTACTCTAAAGTCTAAAGCGCACTCTATCGACAATTTTTGAATGTAACCTTTATAATTTGTTTTCTTAAAATCGTGTTATAAAGAATGATTTTAGTGAAAATCGCAAACGAATCGACCCTTTTTTCCGTTTTTTATCATCATTTGAATTCTTGGACCTTAAACTTGTATGGCCCCTAGCTCCTACAGAAGACGTTTGCGCTCCATGGTTTCCTGTTTAATAATGTTTGTCCTCATGTCTACTATCACCCCTCAAAGTTTGTCGGTCTGGTAGCGAAACACCCTGTATATATCAGGGTGTATATATCAGGGTGTGTATATATATATATATATATATATATATATATATATATATATATATATATATATATATCTGCTTTTTGTCATGCTGTAACTAACGTATTTATGAACCGATTTGAATGAAACTTGGTAAGTACATAGTACATACAAATGTCTTGACCGAGTTCGTTGGCCAGCATCATCCGCCATTTTGTTTCAAGATGGTGGTCATTAAAAGTTTTTAAAAAAAATTAAAATTTAAAATTAAATGTGAAAAAATTAAAAGTTGAAAAATATTTTTCTTTTATGTGTTAGAACTTAAAGCAACGATTCCAGAACACTTTTTGTTTTATCTATATCTTAAAAAATGATTGCGTTATTGCACTTTGAATTTTTCTTATGGCTGGCATTGTGAAACGATCTGATTTTTGTCACGTGATAACACGCGTATTTATGAATCGATTTGGATGTAACTTGGTGTTTACATAGTACATTAGGAAGCCTGGACCGAGTTCGGTAGCCAGTTCCATCCGCCATCTTGTTTCAAAATGGCGGTCATTTAAATTTTTTTTTAATTTAAAATTCAAAATTATGTACAAGAAAGTGAGAAATTGGAAAAAAAAATTTCTTTTATCCATTTTACCTTGATATAGAGATTCCAGAGCATTTTTTGTTTTGTCTGTATCTTAAAAAATGGCTAAGTTATAACATTTTTAATTTCTAGTGTTGCTCACATTTTGAAATGATCTGATTTTCGTCACGTGATAAGACGCGTATTTATAAACCGATTTAGATGAAATTTGGTGCGTACATAGTACATACCGATATCTGGACCGAATTCGTTGGCTAGTTTCATCCGCCATCTGTTTCAAAATGACGGAATATTATTATTTTTTATTTAAATTTTAAAACTAGTTGCAAAAGTAAGAAATTAAAAAAGATTTTTCTTTTGAGTGTTTAACCTTGATACAAAGATTCCAGAGCATTTTTTGTTTCATCTATATCTTGAAAAATGGCTGAGTTATAGCACTTTTAATTTCCAGTGTGGTTGACATTTTGAAACGGTTTGAAATTTGTCACGCGATAATACGCATATTTATAAACTGATTTGGATATAACTCCTTGTGTACTTATACATACTAATGTCTTAATCGAGTTCACTTGCCAACTTCATCAGCCCTCTTCTTTCAAAATGGCGGCCATTTAAGTTTGTCAAAATCTTTTAAATGTGTAATGATGTACAAACAAAAAATTAGAAATTGGAAAAAGATTCTTTCTAAAGTATTTATCTTAATAATGAATTCCGGAGTATTTTTTGCTTTGTGTTTACCTTAAAAAAACGCCTGAGATATAGCAGTTTGAATTTCTATTGTGGGTGACATTTTTAAAATAAATCAATTTGCCTGCTACAGCACTAGTATATATTATTCGATTTCAATATGAGTGTGTATGTGCACATGAATTAAGATTTCGACCAAGCTCATTGGTTTCTTTTATCCATCATGTTGCTTTAAAATGGCATACACTTCATGATATCGTTGAATTTGGCGACTCTCTAAATAGCTTAATATAAAACTTATAATTTAAACTTATAAATAAAACAATATATTAGCTTAATATATGGTTGAATAAAAGATGACTAATTTCTAAAAATTCCTATTAATATTCAGTATTGACAAAAACTAGAATTTAATGTTATATAATCGGTTTCCACTAATTTGAGCTTCGTATGTTTGAATAATATAGCTTAATTTAAAATAAATAAGTATATGAAAGCTACCTCCTCCTCTCGGCACTGCCGGAAGGACGTTTAATTACATCTAACTATTTCACATTTATGAAATTGATACACGTTGCTGAGGTTTACTACAAGTTACTTTCTATATAACAGAAAGTAGATAGTATTTACAGGGACATTACATAAGATACTATACTGTACAATGCTGTATCCGAAGCATTGTATACTATTACACCAATATCTGTATATTTTTAAAAGTTCTTTATAGTACTGTACGTCCTCGGGTTATGAAGTGGTAGCGTTGAGCGGTGAAGCTACTTCAGAGGCGAGATTAATAAATGCATTCCGTTTCGTGAATGTAAAATTGACATTTATTTATATCAATTAAGTCTGATATGCTTCTAATATTAATTATACACCAAATACAACATAAATCTTATAAAAGGTCCACTTTGGGTGTAAGTTCAGACAGTGGTGGCAGCCAGCTAATACATAGTCTTTATATTTTTCAGTTCTTACAAAGCACCATCAGCATGTACCATGATCATACACTCTTTGCTCTCCGCTTCGAAGAGGCCTCGCTTTTCACCCTCTTGGAGAGAAACCTGTTTCCTCCTCTCTCGAAATCCTCTCTCTCCGAATCTCTTCTCTCTTTTTATCATCATCTATAACTCCTCCCGAAAGCCATTCATTATTCCTCTCTTGCCACATACCAACCATCTTTTCGTATTCCTTAAAAACACGCAATTTTATTGGGTCCTGTGTGTGCAACCCTTATTTTTGCACACAGTACTCTTTTTAATATTCCGTGCGAAAACTGGCTGTGGGGGGGGGGGGGGGTCCATTTTTTGGAATCATCAAATGCCTGCTTAGATGGTCGCCATTATTATATTTCGACCCTAGGCTGTCATCCTTAAGTGCATCGGCATGATCAAGTGTCTTTCGCACTCGCCACGCCGTTATTTCAAAAAGTCACACCATTTGCTATAGATTTGAACTGTCACATTGTAGTGATAGAGTACTACTTTTGAGGCGGCCGACTTTCTTCCTTCGTGTGGGGTCGGGGAGTTACAGTACGAATGCACCTTATTTGCAACGCTTGACGTACAATTTCCGACTTGTTTAAAATGTTATTGCCAAAATGTTATGTTTTTTACATTATTCTGTATTATAGTTGAACTAAAAATGTTTTTTTTTAATTTAATATTAAACATTTTTTAAGCGTTCCGAACGTAGGCATATACCTAAAATTTGTTTTTTGACAATTTTAACTAGTGTGTCGAATGCTCGAGTTTTCTGTTTATTATTAAATTACTGTTTCCACGAAAAGGTTCTCTTCAGTGCAAATATTTGTGTAATTCCTGATGCAGCTAACCGCACCCTCGGGCGTGGTTCTGTCACGAAGCGAGTAAGAAGAGATAAGTGACATATTTTTAATAATTGGCCCTCCATCTCAGGTCCTTTTTGAACAGTAATATTTCACTGTGTACACTTGTGTGATAGATTTTCATATTTTAGAAGTACTCACGAAAATCCGCGTGGAATTGAAATTATTGAAATGAATTTATTGACAAATCATTTTTAGGTGCATTCGTAATTATGCAAATACGTATAGCACCTATAGTCGTCGTTCAATCCGTCCGTCTGTCCGCATATAACAATGCAAAAACTACTCAATCGTATTATTTGAAAATTAAAATAAATAATTATCGTATAATTTTATTGTAATTTCAAATTTTATGAAAATCGGATGCATTGTTCAATTACAGGGATAATCAAAAGTGTTTCGTAACATGACGGTCAATGGGAAGAAATAGTTTTAGGTGCATTTTAATGATGTGACACTCTATCGAACTTAATACAATCCATATGCATTTATGAAATATATACTAAAACATACATTCTGTACAATCTGTTGTGCAACGAATATTTTTTATTATTATACAGGGCCACACAAAATTATTCTATTAAGTAATAATATGGAGGGAAATATTGTTTGAGATACGTTATAATTATATTAAACAATTTCGCATTTTATGAAATTGATATATGTTGTTAAGGTTTACTATTGGTATCCCTGTATAATAGAAAGCATTTAGCATTTTTAGGGATACACATAAAAATATCGGGTACTGTATATTTTAAAATACTTCGTTACAGTACGAAAGCACCTCACTTGCTACATCTGATGTGCAATTGCCGACTAATTTTTTTTTTTTTTTTTTTTTTTTTTTTTCTTTTTTTCGGAGAGTCGGAATTTTCAAAAAATGTAGTTAGAAATAACAAAAAGGGCTGATTTTTTTTTTTTTTAAATAAAAATAATCCGGAAATATTCTAAAAAAATTCTGGTTCCAATGTGGCTTTTGGGAATTAAAACTAAATGGTTTTATAAATATATCACCGGCCTTAAAAGAGTTAATAGTTGAAAAAAAAAAACTGCGCATTTTTTTAATATAAAAAAAAACTGCAATGCAAGTAATTTTTTAAGCATAGCTGAAAAATACTTGATGGAAAGTACTTGACCTTTCGATTCGCATATTTAAAGCTTGTAGAAATTGATTTTTGTTAAAATATTTATAAGTTATTATACATTTTCTCGAATATTTTCCTTTACAATATGTAAATTATGAGATCACTATTAAAAAAGTATGTGTTGTTGTTGTTATACTAATAAAAATTTTAACCGAAATTGCTTTCTAGAAATTTTAAATATTTGAAATCCAAAATAGATTTTAATAGATTTCGAATTCTGTTTAAAAAAAACAGCTGCATTGCAATTCAATTTTAAAACTATTTTTACAAAATTAACATTAAAAACTCTAAAATTTACATATGCGTAACTTCGGCTAAACACTTCACCGAATGACTTTTTTCGCTTGATTCGAAGATAAAATTATAAAATTTACTTAAAAATCCAAATATGGTGTTAAAATTGGGTGTTTCTTATTGAAATTTAAAAGTTTGTTACAATTTTAAAATAACGACGGCTCTTCTCAAATGAATGGCTATTTTTATTTTCTCTGTAATTTTTCGTTATAAAATAGATGGAAGCATTGTCTCTCTCCCTCCCTCTAGTTTTTTTTTTTTTTTTTTTTTTTTTTTTTAACAATTTGTTTGAACACACTTCAATGTGTTATGCCGACGAAGGATTTTTATGTGCTTTGATTGAAAATAAATAGTAGAAGCATATTTTCTTTAACGTTTGGCGACAACGGCAATATCCATATAAAATTAAAATATTTAATTTATCACAGATATAAAATTTAATTTATTTTTGTATACTTTCTTTTATTTCTTTTTTTATTTTTACCTATTTGGAAAACAGTTGTTGTTCTCGGTGGAGAATTCGGAAATCTAAAGTATATCTGAATCTTTTTATATGTTGAATTCCGCAACTTATTTTATTTTATTCGTTTCCTGATTGGTCCAAGTTTAATGTCCAAAAATGGAATACTTCTGTTTTTTATTTTATTCGTTTTCTGATTGGTCCAAGTTTAAAGTCCAAAAATGGAATACTTCTGTTGCTACAATGACAAAAATATGAATAAAAACTTTTAAAAAAATAATAATTTAAAAACAAATTGTGATAGAGATTTCAAACAAATTTCATTAAAAAGTGCATTTTTTTTCTCTACGCTGCGGTGTAAAAATTAAAAATGTGCAATATTGAGAAGTTTATTAACATTTGTTTGTGATGGGTCCAGAAATATTAACGTTTAATCCATGTCGTGCGTAATTTGAGGCGTCCAGAAGTCATCCTGATTAACCCTATCAAATAAAAATGCACATTTAAAACAGTTAAAGTTATCTATTTATAAATTACCGTTTTTTTCTTTTTTCTTTTTTCTTTTTTTCTTTTTCTTTTTCTTTTTTTTTTTTTTTTTTGGTCATTGGTTTGTGATTTGATATTAATGTTTAATGCACGGCGTACTTAAAACATGGCTCGTTATAATCATCCTAAAAAGGATGTTTATTATTACTATTATTAATTTAAATATAGAAATTGAAAATATCGTTTTCCAGATAGTCATTGTAATTTGTTAAATAACAATATTGTCACTTTATTTTATTTTATTACTTATTTATTTTTCTTTTTGTTCTATGCAATGGTGGTCGATTTGCGCATAAGCTACTGTTAATATTTTTACAATTACTTACTTTCAGTTCATTGACATCGAATATTGCACATAGAATGCAAGGTAGAAAAAAAATGGCGAATATCCGAATCCGGCAAAAATTCAAGTTACGAAATTCGATATCCGCCGTATCTCTCTACTTCAGAAATCAATTTCATTTCATCACAAGCTTTATTTAAGCTACCAAATTTATCCGATCCCAACAATTTTCAACTAACTGAATGGAATTAATTATATCAGTTTTAAAAATTGATGAAATCTTATTATAGTTAGTTCCCATTGAGTACAAAATATTCAGAGCAAGAGTTGGGCCAAAAGATCTTTGGATGGGCTATGTGATGTGAATTATGCCAACCAAAGTTGTTCGGGATGGCTGATTTGCTAGCGTTTGGAGCGTGACGCGAAATATAACAGATCCGAATCCTCTCCTGGACTTTTTCACTTATTTGGAATTAGGGGGGTCCGGGACACATTTTAAGAGTAATTTTTATTTATTGAGTTAAAATTTTGAAATTTTTTTGTGATGGCTAAGCATATTATCTGTAAACACGCACATATAGGAGATGGAAAGAAAACAACTCGTAACATTTTAGGAGCATTTTTCTTATAAAATGTATTTGGTTGTTGTTCATTCATTATATAAATATATATGCATAGCTGTGAACAGTTATTTTTGTGTGTGTGTGTGTGTGTGTGTGTGTGTGTGTGTGTGTGTGTTAACACTATTTCTGAATCCTTACCTTATTTAATTGCAGAAATATGAGATTACTTAATATTAAAACTAAAAAGTGAAATAATTGACTGTTAAGTATATGCAGGTAGCAAGCCCGTAGCCAGGATTTCCTTTCGGGAGGGGCTGATTCTTGAAATTTTTTCTGATCTTACAAAAGTAATTTGTATAATTTACGGCAAAAATTTTAATGATTCGAGGCAAAGATTTAATTATTTTCAATGATTAAAAGATCTTTGAGCACTGACTGTAGTTACTGGGTTTGTAACCAAGACTGTGAACAAATGTTTGATATTATTGTAATACGTCACATTACAGTACTGAAATTTTTAGGCTCTCTGTGTTGGTGTCAATAATTTGTTTGCACCCTAATTCATATTCAGCTTTCACTTGCTACACTGACACATCAGCATGAAAATTTTCAATAAGATTTTCTACACGGGGAATAAAGACCGTGATACTCTTCTTCGGATATATTTTGAGGGTTTGAATGTGTTGTTCTGTCTAAATGTTAGTCTTGGGATCTTTATTTCAGCTTGGAAAATGTCTTCCCGAAGTTTTGATGCATAATAAAATATCTTACAAAAGATTTCTACTGCATTTTTTTCTATATATATGTAAAACAATTAGGACATTTTTAACATAAGTTACAGCCGATATCATGACACGAATTTTTTTGAAGAACTCACTATGATTTTGTCAGACAAAAAACCTTCTCACAAACAGATTGGCATATGAGACCTTCTGCCAACTGCCAGAAAAGCTACAGATACCAAACACATCTTCCACGTGTTTTTCAAAATATTTTCTGAGATAATGCAAATGTATGTAGCTTAGCAAAAGTTAATAAGATTTTACGCCTCTCGATAAATTTTATATCACAAATGCGGAGAAGTCATTTTCTTTTGTTTCATGGGGTATACTATGCAATTGCTTCTTGAAGCGCTAAATTTGCTTTTTGGTGATTTTTAAAAACTTTTGTCACTGCTTGAACAAGTCCATGTGGACTTGTTCAAGCAAACACATAACTGGTGGGCCACTATTAGCGTTGGCCCAAAGTGTTTGATAACGGCCCGCCATCTTTGGCCGTAACAGCACCGTCAAAAAACTGTCACGTCGGCCAGAATGTGGACAGAAGATAATTGGCCATCAATACAAGAAGTTGCCCACAAATGCGCCATTAACATTTTATCAAAAATATCAGACAGCCACAAACTGACCACAATTTTTCTTTTAAAGGCCATTAAAAATAAAGGCTGGCCAGGCGATCACCCTCACACAGACATTTGTGTTTGTAAGTATTAAATTTAGCCAAAAGCTGCCCATTAAAAAGGCCTTTTCTGGTGTATTTTCAATTTTAACTAGCCAAAAGCCTGCCAGTTTAAAAGCCTGCCAGTAAAAAATATTTCTTGGAAGATTGTTTAAATGATAAGTGTTTTTGCGTGAAAAAAATATATTAATAACCATTTAGGTAATTTTTTCAAAAGAATTATATATATATTTACTTTTTTGAAAAATTTCCAAACTTATTATTTGACAAAGTGAATTTATTAATTTTATTTATTTTTTTTCAATTATATATTTTAAAAATTTATGTGTAATGCCATTTCTAAATAGTTGCATTTCATATAGATTTTAAAAGTATTAAGTAACTAATTAATAATTTCAATATGCAAAGTAGTAGGTTTTGAAAATTTTCGAAATTTAAAAATAATAAATTCACAATTGTTTGAAAATTGTATCTAAATAATAATTAATATATTGTTTTTCATGTAAAACATTTATCATTTAAAAAATCTTCCAGAAAATATTTTTATAGATCAAACTTTGAATCTATATTTAAATAATTTTAAAATTATATGTTGTACATTTTAAAAGTTTTAATTTTGAAGAATAAGTTTTTTATTTAATTCACTATACCAAGTATTGTGTTTCAAAAAAGTTAAAAAAAAATTATGTATGTATATTTTGAAATATGTACTGAATGACTATTAACTTTTTCTTTCAGGGAAAACAGTTTATTATTTAAACAATTTTGTAACAAGAATTTTTCATAGAACAAATTTTGAATTTACTCAAAATTTGTTCTATGTTATATTTGTTCTTTTTGAATTTATTCTTTTCATTTTATGTGATTTTCACATTTATTAGTAAGCCTGTTACTAGTATATACATATTTATTAAAACTTTATTAAATTATAATCTGAGAAACGATCATTATATTTGCATCATTTGGATATTTTTAAATTTCACATTTAGAGTTTTCTTTCACAGCTTAAGAAGAAATTTTACTCACACGAAAACATACACTTGTTAATGCTAATCATAAGGTGTGTGTGTGTGTGTGGGGGGGGGGATAAATATCTCGTTCGAATTTTAATATTTTTTCTTGCATTGGATAGCTGAGGTAGGTCTCTATAATTTATTTTATTTATTTATTTTTTTCTGCAGTTTTCTTTTTTTAGAATGCTTTGTTTTTGAAAATTATAATATTTTAGTTAAATAAAAATTAAATAAATGAAAAACTGAACAAAATGACAAAACTAAATGAACTCTTTGCAGAGATTGAACTCAGCAATATAATGCAATATATGTGTATGTATATATACTGTAATTTTCGGCGTATAATTCCCTAACCAAATAATCGTTTTTCAAACCAGAAATATTTTAAATAAACTGTAATTTATGGAATAACGGTAAATATTTGGCTTCATTTACTAAATAAAATTTCTGGGTCAAAACAGAATTGTTTGATTCGCGTATTACAGGCCGGAAATTATGGTACATAATATATATTGAAATACGAAAGAGATGTTTAAATTTTTTGCTTCCATAGGATAAACCTTTAGCAGCAGATGTTTTCGCTAGAGTAAAGTATCAACAATAGTCAAATATTACTTTAATTATCTCACAAACATACTTTAATCTTTGCAGTAATTTTAAATGCCATCATTATTTTAACGATTTTATGTAATTTTATTGAATTAAATTTTATTCCTTTTTTTAATTTTATCCTATTTTTAATTAATAAAATTTTCTATACTAGTTGAAATTTTACGAGCATTAAATTATGGGAGTAATATTTTTTTAACAATAAAAATAAATGTAAAGATGAAATTTTAAACTTTGAGAATAAAAAAAATACGCTTGATATTTCGTAATTTACACAAAATGTTAATATGATAAAAGCAATCTATATTAAATATTATGTAATAATATCCATGCACGGTTTTAAAATATCAATCATTATTCGACAAGGTACAATAACAACAATAAGAATGAACTTTATACAAATTAAGATCATCAAGCTTTTGTGGTATTTTTAAACACATGCTCTTTATTGCTAATTTAAACTAACGTGTGAAAAGAAAGCATATTTTACCTGTTAAAATAAGGATAAGTTTTACATATATTAAACTATTCAAGGAGTCGCAATATGTTCATCGCATACGTGTACATCGTCGTAAAATGAAACTAATTACTTCGAAAAAAGATGCGACAATAAGAATAACCTTTAACTAAATTAAAATGATCACATTTTTACGATATTTCTTAATCACATTCTTTGCACCAGATATATCACAAGTAAATATTCTGCGTTTAATAAAAATTTCTCATAGATTTATTTTGCATTACTTTACAACGAATTTATGTTAAAAACAATGATGCGAAAGAAAACTCAGATTATAATCAAATAAAATTTTAATGAATAAACAGATACTAGGTAAGACTTACCATTACTAATCTGAATTCTTTCGAGAATTTCTGCAGTCGTTGAATGTCAAATACATACTACAGTACAGAGAAGAATGATAAGGGTATGTCCAGTTTCTCTATAGCAGTGCGAACCCCGCAGAATTCCAAGAAATCCCCTCACCCCATCATCAATGTTTCGATATCTTTGCCTCAGGCAATAGTGACCTAGAGCGCAAGCAGTATATTCTCCACTTTTGCTTTTGCTTCTACTATTCACCAAATTTTTTTAGAAGGTGTAATGGGAAGAAAGAAAGGTTTTTAGGGGGATATTTTTTTACTAGTTGTTATTTATCAAAATCTATAATTATAAATTATGTATTCAAAAGAAAACTTTTGTCTTCAATCATGTCTTTTTCAAACTTTTTTTTTTTTGTTACAAGAATTTTTTTCCTCTGTTTTTGAAAGATAAAGAAAGTTTTTATAAAATTTCATCATCTGCTTGGAAATGAGGGGGGGTGGGGGGAGACGAAAATGTCTTTTAACAATCACAATTATCTTCTTAAAAAAATTAATTTTTTAACAAAATAAATATAACAATACAAATACAGTATACTCTCTATAAGACGGAAATTAGTTTAATTGTGAAAGATTTTCAAGTATTTGTGAATCCATAGACATAGAGTAAAATTTTTCTAAGGTGAAATATTGTCTATTATGGATAATTTTCTCTGTCCCAATAGATTCCGTCTTAGACAGAGTCTATTGTAAATATGAATTATATCTTATAAAATATTGATAATAAATATTTAAATATATAATATATATTTATACAAATAATTTTATATAATGTTTTGTTTTCACAAAAGATTTCGTTCAGCTATAAGGCGACCGCCAAAATTCTCTGTTCAACAACGCTACATATTATGCAATTTCTGACTCATTTTTAAAGGAAAAGGCATTATACTGGCTAGCCTGATAACTAAAGCGATTTGAAATTGAATAAGTTTTCCATTTTCTTATAAATAAATAAATTATTCGGATGCAAGCGGTTATGTTCACGTAACAACCATTTTTCCTTCTGTCTTGCAGTATCATCTTCAGAATACAGATACAAAATGCCTAATTTAACAATAATTGCTGATTTTTTTTTTTTTTTTTTTTTTTTTTTTTTTACATTTACTAAAAAATATAAACCACCTTTCAATTACATAATTTATGAGTAACAGCTCCTGCAATTTCATTTGTTTCCGAACAAATATGAATTTAAATCGATGTTTTTATTAAATGCTTCTTCAAATTGGAATTCGTTCAACGTTTAAGGGTTTTTTTTTTTTCTTTAAAAGAAATTTTTTTGTTATTGTATTCAATATGACATATTTTGCTTTTGTATATTAAGGAAAATATTTTCAAGTGAATTTCATTCCAGCATGTTTATAAAAACATACAAATATGCATTTTAATACATAATTTACAGAGAAGATAATTTTATTCGTAATTTATAAAAATGTGTGAAAGATAAGAAGTCGTTTAATGTACATTTTAGAGCATAGAAAAATAAATTCCGCGTTTTGTTAATTACTTTCACCGAAACAAACATTTTGAATAAGGAAAATTATGATCTTTCCTTAAAAAGAGAGAGAGAGAGAAATTAATTGTATTTTTAAGTCAATTTTAGACATACTGCAATCGTCAATTTTAGAAATATTTACGCATTTATGGCTAAAAATGATGTGTATGTAATGCGAAAGTTTGGAATTACTGAGATTGGTGGGAGAAAGACTACTTTAAGCACAATATAAATGAGTTTTTATTTATTTAATATATTTATTTATTATAAATCTACTTTAAATATTTAATCACTTTCTTTCTGTCTTTTTTTTTTTTTTTTTTTTTTTTTTTTTTTTGCGAATAATGAATATAATAGGGCGCCGCTGAAAAAAAAATACTTGGAATATTGTATACATTTTTAAAATCATTTCAATTTTTTTCCAAACTAAAAATAAATAAGCCATCTATTTTACTGTTTTAAATATATATATCGCATAATTTTTATATGCTCTTTAAACTCACATTTAAAATACTTAATTTAGACTGAAAAAAATGGAGACAAAAAATATTTCCTCTCTTTAAATAAAAATACTGGTTAAACGACATTAGCCCTCTGCTTTCTACAAGATGGTTGGCCGTTATATGCTAGCCAGAAACCGACCCTTAAGAGTTGGCCGGCAAAGTAAACGCAACAACTCTTTCATCGCCGATCCGTTATCGGCTTGACGACCGCTGCCGCAATTGACGGCGAGTCATTTATGGCACAATACTGTTTAGTCACAAATGGCCGTAACTCTTTTTGGCCGCGATGAAACCAGCTTACGGCCGTAAGTCGAGTGTTTGTTGGGATGATACTTTCGACTTATGGGAATCAGCATGCTGTTGGATAAGGCAGGATTTAACAGATGGCTTTCAAAGTGGACGTATCTGATTTTTGGATACTCTGAAAAATTTTAGAATGGACCCCTCTAACCAGGTCCTAATTATTGCACGGGCCTTCGGGGCCTTGGCCCTGGGCCCAACAATTCAGGGGCCCACAAATTATGTGGCTTTTTTTCCTTAATCAAATAATTTTCAAATAATATTGTCTTATAAAACATGAAACGTAAAATGTAAAAGTCTCCTCGTGTATGAAAGTGTGTTTGTTTGAGAGTGTTTGTGAAAGTGTCCTCGAAAATGGGTAGGTAGGGGGGGCTCAACTTCAGCTTGATCAGGCTCTGCCTCTAACATGACCAGATTTATTAGCGGCTTCATCATACGTCTTTGTGATGGTTAATTGTAATATGATTACTGTAACTGTAATTGAATAAATTATATTTTTACAGCTAAAATGCAACTGATTTTAATGTAATCGAAGATGAAAACAAACAAAGCTTATTTTATTGTCATAGCGATAATTTTGTAAAGTGTTTCTAAACTTTCGGGAGGGGCTTCAGCCCCTTTAGCCCCCTCCCTGGCTACGTCCCTGCATACATTTCTAAATTTTATATTGTTAAATTTTTAAGAAATTTGTCTTAAATTTTCCAAATAATGTACAAAATAGATGCGGATTGGGGCGATGGCGACAATGTGAGAATGGAAGGGTACAAGGGGAGCACGCTGGCGTTTTAGTACCGCAAAATATTATGACTCTGGTGCATTTTTTTTTTCTTTTTAGAAATTAAACTCTGCATGTATCATTATGATTTATGTACAAGACTTATAATAATAATTTTGTGATAAATACTGTATTGATACTATTTTTATCTCTTTTTAAGAGGCTGCGACTGTGCTATCTGATGGATTATTAATAGTCTTATGATTATCACATTATTAGAAATATTATTAAGTGCACTATTAAATAAAGTATTTGTATAGAATTTTCTAATGTTAAAATGGTACTACTTAGTTATCCGATCGACCAATTCCGCCAAATTATACAAATCGCCAAACTAATAGCCAAATTATACATATTGCAATAGTTTTTATTTTAAAAAACGAAAGAACTATAATTAGTAGAATATTAATAAAAATACAAATAAAAAGTCCTAATAAAAATCCTTTAATGACTTTTTAAACACATATATCATATTTAATGTTATTGGATGTGACATTCACGATCATTCACTATTGGCATTTAATCTTATAACTTGGCAATACTTTTTTGGTCGAGGGGATAACCAAGTAGTACCGTTAAAATTTAATATTACTTGCAAATATGAATTCATAAAATATTTTTTCATGAATCAAGCGGACAATAACTATTTTTCGATTCCGAGGCTTCAATAAACAACCTTCTTCTGGCCATGAAACCAATGAGTGTAAAATTTTATTGCCTAAGTTATTTAACTTAGGGGTGGCCTGCGGAACTTTGAGAAGGTGATGATGTGATCCGTGAGCATTAAGCCTTTCGCGACGGGAGACTTTTATGAAATTTTTAATGTTTTGTCCCCGGTTTTTAAAAACAGAAATTTGTGTCTCTTTAAATCGAGAAAATGCTCCGATTAAATAAGGTAAATTTGACCGTAAAATAATACATATGGGGATAAACAAGGATTTTAAGCCTTTTTGGCGGCACGTATACGTGTCGCTCGTCCCCAAGTGGTTAAAAGTTAAAGACCTCCTGTCTGAAGTATACATTCCCCTCCGGAACGCCATAATATAAACCGTATTCCCAGGGCCGTAGGCAGGAGTGAACAATAGGGGGGGGGGGGGGGGTTCAAAAAAATGAAGGGGGGGGGGTGAGCTCATAATTTTTTTTCTCTCTCTCTGACGCAGAAAGATAAATGAGTGCATATTCACATTGTAGGTACTCTGTTTTTCATTAGAATTTTATAATAACTTCATTTTATGCTAAGAAAAGTATAGGATGATGAAATTTTTGAGTGTATAACTGGTGCAAAATTAAACATCATGTTAGCTTCATATGTACAAATAGAATGAGGGAGTGTTGGAACACTTATTTTAGATACAATTTAGTAACTCTGCAAAACTGTGAAAAGGTCTAAAAACTAAATTAAATATTTGAACAGTATTTCATTTGAATTTTTGGAACAGAAATTCATTGAGTAACCTTGGAATCTTTTCCAGGAAGGGCTCAAAATATTTTAGGGAGGGGAGGGGGGGACTGAGCCGCCCATAGCGCTCCCTTAGATACGGCTCTGCGTACTCCCCGGAGCTGCAGAAATCATTCTCGGAGAAAAATGTCTGAATTCAACACTCAGACGATATATTTATACTGTTTGATAAAATTTTTCTTATACATATTTGGATGAAATATTTTATGAATACTATTTCACAACACTGAAACAATGCTTGAATAAAGTATCTCTTGTGAATGCAGAACGTGTGCAAAGGGAAATTCTAAAAAAAAAAAAAAAAAAACAAGATAATAATCTTGATTGTTGCTCAGTGTTTTCAGTAAAAGCAAGAAAATGTTCTCTCTCTTATCTCACGGGTGGAAAATACATATATAGGAAAAGATAAGATAAATCTTTACCTCACGAATTTTGATTAAATCTTATCTTAAAATGAAAAGATGGAAAATATGAACTCTGCGTTTTATTAATTATAAAACAGTATACTTAATTGATTAAGTAAATAAAGTTCATGAATCAGTGTGCAAGAGCGATTAAAATAAATGTTTATTACTCATCACATTCACTTAAAGGTAATAAATCAACACTGAATTTTAAGTCAGTGTAAGATAAAGTACGTCTTCTGATATTTTTAATCAAGAATATTTCAAAAATTCTCAATCAGAATCATATTTGTTTTGTAAGGAATATTTCTTTCTAGGGACATGACTTTTACGTAAATTTAACACGAAAATTATACTTTTATTGTCTTTAAAAAAAAAAAAAAAAAGCATCTAACGACACAAGCTTATATTATTCTCCATTAGAATTTAAGGCTAATACTTTCGAAGTAATATTTTAATACTCGAGAATACTTACGTCATATTCCTCCAGTGAGAAAACTCAAACTACATAAAGCAAAAGTTCGAAGCGCCAAGAGTCACAAAGTGGCAAAAAATGCTAAGTGAAACAAGATGATTATACCAAAACACTTCCTGCCTCCATGAATGGAATTTCATTTTAAAAGAAATTATAAAATTTTAAATATTGTACTTTAAACTTTCAATATTAATCAAGTATTAAGTATAAAAATAAAATACCATTAATTAAAGTTTATTATTTGGTATATAATAGTTGCAATTCAGTTCTCCATGACCTACTGGAAATAGAAAACAAGAAAGAAAAGGCAATTCGTTAAGCATACATTATAAAAATTTTCCAACGCATTCATATTAATGTTCGCTTCGCCGTTTAATAAGTTGAAATAGAATGTGTAATTGGAAACACATTTTAAAACCCAATTTCAGGAATTCTTATTAACAATCGGAAAATTATTCGAATTCTTTGAGAAGCTCTGTATATTATATATAAATTTCTATACATAAACTACATGCATGCAAATATTTAGTTCAGAAGAAAATATATAACACAATTGGAAATTTTTCTTGAGTAATTTCCTCTAATAAGGAAAATGGTACATGAATTCTTTTGTGCAATCCTGTATGCGAAGTATTA
This sequence comes from Maratus speculifer, assembly GCA_964019185.1. NCBI lineage: Eukaryota > Metazoa > Arthropoda > Arachnida > Araneae > Salticidae > Maratus > Maratus speculifer. Next base: position 42,711,152 of record OZ025290.1, read on the forward strand.
TAGAATTTATACACAACTAGAAACGAGCAGAAATTTAGTTGAACTTTAAAGTACATACCGAAATTGAAAACGCACTTCCAGCAACTATTTCTCAAAGACATACTGTAACAGATTTCTTTTGTGTGTCCTTGTACATAAAGAATAAATGTTATGAATTCCCAATTCCATACTCTTCTATAATGCCCTATCAGGCCGTAGCTAAGGGGGCGGCTCAGCCCCCCCCCCCTGGAAAATATTTCAAAGTCACTAAATGAATTTCTGTTCAAAAATCTAATTTAGTTTTGAGACCCTTTCCTAGTTTTGCAGAATTACTAAATTGTATCTAAAATAAGTGTTTCACCACTCCATCATCTTATTTGTACATATGAAGCTAACATGATGTTTAATTTTGCACCAGTTATACATTCAAAATTTCCATCATCAAATATTTTTCTAGCATAAAATGAAGTTATTACAACAGTTTAATAAGAAAAAAAGTACTTACAATGTGAATATGCACTAACTTATCTTTCTGCATCAGAGAGATAGAAGAAAATTATGAGCCCCCCCCCCTATCTTCTCTTGAGCCCCCCCCCCCATATCGTTCATTTCTGGCTATGGCCCTGTGCCCTATATTGTATATTTCGCTTGTAATGAAATTCGGTGATTTATATCAATTTCAATAGATTTAAAATAGCATAATGTCACTGCAAGCCGTTTTTTCCATCTACTATAAAAGAACAGAACCCTTTAGTGCTTACTTTGAGTGCCCTTGTAAATGAGCCAATAATTTTAAATTGCTAACTTAAGTTCTAACGTTCTTAACCGAGCTAATTATTTGCATGTATATAGTTTATAGATACAAATCTATATATCATATACAGGGCTTCTCAAAGAATTCGGATAATTTTCCGACTGTTGATGAACATTTCTGAAATTGGGTTAGCAAATGTGTTTCCAGATGGTTCAATTACACATCCTATTTCAATTTATTAAATGGTGAAGTTTTGTTACATCAGTACTTCATGGTCAATATGAATATACCATGGTAAATATCATTAACATACATCGCTTGCATAAAAATCCGAATATCATATAGACAGAGAGTTGGACATACAAACCGAATTCATAAACGTTTTTCTTCTAAAAATCTTCAAGGAAGTATTGACCTGTACTAATCTGCTTACACACCTGGAGTTTCAGAATAATTCCTACTGTATTTATCTAGATATGTAACAAAATATCTAAAATCGCAAGTGGTCGATCATGTTTGGCCATATAAGGTACCGTAAAATGGGGTGAATAGGAACAGCGGGGTGAATAGGAACGAAACTTCACGGTCATACAAATAAATTCACTATAAATATATTTGCTGATATTTTTAGTTGCCAATTTTTTTATAAGAAGGTAATAACATTAAGAGTTGGGAAATTCAGTTTTGACATGTTTGCACAACAACTGGGGTATATAAAAAAAAATTTCAAGAGGATCCTTAAAAACCTCATTTTTTCAATGCCTTCAAAACTTCGTATGTAACTTCAGTATTTTTCGTATTCTAAACCTAAGTGAGGGGATTTTTAATTAATGATAGACCTGTAAACGATATGCTGTATTAAATTCTATTTATTTCTAAACTACATAATGAAAAAATAAGAAATGGCTTGTAAAATCAGAGGTTTAAGATTTACGGGGTGAATCGGAACACGTTTTCTCTTATGGTTAATTTTTCTACGCAGTAATAGTTTCATGTAATATATGAAAACATATGTAAGAATAGGTATTGTAACAATATTTTGCTTGTTCTAATTACTTGAAGAGTTTAAAAGTGCCCAGAAATTACTTGGTTAAACAAAAAAGTCAACGCTTAATCCAACAGACATGGAACACACAATAAAATAATTCAAAAATACCAAATTAGTTAGAAAAACTGCACAGAATTATTCTCTGACATCCACAAAATTACACAAACATCTCAAAATGAAAAACCAATTAAAAAAGAGAGGGTTGCAAACAGTACTAAGGGCTGGGGATGAGGGCGTATTAGTAGATCATATTAATACATGCGGCGATTGGGGCTACTCAATAGATTCACTTACCCAATGACTTCTAGTAAAGGCTAACACAGAACAGATCTGAATTTGTATTAAATTCTACTTCTGCAATTCGAATATAATTTCTTAAAATAAATTTAAATTTTCCTTGATTTCAAAGTTGTTTTTTAATTTTCAAAAAGGCATATCTTTACTTGTATATGAGATAAAGGCTTGGTTTCACAGTAACTACGTGTTCCTATTCCTCCATTATCATTATTACCTGTTTTTATTAACTCTATTAAAGTTTGAATCGGAATAAATAGAGATTATAACATTTGTTCCGATTCACCCCTATCTGCGGGGTGAATCGGAACACCATTAAAAAAGTAAACAGTACATATATAAACAGTAAAAATGTTTCATTTTTGCTTAAAAAGTAAAGAACAGAACAAGACCGAAGTTTCTAGTAGAAAAATAAAAAAATAAAAAAATCAATTGTTGCCTTTTTTTTAACGTTGAAGTTGAAAAGTGTTCCGATTCACCCCATTTTACGGTACCTTTTAAAAATTTTGTTCACGAGTGTCTTCCTCAATGTTTATTTCATGTATATCTTCCATTATTTTTCAAATCCATAGAAGTACTGCCACATTTTCAAAGTTTTATGTTAGCCTAATATTTAAGTTGCATTGGAGGATAAAGTAGATACACTGGTTAGATACATAAAATAGTTACGCAGATGCTGGATATTTAATTGCACCAATCAATTTGTATTCTCAACAATAATAATCTGAAATATTTTTTATATATATTATACAGGGTGTATCTAAACTACTGGGCAAAATTTTAAGGGGTGATAGTACACATCAAGACAGATAATATTAAATGGGAAATTAAGGGTCCCAAACGTCTTCCGAAGGAGATAGGTGCCATCAAAGTTTAGGGTCCAAATTTTGAAATGATTATAAAAAACGGAAAAATTGGTCGATTCGGTTGCGGTTTCCACGAAAACTATTCTTTATGTCAGTATTGTCTTGAAAATAAATTATAAAGATAAATTTCAAAAAATGCCGATAGAGGGCGCTTTAGACTTTGGAGTAACGAACAACTATTTTTTACCGTTATTTTTTGCATCTCATTAAATTTTTTTAGAAGATTAGACGTAAACTTAAATTTTGAGCTCAAAATCTGTGGTTAAGTAGCTCAAACTGAACTGTGTTCAATGGGAGTGGGTAGGTTTAAATTTCAAATGTTTATAAAAAATAGAATAATTGGTCAATTGATTTGCGGGTTTCACTAAAACTATTCTTTATGTCAGTATTGTCTTAAAAATAAATTATAAACATAAATTTCAAAAAATGACGATAGAGGGCGCTTTAGACTTTGGAGTAACGTGCGACTATTTTTTACCGTTATTTTTTGCATCTCATAAAATTTTCTTGAAGCTTAGACATAAACTTAAATTTTGAGCTGAAAATCTGAATCATTGAGAGTGGTTAAGTAGCGCTAACTGAACTGTGTTCAATGAGGGTATGAAAGTTCAAATTTCAAATGATTATACAAAACGGAAAAATTGGTCGATTCATTTGCGGTTTTCTCGAAAACCATTCTTTATGTGAGTATTTCCTTAAAAATAAAATTTAAAGATAAATTTAGAAAAATTTCGTTAGAGGGCGCCTTAAACTTTAGAGTAACCTACAACAATTTTTAACTGTTATTTTTTGTATCGAATTAAATGCTTACAAAAGCTTAGATTTAAATTTGCTGAAATTCTGAATCTTTGGGAGGGGTTAAGAAGCGCAAACTGAAATGTGATCAGGAGTTGAAATGTTAAACTGCCCACCCTACGAACACAGTTCAATTTTTCACTACTAAATTACTCACAACGATTGAGATTTTTAGTCAAAATTTAAGTCTAAGCTTTTGAAACATTTATTTAAAAAAATAATAACTGTTAAAATAGTTGTTGGTTACTCTAAAGTTTAAGGGGCCCTCTAACGGAAATTTTTGAAATTTATCTTTAAAATTTATTTTCAAGGAAATACTGACATAAAGATTGGTTTTAGAGAAAACTGCAAACGAATCGACCAATTTTTCCGTTTTTTATAATCATTTGAAATTTGAACCTCCACACCCCCATTGAACACAGTTCAGTTTGCGTTACTTAACCAATCTCAACGATTCAGATTTTCAGCTCAAAATTCAAGTTTATGTCCAAGCTTCTAAAAAAATTTAATGAGATGCAAAAAATAACGGTAAAAAATAGTTGAACGTTACTCCAAAGTCTAAAGCGCCCTCTATCGACATTTTTTGAAATTTATTTGCATAATTTATTTTCAAGACAATACTGACATAAAGAATAATTTTAGTGAAAACCGCAAATCAATTGACAAATTTTTCTATTTTTTATAATCATTTGAAATCTGAACCTACCCACTCCCATTGAACACAGTTCAGTTTGCGCTACTTAATCACAGATTCTGAGCTCAAAATTTAAGTTTATGTCTAAACTTCTAAAAAAAATTAATGAGATGCAAAAAAAAAAAAAAAATGGTAAAAAATAGTTGTTCGTTACTCCAAAGTCTAAAGCGCCCTCTATCGGTATTTTTTGAACTTTATCTTTATAATTTAGTTTCAAGACAATACTGACATAAAGAATAGTTTTCGTGAAAACCGCAAACGGATCGACCTATTTTTCCGTTTTTTATAATCATTTCAAATTTTTGACCCTAAACTTTGATGGGGCCTATCTCTTTCGGAAGACGTTTGGGACCCTTAGTTTCCCATTTAATATTATTTGTCTTGACGTGTACTATCAGCCCTTAAAATTTTGCCCAGTAGTTTAGATACACTCTGTATTATATAGATAAGAATTCCTTGAAAAAGTTCATCATAAACAAATTTACTGATGCACAAAGTAATATACATTAAAAATGAATTAGTATATAGGCTTAAAACTCGGTTAAGTCTCTCTAAAAAAAGTTATCTTTTAAGCTATTTTTCAGAATTCACGTCATGAATGAACAAAACTCAGTGACCTGAACCTGAAATTCGGTCACGATTTTGCACCAAGGTCTTTCTAATTTTAATTATATTACTAATGTATCAAAATGCATTCTATTAAATAAAATTTAATTGAATTTGTAGCAATTTCCCACAGATGAATACAGTAAAAAATCGATCTAAAAATATCAAATGTAAAATAATCTGTAAATGGTTCGATTCCTAAACAATCTTATCCCGAGTAGTAGTAAAAGGAAACATTTTTTTCAGTTTTTTACAGAATCCCCCAAGGAAAAAAACCTGCACTACACCACTCGTTATAATTAAGAGAGAGATTTCTTTATTTAATTTAAATTTTCTTCAAAATTTTTTTATATAAAAAAATATTTAAGGAAAATAACCCACCTATTTTTTGCACTCTGTATATCGAAAAAACTGAAGGAATAGTAAAAACGTGCGCAAAATGTACGAATAAATTATTTTCTTCTATCTTTACAAGAAAAAAGTATTGGATTCGTGAAAATTTTGAAATTCCGGTTTTTGACGGATTTACACGTTTTAAGGGTTAGAGATTCCAAAAAACATGTTTTTACAAAATATCTGTCTGTCAGTTAGTCGTCTGTCTATCTGTGACATAGAGGTCTGCATGGACCGGAATTTCCAGGCCCGGGCCCGGCCCGGCCCGTAGGAAATTTATTTCGGCCCGGCCCGACCCGTTTAAATTTTTGTATTTTAGGCCCGGCCCGATACAGAAATCAGTGAACACAGGCCCGGCCCGTTTTGGCCCGTTACAATTTCTACGATTTCTAAAAAAAATCAGATTTTTATCATATAATTAAGATTTCTTTAAAGAATACTGCATACATATCTATGGAACGATTTTACAGTATATTTTACAGGAAATACACATTAACAACATTAATGATTACTTAGATTCTTGGGCTTTCAACATTCGAATAAAGATTCATTAAAAATTTAATATGGCTTAGAATAAAAGAAAAAATAAAGAAAGCTAAAAATATCGTTACTTTTGAAGATGTTTGATAAAAGAAAATTTATAAAAATATTTCTATATCATTTTATTAAAGGTTTTAAATCCAAATTCATTCTTAAATTCAAAGAAGTTCCTTTCTGATACATTTCTAAATTCACTTTTTTCTCAGAAATACATAAGATTAGCAGGTATCTTTATTCAAAAACTATATAATCGAGTGGCGTTATCTATTTCTTGATACAAGCAATTTAAGAATAGTACAAGCAAATAAAATACTGTCATAATTAGCGATTTGAATAGAATTTCCGGAAGCGATAGCATGGGAAGGGAGAAAAACATGTAATCATTTGAGAAACTATTACATCTCAACAAGGTCATACAAGTATTTTATTTACCAAAAATAAAAACGCTATTCGATTCCAAATCCCTTCAATAGTTAAGTTTATCACTTTTATACTTTTACAATTTAAAATCAAACAGAAAATGTGTCAAACTTTCGCATTATTGAGAAATCAATTTAAAAACCATCAAGAAGTATATATCCGAAGATAAAGCTAACATAAGTTCTTTATCGCTGTTAATAATTTTACAAATCATGTTTTCTGCCCTACAGATCTTGAGAACAATTAAGTCTAGTTCCGGTCCGGCCAGTCTATATGTAGAAAAATAATGCAAGCTTGATCTCGGACCGGCATGAGTCAGCTAAAAAAATATTAAAACGAGTTGCATACAATGTAATTCTCCGATGCTAATCTCTTCACTGTACATTTTTATATTGATGCTGTCAAACTAGTATGGCTCGTGACGCACATTTATACTTATTCTCGTTAAAAGCATTGAAAATAGCTCATATTTTATCGTTCCAGCTCAAATCTTCAGAACCGGCCGGTAGGCCCGAAATTTTTTTTAATCGGCCCGGCCCGGCCCGTTAGAAAATTTGAAACGATTCAGCCGGCCCGGGCCCGTGCAGACCTCTACTGTGACATAAATTTTGTGAGCGCTGTATCTCACAAAATAATGCAGGGAAATTCACAGAACTCTAGTTTTAGTTAGACCTTAATATAAACTGGATCTGATTAGTTTTTGATATATATCGCCCAACAAGTGGCGCTACTATGCTGCCCTTTTCACGATTTCCACAATAGCTATATCTCAAGAACTAATAGACGAATTTTCATAAAAAGTCAGATTTCGTTGACCTTGATATAATATTGTTCTGATCTTATTTTGGTATAAATTGCCCAACAAATGGCGCTGTTATGTAGTATAATTCATGATTATAGCAATAGCACTATCTCAAGAACTAATCCACAAATTTTCATCAAATTTCAGATTCAGTTAGTCCCTGATATAAATTAGTATTCTTCAGTTTGTGAAGTACATCGCTCAACAAGGGTGCTTCTTTTTTTTTTTTTTTTTTTTTTTTTTTTTGCGATTTTGCGATGATTTTACTTTAAGTACTAATACACAAATTTACATCAAATTTCAGATACAGTTCGAACCTGAAATAAGTTGTTGCAGATTAGATTTCGGGGTAAATTTCCTAACCAGTGACGCTGCTATGTTTCATTTTTCTGGGTGTATTAACATGTATGAGATAGAAGAAAGTTTTGGGATTGACACATCCGACTAGTTTATATTGCAATATGTATTATTCGTGGCAAAAAATAATGGAATCAGCACTCATGACATGACAGATAATAATTAAAATAGATACATAATTTATTAGCTACAATCTTTCATTGCCATTCATGAATGATGAAAGGTAATGAAAGAAAGCGTATTTATTAACATTTTCCTTGTAAATTAATGTTCGTGAGCGGTACAAAAACACAAAGCAAATAATAATAATTAAAAACAAAAAAAAACATTTGTTATTTTTTGTGCATAACTTCTGCGGGAAAAAAGAGTTTTGAATCACTTTTGAATCGAGGAAAAAAAAGTTGGAATCACTCACTTGTTTATGCGATTTTCATGTCTGGTGATCAGCTTATTATCTTGTAATGACAATGTGCAGTTCCACTTGAGAAGGATGAAGGGGACGGGGGTATAAATATGTTTTGCTGTTGTTTCTTTGCTCATTTCCCACCAGTGAATGAATGGCACGCAATTTTTCGGGATTCAACACCGTTAGGGACTATAAATGCTCCTTAAGGGGTCTGGAAACTTGTTCTTAATCAATGGAAATTAGAATATAGAGAAATACATTTCAGTTTTAGAAAATATCTTGATTCCTAGTCAGGGCCGTAGCTACGGGGGTGCTAGGGAAAGGTCACACCTCCCCATCCCCCTAAAATATTTTGAGTCTTTCCTGGAAAAAGATTTCTAAGTCACTAAATGAATTTCTGTTCCGAAAATCCAAATGAAATTCTGTCCAAAAATCTGGTTTAGTTATGAGGCCCTTTCGCAGTTTTGCAGAAATATTAAATTGTAACTAAAATAAGTGTTCCAACACTCGCTCATTCTTTTTGCATATTGGAAGCAAACATGATGTTTAATATTGTATTAGTTATACACTCGAATTTTTCATCATCATATTCTTTTCTTAGCATAAAATAAAGTTATTACAACAGTTTAATGAGAAACATAGTACCACCTGTGTGAATATACACTAATTTATCCTTCTGCATTACAGAGACAGAAAGAGAAAGTATGAGCCCCCCAATCTAAAATCTCTTGCCCCCCCCCCCCTCCCCCTTATTCACTTCTAGCTACGGCCCTGAATAAATGGCATATAATTTTCGGAACTCAACACCTATTAGGGACTAAAGGTCTAGACGAACAGCACTAGTTTTTATTACACTAAAAGAGCAATCAATCAATCATTGTTTTCGAACTGAACAAGGGTGAAACCTCGTTAAATGGTTTTTGAGAGACTGACCCTACCAATTTGACAAAGGAAAGGGAACTTTTATCTACTCCATCTTCGGTCGTAAACCTGTCAACTGATATTCCTCTCTTGAAGTTCAGATTCAGTGCCCTAGAAGTGCAATTTATACATCAAAGCGCCGAAACGAAAGATCAAAGATAGCGCAAGAAGTTAGTGCGAAAAACTGTGTGTGTGCCCGCAGCTAAGGCTGCGTACACACACAAAGTTTTTCTGCGGTTTGCAAGCGGCACCTTTCAAGTCCGCAGGCGGCGCGTCTGATGTTAACGAGCTTTCTAGTTGAACTTCAATCCAAGTGTAGGACGGGAATCTCTCCCTTCAGTGGGGTTTAAGATAGTGATCTCCCTGACCATTGTATCTCCCCCGTTTTGTATTGTCAGTAAACCGCAAGTGGGGAGTAACAAAAGCTAGTTCCAGGAAAAAAGTTTAACGTCAGAGCAGTTATGTTTGTCTAGACCTTAAATGCTTCCTAAGGGGTCTGGAAACCTGTGCTTAGTCAATGGAAATTGAAGATTTAGAGAAATACGTTTCAGATTTAGAAAATGTCTTGATTCCTATTAGAAGGTAAGTTTGGAGATAGAGATGTTAAATTTATAAATAACAATGCATCTAGCCGTAATTCTGAGGTCGTAAAAATTTCGACAGAATATTTCAAATTTTTCCACCACAAACCGACATAATTCCAAACTTTTTTTTTGCATAAGTTCTAGAAAAATGATTATGAATAATTACGGAATATTTCAAGTTTTAATTGCTTAAAAGGCGTACACTCTTAAAACGAAAGAGAGAATTTGGCTTCTCGGGAAAGAGCTGTAATTTATTGGATTGTGAATGAGTTATTTTTTAAACGTTTCACTCATCTTGATTTAAATTGCTTATTGAAATAACTCATTTTGATTTAAGTTGCTTAAAAAAAACTCGTTCACTTTTTGAAGCTGATTTTTAAATCTTGAGATGAGTTGATTTTAGCTCAACATGAGTTATTTTGTAGCTGAGGTTATAAGAGAGTTACAGTCACCAAAGTGAATAGGTGTCCAAGTTGAGACAGGAAGGCGAGTCATCGGTATAGCACACCGACGCGGCTTTCTACCAACTCAACCACTTTGGAACGATACATTAAACTTAAAACAAGAAATTTAGGTTTTCATAAAAACAAGCCTAAATCTCATAATTATCCTCTTATAATTTGCAGAGTTCTTAATATAAAAGAATATTCCTTTCAGAAACCAGGATAAACGACTCTATATATAAAAAATACCCTGCAATCAGAATTAGAAAACAATAAAACTTGGATGAAAAATGAATAGGTTCACTAAATGTTTTACTGCGCAAGCGCGAATGCAATCAAAATATAATGTGCATAATGTATTTGCTAAAGGTATGCAGCAACTTTTGTAAAAATCTCAATATATATTATATATAGCTTGAAAATTCTGAAAGTGATCGTCGACAGAATGAACTCGAAATCCATTGTTCCCAAAAATAAACAAAAAGATGAGGGGTTACATCCAAATATAGAATATGTTACACATTATTCACGTACACAAAATTACACGTCCTACTATATTTGGATGCAGCCCCCCATCCTTTTACTGCATTTTAGAAACAACGGATTTTGCACTTCTTACTATCATAATAAGTTGGCTAGGCTACAGCCGCAGTACAAAATGTAATATGCAAGATGGTACTGCGATTGTAGCCTTACCAACATAGTGAGAAATACCAGGCTGAGAATCATCCCAAGTGTTTGAGTTGAATTGGTAGAACGTCGATGCGCTATACAGATGACAGATTCGAGTCTCGGCTTGAGCACTTTTTCACCGTTGGCTGCACGCCTTTTGACCAATTAAAATTCGAAATATTATTGAGTGCAAGGCGTGGGAAATTTTCTATAAAAAAACTTCCAAGAATTATATATATTTATTCAATTACTGAATGCTTAATTTGTAATTCGCGCTGCGTCTGTGTATCGTACAGATATTCTTGATCTTTTATTAATCATTCATCCATGAAAACTTTTCAATTATATGAGTAAAATGTATATGAGGACCCCAGAAGCCAAGGGGTATAAGTGACAAAATTGAAAAAAGTAAACTAAGTACACAGACGACCTAAAAATATGCTTTTTTCATTTCAGGTAAAGAAATATAAGTGATTTTCTTATTATTTACTGAGTTATAGAAGCAAACCACTTTTTTCGAAAAACAAATAATATTGATTAATTATACATTTAAAGACAATTGTACTTTATTCTTTAACAGTTATTGAAATAAGAGTTCAAAGACCAGAATGCAACAAGCAGAAATTTCCTATTTCAATTTAGGCAATTGTTATTGATGTTCCAATTTAACATCAATTATCTTTAAACTCAATTTACTCCAAATCGAAATTTTGTCACTTGTACCCCTTGGCTTCTGGGGTCCTCATATATCTTATGGTTAGCTGAAGTATAGTCAGTACCTAATCATACTTTTTACCAGAGGTAATATTATAGTGATTCTGATCCATTATGTGGTAAATATTTTATAGTATAAATCTTGATTTGATGATACAACAGGACGCAGAGTATATCTCTGCCAATTTCAATAGTTAATCGATATTTTGAGTTTATTATCGTCAATGTTAACCGTTCAAATTTTCTCAGAGTTATCAATGGTAAATTCTGTGTTGAAAATAGAATGTGTAGCAATCATAGTTCGCTCAGGGCCGATACTAAAAAAAAAAATTCCGTTGCATAAATGGTCTTTGGAGAAAAATCGTGTGCAATGTAATTGAACGGTGTTCACTATTGTAAACATATTAATATCCATATACATTAATGAGGTGCACTGTAAGATAGTTACTTTAAAATATAGTATGCATAGCATTTATGTTAGATAATAAATTATCTGGTTTATGGTAAATAACCGTTTAATGAATCTAGATTATATGAGATAAATGCAATATTTACACTTTAAAATTAAGGGAAATTCGGTGGAAATAGCGGGCATTAGCCTATACTACGGGCATAATTTTCAAGAAGCTCGAACTTCTCGCCTGAGAGCTAGCAAAATTCTCTATTCTGTCATCTCAAAACATTTCCAAGGCCAGATAAAGGTTATAGCTCAGCACATATACTTGTAGAGTTGGACCCTACATCTCCAGACCATTCGGAGGGAATCGCTGATGTCTCTTGTTGCTGATATGAATATGTTTAGAGAACTCCAAAATCACAATTTACATTCATCATTCATTTTTATATATAGGGACACACACAAAAAGTATTCGATTGCTGTACTAAACAAAATAACATTAATGTTAATGCTGTTACAGCATTATGTTTGTAATACACGTTTGTTAAACATGAAAATGTTTATTTGAAAATGGATAGCATCTAAAAGACACGTATTCCAGGTTTAGAAAACTTATTAATACGCAATAAAAACTACTGGAAAACCTTTCCGAAAATCAGTGACAGCAAAATAACCTTTTTCTAAAAAAAAAAATGCTTCTTTAAATCTTAAAGGTATATTGGTTTCTGAACTTCCTAAATATATAAAGGATGATTGCAGGAATCGTAGGTAACACGGAAGAGAATATTGTATGTTTTCATTTGTGGTTACATTTTCCTTAGATTAAGAAACTTGTAATTTTTTTACTGTGTAGGATTTGTATATAAGTTTCTATTACAAAATTTTAACTAAAAACTCTTTGTAATTTTTGTCATGGAAACTCCGCTATTTAAATTAATTTAGAACACAATTGTATAGAAGAAAGCTTCGCATTGGTCACATAATGCTAGATTTACCAAGTAAATGGGACGATCTAGATTAAGCGTTCCCTAGTTTGAAAAACAGATCTTGTTGACTGACATATTTTCTCCATGATAGCATCTCAAGCTTTTTAAAAAGATTCATATAAAAGACATATCCGCAATTAAATATCAAGTACTGCGAAAATTTAATTAGAAACATGATTTTTCCCGATACTAAAGAATATATTTTCCCTCTCTCACAAAAGTTCTTGGACGACAGCATAGTGGTTATGTTATTACATTTAATTCGCTCCTCGTTTGAATGGGTACATTTGCCAGTGAAGTTACGGTAAAAGAAAATGTGAAAATTTATCGTGTCTTTTATTTACATAATGCCATTTTATGTAGAGCCTGCAAGTATTCTTATCTGGAGACACATATTGTTGTTACGCACTTTTAACTAAACGCGGAATTTCAAATCTTGAGATGAAATGGCGTGGATAACAAGCATGACTTATCAGGAATAAATAAAAAATAGAACAAAAAGAATAGAATGCATAATTCTTATTTTTTTTAATAACAATTCATAAAAAAAATTCTTGTTTACAAAGTCCTATTTTAATAATAACATTTTAATAATGCTTTAACAAAATCTTTTAAAAAAAAGTGATAAAAATAAAAACATATATGCAAATGGCAAATCGAGTAAAAGTAAATTTTGATCGCGGACAGTCAGACTGATAAGCAAAGTAAAATCATAAAAACTTTTCAACTATGCTGGAAAGTGTCAAAATGACGACATTTTCTGTGTTTTGTGTAAATGATAAGATACATTCTTTGCTTTCAAAAAATGGATGCTGATGATAAAAGTTCTCTAATCTGACATTGAATTTTATTGTGAATGCGTCTCTTCTAAGTCCTTAAAGATAAGGAGGAAAAAGCTAAAAGCATTATCAAGGGTAAACATATTAGGAAAAAAATTAATAAAAGTTTTAAGTTTTTCAGTCTGAAAAGGATATTTTGTTTTCAAACGCTGCGTTCTCGCAATTGACGTACGATTTTTTTGGTACTTAATCACTTAACTGTTTCTTTTTTTAAAATGTACAACTAATTTGCTACCATATACCGGAACAACAACTTTGCCACTTTTTTTCTACTGCTCATATTTTGCTTATTCATAATATTCAATAATTCTACAAAACCGCCTGAAAACAGTCTTGAACTCTAGTTTAAGACCATATGGTAACTCGGTAACTTGAATACGCATTGCTATTTTTTAAACGTTGTTGTTTGTTTGATATCTGCGCGTAAAATCGCGTTAACGAAGTTATCTAGACGAGGCAACTTTGGCAACTGTTTAAAAACCAGTGAAAAACAACAACAACAAAAATCACACTGAAATTGGATTTTATGTTTCAAATAATGTATTTAAAACGTGACATAAACATTTAAATTAAAAAAGAAAGGAATTAGAGGAGTAATAGTCAAAAAACGAATTTTTTCCTCTATTTCCTATGAAATGAGATTCAAGAATGTACACAACATCAGCTATGTTGACGGATGCTTCATCTGAAACAGTAGGAAAATTTAAATTTCACCCATTGTCTTTCGTTCTAAAGTATGACACCTCAAACTTTCCCTGTTCGTTATAACGGGTGATTTTTGTAGCATAGCATAATGTGGCACACTTTATTTACTCTAACAAGGAAAGTCTCCATACGGACATACCCCGAAAAATCTCAAAAAAATACAGAATGTTTTTCTCGGGTGGATATATACGTTTATAGAAAAATTTTCGGCGGAATCACCATTCAGTAACCGTAAAAAAATAATGAAAATTTCGTTATTTGGCGATTTATCGCCGGTTGGCGATGCAATGTAATTTCAAAAAAATACTTTATGTCAAATACACTTCAAGAAAATAAAAGTTTCATGTTGAACTTGTTTTAAAAAGTTTAATTTAAATAACTTTAGTTTTGTAAGTTTTAGTTTGTTTTAAGTATAATTTTGTTATATCGAAATTATATTCAAGTTTAATCATCAAAATTTGAAATTAAAAACGAAATTCATAATTTAAATTTAATTAAATTTGTTTCAAACTCAAAGTCCAATTGAGAATTGTCGATTAGATTTTGTTGTTATGGAAACATATGACGTTTATTTTTGAATACGCTTAATTGTATGAAGATAATTTTTCTCAATATGATTTTTTTTTTTTAGCTATGAAAACATTTTTTCCAGCGATTAATTAAATAATTACTTCAACGAGTAATACATATATATATAATACAATATGTATATAGATGTATATAATATATTAAAGCCTCTCATTGTTTATGTTTAAATTCATTAAATACCATTTACACGCAAACTAAATATCTAACAGTTTTGAGTTTCATTATAATCGTTTGCTTTCGGCGAGGAAAAGGGCTGCTCGCCAAATCGAGTGACTCTTTAGTCTTTTCACGCCAAATATTCGAAAATATCTTATTTTTTTTACACAATATCTAATGTGATTCCGCTGCTAGTTTTGACTGATCCTTTATTACATACATAGGTACTTTAATTCGTATTTTTTTCATAAAATTCTGGGTATGCCCAGTATGGAGACCTTCCTTGTAAGAGCTTACCAATCACAAACATTCCAACCTTCAATTGTATGAAGTTCTTACTATCTTGAGCTAACTTGTTGTCTTCAGTCATTGATCATCATCTTGAGGAACAACGTGCTGTACTAGTGACATCCTAGGGACAATGTCCTGCACTAAGGACATTCTAGGGAAAACGTCCAGCACGTCTTCACTGTGTTCTTCGGTCGGACGTGTTCTGCATCCTGTTCGGGTTCTGCTTCTTCCTCTGGTTCTACACCTTGCTCGGATTCTGATTCCGATGTGTCATGCAAGGAAAACGCACACACATACGCACAAGCTAGCCAGATGTGGCAACCTCAAAACTTTCTTCTATCATATGCGTGTCAATACATCCCGAAAAATACAGCATAGCAGCACCACTGACGTAAGATTAGGTGGTATAAACTAAAATCTAGTCACAGTCAGCAACAACTTATTTCAGAATCTGAAATTTGATGAAAATCCGAGATTTAGTTTTTGAGATAGAGCTACTGCTAAAATCTTAAACAAAATCAGCATAACAGTACCATATGATGTGTGATGTACACCAAAAACTAATAAGGATCGATTTTTTATCAGATACTAACTTAATCTGAAGTTTGATGAAAATCCATGCATTAGTTCTTGGGATACATTCATTGCAAAATCATAAAAAATGCAGTATAGAAGCGCCATCTACAGGGCAATTTACATCAAAATTTAAACAATACTAGGCTATATCAGGAACTAACTGAATCTAAAGTTTTGTAAAGTCCCATGCATTAGTTGTTGAGATAGCTATTGCGATAATCACGAATGATGCAACATGGCAGCGCCACTTGTTGAGCGATTTACACGGAAACGTAATCAACACTATGTTATATCAAGTACTAATGAAATCTAAAGTCTTATGAAAATCAATGCACTAGTTATTGAGGTACGGCTATTGTGGAAATTGTGAAAAATGGAGCATAGAAGCGCCACCTGTTGAGCGATATACACCAAAAACTAATCAGATCTAGTTTATATCAAGGTCTAACAGAATCTAAAGTTTTGTGAAATTCCGTGGATTAGTTATCGAGATAGAGTGCCCACAAAATTTCTGTCACATACAGACTGACAGATTCACAGAGAGACATTTTGTAAAAACATGTTTTTCGGGTTCTCTGACCCTTTAAACGTGTAAAACCGTCGAAATCCGAATTTCAAAAATTTTCAAGAATCCAATACTTTTTTCTTATAAAGATAGAAGAAATGAGAAAAATTGAAAACATCCATCATGAAGAAAAAAATTATGAAAGAACCTAGGGAGTTATAGATTGATGAAGTTGCTTCATTCTTCCAAAGATTCCTGGTGCAATTTTGCCAATTACTATTTCAACATTAAAAATGACATTAGATCACGTTCCAAAAGACAAAAAAGGCAATTTTTATTTTAGATGAGATGTCAGCAATATAAATAAGTTTCGCATTCTGTTACACACACAAGGCAAGCACAATCTTGTAGCATCATAGAAATAAGTGTGTGTGGCATCTTCCCCTATACTTGGGTGAAGGTGCAACATGATTCAGAAATAAACTAAAATGAAGACAAAAAGGAATTAATTCTTTTCTGTCTTCCAAATCACACACCTACATAGTATTTACAACCACTTTATTACTCATTTTCAACCCATTAAAATATGTTGGTGACAAGCCCTGAAAGCCTGGATCCACAGAAAGCCATATCGTAAACTTTCAAGACTGCAGTTTTGATCTCTTCTGAATATTTGGAGCAAGGGAACCACAGTAGAAAATGGCACTTCAGAGTTTTCAGTTATTGAGATTTACCCCTATAAGCCACAAGCAATCCCAAGAAATACGTTTCAGACAGGGAGACGATAACACAGACAATCACCTCATCGAGTTCATGAATGAAAATCTAGAATTAGTTAAATCTTGATTCGCATATTAAAATACAATCGGTCTGCCGAGTCATACCTTGGTGGTAAATAACTAAAAACGTGATTTTAGAGGTTGATTCATAGGTTTACCAAGCTTCCAATCCTCCAATCCCATCCTTTCATACTTTTGGGTGCAGGAAAGCACAGTGGTAAATCTACGAAAAAACCGCTAAAATCGCTTTTTAGGTGCTTTTTACTAAGATATAACTTGGTAGACTAATTGCGCTGTATTATGATGTACAAATGAGGTCATTTACATTGTTGTGCAAGCTTGTACCATCATTAGTTTTAGCAAAGTAAATTTGAAAAAAGTATGATTTCAGTTTATAAATTTGTTTGTTTGAATATTGTTAATTCACAGGTAATGTTCTAATGTTTGTTTTATTCTTCTTATTTACAGTATTATTGAATCTCCCCTCCCCTCTAGACAGGTACTGTTTACTGAATAGGTCCGGGAAGCCCGTGCTTACTCACTGACACACATAGTGTCCTCAAATATTTTTTAAACTTAATTTTTAGAAGATAAAAATTCAATCAGGGCAAAAAATGTTTTTCTGTTGTTGTTGCAAAACAGTCTTTTTTTTTTTTTTAATGTTGTAATTATTAAATCATAAAAGATATTTTGAAGCTCAAATATTCTCATCTATATTAGTAAATGCCAAAATCAATTGGTTATATGCAATTATGTATAAGATAAAATAGTCTATTTTCACATGTATATAAGTAATTAGTTTTAGTTTAATATTAATAGCGTTATATTTACTCGAAGTTTTTATGATAAAATTTCAAATTATTTAAGCATACGAAAAATGGATTTAATAATAATAATAATAATAATAATAATAATAATAATAATAATAATAATAATAATAATAATAATAATAATAATAATAATAATAATAATTGGTTGAGTAAATAGGGGGTCTCCTGTATGACGTAGGGCTTCCACTAATTCAAAGTATTAAGCACGCCCTGCCCACAACTATACGAGATTATTTGACATTAAATTTGTCAGTCATTTGAACATTGAGAAAGGAATTAATGAGTGTACATAACCAATTAATAACTAAAGAATATTGTGATACATTTTTACTTTCTTCTATCTTCAATAGAAGAAAGTATTGTAATCGAAATTTTTTCGACTTCCGGTTTTCGACGGATTTACACGTTTTAGGGGTCAGAGATTCCAAAAAACATGTTTTCACAAAATGTCTGTCTGTCCGTGTGTCTGTGTGTGTGTCTGTCTGTGTGTATGTCGCCATTCTACCATCAAAAAGTGTATGAAGTTATGCATAGAATTTAACCAAATTTTTTGTGATTGTTTTTGGCTGTGGCAAGCAGGTCCTCCTTCAGTTTTGAAATATTCCGCCGGATAGGGGCGCTGCAATCGCGATTTTCGTGCCATTTTCAATATTGTACCGACCAAAAGTATATGAAGTTATGCATCGAATTTAACCAAACTTTTTGTGTAAGTGTATGACTATGGCTAGTTGGTCCTCCCTGAATTTGAAAATAATCCGCCGGAAGGGGGCTTTGCAATCGCGATTTTTGTGCCATTTTCAATATTGCACAACATAAAAGTGTATGAAGTTAGTTCTAGAACTGAACTAAGTTTTTTGTATAAGATTATTTTTTGGTATGGCAAGTAGATCCTCCCTGAAATTGAAAAAAAAAATCTGCCTATCATTCTATTGTCCATCGGCTCGTGCAGAGACGGAAATTCGTTTTTACTCCGATTAATTGACTGAAGCAGAAATTTAAGATGAAAATCAAGGTTGATATGATATTGAATTAAAATCATTAAAGCTTTAAAATGAGTAACTATTTTTTTTAAATATTAAAATGTACGTATGAGATAGAAGAAAGTTTTGGGATTGGCACATCCAACTAGTTTCTTTATCTCATCATTTCAATTTTGGTTTTCCTAAGCAAAACATCCTATTATGTGGCATCTTCCCCCGATTTACCTTGAATATATTATTATTTAGTAACACGTAAATAATATGGATTTATCTTAAATAGAACTTAATGACTATGTCAATCTAGAATCATTATCTGTCATTAATTAATTAATTACACATGATAGGATTTAATAAAATGCAGACAACTTTTATGAATATCTTTTTAAGTTTTGATTCGACTTTCATAAAATTCGAAATGTCCTGGCAAAATTCTGCGACGATTACATATAGGGGGAACTGGGACACATTGATACATGGGGCACATTGATACAACCAAAATCCTTTTCCAGTTCATCTTTTCATTACCTTTTATTATTATTTTTTTTTTTACCATACACTCCACGAACTTACCCAACATCTAGTGCTAGTAGATCTAACAAATGAAGAGGACGTCAGCCTGGAAAATCTCAAATTTATAAAGATTCTCCAGTGAAAAAAATATTTTCGACATGAGAAAAGTTAAGTAAGAAACAAGCTGCAGAACAGTACAGGATAATTATATTATAAACAGAATTTTTAGTGTAATTATCCTTTATTTTCTGTTTATAAATAGAAAACCTGGTAATTTTTTCTTCTTTCCTAAGAAAGAAGCTAATGCTGGGGTTGAAGTGTCAGATATGACAAAGTTACCACATCCAACAATCAGACATGGAACAGCCAGAACATCAGATCATTATACATTTCATTTTGATTGCTTTAATAATGCTTACAAATAAATTGCGGGTGATTTGAATTTCTGTAAATAAATATAAGATGGTTTGCTATCTATTTTTCTATGAAAAATATACATTGGTGTTATTATGTCTCCATTTTACCCAGACATATCAAAGTGCCCCATGAGGTGTATCAATCTGCCCCGGTGGTGGAGCACATTGATACAAATGACTTTTTTGATGTTTTAAAAATTACATGCAAAAATAATATATAAAACAACGATTGTACATTTTTATAACACACTGCACAAGTTTTTCTGACACCCCATGGAAAAATAACTTGAAATTTCTGCTTTCAGGACACCAAAAAAATTCTTAGAAAAAAGCTGTATCAATGTGCCCCAGTTCTTCCTATTAAATTTCAAATCATTCGACTGGGTAGTTTTTGCGTTGTTATATGCAGACAGACAGGCGGATGAAACTACGACTATAGGTGCTACGTATTTATATAATTAGGTATGCATACAAAAATAGCTTCAAAAGAGGCAATAGCGCATACTCTATAAAATTTGACAATTACAAAAATGTAAAAAGTTCGTGTATTATGAAATACCATTAGATTTTCTTCGTAAGTCAACATTAAAAATTGATGTATTAAAAGTTAATGAAGAACAAACTTTAATTGTTTCTTAACATATTTCTAACGCGTTTAAAGTGGAAGGAAAATGCATACCGATATTTAGCGTTTAAAATAACGAGGTGGAACCCGTCGAAATTCGACAAAAGGTAATCTTTAAAAAAGATCAGTTTTATTTATTTATAATAAATCTGCAAAATTAGTTACAGTAAAAAATACATCTTATATTGGTCAGGCTAACTCTCAAGCAAATATTATTTTAAGCTAAAATTAACAAAAATACTATAAAAGTCCCTCCGGCAATGCCGGGAGGAAGAGGTAGCTTTCATATACTTATTTATTTGTTTTAAATTTAATTACATTATTCAAATATACGAAGCTCAAATTAGTGGAACCCGATTTTATAACATTGAATACTAGTTTTTGTGAAGACTGAATATTAATAGAAAGTTTTAAAAATTAGTCATCTTTTATTCAACCTGGTTTTATTTTAAGCGATTTGGAGAGTCGCCAAATTCCATGATATCATGAAGTGTATGCCATTTTAAAGCAACATGATGGATAAAACAAACCAATGAGCTTGATCGAAATCTTAATTCATGTGCACATGCACACTCATATTGAAATCGATTAATATATACGAGTGCTGTCGCGGGCAAATTCATTTTTTTAAAATGTCACCCACGTTAGAAATTCAAACTGCTATACTTCAGGCGTTTTTTAAGGTAGAGACAAAGCAAAAAATACTCCGGAATTCATTATTAAGATAAATACTTTAAAAATAACCTTTTTTCAATTTTTAATTTTTTGTTTGTACATCATTATACATTTAAAAGACTTTTGACAAACTTAAATGGCAGCCATTTTGAAACAAGAGGACGGATGAAGTTGGTCAATGAACGCGGTCAAGACATTGGTATGTACTATGTGCACACGGAGTTATACCCAAATCAGTTTATAAATATGCGCATCGTGTGACAAATTTCAGTCCGTTTCAAAATGTCAACCACACTGGAAATTGAAAATGCTATAACTCAGCCATTTTTCAAGATATACATGAAACAAAAAATGCTCTGGAATCTTTGTATCAAGGTCAAACACACAAAAGAAAAATCTTTTTCAATTTCTTACTTTTTTGCACCTAATTTTAAAATTTTAAATTAAAAAAAAAATTTAATCTTCCGCCATTTTGAAACAAGATGGCGGATGGAACTGGCCAACAAACTCGGTCCAGATATTGGTGTGCTATGTACGCACCAAGTTTCATCAAAATCGGTTTATAAATACGCGTGTTATCACGTGACGAAAAACAGATCATTTCAAAATGTGAGCAACACTAGAAATTAAAAGTGCTATAACTCAGCCATTTTTTAAGATACAGACGAAACAAAAGATGCTCTGGAATCTTTGTATCGAGGTCAAATGCATAAGAGAAAATTCTTTTTCAATTTCTCACTTTCTTATACCTATTTTTAAATTTAAAATTTTTTTTTAATTTAAATGGCCGCCATTTTGAAACAAGATGGCGGATGGAACTGGGTAATGAACTCGATTCAAGCCTCAGTATATACTATGTACACACGAAGTTACATCAAAATCGATTCATAAATACGCATGTTATCACGCGACAAAAATCAGATTATTTCAAAATGTCAGCTATAAGAAAAATTTAAAGTGCTATAACTGAATGATTTTTTGAGATATAGACAAAATAAAAAGTGTTCTAGAATCGTTGTTTTAAGTTCTAACACTAAAAGAAAAATATTTTTCAACTTTTAATTTTTTCGCATTTAATTTTAAATTTAAATTTTTTTTTTTAAATTTAAGAAGTCCGCCATTTTGAAACAAAATGGCGGATGATGATGGCCAACGAACTCGGTTGAGGCATTTGTATGTACTATGTACATACTAAGTTTCATTCAAATCGGTTCATAAAGTACGTTAGTTACAGCATGACAAAAGTCAGATATATATATATATATATATATATGGTTATATGTATATATATAAATATGTCAACATTTGAACGGAGGGTGGTTTTGGGGTCTGGGGGTCATGATCGGTGAAAATATGCCAAAATTTTCTGGAAGTGTTTTCCTCCGGACGGCTGCAATAGGTAGATTTTTACTTTTTGTAATGAAAGCTATACCTAAAATGCGATAACTCAGCCATTTTTTAAGATACAGACGAAACAAAAAATGTTCTGGAATCTTTGTATCAAGGTCAAATGCATAAAAGAAAATTCTTTTTCAATTTCTCACTTTCTTGTACCTAATTTTAAATTTTAAATTTTTTAAAATTTTTTAAATGGCCGCCATTTGAAACAAAATGGCGGATGATGCTGGCCAACGAACTCGGTTCAGACATTTGAATGTACTATGTACACACCAAGTTTCATTCAAATCGGTTCATAAATACGCGTGTTATCACGTGACAAAAATCAAATCGTTTCAAAATGTCAGCCATAAGAAAAATTCAAAGTGCTATAACTCAATCATTTTTAGACAAAATAAAAAGTGTTCTGGAATCATTGTTTTAAATTCTAACACGCAAAAGAAAAATATTTTTCAACTTTTAATTCTCTTCGCAATGAATTTAAAATTTAAAATTAAAAAAAAAATTAAAAATAGCCGCCATTTTCAATCAAAATGGCAGATGATGCTGCCAACGAACTCGGTCGAGACATTTGTATGTACTATGTACATACCAAGTTTCATTCAAATCGGTTCATAAATACGTTAGTTATCGCATGACAAAAATCAGATATATATGTGTATATATACAGGGTGTCCCAAAAGGTCATGTCCAAACGGCACACATGGTTGTGTCAGGTCATTAGGAAACAGAATTACATAGGAAAGGGGGGTCGGAAACGCGATTGTAATCCGCTAGAGGGCGATAAGCGATGTCAGACGAAAGCGCGGGCAGTCGGATCATTCGAAGCGCGGACGTTGCAGAGAAAGGATGAATCAGTTGATGAGCACTTGGATGAGCACTTACTATGAGTTGTAGCATTTTTCTTTTTTATTTGGTACTGTTTTGTTGTAAAATAAAGATATTTTACACCGTTTGTTATCTTTTCTTTGCGTGACGGTTACGATGCAATTTCACTGTTTAGATCGCGTTTCCGACCCCCCTTTCCTATGTAATTCTGTTTCCTCATGACCTGACACAACCATGTGTTCCGTTTGGACATGACCTTTTGGGACACCCTGTATATATATATATGGTTATATATATATGTCAACATTTGAACGGAGGGTGGTTTTGGGGTCTGGGGGTCATGATCGGTGAAAATATACCAAAATTTTCTAGAAGTGCTTTCCTCCTGACGGCTGCAATAGGTAGCTTTTTACTTTTTGTAATGAAAGCGTGCAATTTATTAACAATTATTCAAATTATTACACGAAATAAAATCGAAATTCTCCGGATTTAAAAATAGACTCATTTTATTTTATGTATTTTTTTATTAATTTTGCGAGAAAATGGAGTGATTCTGTAGCCACAACTACAAAATTGGAACTAAAAATTAAAAAATAAATAATATATCAAAAATAAATTGAGATACATATTTGAAACTATAATTGCATTTAAAACTACATTTTTTTTTCTTTATACGACGGTGTAAAAATTTTAAATGTACTTTGTTAAGAAGTGTAAAATTTGAAGTACCGAAAATTACAAAACCGAAATTGTATGGAAAAGTCTTGCGCATTTTAATATCTATTTTTTTTTTTTTTTTTCAATTTTAAGAGAAAATGGAGTGATTCTGTTGCCACAATTACAAAATTGGTACTAAAACCTAAAAAAAGAATACCTCAAAAATAAATTTTGATACAGTTTTCAAATAAATTGCATTTAAAAGTGCATTTTTTTCTTTATACGATGACGTAAAAATTAAAAATATGCGATGTTTAGAAGTGTAAAATTTGCAGTAGCGAAAATTGGAACATGAAAATTGCATAAGAAAGTGTTGCCATTCGCAAAATGACGTATGCGTACGCACAAATACGTTTGGCCTTTATAACTTAGAAAGTTACATCTTTCTTCGAATTGCAAATGATTAATGCAAGTCGTTTAATATGCTATAGTGTCATAAACAACATAAAAAATTACAAGAAAAATCAGGTTTAAATGAGTAACCAAAATTATTTGATGAGTGGACCTTAAAATCTTCGCTGAATTATGAGATCCTTTAAAAAATTATTTTAATTTTTAGGCTCGTCTTGAAATAATTATCTAACTTTCAAAAGTTAATCGCAGAAACAGTTTCTATGAGTTATCCAACCTTTTAATCATCTTTTGATCGAGTAATCTTGCAGATGGGTCACTTTGTTATAGGTGACAATTTAGGTTATAGCAGTGAATGGTTAAGAGCCTACATTAGTCACTCAAAAACCCGGATGATAATGTTAAGTGCATGGGGGTGTTATTTTCAAATATCTCGCTCAAATTTTAATATTTTTATATGAGATTTTGCATAGAATAGCTGAAAAGGATCTACAACCGCGATAGTTTTTACCTTTACGATTTTGGTTATAATTTTTTTATATTATAATAGTTTCTGTTTCAGAACCGGTTTCGAAAGTTAAAGCAATTAAAAAGAAATCTGAAACCAAAATCGAAAAAGTAAAAGCCCGGTTGTAGATCGTCCTTAGCTATTCTATGCAAAAATAATCATGTAAAAATATTAAAATTTGAGTGAGATATTTGAATAAAACCTTTTTCCCCCCACCTTAGACTCAACATTATCATCCAGGACTTTTTCAGTAACCTGGATAGTATTGTAGGGTCTTAAATGAATATTTTTAGAAGAATTTGCATCAATGTTGAATTCAAACACTTTCCATCGGGAGGGACTTCAGTGGTTCCGGGGGGGGGGGGGGATTGTACTTTTAGACCATTGAAAACACAAAATTTCAAATTTTCCGGGGGGGAGGAAATTTAATTGCTCCGGGGGGATATCCCCCTGGGCCACCCCTTGAATTCAACACTGATTTGCATGCTTCACAAGTGACTGAAAATGTTCAAACGTTTTAAAGAAAGAGGGATTAAAATTTTTTTGTCACTAGCGTTTTTTGTTTGAATGTTTGTTTTTAACCTCCAATGCAAGTTATTTCTTAGTTCTGTTTTTCTTTTTACGCTCATGTTGTTTTCTTTTTTAGTTGTCGGGATTAGCCTGCTTTTTACATAACAATTCAGCATAGATTGAAAACGCTTGGGACTAACATTTTTGCTCAGTGTTGCGCATACTTTAAGTCGAATTGTTTTTTACACGGGTGCATTTATGAAAAAATTGTTTCACACGAGAAAAATAAAAAACTCTAAACATGAAAAATTACTGTAAGTACTATTTAAAACTATTTTATTTCAAATTAAATAGACACGCGCTGACAGGATTACTTTTTTTCTATTTCCGGTTTTAGAAACTTCTCAGTGAGTTGCTAAATTGACGGCTTTTAATCATTTGAGATCGGATTTTACATATTTTTTAGTGACAGGGTAACTATTATTTTTCTTAGTTAAAAAATAAGTGTTACCAGAAACAGTGTTGAATTCAGACACTGTTCTCCGGGAGGGACTTCAGTGGCTCCGGGTAACACATTATAGATCCCGGGTGGGAAATTGTTACTTTTTGACCATTGAAAACGCAAAATTTCAAATTTTTCGGGGGAGACATTTCATTGCTCCGGGGAGGGAACGTCCGCCCCCTGAATTCAACACTGACCAATAGCACTCTTATTATGAAAGATTCCTTAATTTAGTCACGTATTTATCAAGTTAGAATTAAAACGGGATATTTTAAAATGCAAGCTAATTAACGATATGAACGATAATTTTTGGCGCAATTTGAAATGTGTTATTCGTACCTTTTGTCTCTCGGAATTAAGACATTTGCGGACTTAAAGATTGTATATTTAACTATAATATTAATACGACAAAGTTTTTTAAAACGTCTTTTTTTCTTTTTTTTTTAGAATATGTTTAAAAGCGTTCTGTAAACCCCTTGCGGTCGCATGCAAGCGCTGCGCCTGCGCCACAAATGGCTGATTGCTACCACTAAATTTTTATAGTATTTTCTACTTTTATTTAATAACGGAATTTCTGAAATTTAATAAGGCAGAGATAACTATTATAATTTAGTGATGAAAATCAGCCATTTGTGGCGTAGAGGTTGCGAAAGGTGGGGAACGGTATACGCGCGCCTCTTGAGGTGCTCATAGAATCCTTCATTATTTTTACCATTTACTTTTAATCGTAAATTTCACCTTATTTAATTAAAGCATTTTCGCGATTAAAATACAGAAAATTTTCTGTTTTATAAAATCGGTGATAAAAAGTTTAAAAGTAAAAGGCTCTTGTTCCAAAGAGATTAAGGCATAAGAATGCTAGGATATTCTCAAATTTACAAATAACATTATCTATCTATTTTTTAGCTCACAGGCTATCATAGCCTGAGAGCTTATGTGCCCGTCCATTCTGTATGTACGTTCGTGCGTAACGCCATAACTCATGATAAAAATATCGGATCCACTTGAAATTTTGTATATAAGTATATCCTCATAAGGCGCTTCCCTGATAAGTTTTTGGAGTTCATTCGATATGTATAAGAGGGAGAACGGGGGGCTCATGCCCCTCCCCTTAATTGATATAAACGGGATTTTCATGCAGAATTAACAGTTTTCGTTCAAAATTTAGATATAGGATCATTCTGATGAGGTGATTCCGTGACTGTTATTAGGTATTCATTGAATAAGTATAAACAGGGGGGACGGGGTTCTAATGCCCCTCCCCTTAATTTTTATAAATGGGTTTTTCAAGCAGAATTGTCAGATTTTGTTCAAATCTCTGAATAGTTTTGGAAGTTTAATGGTTAAGTATAAAAGAGGGGGATAACTCCTCTTAAATTATATAACTGCTAAATGGGTTTTTATTAAAAATTATCCGATTTGCTCTGAATTTTGGATGTAGATTTTTTATATGATAAAGCATGTCCTTGAGAGTTTAGGAGGTTCAATGATTAGTATAAAAAAGGGTAAAGGGGAGAACTGATTCCCCTTCTTATTTTTTTTTTCGAACGGAATTAACCCTTGAAAATATAAGGCTGTAATGTACAATTAGTATGCGTAGCCTGTGAGCTCAATGCCATCAGTTTAACTGGGCAATATTCTTTTTATTTAGTTTCTTCTATCTTTACAAGAAAAAGTATTGGATTCGTAAAAATTTTCAAAATCTGGCGGTTTTCGACGAATTTACACAATTTAGAGGTCAGCGAACTCGAAAAACTTTCTTTTACGAAATGTCTGTCTGTGAGTCTGTCAATCTGTCGGTCTGTCCGTCAATCTGTATGTGACAAAATTTTGTGGGCGATCTATCTCAAGAACTAATGCACGGAATTTCACAAAACTTTAGATTCTGTTAAACCTTGATATAAATTAGATCTTATTAGTTTTTGGTATATATCGCTCAACAGATGGCGCTGCTATGCAGCATTATTCATAATTTCCACAATAGTCATACCTCAAGAACTAGTGCATGGATTTTCATAAAACTTTATATTTAGTTAGTACTTGATCTTTTTGGCGCAAATTGCTGATCAGATGGCGCTGACATGGTGCATTATTCGTGATTATCGCAATAGCTTTATTTCAAGAACTAATGTACGGAATTTTCTAAAACTTCAGATTCAGTTAGTCCCTGATATAGATTAGTGTTGTTTAGTTTTAGTGTAAATCGCCCTACATATGGCACTACTATGCTGCATTTTTCACGATTTCGCAATAAATGTATCAAAAGAATTGATGCATGGGTTTTAATTAAACTTTAGATTCAGTTAGTATCTTATAAAAAATTGATCCTGATTAGTTTTTGGTGTACATCACTCAACATGTTGCGCTGTTATGCAGATTTTTTTTTCTTTTTTTTTTTTTTTAAGATTATGCAAAAATTCTATTTTATAAACTAATGCACGGATTTTCATCAAATTTCAGATTCAGTTATAAGATGCCATAATCTGTTGCTGACTAGATTTTGGTTTAAACCACCTAACCGATGGCGCTGCTTTGTTGCATTTTTCAGGAAGTATTAGCATGCATAAGGTAGAAAAAGTTTTAAGAGTAATACATCTGACTAGTTTTTTTTTTTTTTTTTTCAGATTTTATTGAATGTCACAATTGTAATGATAATCCCTCGTTCAATCTGTATTTAACTTGTGCGCAGGTGTACAAATAATAAAATAAAATAAATCCCCACTGCATTTCTTCAGGCGAAAATAGATCAAGGCCAAGGACTTTTAAAGTAATTTGCAAGTTAAAAAAATATATTTATTATGACATAACTAGCTTTATAACTGTACTTCTAGGTCAACTTTTCATTCATATTGTAAACATTGACCTCCCAGAAGACAGCAAATAAGACGGCTTTGTTGTTACACTACAGATCCTCTGGGTTAGATAATGCACATGGCCGAATTACTTTTCATTTATTGAACAAGACAGACGCAATAGATTTGTGCATTTTTATTTTCTTAACATTTTGATTGACATTAATTTCCTGAAGTTTCTTTCCTTGTCTGTATCAAACCGGTAAGATGGATAAACAATTTCTATCCTCAGTTGATTCAGTTTGCTTTTCACCATCATATGAGGTAAGTCTTGCAATCGTGTTGAAAGTCGAAAAAAAAAAAAAAAAATTGACGGATTCACACGTTTCAGGTACTGGAGATTCCGAAAAACATATTTTTAGAAAAAATATTGCCGTCTGTCTATCTGTAAACACTTATCTCCCGAACAAATTGAGGTAGAGACTTGAAATTTTGTATGTACTTAGTATGTAATAATGGGACGAAGCCTATTTAATAGGCTCTATCTAATAGTAAGCTTGATTATCCGGAACTATTTTTTTTCGGACTCTCGAAAAATCCGTTTTGATGAACAGTACATAAAAATTTTCGATTTTTTTTATTTTAAGGAGTGGACGTAAAAGGCAATAAAATAATACAAATTTTGCATGAAGAACGAAATCGATCGGATTATTAGTTGCCGAGGTATTTTAACTCCTGTTTTCCACTCTTCGATTTTTCATGACCCTGTATTTCCTTCAAATTTCAATTCAAAGATATATTTTAATTGGAAATGAGACGCTTAATCCGACGCAGTAAATTGCTAGTTACTATGATTATTATTTTTGGAGTTATAAGGATGTTTCTTTTACGAAATTCGAAATTACTTCAGTAGTTTGGCGTTTTGTATAATTTGTCGAAATGGCTTCATCAGCATTTCATTAATAGAATAAAGAATTGCTAAGGATATTAAAAATATTTAAATACACGTTTAAGTTTTGTTTTGGAATTGCAATGCATTTTATAAATAGTTTACACGTGTTTTATTTTCATATTTTATAGTGTGAATATCCGTGATGGATAAATATTGCGGTGGCCCCCAACGACTAGTTTTAAAAACAGGATTATTTCTGTTAAATCTTCCAGGTCTTATAGAAAAACTGTTTTCTTGGAATCATACTCGTACGTCACACGGGCAACGTATGACTTATTGCTAATCATGATTACGACGTACGGGCATTCATATTCTAATCATTGTTTATTATTCTCACCAGTAAATTTTATTGTAAATTGTGCATTATTTAATCCAAGCATTTTTCTGGTTCAATTACTAGACAAAACTTTCTGTTTTGAAAAACCAGTGATAAAAGATTAAAAATTCTGTAAAAAACATGAAAAAAAAAAAAAAAAAAACAATTTTCAAAAGTTTTTTTTTTTTTTTTTAATACAAAAATGTTAATTGGTTAAGTGATTAAAGGCTGCTATGAACACAGATATACATGGATTTCCTCAAATTTTTGGCAGTGTACTTTATATAGAGGCGTAGGATTCTCACTTTTTCAGTGTTTGAGCATGACAGCCTTATTTACAGTGAAACAATATTCTTTTAGGTTTTCAACAATTAAGATCCCACACTCGTAATTCAAAAAACCCCGGATGATAATGTTATTTCTATGGGGCCATTATTTTAAAATATTTCGCTCAAATTTTAATATCTTTACATGTTTTTTTTTTTTTTTTTTTTTTGCATTGGATAGCTGAAGACGATCTGCAACCGGGCTAATTTATATTTTCTCGATTTTGGCTAGATTTTTTTTCCTATTATAATAGTTTCAATTTCAGAACAAGTTTCAACCGGCTCCGAAACTTAAAGTAATTATTATTATTATTTTTAATCTCAAACAAAATCGAAAAAATAAAAATTAGCCCCGTTGTAAATCGTCCTCAGTTATCCTATGCAAAAGAAATCATGTAAAAATATTGAAATTTGTACGAAATACTTGAAAATAACGCTCCCATAGACTTAACATTATCATCCGAGGTTGTATTGAGTGAGAAGTGTAGGCTCTTAATTCGGATTCTGCGTAACAAGGAATCAGGGCCGGTGCAAACATCGGATAAACGGAACGTCTGTCCAGGGCCCCATGGCTCTCCGCATAATTTCATACAACTTGCCTATTCGTAAGATAACAATGAGTGTTTTACTCTGATTTTGATCATTTAAGTTCTTATTTTAAAAGTTTTTTCGCAAGCAGGAATTAGTATGATGATCTTGTTTTATACCTCCAAAATTGATGTAATTGTTATGGAACAAACAGGTATTATGTCGAATTATGTTATCTCTTTTCTCCAGCCAAATGAGTATCCAAAGGCACAATTTTATCACTGGTAATTAAGAAAATTACTTTTTTTACAGCTGTTCACAGTCTCAATTGCTTTTGGTGAATTCCTTCATTGTTATTGACAATTACTAAGGGATCAATCACAAATAACTTGACCTAATTTCTGTTTTTCGGCGATTTATTTTATTTTATTTTATTTTATTTATTTTTTCGGTTTGACATCAAAGGCAGATTTTTTTAAAAAGGGTGATAGGAGATTAGAGATGGGAAAACAATTACTTTTTATTGACAGGCTCTAGCGTTACATCACCACATCAGCTTGGTATCAGATTACAATAATTTATTCATTTTGTAATTCATTACCAAAGATTATAAACAGGGGTATAGAGGATGGTATACAAGGGTATACGCATTATACCTTCTGGGTTTTTAAAGGAACAACGTATACCCTCTGTTTCTCAAGAAAACTATAGTATACACACTCTAGGGTATACACATACTAGGGTCTAGAGCGTACACCCTCTGCTTAGAGCGTATAACCTCTATTATTTTTACGATTACACCCCTGATTATAAATTTGTCGAAATTTGCATTTTGGGGCCGTCCATAAATGATGTCGCGCTCGAAGGGGGGAAGAGGAAGGGGGTTCATGAAATTGTGACAATCAGGGGTGTAGTCGTAAAAATAACAGAATATTACGCTCAAGGCTGAGGGTATACCCTAGAGTGTGTATACTATAGCTTTTTTGAGAAACAGAGGGTGTTCCTTTAAAAAAATCCAGATAATGTATACAGCGTATACCCCCGTGTACCTTCCACTACATCCTTGGTGACAAGAAAGTGGAAGGGGGTAAGAAGACATGTGACATCACAAATTTTGGTTAAAATAAAAACATCAAAATTCAGTAGATTAAATTATGAAGTATGAAGTTATTTTAAAATTAAAGTATTTTGCGTTCATAAATATAAGATTTAAAGCCAAATATGTTAAATTCTATTTCGTATTTCAAAATATTATTGTTTTCAATTGCTCTTTCATATTAATAATTTATTACTATTCTATATTATTATTATTATTATTATTATTATTATTTGTAAACCTTATTTTATACAAAATACGAATTATTTTTATTGTTCAGCTCAAAAATGTCATTAAAACACATAGTTAAAGTTTAAAATTAAAATTTGAAATGTGATCTAAAACGTAGCGCTTTGTTTGTGAACTACAAGTACATTTTTACGCAAATATAGTGTTAAGGCGTTTTAAATTGGACTTGTATGTGGGAATTCCATGAGAGCGAGTCTCAAATCTTTTCCCAGGCAATAATTGTCAATATATTTTATGGGGGGTGTTATTGCCCATTTTATGCGATGCCCAGATGTGAAAAGTATTTTAACAAGTGCCCCTTGTTAAAAAAAAAATAAAATAAAGAGATAGACAGGATGGGGATGTTTTTACGATCGTAGGAATCAGTTACACTATGCGACAGTGGGCAATAAATATTGGGTTCGGACATAAAGATAAGAAGGCGTAGATGTTTATATCAGAAAACACCTGCTAAGTGACGATGCGTGGGGTCGTTGAGAATGGTGAGTCAGGCAGGGCAGCGATGCTCTTTGCAGCAGGGTCGTAGGTCATAGGGGCTCTTGGGCCTATCAGGAGGTTTTAAGTTTTTGTTTAATTTTTAAGTAGATCACGATTGGTAGGAGATATTTTGGAGGGATGGTTCTTTAAGAAAAAAAAAAAAAAAAAAATGATTGAAAAAAATAGAGGGAAAAAGTTTAGTTGGAGATTTTTTTCGCTGAGAGGCGGTTGAACATATGCCCCCGATGAAGTTGCTTTTGGGGCCGATAAAAAAGTAATCTCTCTAGCAGAAGCGGCAAGGAGGGCGGCTTACGACTGGTATTGGAGAGGAAAGCCTGGGTCCGCTGCGAAGTGCCGAGGGCGTACGGGCGTGCAGCAGTTGCCGATGGAATTCAGCGAACCTGCTTAGTGAAAGGTGGCCTGCTTGGAGTAGGGGATTAATTGACCATTATCGCGCCGTGAGACCTAATTTTGGAGAGCCGTGCCGAGGCATGTCATCACACAGGGCGCGTGAGCGTCAACATCCCGAGGAGGAGGGCTGAGAGACCTAGTCTTGGAGAGCCGAATCAAGGCTTGCCATCCATATCGCGAGTGTTTGGATACTACGTAGGCGTGTGATGAAAAATCCTGTATCGGGGAGTCCCATCTATGTATGCCGTCAGCCTGGGCGTGCGAGACCGCTGTATGGTTAATACACCAACCCTTCTTAAAAGCCAAAAAGGTATATTGTTTTTGCGAGAGGAGTAACACCATTGAAACGGATGCTGGTGAGTCATCATAAGATTGTTTCTTTTATTTTGCTTAAATATTTGGTGACTCTTGCTAGAAGTGTATAAATGATAAAAAAAAAATAACAATGATAATGTACATACGAACCGTAGATTTGATTAATCTGATATAAATTCAGGAATAGTGAATTTTACTTTAAAATGTTGATGCTTGTTATGATGGTCATCATAAGATTGTTTCTTTTATTTTGCTTAAATATTTGGTAACTCTTGCTAGAAGTGTATAAATGATAGAAAAAAAATAATAATGGTAATGTACATACGAACCGTAGATATGATTAATCTGATATAAATTCAGAAATAGTGAATTTTACTTTAAAATGTTGATGCTTGTTATGATGTTACATATGTAAAATAGTCAGGATAAACCATTGATTTTAATATTAAGTCATGTAATATATAAATTTTATATGATGAATGATTTAATTTTTGTATTGTGAAATAAATAATCCTTAATTAACTAAAACTCTATGGATTTCTGTAGCATAATTGGATTGAGTCGAGCATCGAGTTTGCTCTAAGGTTAATTGGAACGTTAATATATGTATATAACACAACGCAAAGAATTCTTGTGACGAGTGAGGATGACATTAATTTCCACTAACATCATGGTTGCTTCATAGGATTCTGACCATTGACAACTCTAGTAATTGGCTCAGGATTCATTGAAGTATAGTGAGTTTCTCTTGTTACGTTGTTTGTGAGATTCATGTTAAGGAATTGGGCACATTAGAGGAACCTGTTTATTTGTTATGAACTTGTGGGGTCTTTTATTTCTAAATTGAACTTGTATTTTTAATCTTGTACCTCTAAATTATACTAATTGTGGGTTTGGAAGAATCTTTACAAGAGAAACTCACAACAAATTTGGAGCCGTGAATGGAAAAACCTGTCTATTGCTAAAATAATAAATAGCTAAACATTTAAAATAAATCATTTTTGTGTTATTATTGCTAAAATAATAAAAATATAGGTATTGAAAATAATAATAATAAATAGATATTTAATATAAATCATTTTTGTGTTATTACGGCTAAAATAATAAATGTATAAGTATTGAAAATGATAATAACAAATAGATAGTTACAATAAATCAGTTTCTTTTAGTGTTTTTTTTTTTGTTGTAAAGCTTACAATGGCATTTTCAGTTATATCATGTGTTTATGCATGTGTATATATATAGAAATATAGTGCTTTGATTTTATTAATTTGTGTTATTATTGCTATGTACTATTTGATATGCTTAATATAGATAGTAAAAGTGATGAAGATTGTTGTATGGGGACATCATAGCTGTGCTACATGAAATTTCTCCCCCCCCCCCTTTTTCTTTTTCTTCGCTTTCTTTGCATATGTGAATATTGAACATATTATTTCAACATATTTATATTACTTTGTGCTTTTTATATGAATTATGGCTTTAACCGAAGGAGATAAAGCCATCTCGGCCATTCACCGTAAGACGGCTTTGGTAGATCATATAAATTTAATTCCAATTTTCAATGGGGTTATATCTTATGGGGAATTTAGGAGATCATTCGACAGACTTGCAGCTTTATATGGTTGGGAAGAAGAGGAAAAAATTTTTGTTTTGTTTACACGGGTGAGTGGAGCTGCAGCTCAATTACTAAGGACCTACGAAAAGGAGACCAAAACATTTAGTCAATTGACTGATATTTTATCCAAAAGATATGATAGGAAAGATTCCCCAGCGGTAGCTTTACAAAAATTCATGACTTTCAGACAAACTGCGGGCATGTCTGTACAGGAGTTTTATGACAAAGCCAAACATTTATCACTCTCCGCATTAATAGTGGATGGGGGCGATCAGCAGGTAGTTGAACAGACCAGAAAAGAAATGCTAAAATCCATGCTGATAAACAATTTAAGTCCCGAAATTAAAAAAGGGGTAGTTGCCAAGGATCCTAAAGATCCGGAAGAAATTTTAAAACTGGCCCTCTTGGAAGAAAAATCATGGGAGGCGGTAAGAGCAGACACATTTTCTAATGTGCTTCTCACCTTGCCCTCTTCATCAACAGGGGAACAGGCCAGCAACCACTTTGTTTGTGCTGCCACATACGCTCCCAGGAATCAGGGCAAGGAAATAGATGATTTGAAAGAACAGGTGAAGCTCTTGACAGCTCAGGTTGCAAATTTAGTAGCTGTCAACGGGCAACAAAATGATAGCAGGAGAGAGAATCTTTGCTTTAAATGTAATCTTCCAGGACACTATGCCAGATCTTGTGGAAATTTCAATAACCAAAGGGGTAACTGGGGGACTTATAGAAATTTTAATCAGAACAGAGGGGATTATCAGCAGCAGAGGGGTAATTCGCAAGGATTCAGGGAAGACAACAGGTGGGGTAGGCAACGTGACAATTACAGACGGGGTAATGGAAATGGTTTTAGAAACGATAGAGGTCAGAGGCATGGGTCAACAGATAAAAGAAATCAGGAAGACACCAGGCAGGATGTAAAAGATAGAAATCCTCATAATGATATTAAAAATGATGACGAACCTTTAAACGAGTAGAGGCTGAGACGATTATGGCAGAGTCGACTCTTGAAAAGCCATCAGACTGTCAGCAATTTGTTTTTTCGGTATTCCCGAGTTGTGAGGCCAACTTACCTATTTTGTCCGTCATGATAAATAATACTTATTTGAAATTTTTAGCAGACACGGGTTCATCTATCAATTTAATTTGTCATAGTGTTGTTGATAAACTAGAAAATCTCAATATAAATATGTGTAATATTCCCATTCTTACTGCTGGTGGTGATACCAGGATTTTAAATAAATCTGTGGATCTTAACTTTAAAATATTAAATGAGGAATTCTCTGACACATTCTACATGATTGAAGGTCACTTCATGAAAAATTTTAGTGGCATTCTAGGTATGCCTTTTCTGAGTAAACATAAAGCCATAATTTTTTGTGAAAATAATTTAGTAAATTTAAAAAATCAGGAAATTTTAGTAAATAAACAAACTGTTGAACCCCTTCAGGCTGCACTTACTGTTCAGGTCCCAGATAAGCCAGAAATTGATGTTGATAAAATTCAACAGGATGATAAAAGTGAAATTACCCAAAATGATAATAATATTTATGCATATGTCAAACATAAAGTAAACATTCCCCCTCTTTCTAAACAAATTATTGAACTTAGATGTCGAAAAAACTTGAAGGATATGGAATGTGATTTTGTTTTGGAACCTTGTAGGTATAAATTAATGGATAAAATGTTAGTCGCTAGGACAGTTTGCTCTGATGTACATGGTTTGTTTGTGTCTGTAATTAACTTTAGTGAGGAGGAGCTTACTTTAAATAAGAATATGACAATGGCAAAAATTAACTTTTGTAAACGAGAAATTGAAAAAATTAACTTTTGCGGGAATGTTGGGAAAGATAGTACAGATGTAGACTTTGATCATGCAGACTTAGAGTGGGAGGCCGATATCAACTTAGATCATTTAGGGGGACTTACCAAAACTAGAGTTAAAGAATTTTTAGAAAAAAATAAAGATATTTTTGCTGCATCTGTACGTGACTTGCCTGGTTGCACGACCATTCCCCATGAAATTCACTTAAAAGAGGACAAGCCGGTCAAATCTAAGGCTTATAGAGTCCCTGTTAATTTAAGAAATGAATTAAATAATCAGTTAGATGCTTTACTTGAGGCGGACATTATTTCGCCAACCATGTCAGAATTTGCATCTCCTGTCATTTTAGTTCAAAAGGCTGATGGGCAATACCGTTTAGCTGTAGATTACAGAAAACTAAATAAAAATTTAATTAAAGATAATTATCCTCTTCCGAATATCACAGATTCTATAGATTCTCTGGCAGGTTCAGTTTTCTTTTCTACGTTGGATTTAACAAGCGGGTTTTTTCAACAGGAAATTAGACCTGAGGACCGCCATAAAACTGCAATCATTACACATCGTGGGTTACATCAGTTCAATAGAATTCCTTTTGGATTGGCCACTAGCAGCGCAGGATTTCAGAGACTCATGAATTTTATTTTTGGGGATTTGGCAAATTTAGGGATCCTGGTGTATGTAGATGATATTATTATCTCTTCAAATGACATTGAGTCTCATTTAAATAAGTTACAAATGGTTTTTGATAGACTGAGAGAACACAATTTAAGACTTAAACCAAGTAAGTGCAAAATTTTAACTGATAAAATTCAGTATTTAGGGTATGAAATTTGTAGAAACCAGGTTGCCCCTATAAATAAAAATATTGAGGTGATAAAAAATTTCAAAATTCCCACTAACCGCAAAGAAGTGAGAAGTTTTCTAGGAACGCTTACTTACAATAGACGTTTTATTCCTGATTTTAGTAAAAGGGCAATTCACCTAACGAATTTAACTAAAGAGAATGGTGTTTTTAAATGGACACCTGAGGCCCAGAAAGAATTTGATGATTTAAGGGAGGCGTTAATTTCAAAACCTTGCATTATTTTACCCGATTTTACTAAGGAATTCCATTTGTACACAGATGCCAGTGCATATGCGCTTGGTGCGACTTTGATGCAGTATGGTGATGACAATTTGTTACATCCAGTCGCTTTTGCTAGTAAAAAACTTAAAGATGCTGAAACGAGGTATTCGGCGACTGAGCGGGAACTCTTGGCATTGGTTTGGGCAACGGCTCACTTTAAATGCTATTTAGCCAACACCCACTTTACAATATATACGGATCATGCGCCACTTACTTTTGTATTGAAAATCAGAGATCCCACTTCTAGAATAGCCAGGTGGATTTGTACTCTGTCAGATTTTGATTACTCAATTGAATATATTCAAGGAAAATTCAATGGGGTGGCAGATTTCCTGTCTCGTTATGTACAGAATATAGATATGGTGAATTGTGTACAAATTGTTAATAATATAAATAATAATTCTTCAATTATTTTAGAATCACAAAGTGATTTGGTTGAAAAAATTCGTAGGGGGCAAAAGAGCGACAAGAAGTGTGCTGAAATTATAGATAAGTTGGACAAAAATGTAAATATCGCTCCGACTTATCTTAAATTCTATTTTCATGAAGATTTGCTTGTTTGTGAGGATGTTAGAGAATCAATCCTAATTAATAAGAGTAGGAAGTTAATTGTACCTTTGCAGATAGTTCCTGAAATATTCACATTAACTCATGACTCTTTAGCCGGATGTCACCAGGGATACAACAAAACTATAGAGAGAATTAGAGAACATTTTTATTGGCCAGGTATGACTGCTCATGTAAAAAATTTGGTTGATTCGTGCATTAGTTGTCAGCAAAGAAGGGCACACAAGTCCAAACACTTAGCACCTTTGCAAAGAATGACAACACCTTCTAGTCCATTTTCGGTTGTTCACTGTGATTGTGTGGGGCCCATGCCACCGACTATGAATGGAAATAAATTTATAATCACTTATATTGATGCGTTTAGTAAGTGGATTGAGGCATATCCAGTTCAGTCTATAAATTCTGAAATGGTAGCAGATACCTTAGCTGATTTTATTGCAAGACATGGGTGTTGTAAAACTATTATTACTGACCGAGGAAAGAACTTTTTAGCAGATGCCATGGAATCGGTGTATGTAAAATTGGGCATTAAACATAACAAAACGACTCCTTTTCACCCTTCCTCGAATGGAAAACTGGAAAGAGCACATCGAACGTTAATAAATGCCCTTTCGCATATAGTTCAAGAAAATCAGTTAGACTGGGATATAAAATTAAAATTTGCACTCCTTGCTATGCGCACTTCAATTCACGACTCTACTAATTTAACCCCGGCAGCTGTCGTTTATGGTAGGAACTTAATTCTTCCATATTCGATTTTTGATGCTAAGCTTCCAAGTAAATATATTGACGCTCCGTCATTTTGTGATTTACTTATTCCTGCTATGCAAAAAGTTTACTGTAGAGTATATGAAAATTTAGTTGCGGTATCTGAGAAGCAAGAGAAGTATCGAAATAAGACTGCAATTACAAAAGATATTGCCGTAGGTGACTCAGTTTGGCTGTACTCACCTGTTGTTAAGCCTGGCAGATGTAGAAAATTATCTAAACCAAATGTAGGTCCTTATCTAGTAGTAGAGAAGTTGAGTGAGGTAAATTATAAAATTGCGCTTGAAACGGATCTTACGAAAACGCAAATCGTTCATGTAGATAGACTTACTAAGCAGAAATCGCGAATGGAGTTCCCGCCTGATGTTAGTAAACAAACCACGGATGCCGCCGACAGTTCTGATGGGTCGGTCGATTCTGTCAGAAATATCGATTCCAGTCAAACAATCGTGGCGGAAGATACAATTCGGTTGGATTCGAATGGGATGCGAGCTACGCAGGCGCATGAAGAGAATACTACTGATTTACCGATTCGTAGATCTCGGAGATTTTTCGTGCCACGGGGTAATCGAAATGAGAACCGATTTGACCGCCCCTCCGGTAGAACTATTTGTACGCGTTATAATTGGCGGTAAATGTTCCGTTGCTACACAAAAGTAGTAAGCGGATATTTTGTTTATGTGTTTATGGTGTATTGGGGTGTAGCGATATATGACATGAGGGGATTTTGGGATACGGTAAGTAAACCTGTTAATGCGCATAGGCGGGGATGTGGTTGAATTTGAGGGACGTGAAGTTTAGATAAAAGGGTTCTCGTTTTATGTGTTTCAATGTTTCGTAAGCGCACGGGATGGCGTCAGTTTAGCGGGTACGTATAGTTGTTTTAATAGTGTCATTTGTGATGAGTTTAATTATTTTGTATGCATATGTACTATTCCAGTATATGTTATGGTATTTTATTAATTCATATAATGTAAGCAGTGGTATTGTTCTAAAGTGGGAGTCATATGTAAACAATGCATGAAGATTAGGTCATGCGGTACTAATATAATTGTTCTTAGTAGGATTTTGTATAAATTAAAGATGTTTAGGCATATTATGGGTGGATTGTGGACTATGTCAGCTCTAAAAAAAAAAAAAAAAAATTTGAAATTATAAAAATAGTAAAAATTATGTTTGAGTTGAATGTCCCTAAGGTGTCCACAGCTATGATGACCTTTAAGCTTGCTCTTATAGAAAGGGAGCATAATGTAGTAACTGCTCTAGCTACCTGACCCTTGTAAACAAAAACTTTAAAAAACTTTGCATCAAAAGGGTAACTAGACAGATATTTGATTGTCATCGAGATAGTTATATGGCTTTATGATATACGATAGATAATTCACTGCTTGTAAATAGTTTCTCAACAATTGAAGTAATGTAAATGATTATGTGTTCTTATGTTTAATACTTGTTTTGTAATATTTAGGGCAAACTTCTTATATGTGCCTGTAGGTTTCAATAATTAAGATAGAAATATTTCAAGAAAAATGTATATATGGCTGGTGGTAACAACGGCTGGTAACGGCGGTGGTAACGGTGGCTGGTGGTATCTACGAACCGTAGATATGATTAATCTGATATAAATTCAGGAATAGTGAATTTTACTTTAAAATGTTGATGCTTGTTATGATGGTCATCATAAGATTGTTTCTTTTATTTTGCTTAAATATTTGGTAACTCTTGCTAGAAGTGTATAAATGATAGAAAAAAAATAATAATGGTAATGTACATACGAACCGTAGATATGATTAATCTGATATAAATTCAGAAATAGTGAATTTTACTTTAAAATGTTGATGCTTGTTATGATGTTACATATGTAAAATAGTCAGGATAAACCATTGATTTTAATATTAAGTCATGTAATATATAAATTTTATATGATGAATGATTTAATTTTTGTATTGTGAAATAAATAATCCTTAATTAACTAAAACTCTATGGATTTCTGTAGCATAATTGGATTGAGTCGAGCATCGAGTTTGCTCTAAGGTTAATTGGAACGTTAATATATGTATATAACACAACGCAAAGAATTCTTGTGACGAGTGAGGATGACATTAATTTCCACTAACATCATGGTTGCTTCATAGGATTCTGACCATTGACAACTCTAGTAATTGGCTCAGGATTCATTGAAGTATAGTGAGTTTCTCTTGTTACGTTGTTTGTGAGATTCATGTTAAGGAATTGGGCACATTAGAGGAACCTGTTTATTTGTTATGAACTTGTGGGGTCTTTTATTTCTAAATTGAACTTGTATTTTTAATCTTGTACCTCTAAATTATACTAATTGTGGGTTTGGAAGAATCTTTACAAGAGAAACTCACAACAATAGCGTGACATGTGACAAGAGGGGGGGATGGGGTAAAGTGGTGTGTGACACTTTGGGACACAGGGGGGGGGGGGATAAAAAATGCGGAAAAAATGCGTGACATCATTTATGGATGGATATCCCCTTTTATGTTTCTTCTCCCATTTTTTAATACCTGTAAACAACAATCCCATAAGATTAACATTAGCTTCAGCGTTTCTTCCTGTGACAAGTGTAATTAGACTATTAGTAGACTGTTAAGCAATAATACAACTAAATATTTTGATAAAAATCACCTCTTTACTTGTGACATTATGTCATTCTTTTAAATGCGTCAATTAGAGAACAATAAACAAAATATCCGTTCCATTGCTCTTTTACATCAGACGATAATTTTGATACATAGTATTTCCGCAGCCTTGAAGAACTCTTAAAAAACGCTGAGTCAGCTAATTGCAGATAACTGAAGGGGAAAAATCCACGCTAAACTTAAAATAACAAAACAAAGATTACTAAAGCTGTTTTTTATTGTTGTTTTAATAAAGGGTGCAGGTGGCGCTCAAATAGATAGGATCTTCGTCCTTGAATAAAAAGAAAAAAAAAAATACGGAGACAGAAATTGTTATTTGCATTTAGTAGCATATATCTTTTCCTTTTAGACGCCTATGCTAGGAATTTTATAGCTCGTATGCTTTAGTTTTTGTTGTTAACATATAAATTCTAAATTTGTCAAATGAAATTTATTAACCCTTTCGCGATGGATGCCTTTTACGAAATTTTTATTATTTTGTCACCGGTTTTTAAAAACAGAAATTTGGGCTCTTTTTAATCGAGAAAATGCTCCGATTCCAGAAGACAAATTTTACAGTAAAATTTTATTGATGGGGATAAACAAGGATGCTTAAACTTTTTTGCGGCACGTATACGTGTCGCTCGTCCATCATAAGGGGTCAGGTACCCTTTGAACTAACAACATGCGTGAAAAAGTTACCTCTGTAAGAATCGCTGTTACTTTATACCTAATTGATTTTTAATTATAGAATTGAAAACACGTATTTAAAAATGTTTATTTTATGAATTAAAGTTGTTAAAAAAAAGTATGCATTTACAGGGTGTCCACTCTCAGCTCTCAACGGTGGCAAATGGCTAATTTCTAAACCGTTTGACACAGGCATATAGTTCCAGTTGCAAAAATGTTTTTAAAAAAGTAAAGAAGTATTTTTTAAGCGATTTAGGTAAAAAAAATATATTAAAAAATTACGAAAATTAAATTTTTATATTGTCCCCCGGTCAGTATTTAGTAAGCGAT
Organism: Maratus speculifer; assembly: GCA_964019185.1. Lineage (NCBI taxonomy): Eukaryota > Metazoa > Arthropoda > Arachnida > Araneae > Salticidae > Maratus > Maratus speculifer. The sequence goes on from OZ025290.1 coordinate 42,754,143, forward strand.
ATTTAATAACTACTCTATTTTTTACCACTACTTTAACAATTAAGACAAAAAAGTTCCCTTCCTCTGCGATTAAAACTGACCGAGAAATAGCTGTTTAAAGTTGAAGAATCTTTTTTGTTGCAAAATACGGGTCAGTCACAAATTTACTAGAAATAAAAATTAACGTCAGATATCAAATTTAACATTAAGCATTGGGAATAAAATAAGTTTTACAATATTATTTTAAAATTTATGTTGATGTTTACATATAAAAGCAAAATATACAACTTGCACTAAAAATATAAATTAAAAAAATAATAGAAATTTTGTTAAATTAAATTATGAAAAGCAACAGTCACAATTCGTTACAAAATTATACATTTTTAAAATTCGATTAGATTATTTAACCTACTATAATTTGGTGTAGTCCTATAAAATAAATAAATGGTACGCATCTAAAATCGTATTAATATTACATTGTCATTGGATATAAATAAGTAAGCAAATTGAACTTCGATAGGATATTTTGAAGTAAATTAAAATTTGAATACAAATTTTGAACTAGGAAAGCATACATACAAACGTTATAAGTAAAATGAAAGCTTGTCAAATTAACACATCTTTTTAAAATAAAATCACGAAAAGAAACAGCTTCATTTCCTTACAAAATAAAACATATGTAAAAATACTATTGATGATGTGAATTTCAAAACTCGCCTTATCGCTTTTGTTTTCTTTATCAATCTATACCAATCTGCACTAATGTCACACTACTATCTCCATATTTATAAGGAAAACCAATTGACGCATTCTAAGTTTTTTTTGTGATTTCCCAAAATTTGATTTTCTCGATAAAGATAATTTTTAAACTTAAATCTTCAATTATTTTAACCAATAAGTTAATTAATTAAAATTAACGCTATCGTAAAACGTGTACGATGGCAGCACCTTCAGTTAAATCGCTTTAAAAATATTTCTTTACCTCATTTAAAACATTTTTGTAATTCGAACTATATTTAAAACAAGAACTTTAGGAGTTAGCCACTGTACAGCGTTGGAAATGGACGCCCTTTATAATACTTTAATCATTTAGTGTACGTTCCCTTAAAGCTTAGTCCAACTCATCCGTTTTCGGTTACAGAAAAGTGCTTTAAGTCATGAAATTTAAAGTTTCATATCTCGCTCAATTTTAATGTTAGGTGAATGGGACCTTTTTTGAATTGCTTGTTAGAGTGATGGAAAATTTTTTACTAAATATAATTTATAAGACCGAGAGACAGTATAAAAATTTAATTTTCGTACTTTTTTAAATACATTTTTTTTTTACCTAAATCACCTAAAAACCAATTATTTACCTTTTTAAAAGCATTTTTCCAACTGGAACTATCTGTCTATAAATAGCGGTTTAGAAATTAGCCTTTGGCCATCGCTGAGAGTGAACACACTGTATATCTATACCTTGGAACAAAAAGGGCCAATGTGAAAAATTGAGAAACTTGAGTTAAATGGACGAATGAATTCAGGATGTGATACAAACTAATTGTTAAAACGGCTAAAGTCCTCCAATTATTAGATCATTGAAAAAATATATATATTTTGTTCAGGCCTATGTTACTTACTGTTAATGTAAAAATGGCCAATGTCACTGTAAGAAATAATAATAATAATAATAATAATAATAATAATAATAATAATAATAATAATAATAATAAATCAATGTAACATTAGACTGTAATGAGAAAAACATAACTGAATTGAAAGTTACAACTTTGGAAAATAATAGTACAGAAATCGTAGCAAAATTCTTAAAATCCCTCAAACTTAAATTGCGAATTCTACCATTCGAGAAAAATGGACATTGGCCCTTTTTTTTTTTTTTTTTTCCCCAAGGAGCAGATATAATGTATTTTACTTTATTTTTAAAGATAATACAATTTTTACGATATAATAATTCTTGCATGCATTGCGCGCATGATTTTTCACATTTGAATGGCTAAAACAAACTAAGATTATTTCAATGAGTAGAGATATAATGTGTTTTCAAAATGACTTACAATAAAAAAAAATAAAACTTGTAAATCCAGAAAAAAAAATAAAGAAATTTGAAATATCGGGATTTTTTATACAAAAGTAGTCGTGAATTCTAAACTTCTTACTTGAGAAACATAATAATAAGTCTTTTTTTTTTGCCTCTATACGTTTAATACATTCAGCAAAAATTTTGTGAAATTCTAGGCTGCCGTTTATCAGGGGTATAGTCGTGAGGATATATGCTCTAAGCAGAGGGTATACCCTAGAGTGGGTATATCCAATAGCTTTCTTGAGAAACAGAGAGTATACGGTGTTCCTTAAAAAAATCCTGACGGTATACGGTGTATACCCCCCGCCCCGTATTCCTCCTACTACACGCCTGCCTTTTTTTTTTTTAGAAATCATACGCGCAATGATCAAAATCACTGTTTTGAGAAAATTGACTTTAAAGATTAAATCCCCCATTGATTACATAGAAAAAGCTCAAATTATTTAGACATAACTTCTCTTCTAAAGCGATTTTTTCTATGGGGTTTGTTTTTAAATGTTCCTAAACAATCATATTTAATTACAGGGTGTCTAGAATAATACCCTGATTTCAAAATTAATTTCTCAAAAACAAAGATCGATAGAATCATGAAGTAAACGGTTTGTTTATTAGAGAAGCTGTAAAAGTGTTATACAAAAATTTCGATCGGTGAATATTTTGAAAAGATTGTGTTCTGATTGTAAAGAATACTTGACTTGACATTTTTCTTGTTTTAGAATGCTTGCAGAGAACGAGTTTTTCAACATACAGTTCTATATTTAACAATTTTTAGAAGTAAATTTTTGGAATTCTGAAATTTCAAAAATTTAATTCCAAAAATCGATTTAATTCACATCTTTATAAATAGACTGCATAAAATTTTCGGCAATTAAACACTGGCATGCGATTACGTAAGTACCAGAGAAGATTTACCTGCTAAAAATGGCAGAAAATGCAGGCTCCTCTGATTTTGTTTTGGTTTGCAACTTTTTTTTTTTTTTTTTTTTTTTTTTTTTACTTTTAGTTTGCGTTTAAACGAAAATTTTTGTTTTTTAAACGACTCTCAAACGCATGTTGTCTTCAGTTTTTCAAATTCCTAAGATCCGAGGGACAACTTCACAAAATGAAGATCTCTCCGAGTATATTTTGGCTAACTTTTTTCAGTTTGTCGCTCAAAACGACACTCAAACGTATTTGAGCGGGAGGCGGCAGCAAAGGCAGTCACTTCATGGAACATTCACGGATGAAAATCTAGGATTAGTTAAATCTCGATTCAGACATTAAAACATAATCGGTCTATCAAGCATGTCTTGATGGAAAACACCTAAAAACTCGATTTTAGCGGTTGACTCACAGGTTTACCTTATGTTTTCCTGCTCCCGAAATTCCCTGTTTTCACACTTATGATTGCAGGAAAGCACAATGATAAGCCTACGAGTCAACCTTTGAAATCAGGTTTTTAGCAGTTTTCCACCAAGATATGACATGGAAGACATATTGCGTTTTAATATGCGAATCGAAATTTAACTAATTCTAGATTTTCATTCAAGAACTCAATAAGTGCTGCCACCTCCTGGTCCATATACTGTCTTCAATTTTTCAATGCTATAAGATCGAGAGGACAGCTTCACAAAATGTAAGCCACTTCGATGTTATTTCTTTCTTTTTTTTTCTTTTACTTATAACTTTTTTTTAGTTTGTCACTCAAATGCCGCCCTTTGGATCTACCGGGTGTCCCAAAAACGACTGATGGATTTTAAAATTCAATAACTTGCAAACGGTGACAACTATTTAAAAAAATTTTGCAGGAGGGTTATGTATAATGTCAGGAGTTTTTTTACCGTAATTTTTCATTTTAGTTCGAATTTCAAACAATAGGTGGCGCTGACGGCGATTGAAGGCCAGATGATCAATCCTGAGTGAAGCGTCGACCTGGCCTTCAATCGCCGTCCGCGCCTCCTATTGTTTGAAATTCGAACTAAAATAAAAAAAAATTACGGTAAAAAAACTCCTGACATTATACATAACCCTCCTGCAAATTTTTTTTTAAATAGCTGTCACCGTTTGCAAGTTATTGAATTTTAAAATCCATCAGTCATTTTTGGGACACCCGGTATTTTATTTACGTGCTTTGTTATTTTGCAGTTATTTCTCATGCATGTCGCTGCATATGCTTAAGTTGAATTTGTGAATTTCAAATTCTTTTTACCACATGCAGCGTACCTCATTTATTAATCCAAATCGAATTAATTTTTCTCTGATTGTTTTTTTCCTTTTCGGAAATGTTAGGGAGCCATGTGACCTCCAGCTCGCCAATATCAAATTCAGTCATTGTTATTCAAATAATTCATGTTTATTCAATTAATCCAGAATTAATTAACCTTGTTGACTAAGAAATTTAGATTTCCCAGCTGTCTAGAATGACTCTAGAAAGACAAACTTAAAAGCAACTTTTCGACAATAACTGAATATTTATTAAGAGAGAATTTGCTGTTTTTCTTCGTATTTAATTCTCGACGTTTTGCAAGTTAAAAGTGAACTACCGGTCTAATTATTATTTCTGCACTTTATGCAAATTTTAACCGCATATGACGGCGAGCTCTGAATTGGATTTTTTTTTTCAAAACTTTCCGGTCAGTTGTTTTTCTTGCAATGTTGCGAACAGGGGTTTAGGAAAGGGAGGATTTTAGAAAGAGTCAAGCTCGAAAATCAGACATAAATTATGAAATATTTTCCAACAGTTGTAGAATATTATTAAGAAATTAGATTTCTTCATGCAATAAAATGATATATCTAGACATAATCAGACATAATCTTCATAATCCTGAAGTTTCAGAAGAATCCGACAAGTATATTTTTAAATATTTTACAAAATGTCAAAAATTGAAAATTTCCAAATACCTATTGGTAGGTAGTGTATATATATATACGTATATGCAAGGCTATTTGCATAGTAAACCTGCAATACCTGCAAATCTTAAGCGCTTTCGAAAAGAAATGAATTAATAATGTGCCAGAATACAATTCTTTTGGATTTGAAAAAAGCCTTAAAAAATTACAAAAAAATATTTTCACAAATCAATTTTTTTATTATGCAGCTTCAAAAGTTATGTTTTTAATCATTCATTCCAAACTACATTACATTTTCACTTTCTTCTATCTTCAATAGAAGAAAGTATTGTAATCGAAATTTTTTTCGACTTCCGGTTTTCGACTGATTTACACGTTTTAGGGGTCAGAGATTCCAAAACACATGTTTTTACAAAATGTGTGTGTGTCCGTATGCAGGGGCGTAAATCCCGGGGGGGTTTGGGGGGGTGTAACACCCCCCCAAGAAGAAATCAGTCGGAAAATTCCCAGATCGATCGGTAAAAGTATGTTTAGTCGGGAAAAAATAGTATTGCGTATTAACCTATAAAAACTTACAAATTGAAAAAATGGAAAAATCAGTCGGAAAAACTCTTCTTCGATCGGAAAAAATGGTAATAACCTATAAAAACTTATAAATTGGAAAAACGAAAATATCATTCGGAAAATTTACCGTTCCATTGGAAAAGGCATGTTAGTCGGAAAAATATAATATTACGTATTAACCTATAAAAATTTATAAATTGGAAAAGTCAGTCGGAAAAATTCTTGTTCGATCGGAAAAAATGCTATTAACTTATAAAAACTTATTAATTGAAAAACAGAAATGTGATTCAAAAAATTTCCCGTTCCATCAGAAAAGGATATTTAGTCGGAAAAAATAGTATTACGTATTAACCTATAAACATTTATAAATTGGAAAACAGAAAAGTCAGTCGGAAAAATTCTTGTTCGATCGGAAAAAATGCGATTAACCAATAAAAACTTAAAAATTGGAAAAATGGAAATGCGATTCGGAAAATTTCCCGTTCCATCAGAAAAAGATATTTATTCGGAAAAAAGAGTATTACGTATTAACCTATAAAAATTTATAAATTGGAAAAACAGAAAAGTCAGTCGGAAAAATTCTTGTTCAATCAGAAAAAATTCTATTAACCTATAAAAACTTATAAATTGGAAAAACGGAAATTTGATTCGGAAAATTTCCCGTTCCATCAGAAAAGGATATGTAGTCGGAAAAAAGAGTATTATGTATTAAACTATAAAAATTTATAAATTGGAAGAACAAAAAGTCAGTCGGAAAAATTCTTGTTCGATCAGAAAAAATGGTATTAACTTATAAAAGCTTATAAATTGGAAAAATGGAAATTTGATCCGGAAAATTTTTCGTTCCATCGGAAAAGGATATTTAGTCGGAAAAAATAGTATTACGTATTAACCTATGAAAATTTATCAATTGAAAAAACAGAAAAGTCAGTCGGAAAGATTCTTGTTCGATCGGGAAAAAATACGATTAACTTATAAAAACTTATAAATTGAAAAAACGGAAAATTTTTTGTTTGAAATTTCTTGTTTGGTCAGAAAAATTAGTTTTAGCTGAAAAAAAATGATATTAACTTATAAATATTTATTAATTGGAGAAATATTTTTGTAGTTTTTAATTAAATAAGCAAAACAAGTTAGATCGAAAAAAAACTATAAAATTTTATTTTTAGTCGGTTTTATTTCCCCTTGCAGTTTCTAGTTCGAAAAAAAAAAACATTTAGAACGAAGAAAACAAATTTATTCTTAGCCGGAGCAATTATTAATTAATTTAACTAATTGGTAATTTACTAATTATTTAATTTACTAATTAATTAATATAGCTTATTAATATTTAGAATTTTATTTTTATGATAAAACTATTCAGAAATTTTTTTTATTTGTCAAAGATTGTGCACTCGGAAACCTTGATATGACGAAAAAAATATTTATGTACATATTCTAGCAATGTTAATGCTACTTGTCACCTTGATATTTTGGGTAAAACCTTGATATTTCGATTTTTTTCTGTGCTTTTTGACTTCGAGGTATCGAAATCCACCAGTATTTATTTACTGTCGGAAAGTTTTTAGTTTAGTTTCGAAATTTTAAGATATGCTGTTTGAAGTGAAGAAAATTTTATACTCAAACTTTAAATTTAGTTAGAAATATTTATCACGGAATTTAGGTGGTATCCGAGGAAAATTCAAATCTGAATTGCAAATATTTGGTATTTTTCCATATCAAAATCTGGATATTTTCGACTCTACAAAAATTTTACCTTTAATTGAAAATGATTGTTTTTTTTGTTGTTGTTTTTTTTTTTGTTTTTTTTATGCTGATTAATTTTGTGTTCTCTTTTTATTTATTAAAAAAAAATGTGAAATTATTTTTATTTACTTTTTTACGTAATTTTTGATTGATTTAAAAAAGCGCTTAAGAAGATTATATGATACAAGATGAAAATTGAAAATACCCAAATACTTTGAATTTTTATCTTGAAATAATCTGGATATTTTACAGTCTGTATGAGTTTACTTCTATCAGAAATAATACGTTCGTTTTCTTTTTCCTGAATAAATTATATTCAATTTTTTAAATATTTTTATCATTATTACTACACTTTGTTTAGTCGGAAAAATGAGGGGTAAAACCAAATTGTTACGCTGCTTTAAAGTATGTCGTTAGAAAAATTCAAACTTATATTAAGAAATCAAGTATTTTTGACAAATTTTTGTCTCTAAAATATTCCCCAAGCAGATTTCCGTTTTACTTTAAAAACGCTAAAATGATTTTAATTGATTGCTAAGAACTAGAGAGATAGAATGTTTTCTCTTCAACGTAAAGCTTGGGCACCTAGACGACTGTGTGCTGGACCTCCCGACGTATGTGTTAGTTACAAAACAAACTGCGCTTGCGTTAACTCTTTTCTATTTTTTTTTTTTTTTTTTTTTTGCTTAAACTATTAGTATTCTGGCTCATAGTACGAAATCGTTCAATTAAAAATTGTTGATACGAGAATATTTTGGTAAATAAATAATGATTCAATGTTTTTGTATCACTTATGCCCTCACTTAAATGTAAGAGACAAAAAGTGCAATGTGGGTTATGTAATTCCATTTTCGGTAGTGATTACAGGAACACACATAATAAACAAAAGCATGCAAATAAAATTTCAGCCCATATACATGTACCGTTTTGCATTGTTAGAGCTCTAAAAAATCCTTTTGAAGTAAGTAAGCTAATTTATTACAGAATATTTTATATACATAAAATGTGTAAGTAACCGAATTGTTTCCATATTTTGATGAAATTCTTTCATGCCTTCCTTGTAATTCTGAATAAAAAAATTCACAGCAATTTTTTTAAAGGTTACAGCAAAGGGGGGGGGGATTCTCTCTTGGCGCTAAATTTTTTTTTTTTTTTTTTTTTTTTTTTTTTGCAAGTTTAGTAAATTGTATTTGGTTCAAATCAATTTTAAACTGGGCATAAATTGCAAATAAGTTCGGTTATCATTTTACATTAAATATTATACTTATAATACTAAACATAAATATCTGTTTTTGTGCCTTTTTCTACAGAGACTATTTTTTTTCTTCCAGTCTTTGACGAAATTCACATGTTTTTCTAAGATCTTTTGACGTATGTGGCTCCTTTTCGTAATCCTTTAATGAAATTTACATTTCATAACGAAATTTTGACGAAATTCGCATTTTTTCCAGGATTCTTTGATGAAAATTGCATTTTTTTCGCGATCGTTTGACGAAATTTAACATTTTTTGGCGATTCTTTGACAAAACGTAATATTTTTTTCGCAGATATTTGTCGAAATGCGCGGTTGTTTCGTTTTTTCCCCATGATCTTTTGATGAAATTAATATTTTTCAGCAAACCTACAATGAAATTCGATGAAATTTGTGTTTTATTCGCAATTCTTTTACGAAATTTGTTCATGATCTTTTGACGAAATTTGCGTTTTATTCGTGATTTTTGCCGAAATTTGCATTCTATTCACGATCTTTTGACGAAATTTGCATTTTATGTGCAAACCTTTGCCGAAATTTGCATTTTATTTGCGATCCTTTGATGGAATTTGCATTAATTCCGCGGTGATTTACGACGAAATGGATTTTTTCAGCGTCTGTTAAACGGAATTCGAGATACTTTTCTACATCCAGACTGCGGACCGATGTTTCATGATTTTCGGAAGCAAATGCTTTATACTTTTGGAACAAAGTCGCCCCTGAATATGCCGATCGGTCGCAGAAAAAAACAGGCTGTTTGAAATTATTTGTTACATTCCAAACATTATAATTTGTTCCAAACTGTTTTGTTACTAGCGATATATCTTATTACTAAATGCACAAAATTTTATTAAAGTGCTAAGAAATAAATGAATATGAGTATTTTTCATTCGAAAATGTTCAGTCTTTAAAATTTTGGCTACTTTTTATGTTGTAGACGTACACGGGTAGCAGGATTCTTTATGCTTAACTCATAATTTGCATGTCTATCTGTAGTGAAATCTGTGTGAATAAGCATGGCGTACACAGAAAAAGTAAAATGCATTAAACCCTTTATTGGTAAAAAACGGACAACGAATCTCGTACTCTTCAATCCAGTTTCATCAGTTTTTGATTGTTTAGAAATAAGACATCAAACAAAGCAGTTTGGAGTTCCAAACCGTAATTTTCTACGCATATTAATCATAGTATTTCACCACTGATTTTTAAATACATACATTAATAATTAATATTTGAAAAAGAATCAACATCAATGCTTTAAAGCTTATTTGATTATCTCGATACAATAAGTGATAATTATCTTGAGTATTATGATGTATATACAGTCGAGTCTCTATATAACGAAATCCACCGTTCCAGTAAAAAATTCGTTATATAGAGAAATTCGATGTATAGAGAATGATGTTAAAAATCGTATTTAATATGTGAAATTTGAACAAATATTATTTTTGATCTTTTGAATTAAGAATTTGAAATGTTTAAAAGTAAATATTAACCTAACATCTTATTTTTTAATTATTTAAGCCGTTTCAAAAAAGAGAATAGATATTTATTTGAAAGCTTAATGAAAATCAAATAAGGAAGATTTGAATTAATTTCAGAGAAAAAATCTGTAATTTTTTCTTGCTTTGATTTTAAAGTTGTTACGCTCTCAAAAACATGCTCAAATTTTAGCAAGGAATGAAAAATTGTAGTTAACATTTCCCTTCATTTGAAGACCTCTCTTATGTGCCTCTCATTGATTCCTCTCTTACATGTGTATCAATCCAACTGAAGCTGTTTTGAGAAGGATGTGGAAAGGTGTGTGGGAGGTGGGATGAATTCGTTGGATTTAAAGATCAAGAATAGAAGTAATAATAATGATAATAATAATAAAAATTCAGCACTGACGATAAATCAAAAATAATTGATGGAAAATTGATTCCATATGATTTCGAAGCTATTTAAAACTGAATAAATTAAGACCAATTTATGAAAAAATTCGTTATATGGAGATAGATATTTCGCTATAGAGAGACTGTTTTTAATGTAATCATGCGAAAAGGGGACCGTTCCTACTAAAAATTCGTTATATAGAGAAATTCGATGTATGGAGTTTCGTTATAGAGAGACTCGACTGTGTATGTATATATATATATGAATACACACACACATATATATATGTGTATTAGGCCTCATGTTACTCGGAAATATTCCTTCTTGGAGTCGGAAATTTTTGAGCCTACACCCCCCTACTCGACTAGGGTGGTTTACGCCCCTGTCCGTATGTCGCCATTCTACCATCAAAAAGTGTATGAAGTTATGCATAGAATTGAACCAAATTTTTTGTGAATGTTTTTGGCTGAGGCAAGCAGGCCTTCCTTCAGTTTTGAAATATTCCGCCCGAAGGGGGCGCTGCAATCGCGATGTTTGTGCCGTTTTCAATATTGTACCGAGCAAAAGTATATGAAGTTATGCATCGAATTGAACCAAATTTTTCGTGTAACTGTATGACTATGGCTAGTTGGTCCTCCCTGAATTTGAAACAAATCCGCCGGAAGGGGGCGCTGCAGTCGCGATGTTTGTGCCTTTTTTTTTTTTTTTTTTTTTTTTTTTGTAAGGCAAGTAGGTCCTCCTTGAATTTGAAAAAAAAAAAAAAATCTGCCTATCATTCTATTGTCCATTGGCTCGTGCAGTGATAGAAATTCGTTTTTACTCCGATTAATTGACTGAAGCAGAAATTTATGGCGAAAATCAAAGTTGGTATGGTACTGAATTAAAATTATTAAAGCATTAAAATGAGAAACTATTTCTTTTAAAATAATAAAATGTACGTATGAGATAAAAGAAAGTTTTGAGAATGGTACATCCAACTAGTTGATGAATTATTATTCCAATTTTTGAAACGTTAAACTGTATAGTAACCATTAATGCTACTATTGTGCACTTTATGTTTTACGAACACATAGTAATCTAAAATATACTGCAATATGTTCGCATAAATATGCATGTAGCAGTCATTAAAAAAATCTTCATTGTATGTCGAAAAAAAATTGATTTTTTCTTTTGGTAGAAATTGAGATTGGAAACTGGATTGTAGAAATTGAGGCCTGTTTTCACTGGTTTTTTACGAGCAGGGCCGAGAGCAGGGCCGTAACTACCGCCGGGGCAGACGGGGCACTGCCCCGGGGCCCCCAAGCCTGAGGGGGCCCAAACTGGTGGTTAAAAAAAAAACTATTGGTTTTAGTTTCTCGTCTAACTTCCTGTAAAATGCCCAGAATCTAGCTAAAAATTAATAATTAAAAAAAAATCAAAGTGCTAGAGTAAATGTTTCTGCGTGCCCGATGATATACTCCATACGCTTTTCATGCAAAAGACAAAGCAAAGAGCAGACAGCAGAATGTCGAGCCTAATGTGTCATGTCGCGTCAGCATGTTTGCGATCCCACCGAAGGAAGATAATATGGGCTTCTGGTCGGTTGAATAATATAAAAAGCATTAAAAATTCTAGAAAATCTTTCTTCTTTATCTATTAATAAACACATAAAATCGAAATGAAAAATCAAAATCCATATTCTATCTTTTTAGGCTTATCATGCTGTGTGCATTTGAATAGCAGCGTGCGAAAAAAAAAAAAAAAAAAAAAAAAAAAAACTGCGCCCGGGGCAAAGTTTTAATTTGCCCCGACGGGATGGGCCTCACTGGTTTGCCCCGGGGCCCCCAAGTTTATAGTTACGGCCCTGGCCGAGAGCTGTGAAAATGTGAACGGATAGAGCTCGGGCACGGCTTACTATAATAATTATTATAAATACTATGATACTTAACCTTCCCTCTGCCGCGACCGGATATATCTGTTCACTAAGGCTGCAGGTTTCACTGCAGTTGAAGCTTTATTTAAATAATTGTAATTCTACCAATATAATTCAGTTTTAAGAAATTAAGCTATGATTGATATTTTCAAGGCTTATAAGCATATATGTAATTAAAAACTTACACCATGATAGAAAATCCCTCTTTTATTAACATTTAAAAATGAATGGCAGAGAAAAAAATACTACAACTTAGCCCTTTTGCTCGGCCGTCAGGGGAGTTAAATATATTAAAACTTATTATAATTGCCGTAATTCTGTACTAACTTTTGATTTTTACACCGGGCCGGATCGGGCCAAGATAGCATTTGTTCGGGCCGGACCCGGGCCTAGAAATTCCGGCCCATGCACACGTCTATTGAAGACTGATTTTAGTGTTTATTAGTTTGAAAAAAAAAAAAAAAAAAAAAAGTAAAACAAACTTAAATCAAAACTTCAAAGAGTATCTTTCAGGACCGTAGCTAGAAGTGAATAATAGGGGGCGGGGGAGGGAAGGGCATATTTTCTCTCTCTCTCTGACGCAGAAAGATAAATTAGTACATATTCACACTTAAAGTACATTGGTTCTCATTAAACTGTCGTAATAACGTCATTTTTATGCTAAGAAAAGAATAGGATGAAGAAAAATTCGAGTGTATAACTAGTGCAGTATTAAACATCGTGTTAACTTCATCTGTGCAAATAAGATGTGAGAGTGTTGAAATGTTTTTTTTTTTTAGTTACAATTTAATATTTCTGCAAAACTGTGAAGCTAAATTAGCCTCAAAACTAAATTAGATTTTTGAACAGAATTTCATTTGGATTTTCGGAACATAAATTCATTTAGTGACCTTGGAATCTTTCAGGGGAGGCTGAGCACTCCACCACACCCTAGCATTCCCTTAGCAACGGCCTTGGTATCATTTGTCTTCGTTAGAAATAGATTTAATAGTTCAGAGAAAACAATAAAATATATAGCAAATAAAACATTTCAGAACATTATGTGCTAATGAGATAATAATGGCAAGCGATTTTTAATTGACTAACAATGCACTTTTTTCTTTTCTTTCAGGTATTAAATTCCAAGCGGCGGAATTTATCACCACACAAGTATGCGGTCAATGAACTTGAGCAACGATAGGATGGTGAGATCCCTCCTAGTTCATGTCCCCCCCCATCCCCCCGCTTTAAAGGGAGGAGAGAAGATAAAAAACAAATGCAAAAGAAAAAAAATGAGGGAAACCCGAGAGAAAAAGAGGTCTGTGAAGTTGGCCCCCTCACTTTATGGAATATAAAAACTGAAAACGTCATTCGTTTGAGCGTCGTTTGAGCGCGTTTGAGCGACAAAAATTTTCGTTTGAGCGACAATCAGAAAAAAGTTATAAACAAATCAAAATCCAGAGCCTTCGTTTTTGTGAAGTTGGCCCCCCGACCTTTTCGGATATACAAACTGAAGACGGCATTCGTTTGAGCGTCGTTTGAGCGCGTTTGAGCGACAAAAATTTTTGTTTGAGCGACACACTGAAAAAAGTTATAAGCGAAATAAAAAACTGAGGGGGCCAGATTTTGTGAAGTTGGCCCCCCGACCTTTTCGGACATACAAACTGAAGACGGCATTCGTTTGAGCGTCGTTTGAGCGCGTTTGAGCGACAAAAATTTTTGTTTGAGCGACAAACTGAAAAAAGCTATAGGCGAAATAAAAAACTGAGGGGGCCAGATTTTGTGAAGTTGGCCCCCGGACCTTTTCGGACATACAAACTGAAGACGGCATTCGTTTGAGCGTCGTTTGAGCGCGTTTGAGCGACAAAAATTTTCGTTTGAGCGACAATCAGAAAAAAGTTATAAACAAATCAAAATCCAGGGCCTTCGTTTTTGTGAAGTTGGTCCCCCGACCTTTTCGGATATACAAACTGAAGAAGGCATTCGTTTGAGCGTCGTTTGAGCGCGTTTGAGCGACAAAAATTTTTGTTTGAGCGACACACTGAAAAAAGTTATAAGCGAAATAAAACACTGAGGGGGCCACATTTTGTGAAGTTGGCCCCCCGACCTTTTCGGATTTAAAAACTGAAGACGGCATTCGTTTGAGCGTCGTTTGAGCGCGTTTGAGCGACAAAAATTTATGTTTGAGCGACACACTGAAAAAAGTTATAAGCGAAATAAAAAACTCAGGGGGCCAGATTTTGTGAAGTTGGCCCCCCGACCTTTTCGGACATACAAACTGAAGACGGCATTCGTTTGAGCGTCGTTTGAGCGCGTTTGAGCGACAAAAATTTTCGTTTGAGCGACAATCAGAAAAAAGTTATAAACAAATCAAAATCCAGGGCCTTCGTTTTTGTGAAGTTGGCCCCCCGACCTTTTCGGATATACAAACTGAAGACGGCATTCGTTTGAGCGTCGTTTGAGCGACAAAAATTTTTGTTTGAGCGACACACTGAAAAAAGTTATAAGCGAAATAAAAAACTGAGGGGGCCAGATTTTGTGAAGTTGGTCCCCCGACCTTTTCGGACATACAAACTGAAGACGGCATTCGTTTGAGCGTCGTTTGAGCGCGTGTGAGCGACAAAAATTTTTGTTTGAGCGACACACTGAAAAAAGTTATAAGCGTAATAAAAAACTGAGGGGGCCAGATTTTGTGAAGTTGGCCCCCCGACCTTTTCGGACATACAAACTGAAGACGGCATTCGTTTGAGCGTAGTTTGAGCGCGTTTGAGCGACACACTGAAAAAAGTTATAAGCGAAATAAAAAACTGAGGGGACCAGAGTTTGTGAAGTTGGCCCTCCGACCTTTTCGGACATACAAACTGAAGGCGGCATTCGTTTGAGCGTCGTTTGAGCGCGTTTGAGCGACAAAAATTTTTGTTTGAGCGACACACTGAAAAAAGTTATAAGCGAAATAAAAAACTGAGGGTGCCAGATTTTGTGAAGTTGGCCCCCGACCTTTTCGGACATAGAAATTGAAGACGGCATTCGTTTGATCGTCGTTTGAGCGCGTTTGAGCGACAAAAAATTTTGTTTGAGCGACAAACTGAAAAAAGCTATAAGCGAAATAAAAAACTGAGGGGGCCAGATTTTGTGAAGTTGGCCCCCCGACCTTTTCGGACATACAAACTGAAGACGGCATTCGTTTGAGCGTCGTTTGAGTGCGTTTGAGTGACAAAAATTTTGTTTGAGCGACAAACTGAAAAAAGTTATAAACAAATCAAAATTCATTGCCTTCTTTTTTGTGAATTTGGCCCCCCGACCTTTTCGGATATAAAAGTGAAGACGCCATTCGTTTGAGCGTCGTTTGGGCGCGTTTGAGCGACAAAATTTTTTGTTTGAGCGAGAAACTGAAAAAGTTATGAGCGAAATAAAAACTGATAGGGCCACATTTTGGGAAGTTTGCCCCCCGATTTTTTAGGATTTAAAAACTGACGACGGCATTCGTTTGCGCGTCGTTTGAGCTCATTTGAGCGACAAACTGAAAAAAGTTATAAGCGAAATAAAAAAAACTAAGGGGTCCACATTTTGCGATGTTGACACCCCGACCTTTTTCGGATTTAAAAGCTGAAGACGGCAATATTTTGAGTGCGTTTAAGTGACAAAAATTTTCATTTGAGCGGATATATTTTAGCAATTATTTAGCTTTCTTTTTTTTTACATGGAACTGAATTTTACGTCCCCTTAAAATAAATATTTTGAAAAGCGAAATGCGTGATATGTTTGATCGTCCAAAATATGTTTTTAATTATAAAAATTTTCGTTTGAGCGATGATATTTTTACAGTTATTTAGCTTTTTTTTTCAAAGGACCTGAAATCACAACTTATTTAATGCCCCTTAAAATAGGTTTTTTAAAAATCTAAATGCATGATACGGTTGAGTATCCAAAACATTGTTTTGGGTTATCAAAAGTGTCATTTGAGACAGATATATTTGTACAGTAAATTAGCTTTCTTTTTTTCCATTGGGCTGAAATCATAGCTTGCATAAAGCCCCTTAAAATAGGTTTTTTCGAAAATTTAATGCATGATTCGCTTCAGCATCCAAAATACTGTTTTGAGTTATAAAATTTTCGTTTGAGCGGATATATTTTTGCAATTATTTAGCTTTCTTTTTTCCAAGAGGCTGAAATGACAGCTTGTATACAGTCCCTTAAAATAATTTTTTTGAAAAACTGAATGCATGATATGTTTGTTTGTCCAAAATACTGTTTTGAATTATAAAAATTTTCGTTTGAGTGGATACATACTTTGCGGTTATTCAGCTTTCTTTTTTACAAGAGGCTGAAATGACAGCTTGTATACAGTCCCTTAAAATGAGTTTTTTGAAAAACTGAATGCATGATATGTTTGAGCGTCCAAAATGCTGTTTTGAATTATGAAAATTTTCGTTTGAGCGGATATATTTTTGCAGTTATTCAATTTTCTTTTTTCCAAGGGGTGGAGACCACAACTTTTATGCGTCCCCTTAAAATATGTTTTTTAAAAACTGAACGCATGACACGCTTGAACGTCCAAAATACTGTTTTGTGTTTTAAAAATTTCCATTTGAGTAGATAAATGTTTACAGTAAATTAGATTTCTTTTTTTTTTTTTCAAGTTGCTGAAATCACTTTTGTATACAGCCCCTTAAAATAAGTTTTATGAAAAACTGAGTCCATGAAACGTTTGAACGTCCAAAATACTGTTTTTGTTATAGAAAATTACGTTTGAGCGAATATATTTTGGCAGTTATTTAGCCTTCTTTTATCCAAGGGGCTGAATTCTCAGCATGTATACAGCCCCATAAAGTAAGTTTTTTGGAAAACTAAATGCATGGTACGTTTGAGCATCTAAATATAGCTTTGTATTATAAAAATTTTCGTGTGGGCGGATATATTTATACAGTTATTTAGCTTTCTTTTTTCGAAGGGGCTGAAGTCGCAGCTTGTATACAGCCTTTGAAAATAATTTTTTTTGGTAAACTAAATTCATGATTCGTTTGAGCCTCAAAAATACTATTTTAAGTTATAAAAATTTTCATTTGAGCGAATATTTTATTACGGTTATTTAGCTCTCTTTTTTTTTTTTTTTTTTTTTTTTTTTTTTTTTTTTTTCAAATAGTCTAAAATCACATCTTGGTTATATATCCCCTTAAATCAAGTACTTTGAAAAAAAAAAAAAAAAAAAAAAAAAAAAGAATCCATGACACATTTTGGCTACCAAAATACTGTTTTAGCTTTGAGTTCCTATTTAGACATATTTTTACAAATGTTTAGCTTTCTTTTTTTCTAAAGAGCTGAAATTGCAGCTTATATACATCCCCTTAAAATAAGTTTTTAGGAAAACAGAATGCATGATACGTTTTAAAGTCCAAAATACTGTTTTGCATTATAAAAATTTTCATTTGAGCGGATACATTTTTATTGTTTCTTATGTTTCCTTTTTCCTAAGGACTGAAATTGTAGCGTTTTTACAGCCCCTTAATATAAGTTTGATTATATATAAAATTCCTGTATATCCAATAAGATCCTGTATTTCCTTAATATAAGATTCCTGTTTGATCTGCAATATGTTCATACATATTAAACTATCTTTTTTTAAATTGGGAATCAAAATCGTAGGATGTATATTCAGCCATTAAAAAAAAAAAAAGTTTAAAATTCTTAATATAGCTTACGTTTGAGCGTACAAAATACTCTTTTGTGCGGTAAACCTTTCTGTCAGAGTGGCCGCACTTTTACGACAAATGTTTTTGATACAGCACCAAATCGTCACAGCATTTATTTTTCCACGTTGGCTAAAATTAAATGTATTATACGCTCGTTAACTTAACTATTTTGAAATTCGAAAAAAGACCATACGTTTGAGTGCCCAAAGTGAACGTTTGGAGAGATGACAATTTTTGTTTTGAGCAAGATAAATTTTTCTGTTACTAAGCATTCATTTTTTACGGAGCATTTTGCATACAGCAACTTAAAATAATTATTTTAAAATTTTGAAAAAATTGTGCGTTTGTTTGTTCAAAGTATTCTTTTGAGTGATAAGAATTTTTGTTTGAGTGACAATATTTTAACAGTTCTTTAACATTCCCTTTTTTCGAGGGGCTAAAACAACATTTTGTATTCAATCCTTCAAGTGAGTTATTTTGAAATTATGGAACTTTCATATGTTTGAGCGCCCAAAGTTATCGCTTAAGAATGAAAATTTTCGTTACAGACTGAAACCACAGTTTGTAAATAACCCGTTAAATTAATTACTTTAAATTCTAAAAATGTCTTTTTTCTAATTTAAAGTAATTGTTTTAGCTGTAATTATCTTTGTTTCGGCATCAATTTTTTCACAGTTAATTCATATATTGATTAAACATTTTCTATAATATGTAACCTTTATTAAATTTCTCTGAAATTTAAAATATGCGAGATTTTTTTTATTACAATGTTCTTTTTAATGCTTAGTATACTAGGCTGGTTCTTGAAATAGTCGCTTTTGAAATAAAATCCTAACTATATAAAGAAGGATATTTTCTACCGCATCCTTTGTAGTTTTTACTGATTCACATACACATATTTTAAACTTCAAACACTACCGAAGTGCAACAAACACTGCCGACACCTTCTGAACTGAAGTACGGTGGAGGAGGTCATAGGACATAGGGAAGACAAGTGCACGTGGTCCTGACTTCGCTGTAAATTGCGACTTCTAATTCAAAGGAAATATCAAACAGGTGTTTATTATTTTGCGAATGTCTGGTAAAAGATATTTTTTTCTTTATTTGTTTATACTGAGCCTAGCACGGAAAGAGGTTTTGTAACAAAATTTCTTAAGGGTAAATTTTTAGTGAGCAGAAAATAAAATATATGTTTTATTTTTTATTTATTTACTTATTTTTAATATCTCGAGACCTATCGCCGTTGCGATAAATAGAAAAAAGTGACTGGAAAAAAAATAATAGGAGAGATACTTTGTTTAATCTTCATATCATTATACTTCACGCGCAAGACTATGGAACAAGCTTTGCTTTGGTCTTATCTATAAGCTGAACAGCTGCAAAATCCAGATTCAGATTTCGTTTTCGGCATGATTATTTAACTGTCGGGTATTTTTTGAAGTAAGAGTGTCTTGTCTAAATTCATGACTCAGACGGGAACCGCTGACATGTCATTCCTTTCTATGTCAAACCATACCATAATTTACTCATCTTTGTTAGAAATCGAAAGAAGGAAATTAAAAGGGACCGTATATAATTTAGCAGAGTGTCAAATATAGTTCTACAGCCTGACTGTGAAACCAAAAGTATAATTCCATTTCCATAGATATTATATTCTAAAATTAAGGGGTGCGAGGGAGATGAGTAGACTAGGTTTTAAGAATTGATAGGACTCTTGCATTTGCATTGAAACATTAATGGTTTTATTGTCCATTTTATCATTTATATATGCACTACAACAAAATATTTTATTCCACGAAAGAGAATCTTGGACGTTCAAATGTACAGTATTCTCAGAATTTAAAAATATTTATTTTAAGGGGACGTATACAAGCTGTCATTTCAGCCTCTTGGAAAAAAGAAAGCTAAATAACTGCAAAAATATATCCTCACAAACGAAATTTTTTTATAATTCAAAACAATATTTTGGACACTCAAACGTATCATGCATTCAGTTTTTGAAAAAAATTATTATAAAGGACTGTAAACAAGCTGTCATTTCAACCTCTTGGAAAAAAAGCTAAATAACTGCAAAAATATATCCCTCAAACGAAAATTTTTATAATTCAAAAAAAAAAAAAAAAAAAAAAAAAACTCAAACGTATCATACATTCAGTTTTTCGAAAAACTTATTTTAAGGGACTGTATACAAGCTGTCATTTCAGCCTTTTGGGGAAAAAAAATGCTAAATAACTGCAAAAATATATCCGCTCAAACGAATTTTTTTATAATTCAAAACAGATTCTTATACACTCAAACATATCATGCATTCAGTTTTTCAAAAAACTTCTTTTAAGGGACTGTATACAAGCTGTCATTTCAGCCATTTGGAAAAAAGAAAGCTGAATAATTGCAATAATATATCCGCTCAAACGAAAATTTTTATAATTCAAAACAGTATTTTGGACGCTCAAATGTATCATGCATTCAGTTTTTGAAAAAAAATTATTATAAAGGACTGTAAACAAGCTGTCATTTCAACCTCTTGGGAAAAAAAGCTAAATAACGGCAAAAATATATCCCTCAAACGAAAATTTTTATATTTCAAAAAAAAAAAAATTGGACACTCAAACATATCAAGAATTCAGTTTTTAAAAAAATTATTATAAAGGAAAAGAAAGCTAAATAACTGCAAAAATATATCCGCTCAAACGGATAATTTTATAATTCAAAACAGTATTTTATACACTCAAACATATCATGCATTCAGTTTTTCAAAAATTTATTTTAAGGGACTGTATACAAGCTGCCATTTCAACCTTTTGAAAAAAAGAAAGCTAAATAACTGCAAAAATATATCCGCTCAAACGAAAAATTTTATAATTCAAAACAGTATTTTATACATTCAAACATATCATGCATTCAGTTTTTCAAAAAACTTATTTTAAGGGACTGTATAGAAGATGTCATATCAGCCTTTTGGAAAAAAGAAAGGTAAATAACTACAAAAATATATCCGCTCTAACGAAAATTTTTATAATTCAAAACAGTATTTGGGACGCTCAAATGTATCATGTATTCAGTTTTTGAAAACAAAAATTATAAAGGACTGTATACAAGCTATCATTTCAACCTTTTGGAAAAAAGAAAGCTAAATAACGGCAGAAATATATCCGCTCAAACGAAAATTTTTATAGTTCAAAACAGTACTTTCATAATTAAAATTACTCAACTTTTCTACTATGTATGCAAACTGAGATTATTGACTGAATTACATATACTTCGTTATGTTTGGAAGTATTTTCGCTCGTGCAAAAATTTTTGTCCACGAGATGCGCTCAAACGTAAGTTGTTTTCCGTTTTTTATTTTGTAAAATTCGAGGGGTCTATTTCATGTGTAAATTGTCATATCGAGCTTGTTTTTGATCATAACTTTTTTTAATTTGTTGCTCAAGTAAAACTTTTGTCGCTCAAAAACGCTCAAACACGCTCAAATTTATGTTATTTTCAAAGTTTAAATCTCATAAAGTCGAGAAGCCATCCTCACGAAATGGTGGCAACCGCATTTTATTTTGCTTTTAATTTTTTTTCAGATTATCGCTCATATGAAATTTACTGCAGCTCAAACGACTCTCAAATATATGCTATTTTCTGTTTTTAATTTTTTTAATGTCAAGGGGATAACTTCACAGACTAAAATGTGGTCATATCAGGTTTTTATTTGGGTTATAACTTTTTTCAGTTTGTCGCTCAAACGTGCACAAACGACGCTCAAACGGATGCCGTCTTCAGTTTTTTAAATGCGAAAAGGTCGGGGGGGGGGGCAGCTTCACAAAATGTAGCCTCCTCAGTTTTTATTTCGCTTATAGCTTTTTTCAGTTTGTCGCTCAAACGCGCTCAAACGACGCTCAAACGAATGCCGTCTTCAGTTTGTATGTCCGAAAAGGTCGGGGGGCCAACTTCACAAAATCTGGCCCCCTCAGTTTTTTATTTCGCTCATAACTTTTTTCAGTGTGTCGCTCAAACAAAAATTTTTTTCGCTCAAACGCGCTCAAACGACGCTCAAACAAATGCCGTCTTCAGTTTTTATGTCCGAAAAGGTCGGGGGGCCAACTTCACAAAATCTGGCCCCCTCAGTTTTTTATTTCGCTTATAACTTTTTTCAGTTTGTCGCTCAAACAAAAATTTTTGTCGCTCAAACGCGCTCAAACGAATGCCGTCTTCAGTTTTTAAATCCAAAAAGGTCGGGGGGCCAACTTCACAGAATGTGGCCCCCTCAGTTTTTTATTTCGCTTATAACTTTTTTCAGTTTGTCGCTCAAACAAAAATTTTTGTCGCTCAAACGCGCTCAAACGACGCTCAAACGAATGTCGTCTTCAGTTTTTATGTCCGAAAAGGTCGGGGGGCCAACTTCACAAACACGAAGGCCCTGGATTTTGATTTGTTTATAACTTTTTTCAGTTTGTCGCTCAAACAAAAATTTTTGTCGCTCAAACGCGCTCAAACGACGCTCAAACGAATGCCGTCTTCAGTTTGTATGTCCGAAAAGGTCGGGGGGCCAACTTCACAAAATCTGGCCCCCTCAGTTTTTTATTTCGCCTATAGCTTTTTTCAGTTTGTCGCTCAAACGCGCTCAAACGACGCTCAAACGAATGCCGTCTTCAGTTTGTATGTCCGAAAAGGTCGGGGGCCAACTTCACAAAATCTGGCCCCCTCAGTTTTTTATTTCGCTTATAACTTTTTTCAGTGTGTCGCTCAAACAAAAATTTTTGTCGCTCAAACGCGCTCAAACGACGCTCAAACGAATGCCGTCTTCAGTTTGTATATCCGAAAAGGTCGGGGGGCCAACTTCACAAAAACGAAGGCTCTGGATTTTGATTTGTTTATAACTTTTTTTTGATTGTCGCTCAAACGAAAATTTTTGTCGCTCAAACGCGCTCAAACGACGCTCAAACGAATGACGTTTTCACTTTTTATATTCCATAAAGTGAGGGGGCCAACTTCACAGACCTGAGAAAAAGATGTGCAAATGTCACGAAAGAAAGATATTTATAGAGAAAAAATCTTTGCAGGGATTTTTATGTTTCTCCTTTAATCTGCTTTATCGACAAATAACTCCTGTCAACTAGGTAACATTTTAACTCCTTTCCTAACTTTCCTCCTTTTTATTTATTTTTTTATTTATTTATGAGTGACGGGAGATGAAAATTGGTAGATTATACAAAGGCGAAGATGGAATTGAAGAAATCCAAATAAACTAAGATATGCAGCGCTACTTCCAGAGAGAAAAAAAAAATCTCAGATTTGTCTTTTACAACGATTTTTTTAGGCGGTGATCATTCATCTGATGTGAAGGAAGAACTGTTTTCTCTACAATTTTTTTCTTCTTTTTTAAGAAAGAAATATATCTAGGCCTAATCTGCATATTATAAATTTAAATTTTGCTGTCTCAAAGAATTATAATCTTACGGAAAACTGTTAGGATGACAAAGATTTCAAATTTTTTCTTTTCTTTTCTTTTTTTTTTTTTTTCTTTTTTTTTTCCCCTTTCACATTTTTTCCTCTTACTTTTAAGTAACTACAGATGAAGTTATTCGTGAAGAACCAAAAATGAAAATGGAGAGGAAAATATGCCTATAATAATCGTAAATCAGGCTTACTAGAAAAGAAAGCTAGAAACACAATTTTCTTTATTCTTATTACATAATTATATTGTTATACATAAAAGATACAATTAAATCTACTAAAAAAAAAAAGTGAGTGGCAGCATTGAAAAAACAAAAATTCTGTTTCAAGATTTTTACAATCATTTTTTAAACGATTATGATTCTGTAACTGTCCGCTATTTGAATGCTGGAGCTACAATGATATTTTTTAATAGGGAATATCTAGAATCAAACCAAATATTTATCGAACAAAAAAAAAAAAAAAATTTGATTGTAAAAGATTTT
This sequence comes from Maratus speculifer, assembly GCA_964019185.1. Classification (NCBI taxonomy): domain Eukaryota; kingdom Metazoa; phylum Arthropoda; class Arachnida; order Araneae; family Salticidae; genus Maratus; species Maratus speculifer. Next base: position 42,777,979 of record OZ025290.1, read on the forward strand.
TTTTTTTTTTTTTTTTTTTTTTTTTTTTTCTTTTAATGTTTAAGTCGTTTACAGATTTTTTTTTAAAGCTGTAATGATTCATTGGATTAAAAAAAGTCCTCTTTCGATTACAATGATAATTTGTATAAGGAATTCGATTGGTTTGTTTAATTGGTAAAACTAATCTCTGCTGAATACTTCCTATATTTAAAGGGTGATGAACTTATTATAGCACTTGTGCCGCTTGCCCGACAATTTTTTTCAGCTGACATGCGAAAACTTTAAACTTGATAATCATTATATAGATAAAATTAATTTTTCTTTCAATTATTCTTGATTAAGCATTCAAACGCCATCCATCGGTAATTTTTTAACCACAACTTTTTTGTTATTAAAAAAAAATTCAACCACCCTAATCCCATTCGAGCAAACTGTAATTTTTTTTGGCATCATTTGTACCTTTTTAATGAATTTTTAAATTTTTAACGAATTCATGATGCACCCAGTAATTTCCATTAAATCATAGTTGCTAACTTTTTCGCTTTGCTCGTACCACTATTTTTAAGAAGAAAACAATTCTTTATTTAACCCTTTCCGACACACTGTGCCCAGTCCTGGGATACCTAATTTTAATTCCAAACTTGCAAACGGCACCAATAATATTTTAGTAAAATTTTGCTTTTACAATAAATGCTTAAATTAGGGATTTCAAGATATCTAAAAAATTCGTTTGTGAATTCCGGTGTCAATCGATAATTTCTCATTTTACAAACGGTTTTTGCCCGTGCTGGAAAAGGTTAAGCCCAAGTTTTCGATGATAAAATAATATAATTTTTCTGTTAAAATATAACGGTAGGAAAAGGATGTTAAACTTGACAGTTAAGATTGAATATTTTACAAATTAAATTTAACGAAACTCTATCACATGCAACAATCACAGAAATTCTCAATTAGCTTGTATATATAAGAAAGTTGAAATAAAGCAACCGGTTCAAGAATGCTCTAAATTAGCGGAAACCGTCTACATATGCTATATAAGAGTTTGCAAGATGTTTTTCCTGACAAAAAATGAAGGGAAAAAGAATATGCAGGACGAGTTAATTTTGCTTTGTCCAATCTAGAATTTACCTGTCCTATAAAAGGTAGATAATCAAGAACATTTAATAAGTATTACATGCTCTAGTTTTTAAACCCTTTTAGATTATACTGTTCTAAAATCGCGGGAAAAAAGAGCTTTGTAATAATATGTTTGAGAAAAAGATTTATTCTAGTCAAAAATTGCTAAATTTAAAAAAATAAAAATAAAAAAAAACTTATGTCAGATTTTTTCTAGATTTAAAATCTTCTCTTACGAGTGCAGATATCTGATTTTACCTTTTAACCACGTTGGGGAAGTGTTATGCCTCATAAGGAATTGTTTCAGGGAGGACATTTGAAATAGGGCCTGGTTATAGCCAATAGGCTGGTGAATTTGTAACACGTATATAGGGGGGATAGGCAACCATTTCTCTAGCATGTGTAAAATTTAAATTGTATAGGTAAAATTTTATTTATTTTTTATAATTGACAAAAATTTGTTTAACACTTACTTACAGAGTATCACAAATAATGCAATGATTTTGTATAAATTAACATTTTGGAAAAATTTTTCTTTTTACTTACCCATACGAATATATCATACAAAGTCTTGCAATCGTTTTGAAAATCGAAAAAAAATTTTTTTGACGAATTTACGCGTTTTAAATACTAGAGATTCCGAAAAACATATTTTTAGAAAAAAAAAATTGCCGTCCGTCTGTCTATGTGTTTCTAAGCATTATATCTCCCGAATAAATTGAGATAGAGTCTTGAAATTTGATGTGTACTTAGTATGTAATAATGGGAAGAAGCCTATTGAATATCAGTAACCTTGATTATCTGCAACTATTTCTTTCGAAATCTCGAAATATTCGTCCTGATGAAAAAAATATAAAAATTTTCGATTTATTTTATTTTATTTTAAGAAGTGAATGCTAAAATCAATTAAAAGAAAAACTTAAATTTTGCGTAAAAAATAAAGTTAATCGGATAATTAGTTGCCGAGACTTTTGTAATCATATTTTCCACACTTACCGATTTTTTATTACCCTGTATTTTATTCAAATTTCAATTCAAATATTTGTTTTAACTTGAAATGAGACGCTTATTTCGACGCTGTAAACTGTTAGTTATTATTATTATTGGAATTTTAAAAATGTTTCTTTTACTATTTGTTTGTTACGTCGACCAAAAAATTATGGCAAAACTATTAGATTGAATGCCAATAATGGCTTTTCGTAAATGTCACATTCACTTGACATTAATCACGTTATACAGGGTGAGTCATAATTATCGAAACAATACGCTATTTCCCTAAATATTGCCCCTAAGTACAACACTTCCAAATGAAAAGTTTCATGGAAAAGGATGCAAAATGTGATGACATAAATTGAAACTTCATTGAGAGAGGGTCTATTTGAAAGAATACGAAAATTAAATTTTTATACGGCTCCCGTAAAGCTAAATTCCCAATGGAAAATTATTCCTTATCTATACTTAAATTGAACAAAAAAAAAAAAAAAAAAAAAAAAAAAAATCATTTCTATATCTATAAATTTTACCGAGATATTAAAATCAAAATTTTCCAAAATTTGTGACTTACACCCCTTAACCATGCCTATAAACTCAGAATTTTTGACTCACTCCGTTTTTAAATGTCGATTTAAGATAATGTCTATCAATTGGACATAAAAAAAGCAGCGTACAGATTTAATGCTAAACCTGCTTTTAAAATATCTTGGTAGTATGCACTGAGGAGTCTGCATGGGTCGAAATATCTAGCTCCGGTCTCGAACTGAAACAGTAAAAATTCGGCCTGGCCTGAAAAAATTTAATTTAATTTTCGAATTTTTTCAAACATCTCCCCCCCCCCCCCCATAGAGTAATTTTTGCAATTGGAGTTATGGGTTTAGGGGTAATATTTAAGAAGATAGCCTAGTGTTTTGATACTTATGACTCACCCTGTATGTGTTTGTTATGTCATCAAGCGATTTTTAATTCGACGTTTAATTCATATTTTCATAAATATTTTACTAATTTTTTTGTACTTTCGTTATTTTAAATAAAAATTATGCCAATTTCTATAATTTACGGATTTATATAATTTGTGAAATTGGTCGACGTGATAATCATGTAGTATCCGCAATTCCGTATAATAGAGCATTACTATGTATTTAAAATATTTAAATATACGTTTAAGTTTTGTTTTGGAATTGCTATGTATTTTATAAATAGTTTACACATGTTTACTTCCGCATTTTATATAATGCATATCCATGATGGGAAAGTATTACGGTGCCCCCCCCCCCCCCAACGAGTAGTTTAGGTTTGCGGGTCTAAAATTGTAAAATTAAAATAGAGAAAATAAATGTATTTTATTTTATTTTATTTTACTTATTTTTTAAAGTCCTAAAAAGAGAATCAAGGCCAAAATAGTGAAATTTTAGCTTTGTTTAATTATTTCTTTACCGTATTTTCGGGTGTGTAGCCCGCACTCGGTGTATAGCCCGCACTCCTAAATCGAGCAGTGCAGTAAAAAATGGGATGTGAAAATAGGGAAAAAGAAAATTTCTAACAAATCAGAACTTAACCACGCTCTTAGGGAAGTATGGCTACAAATCAGCAGTTAAGCATGTCACAAATTAATAGAATCAATGCCCAGACGATTACAAGCTGTAATAGAAGCAAAGGGCATGCATACTAAATATTAGCACTGTTTTTAGGTGCGTTCGTAATTATGTAAATACGTAGCACCTATTGTTGTCGCTCAGTCCGTCCGTCTGTCTGTCTGTCCGTCTGTCTGTCCGTCTGTCTGTCTGTCTGTCTGTCCGTCCGCATATAACAACGAAAAAACTACCCAACCGAATCGTTTGAAATTTAAAATACATAATTATTACATAATTTTGTCGAGTCATTTCAAATTTTGTGAAAATCGGATGGATAGGTCAATTACAGGGTCAATCAAAAAGATTCCGTTACATTACGGTCAATGGGGAAAATATTTTCAAACGCATTTTAATCGTTTGAAATTTAAAAAGTATATTCATCGCATAATTTTGTCGAGTCATTTCAAATTTTACGAAAATCGGATGGATAGATCAATTACAGGGACAATCAAAAAGATTCCGTTACATTACGGTCAATGGGGAAAAAAGTTTCAGATGCATTTTAATCGTTTGAAATTTAAAACGTATGTTTATTACATAATTTTGTCGAGTCATTTCAAATGTTATGAAAATCGGATGGATAGATCAATTACAGGGATAATCAAAAGTATTCCGTTACATTACGACCAATGGGGAAAAAAGTTCTAAATACATTTTAATAGTGTTACACTCATTTGAACATAACAGAATCGACATGAATCTATGAAATATGTACTAAAAATACATTTTGTACAATCTGTGATGCAAAGAATATTTATTATTAAATTACAGGGCCACACAAATGCTTTCCACTAAATAATGTTATACAGGGAAACATTGTTTGGGGGTGTTTTAATTATATTAAACTACTTCACATTTTATGAATAAGATATACGTTACTGAAGTATAATAAAAATTACTTCCTGCATATTTACAGGAACACAAAGATTTCGACTACTATACTGTATCCAAAGTACGCTCTACTATATTAGAAGATCTGAATATTTTAAAACTTCGTTATCGTACGAACGCACCTCATTTGCTACGCTTCACGTGCAATTTCCAACTTGTTAACTTATAAATAATTCCTCTAGTTCTATTTTTATTGCTAGTGTGCAAATATTTTTTTGGCAGTACAAATGCTACTTTTTTATGTTTTCATATTTTAAATATAATTATTAAGTCAGATATTAAATATGCTTATTTGTTTTGCAAAAGTGTTGGTATTTTTAATTCTCAATTGCTTTTTATTTATCCTTACATATGCTACAACAAATTTACCTGGTGTGCAAATACTTTTTTGCTCACTGTACTTTGGATTATTTCTCTTAAAAACTTGAAAAATAATTAAAGCATATCTTTTCATATTCAACTTTCTAAATAAATACAGATGACAATAGCATTTAAAAAATCAAGTACATTATCATGGAATAAAACGAAGAATGGAATGAATCGTGTATTTCTCATATCGAAAAACATTAATTAACCGGAATGACCATCAAATTTGTTTCATGATTTAGAAGAGAGGAGAAAGAAGATAAAAACCAAAGATGTATAAGTAAAAACTTGGATGTACAGGCAGGGCCATAGCTAGGAGTAAACAATAGGGGGGGGGGGGGGGCTCAAGAGAATGTAGAGGGGGCTCATATTTTTTTTTTCTCTCTTTGACGTAGAAAGATAAATTAGTGCATTTTCACATTGTAGGTACTCTGTTTCTTATTAAACTGTTGTAATAACTTCATTTTATGCTGAAAAAAGTATATGATGATGAAAATTTTGAGTGTATAACTGGTGCAAAATTAAACATCATGTTAGCTTCATATGTACAAATAGGATGAGGGAGTGTTGAAACACTTATTTTAGGTACAATTTAGTAATTTTGCAAACTTGTGAAAAGGTCTCAAGATTAAATTAGATTTTGGAACAGCATTTCATTTCAATTTTCGGAACAGAAATTCATTGAGTGACTTTGGAATCTTTTCCGGGGGGGGGGGGGGAGGGTTCAAAATATTTTAAGGGCGACTGAGCCGCCCATAGCGCCCCCTTAGCTACGGCTCTGTGTACAGGTCCTGATTAAGGTTGTGTGGAGCCCCGGGGCAAGCATCATTCTGGGGCGCCCCCCTTCAGTCTATCGATAGATTTTTTTTTTTTTTTTTTTTTTTTTTTGTGAATAATGTAGAAGTGGTTAGACTCTTATAATAGGAGTTCTAAAAGTGGCTAATACTAAACTTCATACGTATTGTATGCATGTATAAATTTTATACTCTGTACAGTTCACATCTGTATACAGAGTATCATAAAAAGATAAATCACAACTTTAAGAAAAAATACTAGCACGATAATTGTAGAAAAAAAATATCATAGATTGATTGATAGAAGTATCTCTTCGAAAACTTTTTCTTTGCTTATCTAAAAAGAAAATGTCGCAAATTGGTCATAATTAATGATTTTAACTTGCTACGCTACGAGGAAAACAGTAATAAAGAATTTCTTTTGAAAACAAGAATACTAATTTGTTATACTAAAACTTTAATTCTTAATTTTCAAATGTAGTTTATTTTTGGCATAGATGAATGAGATGCTGGAAGCAAAGAGAGGAAAGAAAACCACTCTTACCTTCCTAAATGTTTGAAAATATATGAATTTTGATCTCTTTTGGCTAATTTTAATCATTTGGCACTTTTTAGTGACCATCCTAATTACTGTAATGGGGAGCCCCTAAAGAGGGGGGCCAGGGGCAATTGCCCCGCATGCCCCTGCATAAGTAGGGCCCTTTTGATGTACTGCCTACTGTATACTTATATAAAATTGTGTACAATGGCTTTACATGCGGTTGAATAACAAGTAAAATATCAGTAAGAAATCTATCCGGAGACATTTGGATTTGATTATACGTTTCAGATGTTTCGTACTTCAAATAAAAACTCGTTTTTTATTTCCACTTTATATCCATCCTACTAAAACTAGTAAAAAATGCCACCTGAAAACAGAAATTGATAAATTTACAGTAAATCAAAAGAAGCTTCTAATTCAAAAAATGTTTCATAAAAATAGTAGACTTGATTGTGGATGTACGAAAATCGGGTTGTGGTAAAACTAATGACAAAAATACAAACAGAATTTTTTTTTTTTTTTTTTTTTTTTTTTTTGAGGACTCACGAATTGACAACAGAAATCAATATAGCTTTATATTGATAATAAGTTAACAAGATGATAAACCCGGACATCCCAGGTTACAGAATATGGATGCAAATAATTATATATTGTGTTTCTGAAATCAAATTCCTTTTTTTTCTACAGCATGCCAAAGGGACAGAGCTGAATGCGGTATTTTTTCGAAAGGTTCTGCATATAGCCTTTGATAAAGTATATTCAGTGGCGTAGCTAAGGGGGGGCAAGGGGGGCGTCCGCCCCGGTCGCCGAGGCCTAGGGGCGCCAAATTGAGCGAAATTGTTATATATCTATATTGGGGTGGGGGCGCAAAATTTCTTGCTGGCCCCGGGCGCCAAAAAACATAGCTACGCCACTGAGTATATTTAGAAATCGAAACTCGTTTATCTCTATACTACAAAAAGTAACTAATGTTGCCATCACCGCTGTCAATATTTTTTTTTTTTTTTTTTTTTTTACTTTTTTGTGATCAGGGCTCCCTTTCAGCCAAGGGCGGCGCTAGAGTAAGATCCGGGGGTGGGGTGGGAAGATTGCAAGTCGGATAGACTAAACCAATTCTTCCGTGTATCAGTCGGTTTCTTATTGAATTTTGATTCTTAGTGATTAAGTTAAAAAAACCTAATTTTTTTCAAAAAAAAAAGAATCGACATATTTTATACATCGGTGACTCTTTACATGTTTATTTTTCAAGTTATGATCACATGCTATTTTTTTATAACTGTATATTAAAATGTGGATAAATTTTCACTGATTGTGGGTGTGTGGTCGGCTTGGTTTGAAATATTTTGGTTTCGGTTAAGAATATGGAAGACAAAAATTATTTTGTCGGGGTCGGGTTGAATGGCAAGTAGAATATTGCATTGGGTCGGGCAAATTGAACCCTACCCGATTCGTTAGCTGGGCCGAAGAGTCTGAATTCAACATTGTACAAAATTGAAAGAAATACTCATCTGAAACAAATTTCTCTTCAGACAGTGGAAGGAATGCAGATGCTGAGAAATGGCTCGATGGGCCTGGAAGTTATTTCTATCAAGCCGAGTCAATGAAGTTGGGTCCTATGCGCTCAGATAAATGCCTAAATTGGAAGCGAAGATATCAGGTTTTTTTCCCGCTATGCGGCGATTAGGCGGTCACCCGCCCCGATACCAGGTATCTAACCCGTTAAGCTGAGGTAACTCGGCAGGTAGGGACCTTGTCATCGGTTAGAAAGAAAGAAATGCCTAAATTGACTTGGTGATTATGAGGAAAAGTGATGTATGTCTATTAATACTTTGTTGTATTTTTTGTCTATCGTTAATGAATATTTTTTTATCACTGTTATAACCGTATTTTTGTTTTTGTCTTGTAGCATTAACTTTATCATACAATTTTGCTTAGCAATTATGATATACAGGGTGTATCTAAACTACTGGGCAAAACTTTAAGGGGTGATAGTACCCATCAAGACAAACAATATTAAATAGGAAACTAAGGGTCCCAAACGTCTTCCGAAGGAGATAGGCGCCATTAAAGTTTAGAGTCCAAAATTTCAAATAAACATAAAAGACGGAAAAATTGGTCGATTGATTTGCGGTTTTCACGAAAACTATTCTTTATGTCAGTATTTTCTTGAAAATAAATTATAAAAATAAATTTCAAAAAGTACCGATAGAGGTCGCTTTAGACTTTAGAGTAACGAACAACTATTTTTTGCCATTATTTTTCCATCTCATTAACTATTTTCGGAAGCTTAGATTTAAACTTAAATTTTGAGCTCAAAATCTGAATAGTTGGGAGTGGTTAAATAGCACAAACTAAACTGTGTTCAGAGGGTTCAATTTTCAAATGATTATAAAAAACGGAAAAAATTGGTCGATTCATTTGCGGTATTCACTAAAACTAATTTTTAAATGAGCATTTTCTTAAAAATAAATTTTAAAGATAAACCTCAAAAAATGCCGATAGAGGGCGCCTTAGACTTTGGAGAAATGTATAACTATTTTTCTCGTTATTTTTTGCATCTAATTAAATGTTTTCGGTAGCTTAAACTTAAATTTTGAGCTCAAAATCTGAATAGTTGGGAATGGTTAAGTAGCGCAAACTCAACTATGTTCAGAGATTCAAATTTGAAATGATTATAAAAAACGGAAAAATTGGTAGATTCGTTCGCGGTTTTCATTAAAACTCTTCTTTAAATCAGTATTTTCTTAAAAACAAATTTTAAAGATAAATTTCAAAAAATCCCGATAGAGGGCGCCTTACACTTTGGAGCTTTGGTACAACTATTTTTAACCATTATTTTTTTTTTAATCTCATTAAATGCTTGCAAAAGCTTAGATTTAAATTTTGAGCTCAAAATCTGAATCGTTGGGAGTAATTAAGTAGCGCAAAATTGAACTGTGTTCGAGGGAGGGGGGGTGGGAGGGTTATGTTTCAACTCCTGAACACAGTTCAATTTGCACTTCTTAACCCCTCTCAACGATTCAGAATTTGAGCTCAAAATTTTTGTCTAAGCTTTTGTAAGCATTTAATCAGATACAAAAAATAACAGTTAAAAATAGTTGCTGTTTACTCTTAAGTTTAAAGCTCTTGTTAACGAAATTTTTAAATTTATTTTTAAGAAAATACTCACATAAAGAATAGATTTAGCGAAAACCGCAAACTAATCAATCAATTTTTCCGTTTTTTATAATCATTTGAAATTTGAACCTCCCCCCCCCCCCCACCCTAGAACAAAGCTCAGTTTGCGCTTTTTAACCACTCCCAACGATTCAGATTTTCAGCTAAAAATTTAAATTTATGTTTAAGCTTCTAAAAAAATTTAATGAGATGCAAAAAATAATCGTAAAAAAAAGTTGTTCGTCACACACAAACTCTAAAGCGCCCTCTATCGGCATTTTTTGAAATTTATCTTTAAAATTTATTTTTAAGAAAATGCTGATTTAAATGATAGTTTTAGTAAAAACCGCAAACGAATCGGCAAATTTTTCCGTTTTTTATAATCACTTGAAGTTTAGACCTCTGAACACAGTTCAGTTTGCGCTACTTAACCACTCACAACTACAGTGGAGCATCGTTTATACGACGCCGAAGGGACTACCGAAAAACGTCGTATAAACGATAACGACGTATAATCGATTTTTACTTCCAAAACTAGAATTAATTTTGTTTTCAAGTAATTTTAATGTTTAACGTGATGATTTCCATGATTTGTAAATTAAACATACCAAAATAAACAAATAACCAAAAAAACGGGGGGAGGGGAAATTAGTAAGCAATTTAAATATGCGTACCTTTATTTATGTTTCACCGAAAGGTTCCTCATTTGCAGTACATCATTTCCTTTCCATTTAAAGTCAAAGATCAAAAACCCTGCGTAGCCAACTAAAAGTCTAAAATACTGACAAGTTAAAAGGATAGTCTATTTGCAACTTAAAACAGGTCGGGAAAACTGACCATCCTCGAAAAAAGAATAACCCCTCCCAGTGTAATCTGTTACACGTAAGCTGATTTTTCAGACTAATCAAACCCCAGCCCACATTTTTATAATGTGGAGTGCATTTAAACGCGCTCTTTGGTGTCATTCATAGCTGCCTACTTCCGCTCGTTCGTAAAATATACAAGAAAAATAAGCAAAAATAAACCTATACAAAATCGAAAAATCGACGTATAAACGATTTTGGGCGTCGTATAAAAGATATATTTTTACATTAAAAGGAATAGGAATGAATCGGGACCATATTGAAACGTCATATAAATGTAAACGTCCTATAAGTGATCGTCGTATAAACGATGCTTTACTGTATTCAGATTTTGAGCTCAAAATTTAAGTTTAAATTTGAGCTTCCGAAAACATTTAATGAGATGCAAAGATAACGGCAAAAAGTAGTTGTACGTTACGCTAAAGTCTAAAGCGACCTCTATCGGCACTTTTCGAAATTTATCTTTATAATTTATTTTCAAGAAAATACTGACATAAAAAATAATTTTAGTGAAAACCGCAAATCAATCGACCAATTTTTCCGTCTTTTATGTTTATTTGAAATTTTGGACCCTAAACTTTAATGGCGCCTATCTCCTTCGGAAGACGTTTGGGACCCTTAGTTTCATATTTAATATTGTTTATCTTGATGTGTTCTATCACCTCTTAAAGTTTTGCCCAGTAGTTTAGATACATCTGTATAAATGATGATCACATTCCAAATACGCCATTTAAATTTAGAGTATAGATGAGGGTATATTTTGAATTTATTTAGATAGATTTCACACGTTATTTCATCAAAAAGTATGATATAATTAAATTCATGCCGTTTATTTTACTTTTTAGGTACGTCCGTAATTATGTAAATACATAGCACCCATAGTTGCCGTTCAGTCTGTCCGTCCGTTCGCATATAACAACACAAAAACTATTCAATCGAATCGCTTGAAATTTAAAATAAATAATTATTACATAATTTTGTCGAGTCATTTCAAATTTTATGAAAATTGGATGCATAAGATCAATTACAGGGACAATCAAAAGTATTCCGTTACATTACGGTTAATGGTGAAAATGTTTCAAATGCATTTTAATGGTGTTACACTCATTCGAATATAACATAATACATGAACCTATGAAGTATATATATATTAAAATTTACATTCTGTACAATCTATTATACAAAGAATATTTATTATTGCATTTCAGGGCCACACAAAAGTATTCCACTACATAATGCTATAGGGAAAACATTGTTTGGGGCGAGTGTTAATTATATTACACTATTTCACATTTTATGAATATGATATACGTTACTGAGGAGTAATAAAATTTTCTTCCTGTATATTTACAGGAACACAAACAAGATTTCGATCCCTATACTATATCTGAAGTACTGCCTACTATAACAGCAAGATCTGAATATTTTTAAAACTTCGTTATGGTACGAACGCGCCTTATTTGTTACGCTTCACGTGCAATTTTCAACTTGTTTTAAAAACAAAATGATATGCCATTGGTTTGACAAGCTAAATATTAATATGGAGAGTATAGTCTCTATCAGGTGCAATAATATCAGAAGAGGGCGTTGCTCTTAACCGTCCGTTGCTTAGCTAATCTGTTTACTGCATTTCATGGTTCTTCATCTTTTTCTCACTTCACAGCCTTAACCTAAATCACGTTTCCTTGATTCTTCCTTCACGATATTTTTATTTTAATCGTTAAATTAAAACCACGTTTTTTAATCCTTTTTTTTTCTCTCCTTCCAATGATTTGCCAGCTGTTTTTTATTGACGTCATTAGCACCCTTTTTTTTTCCATTCCGAAGGCTCATAACTGAGTAATATGGTGGGTATTTAAAGTCGATGTGAAGGATTTTGAGATTTAAATTCATCTATGCTGAAGCCATTAATTAACATCACAAAAAATCGCCTTATCATTTCGTCATCATTACATAATTTTTTCTTGGCATGATCCTGGAAAAATTGTGCCACATTTAGCCACTTAATCGTCGCGCCCGAGACATTCACGGGCTGCAAGCTCCACGGCTTTTATCCAGAATTGTTTGATTCCCACCAGTTTTATTAAATAGTGAAATTGATTTTATTCTGGTATCATTTTACTTATCATTAAATAAGATGAATATTTCTTTTTCAAAAAAGTGGTGGCAATTATGAATTTGAATTTTTAAATCGTAATTTAATGCGACCATTAAGTGGTTAATCACAAATCTTTCTTTTTCATTGCTTTTAGGCAGTGTATATTTTTATGCGTTTTAGACAAAATATTACGGCAGATAATGAAACGCTACGTTGAATCAATGAATAAATTTGTAACTTTTATAACATTCAAAAGACAAAACTTTCAGAAATATTAACCGCTTCGCGTATGTTATTTCGCGTATATGCGACTTATGGAGTACGTTCAATCCGCAGTTATCAGTGATATTGAATAGTAAATTTTACCTAATTCATTCACAGAAATTTGCAATTGAATTAAACAAAGATATCTACTTGGAATTACTGGTGTTATGTGCCGGACGACCCAGATAGCATAAACATTAGAAGCAGGTTTAATTTTTTTCTGATGTTACCTTACCATGACAAATTTGACTAGACAAATTTTCTGCGAATCTCCCGCAATGCAGATCATCATCTACTTACATGAGTAATTTGTTGTGATACTGATGCAAGACTTCTTTAGGTCACGAAAGTGAAGAAAGCAAAAAAGCCCTCGTTTGAGAGAATAGATAACTTTCAGAACTGCATCCCTTACACAAATTTTATTTGGTTGTCATCGGTTTTTTTTAAGCCCTTCACTTATCAAATACAGAAAATTAAGACGACTTTAGAAGTACAAATGTCATTTTTTTTTGTTGTTGTTGTTAATAGTGGTAAAAATGGCGCATGCACTTTCTGACGATGCGGATGCATCAATAGACCAGAAGGTGTTACACTTATGATGTCACAGTTGTAAACAGATTGTGTGTCATCATAAGGTTACTACTTTGCTTTAAGTTTTCAGTATTTTTGTCAAAACAAAATTAAATTATATACTAGCTTATCTACTGCATGACAAGTTAGCTGCAGTTTCAAAGTTTAGTGAATTCGGCGTTTGCGTTATTTTGCTGAGGTCTTATTACAAATTACTGAAATTTTCCTGCAAATTAAAATTGCTATGTCGGGGAAACACTGGTTTTAACCTTTTTTTTTTTTTTTTTTTTTTTTTTTATGAAATACCTATAATATTCTATTTAAAATCATCCATCATGCCCACTCCATTTATTACATTTAATTTATTTTTAAAAAGTGTATTGTTGTTTACATGGAGGAAGCCTAAAAGTTCATTAACAATCTAAAGTCATTTCACAATTTTATTTTTAACATAACTTCAAAAAATGCGGCGAATTCATTTGTTGCTCCTAGCCAACTTGTATTAGTGTGAAAGAAAATTATTGCATGGACTTTATATTTCTCTTTACAAAATGCCTTTTAGAAACTTATACTTGACATTAAATTTCATAGCATCACGCATGTCCATCCATAGAAATACGAAGATGCCAATCCAACCAGTGCGGCAAAATACAATTAAATTGTTCATTAACCAATCATAGATTTCATATTGATTTGAGTGGGAATTTAATTAATTGTTTCTTAACAACTGAATAATATATAAAAAATAATGTAAATACTTACTTTATAATAGGGTTATATTCGTCATTATTTAATATGGATCATACTTACATGGCTTTGTCCATGTCGCGTCGCATTTAAAAATAATAATAAATGGCATGCCCTTTGTAAAAAAAAAAAAAAAAACATTCATGGACTGCGGTATTAAATCATACCAATTTGTCACTATGACCTTTCAAAAAATTCTTAGTTCTATAAAAGTTCACGTTTACTACAGGGACATAAAGTTTAAGTGAATCCCAGAGCTTGTTAATAATGTATGAATTAAATTTCAATTAAAAATAATTCATTTGCAATTAAAAATATTTTTTAAAAAGAGATACAAAATATAAAGATTAATGTTTATGATCTGTTTATTCTGATTTGGGGACCACAAAATATAAAACCAGCAAGGCCCGATTAATTTCTGAAGCTAAGAGAAGCACAGTATCATTTCAGGGTCCTTTTTCATTTGAGAACAGTTTCCTAAATTTGACATACACAGGACCTCACCAATGCGTTATTCAAATTACTACAAATTATATTATTGGATTTTTTTCGATTTTGATTGTTGGATTGTTCTGCCTGAAGAATTGACAATTGGAGAAAGAGAACTGAGAAATTGTGGTCATACGGTTAAAACTGATCTATTTATATAAAAAAATTATTTGTTATGAAACGTAATTTTATGAAATGCTTTTCAAAATATAGATGTATGTAAAAGTGACTTAATAATTTGAAAATAAATTCTGGAATAAAAATAAAATTCTGGAATAGAATTAATTCTTTGTAAAATTTTGGACTCTCTTTTTTTCTCAATTTCAGGCTCCCTTCAAAATATTTTCGGTTATCAGGGCCTGAGGACCCCATGAATTAATCAGACCATGCATGTGCAACTCTTAAAATGTTCTCTAAATCGACAGCAGGGGTATTATCGTAAAAATAACAGAGGATATACTTTCTAAGCTCAAGGCACATGATATACCGCAGAGTGTATATACAATAGATTTCTTGAGAAAAAGAGGGTATATGGTGTAGAGGTCTGCACGGCCCGGCCCGGCACGTAGGAAAAAGTTTTCGGCCCGGCTGGCCCGTTGTAAAACTCAAAAGTTCGGCCCGAGCCCGGCCCGTTCAAATTTTTATATTTTAGGCCCGGCTCGGCCCGTAAAAAAATCAGGGAAAACAGGCCCGGCCCGTTTTGGCCCGTTACAATTTCTACGATTTCTAAAAAATTCAGATTTTAATCACATAATTAAGATTTTTTTTAAAGAGTACTGCATACATATCTATGGTGTTCCGTTCCGGAAGTGTTTTTGGCTCCACCTGGCGAGCGCTTGTAAAAAATGGACAGTTGAGCTGTTGATCATCAAAGCATCAGCACGTATACTCGGAATTGATAATCACCCATACATCCTTTAAGCTATGGAAATCAATTTGAATTTTATAATTGCATATTAGTTCATCATTTGTCGTTTTGTGTTTTTATATGTGTGTGTATTTGTGCAAGTGACATTAAAAAACTTTAAAAAGACTATCAAGAATACAGTCCATCTATTCGACATTGTGGCCCTCTCGGCCGGAGTGAACCATGGAAAAACTAAATAGATTAAAAGGCACGTCAAAGGCTGCCATAACAAGACTAGAGCAGTTTATATCGGAAACTACTGATATTAAAACGACTAATATAAGTATTTTAGAAGTGAAGTTAAAAAAGACGGAATGTCTACAAAACAAGCTCGAAGAGCTCAGAGAGCAGTATTTCGAAATTCAGGATATCACATCGCAACAAGTCCAAGAAATTGATCAAGATATTAATAGTGCTCTCGAGAGATTAGAACAAGTGGAGGTAAGCTTAAATCTTTTATTAGCTTCATTCGAAAATAAATCTCATACTGTCAATGATTATGTATGTGAAACCAAAACAAAAGTTCGCCTCCCAGAAATACCTTTACCTTCTTTCGGAGGTGCTTATTGTGATTTTGCTAATTTTAAAACGCAATTTACTAACTTAATTGTTAATAATGAACAACTTGATGACAATCAGAAATTATTTTATTTAAAGGCTTCTTTAAAAAACGAAGCTAAGCAATTAGAGTCCCCTGATGACGATTTTAATTCATTGTTTCAAGCTTTAATACATAGATACGAAAACAAGAGATTATTAATCGATTCGCATATTTCTGCAATTTTAAATTATGAAAAAATGCAAAATGAATCTCCGAAAGAGTTGCGTAATTTTATTGATATTATTAATAAAAACATCAGAGCTCTAAAGGTCTTGGAATATACACAAAATAAATTGTCAGAAAGTATATTTATAAATATCATTTTGAAGAAATTAGACACCGAATCTCAAAAACAATTCGAATTGTCATTGGAAACAACAAATGTTCCAAGTTTTGATTATTTAATTTCTTTTTTAGAAAAACGTTGTGTTACTTTAGAAGCCATAACGAATGCATCTGGCGCCAACCAGACTTCGAAATCCAAATTCTCGAAGGCGAATTACGCAATAAATAAATCAAAATCATTTCTCATCAATGACAATAAAAATAGAAATAATTTAAAGACCTGCTTTTGTTGCAAATTTGCGTTTCACCCACTTTATAAATGCAATGTTTTTTTAAACAAAAATGTTCAAGAAAGAAAAAGTATTGTAAATAAGAACAAATTATGTTTGAATTGCTTAAGATTTCACCAAGGAAAATGTAATTCTAAATTCGCTTGCAAATTCTGCTCGCAATTACATAATAGCTTATTATGTGAAGAACATGAGATGTTAAAGGGGGTGGAAATAAATAAAAACAAAAATAATGACATGCTGAGAGATAAACAAATAAGTGATTTCGATTCCGAAAAAAGGGAAGCAGCAATAATCGGTACAAATTTGTTTACAGATAACAGAAAAAATTGTGCATTATTAAATACGGCTATAATTTTAGTAAGTGATGTGTTTGGAAATAAAGTTAGATTGCGTGCGGTGATTGACAGCGGATCGTCGATTAACATTTTAAGTAATAGTGCATGCAAGAGATTAAATTTACGACCAAAACCATTCAAGGGAATGATTTCGGGTATTAATGAAACACATCAAGAAATAAGGAAAATAGTCAATGCAGAAATATCAAATGAACAAGGAACATTTTCCAAAGAAATAGAATTCGCTGTTTTGCCAAAAATTACAAACGACATTCCAGTTTCAAAATTAGATATTTCTAATTTATGTATTCCACAACAAATTAATCTAGCAGATGACAATTTTTATACACCTGGACCAATCGACGCACTGATCGGTAGTCAATTGTTTTTTTTAATTTTAAAGAGTGAACAAATTCGTTTAGCAGATGCTAACTGTATTTTACAAAACACTGAATTTGGATATTTAGTGACAGGGTCGCTCCCACAAAGTAAAATTCAGTCCCATTGTTATCTTTTAACTGAAAATAGTCTAGACAACACTTTACAAAGATTTTTTGAAATAGAATCCTTACCGGGTGATGACAGTAATTCTATTAGAAGCGATGAAGAAAGGTTTTGTGAGGAACACTTTAAAAGCACTTATAAACGAGATCAAACGGGTAGGTTTACCGTACAATTACCCATAAAGGAAAATGCTGAAGCATTGTTGGGATTTTCTAAAGAAATTGCAGCGAAAAGATTAACTAATTTATGGAATAAATTAGATAGAAATAAAATTATGTCTGATCTATATATAGAATTTATGAACGAGTATGAAGCTTTGGGTCATATGACTCAAATTGAATCTGAAAGCGAAAAGGGGGTGTCTTACTATATTCCTCACCATGCGATTTATAAACCAGAAAAATTATCCACCCCCCTGAGAGTGGTATTCAACGCTAGTTCAAATACATCTAGCGGTTATTCACTTAATTCAATATTGTTAAATGGGGGAACGGTTCAGCAAGATTTATTTTCTATTATAACTAGATTTCGTTCGCACAAGTATGCATTCTGCGCAGACATTAAGAAAATGTACAGACAGATAATGATAGAACCGTTGCAGAGAAATTTACAAAGAATTCTTTGGAAGGCCAGTAAGGACGCTCCGATAAAAGTCTTTGAGCTAAACACGATTACCTATGGGACAGTTTCAGCCCCTTTTTTAGCCACGCGAACGTTAAAGGCTCTTGCTGATGAGGAAAAGACAGATTTCCCTAAAGCCTCCGAAGTCATACTTAACGACATGTATGTCGATGATTGTTTATCTGGTGCCAGTTCCTTACAAGCTGCAAAGGAACTACAATCAGAGTTAATTCAGATCTTGAAAAGGGGAGGGATGGACCTTCACAAATGGGTCGCTAACCATCCTGAATTACTACAAGATGCCGCCATATCAGAATACGCATTTGATGAACACTCTCAGCAGATTTCGGTAAAAACTTTGGGAATGCTTTGGAAACCTCAGATGGACCATTTCATTTTTGAGATTAATATAGAGCCTAAAGATGTTTATACCAAGAGAGATGTTTTGGCTCAAATAGCTAAAATATATGATCCCCTTGGCCTAATTGGCCCAATTATAACCAAAGCTAAGATATTTATGCAACATTTATGGGAGTTAAAAATTAATTGGCATGAACAATTGCCTTCTAGCTCACTTCGAGAATGGAAGAATTTTCTTAACAAGCTAAGTGAGATAAATAATCTTACAATTCCACGGTATGTTTTGTCAGACAACATTGCAAGTCTAGATTTACATGCATTCTCAGACGCCTCTGGAAAGGCCTATGGAGCAGCTATCTACTTGAGATCTTTCTCCTCAAGTGGGCAATTCAGATCTAATCTTCTATGCAGCAAGTCCCGGGTAGCCCCACTAAAGCCAATGACAATCCCAAGACTTGAACTGTCTGCAGCTCTACTTTTGACAAGGCTAGTTCAGAAAGTGATTGCCATTCTAAAATTAAATCTTGAAAGAGTATGGTTCTGGACAGATTCTACAATTGTCCTATTTTGGATTAATACATCACCCCAAAAGCTGAAAACCTTCGTCGCAAACAGGGTTTCCGCGATCCAATCTCTTTCCGAAACTCATCAGTGGAACCATGTTGCCTCAAAATCTAATCCGGCAGACATCATCTCCAGAGGTGCAACAGCAAAGGATCTCATTGACAATGATTTGTGGTGGTTTGGACCAACATTTCTTCAAAGAGAAATTACAGTTCCCAGCCAACTTCCCACTCCCACTGCCTTTGAATGTGAACAAGAAATGAAAGCAGACTTTTCCCTATCCTTACTAACTGTGGAAAAAGATCCGAACATTTTAAATGATTTATTCAAATTGAACAATTTTTTAAAACTAATTAAAATATGCAGTTTTATTTTCAGGTTCATCAACAATTGTAAGAGAAAGGAGAAAACCAAAGGCTTCCTAACATCGGAAGAACTGAAGTGCAGTACTTTTTTTTTAATAAGGAAAGCCCAGGAAAGTAAGTTCTCTCCTGAATTGTCAGCATTAAGAAAGGGGCAACCTGTTCCTTCCTGCAGTAAGTTAAAAAGTTTGGACCCATTTATTGATGAAAGTGGAGTCCTTCGCGTTGGTGGTAGATTAATCAATTCTCACTTGCCCTTTGATGCAAAGCACCAAGTAATTTTACCCAGTGATCACAAGATCACTAAATTAATTTTTGAGTACTTTCATAAAAAGTACTTCCATATAGGTGCTCAGGGACTAGTTCATCAAGTACGCATGAAATATTGGCCCATAAAGGCTAAAAGCATTGCCCGGAAAACAGTACACAATTGTGTCACATGTTTCAGGCACAATCCTAAGACGTTAGATCAATTGATGGGAGACCTCCCTTCGCGACGCGTAACACCTAATTGCACATTTTTCAATTCAGGCGTAGATTTTTGCGGTCCCTTTCAAATCAAATACAAAAATCAGAGGAAAGGTAATTATTCCAAAAGTTATGTGGCTATATTTATATGTATGGCTACCAAAGCCGTTCATTTAGAAATAGTAAGCGATTTGTCCGCTGCTGCATTCATTGCTGCGCTTAAAAGATTTTGTGCCAGGCGAGGCAAAGTAAATACTCTAACTTCGGATAATGCCACTAATTTTAAAGGTGCGTCAACTGAATTAAATAATTTTAAAAAATTATTGGAAAAACCTAACGAGGAATTATCAAATTTCTTTGCCGAAGAATTCATAACCTGGAAATTTATCCCTCCTCGATCCCCTAATTTTGGTGGTCTTTGGGAAGCTGGTGTTAAGTCCTTCAAACATCACTTGCTCAGAGCAGTAGGTAATAATAAAATCACTTTAGAGGACTTTGAAACTCTAGTGGTCCAAATCGAAGGGATCTTAAACTCTCGGCCTTTATTTCCTCTTTCTGATGACATAAATGAGTTTGAGGTACTTACACCAGGCCATTTTTTAATTGGCAGGCCTATCAGCAGTATTCCAGAGCCTAATGTTATGAATATTTCTGATAATAGATTAACCCATTGGCAGTTAATTTCCAAATATGTTCAATGCATTTGGAAACGTTGGTCAGTTGACTACCTAAATCACTTGCAGCAGCGAGGTAAATGGCAATTTAAAAAGGAAAACATTAAGCTAGGCTCCCTAGTATTACTAAAGGAGGAAAATCTACCACCATGTAAATGGGCTCTTGCCCGGATTATTGAAATAATTCCAGGCAAGGACCACAAGGTTCGAGCAGTGAAGGTAAAAACTGCTACTGGTATTTTTTCACGAGGCATTTCTAAAATATGCCTATTGCCCACTAGCGACTGAATTGATGTATCTTTGGATTATTATTATTTATTATTATTATTATGATTATTATTATAATTTTTGGATTAATATTATTATTATTATTATTATTTAAAGCAATTATACTCATTGTTTATGTATTAAGTGTTTGTATTTAATGTCATTTTTATTCTTAATTAATTATTGTATTATGTTTATTGATTGATGAAATATTGCATATTTCATCCCCGGGCGGCATGTTCCGTTCCGGAAGTGTTTTTGGCTCCACCTGGCGAGCGCTTGTAAAAAATGGACAGTTGAGCTGTTGATCATCAAAGCATCAGCACGTATACTCGGAATTGATAATCACCCATACATCCTTTAAGCTATGGAAATCAATTTGAATTTTATAATTGCATATTAGTTCATCATTTGTCGTTTTGTGTTTTTATATGTGTGTGTATTTGTGCAAGTGACATTAAAAAACTTTAAAAAGACTATCAAGAATACAGTCCATCTATTCGACATATGGAATGATTTTACAATATATTTTACAGGAAATACACATTAGTAACATTAATGATTACAAAGATTCTTAGGCTTTCAACATTCAAATAAATGTTGTGTCGGTCCCCTAGTTAAGATGGGTAGACACGAACACGTGGTAGAATAAAATATATTCTACCGAACTTCAACATAAATATAACCTAAAATTTAATAAAACTCCAATCATCATATCAAAAATGGGATCGTATAGTGAAAATTAAAAATATCATTTGCATATTCAAAATCATTCTGAAAGAAAAATAAGCTGCTTTGGGAAAAGATAAGTAACGACTTAAAACTTGTATTAAATTTAACTTACATTTATTTAAATTTTATATAAGAAATATATATTATCATTAACACAGTACAAAATTAAATTCAATAAATAATGCATGATAGAAAAAAAATAACGTTATCATACGTCCCCGGGGAAGAATGAAATAACAAGGTACCTTTTTACATTATTAAAATAGTTGACAACTGCCTGCAAACTCTACAAATATGATTACTCTTCGATCAGGATCCTAATGGAGAGACATCTTCATAACATCGGGTTCTGGCCGGCTCCTTCCTTGCTGCGCATCAGGCATATCTTCCGATGATACTCCCGCTCGCAGATTCTCCTACCGAACGACGATCGCTCGCTCACATCTGCCACACCGCAACCTCAGACTTCCGAAGCTGCCCGACCTCCAGTCACTAGCCGTCGAATTCCTCCAAAAGCTTTCTCGATCTTCCTCCGTTCCGCTTTTTATCTCCGTGCCGCATCACTTCGTTTCCATCGCGTAGTAAAAATAATCCGCTTGATGTCTCACATGTATGTTAGATATTTGGGTTGTTCAACAAAATTTCTCATTATTTTTAAACAAAAGAACGGCATTGCCGTTTACAATTTTTCTTTGTTATAAAAAATTTTCCATGAAAGGAAAACCATGTTGTCCTTCAAAATATCGGACACCTGCCGTGTATGAATACATTATTCGATGTCCGGACCACGTGCGTCTCGAAATATTGAAATATGAAATATAAAAACTTCCAAAACAAACATTTTTTTTTCTTTAATTATTATTTCAAATTAGAATCTCACCTATATTTTAAATATCTTTCGAGAAAATATCGATGTATCGGCCGGCGCCTTGCCGACACAGCAAAACCCTCTCAAAAATATTAAAATATTATTAAACATTAAGTATATTTACCAGATATTATATGGAGTAATTTGTAAATTATTTGCTAAAAAGAGATATATCCTATTAGCAAGCAAAACTAGATTATTTAAATAAAATAACCTATTATTATTATTTTAAATTATTTTACATTATTTTAGACCCAAAATAATCAACATAACACATTACATTTCCGTCCCCTCAAAAAAAATTTTATTGCCCAAAGAAAATTTTTTTGGAACCAAAGCAAAAGCACGTCTATTACAAAAGGAAACTATAATTGCAAATAAAAACCCGAGAAACTAAATTTAATGAAATTCAAGTAACACTAGTCTATAGTACCCATTATCTCCAACAATTGACCCAACTAGGATTCAGATACAATGTACACAATATGAAATATACAGTTGATTATAAGGTAAATTTGTTCCTGATTAACCAAATATTACACAAAAAAAACATGACACAAATACACAAATATAAAATATATATATATACATGATATTATACAATACATCATTATTACAACTATACAATATGTATTTAATACAGGTAAGAGAACTATTGTCTCACAACAAAACCATGAGTGTCTCTGGGACGTAACTGATAATCACTAACAATTTCAGTACTCCTATACTGCCTCGACTTTTGCCCAGACCCCACATGCGACAGAGAGGGAACGTCTGTATTTATTTGATCATTATTAGCATTAATATCAATATCTAGTAAATGATTATTATTGTCCCTAACAACAATGTTTTGTTCATTATCATTGCTACTATCAATATTTAATATGCGATTGTTGTTTAACATGTGATTACTGTCCCTAGAATCATTGTTATTGTCACAAATATTACCGTTATATATGACATCAAATACCGGGAGTTGGTCATCAATGTCAACAAATTGAAAATCCCTAACATCCCTGTTATCTATGTGTTGATTTGTGTCCTGTACATCATCGTCCTTAATTTCTTCCTCAAAAAGTGCAGGAAATATAATTCTCTCTGTGATTCGGGATAATCTATCAACATGTACTAATTGTTCATCTTTGGGGTTTTGTATGTGTACAATTTTAAAGTTCACTGTATTAGTTTGTTGAATGATACGATAAGGCCCTTTGTTGAATTGTGAAAGTTTTTTGCTTGCCCCTGGCTTAACTACTGGTGTGTATAAAAGTACTAAGTCCCCCACCCGTAAATTTTTATCAGTGGCAAATTTTAATCTGTACTCCTCCTGCTTTTCTGCGGCTTTTGTTAAATTTTGTTTAACCATATGAAAAACTTTGCCTAGCCTTAATTGTAAATCTTCGCTAAGCTCACGGGTATCTGCATAAGATCTCTGAATGGGTTTAGCTATGAGATCAACAGGTAAAAGCAGATCCCTACCATATACTAAATGTGCCGGAGTATCACCTATAGCCGCGTGATAAGCTGTTCTGTAAGCCAATAGTGCAAAATGTAAAAGTTTGTCCCAATCTTCATTTGAAGAATCTACTAAATGTTTTAGCATATTAACTATAGTACCATTTGCTCGTTCCACAACCCCGTTAGCGCTAGGATGATAACTAGTCGTAGTATGCTTTTTTATGCGAAGCTTCTCATATACTTTTAGTATTGCTTCAGATAGGAAAGATTTTCCTTTGTCTGTAGTGAGGTGTTCCGGAATGCCGTGAGTAGAAATGAATGTTTCTAATACTGATATTATGGTTTCGGATTTTAAGTCAGGTACCGGATACGCCTCAGCCCATCTTGTAAAATAGTCTGTCATGACAATAATGTGTTTGTTTCCCTCCATAGTAGTACTTAGTGGACCCACTGCATCGACCGCAATCTTTTCAAACGGACGTAAAGTAATTTCTACTCTCTGTAATGGAGCTTTCTGTTTAGATTTATATCCCTTTCTAATGGCACATTGTACACAAGATTTGACATGATTAAGTGTATGTTTATATTGTCCCCACCAAAATAATTCTTCTTTGTCTTAATTGGAGTTCTTTTAAAACCAGGGTGTGCTGACGTGACTGAATCGTGTGCTAAATTTAGTACTTGAGAAATTAAAGTTTTAGGTATAACTAATTTAGTGTGATTGTCGTTATACGAATCTCGTTTGTTAACGCAATATAGTAAATTATCCTTTAAAAAGAAAGTTAAATCATGTAATTGTATTTCATTTTGATTTTTCAACTGGTCAATTATGTCTTTGCATTTAGCATCTTGATTTTGTGAAGACCTAACAAATTCTGGTGAAAAATTTGGATTAACCTTTACTTCCTGTATTACATTTACATTCCTAGATAGTACATCAGCTGGAATATTGCATTTCCCTGGAGTATGGCAGTATTTTATGTTATAGTTTTGCAGTGCAAGAGCCCAACGGGAAACCCGACTACTGTCCTGGATTCTCAACACCTGTGAAATTGCTTGCTGATCACAATATAATGTGAATTCTCTCCCGTAAAGGTAGTGTCTAAAATTACTAATTCCCCATACTACTCCAAGGAGTTCCCTTTCAAAAGTACTATATCTTGTTTCAGCATCTTTTAGGGTTCTGCTCGCATAAGCGACTGGATGTAAATCACCTGACTCATCTTTTTGGCTAAGAACTGCACCTAACGCGAAGCCAGATGCATCGGTATGTAAAAAGAAAGGCTGCTCAACATTTGGTAATAATAAAACCGGGTAAGTAGTCAAATATTGTTTTAATTTATTAAATGCAGAATTTGCTTCCTGACTCCATATGAAAGGAGTTTTCAATTTAGTTAACTCTGTTAAAGGTTTTGCGATATCAGCAAAATGATCAATAAATTTCCTATAAAAATTACATATTCCTAGAAAACTACGAACTGCCTTTTTATTTTTTGGAATGGGAAAATTTTCTACAGCTTTTATATTTCTTTCATCTGGAGAGACAACACCGTTTTTAATTTGGAATCCCAGGTAAGTGATAGAATTTTTTGCTATTTGACATTTTTCAGGATTGATTTTTAAATTATGAGAATTTAGTCTCCTAAAAACCATATCTAATTTATCGATGTGCTCTTCAAAAGTTGCCGAACCAATAATTATGTCATCAATGTACGTATTCGTATCTAAACCTAGTAAAATCGTAGCAACTAGCCGTTGAAAAGAGGCAGCGGCATTGACAAGACCTTGAGGTAAACGTTTCCATTCAAATAAACCGAATTCCGTACAAAACGCAGTCTTGTGTCTGTCCTCGGGATGCAAGTTCATTTGCCAGTATCCCGAGCATAAATCTAAAGATGTATAGTAATGAGCACCATTTAATTTATCTAATAAATCAGAAATATGCGGGAGAGGAAATGGTAAGGGCTTAGTCTTTAAATTTAATTTCCTATAATCACATACTAGACGGTAAGTTCCATTTTTCTTTTTTACTAAAATTACAGGGGATGCGTAAGGAGAATCAGAAGGAGTAATAATGTCTGCTTCGATTAGGTCATCAATTTGTTGTTTTAATTCTTTTCTTAAGGCATACGGAGTCCTATACGGTTTGGAACGAACAGGAATATCATCAGTGAGATAAATTCTATGGCTAGTTGTGTTACAACCCGTTAAATCCTTGACAGACTGTGCAAAAATGGCTTTATTTTTATTGATTATCTTCATAACCGCCTGCTTCTGGGAATCATTTAAATGATTTAAATCAAATTTTCCTCCACAAGGGTTAAATTCTGTAATCTCATTCTCTACTTCTAAATTATTTACCGTAGTATTCTGAACATTAACTTCCTCAACAAATTCGATTTTGGCTATCTGACAATTTTTGTTGATATGAATTTTCCTTTCAGTGACATTAGCTATTTTAATCCATATATCTTTATTGCCCTCATAGTTATATATTCCATTCGCTACTAACCAAGAATTGTTTAGAGATTTAGTCGAAGGTTGAACAAAAATTAACTTATGCGTTTGCGGAAGACCATTAATTTTAATTTTAACGAATTGCTCAGATCTAGGTTCAATGACATTCTTTGTTACAGTACTTCCCACACCTTCGAATTTATGTAAATTTATTGAATTAACTTCTATGTTTTTGATATTGTTCCATAAAATTGTGTGATTTAAATATTTTAAGGTTTCATTTCTATAATCCATAATGATATTATAAGATTTTAAAAATTCAGATCCTAGAATTGCATTATAGTTAGCCTTTAAGGTATAACTGATAATAAAATTTACTTCAAATTTAACTTCTCCATCATTTAAACACAGTTTAATTTTTTTGTCTAAATTCATTACATCATTATTAACCCCGACTACTTGTATTGCACAAGGCTCACTCTTTTCAACCCAATTTGGTAAATATTGGTCTAAAAATTCATTCGAAATTAAATTTATTGCAGCTCCAGAATCTACGAGACAATCTATTTTCTTTTTATTTACATTTAATGAAATGATTGATAATTGTCCCACCTTTGCATTAATAGTATCTATACGTACCGTTTTAGGGGTAGTATTCAAAGACAGCGGTACATTTCTGTTTTGCCCCTCTACTGGTTTAAAGAATTTTCATTGGTATTTTGTGTCAACACTGTGGTACAATTTCTTTTTAAATGACCTTGTTGATTACATCTATAACAAGTGATTGTTCTCCTTGGTCGATTGTGTCTTTGTATGTAACTTTGTGTGAAACCAGTGTTAGTGTTTTGAGAATTGTGTCCCTGTGACTGTGCGATTTGTAATAACGCTTGTACTTGGTTACTTAATTCAGCGATTCTCCTATCATTCTCACTAACCACAGTTTGAATTAACCCTTTTATTTCTTGTAATTCATTTGGTTTATTACTAGTGACCTGCGCAACATTTATCGACATTTGTGCGTCATCATATTCTAAACATTTCTCATGGCACATAGCCAAATCCCAAATTTGTTGATATGTGGTTGGAGAATGAGGCATAATGAATTTTCTAACTTCTGGTTGTAAACCTTGGAGACATTTTTGAACTAAGAGTTTTTCTCTGATAGTTTCTTGGTCAGCGAAGCATTTGTACGACAACCCCAAAACTCTGGATAAAAATGCTCTATTGGTTTCTCTTGGGAATTGTCTAGCCATAGTGAATTCGTGTAAATGGCATGCTCATCTACGGTTTTACTAAACCTGTTAGTTAACGCTTCCCTCAAAATTAAGAAACTTTGTGTTTTTTTCAAATGGGGTTGTGATTTTAGAAATTTTTGCGCTTCCCCTATGCAATTTAACTTGATGGCAAAAACACATTGCGCTTCTTGCCATCCTGCGAAGTCTTTAATTTCTAAAATTTTGTCAATAAAGTCCCCCACAGTAATGTCAGGGTTTTCCCCCGAAAAATTTGGAATATTCCCTATGAATTGGTTAAAATTAAAAGTGAGGTTAGGTACCAGAGACACCTGATTATTTACACTTCTAATTGTCTCTGATTCCTTTATTGGGGTCAACATTGGTGGAGATGGTGACTGACTATACTCATTTCCCGTATTAGTCCCTATACTACTCATATTAGACTCCTTATGAGTCTCATTCTGCCCGGACCCATTCTCTTCCACCTCATGCTCAAAACTGTCAGAATCTAAAGCCATTTTCTAACCTCAAAATAATAATTTTACCCACAAAATACAATAAAATATCAAATAAATTGCAATTTAAAAATTCATGTAGCATACAAAAATAATGAAAAAATAAAAATCGTAACCTTATTAAAATTTCTCTTATTCAAAATTTCATCATTTTTTTTTTTTTTTCAGTCAAATTACTCCAGTTAAACACCATATTTTAATAACCACAGCAGCCGAAAGTGAAAAAGAAAAAAAAAATCTACCAGGTGACGGCGCCGAAAATGGCTAAATCCGCGGTACCATGAAAAAAAAAAATAAAAAAAATAAAAAAATTAAATCGCGACGCCAAAATGGCAAAGGTCACGAGGCACCAAAATGTGTTGTGTCGGTCCCCTAGTTAAGATGGGTAGACACGAACACGTGGTAGAATAAAATATATTCTACCGAACTTCAACATAAATATAACCTAAAATTAAATAAAACTCCAATCATCATATCAAAAATGGGATCGTATAGTGAAAATTAAAAATATCATTTGCATATTCAAAATCATTCTGAAAGAAAAATAAGCTGCTGTGGGAAAAGATAAGTAACGACTTAAAACTTGTATTAAATTTAACTTACATTTATTTAAATTTTATATAAGAAATATATATTATCATTAACACAGTACAAAATTAAATTCAATAAATAATGCATGATAGAAAAAAAATAACGTTATCATACGTCCCCGGGGAAGAATGAAATAACAAGGTACCTTTTTACATTATTAAAATAGTTGACAACTGCCTGCAAACTCTACAAATATGATTACTCTTCGATCAGGATCCTAATGGAGAGACATCTTCATAACATCGGGTTCTGGCCGGCTCCTTCCTTGCTGCGCATCAGGCATATCTTCCGATGATACTCCCGCTCGCAGATTCTCCTACCGAACGACGATCGCTCGCTCACATCTGCCACACCGCAACCTCAGACTTCCGAAGCTGCCCGACCTCCAGTCACTAGCCGTCGAATTCCTCCAAAAGCTTTCTCGATCTTCCTCCGTTCCGCTTTTTATCTCCGTGCCGCATCACTTCGTTTCCATCGCGTAGTAAAAATAATCCGCTTGATGTCTCACATGTATGTTAGATATTTGGGTTGTTCAACAAAATTTCTCATTATTTTTAAACAAAAGAATAGCATTGCCGTTTACAATTTTTCTTTGTTATAAAAAATTTTCCATGAAAGGAAAACCATGTTGTCCTTCAAAATATCGGACACCTGCCGTGTATGAATACATTATTCGATGTCCGGACCACGTGCGTCTCGAAATATTGAAATATGAAATATAAAAACTTCCAAAACAAACATTTTTTTTTCTTTAATTATTATTTCAAATTAGAATCTCACCTATATTTTAAATATCTTTCGAGAAAATATCGATGTATCGGCCGGCGCCTTGCCGACACAGCAAAACCCTCTCAAAAATATTAAAATATTATTAAACATTAAGTATATTCACCAGATATTATATGGAGTAATTTGTAAATTATTTGCTAAAAAGAGATATATCCTATTAGCAAGCAAAACTAGATTATTTAAATAAAATAACCTATTATTATTATTTTAAATTATTTTACATTATTTTAGACCCAAAATAATCGACATAACACATTGATTCATTAAAAAATTAATATGGCTTAGAATAAAAGAAAAAGAAAGAAATTTAAAAACATCGTAACTTTTGAAGCTGTTTAATAAAGGAAGATTAATAAAAATATTTCTATATCATTTTATTAAAGATTTTAAATCCAAATTCATACGTTAATTCAAAGAAGCTCCTTTCTGATACATTTCTAAATTCATTTTTTTCTCAGAAATGCATAAGATTAGCAGGTGTCTTTATTCAGAAACTACATAATCGAATGGCGTAATCAATTTTTTGATACAAGCAATTTAAGAACACTGCAAGCAAATAAAATATTGTCATAGTTAGCGTTTTGAATAGAATTTCCGGAAGCGATAGCATGGGAAGGGAGAAAAACCTGCAACCATTTGAGAAACTATTGTATCTCAACAAGGTTATATAAGTATTTTATTTACCAAAAATGAAAAACGCTATTCGATTCTAAATCCCTTTAATAGTCAGGCTTGTCACTTTTATATTTTTACAATTAAAAATTAATGTAAAAATGTGTCAAACTTTTGCGTTATTGAAAAATTAATTTAAAAACCATCAAGAAGTATATATCCAAAGATTAAGCTAACATAAGTTCTTTATCGCTGTTCATAATTTTACAAATTATGTTGTCTGCCCTACAGATCTTGAGAACAATTAAGTCTTCTTTCGGTCCGTCAAGTCTATATGTAGAAAAATAATGACTTGATCTCCAATTTTGATCTTGGCCCTGCACGAGTCAGTTTAAAAAATATTAAAACGGGTTACACACAAGGTAACTGTCCGATGCCGATCTCTACACTGCACAAGTTACATTTTTATATTGATGCTGTCAAACTAGTATGGCTCGTGACGCACATTTATATTTATTCTCGTTAAAACCATTTTCGTTGAAAATAGGTTTATATTTTATCGTTTATGTTTAAATCTTGAAAACGGGCCGGCAGGCCCGAAAATTTTTATATCGGCCCGACCCGGCCCGTTAGAAAATTCAAAACGATTGCGCCGGGCCGGGTACGGGCCACGGGCCAAGCCCGGGCCCTTGCAGACCTCTAATATGGTGGTCCTTTAAAAAATCCAGAAAGTGTACGGCTTATACCGCCGTATTCCTATCAGTACAACCATGGTCGACAGTAGATGTAATTAAATATAACTCGGCAAATATGAAATGCAGCATTTCTTCATCTTGATGTTGTTTTGTGAGGTGTTCTTTTAATCGAACATAAAAATTTATCGCGAAAGCGTTCGTTAACCAATTACCCACTGTAGAATTATAAAATTTGTCCATGCAAAATTAAATTATTCTTGTGCCCTTCTTCAGAGGATAACAATGACGTAAAATCACATGTTCCATAAAAGAGTGCTCTGGAATTCAAGAATTTTAAATGCCGAAAATTCCACAAAAACCTGAAACTTGCGTGCACAATCAACATCCTTGATTTTATCAAAATAAACTGCTCCATTCCCGTTAAACAAAGAACATGACAATCCGCTCGAGAGGTGTAACATAGTATAACCTCAAACATAATATCCAAGGGTGTTTTCAAGGTATCCGCGATTTCTTTCCAACAATCAACACTTTTATTAAAGTGTTTATTATCGTTATTGCTACATAACGTATATTACAGTGGTTATTTCATAGGCGAAAACCCTCGGTTCTTTGACCTCCAAAAGTAAACAGACGTGTTTCTGGCGGATCGCGTAATGATCCGATTACTTCCGCGTTCGAGCACAAGAAATTCATTTTCATCTTGTGCTTACTCATTTGTTTTGATGTTTTCATTTGTGAAACGCTTCTTGGAATGCAAGGTAACTTGGCGTAGTATTTCGGAAGGCGAGCAAGAGTACTTTCCGTAACGAGGCCTTTTTAAAAATATTACTTTCTTCTATCTTTACAAGGAGAAAGTACTGGATTCGTGAAAATTTTCGAAATCCGCTTTTCGACGGATGTACATGTTTTAGGGATCAGAGAACCCGAAAAGCATGTTTTCACAAAATGTCTGTCACTCTGTCTGTCTGTGAGTGACAAAAATTTTGTGGCGCTCTACCTTAAGAACTAATGCACGGAATTTCACAAAATTTTAGATTCTGTGAAACCTTGATATAAACTAGATTTGATTAGTTTTTCGTGTGTATCGCTCAATAGGTGGCACTGCTGTGCTGCGCTATTTACAATTTCCACAATAACCATATCTCAAGAATTAGGTCATGGATTTTCATAAAAGTTTATGTTTATTTAGTACTTGATATAACATAGTGCTGATTACGTTTTGTTCCAAATCGCTCAAAAGGTGACAGTGAACCACTGCAGTGGTGCATTATTCGTGCATTATCGCAGTAGCTCTATCTCAGGAACTAATGCACGAATTTTCATTAAACTTCAGATTCTGTTAGTCCTTTACAGGTCTGCACGGGCCGAAATTTCCAGACCCGAGCCCGGCCCGTCATCAAAGTTAAAATTTCGGCTCGAGCCCGGGCTGGGCCGTAGAGAAAATTTAACGGCCCGATATAATAACTAAAAACAAGGCACGAGATCGGCTGGCTCGGAAAAAAAATTAAATTTTCGGCCCGAGTGAATTTTTATAAAACATGGATCTTTACCCTTACGGAAGAATTCTGACCAAATAAACTTATCTTAGTTCTTTTTTATGTTTACAGTCTCCATTTATGAAGAAGTGCCGTAGGCTGCGATATTTATGCTTTTAATGAACCTTTGGTTGTTGTTTGTAAATGTTTCAGTTATCCTTACTATTATTAATCCATATTCCATGTAATGGAGATATAAAAATCTAAAAAATGGTATATGGTAAAATTAAAATCTTCTAAGACGGAATGGCATTGGAAAGAAAAAATACGTTCCCTTTTTAGCAGGTGTAAATGTATAAAATATTTTATTCCCCGCATATTACTATATTCATTTTGCATGGATGAACAGTTTAAAAGAAGTTTAAAAGAAATTTCAACCAGGTCAATTCTGGTCAGAAAACCAGAAAACCATGCTTTTACAAAATGTCCGTCTGTGAATCTGTCTGCCTGTATGGGACAAAACTTTTATGGGCACTCTATCTCAAGAACTAATGCACGGAATTTCACAAAACTTTAGATTCTGTGATACCTTGAAATAAACTAGATCTAATTAGTTTTTGGTGTGTATCGCCCAACAGATTGTGCTGCTATGCTGCATTGCTTATAGTTTCCACAAATGCCATATCTCAAGAACTAGTGTACTGTTTCTCGACTCCGATTCCAAATCCGGGCTGGTTAATATACTAGTGTGGCTTGTTAGTTAAAATATAATCAAAATTTGTAAATTTTTTTCGTTATGCCGCGAAATTTAGCGAGTTCTCCCAAGTTTGTACAGCTTTTTTTTTACTGCTTAAATACAGTTATTTCTGGGTTTGGAAGAACTGCGCCAACTATCGCCAAGTATTGCACTGATAGATCTATAATAGCTACCGTATATACTCACGTATAAGTCGTTAAATTTTAGACAAAAAAATAACTTCAAAGTAAGGGGTCTACTTTGGGGCAAGACCTAAAAAAAAAAAAAAATCTATAAATAAAATATCAGAAAATAATTTCTAACGAATCGGTGCTGCAGCACCCCATTGCGTTTGTAGAGTACAAAATCCTAAATCCGGAGCCCTTCCAACCTCGACGATTCTGAATTTAGGATCATTTTAGATTTAGTTTATTTTTCAAAAAAAAAAAATAATAATAATAATAATCTACACTACCCTGTTGCAAAGAACACACACACACACACAAAAAAAAAAAAAAAAAAAAAAAAAAAAAAGTGCGGGATTTATGTCATTTTGGAACAATTCAGAACAGTCGTTCTTTTCCGAAACGAATCTAAGGAATCGTTCCTTTACAGAGTCGTTTCATTTCGGACGAGTTCAAGGAATCGAACTTTTCCGGAGTCGTTTCATTTCAGATAGAGTCCGAGGAATCGTTTCTTTTCGGAGTTGGTACCCTACCCTGTTGCAAAGAACAAAAAAAAGTACGTGATTTATGTCATTTCGGAACGATTCAGAACAGTCGGATTTTTTGGAAACGATTCCGAGGAATTGTTCCTTTACAGAGTCGTTTCATTTCGGAACGAGTTCAAAAAATCGAACTTTTCCGGAGTCGTTTCATTTCAAATAGAGTCCGAGGAATCGTTCCTTTTCGGAGTTGGTGCATTTCGGACCAATTCCGAGGATTCGATTCTTTTGGGAACCAATGACCTAAGATACGTATACATTTCATGTCCAAAATTTTAAATTTATCACCGTTTTTTTTTTTTTTTTTTTTTTTTTTTTGTAATTTTTGGAAAAGTTCAGAAAAAATATCATGCTTGTCTGAAAAAAACATGCGCGTAAACGCCGCATCGCTTGAAATTTTATCTTAAAACACGTAAACGCCGCGGTGTTTCTTCCGAAAATTAAGGTACTGATAAACTTAATTTTTTAGCCGAATTACTGTAGGTATTATGCATCACGAAAAAATTTGATAAATTTGTGTTAAAAATTATGACCAGACTTCTAATTTCGAACCCTGAACGAAATATATGTTCGTAAATAGTGTACAGCCCGCGGACTATACACCGATGCATCTCCGCGGGTTATACACGAACTTTTTTTACTGCACTGCTCGATTTAGGAGTGCGGGCTATACACCGAGTGCGGGCTACACACCCGAAAATACGGTAAAGAAATAATTAAACAAAGCTAAAATTTCACTATTTTGGCCTTGATTCTCTTTTTAGGACTTTAAAAAATAAGTAAAATAAAATAAAATAAAAGACATTTATTTTCTCTATTTTAATTTTACAATTTTAGACCCGCAAACCTAAACTACTCGTTGGGGGGGGGGGGGGGGGCACCGGAATACTTTCCCATCATGAATATGCATACTATAAAATACGGAAATAAAACGCGTGTTAACTATTTATAGAATGCATCGCAATTTCAAAATAAAATTTAAACGCATATTTAAAAAATAGTTTTAATATACATGGGGCATGTTCAGCGCAACTTACCAAAGTAACCAATGTTACCGACCGATTGTAGGAAAGTACGAAAGCGAATTGTGGCACCAATGAAAACAATCCTGTTGAATTGTGGCTGACGTTACACTTCGCCTTGATTTTCATTTCCTACTTGTCTACAATCGGTATGTAACCGGTAAGTGACCGGTAAGTTGTGCTGAACACGCCCATGGTAATGCTCTATTAATGAATTGCTGATGAGCCAATTTCTGAAAATTATAAAAACGCCAAAATGCTCAAGTAGTACCGAATTGGTAAAAGAAACATCATAATAACTCCAAAAATAATAATCATATTAACTAACAGTTTACTGTGTCGGATTAAGCGTCTCATTTCCAATTAAAATATATCTTTGAATTCAAACTTGAATGAATACAGGGTCATGAAAAATCGGAGAGTGTGGAAAATAGGATTACAAATATCTTGGCAACTAATTATCCGGTCAACTTCGTTCTTTATGAAAAATTTGCGTTATTTTATTGTCTTTTACTTCTACTCCTTAAAATAAAAAAATTTGAAAACTTTAAAGGTATACTTTCGAATCCGAAGGTATACCTTTCATCAGAATGAATATTTCAAGAATACGAAAAAAATCATTCCGGATAGTCGAGGTTACTGGTATTAATAAGCTTGTTCGGGAGATAGAGTGTTTTCAGATACACAGACAGACGGACGGTAAATTTTTTTTTCTAAAAATATGTTTTTCGGAATCTCCAGTGTCTGAAACGTGTAAATCCGTCAATATTTTTTTTTCGATTTTCAAAACGACCGCAAGACTTAGCCTATAATACGCATGATGGGTAAGTAAAAAAGAATTACAATTTCATATTATTTTGAGACCTGTGTACAAAAATAAATAAAAAAGGGTATTTCAGATTTTTTACTTTTGGATATATAGACCAGATTATTTTGAGGAGGAAAAAGAGAATAGGGCACAGGGCCGTAGCTACGGCGGCTCAGCCCTCCTCCTAAAACATTAGAATCCTCAGGATGGGTATGAATTGTCATTTAACATTTTCATAGTGCTAGCGACTTTTAAAGTAATAACATGCATAAATTAGAAGAAAGTTTTGGGATTATAACATCCGACTAGTTAATTTAAATATTCCAGTGTCAGCTATTGTAATATTGTATGAAGAAATAAAATTTTCTTTCCAAATCTTTCAGCTAAAAATTAGGACTAATATAATCAAATAAAGGTTTATATGCGCACTATAAGTAATGTATACGCGACGCTCGTCGCAGAGAAGTTAATGAATTTTTAATTTTTTCAAAAAATTCACAAGTCTGCAAATTAAAAAATATGCAGTAGACTTCTTCAAATCCGCAACTCTAAAATCTGCAACTCTCTAAAATCCGCACATAATTTACGGGTGTAAACAATGAAACATTCAGTTTAGATATAGGAACAAAATGGGACTTTTTTAGTTTAATATCTATTCTATATATTTTTTTATTTGTAATTTTTATTAGTATCACTGAATTCATGTTTTTTTTTTTTCATGAAGGAAAAGTAATTTTCTGAAAAAATCCAAGATTTACTGATATTAATCACAATCTTCTTGCCAAATACGAATATTTATTTATTAATCAAGATTTTTTGGTTATTATGTCTGGCTTACACAGAAATAAAACTTCCTTATTTTATGATTTTGATGTGAATTAATAATGCACCTTTATTAGGAAAGTTTCATTGAATAGTTTAGGACAAATACATTTCGTCTTTATAATGAATATTTAATCACGCATTATTGATTATTAACTTGACCTTTGCTTTTAATATTTTAATCAATTGAAAAAATATCTAAATTTTTATTATTTTAGTTTATTACTTATTTTAAAATTTTATTACATTGTAAGTATTCATTAAATTCAAATGCATTATTAATTACATTCAAATTACTGCTTAAAAAATATAAACAAAGAAATGACCAGAAATCCGCAAAATTCTAAAATCTGCACAGCCTCTGGTCCCAAGCTGTACTGTTATATTATGTGAAGTTTCACTGACGACGGGGGAATGTTGACCCCCATGACTTTTCCTTGCATCCGCTGTTGCTTTATACAATATCATGCTTAGAAAATCACGATGCTAGAATGATAAGACATGTCTGGCTTTCAACCTTGATTTATCTGATAGATTTCCTCCGCTGAAACGCGAAAGAAAACCATTATATCAATGAAAGACAACTGTTCTCTTCAAATTTTCCTTATGTAAAGCGAAGCATCAATTTATTCAAGATCGCATCAAGCAAAAACAATATTTTTCTTCATTATAATTAGCAAGGCAGGAGTAATTAGAAGCGAGAAATAGTTATCAAGGAGATGAGATGATAATGAAATTTTCATTCTCTATTCTGTGCCACCGATACGACGGAGAATCTTTCTGCGATCTAAAGCCAAAATTTCATCTGCATTATTTATAACTTTTTATGCTCGACATAATTAGTTAATTGAAAAAAATATATACACGATGCCCCTTCAATTATTGGTTAATAGTTTATCCCGAAATCTTTATTTTTAGAGGCATAGTTCCATTGCAAAAAATATTTCAAATGCTGTTTTTCTTCATCCCTTTACGTCATTTTTTTATTTTTTAATTTTTTCTATCTTTACTAGAAGAAAGAATTAAATTCGTGAAAATTTTTGAATTCTGGTTTTAGACGGATTTACACATTTTAGGGGTCAGAGAACCCCAAGAAAACATGGTTTTACAAAATGTCTATCTGTCAGTCTGTCCGTAACTCTGTGATTCTGTATGTGACAAAAATTTTGTGGGCGTTCTATGTCAAGCACTAATACACCGAATTTTACAAAACTTTAGATTTCAGTTAGGACATGATATAACTTGTAGCTAATTAGCGTTTGATGTATACCGCCCAACAGTTGGCGCTGCAATGCTTCCTTTTTCACGATTTCCGCAATTGCTAAATCTCAATAATTAATGGACGAATTTTCATAAAACTTCAGATTTTGTCAGTTTTTGATATAATATGGGGCTGGTTAGTTTTGAGTGTAATTCGTCCAACAGGTGACGTTGCTATGTGGCATTATTTATGATTATCGCAGAAGCTCTATCTCAGAAACTAATGCACGGAATTTTTACAAAACTTTAGATTCAGTTAGGCCTTGATATAAACTGGAGCTGATTAGTGTTTTGTGTATATCGTTCAACAGGTGGCGGTGCTAGGTTGGCTTTTTCGCGATTTCCGCAATCGCTATATCTCAAGAACCACGGGTTTTCGTAAAACTTCAGATTGAGTAATTCCTCAATATAATTTGGAGCTAAAACTTTTTTGGCAAAAATAGTTCAACGGTGGTGCTGTTCATGATTATCGCATCAGATCCAGATAGAAATTGGCATAAGTTGTTGCTCTGTGATATCTATGATATCTGTGATAGCTAATTCTGAAGTACTAACATATATGAGATAGAAAACAAATTTGAGATGGCCACAATCGATATTTTTTTCGGTACTACTAGGTTATTTCGTCGACCAAAATTCTATCGCCAAATTATAAGATTAAATGCCAATAATGGATGATCGTGAATGTCAATTCAATGGCATTAAATACGATACACGTGTTTAAAACGTCATTGAGTGATTTTTATTTTGACTTTTTATTTGTATTTTTATTAATATTCTACTAATTATTTGTTTGTTTGTTATTTAAAATAAAAATTACGTCAATAAGTATAATTTGGCTAATAATTTGGCGATTTGTATAATTTGGCGAAATCTGTGGACGGGATAACAGAGTAGTACCTTTTTTTCTATATTCGTCTTGAACCATGTCACTTTCTTTTTTAGTTGACAAAATATTTCTAAAATGTATACTTAATTTTATTTTAAGTGTTAAAATCTTATTCATTGCTTGTCAGATGAAAATTACAAAAATTAAAAAACAAACATTAATTATAAAACTAACATTTTTGAGATATTTTGTTTATTAAGGACAGTGAAGAGGAAACCTTTAAAAATGTAATACAGGAGAATAAAGAAATTAAATTATTTAAAACTTCTGATAAGAAATGTGGTAAAATTTAACATTGAAGCAGAATTTTTTTGTTGTAGGGGGGAAGAGGATGTAGTTGAGATTATTTGAAATCAGCTAAAGAACTTCATAAATATCGATGTCAAAAATATAGTATCTTAAGGTTATAGATATGTCTGTGTGTGTAATTTGATGTAAAAATTAGCCGCTAAATGTTACGTGTTTCAGACATGATTAACCATAAGTATCCTCTTTATCAGTTATCTCGAAAAATTCCATGCCGCAAAAGAAATTTTCAAAAACTTTCCTTTGAGCGGTTATTAACAAAATCATTTCACTCTCGTAGATTCACAAGATATAGCCTGTGGATAAATGAATCACCGAGATTATAGCTTCCGATAAAACCGAGACGTAAAATTCTCATTACTCGTCAGGCATATTTCACTGTGATGGATTTATAATTACAATGGCGTCGTTTTTTTTTATGGAATTATGGGAGCTTGGTGTAGACAGGTTGTGTCAATCCGGCTTGTGGTGTATTTAACTGTAACCGCAACTAAGACAAAATGTAAATAGAATGTTTTTATGTAAGCGGCAATTGTGTTCTATGCCGATTGTGTGTATTTGTGATCGTCTGCTGTAAATAATGTGTCCGTATTAAATAAGTTCTTTTAGTAAGATGAAAGTTTTATTCTTCCAAAGTATATATATCTTGCTAATGATGTTAAATCGATATTTAGTTCACAAATTAAAATAATATGTGATATCTGGCGACGATGTATGGAATGAAAAAGTATCGGATTCACGCACATTAGATGCCGAAGACTGCCAAGGTAAAAAATTCTTTTTGTATTTATCTTTAAAGAAGATTTAAAATGGAGCAGTTGGTTCAAAGTTTAATAGAACAAAATAAAATTTTATTAGAGAAATTAACCACTTTTGCCGATCCGAAAACGCAAGAAGCTAAAGTTTCAGTTCAATTTAAAAAATTTGATGAAACAGATGAAGCTTTTGATTCTTTTTTAGAACGCTTCGAAGCTTTCATGGATATTCAAAATGTTCCGGATGGAAAACGTGGGAAAGTTTTTATTTCTAGTTTGTCAGCAAAATTATATAATTTGTTGAAAAACCTGCTAGCTCCTGACAATCCTTCCGATAAAGATTACCTTATTCTAAAAAATACATTAAAAGCTCATCTCACTCCGACGCCGCTTATAATTCCTAGTAGGCATGTGTTTCTAAATCGTAAGCAACGGGAGGGGGAAAGTGTCAGTGCTTTTATGGCTGAACTTCGCTCCTTGGCAATTCCTTGTCAATATAAACAAGAAATGTTGAACACGATGTTACGGGATGTTTTCGTAAGCGGGCTAAGGGATAGAGCAATATTAGATAGACTTTTTGAGGAAGATGATATAGATATTGAGAATACCTTGAAAATTGCTTTAGCTATGGAGAAAGCTATGAAAGGGGCAAATGAGATAATGGGTAAATCTTTAGAAATTAAAGAATTTAGCGTGAGGAAAAATAATGAGCAGTCAAAATTTTTTTCGCAAAAGAAAAACTTTGGAAGACAAAATCTTCCGGGAAAGAAAGTAAAAACGAGCTGTACACGGTGTACAGCAACGGATCACGATAAATATTCCTGCAGATTTAAATTAGCTAAGTGTCATTTTTGTCAAAAAATCGGGCACATTCGAAAAGCTTGTTTTGCAGAGAAAAAAGGGTTAAAAGGGAACACGGTAAAACAAAAGCAGGTAGATACCCTGTATTCTAGTGAAAATGTTATCCCAATGTATTCTTTTGATTTGAACTCGCTGAAAGAGGAAGAGCAAAGAAAACCTCCAATTATGTTAACAGTAAATATTGAAAATAAACCTGTGAGTATGGAACTTGATACTGGAGGGGCCGTCTCGGTAATGAGCATAAAAAAATTTCGTGAGATTTCGAAAAAAAGAATTCAACCCACAAAAGTAGTTTTTAAAACATACAAAGGTGAAATAATTGTACCTTTGGGTTTTGTTACTGTTGATGTTGAATACAAAAATAAAAATTTTAAATTAAATTTGTATATTGTTAAGGAAAATTTGGATACAATTTTTGGCCGCGAATGGCTATATAGTATAAATTTGGACTGGAATTCTATAAAAGCAGTAAGAACATCTTATGACTATAATTTGAGTAAATTGTTAGAAGAGTATAAAGAGCTTTTTGTCGATAAGTTAGGGGAAATTAATAATTATGAAGTAAAGTTGGAACTTAAATCTGATGCAGTGCCAAAATTTTGTAGAGCTAGACCTGTACCCTTTTCTTTAAAAGATAGGATTGAACAAGAAATTGATAGGCT
Organism: Maratus speculifer; assembly: GCA_964019185.1. NCBI lineage: Eukaryota > Metazoa > Arthropoda > Arachnida > Araneae > Salticidae > Maratus > Maratus speculifer. Next base: position 42,818,996 of record OZ025290.1, read on the forward strand.
TGAAAAGGAAGGCATCATAGAGAGAGTAGAGACCTCTGATTGGGCAACACCAGTTGTCCCGGTTGTAAAAAGAGATGGGTCTATACGCCTATGTGCAGATTATTCTGTTACCGTAAACCAAAAAATTATGGTACAACAACATCCTTTACCAAAATTAGAGGAAATTTTTTCAAGCTTAAATGGGGGTAAACATTTTTCAAAAATCGATTTTAAACATGCATATTTACAAATGAAAGTACATCCAGATAGTCAAAAGATCTTAACGATAAATACACATAAGGGATTATATGTTTGTAAAAGACTTATGTATGGTTTAAATTCTGCTCCAGCGATTTGGCAAAGATATATTGATGGGCTTTTCCAGGGGATGGAAGGAATCAAAGTTTTTATGGATGATGTTAGAGTGACTGGATCAGATGATAAATCACACTTAGAGGCCTTAAGAAATTTTTTTCAGAAATGTAAAGACCATGGGCTGAAATTAAATTTAGATAAGAGTAAATTTTTTCAAAAAGAAATTCAATTTTTAGGGCACAAAATCGATGCAAACGGTATACATAAGACTGATGAGAAAATTTCTGCGATTTCAAAAGCTCCTAGACCCACTAACGTACAGGAAGTACAAAGTTTTTTAGGGCTTGTTAACTTTTATGGAAAATTTTGTCCTAATTTGGCTACAATAGCGAATCCTTTGTATAAATTAACACAGAAAGGTGTGAAATGGGTTTGGTCAAAGGATTGTCAGGAAGCTTTTGAAAAACATAAAAATGAAATTTGTTCTCCGCGTATCCTAATGCATTATGATCCATCACTGCCATTGATATTGGCAACTGACGCATCTCCTGTAGGAGTAGGGGCGGTTCTTTCCCACTCTTTACCTGACGGAACGGAAAGACCATTAGCTTTCGCCTCCAGAACCCTCACAAAAACTGAGCAAAAATACGCTCAGATTGATAAAGAAGCACTAGCAATTGTGTGGGGTGTCAAGAAATTTTATCTTTACCTAAAAGGGAGACGATTCACATTATTAACTGATCACCAACCTTTAGTAGCCATCTTCGGATCGAAGAAAGGTCTTCCAGTTCTGGCAGCGACAAGATTGTTACATTATTCTTTAGTATTACAATCTTTCCAGTTTGACATTAAGTATCGTAATACAAAACAACATGGTAACGCTGACTTTCTGTCTAGGCTGCCGTCCACCTCTGAACAGCTAGACGTTAAAGATGAAATTGATATATTTCAGTTAGCACAAATCGAAACTCTTCCTGTCACAGCCAGAGACTTAGCCAAAGAAACTCTGTTGGATGCAGACCTCGCCCCATTGCTGAATATTTTACAGAATGGAGGAATTTTAAGAGGGAGAGAAGCAGAATATAGTCTACAAGATGGTTGTGTCATGTTAGGCCAGCGTGTGTGCGTTCCCAAAAAGTACCAGGCTCAGGTGCTTGAAGAGTTACATCATGGTCATCTGGGTGCTGTTAAGATGAAAGCTATCGCTAGATCGTATGTTTATTGGAAGAACATGGATAAGGATATAGAAAATTGCTCAAAGAATTGTGTAGACTGTGCTCGGTACAAAACCGACCCACAGAGAGTAAAGGTGCATTGCTGGGAGTATCCTAGTGCACCGTGGCAACGTATTCACATAGATTTTGCTGGGCCTATCTTTGAATATATGTTCCTGATTATAGTAGATGCTCATTCCAAGTGGTTGGAAGCTTATACAATGAAATCCACCACAGCAACCAAAACCATCGAATGCTTAAGAGATTGTTTCGCTCGATTTGGATTGCCACTCATGCTGGTAAGTGACAACGGTCCACAGTTTACATCATTTGAATTTGAGATGTTTATGCGTAATAACAGCATTAAACACAAGACCACTGCGCCATTTAAACCATCTAGCAATGGGCAGGCCGAAAGATACGTCTTTACAGTCAAACAATCTCTAAGAGCAATGCAAAATTATAGTGGCACAATACAACAAAAATTAAGTACGTTCCTTATGCAATACAGAAAAGCTCCAAACCTCACGACACTTCATAGTCCAGCCATGCTTATGTTGAAAAGAGAGATTCGGACGAGAATCGATCTGCTGCGTCCTGATCTTAAGAGTAGAGTGGAAGAAAAAGTTCGTAAAGGAACTTATGAATTCTCGGATAGAGGATTCCAAATTGGCGACAATGTCGCTGTACGAAATTACCGACAAGGCGACAAGAGATGGAGGTTTGGTAAAGTCGTTAGAAAAGATGGACAGCTACATTACACTGTCGATGTAAATGGTCAATTGTGGCGTAGACATGTAGATCAAATACGGGATGGAGGTGACATAGAGGAAAAAGAAAGCGAGCTCCGACGATCATTTTCAAAACCTGCCATTCCTGTGCAAAATGCTGATGTTCCGACAACTAGTGCTGAGTTAGCACAATCACCTACTAGTGTGGAGGCGGAGACGACTGATCCAACGCCAGTCTCAATTACTACACCAGAGCATGCTCCACTCAGTGTCCACGGTTCAACTCCAACACCACAACCAGTTCGCCGATCTACTAGAATCCGGAGACCTCCTCAGCGCTTGGACTTGTAGTAGAAGTTTAGGAAGGGAGGAGATGTGGTGTATATAACTGTAACCGCAACTAAGACAAAATGTAAATAGAATGTTTTTATGTAAGCGGCAATTGTGTTCTATGCCGATTGTGTGTATCTGTGATCGTCTGCTGTAAATAATGTGTCCGTATTAAATAAGTTCTTTTAGTAAGATGAAAGTTTTATTCTTCCAAAGTATATATATCTTGCTAATGATGTTAAATCGATATTTAGTTCACATATTAAAATAATATGTGATACGGCTTGCATTTTCTTTCAAATGTTGACATCGTCTGGAGCTAATGAATGACACCCTCAGTCTGTCTATTTTGTCATTTCTGTCTGTCTGTTTTGCAATCTAAACTCTGTAAGCTTGCATGAAACGTGCAAAAGTCGAATTTATAGGGGAAAACTATCTGTATTGAGATTAAGAAACTAAACTCATGTGCCAGTTCGAAAACTTTCTTCTATCTCGTGTTAATATTTCAAAATTTGCTAGCACGGTACTAAAATTAAATGGCAATCTATGCCCATCACGAGTATTCAAAAAATATATAATTCCGTGCATTGGTTCTTGATCTTGAGGTATGACTATCGCTAAAATCTCCAAATCAGGGCTGTCCAACGCCCTTTGCAGATTTTTTTGGCGCCCTTTTGAAGATTTCTTGTTACCAGAATTTCTAGAAGCAAAACTGAATTATAAAAAAATATTTTCTGTAAAATCTTCAATATTTGCATCAGAGATATTTTCAAACCTATGAAAACACATTAAAAACGAGAAACATATTTTGAAATTTTAATCATGCATAGTTTAAACTTTTGTAGTTATTTCTTAAAAGTCTATTTATTATGATTAAACGTAGTATTTGAAAAAGCCCTTTTTAATAATCACTAGCATACCCAGCCCGCTTCGCCGGGCTTAATTTGAAGGTTTATTTAATAATTTATGTGTATGGTACGCTTCTCTCTCAGCTGGCGACGGATCCCCCGGTGACTCTACGCTTCTCTCTCAGCTGGCGACGGATCCCCCGGTGACTCTCCCCGGACCATCGGCACTCCACGTGCGTCGGGTGAGCGTCAGAACAAACTTTCAGCATATACATATGGGTGGTTGTACTTGAATGCACAGACCTGCGCGTTTTTTTCTATCTTGCTTTTATACCTCTGGACCGAGTTGGCGCATTGCCAAGATTTGCTTCCTCTGGACCGAGTTGGCGCATTGCCAAGATTTGCTTCCTCTGGACCGAGTTGGCGCATTGCCAAGATTTGCTTTCCCCTGTGCCTCAATTAATTAATTATCCTCAGAATTCCTTTTATTTATAGAGATTAAGTAACAAAACAAAAAAAATAAAATAAAATAAAAGCTTTCCCGAATTCCCCGTCACTCCGAAGGAACATGTGCATGAAAGTTCACATATTTTTATTTTTGCTGGCCATTGGCTGTTTTATCTATGCTAATATTATAAAGAGGAAAGATTTGATTGTTTGTTTGTTTGTTTGTTTGTTTGAATTGAATAGGCTCCGAAACTACTTGACGGTTTTGAAAAATTCTTTCACCATTGGAAAGCTACACTATTTCCGGTGAACATAGACTAATTTTTAATTGATTTATTCAAATATTTTCCTTAATAATTCAAAATTTCATTATTTTTCATACAGAATCAATTAAAATTTTTCCGATAAAAAATAACCATTTTCTTTCCCGTTGCCAAAAAAATCAAAATATGGAAAATAATTTCTCCTCGGCAATTAATTTTTAGTTGAACAGTATCCACGTGAAAAATAAAAATAAAAAAAATTCAAAGGAAAATAAATATGACGTCATTTATTATATTATCGGAAGTTTTGTTTGCACAGATATCATATACACACCGAGGTAATTAATGGACACTAAATTAATGTTATTTTGCCTGGCATGGCAACCCGACTATTGTTATTTAATTATTAATAAAAAAAAATTTATTTTTTTCTCTTCTTTAAAATTATGTAAAATGTTTTGTTCTATACTTATTATTTAAGTACTAATTGTTATTATTTTTTAAATAATAGAAAATAATTTAAATATATATATGAAACTGGTATTCGAAAACGATTTTTCCGCCAAATTAGTCAAAAATTATCGATCATATAATTATCGATCTTTGAGATCATAAATCCGATTACAGAAAATTAGTCAGATTATTTAATTAGAAGTTATTAAATTTATGTTTTTTTATTGTGAAACAGACGAAGAAAAGAAAATGTACTATTGCTGCCCGACTGGAGAATTAACCTTGATGTTATTTTAAAAAACTATCGAAATGGCGAATTTTTAATTATTTGTTTACTTTTATTTGTTTATATTATTGCAAACATGTTTCCACTTTTATACACGCATCACCTTGGCATGATTTTTTTTATGATGCCAATTTGGAGAACACTGCGTTTTCAAATACCAATTACATTTATATTACTCTTATTTACTTTCTATTATTTTAAAAAGGAAATAATAATAATAAACTAAGTCAATAAATATCTATGGAACAAAACAATTTATATAATTTTAAAAGAGAAAAGAAAAATTATGAAATAATTTACTCAAAAATGACCAACTATTACCGGATTACCACGTGAGGCATAAAATCGCAATTTGCTGCAATCACGCCAACGGGATCCGTAGATGACACCAGCCCTACATATTATTGGCAATATTATTGTTTATACAATTTGTTTATATAATTTGGTAATACTTGATAATCCCATCGACCATTTGACATTAAATTTGTTATACGTAATTTTTACTTCATCAACCAATTTTAATTCGATGTTTATTTGTATTTCTATTAACATTTTAGTAATTTATTGATTCTTTGGTTATTTAAAATAAAAATTATGTCCATTTGTATAATTTGGCGAAATTGATCGACGGAATAATCAAGTAGTCGAACAAAAAACTATCGTCAAGCTATAACATTAAATGCCAATAATGGGTGATCGTAAATTTCACATTTATTTGAGGACAAACATGAAATAAGTCTGGTACATTTGTAACAATATCGTTTCTAGCACTTCTAATGTTTGACACTAAAAATCATAATGGAATCGATTACAGAAGGTAGAAAGATTTTATTAGATGCAAACTAAAGACTTATTTTTCTACAAAATTTAGTCATCAAGATTATTCTGATTTAACGGCTACATGTTAGCAACTGTTTTATAAAAGGAAGAGGCAGTGAAACTGATGTAATTTTAATGTTATTCAAATAATACAGCTTTAAAACATACTTTTTATGCTTCATTGTTCTACTAAATATATAAGTGAAACACCCTTCTTCGTCTGCCACCCCCACGGAGGGCATCCTTTCCTTAGGGCCTATATCCCACGTGTAGATAAATGGCCGTCATAAATACAAACAAACAAAAACTTTTCTTTATCTGTCAATAATTCTTTACATTTTTTACTCTATGTATTCTTGCTGGAACAGATTAAGGTAGATAGGAAACTACAATAGACCTACTAGAAGAGGACGTTTATTAAAAAATGTAACATGAAATGACATTGTATGTAGGCTACCAGAACTACACATAGTGCAAGTTCAGATGTCGGGATTTTAAGAACTAACAAATGATAATGTACAATCCGAAAGTTAATCGAGTTTGATAATCAATCTCACTAATCATTGCAATGCCCTCTAATGTAATAGTGTGATGACTCGAGAACATTTTGATTCCTGTTGTCATAACGGTCTCATGTTCATACGAAATTCTATTATAAATGATAAAATAAAAGAGATGGTGCTTAATTGCCCAAATTTTCGCCAAGACTTACAATAGTACAATATTGCAATGGCGTTGGCATGATTTTCAGCAATACGGAAGAACATTCCAGGGTGGTCTATACTGCTTTAAAATAAAATTTTTAAATCACCATTTTTTTTTTTTTTTTTTTTTTTTTTTTTTTTGAGTCAAGGTTCGTTTGGAAATATGGACCAGCGAAGCGGGCATAGCCTGCTAGTACGAGGAATAAATGGGCTTAATTTTCTGTGAAATCAACCATATAGATTAGTCATTAGCATCCTTTTTTATCTATACTAATATTATAAAGAGGAAAGATTTGATTGTTTGTTTGTTTGTTTGTTTGTTTGAATTGAATAGGCTCCGAAACTACTTGACGGATTTGAAAAATTCTTTCACCGTTGGAAAGCTACACTATTTACGCTGAACATAGGCTAATTTTTAATTGATTTATTCAAATATTTTTCTTAATAATTCAATATTTCATTTTAATCAATATTTTCATACAGAATCAATTAAAATTTTTCCGATAAAAAATAACCATTTTTCTTTCCCGTTGCCAAGAAAATGTAATCTGGAATAATATTAATAATAAATAAATTAATTCAATTAGTAATTATGAAACAAAATAAGTTGTATAATTTTAAAATAAAAAAGAAAAATAATGAAATAATTTACTGATAAATAAACGACTATTACTGGATTACCACGTGAGGCATAAAATCGCAATTTTGTTGTAATCGTGCCAACGTGATCCGTAGATGATATCTGCATCTAAATATTATTGGCAATATTATTGTTTATATAATTTGTTTACATTATTTGGCAATATTACATTATTTGGCAATACTTTATCTCCCATCGACCAAAAAACTGCCGCCAAAGTATAAGGTTAAATATCAATAATGGATGATCGTAAATGTCACATTCTTTTAACATTAAATATGTTTTGCATAATTGTTACGTCGTCAACTAATTTTAATTCGATGTTTTATCTCTATTTCTATTAACATTTTAGTAATTTATTAATTCTTTGGTTATTTAAAATCTAAATTATATCCATTTGTATAATTTGGCGAAATTGATCGACTGAATAATCAAATGGTACCAATTGTTTGTCTACACTCTATCTGGATATTTAGGTTGATAGAATTAGTGTACTTATCGAGTCTCCGCCAAGTCATATGCCAAGCAGTCATTAAATCTGTGTTTTAGCCTTGCTATTATATTTTTTTCATCTGCAGTTATTTTACCATCACTAAAAAAGAAATATTTTGAATGTGGAGAAAAAATCATTATCATGAAAAAATATTTGCAATTAATTTATCATTCATTCTAATAAAAAAAACGGTACTACTAGGTTAACCCGTCGACCAAAAAATTATCGCCAAACTATCAGATTAGATGCTAATAATGGATGATCGTGAATGTCGCATTCGATGACATTAAATACGATTCACGTGTTTAAAATGTCATTAAATGATTTTTATTTCGACTTTTTCTTAATATTTTTCTTAATATTTTACTAATTATTTGTTTTTTTAGTGCATTTTTTCATGCTTAATTGAATGGTACTAAGCAAATTCTTTTAAATCCAGTACTTGGTGAGATACTTCACATTTTCCTAATTTGGCGATGTCTTCAGCACAAAAACCTGAAATTTTGAATCCTTATCTATATATATATAAAAATCTCTCCTTTAGGAAGTTCATCGGATGGTCTAAAATAATAACATGTTTCACCATATCTCAGAAGCAAATTCATGTAGAGAAATTGATGTGGAATTCAAGATAAAAAAACCTACTAAAAAATTCTTAATTACTTTGGTACTTTTGTAATTTGTCAGTTATTTAATCATTTTAGAGGTATTTTGTCACCAAAACGAGCTTTGAACTAACCAATGTAAGATTACATAAATCAGACAAAAATTGTGGGTATTTGATTCGATATTAAGATTGTTTATTTAAATATATTTCGTTTGATTCAAGATTATTTTAGAGAAACTGACCAGCGTAGCGGGCGGAGGCTGCTAGTATCTTGTATAAATGTCACTACTCCGAAAGGGGTGCAGGTGCAGGAGCAAAGAACGTTCTAAACAAATGTGATTTTTGTGTTACTGATGGACCTAGAAACATAAATTTTGAGATGTTAATTACCTAGAAAATATAAATGATTTCCAAGAGCAGGTCTATAAAAATATAAAATTTAAAAAGGATAAAAATGAGCGAAAAGCAATCTAAAAGCTTTCTAAATTGAGATTTTTAAGCAATCTCGGGAAGTAACGAATGAGTTTAAAAAATAATGATGTCAAAATGATAGTGACAGTCCTTGCTCCAACACATACTATATCTTATGTCGATGTCGCTACCTCCAAAGGTGTGAAGGACCAAAAACCGCTTTAAAAATGCGATTTGTGTGTTACTGAAGGGCCTAGAAACATGAAATTTAGCATGGTAGTTATTTATAAGATATAAAAGCTCTCTAAGACCATTTCCTAAAAATTCGAAATTTAAAAGAAATAAAAATGAGCGGAAATCGCCCAAAAAACGTTCTAAATGGCGATTTGTAAACAATCTCAACAAGTATCAAACCGATTCTGAAAGTAACTTGGTGGTAATAGAAATTGTTAATACATAACAAACATCAGCTATATTTTATGTTGGGGATGCTATCAACAGAGGGTTGCAGTAGGAAAAAAAAATTGAAATACTTATTGTTCTAAATAGTAAAAAGGTCAAATAAAAAAAATTAATAAATTAATTAAAAAACTATAAACTAGAACTTATACCAGGTTTGGTTTATCTCGGGCTCAGTAGAATGAAAAAGATTAAAGACTTGGTGCTTGGAAATTGTGCTAATTTTACCAATTTCTAAAGAAACAGTAAAAATGTTTTATACAGAGAAGAATTTCTCAGAAATTTTTTTTTAATTGTAGCAACGATCAACAGGGCCTAGATATGTATTAACATTGCACCAGGATTACTGAAAGAAATATCATAATAGCTATAAATATATTAATTGATAAGTTCTACTTTGAATTCTAACATTTTTATTTTGCTCATTTTCCTTTTTTGAATTTGTTTACTATAGTTTAATTAATTAAAAGGAGATCATTTTCTGCACCTGTAAGAAGTTATATCAGAGAACTGTGTCGTCACTTGTCACAAATTAAATCGATGTTCTCAACAAAATCTATCAGACAATCCCTTTGAGGGAAGTCCTAGTCAAAAATATATTTACAAGTTATATTAAAATATATTGAAAACATTGAACCAAATAATACGTACGAAATGCATTTAATGACGAACATTACGGCATATTTAAAACAATATATTTAAAACATTATATTTAAAATGATTTCGAAAAATTCTCTTTTTTAATACTTCACAACAAAGTCGAAAAGTGTTTATGATTTCGGTTTGCCCGTCCGTCTGTCCGCACTCTAACTCCAGTAAATATACTTGGATTTTTCTGAAATATTTGGACTTTATTGACATTTACCCTAGCACGAACCTTATTTGAAGTGAAGTTTCTAGCATGATTAATTTATTTACAGGGACAGTCAAAAGTTTACCGTTACGTTATGACCTATGAGGAAAAATCGTTTCAAATTAATTTTAAAGGTGTTACACCCTGTCAAATATATTACAATTTATATACATTTACGATGTGCACTGAAAATATGCATTCTGTAAAATATGCGGTGAAAAAAATAGCTATTATTCATCTAGAGGGCACATAAAAGAATTCCATTACATAATGGTAAAAAGGGGAATTGTGTGCGGCATATTTTTATTATATTAAATTATTTCATACATAATAAAATTAATAAACGTCGCTAAGACTTAATATAAGATACACGATATAATCGTGTATAATACGAAATGCACAGCCTTTCCAGGGACACACAAAATATTTCGAATAGTATGTTCTTTCCGAAGTACTGTATATGTAATATGTATCCGCTGATGGCTGATGGATGGATGAAATGTATTTTAATCATGATATGCACTTTTAAGTTTCACTAAATCTATTCATATTGTATGGAGTGCATAAATATTATAGTTGATATATAGGGCTATATAAAAGAGATCGCAAACTTTACTAAATATGAGCTTAAATTACCTAAAGGTGGTTTTTAAATAAATTAAGCATTTGTATGCAGAACTGCATTCAGTTTATTAAGAAATATTTGTAGAATATGGATAAAATGATATACAGGGCCACACAAAGAATTCAATACATTGACGCCTATGAACGATAATTTCTGAGAATATCATTTCAGTAGTTTTACGAATGCTTTAGTTTAAAATAAATTTTAGCTAAATACTGGCATGTAATAAAAGTACTAGGTAAACTACAGGGATAAACAAAAGTATTCAAGTGTGTTTCCATCCATTAGTATAAACTGCTGAAAGCGAAATTTCAAAATGCTCGACATTTTCTTGCTAAATTACAGTAATATAGTAACTGTATCAACCGACAAATCAAATACAGGACTGTTCAAAAGTATTGGAATACATATTTGACTACAGACAGTAACCTTATTTCTTTAAATAACGAAATTTCGTTACAGATTTGAGGAAGTGTTTGAAAGTGTTTCATAATCTCTGCTTAACGCATGATTTTTCTTACTTGTGCTATATATATAAAGAACTAAATTTACGCCTTGAAATTAAGTCAAAACACATTTTCACATCCTAAAAGAAACATGAACATCTCCGATTTCCATTTCCTTTCTTCTTATTATTACAGACGTGATTAAAATTTCTGGCACCTTACCTACAAATATTTTTGAGATAGAGCTAACACAGAAAAGTGTATAATTTGAAATTTATGTAACTCCAGAATTGTAGGGGCCTTTTGTCTTCCGCTCTAAAATTTATTTCCATTATCTTAAACAGGCGTGATGTGTAATAATACTGTATGATAGTATTGTAGGATGTTTTAGGTATCATGAATAATGGCGTCCTTCATTGAGTGCCAGATGAGGTGCGCCCCTGTTTACTAAAAGGTTGGACAGGCCTGGTTTACATCATAACCTAATCGGCAACAACTTATATCAACGTGTAACTAAATCTGAAGTTTTATGGAAATCCGTGCTTTAGATCTACAGATAAAGTTATTGCGGAAACTATAAAAACAAGCATAGCAGCGCCACCTATTGTGAAATTAACATGAAAACTTAATAAACAACAACATGTGTGAACATCTAACTAAATCTGAAGTTGGATGATAATTCGGGCCTCAGTTTTTGAGATAGAGTTACTGCGGAAATCGTGAAAAGAGTAACATAGCGGGAATGTCCCAAATCCACAAATCTATCAATCAAGGGTGTGACACGGTGCGTCAACTATCTCATTAACTAGATGGTTGCCGGAAATAATAAAGAGGTTGAGAACGCTTTACTTTTACGCAAATTCTTTGCCAGAGATGGTCCCTTTTCAGCTAAAGGATATTGATGGTAATTGCCACATGTTCTCTTTGCTTTAGCAACTAGAAATAATCATTTTAACTTCCGCAAAAATGCACGTGTTGCATTTATCTGTTATTTTGCAGTATTTGCTTTTTATGGAAGGCTCTTAAAATGCTGTCCTTTAAACCTGAGTGGAAATTGAAACACTTTCTGTTTAAAACTAAATTTATCTTTTTTAAATTATTATATTAAGATAATTTTTATACATTATTATTAAAATTGAGTGAAATTAGGATTTATTATTAAGATAATTTTTATATATTATTATTAAAATTGAGTGAAATTAGGATTTATTATTAAGATTAATTATTGCTTCTTGATTCTTGAAAATAACTACACTGGCAATAGCTAATAAAATTTAAACTACAGCATAGATTCCTTTAAGATTTCTCATATTCCCACGCATCAATCTCATCTTTTCTTTTACTTGAGTTATTGTACCTATAATTTGACAACTTTTAATTTTTCAAATAAAATAAACTGGTTAAAATAAATTATTTGTGTGAAATACATAATTTGGAAGTAGCATATTTTACATTGAGATTTCAGTAAAAAACAAACACTATGAATTTGTAAATACAGAAATTATTATCAAATTTATGCTCAGTTTTATGTATTGTTATTTTACTTTCATTTTATTTACTCTATCTCATATTTTAAACGCGGAATGTATTTCTCGCACCATCATTGGCGATCTGTTAGGAAAATAAAAACACTTTTGACATTTCTATAGTAAACTAGAGTGAATTTCTGAATACTAAATGTCATTGTAAACTATAAATCTTTATGGATTGAATCAAATTTTTATATATAAACGTTTTAATGATTTTAAACTTGCGTCCAAGTAATTTCACATGTCATAATATTTATAGAATTTATCTTAATTTCAAAGAAAATAAGAAAAGTACACTTAAGTGCGTTCTTAAATCAAAAAGGGCTACTTTGTGACACATGCATTAATTTATTTTTGTTCGGAAATGCATGAAAATAGCAGGTGTTATTATTCAGAAACTGTCTAATTGCACTCAGTCTTTTTTTTTTTAAAAAAACACAATAGATTTTTCATAACAAGTTATCAAAGTTGACACTTTTGAGCATATTTCCCGACGAAAGCAGAAAAACCGGTCGAAAAGGAGAAAAAAAACGGGTGATTGCGTCATCGAAATAGCTTATAACTCGATAAGTAATTTAATTATCATAAAATGGAAAAATAAGTTCAATTCAAAATCGCTTTCATAGTCAGACATTAAAATTTTATAACTTTCTGTTAAAAAATGAATTTGTAAATGTGTCAAAACGTTTTTCGCTTGTTGAGCGGATCAGTTAAGAACACCCTTAAGGCGTTGAGTTACATTAACTAGACTTTAATTTCCAATGTGTATTTCAGTTTATTATCAGACGCTTTTACCCCAAAACATTTCTTTGAGTGAGAGGAGTCAAAAACTGTACATGAATCTAGAAAATTGTGATATCTAATTTAAAAGTAGTGTGCTAATAAATGGAATCTTGACTTATTAATTTTGCACTAAAATGAATTCCAGTGTACTCAAATGATTGCATTGAATATTTTAGAGAAATACTTTCAATGATTAAAAGAGAGAGAGAGAAACCCCACAGATTTCGGACTACGCTAGTTTAAAGAAAAAGATTTTGATTTAAGACCTGCAAGATATTTTAAAAAAGTAAAAAAACTAATAAGAATTAAAAAGTAATATTTAGAAATCATTAAACTGTTTAAACATGCGTTTTTATTTTATCATATGAAATTTTAAATTGAAAAAGAAAACTTTAAAAAACAAGTAATATCTATAATCTGTAACATAATTTATGATAAAATGAAAATTGATTGATATTTATTGTGAATTGTAGTAATGTCTTTATAACGAGAAAAATCGCTAATTATTAAATACTATTACTTAGAGTTTGAGATGTAATGGAATTTTTTTTTATTATCTACTTGTCAAATTGCAAGTTTGTTCTCCCTCTGAATCTCGAAATTACATTAAAAATAAATATTTAAAAATAATAAAATTGGAGCATTAAGCTAAAATTATTCTGTGTTAAGATTGTTCTGAAATCCAAAAGATCTATTATCTAATATATTTGTGAATTTGTTTTTGGTCTGAAACGCATGAGACTAACAGATGCTATTCAGAAACAATGATATCGAATAGCTTTCCCATTCTTCATTTTTTTCTTTTTTCTCGGAATTAATTAAAAACAGAATTTTATCTAGAATGACATTTTGCACAGAATTTCCGGACGCTTCAGCTTTTAAAATGTTGTGAGACAACAGTAGCTTATAACTTCAGGTTTAATTCCTTTATAGGAAAAAAAAATATATTCCAAAGCATGCCAATGTGCAAATTTTTTTTAATTATTGAACAGGGATTTTTTTTTCCAAAACCGCCTTAAAATTGACGTGAATTTGTTTCTCAAGCTCGTTAAAAAAAAAAAATAAAAAAAAAAAATAAAAATAAAAAAAACTTACACATTATTCTTATAATATAACTAACTGTCATATTTTACATGATTTTTTTCTGAATTATTTATAATGATATCAACATGGAAAAAACAATTTTTCGAACAAAATTTCTGAAGGCTAAATTTTCTGTGGTAACAAACATTAAATTTAAACAATAAATTAAAAAATATATATATATTTTAAATATTTTGAGACCTGTGGCCGTAGCATATTATTTATCAGTTAAAATATTTAACAGGACAAAATTCTCTATAACTTTCATGCTTACAATTTTTTATACACTCAATAGCAAGAGCAGTACACTATTTCAGAAATAGGACATTTTTTCAATTTTCTTAAAAGCGGTGAAAAACGTAGTTTTGCCTCGATTATTCAAATGTTTCCCACAGATTTAATCACGTATGTCACCCTCAATATATTAGTAGCAGTAAATAATGTGTTTCAGGACCCTTTTTCACACACGCGGCAATCACGGGTTTTGGAGCTCTCTGCCCCTCCTCTTAAAAAGAAAATTTACTATGAGAATTTAAATAAATTTGTAATAGCCGGATCTTGAAAATTTTAAGAGGGCTCAGAGGTTGAAAACTTTTTAAAAAATGAATTTTTTTTTATGATCTAGTTTGATTATTCAATTAATTCTTAACTCAATGCAAAAAACAGCATAAAAATATTAGCATTTTTAACGGAGTTATTTTTACGGAGCATTTACGTATCAATATTTACATAGCCGGATCCATATAATTTCAATTTTAAGTCTTGTTTTCTCAAAACTTGATTTTTGACGACTAACACCAAGATTAAAAAAACCAATTTGATGGAATGGCTTTTTTTTTTCTTGCATGCATATAACATCATTATCTAGATTATGAATTAAGGATATAACTATCACTTAAAAAAACATTATTAAAAAATCTCTCAAAGTTGAAAATTTAAAACCCCCCTAAAAAATACAACTTTTTTCCATTAAAAATACTCAAAATATTGAACTATCTAAAATATATTAATTCATAATCTAGATAATAATGTTATATGCATGAAAAAAAATTAAGCCATTCCATCAAATAGTTTTTTTTTTTTAAATCTTGGTGTTAGTCATCAAAAATCAAGTTTTGAGAAAACGCGACTTAAAGTTATATGGATGCGGCTATGAAAGTGTTGATACATAAATGTTTATAACTCCGTTAAAAATGCAAATATTTTTATGCGGTTTTTTGCACTGAGTTAAGAATTCAATGAATAATCAAATTAGATCATTAAAGAAATCGATTTTTTGAAAAGTTTTCAACCCCTGAGCCCCCTTAAGTGTGTTATCAATAAATACATAATCAGCTTTGTCAAACATTGATTCAATAAAATCTTGAAAACCGAAAAAGAACCGAAATATATTCCGCTTTAAATAATACAATTCTCTTTTTTAAAGATTTTACGCATTTTACATTTTTTCGGTTAATATATATATATATATATATATATATATATATATATACATGCGTATGGGTATGTATATGTATATGTAACCATTAATTACATTATAATATGAACCATTTGAATTTAATAGAAAAAAACCATATTGAACATGAGAAAAAATTAAATAAATAAATAAAATGAATACAAATGGAATTTGTTGAACCAAAGCAGAATTATCAAGCCCCAAATACTTTGGAACTAACAAAAGAAGTGTGTGGTTTCATCTTCGTATTAGCCATGAAAAAGCAAAATAATACGATTTTGGGGCTACCAATCCACATAAAACCAAAATTCAATCAAGAAAGAACATTAAAAACAAGGCACAACAAAATTACTAAATTCGATAGAAAAATTAAAAATGAAAAATGAAAAGGGAAAAAATAAAAAATAAAAAATAATTATCGTACACATGATAATAATAAATTAATAAATAAATTAAAAGCAAAGTGATACCAGAAAAAATAAACCATACACCATATTTCCTCCTATATTAAATTTGTTATACCATACACCATAGTTTACCCTATTAATATTTAAATCAATAACATTTAATTTGACTATGCTAGGCTAAAACCAATATCTTAATTTAGGATGTAAAAGATTAAAAAATAGATAATTAATATATGTACCCTATACATTTAGTAGTATTATAGGTCTTTCATTTATTAAAAGTGAAGTGCAATTTAATAATGTAAATGAATAAAATTATTTTAATGTAATTGATATAACTAAACAATAATCCATACATTGGTGTTATTTAAACTCCATAGAAACTTTGTTCCAATTTAATTAATGCATTTCCCTCTCTCAATTTTTTTAAAAATATAAAACAACCTTTGCGTTTTATCCAGACAATAGCGCCCTCCTCCGTACTCTAATATCTACCCACCTAACCATCCTATTATATGCATTTTTTAATATTTTTTACATTTTTAATTTTTTATTATTATTTTTATGTTTTATTAATTTTTTGGTTCATTTTTACGAAAAAGTTAATTAATTTTTAAATCATGTAACAACTAATTGTAAATTAAAGAATAAGTGAATTTTTAGGAAAACCATTATTTATAGCATCATAAACAAGCTTTTTAATATTTGCATTAATTAAATGAGAAGAACATAAACATTTTATTCTATATAAATGATTAATGATTATATTACGATATACAGAATTATGAAGATAGGATTTAAAATTAGTAAATGTATTAACTTTAAAATTAAACTTATTCCGTTTATCATAAATATCAGTTATTAATTTGTTTTCCTTTAATATAATTTTAAGGTCTAAAAAGTTAATGTCATTATTATAAAGCAGGTGTTTTGTAATTTCTAGATTAGATGGATAATCAACTGGGAATTGAGATATACTGGTATTATCAGTATCAATTAAAATTATATAATCAATTTATCGATATAAATGTAATTTATTATCAAAATAATTTACGTTCATGATGATATAAGTCAGATAATATACTATAGATGTACAACCACCTTGTGGTATACCAACTTTTTGTATATATATTATGTTATCTTGCATTATAAAATTATTATAAGGTGGTCTGGTGTAATAACGCCAGGCGGGGTAATATTTTGCATAATTATGAAATAATCTGGTAAATGACACCCATGGGCTCTGCGCAGAAGGGTTTTGAGTCATATAAATCGCAAAAAATAGCTTCAAGTTAATTTGTTTCATTTTTAGGTCTTATTGTTTTTACAAGCAACTAAAATTAACGCTTGATCTAAAATTTGCAAGATACGTTTTGTGATGTGAAGACTATTTTTTTTATCCGGAAATACTTTGTTAATTACTTAAATTTGTAATACATTTCATGGACTTTCAAAATGTTGTGGAAGATTTTGGATAACTTCTCGAGATAATTTGTAATTTAAAACGTACAGCGCAATAACTATAACGGGGTAATAACGCCAATCCTTGGCATTAATACTCCGGTTGATTCCCTACAGTGACCGAGCTACATCCTAAATAAATAAACACAGTTAAAACTGTGCAATGTTTCTAATAATTCTATTTAAGCGGTCCTTTTTAAGCAAAAAGGAGCTCACGGTCTGATATTCTTTTGCCACAAACTCCCCCCCCCCCACACACACACACACACACACGACATCTTTATTTTTCTTACACTTTTCTTACACAAAAAAATGAACATTTTCAATAGCTTAGAATGCAATTTGTCAATTTCTAAGTTTGCAGAGTTTGTATTTTTAGAATTGGACAATCTACATGCCATTATTCCATCTTATTTCATAGTTTTGTTTGCATGGCGTTATTACCCATATAGGTGGGTAATAACGCCAAATAGCATTGGTCAAGAAATCACGCCATTACATTTTATGAATACATATATGTTAAATTATTTTTTTTTAATACAGATAGTAAATAAGTTGCTCTATCAAATTATATATCATATTATCTTTTATTGCTGAATACTTCATTCTTTAATCCCACATATATATATTTATTTATAAAATTGCAATATATTGTAACAAATCTATTGAATATTTCAATCAATGAAAAATTTTAGTTATTGATAAATTGATATTTAAATAATATCAATAATATTAATGATAAAGAGATATTTGTTTGAAAAATACAAACTAAAACTGAGCCGTGAAAATTGGTAGAACCTTAACGTGGCGTTATTACCCCAGGATACCTTAGATAATGAAATTAGTTTAAGAAAATAATCAGTTTCAATGTTCATTGATAGATCCAAATCATGTTGATATATTTTTTAAGTGCATTTATTATATTATGTAAATCTAATAAATCGATATTATTAGAAAGATATTTGAAGTCATATGCAGTTATATTTTTTATACATTTAAGATTTTTCATACTATTGTCCAATTCATAACTATTCTTTATAGTATTTATTATTATCACTGGTTTTTGTAATTTTATATATTTGATTAAGAACTGTTAATAGAAGTTTGTTAGCAGCATTTTTATAAGTATATTGCAACGAATTGTAACTGTTCTAAATTTAACAGGATTCTTATCAAATTTGAGTATAAGAACTAGATAAGGATATTTAAAGTTAGTAGAGTTAATGTCTAATAATTCATAAAAGTCTTTAATTTTACGATTGTTTACAATTATGTTATCATTAGTTTTTTGGAATGTGTTATTAGAAGATATACTAGATTTAAGCAGTTGATGATAATAGGATTTATATATAATTGCATAATTATTTGGAGATTTGTCAACATAAGTTATTACAGTTTTGTTACAATTTAGTGATTTGCTGGAAAAGATGCTTTGTATTTATATAATCCAGATGTGAAATATTGTATTTTAAAGTCTTAGTTAATTTATCAATAACTAAAATTTTCCATTGATTGAAATATTCAATAGGTTTGTTACAATATATTGCAATTTTATAAATAAATATATATATGTGGGATTAAAGAATGAAGTATTCAGCAATAAAAGATAATAAACTCAATGATTTAATGAACGTGATATCCCAAATGAGACTCATGTGATGATGAGTGAAAAGAACGAGGTGTTCTATAGGTTTCAGCGATGGCGAGTTTGATGGATTTTTAATGCAAAGCTCAGGGAAGCTTATTTATACTGAATATTATTCATTTCTACTGTTATCTTTGAATGTTACGTACATGTTTATGTCTATTAAACCTTTTTATACTTTCAATAATATTAGTTTTGCTTAAATCATAAGTTAATCACTCAATATCCCGCATATATATCATAAGTAAATTGTTTTATTACAGAATTAATGTTTTATTTGAATGTAATTCTATACTTAGTACCATAACCCATTAATTTTTTCAGTGTTAAGTCATATACAGTATTTAGATTTCCAGTAATAATATGACCATGATCATTATTAATGTATTTGTGTAGAGAGGGGTCATTGCATTTGCAGGGGAAAGTACAATAGAAGTATTTATAAGAAGTATTTATAAGAACGAATTATAGTTAAATATTGAATACTTTGAAGTTTTTGATATTTGAATATTATTTATAGGAAATTTTCAGTTTTTATCATTTATTATAGAATTTACATTGATTTTATTAAATATTTGATTAGAAAAATTTATTACCATTTGAGTATTAGTATTTTGAGTTTTAGGGGCTTTTTAGTAAATTTATTTTGAAAAGATTAACTCTAGTCATAGTAAGATCATAAAAAATATTTGAAAAATGTTTAGAGCAAGTTTTACTCAGAAATATATTTAAATATTGTACTATATGTTTCTTTTTTATTCCAAATATACATTTTCGTATTACTAATCAATTGTAATTTTATAGAAAAATAATGAATGAATAAATAAATAAATAAAAACTGTAATCAAAATAGAAAACTAAAGTAACCAAAATAGATAAAGTAAACACTAATCCCGTTAGAATTCTAGCAGCAATTGTAGCAGCAATTGTCCGTCAGCAATTGTAATCTCAAACAGAAAAAAGACCTTTTAAAACTATTAAATTACAAGCGAGGAATTGTAAAAAAGAACGCTCCTAGGTTTAAGATTAGCGTTCTAGTTTGTTCGTATGACTAGTGTAGTTTCACGCGAAAGCATTTGCATGCTAATGTTAAACCTATGGGAGAATTCTTTTTAGAATTCAAGCTCGAATTTTGACGTTTATTTTATTTATTATTATTATTATGATTATTTTGTTGTTGTTCATTTAATATTTAAGGTCGCTATCTAACGTTGCGGACTTTTAATTTTGTAAATTTGGTTGCATTTTTTTAAAGAAGCTACTTTAATTTCAGAAAACGCCCCAAACAATTTTCCGAAATATTTAAAAAATTAATTAATTAATTAAACCCGAAAAAGTACAGCATTAGATATTGATCTCAATTATCTCATGAATATATATATATATATATATATATATATATATATATATATATATATATATATATATATATATATATATATATATATATATATATAAGTAATAAAAGCAAGCAAGATATTCGACATGAACACTTCAATAGGTTTAATATTACGGGTGACTAATTTAGTCTCATAGTTGTAAATTTAGAAATTATTCAATTACCATTGAATCATTATTATTATCACTTACCCATCATACGTAGTATAGGGTAAGTCTTGCAATCGTTTTGAAAATCGATTTTTTTTGGCGGATTTACAAGTTTCGGACACTGAAAAACATATTTTTAGAAAAAAAAAAATTGCCGTCCGTCCGTCTGTGTGTCTGTCTGTCTGTCTGCAACCGCTCTATCTCCCGAACAAATTGAGATAGAGACTTGAAATTTTGTATGTGCTTAGTATGTAAGAATGGGACGAAGCTTATTTAATATCAGTAACTTCGATTATTCGGAACTATTTTTTCGGACTCTCGAAAAATTTGTTCTGATGAAAGGTATATAAAAATTTTCGAATTTTTTTTATTTTAATGAGTGGATGTAAAAGGCAATAAATTGACACAAATTTTGCATAAAAAACGAAATCGATCGGATTATTAGTTGTCGAGAAATTTCTAATCTTGTTTTCCACACTCTTTGATTTTTCCTGACCCTGTATTTCATTCAAATTTCAACTCAAAGATATCTTTTAATTGGAAATGAGACACTTAATTTGATGCAAGAAACCGTTAGTGAATATGATATTTATTTTTAGAGTTATAAGGATATTTCTTTTATGCAATTCAGTGCTACTAGAATAGTATGGCGTTTCATGTAATTTATCGAAATCGGTTCATCAGAAATTCATTAATAGAGTATGATGATGTGTTAAAAATACTTAAATATACGTTTATATTTTGTTTTGGAATTGCAATGCATTTCATAAACTGTTTACATATGTTATGTTTTCATATATTATGTTATGCATCTCCATGATGGGTAAGTATTACGGTGGCCTCCAACGACTAGTTATTATTGTTATTATTATTTCAAGAAAAAAAAATATGTGAACAATTATACCTGCTAAGATGAAACCTTTTATAAAACTGGACATATTTCGATTCCTTTCGTTTAAATTTTCAAAGTTTTATTGAATCAATGTTTAACAAAGCTGATTACGTATTTAATGATTACATACTAAAGATTTCCCAAATCCGGCTATAACAGATTTATTAATATTCTCATGATAAGTTTTCTTTTGAACGGGGTGAGAAAGGGAGAGCGGGCACCAAAATCAGAGTTTGCTACGGATGTAAAAAAGCCTACTATTAACCTTGAAATAAATAATTTACTGCTACCAATCTATCTATCTATATATATATATATATATATATAAATATATACACGGTTAAATCCGATGAATACATTTGAATAATCGTGGCTTAACTACTTTTTTCACGGTTTTTAAGAAAATTAAAAAAAATGTCCTTTTTTATTTATTTATTTTTTAAACAATTCTACCTAATAGAATTATTATATTATATTAATGCCCGTTTATTATTTATAATTTCATATGTACCTCACTTTCAGGCATTAGTTTTTCTCAATACAAAAGCTACAAACACAAACAAAGGGTATAGCGAGGTAAGAATGGCGAAATGGCCCCCATGGTCAATGACTGAATTATTATTTGTACTAGTATCAGCACTCTAAAAGAATACAAAATGCAAGGTCATTGACCCCCCATCTTGACCTGTCTTTAAGATATTCGAGAAAGTTCGTACGCGCGCCGTTATTTTTTAAATGTATTTTTCTAAAAAACTATAAAAGCTAGAAAGATGGGACCAATTGCGTATATTGAGAGATACTTTGAAAAAATTTTCATATTTTTTTCAGAGTTTTCGTGAAATGACATCTGTGCAAAATAATGAAACAAAGTATAAATCTTTTATTTTAGTAGTGTTCTGTTATGTTTACCGCGCCAAAAAAAATACATAATATTCTTTAATTTATATACTTATAGCACACAAAAAAATGATCAAAATCAAAGAGGCGCTTTTTGAGTAATATCTAAGAATAGAAAAGGTTAAAATAAAAATTCTAAATAGAAAAGGAAGAAAAAAAGAAAAATTGATACCGGACAAATTTAAAAGAAAAAGTAATACTCATATACGGTTAGTGAGGCACAGACATACAGGTATTGAGTGAGTAAGGTAGTGAAATTAGCGGTCGCCCCAACGTAAATACCCATTATGATATTCGTAGGGAGATTTTGCTGTTTTAATCCATCAGTCAGTGGATAGTTATTATAAAACTAGAAGATAGCCCGTCAAAATGATGTGTTTGCATTTTTAAAGGATTATAAAAAATTATAACAACTGTGGTCAATCATAGCCATTTTAGACTGAAACAATTTTGATAAAACAGCGATTAAACTTGGAGAGAAAAAAATCTAACAAAAAAAAAAAAAAAAAAAAAGAAAAAGAAAAAAGAAAGAAAGAAAATTTCAACAGAAATCTGCATTTAAAACTATAGCAAAACTACCTGGTAGATGGGGGTGGGGATTATAATGAAATTTAAAACGCACCCGCGGTTTGCTTAAATAAAAAGTTTTAATTAAATATTGTTTTTGAAATCGTGAAAAGATATCAAAGCAAAGAAAATGTAGAGACATCATTTACAGCTCCCACTGTGAATCTGACCAATGAGAACACTCCATTACGACTATGGAACGATGTAATTGGTCAGAAAATAGATTGCCTTTTAAATCGGAGATAACTTTTCACAATGTTTTTTATACATTTGAAATTCTCAAGAGTCATTCACGGCTGTAAAGAAAAAAAAATTAAAGCAACCCGAATATAAAAATTTTAACAATATTGCATTTAAAACGCACCTTTGCTTTCCTTTAATAAAAAGTTTTAATTAAATATATTTTTTGAAATCGTGGAAAGATTTCAAAGCGAAGTAAAATGTAGTGATATCATTTACAGCTCCCAATGTAAATCTGACCAATGAGAACGCTCCATTACGACTATGAAACGTTTTCATTGGTGAATGAGTTTCTTTTTCTCGTGGATAGGTTGACCCCGGAAGGGTTTTATATATACTAGCAAAAGCCATGCTTTGTTTGGATTCGCGAAGTATTATGCTATACGATAAATATTTGAAAGTAATAATATATTTTTTAAATTACTTTTGCATCCTTATTAAGCAAAAATATAATTTTATGTTTCGGCACATTTTAATTTAAAAATTTACTTTTACCAAATAACTAAAAATTTCCTCAGATTGTTTATTAATGATATAAGACTGGTATAAATAATAATATTTTCGAAGTAGAATTATACAAAATATTAATTTTATTTGTTTACAATTCTTTTATTGCCACTTCACAAAAATATAATGCAATTCTTTTAAAATTCTTAAATATCGTCTGCTTAAATGATTTCACAAAATAAGAATAAATTGTGTATTTGAATTCCTAACACAGAAAAATACTTTTATAATTGAATGTTAATAGGAAAATTTTCACAAATTTTAATTCATTAAAAATATGCTATAATTTTTCTAAAAAAAAAGTATTTTATAAATTTTATAAAATAAATCACGAAACTATACATAATTAAAAGGAATGAGCATAGTTTGAAAATCTGAAAGCAGTTTTTGAGATATTTTGTCAGAATAATGAAAATATATTTTATTCATTTAATGATGATTCTAGCTATAATTACTGACCCCATGATTTAAGTTTTTCTTCTGAAAACGTACGTGTTTTACTTTTTATTTGAAAAAATGCGTTTGTAATGGAAAAAAATGTAAAATAAATTAATTAAAATAATAATTTTTTGAAAAGTATTTCTGTAAAAAAAATAATATTCTGCAAATCTACAGATCATAATTTATATTTGTGTTTAATTTCAAGTCAAAATACTGTATAGTTTTTTTGTAAGGCGTACGACAAAATGTCATTTGAGTGGCCTAGTAGAGGATTCGCTTCACTCATCCTAATAATACGATTTTACGTATCTTTTATTAGTCTTGCTGTGTCAAGACAACAATACATAAACAATTGACTGGTTTGTCATAATTAGGTGAGAATAATTGTTTACGGCCGCCGAAAGTTCTACGGTGACAATAATGTTCGTGCAATGTAAAGTTTGTGACATTTTTGTGCATAAAGTTCGTGGAAGAAAGAAAGTTATCGCTACTGAAGAGGATGCTAGATTATATAGTGACTCGAATAAAAAACAGTTTCTGTTGGTGACATAGGGGGCACTCGCGCAAAATTTCCCGAAGCTATCATGATTAAGAATTAAGGTTGTATTCAAAATTGGTTATTTTATAACTCATTTTTAAATTCAATTTTGTTCTCAAACGCATTCAATTGGCAGTCTTTTGTTATTAAGAACTATATAATATACCGTATTAGTCGATTTTTTAATAAAGTCAGAATTATTTCAAAATATGTTGTCAAAATGAGCATTTGATCCGAATTTAGCTTAAGATGATTCAGATAAAACCAGTCCTTACAGAAAAATGAAATTAAAAAATTTTCAAAAGAGGACAAATAAAGTTGTTAAACTGGGTTTATCTGTAATCAAATTTTCTTTTTTGTTGTTGAAATGAGCACTCTTCGAAATCTACCTCCGCCTATAGGCCAAGCCGACAGGGATTTTTTAAATGATGAAGTCAAAATTGTAATAAATGAAAATAATGATGTTTGAAATCTTATTTATGATGTAATTATAATAAATAATTCTAAAAAAGACCTCTTTAGCTAGTTCCTACCATCCGTGATCTCACTTATTAAAATCATAATTACTCAAAGAAGCACCTCTTTGATTTTGATCAGGTTTTGCGTGCTATAAATATATAAATGAAAGAACATTATATACATATATATATATATTTGGCGCGGTAGACATGATAATGATAGGTCTAACTATAATTATCATCATCTCTACTTTCATTAATTACAACATTGACTCCATCGCTTAAAAATTTTTTACGCAGAATTTCAATAGGACAAGCATACATGGGGTGTAGGTCGGGGCGATCGCTAGTTTCATCGCTCCACCCACTCACTAGCTCTATTTCAATGTCCCACTAGCCGTGTTTCTGACACACGCTAGCCGTATATCAGTGTTACTTTTTCTTTTAAATTTGTCCGGTATCAATTTTTCTCTTTTTCTTCCTTTTCTATTTAGAATTTTTATTTTAACCTTTTCTATTTTCTTCTTAGATATTACTCAAAAAGCGCCTCTTTGATTTTGATAATTTTTTGTGTGCTATAAGTATATAAATTAAAGAATATTATGTATTTTTTTCGGCGCGGTAGACGTAACAGAACAGTAGTAAAATAAAAGATTTATACTTTGTTTCAATATTCTGCACAGTTGTCATTTCACGAAAACTCTGAAAAAAATATGAAATATTTTTCAAAGTATCTCTCAATATACGCAATTGGTCCCATCTCTCTAGCTTTTATAGTTTTTCAGAAAAATACATTTAAAAAATAACGGCGCGCGCACGAACTTTATCGAATATCTTAAAGACAGGTCAAGATGGGGGGTCAATGACCTTGCATTTCGTACTCTTTTAGAGTGCTGATACTAGTACAAATAATAATTCAGTCATTGACCATGGGGGCCATTTCGCCATTCTTATCTCGCTATACCCTTTTCTTATTTATACTCTTTAATTTTAAATAGAATGGGATTTGGGGGGATTTTGGCGTACTGCGCTTGCTATTTAGTGTATAAAAAAGTTGAAAATAAGAAATATGATACAGAATTTTGTCCTATTTAATATTGTAACTGACAAATATATTGCTATGGCAACAAATCTCGAGATATTAAAAAAAATAATAAATAAAATAAAATAAAATCTCAAAATTTTGTTGTTTTTTGACCACAGAAAATTTAGCCTTGAGAAATTTTTATTCGAAAACGTGGTTTATCCATGTTAGCATCATTATGAAAAAATCAGAAAAAAATCTTCCACCCGATTTTTGAAAGGTAAAATGTTACATATAATATAAACATCACTTTAAAATATCAATTTAATTTAAATGCTTTAAGTGATAAATTAAAATAACATAAAAAGATTATAGCTTGACATGTTTCATTGCTCTTACGGCAACATTTTCAAAAGCAAATAAATGATTATTCAAATGATTATGCAAATAATTCATTTATTTGCTTTTGAAAATGTTGCCGTAAGAGCAATGAAACATGTCAAGCTATAATCTTTTTATGTTATTTTAATTTATCACTTAAAGCATTTAAATTAAATAGGTAAAATGTTTATTTCGCCTGGACTAAAACAGTCAGGAGGGGGAAAATATTGTTTAAGGGTGCTGGTCAGTCAGCTTCCGAATTCCCTTTCGTAAGGTTAAGTATATAGACGTTTGATGCATTTTTATATTTAAAATATCTCCGAAAGTAAATCAATATTTTAAACCTATTATTGACCGTAAGGTAACGGAATACTTTTGATTGTCCCTGTAATCAATCTATGCATCCGATTTTCATAAAATTTGAAATGACTCGACAAAATTATGTAATAATTATACATTTTATTAGCATAATAATTATGCATTTTATTTTTTATGCAGTTGAATTCATAAAATTTGAAATAACTTGAAAAAATTATGCAACAATTATATATTTTAAATTTCAAACGATTCGGTTGTGTTGTTTTTGCTTTGTTATATGCGGACAGACGGACGGACTGAACGACCACTATAGGTGCTACGTATTTACATAATTACGAACGCACCTAAAAAACGATAAATATGAGAACCTAACGTTTAACGAAAAATAGTGAGATGCACTCCATTTTTTGAAATTCATTGTTGCAAATGTTTTTGTCGAAATTTATCTGGAAGGGTTAAAATATTAATCACCGCTCATTAGCTTTTAACGCATAAAATATTAAATTAAACACATATTTTATAAATATTTTGACAATTTTGAAACATCTTTTAAGAGAAGTATAAATAAATAAGACAAAAATGTTAATTTTCTAGGGAGATTTTTTTAGGTGCGTTCGTAATTATGTAAATACGTAGCACCTATAGTTGTCGTTCAGTCCGTCCGTCCGTCTGTCTGTCTGTCCGCATATAACAACGCAAAAACTACCCAACCGAATTATTTGAAATTTAAAATATATAATTATTATATAATTTTGTCCAGTCATTTCAAATTTTATGAAAATCGGATGCATAGATCAATTACAGGGACAATCAAAAGTATTCCGTTACATTACGGTGAATAAGGGGAAAAGTTTCAAATGCATTTTAATCGTTTGAAATTTAAAATATATAATCATTACATAATTTAGTCGAATCATTTCAAATTTTATGAAAATCGGATACATAGATCAATTACAGGGGCAGTCAAAATTATTCCGTTACATTACGGTCAATGGGGAAAAATGTTTCAAATGCATTTTAATGGACTACACTAATTCGAACACAATAAAATTGTTATGCCTCTATGAACATACATATTATAATATACATTTTGCACAATCTGTGGTGCAAAAAGCATTTTTTATTGATTTACAAGGTCACACAAAAGTATTCCATTACATAATGGTACAGAAGAACATTTTTTTGGTGCGATAATTGTAATTGACTATTTAACATTTGATATTGACTATTTAACATGAGATTGATATACATTACTATTATTTTTAACACAATCAAACTGATTGGTAAAGTTATCATACGAATTTATTATTTCCAGCTGAGCGAAATTCCCGGCCTGGGCAATTTTTCGCTCAGCTGGAAATAATAAATTCGTATTGATATACATTGCTGATGAATACTACAAGTTATTTCCTGTATAAAAGAAAGTAGATAGTATAGTGTATGATATACGTCGCTGAGGTGTAATAAAAATTATTTCTTGTATATTTACAGGAACACACACACACACACACACAAAATACATATATATTTCACTACTATACTCTATCCGAAGTACTATCTACTAGCAGCAAGATCTGAATATTTTTAAAACATCGTTATCATACGAAAGCACCTCATTTGTCACGCTTTACGTGGAATTTCCAACTTGTTTAAACATACGAATGTGCAAATCCTTTTAAGCACTTAAATTTTCTAATTTACTATACGAATGCATTTTATTCCCATACATTTAACATTAATAAGGGGGTGGGGAGTTAATTGATTAAACTTCTTAATAGAATTTTAGAATATTAATGATGTGAAAAAAAAAAAAATAAATAAAGCTATTGTTCTAAAAATGTTTGCATGTTTGTAATTTTATTTATACGTAATACATTTCGTATATTTTTAATTATTCATAATGGATTATAATTCCCGTTAACGCTGTAAAACGTTACGGAGGTTAATTATATTTCATATGGGAACTATATCTACAAAATGGTTCTTTATATAGATATGTACTGTGAAAACAGAGCAGGATGTTGAATTCCTCTCGAAAGGGTAACTGACCACCTGACCAGTGACCATGACATTGAAGAATCATTGGGACGGGAAAGAGTGCGAAAACAGATGTCTAATGAGGAAAAAAAATGTCATTCGACTTCGATTTACTTCAGGGCCCGTATACCAAAAAGTGTTTGTCAGAAAGATGCGAATAAGCGCCAATGTGGTAACCTCTCTTAATTACAGGTCAGTTGGCTCCATGGAACTTCTTATCTGTTGTTTCTTTCCCCATTCCTGCATCCCCATTTGTAAGATCGGTATTGAGCCAACATAGCAGCGCTATTTATTGAACGATTTATACCAAAGCATAAACGGAACCAATATTTGTCAATGTATACTGGAATCTGACGTTTGGTTAAAATTCATGCATTATTTCTTGAGACAGAGCTATTCTTGAAATCGTAAAAAATGCAGCATAGCAGCACACCTGTTGAGAGATTTACATCAAAATGTAATCTGCATCATTTCATATCAAAGACTAATGGAATCTGAAGTCTTATAAAAAATACGTGCATAAGTTCTTGAAATACAGTTATTGCCGAAATTACGTAACATTCACAAATTTGTATGCATTGCAATATATCTGGAAACTAAATCGTTGGGAAAAAGAGCTGATCATTTTCTTAGCCTAACTCTCTATTGGCTCTTCATCTTTGCCATAAGCCTGAAAAATATTAGGTTGATCGAAAAACAAATGATAATTTTCCAATTAACCTGAAATTGCTTAACTTCTTTACAACAAATATGAAAAATATCAGGCCGATTATAAAAGGAAACAAGTAAGAAAAATCATACGTTAAGCATAGATTATGAAGCACTTTCTAACGCTTCATGAAATATTTAACAAAACTTCGTTATTTAGGTAAATAAGGATATAAAGCCAAATATGTATTCCAGTACTATTGAACAGCCCTATATTTGATCTGTCAGCTAATATACATACTATATAATGGGATAATTTAGTTTAGCAAAACATGCCTAGTAGCTTGAAATTTCTCTTTCAGCAATTTACACTAATAGATGGAAACATACTTGAATACTTTGTTCAGCCTTGTAATTTGCCTGGTACCTTTATTACACATCAGTGTTAAAATTTATTTTAAACTAAAACACTCTTAAAACAACTGAAATCACTTTCTCATAAATTATCATTCATAGGCTCCAAGTACCCAATTCTTTGCGTGGCTCTGTATATCATTTTATCTATATTCTGCAAACATTTCTTAGTAAATTTAATGGAATTCAGCGTAAAAATACATAATTTATTTAAGAATCACCTTTTAGTAATGTATGCTCATATTCAGTAACGTTGGCGAGCTCTTTTGGGTAGCCCTGTATATTAACTACAGCATTTATACACACCATATAATATGCATAAATTTAGTGAAACTTATACGCGCATACCATAATTAAAATATATTTCATCCATCCATCAGCTTTCATCGGAAATATATACAGTACTTCGGAAAGAATGTACTATTTGAAATCTTTTGTGTGTCCCTGTAAATACTATGTACTTTATATTAGAGAAGGCAGTATCGTATAATTTATACTAAGCCTCATTGACATACATCAATTTTATTATACATGAAACAGTTTAATATATTTAAAATATGTTACACACAATTCCCCCTTTTACCATTACCTAATGGAATTCTTTTGTGTGGCCCTGTAAATGAATAATAGCTACATTTTCACCTTATAGTTTATAGAATGCATATTTTAATGCACCTCGTAAAAGCATATAAATTTTAATATGTTTGACAGGGTATAACATCTTTAAAATTCCTTTGATTTTTTCCCCCACAGGCCGTAATGTAATGGAAAACTTTTGATTCTCCCTGTAGATAAACTAATCATGGTAGAAACTTAGTCCATTATAGAAAATCCATTCATTTTCTATAGGGTTCGTGCTAGGGTAAACGTCAATAACGTCCTAAAATTTCATGGCAATCCGAGCAAATTTACTGGAGTTAAAGCGCGGACAGGCGGACAGACAAACCGAAAGCATAAGCACTTTTCAACTTTGTTGAAAAGTGCTAATGAAAAGATTCTCTAACTAGCCGGGCTCTTTGAAAACAGTCGAATTTGTCAAATAGCCTACTAGTATATGTTTTGCGGGGTTCTCGAAAACAATTTAATGATTTGCATGAAAAGCGACGGAATGGGTTTTTTGGCGGTTTAGAAATCATAGGAAGCTGTCGTCTCCAGGAGAAATCATCATGCAATACTCGCTTTTCGTGCAAATGGAAAACATTGCATAAAGCACAATCGTTTTCATATCGCTCACCTCACCCGCAAATTTAAAAAAAAAAAAAAAAAAAAAAAAAATGACACATCTCGCACAAATTTATTTTATGTTTTATTCCACTAATAGCCCAATCATAGGTGCGTCAGGACAACAGTCTCATAGATGTTTATTATTATTATTTCCAATGCAGCACGCAATACAGACATTATCCTTATATTAAACAAAAATCAAGAGAAAAAAAAAAAAAAAAAAAAAAAAAACAGAAATTTATGTAAAAGATAACCCCAAACACAGGAACATAGTAAAAGAAATTAACATGAGAAATACACAAGGCCAAGATTTTAAGATGTGTAAAAAGTCTCTGGCCTCCCAGTAACGGGAGTCAATTAGAGGTCTGCACGGGCCGGAATTTCCAGGCCCTGCCCGACCCGGCCCGTTGTAAAACTCAAAAGTTCGGCCCGGACCCGGCCCGGCCCGTTTAAATTTTTATATTTTAGGCCCGGCCCGGCCCGTACAGAAATCAGTGAAAACAGGACCGGCCCGTTACAATTTCTACGATTTCTAAAAAATTTAGATTTTTTTCATATAATTAAGATTTTTTTAAAGAATACTGCATACATATCTATGGAATGATTTTACAATATATTTCACAGGAAATACACATTAGCAACATTAGTGATTACTAAGATTCTTAGGCTTTCAACAATCAAAAAATTAATATGGCTTAGAATAAAAGAAAAAAGAAAGAAAGTTAAAAACATCGTAACTTTTGAAGCTGTTTGATAAAAGAAGATTTATAAAAATATTTCTATATCATTTTATTAAAGATTTTAAATCCAAATTCATTCGTTAACTCAAATATGCGCCTTTCTGATACATTTCTAAATTCATTTTTTTCTCAGAAACGCACAGCAGGTATCTTTATTCAGAAACTATATAATCAAGTGGCATTATCCCGTTTTTGATACAAGCAATTTAAGAATACTGAAAGGAAATAAATTATTGTTATAGTTAGCATTTTCAATAGAATTTCCGGAAGCGATAGCATGGGAAGGGAGAAAAATCTGCAACCATTTGAGAAACTATTGTATCTGAACAAATTTATGAAAGTTTTTTATTCATCCAAAATGAAAAATGCTATTCGATTCCAAATGCCTACAATAGTCATGCTTATCACTTTTATATTTTTACAATTAAAAATTAATCTGAAAATGTGTCAAACTTTCGCGTTATTGAGAAATTAATTTAAAAACCATCAAACTTTCGCGTTATTGAGAAATTAATTTAAAAACCATTAAGAAGTATATATCCAAAGATTAATCTAACATAAGTTCTTTATCGCTGTTAATAATTTTACAAATCATGCTGTCTGCCCTACAGATCTTGAGAACAATTAAGTTTTGTTCCGGTCCGGCAAGTCTATATGTAGAAAAATAATGCAAGCTTGATCTCGGCCCGGTATGAGTCAGCTAAAAAAATATTAAAACAGGTTACACACAATTTAACTGTCCGATGCCGATCTCACACTGTACAATAGGGTGGAGCGAAAAAAAAATTTTTTTTGAAAATCAAAAACGGGTAGGTGCCAAAAGTTACCTTTATACTAGTACATCAACTGTGTGAAATTTTACCGCTGAAAAAAAATGGCTCGAGTCTGCGCTTTTGCTCCAAAAATCGAAATTTTGGGTAAAATGTCACTTTTTGACATTTTTTCAAAAAAAATTAAAAAATTCCTACAGAGCTGGTTAGTATTTAAAAGTGTTGCTTAGACCTTTATATTTATCTGCTTAACATATTTAAACTATAAAACAATATGTTTATTCCCTATAGCTGGAGCAAAACAGACAACTTTTAGTAAGAAAACAGCATTACCACTCTATTGGGTCATACAACGAATTATAGTTTTTAATACAGCTCTTGTTCTCAAAACTATCTTGGACATGCGTCGTGGAGGTGGCTATATTTCCTATACCACCCGGCCCAACTATTCGATCATCTTAGTACAGTGTTTTATTTATACATTGATTTGTGATTTTCTTTATAAAAATTTGGCATGTTTTCGATGCTTCCACCTTGTTTATCTGTTCTTTGCATCTACATGCTGTTGTAACTATCTTCATGTATATTTTTACAGTTTATACAAAAAAAAAAAAAAAAAAAAAAAAAAAAAGACAAGCAGAGTAATGCACGGGAATATTATTAAAGGGATCTATTCGGCCATCTATTACATTTATCAAACTTACATTCAGTTGATGAATAGTGATTGGAAGTTCTGTTACCACAACATTTTTTCAGTCAATTGTATTTTTTTACGTAATGATTTGCTTCAAAGATGATTTCAGATATTTCAACTATAAGTATGCCATCATTTATTCTAATTTTGCATTTTTTATATGTTGAGAAGCGAGCTGTTTCATGTGATGGTGATCGTCAGAGAGAACTGCAATGAAAATTTGTTCTCCATGTGTAAAGCAACCGCTGTTGTAAATAACTTTTTTTTGTATTAGTTTTATGCCGTTTTCTAAGTATTTTCGTATCTAGGTAATTTCCTATTACTAACTTTTAGATCCCCTTTTTATGAGCGGACAACATTTGATGGTGAAATGTCCTCAGCATAAACTTATAATGCATAGTACTTTATGAGGGAATGTACGGATTCTAATCGACTATAAGTGCTCATTTAAAATTAGGAGAATTTTATTTGTCACTGTGAACCATTTTGCATGGGGTAAGCTTAGATTTGTGTATAATATTGAATCATTCGCTACTTCAACTCCAGTGAATTTCCTCTGCGACAATTATTAGAGAAGTAGATATAAAACGTTCTAAGCTACATGGATTCACTGGATCAATAAGGAAAATCTTTGTCTACGTACTATTCACTTCCTATTGCAATTTTTTTTTTGTTTTTTTGTTTTTTTGTTTTTTTTATAAAATAGAGAATAATTTTGAAAAAATATTTTTTCAAGTTGAGAAAAAGATACTCAAAACAGACTAGAAATTTCTGTCGGAGATTGCAAAGCTAATTCATAAGGAAAGCTATTTCTCGGAAAAAATGGGGAATAGGAATTTAGAAAACATCTCACACAAAAGACAACTGATAAAGTTAATAAAATTTTCCGCTTTATATAAGCACGGATTATCAATCAGCGTCTATATGTTCACTCACAAAATGTATAATCCAGGTTTATACCGCGGGATGTTTTATACCAAATGTACTACACACCTAAATAATAGATCTAAAATCTTCTTAGAAATTACTAGACTATGGAACAACACAGGAAACGACATAAAGCCTACTAAAACTTCTTTAGAAATATTGATGCTTTACACGCAAATTTTGTTTGCAATCCTCTGTGACAATCGTCATGATATTAAACAGCTATCTTCTCAGCATATATTCAATGTAATAGGTTCAATAAATGATGACATACTAGAAATTGAATTCATACAATCAATTTTTAGGCAAATCATTATATATAAAATGTATTGATTGAAAGAATGCTGTGATAACAAAACTTCCAATCATAATGTACTAATTGCATGAAATTTTAATGAAGATAATAGACTGCTGAATAGATTCAATTAAGAACATACCCAATACATTACTTAGCTTCTCTTCTGTTATACATGGTATAAAAATATACGTGCAGCAGGTCACACCAGCATGATCCAAATCATCCAAATTTAGTGAATATAAAAAAGAGATAAATTACTTTGATATATAGAAAACTTATACTCGTCTTCTGGAAAAAAATAACAATTCAATACATAAATAAAACACTGGGCCTAGATGATTGAGTGGTTGAGACGGGAGGGATATTGCAACCACCTCTATGAGTTATATACACAGTAGTTTTGAAAGCAGCTAGGTAAGAAATGCATTCAAAACAACATTTCGTTGTATGCTCCAATAGAGAGGTTAACGGTGATTTTTCACAAAAAGTTGTCAGATTTGCTCCAATTATACAGACTACAGATATTGTTTTATAGTTTAAATATGTTAAGCAGATAAATATAAAGGTCTAAGCAACACTTTTAAATACTAACCAACTCTGTAGGAATTTTTTTGAAAAAGTGTCAAAAAATGACAAATTTTACCCAAAATTTCGATTTTTGGAGCAAAAGCGCAGACTTAAGCCATTTTTTTTTCAGCGGTAAAATTTCACACAGTTGATGTACTAGTATAAAGGCAACTTTTGGCACCTACCCGTTTTTAATTTTCAAAAAAAAATTTTTTTTTCGCTCCACCCTACTGTACAAGTTACATTTTTATATTGATGCTGTCAAACTAGTATGGCTCGTGACGCACATTTATATTTATTCTCGTTAAAACCATTTGCGTTGAAAATAGATCATATTTTATCGTTTCTGCTTAAATCTTCAGAACGGGCCGGCAGGCCCGAAAATTTTTTTATCGGCCCGGCCCGGCCCGCATGGCCCGTTCAATTTTTTTGCAGGCCCGGCTCGGCCCGTTGAGAAAACTATTCTGATTCTGCCGGCCCGTTAGAAAATTTGAAACGATTCCGCCAGCCCGGCCCGCGGGCTGGGCCGGGTACGGGCCACGGGCCAAGCCCGGGCCCGTGCAGACCTCTAGAGTCAATACAGTTGAATGCTTCATGAACGCTGAAATCGGAGAGATGGTAAACAGTCATCGCCGCGCCACTGAAGACTATTTGCTATCTGGAGTCGGAAAAGATGAGCATATAAACAAAACAATATATGCTTTGTCGCAAGACGAAAGGCAGCTATAGCACTGCTTCTTGGACAATCGGGGAGGTTAAGGATGGTATTTCTCTACGATTATGAATGGTGTTTCACAAGTGTAACTAAACGGAAAATCACTTTATTACGCTATATATCTATTTGTGACTGCAGAAGAGAGGTGGTTTGTGTTGAGAGGTAAAATTATCCAACTCTCCAAATCATATCCTACGTCTTCATTTTTAAGGGTTTTATGCGCATTATTACTCTTACACACAGAGCTAAATGCTATAACATAAGCCTACAAAATTTAACTTTTTGTCTGGGGTTTTTAAAATTTTATGTAAATTGTAATAAACATGCTATGCTTATTTCAAAAATACTATCCATTTTTACGTGTCACGTCAGGATTTTTTTACAATTAAGAAACTAAGAATTTGGAATTTTAGAATATATAATTTAAACAACATTCTTTAAAAAATGTAAAAAATCAGATAAATAAAATCATGTGTGAATGTTTTATAAAGAACTACATTCTAATATATACAGTAAAATTACTTTTCTTTGTCATCCAAAGAGCGCTTGTTTCCTTAAATTTTCTTGCTGGTTTAGTGTCTCCCTTTTTCCCCAGCAGTAATCTACTAACATATTGACTTCCAGTGTTCATTTCAATTTATGTCGTGCTGAAATCTCGAATGTTCTTACTCATTTCACCAAAATTTTCAGGAAATATTCAAGATGAGAGTGCAGAAAATGTATTTTTAAACTCATGTTGCAACCCGATTTCAAAATTTTTGAAGTTTTCTCAACGATTATTGTGTAGTCAGGATCTTTGTATTTCCTAAAAATTTATGAAAAAAAAATTATGAATAAAGCCTTTGAAACAATCGATAAATTTGGTGATTATTAATTTAAGTGAATCAGAAAAATATTTTCCAACCTGTTATGAAAAACATATTTGCTTATCTTTAAAAATAATAGAAATATTTTATCTTTGTTTCATGTCTATCATTGCAGAGACTTCTTGCAACTTTTAACAGATTGTTGAATAGAAAATTGTAATCAAGCACAAGCAAATATAATAGCCCAGGAGGAGTTAGCGTCACATTTTGGAAACCAATTTTACCATCAACGATTTTGATATACTATATGATAGATTAGATGATACCTAAAACAAAATTGCTAGTCAGCTGGCACACTAACAGGTGATATTGACATAGCGACATCTTCCATCGTGAAATGATGATCCAATTATTGATGATGTCACTGAATCAGAGTAACATGAGTAATTGAATTGCTATTAATTTCACATTGTAGGAAGCTATGCGATGTTGCTATAGAAATACTCCCTCTCCCCTTCTCCAGCCGATTGGCAGTTTCTGCATGCACTATTTAATCTATCACATCACAGATGATATAGCAAAATCACTAATGCTATGACAAAATGGATGCTGTGTAACAGGCTAAAAATAATATTTTTGACACAATATTAAAACATTATAATTAATTTTTAAAGTTTCGTATTTACAAAGCAATTTTTAATCATTATTGAAAATTTTTTGCATCTTTTATGAAAAATTTTTTTATACATATCCCTTTATGAATAAAAGTGCCACATGTCAAATTAATAGACATGTGAAACAAAATAAAGATTAAGATATAACTCAGAAAAAAAATTATAAACATAGATCCATTTTTGCTGAAATAATTTTGTTTATTAAATAATAGTTATTGCACATAATTTACAAACATTATGATTATGCATAAGAATAAAATCTCAGACAAAAACATGAGAATTAATTTACAACAATTTTACTATGTACTGTAAATATAGCATATTATTTCTCATCAATGCTTAAACATTTTAAAATTAAAGCTTTTAAAATAGAAATAAAAGTCTTCAATAAATGGTTGTAAATTACATTGATATGCTTAATCAAACTTTGATACAATTACTTAACCCAGCAGATCCCAACCTATATTTCTACGCAACCTACCTTTAACCCTTTTTGGCACGGTCAAATTCTGTTAGTAAAATGAAAAATTATCGACTGACACCGGAATTTACAAAAGACTTTTTAAGAAATTAAACTCCTTAATTTAAGCTTTTATTGCAAAAGAAAAATTTTATTAAAATATTATTGGTGCTGATTGCAATATTGAAATTAAAATTAGATGTGCCCGAACTGGACACACTGTGCTGGAAAAGGTTAAGAAAAAAAAAAAAAAAAAAAAAAAAAAGCAACTAATCTAACATATGTATATCAGTGCAAACAGTATGGGTGTATATCAGTATGGAAATTGTTGTATGAAGTTATCCTATCCTACGAAAAAGACCAATTTTCATACGCCAACATCATCAACAAAAACAAGAATTGGTAATTCCAATGTGTGAACTGGAATAATAATTAAAACAATACACACACTATAAGATAACTAAAAATGTGTTTAATTATTATCAAA
Organism: Maratus speculifer; assembly: GCA_964019185.1. NCBI lineage: Eukaryota > Metazoa > Arthropoda > Arachnida > Araneae > Salticidae > Maratus > Maratus speculifer. The sequence goes on from OZ025290.1 coordinate 42,857,555, forward strand.
ACATAACTTTATAATCAGTGAAATTTCTGGCATTGTTGTTTACAGATGAGTGTATCTATATCAAGGTCAAAACTGGTGAATTTTAACTAGTTTGTTTCTGTACTTGTTTTTCAAAAACAGTGCAGTAGAAAAAACATGTTTACACAAGTATGTGGTGTTGAACCTGATCAAGGACATCAAATTTAATTTAGATATTTCTGGATATTATGCAGGTATATTCATCCAGAATGACATTAAGGATTTTCCCTTGAAATGTTTTCTGTTTAAACTGTTACATTTATTGAGCATATAAAATAAACAATATATTTTTGTGGCAAACCTCGATAATTCCGCAACTCACCAAAACAACTGCCATGATCGATAGGTTGGGAACTGCTGGCTTAACCCATTACCAGTGTTGCTTGAATACATTTCAAGGAACCCAAACTTGCACTCCTACTGATTTTTCAAATGCAATTTAATTTGAACAATATTTGATTCTGTTGCACAAAAGTAGAATTCAGTACATTTTCCTCTTGAATACTCACTTAAATAATCGATTCTCTATTTTCTTGTTATTCCAATTATACATGGAATAGAGAAGCAATATTGGTCAGAGACTAAATGATTAAAAACATTTAATAATGAGTATTTACTTTTTTCAGAAAAATTTGATGTAATGGCTGCTGTATAAAATGGTTTTTTAAATAAAAAATTAGAACAGCCTAGATGAATAATAACAATAAAATAATGATTAACTACTGATAAAATATGAAAATATAAATTCGATGAAACTTACCAACTGAATATTTGGATTTTTCAGACATAGCATGGAAGATAAAATTATCATTCATGCAACAGATTTTTGAACAGCTAAATTTATACATAATGAATCGATTTGAAGAAATATATTAGCATAGCTGCCTTTTATTAAATAAAATAACTTATAACATTATAGAAACAAAAAAATCTTCAAATATTTTCTCTGATTCATGTTTATTTGACTTGGGGGGGGGGGGGAGGGGGGGAGAACTGGTAGATTAGTAGCTATGTATTTGCCTAAGAATTTTAAAGTGTTTCAGTACCCAAACAAAACTAATAATTATCATTAAAAAATTAACAAAAACAATACTTTAAGTAATATAAAACAATAAAATTTTCAAGTAGTTAATTCTCAATAATCTTCTTTATTACCTACTAAACATATATATTATATATAAATATAATGCTGTTTTTCAAACTTGTAATATATATATATAAATTTAGCATACAGTTTTTGTATCAAAAGTAAAATGATATTGCACAAATAATAAAATAAAAATAATACAGTTGTCTGTAAAAGTTATAAAATATTTTTTAAACAACATAAATATACTGAATTTTGAAACTAATAATCAGCAAATATTTGTTAATTTTTGAAAATACAAGAATGAAATTTATAAATAACAGAACAGAGAAACCTTTTTCTTTGTTTTAAGGGGAATCTTCATTCACTTGAAAATACCCACTCACTAATGGAAACCTAAGGGCAGGTTGTTTTTTAATTTTGGGCTTAAATGTGAATATTTGTAAACTATTTTTTTTTTGTATAGGATAGCTAAGATCAATCTCAAATAAGGTCATTTTGTTCTTGTTTGATTTCGGTTACAGTTATAAATAAAGATACTTTTTTTTCAAGAAACCGGTTCTGAAAGTAAAAGTACCTTCATCAAAGAAATCTGCAATTGAAATTGAAAAAGTAAAAAATAGCCATATTAGCGATTGACTTCAGCAATTCTATGCAAGAAAAAAAAAGTTTAAAAATATTCAAATTTAAGAATGTTTACAAATATTCAAATTTCGAAAAAACCTGCTCATAGATTTAGTATTAGCAAATGGCTATTTTCAAGCAAATGAACAGTAACCTTAAAGCAATATAAAGACAAAATATTAAATTTTAATCAATTATTTTTTTTTCTGTGAAACAGATATTGCCGAATTTTAATCTTTTAAATTATGAAACATTGCAAAAGCAAACTAAAAATAAAATAAAATATTATTTCTAGAAATTTAAAGTGTTACGACCACTGCAGAATTTGAAGAGCTCAAATTTCTGCGCGTCTGTCTAACATCCCTACTTACAATTCCCCCCTCCCCCCCCCAAGTGCAAGACTCTAGTGAAAACCAGGTTGGGGGGGGGGGGAAGGGATAAAAAAGAAATTGGATAAATTTAAAAAGGAAATAGATAAAATTAAAGACAGTGGAAAGCAATAATTGATGGGCCAGGAGCCTTAGAACTATCGGACAACCCTCAGGGATTAGAGCTTAATGTTTGTCTCAGCAGTAGTCAGGCCAACCGCAGCAAAATAGTGTGTAATCTAAAAGTGTTGCATCTTAAAAAGAAAATAAATTGCACACTGGAAACTTTGAAGTTTTACAAGTTTTAACCTGCATTGTACAATGAGAGATATAATCTCTGTGTTTTTTTTTTTATGTAACCAGAATTCAGATAACTTCTCTTTGAAAATGTAACCAGAAGGGAAACTTACTAGATTTATCCAATCTTAAAAAAAGAAATTAAAACAACAAAGGGTAATTTAATTATTTTTTGTTTGCAAATAAATACATTAGGGAAGAGGAATCCCAATGTAATAGAGAAGGGGGGGGGGCAAGTTTATTTTCATATATATATATATATATATTTATAAAGAGGCCTATTATTCTAATGGTTTACACATTGGTCACAAAAGTTTGTGTGGTTGAGTAGGGAAGTTGCAAAAATTTTCAGTATTTTTCCTTGACAAATTTAATTCATTTTCCCTTAAAAATCTTTTCTGGCAGTTTTTTATTGCATAGTATAATCAAAACTAGTTGATGCCTAGCCATGAGACATTTAGTTGTTCTTTCTGATTAAACCCGTTTGGAAGATTATGTTGCATTAAATCTATCAAAGGACGACAAAAATCCTAGAAATATGTTCTACTTTTAACAATTTAAAATCAAACAGAAACACACAATTATCATTTGTCATTCAATGAATATCTCCAAAATTTTATATACCAAGGGAAAATGGTCACATATACATTAATAAAATTCCTTATCAGTCAAGCTTTATTTGTAACAAAACATTTTCACTCAACCATAAAACGATGAAGCATAACATATGCTGAGTAAAAAAATGAGAAAACAAAGCAAGCCTAAAAATATGATGTTCAAAATATCAGTCTTGAAGTGAATTTTAAAAAAATTATGAATTTTATAATACATTGCTGAACATGATATTTTACAATAGTACATAAATTACAAAAATCTTGCAAATTATTAAATACTATGAATTATTAACAAATTATCACTATAAACTTTACAGAAGAAATTATAAAAAATGAGAAAGATGCCAATCTTCTTTCAGTCCATATGTGAGCAAAACTTTTTAACAAAATATATAAAACTATGAAAATGGCACAAAATTTTCACATACAGAGAATTTTAACAGTTTGTACTTAAATGGCACATTTTTCAGAATGACTAGGATGAAGATGAAAATTAATAGACTACAGAAAAAATAACAAGTTTAATAAACATACCTTGAAACAGCCCAACCTTATAATCATGAAAATAACAAACACATTTGAAACAAACATAAATGCATTAATAACACCGTTCAACAAGATATCTATCTGTTTCTCATAAAATAAGCAGTAGCTTTTATGTTTTAAAGGCTGCTAAAAAAAAATGCAACATTGAAAAGTTTTCATGATCTAACCGTCTAAAAAAAATTTTAAGGATAATTATTTGCACTGGACAATATAACATATGATTTTTGTCCTTCAAATTTAGTATCTATATTATAAAGTCCAAATGTATCTGTGATTAACACATACATCATTTTGCAAATGGAACACTTTCCCCTGCAATTTCGGTTTTGAAATTTTAGCTACTGCAAATTTTACACCTTTAAACATTGCACATTTTAATTTTTTACACCATCGTATAGAGAAAAATATGCACTTTTAAATGCAATTTGTTTGAAAGCTGTATCACTATTTTTGAGATAGTAATTTTTTTATAGTTTTTAGTACCAATTTTGTAATTGTAGCAACAGAATCACTCCATTTTCTCTAAAAAATTAAAAGCGTTTTTATGATATTTTGTTAATTTTAGCTTAAAATAATATTTGTTTGAGAGTTAGATTGACCAATATAAGATGCATTTTTTATGGTAACTAATTTTGTAGATTTATTATAAATCAATGAAACAGTTCTTCCTTAAGGATTTTCTTTTGTCAAATTTCGACGGGTTCCACCTCGTAAAATTAATAGTCAAATGAACAGTTGCACAGCTGAAAAGATTTTAATATTAAAAACTTTGTGTTAAAATTTTTTTTAAAAATTAAAAAAAAAAAAAAAAAAAACATGAAAATTTATTAAGGTCTTATAAACAAAATTATCAAAATTTTTCCATGATATCAACATTATTGTCGCCAAGCATAATAGTTGGTAAATGAAGAAATTTTAACAATATTGGTGTGAAAGTTATCATTTAAAAAAATCTATCATTTCAAAATTACATTTTCATGAACTGTCTTATTATATCAGTCTAAATATGTAATTCAAATAATAGAACAAATAAAAATTATACAATAAAATAATGCGATAAAACTCAGTATTAACTTAAGGCATGCAATTGTAAATCTGTCTTACCATCACACTAAACATTTAAGTTTTTTAATAAATACATTGCCACACAAATTCTATGAAATAAGATCGCTAATAATGACAAAATGTGTTGCTTTGTCTTTTTTAAATTGTCTCTCTTTTTTCAAATAATCTCTCAATAGACTAGGTATGACATTCAGTGTTAAGGTCAACAAAAATTTATTTTTGATTTAATAAGAAATGTTCAGCATCTCACAAAAATACTTTCTCTATATATTAATGAATATTTGATTGATATTTGGTATTCAGCCTACTAGGCTTAAAAGCTGAATTTTATTTTGGCTGAATAGTACAATATTCAGCTGAATAGCTCAACCGATTACTAAAATAAAATCATTTACAATAAACAATGTCAATTGATCTATTTTAAATAACATATATAAATGTATAACATATATAAAAAAGGTTTATACTTACACATTACAGAAATTTAAATATTTATCAAATTTATAATATAATTTTATTTATAACATTAAGTATAAATTTAATAATCTTTAAAAATTTGCTTAACAACAATGCATGAAAAATAATTTTCTTTAAAATTTTCAAGTAAATTTATTAATTTAAATTTTATTGAAGTTAGTGTTTTCTTGTTGTTGTCAAGAAATTTGGAATAGTGTAAAAGATTCTAAAATGTGACACACAGACATGTTATCAAAGGGAATGAAATTGATAAAGAGTTTCAAAACAGCTGAATAAAAAGCATTACTTAATTGGTCAAACATAATAATGCAACATAGATATATAATGCTGTATTTGTACTCAGATTATAATAATGAATAAAATTTAAAGCCAAAATGTTTTAATATAAAATTAAAATAATTAAGCTTTTTAAACTATTTAACCATTCAAAGATCTTAAAAACTGAAGTATGTTGTAACAATCATTCTAAGCTTTTCTTATAGAGTATTTGACAGTTAAAAGGTCATATATTGATTTTGATTATCTTCAAGGCTGAATATGTTTAACAAGAATTGTATGAAAATAAAGATATATAGTATACTGGTTTGAATCAGAATTTATAAATTACTATTAAGCGGCTGTATCGGCCAAATATTTGGTATTTGGTTATTCGGCCAAACCACTATTTATTGCATTACTATTTCATATCCTCAAAACAATTTTTTTTACAGATTTTTCATCATTAGGTAACTGAAAAATGGCAAAATCAATTTCAGCATAGTAAAAAATACAAGTTATCTATACTAATAAAAGGCTTAGGCAACACTGGATAGATCAGCTAGTAACTTATTGAAAAATATTTTTGATTTGAAAAATAACAATATAAGATGTTTTGCATGATTATGATTTAAAATAAACATATAAATGATTCACATTCATTAAATAGCGAGTCACAATGTTTGGTACAGCTTGAAATAAATATCTTTTGTACAGTTAGTTTTCAAATAAATGGAGCATTACCGTACATTCCTGTATAGTGTTGGTATAATTAAAAAGTGTCAAAATTTGAATAAAATTTGTTTGAACCCTTTCTTTATTTATTATTTAGATGTAACAAGTCAAAACACATGTTTGTAGCAGTTAAATGACAATGAAACTTTAGAATAATTGCTACACAAATGGCCATTTAGCTCAAAAATGGTATATGGAAATAAAAGTCCCAAGAGCCGACCGCACAAAACCCTAAGTCATCAAGCACAAAAAAAAAAAAAAAAAAAAAAAAAAACTTTTATATTATGGAAGAGTAGTCATAGGGGAGTCTATGATCCACATCTGCGGAAGTGAAGTGGTGCATAAGCCAAAGATGAATACCATTAGTGGTTGACTTGTAGACTTAACATTATGTTTTCCTGCACCCAGTTTTCTGTGTTTTCATAATTTTGATTGCATGGCAAACATAATGATAGACCTACAAGTGAGCCACTAGTTGTATTAATTTTTGGCTTACGCACCACTTGTTTTGTGGCAGACATAGATCATTAGAATCCCCTATGGCAGGGTCAGCAAACCTTTTCACATCTGCGTGGCAATTTCTTTCTAAAAAAATTTAAATGAACATGGCGTGCTGACAATTGTCCCCCCCCCCCCCCAACAGAAAAGTATAAGCGAATTATTTTATTTCTGAAAATAATAAAAAATTCTATCACAATTTTTTATTGTTATTAGATTTTTTATAAATATAATTAACATACCTGAAAATAATATTAACATAAGAATTAAATTAATAATGAGTAATAGAGAAAATTAAAACCAAAACAAATTTTCACATGAAAAGATTAATTAATCATACAAATAATTATAAGTTCATTATACAGTTTTCATTTCATCTTACAAAAGTTTTAGCAATATAATTTTTTTTTATTAGTTATCTGGAAAAAAGAAAAAAAAATGTTTTATTACTTTTATTAATACTTTTTACATTTAATAGATTTAAATTTAATTAATAAATGCCATCAAAAGTTAAATAAAGCCATGAAGATCGAAATGCGCTAAATTATGCAAAAATTTCAGAAGGGTTGCAGCAAATAATAATTTGATTTATCAGAATTCTCACTTTATATGCAAATCATAAACACCAGTATAATGAAATCTAGCAAAGGGGAGGAGGTAAGCTCATGTATTTCACGATGAGAAATTCAGTGATGAGTCAAGTATTTATAATAATAAAGAAAAGCTATTTTCAATGAAACTTATGTGTTAATAAAAAAAAGAATAGTCAGATTATGAATCTTGTAAATTTGACCGAATTCTGATTTAGAGCTTCAATCAACGGCATACCAAAAATTTCTTCTCGCATGCCATAGGCTCGCCAACCCTGCCCTATTACTACTATTTCATAATATAAAGGATTTTTTCTTGTGCTCGATGACTTAGGATTTTGCGCAGTCGGCTCTTGGACTATAAGTAAAATTGTTTAAGATTGAGAAGCTATAGAAAAATTTCAAAAACATTTTCTCTTTTAACACCCTAAAACTATACAAAATATGCAATGTATAATAAAAAACAGAAAGTTCCTTAAAATTTGTTGAACGGTGTTATGGAAAACTGAGCATTTAAAAAAATTAAATCCTAACACATACATTTGTTACAATTGTATAGAGAGGTTTGCACATTATAACAGTGCAAACTGAAACATATTAACATTTTAGATGATATATTTGATAAATATATAAAAGAAAGAATCAAGATCACATAAGCTCTCAATTTAAACTTTTTACAATATATGTTTCCAGAAAATAAAATCAAGCTCTGATTACATACATTAGCAAAACAACAAAGTGGATGAAACATGAATATATACAAATGTACACAAAATCAAATTACATAATACTATCTCATAAAAATATTTTTGCATAGTGTGTATTTACAACATGTAAATTACATGAATTCATTACGTAGGGAGACTTAATATCATATAAAAATCTACTAAAGATGGCAAAATATATTTATGTTACAATATGAAATCTGTACAAGTTATTAATTTGTAACATTTTGAAATTACAAAATTCAAATATTTTAAATTTTATCTCCTAACACTGTTTAACTAGCATTTCTAGGCATTGGAAGGGTTAAAATGTAAAATATCAAGAATTTTTTAAGAAAAAAAGAATAATAAGTTTTGAAAAACCTAAAATTTGATTTTGAAATTTCTATACAGAATCAAAGGATTTTTAAAACTTTCTATTTCATCCTTTGTATATGGCTCTTATTTACTCAATAAATCATTAGAGCAGAAAAGTATTTTTCCTTTAAAATGATTTTATTATCTTCAAGATAATAATGATAATTTATAAAATAACAGAAGTAACATGTAATGAATTATTTGGAAATTTTTGTATTACAAAAACGATACAATTATTTCTTTAAAAAAAAGGAAGGAAAAACATATATATATTAATGATATGCAATACTTAAAACATTTAATTCTTTATAATATACTGAACTAATTAATTTTCCTTAGAACAACAATATTAGTTTTTTAAACTAATAATCAGCAAATAGTTCTTATTTCTTTTAAATAAACCAATGGACTTTATAAATGAAGAACAAAGAGCTCTTCTTCTTTAAAAAAAAAAAAAAAAAAAAAATATATATATATATATATATATAAAGATCAAGCATTCAATTTGTCAATAATAATAAAAAAAATAATAATAATATAAGATTGCATTTTTTTTAAATCACCATTTATTTAATTTTAATATATTTAAATTGTAATGCTAATATTCAATTATTAAAAAAAAAAAAAGCATTTTTTTACATTACACATTTAGTCAATTTGTATAAAAGTAAATTTCCATGTGGAAAAAAAAAAAAAAAATAATAAATAAATAAATAAATAAAATAAAATAAATACATTCGTTTACATAACTGAACTAAGTTTATATCTTTATGACACACTTTGTACGGCACAAAATGGATTTTGAAAATAGTATCACTTGAAATAAATAAAATAATAAATTTTGTAAATTTCACCATAAAATAAAAACAATGCAGGATACATTTTGAGTTTAAAATAATAATAGCTCAGAGCTGTTACTATTTTTTAGCTCAAAACACACTTTGCATTTTTTTATTTTATGGTGATTTTTACAAAATTTATTATTTTATTTATAATTTGTCACCAGTTTTTTTTTGGTGCTTTTTTTCTGCAATAATAATAATAATAATAATAATTTTCTAACAACACAATTTTTTTTTTTTACAGTCATATACAACGTAGAAGCATGTCTAACTGGTATATTTATAAGTGTAACATAACCATTTGTAAGTATTTAAAACCTGAAATGAAATTTATGTAATTGCTAAAAATTTGAGATATTAGGATCAATGTCAGTGTTTATTGACTGCTAGGCAGACAGAAGCGTTGACTAACTTTGGACTGCTAGGCTAAAGTTAAGCTGAAATTAAAAACTAGTTGTTAAAAAGAACTATACTCAGCACTAGCTAACATTTATTTAAAGACTTTACAGAGATTCTATTCCTGATTCAACAGTAAACTTTCTTTGCAAAATCTTTCTTAATTAAATTGATTCTGCATTCCTAAATTCATATCTGGTTCCTGAATATTCTTTACCTGTTTATTCACAGAAGTTAATTCTATATTATTGAGAAGAATTTTGATGAAAAGAGGTACATAATTTTGATAGTGAAATTATTATTATTATTTTTAAGTTTGTTCAAAAAGAAATGCAGAAAAGTATCTAGCACCAACTAATTATAATAATTTTTTACTTCCATATAGCTATATGTAAATCAATATTTTTAAATTAATACCTTTTTTTTTACATAAATGTCTTTTAATTGATTAGATAGGCCTAAATTTGCTTTGTTATAAGTCTTTTATCAATCCTGCTTACAATCTCAATAATGAGGTAAGGATTGCAACAAGATAATACACATTATAGCTTCCACAATTTTAGTAAGAATATTTTCTGAACTGATACAAATTAAAATGAATAGTAGTAATATAATATGCATTTACTGTTTAAATCTTTCAGAAAATAACTAAAAAGTTACTGTATTTTAAAAAGACAATTTATGCCTATTAGTTTTTATGCTGAAACAGTTCTAGGAGATACATGTACTGTAAAGCCTTGATTCATTAAGCAAATCGACAAAACATTAATAAACTCCCTGCTTAATTGGTTAAATTTTTTTAGAGTGTTAGCATGTTCAGGTATATCATAACACTGTTTACATATATCTAAAATTTCATTTTATGAATACATCAAAATAAAAGTAAAAGAAAGTAATTTTAAGTCAAACTATTAATAACCAGTGATGACACTTAAAATTAATATTTACATTAAATATACTGATAGATGAAAATATTTAAAATATCTATAAAAATAAAATATCATGACTCAAATGAGAGTAAAACACAGTTAATATTCTTTATCAGTAAAATCATGACAAATTACTATTATTATTTTGAAATGAAAAGCGGAATTCGAAGTTCTTCACCAATACTTTTTACAATAAAAACTATTTTATGAAAACAGTAAAAACTGGTAATAGTTTAAAGCAGTTTTTTTTTTTTTTTTTTTTTTTTTTTTTTTTTTTTTAAGCATATTAATAATAAAATGGGAAATCTAATATTCATTTTCTTTTTAGCTATTCATTTGGATTCATTTAGCCTAAAAAAGTTAAATTTGAGAATAATTTCTATCATTATTAAAATATATGACATAATGTTGAAAGGAAAAATAATTTCCTACATATTGCACAAGTCAAATGACTTAAATATCATCACTGATTATAAAAATTGGAACAGATATAAAACTTTTGAATTACTTTTTTTTTTTTTTTGGTAATGAAACAAGAACAAAAAAATGTAACTTAAATGAAATATATAAAAAGAAAGTTAATTCTTTTTAATGCTTTAAGTCAAAAATTTCAATCAATAAGGGCTCAACCTCTTTTGGATTCACTTCAAGATAAACACGTACATGGTTTTCATTTAAAATATGAAGTTCCTGTATTTTATGTATAAGTTTCAAATAAACAGCTTTTGCTTCACACCACGTATAAACAGAGTCTAAATAGCGGCGAAGTAAGTAGTAATATGTGTCCTGTTCAATTTTAATGGCTTCTTTATGAACAGTGTTGGGACGTTCTGGTGTGAATAAAGCAATGCCACTTAAAATGAGCATAATATTTTCATCAGTTCTCCATTTTGGATCAAATGAACTGATAAAACGCTTATGCTCTTCATATACATTTCCTTTAGCTTCTTTCAAAACTTCTACTTTGATAGACATAGTTTTGGGACCCTCTGGACCTTGCCAACATTCTTTTTCAGAATCATATGACATTACCGATCTCAGAATCATCAACTCAGTGCAACCACCCTTTAACAAAGCAATTTGATCATCCTGACATAAATTTTTAAATCCATTTATTCTCTTTGACATTTTAATCAATCGGCGTATGGCATGATCTGTCATATTAATAACATCCAACAAACTTGGATCAGTAACACCACAATTAAGAGGCATTTTCAATACCTCATTGGCTATCACTAGTTCTTCAATTTTCTGTTTTTCCAGCCAATTCAACTCCTTGCTTTTGATAAGTGAATTCCTAATAGGCAAATCAGTAAATTCAATTTCAATTACCTTAGCATAAACAGATTCAGGCAAATTTTCCAAAGAGGATGATGATGGCGAACATATTTGATTCTTAGGAATTAAAAGTTTAAAGTCTTCTTTTTCAGATCTTGAATTACTTTGTTCACTGCAGCAAGATTTACTGTCTTGAGAAAAAGTGATGGTATCTTGATTCACACTACAGCTGTCGTAACTGTCACCCAAATTAGAAGTTTCTGGGTTAAAAGAATCATCAGACATAAGCACTTCTTCGATTGAATCTGTATTATCTAGATGCATTTTCTTGGCTGGAGGGCTATATTCTGAATCTGTTGGTGTTAATGGCTGATGAATATATGAACGTGTTTTAGGCAAGTCTGGTATGATTCCAACACTCCCAGGAGTTTGAGGAGTTAATGGTGACATTGATGATATGGGACTTAAAACATCTTGTATTTCTGGACTTTCATCTTTAATATATGTGAAATCAGAACATTGTGATGCAGGGGGCTGGCTTTTTCTTTTCTGGCGATTTATTTCTATTTTTGCTCTTTTAGCTTTCTTTTCTTCGTCAGATAAAATCCACTCTTTTTTCATACCAATAGCAAAGCATTTTTTCAATCGACATTTCTGACAAAATCGACGAGTTACAACATCTACTTTACAGTCATCATTAAATGGACATTTAAATTCCTAAAATTAAATAAAATTCATTAAAATCAAAAGGAATGCTCTAAATAAATATAAGATACAAATACTTAAAAAAAAAATCCTTTTAGTTTCTAATTAAAAGGATTTATGAAATCAGGAAAAATAAACTTTAAATACATATTCTGGTAAAATTTGTTCATGATTAAACATTATAACTAATAGTAATTCTCAAACTTATATCAGTAAGCAGTTTTTTTTCCCCACCTTTAATTAAGTACAGAGTATATGAGTACCTTAGAGATCTGCACAGGCTCGAGACTTGTAAATTGTCAAATAAAGACAAACTTTCAAACAAACTACTGTGCAGAATTTTTTCTATGGGTTGGCAAAAAAGAGCTAGACTGGTTACTAGAAAAAATTTAGCGAGCCTACCGACCTGCTATAAAAATATGGTCACAATGGCTTTAAGGGGCTTCTTCACTCACTTGAAAATTCTCGTTTTGTAATGTTAAATTAATGGAGAGGTTTTTTTTTTAATTTCTCATTTAAATTTTAATATTTTAAAATTATTTTTGTAGCATAGGATAGCTGAGGTGTATCTTTAATGACTATTTTTTATTTTTTCGATTTTGGTTGCAGATTTTTTTTTTATAAAATGTACTTTTACTTTCGGAACCAGTTTTGAAACTGAAAGTACCTTTATTAAAAAAATTGCAACCAAAATCAAAAAAGTAAAAAATAATCATATTAAATATCAAGCTCAGCTATCCTATGCAATAAAAATTGTTTAAAAATATTTAAATTTAAGTGGGAAATTCAAAAAAAACCTGCCCATAGATTTAACAGTACAAAGTGGGAGTTTTCAAGTGAATGAAGAATCCCCTTACGAGTGTAATGCAATATTTTAAAACCATTGTAATTGACAGAGGTTACAACCTTTCTATTACTGATACTGCTATACATAAACTATAGCAGCCTCATTCTTCTAACTCAAATCAATCCTCTTCTTTTTCCAATATTAACATTGTGCTATCTTTCATTCCTAAATTCAGCTTTTCTATTGTTAAAATTGGGTCATTCCACACAAATTCAACCAATGGGTGTTGCATCATAGTCACAGATTTTTTAATTTTTTAATTTTTTTTTTTTTTTTTTTTTTTTTTATCATAGACAGACATAGTAGTGAAACCCTCAAATCTGAAATTTAAAAGTAATTTTTGCAATATTGGCTGAGATATAGCCATTTGAAAACTGACCATTTTTGCTAAATGACAGCCATCTTGGAATCTTATGATTGTCTAAAAGAGGCCATAACTTGACAACTAAGGGCTCAAATTTTATATATCTGGTACCAACTTGAAGCTATTTGTACAAAGAATGCAAATTTCACATCAAAACAATAATGAATTTTCATTTATTTACTTTTTTATCATGGTCAAACTGAAAATATCACCCCCCCCCCCAAAAAAAAAAAAAAAAGGCTGACTGTAATGGCCCATTAAAAAAAAAAAAAAAAAAAAAAAAAAAAAAAGAATCATCATGAATTTTTCCGAAACTTGGTAAAAACATTACTCTATCTGTGGGCTTTAAATAATCAAAAATTGGAGAGGTAAAATCTGTTGTTTAAAAATAAATGATTTTTTTACACATAAGGTGTCATTAACTAAATAATGATCATTTTAGAATCTGTAACTATTGCTAATTTAAGAAGTAATGGTTAAAATAAAAAATTTTAACATTTAAATTAATATATTGTGTGTTTATTATATAATTCAATGAAGAAATATCAATTTGCAGCTATTTATACTAAATATTCATACATTAAAATACAAGTAAATTTTCATTTCTACAATACTTTTTATTTCATTTAAAATATGAGAATATAATTCTCAAAACATATTTACATAAATATTAAATACCTTACTACAATGGACTACATAAAAAAAAAAAAAAAAAAAAAAAGCCACATAATAGTTTTCTCTGAAATATTGGAAAAATACTAGCTGTAAATTAGTTGAATTCATTCAACTGTGTGATTTAAATAAAATAAAAAATATATAAGTTATATATATATATAAATTTCATTTTTTTAAAGTGGAAAAAATGTCTTAAATTGGTTCTATGTATAGGGGAGAGTGGGGAGAAATAGGACACTGTACAAAAATTAGAAAATCATTTAACACAAAAGCAAAAAATTTTGATTTTTTGAATACAAAATAAAATACTTTCTAATGTTCTTGAACAATATAGTAAGATAGCTAAACAATTTTATAATTAAAGAAATTGTAAATTTCAAAATGTGTCCCATACCTCTCCACTAACAAGCAGGAATGAGAAAACTATAAAACAATGTATTAAAGGAAACAAATTATTCTAGTGTTGGCTATATTTACTATCTAACAAAGATTGATTATAGGTGATAATGTTTGTGCTACAACATCAAATTCCAGTATCTTCATCACTGGAAGGATGATTCAGAATTGTTAGAGATAAAAAGTGTCCTATTCCTCCCCACTCTCCCCTATACATAGAACCTATTTAAAACATTTTTTTTCCACTTAAAAAATAAAATTTATGTGGTCAGATTTATATATATATAATTTATATATTTTTCATTTTATTTAAATCACACAATTAATGAGTTCAACTGTGATTTACAGCTAGTATTTCTCCAATATTTCAAAAGAAAATATTATGTGTTTTTTTTTTTTTTTTTTTTTTTTTTTTTTTTTTTTTTTAATGTAGTCCATTATTGTAAGGTATTTAATATTTATGTAAATATGTTTTGAGAATTATATTCTCATATTTTAAATGAAATAAAAAGTATTGTAAAAATAAAAATTTACTTGTATTTTAATATATGAATATTTAATATAAATAGCTGCGAATTGATACTTCTTCATTGAATTATACAGGGCGATTCCAAATTTTTTTTACAATAAAAGAGGGGTGATAGTACACATCAAGACAAACAATATTAAATAGGAGACTAAGGGTCCCAAACGTTTTCCAAAAGAGATAGCCGCCATTAAAGTTTAGAGTCCAAAATTTTAAATAAACATAAAAAATGGAAAAATCGGTCGATTGATTTGCGGTTTTGACTAAAATTATTCTTTATGTCAGCATTTTCTTGAAATTAAATTATAAAGATAAATTTCAAAAAATGCCGATAGAGGGCGCTTTAGACTTTGGAGTTACGAAAAACTATTTTTTGCCGGTATTTTTTTGCATCACATTAAATGTTTTCGTAAGCTTAGACTCAAACTTAAATTTTGAGCTCAAAATCTGAAAGTGGGAGTGGTTAAGTAACACAAACTGAACTGTGTTCAGAGGGTTCAAATTTCAAATGATTATTAAAAAACGGCAAAATTCGTTCATTGATTTGCGGTTTTCACAAAAACTATTCTTTATGTCGGTATTTTCTTAAAAATAAATTATAAAGATAATTTTCAAAAAATGCCGATAGAGGTCGCTTTAGACTTTGGAGTAACGAACAACTCTTCTTTGGCGTTATTTTTTGCATCTCATTAAATGATTTCGTAAGCTTAGACTTAAACTTAAATTTTGAGCTCAAAATCTGAATAGTTGGGAGTGGTTATGTAGACAAACTGAACTGTGTTCAGAAGGTTCAAATTTCAAATGATTATAAAAAACGGAAAAATTGGTCGATTCGTTTGCGGTTTTCGCTAAAACTAATTTTTAAATGAGCATTTTCTTGAAAATAAATTTTAAAGATAAATTTCGTAAAATGCCGATAGAGGGCGAGTTAGACTTTGGAGTAGCGTACAACTATTTTTAACTGTTATTTTTTTAATCTCATTAAATGCTTTCAAACGCATAAACTTAAATTTTAGGCTCAAATTCTGAATCGTTTGAAGTGTTTAAGTAGCAAAAAATTGAATTGTGTTCGAGGAGGGGGGAGGGTTAAATTTCAACTCCTGAAGACACTTCAATTTGCGCTACTTAACTACTCCTAATTATCCAGATTTTGAGCTCAAAATTTAAGTTTAAATCTAAGCTTCCGAAAACATTTAATAAGTTTTTGCAAGCATTTAATTAGAACAAAAAAAATAATGGTTAAAATTGATTGTTGGTTACTCTGAAGTTTAAGGCGCCCTCTAATGGAATTTTTTGAAATTTATCTTTAAAATTTATTTTCAAGAAGATACTGACTTAAAGAAAAGTTTTATTTTAAAACGCAAATGAATCGACAAATTTTTCCATTTTTTATAATTATTTTAATTTTGAACACCCTTCCCCCCCTCCCTTAAACACAGTTAAGTTTGTGCTACTTAACTACTCCCTACTATTCAGATTTTGAGCTCAAAATTTAAGTTTAAGTCTAAGCTTCCGAAAACATTTAATGAGATGCAAAAAATAATGGCAAAAATTAGTTGTTCCTTACTCCAAAGTCTAAAGCGCCCTCTATCGACATTTTTAAAAATTTATCTTTATAATTTATTTTTAAGAAAATACCGACATAAAGAATAGTTTTAGTGAAAACCGCAAATCAATGAACCAATTTTGCCGTTTTTGTTATAATCATTTGAAGTTTGAACCCTCTGAACACAGTTCAGTTTGTGTTACTTAACCACTCCCACTTTCAGATTTTGAGCTCAAAATTTAAGTTTGAGTCTAAGCTTACGAAAACATTTAATGACATGCAAAAAATACCGGCAAAAAATAGTTTTTCGTTACTCCAAAGTCTAAAGCGCCCTCTATCGGCATTTTTTGAAATTTATCTTTATAATTTAATTTCAAGAAAATGCCGACATAAAGAATAATTTTAGTGAAAACCGCAAATCAATCGACCGATTTTTCCATTTTTTATGTTTATTTGAAATTTTGGACCCTAAACTTTAATGGCGGCTATCTCCTTTGGAAAACGTTTGGGACCCTTAGTCTGCTATTTAATATTGTTTGTCTTGATGTGCACTATCACCCCTATTTTATTGTAAAAAAAAATTTGGAATCACCCTGTATAATAAACACATAATATATTGATTTAAATGTTAGAAAATTTTATTTTAACCATTATTTCTTAAATTAGCAATAGTTACAGATTCTAAAATGATCATTATTTAATTAGTGACACCTTATATGTAAAAAATTATTTATTTTTAAACAACAGATTTTACCTCTCCAATTTTTTTATTATTTAAAGCCCACAGATGAAGCAATGTTTTTACCAAGTTTCAGAAAAATTCATGATGATTCATTTTTTTTTATGGGCCATTACAGTCAGTCATTTTTTTGGGTGATATTTTCAGTTTGACCATAATAAAAAGTAAATAAATGAAAATTTATTATTGTTTTGATGTGAAATTTGCATTCTTTGTACAAATAGCTTCAAATTGGTACCAGATATATAAAATTGAGCCCTTAGTTGTCAAGTTATGGTCTCTTTTAGACAATGATAAGATTCCAAGATGGCCGCCATTTAGCAAAAATGGTCAGTTTTCAAATGGCTATATCTCAGCCAATATTGTGAAAATTACTTTTAAATTTCAGATTTCACTACTATGTCTGTTTACGATAGAAATAAAAAAAAAATCTGTAACTACACGTTTTCTTTAAATTGGTTGATTTCACGTGGAATGACCCAATTCTTAAACAGCATGATTCCAGAATAATTTTTACCTCTACGAATAAACTTGCCTTTCCTAAACTCAAAGGTACTATTGAGTTATCCAACTCAATGGGTATCTGTAATATTAATTGTCAGTGTACTCTTTCCTACATTAGACAAATCAAAGAGAATTTAAATGTTCATATTAAAGAATACCAACAATGTATTCAAAAAAAGGAAACCAATATAGCTTTAATTGGTAAACACGGCTGAGAAATTAACCACTCTTTTGATTTCAATTCAGCAAAAATAACACACAAACTTAACTTTCTTGAAGCATTTTACATTTATAAAAATTATGATAATATTGTCAATTGTGCATTTGCTATTACCCCTTTATCAAACAGATGGAAATACCACATAAAATCCTCTTTTTCTTAATTACTACCAGCATTTTCACACTTTTGGTTGCATTACCTATACTATTTTTCTATTAACTAGTACCTGCATTTTCCTGTTCTTCTATTGGTTAATGAATTTCTTACTTAAATCCACTTCCATCCAATATAGTTGAGCAGGTTTCTGTTATTCCTTGCACTGAGTATGGTACGCTAGGCTATCAAAATTAATCTGTTCAAAGTTTGAAAATTCTGTTGTTTTTAAATTTATATTATATTGCGTTAAGTGGCATCTTAATAATTAATGAATAAATTATTTTATTATTAGCAAATAAAAAATTGTAAAAAAGTAAAACACTACCTAAGTAACGCTTAGGTAGTGTAATGAAAAATATCTATTAAAATATATATATATATATATATATATATATATATATCCAAATTTTGATTAAAAAAAATATTGAAATTCACTGGCTTATTTGACCAATTTTCTAATTCTCTGACATTTCCAGGTTTTCCAGGTTGTGCAGCAACCCTGTTAATTATTTCAGCAGATTCAAGTCAAACCAAGATCAGATTTACATTTTCTTTTAATACTTTATGAAATATCAATTTTTTATTTTATATCCCTTATGGAACATATTGTTTGGGAATTAATTAAAAAGTATATTTTTTAAAAATCTGGAATAGCCTTTTTTTAAAATTACTTAGTAAAGAAAGTAAGACCATCCATTTTTTT
Organism: Maratus speculifer; assembly: GCA_964019185.1. Lineage (NCBI taxonomy): Eukaryota > Metazoa > Arthropoda > Arachnida > Araneae > Salticidae > Maratus > Maratus speculifer. Next base: position 42,876,637 of record OZ025290.1, read on the forward strand.
CCTGAAACACAGTAAAGACAGAAGGAAAATTTTCAGCATTTGTTTCCTAAGTGGAGCAAAACAAAATTTGTTTAGAACTGACTAGGAATGAGGCATGTGTAATAATCCAAGAAAATTGCGAGACAGACTTGCCAAGTTCTGAAAGCTGAAAATCAGAAGATTTCATTTCAAAAATTAAGTTTTCTAATGAAAAATCAAATTAATTTTTAAGCATAAACATGTTTAATTATAAACAGGAATACTAGTAATAATACAAAAATTTAACTGTATTACTACTAATAATACAGATTAAAAAAAATATTTCACTCACTCTTACTCAAATAAACAAAATATGTGTGCCCTTTACATGTAAAATGCATTTAAGTATATGATATTTTATTTAGGATGTTTTAATATACTTTAAAATTAACTACATCTTACATGGGAGGGGAGAAGAATTTTGTTCCGCATAAACTTATGTAAAACGAAATACTTATGTAAAACCAAATTAAAAATCATAAATAAATCTTAATCAAGACTAGAGATGGGAATGCTCGGAAAAACCCCGGAAAAATTGGGAAAAAAAAACGGTTTTTTTCGGGTTTTTTCCGAAGGCTTATTTTTCAATTTTTCCAAACTGGAAAAATTGAAATTTCATTTATGAAATAATATAGTGAAAATTTTGTGATAGCTACATTCTCATATATTTAATTTTCTTTATTTTTATGTTGAGTGTCCCACATGAAACTTTAATGTGGGTAATCTGATCTCTGAGCAGAAATCTGTTTGAGAAGATTTGAAAAGATCCTTCACATTTTTTTTTTGTTTAAACACAAGACCCTTCGCAAAATTTCTCTTGAAAATAGACATTTCAGAAAAAAGTTTAATCTACAAATTGAATCTTTTGCAAATGCAGTGATTGAAGAAAAAAAATCTCATGCCATACAGCAGCTGAATCTTATCAAGTTGTATATATGCATAAATAACCTTATTAAAAATGTCTAAATAGGACTCTAAAAATAGTAATAATTTCTTATTCACAAATTCTGAATATTTTTTTGTATAAGTATATATACAAGAAATTCACAATTTTACAAAAAAAGGATTACATAAAATAAATCTAGATATATAATTAAATGCAACTTCTCTTTTTAAAATTTAATTCATGTGCAAAATTATTTCAATAATACGCCGATTAATAGAAATGGTAAAATTAAAAATTTAACATAAAATTTGAAGCATGCATTTATTACTTTTTTCTATCTTTTCAAGAAGTATTGAATTCGTGAAAATTTTGACTTCCAGTTTTTGGTGTATTTAAACATTTTAGAAGGTCCTGAACACGATTTGGTAGTTTCTGGAAAATATCTGTCACTCTGTGAGTCTGTATGGGACAAAAATTTTATGGGCACTCGATCTCAAGAACTGATGCACATAATTTCGCAAAACTTGATTCAGTTACACCCTGATATAAATTCGAGATGTTTAGTTATTAGTGTATATCGCCCAACTGATGGCGCTGCTATGCTGCATTATTCATAATTTCCACAATAGTTCTATCTTAAGAATTAATGTATGTATTATTAATTAGATTAAGTTAATCTTTGATATAACTTTGTGCACATTACTTTTCGGTATAAATCGCTCAACAGATGACACTGCTATGCTGCATTATTCATGATTATTGCAATAACTATCTCAAGGACTAAAGGACGATTTTTTTTTTATCAAACTACAAATTCAGACAGTTCCTGATATATATTAATGTTGTTTAGTTTTTGGTGTAAATTGCCCTATAGGTGGCACTACTATGCTGCATTTTTCAAGATTTTATTATAGCTGAATTATTGAATGATTTTTCAAGGTATTGAATCTAAAATTGACCTCCACTTTGCCTACATAATGTACAATAATGTTGCATGAACATGGGCAGTTTGCATTAGAAAAGTACAACTACGATGAAAAAAAAACTTATAATTTATTACAAGTAACTAGATTCACCAAATTATACATTCCTTCTTGATTAAACTTTGAATTTTTGTAGTTTTTTAAAGCACACTAGAAATTTATCTCTGTATGTAACTGCTTTTGTTAATTCCTCAAATAGCGAGCATTTTCTATTTGTAGTGTTCTGTTTTCATAACTTTTGAGTTCCATTCTTAGAAATATGAAATTACCATGTGGAAACATTATTGAATATGGTTTCTTACTCAAGAATAAAATACCAGATTTCAGGATAAAAAGAAAAAAATTACATTTAATTAAACTTAAAAAAAAATATATATATATTTTTTCCTGGTTTCAATGAGTAAAAATCTAACAGTCAATAAATCCTATTCTATTTTTTAGTTGTAGACCTGAGTAAGCCAAACTAAATCATGGTTTTGTTTGAATTTAGATTATAAAACTAAATCAAAATTTTGAGTTGAGATTAGAAAGCTACACCAAAACTAAACATATTTTTTAAAGGAAATAAAATTATAATTGTAAGAAAAAAGTGTAATAATGTAAAAATATAATTTTTTTTTTACAAACAATAGAATTTTTTGAATACTGATATTGATAATAATGACAAAACTGCAACAATTTTTTTAAACTAGTATCATTTACTTAAAAATTATACTTATGTAAATGGAATGCATAATTTATTTCATTCCAAACTCCAGACATATTGGCTCAGGTTCTTACATTAGGTCAATTGGTAGTTAAACATGTAACTGAAGAATCATTTCAACAGAGATATGATATAACAAACAATTATGTTTTAAAAATTCTTAGGCTATGGGGAAAAAAAAAAAAAAAAAAAAAAAAAAAAAAAAAAAAAAAAAAAAAAAACTTTTAAAAGCAGGCTTTGCTATTTTCTTTTTATTTTTGTAATATAAAGTTAAAATAATTTTCATTTAATACAAATAAATGGGAAAAAATGTTTATTATTTAATATTCTCTAAGAAAATATAATTTATTTGGGAGAAACAGTCATGAAAAATCAATTTTTCCAATTTTTCTGTTTTTTCCCCGAAAAAACCCGGTAAAAAACCAGTTTTTTTCCACCATTTATATTTTTCCGGAAAATTTACATCTGTAATCAAGACAAATTATTAATAATCCAAAACATGCCTACAGTATCAATTAAAAAAAAATAACGATTTATTAATTATAATGAATTTCATTGCACTTTAAACATAAAATACTACTAATCATTTATACTACAGAACAGCTATAACTCTACATACAGATAAAGAACAACTATTTCATCACACAATCACAGCACATTTGATTGTAAAATAATAGAATATTTAAAAATATGTAAAATATCAGGAGCCTCCTCCCGAAAACGGGAGACTTAACAAGTATGGCAAGGTTATTTGAGTTGGGTCATTCAAGTCAGTTTTTTTATATAGCGCATGGAAAGGGTAGGTTGGAATTTTATGTTTATCAATAGTCTAACAGCACAATCACTCCTTCTTTCATCAGAGCTGCCAGATTTCCCCCAGGAGCAAAATGTCTGAATTCAATACTGATTTTAGGTATATTTAAGATTATTATCCCTTGCACAAAGCAATGTCAGTCAGATCAACTAGAACAGGCATGTCAAACACGTGGCTGTCAACAGTTATCTGTGCTCCCGCCAAGCCTTTATCCTTTTCCCTATGTTTGACACAGTTCCTATTTGATTCAGAAAATACTCCTCTTACACACTTGCATTACCCCAATCAACAGTATTGTTTAGTTGGAGATTTCTTTTTATTTCAAAATATCTACCACTATTTCAGAATACTAATCTTTCCTTTATTAATTTACAGAAGTTCCATGATTAAAAAAAAATACAGCTTACTTGTTAAAAAAAAGGAAAAATAGATAACTATTTTGAATAAACAGTTTCAAAATCTTGCAACACTGTTGTGGCATTAGATATGGTAAACATCAGAAAGTATAGTATATGTGCATGGTCTACTCATTTTAAAATTTAACTTGCAAGAGAGTGTGGATGCAACAGAACTGGAAAACTATGAACAACATACCTTGATTTTGAGAATTTAAACATTTATCATTTTTTTTTTATTATTTATTTATTTTACAGTATTTTGAACAAATAAATTGTTATGTGTTATTTTACAGTAGTTTACAAAAAAAAAAAAAAAAAAAAAAAAAAAAAATTACAAAATTACAAAATTACATTTTTTTTTTTTTTCTGAATTCATTCAGCTTCGTATATAGTTATACCTATCCTATTTATATTATGAAGGACAAACATATCTGTGCTTAATGCATACATCCTTCTGCGAATGGTAACACTTTCAAATTTTAAATGAAATTTCAGTTTTACAATTTTCAGTGCTGGAAAATATACTTTTAAATGCAATTTGTTTGAAAGCTGTATCTCAATTTGTTTTTGAGTTATTATTATTATTATTATTATTATTATTATTATTATTATTATTATTGTAGTTCTTAACTTTTTTTTTTTTTTTTTTTTTTTTTTTTTTGTCATTGTAGCAACAGAAGTATTCTAAAAATGCAGACACTACAAGGATTCAGATATATCTATTCTTGACCAAAAACAACAATAATTTTCTAAATGACACATGTAAATTTTCTAAGTGTGTGAAGAAAGTTTGGCCAAGATTCAAACCAGGCATGTATTGGCTGAAGCCACCAATGCTCTTCCAACTGAACCATTCCGGATGAACATTAGAGGACTATTTCATCCAACTAACCTCAACGATCATACAATCTGATCTGGCACATTGGATCATCTCAACAGAGTAAGTCAAAGGTCAATATATGGAACAGCAGAAAACGTTGCATACAAAATTATATTAGATTAATTTATAACACAATTATTCAATCGGTAAATGAATTATAACAGATGTAAATTTTCTAAGTAGGTGAAAAAAGTCCCCAGTTTTTGGATTTTTTTCATCCACTTAGAAAATTTCATCTGTTATAATTCATTTACCGATTGAATAACCATGTTATAAATTAATCTAATTTTCTAAATAGTTAATAAATACCGTATTTACTTGTGTATGCTGTGCATGCATGTATAATGCGCACCCAGTATTTTAAAATGAAAAATGGTGATTTTTTGTATCGCGTATATAACACGCATCATAAATTTGACATGCAAGAGAATGAATGATCAAATGAATTTCAGTAAAGTAAATCCAAACAAATCTTACGTCAAGCCAGAAAAGAAATCAATTTTTTTTTTTTTTTTTTAGACTTCATGTAGGGAGTGAGTGTCATGATATGGTCATGTCACTTGCGAGCGAAATACTTGAGAATGTCTATATTGTTAAAAAATATATATAACTGTAATTCTACAAATGTAAAGTTGCAGAAATCTGTATTTTTGCTACAGTTTTATCTGTACACTGTACAAAAAAAAAAAAAAAAAAAAAAAAAAGAGAGAGAGAGAGAAATTTACAAAACTAGTTTTTGTAAATCTATAGAAATCTGTAGCTTTACAAATGAATCTAGTAAAATTATATTAATCTTATTAAAATTTTATCTGTAACTTGGGTCGCAGTTAGATAAAAAGTTCTAGCTTTCCCAGTTTCCTGAAAAAATTTTTTAAGAATTTTTAAACCTGTATCTATTACATGAATTTTTGCTATTACCGTTACATAAAAAGGAGTAGCGGCAATGAGGATCGCTAAGTAGTGTTTAAATAATGTTACTGTCACTTTTGTATAAAAAAGTGCAAGGAGTGAAATAAAGATGCAGGAATACTTCTATTCAGTAAGATTTCAGTTTTAATTTATTCTGTGAATACATTTCTTGATTCATAGGTTTATCGTGTGATTACATAAAGTAGTAAAAAAAAATATTCCGTGTATAACGCGCACCCAGGGTTTTTGCCCCAAATTTTGGCAGAAAAGATGTGCATTAGACATGGGAAATATAGTTATTTTTGGTTAACAGGTTACAGGTTCCAACAGCCTGTTATTTTTATAACGTATAACGAACGGATGTTTTAATTAGAAGGCCTTTCAAACAAAATGTTTTAAATAACTTTTTGATGTAATTATAAATGCTATATTTTACTAAGATTAATCAAAATCAGTTTGTGATTAAAAACTTAATTTTTGAAAGACAAGACAAAACTTAATTAATTATGATACTTTGAATTTCATGCATTTTTGGCATTTTCTGACACTAAAAATAGGTTTTTCCAGTTATGGTGATTAAAACATTAGAAATTCATAAAATTCTAAGTATCATAACTCAGTAAGTTTTGAGCATACAAGAATAAATTTTTATTGTTTTACTTATTAACATGAAAAAACCTTTCTAAACAAAGCTTATAGGACCCACACATTGGATAAAGTTTGTAATTTCTTATCTATTTAAAAATAATGTAAATTGATTTTTATGTGATGCAGAGAACAAAATTTGAAACACTTTTACAATTGGTAAACATTGGTAAACTCAGGCATGAAAGTGGGAAATGAGAAAAAAGGAGGAAAATTTTTTTCATCTATTCAGTGGCGCCAAACTCTAGTAATTTAAGTGTCATTTTAACAGAAGACGTATGCAATAAAATTAAATCTAAAATCTCCATGTATTGCCTTTTTTTTTTTTTTTAACTTTGAAAGCCTTGACAATGTTAAAGGTGTAAATCCAAATATTTCTGATCAACTTATGTGAAGTACAGTCATTGATTTTCCAAAGCAAATATTATCCTGAATGGTTTAACTTTCAGAAATAAATCTTGAAAAAAGTATCACAAAAATTATCCAAGAGTGTTGTATAAATAGTATGAAATATTCTATTCCAAATAGAAACTTTCACTTTGAATTTTTAAAGTCTAAAGCAATATTTCATTCTTGAAAGACACTTTGAATAACTTCATTTACATTACTTTTAGATGCTTATATGATATAAGTTCACCTTTCGTTTTATGTTACTTTTGCACAATTCAAGAAGAAACTCTAAAGACTTGAATAGACAAAATGTCAGATTACTAAATTTTCCAGGAACTCCCCCCTCCCCCCCCATTATACTTCAAAATTTTCTTTGCATTTTTGCATCAATCCAGAAAATATCCAAAATTGCTTTAAAAAAGGTGGATTTCCTCCTTCAGGAGGAACTCTTTCATGCCTGTAAACTACAACTCTAAAACTAGCGGTTTAGAAATTAGTTAGTGGCAAATGATAAGAAACACCCTGTATAGTAATAAATAGAGTTTCAACACAATTTTTAATAAAAAAAAATAAATTTATACATCATAGATTATGAAATACCTTCCAACACATTTAGAAGGCTATAACAAAACATGACAATTTACAAGGGGGGTAGATGGCGTCTTATTAAACAATTTGGAAAAAAATATAATGCATTTGAAAACACGATTTTGCTATTACCATGAATAGTCGTTAAAATATACGATTTTTTTTTCAGCACTCTATATGATCTACAGACATGTGTGCTTACTACATATAATATGCTAAAAGTTAGTTCAGTATACACATAGCACAGTTGAAAATTTCCATTCAGCAATTTCAGCTATCAGAAGAATGTTGTTGAGAACATTTGTTCGACCTTGCATATGATCTAAAATTTATACAAACCAAGTAACATTTAAAAAGTAGTTAAACTTTAAAATGCACATCATTATTGAAAACACACTTCCAGCAATTATTGTTCGTAGGTTTCAATAGTTCAATTAATTTTAATTTTCTTCTATACCCAAATACTTTTGTATGTTCTTATAAATAAGCTAATAAGTTCTATGTTCACCATATTCTTTAGTAAGAACCTTGTAGTCTACCACAGTGATGTATATCAATTTCAGTATGTTTTAAATATTTTAATATCATTTAAATACTTAGCGAGTGATTTTTCAAACTTAGACCGTAAACTAATGAAATTTTGAGTGGCCCTGCAAATGAACCAAAAAAAACTATACACTTTCTTCTCAAAACCGAACATGCCATATTAAGTCCTAATAATAATAATATATATATATATCAATTTCACAGCAATTGGACTATATTTACACGAGTTAGAGAAAGGACAGACAAACCGAATTCATAAACACTTTTCAACTAGATTGTAAAATGTTATAAAGAATAAATTGATCTGCGACTATAAGCGGTCACATCTGTCGACACCTATTCAAAGTTAATTTCACAAGAACACAAAAATATTATTTATATACTTTTGATCGAATGCAATTCATCCAAACAAATTTCACTCATACAAATATGCTTTTCCAATTAAATACAACTGTATTAAAATTAAGTTACAGGGAGACTATTTTCTTTCTTTCTTTCTTCTTTTTCAGCGAAAAAAATCACAGAAATAAAATCTTTTAACGCACATACAAAACAAAAATAATAAAAATATTTGGCCGAAAAACAAAATTTATAGTGTTAAAATCCCCCCCCCCCCCCCCATCCCTAAAAAAAATTCCATGAGCATGTAGTAATAACCCTTTTAAATATCCAAAAACAAGTAAACACAATCCCCCCCCCCCCTTATCCTGTATCTTCCATCAACCATCACCCTTGCAATATCAACACAGAATCTGTCCCTGTTGAAAATCATGTAATACTACCTCTTTCATTACTCTTCAAAACCATAAAGAATAAACAAGCTCTTTTAATCAAATGTCATTCACTCAGATAAAATTGTTAATTCTGTTATATTTATTATCAACACATTTTTTCAATTTCAAATGCTTTTGTACCAAATGTTATAGTGACTGCAGAAAATATTTATAGATAAACAATTGCAAAGACGTTAAATCATCTGTTTTTATTCAAAGTTAGCTAAACGATAAATGATCATTATCTATTTTAAGAACTAGATTTACTGCAGTGAAAATAAAATATCTCAGAATGAATAAAAGAATATTTAGAAATTATCTGTGGTTAGCTTTCAATTGAACTCAATGTGAAGTTCTATTGTACATGTTTTGGACAATTTCATCTATTAAAAAAATATAAATTTGTGCATTTTATTTGAATGTAGTAAAAGAATGTAGTAGTAGTTTCTTTCTTTCTTTTTTTTCAGCGAAAAAAATCAAAGAAATAAAATCTTTTAACGCACATACAAAACAAAAATAATAAAAATATTTGGCTGAAAAACAAAATTTATAGTGCTAAAATCCCCCCCCCCCTCCCTAAAAAAATTCCATGAGCATGTAGTAATAACCCTTTTAAATATCCAAAAACAAGTAAACACAATCCCCCCCCCCCCCATCCTGTATCTTCCATCAACCATCACCCTTGCAATATCAACACAGAATCTGTCCCTGTTGAAAATCATGTAATACTACCTCTTTCATTACTCTCGAAAACCATAAAGAATAAACAAACTCTTTTAATCAAATGTCATTCACTGAGATAAAATTTTTAATTCTGTTAAATTTATTATCAACATATTTTTTCAATTTCAAATGCTTTTGTACCAAATGTTACAGTGACCGCAGAAAATATTTATAGATAAACAATTGCAAAGACGTTAAATCATTTGTTTTTATTCAAAGTTAGCTAAACGATAAATGATCATTATCTATTTTAAGAACTAGATTTACTGCAGTTATAATAAAATATCTCAGAATGAATGAAAGAATATTTAGGAATTATCTCTAAGTTGGCTTTCAATTGAACTCAATGTGAAGTTCTATTGTACATGTTTTGGACGATTTCATCTATTAAAAAATTATAAATTTGTGCATTTTATTTGAATATAGTAAAATAATGTTCAGTTAAAAAAAAAAAAAAAAAAATAGATTTTTTTAATCTAAAATTGAGAATTATTTTTTAAGGTATAGAATTAATTATAAATAAATGCATTTTACTTAAATATTGCAAAAATGTACTTTTTATAAAGTTAATCATTCTGAGCTCGAGTTTCGTTGCTTTTTCTTGATGTGTGTATGTGGGGGGGGGGGGGGATTAGAAATCAATGCTTTCCACATTTAGGTAACACAAATGGCAAATATATTGCAAAATTCAAAGATAAAACTCAATTTAAAATGCATTTGTAGTGTAGGTATACTAAAGGAAAATATTTACATCTAATAATGTAGTGTGTTTACTTTGGGGCTGTGCAAATATAACATTATTTTTTTAGGGCAAGGGGGTGAGATCCAGCACATGATATTGTAAGATATACTCTAGGCAAATATCTACTGTAAGATATCTCTAGTTTGTGATGGTGGTGACCTGGCACCAGGCGTCAAGTTTAAAAGCATTTAATTAGGGCTGCAAATTGTTTCTAGTCATGCATTAGGGATTGATGAAATGCAAAACAATTTTTAAGCACCACACGCCTAATAGAGTTGCCTATATGACTAGAGAAAGGGCCAATTAGATGCGCTTGTCTCAAAAGGAACGGTTCAGGACTTTTTTTAGTGAATATTGTTCCATTTTAGAAACGTAAAATTGAATTCTTGATTAAGGCAACTGAATGAAGATACTGTCATTTAAAACCATATGTTATTTAATTAACAGGGATTTTTCGGTAACATATTAACGCAATATTAGGTTCCAGTATAGTAACATTGTTTTTTATCCTAATACGTTAAATAATGCCCATCCCCAGTGTGCATTATACATGAATAAATACGGCAAACTTTAAAAACATTGCCCCGGCTTGAAGAATAGAAAATCTATAATTTTGAATTTGAACTCATTAATAGTTATGAAAATGCAAATATTCTAAAAAGGATTATGCCCATATTTTCACAGGAATATCTGATTTAAAAACAACTGGCTGAATGATTTTTTAAGAAATTTGGTAGTTTTATAGAGAAACATTTGATAAACATGCTGAAGCAGTCAGTTTTTAAACCAAAGAATTATGTTGAAAACAGTCAAAACAGTTCAGTTAAAAAAGTTTTATAGGAACAAAAATTACATATAACAATTTACTCTTTTTTTTCTAGAGAAATACTTTATAAACTTGCAGTGTGCAATTATTTTTTCATTTTACTAATTTTTGAAGAGTTATTTTTTAATTTTTCATTAAAAATTTCATTATTTCAATAAATATTTATTTCCTATTTAGAAAAAATATTTTTTCTACATTTGTGCCAAATTGTTAAAACAGGACAAATAATAATGTTTCCTTTCAATTAAAAACAGAAATAAAACTTTAAAATATAGTAATCCCTTAATATTTGCAAGGTATAAGTTTGCGGAAATCTCAGCAATATTGAGACTACCTTCCCATGTATAAAAAGGTGTTAGGTTTTATCTTTTTTTTTTTTTTAATTTAAAAGAGAAACCAAACTTCAAAAAGTATATTTATGAAACATTATATATTAGAAGTACATGCTTTTAATAAATTCAAATAATCATAAACATATTGTAAAAAATTTATTTGTTAGTTGATTGTGGAAAAAATTTAGTGACATGTGATAGATCTTTTGTTTATGAATTTCGTTGTGAGGAAAAGTTGCAGCCGCGATTTTTATTTTAAATTTAAAATTATTCAACAGTAAGGGATCACATTCTATTGCTTTTTCAGCAAGTTATTGTTGATGTTTTAAAATTTCCGCTATAATTTTTAAAAAAAATATTTTATCTGCAATAAAAATTTGGAGTTTTAGATACCAGAAAAAAAAAAAAAATCTGTTTAAAAAATAAAGAAAATTATAGATATAGTTTCCCTTGCAACAAATTCTGAAGTTTTCACAACTTAATTCATGCAGTATTACAGTAGGTTATACAATAGATAGGTGTCCAGTCTCACAGAGTTCACAGAATTGGAAAAATAAAGTGAGTTTACTTTCTAAAAAAATATTCTTTATGAAACAAAATTCACAAATAACCAAATTAAGTATTCACAAATGTTGAAATGTTAAGCATTTTCTATTTCACAACTAATCAAAATCTGCAAATGTTAAGGAAATACTGTAATAATTAAATGTGGTTAAGTTAAAAGCAGTAAATGGAAAAATTACATCATAAAAAATGTATTTACACATGAATATTAAAAAAGATAAATAAAATATTTAAATAGCAGTAATTAAATTATTATGTATTAAAAGCAGTAACTCAGAAAAGTAATTTCATATTTAAAATGTTACAAAACTATAGCCAAAGTTACAATTTAAAGATAAATTTATCTTTCAATTAAAAAATACATCTGCACTAAATTATAAAAAAAGAAAAAAAAAAGAATGCAATTTAGTGAAAATTATGATGTCAAATTGAAAATGATGCATTTTAAAACAATTCTCTTACAGCATTGTTAAAAAACTAAGGGACGCAGTGACATTGTTTGCCTAGCCATTTCATACAAGCTTATTTTCAAATGTTTCATTACTCTTCTGTAATTAATCTTGAAAACAGACATTGGCTATTCTGATAACAGTTGGTTTGGCCTTAAGATTTCTTAGTAAAAAAAAAATAAATAAATAAAATAAATAAATAAATAAAAATAAATAAATAAATAAATAAAGTAAAATAAATAATAAATAGAAACTAAATTACAGATATCATCACAAGTTCTAATATTTTTAAATAATCACATATTGATACAAATATCACAATATGATAAAATATTTTATCAGAGATTATAAATATTTTTAAGGGGGGGGGGGGAAGTACTGCTTAGAGTATTCACTGCATATAAAAATCAGCTATTTGTAAAAATCAAAGTCCCAAAAACAAACATGTTTTCTATCACTGCGACTTTTTTTCAAGATGATTTAACTGAATAAAATAATATGATTGAAAAAACAGATAAATGTAATACATCTATATGTAAATGTAATTATGTATTTCAAATTCATATTGCTCAATATTTAATTACACATTAAATAAATACAAAATAAAACTCTAATAAGTGTAAAACTTACTTTAGTTTTCAATGCATTTCTTCGAAAGAATGCTTTACAAGATTCACATGTGATTGCATTAAAATTACTTCCTAGAGCATGATCACCACAAACACCACACTTTTTTGAATCTTTCTTTCGCTTGGATTCAGACATTTTAAAAATACCTAAAACATAAAAGACTAGCATAAGATACATCTTTAATTAAAATACCCAGACATAAATTACGTGAATTTTATTACATGTATATTATTAAGGTTCATTCTAGAAGAAAAAAAAGAGCAGTGTGCTAGTCATTAAAAATTATTCAACATTAAATTATTTAATGTTGAATAATTTAAAAATTATTAAAAATTAAAAATTATTCAACAGTAAAGGATCACATTCTATTGCTTTTTCAGCAAATCATTGTTGATGTTTTAAAAATTCCGCCATAATTTTTGAAGAAAATATTTTATCTGCAATAAAAATTTGGAGTTTTAGATACTGAAAAAAGAAAAAAAAATCTGTTTAAAAAGAAAATTATAGATATAGTTTCCCTTGCAACAAAGGCTGAAGTTTTCACAACTTATGCCATACAGTAATACAGTAGATATGAGTGAATGAATATGATTTAAAAAAAACACAAGTTCAGAAGAAACAGGAATTGTTGGAAGACAAAAAATATTATTTATTGCCTTTAATTACAGTAAAAAATGGGGATGAGGATATGTAATTTTTAAGTATAATAAATAAAGTTATATTAATTTTGAATGATTTTATAAATTAAAAATAAAATATATAATTAAATAATGATATGATTGAATTATTTCCTGTGTTTTTCAAAAGGAAATGAAAGAGTTGTATTATTTTTATTAGTTTTCAGACACAAATTTAGAAACACTGTGGTACAGAAATTTTTTTTTAGAGATACAACTAGTGGTGCATTTTAGATTTTACTATTTTTTAAAAGGGAAGATGCATTCTGTTTAAAGAGCAATACATTGTATCCTAAAAAATGATCTAAAGGAACCACTGCATACTAAGGCAAGCCCCTTTTGAAAACGATTTGGCAGAAGGAGAAAATTTTATAATTATTATGGCTATTATAATTTTTATTTTAAGTAACTTCTTGAAAATTTATAACTACAGACATATAATAAAATTATAAGATACTTTTCATAGTACATGAAATCAATGTAAATTAACAAGCTTTTAACCATTTCATAGCTAAAATTATTTCCATAAACAAAAATACAACAGTTATTGTAATATAACTTTATTACACACTTGGTATAATAACAAAATTAAAATCAAAGCACCCATGATGTAAAAAATGTATTAAAAAGTATCTATATTTAAAAGAAATTTTAAGAAAAACATCCAAAGAAAATGTAATAACTCAGAACAAAAAAATTAACAAAAATAATAAAGCAAACTCTTAAAAAAAAAAAAAAAAAAAAAAAAAAAAAAAAAAGCATTGCAGTAATATGCTACAAAATGTAAAAGGCTATGTAAAATAAGCCAGTGAAGCAAATTACATTACCAAGATCAATGTGTGTGTGTGGGGGGGGGGGGGGCAGAGAGAAGAAAGGAATAAAACTTTAAAATATGAAATAGATAGCATATGAATGGAAATAACAGCAATTTGGGAGAAATGGAGGAAAATATTGCACAAATGAGATAATTCTAACAAAATTAGGTTTTAGGGGATACAAAATATTTTTTTTCTCTTAAAGGAAGTAAAAATACTAAAAATATAATTAGCTTATGCAGTAAGTGAAACTTTCAAGCAAAACTGCATATTTGTATGTCCATATATTTAATAATTTACAGCCAATAGTATCATGTTTATGAATACATACATAAACAAAAAATGGAATTTCATGTTTGTTTAATTAGATGAGCATAAGAGCAGGGGAAAAAATAATTAAATAAGACATACACACACATAACCATTAACAAAAAGTAATACATCTTCAAAGAAGATAATCTTCAGACAGAATAAAATATGTATTTCTACATGAAATGAGAACCTGAAAAAAGTTGTTTTCTTTGAAAAAACAAGCTTAGTTTTATTTTTTTTTAAATCAATATATGAATAGAAAGGGAAACAGTAATTTAACAGTAGTGAAATAAGAAAAGTGAGTCATAACACAAATAATATAGCTCCAACACAGCAGGTTTTAAAGGTCAATTTCATTGAGATTAAAACAGCCATCCTTATCTTTGCTTTTTCAAGATAGCTATTCTGACAGATGAGTAGAAAGTTTCTAGCATTAAACACAGGTTTGGCAATAAGCTTAGGAAGAAAGTATATTTTTATATCCTGTCTTAAAATTATAAATAAATATACAGTGAATCATCGTTCAATGATTTGTTTTCTAGAGAAAATTTTAATTCAAATTGAAATTTGAAGCTTTTAACAATTAAAATTAAAAAATGAGTTTCAAAAAACAATAAATTACATCTTGGAACACAAAATGAATATAGAGAGAATAATGAGTGTGTAGCAATTCAAAAATTATGGGAAGAGCTGAAATAGTCATTTTCAAATAAAATGAACAACTAGAATTAGCAATAATTAATAAAATATCTATTAAGCTTCTAATAGTATTCCAAAAGAGTAAAATTGTAGGGATGTTTTCTCTGTATTTTGTTTTAAATGTAAAAAAATATGCAATCTTCAACATTACATACAAATACTTAATTATGAATATGAATGTAATACTTGATAGTGTTAATGTATTCAAAATATAATAATTCAATATAAGTATACTACTTTAAATAATGCTCATATTGTGGTGAAACCTGAAGCTTAATGAATTTATCAACACAGGCTTATCTGTAAGAGGGTTAAAACAGTTAATTATGTGAAATATTAGAGTTATTATTACAAAATTTAAAATGCATTTATTTTTATAGAAGATTTGAGATACTGGTTACTAACAGAGTTATAGTTATTAAATCAACCACCCGATGGGGATTGACAGGGGCAGAGGGTGCCATGCTCTCCTAATTTAAAAACAGTTTTCACAGGATTTACAGTATCAGTGCAGTGCTTTGAGAAAAATAATTCAATGCTTTAGTCTCTAATTAAAAATTATAATGAAATTGAAATTTAGAGTTTTAACAGGCAAAAACTGAAGAAAAAAACAGAAGTTTTGAATGAGTAAAAAAAAAAATTTTACAATTTAAAACATGATTATATATATATATATATTAAATAAATAAAGACATATAGATAAAGGTAATAAATAAAGATATATATAATATAGATTAAATAATCAATAAAAAAATTTACTGAAAACAAATAGTTACCTTAAAAAAACACTTTTTATACAAGGTTTGGAAGAAATATTAAAACTCAGATGATCGCTGGGATGCCACAGAGCCAGACATATTAAATATGAGAATCAAAAATCTGGACAGCCAGGAATATCTTGAGCATGCCACCATAATTTCAAAATGTAAAACCTGAAATTTTAAAATAAAAGTTAGGAATGAAATCAAATGCATATAACAAAATGATTTGTTATCTCTGCAGATTATAAAAGTGCAAGATACTCTCTTTTCTTTTCTGTTTTTCGACATTATTTGGTAATATTTTTTTCTTCAATATAATTTAAAAAAAACTCATTAATTAAATGCTTGGAAAAAGGGCAAATATAGAAAAAAATGGATTTATTATAAGAATAATACTTTTGTAAAAACAAAAATGAATAATAATAATAATAAAAGAAAGATCATGACATCAATAGTAGGGAAGTCATAGTTCTTCCTGAATTTTGAAATTTAATTTGGTACTACATTTTCTTCATTTATGGTTATTGAAAAAGGATAAAATTACTTATTCCTCAGGTAAGATAATTTTATCACCTGTCTTAATTTTACATTTATGTGTTTCAAACTTTTTTATATTGACTGATATGATTAAAAATTATCTTGCATTAACAATAATACAAAAAAAAAAAAAAAAAAAAAAAAAAAAAAAATTGTGTTTATATTTTGCATTTTAAACAGCAGACTAGATAGTAAACCACAAACATGTCTATTCCAAAACCTTGCCCCTCCTTAGATATCTATCTGAAGGTGCCCTTGACTCTTAGTATTTCAAATTATATCTTTTTACTTTCAA
Source organism: Maratus speculifer (assembly GCA_964019185.1). NCBI lineage: Eukaryota > Metazoa > Arthropoda > Arachnida > Araneae > Salticidae > Maratus > Maratus speculifer. The sequence goes on from OZ025290.1 coordinate 42,893,535, forward strand.
ATATTCAGGAAGGGAGGCTCTCCTCTGCATCACTCTCTGTATGTTTTTGAGCATGGCATAAATGTAGAATAGTTGAATTCACCAAAACAAAATAAAATAAAATTTTAAACAAAATAAAATTTATTTTATTGACAATTTAAAAAATGAAAACAGACAAAAGGAAAAATAAACTATATTTCTTTTTTTTCTACTATTTTTTAATTATCTTAGCATCAGTCTGTTCCTAATTTAGCTAATCCATAATTTTGCAATAAAAACTAAAAAACTAAAAAATAAAAAAAATAAAAAAAATTCCTAACATCAGGCAACTTTGTGATATAAATATCTACAAAAGCTCATCAAATTGGCAGATTAGATATCAAGAAAAGTGACTTTTGAAGCAGTTTACTGATAAGTGAATACGCTGAACTCTGAAATATCATATAGTATCTCAAATTGTGATAGATACATGTATTATGATATCCAACAAAAAATGTTTTGTCAGCACTTAAAAAATGATTTGCTAGCTCATATGACTTTTCTGATCAATTTCCAATAAGAAATACAAATTGGATGTTCTATATTTTAACAATACACTTTTAAAATATATTTGAAGTATTCCAAATAATATTTTATTAAAAGAAAAAAAAAAAAAAAAAAAAAAAAAAAACGCAAATTTGTAAAAATTTGACAAACTTGAAGATAAAAACTTATCTGTATAAACCAAAAATGAATTAAATTATAATTTCAGCATAAAAGTTTTAAATAAAATATACAAAAACCATAGAATTTTAGCCAACTAAAATTAATTTTTGATATTACACTATATGCAATCAATGGTAGGTGTGTCAGCTGGTGTATAACAAAGCATATTACTTTTTAAATACATACAAAACGAAAGAGAGAATGTTCATTTAAGGAAATGAAATAATCTTCATTTAAAAAAAATAATTTTAAATGATAAAGAATAATGCAGAAAATTAAAAAATAAATATTTCCATTTTCACTAATTATAAAAAGATTAAAATTTCAAATTATATATGAGGAGTAATACTGAATATAACATTTTTCTATGAGTGTGAGCAATTTTTGTGAAAAGTAACATTTTGCAACAAAATACAGTTACTGAAATTTGCAACAAGCATTTGTTAATAATAACTTGTTTATATCATTTTGCTAAAGTTTTCATTTTTGGTGAATTTTTTTCCTTTGAAAATTATGCATACAACTATTGCATACAATTGCATGCAACTATTTGCAATTATCTAACAATACAAAAATAATTAAAATAAAGAGTGTTTTTTTGAAATAGAATTTTGTGATATTGTTTCTTTTATTAAAAGAAATTTTGTGAAAGAGTCTGTTTTATTAAGTAAATATTTGTAAAGGGGCCCTAAATAGACCCCAAAATTTTCCTCGATCAATCCCTGAATTGCTAAACTAAAGAGTTCATAAGTATATCAAGAAGGTGTAACAAATGCATGAATATAAAAATACACTCTTTTCCTCATCAAAATAAAAAAATCTTAAACAAAATAAATAGAAAAATATGTCATCCAGATGGGGAGGATTTTGATACACAAATATATATTTATTTATTTAATATAGATTCTCCTATTATCATTTTGTTCAAAGTGTGCCTTTCCTTTAATCTACATGAAACTATGACTTGATCTTCATAGTAAGATGTGACTGAAGATCTCAGATAATAATGAAATGACACATTTTTTTTTTTTTTTTTTTTTTTTTTTTTTTTTTATTATTATTATTATTTTTGAGAAAATGAGCTGTAAAAATCCAAATATCTATTTGCATTTATTGCCAAGCGCCTCTTTCATCAATTAAAATCTCTGAGTGTTAGTTTTTTTTCCAAATAATATTTAACAGATGGTAGAGACAATTGATTACCTTCTATCATATATATATATATACTATCAGGTACTATCTTTATCATCTGAACTCTTCAAATGTTTTAAATTAAGACCAGTATGTAGAGGTTTCTTCATTGTTTACTTCACCTAATCATCAAAGTGCATAAAAATTGTAATATATTTTATGGAAATTAAAACAAAATTGTAATATAAAATACAGCAAGCCATAGATGCATACCTAAAATATGTATGAAATTCTGAAACAAATCACATGAATTTTTTTGAGATAAGATTATCCTAATGCAAGATCTGATGCAACACTGATTTTGCTTATCATTTGTAACTTGATAATGAATATCAAAAAGACACTTTATTGATTTTACAATGGAATTATGTTTACTTGATTGTGAAATTTCTTAACTAAGAGACGTCCTTCAATATTTTGTCAATGAAAAATTATTTAAAAAATGTATACTTTTCAACTGAACATTAAAAGATTAACATTATCAGTCAAACATAAAGACATTGGAAATTCCCCATTAATTCCCACTGACATTGGTAACTAATAGTTACCACATTATATCTTATGTGGCATGCTAATTGATCATATTTCATTAAAAAAGAAAAAAAAAAAAGGAAATTATAAAATATATAGATCTAAATAGTACTTATTAATGTAAATAATTTATTATACATCATTATTATCACATTATTAAAAAGAAAATTAGAGAGTAACAAACATTTTGAGTAAGATTTCAGTTATTATAATGAAGACAAATGACTTTTACATACATTTTTTTGGAATACATACATACAGATATATATATACATATATATAAACATTAATTGCATTACAATATATGAACCACTTGAATTTAATAAAAAAATACCACATTGAAGATGGGGAAAAGTTAAATAAATAAATAAAATGAATACAAATGGAATTTGTAGAACCAAAGCAGAATTTCAAGCCCCAAATACTTTGGAACTACAAATGAAGTGTGTGGTACAATGAATATATAACAACCCAATAAATAACAAACTTAAATAAGACAAGAGGAGTTAGCAATATATATATGTGAAATTTTTAAATTAAGAGCTAGAAGCATCATCAGGGGGTTCCCCTTTTTTAAGCACATAGTCATGGCAAGCGAGGGAGAAAAAATAAATTAAATAAATGTAGATGCTTCATTGAACTACACATTGGCTGCTCCAAAAAAGTTTATTAAAAGGCAGGCATATAGAGCGGAAATGCTCTCTTCGAATAAGAATATTCCATCATAAAAACATTGCTCTGCAATTCATCTTAATAGAATCATCGGAGACAAGGGAAAGAATATTTCTCATCACCTCTCAGCTTCCTTCTTAAATCTAAAACCAAAAACTTCCGGAAAATTCTATATTCTCTAACCATCATTTTCCCATGTAAACAGAATTCATGCCCAGCATCGAGATTAAACATTTCATTCAGATGATAATTTTTATTTAAAAAAATTATTATTTAACTAATTTAGAATCAAACTCAGAATTTGACTATCCTGCAGACGATATTTTAAAACAAAAAAGAAAAGAAATGAATTTATTGATATGCAGCAAATATCAAACATTGAAGGGAAAAAAAAAATAAATAAAAAGAATGATATTTTTTGAAAGGTATGGTTTTGGAGTAAATTTAATAAGATTTTCTTAAAAAGGGTTGATAAAAACAGAGAAAAAATGAGTTTTATTTTGAATATTAAGAAATAAAGTTTAATTAAGAATATTTCTAATTGAGAGCCATTTTTTTTAAATTTACACATATTGGAATAAATGTTTTTTAAGGTGAATTAAGAATTTATATAGTTTCTATAAAGATTAATAGATTAGATCTAGTAACAGGATTTTAATTTAATAAGTTGAACTAAGTACAGAATATTGTTAAAAGGAAATTAATGTACAATAAAGTTAATTTTGCCCCCCCCCCCAAAAAAAAAAAAAAATAAATAAATTTGTAAAATATATATATATATAATGTCTATAATAAAAAAGGAAACCATTAAGTGGCTGTTAAATCGCTGTAGAGATAAATATTTTTAGCAGCTCTCAAACACACAGTGGATTAAGCAAGTATTGGATCAAAATTCTTTAGAAAATTGGAAATGAGTATCTGCATTAAAATATATACTGATAACAGTACCTTTTTAACAAATATTGTATTTAGTAATTTAGAGGTTGATATCATTATTTATTACTAGGCATCTTAAAGAGATTAATGAATTGCTATGATCTCAAAATAAAATAATATTCATGCTTATGTTTAATACAGTAGTGGAAGAAAAGAAGAAAATGGTTTCATATTACATTTTGAATAAAATGTCAAACAAATTGGCTTACATCTATAAAATTTAAAGGTATGTCCATGTATAAAAATAAGTCAACAAAAATACTCAATGTTCTTTTAAGCTGAAAATATTTTTTTATTTAAACATAAATTAAAATTTTTGAACACAGAATGCACTGTTATATCTATGGTACATATGTCTGATGTAATCTTAAACAGCACATGATGACTAAAATGGTATCATAAAATTTTTTTTAAAAAAATTCATTCACAAGTTGTAATAATTTCATTAATTAATATATATAGTCAAAAACCTTTCTGAAAAATGCTATATATTTTAAATACAATTTTAATTTTTGAACCTCATATGAGATGGTATTTATTAATTTTAGCAATGTTTTAATAAAAAAATATTTTTACTAATTAGATAAGAAGCAATAGTATTCAAATTGATACACCACTTTTTTATGCAACTTTTAAAATGGTACATTAAACAGGTAATATCAGCAATTTACTGCATATGATATTTATAAGAAATAAAGAATAAAACCAGATGGATTTTGCCCAAAGCTTTCAAAAAATATAGAACAAAATTTTATAAATTTAATTAATATATTTTTTAAGGGAAGGAAACACTATATTTATCACATATATCACAGGTTATACCATATAGAATCATTTATATGGGATGGTTGAGGTCATATGTATTCTGAATAACTGTTTATTGACTGGCTGGGCATTAAGGCACTATCTGTTTGACAAATTTTATGGAATGTATGTGATTGAGGCATTATTTCTGATTTAAAAGACTGATAAGGTTTTTTTTTTTTTTTTTTTTTTTTCTTAGATGTGGGGAAGGAACCACAATCATCACAATTTTTTTTGTGTTTTTTTTCTTTGATTTTCATTTTGATAATCTCTCTATGTTGATAGAAAGTGTCATGAAAGTTTCATTGTGAGGTGGCGGTGAAAAAAAAATGACCATTTGGGTAACAATGGATAGATGAATTCTGTAAACATTGAGTGTTTTTGGAAATTTCAGCTTTTGGAAACTTTCGATAAAAAACGTCAAAGACTTTATTTTTTTGTTAAATTTTTCTGTAATCTGTCTTATTTAAGCTCCTTTGTATAACTTGAGAGTGGGATTCATTGATATATATCCAATATTTATTTTTAAATTATCAAGATTTTTAATATTTTCACATACTAATATTTATCTTCGAAATATAAGATGTTTGATTTCTTTCTATATTAATATTTATTTTTAAAATAAATTTTGCAAAAAATTTTGTAAAACATGTTTTATACAAAATGACTTAAAAATTTCTTTTAAGTCAAAACAAACATAAACAAAATTTTCAATTGTTATTATTGTGACAATCTGTAGATACAGAACCTTTGTCTCGGGCAGTGACTGTTTTAGCCAAAGAAAATTATGCTATTTTTCAAGCTTTAGATTGGAAGTTTTTATTTTTAAATGTAGAACTAACAATTATGTGGGATAATAATTAAAAACAGACACTGACAGATTAACTGTCTAATTTAGATAGTCAGTTACAGACAGTTTTATAGGAAATAATCTTTTCTGGTTTTTGTTCAGTTGAACTTAAACTGTATTCCAGCATGTTAGGAAACCCAAAATAAGACTGACATTCGTGTTAATTTTTTTCAATTTAAAAAAATGAAAAATCTTAAGTTTTGCCAGATTTAAATTTTAAACTTTTGTATTTAAAATTTTGTTTTATAAATTTCTGATTTTTTAATACTTAAAAGTGAATTCTATAGTTTATATATATATATATATATATATATATATATATAATAAAAATATAATATTTCTAATAGTAGCATCTATTTTTTTTCTAAATATATTATGAATTATATAGTATATGTTTTACTAATTTTTATAATTATTGTTACAACTTTATTTTATTATCTATGTGATTTATACTATGACCATAACCGTGACTGTTAGTAAGTCACATGTAGTTTGTATCTGATTGCACTACAAATCTTGCTAGGATATGGGTAATGGTAAATTATCTTAATATATATATATCCTTTTTTTTTTTTTTTTTTTTTTTTAATGGAATAATGTATTATTGTTATTTTGTCACATTGATTTTATTTTCTTCTATGTGTATCTTTCTACTAATTTGTCATCTGAATAGCTTCCAGCCAGTCGGGTGTACTGTGAGTCGAATTCTTAGCTTTCAGCACGACTCATAACAGAAACTGGTTGGATGTTTTTGCTTTTTTGTTAAACTATACACCCCTGATGAAGTAGTTTAATGGAAAAGCCTTCTACTGCCTTTTTATCCATTTATCTTTCATTATTTTGGTAATCTGCCTTCTATTTCACTTCAAACTTCTGTTTTCAATAAGATGATTGTAAAAATACTGGTTCCATTGGTTTATTGTATGGTAATATATGAATTACTCTGGTTATATAATGTCCATTTATCCACATATTTCTTAGTAATTTGGTAATCTGCCTTCTATTTCTCTTCAAACTTCAACTGTTTTTAATAATATGAATGTAAAAATACTGGTTTCATTGGTTCTTTTATTGGTATTGTCTGAATAACTTTGGATGTATTTATAAAAGTATTTATATATATATATATATATAAGTGTATAAAGTTAATTGTTTCTGTTTTTAATTACTTACTCTTCAAATTTGTTCTAATGGAAGGAAAAAAAAAAGGGAAAAAGGAAAAGAAAAATGCACTTTTAAAATAATGTTTGATTAAGTTTTAATGTTAAGTGCAATATGTTTTAGTTTCTAATTTGTATTATATTTAAAAATATTTATTATCAGCAGTAAGTTGTTTGTTTTGAAAATATCGGGTATATATCACAGATATCAGACATATATCAAAACTTCATGATATTTATCCTGCTTGAGAGTACAGTTCTTGTTTGTTCGAGATTTTTTGTATCTTGTTATCAACTATCTTATTAAAATTCATCATTTGACTATTAATGGATAATCACAATGAGTTCTGAATGATTTTTTTAAATTTGAAAGAAGAAAACTGAATCCTAGGGAACTTAATAAGAAAAGTGAAAGTGAACAAAATTTGAAACCAGTTTATGATTATGGTAGAACAAAAATTAATGACAATTTTAAAAACAGCGTAATTATTTGGATCATTTTTTTTTCTTCAAGAAGTGAACTTAGTAAGGAAAACTAAAGCATCAGAAGACTGGAAATTAAAAACTTGATAAAATGTTATTATAAAAGCTGTTTAATTTTCAATTAAATTTTTTTTCCAATTTCAGGGATGATGATATTACATGAAAAGACATTAGAAACTGTGAAAAAGTTTCAATTGTGGATTTCAAAGCATCTAATTGATGGTTAGAGAAATTTAGAAATAGATATAATATTATGTTTCCCAAGGAAACTTGAGAAGCAGCAGATTGTTCAATGAATGAAGTAGACCCCTGTAGAAAACACTGCTTCCATAACCATAATTGCAGGTTATAAACCTCAAAACATTTTCAATTGTGATGACACAGGACTTTTTTCTGAACACTTCCTGATAAAACTTTATGTTTAAAAAGTGATGCTGGAAAAGGTGGCAAGTATGCAAAAAAAAGATAGACAATGGTTCTGTATAGTATCATGACAGACAATTTTCAGATAATCCTTATGATAGGAAATGCTGCAAAGCCATGGGGCTTTCAAAAAATGGTCATAAAAATATTACCCTAATGTGGAGGCATAATAAGAAAGCTTGGATGACCCAATGCATCATGACAAAATGGTTGAACTGGCAGAAAGGAGCAAAATGGCTGAAAGGAGCTGAATAAACAAATGAAGTAACATAAATGCAAAATTCTTCAGGACAGTTCAAAGACTCACTCAACTGAAAATAGTTTCAGTAATTTGAAAATACTATTTTTGTCACTAAACACTACTGTTAACCATTAGATCATAGAATAATCTAGATTTTGAAACTGTGTTAAAGAAAAATGCAAATGTGTGAAATTAGTGACTAAGATAAAATATGTGGTATGAATAAGTGTTCTTATAAAATGCTGGTCTCTTAACCCCTTCAAAACGAGCTTCTTTTACAGAATTTTTAACCTTTCATCACTGGTTTTTCAAAACAGAAATTTTTGCCTAATTGAATCACGAAAATGTTTGGATTAAATAAGGCAAAATTTACAATAAAATTTTACTGCAACAAATAATCAGGTATTATGAGTACCTTATGCGGCATTTATACCAATCGCTACTCCCTAAGGGTTAATGAGCTGGATGCTGTTAATTAGATTAGCATTGCAGTAAAAGAAGTGAGAAACTCTACAGTACACAAATGTTTTGCAAAGGCAAATTTCCAGGTAAGTTCTCTTTATTTATTTTTGTCATGCAGGGAAATTAAATCAGTTTTCAGTTTTTTACTTTATTTTGTGATGCTTGCAATTCTGTAATTAAAATATTTTTATTTTAATTGCAGCATTATCTCTTAGATAATGACATAAAAATAGAATCATTAATAGTTAATGGGGAACATTAAGATATTATTCTTAGAATTGCAGGCATAACTAACATGAAGGACAGCAAGTTTGTAAGTCTGGTCAAAGATTTGTCAGTTATTGCAACATTTGATTGCATATTTTAAATGATGGAAGATAGGAGCGAGCGATAAAAATGCAATAAGAAAGAGAAAATTCAAGAAATTACAGAATTCTCCAAATATCCAGCATTAACATATATATTGAAGTTTTGATGCAACTGCATGAAGTCCAAATTTTGCATTAAATCATTATGATGATGATTTGCAACATCTCACATTGTTATTTCTTTGGATATCAATATATGCAGCAAAATAAAACAAAATAGTAGCAAATCAGGGATTTTTTTTAGTCTATTAAAATAATGAAGATTAATTAAAATGATTGTCTTTCTATTAAAATTTATATAATTTTGATTAAAAAAAAACCCTCTGAATAACACCCACTGCTGAGGAGCAGTCACTTTGCATGGTCCTTTAGGTAACAGTTATTCAGAGGTTACACTGTAACTAAATGCTATTCATGCTTAATTAAAGAGAAATCTGCAGTATTTTAAAATAGCACTCTATGATGACAATGATTAAATTGCAGCAACATTTCTTAGAGTAAAACTGTGGCTTATGTACTCTCAATGGCACTAGTATTTCTAAATTGTTATTCTTTATGTCACTTAAATACAAAAACTGAGTAATAAAATAAAGTAAATATTATTCAAAAACAGACAAGGCACTGAGACCCATGAAGTCACAAGATATAATCAATAAGACACATTGCATAAATGAGCTAAAATATTTTTTTTTAAGTAAAATTTTTTTTACCTGAATCTTCAAGATTCTTCAGCAAAAGTTTCTCAAACAACAAAATACTGCAAAGTTTTAATCCAGTAATAAGATATTCACAGAAAGGAATAATCACTTAAAACCTCAATAAGAGAACATAAAGAAAATTTTTCTACACTTTAAAATTGAATAAATAAGAAATAAAAATCATCATCATCACGATCATTCATAGTATGGCAACACAAAACTGGCAAAGACAATGTTATTAGCATGAAATACAAAAAACATTTCAGACTTCTTTAGTGCAGTTGCACTGAGTAACATGATAAGCCATTATTTTCAATCAAAACTTGATAAGTACGGACCAATGATATCACTTCAAAGATGAACTTTCAGCATACCAATGATGGGCTAACAATTTTTAAAAATTAAAGGAATAAGATGTTATGATGATGTATAATTTCATCATTGATTTTGCATTTCATCCTTTTAAAGTAAAATTAGCTACAATAACAACAAGTCAACATTTAATTATTACTACAAAAAATAAATCACAAACAGATAAACAAAAAAGAACAAAAGGGGGGGGATAAATAAAACTTTTTTGGTAAATTCTCTTACAGAAAATTATAAAAAACAAGAGGATAAAAATAAAACTTTCTTTCATTTTTTTTAAAGAAAATTGATTGCTGTTATGATGAATACCCTCCTCCCACCCCCTACTTTTAAAGAATGCTAAAATATTTGTTTTAATATATATATATTTTAAATGCATAATGGAAAAAAAAATGTAAGTGTATTATTAAAAATTTAAAAGAAATTGAATGACTCATTTCAAAATCTGTTTAACTCACAGATAAAAAAAATTTGGGAATCAATAAATACTATGCTAGTTAGATCTTTTAAGAACTTTTGTACAAATTTTAATGATAAAATTCAAAAGTAGAAATAGTAATTTATTTTGTAAACTACTATTTATTTATTTATTTATTTATTTAAACTTTGTTTCTAGAAAGCAAAAGGTATATATACCAAAAAGTGCCGAAAGCAAGCCTTCTCCCCTTATATATACTCATTATTATATTTATTTATTATTTTTGTTTTTACTTTTTTTATTTATTTATTTTATTTTATTTATTTATTTATTTTTTGAAAAAATGCCATTTATAAACACTCAAGTTCTATGTTCTGGTGCTTTCAGTTCTTCTGTTTTTCGAGAGAATTCTTTATTATTAGTTTCATATCTCCTAAATGACTATATTTTATGCAATTCATATATCCAATTTTTTAATTTTTTAATTTTTTTCAGGCTATTATAGCCTGAGAGCTTATGTGCCCGCTCATTCTATATGTATGTATGTTCGTGCATGCATGCGTAACACGATACTCACAATAAAAATATCTGATCCACTTGAAATTTTATATATAGGTATATTCTGATAAGGCGCTTCCCTGATTAGTTTTTGGAGTTCATTCGATATGCATAAGAGAGGGAACGGGGGACTCATGCCCCATCCCTTAGTTGGTATAAATGGGATTTTCGTGCAGAATTAACAGTTTTTGTTCAAAATTTAGATATAGTATCATTCTGTTGAGGCACCTCCATGATTGGTATTAGGTGTTCATTGGATAAGTATAAACAGGGAGAGCTGGGGTTCTAATGCCCCTCCTATCTAATTTATAGAAATGGCTTTTTCATGCAAAATTATCAGATTTCGTTCAAATCTCTGAATAATTTTAGAAGTTTAATGGTTAAGTATAAAAGAGGGAAAGAGGGTGATAACTCCTCTTAAATTATACAAATGGGCTTTTATTAAGAATTTTCTGATTAACTCTGAATTTTGGATATAGATTTTTTATATGATAAAGCTTGTCTCTGATTAGTTTAGGCGGTTTAATGATTAAGTATAAATCGGAAATGGGGACACTGTTTCCCCTCTTTAATTTGTTTTTCGAACGGAATTAACCCTTGAAAATATAAGGCAGCAATTAGTATGCGTAGCCTGTGAGCTCAATGCCATCAGTTTAACTGGACAATATTCTTTTTATTTATATATCATTACATCAGAATAGCATATGTTTTCTACATTATACTAATTATATTTTCCTTTGTTTTTATGCACTAAGATTTAAGAAATATTTTTATTGAGTTTAACAATTTTTGTTCATTTTTCTTTCATATCTAAATTATTTTATGTAAATTTGTTTCATTAATTTAGTATTTTTATTAATGAGAATTACTTAGCTTCAATGGAATGCAATAAATCAAAATATAATTTGATCTAATTTTATTTTGCAAATGGTATAAATCCAATGATCATACAGCATGTTAATGCTGTGTAGTAGAGCTCAGGTGCATCTCTAATGTTAAAGTCCAAAGTTTGCCACTTAATAACATTACACCCAATCATCGGATCGCAACAAAATTGAAAAGATGAAGTGTCCTACTCCACATCTCAAAGTTTACAAAATTTAATCAAGATCCATCAGTTAGTTATGGAGATCTAGAACCCCTGTTTTGTCACTTTTTTCTTCATAAAACAAGAAAAAAGGACAAACAACTCAATTATAATTGAACCAGAAAACATTGAATGACGTGTAATAGCTTATTCGAAAGATTTTAATTTAGGTATGAGCCTTTGAAAAGTCCTGTCAAAAAATATCCAATATTAAAAGAAATGGCGCTCATTTAAAATTTATATAGTGCTACATTTTCTATAATTTAACATTAGAAATTTCTCCTTTTTAATTGCTAATTCAATAATTTTTTTTGAGTTGCCACCAATTAAAAAACCACACAATAATTTAAAAACGAAATAGTAACATTTGTTCTTTTTTTTATAGGTCAATAAAAAATCAGATTCTTTTGATATAGTTTTGCATTTTTAATATTGACGTCATTCAAAACATAAAAGGCATATTTTTCTTAAATATACATATAAACTGAAATTAAATATGTGTAAAACCCCATTGCATCCTTATTTGAATGTTTTTGAAGCCAAAACACTTAGATAGTTAAATGTAAGTTAAATGTTTTGGGTTTTCTTGCAGCTTTGATCTTTCACTTATTAAAAACTCCTTGGAATGGAGTTTTATCCTCATTTTGTATTAAACGGATCTTCATATTCTTGTTCTTTATTACATCAGAATGTAACTTATTGTTATAACACAAATTTTTAAACAGGTTATGGATGATTGGGATATGGAGTGTGTTAAAAATGTCTCTTTACCCTGACTGATTTCAAGGCACCAGTAAAGCTTAGTCCACATTTTCAGCTAACAAAAATTCAGGTAATTTCATGAACTTTACAGATAATCTTATTTCATTTCTTTTCTAAGCACGTTTATCTATTGAAAATATTTGCCAATTTTTATGGTAACATTTTTTAGATTGAGCTCTATTTTTCTCTCTGGTTCCATCAGTTTTTATATAATATTTCATAAATTCCAAATGTAACCCCTCCTCTTAAAATCATTACAATTTCCATTCCACAAAAAGCTAGTTCTGGTACTTTATGTTTTATGTGAAACAAATTTAGTTATGTTCTTTTAAACATCTGTGAAAAGAAACACATATTGCTAATGTTTTAAATATTTTCAAACATATCATCTTGTTAAGTTTCTTAAATGATATACACTATATGGTCAAGGGTGACCAGCCACTTGTGATTTTAAATGTTTTGTTAAATATCTAAACAAATATACAAGGAATTATACTAAAATTTCAGGTGCGGAAACAAAATAGTACAGGTCATATTTCCATAAAAAAATTTCTTGATATCCCATAAGGGACCATCAACAAACTTAAAAAGAATGAAAATCTTTTGGATAACCCTGTCAAAACTAATGTAGCATTAACATTCAAACTGCAGTTTATAATTAAGTGTCTTATTGTAATAAACTGTATTTATTTTTATGAGAATAGCAGGTATACTCGTAGAAGAATTAAGGATTTTATAAAAACAGTCCCAAATTTTGTAAAAATTTTTGCTTATAATTTGCAAAGTTCTAAATACAGTAGACTCCCTCAAATCCACACAGCTTGGGACCAGAGGTTGTGCAGATTTTAGAATTTTGTGGATTTCTGGTCATTGCTTTGTTTATATTTTAAAAAAAGCGATTTGAATGTAATTAATAATGAAATCAAAAGTACAATGAATTCATACAACATAGTAAAATATTAAAATAAGTGATAAACTAAAATAATAAAAATTTAGATACTTTTTTAAATGATTAAAATACTAAAAGCAAAGGTCAAGTTAGTAATCAATAATGGAAAATTAAATATCCATATTATAAAGGCCAAACGTATCTGTGCGTAACGCATACGTCATTTTGCGAATGGCAATTTCGGTTTTGCAATTTTTGCTACTACAAATTTTACAGTTTTAAACATTGCACATTTTAAATTTTTACACCGTCTTATAGAAAAAAAAATTACTTTTAAATACAATTTGTTTGATAGCTGTATCTCAATTTATTTTTGAAATATTAATTTTTTATAGTTTTTTACCAATTTTTAATTGTGGCAACAGAATCACTTGATTTTCTCTTAAAATTGAAAAGTAAAATTTAAAATTAAAATGCGCAACACTTTCCCATGCAATTTCGATTTTGCAATTTTCGGTACTGCAAATTTTGCATTTATAAACATCGTACATTTTTAATTTTTACACCGTCATAGAGAGAAAAATGTACTTTTAAATGCAATTTGTTTCAAAACTGTATCTCAATATATTTTTGAGATATTAAATTCTTTTTATAATTTTTAGTAATTGTGGCAACAGAATCACTCCTTTTTCCTTTAAAACTGAAAAAAAAAAAAAAAAAAAAAAAAAAAAAACAGAAATGCGTATGTTATTTTAAAAATATCGTCCGTTATAAAATCTGGTGAAATTCTGTTTCATTTCATTTAATAATTTGGATAATTATTATAGTTTTTTGTTAATTTTGCCTTAAAATAATATTTGTTTGAGAGTTAGACTGACAAATATAAGATGTATTTTTTACTGTAACTAATTTTATAGATTTCTTATAAATCAATGCAACAGTTCTTTCTTAAAGATTTTAATATCTTTTAAGAGCCCACACTACTGTCTGAAAAAGACCCGGATGATTATGTAAAGTCTATGGGAGCGGGGGGGAGGGGGGAGAGTCTTTTTCAAATAAATATCTCGCTCAAACTTTAATAATTCCACATGTTTTTTGTGCATAGGATAGCTGAGGACGATCTACAACCGGACTAGTTCATTATAAAGATGAGATGCGTTATTCCTAAATTATTCAATGAAACTTGCCTCATACAGGTTCATTACTGATTCACATCAGGATCATAAAATAATGAAGCTTTATTTCAGGTTAGCCAGATTTAATAACTATAAAAGCTTGATTAATACATAAATACATTTGGTAAGATCGTGATTACCAATAGTATCAGCTATATGTTGATTTTTTCAGAAATAAACTATTCTTTCTTCATGAAAAAACATGAATTAATAACCTTAACAAAAATTACAAATTAAAAAATGTGTGGAATTGATATAAAACTAAAAAAGTCAAATTTTGCACCTACATCTGAACTGAATGTTTCTTTGTTTACATCTGTAAATTATGTGCAGATTTTAGAGAGTTGCAGATTTTAAGAGTGTGGATTTGAGGGAGTCTATTGTATAAAAAGAAATGTCCTTTTCAGAAAATAGGACAACTAACATTGTACACAATACAATGTAATCTGAATTTTAAAATTATAAAAATTCCACAAAAAATGAGCAGGTTTACTAAATAATATAACACTGTGCATGTGTGAATGCAATCTAAATATAATTTGCATAATGGGCTAACTAATTGTATAGAGAC
Source organism: Maratus speculifer (assembly GCA_964019185.1). Classification (NCBI taxonomy): domain Eukaryota; kingdom Metazoa; phylum Arthropoda; class Arachnida; order Araneae; family Salticidae; genus Maratus; species Maratus speculifer. Next base: position 42,908,867 of record OZ025290.1, read on the forward strand.
ACTTTTGTGAAAGTTTCAAAAACATAGCTTGAAAAGTCTGAAAATTATCATTGATAGAATAAGCTCAAAATCTGCTGTTCCCTAAAGGAAGCAAAAAGAGGAGGGGATGTATCCAAATATAGTAGTGCATACAATATTGTGTATGCAATATTGACACTAATCAATAGATATATGGATACAGCCACTCATCTTTTTGCTTCATTTTAGGAATAACAGATTTTGAGCTTATTCTAATTGATAATAATTTTCAGAGATTTAGAGCTATTTTTTTAGACTTTACAAAAGTTGCTCTATACATTTAGCAAACCCATTAAGTAAATTATGTTTAGATTGCATTCACACATGCATAGTGAAACATTATTTAGTAAATCTGCTCATTTCTCATAGATTTTTTTGTTATACTTTTATTTTGATTACAAAGTATTATGTACAATGTTGTTTGTCATATTTTATGAAAACAACATATTTTTATATTAAGAATTCTGCAAATTATAAGCAAAATACTTGGCAAAATATGGGACTGTTTTTATAAAAACCTTAATTTCTCTACAAGTATACATGCTATCTTCATAAAAATGAGCACATATTACTACAATAAGCCATTTAATCATATTTTGCAGTTTGGATGTTTTTGCTATATTACTTTTGACAGGATTATCTAGAAGATCTTCATTCTTTTTCAATTTGTTGACAGTCCCTATGGAGTTTTGGGGAAAAATCTTTGCTGAAATGTATGACCTGTGCTGTTCTGTTTACACACCTAGAGTTTTAGAATAATTCCTTATGTATTTTTCTAGATATTTAATAAAACGACTAAAATTGCAAGTGGCCAGTCACCTTTGGCCATGTAGTGTATATATATATATATGTATACAGGTATATATATAAAGTACACTCCCTCAAATCCGGACAACTTGGGATTAGAAATTTTGCAGATTTCTGGCCATTACTTTGTTTACATTTTTGAAACAGTAATTTCAACATAATTAATAATGTAATTGAGATAATGAATGCTTATAATATAGTAAAATATTAAAATAATTAAGTAAAGTAATAAATTAAAATGATAAAAACCAACATAACTTAAAGTTATAAAAGATGAAGGTCAAGTAAAGTTAATAACATATAATAAAATCTGCATAATAAAGATCAGATAAATTTTTCTTGGGATTATTCAATGAAATTTGTCTCATAAAGGTGCACTAATAATTCACATCAAAATCATATAAAATAAGAAGTTTTATTTCAGGCTCAGCCAGACTGAAGAATAAAAAAAGCTTGATTAATGCATACATACATTTGGCAAAAAGATTACAATTACCAATAGTATCAACATTATCTTTTCTTTTTTTCTTTCTTTCTTTCTTTTCTTTTTTTTTTTTTTTTCAGAATTAAATTTATTTTTCCTTTATAAAAAAAGCATCAATTCAGCAACATATGAAAATTACAGATTAAAAAAATTACAGAATTGATATAAAAATAAAAACGAAATTTTGTTTCTATTTCTGAAATGAAAGCTTCATTGTTTACATCTGTAAATTATGCGTGGATTTTAGTAAGTTGCACATTTCAGGGCTGCGGATTTAAGGGACTTACTCAAATATTTGGTCAGTTGTGATAATTAGAGAACAAAAAGAGAAAATGTTCCCAAATTAATGGCAACTGTATTTAAGTGATTTATAGAAAAGGAAAAAATAAAGTGTTTTCGCAAGTTTTCTGACTAATTGAGGTTTTCAGTAAAAAAAAAAAAAAAAGAAGAATATATTAAAATATGCATTCAGCAAAATATTCTCATCGCAGTAGAATATCCAGAATTTCAAATTGTAAACTTAGCTGTTTGCTTATTGCAACAACACTTATTAGTTATTAAATTAAGAGTTCTAAATAAAATTTTGCAATTTTTTATGTTTAATGTGATTTAGTTTCTTTACTTTTTTGTTTTTTAATTTTATATAAAATTAGATTAGTAATCCATTTATTAACAATATTATAGATTTCAATATTTATAACTGCTTATCTTTGGGTATTTTTGTGGTGTTAAATTTTAAAGTAATAATGATAATTAAAATATAGTACTATTTGAAAAACACTTTCAAATTCTGTAGTAAATGTTGCTTTAAGAAACCAACCAAATATTGTACTGAACTTATTTAACAAAATAAATATTTCTTTTTTTCTTTCGTAAACCAAAATGAATTTTTATAGATTGATAACCAACACTTAAACCCTTTTCTTTTTCGTATTTAAAACCATACTTAACAAAAACTAATACAATCCTGTTTTAAAATCAAATGTTAAATTCTATATCTGTTCTTAATAAGTTGTTGTTTTAACTCAGCAATTATTATTACCAGTTATCAAATCTAAATAAATTCTAAAATGAAAAGTGATTATATTTGAGTATTTCTTTTTTTATTGTGGTCAGAGATGTAAAATAGTTACTTCTCCAGATTTCTTCATAGATTGGTCTAGATATTAAACAAAAGTTAAAAATTGAATCATTAAGAAAGTAAGGGCTGCTCTTCAGCCTAGCACGCCACTGGAAAAAATTAGAAGAGCAAAAATAAAAACAAGTAACACAAATTGTAGTGGAACTTTCTTGCTAGAATGGTTTATTTAAGAACTTATGGGCCTTCTGGAAACAAAACCTAACTAAAAAATAAAAAATAATAATAAAAATTAAAGGATTCTTAAAGTAAATTTCCAAAATGAACTGCTAAATTATTTTACTAAATCAATACTATTGATAAGACTAGCTCATAGATGGCATTTTAGGCAAAAACACTTTCCTACATTTAAGTAGTCACATATCAACCCTTTCCGGCGCACTACTCTTTAAAGTTGGAATTTAAAGAAAAAAAAAATTAGGCAATCTATTCAGGCCTAGAGGAGTACACAGGTATTGTTTTGTAAAGATTGCACTAACCATTTTGATTATACAGCTGTTGCCAAAGTGGTAACCTCCCATAAGTAATGCGTTGATAAGTGCAGTGAGAAGAGCATTGCTGTGAAGCGCGTACTACAGTAAAACATTTTACCTATTATTTAAAAATAGTAGAGTTTGATCTCTATGGTGCTGCCATCTAGAACTCATAAGAAAGATTTAAAGTAGCCATTAAAGTAGTTTTTGAAATATTCACAGAGTTTTTGTGTCTTTAAACAGGGGGAACTTTAGGTGTTGCCGACCCGGCAGCACTGCGTGTTAAGGGGTTAAATGATTATAGGCCAGTCAAATTGTCAGAAAAAAGGGCCGATAGATGCAAAAATTCTGCTAGAAGATTTTATGTTTTTAAAATGTTTATGGGGATGCTAGTAACAAGAATTAATGGTTTTCCAACAAAATATCCCGAGGCTAAACTTTGTGGAGCCAAAAAACCACAAAATTTTCGGACTTTTTTCAGATTTTTGCTTATAACTCAAAAATTATAAACTTTTTGCGTACCATACTCAGTTACAAAAAGAAAGTACATTAAATTCTCTACAAATTTCATCCTAAAACTTTTTTTCTAAAGCCAATATTAAGCGCGCTACAGCTTTCTGAAAGTGACTCTTTTTTTCAAATTTTGTGAAAAATTTTCAAAAACGAAAATTTGACACAATTTTTCATTATTTTATCCTCTTTAATGTAACTTATTTAAATTACAGGTATTTTCATGATAACAATCACGATGAATTACAACGGTAACATTGTAAAAAAATTAAGAACATTATAACTTTTTTTGCATTCAGAGCTTTAGTAAAGAACATTAATATTAGCTATTTAACTGAAGATAAGTAAAAAATGTTTTCGGTATTTTGCCTGTAACTCGAAAATATAAACTTTTTGCGCAATATACTTAATTACAAAAAGAAAGAACATTAAATTCTCTATAATTTTGTTATAAAAACGTTTTTCTAAGCCCATTACTAAGCGCGCTATAGTTTTTTGAAAATGTCACTCTTTTTTTAACTTTACAGAAAGTGACCTATTTTTTGCCTCCCGTCCCAAAAAAACTTTTCATCACTAACAATGAAAATTATATAGACCTGTTGATTGATGAAAAATGAATTTTTTAAGAAAGGCAGGCAAAAGTTGCACAATTTCTAGAAACCCTATAAGAAAACAATTACAAAGGGAGTGCTGGGAATAAAAAAAGAGAATGCAGATGGAAGATTGTGGTCAGTGATGTTCCCGAGTCGCTTTCGTTCAGATGCAAGTGTTCTTTTTTAAATACATAATCTTCTAATATGCTGCTATTAAGTTTATTGCATGTCTTCACGTACAGTAATGAAAAATGAGTGAGTTCTACCCAAAATTGTGTTTCATTTGCCAAACGGCTTCAAATAGTGATACTCGCGTTGTGAGCCAGAAAGGACTTGCCAAGCTCTTCGTTAAAGCCCAAGCTTAGTGTCAAAGTAGTATTCATCAAAAGTAATATTCATCAAGTTTTTTGAAAAATAGCAAGAAAGTTAGAATGCAGGATGATTGCCGAAAAACATATGCGAATGAGAGAATGATAGCAGCATACGTTCGTCGGGATGAAGATTCTACACAGACTATAGTTTGTCCCTCAGATCAAGCATTTCTTACAAGCTTCAAGATGATTGCTTCTTATGTCACGAAGGTAATCCCGGTGACTTCAACGAAAAACAATAGAAAAAGCCCTACGTAAAGAGAAATTTGATTCACAAAATAATGAAATTAGAAACGAAAATTATATTTTTGAAAGCTGCTGAAAAACGTGGGGATGTAGGGTCCCAAAAAGTAATTGAGCGTATTCAGCACGAACCTGACTTGCAGATGCGAGCCTGGCTTTCAGATGCATGGCATTATAGTTTTTGTCTCGTAAAACTAGATCAATCCGTAACAAGTAGAGAAAAAAGAGGGCGTCGACCCGCATCATCCGTTCACAAAGCCAATGACAGAAACAAGAGCCGCTTTATTTCATTGCTTAAAACAAATTAAAAATTTCAAAACAAGAATTTTACAATAACAGAATTCAAGTTGAGCAGGCAAAGGAAGAAGCTGATGTCATGATAGTTACCTCAGCCATTTCAAGAGCAGAATCTTTTGAAAGCGTTTAATTGTCGGAGAAGACATTGACCTTCTCGTGATAATGATGAGCTTAGGCTATCAGCATAAAAATCAGTTTTCCTAAAAGCCAGGAAGAAGTAACATTGAAACCAAGTGATTTTCAACCATGTCGTTCAAATACAATTACAACAATGTTCTTTTCACTCATGCAATCTGCAGATGCGATACAACATCCGCTCTTTTTTGGCAAAGAAAGTCAAAGTTTTGTAACACTTTCAAAAAACATGATCAGCTTAGAGAAATAGCCTGCATATTCAATAAAATAGGTTCTACCCGTCAAGAAATCATCAAGGTTGGAAAAAAAATCCATATTGCACTATATTGGATGCATAGCTACCACACAGAATTTGAACACCTTAAGGCTCCAGTTACTTGCTAAATTTACCACAAAAAAGCAAAGTTCATTTTGCAAGACTACCACCAACACAAGAGGCTGAGCAACATCATTTTCTCCGATGTTATCATCAGGTACAAGCTAGGCTAGGAAACAACATCCTTCCTGAAGGATGTGGTTGGGCTCACAGGATCTCTTTCAGCCCATTCAAATGTGCCAAGACCTGGCACTTAAATCCTTGCTCCATGTTGTATCATGTAGCTGTAGAAAAGGGTGCAGCAAAGCATGTTCTTTTCATAAATTAAGACTCAAATGCTCAGAAATTTGTAAAAAAAAGTGTACTGGGATCAACTACGAAAATGTCGAGGACATTATTTATCAAGAAGGAGGGGATGTAAAAGTGTCACTAAGTATTTTTTACTTACATTCAGTTAAATACTTAATATTAATGTTTTTCACTAAAGCTCTAAATACAAAAAAGTTATACTGTTCTTAATTCTTATACAATGTTACCGTTGTAATTCATCATGATTGTTATCATGCAAATACCTGTAATTTAAATAAGTTTCATTAAAGAGGATAAAACAATGAAAAATTGTGTTAAATTTTCGTTTTTGCAAATTTTCCACAAAGTTAGAAAAAAAGAGTCACATTCAGAAAGCTGTAGCGCGCTTAATATTGGCTTTAGAAAAACAGTTTTAATATAAAATTTGTAGAGAATTTAATGTTCTTTCTTTTTGTAATTGAATATTGTACGCAAAAATTTAATAATTTTTGAATTATAGGCAAAAAACTGAAAACAGTCCGAAAACTTTGTGGTTTTTTGGCTCCACAAAATTTAGCCTCGAGATATCTTGTTGGAAAACCATTAATTTTTGTTACTAGCATCCCCATAAACAGTTTAAAAACATAAAATCTTCTAGCAGAATTTTTGCATCTATTTATGACAATTTGACTGGCCTATTATTGTTAGCAGTTGAAATGATTATCTGTTTTTAAATCCTTAAGAGCCGATGATAATGTAAAGTCTATGCGGGGAGGGGGGGGGCGTTCTATTCATATATCTGGCTCAAATTTTAATATTTTGACATGATTTTTCTTTGCTTAAATAGCTGAGGACTATCCTCAACCAGCCTAGTTTTTACTTTTTTGATTATGGTTATATTCTTTTTATATTAGGATAGTTTCAATTACATAACCAGTTCTAAAAAAAAAAAAAAAAAAAAAAAAAAAAAAAAAAAAAAAAAAATTTGATATCAAAATTGAAAAAGTAAAAACTAGGCCGGTTGTGGATCATCCTCAGCTATCCTATTTTTAAAAAATCAGGTCAAAATATTGCAATTTGAGCTAGGTATTTGAAAAGAACGCCCACCCTTCCCATAGACTTTACAATATCATTCGGGTCTTTTTTAGTCAGTAGTGTGGCAAAATTACTGTGGTCTTCATGATGAGAGCCTTTTGCTTGATTTTTAATCTTTCACCACCAGTTTTTGAAACAAGAAAGTTTTCTGAGATTGAACTGTGTAAATATTCTGATTAAATAAAGCAAACTTTACAATAAAAAATAACTAGTGAGAAAGTTAAAGGATTCTAAGCACCCTAAGTGGCAGGGTATACTGGCTGCTCATCTCCAAGGAGGTTAATGTTTAGTTAAAAAAATAATTTTATAAGACTTTACTGTTTGGAATGAAATTAATTATTAAAATTTCAGTTATTAATGCAATAGCTTTATAAATTTTTATAAAGAGAGACTATAACAGGCATAAAAGATTGAAACTTATTTACTTATGCATTTTTGATTTCACTCACTCCTTTAGCGTTTTATTTACTGTGTGATTCCTGTCAAAAAATTTCTGCTATTCTCTTCTTGGAAGGTCAGGGTGAAAGAAAGCCTCTGGTCTGTGCAGGGGTCTGCACAGATTTTTCTTCTAAGGTCTTTTTTTGTTAATTTGTGAACAGCTTTTTCACAATTGTGAAAAAATTTTAGTTCTAATTTTGTGAATTTAAAATGATTATTATATTCATATTTGCTTTTATATGTTTTAAAGAAGATTTATATAAAATGTATATTTTTTCTTTATATGTGTAAAAGTGACAGGCCAGATTTCACTTTCAAGTGATTAAATTTGTGAATAGTTTAATTTGAAGCTAGAAAATTTTTGTAAAAGGCCTATTTTTAAGACAAAGAATTTTGTGAAGAGTCCTTTTTTAATGTGAAAAGTTTTGTGAAGGGTTGTGTTTTGCTATATAATTTTTTTATGAAGGGTTCTGTTTTGCGATAAAAAGTTCTGTCAAGGGTCCTGTTTAAAAAAAAAAAAATGTGAAGGGTCTTGTTTTGAAATGAATAATTTGGTGAAGGGTCCTGTTTCTAAATGAAAAATTCTGTGAAGGGTACTTTAAAGGATCCACTTTCTTCCTAAACAGATCCCCGGAGTGGCTAGCCTTTTTTCAGCTTTGAAAAAAGAAAGATCATCAAGAGAATTGTCAGATTAATTAACAGTATGCATGCACATTTAACAGTACAGATGACTCAGAAAGCGATTGTCAGGTGTATGGACTGATATAGACTATACCAGACATTCAACCAAAAAAATTAAAAGCAAAAAAGGAATCTTTAATTCTAAAAATAATTTCTTGAAACTGAGTATGCATCAAATATACAAGTTTTGACTATAAATCTCACATTTAAAGCAACCACCATAACTTATGAAATAAAAGTCATGAAATGATGCAAATATTAAAGAAACATGAAAAAAAAAAAAAGAAATTGAACTTATTATATGCAATTTAAAAATTACATGCAAAAATTGTAAAAAAAAATTTTTTTTTTAATTACATAGCTTTACTTTTAAACAATATACGGGATAAGTAGATTCAGACCAAAAATTAAAGGAAAAAAATTGTAAAATATTCTGCAATTTTATCATTTAAATAAAATACAAATGTACTATGAAAAACTATCTAAATTTATTTGAATTACAATGCTAATATAAATGGAAAAATGCTTAAAAAGGTAAACTACCAAAACATTATGAATATCACATGAGAAAAATTTCTGAGACAGAGTATGATAGTAAATTACTAGCAAAATGATATTTACCTCAGATTGCTAAGAGTCTACTTCCCTGAGAGAGACCCTGATGAAGTTAGAAAAGAGAACAAAGAGTAGCTTCAGATCATAAATATACAGCATTCACCTTCTTTTTTTTTTAATATCTAAAAATATTAAAGTATTACTATAATTTAAGAAAGTAAAAAACAACAAAATATCAGTTATAAACAATTGGATATAAATAAGATCTAAGAAATTATATTTTATAGTGATAATTTTCATTGTGTTGTGTTAAAAATAAGATGCTACAAAAATAGTGTAAAAAATCTTTTATGTTGCATAAAGTAAAAGAACAATCAGGAAGACAATTTCATAATTTGTTAAAAAAAATTTAGCGAGAAAATTTTTTTTTTTAAATATATGTGAGTGATATTTAGTTCATGTGATTCTGAATAGTTGTGTAAGTCATTCTTCTTTTCATAAAATTGATTGGTTGTATATGCATTTCTTATTATAAATATAGTAAAAAAAATGTTTAAAAAAAAAGAGAGAGAGAGAGACAGACAGAATTAATATACAATAATGGAAATTATTACACATTAAAACATTGAAGAAATTCAAAGTATTGTGCTGCTGCCTTTGTCAGGGCCATAACTACCGCGAGGGCCTCCAAGCCTGAGGCGTCCCAAACTGATGGTTAAAAAAACTATTTTATTTTAGTTTCTAGTCTAACTTTCTATAAAATGCCCAACACCAAGCTAAAAGTTGGTAGTAAAAAAAATCAAATTGCTAGAGTAAATGCTTATGCATCTCCTTCGATATACTCCATATGCTTTGCATGCAAAAGCAGCTCTAGAGTAGAAAGCAAAATATTGAGGTGAATGTGTCATGACAGGCCAGCATGTTTGCCGATCTCACCAAAGCTAATATAAGGAAGAAAATATGGGCTTCTGATTGGTTGAATAATATAAAGAACATCTAAAAAATTCTAGAAAATCTTTCTTCTTATCTATTAATAAATACATAAAACCAAAAAAAGAAAAAAAAATATCAAAATCCATTTTTCAAAAGGTTTTTAAACAGAAACATATGATTAAGTTACATAAATTCAAAAATGAATCTAAACAAAATGCTCTTTAAAGTATTCAACCAATGAGAAGTCTGTATTTTCTCCCCTATGCTAGCTTCAGTGGGATCGGCAAAAATGGTGTCGTCGCTAGATGTCTGCCAAGTAGGGTTGCCCAATACTATGTTTTTTAATTATTTTTGGGCTTTTCATACTGTGTATGTTTAAAAAACAGCATGCAGAAAAAACTGCACCTGGGACAAAGTTTCAATTTGCCCCGGGGCCTCCAAATTTATAGTTATGGCCCTGGCCTTTGTGGCTTTAGGTGTTACACTTGTACCTACATTTTACTCACTTGCATGCAGAACTAAGTACTATAATTTCATGTTACAGTAAATTCAGATAATTTTTCTTCTGTGAAATTTACTTTTACTAAGAAGTGTCACTTCTTGTGGGTAAGCAATAATATGCATTGGTCGGTATTAAATTTAATCACCATACTAAGTTTCTTTTCAACTAATCTGTTACCCATGTCATATTTTAAAATCTTCATTTCATGTTGTCCTATGGGCCATTTTATGCTAAATCAATGTGTAATTCAAGCTGACCATTTCAGATTTTGATGGACCTTGGGAATCATTCTTTTATTTTTAATGATATAAATAAGTATATATTTTTCTGATTATAATTAATTAATTTTCAATTTAATTTTCAGCAATGAGATTATGTTGAAATTACTGAATATTGAATGCAAGAAAATTTTCCCTTTGCTAATTAAGTATTAACCAACAAAGTGAAAAATGTCCAAGCCAGGAATCAAACCCAGATCCTTGGAATAGCACTTTAAATGCTCTATCATTAAACTACAAGGACAATACACAGTATGGCATCTCTCATGTTTAAATATCAGTTGTCAGAAAGGCTGCAACTGCAGCACAAGATGGAATAATCTTCATGGGCACACAACCATGTGGCATACATGAGATGAAATGTCTCAGGTAAAATTTTTCTTCTTATGTTTGCCCCATGTGCCCATGAAGATTAAGCCATTTTGTGCTGTAGTTGCAGCCTTAGTGACATTTAAAAATAAAAGATGCTAGACTAGGTATCATCCTTGCAGCTTAATAGTAGAGCATTTGAAGGTTATTCCACAGATCTCGATTTTATCCCTGGCTTGGACATTTTTTATTCGGTTGACTCATGCTTAGTTAACAAAGTGAAAATTTTTACGTATTTAATATTTTTGTGATTTTTTTTTTTTTCATTAGATTTTCATGCATTTTTTTTTTTTTTTTTTTTATTATTATTAAAAAAAAATATTTTTTGTTTTGCACATTGTGTTTAACCTTGAATGTTTCAATTCATCAAGCAGAGACAATCGTATGATCCCTCATTTTAAAGAGAATTTCATAAGCAAATTGACTAAACTTGGTTAATTTTCTAAATGTTTTTTTTTTCTTTATGAAAAAAAAAAAAAAAAAAAAAAAAAAAAAGTATGTTTTTTGTACTGTTTATTTTTTTAAATTGTCAAATGTTTAACATGGCAATGGGTTCAGGAGTTACAAAGTAAAAACTAAAGATTACCGTAGAAAAAATATTTATATTTGTAAGGTAATCTTCAGCTTTTATTTCATAATTCGTAATCCTGTTGAGATCCTACACTTAAATTTCCATGATTTTAAGGGGTCCAGGACACATTTTAAAGTAATTTTTATTTATTGAGTTAAAATTTTGAAATATTTTTGTGATGGTTAACCATATTATTTGTAAACAAAATCCCATAATAAAACTTTTCTTTCTTTTTTTTCTACAAATTTTGAAATTTATTTAAAAAGTGGGGTAATTTAAAATCAATATAACTCAAAATACTTGCAGAATTATTTTTTTTTCCATTTAATTAATCAGAAAATTTAAATTTTGATTCATCATTTTTCAAAATATTAACTTACATAAAATTAAAAATTTTATGAAAAAGAAATAGTTTTTCAAATTTGCTGAATCAAGATTAATAATAAAATCCTCAGAATCTACATGATCCTCTAGTATAGAAAATCTGATTTTTTTGAAGCAATTGTAAATTGTTTTTTCTTCAATTGCCCCCATTGATCCTGCACTTACATGTGTAACAATCTATTTGATACTGTTTTGAGAAGGATGTTGAAAGGTGTATGGGAGGAGTGGGGGGGGGGGGGGGGGGGAGGATTTGTTGGACTTTAAGAACAAGAAGATTCAAGGAGAGAAGTAATATAATAAACTCAAACTAACTCTATAAATAAATAAATAAAGTAAATGTTTCCTGGACACTTTACAGCAACATTGTTTCTTCAATTACACACATTTCAATTTGTGTCTGATTCCTTGAAACCTCACGATTTATTAAAATTGTCATAACTCTCTAAGTTTTAAAGATATCAAGATGAATTTTTTTTTTTTTTTTTTTTTTTTTTTTTGTTCAATTCAGGAATGGATAAGGAAAATTTTTCTAGTCGGAAGTTTTATCCTCTAAGAGGCGTATAAAAATTTAATTTTCGTATTTTTTAAAATAGACCCCCCCCCCCCCCCCAATGGAGTTGCAGCTTATCTTATCAAAAAATTTACCTTTTTTTTATGAAACTTTGCAATTGGAAGTATGGGTCTAGGAGCAATATTTAAGGAGATAGCCTATTGTTTCGATATTTATGACTCACCCTGTATATGCACACATACATTGCTATACTTAAATAAATTAATCAATACTATAAACCTCCAGAAACATAAAGAAGAATTTCACTTGGAACTGAAAAATCATTTCCAAGTACAGTAAAATCCCGATAATTCGGATTAATTGGGACCGGACCCAATCCGGATTATCCGGAGAATTAGAAAAAAAATGAAATAAAATATAACATACTAACAGAAAATCACCTTTATGTTAAACTTATTGAATATTTGCAGACAGTAATAATGTTTACTTTGCTTAATTATTTCGAAAACATGTCAGAAAAAGTTTTTTTTATTTAGAATACGACGATGAAACAAGTTAATGTTATGGAAATTAGACACTCGTTTCTCAAACTAGAAAAAAAAAACGACCAAACCGATCCAAATTATCCGGAGATCCGGATTATTGGGGTCCGAATTAGCAGGGTTCTACTGTACTTCAATCAGAAGAAAAGCAAGATGTTACAATAGTGAACAAAAAACCAACTAAATACTCTACAAGAAATTGCAAAGAAGATTGCTGGCAATGCACAAGTAAAACAAAGAAAATAACAGAAGAAACAAGAAGATTGATGAAAAAACACAAAGAATTTAAAATGAAGAAAAATGATCCTAAATCAAGGGTTAAATATGTAAAATAATAAGAAAATGTGTTAAAGAAGAAAGATATCAGAAAACTTAACTGTGATCTTGTCAAGAAAGTTCTAGAAGATAACAAAAATTTAAAATCAGCTAAGTACTACAAGCTAGGTGTTGGAAGAAAAGATATTTTCGCAATCTGAAGAAAGCAAAATGAATAATCACCAAAATTTATAGCAAAATAGTGCACATTGTTGAAAAATTATATAATGATCTATGTAAATGTGAGGTTCAAAGTAAAATCAATTTACGCAATCAATGAGAAAATTTAACAGAAACTGAAGAGATAATCCGAGTGATGACATATGAAGTTTTACAAGCCATTATATACTTATGAAAAGAGGTAAATGCCCTGGGGAAGATGGGATTACAGTTGATTTTATCAGAGAAGCAGGAGAAGAATTTGCAAAAAGGCTATCCTTACTATTTTCCAAATGTCTCAAGAAGTCAGATTGAGCAGTAGATTGGAATAATTCTGTGATGCTGCTAATTAAAAAAAAAAAAAAAAAAAAAAAAAAAAAAAAAACAAGGAAATCATTAAAAACTACCATCTGATCAGCTTACTATCAGTGATTTATAAAATTTTCATCAAAGTTTTAAAAACAAGATTTAAATCAGCTCTGGACTCACCTCAACCTAGAAAATAAGCAGGACTCTGAAGTGGATTCAGACAATGGATCATATCCAAATAGTAAGGGAACTCATAGAAAGACATAAGGAATATAATTTACCTCTCTGCCTTGCCTTTAATGATTATGCAAAAGCATTTGATTTGGTCGAGACATCAGCAGTAGTAGATTCTTTCAAGAACATTGATATAGGCAAACCTTACATCAATATCATAAAGAAGATTTACAAGAAAGTAACAACAACCATTTGTTGAATAAAGGAAAAGTAAAGATCAAGCTTGGAAGATGGGTAAGACAAGGAGACACCATTTCACCTAAGCCTTTTACTGTTGTCTTAGAAAATATTTTCAAGAAGCTGGAATGGGAATACAAAGGGATTAGAATAAATAGGGAATATTTAAGTCATCTCCAGTTCACTGACGACATTTTAATTTTCAATAACAGCCCTGAAGAATTGGAAAATTTGCTAAAAGATTTGGCACAAGCTAGCATTAATATGGAATTAAAAGTAAATTTGGAAAGACTAAGCTGATATTTAATTCATTGCATCAAAAAATTGTCTACAAGAACATTGAGATTAAAGAAGTGTGAAGTTATGTGCATCTTGGAGGACAGGAAATATCATCAGATAATAGTATCATGAATGAAATCATCAGAAGAATAAGAAATGGGTGGAGTGTTTTTGAGAAGAACAATATTATTCTGAAGAATAATTTGCCTCTTTGTTTGAAAAAAAAAAGTGTGTTTTGACTGCGTGCCTACATCAACCTACCAATGTGTTTTACTTGCAACAACTTACAGAGCAGAAACATGAACACTAACAAAACGATGGTACAAAGATTACAAACAACACAAAGTATGGAAAGGTGTATGCTAGGCATAACTAGAAGGGACAGAAAGAGAATAACCTGGATAAAAATCTGATGAAAGCTTTTGACATCATTGAAAGAACTAAGCAGCTAAAATGGAAAAGGCTGGGCACATTGCAAGAAACAAGACAATAAGTCAGGGTTGCAAAAAAGCCGGCTAAAATTAAAAAAAGCCAGGCCGGCTGGCTTTTATTGATTTTAGCCGGCTTTTTTTGGACAAAATTGGCCTTTTTTGGCCATAATTGGCTTTTATACAGTGAAGCCTTTTTATTATAAGCAACACATTTTTAAGTGTCTTTTAACTAATTTCAATGATGTTTAATTTACTTTGAGTTTAATAAATTTATTAATATGAAAAATTAGGATTTTAATTATGATTCATTATGAGAAATTGGGTTATAGCCCAAATTTTCAATAATGAAGAAATTAATACTAGAATAACACATTGATGGAGTTGCTAGTGGTTGAATTGCAAATATGTCAGCTAAATTATAAAATGGCCATACTAAGTGCTTTTTCTGATTTACATTGACCTTTAATCCTACCTTTGTTTTTCCATTTTTACTGCTTTATAAAATTAAAGGTTACTTAGTTACATGTTTTATTACTTAACTAATTTTAAGAGTTGTTAAAATGTCATGTTTTATTCGCTATAAACATTTAAAATCATACATATAAAAAAACACCATTTCTCACTATTGAAAATAGTATTTCAAATTATGCAGATTTCATAATATATTATATTTCACAATTTATTTCAGTATTCTCAATTAGCATATGCATGAATATATTCATTCATGCAAGTGGGCATATATGATCTTTTAAATAACAAAGAGCTATTCAAAATTTTAATTCAACAAATTTTATTAGAACATTTTTTGTTGTTTAATTTTATGTAATTATGTATTAAACTTTCCTCAAATATTGAATCCTTCCTAATTTCTCTTTCAACATTGTTCATTTTATGACTTAAACTTTACATATTGACCTGTAACAATGTTTCCATGAATGCTTTGATATGTTTCATTTTGTTAGTGTTCATTCTAGGCCATTTTTGAAGGGTGCAGCACCCTACCCTTTTTAAAAGTAGTAAAATGCACCTCCGATCTTACCCAGAGATTTTTGATAAATATATTTTTTTTTTTTCATAGTATTTCTAAATTTGTGTGCCCAAAAATGTTAGAATTTTTTCATTTCTTTAAGAAAAAGAACATGAAACTATTCAGTCATGTTTTAATTTAATTGTATTTCTAACTTTTATATTATAAAATCATTCGAAATTAATGTTACTTGATTTATCATATTTAAAAATTATGCATTTTGCTGCTTTCTTTTTTCCCTTTCTAAAGGTAATAACAATTTTTTTTCTTGCAAAAGTGCCCTTTTATGATGCAGTAGTGCCCTTTTTAGTGAATAGCACCATGCCCTTTTTATATCTATAGGGAACACTAATTTTGTCATAATTCTATTAAATATAATTCTTAAGAATGTGTAATATATGAAGAACTATGAAATGTAGAAGTTTAAAACACATTTTTTGAGTATATTTTCTTTTTTCCAAGATTTATATTTTTCAGACATAATGCCTTCACAGTTGAGTCCTAGCAGTTATAAAGACTTATGTATTTGAAAAATTAAATAGAAATTTATAACTTTTTTAGTAGTAAATAATTAAAAATAAATCAATCCAAATTTAATATGGATTCAATACAAATTAACACTTTAAAAATAAAAGCCGGCTTTTTTCAATTTTAGACGGCTTTTTTTAAGTGGATAAAACCAAAAAAAGCCGGCCAGCTTTTTTTTGGCCCGGCTAAAAGCCGGCAACCCTGCAATAAGTGGAGAACAAACACTTGACAGGAAGCATTGGAAAAATCTGGGGAAGATCTACATCCAGCAATGTATCAAAAACAGTTGATTAATGCAATGACGTGCAAAATTGGGGACAAAGAGGGTGGTCGCCCTGGGTGCAGAAATTTAGGGGGTACCAAATTTATGTTACCAACGTTATTTTTGGCCCACACAAGAAAATGTTGAGGGGGTGGAGCACCAAATCGCAATTTTGTCCTGGGTGCAGTTTTCTCTTAGCACGTTCCTGGATTAATGATTACAATCATGAAGTTTTTACATTTACATAGATATGTATATATATACAGATGTAAACAATAAAACATTCAGTTACGATAGAGGGACAAAATTTGACTTTTTTAGTTTTATATCAATTCCATATATATTTTATTCTTTTTTTTTTTTTTTTTTTGTAATATTATTGAATTTTTGTTTCTTCATGAAAAAAGAATAAATTTATTTCTGAAAAAATTCAAAACATTGAGATATTGATAATCACAATTTTCTTACTCAATATATTAATGTAATAATCAAGCTTTTTTGGTTATTCAAGTCTAGCTAAACCAGAAATAAAACTTTCTTATTTTATGATTTTGATGTGAATTAGTAATGTACCTTTATCATGCAAGTTTCAGGGAATAATTTAGGAAAAATACAGTTCATCTTTATAATGTATATTTAACCTAACAATATTGATTATTATATTAGATTAATTTATAACACGATTTTTCCATTGGTAAATCAATTATAACAGATGTAAATTTTCCATGTGTTATAATTGATAGATGGAAAATTTACATCTATTATAATTGATTTACAGATTGAAAAATTGTGTTATAAATTAATCTAATGCAATTTCATATGCAGCGTTTTCTGCACTTTTCATATATTGACCTTTGACCTCTGTTGAGCTAATCCATAGTATCAGACCAGATTATGTGATTAGTAAGGTTATTTGGGTGAAATAGTCCTCCAGTGTTTGTGTCTGGGATGACTCAGTTGGAAGAGCATTGGCAGCTTCAACCAATACATCTCTGGTTCAAATCCTAGCCCGGACTTTTTTCACCTACATGGAAAATTTACATCTGTTACAATTGATTATTAACTTGATCTTTGCTTTTAATATTTTAGTCATTTTAAAAATTACCTATTTTTCATTATTTTAGTTTATTATTTATTTTAATATTTTATCAAGTCTGGCTAAATCTGAAATATAAAGTTTCATTATTTTATGATTTTGATGTGAATGAATTATGTACCTTTATGAGGTAAGTTTCATTGGTAAAATACATTTCATCTTTATAATGAATATTTAATCATATATTATTGTTTATTAACTTGGCCTTTGCTATTAAGATTTTAATCATTTAAAAAATTATCAAAATTTTTATTATTTTACTTTATTACTTATTTTAATATTTATTTATATTGTAAGCATTCATTATAGTTTCGATTGCATTATTAATTACATTCAAATAATTGTTTAAAAAATGTAAACAAAAAAATGACCAGAAATCCACAAAATTCTAAAATCTGCACAACACCTGGTCTCAAGCTGTGCGAATTTGAAGGAGTCTTCTGTTTAGAATTAAATGTATATAACACTGGCACCTGGCTAACTAAAATGTACCAAATATATTCTCATTTATATCATCAGGGACAGTGATTGATACTTTTCAGTATAGCAGCCTTGGCATTTTCTAAAAAAGCTTTGCATAATTCGGGCTTCAGAAAATGAAGTTCTTTGCTAAATGATATCACATCTACAAAAACAAACCTAATGAACTTTTACGCTTGTTTACATAGGGAAGAATGGGGTGGAGTGGGACCAATGACATAATAGATTTTTCTCTTTATTTATCATTTTAAACATTTCAACAGTACTTCAATAAAAAGGATTAGATTTAAAGATAAATAACTAAAAATTATAACATAAAATATTATAAAACTTAAACCAAATATAAAATAAGCAAAGAAAGGAATTAAAAAAAAAGAAAAAAAAAAGATTCTTTCAGAAACTTTCAGTGATGAAGATACTAAAATTTGATATTATTACATAGACAACTACCTTTTCTCATTATTACTAAAGATGAAAATAATGTAATGTAGGAAATCAGTTAATCTAATGATATATAATGCCAACATTTGTGTAAATGATTTTGTTGTTAAATATTATGCCAAGAAAGCAGACATAAATTATATAGAAATATTTGAAGCTGCAGAGGAGAATTTTTGTTTTAAATTAGAATTCACAAGGAAATTTGAAAAAAGAAAACTGAAGATTTCATTTTCTTCGATAACTTGACATAAGTTATGTTAAGAAGACACACATTTTATTAAAATTGCTAGCTCCACAAACGATTAAAGACAGTTTGGCTTCTATTTGCATTTCAAAAAGATTTATCAAACTACAATCTTTGTTAAATTGTACATGTAGCCAATACTACAGCATTTTTGCCTTATCATGCATTGTTTTATAGTTGTCCCATACTTCCCTGTTAGTAGAGATGTATAGGACACATTTTAAAACTTACAATTTCCTTAAGAATTGCTTTTGCATGTTATGTTTTTATATTATTCAGGATCATTACAACTTGTTCCATCTTGCATTCTATATGCTGAAATTTTTCTTTTTGTGTATAACAAAGTTGATTTTCTTATTTTTGTAAAAAGTGTTTCAAAGCTGTTGTACGGAGGTGTACTAAATTAAAAAGAAAAACCAAATTAAAAAAGAAAAAGCAAGTAGACTGTAAATTTAATGGAATGTTTATTTTCTAAAAGTCACTGCTTGTTGCAGCATTAGAGCTTGTTGCTAAGAGACTGTTTCTCTCAATCCACTGTGTCACACAACACGTGAGCAGGGGTTACACTAAATTGCCGATTGGCGTGGGCTGTGTTTGTCGCCAAGGCGATGTTAAAAGATCACAATACAGAAGCGGAACATCCCGCCCGGCGTTGAAATATTTTTATATTTCAAGATACATATGCAATACAAGTAATAACACAACATGATACAGATTATAAGCAAAAATAAATAAATAAAATAAATAAACACAAATAATACATGAAAAATTAATACATAATAAAGCACATTTAAAGTTTAGGATCTATGATGTTGTCCTCAATGGGTAATATACTTATTTTTGAAGTAGGTCGTTTAAAATTACCCTTAGCGGTACGAACTTCAACTACCCTGACTATCCCGTCCGCGCCTGGGAAAACCTTATTAATGCGGCCTAGTGACCAAGTGCAAATGGGTAATTGTGAGTCCTTAAGCAAAACTAGCATTCCTGGCAAAATATTAGGCCTTTTAAATAGCCACTTGTTTCTTTCTTGTAACTGGCTCAGATAATTATTCTGCCAACATTTCCATATTAACTGCGTTAATTTTTGAGTCCTTTGCCATTTATTTAGCAAATTATCTTTGACCTCACTTAAATTGGGTTCTGGAATTAAATTAAGAGGCTTTCCTATGAGGAAGTGACCAGGAGTCAACACCTGAAGATCGTCAGGATCTGTTGATAAAGGACAAAGTGGTCGCAAATTCAAAATAGCCTCTATCTGTGTGATAACTGTCAGGAATTCCTCGATCGTGAGATGAGTTGAGCCCACAGCTCTTTTTAAGTGGTATTTGAAAGATTTGACTCCTGCCTCCCAAAGGCCACCAAAATTTGGCGCCCTAGGAGGGGAAAACTTCCAGTTAATACCTTCAGAAGCTAAAAAGTTCGAAACTTCATCACTCGTAACAAGTCTGCGTAAACGTTTTAGTTCTGCTGAAGCCCCAACGAAATTTGTAGCATTGTCGCTAAAGATTACAGAGCTTTTCCCACGACGAGCGAAGAATCTTTTTAGAGTTGCTATTATAGCCTCGGATGTCAAATCTGAGACAAAATCCAAGTGCACAGCTTTAGTGACCATACATACAAATATGGCAACATAGATTTTCTGAAATGTACCCTTTCTTTGACCTTTATATTTTATTTCAAAAGGACCACTTAAATCTAATCCCACATTTGAAAATGGGGAACAGGGCACTATTCTTTCAGGAGGGAGATCCCCCATCATTTGACTAGCCGTTATAGGTTTAATTTTAAAGCATTGTAAACACTCATGTACAATTTTACGCGCAATATTTCTGCCACCAAGCGGCCAATATTTTTGACGCACTGTGTTCAAAAGAGCTTGGGGTCCTACATGAAAATCTCGTTTATGATAATATCGAAAAATTAATTTCGTCAAGCGACAGCTCACCGGAAGTATAATGGGGTGTTTATGGTCAAAATTCAAATTTGATTTTGCTAGTCTTCCTTCCACCCTCAATAAGCTATCTCCATCTAAAAAGGGATTTAAGAATTTTAACTTACTTGTGCGATGAACCGAAGATCCCGCTTGGAGGGCCGAAATTTCATTTTTGAAATACTTTACCTGTTCATTTTTTATTAAATAAACCTCTGCCTTTCTTAATTCCTCCAGCAACAGAGGGCCAGTTGCAGATGTTGCTTTTTTACATTTATGTATGAATCTGAAAATATAAGCTAAAATTCTAATTAATTTTTGGAAATTATTGCTAAGATTAATTAAATTATCACAGAAATTAGAGTCAGTATGAATAGCGAATGTCAAGTTGCTGGGAGGTTTAAGCTCACTAGAATAATGTTCATCTTTAATGTCACTTATATTAGAGTCAGTTTTTGCTATTGTTTCTTCAAGAATTGAAAGAGGCGGGCCATGCCACCACAACTGGTTAGAAGACAGGTTTTCCACACTTGCACCTCTTGATATCAAGTCAGCTGGATTGTGTTCTGACGGAATATGAAACCATGGAAAGTTCTTAGTTTGTTCCTTAATTTGCACAACGCGGTTTCCCACAAACGTTTTCAGGAGATGAGGAGCAGTGTCTATCCAAGCTAAAGCAGTAGTTGAATCAGAAAACAAATTAACTGAAGCTACTTGTTTGTCTAATAAATTTAAGACCTTGTTAGTGAGTTTAGCCAGAAGAAGACATGCTGACAGTTCGAGACGTGGCACTGTTATTACTTTGGTTGGACACACGCAGGATTTACTACATAATAAGTGACTGATGGTTTCACTAGAATTAGATGTTTGCATGTATATCACTGCGCCATAAGCCTTGGAAGACGCATCTGCGAAACCATTTAGCACCACTGATTGGTTAACAGCTAGGAAGCATCTTGGCACTTCAATGGATTCCAGTTCTTTAAGACTTTCGAGGAAAGTTTCCCATTGTTTGGCAACATGAGAGGGCAGCTTCTCATTTCACTCTATTTTAAGAAGCCATAGCTCCTGCATGAATATTTTTGCTTTAGCAATCACTGGCCCTAAGAGACCGAGAGGGTCATCTTGCAGAACTCCACCCTTACATAATAAATCGTTCAAAGATTTTCCGTTGGTTGACTTGGCACTAGCGTCAAAAACGACGCGTAGTTTTGTGGTTTTACTAGAGGGTCATAAAACGCCGTGATGTGGTAAGTAATAGCCATCATTAAAGTTCGTGTTTTCTTTTATTTCATGCATGTGATTTAAATCTCTATATTCTTTAATAAATTCTGTGTATAAATTTTTCATAACAGGATCTCGATCTAAACGTTGCCACAGAGAGTTTAATCTTTTCAAAGCAAGATTTTTGGAATTTCCCAAATCGGGTTCTAAAACCTGTGGTTTAAACGGCATCGTGACCACAAACCTACCATCCGGTTTTCTGAAGTGCGTTTTATCGAAGTGATCATTACAATATTCTAATTCTTCACTGTTACAGGGTTTTAAATTTTGTACTTTTTCAATTTCCCAGAAAGACTTCAAAGTGTCATTAAGTAATTCAAGATTTTTTGTTAAGAAACAATAATTAGTATTATTATTATTTACTGTTTTGTCATAAATACACCCAGATACTAAATATCCAAAAATACTTGATTGCAAATATAAATTATTGCCTAACTTTATTTTTTCTTCATTTAAAAGAGAAAAATACAGTTCAGCACCGATAATTATCTCCACACTGCTTGGAATGTTAAATTTTTTATCTGCTAAACAAATATTTGCTGGAATTTTTAAATCTGATATGTTTATCTTTTTCGAGGGCGTGAAGTCATAAATGTTTGGAACGATTAATAACTCAATATCATAACTGGTACTATTCATTTTATTTGACAACTTTGATTTGATTTTAGATTTAATGTAAATAGGCAATTTATTTATTCCACTTACAGGAATATTTATTTTCTCCTTTTTCAAGCCTAATATTTGTGCTGCTTTAAATGTACAAAACAATTCTGAGATGCGGAATCTAATATTGCCCTGAAAGGAATTTTGATGCCATTTACATCAGTCAAATAAATTATTGCAGTGCTAATTAAAACAGATTTATTATTATCATTTTCATATGAAAAAAAAAATGAATGAGCAGTAGTTTCGTTTTGTGATAAATCTTCCGAAACAAAATTGCTATTTATTGTTTCATGTATTGGGAGATTGTTTATAGGATTGTTTACTGGTGTTGTATAGTTATGTAATGATGAATGATGGCTTGCGCTCTTGCAAACATGACAAGTGCTTTTTGAATTACAATAATTAATGAGGTGGGCTGAACTTAAACAATTGAAGCAAAGTTTATTTTTCTTAACAAGGTTAATTCGCTCACTTAACTTCATGTTTTTATATTTAACACAATGATATAAGAGATGGTTTTCTTTTTTACAGATTACACAACATTTACTTTGAGGTTTGTTTGTTTTTATGAATAAGGATTTTGCAGTATATTTAGAGGATACGTTAGAACTTATACTATTTAAGATTTGACATCTTCGTTCAAGAAATTCTAAAAATTCATCAAAATTAGGCACTTCATTATCCTTTAATGTTAGTTTGTATTGTTTACGAGTTTCGTTATCTAGTTTATTTAGAATAATATTCAGCAAAATTGCGTTCGAGAAATTATCTCTATCATACTTTAAGATCTTTAAAACCCTTAAATTTTTCTTTACAATATCTAATAAAATGGGGAGATCCTTAGCGGACTCCTGTTTAATTACATAAAGATTTAAAATATTCTTTATATGACAATCTACCATAACTCTTTTATTCTCGTATCTTTGTTCTAACGCATTGAAAAGTGAAACATAATTTTCATCTGGTGTAAGCAAACTCCTCGCTTCACCAGTCAAAGCAGAACGCAAATAAAAAAAATTTTCATTATCTTTTAAATTTGAATTATCATTAATAAGCTCATTAAAGGTACTTTTAAATACGGACCATTCTTCAATTCTGCCACTAAAAACCGGCAATATGACCCTAGGTAGCTTAATGCTAGACGTTTTAGCTTGGTCCTGTTCAATGGATTTTTTATTAGAATCAGTATTTTCATAATAAGTATTAATAGAGGATTTTAAGTTTACCTCTAGTTTTAGAATATCCTCGTCCAGTTGACTCAATATTTTTTCAGTTTCTTTCAACTTTTCTTCCTCTATTATTCTATAATATTCTAGTTTAAGAGCTTCAAACTTTTCTTCTGTTTTCGACAGTGAGTCCAGGTGGGCTTTCCATTCGGATAAATTAAATGTTTTTCCATTCGTTGCGTTAAATATTCTAGTGACTTGGGCCTTGATATTCCCTCGCCTTCTGTTTAACGATGTTATTTCACTTTCCGACATTATTCATCTTGTTGACGAAATTCGATAAATTCAATATTTAATTCAATAGAAAAGACACTGGCTCATTCATACCTGCTGTACTTTTTGTTTTTGTGTAAAACAAATTTGATTTTCATCATATTGTTCAAGATCATTAAAATGTGCTTCATCTTGCATTTTATAGGCTAAAATTTTTGTTTTTGTGCAAAAAAAATTTGATTTTCTTACTTTTGTAAAAAGTGTTCCATTCTTCCCCACTCTCCCCTATGCATTTATATATAAATATCTTATTATTTTATTATATTATTATCGCTTCTTATGTACCATTTAATTCTGTTTTATATAAAAATAGATAAATGACTTTTTATATTAAATAAATTACATAAATATATTTTTTTTAATGCTTGTGTTTAAGAAACAGTGAATAGGACACCAAAATATTTTGCCAGTAACTAATGTTGCCCCTTTTTTTTTTTTGGCCAAGGCCATTTTTCTATTATGCTAAGGCCCTATTATGGAAAAGTACCGAATGATAACATGAAGGTTCCATTAAAATTTAAAATGTTCCTGTTGAATATTGAAATTTCTGTTTGATTTAGCATGGAATGACTCTTATGTTAAACAGTGTAAAATTGTAAAATTTACATTTCATCTGACTGAGTTTGGTTCACATTTAAAGGTATATAGATTAAAACAATATTGCATATTTTTGCTAAGATCTAAAAAAAAAAAAGAAAAAGAAAGAAAAAAACTCTTAATGCCGACATATTTAGATGAAACTTTGATTTTTTGGTAAAGGAAATTCACATGCTGAAACAAGAATAACAGCATTGCACAATATGTTTTAAAATATAATATATGAACAAACCATGGCAGACATAGGAAACATTTAAATAACTTTTTACTTCAATTGAAGCTTTTGCAATAATTTAGATAGTTTTTATTAATTCGTTAAACTAACTAAATATGGTTATACGTTAAACGAAAATCCTAAAATGATATAAATTAAATATCTCTAAATAATCACAATTGAAAGGTTTCAAGGTAACTAAACCAAAATAATTTTTATATATATATATATATCTTTAAAAAAAAAAAAAAAAAAAAAAAAAAAAAACCAGCAATGACCTTTGAATAAAAATGTAAACATAATTTCGAAAACTACTTTATTTATTTTTAATTCAATACGATATTAATTCAAAATTTGTTATAATTCACTGAAAATTTCGAAATTAAACTTAGCAAAATCATTTCAAATTAAAATACTGAATTATAATAAACGACATATTTATGAGTTTCCTTAAGTACAGAAGTGCGTCATCAGCAATGCTCAAAGAAAGAAAAAAAAAAAACACATTACATTACACATCATACAACCTATAAAAAGTATGATTGAAAAATACAAATAAATAACATGATCATATTTGATAAATTATATAACATAAAAAAATATATTACGTTTTCATAGTAATATTTCGGCTGTTTATTTACATCAGATCACGAGACCAATAACTTGGGTAGTTGATTGGTTGGTTTCTATATAATGGTGAATGATGGATGAAACCAGAATGGAATTTTGTCAAAACATTTCAAGATGACGTCATCTTCACCCCTTGCACTGACATCACAGCAAGCAACGGCTGATACTCTAATCTGGTGCACATCTGGAGCCCAAACAAAACATCATTACTCCCCGTTTGCCGTTTAAAGCTCATGTGTTCCTTCTGTTTGATTTTGATTTTTCTTATTCTTACATTATTTCCTAAGTACATAAAAAATGAAGCGCAAATCCTTATGTTTACGAATGTGAAAACACCACATTTATCTTATGTTTGGGCGCCAGATGGAGCATGTGACGTCACTTGCAAGGGGTCGTGAAGTCACATGCGCGTGCTCTGCAGTTGCAATTGACGTCATGCTGGAGGTCACACTCTAGAAATAGACAGTTCTGATTAGTGGAACTACCCTGACCTCCACTTGAAATACAATGGCTATCAGCTGATTGCTAGTTCCCTATTAAAAATCTGCACACTGTTAAAAATTTGACCCATTTGCTGTAGCGTCACTCCACAGCTTTTATAGAAAATCTCTTTTATGACCAATAAGAATGCTCCATAACACAGTAAAGTAGCTGTTTTTAAAGAAAACAGCTACTTTACTTAGCTACTTTACTTTACAGCTACTTTTTAAAGAAAACTTTTCTTTAAAAATGGTGGAGTGACGCTGCAGCAAATGGGTCAAATTTTTAACAGTGCAGCATTTGCTGTATAAGGAAAGGCATGTTTACAAACAAACGCTTCCTTCCACCAATCTACCAGTTACATTTTCCCATTCGCGATCATTACAGGAATCATCATAGTGACATTGACTAATCACACAACAGAGCTTTTAATCGTAGACAAATCAGACCAATCCTAGACCTATCAGATCGCTTTGACTTCTTAGGTATCGTAGGAGTCTAGTCTTAAAGACGGGCAGGAAATTACTGTGGATCCACAGTAATTTTGCTCACAGTCAGGGCCCGCTTAAGACTTAGAAGTAGGGGAAGCCCGATGTCAGACAGCCCCCCCCCCTATTACTCAACTATTTTTTAAAATTAAATCCATTTTTTGTAGGCTTAAATATTTTGAAATTTTATAATAAAAACTTCGAGTAAATATAACACTGTATTAATATTAAATTTAACCTAACTTCCTATATCCATATGAAAGACTTTTATTATATAGATAATTGTATGTAACCAATTAATTTTGTTATTTACCAATGTAGAACTACAATTAAGAATATTTAGATTTCAAAATATGTTTAAAAAAAATTTTCCAAGGGAAAAAAGTTTTTTTAATTCTTATTGTATTTTTTCCTTCTAAAAAGTAGCTTTAAAAAGTATTTGGGGGCCCTTTTGTGTTTCGGTGACGGTGGGTAAGCACGGGCTTCATGGGCCTATTCGGTAAACATGCCCTGCTCACAGTGACGTCAGCTGCCCTTTCCTTATATTCACTCCATTACTTTTATAGAATATCTTATATCAAACCAATGAGAATGCTCCGTAATATAGTCAAATAATCGTTTCCTATAAAAGCGGTGGAGTGATTATGCAGCAAATGCTGCAAATTTTTAACAGTATGTGATGCTCCAGATGGCTGTGATTTTTAAATTTACTTTGACCTTATGTTGGCAACGAGAACTAGAAAAATATTTAAATGTTAACATTTATTCTTATTTCATTTTATTGACTTAAAAGGACAAATACATACTAGACCTTCTTTTTTTTTGCAACTGTTATGACAACTTGAAGAACACAATAATTAATTTACTTTTGTTTAATTTACGATATTTAGTGTACGATAAAAGTTTATAAAAAATTAAAAAGGCAATTAAAATATAATACGAAGAAAATGAGTGACAAAAATTTTAAATTAAAAGAAAGAGAAGTAAAACTTTTAGCGCAATTGCTTCATCGTCTCGAAAAGAGAATTTATCTTCTGCGAGTTTCTTTGTATGGGGAAATCGAAAAATACTTTGTAAGTTTTTCCGACATTTATTTTTTTTTTTCACTCTAAGATAATATTAGTAAATTCAGATTTTTTTTTAACTTAAGCTGGATTTTTATTTAAATTGAATTGGTATTTATGTATTATCTGGTCTAGGTCAGATACAATTGCGCCAAGCAAGACGAAAGTTACACAAATTAGAGTAACTCTTATTATTTGGCAACTAATGTAGCGTAACACACTCATAGTCCCTTTATTATACATTATTATTATTTATTTATTTAATTTTTATTATTTAACAAAATCGGTCATTGGCAAACATTTTTATTAATACTTAGAACAATTCACTTCGCCAAGGCAACTTGTTTTTGACTCGATACACATATATCTATGTTTATATGGTACTTTGGTTATCCCGTCGACCAAAAAACTATCGCCAAATTACAAGATTAAATGCCAATAATGGCTGACTGTGATTGTCACATTCAATGATATTAGACAAGAAATACGTTATAAAACGTCATCAAGTGATTTGTATTTGTAATGTTATTAATGTTTTACTAATTTATTTGTTCTCCTGTTATTTAAAATAAAAGTTATGTCAATATGCAATATTTGCTTATTAGTTTGGGGATGTGTATAATTTGGCGAAATTCGTCGACGGGATAACTAAGTAGTACGGTTTATATACAGGGTGTTTCACAAAAGACCCCTTACTTTAAAAATCTATAACTCTGAAACGAGGATAGATAGAAACATGAAACCAGTGGTGTGTTTATTTAAAAAATCGTAAGAATCGTATACATAAATCAGAAAATCTAGTTAAAAATAGCGCTCATAGATGGCGCTGATAGCAGGGTTGGCAGGTTTCTGCCAGGGTGGTTAAAACCAGTGGTTATAACCGGTTAAAACCGGCATGGCAGAAACTAATTTCTGCCAATAAGTGGCAAAAACTGGCAGAAACTAAGAAACAGTATTTACACTGATTCATAATTCACACATGTATTTAATAATATATAAAGAAAAGTTAAAAGTTTAAAATAATGGTTTTAATGTTATTCAAAATAGCAAAAAGTTTTAAAAGGATCATATAAATATTCTTTGTTTATATAATAATTTTCTGTCACTTGAAAAACAGAAATTTTCATAATGGTAATCTGATGCTGTTCTAATTTAACTGTTGTTATTATTGTTTTTATAATTAGATTTCGATTTAAAAATAAAATATTAAAGAAAGTTACAAAAAACTATATTTTAACATCACTTTTCAGAGTATTTTTAAATAAATAATACACTGCAACAACTTAAAAAATATCTGCTACTATTTATAAAGAGAAATGGTTCATGTGAAAATATATAAGTAAGTAATTGTGCACAAAAATAACAGAAAAAAATTTAATGAAATATCTTATACAATTATTATGCAAAAATGAAAGAACAAATTTATTTTTTGTGGGAAAAAAGTAATACTATACTAAAAGCATTCCATGATGTAGGATTAATTTTGCTAAACGTTCTTAATCTAGAATGCTTTTTATTTTGTTCTGAATGAAAGAAAAGTAAAAAATATTCTTTCAAGATCAGCGTTACTTGCTGGTAATATTACTATTAAGGATGCGTAAAATTTGAAAAATTCTAGGACTTCTTGGAGAAATGTTACCCGGAAAGGAATCAATTTTGCTACTAAGTATTGTTACATACGGTACAAAATTTGGATTAATATTAAAAGACATTTTTCTTGTCCTTTCTTTATGCTCATTTGTCTATCAAATTCTAATACAAATTTATTTTTTAATTAAAACTATTCACAGTATTTTATTTGTTATTTATCCTGAATAAAATGTATGTAAGAATTTAATACCAATAAAAAAGTCTTGGATTATTTGATGAAATGAGTTTATGCCAATTGTTGCCAGTTTCTGCCGGTTAAAACCGGTTGTAACCACTTTTTGCCACTGGCACGGTAGAAGCCATTTTTTGCCGGCAAAAATCCACTCCTGGCTGAGAGCATTAAGACCTTCAAAAGAAACTCTGTTAAAAATTTGAAACCATTGATTTGCTACATCGTCACTCCATCGCTTTTATAGAAAACAATTACTTCAATGTATTATGGAAGATTCTCACTCGTCAAAATAGAGATACTCTATAAAAGCGTTGGAGTGACGATGCAGCAAAAGTTTCAAATTTTTAACAATGTTTCTTTTGAAGGTCTTAACGCTCTCAGCGCCATCTATCTGCGTTATTTTTAACTAAACTTTCTGATTTATGTATAAGATTCTTACGATTTTTTTAATAAACACACCACTGGTTTCACGTTTCTGTCTATCACCGTTTCCGAGTTATAGATTTTTAAAGTTAGGGGTCCTTTGTGAAACACCCTGTATATACATGTATGTGCATAAGTGTACATATACACTGGTGTGCAAAAATTAAGGACGGAGTACATAAATTAGTATAAAAGCCAAAAAAGGCAACCGAACGAAATGAAAGGCAAATCAGAAGATAGATCTTAAACAAATGCAGTAGGCATGCCCGCATATGGCATATGGAGCAAAAAGAGGAGATGTTAAGGGGGATAAAACATAGGGGCGGTGGCGTTCAGAAATTTGGTGAAAACTATTGCACTGTGTAAAGTGATTTCAAGGCAATCCAGGAGATGTCATCTGGATGACTTTACACGAGCTCGAATCATTTGGAAGTTGTAAGAAGTTGTAAGTGTGACAAGTGTGGCACAAGAGTTCATTATCGCTCACAACATCGTTTTACGAGCTGTCCGAGCATTTAGCAGTGGTCGCCTACGCGCAACAACAACAGCAGACGACTGTTATGCTGTCCTACAGGCGAAAATAAACAAGCGGCAGGCAGCTGTAGAGATCGCAAGACAGACTGAACAGGCTGCAGGACGTCGAATATTGCGTTGAACCATGGCTAAAAGGCTGCACAAAGGTGGTCTATATGCACGACGTCTAGTACAGCGTGTACCATTAATGCCTGCTCATCGGAGACGCCGGTTTCTGTGGTGCCAGAAATACAAAAAATGGACTTAACAGGAGTGGGCTCGAGTACTCTTTACGGATGGGAGCCAAACTGGTAAGACGAGAGATTCTGGACGGTTACACATCTGGAGAGAGCAGGGAACACCTAACCCCTACTCCAACATCATGGAAAGGTACCATTTTCGGGGTGCCGGAGTTCTTGACTGTGGTGGTATCAAGCTTGGTAGCCGTACGAACATCTATGTCTTCCAAAGACGTTCAGTATCTGATACCCACTATTGCGCCGAGATTCTCTTGCCTCACCGTGCGTCTTTTTATAGGAGTTGTGGGTCCAGACTTTCTCTTCACGGACGGCAAAGCTCTCCGTCATTGTACAGCGTTTATCGAAGAACAATCGGAAAGTGGAGATATTCGACGCATGGATTGGCCTGCAACATCTACGGGCTCGAATTCTATAGAACACATATGGAACCTTCTTTGGATGTGCTTGGCATCACGGGATCAGGCGTCAGCAACGATTCCGGAGCTGAAATCGGTATTACAAGAGGAATCAGACTCGATGCCTCAACAGCTCCTAGACAACCTCGTCCTCAGTATGGACAGACGTTGTAAATCCTTCATTGCAGTCCGAAGAGACCATATCCCCTATCAGAGACTAATTTTTTCCTGCCAGGTGCCTGTAAGAAGGTCGCTTCTGTCTTCTCTGCATTTGCGCTCCAAGTGACCTTTACAATAAAGTGCTTACGCATCCTCTTGATTCTTTGTTTAGATGTTTTTTAATGTTTGTCCCATATTTTGACATATTGAAGATCTTATTTTATGATTTTGGTCGATGTGGAAATCTTCTGCGCAACGTTAATTCGAAAAACCCTCTCGTCCTTAATTTTTGCACACCAGTGTATATATATGGATCTATGTGATTATATCTATATATATAAAAAAAAGATTGTATTTCGTATTAATCAACGCACAGCCATAACTACTGAACCTAAAATTGGGGCAAAAGTACTTCTTATGACATCGAGTGCGGCTAAGCAAGGATTTTCGAAAATTCCACCTCTTAGGGTTATAAAAAAGAATACGAACTTTTAAAAAAAATCATTAAAAATCTTATTTTATAGTCATTTTTCAACTGATAATATATTTTAGTGTATTTTTGTATGCTGAACCGAATGATACTAACTAAAATCTTTTAAATCTAATATTCCTGAGATATTTCACATTTTTCTGATTTGGCGATGTCTTTGGCGCTAAAACCTCAAATTTTCAAGTGATATATATATTTTTAAATTACATTAATAATTTTTTTTTAATTACATTACATTTTAAATTAAGAGAAAAAAAATCAATTGAATATTTTTTTATCAATTCTTTTGATTAACTGATTAGGGAAGAATTCCATATTCTGTACTTTTTTTCTTTTTTGGCGTTAAATGAATCGATGTGATTGAGATCTCTAGCCTTTGGGGTTACTTTTTTACAACTGAAATGGACTTTATCTATTTGCTTTTTGCATACTTTTTGCATTTAGAATATTTTTTCGGAAAAAATTGTAGCTTTGGTTTTAATTTGACATACATAATAAATATATAATTATAAATATATATATATATATTACAAATTTAAACTTTTTTTCGCCAAAATTAACCTTTATACTAAATTAATTTCCTTTTAACAATATTCCGTACTTAGTTCAACTTATTAAATTAAAATCTTGTTTCTAGATCTAATCTATTATTTTTTATGGATACAATATAAATTCTTAATTCGCCTTAAAAAACATTTATTCCAATATGAGTAAATTTAAAAAGATGGCTCTAAATTAAAAAAATATTCGGTACTACTCTGTTATCCCGTCGACCAATTTCGCCAAATTATACAAATCGCCAAACTAATAGCCAAATTATACATATTGACATAATTTTATTTTAAATAACGAAAAAACAAGTAATTAGCAGAATATTAATAAAAATACAAAATAAAAAGTCGAAATAAAAATCACTTAATGACTTTTTAAACACGTGAATCGTATTTAATGTCCTTGAATTGACATTCACGATCCTCCATTATTGGCATTTAATCTTAAAATTTGGCGATAATTTTTTGGTCGACGGGATAACCTAGTAGTACCAAATATTTTTAATTAAACTTTATTTCTTAATATTCCAAATAAAACTCACTTTTCCCTGTTTTTATCAACCCTTTTTAAGAAAGTCTTATTAAATTTATTCCAAAATCATACCTTTCAAAAAATATCACTATTTTTATTTATTTATTCCCCTCCCCCTCCTTCAAGGTTTGATATTTTTGCGTATCAATAAATTAATTTCTTTTCTTTTTTTGTTTCAAAATATCGTCTGCAGGATATCATTCAGTGTTCGATTATAAATTAGTTAAATAATAATTTTTTAAATATAAAAATTATCGTCTGAATGAAATTAATCTCGACGATGGACATGAATTCTGTTTACATGTGAAAATAATGGTTAGAGATTAGAGAAAGTCCTAGAAGCTTTTTATTATTGACTTGGGGGAAGAGGCCCAGAGATGGATGGAATCTTTTATTCGATGTTTTTGGGTTTGAACGATTTAAAAGCTAGACGAATGTTTTTATGGAATATTGCTTCGGAAGGAAAGAGCATTTTCCTTCTGCATATGATTGCACTTAAATAAATCTTTTGAAGCAGCAATTGTGGAATTTAATGAAGTTTCTACGTTTATTATTTTACTTAATTTTTATTTCGCCTCGACTCCTGTGACATAACGTGGGGAAACCTTCAAATGATATTAGTGCTCCTATCTTAAAATGTCACAATAAGTTAAAGAAGTCGATAGGATTTATCAAGTGACAGAAGCTATTAATATGCTAGTGCCAATTTTCGGATTTTGAAAGGAATCTACTATGGAGCTGTTAGTGGAGTCTGCTGTAGAACGAAGTGATGATCGGTGTGTGGATCGCCGAAAAATTTGCCTGCCATTATTGGATGTGTTCTTAAACAAGAATTGCCATAATCTCTTGATTTCTGGAGTGACTATAACAGAGGAGTTGTTTCTGTAAAGTGTTTTGGCCGAGAAAAAGGTAGTCCTGGTGATTATGAAAAGAAAAAAAAACTTTACGAGACTGCAAATTAGTGCTTACATAGATATTTTTCGGGGTACTTGTTTTACTCTAGGATTGATAGGTGGGAATTCCTTTCAGAAGTTTTTTTATTGTTATGTGTATCCTTTTTTATGCATTTATTTATTTATTTGTTTTTCTTTGAGTCTTATTTATTTCTCTATTTATGAGTATTATTATTATTATTATTATTATTTGTTTAAGATTGAAACATTTTTGTTCTTAAAAAAATTAATTGAAGAGTATGATGCTTTTAAGACATTTACTGTTGTTTATTAAAGAATATTATGATATTCCTGCCTTTTATGCACGATTAAAGGTAAATTTGTAATAATAATGAAGTATAAAAGAATCTTAGAAGTTCATGTTCATTTCAAAAAAGTACATTTTCTAATTTATTGATATTTGTTAGTTATAAAGAACTATTCTCAGAATGCAGTATTTTCATGATAATGTTCCTACTCCTAGACATTTGAGCTAGGGAACTAAGTTAACATTTATGTTTTTTCTTTTATTTGTTAGAATTTCTGGTGGCAGTGAGCTTTAATTCCCGGATTCTTATAATTTATATAAATTCAGTAAGAAAGATGGAACTATACAAAGCTGCTGCTAGAGTTTTGACTGATAAATATAATTAATTTTTTCAGTAAATTTTGTGATTTTAAGTAAGAAATTACCTATCATTAAAATTTTTGTATCTGTTTATGATTTCTAAAATTATAGAGTTAAAAAGTTGATCCCAATTTAAGGTGTGATGATATTGATGATGATGATGACTATGACCACTATGATATTTACAATTTCTATTTTTATTAGATAAAATTTCTGGTTAAATTTAACAGCTATATATAGTTACAATTTTCACAATAATTCTGATTAAGACTTTTTAAAGGGTGGATAATAATTTTGTGTGAGACAACCAGAATGTAAACTATCCAATAAACAAAGCCCTCAAAATTGCAAGAGCCCGAACTCGTGAATTTCACCTTAAAAATAAAAGACTATGATCGAAATTTTGTGGAGTCCCCATTAAACATACAAGATTCTGTATTTTTGAAGAGTTTGAATACCCTAACACACGAAAATTAGAACCTACTTTCTCGGGACCATACAAAATTATAAATAAACTTTTTGATGTAATTTATGAAATAAATTTAATTATGAGACAGGACAGTTAATTATGAGAACAGAATTCAGTTATTGTGCATGTTTCTAAATTAAGACCCTATTTTTCACCAGAAGACCATACAGCACGATAGTGCTGTATAGTAGAGCTCAGATGCATCTTTAATGTTAAAGTCCAAAGTTTGCCTCTTAATAACTTTGGACCCAATCATCGGATCGCAACGAAATTGAAAAGGGGAAGTGTCCTACCCTAGATCTCAAAGTTGACAAAAATTCATCCAGATCCACGGATTAGTTTCAGAGATCCAGAACCCCTGTTTTTTCACTTTTTGCTCGTGAAACAAGAAAAAAAAGAGAAACAACTCAATTATAAGCCGAACCAGGAAACATTCAGCGACGTGTAATAGCTTGTTCGAAAGGTTTTAATTTAGGGATGTGCCTTTCGAAGGTCCGATAAAAAAATATCAAAAATTAAGGAAATGGCACCCATTTAAAATTTACACATAACGCTATACCTCCCATAATTTAACATTATAGAAATCTCTCCTTTTTAATTGCTAATTCAATCATTTTTTCGAGTTGCCATCAACTAAAAAACAATAATATAATTAAAAAAAGAAATGATAACACGTGTTTTTTTTTATAGAGCAATAAAAATTGTGATTCTCCTGATTAAAATTTTGAAATTGATGTCATTCGAAAAAGAAAATTCATATTTTTCATAAACATATGTATAAACATAACTAAATATGTGTTAAAACAACATCGCACCTTTATTTGAGTTTTTTCGATGTCAAAACAGTTACTACAATACATATATTTAAATTAAAAGGGATAATTTAGAAGAAAAAAATCTTCTATATTTATAAAAATAACGATTTGAAAATGAAGTTATGAAAATCTGTCTGAAATGAAAATCTATGAAAATCTGACCTACGGTCATAAGAAAATCTGCGTAGGTACCGAGAAACTGCAGTGTGACTATACCATCTGGGAAAAGGCGGTTCTGTCGCCAAATGCCGCCAAATTTTTCGCCAACTTGGCGATATATCGCCAAATTTGGCGCACAAAATTACTCGCCAAAATTGAAGCCAACTTTGCGTTATTTCTGGAATTTCGCCAAACTAATATGTCTAATAATCCTTCTACAGTAAAAAAAAAACTAGCCTTAAAAGGAATGACTCCTGGAATGATGCTGATGTGGAAGATTTCCGGAACTAACGAATCCGGGTTGTCCACTCCTTCCATGAGTCGAATAGACCAATCAGGAAAGGGCTCCGTCTATGCATCGCCGTATGGGTTACCATAAAGAGAGAAAAGGTTACCATCGCCAACATTCGCCAAATTTAGCGCCAACTTGGCGATATATCGCCAAATTTGGCGACCAAAATTAGTTGTCAAAAGTGACGCCAACTTGGCGATAACTGTAATATTTCGCCAAATTTTTAATTTCTTTAAAACACCAGTCGTTTGATACATCATTTGAGAGGTTTGCAATTGATTATTCATATAATGGATGTCTTGTGTGTTATCCCCCATTCTGCTCCCCAAGGGGGACACATTTTTAATTTCTTTATAACATCAGTCGTGTTACACAAGATTTGAAAGGTCTGCAACTGCTTATTCATATTATGGATGTCTTGTGTGTCACCCCCACACTCTGCTCTCCCCAGAAGGTGTCACATTTTTAATTTCTTTACAACACCAGTTGTGTGACACATCATTTGAAAGGTCTGCAACTGCTTATTCATATTATGGATGTGTTGTGTGTCATCCCCCACTCTGCCCCCCAGGGGGGCACATTTTTAATTTCTTTACAACACAAATTGTGTGACACATCATTTGAGAGGTCTGCAACTGCTTATTCATATTATGGATATCTTGTGTGTAACACCCCTCTGCTCTCAGAGGAGGCGCATTTTGTAATTTCTTTACAACACCAATTGTGTGACACATCATTTGAAAGGTCTGCAACTGTTTATTCATTTTATGGATGTCTTGTGTGTCACTCCCACTCTGCCCCCCCTGGGGGGCACATTTTTTATTTCTTTACAACACCAGTCGTGTGACATATCATTTGAGAGGTCTGCAGCTGCTTATTCATATTATGGATGTCTTTTGTGTCGCCTCCCACTCTGCCCCCCCAGAAGGGCACATTTTTAATTTCTTTACAACACCAGTCGTGTGACACATCATTTGAAATGTCTGCAACTGCTTATTCATACCATGGGGTATTGGCGAGCGCAGCAAGCAGGGATAGCCAATAATTTGGAATCGCGAAGCGATTACGAGGGGGGTTGGCGAGCATAGTGAGCAGGGGGGCGGGGCCCCCCTAGTTACTTTAAATTAATACTAATAACAGTTTTGGTTTGTTAGTTGAAGGTGATTAATAAAGTTCTTGAAAGGATCTAAAAAAGCCATGAAATCATATGAAAAACTGGTGGAACCAGAGAGAAAAGTAGAGCTCGATCTAAAAAATGTTACATTTAAAATTCGCAAATACTTTCAATCTAAAAAAATGCATAGAAAAGTAATGGAACCAGATTATCTGTAAAGCTCATGAAATTACCCAATTTTTTGTTGATAGCTGAAAATGTGGACTGAGCTTTACTGGTGCCTTAAAATTAATCAAGTGTAAAGAGGCATTTTTTACACATTTCATATTGAAATAATACATAACTAGTTTATAAACTTGGGTTCATAACTATAGGTTATTGGGTGATTTGGTAAAGAACGAGAACCTGACGGATCGTTCAATACAAAGTGTGGACTAAACTCTATTTTATCTCTATTCTATATCTTCCAGATCTCTTTCATAAATTGAAGTTCAAAGGTCCAAGTATATCCGAAACCTGATCATTTACGATTTAACAATATACTAAATATTTGTATTCATATACAAAATAGTTATCTTCATCAATTCCTCATGTGCAGCTGAGCTTCACACGATAAAACATTCGATTTACTACTTTGCCTAGTAATGCTATTTTGTGTAGATAATATGATTCTGAATATAAGGCACCAGTATAGCTCACTCCACATTTTCAGCTATCAACAAAAAATTGGGTAATTTCATGAGCTTTACAGATAATCTGGTTCCATCACTTTTCTATGCATTTTTTTAGACTGAAACTATTTGCGAATTTTAAATGTAACATTTTTTAGATCGAGCTCTACTTTTCTCTCTGGTTCCACCAGTTTTTCATATGATTTTAAATTGTTTCATGAGCATCCCAAAAACAAACAAAACATCAAATACACTCACATTCACTAGATCAAACTAAAGTCAAGACAGTAGGTTAAATTTTAATTCTTATTCTTTAAATATTTTACCACCATAATTTTCAACATTAGCAGGTATCAGGTAACCAAGAAAGTTCGTGCGGTTTTTGAGAACAAGCTACTTTGTTGCGTAGGCGTGGTCATACCGATTTTGATGACGTCATTTCTGTACACTGCCTTTAAATTGCAACAGTAGAGAGTTGTTTAATGTATCTCACGTTTCGTTATCAGTTTTGTAGGAAGTACAATCGTTGACAAAAGGATGTCGTTGACAAAGGAGATTTTGTGGGCTATTTTGCTCTTCGAGTTCAAATTAGGAAACAAAGCTACAGAAGCCGCTAGAAGAATATGCTCCGTGTTTGGAGAGACTTCAGTGAGTAAACAGACTGCTCAAAAGTGGTTCAGCAGATTTTCGTCCGGAGGCGAAAGCCTCGAAGGCAAGCTCTGTGTTGGTCGTCCATCCATCTTAGACCAAGTCCAGCTGGAAGAGGAAATCAAATAGAATCTTGATCTAATATGCCAGGAGCTTGCGCAAAGGTTTGGAGTATCTGACGAAACCATCCGATCACATCTTCATAGCCTTGGGAAGTCGTGGAAACTTGATAAGTGGGTTCCTCATATCCTGTCCGAAGAAAACAAGCTCTAACGATTGAACATCTGCTTGTCATTGCTGTCGTGCCACAACAAAGCCTCTTTCCTGGATCAGATATTGACATGTGACGAGAAATGTGTAATGTATGATAACCGAAAGAGAAAACATCATTAATCAACTTCTGGTTCCGTCTCATTGGTTGCTAACCCGGACATCCATCAAAAAAAAAAAAAAAAAAAAAAAAAAAAAAAAAAAAAAAAGATAATGCTGTTTATTTGGTGGACTAGCGCTGGTATAGTTCACTAT
The DNA here is from genome assembly GCA_964019185.1 of Maratus speculifer. NCBI lineage: Eukaryota > Metazoa > Arthropoda > Arachnida > Araneae > Salticidae > Maratus > Maratus speculifer. The sequence goes on from OZ025290.1 coordinate 42,947,634, forward strand.
GAATTCTTAGAAAGCGGGAAAACAATCACAGCTGAATTCTACTCGTCGCAGTTGAAAAGGGTTTCAGTTGCTTTGCTCGAAAAGCAGCCAGCGCTGGTCAACAGGAGAGGAGTTCTTCTCCTCCTCGATAACGCCAGACCTCATACAGCCAAAGCGACCAGGGACGTGATGAATACATTGGGTTGGAAAGTTTTGCCTCACCCACTTTACTCCCCGGACATCGCCCCATCGGATTATTACTTGTTTTTGGCCATGGCTAATCACCTACTGGAACAGCAGTTCCAAACCCAAGATGATGTCACAAAAACTATAACCCAGATTTTGGACTCTAAACCAAAAGATTTTTTCAAAAAGGGTATTTATAAGTTTGTGTCTCGTTGGGAACACGTAATTGAAACTAATGGTGATTATTTCAAAGAATAAAAAATGTATTTGAGATTTTTGTTGGTCGTTTTTTATGTCTGATGAAAACCGCACGAACTTTCTTGGTTACCTGATATGTTCTTGGTGGCCAACAAGAATAGTACTTGTTTATGAGAGTTTTTGCGGTTAAATTGGGCTCCTTATGCAGGCATAAGCTGTACTCTTTGATTGTAAAAACTTTCAAATTGATGTTGATAAATTAATTTTAAATGTATTTAATTCTAACTATATTTACCCATTTATTTTACATTAGTATTATGCTATTTATTCAACAGATATTTATATGATGACAGTTATAAAATTTGATGGTTTTATTCAAACCTATAACTTAATATGTGATTTTCAGTGATTGTAAAAACTACAGAAATTAAAAGTTTTTCAAAAACAAATTATCTTTATTTCCATTTCCCAATTAAGAATGACATCTTTTATTCCTATTTGTTTTATTATTAAAGTTTATCAACTATGTGCAGATAAAACATTACTCTACATTTGATATATGAAAACTTATAACCATGACAATTTTCTAAAAGAGTATCAGAGAGGAATTATTGTAAAAAAAATACTGGTTGAGAGTCCATTTTCTAAATAGTTAGATTTAATTTTATTTGGACTTTGGAATTAATATTAATTTTTTATGTATGCTTTCGGCTAGCAAAAAATGTTTTCTTAACCTCTTCAGACCTGAGGTACACAAATGTGTACCTCCATTCTTTTTCTCATAAAAACTAAACTGTTCGAATGTTTTGCATTTTTATTTTACTTCTATACAGTTGAATGTTTTTTGCTTTAAAGAAAAAACAATAAGTGTCAGCACTGATGAATATTGCCTCATAAAAAAAAATTATTTTCATCCGAGTTTCGAAAATACCTTCAAGACATTATAGCCAAGAAAGTGAGAAATATTCATGATTTTTTAATTTAAATGCTTTACAAAAAAAAAAAAAAAAAAATTGAGGATTTTCCGATCATTTACTTGTTTAAAGACCTTAATTTTGTTACTGCGTAAATTTACTTGACTGATAGTTAAACTGTTGTTTTAAGGGGATTAGTACTTTTACATCAATATTTGTAAACCTAAATTACCTATCCCTTAAAGTACGGATTTCATAAAAATGACTCTTTCTGTCATCTATGGTGTCACTTCGATTATACAAAAGCAATCTATACTAATAAAATCCGTGCGCCTCTGTCTGTCTGTCTGTCTGTCTGCTTGAAGCCGATTACAGTTCGCAACGCGGGCGAGTTGGAAGTCGCGAGAGGTGTCTTTCGATTCGAAAAATTCCGGGAAAGTCATTTCGGGCATTTTCGAGACCGTGGGACCAAAATTAAAAAAGTTATGAATTAAAAACCGGTCGGGAATCGGAACGGAAAACGTCTAATTTCCCAAACGGAGCTCTGAGGCAGAACACTGCGCCACCTTGCGGTGAACGACCTGAACTTTTCCCCTCTGGCTAAAAGAAGAAGCAGCCGAAAACCTCTTTTTTCTCCCGGGAAAACGACTTTTTCTTTCGTTTCGGTTCTTTGAAAAAGAACTAATTGGTAAAAAATGTTAAACACGGTTTATTTTCATACTTTTTCTTTTTGGTAGCATACACAAATATTGTGTAACCTATTATTTACGCGATTAATACTAATTTTTGTTAGTACAAACGGAAAACGAGCTGCCAAAATTATTTGTTAGTTATGTTGTTTGTGATATTAATGAAATTACTTATTTTTTTTTAATAGCAGTCTTTTGCAGTTTTTAATATCGAAACTTTTTTTGCGCGTTTTTTCTTAAACCATCATACAGACAGTTTTTAAAGTAGATAAAACTGATTACATATTCAGAATCTGCGTAAAAGTTTGCTTCTGATGAACCAAAAAATACGAGAAAATGTCTTATGGGCGTGCAGCGCCAACCGTGCAAAACCAAATATTTTTAATGGGACGATGGCCACCATGGCGCGTAGCGCCGGTGGGTGGTAGGACGGTGGGCCGCCTTTGCACGTAGCGCCCACTGTGTGAAATCACATATTTTTAACGGGATAATGGGCGCATAACAACCATAGCTCTTTAATTTACTTTTTTTGTGCTTGAGGATTCGAACTCCAAGACTTGCTTATTTAATGAATTTTTTTGCTTATTATATACTGTTTAATATCGAGGTTCGTTTGGAAAAAGTGGCCCAGCTAGCGGGCGTAGCTCGCTAGTCTATACTGATAAAATCTGTGCGCCTCTGTCTGTCTGTCTGCTTGAAGCCGATTACAGTTCGCAACGCGGGTGAGTTGGAAGTCGCGAGAGGTGTCTTTCGATTGGAAAAATTCCGGGAAAGTCATTTCGGGCATTTTCGAGACCGTGGGACAAAAATAAAAAAAGTTATGAATTAAAAACCGGTCGGGAATCGGAACGGAAAACGCCCCATTTCCCAAACGGAGCTCAAACGGAGCTCTCAGACAGAACACTGCGCCACCTTACGGTGAACGACTAGAACTTTTCCCCTTTGGCTAAAAGAAGAAGTAGCCGAAAACCTCTTTTTCTCCCGTCATTTTGTCAAAGAATGTATAAGAGAAAAAGAGCTAATTGTAAAAAAATGTTAAACACGGTTTAATTAATATAATAAGTACAACTATTTAAGCACAGCAAGATATGTTCACTAAGAGGTAAGAGTGTTGCTAATTATTATTTTGAGGATCTCAGATGTAACTGGTTATTCATATATTTATTCTGTATGTGAGTATTAATCATTGTAGCTCATTTTCATACTTTTTCTTTTTGGTAGCATACATGAATATTGTGTAACCTAAGATTTACGCGATTAATACTAATTTCTGTTAGTACAAACGGAAAACGAGCTGCCAAAGTAATTTGTTAGTTATGTTGTTTGTGATATTAATGAAATTACTTATTATTATTATTTTTTTAATAGCAGTCTTTTGCAGTTTTTAATACCGAAACTTTTTTTTGCGCGTTTTTTCTTAAACCATCATGCAGACAGTTTTTAAAGTAGGAAAAAACGGATTACATATTCAGAATCTGCGTAAAAGTCTGCTTCTGATGAACCAAAAAATACGAGAAAATGTCTTATGGGCGCGCAGCGCCAAACATGCAAAACCAAATATTTTTAACGAGACGATGGCGACCATGGTGCGTAGCGTCCACTGTGCGAAATCGCATATTTATAACGGGATAATGGGCGCATAACAACCATAGCTCTTTAATTTACTTTTTTTTTTGTGCTTGAGGATTAGAACACCAAGACTTGCTTATTAAATGAATTTTTTTGCTTATTATATAGTGCTTAATATCGAGGTTCGTTTGGAAAAAGTGGCCCAGCTAGCGGGCGTAGCTCGCTAGTAAATATATATTTCTAGAGTTATTTTATGCTCAGGTCTGAAAAGGTTATACTATTAGAAGATAAGAAAATTATTTAATTGCTATGCAATTATTTTTATCCTCAACCAATATTTTCCCTATCAATAATAAACAATCTGTGATATTTTCTTTTGATTATACTCTTGTTTTATTATTATTATCATTATGATTTCTATAATGAAATAAGGTATAAATTACACTCTTATTGAGAACATTATAGTACGAGATCCGGCTGCAGAATCAGTGTACCCATCGAGTGTTTGCTGAAAACCAAATTTTTACACATATTTATGATTAGGAGAATTTATATCTACCAGGTTGCCTATCAAAATGTGGCCGCTAGTATTTTTAATTAAATTATTAATAATTCATAATCCGTAAGAAATTTCACTGACTTGTTTTTTCAATAAAATGTCGTCTACTTTACGGCAACATCTATAAAGACTCTGAAAAATCACGGTTGCCTTTGCGCACCTGGCCGCACCTCTTCGCAGCCAGGTATACACAGGTATGATTTTGTTGCATTTATACACCCACAACGTACATTCATAATTTATATATCAAATTAAAGCTAATTTTTTTCTGTTTATTATTATATACGGTTGCCTAATTAAATCTGGCCGCAAATAAGGGTTGCCGGCTGTTAAATGTAGTAAATATTAAAAGTAGAGTGAAAGAGAGCTAGCGCGTAACCCCACTAGTCAGACGAGGGTAGCAATTGCCAGCTGTCGGACGGTTTAAAGCCATTGCGCATGCGTCAGATGCTAGTGTTCTCAACGGATCTGTTGCGACTTTTATTCTAACAAGGAAGGTCTCCATACGGGCATACTCAGAAAAATCTGAAAAAAATACAGAATGTTCTTCTCATATAGTTATATACGTTTATAAAAAAAAATTCGGCGGAACCTCCTTATAACGTCCGTAAAAAAAAAAAAAAAAAAAAAAAAATTTCGTTTATTTGGCGATTTATCTCCGGTTGGCGAAAAAACGAAATTTTGAAAATATGCTTTTACGCTTCGAATTAGCGTTGCAAAGGTTAGAAAAAAGCCGGTTTAAACCCGGGAATAAACCAGGATTTTAGGAATAAACAGTACATCAAAAAAAAATTAATAATAAAGACGAAGTTTACATCAATTGTACGGACTTATCAATAAAATTAGGTGCAACTTTATGTCTTGCTTTGCCTGCTTTTCACGCATTTACGGGTTGCGACTATACAGCTGCATTCTTTAGCAAAGGGAAAGTTAGACCCTTGAATGTATTTATTAAGCACCCACAAATTCAACAAGTTTTTGCGTCTTTGAAGAATCCTCATGACATTTATAACGAAACCAAAATCGATGCAGTTCAACATTTTACGTGCCTTATGTATGGACTCCCAAAGTGCCAAAGTGTAAATGCCGCAAGATTGTTATTATTCAACAAAATGTACGCTTCAAAAGAAAGTAGTGAAAAATTTATGAAAAGAATTAAAGGTTTTGACTCAACGCACATTCCACCGTGCTGGAAATCTTTAAAGCAAAAATTATTGCGGACAATCTTTGTTAATTCGATGTGGTTAAATGCTACTGAGCCGGATTGCATCAAGTTCAGCGCTGAAAATAATGGCTGGCTGTTTTTAGATGGATTTTTAAAACCAACATGGTTCCTGGGAGACTCAACTCCAGCACAAGTTGAGAGTGTACTGTGTGATTCCACGAACAAGCCTTCCGATAATAACGACGATACCGAAATTTGCGATGAAAGTGATAGCTGCGATGATAGTATGACTGAGAGCTCCGATGATTCAGATTTTTAAAAAAGAGTCACGGAAATATAAAATACATTTTAAAAATTTATAATTTGCTTAAATTGATGAATATGTAAAATAGATGTAATACTTGAATAAAATCAAATCTTTTTTCATACAGTACTAGCACAACACAATTTTTTTACATAAATAACCTTGGTTTTATTCATCATCAATATCCATTTTTTTTTGTAATTTTTAAATTTGTCATTCATTTTTAAATTTTTACTTACCCATCATACGTAGTATAGGGTAAGTCTTGCAATCGTTTTGAAAATCGAAAATTTTTTTTGACCGATTTACACGTTTTAGATAGTGGAGATTCCAAAAAACATATTTTTAGAAATTTTTTTTTGCCGTCCGTCTGTCTGTCTGTCTGTCTGTCTGTAAACGCTCTATCTCCCGAACAAATTGAGATAGAGACTTGAAATTTTGTATGTAGTTAGTATGTAAGAATGGGACGAACCCTATTTAATATCAGCAACCTCGATTATCCGGAACTATTTTTTTCGGACTCTCGAAAAATTCGTTCTGATGAAAGGTATATAAAAATTTTCGAATTTTTTTGTTCTAAGGAATGGACGTAAAAGGCAATAAAATAACACACATTTTGCATATAGAACGAAGTCGATCGGATTATTAGTTGCCGAGATATTTGTAATCTTGTTTTCCACATTCTTCGATTTTTCATGACCCTGTATTTCCTTCAAATTTCATTTCAGAAGTATATTTTAATTGGAAATGAGACGCTTAATCCGACGCAGTTAATTGTTAGCTAATAAAATTATTATTTTTAGAGTTATAAGGATGTTTCTTTTACGCAGTTCGGTACTACTTGAGTAGTTTGGCGTTTTATATAATTTGTCGAAATTGGTACATCAGCAGTTCTTTAATATAGCATTACTATGTATATTAACAATATTTAAATTTTGTTTATGAATTGCAATGCATTGTATAAATAGTTTCACATGTTTTATTTTCATATACATATCCATGATGGGTAAGTATTACGGTGGCCCCCAACGACTAGTTTATTTTGAAAAGAAAGACGTTTCTTTTGGAGTATTTGTTATTTTGAGGCGTACCTACTATTGTTTGAATCGGAGGTTGAGAACACTAGCATCTGACGCATGCGCAATGGCTTTAAACCGTCCGACAGCTGGCAATTGCTATCCTCGTCTGACTAGTGGTGTTACGCGCTAGTTCTCTTTCACTCTACTTTTAATATTTACTATATTTAACAGCCGGCAACCCTTATTTGCGGCCAGATTTAATTAGGCAACCGTATATAATAATAAACAGAAAAAAATTAGCTTTAATTTGATATATAAATTATGAATGTACGTTGTGGGTGTATAAATGCAACAAAATCATACCTGTGTATACCTGGTTGCGAAGAGGTGCGGCCAGGTGCGCAAAGGCAACCGTGATTTTTCAGAGTCTTTATAGATGTTGCCGTAAAGTAGACGACATTTTATTGAAAAAACAAGTCAGTGAAATTTCTTACGGATTATGAATTATTAATAATTTAATTAAAAATACTAGCGGCCACATTTTGATAGGCAACCTGGTAGATATAAATTCTCCTAATCATAAATATGTGTAAAAAATTGGTTTTCAGCAAACACTCGATGGGTACACTGATTCTGCAGCCGGATCTTAGACTATTAGAATATGTAGAATTATTGTTGAAGCTATAAATTTTGAGTTTTATTATACTACTTATTATTATTGTTATTATTATTATTATTATTATTTGAATTTTCCTATATTATTTATTATTGATATTGAGAGTGATACCATTATTTATTACAAATTTGATATATTATTAAAAGATGTTGGAACCCAACAAAAGGCTGGATACAACATTAAACAAAAATGGAAAATTTATGTAGTTTACAAGTGAATTACAACCCCACAAATCCCATGGTAACATATGGTCAACTTGTGAACTAGATTTGAAGATCTTTATTTGTAGGAAAACTAATGAAAAGATTTAGTTAAATATTAAAGAGACTGTATTCAAGAAACTTTGGAAAAGACTTTTTTATAAACTATTGAAAGACATTTTTCATTTGAAGGACTTTATTTATTAGAAGGACTGCATCTAATAAATTTAATTAAAAAATATAAACTATTCATTAAGTTATTATAATTATTTATAAACTCCCATGAAATTTTTTTTATTTTTTTTATTATATTTTTAGTATTTCTTGCTTATTAATCTTTGTAACTTATTTACTGTTATTGTATGTATTATCTCCTATGCACTCACAAATGATAAGTGATATTGTAATGTTATTGTATTTCTTTCAGGGAAATGCTCTTACCTAATTTTAATTCTATTTAATTTGCTCTTAACTATTTTTTTTAATCGCTATTACTTTTTATATTGCGTTAATTTGCATTTTCTTCCATCTCTTATCTTCATGGGTTTGACAGTTTTATTCCAAAATTTAACTTTAATAAGTTATTAGATTTCTGTTGTCTGAACTTGTAGTTTTATTTAACAATCAGTTTCATACAAAGTTTTGGGGAGGAGGGATAATATTACAAATTTAAACTTTTTTTCGCCAAAATTAACCTTTATACTACATTAATTTCCTTTTAACAATATTCCGTACTTAGTTCAAATTATTAAATTAAAATCTTGTTTCTAGATCTAATCTATTAATCTTTATGGATACAATATAAATTATTAATTCGCCTTAAAAAACATTTATTCCAATATGAGTAAATTTAAAAAGATGGCTCTAAATTAAAAAACTATTCTTAATTAAACTTTATTTCTTAATATTCCAAATAAAACTCATTTTTTCCCTGTTTTTATCAACTCTTTTTAAGAAAGTCTTATTAAATTTATTCCAAAACCATACCTTTAAAAAATATCATTATTTTTATTTATTTATTGCCCTCCCCTTTCTTCAACGTTTGATATTTTTGCGTATCAATAAATTCATTCCTTTTCTTTTTTTGTTTCAAAATACCGTCTGCAGGATATCATTCAGTGTTTGATTATAAATTAGTTAAATAATAATTTTTTACATAAAAAAATTATCGTCTGAATGAAATTAATCTCGACGATGGACATGAATTCTGTTTACATGTGAAAATCATGGTTAGAGATTGGAGAAAGTTCTAGAAACTTTTTATTATTGACTTGGGTGAAGAGGCCCAGAGATGGATGGAATCTTTTATTCGATGTTTTTGGGTTTGAACGTTTTAAAAGCTAGACGAATGTTTTTATGGAATATTGCTTCGGAAGGAAATAGCATTTTCCCTCTGCATATGATTGCACTTAAATAAATCTTTTGAAGCAGCAATTGTGGAATTTAATGAAGTTTCTACGTTTATTATTTTATTTAATTTTTATCTCGCCTCGACTCCTGTGACATAACATGAGGAAACCTGCAAATAATATTAATGGCTCTTATCTTAAAATGTCACATATATAAGTATGTGATATTTATTTATAGGTTATATATTGCGTATTTATATATGTACTAGCGGACCCGACAGATGTTGTCCTGTCACCGACTGAAGAATTCTTGTAATCGTTTGTCATCGAGTCTTTCGAATAATAATATTTGTGTTCGTCTCGTAAAATCATCCAGTTTTTAAACACACAGTTTATTCTTCACAAAACATATAAACATACACTGTACTTCACAAAACATATATTAAATAATAGTTTTCTCGGCTTTTTCGCCGGATCAAAACAACTTCCATCCAAGCAGGATTCAAAACATTCTAAACTATTTTTCCCTCGGGACGGGGATGACGTCACGACAAAATCCCCATAGGGATCATTTCTTTCCCCAAGGAATGAAGTCGTAACATCCTCCCGCCCCGATGAATACATTCATCAAATTTGGTAGTTTAATCATTATGAAATATGTATAAAATATCACTAATAATTTACTAATACTTATGAATACAATACAATTACTATAACTCACACTACATTACAGTTCAATTATATAGAATTAAGCAACAACAATACTAAATTAATACTAATGCTAACATAATGGTAAAATAAAATAAAGACAAAAATATATAAACAATAAAAACCGAACCAAACCCAAGTTTGATATCTTAGTTGTCGAGTTCCATAGGGAAAACCATTTGGACCACGCGTTTGAGAATTCCTGTGGCAGTCTTCAGAGTTAAGCTTCTTACTTTTCCATCGCGGCCCTGATGAACTTCTAAGACTTTTCCGATTTTCCACATTTGTCTTGGCAACTTGTCTTCACCTATTAAAACTATGTCATCTACATTAAAACATTTTACAGCATTTACAGGTTTAGAAAAATGTACACTTTTAAGTTGGAGGAGATATTCTCCCTTCCACCTATTCCAAAATTTATTTAACAAAGTTTCGCGATACAAATATCTTTTAAGGAGTAATTTTTTATTACTTTTCATAATTTTATCATCTTTGACAGCCATGGGGGGGAATGTAGTCAACCTCTTTCCTGTAAGGAAATTGGCCGGAGTGAGAGGGAATGGTTCATCCGGTTCATTATAAACATAAGTTAGGGGTCGCGAATTTATTATTGCCTCTATTTCAATAAGAACTGTTTCGAGTTCTTCCCGAGTAACTAGTGCCCGTCCCAATACCTTTCTTAAAGCACCCTTGGTGATTCGAACCATTCTCTCCCAATATCCACCCCACCATGCTGCACGTTCCACTATAAATTTCCAGGTTATGCCTTTTTTACTAAAATAATTTTGTACAAGTTCAGAAGTTAAATTTGAGTACAATTTCTGAATTTCACGATCAGCATTTTTAAAAGATTTGGCATTATCAGAATAAACAGTATTACAAAGTCCTCTTCTTGATATAAATCGTCGAAAAGCTAATAAAAAGTATTCAGTACTTAAGTTGGACATAATTTCTAGATGGATGGCACGAGTCACAGCACAAGTAAATAAGGCAATGTACAGTTTATTCATATCTTTAGTATATAATGGTCCAGCGAAGTCCGTACCAACGATCTCAAAAGCACTTTCAGCATAAAGTCTGTCCGCAGGCAATGGAGCTACAGTTTGATTACCTGGTTTTACCTTGTAGCGTCTACAGATGAAGCACTTATTGAGGCACGATTTAACCCCTTGAGGGGCGGCGGTATATATTATATACCACCTACGAACGATGAAGTTTTACACCAGAAAAATTTCATTGAATTTCCCTTTTCTAACTTTGGTGGAAAACAGTCGTGAAAATGCTTATCCTCATTTTGATATAAATTTTTTACGAATTTCCGGTGGGAGTTCAGAATTACACGAACGCAATTGCTTGCCCCTCAAAGGGTTAACTGTCTGTCTGCCCTTCAGAATCCAGAAATTTTCACGAAGTTGGGTAAGTGTATCTGATACACCAGCGTGGCACAAGTTCTGATGCTCCCTCATTATTAGTAGCTCAGAGAATTTTGAGTTCCCTGGAATTATTATAGGATGTCGTTCTGAAAATTGGAAATTAGAATGTTGGAGACGTCCACCAAGAACTATAAGCTTATCAGGAGTCATACTGGGATTTAGACTATAAAGTCTTGAATCGTTGCTGATTGGTGAATTGTTCAACAGTTGCAAATATTCCCTTTCAAATTCAGTTTTTTGAATGAAGTGAATCCAATAATTTAGAGCATCGGCCAATTCTTCTGCAGATATGGGAGCTGTCCTTTTCTCAGATTTATGCTTACAGTTTCTAATAAAACGAATAATATAAGCAGTGACTCTCAGCATTTTATTAAGGCTACTATACTTGTTAATATCCAACAAGGGATCTCTAGGTTCCTGCGAAATTTGAAGGAGAACTTTAACATCCTTCATTTCTCTTTTAAGTTCCATTATTTCATCATCAGATTTAACTCGTATTTCATCAGAGAACAATTCGTCCATTTGCAACCAAGCTGGACCTGAAAGCCAGACTTCGTCCTTTACGAGAGTGAAGGAGTGCATACCGCGAGTTAGTTTGTCAGCCGGATTTTCCTTCCCACTGCAATAACGCCAATTGGAAGGGTTAGTTTTTTCTTTGATTTCAACTACTCTATTTCTCACAAACTGTTTTAAGTTTTCAGAAGCACCTCGTATCCAATGCAGACAAATTTGGGAGTCACACCACAAATATATATCGTTCTCCTTAATAATTGGAAAAATATTCCTCAGATAAGATGCTAGTCTGGCCGACATTAAAGCACCTAATAATTCAAGCCTGGGTAAAGTTATTGGTTTTAGGGGAGCAACACGTGATTTAGCTATCACAAATTTTGTCGAAATTTTGGTAGGATATTTTATTCTAAAATATGCAACTGCACCATAAGCCTTTGGGCTCGCATCAGAAAATAAGTGCAGTTCCAAGTTTTCAAATTGAGAGTCATCGAAATATTGTCGAGGAATAGTCATGGCTTGGGTTTTCATGACTTCATCAAGCCACTCCTGGAATATAAGGTGAAATTCGTGTTTCAGAGGTTCATCCCAGGGAATTCCAATTTCCCAAAGTTGTTGCATAAGCAACTTTATACGAATTGTAAAAGGGGCAAGAATGCCCAAAGGATCAAATAACATATCGCAGGCCTTTAGAACAGTTCTTTTAGTTGAAGGGTTGGCACTTATGGCTTTAAAATGCTCCGTGGCAACAGTTATGTTATCGTTCACATTATCCCAAACGATTCCTAACACTTTAATTGGGATTCCTAGTACTTCAGGTGCTTGTTTGCAGTCAATATTTTCTTTTAACCACATATTTCGTAAAATGGGAGAATTAGTTACCCATTTTCTTAAATTCATAGAAGCTTGATTCATAATGTAAATAGCGTCTTTAGAAATAGAGAAAGCATCTTTAATTGTTTCGCAGCCACTAATAAAATCGTCCACATATAACTCATTCAGTAATTCAGTAACATCTTTGAACTTATTTTTAAATTTAGAAAGATGTAATCTGATAGTTGCAGCTAATATAAATGCGCTGCATTTTACTCCGAAGGGAGCTCGAGTGAACTGCAGGACTCTGATATCATTGCGACCCAAACCTAAATTTGTCCCCTGATCCCTTCCCCACAAAAATTGCAAAAATTTTCTATCTTGCTCAGCGATACCTATTTCCAAGAACGCTCGTTCAATATCCGCGCAAAATGCAATTGGGTTATATCTAAATTTCAATATAATCTTAAGCAAATCGGGATTTAAATTTGGGCCGCTCTCTAAACAATCATTTAGGGAAATTTCTCCCTTTGCTTTAGAAGAGGCATCGTAACACACCCTGAGTTTAGTAGTTTCTTTCGACTCGCTAACTACTCCGTGATGGGGCATGAAATATGATTGTCTGTTTTCATTCGGATAATAATCTATTTCCTCGATAATATTATCTTTTAACTGATTTTCGATAATATCTTTGTATCGCAAATATAAATTTTCATCTCGCTTAAATGTCCTTCTATAGTAAAAAAAAACTAGTCTTAAAAGGAATGACTCCTGGAATGATGCTGATGTGGAAGATTTCCGGAACTAACGAATCCGGGTTGTCCACTCCTTCCATAAGCCGAATAGACCAATCAGGAAAGGGCTCTGTCTATGCATCGCCGTATGGGTTACCATAAAGAGAGGAAAGCTTACCATCGCCAACAATCGCCAAGTTTGTCGCCAACTTGGCGATATATCGCCAAATTTGGCGACCAAAATTAGTTGTCAAAAGTGACGCCAACTTGGGGATAACTGTAATATTTCGCCAAATTTTTAATTTCTTTACAACACCAGTCGTTTGATACATCATTTGAGAGGTTTGCAACTGCTTATTCATATATTGGATGTCTTGTGTGTTACCCCCCACTCTGCTCCCCAGGGGGGACACATTTTTAATTTCTTTACAACACCAGTCGTGTTACACAAGATTTGAAAGGTCTGCAACTGCTTATTCATATTATGGATGTCTTGTGTGTCACCCCCACACTCTGCTCTCCCCAGGGGTGTCACATTTTTAATTTCTTTACAACACCATTTGTGTGACACATCATTTGAAAGGTCTGTAACTGTTTATTCATTTTATGGATGTCTTGTGTGTCACCCCCACTCTGCCCCCCAGGGGGGCACATTTTCAATTTTTTACAACACCAGTCGTGTGACATATCATTTGAGAGGTCTGCAGCTGCTTATTCATATTATGGATGTTTTTAGTGTCGCCTCCCACTCTGCCCCCCAGGGGGGCACATTTTTAATTTCTTTACAACACCAGTCGTGTGACACATCAGTTGAAAGGTCTGCAACTGCTTATTCATACCATGGGGTATTGGCGAGCGCAGCAAGCAAAGGTAGCCAATAATTTGGAATCGCGAAGCGATTACGCGGGGGGTTGGCGAGCATAGCGAGCAGGGGGGCGGCGCCCCCCTAGTATTATTCAAATTAAATAAACGTTTCCTAGCAATTTCATAATTACTATTTAATTCCGAAAAATCATTTTTCCAGAGCAATCGCGTTTCATATCTTTTATCATTATACGTTGTATTCTGACTAAATTGTTCTAAAATATCTTCAGTTGTTCGTGAAGCATCCTTTTTTACATTAATTCCTATCGATTCCAATTCCCACAAGTCTTTAATTCTTTCATAATCCGGTTCACTACCCGCATGAGTTATTAAATGATTAACGTGAACTTCCTTGGCATTTGATTCTCTTCCCTTACCTTGTATAACATACCCGAAAATGCTATCTGTCGCTACCAATCTATTACTAAGTCTTAAATTTCTTTCACTTAAAATTTCCCATATTTGATCTGCGCCAATTAAACAATGTATTTCTGTTGTAGTGCCAAGATCAGCCAATTCAATTTCCTTCTCAAGGGCAAGATGTCTTACCCAATTCGAAGGTACTTCAACCTCTCCACACGTAATAGAATCTATGACAACTGCATTTATTTTCTTTCTTTGATCGGGATTAATTCTGCTTTTTAGAACCAATTCTACGATATCATACATCTGTTTTTCGGACTGTTTATTTCCAAACGGATAAATTACAAGTGATTCTCTGTTAATGACTTTTAAATTCAAGAAATCAGCAATTTCCTTTTTTATGAAAGTCCTCGTCGCCCCTCCGTCTATCAAACATCTAATTAATGTTCCATCATTTGACCTACTTTCTACCAACGCGGAAAACGTTTGCAAAAACACTGTATTTGAAATTTTGTTGTTTACTTTTTTCTCTTTACAAAATAAACTATTTTCTATTGCCAAATCATCACGTTTATCGTTTGAGGAAGGGGGGATTACAATTTGATCACAAATTAAAATGTTATGAGGTAATTTACAATTGCGACACACATTATTTTTCTTCCAACATTTCTTCATTACGTGCCGACGTTGGAAGCAATTAAAACAACGGCAATGTGTCATTAAAGCTTTTTTTCTTTCTGAAACATTTAAATAACATTTTTCATTCGAATGAGAATTATCGGAACAAAAAATACATTTATTCCCGGCAGTCGCCAGAAAGGCGGAGGTTGTAGACATTGGTTTCTTTTGCGGATTATTACCATATCTGGATCTGTTAAAATTAGTAGGATTGTAAGAATTATTACTCGCTTGTTTTTGTTTCAAATTTTCCGAACCGCTACTCTGTTGATTTGATAGTAAAAGTGATGTTTCACGACAATGAATTTCTTTCCTTAAAAATTCCATTAAATCACTTATATCAAACTGATCTTCTGAATTTCGTTGTCGATTATATTGAAGTGTTATTTCATCGGGAATTTTTTGTAACATTACGGGGCAAAGTAAATTACTGTATGTTCCGGCAGCTACGCCTAGCGATTGTAGAGATCTAACTTGAATTTCAATTGCATCATACATTTTCCTGAGAGCCTTAATATTACAAATTAACTTAACTGGTTCAATTAATAACAATTTATTCATATGTGAGCTAGTTATTAGGTCTAAGCGACCAAACCTGTTTTTAAGTAACTGAATCGACGAATCATAATTCTCGTTAGTTAAAGCAAATCCTGAAACTGCGGATAAAGCAGTTCCTTTTAAATAAGTTTTCATATACGCGAATTTCTCTATCTTACTTAAGGACTTATTATTATGTATCGCTACTTCAAATGAATTCCAGAAATCTAACCATTCACTACAATCTCCATTAAATACCGGTATGTTTAATCGGGGTAAATTAAGTGTTTGGTTTTCATGCGAAACAGGTAGCCTTTCATCATGTCTGTTACTTTCTGTTTGCGGTTTCTTTTCTAAAGATTTTAGACATCTATCTAGTTTTGTTTTAAAGGTTGTACCCATTTCCCGATATTTATCACTACCTGTGATTTCTTTTTTCAGTTCTTTAATTTCAATTTCAGATTCAATCGAACTGTCTAACTCTTTCAATTCTTTAAGTTTTTCATCTAACTGATTTTTTAAATCGTGTAAGTCTTCAATTTTAGCTTCGACTAAATAAGTTTCATTAACTGGATTTTCTAATGTATTATCTATTTTCGTAGTTAATTTAGTAAACAATTCTCTTACCGCGGTTCTTTTTAGTTTAGTTCGTTCTATATCCATTTTCAAAATTATTTACAGAATTCAAATTAAATAATTAAAGGGACTTACCTCGATCAGGTCGCACTGACATCAGAGTCGTCGCGTGTAATCAATAATCTTAAATCCAATAAAAAGAATAATAAATTAAGTATTCCAAAGAGCGTGTTCTATCAACTCGGGCGTCACCATGAAGAATTCTTGTAATCGTTTGTCATCGAGTCTTTCGAATAATAATATTTGTGTTCGTCTCATAAAATCATCCAGTTTTTAAACACACAGTTTATTCTTCACAAAACATATAAACATACACTGTACTTCACAAAACATATATTAAATAATAGTTTTCTCGGCTTTTTCGCCGGATCAAAGCAACTTCCATCCAAGCGGGATTCAAAACATTCTAAACTATTTTTCCCTCGGGATGGGGATGACGTCAAGACAAAATCCCCATAGGGATCATTTCTTTCCCCAAGGAATGAAGTCGTAACACCGACTGACGTTGTCCTTCCTGGCACCGACACCATAAAATCAAATAAATGTACTTAAATATAGTAATACGCACGATAAACACTACGCTCTTAATTTAATTTCTTATTACAATTGTGTAAGGGAATTATTTTCTACTCTTCAGTATTTTTTGAAGTCGGTTCAATTTTTGATAGAAAAGTTTATTTTTCTCTTTTTTGTTAAAAGTTAACGATTTTCTGAAATCAGTTAATCAAAATTATAATACAGGCTGTATTACTGTAAAGCATACACGTTTGACAGGAGCGGGGTTCGAACACGCGATCTCTTTCTTCGAGAAGCAGAGCTTATATCTGGCGCCTTAGACCGCTCGGGCATTCCGTCCGCACTCTAGTCATCGAACTTATTCAACACTTTTAATTAGCGAAACTATTAGTTTTTGCCTAGTTACTAAAAAAGTACTGAATCAATTTCGACGAAATGTGAATCTAAACCATTCTCGAATCTACTGGAACGCACACACAAAGTTTCATCAAAATCGGTACGGTCGTTTAGGAGGAGTTCAATTACATACACACGCACAGAAGATTTTTATGTATAAAGATGAGCATTGAAAATTTCAGGTTTTTGCGCCGAAGACACCGCCAAATTAGGAAAATGTGAATTATCTCACGAACTACTGGATTTAAACAGAAATGAATGCACTAAAATATGTTATCAGTTGAAAAATAACTACAAAAGCCGATTTTTATGGAATTTTTTTTTTTAAGTTCGTTCTTTTATCTACTCATCTTAGGGGTGAAATTTTCGAAAATCCATTTTTAGCGGCACTCGATGTTATAAGAAGTATTTTTACCCCATTTCAAGATTTTTGGTTCGGCAGATTTTTTTATGCTATGATTAATACGAAATCCTGACTTTCTATAATATATATAGCACTTTTAATTAGCGAAAAATCACTAACTATTAGTTTTTGCCTGAATACTAAAAAAGTACTGAATCAATTTCGACGAAATGTGAATCTAAACCATTCTCGAATCTACTGGAACGCACACACCAGGGCTGCGGAGTCGGTGGGAAAAATGGCCGACTCCAACTCCGACTCCGACTCCAGAATTTTTAACGCCTTCGACTCCGACTCCGACTCCAACTCCGACTCCGGAAATTTTAACGACTCCGACTCCGACTCCTGGCTTCCTGGCTAGCAAATATACTAATGTTGATGCTCGTTAAAGTTATAAGGGAACGAAAGAAAAATGAGGCAAAAAGTCATTATTTCGGTATTTAGTTCTTAGAGCTTTGGAAAAAAAATATTTTCCGTTTTACAAATTCTTTAATTTTACATACCACAAACCTGAAAAATTAAATTACCGAAATCTAAAAGAGATAACAAAACGGATATTTTATTATTTCGGATCCGTAGCCTCGAAAAGGGGAAATCTGTACAATTTCTACGTTAACTAGTGCTCTCCAGAGCAGAAAAATTTCAATGGAAAGGAAAAAAAATAGTCAGATGTGTTAATCTTAGAACTTTCTTCTATATCACACATGTTAATACTTCCTGAAAAATGCAGCAAAACAGCGCCATTTCTTATGTGATTTAAACCAAAATCTAGTCAACAAGTTATATCAACTTCTAACTGAATTTGAAGTTTGGTGAAAATCAGTACATTAATTTCTGAGATAGGGCTATTGCTGAAATTTTAAAATTCTGCATAACAGCGCTACATGTTGAGTGATGTACATCAAAAACGAATCAGGATCAATTTCTATCAGATACTAACTGAATCTAAAGTTTAATGAACATCCATGCATTAGTGATTAAGCCAGAGCTATTTCAAAATCGTAAAAAAGTCAGCATATCAGCGCTACCTGTAGGGCGATTTACACCAAACACTAAACTATACTAATCTAGATTACAAACTAATTAAATATAAAGTTTGATGAAAATTCGAGCATTTGTTTTTGAGATAGCGCTGTTGCAATATCATGAACAATGCAGTATAGCAGCGCCACCTATTGAGCAATTTACACCAAAAAATTTGCAGCACCTAATTATATCAAGGACTAACTGAATCTAAAGTTTTATAAAAATCCATGCATTAATTTTTAAGATATAGCTACTGTGGAAATTGTGTTTAATGCAACATAGCAAAGCCACCTGTCGAGTGATATACACCAAAAATTAATCAGATCCAGTTTCTATCAAGATCTAACAAAATCTAAAGTTTTGTGAAATTCCATCCATTAGTTCTTGAGATAGAGCGCTCCGAAATTTTTGCCGCATGCAGACTCACGAAGTGACAGACATTTTCAAAAAACTATCAAATCGTGTTCAGTTCAGGATCTTCTATAACGTATAAATCCATCGAATGCCGGAAATCGAAATTTTTCAAGAGTCCAATACTTTATTCTTGTAAAGATAGAAGAAAATAAAATCGAAGATGAAAATTTTAATAGTTCGCAAATAATCTGTGATCTACTAGAACTTTTAATTAAAAACAGCTTTCATCTCCTGTGTACATTGGACAGTTTATTGGGATTCTTTAACTTGGGTAGTCCGATATAATCCAAAAATAAAAATAAGAATTCCTTCTATGGATTTAAAATTACATTTTATCGGTTTAATTTCACTTCAAACTGTCTAAAAAAAAAGCCGGAGTCGGAGTCGGGTGGTTTTTTACGACTCCGACTCCGACTCCTTTTTCTCAAAAATGGGCCCGACTCCGACTCCGACTCCGTAGCCCTGGCACACACAAAGTTTCATCAAAATCGGTCCAGTCGTTTAGGAGGAGTTCAATTACGTACACACGCACAGAAGATTTTTATATATAAAGATACCTTACATGTAACATTACATGTTACATACATAGGGATATATTTTAAATGAATATACAGGGTGTATCTAAACTACTGGGCAAAACTTTAAGGGGTGATAGTACACATCAAGACAAACAATATTAAATGGGAAACTAAGGGTCCCAAACGTTTTCCGAATGTGATAGGCGCCATCAAAGTTTAGGGTCCAAAATTTGAAATGATTATAAAAAAAGGGAAAATTGATCGATTCGTTTGCGGTTTTCACTAAAGCTATACTTTATGTCAGTAATGTTTTAAAAATAAATTATAGAGATAAATTTCAAAAAATGCCAATAGAGGGCGCTTTAGACTTTGGAGTAACGAACAACTATTTTTTACCGTTATTTTTTGCATTTCATTATTTTTTTTTAGAAGTTTAGACATAAACTTAAATTTTGATCTCAAAATCTGTGGCTAAGAAGCGCAAACTGAACAGTGTTCAATGGGAGTGAGTAGGTTCAAATTTCAAATGATTATAAAAAACAGAAAAATTGGTCAATTGATTTGCGGTTTTCACTAAAATTATTCGTTATGTCGGTATTGTCTTGAAAATAAATTATACAGCTAAATTTCAAAAAATGTCCCTAGAGGGCGCTTTAGACTTTAGAGTAACGTACAACTATTTTATACCGTTATGTTTTGCATCTCATTATTTTTTTTGGAAGCTTAGACATAAATTTAAATTTTGAGCTGAAAATCTGAATCGTTGAGAGTGGTTAAGTAGCGCAAACTGAACTGTGTTCAATGGGGGTGGGGAGGTTCAAATTTCAAATTATTACAAAAAGTGGAAAAGTTAGTCGATTTGTCTTCGGTTTTCTCTAAAACCATTCTTTATGTCAGTATTTCCTTGAAAATAAATTTTAAAGATAAATTTCAAAAATTTCCGTTAGAGGGCGACTTAAACTTTAGAGTAACCAACAGCAATTTTTAACTGTTATTTTTTGTATCTAATTAAATGTTTGCAAAAGCTTAGACTTAAATTTTGAGCTCAAATTCTGAATCGTTGGGAGGGGTTAAAAAGCGCAAACTGAACTGAGTTCAGGAGTTGAAATGTCACCCTGCTCACCTTACGAACACAGTTCAATTTTTCGCTATTTAATTACTCACAACGATTCAGATTTTGAGCTCAAAATTTAAGTTTAAGCTTTTAAAACATTTATTTAGATAAAAAAAAAATAACGATTAAAAATAGTTGCTGGTTACTCTAAATTTTAGGGCGCCCTCTAACGGTATTTTTTGAAATTAATCTTTAAAATTTATTTTCAAAGAAGTATTGACATAAAGAATAGTTTTAGCTAAAATGGCAAACGAATCGACCAATTTTTCCGTTTTTTATAATCATTTGAAATTTGAAAATCACCACCCCCATCGAACACATTTCAGTTTGCGCTACTTAACCATTTCCAACGATTCAGATTTTCATCTAAAAATTTAAGTTTATGTCTAAGCTTCTAAAAAAATTTAATGAGATGCAAAAAATAACGGTAAAAAATAGTTGTACGTTATTCCAAAGTCTAAAGCGCCCTCTATCGACATTTTTTGAAATTTGTATAATTTATTTTCAAGACAATACTGACATAAAGAATAATTTTAGTGAAAACCGCAAATCAATTGACCAATTTTTTTGTTTTTTTATAATCATTTGAAATTTGAACCTACCTACTCCCATTGAACACAGTTCAATTAGCGCTTCTTAACCACAGATTTTGAGCTCAAAATTTAAGTTTATGCTTAAAGTTCTAAAAAAATTAATGAGATGCAAAAAATAGCGGTAAAAAATAGTTGTTCGTTTCTCCAAAGTCTAAAGCGCCCTCTATCGGCATTTTTTGAAATTTATCTTTATAATTTATTCTCAAGACAATACTGACATAAACTATAGTTTTAGTGAAAACTGCAAACTAATTGATCAATTTTCCCGTTTTTTATAATCGTTTCAAATTTTGGATCCTAAACTTTGATGGCGCCTATCTCCTTCGGAAGACGTTTGGGACCCTTAGTTTCCCATTTAATATTATTTGTCTTGATGTGTACTATCACCCCTTAAAGTTTTGCCCAGTAGTTTAGATACACCCTGTATATAAAATATTTATATAAACATCATATTTTTTTAACAGGTGACATATATGACGTTTATTAAATAAATATATGTTTATAAATTATTTAAAAATCATGTTTTTCAGCCAGCTTGAGAAATCTGATAAGTTGTTAAAATGTCATTTTGTCGCCATTTTCGATTTCCTCGCCAACCGTGCCAACTAGAAGAGGATATAAAACTCTTCCCATTGATTAAAACCACTATGTTACTGAGGAAAGAACCCCGCAAAAACTCCAAAAACTAAAACTTTAAGGGGGAAAATACTGAGGTGCTTTATTGTTTTACGAAGGCCATGCCAAAATGTGCTATAGCAACTCTAATTAATTCAACTTTAACCATGCAAAGGTTATTTATTGCAGACCGGGCCAAACATTAACATTAGCTATTTTTTGAAGGTGGATATTTTTATGGGTGTTATTCAATCGTAATTATATAAAGCTTTTTGTTATTTTTTAAATAGAATTTTTTTAATTAATAATTATAACTTACATTTATTACTGTTACTGACATGGACTGTACTATATGACATTTATCTGGTGATGAGGAATCTAAAATAATTTTTTTTCTAACGTTTTATTTCATTTTCCGTTAACTACTACGCTTGGCGACAATGGTGTTGGCATAACAGAAAAATACTAGAATAATTACTTATCTTTATATATAAAAATCTTCTGTGCGTGTGTATGTAATTGAACTCCTCCTAAACGACTGGAGCGATTTTGATGAAATTTTGTGTGTGCGTTCCAGTAGATTCGAGAATGATTTAGATTCACATTTCGTCGAAATTAATTCAATACTTTTTTAGTAATTAGGCAAAAACTAATAATTAGTGATTTTTCACTAATTGAGAGAAGAATTAGAAAGAGAAAAAGAAAAGAAAGTCAGGATTTCGTATTAATCATAGCACAAAAAAATCTACCATACCAAAAATCTTGAAAATTGGGGTAAAAATACTTCTTATAACATCGAGTGCCGCTAAAAATAGATTTTCGAAAATTCCACCCCTACGATGAGTAGAAAAAAGAACGAACTTTTAAAAAATTCCTTAAAAATCGGCTTTTGTAGCTATTTTGCATCTGATAACATATTTTAGTGCATTTTCTCCTTCTGAATCGAATGGTACTAAGCAAATTCGTTTAAATCCAGTAGTTCGTGAGATAATTCACATTTTGCTAATTTGGCGATTTCTTCGGCGCAAAAACCAAAATTTTCAATGCTTATCTTTATATATAAAAATCTTCTGTGTATGTGTATGTCACTGAACTCCTCCTAAACGACTGGACCGATTTTAATGACATTTTGTGTGTGTGTTCCAGTGGATTCGAGAATGGTTTAGATTCCCATTTCATCGAAATTGGTTCAATACTTTTTCAGTAATTAGGGAAAAACTAATAAGTGATTTTTCGCTAATCAAAAGTGCTATATATATAAAAGAAAGTCAGGATTTCGTATTAATCACAGCACAAAAAAATCTACTGAAATAAAAATCTTGAAAATTTAGGTAAAAATACTTCTTATAACATCCGAGTGCCGCTAAGAAATGATTTTCGAAAATTCCACCCCTAAGATGAGTAGAAAAAAGAACGAACGTTTAAAAATTTCCTTAAAAATCGGCTTTTAGTTATTTTTCAACTGATAACATGTTTTAGTGCATTCACTCATTCTGAATCGAATGGTACTAAGCAAATTTGTTTAAATCCAGTAGTTCCTGAGATAATTCATATTTTCCTAATTTGGCGATGTCTTAGGCGCAAAAACCTCAAATTTTCAATGCTTATCTTTATATACACTGCTCAAAACAATTAAAGGATATTGCAGTTTTAGGTAGATTTCGTATCTGGGAAACTTTTTAGCTGATTGATACATGGTCGAAAGACATAGTAGGTTATATGAGAATAAATTACACATGTTTGGCAGAAAAAAATGTATTTTATTGCGCATTTGTGTACAAAAGGAAAAAAACACAATTTGTGCATATGAGAAAAAAAGAATAAGAAAAGGTGTTTTCTTCAAAGAAAATCATTTTCAGTAGGGGGTATGGTTTCCACGGGCGGCCAGCAACGTTGAACACCTTTGAGGCATGGACTCAATGAGGCTATTAATGACGAGTTGGGGTATTCTGCCCCACTCTTCCAGAAGAGCTCTTTTTAGTTCTTGGAAAGTATGTGCGGGTTGTTGGCGGCCAGAAACTCGTCTGCCTAGAGCGTCCCAAACGTGCTCGACTGGATTCATGTCTGGAGAACACGCTGGCAATTCCATTCGAACGATTCCTTCCTCGAAAAGGAAATCCTCCACCAGGTTTGCACGATGTGGCCTGCAGTTATCGTCCATTAAAATGAAGTTATATCCTATTGCTGCAGCGTAAGGGACTACAATAGGTCTGAGGATCTCATCCCTATATCGGCGACCAGTCAGAGCTCCATCTCGAATGATGTAGAGGTCAGTGCGCCCGTCAATGGAGATGCCACCATACACCAACATTCCTCCACCGCCAAATCTGGCACTTTCGTGCACGAACGCAGGATTATTTCTACTGCCACGGTCCCCCCAGATGAAAATATGCCTATTATCCGGATGCACAGAAAAACGGGACTCGTCAGAAAACAGAATATTGCTCCATTCATTTCTTCTCCAGTTGACATGCTCGGTTCCCCACTCCCTGTGGTCGCGACGATGCCTTGATGTTAATCTAACACATACCATCGGTCGGCGAGCATACAGACCTACAGCATGGAGCCGGTTTCGGACAGTCTGAGTTGAAATCGTGGTGCCTGTAGCCGAGCGAAGGTGTTGTTGGAGAAGAGTAGCGTTCATGTTTCGGTGTCTCCGAGCTGTTAACGCTAAATACCGATCTTCATTGAGCGTTGTTGTCCGTTTACGACCTTGCCCTGGTCTTTGGCCTGCACACCCACTCTCCAAAAAACGATTCCAGATCCTGGAAATGACACTTTGTGACTCTCCAATGGCTTGCGTTACTTCGGCTTGAGTTTGGCCTCCTTCTAACCTACCAACAATTCTCCAAGCTTCTGAATCTGTCAAATGACTTCGCTGAGACATCGTACTCATCGAAACAAAGCAATCACTGAATGCCGATCATCCTTGTCTTCATTCTCTTTTATCCAGTTGAAAGTCAATTTTCATTCGCTGCCGCTGAAGCGACATTTTTGACGTCGAATTCAAAATTTGCGTACTCCACAGTTTGAAAACCAGAAAAATTTTCATTTGTGATTTTCTTCTTCTATTTTCGGCAAAAAAAATTTCGTTTATATCTTTATTTTATACTAGCTGTCCTGCCCGGCGTTGCCCGGGTTCATCAAAAAATAGCAAGAATTGCGAAAAAACTTTAAAAATCATAATTAAAGCCTCGAAAAATTTTAAAAATGCTGCACGAATTTCGTCTAAACCTCGTTGAAAAGAGATGGGCTAGAAAATTGAAGTTGGATTATTTTTACTAATGTGGAAAAATCTTACAAATCGCAAAAAAGCATAAAAAATCTCATAAAAATATAAAACAAACTTCAAAAATTGTGATTCAAAATTCGAATAAACTTTGAAGAAAAGAGATCAGAATTGAATAAATTCGGCCAAAAATTGAACCTCTAAAAAATCGAAGCGGGTCGCGAAGAAACGTAAACATCGGTTTAAAAATGGCAAAATTTTCAAAAATCACGGAACTCAAAATTTACTCTACTTGGAAAATGCTTTGAATTTAATTAATTTGATATTGCAAAAAGCATTGAAATACGAAAAAAAACTGCTAAAAATTCGCAATTAAAATCTTTAATCGCACAGGAGAAAATTTATCATATTAGCGAAGAAATTATAAACCGAATTTCTTTCCCGCATCTCCAAAAAAAAAAAAAAAAAAAAAAAAGGATACTGCATTAAAAATTGCTGTAGATCAAAATAAGGGAGCAAAACAATTATCCTAAAGGATAAAAGTTTGAAACCATATTCTTATTAGTCTAGAAATTTAAAATCGAATTCCTTTAAAAAATGTAAAAAAAAAAAAAAAAAAAAAAAAAAAAAAAAACTGAGAAAGCTTAAAAATTGCATTGGAAATGGTAATGAAAGTCGTAAAACATTAAAAAATCCCTAGGGTAAAAATTCACTGTTATAATATAAAATACTGTAATCAAGAAATTAACCATATTAACCAAAAAGTTTGAAATCGAAATCGATTTCCAGATGTAAAAAAATCGCCACGGAACATGAAAAATGGCTAAAAATTACATTGAAAATTGCATTAAAAATAACTAAATATTTGGAAGTCAATGCTTAAAAAATTAACATTAAGGCAGGGCGGGGGGGGGGGGGGTTATGATCGAAATAATTCATAAATTACAAAATGTAGGCATGGAACGCCAAAATCATATTAAGAGATAAAACATTGCATTCGAAACATAACTACATTTAACAAAATGTTTGAGATCAAAATTGGTTTCTGAATGGGCAGAAAATCGCCAAGGAACTTAAAAAATGGCTAAAAATCGTATTGAAAACTATATTAAAAATCGCTGAATATTTAAAAGTCATGGCTGTAAAAATTTAATATTCAGTCGAAAATATTGTAATCGGAAATCGTTCATGAATAAGGAAAAGTCAACACGGAACACCTAAAATCCCTCAAACTAACTAAAAATTACATTAAATATCGCATTAGAAATTGGCAAAATTCATAAAAGCGTGGAGAACAAGTTGTACTATTTATGCTAAAAGTTAGAGACTGAAATTCTTTTACCGATGTCAACAACTGTCACAGAACTTGAAAAACCACTATAAAACAGATTAAAAATCAGTAAAATTTAAAAATCCGGACAAAATTTACCATAGTAAGATAAACATTTATATTAAATTCCTGCGGACAAAATTTACCATAATGGGACAAAACATTGAAATCTGAACTCTTTTATTAGTTAAAAAATATCGACACAAACCTTGCTAAACATTTTATGAAAATACACAAAAAATCTGAAACATTGATGTCAAAATTTACTACATTAAGCTACAAATTATTTAAAAATTTCTTTTCCAATTGTGAAAAAATCGCCGTGGACTCGAAAACATCTAAAAATTGTATTCAAAAATTCATTACAAATCGTTTCAAATTTAAAAATAGCGGGGGACAACATTTACATTAACAGAGTAAAATAGTGTAATCTGAATTATTTCTTAAATACGAATGAAAAAATCGGCGCAAAGCGTGAGAAATAATGAAAATATTGCTAAAAATTGCATTAAAAAATCACTAAATTTCAAAATTCGCAAAAGAAGTGTAAATGTTTGAAATTAACTTCCTTTTCGAAATTTCAAAAAATAGCCGTGAGATTCAAAAATCCAATACAAAAAATTCATTAAAAATAGCTAAATGTAAATACATCCCGTGAATAAAAAATATTCTAGTCGTGTAAAACGTAGCAACCATTCTTTTTTACATGAATAACAAAAAAATCGACGCAGAACACAAAATATATCAAAAATCACATTGAAAATTGACAAAATTAAAAAAGGTAGTTGGTGAAATTTACTATATTAGACTAAAAGTTTGAAACAAAAATAATTTTTTAATTGTTAAAACACCACTGTGGTGGGGATCGAAAAAAATAGTACTAAATCGCATTAAAATGTTTATTAAAAACGCATTGAGAAATGCACTAAATATCGCTAGTAATTTTTTAAATCGCAGTAATCAGAATTTCATCAAACGGATAAAACATTCTAATCGGAAATCTTAACTATTTGATTATCCGGTTGACCAAGAAACTATCTGGGTCAAACCATAAGATTAAACTACAATAATGGCGGATCGTAAATTCCATATTCAGTTGATATTAAACATGTTACATATGTTTGTTACGTCATCAAGTGGTTTTTACTTCTTATTTTTATATGTATTTGTATTAATGTTTTTCTAAATTATCTTTTCTTTCATTATTTAACATAAAAATTACATCTATTTGCATAATTTGGCTTGTTTCACGATTGATATAATTTGGCGAAATTGGTAGACACGTAGTAAAAAGGAAATCCTTTATAGATAATAAAAAATCGACACGAAACACAACAATTCTTGAAAAATCGCGTTAAAAATCTCTAAAATTATATTAGATTAAAAGTGTGAAATCAATTTTTACTTCCGAATATCAAAAAATCACCATAAAACTCGAAAAATTTCTAAAAATTGCATTGAAAAGTGCATAAAAAATCACTAATATTAAAAAATCACAGGGGTCAAAATTTACTCTAATAGGGTAAAACGTTGTAATTGGAAATATCTCATGAATGACAAAAATCCGACATCAAACGCAAAAAATCTCGAAAAATCGCATTAAAATTAGCTGAAATTCATAAATCTTAACAGCTAAAATTTAATACATCAGCCTGAAAGTTTTAGGCAAAATTCCTTTTACTAATGTCGAATAATAGCGGCAAAATTTACATTAAATAATTCACTAAAAATCCAAACATCGTTGCACGAAATCCAAATAAATTATATTGAAAATAGAACAAAATTCACTAATTTAGGTCGAAAGAATGAAACCGCTTTCCTTTTCGCTAATGTGGAAAAATCGCCTGGAAACCCACTAAAATTCGCATATGAATTAAATTAAAAAAACTGAAAATCGGCCTTCAAGGTGTAAAATTTCATCGTGCAGCAGTCTCTCCAGAGCATCGCCAGTACTTTAAAAATTTTAACATGCATTATAAACTACCTTAAAGTGTAAAACAGATCTCCTTATTACATTTCCTAATTTTGTTCGCGCCCCTCCTTTCACGCACCCTGAAATATGTCACACCATTCTTTATAAATAATCTAAAAAACTTTGTAAAATCACCATAAAAACCACCGGTGTTTCTCAATACACCATTCTTTGTTTACATTTTTTATCATGTATTATAAACCAATTTAAAATTTAAAATAAATCACATTGTTATATTTCCAAATTTTAACAAAATCGCGTTCTGTTAGTTCCATTTTTCACCACCAGCTACGCACTCTATTCTTCAAAAACTTTATCAAAACGATACTCTGTTAAACAACCTATCAGGTGATATATTACTCGAGGAGGTAGCGGTCTTAAGCAAGAAGTTAAGATTTTTATGAAATTGCTATTCGAAAATAATGGTAACTAAATTTTTGACATTTTAGGTAAATTTTGCAAAAAAATACTATTTATTGTATTCTCAACAGCTCAAGATTTTGATAGAACAACTATGAAAAAAAAAAATAGATGCTAAACGCAAAAAATATTGAAAAAGCGTTAAAAATCACATTGAAAATCGCATTAAAAATCGTTAAAATCTAAAATTCGTAACAAACACAAAATTTAGGGCTAAAAGTTTGAAACGGTTTTCTTTTTATCAATCTCAAAAAAAAAAAAAAAAAAAAAAAAAAAAAAAACCGCAAAATGAGAAAAAACACTAAAAACCGCATTAAAAATTCGTTACAAATATTATTCTACAAATTTCTATTTCTACAAATTCCATTATTCGAAAATAATGGTAACTAAATTTTTGACATTGTAGGTAAATTTTGCAAAAAAATACTATTTATTGTATTCTCAACAGCTCAAGATTTTGATAGAACAACTATGAAAAAAAAAAAATGGATGCTAAACGCAAAAAATATTGAAAAAGCGTTAAAAATCACATTGAAAATCGCATTAAAAATCGTTAAAATCTAAAATTCGTAACAAACACAAAATTTAGGGCTAAAAGTTTGAAACGGTTTTCTTTTTATCAATCTCAAAAAAAAAAAAAAAAAAAAAAAACGCAAAATGAGAAAAAACACTAAAAACCGCATTAAAAATTCGTTACAAATTCAAAAATCGCTGTACAAATTCCGAATAAACTTTGCTAAAAAGAGAGAAAAAATTGATATATTGGGTTAAAAGAATAAAACCGTATTTCTTTCACTAATGGGATAAAACTGCAAAAAGAACACTAAAAATCGCCTAAAAAATTATAAAAAAAATCTAATCAAAAAATTGAAAATTGGGCTTCGAGGTGCAAAACTACATGTATAAAAGTACCTTCCATCCACATTTTGTAACTCTACGTACAGCAGACTCTTCAGAACAGCGCTGATACACACACAAACTTGTCTCTTTATTATTATAGATTAAAAAAAAAAATAGCGTTCTATTAGTTTCATTTTCCACAACCAGGTAGAGCACTCTATTCTTCAAAAACTTTATCAAAACCATACTCTGGTAAATAACCTATCAGGTGATATATAACTCGAGGTGGTAGCGGTCTTAAGCAAGAATTTAAGATAGTTTATCAAATTGCTATTCGAAAATAGTGGTACCTAAATTTTTGACATTTTAGGTAGATTTCACAAAAAAATACTACTTATTGCATTCTCAACAACTCAAGTTTTTGATAGAACAACTATGAAAAAAATAGATGCTAAACGCAAAAATCTTAAAAAAAACGTTAAAAATAGCAATGAAAATCGCATTAAAAATCGTTAAAATCTAAAAATCGTAACAAACACAAAATTTAGGGCATTAGGCTAAAAGTTTAAAACGATTTTCTTTTTATCAATCTCAAAAATAGCCACAAATCGAGAAAAAAAACTAAAAATCGCATTAAAAATTCGTTAAAAATTCAAAAATCGCTGTACAAATTCCGAATAAACTTTGTTAAAAAGAGAAAAAAAAATTGCCATTTTGAGTTAAAAGAATGAAACCGTATGCCTTTCACTAATGGGATAAAACCGCTAAAATAACGCTAAAAATCGCCTAAAAAATTATTTAAAAAAATCTAAACAAAAAATCGAAAATCGGGCTTCGAGGTGCAAAACTACATGTAAAAAAGTACCTTCCCTCCAAATTTTGTAACTCTACGTGCAGCAGTCTCTTCAGAACAGCGCTGACAGACAAACATCCTTCTCTCTTTATTATTATAGACTAGCTGTCCTGCCCGGCGTTGCCCGGGTTCATCAAAAAATAGCAAGAATTGCGAAAAAACTTTAAAAATCATAATTAAAGCCTCGAAAAATTTTAAAAATGCTGCACGAATTTCGTCTAAACCTCGTTGAAAAGAGATGGGCTAGAAAATTGAAGTTGGATTATTTTTACTAATGTGGAAAAATCTTACAAATCGCAAAAAAGCATAAAAAATCTCATAAAAATATAAAACAAACTTCAAAAATTGTGATTCAAAATTCGAATAAACTTTGAAGAAAAGAGATCAGAATTGAATAAATTCGGCCAAAAATTGAACCTCTAAAAAATCGAAGCGGGTCGCGAAGAAACGTAAACATCGGTTTAAAAATGGCAAAATTTTCAAAAATCACGGAACTCAAAATTTACTCTACTTGGAAAATGCTTTGAATTTAATTAATTTGATATTGCAAAAAGCATTGAAATACGAAAAAAAACTGCTAAAAATTCGCAATTAAAATCTTTAATCGCACAGGAGAAAATTTATCATATTAGCGAAGAAATTATAAACCGAATTTCTTTCCCGCATCTCCAAAAAAAAAAAAAAAAAAAAAAAAGGATACTGCATTAAAAATTGCTGTAGATCAAAATAAGAGAGCAAAACAATTATCGTAAAGGATAAAAGTTTGAAACCATATTCTTATTAGTCTAGAAATTTAAAATCGAATTCCTTTGAAAAATGTAAAAAAAAAAAAAAAAAAAAAAAAAAAACTGAGAAAGCCCAAAAATTGCATTGGAAATGGTAATGAAAGTCGTAAAACATTAAAAAATCCCTAGGGTAAAAATTCACTGTTATAATATAAAATACTGTAATCAAGAAATTAACCATATTAACCAAAAAGTTTGAAATCGAAATCGATTTCCAGATGTAAAAAAATCGCCACGGAACATGAAAAATGGCTAAAAATTACATTGAAAATTGCATTAAAAATAACTAAATATTTGGAAGTCAATGCTTAAAAAATTAACATTAAGGCAGGGCGGGGGGGGGGGGGTTATGATCGAAATAATTCATAAATTACAAAATGTAGGCATGGAACGCCAAAATCATATTAAGAGATAAAACATTGCATTCGAAACATAACTACATTTAACAAAATGTTTGAGATCAAAATTGGTTTCTGAATGGGCAGAAAATCGCCAAGGAACTTAAAAAATGGCTAAAAATCGTATTGAAAACTATATTAAAAATCGCTGAATATTTAAAAGTCATGGCTGTAAAAATTTAATATTCAGTCGAAAATATTGTAATCGGAAATCGTTCATGAATAAGGAAAAGTCAACACGGAACACCTAAAATCCCTCAAACTAACTAAAAATTACATTAAATATCGCATTAGAAATTGGCAAAATTCATAAAAGCGTGGAGAACAAGTTGTACTATTTATGCTAAAAGTTAGAGACTGAAATTCTTTTACCGATGTCAACAACTGTCACAGAACTTGAAAAACCACTATAAAACAGATTAAAAATCAGTAAAATTTAAAAATCCGGACAAAATTTACCATAGTAAGATAAACATTTATATTAAATTCCTGCGGACAAAATTTACCATAATGGGACAAAACATTGAAATCTGAACTCTTTTATTAGTTAAAAAATATCGACACAAACCTTGCTAAACATTTTATGAAAATACACAAAAAATCTGAAACATTGATGTCAAAATTTACTACATTAAGCTACAAATTATTTAAAAATTTCTTTTCCAATTGTGAAAAAATCGCCGTGGACTCGAAAACATCTAAAAATTGTATTCAAAAATTCATTACAAATCGTTTCAAATTTAAAAATAGCGGGGGACAACATTTACATTAACAGAGTAAAATAGTGTAATCTGAATTATTTCTTAAATACGAATGAAAAAATCGGCGCAAAGCGTGAGAAATAATGAAAATATTGCTAAAAATTGCATTAAAAAATCACTAAATTTCAAAATTCGCAAAAGAAGTGTAAATGTTTGAAATTAACTTCCTTTTCGAAATTTCAAAAAATAGCCGTGAGATTCAAAAATCCAATACAAAAAATTCATTAAAAATAGCTAAATGTAAATACATCCCGTGAATAAAAAATATTCTAGTCGTGTAAAACGTAGCAATCATTCTTTTTTACATTAATTACAAAAAAATCGACGCAGAACACAAAATATATCAAAAATCACATTGAAAATTGACAAAATTAAAAAAGGTAGTTGGTGAAAATTACTATATTAGACTAAAAGTTTGAAACAAAAATAATTTTTTAATTGTTAAAACACCACTGTAATGGAGATCGAAAAAAATAGTACTAAATCGCATTAAAATGTTTATTAAAAACGCATTGAGAAATGCACTAAATATCGCTAGTAATTTTTTAAATCGCAGTAATCAGAATTTCATCAAACGGATAAAACATTCTAATCGGAAATCTTAGCTATTTGATTATCCGGTTGACCAAGAAACTATTTGGGTCAAACCATAAGATTAAACTACAATAATGGCGGATCGTAAATTCCATATTCAGTTGATATTAAACATGTTACATATGTTTGTTACGTCATCAAGTGGTTTTTACTTCTTATTTTTATATGTATTTGTATTAATGTTTTTCTAAATTATCTTTTCTTTCATTATTTAACATAAAAATTACATCTATTTGCATAATTTGGCTTGTTTCACGATTGATATAATTTGGCGAAATTGGTAGACACGTAGTAAAAGGAAATCCTTTATAGATAATAAAAAATCGACACGAAACACAACAATTCTTGAAAAATCGCGTTAAAAATCTCTAAAATTATATTAGATTAAAAGTGTGAAATCAATTTTTACTTCCGAATATCAAAAAATCACCATAAAACTCGAAAAATTTCTAAAAATTGCATTGAAAAGTGCATAAAAAATCACTAATATTAAAAAATCACAAGGGTCAAAATTTACTCTAATAGGGTAAAACGTTGTAATTGGAAATATCTCATGAATGACAAAAATCCGACATCAAACGCAAAAAATCTCGAAAAATCGCATTAAAATTAGCTGAAATTCATAAATCTTAACAGCTAAAATTTAATACATCAGCCTGAAAGTTTTAAGCAAAATTCCTTTTACTAATGTCGAATAAAAGCGGCAAAATTTACATTAAATAATTCACTAAAAATCCAAACATCGTTGCACGAAATCCAAATAAATTATATTGAAAATAGAACAAAATTCACTAATTTAGGTCGAAAGAATGAAACCGCTTTCCTTTTCGCTAATGTGGAAAAATCGCCTGGAAACCCACTAAAATTCGCATATGAATTAAATTAAAAAACTGAAAATCGGCCTTCAAGGTGTAAAATTTCATCGTGCAGCAGTCTCTCCAGAGCATCGCCAGTACTTTAAAAATTTTAACATGCATTATAAACTACCTTAAAGTGTAAAACAGATCTCCTTATTACATTTCCTAATTTTGTTCGCGCCCCTCCTTTCACGCACCCTGAAATATGTCACACCATTCTTTATAAATAATCTAAAAAACTTTGTAAAATCACCATAAAAACCACCGGTGTTTCTCAATACACCATTCTTTGTTTACATTTTTTTATCATGTATTATAAACCAATTTAAAATTTAAAATAAATCACATTGTTATATTTCCAAATTTTAACAAAATCGCGTTCTGTTAGTTCCATTTTTCACCACCAGCTACGCACTCTATTCTTCAAAAACTTTATCAAAACGATACTCTGTTAAACAACCTATCAGGTGATATATTACTCGAGGGGGTAGCGGTCTTAAGCAAGAAGTTAAGATTTTTATGAAATTGCTATTCGAAAATAATGGTAACTAAATTTTTGACATTTTAGGTAAATTTTGCAAAAAAATACTATTTATTGTATTCTCAACAGCTCAAGATTTTGATAGAACAACTATGAAAAAAAAAATAGATGCTAAACGCAAAAAATATTGAAAAAGCGTTAAAAATCACATTGAAAATCGCATTAAAAATCGTTAAAATCTAAAATTCGTAACAAACACAAAATTTAGGGCTAAAAGTTTGAAACGGTTTTCTTTTTATCAATCTCAAAAAAAAAAAAAAAAAAAAAACGCAAAATGAGAAAAAACACTAAAATCCGCATTAAAAATTCGTTACAAATTCAAAAATCGCTGTACAATTTCCGAATAAACTTTGCTAAAAAGAGAGAAAAAATTGATATATTGGGTTAAAAGAATAAAACCGTATTTCTTTCACTAATGGGATAAAACTCCAAAAAGAACACTAAAAATCGCCTAAAAAATTATAAAAAAAATCTAATCAAAAAATTGAAAATTGGGCTTCGAGGTGCAAAACTACATGTATAAAAGTACCTTCCATCCACATTTTGTAACTCTACGTACAGCAGACTCTTCAGAACAGCGCTGATACACACACAAACTTGTCTCTTTATTATTATAGATTAAAAAAAAAAAAAATAGCGTTCTATTAGTTTCATTTTCCACAACCAGGTAGAGCACTCTATTCTTCAAAAACTTTATCAAAACCATACTCTGGTAAATAACCTATCAGGTGATATATAACTCGAGGTGGTAGCGGTCTTAAGCAAGAATTCAAGATAGTTTATCAAATTGCTATTCGAAAATAGTGGTACCTAAATTTTTGACATTTTAGGTAGATTTCACAAAAAAATACTACTTATTGCATTCTCAACAACTCAAGTTTTTGATAGAACAACTATGAAAAAATAGATGCTAAACGCAAAAATCTTAAAAAAACGTTAAAAATAGCAATGAAAATCGCATTAAAAATCGTTAAAATCTAAAAATCGTAACAAACACAAAATTTAGGGCATTAGGCTAAAAGTTTAAAACGATTTTCTTTTTATCAATCTCAAAAATAGCCACAAATCGAGAAAAAAAACTAAAAATCGCATTAAAAATTCGTTAAAAATTCAAAAATCGCTGTACAAATTCCGAATAAACTTTGTTAAAAAGAGAAAAAAAAATTGCCATTTTGAGTTAAAAGAATGAAACCGCATGCCTTTCACTAATGGGATAAAACCGCTAAAATAACGCTAAAAATCGCCTAAAAAAATTATTTAAAAAAATCTAAACAAAAAATCGAAAATCGGGCTTCGAGGTGCAAAACTACATGTAAAAAAGTACCTTCCCTCCAAATTTTGTAACTCTTCGTGCAGCAGTCTCTTCAGAACAGCGCTGACAGACAAACATCCTTCTCTCTTTATTATTATAGATAGAAGATAAAACTTCAAATATCTTTTAATTGTTTTGAGCAGTTTATAAAAATCTTCTGTGTGTGTGTATGTCACTGAACTCCTCCTAAACGACTGGACCGATTTTAATGAAATTTTGTGTGTGTGTTCCAGTGGATTTGAGAATGGTTTAGATTCACATTTCATCGAATTTGATTCAGTACTTTTTTTGTAATTAGGCAAAAACTAATAGTCAGTGATTTTTCGATAATTAAAAGTGTTGAATAAGTTCGATGAATGGAGTGCGGACGGAATGTCGGAGCGGTCTAAGGCGCCAGATTGACCAGTGAAGATCAGCTTCTTGAAGAAAGAGATCGCGTGTTCGATCCCCACTGCTGACACACGTGTATGCTTTACAATAATATTTCATGTATTATAATTTTGATTAACCGACTTCAGACAATCGTTAACTTTTAACTAAAAAGAGAAAAATAAACTTTTCTATCAAAAATTGAACCGACTTCAAAAACTAATGAAGAGTAAAAAATAATTTCCTTACATAATTGTAATAAGAAATTAAATTAAGAGCGTAGTGTTTATTCTGCGTATTACCATATTTACGTACATTTATTTGATTTTCTGGAGTCGGCGCCAAGAAGGACAAGGTCTATCGGTGACAGGACAACGTCTGTCGGGTGCGCTAGTTTTTTTTTTATATAAATGCTAAATTATTTTTTAAAAAAAGGGGGGAATGCAATATATTTGCAATATTACAATATTTTAATAAATAATAACTAATATTATATAATCAATTACAATATTTAATAAGAATTAAATATTGTAAATTGCAAGTTTATACGACTTTTTAAAAAAAGTTTTCATTTTCAAAAGTTTAAATTTTAATTATAATTCGTCGTCTACGCCTGGATAAGAAGAAACACGTGGGTAAGTGTGATCGCAGATAGCACGTTTCGTTCAATATTTCTTTCAGAACAGCTTAATTTTTAATTAATAAATTCAAACTGTTAATTTATATTTATTAAATTCTTAAATAGAGGGTAGCACCAATAAATTTAATTTTAAAATATTTATAAAAGGAAGTTATTTATTTTAACCAAATTAAAAATGTTCAAATCAAATTATTTAAAAAAAAATCGAAAATTCCAAATTTTCTGAAAATCCGAAATTTAAAAAAAAAACAGCGGAAATATAAATAAAATTTGAAAATTCTAAAAACGAAAAAAAAAATGTTTAAACGAAATTTAAAATACTGAATCATCAACAAATCGCAATAGTTTTTCAAATAGAAATAAAATTGAATGCTAAAAACTATCGTGAATGTAAATGATTAAAAAAATAATATGAATCTTTAAATTGGAAAAAAACATAAAAATTCTTTTAATTAAATCCATCTTAATCCTCTTTCAGCCTCTGGATTCGAACTAAAAACATTCTGTTTACTAGCGAGATGCGTTAATTCCAAGCTATGATGTGCAAACAATATGCGCGGAAATTAAGGTTCTCTTTTAAAATTAAAATCGAAAAAAAATGAACGGATGACTTTGAAAAAAAAATAATTTAATTAAAATAATAGACATTTTCAAATTTTTATGATTTGTTGTGTGATACGAGGTATTCAGCTGTAAGCACTCATAATTTGAAGTCTCTGATTGATACAGTTTTTGTGTACGGAATCTGTGACGGGCAGACAGAGGACAGAGACGAATAGGGTTTCGTCAGATGAATGAAACACTAAAAATTAATACTTTTATGTTTAGCCGTGCGGAAATATCGCTAATAATGTTTTTGAAATAGCAAATAACACCACTTACATAGTTACACATCATTATATCTATAGATAAAAGGAAAAGTCTTGCTCACTGATTTATCAAAGCACAACTCAAACTAGAGGTCTGCACAGGCCGGAATTTTCAGGCCCGGGCCCTGCCCGTTGGAAAACCCAAAAGTTAGGCCCGGGCCCGGCCCGTCACAATTTCTACGGTTTCTAAAAAAAATCAGATTTTTATCACATAATTAAGATTTTTTTAAAGAATACTGCATACATGTCTATGGGATGATTTTACAGTATATTTTACAGGAAATGCACATTAGCAACATTAATAATTATTTTGATTCTTAGACTTTCAACATTCAAATAATGATTCATTAAAAAATCAATATGGCTTAGAATAAAAAAAAAAGTAAAAAATAGTAATTTTTGAAGCTGCATACTAAAGACAGATTTATGGAAATATCTATATCATTTTATTAAAAGATTCCAAATCCAAATTCATTCTCAAATCCAAAGGAGCTACTTTCTAATACATTTCTGAATTCTTTTTTTTTTTTTTTTTTTTTTTTTTTCGAAAACTCATTAGATTAGCAATTGTTTTCATTCAGAAACTATGTAATCAAACGGATTTATCCATTTTTTGATACAAGAAAATACTGTAAAATTTAGAGTTTTGAATATAATTTCCGGAAGCGACAGCATGGGAAGGGAGAAAAGTTTTCAACCATTTGACAAAAATATCTTATATCTCAACAAAGTTTTACAAGTATTTTATTTACCAAAATTAGAAACGCTATTCGATTCCAAATCCTTTCAATAGTCAGGCTTGTCAATTTTACACTTTTACAGTTCAAAATTAGTCAAAAAATGTGTCAAATTTTCGCGTTGTTGAGAAGTGAATTTAGGAATCACTAAGAAGTATATATCCAAAGATTACGTTAACATAAGTTCTTTATCGCTATTAATTTTTTTTTCCAAATCATGTTGCCTGCCCTAAACTTCTTGAGAACAATTAATCTAGTTCCGGCTCGGCTCGTCTATAGGTAGAAAAACAATGCAAGCCTGATCTTGGCCTGGCACGAGTCTGCTAAAAAAATATTAAGCCCGGGTTACACACAATGTAACAATCCGATGCCGATCTCTACTGTAAAAGTTATATTTCTGCATTGATATTGTCAAACTAAATATCGGCTCGTGACGCACATTTATACGTGTTATTTTCGTCAAAGCCACAATCATTGGAAATAACTCATATATTATCGTTGCTGAGTAAATCTGTATAACGGGCCGGTAGGCCCGCTAATTTTTTTTATTGGTCCGTATTGCCCGTTTAATTTTGTTTGCCGGCCCGGCCCGTAAGAAGATTCGGAACCATTCCTCCGGCCCGTTAGAAAATTCGGAACCATTCCACCGAGCGGGGCCGGGCCGGGTATGGGCCACAAATCTGGCCCGGGCCCGTGCAGACCTCTAGCTCAAAACTATTGAACTAAGAAGCGTGAAAATTAGGGGAAACGCACTTCTTATGATACAGCACACAAGAAGGATTTTTGAAAATTCATCCTCTAAGAGATTCAAAAAGGGGATCGAAGTTTTTAAGATTTGACCAAATCTCAGCAGGCGTTTTAGGTAGGAGCGTAAAATTCCGAAAAATAAATCTACTAAAACAATAACCAAAAACGTGTTTCAGCGAATTTAGAAATCCTTTCCCTTAAAAGTAATAGAAGAGGGAAGGTCGAACATTTTAGAGCATTTGACATATCTCAGCAGCTGCTGTAGGTAGAAGCTTGAAATTCCTGAAAATAAATCTACTAAAAAAAGTAATTAAACACATCTTTTAACGACTCTAGAGACTCTCCACCTAGGAGGCTTTAAGGAGGGATCAAAAATTTTAGAACACTTCGCATATCTCAGCAGCAGTTTTAAGTAAGGTCCTGAAATTTTAGAAAATAAATCTAAGAAAAATTAATTAAACATAATAATTTTAAAAAAATTGAATTTAATGTACTAAGTGTTATTGTTATTATTTATTTATTTGTTATTGTAGTCAAGTAAAGCTGATGTCACTCAAGATGTTATTGAAAGAGAAAACGATTACTTTAAAAATACATACAATCTATCAGCGGATGAATATAAGACTATGGTTGACAGGTAACTCTTTTTAATTTATTCTATTATTTTCAGAGTTTAAATGAAGAATGCACATTTTATATTAAGCGTCTATTATTTAGGAATATTCATACGTTCAGCCTTTTTGATTCTGCTCATTTCATTGATTTAAGTTCTTACCGTTCAGTTACATGTCTTAAATTCGTAATTTATTTATACTTTATTGTTTCTCTATTGATTGATGAACGGTTTAACTTTGTTATGGAATATAAGCTGGAAACAAATGATGAATTATTTATATAAATTTAAGTTCAAACGTATTTGTCTTTTTTAATAGGCCGGTAGGCGGCAGCATAGGTATAATCACCTCATCGAGTTCACGGATGAAAATCTAACAAGGAAGGTCTCCATTGGGGGCATACTCAGAATTTTTTGAAAAAATACGAATTAAACTACTCATGTAAGTAATAAAGGATCAGTGAAAATTAGAGGCGGAATTACATTATTAGATATGTAAAAAAATAAAATAGTTTGGAATAATTGGCGTGAAAAGCTGAAAGCGACGCGGGATTTGGCGAGCTGTGCATTTCCTCGCCAAAAGCAAACGATTTTAACGAATTTGAAAATTGATTTTAATTGACTTCACTGTTAAAAATCTGCAGCATTTACTGCAACGTCATTCCACTACTTTTATAGAATATCTCTCTTCTGACCAATGAGAATGTTCCATAGCACGGTGAATTGACCGTTTTCTATAAAAGCGGTGGAGTGACGCTGCAGAAAATGGTACAGTTTTTTAGCGGTGTTGTAGCTTGTGCAACACTGTTAAAAATCTGCTGCATTTTGCTGCAACGCACTCCACCGCTTATATATAATATCTCTATTCCAACCAATGAGAAAGCTCCATTTCACGGCCAAGTAACCGTTTTCTATACAAGCAAGTGAGTGCGTTGCAACAAAATGCAGCAGATTTTTAACAGTGTATTTTTCAATTTGGAACAATTTTAATCAATTTAAATTGTGTTTTAAATGATAAAATATATTAATTTCATTATACATATAAACGTATATGACAAAATTACACTTAAAGTAAAGTAAAAACGCAAAACTAAAATTACTTAAACTAAACTTATTTAAATAAATTGAACATAGAAAGTTTTTTTCTTTAAAAAGTATTTGAAGCGTAAAAGCGTATTTTTCAAAACTTCGTTTTTTCGCCAACCGGAGATAAATCGCCAAATACCGTTTTCTATACAAGCAAGTGAGTGCGTTGCAACAAAATGCAGCAGATTTTTAACAGTGTATTTTTCAATTTGGAACAATTTTAATCAATTTAAATTGTGTTTTAAATGATAAAATATATTAATTTCATTTTGTTATAAATACATATAAACGTATATGACAAAATTACACTTAAAGTAAAGTAAAAACGCAAAACTAAAATTACTTAAACTAAACTTATTTAAATAAATTGAACATAGAAAGTTTTTTCTTTAAAAAGTATTCGAAGCGTAAAAGCGTATTTTTCAAAACTTCGTTTTTTCGCCAACCGGAGATAAATCGCCAAATAAACGAAATTTTTATTATTTTTTTTTTACGGACGTTATAAGGAGGTTCCGCCGAAATTTTTTTTATAAACATATATAACTATATGAGAAGAACATTCTGTAATTTTTTCAGATTTTTCTGAGTATGCCCGTATGGAGACCTTCCTTGGAAGATTAATTAAATCTCGATTTGCTTATTAAAACGGAATCGGTCTACCAAATCACATCATGGTGGAAAACATATAAAAACCCAGCTATAGCGAATGACTCATAAGCTTACCATTATGTTTTCCTGCTCCCAATCATCCACATTTTCATACCTTTGGTTTCGGGTGCAAGAAAGCAAAATGGTAAACCTCTGAGTCAGCCACTAAAATCAAGTTTTTATGAGTTTTCTAATTTTTCAAATTCTTCCCTTGT
This sequence comes from Maratus speculifer, assembly GCA_964019185.1. NCBI lineage: Eukaryota > Metazoa > Arthropoda > Arachnida > Araneae > Salticidae > Maratus > Maratus speculifer. The sequence continues at coordinate 42,989,128 of OZ025290.1, forward strand.
CAATCTAGCATCTGTTAATGTCCATTTAAGATGATATTTGAAGGATTTAACTCCTGCCTCCCATAAACCGCCGAAGTTGGGCGATCTTGATGGAATGAACTTCCGTCCAATAGCTTCTGCAGTACGATAATTAGGTAATTTTTCATTCGGTCCACGAACTAATTCATAAATATGCATTAAAATATTTAATTGCTATAAAGGACATTAAATACTAATAAAAACATTAAAAGATCTTAATAATTTTTACATGTTTCGATTGAATTTACTCAATCATCATCAGAAAAAGAAAATACAAATAAACACAAAGATGGAAAATGACAAAAAACTATTACAAATGAAATTTAAAAATTTTTAAAATAAAAAAAATCACGCGCGTTATATTTTAATTATGTATCACGTTGCTTAATTTTTAAATTATTTAACAATTCAATCCAAATATTTGGGATTTGAAATGACAAGGAATCATTGCAGACCATTGAACTTCTGACGTAAATTTCAATATTCTTTCTAATAAAAAGTTGCAAATAAAAATCTGACCTATAAATGAATCTACTTTCATTAAACAAAATATCTATGTTTTCTATTTGATTTAGCCTAGATAATGCGGTTTTACCTCTATTAAATTTTATGTCTGCAATGTGTTCTTTACATCTTATTTTGAATTTTCTTTGAGTCATGCATGACTATTGGCATGACTCAACTGATACCATTTTGTAGACGATTCAATTGGTACCATATTTTAGTGTATTTTTCCATGCTGATTCGAATGGTACCAAGCAAATTCTTTAAATCCATTAGTTCGTGAGATACTTCACATTTTCCTAATTTGGCGATTTCTTCGGCGCAAAAACCTGAAATTTTCAATCTTTATCTATATAGATCAGATTTTGTAGTCAATTCAATTGATACCATTTTGTAGACGATTCAATTGGTACCATATTTTAGTGTATTTGCCATGCTGAATCGAATGGTTCCAAGCAAATTCTTTTAAATCCAGTAGTTCGTGTGATACTTCACATTTTTCTAATTTGGCGATTTCTTCTGCGCAAAAAGATGAAATTTTCAATCCTTATCTATATATATAAAAGAAAGTCGGGATTTCGTATTAATCACAGCAGACAAAAACCTATCGAACCGATAATCTTGAAAATTAAGGAAAAAATGCTTCTTATAACACCGAGTGCCGCTTATAAGGGATTTTCGAAAATTCCATCCCTAAGTGGGTAAAAAAAGGACGAACTTAAAAAATTCCTTAAAAATTGGCTTTTGTAGTTATTTTTCAACTGATGACATATTTTAGTGTATTTTTCCATGCTGAATCGAATAGTACCAAGGAAATTCTTTTAAATCCATTAGTTCGTGAGATACTTCACATTTTCCTAATTTGGCGATGTCTTCGGCGCAAAAATCTGAAATTTTCAATCCTTATCTATATAGATCAGATTTTGTAGTCAATTCAATTGATACCACTTTGTAGACCAGGGCTGTCCAACCTTTCACTAAGGGGGGGCACACCTCAGTTCTTTGAAAACAATGAAGGGCGCCATTATTAACAGGAACAGGGCTCAAAAAATGCTAAGAAAATTATCTCACAATATTAATAGTGATACACATATTATGTAAATGCATCTCGCAGCAGATGAATAAATTTCCTATGGATCTGAAGCTCCATGTAAAAAAGAAAAAACCCTTCAAAATAGCTGTAAGTCGGAGTATTTTAATTGCATAGAGCCGAAGTATTAAAACCCACCTATTATTAAAATAAAATGGTAATCAGAGAAATTGTTTTTATTTAACTCTCTCTTATTGGGGGGGGGGGATGCAAAAAAAAAAAAAAAAAAAAAAACCTCCTTTATTTATTTTGAAGGTGCAAATTTGTATTATGAATAGTACAGAAACAAAGACAGGCATGATACTGTGATGATCAATAAGTGGGTGATTCGAAAGAGAGATCCTGGAAGAGTTTTCATTGATAGAAATCATTTTGCATGATTTTATACAGTTTAAAAAATAAATAAAATGGTTAAAATTACTTAAAATTTCAAAATATGGTGGAGAAAATGACAGTTCTTTAAGAGTCTTGTGGAGCAGCTACTGGGTCAGGGTAAGGGAAATAACATTATATGTATAAAACCCCTCCGTGTATAACAATTCCGGGGTCAACCTATCCATGAGAAAAAGAAACTCATTCACCAATGAAAACGTTTCATAGTCGTAATGGAGCGTTCTCATTGGTCAGATTTACAGTGGGGAGCTGTAAGTGACGTCACTACATTTTACTTCGCTTTGAAATCTTTCCACGATTTCAAAAAGTACACTGTTAAAAATTTGACCTATTTGCTGCAGCGGCACTCCACAGCTTTTATAGGATATCTCTTTTATGACCAATGAGAATGCTCATAACACAGTAAATTAACCGTTTTCTATAAAAGAGGTGGAGTGACGCTGTAGCAAATGAGTCAAATTTTTTGCAGTGTATATTCAATTAAAACTTTTTGTTAAAGGAAAGCGAAGGTGCGTTTTAAATGCAATATTGTTAAAATTTTTATATTCGGGTTGCTTTAATTTTTTTTACTTTACAGCCGTGAATGACTCTTGAGAATTTCAAATCTATAAAAAACATTGTGAAAAGTTACCTCCGATTTTAAAGGCAATCTATTTTCTGACCAATGAAACCGTTCCATAGTCGTAATGGAGCGTTCTCAATGGTCAGATTTACATTAGGAGCTGTAAATGACGTCACTACGTTTTACTTCGCTTTGAAATCTTTTCACGATTTCAAAAACACTACTTAATTAAAACTTTTTATTTAAGCAAACCGCGGGTGCGTTTTAAATTTCATTATAATCCCCACCCCCATCTACCAGACAGTTTTGCTGTAGTTTTAAATGCAGATTTCTGTTGAAATTTTCTTTCTTTCTCTTTTTTTTTTTTTTTTTTGTTAGATTTTTCCCTTTTCAAGTTTAATCGCTGTATTTATCAAAATTGTTTCAGCCTAAAGTGGCTATGATTGACCACAGTTGTTGTAATTTTTTATCATCCTTTAAAAATGCAAACACGTCATTTTGACGGGCTATCTTCTAGTCAATAAAAATAACCAAAAAAAAAAAAAAAAAAAAAAAACTGAACTTTTATGCAAAGAAAGGTGGTATGGACGCTTATTTTTCTACACATTACTTCTTAACATATTTTTAAAAGTTAATGCCAACTTTTACCCATTCCTACCGTTTTAATTTCTACAAAATAATGTGTAAAGAATAAATATAAATTAATCAAGAAACGAAATAATACATAAGTATTTTTTATACATTTTTTAAATTTTCGATGCGTAAAATACACTTGCAGTTTTTTTAAACATCTCTTAAGAAAATATAAAGGAATTTAAATAAAACACATTTTAAAAGGGAATTTTATTTTTAAAAAATGCTAGCAACAGGAAACCTTCAAAAGGGCGCCAAGAAAACATACGAAGGGCGCCATGGCGCCCGCGGACGCCGCGTTGGACAGCCCTGTTGTAGACGATTCAATTGGTACCATATTTTAGTGTATTTTTCCATGCTGAATCGAATGTATTCGCTTTTGAAATGAAATAGACGCCCTCTCGCGGACAATGTCTGAAACGAAATAGGACTGATACCGTGAGCATCTTCCGCTGAAATCTGTGTTTAAAAGGCCGATAAATAAATAAACAGTTCTATAATAAATAAACAAATAAACAGTTCTATAACGCATGCAACGTTGGGTTCTTTGTATTAAAATTATCTAAAATCAAAATTTTATACACAAAGTTTAGATCTATAATATGAAAAAGTACATTTGACTTACTAATGGCAAAATAACATGACAGCAACACAATGCTTGCATGATTCGCTTGCTCCAGCTGCATGGAACAAACAGCATTACGTAAACAAACGATTATCAGGTCTATACAACGCCACCTTTCGGTCATTACAAACGCGAATAAGAGTCAAGGAGCTTTGCGGACAAACTTTACTGCCCTGAACTGACTCTGTTATGAACATGCTCGGCTGAAGACCAACTCTATTGCCAAGGACTAACCCCATGGCTTTGCGTGAACTGTCACGGACAGAATATTGTGCTAAATTCAAGTTTCTTCGGATTTCGAAAAAGGTGGCAACGGCAGAACGGATGAATGATTTTCTGGAACTTTCGAGGAGATTAAAATAAAAAACCGTAAATTGTAGTATGAGATATAGATATGTAATAGTGATTTTTTTGTTAAGAAAGTGAATATACTCGTTTTTCTTTGTGGTTTTGTGTCGCGATAAATAAAGATGGAAAATTATATTGTATTCTTCAGTTCGAGACTTTATATGTATTCATCTTCTACAGATTATTGTGTTTTTAAATGAATTAATCTACAGACCTGTGCAGCGGGAAGTTTAGTGAATGGTACCAAGCAAATTCTTTTAAATCCAGTAGTTCGTGAGATACTTCACATTTTTCTAATTTGGCGATGTCTTCGGCGCAAAAAGCTGAAATTTTCAATCTTTATATATAAAAGAAAGTCTGGGTTTTATATTAATAACCGTACAAAAAAATCTATTGAACCTACAATTTGGAAGTGAGTTCTATAATCAGGTTAACATGATTATGTAAGCTATATTTAATTATCTCAATATATATAAAACGCAAAGTGAAATTTCATTCCGGCCTCTTATAAATTAAGTTCTACTAGATAGATTTTAATAGAACTTACATTGTTAGTTGGATAATTTTTCAGAAATTTTTTAACAATTGAAATATAGTATTCTACGTTGTTTAATTGAATACTTATGGAGATATTTTAAATCAGATGAACCCAATTACAAAAGGTTGGCTTTATTTTAAAGGTTCCGCTGAATGAATTTTTATGTGATTAAAACTGAACATGTTGAGCGCTACGTCATTCGTTGGTGACTAACTTTGAACTTTCTGTTTAGATGACTGCCTTTTCACCGATGACATACAGTCTAAAATACAATATAAAACTAAAAATTACTATGATATAAAAATTTCGTTTGATTTAAAGTTTCTTAAAAAAACTAACCAGCGTAGCGGGCGAAGGTTGCTAGTATTACTATAAAACAAAGAAAGTATCTCCGTTTGTGGAAATGGGACAGCCATCCCGATTATAGAGTGGGAACGAGGAAACCCTGCAAAGAAGTTATCAGTCGAAAGCATCTGTTTCATCTACAAATTGTCCTAATATTATTAAAAAATATTTTCTGCATTTTTACATAGGAATTTGTTAGCTTAAAACAAAGGATGCATTTCTGAAGAAATGTCTGATTTGCCGGTGGAAAAGAAAAAGCCTGTCGAAATGAAGCTATGACCACTTAACGATATTAGGGATGAGGAGACCTATTTCATTCCCTTATGTTGCAGCAATTCGAGATGATTTCATTTCATGTTAATGGATGGCAATTGCAGATCACATCGTTTTCACTGGATAGATGTTTTTCTTTTCGAGAAACGAGTCATATGGATGGAATGACCCGCGTATTCTCCAGACATGAATCCTATAGAGCATGTTTGGGACATTCTAGACAAACGAGTTGCCTGGCTGTCTACTACCCCACAAACTCTCCAAAAACTGGAAAGAACTCTTGTGAAGTAGGGGGGCAGAATACTCCAACTCTTTATTAATAGACTCATTGACTCCATGCCTCAAAGATGTTAAACATTGCTGGACGTCTGTGGATATTATCCTCCTCAATTCTGATGTCTCCTGGAGGTGACACTAAAAAAAAATCTTTTAAATTAATTTAAATGCTTCTAGAATTGTTAAAATTACATCTAGGCTTTTTTAATAGATGTATGCTTGCTAGTAGCATCGATATATAGACTGATGCATCTTTGGAGGTGTTTTATAGTAATTTTAAACTGGCTTGTGTAGTGTTATGTAAAATTTGTCTCAGGACTGAGGAGGTTGCACCACCTACTAAAAACGATTTCTTTGAAGAAAAACATCTTCTTTTATTCATTTATTCTCATATGCACAGATTGTGTTTTTTCCTGTATACTCAAATACTCAAAACAATGCATTTTTTTCTGTCAAACATTTGCATTTTTTTTCTCTTATAGCCTGAAGACGTCTGTAGGTCATGTATAAATCATCTAAAGAATTCCCTAGCCTTAAGATCCATACGCAACCTCAATATCTTTTTACTGTTATAAACAGTATGATTAATACTTCCGGGAGCCAAAAAAAATCGTAACATACATTTGAATAATATGAACTTTAAAATGTTCAGGTTTACTTAAAGGCGATTAAAATAATCAACTATAGATGTTAATAGTTAATTTTATTAAAAAAAATATCTTAGTACTTTCAAACCTTTAATCAGGCTCTTTTTCACAGAATATTTTCTTTTATAAATACAAATAAATGATTCCGTTTTGAAAATGAACGAGACTCATGGCTTGAAGACTGAATTAGTAGTATTTTAGGTGAATAGTAAAAAGAAATATTTAATTGTTGTACCATGAAATTTAATACGTCATTTTCTCAAATTGTCAGGATTTTATTTTCAAGATGCTAAACCATAAACTTGGCTAAACCATAAATTTTAATCGCCTTTAAGTAAACCTGAACATTTTAAAGTTCATATTATTCATTTTATGTTAAAAGCAAGGCGAAAATTTCATTCCGTCGTACATTTTATATTTATTCACATACAATTTGTTAGAATTCCCCCCCCGCTTTGCGTGACGTTTCATGACGTCACCACAAAGCATGTCAAGGCTTTCTCCTTTATCTAAAGGGTGTTAGTCAAAGCTTTCTCCCTTATCCAGAGGGTATTATTTTTGATAGGTTCGACACTGACAATACGATAAGGGAACATCTCAGCATTTGGTAATAAAAGATGTGCTTTCCGGTGATGCAGAAATCAATTGAAAATTCTTGAGCTGTTTGCTCGTAAGAGAAGGGTCATATTTGTAAATTATTGAACCTCAGAATATTAATGAAATAAAATCTTTATTTCTGTTAAAACTATTTTCCTCTTTCTTTTTAGCTGCGAAATAGAGACATGTATTCGCCGGGTGTTGCTTGAAATGGAGAACTTCCAAACTTTTAACTCTTTGAAGGATATTGTAATGGAGTTTGAAAATGAAAGCATCTCTTTCAAGAAACATAAAAAAATGTAAGCTTTTTCTTTTTTTATCTATCTTACAAGACAAACTTTTAAGTTTTAATGTATCTGATCTACTACTCGTAAGGCATGATGACATGGGGACGTCACTGCGACGTCGTTGTGAAGTCATACTGTGACTTTGTGATCATCATTTGTCGATGTGAAGTCACATTGACTAAAATGTGAAGTCGTTATGGCCGTTTTAGAGCTCGTTTGTGACGTCATATTGTGACCACTTTGTGAAGTCACGGTGTGACAAATTTGTGAACAATGTGTCATTTGTGACTACTTTGACATTAACATCATGACGAAACTGCGACAAAAGCGACGTAAGTTTTTTTAAAGTAAATAACATTTTTCAAGAATTTTTGTAACTTTCTAAAGATTTTTAAGAAAGTCACATCTCAGTCACAATGTTACGTCACTGAGTGGTGGCATTTTGGTCACAGATGTGATGTGACCACAGTGACTCACAGTGACGTCACTGTGACCATGCATGCTATGAGGGTTAGGGGCGTAAACCATCCTTGTTGCTTAGGGGGGGGTGTAGACTCATAAATCTCCAACTCCATGAAGGAAAATTTCCGAGTAGTGTGAAAAATAAAATACCGACTATAATATGCATACATATATGTATGTATCTGTATATACATGCATATACATAAAATGTCATGCATTAATTCCAGAGAACCATGGCGGCTTATAAAAGATTGTGTTATTCTGCAGTTGACAAATGTAGTCAATTTGTGTGAAATTCTTGATAATAGCTGATATCAGAGAATTTAAATTGAGAACACAAGGTGGTTGTTTTGCAGTCATACTATTGATCTATACGGTCAGAGCGTAAGTGTAGCAAGGTAGTGGATTCCATAATCCGGTGATTTCTCCACCAGAAACGGAGCCAGTTTGTTTTCTAAGTTGTTTATTCATCAAAGATGAAAAATTAAAATGAGTCTCACATATGAAAAAATTCGTAAGAACTTCATTCTTTGCCACGAATTATTATGTCATACTATATGATTTTAAAAAGAAATTATAGAAAACTACAAGTGTCGTAGACAAGAGATAATGTATGTCGAAACACTTCAAACAAGACAGAAATCTAAGCTCCGAAATCACTGCATCGGCTTTTTGTTAGATTCGCAGAGGACGACAGATATCAACGTAGTACAGAAATGAGCCAACCAGTAAAAGGAGTACATCTAGAGATGCGCAGCTAAGCTAATAACTCGTAGAGTTTTTTTTTTAGGTAAAAAGCCTAGCATCGAAAAACCATGGGAACACAGATTACAGAAATTAAGATTGGAAAAAAAATAACAAAATGGCTGTTCAAACATTCGAAAATAGTAACTAGCTTCTCTCAGAATATTATAGACTAGTATATAACCCCTGTCAAAAATGACAGGATTTTAACTAAACATTCAATTTTCGATATAGTTCAACAAATTTAAATGGACAAAACATTAAAAAAAAAAAAAAAAAAAAAAAAAAAAAAAAAAAAAAAAAAATGTACAAAAGTTTTTGTGAAATGTGTTATCAATGAATTTCTAACACATCACATTGTTAATCATAATGTTACATAAGCAAAATCAAAATGAGTTTCACAAATAGTTTAACGATTACACTAACGATTAAAATTATGTTATTTTAAGTAATTGTTTAGGTTAATAGTACAATGGTAGGGATGAACCTGTGACCCACGATGGGTTATGTAAGTATGTGGTCTGCAAATTTCTTAAATTTATAATTTTAAAAAATTGCAGATTTTGTCATGGATGGCAGAAAAAAAAAAAAAATCATGAATTTCAACATTTTCTCTCAAGGCAAAATTGCAAGTTTTATCGAGCCAGTTAAAAATTATGAATTTTGTTATATAGGTAACCAATACCATAGCTATTTATATAGGAAATTCTTAAGTTGAGAATTTTGTCAGTCACTGTTTTAAAAATATTTTAAATATCATCGATCATGCTCATAGAGGACATGAATTTTGTCAATTGCATACAGATAAAAAATGTGAATTTTACTTATCATGCACAGAGAAAATATGAATTTCGTTGATAGAGAAGATGAAATTCGTGAGATTTGTTGACTGCCTGTAGAAAAAATCCAAATGTTGTCGACTGAGTGTCAAAAAGTCTTGAAAAACTACCCTCCTTTTGAAATCATGTTTGTTATTTGAAAAAAAAAAAAAAAAAATACAGTGAGGGCCATCATGTACATAAGTTGATGAAAAAGAGCCGCTGGATATATTAATTAATTAAAAAGGGCTGCCAAGCTTGTGGTAAGTCAACACTTACTACTATATAAGTTAGTTTTTTATGATGAAGTTTTGCAGTGATATTTATAAATTAAAGAGTTAGCCAAAAAATATGACAGCAAATTCATGCTTATGAATTGTTTATAGCTTTTCCATGAATAAATCAAAATTATTGTAAATTTGCTAATTGGCAAGCATCTATTTAATAGTTAATAGTAGAAAACAAATTTTAATGTATCTTGAGTAACAAAGCATTCCAGTAATAAAATAAAACTTTGATTAAAAAAAGGAAAAAAAAAAAAAAAAAAAAGATAACACATCAAAAATTACAGAACTTTAGGTGCAATTAAAGAACGTATTCCATTTGTAATACAATTACAACAAATATTTTCTAGAAAAGAATCTCTAGAAACATTATATTTTTTTGTAAACACACTACTATCTGATAAAGTTTACATTTAACATAATACTGGCTATGAATAAAAAATTACCCTTTAGTATAAAGTTCAGCATTAATATTAAACAAAATCAAAATATTAACACATCAAATACAACAGAAAATTGCACGCAGCTTTACCATAAATAATAACAAATATACTATAAACTTGATTAATGCAAGTATCTATTTCTCATAAAATATCTTTTCCATAAATAAAGACAAAAATATTTTTTATTTGAATATTGGCAAGTATATATTTTTAAATTAATAGAAGAATATAAATTTTAACATTTCTTGAATGGCAAAGTGTTGCAACAATTAAATAATACTATATATATATATAAATTAGAAAAAAAGAAAAAGAAGGATAGCTTATCAAAAATAACAGAAATTTAGGTGCAATTAAAACACTTATTCCATTACTAATACAATAGATGCAAAACTTTTTTAGAAAAGAATCTCTAGAAAAATGATATTTTTTTTGTAAACACTCTAGTATCAGTGTTTATATTTAACATGATATAGGTTAGGAAAAAGAAAAATTATCTTTTAGTGTAAAGTTCAGCAGAAACTTTAAACAAAATTAAAATGTTAGCACATCAAATATGACAAAAAATTGTATGTACCTTTACCTCAAATAATAACAAATATATTGTAAACTTGACTATTGCAAGTATCTGTTTCTCATACAATAGTAGAAGAGAGTTCAATTTAAATGTTTTTTGAATAGCAAAGTTTTCATAATGACGAAATATTAAACAAATAGCAAAATCTTTCAAAAGCCACAAAAATTTAGATGCAATAAAAACACTTTTTTCATTAATAATAGAATATCAGGGATCTATCCAGGGGAAAAACTGAGTCCGTTAACGGACTCTTCACAAAAATAAATTTTATGAAAACGGACTCTTCACAAAAATAAATTTTACGAAAACGGACTCTTCACAAAAATAAATTTTACGAAAACGGACTCTTCACAAAAATAAATTTTACGAAAACGGACTCTTCACAAAAATAAATTTTATAAAAACGGATTCTTCACAAAAAATGAAAACAAAAATGTGTGAATAACATGTCTGCGGTAAGTGTAAAATTCAACGAAAATCTAGCTTTTTTTTATCGATTTTATCGTCCATCTGAACGTAAACACACTTCGTTTATAGGTATCACTCTTTCTCCAACATACCTTTATTTGGAATCGGCGTTGATTGGCTAACATATGACGTCATAAAAAAGCAGGCACGTTCAGAGAGTAAGAAATAAACCTCTTTTTCTCCGTAGATCGTATTTTACGCTGGATAGGTTGTTTCTTTCGCTTGCTAGTTTGGCAACACGGGAAGAATCTGCTTTGCTTTGATTTTTGTTGCAAGCTCTCGCGATCACATGGAAGTAGCATGTTTTTTTTAATAATGCGTTCAAAGAATCATTCATTTGTTTCAAGATTTAGAAAATCTGAATGGCAACAGAGTTCGTTTGTTTATATCGTAATCTGATGTTTACAATTACTTATTTTTTATTTGGAGCCTAATACATTATAATTGGATATGATATACATGTTTTATAGAAAAATATGCTGTTTAAACGTTATTTTAAGTAAAAGAAATTATCTTTTAGCTGTCATATGTCTGCATTTGTTTTCCATTAAGCCTAACGTGGCGTATTGCTAGGGTCCATTCACAGATAGGAGTGGCGAATCCTGGAATCGTTCCACACACCGATCCAGAACGCATTTTATTATAAGTAGATTGGATAGCTGGTAAAATTTATAAAGGACTAAAAACTCTAGATTCAGATTTTGAATGAGATATTTATTAATATACGTGTAATGTATATAAATCTGGCAACAGTAAATAGTCTAACTTTTATCAATGTAAAATGGCAACAAGCCAGCCTGTATCAACCTGAGCGGCATGACGCTGCAACGCTGTTATGATGTGATGCTAAAATAATTAAATAAGTTATGATTTACTTAGTATAGTATTACTATGAAACAATTACATATTTGCATCAACTACAGATAATACAGTGGCGACGAGATAAAGAAAACAGCGATCGACATGGCCGAAATATCTGAATTAATAACCGCTTTGAATACACTCGTGGTTAGGCTTAGTTCGACACCACCGGCATCCAGTGAACAAACCAGGACTCGTGGCCTTCTCCAGAATCAAACGATTAACTTCGAGTGCTTTGATGAAAATGTGGAAACATTTGATGAATATATTCAGAGACTGGAAAATTATTATCAACTGAAAGGATTAACTGACACAACTCCGGAAACTACAGAAGCAAAAAAATTAGTCCTAATCAACTGCCTCGGAGCCAAATATTTCAGACTACTTTCAAATTTAACTGCACCTGATATACCATCTAAGAAAACGTACGATGAACTCCTACAACTTCTGAAAGATCATCTGTGTAAAAGAATTAATATTTTAACTGAACAACATAAGTTTTTGTGCAGAACTCAACACTCAGGTGAGTCAATTTCTAATTACATAACTGCCTTAAAAGAACTCATAAAAACTGCTGAATTTAAATCGACTTGCAACACTGCAGAGTGCTCTAAATCTGTTTTAAATTTATTATTACGTGCACAATTTATTCGTGGGTTATACGATGCTGAAATTCGTGAAAGAATTTTGCAACAATCGGAACTTTCTTTTGATCAAGCGTTAGAAATAGCTTTAGCTATTGAAGCATCAAAAATAGAAAACAAAGAAGTTTACAAAAACAGTGCTACAAATATATTTAAAGTTTCGACTTCACATAAAAAAAATAGTTATCGATCCAAATCAAAAAATTTCAGTTCCAGTAGAGATCGATCACGTAGCAGAAATCCTCGTTCGGTGAACTTGAAAGAATTAGGCTTAGGTGATGTTTGTTTACATTGTGGGAAAAATAACCACCCAACAGACCAATGCCGCGTCAAACATAGACTCAAATGTAATTATTGTTCCAAAAATGGACATGTTAGCAAAGTTTGCATTACAGAACTTGTAAAACAGAAAAAAAAATTTAACCATGATGATAACACTGTACGCTATGTTGAGAATGCAGAAGACAGTGATTTTCAAATTGGCCAGATTGTAGATGTATGCTTAAATTCTTTAGACAACGATGACAGAATTTTTGCAACTGTCCAGTTAAATGGGAAACCAACCCGCTTCGAATGTGATTCTGGAAGTCGTGTGAGTATCATGAATAAAGATGAATTTCAACAGCTCCACATTAACACTCCAATTTTACATACGAATGTAGTCTTTCGTAGTTACACAGGGAATATATTCAAGCCTGTTGGATATGTAAAAATTAGTGCCAGTTACAGTGGATATTCTAGTTTGGAAGATTTGTATTTGATTGACCTAAAAAAAGAAGCTATTTTAGGCAGAAACTGGATTAGGAATTTAAAAATTAATTTGCATGACACAAATATCACACCTGTTAACCAAATACCCTTGGTGAAAGTTAAAGACTCTATTGAGTCAATTTTAAAAGAATACTCTGATATATTCGAACAAAAAGTTGGCCAAGTTCCAAATTATACCTGCTCATTAAAGCTACGTGATGGAGCCAAACCTGTTTTTATGAAACCACGCCCAGTCCCATATGCTCTAAAAGAAAAAGTGGAGATAGAACTTGATAAATTAATATCTCAAAACATTTTGGAGAAAGTTGATCATTCTGAGTGGGGTACACCGTTGGTGGTTGTTCCAAAATCTGATGGTTCTGTCAGACTATGTGCTGACTACAAAGTAACTGTAAATGAACAGCTGCATGAAGCCAGGCATCCAATTCCGAAAATTGAAGAAATCTTCAATGAACTACGTGGTGGAACATATTTTTGTACCTTAGACATTCATAAGGCATACTTACACTTACCAGTTGATGAAGGAAGTGCTAAGATACAAACTATCTCTACACACAGAGGCACCTATTTGGCTAAACGCTTATTTTTCGGAGTAAAGTCAGCACCTAATGAATTCCATTCTTTCATCGATCAGTTTGTGCAAGATTTAGAAGGTACAACTGCTTACTTTGATGATTTGATCGTTCAAGGGAAGACCTTTGAAGAATGCCAACGTCGTCTAATTCAAGTGTTACAGAAACTTAGAAAGTATGACTTGCACATAAATGTCAACAAATGTAAGTTTTTCGAAAAAAAAGTAGAATACCTAGGGCATATCATCAGTGCAGAAGGACTAAGTAAATCTCCAGAAAAAATTAAAGCCATTCAAGACGCCCCTAGACCAAAGAATGTCGATGAACTGAGACAGTTCCTGGGATTAGTGATGTACTATTCTAAATTTATCAGAGATGTATCAACGTTATTATATCCACTGAATGAACTCCTGAGAAAAAAATGTTCCATATAAGTGGACAGCTGATTGTGAGGCTGCATGGATTAAAGCAAAGTCTGAAATTGCCAGCGACCAAGTTCTGATACCGTTTACACCAGAATTACCATTGACATTAGCCACAGATGCCAGCCCATTTGGATTATCAGGTATCCTTTCACATACCATGCCTGATGGAAGCGAACGACCCATAGCTTTTTCTTCAAGATCTTTAACTGCAGCAGAGAGGAACTACAGCCAGCTGGACAGAGAAGCCACAGCAGTCTTCTGGGCATGTAAGAAGTTTTATGATTACATTTATGGAAGAAAATTTACATTAATTGTAGATAATAAGCCTGTTATGTCAATACTCCATCCAGAGAAAAAACTTCCTGTTTTGGCTGCTTCAAGAATGCTTCGTTATGCACATTTTCTTTCAACTTTTGATTATAAAATTGTGTATCGCAAGTCCTCAGACCATACAAATGTTGATTACCTGTCCAGAAGCCCTCTTCCTTTAAGTGATTATGAAATAAAAATAGTTGATGATGAATATGCTTTTCAAGAATCTGTAATACATTATATATCAACAAATACCATTACAGCAACAACCATACAAGAAGAAACATCACGTGATGAAGAACTTTCGAACCTAAAACAAGATGTTCTAAGCGGAAAGGTCATGGATCCAGAAATCACCCTTCAAGAAGGCATTTTGTTAAGGGGACATCGTGTCATCATACCAAAAAGACTTCAGCCAGCTATTTTACAGGAGCTCCATTCTACTCATGTTGGTATTGTCAAGATGAAAGCCCTTGCCAGAAATTACTGTTACTGGAAAAACATAGACACAGACATTGAAGACTTGGTAAAAAGCTGCAAAGAATGTTGTGACATCAAGAAAAATCCTCAAAAAGCCCCAATACACAATTGGGACACACCAACAAGGAATTGGCAACGCGTCCACATGGACTATGCTGGACCATTCATGGGACATTTCTTCTTCCTTGCTGTTGATACTAAATCAAAGTGGCCTGAAATCTATTCCATGAAAAGAGATCCAGATTCTTATGCAACGATTGGGTTTCTAAGGAAAATATTCAGCCGTCATGGATTGCCAGACATACTTGTGAGTGACAATGCAAAAATATTCAAGTCAACTGAATTTGTAAGCTTCTGCAAACGGAATGGTATAAGGCAAAGACACAGTGCACCTGGGCACCCGGAAACGAATGGTCAAGCTGAACGATATTGCCAAATCCTGAAAACTAAACTGAAGTGCATGCGGTTTCAGCCAGGAACCCTTCAAGAAAAATTATGTGAAATACTGTTCCGTTTTCGAGCAACCCCACTTTCTGGTGGAAAGACACCTTCAGAATTGCTTTATGGAAGAAATCTCAAAACCAAACTAGACCTCTTAAAACCTGAATTGTCTGAGGCTTTGAGAAACACTGCACCTCAACCAAATTTCGACAAAACATTCAAATTAGGTGCTCGAGTGCAATCAAGAAATTACACCAACTCGATACTGTGGAAATATGGAACAGTTGTCGAACGTTTGGGACGTGTCCATTACTTGATAGAACTAGATGATGGATATATAATCAAGAGACACTTTGACCAACTCCGCCAGTGTCAAGTTGACCGACAGTTTCCTGCCATGCATGTTGCCCCACGGAGGAAGTTGTCTGTTACATTCAGTGATGATACTAAACAACAGGACACATCCAGATCAACTACCAGTGTTGGAATACAAACTGCAAATGCCCCTACAACTAGTCCTACTCTTAGTCCTAAAAGGAGTACTCCAATTGAAGGTAGAACCAGAGATGAATCATTAGACAGAAAGAATACTGATTTCCAAGGACTGAGGCGATCCACTCGAACCAGGAAACCAGTACAACGATTGGACTTATAAACTTGTGTATATTGTAAATAGGACAATTTTTAATAATAGGACATTCCTCCCCCCTTTTTAATTAATTCCAATAACAGACTGTTACTATATTACATCTTTCATTATTCCTTCCAAATATAAGGTAAGTATTATTGTAATTGCTTCCAAATTAGTGTGGGAGAATTGTAATGTATATAAATCTGGCAACAGTAAATAGTCTAACTTTTATCAATGTAAAATGGCAACAAGCCAGCCTGTATCAACCTGAGCGGCATGACGCTGCAACGCTGTTATGATGTGATGCTAAAATAATTAAATAAGTTATGATTTACTTAGTATAGTATTACTATGAAACAATTACATATTTGCATCAACTACAGATAATACAATACGCGTTTTAAAATTAAAGGGAAATTAAATAGAAACAAATAACAGGTATTATTAAAAAATTGGGAGATGAGGAATATGCCAAAAATTTAGAATAATTTAGATGAATATTGCGAAAGAAATGTTTATATAACACACACATATGCATACACATATATATACTGGCAGCCTATACGCTAGTCGATTTTCCTAAAAGATTATTGAATAAAAAAATATCACAGATAAAATTTAAATTATATTTTTATATAAAGTACTGTAATTAACAATTTTTTGGTAGGTTTGTTATACTGAATTTTACGCTCCTACCTAAAGTTTGTGTTTATATATGGTGAAACGACCTAAAACTTAGCATCATCTCATTAAACCTACCTACTTAGGAATTTCCAAAACCAATAAATATATGTTTAAATATGTTTTAATATATTGCGAAATGATCTAAGAGTTTCAATATCCTCCCTTTAATCCTCTTAAATGCGGGAAAATTTATAAAATCTCTGAAATGTATGTAAAATTACTTTTAAATTAGCTAGTTTTAAATTTTATGCCCCTACCTAAAACTGCCATCAGAATACGGCCAAATATTTTAGAATTTTTAACTCCCTTTAACTCGCTTAGAGGGCAATTTCTAAAATCCTGAATACGTGCTTAATTACATTGGCCTGCGATGAAAAAAATTTATAAAAGAACTGATAGCTGAACCTTATGTATTTTTTGGTGCTAATTTAAAGAATAATAATGAAAAAGTTTAATCATATCAAGTTTTCTTGAAAAAATTAGTTTTACTTAGACTTTTAGGAACATTCCATCAACCATATGTCCCATTTCTCATGAACTTGATGAGCTAGTACCTTCAATTGAATTGTTAGTTATCTCACCAGAGTCTTCAGACTAGGAATATCCAGAATTTAAGGATCCGATGCTGAATGTTAAGAATCTATTCTCCCCAGTCCTTCTCTCCACTTGAACTTAATGATCTAACTAGAGATCTGAGGATTTCGAAAGAGACTGTTTAAATTTAAGCTTCAAATTGAAAGAAAAAAATATTGGTCAAAGAAACCTGTTTTTATTAGTACGGAAATCGAAAAAAAAAATTAGAAAAGGATTGTGTTAAGAACTTTGAGAAAGAGGAGAAGTTGGTCTATTGTTCTGCTGTTCGGGGACTGGACAGCAATTTTAATATCACTTACGGTAAAAATGAATGGAGGCTGGTAATAGATTCATCTTAAAGTTGTCCTTTATCACGGAAGTCAGTATGTATTTGTACCATTTGGTAAATAGGTGCATTTAAAAGAACGCTAAGTAAACTTGGCTCTCGTCCTCAACAAAATAAAATATGCCGATCTCAGTTGGACTATTTGCGGTATTTTGAAAGTTATCTTGGTGAACAAGGCGAATACACAAAATAACCATGCTTCATTGGTGAGTGGGATAGTCGTGATAAGACTCAACATTAGGTCAAAAAGAAATGCGGTTTGGCAGCAGTGATTTTCATCCCTTTAAACTTATAAAAAATAATCGATTTTTGAAAAACCAATTTGCCTCATTAAGAAACGATTATTTTACATACATTTAAATGGATAAAACCACAGTTGCAGATAGTATGTGTAAAATTGTTCGAGACAATACTATTAGAGACAATACTTAAATAAGATTTCAGCCAAAATATTGATATCAATTTTATAAAAAATCTTGACACGATGGGGAAGAATGGAGGCCATTTACAAAATCAACACACCAAATGACATAAAAAACAATTGGAACTTCTTTTGTATTTTTCAAAAACTTCAATTTTGGAAGGTTGTGTTATTTTTTAGTAGTTTTATTTTCATTAATTCCACACTTCTATCTAAAACGGCTGATGAGATATACAAAATATTAAAAAAATTTCGACCTCCTTTACCGCTTTAGGGGAAATTTTCTAATACACTAAAATATGTTATTAATAATTTGTTTATCAGATATATATTTTTTAAATTTTACGTTCCTACCTAAAACGACTGCAGAAATATGACCATTTAATCTATAAAACCGAACTGCACGACTTGCATTGCATTTTTTGTTGTTTTGATTTAGGAAGTGGCATAATTTATGCTAAAAATATTGAATTATTAAATATATACAAAAATATTCTTATGAATAGCAACATATAACGATTAACGGCCTTAACGATTTCGTGTTACATGATCATGAGCTAAGAATACTAATGGTTTAAGCAGAATAGAATTAGATATTAAGAAGATTGGTTATAAGGGATTCGTAGGAATGCCCATCGTGACATTTGCAGTTTTGTTTTGTAACTGAGACATGGGAAGAGTTAAAGTTGTCTGGGTGGGCCAAAGCATTACCTGGAAGTGGAAATAATGCTTTATCTCTTTAATTTTTAGCAATCTGTTAAAATCGTTTTAGAGTTTCTTTTATGAGTAAAATTGAAATTTGAATGCTCAAATACTATTTTAAAAAACAAAAACTTGTCAAAAATACAGTTTTTTTAAATTTAAGTTTATAAATCTTTCTAATGACATATTTTAAATCTGCGTAAAAATTTGGTGTCAACTACATTTTTTCCGACTAAATAAAATGTAGTTATAATGATATGAAAAAACAATCGAATATAATTGATTAAGGAAAAAGAAAACGAACGAATTATTTCTGGTAGAAGTAAAGTCATATAGATTGTAAAATATCCAGTTTAATTCGATGTAAAAATTCAAAGTACTTGGGCGTTTTCAATTTTTATTTATCAATTTTCATTAAAATTACGTAAAGTAAACAAAATTCACATTAAAAAAGTAGTTAATAGAAAAAATAAAACCATAATTATTTTTGATTAAAAGTTAAATTCGTGTAGCTTAGAAAATATCCAGACTGATAAGGAAAAGTACTAAATATTTGCAATTCATTTTTGAATTTTTATTGGATATCACCTAAATTCAGTGATATACATTTCTAACTAAATTTAAAGTTAGAGAAAACAAAGAAGTTTCATCACTTCAATCAGCATGTCTTAAAATTTCCACACCAAAATAAAGATTTTTCGACAATACAATAGAATCTCGATAGCTCGAAGTCAAAGTGCACGAAAAAAATTCGGAATATCAAGATTTTTGATCGAAGTATCAAGCTTTCATATAAAATTAACATCGCTGGAACAAATGTATATAAGTATTTTTTCGTCATATCGAGGTTTCTGAGTTCACAATATTCGACAAATCAAAGTTCATTTGTATAGATTTCATCAAAAGTAGAAAATCTGAAATAGGGTAGATGTGCCAGTAATGGGCCACCTTGCACTTTTCAGTTTATAAAATAATAATAAATAATAGTTAAGCTTTTATTATTTTTTTCTGAACTCTACCTTGCATGCTTTATAAGCTAGATTAATTTTTTACACCTTTCGTCAAAACAATTAGGAAGCAGAAAATAAAGTTTCCCAGTTTTTCTGTTTTTCACTGAAAATCTTAATGAACATGCTAAGAGCAGACTTTACTTACTTAGTTTATATCTTTTTTATTTTTCCGTAAAAATTGAATGTTTTTGTTTGGTTAGCAATATAAAACATTGAATTTAATATATCGATGGCCATTTACAAAATTTTATTTATTTTTAATTTTTTAGGAGGGGTAGCCCATTACTGGATTGCTTATTTCGTGATTTTCCAGTAATGGACCACCCAAGTGACCAATACAAAAAGGGTTATTTCAGTAGAGATAAAATATTTTGATTTAACTGAAAAGCTAAATAATCAAATTTAATACTTAAATTTTACCTATTAGAATTTAATAAAGGCAATTTCTTTATAAATAGTTGTTTTAAAAAAGTCATCCAAAATTGGTACAAAACACAAGCAGAACATTTGACAAAATCTAGATGTGCCGTTACAAAAGAAGTTGTTTTAAGTTGGTTCAGAAATGTAAAATCATATTTGAAAGAAGATATTATTAATTTTTTCTTCCGAATTCTAAAGCATACAGAGAGAATTTTCAATAAGGTTAAAACAAGGTTTCTTTTGTGCTCTTAAAACAAGGAAAATTTTAGGACCAAAATCAGTTAAAGATGTGTATTATGTAGTACCAAATAACGAAAAAGAACAAATCACTGTTATGGGATGTTTTTCAGCAAATAATGAGATTGCTCCATTGGTGATAATATATCCACATAAGCATCTCTGAAGGGAAATTGTGGAATCAATCTGTGCCAAATTGATGGGCTATATGATTATTTGTAAATGGTTGGATAGTGCAAGAACATTTATCATTTTAAATGCATTCTAAAATTCCATATTGAATAATTTGGACTATCGGGAAGGGATGATAAAATTGAATATCTGTTATTTATATTTCGCAGTTGCACAGCACATCATTTAGATAATGATATGAATGAAGATTGGAGACTTTTTTTTTTAATGTCTTATTTTATCTAAACTTGATTTCAGTAAAACATTGTCTTTATCTTATAAATCCTTTAAATTTAAATATTTTGTTTTATATATTTACAATATAAATCCGTTAATGTTAGTTAATAATAAACAGTTAATAATATCATTAATATTTTGTTTTATATCCACATTATAAATCCTTGATTATAATAAATTCATAACTTAAATTTAAATATTTTTGTTTTATGTTTTTTCATTATAAATCTTTTAATGTAATGAATTTCTAACTTAAGTTTTAATATTTTGTTTTATTAGTATGCTTTCATTAAGTTCTAAAGCAAAATATAATTGAAACAAGTTGGAAATTGCAGGTGAAGCGTAGCAAATGAGGTGCGTTCGTACGATTACGAAGTTTTAAAAATATACAGATCTTCCTGATATAGCAGTAGACAATACTTCGGATACAGTACAGTGGTTGAACTCTTTTGTTCCTATAAACATACAGGAAGTAATTTTTATTACACCTCAGCAACGTATATCATATTCATAAAATGTGGCATGGTTTAATATAATTAAAACATGCTCCAAACAATGTTTCCCCGTATAGCATTATGTAGTGGAATACTTTTGTGTGGACCTGTGATTTAATAATAAATTTTCTTTGCATCTCAGAATGTACAGAATTTATATTTTAATATATATATACGTCCTAGGCTCATGTCAATTTTATTATGTTCGAATGAGTGTAACACCATTAAAATGCATTTGAAACTTTTTTCCCCATTGACTGTAATGTAACGGAATACTTTTGATAGTCCCTGTAATTGATCAATGCATCTGATTATCATAAGATCTGAAATGACTCGACAAAATTATGTAATAATTATATGTTTTAAATTTCAAACGATTAAAATGCCTTTTAAACTTTTTTCCCCATTGACCGTAATGTAACGAAATCCTTTTGATTTTCCCTGTAATTGATCTATGCATCCGATTTTCAGAAAATTTGAAATAACTCTACGAAATTATGTAACAATTATGTATTTTAAATTTCAAATGATTCGGTTCGATAGTTTTTGCGTTGTTATATGCGTACAGACAGGTAGAAGGACAGACAAACAGACAGACAGGTAGAAGAACAGACAAACGGACAGAAAGACGAACAGACAGACGAACAGCCGGACGGATTGAACGACAACTATAGGTGCAACGCATTTACATAATTACGAACGCACCTAAAAACAATTATCTGTTATTTTTTGTAGGGTGGCCCATTACTGGAACATAGGCGGTCCATTACTGTAACACATATGTGGTCATTACTGGGCTTTTGGGTGTTTAGACATATTTCTAGTTTTTAAAATTAAATTTTTATTTCTATTGGGAAATGTAACTGTGGGATTAGTTAAATATTGTTGACAGATTAATCTAATATGAAAAAAATTTGAATACAGTAATTATAACTATTAATAAAAAATTATTTTTTAGAGAAATTCCTTAAGGGGGTCATTACTGGCACATCTACTATTTCCGACTAAGAATAAATTTACGTAAATTTTCTTTGTTCAAAATTGTTTTCTTTTCTATTTCTTCTAATTAAAAACTGCACTAAAATAATTTTTCCAATTAACAAGTTTTTATAATTTAACTAGCGCACCCGACAGACGTTGTCCTGTCACCGATAGACCTTGTCCTTCTTGGCGCCGACTCCAGAAAATCAAATAAATGTACGTAAATATGGTAATACGCAGAATAAACACTACGCTCTTAATTTAATTTCTTATTACAATTATGTAAGGAAATTATTTTTTACTCTTCATTAGTTTTTGAAGTCGGTTCAATTTTTGATAGAAAAGTTTATTTTTCTCTTTTTAGTTAAAAGTTAACGATTGTCTGAAGTCGGTTAATCAAAATTATAATACATGAAATATTATTGTAAAGCATACACGTGTGTCAGCAGTGGGGATCGAACACGCGATCTCTTTCTTCAAGAAGCTGATCTTCACTGGTCAATCTGGAGCCTTAGACCGCTCCGACATTCCGTCCGCACTCCATTCATCGAACTTATTCAACACTTTTAATTATCGAAAAATCACTGACTATTAGTTTTTGCCTAATTACAAAAAAAGTACTGAATCAAATTCGATGAAATGTGAATCTAAACCATTCTCAAATCCACTGGAACACACACACAAAATTTCATTAAAATCGGTCCAGTCGTTTAGGAGGAGTTCAGTGACATACACACACACAGAAGATTTTTATAAACTGCTCAAAACAATTAAAAGATATTTGAAGTTTTATATAAAATAAAGATATAAACGAAATTTTTTTTGCCGAAAATAGAAGAAGAGAATCACAAATGAAAATTTTTCTGGTTTTCAAACTGTGGAGTACGCAAATTTTGAATTCGACGTCAAAAATGTCGCTTCAGCGGCAGCGAATGAAAATTGACTTTCAACTGGATAAAAGAGAATGAAGACAAGGATGATCGGCATTCAGTGATTGCTTTGTTTCGATGAGTACGATGTCTCAGCGAAGTCATTTGACAGATTCAGAAGCTTGGAGAATTGTTGGTAGGTTAGAAGGAGGCCAAACTCAAGCCGAAGTAACGCAAGCCATTGGAGAGTCACAAAGTGTCATTTCCAGGATCTGGAATCGTTTTTTGGAGAGTGGGTGTGCAGGCCAAAGACCAGGGCAAGGTCGTAAACGGACAACAACGCTCAATGAAGATCGGTATTTAGCGTTAACAGCTCGGAGACACCGAAACATGAACGCTACTCTTCTCCAACAACACCTTCGCTCGGCTACAGGCACCACGATTTCAACTCAGACTGTCCGAAACCGGCTCCATGCTGTAGGTCTGTATGCTCGCCGACCGATGGTATGTGTTAGATTAACATCAAGGCATCGTCGCGACCACAGGGAGTGGGGAACCGAGCATGTCAACTGGAGAAGAAATGAATGGAGCAATATTCTGTTTTCTGACGAGTCCCGTTTTTCTGTGCATCCGGATAATAGGCATATTTTCATCTGGGGGGACCGTGGCAGTAGAAATAATCCTGCGTTCGTGCACGAAAGTGCCAGATTTGGCGGTGGAGGAATGTTGGTGTATGGTGGCATCTCCATTGACGGGCGCACTGACCTCTACATCATTCGAGATGGAGCTCTGACTGGTCGCCGATATAGGGATGAGATCCTCAGACCTATTGTAGTCCCTTACGCTGCAGCAATAGGATATAACTTCATTTTAATGGACGATAACTGCAGGCCACATCGTGCAAACCTGGTGGAGGATTTCCTTTTCGAGGAAGGAATCGTTCGAATGGAATTGCCAGCGTGTTCTCCAGACATGAATCCAGTCGAGCACGTTTGGGACGCTCTAGGCAGACGAGTTTCTGGCCGCCAACAACCCGCACAAACTTTCCAAGAACTGAAAAGAGCTCTTCTGGAAGAGTGGGGCAGAATACCCCAACTCATCATTAATAGCCTCATTGAGTCCATGCCTCAAAGGTGTTCAACGTTGCTGGCCGCCCGTGGAAACCATACCCCCTACTGAAAATGATTTTCTTTGAAGAAAACACCTTTTCTTATTCTTTTTTTCTCATATGCACAAATTGTGTTTTTTTCCTTTTGTACACAAATGCGCAATAAAATACATTTTTTTCTGCCAAACATGTGTAATTTATTCTCATATAACCTACTATGTCTGTCGACCATGTATCAATCAGCTAAAAAGTTTCCCAGATACGAAATCTACCTAAAACTGCAATATCCTTTAATTGTTTTGAGCAGTGTATATAAAGATAAGCATTGAAAATTTGAGGTTTTTGCGCCTAAGACATCGCCAAATTAGGAAAATATGAATTATCTCAGGAACTACTGGATTTAAACAAATTTGCTTAGTACCATTCGATTCAGAATGAGTGAATGCACTAAAACATGTTATAAGTTGAAAAATAACTAAAAGCCGATTTTTAAGGAAATTTTTAAACGTTCGTTCTTTTTTCTACTCATCTTAGGGGTGGAATTTTCGAAAATCATTTCTTAGCGGCACTCGGATGTTATAAGAAGTATTTTTACCTAAATTTTCAAGATTTTTAGTTCAGTAGATTTTTTGTGCTGTGATTAATACGAAATCCTGACTTTCTTTTATATATATAGCACTTTTGATTAGCGAAAAATCACTTATTAGTTTTTCCCTAATTACTGAAAAAGTATTGAACCAATTTCGATGAAATGGGAATCTAAACCATTCTCGAATCCACTGGAACACACACACAGAATGTCATTAAAATCGGTCCAGTCGTTTAGGAGGAGTTCAGTGACATACACATACACAGAAGATTTTTATATATAAAGATAAGCATTGAAAATTTTGGTTTTTGCGCCGAAGACATCGCCAAATTAGCAAAATGTGAATTATCTCACGAACTACTGGATTTAAACGAATTTGCTTAGTACCATTCGATCAGAGTTGGGCAAAATACTTCAAAAAATCATTTTCGATACAAAATACTTTCCTATTCAAAGAAATTCAAAATACAAAATACATGTATTTTGAAAATACATTTAAAATACAAAATACATTTGAAATTTTATAAAAGTTTGTGTATCACATTGGGGGTTTTCACAGACCGTGTCCGGCACGATCAGCAGTCCGGTTTCGGACATTTTTTTATCCACAACCTCTGACCGGGCCGGCCCAGCCCAGCCCGGACTTACTCTTCCGTCGTTCCGGGCTGGTCCGGGCCAGATATCCGTTTTATATTTTCCTGAAGGATAGTCTCAAATGGACCTGTTCATTACTCTTTCGACTCAAAGACTTTACTTTTTTCTCTGCAAATTCGGGCCGGGCCTGATTTATTCTGTCCAGACCGGCCGGGAATGGACTTTATCCTTCTTAGAGGTCTGAATTAGTAAAAAATTGTAGTATTTTTCCGAATCCAGCCCGTAAGTTGGGTATCCCGTCCCGGCCTGAACTATCCAAAAATCAGTACAATCTGGTCCGACCCAACAGTTTTTTCCAAATAATGTATGTATTTTTAAATTGCTAAAATTTTACAGCTAAAAGTTTTAATTTTATCATTTTTAAAGAAAGGTAAATATATTTCTGGACAATAAAATTAAAGCACAGTAAAAGGAACTCTGAAAATGAATCTGTCTGGGAATCCTGTCTTAAGGCTGTTCTTAAATCCAAATTGTTAACTTTATGAAATAAGTTTTGATTTATTTTTTGTTCGAAATTGAAGAAAGTAGCAAGTGCTGTAATCCAAAAGTAATGGAATCGCACTCATTTTCCGTGTTTTTACAAACACAATAAGTGTTTCGAAAAATAGTGTCAAAGTGGATGTTTTGAACTGCATTTGTGCGCGTAAGAAGATTAACCACTCAAACAGAAACAAAAAACTTGTTTGTCGCATGAACAAAATCGCTTATGTATCAATATGTAATTCATTGATAAAAAAATCGAAACACAGTTCTGTTCCAAATCGCTTCCATAGTCGGGTCTTTCAATTTATATCTTTCCGTTAAAAAACGAGTTTGTAAAATGTGTCAAAATGTTTTGCGCTTGTTAAGCAGAGTAGATGAGAACAGCCTTAAATGGCAAATGTGTTAATTCATGCAAAATGGATTTAATAACAAGCAAAAATAATATAATAAATTTAGAGAAAACTGTGTATCAGCTGAAAGGAAATCTGTTAAAGGATTTTTTTCCTTTTAGATTTTTAGAGCCAAGAGCGTGCGAAAAAGACTGCGCCTGGGGCAACGTTTCAATTTGGCGCCCCCCCCCCCCCCAACTTTTTCTTGTGATAGGCTAAAAAATAACGTTGGTAGTATAAATTTGGCGCTCCTTAAATTTCCGCGCCCGGGGCGATTGCTCCCTTCGCCCCGTCCCCCCCCCCCCCTTTTTTTTTTTTTTTTTTTTTTTTTTTTTTTTTTTTTTTTTTTGCACGGCCCTGGATAGAGCACCAACAAAATTTTTTTAAACAAACTCACCAGACAAACAAACAAACTCACAAAATGGACACTTTCTAAAAACAGTCAAATGATATTCAGGAGCTTCTAAAACATATAAATCCACCAAAAACCTGTAGTAGATTTTTTCGCGAATCCAATACTTTCTTATTTTAAAGATAAAGGAAAGTAAAAAGACGAGAGATTGAAAATCAAAGTGACAGTTCAGTTAGTTATTCTTACACGCATACATAAACACACATATTATAAAATAATTGTATAATCGCTTTCGTTGGAAGTTTTTTAAAAAGTATATATAATTCGATAGAGCTTCGATCACTACAACGCAGATATAAGTATATTTGCCTTGAATAATAAATAAGATAAAATTTTATAAGAAATATTAATAAACAACATGTTAAGGGTGTATTCGAAAAAACTCTTTTCCACCTTCAACAGCTCGACATTTTCCGATACAATTTCAGACACATTTTTAAAAGTAGAAACATGAAACTTGCTGAGGTGATTTTTGAAGAGACGTGTATGGTGCCGTGTGATGTCTTTTTATGCTCAATTCATTAGAATTTGAGTTATAAACAATTACCTTCTGAATATGAATCTTTTTTTTCGTCCATAGATCTCCGGCTTCGGAAAAATCGGTTCAAATTGCCGTTTTTCATTGCTTTTTTTTTTTTTTGCAATATTTTCTGCATTTATCAAAGAATCGCCAATCACGGCACCTTGTGTACTTTCTAAATAAGACAATTTGCCAGTTTGATGCATTTGAGAGCAAAAATAAATTAAAAAATAAATCGGGAAATGAGCAGTTTTGATCGAAATACACCCTTAAACATCTTCATTTAAATCCTGGAAATATCATAACATATAACAATACGACGTTCGGAATATCATGACACCAAATATTTTTTTGTTGTTTTTTAAGTGATGGTTTTTATTGTTTAATAGATAATTAGTGCATTCTATTTGTGCATCGCTCTTCTTCATGGTTTTTGAGGGACAAGCAATTGTGCCTCTTTAAAGTTAAATTCACACCGGAATAATCGAGAAATTTTAGTTTAAAAATTAAAAAAAGCAATTTTGAAACATTTTTGAACCAAAGTTAACTATAAAACATATAGTTAAAAGTTTATAGTGCGAATCTTGATTAAAATTAAGTGGGATATAATCAATGTTGAATTCAGAAACTTTTCTCCAGGATTGAATTCAGCGGCTCCGGAGGGGGACATTAGACATTATAGAGTTCTGGGGGGGGGGGGGGGAATTGTACTTTTTGACTATTGAAAAAGCAAAATTTCAATTTTTCTGTAGGGGGACATTTTATTGCTCCTAGGGGGAATGTCCCCCTGAATTCAACACTGGATATAATATACTTCACTGCCTTTCAAGAAGTTAAAGACCCTACAATCTTGAACCGGTCATAGCATTAAAATTACTTTAAATACTCATAACATTTTTTCCATCATTCATATTCTAAAACTGCATTTAAAACTCAGGCATACTATATTTTTATAACGATTGCAAATTAAAAATTGTTATTTATTTTCTTTAAGCATGAATACACTATTATTCTCTTAAAGAATTTTTTATTGATATTTGTTTTTGATTAATTTGCAAACCAAATGTTAAACATTTTGGAACTCTGTTCAATGAACACCAATATCGCTTGATACTTAAATAATCTCAGAATACACGGGATAGATAAATAATTGCACAGTTAATAATGTATACTTTTCTATGCTTATAAATCAGTACAAAATAATGTTTAATTATTATTTTTTTAAATTTTATTCTAAAAAAATAATGGACATACCCAGAGCCCTGCGAAATGGGGAGCGAAGGGGGTAGTCGCCCTGGGCGCCGAAATTTAGGAGGTGTCAGATTTATACTACCATTGTCATTTTTAGCTTTTCACAAGAAAAAATTTGTGTTGGGTGGCGCGAAATTGAGTCTGCCCCGGGCGCGGTTTTCTCTTCACATGCCCCTACACATATCCGCACATTTAAAACCATAAATATATATCAAAATAAATATCAAAATAATAAATATATAATAAATCTGCTGTAGGGGAATAATTTTGTAATTAACTTAATATTTTTATTAATAGTACAATTTTCATCTGAGAAATTTCGTTTGAAATTTTCGTTTCGAAGTTTTATTACTTATGAATTCAAAAAGGAATAAAACTTCAGTTTCGGACAGCAACTTTCGTTTCGTTAGGATACCATTTTATATCTTCCCTAAAAAAGCACTATAAAATGAAACATAAAATGAGCAAGGGAAAAAAAAAACAAAATCACGCTATATAAACATGTATCTCCATTAACGACAGGTCTATAGCCAAAACTCCGGTATTTAATTTACTCAATCGTAAATACAATTATTAAAAATCTGATCTCTATATCAATAAATAGAACTATTTATATAATAAAATTATCTCCCAATTAAATGAATATCAGTGGTGGGTTAAAATATGCCGAACTTTGATAAAAAGGATACAAAGAAACTAGATAAAATATTGCAATCAAGGTATAACGGTATAAAACTAAAAATTTTACCTTTAAATTTGTTTTAAAAATGCGTTGTTGAGTCGAAGATTCCACTTATAACAGTAGACTTTGTTGTACACATTTGGCATGCTGCTTTAATTTTGCCGTTACTATCAACGGAAATTATTTTTAAAAATTTCCCATCTAATATAGCGCAACGTGCACTATCGCAATTCATTGATATATTGTTATCCGGTGCAGGGGCAATATCAACCATTCTTTCACGAGATTTAAACATACATTATATTTCTTTCTGCTACTACATTAGCTTTCTTCCTATGGTTCTTAAAAAGTGCTATACACAGCAAAACTCTGAATGACTCTTCCTGTTTATCACGCAATAGTTTTTGTCGTTCTCACAGCAACGTTATAATTATAAAAACTAGAACGTTAGAATTGTATGTGTACAATTCAGCAAAAATGATTAAGAAAAACAGAAACATTCATTCTAATCCTTATCATAGCAATAGGTGAAAAAGTATGTTTACATTAACTTCTAGAAACGAATCCTATCAGACAAAACAAAACAGAAAGGCACCTGTTTTGTTTTTGTGAATCTTACATCTGCGGTGGTTTAAACGAAGCAACTTGAAATTTACAGAAATGTATTTTGAAAATGAAATGTATTTTCAAAATACAAAATACTTGGGAAAAGTGTTTCAAAATACATTACTAAAATACTTTCATTTCGTCGGGATAAAATACAAAATACAAAATACAAATGTATTTTGAAAATGTATTTCAAATACATGTATTTTCGATACTGCCCATCTCTGCATTCGATTCAGAAGGAGAAAATGCATTAAAATATGTTATCAGATGAAAAATAGCTACAAAAGCCGATTTTTAAGGAATTTTTTAAAAGTTCGTTCTTTTTTCTACTCATCGTAGGGGTGGAATTTTCGAAAATCTATTTTTAGCGGCACTCGATGTTATAAGAAGTATTTTTACCCCAATTTTCAAGATTTTTGGTATGGTAGATTTTTTTGTGCTATGATTAATACGAAATCCTGACTTTCTTTTCTTTTTCTCTTTCTAATTCTTCTCTCAATTAGTGAAAAATCACTAACTATTAGTTTTTGCCTAATTACTAAAAAAGTATTGAATTAATTTCGACGAAATGTGAATCTAAACCATTCTCGAATCTACTGGAACGCACACACAAAATTTCATCAAAATCGTTCCAGTCGTTTAGGAGGAGTTCAATTACATACACACGCACAGAAGATTTTTATATATAAAGATATATGTATATATATTTTATAATTTAACGTACATTTTCCCGATCGAACGGGAATTTTTCCGACTGATTTTTTCTTTTTTCCAATTTGTAAGTCCTTTTAGGTAAATACCATTTTCCCGACTAAACGTACTTTTTCCTCGGGAATTTTTCTGATTGATTTTTTCGTTTTTTCAGTTTATAAGTTCTTATAGTAAATAACATTTTCCCAACTAAACGTACATTTTTCCGATTGATTTTGTTTCATTTTTCCAGTTTTTAAGTCCTTATAGATAAATACCATTTCCCCGACTAAACGTACATTTCCCCTATTGAATGGGAATTTTTCCGACTGATTTTTTCGTTTTTCCAATTTGTAAGCCCTTATAGTAAATCACATTTTCCCGACTGATTTTTTTCGTTTTTTCAATTTATAGGTTTTTTTTTTATAGATAAGTACAATTTTTTTCCAATTAAGTGTATGTTTTACCGATCAAACGTACTTTTTCCTCGGGAATTTTTCTATTGATTTTTTCGTTTTTTCAGTTTATAAGTTCTTATAGTAAATAACATTTTTCCGACTAAACGTACATTTTTCCGATCGATTTTGTTTCATTTTTCCAGTTTGTAAGTCCTTATAGGTAAATACCATTTCCCCGACTAAACGTACATTTCCCCTATTGAATGGGAATTTTTCCGACTGATTTTTTCATTTTTCCAATTTGTAAGTCCTTTTAGTAAATCACATTTTCCCGACTGATTTTTTTCGTTTTTCCAATTTATAGGTTTTTTTTATAGATAAGTACCATTTTTTTCCAATTATGTGTATGTTTTACAGACAAAAAGCGAAAATTTCCGACTGATTTTCTCAGGGGGGGGGGGGGGTACTGCACCCCCCATACCCCCCGGGATTTACGCCCCTGATGAGGGTAAGAGTAGAATTGTCACCTTTTGGAACAGCAGACAAAGTCCTTTATTTGGTTTATCACTCATGTAAGATTTGTTATAGGTTCTTCAGCTATCTCAAGTAGACGAGAACTTGATAAGGAACAACTCGTTTTATTGGATTTACAACTTGGTGATAAAAGATTTAGTGGATCTGGTACATTTTCTTGATGAAGCTGAAGCATCCGAGTCTATGTCCGTACTGTTGATGCTTTCATCAGTCATAATTTAAAATATCAGATTAAATAATTATAATATCAGAAGACTCAGTTAAACAAGGCAAGTGAGGAACTTATTCCTATAACGCAATAATAATAATAATAATAATAATAATAATAATAAAAGCGGTAGATTAGTTGTAGAAGATAGATATAAAAGAAAAGACAGAAGTCTGTGCTTCCGAGAAGGAAATGACTATAAGATACAACACAAAAAGAAAAAGCTTAAAATGGGGAAATAAAAAGAAAAACAATAAGATTGTAAGCTGTCAAAAAAAAAAAAAAAAAAAAAAAAAAAGTAATCAAGGGATAGCGATAAAACAAAATTGGTCCACAAAAAATGATGCATTAACAAAGCAAACAAATGTTACACAAAATTTTTAAAGATATATGACATAATACACTATATTGCCATTGATTATGGGACACTTGCGATTTTAGACATTTTACTAAATATCTAGAAAAATATATGAGGAATCATCTCAAAACTCTTAGTGTATAAATATAATAGTATACATCATACATCTCCATGAAGATTTTTTACCGAAACTCCATAGGGGACCGTCAACAAATTAAAAAAGAATGAATATCTTTTGAATAACCCTGTCAAAACTAATGTAGCAAAAGCGCTCAAACTCTAGATTGTGATTGAATGCCTTATTGTAATACACTGTGTTCATTTTTATGCAAATAGCATGCATACTCGCAGAGTAATTAAGGTTTATATAAAAATGGCCCCAAATTTTTCTAAGTTTTTCCCTTATAATTTTCAGAGTTCTTAATATAACATAATATTTTTTTCAGAAAATATGACAAACAACACTACACACAGTACCCTGTAATCAGAATTAAAAAATAATAAAAATTGTATGAAAAATGAGTAGGTTTACTAAATAATTTTTTACTGCGCATGCGTCAAAGATATCAAAATTTCATTTGCATATTATGTTAGCTAAATGTATAGAGCAACTTTTGTAAAAGTCTCAAAATTATGGCTTGAAAATTCTGAAAGTAATCGTCTATAGAAAAAGGACAAAATCCGTTGCTTCCAAAATGAAGCAAAAAAATGAGGGATTTTATCCAAAAGTAGTCGTAACATCCCGTATTGTGTATTCTATATTGACACTAATCAATGAATATATGGATACAACCCCTCTTGTTTTTGCTTCATTTTGAGAATAACGGATTTTCAACTTATTCAATTGACGATTATTTTCAGAATTTTTAAGTTATGATTTTGTAACTTTCACAAAAGTTGCTCTATACATTTAGCTAACGTAATATGCAAATGAAATTTTGATTTCGTTGACGCATGCGCAGTAAAAAATTATTTAGTAAACCAACTCATTTTGTATACAATTTTCATTATTTTTTAATTCTGATTACAGGGTACTGTGTGCAATGTTGTTTGTCATATTTTCTGAAAACAATATTATTTTATATTAAGAACTCTGAAAATTATAAGGAAAAAACTTGGAAAAATTTGGGACCATTTTTATAAAAGCCTTAATTACTCTGCGAGTATGCATGCTATTTGCATAAAAATGAACACAGTGTATTACAATAAGGCACTCAATCTTAATCTAGAGTTTGAGCGCTTTTGCTACGTTAGTTTTGACAGGGTTATTCAAAAGATATTCACTCTTTTTTAATTTGTTGACGGTCCCCTATGGAGTTTCGGTAAAAAATCTTCACGGAGATGTATGACATATGCTATTATATTTATACACTAAAAGTTTCGAGATGATTCCTCATGTATTTTTCTAGATATTTAGTAAAATGTCTAAAATCGCAAGTGTCCAATAATCAATGGCAATATAGTGTATAACAACGTTTAAATTCTATAAGCTTAAAGTTAAGGCTAAAAGTTTAAATTTTTAGATTTAGCCAAAAAAAAAAAAAAAAAAAAAACCTGTAGAA
Organism: Maratus speculifer; assembly: GCA_964019185.1. NCBI lineage: Eukaryota > Metazoa > Arthropoda > Arachnida > Araneae > Salticidae > Maratus > Maratus speculifer. The sequence goes on from OZ025290.1 coordinate 43,022,789, forward strand.
TTTGAACAATTTAGAGATTGAAAATCAATTAATAAAATTCAGAGGATATAATAAATAATATATCCGAAAAGCAATAAAATAAATTAACTTGAACATAAAACAAAAGAACATAAATTTTACTTCTAACAAAATTACTGAAAATAAGAAACATTTTAACTCATGTCAATTAACCATTACGATTCACTAACATTTAATGAGAATATCATAATTTACCCGTGTGTAATTTCCGAATATTTTCAGAGTGATTTATCATACTGCATAGTTTTTAAAATTAAGGTATAATGCAGTTAGACAGTTAAAAAAAAGTACAAATTACAATAAACAGTGAGAAGCGATTAATTGTTTAAAGTTGTCGATCCAAGTACCATTAATTAACAATGAATTTCTGATTTAAGATTCCAGAAAAATAGTACTTTTACATTAAATAATAATTTCTTAACACTTGTTGAATATTTAACATAATACAATCTTGTTTAAATTCGGGTTATTATCAGAAAAATTGTAGAATTTTAGGAACGTAAAGTCTCAAAATTAGTTGCATGCAATAAATTGCCGAGGCCAATGTAAGAAGGGGGGGGGGAATTGTACTTTGTGCTTATTTATAACTAAATAAATAAACAACGTTAAAGAGCACAAATATTATAAAATAAAAGATGTTAAAAGCATACATCTGTTTCGGGACTTCTAAAGTCCCATCATCAATGCTAAAAAAGAGTGTAAAACATAAAAGACAAGTCACAATAAAAGACAAGTCAATTAATTAAATTAAAACCGTGCACAGCGCTCGCCGCTAAGGCGAACTGATCATGAAACGTCGCAAAGCAACAGTAAAAGTAAACTGGCAAGCGCACTCAGAAGGAGATTAATCATATGTCATTTCCCACTAGAAGAGTACAAACCAAGAAGAAAAGGGGGCTCAAATATTACGGGCCTTAAATATTTGCTCCTCCGATAGTTTACTTAAAGCAGAATTAAACCATATCAAATCCATTGCCATTGATCGGGGTTTCCCGATCGAAATCGTCGATTCCATTCATAACAAATTAAGAAAACGTACTCCTTCGAACTCCAACTCAGACCGCAATGTTAATGTAATTATTCTTTCATATTTTCCAAAAATCAGTCATCAAATTTCTAAAATTTTGTCAAAATTTGACTTTAAAATAACTTTTACTCCTTTCAATAAAATACAATTCTCAAATCTCAAAGATCCAATAGATGATTTATCACATTGGGGTATTTATAAGATTTCTTGTGAATGCTATAGAATGTACATTGGTCAGACGAAGCGTGCCTTGAAAAAACGTGTGGGAGAACACAGTGCTAACGTTAAAAATTGTGAAATAAAACGTTCCGCTATCGCCAACCATCGCTGGTCCAATAGTCACAATTTTAAATTTTCCGAAGCCCCAATAATACAATATTGTTCATCTATTTTTGATTTAGACTTTCGGGAAGCTTTTCATGTATGGAAAAACTCTAGTAAATTGGTTAATGACATGTCCAGTACTCCAAGATTTTCTCATGTCTGGTTTCCATTCTTGTAATATCACTCCCCCCTCTCCTTTTCTCCTTGGTTTGGACTTTTCTAGTGGGAAGTGACATATGATTGGTCTCCTTCTGAGTGCGCGTGCCAGTTTACTTTTACTGTTGCTTTGCAACGTTTCATGGTCAGTTCGCCTTAGCGGCGAGCTCTGATGACGGTTTTATTTTAATTAACGATGTGACTTGTCTTTTACGTTTTACACTCTTTTTTAGCACTGATGATGGGACTTTAGAAGTCCCGAAACAGCTGTATGCTTTTAACATCTTTTATTTTATAATATTTGTGCTCTTTAACGTTGTTTATTTATTTAGTGAAGCCAATGTAAGTAACTACACAAACAGACACCTCTTCTTATTCACATGAACAAGAGCCGTGGAAAGCTTTACTGAAATTCAAACCAAGCTGGAAAATTTCAACACCAGAAAGAAGAATCGTGAAAGAATAACTATACAATGCTGAATATACAAACGCGAGAATTAGCTGAGAAATCTAAACAAATGACTAGGAAGGAGGTTGCATCACACAAACCAAGTAAGACAAACTCGAGAAAGAACCAAGAATAATTGCACAAATTCAAGACCAGTTAATCCGCTCGGCGTTGCTCTAACCTATGGTAATACTTTTAAATGAACCTTAAATTTCTATGATTTTATGTCTTTAAGTCCATTTTGTCTGAAATACGTATCCTCTCACTGTGTGAAAATGGGGGAGAAGCTGTTAATTGTTGAGATTTGTTATGTATTATTTTTTTCTTGATTTTCAGAAAATTGTATTTGGTATGTAATGAACAAATTAAAACTGTAAAATGCCCTCTACTAATGAAAAAATGAATGAAGAGACGAGGAGTGAGTGCTTAATAATGTACAATCCAAAAGCTGTAAAACTATATGTGACATGAACAAATTCCTTTTCACCTTCTCCCCACCTCACAAGAGGGATTGCCCCCTAATAGTCTAATAGTCTGGTGTCAAAAATTGACCTCACCAATTGAAGGCCTGTGAAGATTTTTATCTTCCTTCAAACCTTCAAATCCAAATGAGATTGATCCTGTTTCGTGGCAACCTTTTCCTTAGTACAGATTATACAAAAGATTCTATATTCTTGCATATTAAATGAGTTGAGAAGAAATTTGATTCTTTATGCTGCGTCGCGTAACTGTAAAGTTTAGGAACGGCTCTTCTAGGTCATTTTTTTTTAAACTCAAGAATTTTCAAATGTCATAACGTGAATTTGCATTGGTGTTCGTCGAAAATAGCTATTATTTTCTATTTCCAGGATTGAAGCAAAGAAGAAACAAATTGAACAATTAAGAGAAGTGCTGTCACAAGAACAATCTCGAGCAAATGTTCAATGCCTTAACACAAAAACACACGACATGAAAGAGAAATATGGAGAAAGAGTAGAATATTTCTGCGAAACGGAATTTGTTAAGAAACTCATGGATCATAAGGTGCAATCCAGAAAAAATTACTATGACTACAAGCAAACGGAATTGGAAGAAAGGATCGAGGTAAATGCACATTGATAATGTTCCATAGAATATAGAAAAATCGTGTAGTGATAGAACAAAGTGTAACGAATTGTCGAATGGTGCGAATATTTTTAAATACTCATTTGGTTGCTGGTTCAATTAGTACGACTAATATTACTTAAAAATTCTTTATATACAAAATTATTTACAGATTATATTTACATTTTAACGAAAGAATGTGGATCCAGCGAACGCACCATAGGTCCGCTATGATCGCCGATAAACAAACAACTGACGATTCTCATGTTGCCAAAACGGCAAACCTAAAGTACAGTAGAATGCGCCATGGAGGCGCGCGCGACATCCAAGGTTATGGAGAAGCCGTAACATACCAGTCCCCGTTGACATGTGCCAACATTCAATAATAGCACTAAATGTAACAATAAACAATTGCAAATAATAGGAATTACAATTCTACAAACAATAATACACTATTTTCGATAAATTATAACTATACTTCTTTCAACATTATTTATATAAGTTTACCAAAATGCGAAATAGATAAGTTATAATACAAACTATAATTACACTTGAATATTATGCAAGACAATTATCAAATTAACACTCAATAAATGTAACCATTTAATAAATTTAACAAAGTTAATAATATTTAATCAAGAATGATACAAAGACGCTTAAATTTACACTCTATATTATTAAGCTAAGAATTAAATTTTGTAAACCATAAAATAAAATTGATACACAAAATAAACAGCTCAAATACAAATATACAATAATGGTAATAACAATATAGTAATTTAAATCTTTCAAGTTAATAGATTTCAGACATTTTCTTATGGAAGGTTGCAAACTCTTGAGACACACCTAGTAACTATACCTGTTGCTGTTTTAATCTGTAAAACTCTGACTTTTTTTTATCAGAACTATGTATTACTTTATGAACACGACCTAATGCCAACTTACCAGGAGGTAAATTGTCCTCCTTTAGCATAACCATACACTCTTCCTTTAGGTTGTCCTTCTCAATATACCACCTATTTCATTGCTGTAAATTAACTAAATGTTCAGTGTTCTATTTTTTCCATAAAATTTGGGTCATTTGTGTTAATTTTTGCCAGTGGAATAATTTATTACCATTAATTTTGGTCAAACCCGGTTCAGGAATTGAAGTTATGGGTCGACCTATTAAAAAATGTGCAGGGGTCAAGACTTCAGTTTCATTTGGATCTGATGAAAAGGTACTGAGGGACGAGAATTTAGAACCCCTTCGATTTTTGTGATTAATGTCCAAAATTCTTCGAACGTGACTCGAGAATTGCCCAAGGTTCTTTTGAGATGATGTTTAAAGGATTTCACCCCAGTCTCCCATAGTCACGAAAATTAGGTGCACGGTGAGGGATGAATTTCCAATCAACAGCATCACAGACCAAAAAATTAGACAAAGCATCATCGGATTTACATACCCGGCATGTAATTTCTTCAACTCTTTATTTATACCCACAAAAGTAGTCCCATAATCGGACATTATGGCTGAGCTACCTCTTCTAGCGAAAAATCGTTTCACTGTGGCAATAAATGATTCAGATTTTAAATCTGTCATTATATATAAATGGATTGCCTTTGTGGCGAGACAAACATAAATTGCAACGTATATTTTATTATATTTCCCCTTTCTCTGATTTTTATACTTAATCATAAACGGTCCACAAAAATGAATCGAACATTTTTGAAATGGCGGACTAGGATTTACTCGTTCGGCTGGCAAATTCCCCATAATTTGATTTGTCCCTATTGGTTTGTTTCTGAAACACGTTACACATTTGTGAACTACTTTACGAGCCAAAGATCGCCCATTTATTACCCAATATTTTTACCGGACATGATGCAACAATGATTGCATAATGTGGCCTTAAATGGAAAAACTTGGAATGAAGTATTTAAAAATCATTTCACTTAATTTATGATTATGGGGTAACACTACAGAGTGTTTCCTTTCATATGTCAGACCGGAGTTGTCTAAACGATTTCCAACTCTAATCAAATTTTCCGAATCTACATAGAAAGATTAGAAATTAAAATTAGAAGGATTTAGAAATTTTAGTTTACTATTACCTGGAATGCTCCTCCGATTTCTCAAATGCTTTAGCTCTTCAGAGAAGGCTGAATGCTGTACCTGTTTAACCAGGAAAACTTCTGCAACTCTCAATTCATTAATGGATAATGCACCACATTTTTTCTTTAACCTTTTGGCAGTTACTTATAAATCTAAAAATAAAACTAGTTATTCGAATTAATTTAAAAAAATATTTTAGTTAAAGCAGATAAACAATTATAAAACAATTTTCAGTTCTTATAGAAAAATTTAGTGTTCTGTTCAGGTTTAAATTCTGATTCATAATCAGCGTTGTTTTCCAAGTTTACTGGATATCTTTCTGCATATTGAATTCCGTCCCGAAGAAAATTTGGTCCATAAAACCAAAAATTCAAAAATTGCAATTGGTCAGTTCTTTGGTACCTAGTCCTCGAGATAAGACATCAGCAGTAGTATTTTCCGAAGTTACATGTTGCCATTGATAAGAGTCCGTGAAGTCTTGAATAGCAGCCCCTCTATTGCTTATGAACGTTTTTAATAGATGGGGCGATTTTCTAATCCAACCAAGTGATATCGTGAAGTCGCTCCAGAGAAGAACATTTTCTGTTCGAATATCAAGTGACGGTATAACTTTATGTATTAACTTTGCTAAGAGGAGTCAAGAACACAGTTCAAGAGGAGGAATTGTCACTGTTTTTATGGGGGATACTCTAGACTTGCTACAGAGTAATTGCGCACCAGGAGAACCTTCAACTGGTATATATTGGATGTATATTGCGGCTCCATATGCCAACGAAGAGACATCCGCGAAGTCATGTACGACTATGCGCTCTTCACGAAAAATAAATCTCGGAACCTTTAAATTCTCTAAGTCCAAAACAGTGGAAACAAAATCATTCCATTCTCTCACTATGGAATCCGGTAATGGCTCATTCCAATCTATTTTAGCCAACTAAATCTTCTGTTTAAAGATCTTAGCCCTTGTTACTACAGGACCAATTAAACCTAACCGATCGAAGATTTTTGATATTAGAGAGAGAATGTCTCGTTTACTATAAGAGTCCTGATTGAGAGTTTTCGTGTTATACAAAAAACAGTCACTTAGAAGTTCCCATAGAACACCCAATGTTTTTACTGAACTACAATCTATCTGATCATTGAAATTATATTCGGTGGCAGCCATAGTATTAGATTCAAGTAGTTCTCGGTGGTTTGCATACCATTTGTGCAATTTCATATTTCCCCGCTTCAAAAGCTTTATTAATAGGGATTTAAGAATTTTTGCCTTTTCGAGAGTCGATTTCCCGTAAAGTAGGTCGTCTACATAAAAATCCTTTAAAACAACTGACGATACTTGAGTTAAGTTTTGTTGCTCATAAAGAGCTAATTATTTAAGAGCATGAGTTGCTAAATAAGGAGCATTAGATGTCCCATAAGTTACTGTATTAAGTTTATAAGTTTGTACTGGCGCATCAATACTGTCCTTCCACAAGATTCTAAGAAAGTCTCTTTGCGATAGATCAATTAATACATTTACACATTTTAACATCAATTTATACATTTTTTCTACATCCCCTGTGAATGCATATCGATGTTTTCAGAAACTTATCATTAAGAATAATTTCTGTTGAGGAATTTTGCCTTTTAAAAGAATGTCATTCAATGACTAACCAGACGTCGTTGATGTTGACGCGTTAAAAACAACACGCAAGCGTGTAGTACTTTTTTCTGGTCTGTAGACCCTATGATGTGATATATAATAATAGTCTTTTACGGGCTCTGATACTTCTACTAGTTTCATATGATTTAAATTTTTATATTTGTCCATAAATGCCGAATAGAGAGGTTGCAAGTTTGAATATCTATCTAATTGGTGCCAAACGTGATTGAGCCATTTTTCGACTAGTTTTTTAAATTCTCCTAAGAGGATAGCATCCTCCATAGGCATGCTAACAACATACTGTCCACTAGAAATTCGATACTGAGTTATTTCAAAATGATTTTCGTAAAATTTCTCTTCATTATTAAGTAGAGAATTAGAATCATTAATATTTTCGATTTCCCAAAAATTTCGTAAGGATTCGTCTATTTTTTCATTGGTTAATAAACCACAATATTGGGAATCATCTGAGGAATTATTCACGACACCGCTAGCAACATATTCGAATACGGTTTCTTGAAATAACAAGTTTTGAGATGAGCAGCGAATTTTACTTGATTTCAATAAATCAAAGAAACATTCTGCGCCTATCAACAGGTCCATACTACCAGGGATATGAAATTTAGCATCTGCTAACGAGATATCTGTAAGTACATCCGCAATTTCTACATGAATAGGTGTAAGTGGGCTTATTTCTGTAATTTTTGGCACTACGAGAAACTCCAGTTCCCTTGTGAAATCTCTATTCTTATTTGAAATCACAATCTTAACTGTATAATTCAATGTCGTGGTTGCATTATTGAGGCCGGATATTGGAGCAAAAACCCATGTTTTCTTTAAGCACAATCTCTTTACAAAATCAAACGACACATAATTCATTTGACTACAAGAATCTAAGAGAGTATTTTTGTTTATGGCATCTAATAATCGCCTTAATTCTTTAGATGATTCATGTGTAGTTCTTTCGAAATCTAATACAGCCTTTAAATGTACATGAACATTTATTCGTTTATTCTCAAATCTATTTTCTAACGCTTTAAACAACAAATCAAATGTATCATTTGGAGTTTCTAATAATTTAGCCTCTTTTATTACAAAGAGAGGGTCCGAGGCTTGTGTCACCGAATTGGATGAACGTTTGTGTATCGATATACTACAGTTAGTATATAAATATATAGCAGCCATAAAGCACAATACCCAGGGGGGTCTTGAGAAAATTACCCTTAAAGTTCATGCTATAGTTTATAAGCAGATAAATTTCCGTCATTCGCAGGCACCTCCGTGGCTTGGTTGGTAGAACGCTGGATTAGAGTTTTTAACATCTGGAATCTAACCCCGCTCGGACGTTTTTTTCGGAACGAAAATTTTTATTGATTATTTTTGAACCGCAATTGAAAAAATATGCATGACAATTGAAATTTGCGAAAAATATAAATTGAAATTTACTTTTGTAAGATACTAGGGGGGCTACGCTCGCCAACCGCCCACGTAATCGTTTCGCGATTCCAAGTTGTAGGCTACCCCTGCTTGCTGCGCTCGCCAATACCCCATGAAATCGCTTCTCGATTCCGTTCGGTATTGCTTTGGTATTGCTTCGGTATTGCTTAGGTGGTGGAAAATCAAGAGTAATAGCTATAACATTTTCCAGCTTGTTAGAATCCCTATTGGCACTCAAAATTTCCTGGTTAGAACCGACCGATTGTAAAACGCCATGGCTAGTGGATTGGTCGCCCTCGAGACATGATGTTTTACAATTAATCGGTTCGACATTAAATTGCTTCCTTTTTCGTGATCCCCTTTCAACACGTTATTGGTTTTCAGCGGTTTGATAATCTTTTGATTTTCTCGTTTTCTGCACCAAGACGTTTTTGCGCCAAACCAAATACAGTACTACTTAGTTATCCCATCGACCAATTTCGCTAAGTTATACGAATCGCCAAACACTCTAAAAAAAAATTGTGTAAATTTACACACAAAAATGTGTAAATCGATGATACAAAAACGACATGTCTATACGTGTAAATTTGTGTGTAAATTGCGCCAAACGTGTAAATTTCAGAATACACATTTTAATGGGTAATTTGATGATAAGTCCAAATGTGTAAAAGTTATCTGATAACTCTTGAAATACACACTTTAATGTGTGAATTGCACTGAAATACACATATTTCTGAGCACTATTTTTACACATACATATGTGTAATACTCTTTTTTTTACATATATTTTTGTGCAATAGGAAAATACCTACAATGTTGTGTAATATGCAAAATACACATGTTTTTGTGTTATGTACAGAATGCACAGATTTTTGTGTAATATTCTGTTTTTACACATATGTCTACGTAAAATGGAAAATACATATTTTTGTGTAATATTTAAAATATATAGGTTTTTGTGTACACAGATATTTACCTTATTCTTTGATGTGTAAACTGCGAAAAAAGGTTTTCAAAATCGCAAAATAAAATTACATGAAAAACAAATTCGTATTTGCTTCACGTGTTTCTAAGTACGCGTTCGTAATTATGTACATTGGTAGCACCTATAGTTGCTATTCAATCCGTCCGTCTGTCTACCTGTCCGTTCAGATATAAGAACGCAAAAACTACACAACCGAATCGTTTGAAATTTAAAATACATAACCGTTGCATAATTTTATCATCATTAGTCATAGAGTCATTTAAATTTTTATGAAAATGAGATGCATAATTCAATTATAGAGACAGTCAAAAGTGTTCCCTTGCATTATGACCAATGGGAAAAAATAGTTTCAAGTGCATCTTAATAATGTTACACACTTTTGAACATAATAAAATTGATATGCGTCTAGGAAGTACATACTACAATATAAATTCTGTATAATCTGTAGTGCAAAGAATAGTTTTTATTAATTTACAAGGCTATACTAAAAAATCCCATTACATTATAATAAAGAAGGAAATATTGTTTGGGACGCGTTTTAATTATATTAAAATATTTCACATTTTATGAAACTGATGCTTATGTTGCTGAGATTCGTTAAAGATTACTTATTTTATAATAGAAAGCAGATATATAGTGTTTACAAAGAGAAAGAAAAAATTTCGGATACTTAAACAGTATCCGAAGTACTGTCTACTATTACACCAAGATCTGAATTTTTTTAACTTCTTTATAGTACAAAATGCACCTGATTTGCCTTGTTTAACGCGCATTTTCCAACTTGTTTCTTTCTAACAGATTTGTAATCTTAAAACAAGAATTATTTACGCTTAATCAAGAAACAGGGTCGTCTCAATTTGTAATCTATTATCTTTCTGTTATTAACCATTTGAAAAATGGTTGTTGTTTTCGGGAGAATGGACCCGATGATGTTACCACTTTTGAATGATGTTACCACTTTTGAATGATGTGGTCACTTTTGAATTTAAATTAATTTCTTTACTTTTAGAAGAGTTTTTATTTGAATTTAAATTAAATTCTTTACTTTTAGAAGAATTTTTATTTGAATAGTAAATTAAAATGGTTAAAATCATTGTAATAAAGGAGAAAACTAACAAATTTAAAAATGGGTAGACGGAAATTAACAGATACGGAAAAAGCCGAAGCCAAAGAAATGAATGAACGTGAATATCGCATTCAATGATATTAAACACAGTCAACATGTATAAGTTGCTTATTAGTTTGGCGATTCGTATCATTTGGCGAAATTGGTCGACGGGATAACTGAGTAATACTGTATTTGGTTTGGCGCAAAAACGTCTTTCAATGCAGAAAATGATAAAATCAAAAGATTATTGAGCCGCTGAAAACCAATTACGTGTTGAAAGGCGATCACGAAAAAGGAAGCAATTTAATGCCGAACCGATTAATTGTAAAACATCATGTCGCCAGGGCGACCAATCCACTAGCCATGGCGTTTTACTATCGGTCGGTTCTAACCAGGAAAATTTGAGTGCCAATAGTGATTCTAACAAGCCGGAAAATGTTATAGCTATTACTCTTGATTTTCCACCACCTAAAAAGAAAACTAAAAAGCAATCGGCTTGGGAAAAACTGGGAAAAAACTTTTTTGATTCGATGTCTGATGGACCCATTCACAGATGCATGTGCTGCGATCGATTTTGGTTTAAAACCTCCATCACCAAAATTCTGCTCTGTAAAATCAAACAATATATGTCAAAGTCTTACAAGTATAACAGTATATGCCAAAGCTGTATTTTAATAATGATTACTTTTGCACCAACAATGTTAAATAGTTTGAAATGTTTCTTTCGTCGCCAACTTTTATGCTTGGCGACAATAGAGTGATATAACTTAAACGAACCGTACCTTCAAATTGCAGCATGTATAAAGTCATTTATAGCAGTGGCACGGATAATACACAATAAAACAACTGGTATTTAGCTTAAAATGATAGATGAATGTATCGAGTGAAACATTTTTCAAATGGTTGGGGTAATTTCTTAAATTACAATTTTTTTTTTTTATAATCTATTTTCTTTATTTTTTAACCATTTGAAAAATGGTTGTTGTTTTCGGGAGAATGGACCCGATGATGTTACCACTTTTGAATGATGTTACCACTTTTGAATGATGTTACCACTTTTGAATTTAAATTAAATTCTTTATTTTTAGAAGAATTTTTATTTGAATTTAAATTAAATTCTTTACTTTTAGAAGAATTTTTATTTGAATAGTAAATTAAAATGGTTAAAATCATTGTAATAAAGGAGAAAACTAACAAATTTAAAAATGGGTAGACGGAAATTAACAGATACGGAAAAAGCCGAAGCCAAAGAAATGAATGAACGTGAATATCGCATTCAATGATATTAAACACAGTCAACATGTATAAGTTGCTTATTAGTTTGGCGATTCGTATCATTTGGCGAAATTGGTCGACGGGATAACTGAGTAATACTGTATTTGGTTTGGCGCAAAAACGTCTTTCAATGCAGAAAATGATAAAATCAAAAGATTATTGAGCCGCTGAAAACCAATTACGTGTTGAAAGGCGATCACGAAAAAGGAAGCAATTTAATGCCGAACCGATTAATTGTAAAACATCATGTCGCCAGGGCGACCAATCCACTAGCCATGGCGTTTTACTATCGGTCGGTTCTAACCAGGAAAATTTGAGTGCCAATAGTGATTCTAACAAGCCGGAAAATGTTATAGCTATTACTCTTGATTTTCCACCACCTAAAAAGAAAACTAAAAAGCAATCGGCTTGGGAAAAACTGGGAAAAAACTTTTTTGATTCGATGTCTGATGGACCCATTCACAGATGCATGTGCTGCGATCGATTTTGGTTTAAAACCTCCATCACCAAAATTCTGCTCTGTAAAATCAAACAATATATGCCAAAGTCTTACAAGTATAACAGTATATGCCAAAGCTGTATTTTAATAATGATTACTTTTGCACCAACAATGTTAAATAGTTTGAAATGTTTCTTTCGTCGCCAACTTTTATGCTTGGCGACAATAGAGTGATATAACTTAAACGAACCGTACCTTCAAATTGCAGCATGTATAAAGTCATTTATAGCAGTGGCACGGATAATACACAATAAAACAACTGGTATTTAGCTTAAAATGATAGATGAATGTATCGAGTGAAACATTTTTCAAATGGTTGGGGTAATTTCTTAAATTACAATTTTTTTTTTTTATTAATCTGTTTTCTTTCTGAAATTATAATATATTATCTCCTTCTGTTTACATATACAACGTGATGACAGAAAGGATTAATTCATTTTACATAAGGGTTTGCAAGCAGTAAAAGAAAACTTAAAAACAATTTTTTGATTATTAAAAAAATAACTTTAATAATAGAATGTAGATATTACATTCTTATTTATGAAATTATACATTTAAATCAATAATAACTCTTGATACATGATTTTTAAAAACGGTCATTAATTGTTTATATCTTACAGCAACTGAATGCTGTACTCTATTTTGCCTATAATGTGAAATTTTTATGTTCGTTTTTTTTTTTCTTCAAAAATGTAATTTCTGGCTGGATTCTGTTGCCAAAGCCACTATAACACTGATACTATCATAAATAATACAAGGGATTAGAATTATTACTATGCAATTTTTAGAATAAAATGGGGTGAAAAAATTATTTTTATCAGTGTATTAAAAATACAGGTTATTTTTTATAAGACACAATAAAAAAAGAATAAGGAATGTGAATCCAGTAATGGAACCTCACAAAAGTAATAGATTTCATAACAATAATTAGAGCCAGAATTTAATGAAGGCATGCTAATAAAACAAAATATTTGCTTCAAATAAATTTAACAAATTAGCATAGCAATAATTAATGAAATATTTTGAGAATTGTTCACTGTTTAAATAATTCATTGTAACTATCACAATATCAAAATTTTAATTCTTTTAGATACATTGTTTAAAATTCTAAATGTCAGGGAATTACAGTTATCAAACTATTTATACATTGGGAGGTTTAGATGGATAAAAGAAAATATGAAAAAAAAGTTATTTTACCACAAATTTGTTTACTTCCCTCAATTTTTAACAATTAACAAGTTGAGCGCCACTCAGTCTCCGGCGACAGATGTGGCACAATAGATGCAGTTAATTTTTCAGTTAATTTTAATTGTTTTTATTTAAATGGGAATTATTAGATTTAATTGAGCGCCCCCCGCCCGCAGAAACAGTAACACACGCTTCTTAAATTCTTAAAAATAAATGAAATTTTGCAAATAGTCATAAGTACATAAAATTCAAAATTTTCTTTCTAATGAAACATAAACACATGCAAATTTTGCAAGGAAAGAAAAATGACAGTATTAGTTTTTTAAATGAAAACAACTCTTAGCAAATTCATTCAAATTTTCCTGAAAATCGATGGAACTTTAAAATATTATTTTCTGTGTCTTGATTAGGAGCATAAAAAATAATTTAGACTTTAAATCATGTAGAGAGGAGTTAATGAAATATATATACATAAATTAAATTGTTAATTATTTTTTATTAACAAAAATATTGAAGCTTGTCCATTACCTTCCCATCTAGCCTATATATACCTCATATGCATGTTATACATATCATATATTTCATATTCATACATTTTATAATGCGATTATGATTCATATATGAGTTAAATCTGTTTAAAATAGGAACTATTGGGATGTGATAATACATGTATAGTAATTATGTTAACTATTGGTTAAATTACTTTTAAAACCCAAAACTTTTAAAATTTAAAGAAACGTAATTTTAACCGCATAGTTTTAAAAAGGAAAAAAAAAATCTGATTAAAATACCATTTAAATGAATAAATCATTGGCATGCGGCCTTTTATTTCAACAAAATAAAAATTAAATTTAGTAAAGTTTATTGAATTGATAAAAGTTAAATGAATGTTAGTCATTGCTTTTATAAAATGTTTATGTGAAATCAACTAAAACTAAAACTATTAACTAAAAGAGAAAGCTGAGAAAATACTTTTTCCTTACCTATTTCTTATGACCTTCCTCTGTGTTAATTGGGATAATCCAAATAGAAATACGTAGATTTTTTCGTAGATTTATGTCCGAATACAGTACAATGACATTAATGAGCTCTTTTTTAACTACATTACTGACACTGTACCTTTTTCGGACTGACGTGTAAAATATCCTTTGGCCGCATTCTTGCAACATTTTCTTAAAAGTTTTAAAATTCATGCGAACTATATACGTTTATGAAAGAACAATATATATGAGCAAACAACGTTCTTTATTCCAAAGACCAACTGTTTTTATCGTCTGCAAGTGAATTTATTGCCGCGCAACGCAGATGTAAAACGCAGATGTTTTCCGTTTTTCATTGTACAATGCTAGAGTTGGAAGTTAAACACACGTTATTTTCCTAAAAGTGGCTCTAATTAAAATTTTCGGTTTAAAAATTTTTTTTATGCATTTCACTTTTGTTTTTATTCAATTTCAAAAAGTTTTCTGTTAAAATGAATTGTAGAGTTTCTTTTTTATAAATTATTATATTGTATTAGTCATAATTTGGGTTATGAATTAAAATATTGCCTTAATACATGTATCAATTACAGAGCAATCCAACTATTAACGCAAGTTAGAATACGGACAAACAAACCGTATTCTTAAGCATTTTCAACAATGTTGTAAAGTATTAAAACGACTAATAGGTTGAAATTTGACTTTTAGAATTTTATACCCAAAAGACGATAGCAAATTTTAATTCTTTTGTACAGCCCTGTATTTTGTCTACTATTTTTGCATAAGGTTATGCCACTATTTAGCTATGATTTAATTAAAACAAAAACACGTTTAAATCTAGTGAACTTACATTTCCAGAGGTTATCTTACATAGGCAGCCATGTATCAAATTCTTTCGGTGGTCCTGTATATCATTTTTCTCCATATATATTTTAGCTTATTAAATGCAATTCTGTGTAAAAATGTAGAATTTATTTTAAAACCACCTTTAAGCTACTTCCGCTCATGTACTGTAATCTGTGCACTTTCTGCTGTGTTACCCTGTACATGATTTACAGCATTTGTACACAGAACGCAATATGCAAAAATCAATTTAAAAACTCATATCTCAATTAACAAGAAAGAAAAATTATGCGTTAAGGATAGATTACGAAACACTTTCCAACACTTCCTGAAATCTTTAACAAAACTTCATTATTTAGGAAAATAACGTGTTAATGTCCATAGCCAAATATGTATTTCAATACTTTTGAACAGCCCTGTATTTAATCTGTCTGTTGATATATATACTATATAATAAGAAAATTTAGTTAAGCAAGAAAACGCTAAACTTTCGTTAAATTTATTTATTAGTAATTCATACTAATGGATAAAAACGTACTTGAATACTTTTGATCAGCTCTGTAGTTTACCTAGTACCTGTATTACAGTCCAATATTTACCTAAAATCTATTTTAAACTAAAACACTCTTAAAACTTCTTAAATAACATTTCCAGAAGTTATCATCGAATTGTGACCACGTATCCAGTACTTTACATGATCCTGTATATCATTTTATCTATATTCTACAAACATTTCTGAGTAAGCGGTTCAACATAAAAATGTATAACTTATTTAAAAACCACCTTTTAATAAATTACGCTCGTATTCAGTAACCTTTACGAGTTCTTTTGTGTAACCTTGTATATAAACTATAGAATTTATACACACTATGTTATATGCATATATTTAGTGAAACTTAAAAACGCATATCATAATTAAAAATGCATTTCATCCATCCATCAACCATCATCGATAATACACAGTACTTCAAATAGAATATACTATTTGAAATCTTTTGTATCTCCCTGTAAATGCTATGCACTTCATATTATGACTCAGCGTATCAGCATATCAATTTTATTGTACACGAAGTCGTTTAACATTATTAAAATATCTCGCAAATAATCCCCCGCGCTTTTGTTCTTGCATAATGGAATTCTTTCGTGTGGCCCTGTAAATGAATAATAACTATCATTTATACTGCATTTTTTAAATACATATTTTAACGTACTTTGCAAATGCATATAAATTTAAATATGTTTGGCAGGGTGTTACACCTTTAAAACTCATTCGAAACTATTTTTTCCCATAGGCCGTAATGTAACGGAAAATTTTGACTATCCCTGTAAATAAATTAATCATGATAGAAACTTCATTTTCAGTAGGGTTTGTGCTAACGTGAACATCAATAACATCTAAAATTTTCATGGAAATTTGAGTATATTTAGGAGAGTTAGAGCGCGGACAGATGGACAGACAAAACGAATGCATAAACACTTTTCAATTTTGTCGGAAAGTCTTCTAATACATTTAGAAACTGTCTTTTAAAATTTACATATTTATAATTATGTAAAACACTCCAATTCGCGTAAATACACGTAATCTTTAACATTTACACACTTCTGTGTGTCTATTAACTGATAAAAACTTACGTACTCATTCTAATAAACAAAATACACATAAAAACAGGCAATTTTTTGTACGAAATGTGTAAATTTTAAAACAAGTGGGTGATTTCAGAAATTTACACACTTCTCTGAGTAAACATTACTATGCTTAAATTAGAATAACACTCCAATTCGTGTAAATTCAGGCATTTTTCGAAATTTACACACTTGTCTGAGTTTATCAAGTGATAACAAATTACACACTTACTTTCAGACGCTAAATACACACAAAAACAGGTAAATTTCCGAAAAAAATGTGTAATTTTTATTACAGGTGTGTAATTTTACAAAATTACACATATATGTGTGTAAAATTAGCCAATTTACACATTTATTTTTTACAGTGAACTAATAAGCAACTTATACATGTTGACTAAATTTTTATTTTAAATAACAAAAGAACGAATAAATTAGTAAAACATTAATAAAAAGTCGAAATAAAAATCACTTTATGATTGTTTAAGTACGCGTATTGTGTTTAATGTCATTGAATGCGACATTCACGGTCATTCATTTCTTTGGCTTCGGTTTTTTCCGTATCTGTTAATTTCCGTCTACCCATTTTTTAATTTAGTTATAGTGTTTGTTAGTTTAGTGTTTGTTAGTTTTCTCCTTTATTACAATGATTTTAAACATTTTAGTTTCCTATTCAAATAAAAATTCTTCTAAAAGTAAAGAATTTAATTTAAATTCAAAAGTGACCACGTGATTTTGTTAATCCTCCACCGAAAACAACAACCATTTTTCAATGGTTAAAAAAATGTTACATAAATAAAAAGTACTTTTTTATTTTAACTGGGACACATGATGTAGGGGGAACTGGGGTACATTGATACATGGGGCACATTGATACACCCCCTCTACCGCTCACAGGGTCATTACAGGAAGTTTCACAACAGCTCCAAAAGGTGATGCTAGTGTATTCAACTACATACAGAAAATCTTGGAATGATTCAGCAGTTTGATGAAATGGGACGGGTGATTTATTGTTTTTGTTGTTCAAAAGTAAATATGAGTTGTACAATTGAAATGCTATTATACAACTGTTCCAGTATTTTCAACCAAAATGAATACTCTCCCTGGTAAGTACTGCTACTCTTTATCAGTTCCTCATTATTTATTGTTAGATATATTGTGAAGTGTTGGATTTGAGACTCATTTTATTCAAAATCGCTGTATGGGGCACATTGATACAGTTTATGACGGGGCACATTGATACAGCCTAAATCCTTTAATAGTTCATATTTTCATTATCTTTTATTATTTTTTTTACCATACACTCCTTAATCCAACCTTTTTTTCACGAAAAATTTCTAATATTAGTTTTTATTGAAGTGAAATAGCTCTAATTTCTTTATATTAGAGCATTTTATAGTATTTTTGAAAACAGAAGACGTAGGAACTTACCCAGCATCTAGTGCTAATAGAACTAATAAAAGAAAAGGACAGCATTCTGGCAAATCTCGAATTTATATCGATTCTCCAGAGAAAAAAGTATTTTCGACATGAGAAATGTTAAGTAAGAGAAACAAACTACAGAACAGAAAATGATACTTATATTATAAACAGAATTTTTAATATAATTATCCTTTATTTTCTGTTTATGAACCTATTTATAAACAGAAAAACTGGTAATTTTTTCATCTTTCATAAGAAAGAAGATAATGCTGGGGTTGAAGTGCTAGATATGACAAAGTTACCACAGCCAACAATCAGACAAGAAACAGACAGAACATCAAGTCATAATATATTTAATTTTGATTGCTTTAATATTGCTTAAAAATAAATTGTGGGTGATTTGAATTTTTATAAATAAATATAAAATGGTTTTCTAACTCATTTTTTATGAAAAATATGCATTGGTATTATTTTGTCGTCATTTTGCTTAAACGTATCAATCTGCCCCGGGGATGGGGCACATTGATACAAATGACTTTTTTTGATTTTTTTAAAATTACATGCAAAAATACTACATAAAACAATGATTGTACATTTTTATAACATACTACACAAGTTTTGCTGTCACCTCATGGAAAAAAAACTTGAATTTTCTACTTTCTTGACACCAAAAAAAATCTTAGAAAAAAACTGTATCAATGTACCCCAGTTCCCCCTACGTTTACCTATAGCTTAATCATGAAAAATAATTCGATTCCCATTCGTTTTTTTTTCTCGTGAAGTCTACAGAAGAATATTATGATTTAGTTGTTAACTTTCATATTTTCTTATTATTGTTATAAAGATTTAAAAGTTTTCCGCAGTATACTCTGTTTTTTAATTTAATTTATTTTAATTTATTTATATATATATATATATATATATATTTATTTTTTAACAGTGGTTCCGAAGAGAAGCTAGAATACAAGTTCACGCTAATGCTCAAATAATATCCTTCTGGCTGCTACAATTTGACGTAAGTAGTGGAACATCTTTCATTGTTAATTTCGTTCTCAAAACAAGGAAGAAAAATCAAGCGTCAAACACAGGTTGTAAAACACTTCCCAACCCTTCCAGATTACTGTATAAGGAACAGCAGCTTACGTCACTGCGGTCGAATTACTGTGGATCGGCGAGTAAAACCTGTCCGTTCTTTATGACTCCTACTTTACAGATGAGCTCCGGGAATTTGATTGGTCTAAGTTTACCCGACCTATGATATGATTGGTGTACGTCGCCAAGAGGATTCCTACAATGATCGCTATGATAAAAAATGTAGCGGTAGATTAATTGACAGAAGTTTTTGTTTGTAAACATGCCCTTTCCTTATAGAAACCTCACCGTTTAACAAAGTGAAAGAAGATAGCTAAGTAACCAAATCAATTACCCTTTCACCAATTGCCATTTATTATTTGAAAGATACTCTCAATCTACTGTGTATCCCTGTATCTTATCTATAGATCTATATATATATTCAACACATGCTAAAATTTAATTTGGCAAGAAAACGCATAACACAATAAAAAAGTCAACTTCAGCGAATGGACGGAAATATACCCGAATTATTTTGTCTACCTTGTATATTCTGAGCTCATTTTTATACGCGTCACATATTAAGCTAAAATTTAAATGAGTCAAATCATATGCTATAACAGGCATCTTATAGTGAATTTGAATAATGCATATAAATTTTATTACGTTTGTAATAATGTGGTATCATTAAAATGCTCTAAATCAGTTTTTCTGTGTTGACCATTATGCAGACGATTCCTTTCGTTTGATCCCGTAAATCTTATCTTATATCTTATATCTTATATACAGAATGATTCAAAAAAGATGGGAAAAATTTTAAGAGGTGATAGTACACACCCAAACAAACATTTTGTATCAAAGAATGCATGGTCGAAAACTAAACGTAAAAAAGTTAGAGGGCGCCAGAAGTTAGGTTCTTATATGAGGCAAAAACACACAATGAACGATTAAGTTAAGTTACGAAAACAAATTTAATGGTATTTGATTATAATAAGTGTTTAAAACATAGACCGGCAGCTGTTATGCACGCAGTACAATGGCGAAGAACAGATTGGCGAATTTTCTGAAACACACCAGGCATATCGCGAACTTCCCCTACAGCAGCCGAAAGCTTGGGGACAAGTTCTTCTGCGGATTCAGTGGGAGTCTCATACACAAGATCCTTTCAGCTGTCCCCACAAAAAAAATCGAGACATGAAAGATCTGGCGAGGCTGTGGCCAAGCTACAGAACCACCTCGCCCAATCCATTTGTTTGAAAGGTTACGTCCAGATATTTTCGCACTGCTCGTGCGTTATGAGCTGGTGCTCCATCTTGTTGAAACCACATTACCTGCCGGATGGGTGGACGAACTTCGTTCAACATGTCTGGTAGCACCTGTTGCAGAAACACGAGGTACACATTTCCATCAACGTGTTTTGGCAGAAGATAATGGCCGAGTAAGTGATCGCCGATTATTCCTGTCCAAACATTGATAGAAAAATGTTGCTGATGCGAATGTGGATAAATGACATGCGGATTTACTTCTGCCCATACATGCTGATTGTGGGTGTTAAATGCACCATCACGCGTGAAGGTACATTCATCGTTGAAAAGAACAGTTGAAATAAAATTTGGATTTACAGCATTCTGTTGCAGAAACCAGTAGGCAAACTCCACACGACGAGGATAATCGCTTTGCCTCAGTGCCTGGACTCGTTGAACATAAGGGTGCAAACGTTCATCATGGAGTACTCGCCATTTTCTGGATTGCGATATCTGTAAGCCTCTACTCACTGCTTGTGTACTTGTACTTGGCTCATCAGTCACCATATGCAAAATGGCTTCTTCCACCATAACATCCCTCTTTGGACGATCTGCATCCAACCGGGATGCAAGAAAGGAACCCGTCTCGCACAACTATCGATGCAAGCGTTCAAATGTTTTCGGATTTGGGCAACCGCCTGTTGGGAAATCGCTCTCCGTACAACCGTTGAGCTTCTACGCTACTTCCATTTGCAGCTCCGTAAACAAAATGCATATCGGCCTTTTCCTTATTAGAGAAGGGCAACATCTTCATATGCGTTACTATAGAGATTGATAATTGCACTCTCGTATCAAGGGCTTTTATCTATGAAATGTAACTAAAATTTGAATACCAGCTCTTCTTCCCATAACATGCAATTATTACTCGCAGCGCGGTAACTCGCAACAGGAATGCAGCTTTCTGTTTTGAGCACTTATTGTAATCAAATGCCATTAAATTTGTTTTCATAACTTAACTTAATCGTTCATTCTGTGTTTTTGCCTCGTATACGAACATAACTTTTCGCGCTCTCTAATTTTTTTACGTTTAGTTTTCGATCATGCATTTTTTGATACAAAATGTTTGTTTGGGTGTGTACTATCACCTCTTAAAATTTTTCCCATCTTTTTTTAATCACCCTGTATATTATAAATGTGAAAGTGTGTCCGAAAATTGGAATGAAATTGGCTTCAAAACGGATGAATTAATGTATTTGTATTTTTGCATATAGATAGATTAGAGGCCTGAAATGAACATAGGCTAATTTTTATTTATTTTATTCAAATATTTTTCTTATTAATCCAAAATTTCATTATTTTTCATACAGAATCAAAGGAATAATAATTTCTCTTCAGCAATTTATTTTCAATTGTAAGATTTTACGTGATAAAAAAGTGAAATAAATTAATTAATAAAAAAAGTGTATCATTGTGACGTCATATTGAAAACAAAATATAAATTATCAAGTATTCATTTCTAATAACTCAGGAAGCATAAATTTTGAGTAAGGGCTGCTAAAAGGAACGAAATATGACATCATGTATGAAAAATAAAATGGAATTAGTGTTTGAACTTTGACGATGAAATAAAATGAGATTTAATTATGATATCAAATGTTATTATTTAAAGAAAATTATGTTTATCGTCTGCGCGCGGTTAATATAAATATTTAAATTTTGAATTCCAAATGAAATAAGATTAAAAAGAAAGGTTCAAAAGAAAATGAGTAGAAAATGTCAATAATTTATTCCGCAAATTTATCAACTATATAAATGACGTAATATTTAATGAAAAATAGTTTTTATCATTCTTAAAAAGGAAAAAATTGCTTAACTAATCGGAAAAAAGAGATATTTAACAAGTATTAATTCTTAAAGCTGTGCAGTTCAGAAAATATTAATAAAAAATTACCTTAAAAAATGCACTTTCGGGCTTAAGGCCCCTGTCCTCGCTTGAGGAAACGCTCGCGAGCTAATGCTATTCCTATGGGGAAGCATTTTTCTAATATCTCTTTCGTATTTTGACATTTTTGAATAATTTTTTTTTGCATTGGATAGCTGAGGTGCATGCCGGCAGTGCTCCTTTTTTACTTTTTCGATTTTGGTTGCAGATATATTTTTTAAAAAGCACTTTCAGTTTCGAAACCAGTTTTGAAAGTGAAACAAACTTTTTAAAAATTATCTTCCACCAAAATCGAAAAAGTAAAAACGGAGCGCTGTCGGCATGCACCTCAGCTATCCAATGCAAAAAAAATTATTCAAAAATGTCAAAATGCGAAAGAGTTATTAGAAAAATGCTTTCCCATAGGAATAGCATTAGCTCGCGAGCGTTTCCTCAAGCGAGGACAGGGGCCTTAAGACCTAAAGATTTAATATGATTGCGTGAAAACAGTGGCGTAGCTAGCGGGGGGCGGAGGGGGCGGTCCGCCCCGGGTGTCACCCTCTGAGGGGTGACACCCAATCTTTATTTGCAACTAAAAAATGTTATCTTATTAGATTTTGGAAAGGAATTCTGAAATAAAATGAAATTTTAGCACACGACGCAATGGCGGATCTAAGTGGGGGGGGGGGGGGGGCGATCGCCCCATCACCCCCCCCCCCTTGGGCCCATAAAGGTTTTCAAACCAACATGAGAGATCTTCAAGAAATAGGACTTGGGTTGAAGCTCAATGTCGCGCGGCGCGGCCCCAGTCGGGCCGCGCCAATTCATGACTCAGGCATTGGCGGATCTAAGATGGGGGGAAAGATGGCGAAGGGGCGATCGCACACCCTAGGGTCGGGCTGGGTTACGTCTTCTGACTTTTAGAAGAGCCGGGCCGTGTCCTGATCTTTATTTTTCTGACGATTTGGGTCGGGCCAGACTTGTTTTTCTTCCATGTCGAGTCCTACCTGGAGTCAGTCTTCCTAAATGTCTGTATTAGAGATGAGACAGTGCTCGGACCTGATTCATTTTTTCTGAAACCTATAAATTTTATTTATCAATGAATAGAAAATATTAAAAGAACTCCCCCCCCCCCCCCTTAAACATTATTTATTCCTTTTCAAATCACTTTATTGACATTTTGATTAGAATGAAGGGGAAGCAGAAATTGTGTTTTTTTTCTGTTTTAGCATTAGAATGCTATTTTAAAAGTAAATTATTAGTCACTTCTACAAACCTATTTTAGCCATTTCCGACGATGTTCTGGCGCCAACAAAAAAGCGGGAATAATGAATTTGTCTGTAGTTTGGTTTTTATCTGTAGCAGAGGTTATTTTGCAATAGGGTTGTTTATTATCATTATTATTTAGACATTTAATGGGAAGAGGATATTTTCTTCCACTTTTGGCGCACAACTTAGATGACTATTGTACACAGCGTACACAGGTCGTAATTGCTTTTCATATAGAAATAATTTTAGTGATTGTTGCTTTTTTGTGAATTCGGACGATGCTGAAGTTGTTACTCTGCAATTTACGAAGTCACTTTTGGTCGTAAGTAAATTTAATTTCCATATTATTCAGAAAGAAAGCAATTGAGCAGTGTTTCCTTTATTTCTATAAAAGCATCGGAATTTAAAAGTTTTAATTTAATGTTATTGTCTGGGTCATGCCTATCCCAAAAGATTGTTATGAGGAATGAAATGGTTATAGTTAAAAATGTGCCCTTTTTTATAGAAAATTGATATATGTTGTTCAATTCGACAAATAATCGACAATAATTTCTACATGTTTTATGCATTTATTCATGAAACACACTTCATTAACATGTACATAATATTTTCTTATTAAAGGAGACAAAATACGAGAATTTTTTTTATGTATAAAGTACATTTTTATTTTATACCAAACTTTTCGTTTGATAATATTAAATTTAAATTTTCGTTTAAGAGTAACATTTCAATGTAAAATGTAGTTTAAAAATTATAATTTTTTTTGGAACATTAAAAAAAATTATTATGCATTTTTTTTTTCTACTGTATGCTTTCGTTATCGGGTTTGGGCTGTGATGAAGCAAAATGTTTCGGGTTTGGGCGGGCTCAGATTTAAAATCGCCGAGCTCGGTTTGGACCTAATTCTGATAAAAGTCTGAAAATTCTGAAAAAGATCCATTCGAACTCATGTCTTGTCTGTACTGATCAAAATTTCCAGGTCGAGGCTCGGCCCTGAGTAAAAGCTAAACGTTTGTTCCGTATCCGACCCAGCCTGTATGATAAGCATTATTGGTCCGACCGCGATTCGTGCAATTCTTCACTCCGAGCCCAATTTGGACTGGCATCTTATTTGTTATTCGTAAAAAATATATTTATGTTGTACATTTGTTTAGCGAAATCTTAAGAAATACATTTTTAAACATTTACTTTTGTTCTTATTGTAGAGCTTTACTATTATGATTTATATTATAAGTAGAAGTTAACCCGACCCGCAGCAAAAAAGAAGTCAACCGGACCCAAACACAACCCACAGAAAAAAAAACAGAAGTCAACACGACCAGTAGCAAAATATAGTCAACCGGTCTCAAACCCAACAAGTAGCAAAAGAGAAGATAATCTTACCCGCTGCAAAAAGTAGAAGTCAAACGGACCCAAATGCGAACTACAGAAAAAGTATTAGTTACATCACGGTGTGAAAGGGTGTGTGTGTGTGGGGGGGGGGGGGGGGCGAAGGGGGCGGTCGCCTCGGGTCCGGAAATTTAAAAGACGTCAAATTTATACTACCAAGTCATTTTTGGCCTGTCACAAGAAAAGTCGTTTGAGGTAGGTGGTGGGGGGCAAACTGATGAAAATTTGCCCAGGCACAGTTTTCTCTTCGCACACCCCTGATTAGTTAACACGACCAGCAGCAAAAAAAGAAATCAACTGGACCCAAACCCGACCCGCTTGAAAAATAGAAGTCGACCGGACCCAAACCCGACTCGCTTGAAAAATAGAAGTCGACCGGCCCCAAACTCGTCCCGCAGAAAATATAGAAGATAACCGGACCCAAACCCGACCCGCTGTGAAAATATTAACCCCGACCTACGCATGAGATTCGAGTCTCCCAATTTTTAAAATCGCCCCACCCCCCCTTGAGGACTCTCCAGATCCGCCCTTGACACGACGCAATTTAGTTCATTTTCTTTTCTTTGAGAATGTGAAATTTTATTCAGAGTGGTGTATCTAAATAAGACAAGCACCTGGAATCCAACGAGAGCGTAGCAAAAGGAAATTTTTAAAGAAAGAGTTTTCTTCTACATATAGACACCACATTGACTGATTCGGACTGTGGGTTGAGTAATGAGTCGCTCCTCTTTTTTTTATTTATTTTTATATACAGGAGGACAAAAGTTAAATAATGGTATGGTCATTTTTTAATAACATAGAAGTGTGATAGAAAAAATATGACGGATCGGAAGGGAGGGGGGGGGGTGACACCATTTATATCCGCCCCGGGTGTCACCCATCCTAGCTACGCCACTGCGTGAAAATATCATTTCGTTCTGTCAATATCACAACTAAGCATTCGGAGCTCGAAGTTCGCTATAGCTGTAAACAAGTTTCTAAATGGCGAATCTGGAACCGAATTTTAATTCCACATTTCTTTTCGTTTTCAAAGAGTAAAAATACTTTGTCACATAAAATATAATAATAGATTTCTATAGATTTTTATAGTATGCAAAGCAGACCCATACAAATTTTGCAAAAATACCGCCAAAAACACAGTTTTGCGGTAGAATTTTCCTTACATTGTTTTTTCGTTTTATGAAGATAAATTCGTCGATTTTCATGATTTTACTAGACCCTCGTTTTTGACACTTTCTAACATGATTAAGAAGTGTTTAAGACTGCGCCTTGTCTGTAGCCGGATACCGCAGTGCCTGTGATCTACCGTCTGTTTGTCATTACTTTAACTCGAGTAAATATAGTCGGATTCCCACGAAATTTATAGATGTTTTTGAGATTTGTCGTAGCATGTTCGGCATTGAAAATGAAGCATGTAACAACCACAACTTAATCATGGAAGCATTCAAGAGGAGACTTTACATTAATGTCTGAGAGAGAGAAAAAAACTTTCGGTGTATTATAATAGTGTTGCATAATTTTAAATGTAGTGAAATTTATATACATTGTTGAGGTGCACAAGAACATAGTTACTGTCCAATATGTTAAGTGTAATACTTATAGTATGCGTACAGGGAACTGAAAAATATTTAAGTATATTATGGTCTATAAAGAAAAATTATTTGTGGCGTATTTTAATGATGATAATCTGTTACAAAAATAATGAAATGGATATCCATTTCTGAAATGCATGAAACGGAGTTTTTGTAGAAAATGGGGTGCAAAGCATTTAACATTCATTTACAGGGGCACAGAAAAGAGATCAATAATATAACAGTCTACAGGGAAAAAACATTCCAAGTGTATTTTAATTGTGTTGCACTATTTCAAACATAATAAAATTGATATACACTACTAAAATGTACTACAATATGCTTGCAGTTGCATTTGATTTGCATCACATTTATTCATCTTTTACAGGGATACATAAAAGATTTCGGATACAATACTGTATCCGAAGTATGATTTATTAAAATTAATTGCTGAAGAGCGTTTTAAATTATGGTATGCATTTTAAGGTTAACTAATATTTTTGCATAATATGCCTATGCTTACATTATATCGACCAAATACGAGGCTACAAACAATAACTCTTAAGCAATACTGAGAATGAGCGTGAATTGATGAAGGTGTTTTAAATTCGATTTGTGCATTTCCAAATTCAGTTACATTTATTATAATAAGAGATGGTTGTAGAAATTGAATAAAATTATATACCGTTCTACAAAAAACTTTATACATGGTCATCTGTACAGTAATAATTCTTGAAAATGTGAATTTATAATTTTAATCGGGCGTTTGCTTGAATAATTTAAGGTAAATATGCGGCACGTATAAAAATCTGCACGTAATATATAGGGCTGTATGGAAGAATTCAAGCATGTTTATGTGTGTTATTAGAAATTGCTAAAGGTGAAATTTAATCCCCATTGTTACATATGTCCCCGAAGTTGCATATTTTGGAAGGGTTAAATATTTTTTTATTATCCAGGTTTAACGCAAGATTTTTATTTTCTTGATACGAAATTCTAAAATGCAGTACAACATGATTTCTGTAGAGCATGGGGTACGTTACAGTGGTAGTCCAATATGAGTGCTTACAGCTTCATTTTCGCGATTATTCATATTATCAAACATCATTTCTCTTTTATTTGTCTGAGTTTTGTGAAATCCCCTTTAAAAAAGAAGTTCTATATTGCGTCCTATAAAATGTGATAAAATGTGTGTTAATTTCATATTTTTTAAATTATCGTTAACCACTTGGGGACGAGCGCGCATATACGTTCCTCAAAAAAGCTTAAGAATCCTTAATTATCCCCACTAGTAAAATTATACTTCAAAATTTTGGTTATTTAATCAGAGCATTTTCTCGATTTAATAAGGCACAAACTTCTGTTTTTGAAAACCGGTGTCAAAACATTAAAAATTTCGTAAAAGCCTCCCGTCGCGAAAAGGTTAATGAAACGTTTTGCTTAGTCAATGCAGTTATCTTTTTTTAATGCTGCGTGAACGACTCACGGGTAACAGCTAGTAAATGATAAATCATGCTTTCTTTAGGAGATTGAGTGTACTCCATCTCCCAAAGAAGGCATGATTTAATAAATCTCAGTAAAGCATGTAAATTTCATTATGTTTGATGAAACATCAAAATTTATCGCGAACGTTTTTTTCCTCACAGACTATAATGTTGCAGAGTTCTTTTAAATGTTCCTGTGAATGTTTGAGTCGAAGATGGCTGCATGCAACCTGAGGTCGAGGGTAAAATTCGGCTGCTGGGGTATGTATTAGTGGTGTTTAGCATAGCAGTCTATGGAGTGTGAGTTATTAATGCTTGTTTGTTAAAAATACCGGAAAAGAATTCTTTGTTGTAGCAGTATATACTTAATATATTGTAATATAAATTCAAAACTGTTATTCTACTTGCGAGAAAACTCTCTAAATTTGTAAATTTTCTGTGAAAATGTATTCATTCAACACGGGTCAAGGCTGAACTGCGAGTGATCTTTGCGTCTGCGCAAACTAGCATTCTGGCGGTGCAGTGGCTAGAATAACAGATTACACGTCTGGCGTCTGACATCACGTTTATAAATTCCATTATATGCCTTAGGCTATAATGGAATTTAGAGAATTTTATTAGATATAGGCCTTAGGGGGAGTGCTCTCCTTGAGGATCTTTCTAAGGGAACCCAATACCCGAATATTTGCGCAAGGAAATCCAGGGTTCGAAGAAAACCAGGGAATACTTCAAGCAATTAAGTCGAAGAGCGCGATTGGGTTCGAACCCAGCACTTCCCGTCTACCAGTTACGAGGGCACAGTCTCTCGGCCACTGGTGCGGCGTTCCTGTTGTAAGAATTGTTATGTCAATTACTTTTATTTTAAAATTAAAACATTTCCAAATTAAAATTCCCCCCATTTTCTATAATTAAAGCACATGCTCCCGTATTTTTTCTTTATTTTTTTTATTTTTCTGCCCTTTTCTTTCCCACTCTCTTGTGTGTGAGAAAACATTCCCTTAAAACTTCCATACTTAAGCATAAAAGAATACCACCCGTGTTCCATTAAATAAATAAATAAAGATAAAAAAGTAAAAACCTTTTTGTTATAAAGATGTTTCACACGAAAGCAATATAATTGTAGTGAAAAGCGACGGGTTCCCACTTAAACTAGACCACACACAGACTCTTTGTAAAAAGAGGTTGTTAAAAATATAAGAAGATAGTTTTTATAACCCGCGTGAAGTATTGAAAATGTCATTTTCAAGAATGATAACAACAGGTTTTAAAATGCTCCCTCATCCGTAATCACCCAGGAAAGAACGCCTTGAAGTATGCAGTACTGTGTAAAATTTTATGACGGTCATTAAAACGGGATACTAAACAACAATAGATGTTTTTGCGTAGAAAATCACGGATGCATGTTTGCACCTGCTCTTGAAGAAGGCTGTGTATACATCACGTGATTTTTGTTGTTCCATTACCTTATTTGGATGTAAATGCTTGCGAGGGTGTTATAATTCAATCAGAGTCCACCCTCTGGCCCCAGTGGGGAAAAAAGAACCCTGGACTCACTCAGAAGACCCCATAGAAAGGAATGATCGTAGGCGCTGGGATATAAGTTTTTTAGTTTAGAAATTTTTGTTTTGCCACGAGGATATAAAAAAAGTGGTTGTTGAATTTTGTTTCCCCCCGTGGGAAGAGGGGGGGAAGTATTAGAAATGTTGACAGTTTTTTGGGCATTCAAGATTCTGGCCCTACAGAAGGAGGTTCTCACACCGAACTGTTTTGCGGCAAGTTGCTGTCGATTCGGGCCTCTCAAGCTGAAATGCTTCCTTGTAATTGCTAGTTGAAGGAATTCAATTGAAATTTGGAGTACATCCTTTAATGTGGGATGACATTTGTGCGCTGTTTCTGTTGGTATAGGATGGCATCTGTGCGCCTTTATCCTTCATTACGCTGAAACTTCCGAATGACTTTGGGAAAGCGCAGTTTTTCTTCCAAGATTTTGTACGTCTCGACTCTTTTTATCTGGGAGTTTGATTAACGAATGGCTTTTGAGAATGGACTGCGCATGTTTCGTATGAGACAAGGTATACGCATTGATCGAGTTTCTGGTCGCTGATGGGTTCTAAGAAGATAGATGAATTCGAGGGTTCCTGTGCAAGTGTGTAATTAGGATAGAAGCTCAGAAGATCCGATTGTTGTCCTGATGCCCGGTGTTTCCTATTAGTGTTCCGAAGGATTCTTTGGATAGGAGTGTAGGAACATGGAAATTTTCCGATGGCGATGTCCAAGAAAGTGATATTACGAATGAACTGGTACTGATCCAATCTACCGAGCTGGACAATAATGCGACACGAGTAATTAGTGCTCTACCTTAAATCATTCGAGCCAAATCCGCAAGATAAAATTGAGTGTATATAATCTCCTCGCAACAGCGAGTAATATCTAAGCTTTATATCATGTCAAATTCATCGAAGGTAAGCATACTTTAATATTTTGATTTGTAAAATAATTATTTGGTACCACTCAAATTTATGTTCAGATTAAACAGGGTTCGATTTAAGCGGTATCGCATCGCAATCTGCGATTCAAATTTAACTAAAATGCTATCCAAAAAATGCATTAAATCGCAATCATTGCGATGCATATTTCTCACACCCTTTGTTATATCATGTACACTTAAAGTTAAAACTTAAAGATGCTTTTACACGACATACATTGTGTTTTCACTCTCCCCAAGTGTTTATTTACAATGGAAGTACAGCGAGACGCCATTGCTCGGCGCAGTTTTCCCAGTAAACACATGATTTGTTCCCGCCCTGACGCTGTGATTGATTACTGAATCACTGTTATTCGCTAATCACGGCGTTTACTCATAGAAGTTCAGTCTGCTTCTTCAAAAACATAAAGTAATTACCACCTCTATTTCAGATGAATGGGCAGAGTTAAAATCTCTTTGGTTGCTGAATTGGACACATTTGTCAAGAGATGAAGTGTGGACTGTTGTGACAAAATCGAAGAAGGATCTTTTTCCAAACCTGTCACATGTATTTGAGATTCTTCTTATTTTGCCTGCATCAAATGCCTTATAGTTGAAAGGTGTTTTTCGTATATGTGTCGCATAAAAATTGACTTTTGCAGTCGAATGAATAAGGATAGGATGTGCTAGATAATCTTATACGTATTTGTGTGGAAGGACCAGAAATAGAAAATTTTTCATTTAATCGAGCTGTGAAAATTTTTTTCTTTAAACCTCGTCGACCAAATATACAGAAATATGGAAAAAAGAGAGCAAAATTTTAATGAGGATGAGTAACTAAAACAATGAAGTTTCAGAAATTTTGTAAATAGCCTGTAAATAATATGAACAAGAGGTACTTTTTGTGTAATAATACTTATGTACTTAACTAAAATGAAGATTTCATTTTCTTTTTCTTTTCTGCTTTATGTTTTATTTAAAATTACAAAAATTGTATTTCTGAGTTTATGGCTTATTAAAAAATATTGACCCTCACAACAAATATACTTTTTAAGAATTGGTTCTGTGGTAAGTTGATACATATATTTAATTGACCTGTGGCGAAGGTAAATTGACCTGTAAGTCATTCAAGAGCCAGCTTATGATTTCCTAAGTAATTTATATGGGGTAGGTGTGTTATCATTTATTTTTTATTCTTTGTATAATTTTATTTACTTTCATTTATGCTTTAAAAAAAATGTAAATTTTCAAGTTTAAAAGTTATGTTAGCTATTTTTTATTTGCCATACAAAAATGTCTAACTGCTATTCAAAACTGACTTTGTATAGCAGTTATTGCTATGCAACTTTCTTTTTCTAAATCGACCCCTGAGATTAAATATTGTTGGTTATATAAATTCATTGAGTAAGAGTGGATTACAATTTTCTTTTTGTTTAGTTGGGTAAGAATAACTATAAATATTACTCTAGTATAGAGATATGAAATGCCAGTAACCCTATGCATATATGATGTGAGTAAGTAAACTGGAGTTTTTTGTTAAAATATTTGTGTGTTCCTCGTTTTTTTATTCTCTCCTTTTTATCTATATAATAAAGGCCAAACGTATCTCTGCGTAACGCATACGTCATGTTTTGAATAGCAACACTTTTTGATGAAATTTCGGTTTTGCAATTTTCGCTATTGTAAATTTTTAAACTTCTAGACATTGAACGTTTTCAATCTTTATACCATCGTTTAGAGAAAAAAATGCACTTTTAAATGCCGTTTGTTAGAAAACTGTATCTCAATTTGTTTTTGAGATATTAATTTTTTTGTAATTTTTGGTTCAATTTCTCTAATGGTGGCAACTTGAGTATCGCATCTATGTGGGAAAGAGAGAAAAAATAACCATAGAGTAAAAAAGAAAAAAAAAATAGAGATGCAGTTTAGTGGCTGAAGATGACGCCAAAAATGTAATCCTAAAATTCGCTGCATTGCATCAAACACAACGGCGTGCGAAAAAGAAAAACTTTTACCGATGCAATTTTAATTCATAATACAATGAAATGCTATTTTATAATGCTAAAATATATTCAGATCTTTTTCATTAAGAGAAAAAATTATGTTAAAAAATTCGGTATCTGTTCCATGTGATTGTTTTGTTTGGGTCGAATGAGAGACTTAAATTAGAAGTAATAACGCCCATCAAACCGTTTTAATCGCATACTGCACCTCCATCTATCTCTTTTCTCCATGGAAAATAACAGATCACTGTATATTTTAGTTGTCATATTTTCATAGCAACTGAAAAAAATAGTAATTAAAAACCTGGTATGTCAATATATTGTCGGCTATAAAACCTGGTGAATGTTGTTGGTCTTATTTCGTTTTTATCTATGAATTTTGTGACTTTTAGTTCGTTGTAAACTTACTTTACAAAAGATACATCAATTAATCTTTACAAAAATGTATTTTAAAGAATATCTGGTTGTCATATTTTCTTAGTTGTGTTTCAAAACTGAGAATGCAATTTTATTCTTTGGCGAAATCTTTGGCTAATAACTGCTATCTTGCGTCTAATTCGCAGGACCGTAGTAAACAATAGGGAGGGCTCAAGAGAATATAGGGGGGCTCATAGTTTTTTTTTCTCTCTCTCTCTTACGCAGAAAGATAAATAAGTGCATATTCACATTGTAGGTACTCTGTTTCTTATTAAACTGTTAAAATAACTTCATTTTATGCTTAGAAAAGTATATGATGATGAAAGTTTTGAGTGTATAACTGGTGCAAAATAGCCCATCATGTTAGCTTCACATGTACAAATAAGATGAGGGAGTGTTGAAACACTTATTTTAGTTACAATTTAGTAACTCTGCAAAAGTGGGATAAGGTTTCAAAACTAAATTAGATTTTTAAACAATATTTCATTTGAATTTTCAGAATAGAAATTCATTGAGTGACCTTGGAATCTTTTCCAGGGGGGAGGCTCAAAATATTTTAGGGGGGTTGAACCGCCCATAGCGCCTTAGCTACGGCCCTGCTAATACGGAAGTACCGATAATTTTTAAAGCTGTATATGCTTACATAAATAATATGTTTCATATAAAATTGCTATTTGGAATTAGTTGGCAGTTAAAAAATCCTATTACGCAGAAAAAAATTATTAGACTTTCTAATTTTAAATTTTAAAAAAGTTTTTCACCTTTACTTTGTGACCCGGGAACCCCGGGTTCGGTGTACTAGTTTATATAATGATAAAGTTTAAGTAATTTTATCCAAGTCTACATTTATCAAATAATTAAAATTTACCTGGGTATAGTTTTACCTTATCTTTAAATTAAAGCGGATTGTTTTTCATTTTTACAATTATCTGAGATTGAAAACTTAAATGGAATATTTATTCAAATACTTATGCCTTCTTAGAAATTTTAAATAGACTTAAATGAGTTAATTTTATGCATATTCTGTAAAATTCTTTTCATAATTTTAATTTAAAATGGAAATATTTAATTAATCTTTTTTTCAAAGAAAAAGAAGAAAATAGCAAAGAGGGATATACCCAGGAATTCTCTAATTAATTTTCATATCAAGACGTTCTAATAAATTTACATGAAAAAAAAATGAATTAATAAACTACAATGCAATTAGAAAGATAAAGGAGATATTACCAATGTTACCACTATATTGTCTAGAGCCAATACCATTGCTTGATTTGTAGGGTGTTTCTTTTTTAAGTGTTGTTGATATCTTAGTTTATTTTGGAAATTTGTCTTTCTTGGCTCTCTGAATATCTGAGAGATTTCAGGTTTCCCCTTCTCTTCATTAAACTTAATTAATAGATACTTATTACTCTCTCTTAACTACTAAAATGCATATAACACCCTATAAAATAGCATTGGTAAAGTTGGGACCACTGCTACAGATTTACAGGTAGATTGAGATTTGAACCGGTTGAGAATCTTGTTTTCTTTCTATAAGTTGTCTCTAATATTTTATTATTATGAAAAGTAAGAGTATTATAATTAATTTTTAAATTACCTTTTATTATTTACATTACTGTGATTTCAGACTATTTCTTTATTTTCTTAATTTATTTTAATTATTATTATGAAGTTTACTTTAAATTTATCTTATAACAACAAGATTCATGAAAATGGAAACCTAGTTCAGGTCTCAATTAATTTTAATAACTAGGACTTCCCTCAGAGGGATTAGTCTGAGCGATATTGCTGAGACCATAGATTTAATAATAACTTGCAAAAAGTAAAAGAAAAAAAATACGATGCTATCTTTAATTGACTATATATTTCAACAAGTTCAAATGACGAAAATGACCACATTGAACTATACAATTACAAAATATTCGATATAAATTCGTATACACGGTTAAAAAAGAGGGAAGCAAACTATGCAAAACAGCCATGCATGATTATAAAATTGAACGTACGCAATATTTTAAGAGCAATGCACATAATAAAACACTAAAGTATCTTGTATCGGAATTCAAATTCTTTGATATTACGCCAAGAAGATAAATAGACACTCTACATCAATTTTAATACGTAAAAATGGCACAAATCATGATGGCTGAAAAGAAAGAGAGGATTTTTTTATGGTGTGTGAACCCCTTAAATAGTTAATACAGAATAGTTAATATATATAACAGTATAACTGATTTCTATTGATGCGATGAGGTTCTTGATAAGAATTTAGGCTTTCTTTAAAAGTGGTACATATAAAACCGTATACATAAAACCGCGAAAATGCCAACAAGGGAATGCGATGCGTCGTTTGAATGTGTTCCAGATATGATCAATTGGATTTAAATAGGTAATGCATGCTGGCCACTACATACGCTGTTTTGTTTTCTTTTCAAACCCATTCTCAAGGAGTTTAGTTATATTTCGCTTTAGCAAGCGTTAAATAAAAGGAATTGGCAATATTTGTAGTATAAGGTACGGCATGAGATTTGAATATCTCATCTGCATAATCTTTAAGCTATCAAAATATCATCACAAGTGATTTAGAAATTTGAACACATTTTTTCAGCAAAACATGCAGGCTCAATAAGCCAAAGTGAACTCTATTATGCAGTTTTACCTGAATAAATTACTATTTAAAAGACTTTGTAATGTCAAATGAGAAATGATTCTATAATAAAAATCTGTTGATAGGGAAAAAATAATGCCCCCCCCCAAATAACATTATGCTTCGGAATTCTTTTATAGTACCCTCTAAATGAATAATAAGTATTCTTTCTGTGACATATTCTACAAAATTTATATTCTAGTGCCCTTCATAAATGCATATCGATTTCTTTATGTTTCTACGGGTGTTATAATTAAAAATCACTTGGAATTATTTCATTCCATCGGCCATAATGTAACGGAATACTTTTAAATGACTCAACAAAATTCGGCGCCAAATATATATTTAAAATTTCAAACGATTCGGTTGGGTAGTTTTTGTGCTGTTGTATGTGGACATACTGGATAAGTGGACAAAAGGACGGATCAGTCGACGACTGTAGATGCTACGTATTTATATAATTACGAATGTACCTAAAAATAGTTAAATTTAAAAGCACATACCAAAATTGAAAACTCATCTCAGCAATTGTTACTAAAAGACAGCATTGTAGCTGATTTATTTTATGTGTCCCGATAAATGGATTAAAAATGCTATGAATATCCTGTTCTAACGTAACCGTTGTGAAACTCGGTAATTTATATCAGATTCAATCCATCTCAATAGGGTAATGTCATTAAAATACTCTGTAAACATTTCTTCCCATAGACCATAATGTAATCAAATTCTTTAGGGTGCTCCTCTAAAGGAATTTTAATCTAACATGCATCATATACAATACTTAGCGGCCCGCCCTCGCTTTGCTTCGGATAGAGCAAGTAACCCAGTCCCGTGTCACTACTGACACCGCGCAAATTGTTACTATCACTTCATCCCATTGAATTCAACTACTAAAAGCATTACCCTCCTTTTAAGTAGTCGGGTAAAAAGTAGTCTATATGTTTATCTAAGGTGTCCGATACCTCCATACAAAATTTCATAAAAATCGATCTATCCGCTCTTGAGTTATAAAGGGTGTAACTAACACGACTTTGTTTTATGGATATATATAGCAGCCAGCCCCGGCTTCTCACGGTTATTAAAGAAAGATTTCAAGTTATAAATTTTTACAAACATACTCATACTCTCTTTGTGCGTGTGGTTACTAAAAAAGTGTAAAATAATTAAAGAAAATTTGGATATTAGTATTATTTTTTATTTGTTTGAAATAATGTTTGTAAAAAGTTTTACATCTACAAAACAAAAGCCATTAAATTTATTCGGTCAGAATTTCTCTGTAAACGATATTAGATGTTTTATTTTGTGGCAGCAAAATAAATTGATTTTCAGGAAATCCTACCCGCGATAGGCCAACATATATTTGGCCACGAGTAAAAAATTCTTTCCGTAGGTCGATCCCTACTAATTCGAAGGTTTGACCTTACCTTGGGACTTATTAATAGTTAACGCGAAAGATGTTTTTACAGGAAATTGAAGTGGTTAAATGGGATTGGTAGATCAATTGGGATCATCGGTATCCTCGGTATATGAGTTAGTTGACCAGCTCTGGGCCGATGATAATGATTGCTAGTAAATGGTTTAGTGAATTTTAAATTCCTGTGGATATTGGACTGCGTCTTCTATATTAGTCACGGTGTCGATTTATTTCCAATTTTTTACTTGGCCGGGAACTTTTTGAATAATCATATTGTTTATATCGTTGACACTATCATTCCTAGGTGACACTATTGCCCTAGAACACAACCAATGAAAGTCTTTTTCGTGTAAATTTTCGATGTCAGGGTATACTGCATCCATTAAAAATTGTAAACTATGGACTCTTTGGCCTAGAGGCTCATCCAGAAGGATGTTACAATTTCTGCTTAAATTTGGAGTGGCGAAAATTCCTTCCCCAAGTTTAATCAGTTGCTGTGGAAAATCACCATCTGTGATTCCATGAAGATGAGCTCTCATATTTCTCCGTTATTTTATATTTTCAATCGAAGTCCATAAGGGCGACAATTTTAAGCATGCTTTCACGATATTTGCTCGCGTAATTCTGATAATAACAGTAAGAGTCAGTCGGAAATCTCCAGCAAATACAAAAGTAATCTCGCCCATGAGAGCAGAGGAGTTTATGATCTTTTAAGGTTCTGTCCACAGCCTCTATATGTGCTCTATGGCTCATGGTGCATTCATCCCACATAACCAATGAGGCTTCTTGTAATAGTTTACCAAGAGGCCCATTTTAGCGAATAAAACATATCGATTGTTGCTCAAGATTTATTCTCAATCCTTTACGCTCAATTACTCTCTCTTTAAAGTGCGATTAAACGTAAAAATTGCAAGCGACAAAAATCGCCTGGGTTTTTTCGTTTTCTTAGCATTTCATTGGCTTTTAGAGAAGAGTCTTTACCATCATTTGGATTTCCAAGCGTTTGATTGGCTCTTATTGGCGACTCGCTTCGTTCCAGGCGTCAAAGAAGCTCCGACACAAGGGAATCGCGCGCTAGCCAAGCGACTCTTCTGGTCCCATAGGATAACATGGAGACGCCTGCAGCACGACACCTGTAATAGCACTTTTATAATATTGGTATAGATGTGACGTCATTATTTACCGATTTTTATTAGTTGCATATATCCATGCCTCTTGTCCTTTTAACAAATACTTCAAAATTCCTAAGTAGTAGGAAAAGGAGAGTTTAAGCTCAGCCGCAGGTGGCACTGTGGCACCGTGCCTCCTGCGGTGCCTCCTGCGGCTGTCCCACCTGGCCCCTCCTGCGGTGCCTCCTGCGCCCACCGTGCCACCACCGTCCCTCCTACCCCCCACTATGCATCCCCCTCCACGAACGCCCTCTAGTGGAAAAAAGGAACATTCTATTATAACAGAGAGGTGATCAACCTTCCCTAATTAAAAATATTATCAATCACATCTCAACTCGGAATCATACTATATGATGAAGATTAAATTTATATTTGAATTTTGAACAACCATAATTTTAATGAGTATTATTAATTAAGCGAAACACTGGAAAAATCTCAGTTTTTAGCCATTTTATTTAGATTTCTTCAACTACATGATGAGATTATCAATTTAACACAAGAAAGTTAAACATATATTTGAATTTTGCTTGATAGACATCTTAATGAGTATCGTTAATTAAGTAAAAACAATAGAAAATATCCAGTTTTATAGAAAAAGACTGATTTCTTACGATTTTTATCAACTATATGATCAATGTAACGACTTAAAAGTTGAAAGTTAAACATGTATCCTAGTTTTTCAACAGCTATAGCCTTAATGAGTATCGTTAATTAAGTAAAAAAACAATGGAAAATATCAAGTTTTATGGAAAAAGACAGATTTCTAACGATTTTTATCAACTTAAGAGAGAAAACTTAAACATACATTTCAGTTTTTCAACAGCTATAACCTTAATGAGCATTCATAATTAAGTAAAAAACAATGGAAAATATCGATTTTTATGGAAAAAGACTGATTTCTTACGATTTTTATCAACTGCAACATCAGTGTATCGACTTACAAGTTGAAAGTTAAACGTGCATTCTAGTTTTTCAACAGCTATAATCTTAATGAGTTTCGTTAATTAAGTAAAAAACAATGGAAAATATCAAGTTTTATAGAAAAAGACTGATTTCTTACGATTTTTTCAACTCAAACTTCAGAATATTAATTTGATAGAAAGAAATTTAAGCATGCATTCCAGTTTTGGACAACCATTTCCTTCACGAACATTATTAATTAAGCAAAACAACGGAAAATATTAAATTTTTAATTGATTTCTTCATTTTTTTTTTTATATATATAAAATCAGAATACACAACTTAAAATAGAAATTTAAACATATTTTTTAGTTTTTGAACAGTCGTTACCTCAAAGAATTTCAATAATTGAACAATTAACAAAGGAAACTAATGATTTTTTAACGAAAAAAGACGAATTAAACGAATTTGGTTAACTTTTACTCTAATTGGAAATTTCATCGTACTTTATATATACCAACTAAGTAGAATTTTAATGCATAAACGAATAATTTAAAGAAATCCCCAACACACAAATGTGAACCTGCAGAGCATTTCTTATTACGTCATATCTAAACTAAAACTTTTTTCTGCAACCCCTCCAAGCATGCATTCCAGGTAGGGGAACATAACAAAGAATTTTGACGTCACAACTTACAAAGGTATACAACAAAATGTCTACGTTCAAGAAAGAGTATCACATAGAGAGAAAAAAAGAAGAGATTTAAGTTATTTATCCATTATA
This sequence comes from Maratus speculifer, assembly GCA_964019185.1. Taxonomy (NCBI): domain Eukaryota; kingdom Metazoa; phylum Arthropoda; class Arachnida; order Araneae; family Salticidae; genus Maratus; species Maratus speculifer. Next base: position 43,062,683 of record OZ025290.1, read on the forward strand.
GTTTTATAACAGTTACTACAACATCTCCAAATTAAAATTTGGAAGTCATAATGAGTATAATTAATTAAGCAAAATAATAGAAATATTAGTTTTTCAGAGGGGAAAAGACGAATTTAAACAAATTTTATTAGTTTTACACTAGTTTAATAATAATTTTAAGGAGGAAAAAGACGAATTTAAACTTTTTTTTTTTTTTTTTTAGTTTTACACTATTTTTTCTCATCTCCAACATGGATATATCAATTTTAACAGAAGAATTAAACGTATATTATAGTTTTTAACAACAAAATCTTAACAAGTATCATTAATTAAACAAAAATAAATATCAGTTTTAAAGAAAAGACGAATTTGAATAATTTTACACTAGTATTTTCAAAAGCAACATGGAAATATCAATACTTATTCACATATTTCACTTATTCACTGTATTCAATACTATATTTAATAAATTTGGATACGCTTTAAGAATTTCCTAATCTATAATTAAATATTAGCTGTATATTTAATGTTACCCATGTTTTCAACATTAGTTCATAATCGTGAATTTTGTATTTTAAATACCATGTATTCAGGTTCAGATTATTTTCACTTGAAATCATACAGAATTTTTTAACAGAGTTTGTTTTTGAAATCATTGAAGCAACTGTATTTGATATTTTTAACATCAATTTTCTAAGATTTTCTAACATTTTCCGATTATACATTCTTCAGAAGTACATTTCTAAATGCTACAATCACTTTACATATCGAAAAGATATCATTGAAGCAACTGTATTTAATATTTTTAATACCAATTTTCTAAGATTTTTTAACATTTTCCGGTTATACATTCCTCAAAAGTTATTATTACGTATTCTAAACAATAGAAAATATTAATTTTAAGAATAAAAAGACGAATTTAAACAAATTTTATTAGTTTTACACTATTTTTTCTCACCTCCAATACGGATATATCAATTTTAACAGAAGAATTAAACGTATATTTTAGTTTTTAACAACCAAAATGTAATAAGTATCATTAATTAAACAAAAATAAATATCAATTTTCAAGAAAAGACAATTTTTTACACAAATTTTCAACTTTGAAATACATTTGCTTACATATATTGTTACAGTATATTACTAAACTTAAACTTTTTAAAAAGTTTGAATGTCTTTACAAAGGGTTCATACTTATATTTTTCACGTCTTGACTGCATTCGAAATCTTACAACAAAAGTATACTTTTATTATTATTATTATTATTCTAGAAAACCTAAAAATCGTTTCTTGCTGCTTTAGACACTTGACATATTAAAACTACTCTACCCATATAATTAATCAAATTAGGACATGATTCATCTTACACTTCAAAATTTCTGAATTTTTACAATACTTATTTTCATCAAACTTTATTCTTGATCCTATATATTTTAATAGCACAGAATTTTCACATCTGTTTTTATCTACTTATCAGAAAATTATTAAAACACCCAACAACATTTTTCAAATATGAATATTATCTTTACAATTTAATGATGCAAAACATACACGAATACAAAGTTTAATTTTTACAAACATTTCATATTTCAAACCAAACTATTCGAAATTTTCACAACATAAGAGCAAACATTAGACGAACTTTTTAACATTAATATTGCTTAGATCTTTTCATCATAACTTTTAACTATGATAATTATCCATTTTTAGGTTGATTGTCGAAAAACTGTAACTGAAATTACATAAACTTAATGTAAAAAAACATGTTCTCACACAATTTCTTGAAATTCAACAAAGAATTGACTATTACTCCAATACTTATCTACTTCAATCTCGACTCCCGATAGTATATAGATATTGCATCATTACATACTTACAACTCTTTTCAAACGTTTATCAGAAAATCAAGTCGATCAAAGTCTAGTAGTTATCACACCTGTTCCTCAGAAATATTACTATCATATGAAACAGTAAAGAAAATTAATAGATATTTAATATTTAATAACTTCATACGTGAAATTACTACCGAATGAGAATACTAATAATCAATAAAATCAACTGTTGAACAAAAAATAGTACAGATTACCGAAAATTCAAATCATTTTTTCTACAAAAATTACAAAAATTAACAAATGAATGACCAGTTAGAGAAATAATTAAAAAAATAATGAACATATTTACAAATTTATTAAAATCACACCTTTTTCTGGATTACAAACCACAATTTCTTGAAAAATTTAACACCGAATTTGTAAGATTTTAATCCTAGTATTACATACACTCAATAAATATTCAAAATTAACAAAAAAAAATAATTTTTTAGTCTCATCAATAAGCAGAAATTCCATATTAAAAGAATATTTTCATAGTAGTACTTATAAAAATGAGAGTTTACAAACTGATTTTCATAATTTTATCACATTTAAACTTAATTTTTATACATAAAACATTATTTAATCAAATTTTATACTTTCTAATTCAGTAAAATTCAATATTTTTTTGTTTTTAAACCAATACCACAATATTTATTTACATCAAACTTGATTCTTTACCTTTTATATTTCCACATTACACAAGTGAGTTAAATACTAACTTGGAACGGGAGTTGAAGTCAATTGATTCAATTCGATTTTCATCGTATACGCATTTACCCTACACGAAATTTCTTACTTCTATAATCGTCTAATGTATTAAAACTAATCTACTCATATTTTTAATCAATTCATCAGATGTTTCATCTCGCACTTCTGAATTATCATCCACCAAGTTGCTTAAAATATAAATACCATCTTTATAGTTTTAATGTAGTATACATGACTAATCTTGAGTTTCCATCTATACTATTAATCAAATTATCATATGTTTCATCTTACAGTTCAACGATTTCTGAATTATCGTCCATCTAGTTGTTTAAAATATTAATAAAATGTTTATAGTTTTTGATTATACATGGTATGTATGAATACAATCTTTAATTTTTAACAGTTCATATTTCAAATAACCTATTTTCGAAACCAAACTATGTGAATTTTACCACAATACTTATCATCATACAGAGATTTGTGTTTCATACTTTTTCTAAAAATTATCAGATATGTACTCCTCAGAGGAATTTCTATCATATGAATAAATGAAAAAAAAATTAATTTATATTAAACGTACAGCGAAATTTGATTGCAATATATATGTATTTAATAAAAATAAATAAATAAGCGATTATTTATACATTAAACCTTTACTAAATATATATTTCTTGCATTATAAAGATGTTTCAACAAGATGAACCAAAACAGCAGCAAACTTCAGAAATTAATGATCTGAATGATTCATCCCTAGCACATGTAGCGTTAATGAATAATACATATGTAAGTACTTATATGAAAAATACTAGAATTCGTATATGAATCGTAATTAGAGTAAATATAAAATGATTTGTCTTACTGCCTACACTTTAACAAATGCCTTTTTACCTATATTGTTGAAAAGAATCCTAATTGTTTGCATTTATTTCTATTACAGATGTGTTCTATTTGCTACAAACACTTCTTAAGTAAATGGAATTTAACAGAACATACAAAAATCCATACAGGTGAAAAACCTTACACTTGGGAAGATTACCAAATGCTGTTTTCAAGAAGGCTTGAATCAAAAGTGCACACATCATCATATAAAGCATCGTCAGTTATATGTAAACTTAGTGAGGATATTCAAAAATTATTCAGACGTTTGAAGAATTTAGACATAAAGGAAGATATTTAGACTATATATCCATCATATTTTCATAACACTTACCACAATATCTCAAACTTAAAATTTGGAAGACATACACACTGCTGAAAAGTAATTTTGTTACCCGTGATTCTTCTAACCAGCATGAATGTATAGATATTATTTTGCAATGTATTCTTTAAATGCCCACAATAAATATTCTTTTATATGCATATATCGTTGTGTTTATTTTTTAAAACCTATTACATTAATAAAATAGGTTACACATACATACACATAACATTTTAAGTGAAACAACACTCTCACAACTTAAAAAATGCATAAGAAAATACAAAAATAAGCAGATGTATGAAAAAATATACAAGTTTACAGAATAATTTCAAAGTTTTCTAGAAATACAAACAAAAAATATTTACAATATTAAAAAATTACAAAAGTGAAAAGAAAAAACACAAATGTAAAACAAAAACATCAAAAAGTGAAAAACTCAAAACAAAGTTTTTGAAAAAAAAAAAAATTTTACAACAAAAATTTTTTTTACAAAAACCAAAACTTCAAAAAATATTTTTTCAAAAAAATTTTTTTTTCAAAAACATTTTCTACAAAAAATTTTTTTTTCAAAATAAGTTTTTACAAAAGTAAAAAAAAGAAAATCACAACGTTAAAAAAATGAAAATTTTTTGTTAAAAAAAAGTGTAAAAAAATTGCAAAAAAAGTTGCAAAAATTTCAAAAAAAGTTATGAAAAAAGTCTCAAAAATTTTGTTGTTTTTAATAGCAAATGCAATGGTTGCATTTGCTATTAAAAACAACAAAATTTTTGAGACTTTTTTCATAACTTTTTTTGAAATTTTTGCAACTTTTTTTGCAATTTTTTTACACTTTTTTTTAACAAAAAATTTTCATTTTTTTAACGTTGTGATTTTCTTTTTTTTACTTTTGTAAAAACTTATTTTGAAAAAAAAATTTTTTGTAGAAAATGTTTTTGAAAAAAAAATTTTTTTGAAAAAATATTTTTTGAAGTTTTGGTTTTTGTAAAAAAAATTTTTGTTGTAAAATTTTTTTTTTTTCAAAAACTTTGTTTTGAGTTTTTCACTTTTTGATGTTTTTGTTTTACATTTGTGTTTTTTCTTTTCACTTTTGTAATTTTTTAATATTGTAAATATTTTTTGTTTGTATTTCTAGAAAACTTTGAAATTATTCTGTAAACTTGTATATTTTTTCATACATCTGCTTATTTTTGTATTTTCTTATGCATTTTTTAAGTTGTGAGAGTGTTGTTTCACTTAAAATGTTATGTGTATGTATGTGTAACCTATTTTATTAATGTAATAGGTTTTAAAAAATAAACACAACGATATATGCATATAAAAGAATATTTATTGTGGGCATTTAAAGAATACATTGCAAAATAATATCTATACATTCATGCTGGTTAGAAGAATCACGGGTAACAAAATTACTTTTCAGCAGTGTGTATGTCTTCCAAATTTTAAGTTTGAGATATTGTGGTAAGTGTTATGAAAATATGATGGATATATAGTCTAAATATCTTCCTTTATGTCTAAATTCTTCAAACGTCTGAATAATTTTTGAATATCCTCACTAAGTTTACATATAACTGACGATGCTTTATATGATGATGTGTGCACTTTTGATTCAAGCCTTCTTGAAAACAGCATTTGGTAATCTTCCCAAGTGTAAGGTTTTTCACCTGTATGGATTTTTGTATGTTCTGTTAAATTCCATTTACTTAAGAAGTGTTTGTAGCAAATAGAACACATCTGTAATAGAAATAAATGCAAACAATTAGGATTCTTTTCAACAATATAGGTAAAAAGGCATTTGTTAAAGTGTAGGCAGTAAGACAAATCATTTTATATTTACTCTAATTACGATTCATATACGAATTCTAGTATTTTTCATATAAGTACTTACATATGTATTATTCATTAACGCTACATGTGCTAGGGATGAATCATTCAGATCATTAATTTCTGAAGTTTGCTGCTGTTTTGGTTCATCTTGTTGAAACATCTTTATAACGCAAGAAATATATATTTAGTAAAGGTTTAATGTATAAATAATCGCTTATTTATTTATTTTTATTAAATACATATATATTGCAATCAAATTTCGCTGTACGTTTAATATAAATTAATTTTTTTTTCATTTATTCATATGATAGAAATTCCTCTGAGGAGTACATATCTGATAATTTTTAGAAAAAGTATGAAACACAAATCTCTGTATGATGATAAGTATTGTGGTAAAATTCACATAGTTTGGTTTCGAAAATAGGTTATTTGAAATATGAACTGTTAAAAATTAAAGATTGTATTCATACATACCATGTATAATCAAAAACTATAAACATTTTATTAATATTTTAAACAACTAGATGGACGATAATTCAGAAATCGTTGAACTGTAAGATGAAACATATGATAATTTGATTAATAGTATAGATGGAAACTCAAGATTAGTCATGTATACTACATTAAAACTATAAAGATGGTATTTATATTTTAAGCAACTTGGTGGATGATAATTCAGAAGTGCGAGATGAAACATCTGATGAATTGATGAAAAATATGAGTAGATTAGTTTTAATACATTAGACGATTATAGAAGTAAGAAATTTCGTGTAGGGTAAATGCGTATACGATGAAAATCGAATTGAATCAATTGACTTCAACTCCCGTTCCAAGTTAGTATTTAACTCACTTGTGTAATGTGGAAATATAAAAGGTAAAGAATCAAGTTTGATGTAAATAAATATTGTGGTATTGGTTTAAAAACAAAAAAATATTGAATTTTACTGAATTAGAAAGTATAAAATTTGATTAAATAATGTTTTATGTATAAAAATTAAGTTTAAATGTGATAAAATTATGAAAATCAGTTTGTAAACTCTCATTTTTATAAGTACTACTATGAAAATATTCTTTTAATATGGAATTTCTGCTTATTGATGAGACTAAAAAATTATTTTTTTTTGTTAATTTTGAATATTTATTGAGTGTATGTAATACTAGGATTAAAATCTTACAAATTCGGTGTTAAATTTTTCAAGAAATTGTGGTTTGTAATCCAGAAAAAGGTGTGATTTTAATAAATTTGTAAATATGTTCATTATTTTTTTAATTATTTCTCTAACTGGTCATTCATTTGTTAATTTTTGTAATTTTTGTAGAAAAAATGATTTGAATTTTCGGTAATCTGTACTATTTTTTGTTCAACAGTTGATTTTATTGATTATTAGTATTCTCATTCGGTAGTAATTTCACGTATGAAGTTATTAAATATTAAATATCTATTAATTTTCTTTACTGTTTCATATGATAGTAATATTTCTGAGGAACAGGTGTGATAACTACTAGACTTTGATCGACTTGATTTTCTGATAAACGTTTGAAAAGAGTTGTAAGTATGTAATGATGCAATATCTATATACTATCGGGAGTCGAGATTGAAGTAGATAAGTATTGGAGTAATAGTCAATTCTTTGTTGAATTTCAAGAAATTGTGTGAGAACATGTTTTTTTACATTAAGTTTATGTAATTTCAGTTACAGTTTTTCGACAATCAACCTAAAAATGGATAATTATCATAGTTAAAAGTTATGATGAAAAGATCTAAGCAATATTAATGTTAAAAAGTTCGTCTAATGTTTGCTCTTATGTTGTGAAAATTTCGAATAGTTTGGTTTGAAATATGAAATGTTTGTAAAAATTAAACTTTGTATTCGTGTATGTTTTGCATCATTAAATTGTAAAGATAATATTCATATTTGAAAAATGTTGTTGGGTGTTTTAATAATTTTCTGATAAGTAGATAAAAACAGATGTGAAAATTCTGTGCTATTAAAATATATAGGATCAAGAATAAAGTTTGATGAAAATAAGTATTGTAAAAATTCAGAAATTTTGAAGTGTAAGATGAATCATGTCCTAATTTGATTAATTATATGGGTAGAGTAGTTTTAATATGTCAAGTGTCTAAAGCAGCAAGAAACGATTTTTAGGTTTTCTAGAATAATAATAATAATAATAATAATAAAAGTATACTTTTGTTGTAAGATTTCGAATGCAGTCAAGACGTGAAAAATATAAGTATGAACCCTTTGTAAAGACATTCAAACTTTTTAAAAAGTTTAAGTTTAGTAATATACTGTAACAATATATGTAAGCAAATGTATTTCAAAGTTGAAAATTTGTGTAAAAAATTGTCTTTTCTTGAAAATTGGTATTTATTTTTGTTTAATTAATGATACTTATTACATTTTGGTTGTTAAAAACTAAAATATACGTTTAATTCTTCTGTTAAAATTGATATATCCGTATTGGAGGTGAGAAAAAATAGTGTAAAACTAATAAAATTTGTTTAAATTCGTCTTTTTATTCTTAAAATTAATATTTTCTATTGTTTAGAATACGTAATAATAACTTTTGAGGAATGTATAACCGGAAAATGTTAAAAAATCTTAGAAAATTGGTATTAAAAATATTAAATACAGTTGCTTCAATGATATCTTTTCGATATGTAAAGTGATTGTAGCATTTAGAAATGTACTTCTGAAGAATGTATAATCGGAAAATGTTAGAAAATCTTAGAAAATTGATGTTAAAAATATCAAATACAGTTGCTTCAATGATTTCAAAAACAAACTCTGTTAAAAAATTCTGTATGATTTCAAGTGAAAATAATCTGAACCTGAATACATGGTATTTAAAATACAAAATTCACGATTATGAACTAATGTTGAAAACATGGGTAACATTAAATATACAGCTAATATTTAATTATAGATTAGGAAATTCTTAAAGCGTATCCAAATTTATTAAATATAGTATTGAATACAGTGAATAAGTGAAATATGTGAATAAGTATTGATATTTCCATGTTGCTTTTGAAAATACTAGTGTAAAATTATTCAAATTCGTCTTTTCTTTAAAACTGATATTTATTTTTGTTTAATTAATGATACTTGTTAAGATTTTGTTGTTAAAAACTATAATATACGTTTAATTCTTCTGTTAAAATTGATATATCCATGTTGGAGATGAGAAAAAATAGTGTAAAACTAAAAAAAAAAAAAAAAAGTTTAAATTCGTCTTTTTCCTCCTTAAAATTATTATTAAACTAGTGTAAAACTAATAAAATTTGTTTAAATTCGTCTTTTCCCCTCTGAAAAACTAATATTTATATTATTTTGCTTAATTAATTATACTCATTATGACTTCCAAATTTTAATTTGGAGATGTTGTAGTAACTGTTATAAAACTATAATGGATAAATAACTTAAATCTCTTCTTTTTTTCTCTCTATGTGATACTCTTTCTTGAACGTAGACATTTTGTTGTATACCTTTGTAAGTTGTGACGTCAAAATTCTTTGTTATGTTCCCCTACCTGGAATGCATGCTTGGAGGGGTTGCAGAAAAAAGTTTTAGTTTAGATATGACGTAATAAGAAATGCTCTGCAGGTTCACATTTGTGTGTTGGGGATTTCTTTAAATTATTCGTTTATGCATTAAAATTCTACTTAGTTGGTATATATAAAGTACGATGAAATTTCCAATTAGAGTAAAAGTTAACCAAATTCGTTTAATTCGTCTTTTTTCGTTAAAAAATCATTAGTTTCCTTTGTTAATTGTTCAATTATTGAAATTCTTTGAGGTAACGACTGTTCAAAAACTAAAAAATATGTTTAAATTTCTATTTTAAGTTGTGTATTCTGATTTTATATATATAAAAAAAAAAAAAAATGAAGAAATCAATTAAAAATTTAATATTTTCCGTTGTTTTGCTTAATTAATAATGTTCGTGAAGGAAATGGTTGTCCAAAACTGGAATGCATGCTTAAATTTCTTTCTATCAAATTAATATTCTGAAGTTTGAGTTGAAAAAATCGTAAGAAATCAGTCTTTTTCTATAAAACTTGATATTTTCCATTGTTTTTTACTTAATTAACGAAACTCATTAAGATTATAGCTGTTGAAAAACTAGAATGCACGTTTAACTTTCAACTTGTAAGTCGATACACTGATGTTGCAGTTGATAAAAATCGTAAGAAATCAGTCTTTTTCCATAAAAATCGATATTTTCCATTGTTTTTTACTTAATTATGAATGCTCATTAAGGTTATAGCTGTTGAAAAACTGAAATGTATGTTTAAGTTTTCTCTCTTAAGTTGATAAAAATCGTTAGAAATCTGTCTTTTTCCATAAAACTTGATATTTTCCATTGTTTTTTTACTTAATTAACGATACTCATTAAGGCTATAGCTGTTGAAAAACTAGGATACATGTTTAACTTTCAACTTTTAAGTCGTTACATTGATCATATAGTTGATAAAAATCGTAAGAAATCAGTCTTTTTCTATAAAACTGGATATTTTCTATTGTTTTTACTTAATTAACGATACTCATTAAGATGTCTATCAAGCAAAATTCAAATATATGTTTAACTTTCTTGTGTTAAATTGATAATCTCATCATGTAGTTGAAGAAATCTAAATAAAATGGCTAAAAACTGAGATTTTTCCAGGTTTTTCGCTTAATTAATAATACTCATTAAAATTATGGTTGTTCAAAATTCAAATATAAATTTAATCTTCATCATATAGTATGATTCCGAGTTGAGATGTGATTGATAATATTTTTAATTAGGGAAGGTTGATCACCTCTCTGTTATAATAGAATGTTCCTTTTTTCCACTAGAGGGCGTTCGTGGAGGGGGATGCATAGTGGGGGGTAGGAGGGACGGTGGTGGCACGGTGGGCGCAGGAGGCACCGCAGGAGGGGCCAGGTGGGACAGCCGCAGGAGGCACCGCAGGAGGCACGGTGCCACAGTGCCACCTGCGGCTGAGCTTAAACTCTCCTTTTCCTACTACTTTCCTATGTCATTTAAAGTATGGCATTTCCAAATCAAATATTTTATTAGGATGAGCGAAGCGAATCCTCTACTAGGCCACTCAAATTACATTTTGTCGTACGCTTTACAAAAAAACCATTCAATATTTTAACTTCAAATTAAACACACAAATAAATTATGATCTGTAGATTTGCACAATATAATTTTTTTACAGTAAAATGTTAAAAAAATTATTATTTTAATTAATTTATTTTACATGCATTTCCAATACGGACGCATTTTAGCAAATAAATAAAAAATGAAACGCGTATATTTTCAGAAAAAAAAATATAATTCATAGAGTAAGTAATTGTAGATAGAATCATGATTAATTTAATAACTAAAATGTTTTCATTATTCAGCAAAATCGTTTGCACAATGACACTTAAACATTTAAAAAAATGTATTATGGATTTTTTTTTTTTTTTTTGTAAAGTGGCAACAAAAGAATTGTAAACAAATAAAATTAATTGTTAAATTTGTTATATACAAGGCTAACTTATCATAATATAATATTATGATATGATATTATGATAAGGGGGCCTTGGTTATATAAATGAAAAATTAAAAGAATTGAAGCGTGAAGTTGTTGCCTCGATTCAAGTTCTTTATAAATGTACTAAAGCAAAGTTGACCGATTCAGAAACGACAAATTGACTTTAATCATTTCTTACTTTATCACTTGAATCTAAAGTAATTTTACGTTCTTATTTGTGGACCGAAAAAGGTTTAGTGAACGGGACTTTAGACTTTGTTGCACGTAATAAAGAAAATCACAAGCCACCAGACCAGATATCGCGAATAATCATGGATAAATTTGAATACTACAATAATTTAACTTATAAGAATTGTTGCGTACCAATTCCCCCAATAATTAAATTCTGGAAAAATGGAAGCATAAATTGCTCAAGGAAAGAATTTCTTCTGCAGTTAGCTTTTGCTGTTACAATTCATAAATCCCAAGGTTTAACATTAGATGAAGCAGTTGTAGATATTGAGGATATATAGACACAAGTTGGCTTAAAAACGTACATAACGTTGTCGAGGGTGAAAATCCTTCAAAATTAAGCATTCAATAGAAATTTTCCTTACGAAAAATTCTACAATATCAAAAATTCTGATACGCTAACATGTATAAAATCGAAGAAATTAGAAAAAAAATTACAGTTAAAAATTCATAGTATGAACGAGAGCAGATTTCAAATGTTTTTCCAGAAAGTAGGATTTTGACGAAGTAACTTTCTTCAAGCTTTCTTCAAATATATTATTCTAAAATAGCTATCAAAGATTATTCGATGTTAATTACAAAGATTAGAAACATGCATATTTCAAACAACTTTAAAAAACACCAGTGGTTACTGGAAATTGTAAAAACATCTTTAAAAGAGCTTTTAGTTGAAAATTTAAAAATATTTTGTAAATGTTTGCTTCGAAAATATTTTATTATGCCAGTCTTACATCATAAATAAAAAATTAAAATGCGCCAAAACATAAAATAACGTTCTTGTTTAATAAAGATGCAAAAATAATATTAAAAAATATTTTTACTTTCTGTTTTATAAAATAATGCTTCGCGAATCCAAACAAAGCATGGCTTTTGCTAGTTAATAATTGAATTCTTTCTCGTTCACTTTACTTCTAATTATGTCGCCATTTTTCGCAGCGAACATCTATTAACGTAAGTGATATTCGTGCGCCTTATATAATAAAATAATTTTTCCTCCCAAGTATGACATCATATTGATTTTCCTTTGAATTCTTTTTATTTAAATTTTTCACGTGGATAGTGTTCAACTGAAAATTAATTGCCGAGGAGAAATTATTATTAAAGCTTTTGATTTTATTGGCAACGGGAAAGAAAAATGGTAATTTTTTATCGGAAAAATTTTAATTGATTATGTATGAAAAATAATGAAATTTTGAATTATTAAGGAAAATATTTGAATAAATCAATTAAAAATTAGCCTATGTTCACCGGATATAGTGTAGCTTTCCAACGGTGAAAGAATTTTCCAAATCCGTCAAGTATTTTCGAAGCCTATTCAATTCAAACAAACAAACAATCAAATCTTTCCTCTTTATAATATTAGTATAGATAAAACATGCTTAGGGACGTTAATAAGGTTTACCAATTGCATTAAAATAAGCGTATATTTACGGGTATTAGAGCAAGGACAGACGGACAGACAAACCAAATGCATAAACAGTTTTCAACTTTGTTGGAAAGTATTAAAAATTCAAACCCAAAGCTGAATATTGAAATCACATCGATTCATTTAATGCGAAATAAATAATTTAAAATGCTCGCCAAAATGCTAGAAAAGAATATAGAACTTTTCCGCACATGGGCGTGCGAAGAGAAAACTGCGCCAATTTGGCACTTTGGGATTTTTTTCAGTTTGGCACCCTCCCACATAACTTTTTCTTGTAACAGGCCAAAAATGACGTTGGTAGTACAAATTTGGCTCCCCATAAATTTTCGCGACCAGGCCGATTTCCTCCCTTCGCTCCCCCCCCCCCCCGTTTTGCACGGCGCTGCTTTCGCATGATTGGCGCCATAATATTGTTATTTTGCATGGCCTAGTAACCGGCTATTAGTGTTTGTTTATTAATAAATTGTTTAATTTTTTTAATCAAATTATATAAATAGTTTTTCTTTCTTTATTAATTAATTGTGTTTTTAATTATTATTACTTTATTTTTAAAATAATACAAAATAATTGAAAAATATATTTATAACTCATATTCAGAAATGATTTTCGCCAAATTTGCCCCAAACCCGATCCGTATATGATATACCTACTCTAATTTCATGGTACTTTTCCAATATAACCTTTACCTTGGCGTTGTTATAAACCTTCGTCCTGTGGAGACTTCAAAAAGTTATATTTGTTGCAAATAGATATGAACAGTTACATAAACTAGCAATAGCCATGCTTTGTTTGGATTCGCGAAGCATTATTTTATAAAACAGATATTTGAAAGTAACAATATTTTTTTATTATTATTTTTGCATCTTTATTAAACAAAAACGTTATTTTATGTTTTGGCGCATTTTAATTTTTTATTTATGATGTAAAACTGGCATAATAAGACATTTTCGAAGCAAACTTTTACAATTTTTTTTTAAATTTTCAACTAAAAGCTCTTTTAAAGATGTTTTTACAATTTCAAGTAGCCACTGGTGTTTTTTAATTGTTTGAAATATGCATGTTTCCAATCTTTGTAATCAACATCCGATAATCTTTGATAGCTATTTTAGAATAATATATTTGAAGAAAGCTTGAAGAAAGTTACTTCTTCAAAATCCTATTTTCTGGAAAAAACATTTGAAATCTGCTTTCGTTGATACTATGAATTTTTAACTGTAAAACATTTCATTTTAATTTCTTCGTTTTTATACATGTTAGCGTATGAGAATTGCTGTAATTCTCTCCGCGTGGGAGAACTTTTTACTTTCTGCGAATGGCAACTCAATTAATTAATGGAATTACCTTTTAACGAAGCGCTCTCTCATTCTCGCAGTGACGTTTTCACGAATAATTATTGTTGTGTTTGCGAACTTATTAAAATCTTTTTTTTCTATAAAATCCTCCTGATTAATGAGTCGATATTATTTAGCCACAATACGACCTTCGCAAAAATATTTATAAAGAGCTTGAACCAACAACTTCACGCAGATCTTTTAATTTTTCATTTATATAACAAATTTAAGAATTAATTTTATTTGTTTACAATTATTTTGTTGCCAGTTTACAAAAAAAAAAAAAAAAAAAAAAAAAAATCCATAATACAATTTTTTAAAAATGTCTAAGTGTCATCTGTGCAAACGATTTTGCGGGATAATGAAAACATGTTTTATTTAATAAATTAATCATGATTCTATCTATAATTATTTACTCCATGATTTAAACTTTTTTTTTTCTGAAAATATACGCGTTTCATTTTTTATTTATTTGCTAAAATGCGTCCGTATTGGAAATGCATGTAAAATAAATTAATTAAAATAATATTTTTTTTAACGTTTTACTGTAAAAAAAATTATATTCTGCAAATCTACAGATCATAATTTATTTTTGTGTTTAATTTGAAGTTAAAATATTGAATAGTTTTTTTGTAAAGCGTACGACAAATTGTAATTTGAGTGGACTAGTAGAGGATTCGCTTTGCTCATCCTAATAAACTTGATGAACATTTATGCTTATTTTTACGTATAAATATAGCACGGATGTCATATATGCACTACGTGGCGCGATTTCTTCTCCCGTAAATTGGTAGAAACTTTGTTTCGGTGAAAGTTTTTGAATATTTCTCTAATACGATTTTTTGTCATATTTATACTTTTTATTCTATTTATTATTATGTTTATTATTTATAACGGGTACTTCTAGGTTATCCCGTCGACCAAAAAATTTTCGCCAAACTATAAGATTAAATGTCAATAATGGATGATCGTGAATGTCAGATTCAATGACATTAAATGCGATACACGTGTTTAAAATGTCATTAAGTGATTTTTATTTCGACTTTTTATTACTATTTTTATTAATATTCTACTAATTATTTGTTTTTTCGTTACTTAAAATAAAAATTATATCAACATGTATAGTTTGGCTATTAGTTTGGCGATTTGTATAATTTGGCGAAATTGGTCGACGGGATAACCTAGAAGTACCTTCTCTGTTATCCCGTCGACCAATTTCGCCAAATTATACAAATTGCCAAACTAATAGCCAAATTGCACATATTGACGTAATTTTTATTTTAAATAACAAAAAAAAAAAAAAAAAAAAAAAACAAATAATTAGTAGAATATTAATAAAAATATTAATAAAAAAAACGAAATAAAAATCATTTTACGACATTTTAAACACGTGAATTGTATTTAATGTCATTGAATGTGACATTCACGATCATCCATTATTGGCATTTAATCTCATAGTTTGGCGATAATTTTTTGGTCGACGGGAAAACCTAGTAGTACCTTTATAACTGTATGTTTATTGCTTCCACCATTGTTTATTTCAAGGCTGTTATGTATTTACCAAGCCGTAAGAGATCGTGAAAAAAAGGACTACAACTTTCACTCCCATGCTTTACTCCCATGATGTTTTTTATTCTTCTCATGTTCTATGTTCTTGAGATGTGTGTATGTTTTTTCTGCGTGAAGTTATGTGATGTCTTGTAATAAATGTATGTTAATTATTATTGGAGTATTATAATTCGGCGGACCCGAACACAAACTTGATAAAGGCCTTGGTTTATTTTTTAAATAAAGTGATGGAACAAAATAAACGGGTTACCATGTGACACATGAAATCGCCATTTTGTTGCAATCGCATCAACTTGGTGCATGTATGACATCTGCGTCGTGTATATGTTTTCATAAAATGTAGTCATAATAAAATGCGTGCAATAAAGCAATAATCGCCGGGGAACACAGGTTGCTTAATGAGAAATAATATTAAGTAATCTATGTAAATAAAATAACAGAATATAATGTATGATTAAAAGTAATATCTAAAGCACTCATATCTAAAGTCATATCTAAAGTAATATCTAAAGCTCTCGTATTTTATTTAAACACGAAAGAATTTATTAAAATACAACACATTGCTCAGTGGTGCACAAAACATTCTTATTAATTAAATTTTATGGTGCAACTGTCCTGTATATATTTACGAAATAATTTTTTCCTGATTTGCACGCGTGAAATATATTCGCGTTTGAAATGAAATAGACGCCCTCTCGCGGACAACGTCTGAAACGAAATAGAACTGATACGGTGAGCATTTTCCGCTGAAATCAGTGTTTAAAAGGCCGATAAATAAATAAACAGTTCTATAACGCATGCAACGTTGGGTTCTTTGTATTAAAATTATCTAAAATCAAAATTTTATACACAAAGTTTAGATTATGGTGATTGCTATGGTTACCACGGAAGGTTGGAAATATTTCACAGTTTAGAATGGCAATGCCTTGAGCGGTTACCATAGCGATCGCAGACGGTAATTTGTTTACTTTTTAATTAGCTTGTTGTTCGATGATAGATGGAGTCAGAATTTGCGCTCATAGCTCTGTAGAATAAAAATACAATTAAGTTAAACATCTGCGTGTTATTTTATGACCACCAATCGGGATAAGATCTACAATATAAAAAAGTACATTTGACTTACTCATGGCAAAATAACATGACAGCAACACAATGCTTGCATGATTCGCTTGCTCCAGCTTTGCAAGAGCAAAAAAAAAATTTATTTTCAAATTTTTGTTTTCCTTTACTAGCAAACCTGAAATAATATGGGGATTTCCTTTTGTTTGGCTTGTTTGTAAACACGAGCCTACAATCTCTATTTCTTCTTCTTTGCATTTTTTAATGTCGAACATTACTAATCTCTTTGAATCAATTATTGCTTCAGCTTCTCTAAAGCAATTACTAGATTTTCCAGCATCTAGAAATTCTAAAATTATCGATATTTGTAATTTATCTCCCATAATTAAATAAAAAAGATAAAAAACTGCACTTTAAATAGCTCTTTAAATGGGTTTCGCTATGCTACAGCTACAGCATGGAACAAACAGCAGTACGTAAACAACCGATTATCAGGTCTATACAACGCCACCTTTCGGTCATTACAAACGCGAATAAGATGCTAATCAAAAAATGCGATTACAAAATGTTATTATGAAAATTAACGCAAAACACCGAATACTAAGTCACTAAGTATTATGGCTTCTTTCTTTTAAATAAATAATGTAATAATAATAACTAGCAGGGGAGACCGAGCTTAGCTCGGTCAAAATTAACTTTGTGTTCAACTCGATATAGTATTTTCACTGTATCATTAACTCTGTATTATTACTGTAAAACATGTTTATAATAGTATTATTTAGAAAAACAATCAATAAGAAAACTATGTTTTTATGCGCATATTTATAAATTTTATTTTATTTTAAATTTTACAACGAAAGGACATCGATCTAAATCACTTTTTTAGCTCGACTCTGATCTCGAATCCTCTTAAGAATGTATAAAAAAATTCTTTACATTCTGAAAGACAATATATTTTGCTAGATATAGCCAAATTTGGAGGCATTCTTTCATTTGGCTCCAAATACGTGTTTTGGTTTTCGTAATTTTTATAGTCGATTTTTTGGCCATATGTCGCCAATATTTTGTCAAATATCACCAAGTTATTGGCTTTTGCCATATTCTCGTGACCCTGACCCGTATTACCCAAAATGAGCCACTAATCAAATTTGATCAAGCATGTGACATAGCTCAATCGTCTTCAGGTAATCAAAAACAGTAGAATATAAAATTGAATCAAAATCGTTCAAGCCATTTTTTAGGTAAAATTAGCTTGGCAGCATTCAGCAATGAAGCGAAATGGCCCACTAATATAATTTTGTTTAACATGCGACTCAGCCCAATAGTCTTCTCGTGACAAAAAACGTTTTGTTTCAAAATTTAGGTAAAATTGATTGAATCGTTATTGTATATAATTAGAATGACCCTAGCTCATTAAGACCCAAAATGACCTACTAATAGGATTTTCGCGAGCATGTGTCCAAGCCAAATGGTTTTCTCTTGCTCAAAAACGATATAATACAAAGTATAGTCAAAATGGTGAGTACCATTTTCTATATAAAATTAGCATGACCCATCATGACCAACAAATGACCCTTATAATCGAAATCTCTTAAACGTGTGGCCTAGCTCTTTAGTTTTAGCATGCCGAAAAACATTAGATACAAAATTTAGATAAAATCGATTGAGCTGTTTTTTAGATATAGTTGGTTTGACCCTGACTCCTTATAATCCAAAATGACCCATTGATCGAATTTTCACAAAAATCTGTCCTAACCCAATGATTTTCTTGTGACCGAAAACGATAAAATACAAAATTTAATCAAAACTGCGCGAAACGTTGTCAAGATAAAATTAGAATGACCCAAAAGTGGCCCACCAATCGAAATTTCTCGAACATGTGACCTACCCCAATGATTTTCTCATGCCAAAAATATGTTGTATACAAAATTTCGTTAAAATCGACCCACCCATTCTTTAGATATAGCTTGACCTTGACCCATTAAGACCCACAAATGACCCTTACAATCGAAAGCTCTCGAATATGTGACTTAGTCCATTAGTTTTCTCGTTTCTAAAAATTGTTACATACAGAATTTCGTTAAAATTGAACCTGCCGTTCTTTAATTATACATAGCTTGACCCAGACCCTTTATGATCCAAAATGACCCATTAATCGAAATTTTTCGAATATGTAACCTAGTCCAATGATTTTATCGTGCCAAAAAAATGTTGCATACAAAATTTCATTAAAATCGATCTACCTGTTCTTTAGATATAGTTTGACCATGACCCATTATGACCAATCATGACCCACAAATGACCCTCATAGTCGAAATTTCTCAAACATGTGATTTAGCTCATTAGTTTTCTCATGTCAAAAAACTGTCACATACAAAATTTCGTTATAATCCATCACGCCGTTCTTTAAATATAAATAGCTTGACCCAGACTCTTAATGACCCAAAATGACCCATTAATCGAAATTTTTCGAACATGTAACCTAGTCCAATGATTTTATCGTGCCAAAAAAATTTTGTATACAAAATTTCGTTAAAATCGATCCACCTGTTCTTTAGATATAGGTTGACCATGACCCATTATGACCCATCATGACCCACAAATGACCCTCATAGTCGAAATCTCTCAAACATGTGATTTAGCCCATTAGTTTTCTCATGTCAAAAACTGTCACATACAAAATTTCGTTATAATCCATCACGCCGTTCTTTAAATATAAATAGCTTGACCCAGACTCTTAATGACCCAAAATGACCCATTAATCGAAATTTTTCGAACATGTAACCTAGTCCAATGATTTTATCGTGCCAAAAAAAAATTTGTATACAAAATTTCGTTAAAATCGATCCACCTGTTCTTTAGATATAGGTTGACCATGACCCATTATGACCCATCATGACCCACAAATGACCCTCATAGTCGAAATCTCTCAAACATGTGATTTAGCCCATTAGTTTTCTCATGTCAAAAAACTGTCACATACAAAATTTCGTTATAATCCATCACGCCATTCTTTAAATATAAATAGCTTGACCCGGACTCTTAATGACCCAAAATGACCCATTAATCGAAATTTTTCGAACATGTAACCTAGTCCAATGATTTTATCGTGCCAAAAAAAATGTTGCATACAAAATTTCGTTAAAATCGATCCACCTGTTCTTTAGATATAGCTTGACCATGACCCATTATGACCCATCATGACCCACAAATGACCCTCATAGTCGAAATCTCTCAAACATGTGATTTAGCCCATTAGTTTTCTCATGTCAAAAAACTGTCACATACAAAATTTCGTTATAATCCATCACGCCATTCTTTAAATATAAATAGCTTGACCCGGACTCTTAATGACCCAATATGACCCATTGAAATTTTTCTCGAACATGTAACCTAGCCCAATGTTTTTCTCGTGCCCGAAAACCATAGAATGCAATTTTTAGTCAAAATTGCGTGAGAAAATCGCTAGATAAAAATAGCATGACCCACAATGACCCCAAGAATGACCCACTTACCGAATTTTCTCGAACATGTTACCTAACCCAATGGTCTTCTTGTAATCCAAAACGATACAATATAAAATTTGGTCAAAATCGTTAGAGCCGTTTTTTAGATAAAAATGGCTTGACCCATAATGACCCCAAAATGACCCACTAATCGAATTTTTTCGAACATGTGACCCAGCCCAATAGTTTTCTCGTGCTAAAAAACGATTGGATACAAAATTGCTTTAAAATCCATCCAGCCGTTCTCTAGATATAAATAGCTTGATCCTGACCCATTGTGACCCAAAATGACCCAGTAATCGAATTTTCCCGAACATGGGACCTAGCCCAATGGTCTTCTAGTGCCCGAAAATGGTAAAATCCAAATTTTTGCGAAAATCGTTAGAGCCGTTTTTGAGATAAAATTTACCCCCCCCCCTCTCCCCCCCCACACACACACACAATTTTTGCTCACATTATAGTATAAGATACAACAGATTTCTTTTCCAATTTGTTTCTTAAATTTAAATATGTTTTATTGTATTTAAATAAAAATTGCTTCCGTATTTTCTTTGCTCCATGTACTCAAATTCTGGAATGCAACAAAAACATTCAGCCAGTGAAAAGTGACGTACATCAAATATCTGAGACGTATGCAAATAAATCGTACTTTTTTATCAGTTTTTTTAGTATAATTTTTAAACTATTTGGAACAAATTTTTGAGAGTTGGTGCATTCAGTAAGTTACCTTCATAGGTACCTTCTGGTACCATCAAAATCAAAATCCGTCTTGTATTTTTTCAGATTTGCTTGCCGAAAGAATTATGCTTAACTTTTAATATCATTATGTACTATGTGTATTAGCCTTTGCTTCGCTCAAACAATTATTATTTACTCCATACACTCTGATTCGGTTCTCTACAAAAATATCCAGCCGGTGAAAAATGACGCACACCAAATTTCTGTGACGTATGCAAATAAATTGTGCTTTTTTATCAGTTTTTTTAATATAACTTTTAAACTATTTGGAACAAATTTTTCGCAGGTGTTGCATTCACAGGTTACCTTCATAGGTACCTATTGGTACAAACAGAATCAAAATCCGGCAAGTACTTTTTGAGATTTGCTTGAGGAAAGAATTTTTTTTTACTTTTAATATCGTTACGTACACTGAGTATAAGACTTCGCTTCGCTCAGACAATTAAATAGGTGAAGCAATCAAGGTTATATATCAGTAGTTTATGAAAATGTCTATTTTTAATTGAGATTTATGCTTCATAATAAGTGATAAATAATGACTAAGATTTTAAATTGAAGTAACTGAAATTTGTAGCAGGATCCCAATACTGTGAATGAGCTACAAATGCTACACATTTCATTGTCAATTAAAAAAAATATGCTGTAGTAAACCTCATTAACATATAAATCAATTTTATGACAATTCGACTACATGTACGAGGGTTATGAAGTAAGTAAGACAGAAGTTTTATGCACTTTTCATCTATGTTGACACAAAACAGAAGGGTGTTTGAGCTCTTAGTGATATATGAACAAATCTAGTTGATCTAATTTCACTCCGTGATTTTATTTAGCCAAATGTAATTATTTATTTTGAGTTATCAAAAATTTGGTTTTCCCTAAATTCATACTAAATTCATACACCGCCATTTATAGGGTATATGGATCTTTTTTTTTTTTTTTTTTTTTTTTTTTTTTTTTTTTTTGTGAGTTTGTTATTACATAAATACGTAGCCCCTAATGTCGTCATCTGGTCTTTCGTCTGTCCGTTTGTTTGTCCATCCGTCCACTTATAACCGCGCAAAGATTACCCAACCGAATGGTTTGGAATTTAAAATGTACAACTGTTGCAAAATTTTGTTGAGTCCTTTCAAATTTCATTAAAATCGTATGCACAGTTTAAGGACATTCAAAAATATTCCGTTACATTATGACCAATAATGGCGAATAGTTCCAGTTGAATTTTGATGGTTTTACACTCTTTGGATCATAACAAAATTGATATGCATCTATGACGTATACTGAAATATAAATTTTGTACAAAATGCGGTACAAAATGCGGTACAAAATGACCATTTGTTATTAATTTACAAGCCGTAATGAATTTACTTTATTGAGTTTTACTACAAACTACTCTCTATATAATAGAAAGCAGATAGTATTTACAGGAACATACAAAAGATTTCGGGCACTATACTGTACTTGAAGCACTGTATGCTATTAGACCAAGATCTAAATATTTTTATAATTTCGCTGTAGTACGAACGCTTCTCATTTGCTGTGTTTGATGGGAGATTTCCGACTTGTTCTAATAGACGGCATAAGTGTTTTTGTATGTATTGTGTGAATCTAGTAGTGCATGATTTTGAAAAGTCTCTTCATAATCTTCAAAACGTAGTAAATGGCATTTGATTAAAATGTAAACAACATAGTTTTTTTTATCTGATTTAAAATAAATAGTTTTGTGCCAATTAATCGTTATTTGCGACGCGTTTTGTTATTACTTTTATGCTTTATAGAAAAATGTTGGTGAAAGTCCTCATTTTCTTATAGAAACTTACAGTGAATATGCTTTTTCTAAAAATATCTGTAGAAGGTGATTCAGGCATTTTAAACGTTTATTCGATTTTGATATGTAGAACAAGAAGGTAGAAATTGTAAGCGTTACTGGGTGAAGACAACAGACACAAATGAAACAAGAAATGACAGAAGTATGATCAATCTGCTGCCAATAAGACGTCTAATACATGGAATAACCAGACTTGTATAAACCCAAAAACTATTTGCAAACAAAAATATGAGGGTCAAAAACTTTTTGCAAATTAATTTAATGTTTAATAAAATTACGTCTTATAGAGTAACTTTAAACTAAAAAGAAAAAAAAAGAACCCTGATATTCACAGCAAATTTCCTGCAAGCTTACAGCATAAATGGGGAATCCCCTCTTGCGCTAATTATGAATTTTTTCTGAGGCCCTTTGTCGAAACTTACGTTTTATCTCTAGTAAATCTGCAGATTAGGAACCTCAACGTCAGCTCTTCTAATGACTGCTTTTTAAACCACACTTTGCGTATAATTTAACTTTATACAAACAGCAAACGAAAGTTTTCAAATGACATAAATTTATAAATGAATAAACAAGTCGAAAATTGCACGTCAAACCTATCAAATGAGGTTCGTTCTTACTATAACGATGTTTAAAATGTATTCAGATCTAGGTGTAAGAGTTGCTGCACTCCTATGTAATAATGTATCGATACAAAATTTATAACGATTTTATGTATTAAATTCAGTTATACAGATATGATATCAGTTATACGGATAATATTACTACTTCTTAACTGGGGCATAATCACCATAGCAACCTGGAATCAATATCTATCATGGGATATGATTGAATTATTTTTAAATGATAGGATTTGATAGATTGGAGAATACTTTTGCTAAGTCGTGACTGGATTTTCAAATTTTTGTTTTTCAAAAATTTCACTTTTATTACGTTTCTATAATATATAGATCTAAGATTTTATCTAAATATAAATCCAAATCTTTTTGATAACTTTATCTCGATAAAATCACCCAATAGACACCCATTTCCCGCTAATCTTGACGTTATTTTGACATCGATATCTGTGAGATGCAAATTAATGGCATTTATATCTATGTAGGACATATTATTAAAATTTACTATCCAATCACTTGCTTAACAACAAGTTTATTATTATTTTAAATCATATAAAAAACTGGTTGGAACCAGAGAGAAAAGTAGAGCTCGATCTAAAAAAAATGTTACTGTAAAAAATGTGAAATATTTTTAATTAAAAATGTGCGTAGAAAAGAAATGGAATCAGATGATCTGGAAAGCTCATGAAATAACCCAAATTTTTGTTAGCTCAAAATGTAGCCTGAGCTTTACTGGTGCCTTAAAATCAATCAGGGAAAAAGAGAGAATTTCACTCCGTATTTCAATCATCCATAACCAGTTTAAAAATTCCTATATATTACAGGCTGGTGTAAGGAAGTATGAGAACGGTTCGTTCAGTAGAAAGTGTGGACACAATTGCATTCCAGCGGTTTTGATAAATAGAAGATCAATGCTCCAAGTAAACTCAAAACCTTGAACAGATGCGATTCAACCATATACTAAATATTTGTGTTCAAACATAATTATCTACACCAATTCTTCAACAACCTGATTATATTAATGTTATACTTCAATTATTACTTCATGGTTTATATTCGTTTAGCGTTGTGGAGCTTAACTGATTCAAGATATCATAACAATACAATGTATTGACTATTTTCTTCAGTTGGATAATAGTATAATTCTGAAAATAAGGCACCAGTAAACCTCAGTCTACATTTTGAGCTAACAAAAATTTGGGTTATTTCATGAGCTTTCCAGATCATCTGATTCCATTTCTTTTCTACGCACATTTTTAGATTGAAAATATTCCACATTTTTTACAGTAACATTTTTTTTTAAATCGAGCTCTACTTTTCTCTCTGGTTCCACCAGTCTTTTATATGATTTCATAGCTTTTTCAGATCCTTTCAGGAACTTTATCAATCACCTTCAACTAACAAATCTAAACTGTTAATAGTATTAGTTTAAAATTATTAATAGACATATTAGTTTGGCAAAATAAGAGAATTAACGCCAAATTGGCTTCAATTTTGGCGAGTAATTTTCGGCACCAGATTTGGCGATATATCGCTGAGTTGACGAAAAACTTGCCGACATTTGGAGACGGAACTGGCCCCTCCCAGATGGTAGTCCCACTGCAGTTTTTCGGTATCTATACAGATTTTCTTGTGATCATAGGTATCTACACAGATTTTCATATCTTCATTTTCAAATCGCTATTTTTATAGTAATTATAGAAGAATTTTCTTTCTAAATTATCCTTTTTTAATTGAAATATATGTGTTTTAATAACTGTTTTGACGTCGAAAACATTCAAATAGAGGTGAAATGTTGTTTTAACGCATATTTAATATCAATTTATACATATGTTTATGAAAAATATGTATTTTCTGTTTCGAATGACATCATTTTCAAAGGTTCAAAAACCTATCAAGATAATCAGAATTTTTATTGATCTGTAAAAAAAAGGAACACGTGTTATCATTTCTTTTTTTAATTATTGTATTGTTTTTTAGTTGGTGGCAACTCGAAAAAATGATTGAATTAGCAATTAAAAAGGAGAGATTTCTATAATTTTAAATTATGGAAGGTATAGCGTTATGTAAATTTTAAATAAGTGCCATTTCCTTAATTTTTGATATTTTTTTACCGAATCTTCGAAAGGCACAACCCTAAATTAAAAGCTTTCGAATAAGCTATTACACTTCGCTGAATGTTTCCTAGTTCGGGTTATAATTCAGTTGTTTCTCTTTTTTTCTTGTTTCACGAGCAAAAAGGGCCAAAACAGGGGTTCTGGATCTCCGAAACTAATCGGTGGATCTGGATGAATTTTTCACTTGACACTTCCCCTTTTAAATTTCGTCGCAATCCGATGATTAGTTCCAAAGTTATTAAGAGGCAAACTTTGGACTTCAACATTAGAGATGCATCTGAGCTCTACTATGCAGCACTATCGTGCTGTATGATATTAAAAAAAATCTTTATTTTAACGCGCTTCCGACAAATTTTAAAATTTTTTAAATAAATTTCTGTAAATAAATAAGGATTAATATCATAATCCAAGACCATTTAATTTAAGCGCCAAAGTGCATTAGTTGTCTGAGCGTAGCGAAGTCTTATACTCAGAGTACGTAACGGTATTAAAAGTCAAAAAAATTCTTTCGTCAAGCAAATCTCAAAAAGTACTTGTCGGATTTCGATTCTGTTTGTACCAGGAGGTACCTATGAAGGTAATCTGGTGAATGCACCTACTTTTAAAAATTAATTCCAAATAGTTTAAAAGTTATATTTAAAAAACTGATAAAAAAGCACAATTTATTTGCATACGTCACAGAAATTTGGTGCGCGTGATTTTCACCGGCTGGATATTTTCGTAGATAACCGAGTCAGTACATGGAGTAAATAGTAATCATTTACACACTCAGAAATACTGAATGCAATAAAACATTTAAAAATCCAATCATGCAGGAAAATAAAACTGTTATTTTTTATATTAAAAAAAATGTCATAAAACTTTGATTTTGAGATTTTGTGATAATTTCTTAATAGCATTTTTTGATCGCTAAAAGAATGTTTTATATATTTCGCGTGTGAAAATTAGAAACAATTACGTTTTTAAATAAAAAGTTTCTTTTATGACATCATTTTCCCTTTATATTTATTTTTATGCATGTTTTCTTTTAACTTATATTTTGTTTGCATGTGCAAGTCAATTCTGGTCACTAATTTTTCGGCCCGGATACCACAAGCCCATCAGATTTGGCGCAATTTTTTTCAAAGCCCATTTGGCGAAAACTTCGTTTTCAAATAACGCTTACATACACATTTTTAAATTATTTTCTATTTTCAAAAAGAACTTACAGTAAATAAAATAATAATAATAATTAATAACTATAAAAAGAAATATTTTATATACTTAAAAAAGGGAAATGAAAGTAAATAAACATTTTATGAGTAAATAAACAAATAATAAATAAATAAAACCGGGTTACCATCTCAGGTAAAATAATGCCATTTTGACGCCAATTATGTACCCTTGTGCATATGTGACATCTTTTCCCATTTTTCTTCCATTTTCTGTTGGCATACAACTTTGAAATTTGGAATATGTATGCATACCTGGGAGCAATACAGGAATTAGACATTGATTTTTTTTTTATTCGATCCAAAAAGGGGCAACGGGGGCTATTTTTTAAAGATTTATACAATTTATATGCATAAAGGAGCCACTTACCTATTTTTATATACAAGAAGAAGTAAATGCTATGGAAAAACAATTATAGTATACATAAATAAAATACTTGAGATAATATACTAGAGATATAAGCACCGGTTTGGCGAGATTTTTTATGCCAATTAGGCGAAAACATCGTTTTGCTTACCAGATACATATAGCATGCTATAATAACACGTTATTTATTTATTTCAAAATGAAAAAAAAGGGAATAAACGAAACATTTTCTGTTATAAAAAAAAAGAAATAACAATCAATAAATGATAATATTTTTAGAACAAACAATTTATTATAACATTTATATGATAACCAGCATGTTAGGCAACTGAACGCCATTTTGGCACCAATTAGGTACCTCGGTGTGTATAGGGCATATATGTGCCATATTTATTTGTAAAACTGAGCATGAACGTTTACCAAATGTGTTTTCATAGTCGCTTATATCTTTTTGTAACATAGCGCACCTTTCGAAGCCAAAACTGCACAAAAGAAAAAAAAAATCAATGTTTGCAGTATTTTTTTTAATGTAATGCACATTTCGTAATCAGTAGGCTCGATAATCAGACCTCGTTTTTTTTTTTTTTTTTTGCTTTATAAGATGATATTTCATACGACGTCTTTTTTGGAATCGTCGTTTTTCCATATTTGATAGTATGCGTGTACTCGTTTTATAATTTTTTTTTTGTAACTTTCTTCTTTATTAACAGCGACATTTGGATTTCCTATTTAAATAAAAATTCTTCTAAATACAAAGAATTTTGTTAAAATAAATAAATAAATGAAATGCGGACATATATTGCCCAAAGCACAAAAATTTTTCCTATTGAGTTAATAAAAATCAGTAAAAACATAATTTTTATGATAATAAAAAGGTGACTTATGTAATAACAGAGTCATATATTATGTACGTTATGGATTAAGTATGAATATTTCTCCACCATTTATAAATAATAATAATAATAAAATAAAATGCGGACAGACCAAAGTCTATATTTGACTGAAAACAACAACCATTTTCTAAATGCTTTAAAAAATGGCCAATGAAAAGATTTATTTCAAAAGTATTATGAAATTTGTTAAAAACCATTTATTTTAAACTAAATGAATAAAAGATTTATATTTTTAATGAAATAAATGGGATTTGAAAAATTATTGGAAATTTATTATCATAGATGTATCAGTATTACAATCAGTACCTTGTATGCAAAATGGAACAATTAGCAATACTTTTTGTACCCGAAAAATGGTCGTTGCTTTTTTTAAGGTTAAAAAGTAGATTACGAAATATTCCTATACAGAGATGCCAAACCCCCGCTTATTGCACAGCAGAATTTTCTTATGGGAAAAGTTATTTTTTTAAATCCGCAGAATGTTCCAATTTAATAAAACATTTTCTGTATTAAAATACCGGTATCCAAAATGCCGGAGATTGGCAGCTCTGCCTATAACATTTTAATTAATCAAGATACTTTTTTTAATCGGATTCAAATTTAGTGAAGACAACGTTTTTTGGCCAAAAGCAGCTTTTTTCCACATGTGTAACTACGATACAATTCCTTGATGCTGAAATAAAATGTTTTGACTTATGCTATTATTGCTTCCTCTTATTTATTTATTTGAATTTTAAATAAGATGACTCAAAAACTTTTTTTTAAATGTACGGAAAAAATGCATTTCGAGAGAAAAGCGAAAAGAACAATATTTGGCGATTTATTACCCGCGTTTGGCTAAGTGTCTTACTACCTTGTATTTAATACTCTTTACAATACTTCGCTGTTATATGGACTTAGGCGCTTTTATAAAAAGTTTGACGTAATTCGGCCTTAAGAAAGTGAGTTTTTTACTGAATAATACAAATAAATGAAAAATCAATACTAAGAAATACTAATAAAAGAAAAATGAAGCATTATATTGATCTATGTATATTTAAAAATGCAACTGCTAGCACTAATTAGATAATTTATGTGTATATAATAGGAGATAAATAGCTTTTGATTCTGTATTTCTATGCTATAAAGCATTAACGTTTGTGTATTTTTCGTTATCATTGGGAGTACCTAGCCGATTTAAAAAATAATGTGGGCAAAAAATGTTGGTAACCATCTTTCCTGCAAAATATACTATATTTTGCGTAGGAACAATAATCACCATCAATGCATGAGCAAAAAAAGTTCTAAAATTGAGAATTCTTTGGTGTTGATATGACTAAAAATTTAAAATCTTTTTTTTTTTTTTTTTTTGGTGGCAACTTTTAAGATATAATATTCTCGTTATGAACGATTTCTAAAACATTCGACAATTTAATTTCACAAATTAAACATTTTTTTTCTAGAAAAAGTTTTAAACCCAATTTATTGAAAATATTGCAATTTCCAGGATATTGTTGGGGTCAGAAACTATAACTTTGGCATCACAGTAACTTATAAGATGTAAGTGCTCGTTTAGCACAAATTTTAAAAAAAGGATTCCTTAACTCTTATCGACAACCTCATTGCATCCGTGGAAAACAGATGTTTAACATTATAAACTATTCGGACGGATTTCACACTATATAAAATACACTCCATTCTCTTCAAACATAATAGTTTATGTTATTTGTAGTTTCTCAAATCGGTGCGAAGCTTCTGTTTATGGTCATGACATCATTTCAAAGAGTATTTAAGTAAATCATTATATTTCCAAAACAGGAAAATTTAGTGTTTTATTTTCTGTATTACTTTTAACATTTTGCATATTTCTAATTTTATATCCATGCATGGTTTGCTTTTCTTTTATAAAACTAGTATATGCAACTTTATGTATAAGATTTTGTAATTCTATGATTCAATATGCTTATTTTCATCATATTTTATCACAAAGAATGACCAATTAAAGGTAACATCTCATTTTCTTTACTTATCGCAACTTATCGCAACTTATTAAATGTGTATTCTCAGCAATATCGCTCAGACTAATCCCTCTGAGGAAAGTCCTAGTTTTATTTTTGGTATATGATGTCATTTAATTGCTTATTTTCGTGCCCTAAAATCAATCTTCCTTTATCCTTAATTATTAAAAGATACTTGAAAATTTCCATTTTCTTTCCAATATAAAGTTATATTAATTTTCTTTTAATTCACTAGGGGGGCTCAGCCCACCTGCTCGCTACGCTCGCCAACCCCCCCGCGTAATCGCTTCGCGATTCCAAGTTGTAGGCTGCCCCTGCTTGTTGCGCTCGCCAATACCCCATGGTATGAATAAGCAGTTGCAGACCTTTCAAATGATGTGTCACACGACTGATGTTGTAAAAAAATTAAAAATGTGCTCCCCCTGGGGGGGCAGAGGGGGGGTAACACACAAGAGATCCATAATATGAATAAGCAGTTGCAGACCGCTCAAATGATGTGTCACACAATTGGTGTTGTAAATAAATTAAAAATATGCCCCCCCTGGGGGGAGAAGAGTGTGGGTGTGACACAGAAGACATCCATAATATGAATAAGCAGTTGCAGACCTCTCAGATGATGTGTCACACGACTGGTGTTGTAAAGAAATTAAAAATTTGGCGAAATATTACAGTTATCGCCAAGTTGGCGTCACTTTTGACGACTAATTTTGGTCGCCAAATTTGGCGATATATCGCCAAGTTGGCGACAAACTTGGCGATTGTTGGCAATGGTAACCTTTCCCTCTTTATGGTAACCCATACGGCGATGCATAGACGGAGCCCTTTCCTGATTGGTCTATTCGACTCATGGAAGGAATGGTCCTCCCGGATTCGTTATTTCCGGAAATCTTACACATCAGCATCATTCTAGGAGTCATTCCTTTTAAGGCTAGTTTTTTTTTTTTTTTTTTTTTTTTTTTTTTTTTTACTATAGAATGATGTATTTTTTTTCATTTACCTTTATTCACATGAAAATTCAAACATTACACTGACGCACTATACAATGCTTTTAATATTATGATAATAAAGGGTTGATAGGCAACTATAAAAAGTAAAAGAAAAAATGGAATAAATACATTTGAAATCTTTTAATTCATATACAGTCCTGGACAAAATTATTAACTTGTAAGCGAGAGCCCGGTATTACGCTTATTTCTATTTACGCGTATCAAATAATTAATTGATTAAAATCATTATATTTTACTTAATATCACAAAACTAATTAAAATAATTTTACTATATTAAATTACTTGTAAAATAATAATAAATAGAACGCCTTCAGCATATCAACAACAAACAACATTTTTATTCTTTTAATAACAACAACATCGTCTGCCTTTTTGTTGCCAACAAAATAAACGGAATTTTTACAAGTTCATGGAGGCTACATTACTCCCTCCCCAGTAACATAGTTACGATACAAATATAATATATACAGAAATATAAAATAGATATATAAAATAGAAATACAATATAGAAATATAATATATTAAATAAAATATAAAATAGTACATAATTAGTCTCTATAACGTTTCGGAAACCTTACTTGTCTACCAGAGCGTGTAGTTTTCTCAGGTATTTTTTTATCAGGCAAATTTGAATGTTCATTTTTGATTATTGATGGCACAGGCAGAGTTAGTTGGTTATCCGGTAACTCATGATAAGGAGTATTCTCATCATTTGTTAATAAATAAGCAGGTTTCAATCTATCTATGGATATGTTGATATCTCTTTCCTTAATTTTTACTGTATAATACTTTTCGTGTCTTTTGACAACTGGAAAGGGTCCATCATAGCAGGTTCGAGTGGTTTTTTAACCCGATCAATGCGTATGAATACATGGCTAGAACTGTGTAAGTCCTTATGAACAAAAAATTTTTGAGAAGGCTGCTTGCGATTTTTAAAAGGTTTTAATTCTTCCATTTGTTTCTGCAATTCTTTAGCAAAGGTTTCTGTGTCGATAATAGTTTTCGGTTGTTCAAAAAATTCTCCTGGTAGCCTGAGAGGTTTTCCGTAGACCATTTGTGCAATGGTAAAATTTGTATCACCACGTAAAGTTGATCTCAATCCCAATAGTACTGTAGGTAATGATTGAGTCCACTTAATTGTATTTTGAGCTCTAATTGCAACTTTTAAAGTACGATGGATTCGTTCTATTTTCCCATTACACTGTGGATGATAGGCTGTTGTTGGGCTCAATTTAAAACCACAAATAATACTTAAATTGTGGAACAGTTCCGATCTAAATTGTTTTCCTCGATCCGTGACTACACGATGTGGAATGCCAAAGCGAGAAATCCATTGATCATAAAATGCTCGAGCAACTGTTGGAGCCGTCACATTTTCTAGAGGAACTACTTCTATCCAACATGTGAAGCGGTCAATACAGGTTAGGCAGTATAATTTTCCTTCAGACGGTGTTAGTGGACCTATGATGTCAATATGAACGACACTAAATCGTTCATCTGTTTCTTCGAAAGTGGCAAATGGAGAATGCGTATGTCTGCCAATTTTGTTTTTCTGACAATCAATGCAGGATTTTGCCCACTGATTAACATCTTTCTTAATGTTTGTCCAAATAAACCTTGAAGCTACTTGTTTTACTGTATTTTTCACTCCAGGATGAGCTAAATTGTGGATTTTCCTAAAAATTTGTTCTCTAAAAGCTTCAGGAATAAATGGTCGGATTTTGGAAGTTGAAATATCACACCAAAGAAGTTTACCTGAATCCAAAGGATATTGTTTGAAATTTAAAGATGGATTTAAACGTAATTTTGTAAGTTCTTCATTATTAATCTGCCCATCAGAAATTTTGTCATAATCTATAGTAGAAATCGATTGTATTCTAGATAATGTGTCTGCAACTGTATTTTCTACTCCACTAATATGTCGAATATCTGTTGAAAATTGTGATATATATTGTAAATGACGCAACTGTCTAGGCGAAGCTTTTTCATTTTTTTGCTGAAAGGCGAATGTTAAGGGTTTATGGTCTGTATAAATTATAAATTGTCTTCCTTCTAACATATGTTTAAATTGCTTTACAGAAAGATATATTCCCAGTAATTCTCGATCATAGGTACTATAACTTTTCTGAGCATTACTTAATTTTTTTGAAAAAAAGGCTAATGGTTTCCAGCAGCCTGCTTCAAATTGTTGTAAAACTGCACCAATGGCAAAATCAGAAGCATCACAAAAGAGAGATAATGGAAGATCAGGATTAGGATAGGTCAATAAAGCAGCATTTGCTAGGTCTTCTTTACATTTTTCAAATTTTTCTTTTGTTTCATCTGTCCACGGAATTTTTCTTTTGTCTTTCTTTTTCGCCCCTTTTAAATACTCATGAAGTGGTGCTTGATTTTCAGCAGCATTTTTTATGTATCTTCTATAAAAATTCACCAGACCAAGGAAAGTTCGTAATTCGTGGATTGTTTCCGGTAACTTATAATTTTTAATTACTTCTACTTTTTCTGGAAGGGGTTTTGAACCTTCAGGAGTAATCATGTATCCTAAAAATTGTAGCTGGTTTACACCAAAAACTGATTTTGCAATATTTAAACGAAGGCCATATTGATCCAATCTTGAAAAAACTAATTTTAGATGTTCTGTGTGTTCATCTTCCGTTGAAGAAGCTATTAAAATATCATCTAAATATGGGAAAACGAAGTCCAATCCGAAAAATACTTCATTAATGAAACGCTGAAACGTAGATGGAGCATTCCGTAATCCAAAATTCATCACATTATATTCAAATAATCCAAACGGCGTTATTATCGCTGTTTTTTGCTTATCCTCTTCTGCAATGGGAATCTGAAAATAGGCCTTAAATAAGTCAATTTTTGAAAATATTTTCTTTCCTTTTAATATATGCTGAAAATCTTCTATTCTGGGAATAGGGTAACGGTCGGGAATGGTTCGAGCATTAAGGCGTCTGTAATCCCCGCACGGTCTTAAACTTCCATCTTTTTTGTTAACTAAATGAAGTGGACTAGCCCATGGTGATTTGGATGGTCTAATTATATCATTATCCAACATAAACTTGAATTCTTGTTTTGCTAAATTTAATTTTTTTGAGTCTAATGGGCGAGGTTTTGAATAGACAGGAGAACCTTTAGTATCAATATAATGCTTTACATTGTGTTTGGAATTGCATATTAAAAGATTTGGCTTTGTTAAATTAGGATATTGTAATAACAGATGTGCATATTGAGAATTTTTGTCAGTTGTACTTATGCTATCAGCACTTGATACACACATGACATCGCTTTTAACAAAAAGGTTAGTAACACCATCTATTAATTTTTTATTATGTATATCAATAAGCAATTTAAATTTATTAAGGAAATCTGCACCTAAAATTGCTTTGTCTACTTTTGCTATTACAAAAGGAAATTGATATTGTCTACGTAATCCCAAATCTAGTGTTAAAATTTTGAAACCAAATGTAGGAATTATTGAACCATTTGCTGCATACAATTTGAAAGAGTTACATATTTTATGTTTGGATGAAGCAGGAATAATTGATAAATCAGCTCCACTATCAACAAGAAAGCGTAAACCGGTTGTTTTATCTTTAACAAATAAACGGTAATTACGGCAATCTTTAAATTCTTCAGCAGCAGAATTTGCCGCTAAAACTACTGCTGATCGGAGTTTTCCGATTTTTTCCAGCTGCACGGACTTTTACATTTATTAGGATAACACTGATTACCAAATTTAAAATGGTAGTAACAATATTTCCCATTTGGATTAAATCGTTTTCTCGATTGACTTCTACTTTTATTTCGTTTAGTACCAGATTTCCGAATTTTACTTCTGGATTGCCTCTCAATTTTTAATGCCGAAATCTGGTTTTCCAACACAGAAATTTTCTCAAGTATTTTACTCATAACAGAAGAATCTGAACTCGCAGAATAAATTTCTGTTGAAGAGCTCATTTCAAAAATTTTATCTGCCATTAGTGATAAATTATCTAAATTTTCACTGCTTACAATTAGAATATTTTTTATCGACTCTGGTAATTTATCAAGAAATAAAGTTTTCAAAACCTTTTCTGGTATGTTATTTCCACTGAGCGATTTCATTTTAAGCAGTAGTTGGCTTGGCTTCATATCACCCAATGAAATTCCCGTAAGTAATTTTTTAAGTGATTTTTCCTCACTCTCTTTAAATGTATTTAAAAATCTTTCTTTAGAGGCGGTATATTTATCATCCCGATTACTTTGGATAATATCCCATATATTTTCAATGTATTTAGGGTCTAATTGAGCCACTAGATGATTGAATTTTGTTTCTTCATTTATAATATTTACAAGGGAAAACTGAGTATCAATTTGAAAAAACCATATTTCAGGATTATCTTCCCAGAATGGAGGAAATTTGACGCTTACTTTGTTTGCTTCAGGAACTTTGTTTGCTTCAAGAATCGCATTTGTAGACGTTTTCGTTGATTCTTGCGTCATTTTTCAATGCGTTAATGTCCAAAGTAGGGTCACCAGATTTTGTAAGCGAGAGCCCGGTATTACGCTTATTTCTATTTACGCGTATCAAATAATTAATTGATTAAAATCATTATATTTTACTTAATATCACAAAACTAATTAAAATAATTTTACTATATTAAATTACTTGTAAAATAATAATAAATAGAACGCCTTCAGCATATCAACAACAAACAACATTTTTATTCTTTTAATAACAACAACATCGTCTGCCTTTTTGTTGCCAACAAAATAAACGGAATTTTTACAAGTTCATGGAGGCTACAAACTCAAAAATTTTTTTATTTGTTTGCATCATAATATAAATACAATTAGCTTTACATTAATAAAATAATGATGAATATTTATAATAAGACATCTAAAATTAATGTAACTTATAAATAAAATGGAGTAAGTAATTTAAATAAGAAAATACATAACTTAAAAAAATAACATTATGTGAAACCTGGACAAAATTATAAACTCAAAGTTATGATTGTCTATATTCTGGCACATTTGATATAAATAAATGCATTTTGTGATAAAAAAACTAATAAATGGAGTCATTATGAATAAATACATTTCAATACATCAATACGTGTTTTAATTTTTTATAAAATGACATTATGTGAAACCTGGACAAAATTATAAACTCAAAATTATTAATTTCTACAATCTAGTATTTTTTATATAAACAAATGCATTTTGTGATAATAAAGTAATAAATAAAGCTATTAAGGATGATTATATTTCAATACATCAATGCTTTTTTATAATTTTTAGTTAAACAATTTTGTTAAATATGGTTTATTAATTTGGTTTTTGTATATAAAATGGAGTGGTCGACGTCCAAAGATTCAGAAAGAAATCGAAGATCTATGTGACGAACAGCATTTAGTACTGGAGCTTCTTCTAGCCAAATTGTAAATACTTTAAAGCTAAATGTAAGCTCTCGAATTGTCAGGCGAATTCTTCAACGAACGCCGAATATGAAATGGAAGAAAATGAAAACTGAGTCAAACTTGAGTCCCATCATATGAAACCCAGACTTCATTTTGCACAACAGCACATGTCATGGACATCATAGTAGAGCACAATCATCTGGTCAGACAAAAAGAAGCTTAATTTAGACAGCCCAGGTGGCATACGATACTATTGGAAAGATATGAAGTCTGAAGAACGGCATATCTTTAGTCGAAACTTTTTTGAACAATCATTGATGGTGTGGGCTGTTTTTTTTTTTCTCAAAATGGTAAATTGCTCTGCATTTTCTTAATGGAAAACAAAAAACAGAAGACTACCAGTTTATCCTGGACGATAATCTTTTGCCATATGGACCGTTGACCGCTGGAGAAAACTGGGTATTTCTGAAAGATAATGCAGCAATACACTCTGCAAAAATTACAAAACAGTGGCTGCAGCGATAGGTATGTCAATGTCTTGAATTGGCTAGCCCGCAGCCCTGATCTAAAACACATTAAAAATTATTGGAGTGCAATCGTTGGAATAGTCTATCGTGATGGACGTCAATATCAAAACACAAATATGGCTATACTTTCAGCCTGGAACCAGTCGTCTATGGAGCAGTTGGAAAAAATTGTTCAATCTATGCCGAGTCGCATATTCAAAGTCATTCAGAAAAATTGCAATTCAACATATTTTTGAATGCATGCGTTAATTCTTTGCACCAGGATTCAAAAATACATTTACTTCTTAAACTCTATAATTTTATGTTTCCAATTTACACATATACTATATATATATTTTACTCATATTTTTTGAAAAAAATTATAAAAATGCATAGATGTATTGAAATATATTCATCCCTAATAACTCCATTTATTAATTTATTATCACAAAATTTGTTTATTTATATCAAAAATACTAGAGTGTAGAAATTCATAAATTTGAGCTTATAATTATGTCCAGGTCTCATATAATGTTATTTTACGAGAAAAAATAAAATATGCATGGATGTATTGAAACGTATTGATCCATAATGATTCCATTTATTAGTTTCTTATCACAAAATGCATTTATTTATAGAAAATATGCCAGAATATAGAAATTTATAACTTTGAATTTATAATTTTGTCCAGCTTTCACATAATGTTATTTTTTTTAAGTTATGTATTTTCTTATTTAAATTACTTACTCCATTTTATTTATGAGTTACATTAAATTTAGATGTCTTATTATAAATATTCATCATTATTTTATTAATGTAAAGTGAACCTTATTTATATTATGATGTAAACAAATAAAAAAATTTCTGAGTTTATAATTTTGTCCAGGAGTGTATATTTTTTTCATTTATCTTTATTTACATGAAAATTCAAACATTACAATGACGCACTATACAATGCTTTTAATATTATGATAATAAAGGGTTGCTAGGCAACTATAAAAAGTAAAAGAAATATATAATACATACATAATAAATACATTTGAAATAAGTAAATCTCTAAAACAAACTGTTTTATATTATTGGAACACATTTATAAAAATTATCCAAAAATTACAGTAATAATTTAAAAAAATCTGACAAATGCATAGACAAAATTTCAAAATATATTGAATAATTTCAGCCTCGTATTCGTAAATTTCAGTATCCAATTTGTCATTTAATGCCAATGAGCAAGTGAGCCATTTTCTTTTAACAAATGAAAATTTTCAAAACGTCTGAATTGCCATAGAAAAGCATTATAATGCAAAATTAAATGTCCTGTATTTCTCGAATAAATGAATCAAATACAACAAAAAACTATACAGCTAAATCCAGGTATTTCAAGAACATACCCACTTAATTTCAAGTTAATCGGGTGTTTTTTGCGGCAGTTATCGCAGAACAGACAGACAGAAACCAAAACATTTCGTGTCTCCAAATTAAGCCTTCACTGACGTTTCGGCAATTAATCATTAGACGGAAAATCCTGTTTTTCGCGATCATTTAACGGTGCTCTTAAATCAAAAGGGGCAACTTTGTGACATAAGTTTTAATTTTTTTTTTTATTCGGAAGTTCATGAAACTAGCGGATGTTGTGTTGTAGTTCAGAAACTATCTAATCGCACTCATTTTTCCGTTTTTTTTTTTTTTTTTTTTTTTTTTTTTATAAATGCCATAGATTTTTTAGAGCAAGCCGTCAAAATGTCGTTTTGAATTGCATTTTCCGACGAAAGTAGAAAAACCAGTTGACGAAAGGGAGAAAAAGTCGTGATAACGTGATCGAAAATGCTTATAACTCAAAATGATTTATTGATTAAAAAAAATGGAAAACTGTTAAATTCCAAATCACTTCCATGATCAGGTTTTGCAATTTTATATCTTTCAATTGAAAAATGAATTTGTGAATGTGTCAAAAAATTGTGTGCTTGTTGAGCAAAGCAGTTGATAACACCATTAACGAAATTCGCTTTTTTCCCGCTATCCGTTGACGAAATTCGTATTTCTTTCGCGAGTCTTTGACGAAATACACGTTTTCTCCGTGACATTTCGACGAAATTTGCGTTTATTCTGCTACTTTTCGACGAAATGTGCGCTTCCTCTGCGATGCTTTAAAGAAAATTGCATTTTTCCGATATTGTTGACGAAATTAGCATTTTTTCCGCGATCCGTTGGTGAAAATGGCATTTTCTTGGTTATTCTTTGAAGAATTTCATGTTTCTTTTTCAGTCTTTTGTTGAAATTTGTATTTTTTCGCCTTTTGATGAAATCAAACCCTTTTACCTTTGTTGAAATTCGCGTTTTTTCCCGAATTTTTAATGAATTTTCACGTTTTTCTTTCGCGATTCATTGGCAAATTCATGTTTTTCCGCTATCCTTTCACGAATTTTCGTTTTATTTGCGAGTTTTTGATGACATTCGTGTTTTTTTTTTCGTGATCTTTTGTGAAATTGGAGATTTTTTTCTGCGAATGATTGACGAAATTGTTTTTTAAAGCAACCATTAGATAAAATTCTCGTTTTTTTATGTCCGAATTTTTGCACTGATGATTTTTTTTTAAATTTTCGAAAAATTCCCCGAGAAGTAAATAAATCGTACGTAAAATTGGAGAATTTTTTTTATTTTTTGGCATTTAAAAGAAAAAAAGTTACTAAAACAAAAGTTAAATTTTTCTTTTCTAAAAGTTTTTCCGTTAAGTTCCGAATTTTGTGGAAAATTATCTGTGCACGCGCGGCAAGGGCATCTATATATTATACAACTTTAGGAATAACATGTAATAACATAAACATATAATTTTAACCAAAAAACGAAAATTACTTTTGCATATACCCAATAAGTTACAATTAAAATTACACAGTTTGCAAAACATTTAGACATAATTTTAAATTAATTTATTCATTTTATAGACTTGCTGTGAAAACTTGGATGTTATGCTGAAAGAAGTGTTCGACAATTGGGCGGAAAAAAAGAGAGAATATGAAATCTTAAAAAAATTCCGCATGTTGAATTTAGAAAGAATTCAGAAGCTTCATAAATTGGTAAGTATGAAACATTCCATTTATTAGTATTTTTAATCGGACATGTACAAGGATTGCTCTCTAACTGTTTGTTAGAAGTTATAATGTCTTGAGGAGCCTTGTACAACTTGTGAAACTTACAAAAGCTATGTAAACACACTGTAATCGCAATCATGAAGTTAATCGAAAAGTAATTCCAGTCATAAAATTTCACTCAGATTCACTCAAATTATTATAGGATTAATCATAATCCTACTGTAATGCCACTGCCATCTGTAGCGGAAAAGCATCACAATTTTCCTTTTACATAAGTTAGACCGCTGCCAACTCGATTTCTCTTTGGGGAAGAATCGAATTTGGGCGTGGTTGGACTATATCTGACCTTCCCTCCCTTCACCTTATCAAATTTCATTAAAAAATTTAATCTAAAATATTTTAGAGAAATTTCTTTACCTTATATGTTGCTCAGGACGGGAGATGGGTAAAGAAACAGGAAGGGAGGGGGACTTACATATATTGCGTACAGCCAGTATACTCGAAATTTAATGGTAGTTAACTTAGCCTTGTAACCAGTTGTGTTGTCATACAAAAAGCAGAAAACATACCCTCTAAGCAGACGGTATACGCTCAAAGCAGATAGTATTCCCTAAGATGTAAATACTATAGCTTTCTAGAGAAACAGAGGATATACGGTGTTACTTAATAAAATTCAGAAGGTATACGACGTATACCCCAGTATATCATCCACTACATCCTTGCTTGTAACCTTAATGCAATAAACAATTATAATTGTAATCCAAACATAATCGTAGGCTAGAAAATAAGAAATAAATAGATAACAAATATAATCACAATCTAACTTTTATAAACAGACATTTAATCGCAATTTGTTACTGAAAGTTAAAAGTAATCGTAACCATAATTCATTACCATCTGTAAAGACTAAAGCATATATTTAATATGTTAACAAATTACATTAAAGTCTCTCGGAAAAATCCATTAATATTTAATTTTGAAATATTAGAAATTAGTACATATTAGCATTATTTAAATTATTAAATATCAATAAATAATGCTTACAAATCTCAAAGACTAATTAGAATTTTTGTATTTTAGCTTTGTGATATGATAAAATATACACCTCATAACATCTTCATCCATACCTTCATCCCCCTCCCCCCCCCCACACACACATACAATTTTTGTTAGAATGTAACATAAATGTTCCATTAACCTCTTGCTTTATCAAAAATATTTAAATATTTTAAAAATTTTATTGTGAAACAAACTTATAAAATTAGATTTTATTTTTAGATTTCTTTTTCGTTTAAGGGAGTACAAATGGTTGCGAAAAACAGGCGATATTCATATAGGGCAAAGAAGAGTAAACAGCGCAGTCTTAGATGAAACTAAAATTTCACTCGATTTCAGCAGCCCTCTAGTAGGTATTATTGAAATATTTAACTCTAGGCAAAAAGAAAGAAGGATCATAATGCTGTTTCACAACTGCAATTTGTGTAGTTTTGTGGTGTAAAGTTTAATTTATAATTTTGCTGTCAATGTTGTTGTCTTAGAGTTTTGTGATTTCCAAAATTGTTAAATGTATCAAAAATCATTGAAAATTTATGCATTTTTGTTGGTAGTGTATTTAATATTTCAAGGGGCAAGTAGTTGTGTTTCTGTAGTATTGAATTCGCAGTAGAATTCGCGAAAAAGTTTATTCGAAGGTAATAAAATGTAATTTTACAGATTTTTTCACCAAAGTTAATAAAAGTAATATTTTATTTAAAAATTTTAGTACAAATCTGGAATTAAGTGGGATAAAATGTAGCCCAACATTTTCAAAGGGTTAATAAGATATATTTCTCACAATTCAGTTATTTCTAGCATTTATCGACTCGTTTTTATGACTGGCTCCTCGAGTTTCAATCTCCTGGGAAAAGACTGGATGTTCTACATATGATAAAACCAGATGTAACGTAATTTTGAATCAATTGAGTGACAGAAAAAAATGTAATAAGATTAAATTAGATCTTACTTTATATAATTAGTGGACGCTGAAGATTTGATATAAAATTATTATTTGTTTAAATCTAATTTGAGAAGAAGAAGGAAAGGAAGAATTAAATTAGTCAATGTACAACCATAGAATTCTAGGGGAAAAATACCTCTTTTAAATGCTAAAGCATTAAAATTATGGCTCGCAAATATTCTTAGAGATAGTCTTGATGATAAAAATCCAACTATTTAAATGATCATTCCAAAATTCTGGCTGTTTAAATTTGCCACAAATAATGGCATTATGTTTGGAAAAGTGGAGTCTTTTAAAACAAAAACATCGTTATCTGAACTTTGAAAAGCCCGAATTATAAAACAAGAATCAAATCGTCAAAATGTTGCTTCAATAATTCTGAAAAAGTCATTTAGAAAACTAATAAACTTAGTATATATACTAAATAAAAGGGGCCCACAAGAGTAACTTCAAATTAAATCAGAACCCATTTAAAATGACGATGTAAATTGCAGAGTGTATAAAAACAGATAAGATCAAAATTAGTTACTATTTCGTTCATGAGAGAGACAGGGTCGTAGCTAAGGGGGCGCTATGGGCGGCTCAGCCCCCCTAAAATATTTTGAGCCCCCCCCCCTGGAAAAGATTCCAAGGTCACTAAATGAATTTCTGTTTCGAAAATTTAAATGAAATTCTGTTCAAAAATCTAATTTAGTTTTGAGAACTTTTTACAGTTCTGCAGAATGACTAAATTGTATCTAAAATAAGTGCTTCAACACTCCTTCATCCTATTTGTACATATGAATCTAACATGATGTTTAATTTTGCACCAGTTATATACTCAAAATTTTCATCATCATATATTTTTCTTAGTATAAAATGAAGTTATTACAACAGTTTAATAAGAAACATAATACCTACAATGTAAGTATGCACTAATTTATCTTTCTGTGTGAGAGAAAGAGAAAAAAATTATGAGCCCCCCTACAATCTCTTGACCCCCCCCCCCTCTATATATCACTTCTGGCTACGGCCCTGGAGAGAGACATCCCTTTTTCACACCATTGCCGAAGTGAAGAAAATAGACGTGACAACACTGGCGCATGCGCGTGGAGCATAAAATACGCTGCGTTGGAAAGAGCAAACATGGGAAGAGAAAAGCTTTGAACTTTCTTAGAAATGTAAAAGTAATATCACACAAAATTTTTAAAAACAATTCTTGAAAAGCTGCTAAAATATGATGGAAGAAACTGAGGTAGTTAAAATTATAAGGACAAGAGTGAATAGGATTTTTAGAGCTAATAAAGAGATAAAATTATTTTCTTCAATTTCTCAAATTTAAATGCAGATAATCATCATTTTGATTATAAATGTTACATATGTAGACTTGTAATTGACACACTAGTAATTAATTTTTTAAAAAGAATCTAAACATATCATTCCTCCTGTGAAAAAAAGTCTACATTCCTCCATTTCCTTTTATTATTATTATATCCATGTGGTTTTAAATTTCTGTCTGGGCAAAACTGCACTATTCAAAATCAGAATTCATTCATAAAAATATCATATATATATTATAAAGGCAAACCTGTCAGCGCATAATGTTGACGTTATTTTGACGTTTGTAATACCAATCAATAAAATTTCGCCTTTACTGCAATTTCATTAATTTCTAAGCATCTCACATTTTCAATTTTTATAACTTTACTCAGAGAAAAAACTGTATTGCAATTAACTAATATTTTTACAGTTTTTCAAATAATTTTTAAATGTGATTTTTTAAAAAAAATTATCGCTATTGGATGCAGACGATTAAAAAGATAAATCCGTTTTCACTTAAATAAACGTAATTAGTTCAATATTTCTTTCCGTCTAAAATTCCATAACGAAGTTACAACTTCATCCATCAATAAATTAAAAAATATATCAATAAAACATAAATTTGTGATACGTAATTGAACTATGTGCTTACGCCACTGAAATTATCAATTAAAGAAAAGTTGTAAATATTTATCTTTGCGATTTCTTTGGTTTGTTAACTGTTGCA
This sequence comes from Maratus speculifer, assembly GCA_964019185.1. Taxonomy (NCBI): domain Eukaryota; kingdom Metazoa; phylum Arthropoda; class Arachnida; order Araneae; family Salticidae; genus Maratus; species Maratus speculifer. The sequence continues at coordinate 43,106,727 of OZ025290.1, forward strand.
AAAAGACCAATACGAAAATAGCGCTTTTTATACATTTTGAAAATTTTATTTGAATATATAATTGCTATTTTTCATATAAAAATGATTTTTGATTTTGTTAGTATAGGATCTAAAAAATATACTGAATGCAAAAAATCTATTAGAGTGTACAGTTACAGTTAAAAAAGAAGGTTTTCAGTTATATTCTGTAATCCGGGAAAAAAATTCAAACAAACAATGTCGGTGATCACATTTCTTATTTATCAGAAAATGAAGTGCCCGCCCCTCCCGGTGGTCTCGACCCGATCCCTTCAGTGGGAGAGGTGACCGAGAGCCGGGCAGCACTCGTAGTACACGATGCTCGATGGGGGCCGGACGGGGACTGAATCACAACCTCCAAATGAGGCTGGAGTAGCGTAAGGCTGCGGGCACACACACAGTTTTTCGCACTAACTTCTTGCGCTATCTTTGATCTTTCGTGTCGGCGCTTTGATGTATAAATTGCACTTCTAGTGTACTGAATCTGAACTTCAAGAGAGGAATATCAGTTGACAGGTTTATGACCGAAGATGGAGTAGATAAAAGTTCCCCTTTGTCAAATTGGTAAGGGTCAGTCCCTCAAAAACCATTTAACGAGGTTTCACCCTTGTTCAGTTCGAAAACAATGATTGATTGATTGCTCTTTTAGTGTAATAAAAACTAGTGCCGTTCGTCTAGACCTTAAGATGCTCTAGCCCGGTGGCCATGGATAATGAGTGTCTGGGGTTACTAGGGTCGGCGGCCTTGTGCAGCAGTAATCCCGTGGTCCTCGGTTTTCGAGAGAAGCCACCAAGGGACGACGCTCGTAGCCCTATCCCAGTGGCGGGTCTTGGGAGCTCGCCAGCGATCCTCATGTGAGGGTCAAGGCGTAGGCTCTTAGGATCTGCGCGGTGACTCTGGGCAACGGGAAACCAAGGTGATCGGGACCTCGACCACAAACTTGACTGACAAGGAAGGTCTCCATTGGGGGCATACTCAGAATTTTTTGAAAAAGATACGAATTAAACTACTCATGTAGGTAATAAAGGATCAGTGAAAATTAGCGGCGGAATTACATTATTAGATATGTAAAAAAATAAAATAGTTTGGAATAATTGGCGTGAAAAGCTGAAAGCGACGCGGGATTTGACGAGCAGTGCATTTCCTCGCCAAAAGCAGACGATTTTAACGAATCTGAAAATTGATTTTAATTTATTTCACTGTTAAAAATCTGCAGCATTTACTGCAACGTCACTCCACTACTTTTATAGAATATCTCTCTTCTGACCAATGAGAATGCTCCATAGCACGGCGATTTGACCGTGTCATACACTGTTAAAAATCTGCTGCATTTTGTTGCAACGCACTCCACCGCTTGTATATAATATCTCTATTCCAACCAATGAGAAAGCTCCATTTCACGGCCAAGTAACCGTTTTCTATACAAGCAAGGGAGTGCGTTGCAACAAAATGCAGCAGATTTTTAACAGTGTATTTTTCAATTTGGAACAATTTTAATCAATTTAAATTGTGTTTTAAATGATAAAATATATTAATGTCATTTTATTATAAGTACATATAAACGTATATGACAAAATTACACATAAAGTAAAGTAAAAATGCAAAACTAAAATTACTTAAACTAAACTTATTTAAATAAATTGAACATAGAAAGTTTTTTCTTTAAAAAGTATTCGAAGCGTAAAAGCGTATTTTTCAAAATTTCGTTTTTTCGCCAACCGGTGATAAATCGCCAAATAAACGAAATTTTTATTATTTTTTTACGGACGTTATAAGGAGGTTCCGCCGAAATTTTTTTTATAAACATACATAACTATATGAGAAGAACATTCTGTAATTTTTTCAGATTTTTCTGAGTATGCCCGTATGGAGACCTTCCTTGTGAGAGGGAGCCTGGAAGGAGAGTGTGGACTTTGTCGGAACAAGTGGTGGGGACTCTCTAGTGTCATCGCAGCTCGCAGGATCGGCATGCAGCATCTCCAGGAGTTAGCGATGGGAGAGGCTCTGGGCCAGTGCCCGGTGTGACTTTTATCCGCCGGGAAACTCAGCCACCCATCACCTCTGTAGCGGAAGTAGTGGTGTGCCAGCTCCTAGGTGGGAGGAGACTGGGGGTGCTCCGCTCGAACCAAGGGACAGGTCGGGTCGGAAGGGCGCCGTGGCGGCGTTTGTCCCACACGGCCTGGCACCCATGGGAGGAGGTTGGCTGGCAGGCCCGCCTCCTGACCCACTCACCACAGAGTCTTGAGCCGGACGCTCACTGGTTAAAGCAGTGGCACATCTCCCCCAGGTGAGCTCTTTGGTCCGATCAAGTCTGACGTGTCTAGGCGGGACTGGGGCTTTCTGCGTCCAATGATACAGACTTAGCAGTACCTCAGACTAACCTTCCCGCTACTAACCCCTGAGCCGGTCGTCGCTTCGGATGACGTGGGGGGACTTTCCTCGTCCCCCAGGGTTTGGCTAGAGGTACCTTCACTCTTCTGGTAGGAGTCCTCATTACACGCGGAGAGACCCTCGGGTCTAGGAACCAACGAGGGCTCTGAAGTAACGGTAGTGCGTGGCGGGGCCTCGTTTTGGCCCCGCTCGGCTCCCCGGCCGGAGGGCGGGGGGGGGCGGAGCGAGGCGCGCGGGGTTCCGTTCGCGCCAACCCTCTAGCGAGGCTGTGTCTATGCAGTCAAGGTGGAGCTCTCTGGGCCCGCCTGGGGTCGCTACCAGCACCTAGCCGGAGACTCTGGACCCCTCCTGGCTTGCCGGGAGAGTGGGGAGGGTTTTGGGCGACAAAAGCCTAGACTGGGTGGCTTCTCCAGCCACCGCAAGGGGTTTTCTCGGCCCTCGAGGTTTCAGTTACGAGCACCTAGTCTCCGGCCCTGTGTCCGTACGCAGCAGGTGCAACCTAAGGGTTGTTCGTAAGTCGTCACGTGCAGGGTTTGTGGGCGAAAAACCCTAGAGCGAGAACATGTCTATGTGTGCAAGAGGGACTTTCCCCGTCCTCCTAGGGTCCTGCTAGGGGTACCTTCATTCACGGCTAACCCACATAAATGTGTTTCCTATTATAGTGATTTCATCTTGTGGGGCCTGCCGTACAGCAAATTTGCATCCGTCGTCCCATGGCAATGGGTCACTGGTTTCGGCGTTCTTGAAGGCATCGTCATCCTGGGGCTCGTCATGGTTCAATGGGTTGAAATCCCAGGTGTCCGTTCGCCATTGAGGTTACTCAATGGGTAGAAGAGCTGTCGCTTTTGGCCGCTTTCATCAATAGCTGGGAACGTGGCTGGCCTCCGGACTGGCTACTAACGCCGTAGGCATCGGACGGTGAGGTGTGCGGATGGGGACCCGGAGTAGTAGCCGGCTAGCGGTTTGCGAATCCCGACCCCAGTCGATGCCCCTCACTGGAAGAGCCGCAAGGGCCTGACAGGGCCTAGAGACGGGATGGTGGATCTCCATCATATCAGAAAATGAAAAATTTCTCTTTCCTCTTTCTATGTTTTTCCTATAAGAAAATGGAATATCCCTTTTTCCTTTCCTCTTCGGAAAGAGAAATGGGATGTTTCATTTTCTGATAGGGGAAAATGTGATCATTAACATTTTTAGCTCACAGGCTATAATAGCCTGAGAGCTTATGTGCCCGCCCGTTCTGTATGTACGTTCGTACGTGTGTAACGCGATGACTCGTGATAAAAATATCGGATCCACTTGAAATTTTGTATATAGGTATATCCTGATAAGGCGCTTCCCTGATTAGTTTTTGGAGTTCATTCGATATGTATAAGAGGGGGAACCGGGGGCTCATGCCCCTCCCCTTAATTGATATAAACGGGATTTTCATGCAGAGTTAACAGTTTTCGTTCAAAATTTAGATATAGGATCATTCTGATGAGGCGATTCTGTGACTGTTATTAGGTGTTCATTGAATAAGTATAAACAGAGGGAACGGCGGTTCTAATGCTCCTCCCCTTAATTTATATAAATGGGCTTTTCAAGCAGAATTGACAGATTTCGTTCAAATCTCTGAACAGTTTTGGAAGTTTAATGGTTAAGTATAAAAAGAGGGGGATAACTCCTCTTAAATTATATAAATGCTAAATGGGTTTTTATTAAGAATTATTCGATTTGCTGTGAATTTTGAATACAATTTTTTTATATGATAAAGCATGTCCTTGATAGTTTAGGAGGTTCAATGATTAAGTATAAAAAAAGGGGAAAGGGGAGAGCTGTTTCCTCTTCTTATTTTTTTTTTCGAACGGAATTAATCCTTGAAAATAAAGGGTGTAATGTACAATTAGTATGCGTAGCCTGTGAGCTCAATGCCATCAGTTTAACTGGGCAATATTCCTTTTTCTTTTTTTGTAACTTTTGTCATTTTTCCTCTAGAAATATTTTGAGACTCCACTTCCTTTTTTTCCCATGTTTTTGTACATATGGTCAACTACTACAATACATTTTGTTTTATTCAACTGTGACGCTTTTTTTTAAATAACACTAATTTAAATGTTGCAGATTTGAAAATTTTGAATATTTATCAGATTATATCTGCTAACAGCAACAATATCTCGATGCAGTACTACATTATTTAGCTTGTGCTAGAAGTACACATTCATATTATACAAGAAAAAAATTAGGGCACTATTGCGTAAATAATATATTAAGTGCGGGGAAATGGACAAAAACGTTGTTTTGATTATACTCTGTGGCAACATAACATAACAATCCAAAGTAACAATGATCCATGCAAATGAATAAATTTTAATAAGTAGGTAGTGTTATACTAATACTTTATGACAAAAGATGGATGTTGTTTTTGCCAGAGATATAGCACTACGAACATACTGGCATTTCATTTTTCATGAAAAATAGCATTCACAACCTTGAACTTTGAAATTTTCTATAGGGAGGAAGAAATTTTTTCAGGGCTTCAAAATTGCACATTATTCATTAAATATGATTTAGTTCAACATAAAAGAAGCCAATCAAAAAATAAGCCAATTAAAAAGTACAACTATCAAAATATCACTTTTTTGTCTAAATTTCAAAATAATGAGAGCTTTCTTGAGCACCAAGTCAAACGTTATAATAACGGAAAACAAGTCAAATATTCATCAACGTATTATAAGTTATTCATATTGTTTTAAAATATTCTAACACATTTAATTTTTATATTAATTGAAATTTTAAATTTTACAGATATCAGAACGAAAGGACTACATTGAAAAATATCGAATAAAGAAAGAAAAACAAGAAAAAGAAAGAAAAGAAAAGTTGAGGAGAGAAAATGCTGCTACAAAAGTATGAAATAATTAGTGAATAATTTTGATTCATATTTTTTATATCACTGAACTAAATTCCTTTAAACAAAATTATTTTTTTTACTATCTTGCATGGTATGGGAGTTGGACAGTGAAGTGAAAAAGCAACAGGGGGCGAAATTTCCACTCGCCAGCTCGCCATTGGCGAGTAAATCTTTAAGACTGGCGAGTAAGTTTCGTTTTTTAAATGTTGTGCTTCAAATCATACTATGCACAGGGATAAACTGAAGTATTTCAAAATGAAGCGATGGTATTTATTTTCCAAGAGAAGTAAAAATGCTCTGTCGCCTATTTTTCGTCTTTCCTACTGAGGAATGAAATTCCCCTGTCTGCATTCATCCCCCTCCCCTACTTTCGTACCGCGTACGAGCCAATACCGAATCAGATCGCTATTAACTTTTGCACGAATCATTCAGATATATCAGCATTCTAGTTGATGGTTCTTCAGATCGATCATCTGTTCAGCATACAAATGTGTATGTTCGTGGATGCAAAAGATAATCATATTAATGAGGACATATTAGGATTAATAGAGCTGCCAAATTGAGCTTCATTAAGTTATTTCACAGCCATAACTGATTTTCTAGATAAGATTATAGGTCCAAATGAATATAGAAACAGGTATTATATTGTAGGCTTGGGTACTGGTAGTGCTCCAAATTTGTTTGGATACAAATCAGGTTTCGCTATGAAAACGAAATCTATTTGTCCTAAATTGATAAGTATTCACTGCCTTGCACACCGTTTGCAGTTAGCTGTTCTGGATGCATGTGGTGAAGTTGAATATCTTAACCCTTTCAATACCAGTTTTTTCTTTTCCAAAATTAAGATGATTTAGGGCTGTAATAGGTCAAATAAAGTATAAATAGCTATATTCTGTCAAAAAAAATTACTATAAGTATAATTTTGGAGGTGGGACCTATGTGTCCCAGTGGTCTTTTTAAATGGGACACATGTGTCCCGTTGGGGTTGAGATGACCATATAAAATACAGTGAAAAGTTGAGATCAAACAATTTTATTACACATCTATGAATGATACATTGCAAAACAATTTTTGCAAAGAGCAACTTTGCACATAGTACATACAGTTTTCGTGCGGGTTTCTTTATTTTGTTTTGCACAGCGGGCACATATTCTTCTTGTAGGTCCTTCCAGTGGCAAGTGATCGCCTACATTCAACATCAGTTTTGTTGCATTCGATGGGCGACCTGATTTTTTCCTCTTGATCCGTGCATTTTCTTTACCTTTTGCAATGAGAGATTCGGCTAGGGGGACAATGTATTGCAAGAGAGGAATTTTCTTATGTTTGGTTTCAAGAAACAATATGTGTGGATTCACAACTGCTGTCATCAAAAGTTTATAAAATACCTTTTTCCATCATTTGGTAGATCTTCTATCAAAGTCATACTGGCATATCTTTTGGTCAGACAAATCAACGCCCCCCCATAAATTTGTTATAGTCTGCAAGAGCAGTAGGGCAATTTATCATTAATCATTCACCATTTTTCTGCTTACGTTTGACTTGTGTCGTATCCGGCCCATGGCAATTTGATATAATCAGGACTTCCTTAGAATCTTTCCATTTTGCTGCAAGAATCCCTTTGCTGTTCTGAAGAAATTCTGCATCACCTTTTTCAAGTTTTCTGCCAGAGAATTGCGGCATGTTTTTTCTACTTGAAATACAAGTACCAATAGAAGGAAAAGATATGTTTTCCAATAAGTGTACACTTGTAAAGAATCTATCAAAAGTAAGTGTAACGTCTGGATTACGTATTGTTGAACAAAGTTTTAGAACAACTCTTTCTCCAAGTGTTCCACCTTCACAATCTGTATTATCCATATTCTTGCCAGAATATATATTGAAGTCATAGGTGTAACCCGTAAATGCATCACATCTTTCCCAGATTTTTATTCCACGTTTTATAGGATTTAGGGGTAAATATTGTTTCAGGCTAGAACGGCCTTTGAACTTAGCCATTGATTCGTCGATGCTTTGAAAAGGGCTTTCTTCTCGAGCTTGCAAAAACGTTTTTTTCAAACAATTAACCACCTCATCCATATAATACGTTTTTGGAGCATTTGCATTTTTTTCTGGTTCATTGAAGTACATTTTAGAAAAAAGAAGTAGGCATCTATTACGGGAAATTGCATTTTTTATAGCTTCGTTTCCTACTGAAGAATTACTTGACCAATAATCTGTAAAGCTCGGTACACGATTGTACGACATTACGAGCATGATTCCTAACACCATAATAATCTCTGACGGGTCTGTGTCGGGAATATCTACATTTTTTTCCCGTCTCAATATTTCCAAACGCTGGTTGGTGCACTGGGAAATAAAAATCAAAAGACTGCGTGGAAATACCGACATGAAACATTCAAATTCATTAGATGATCTGTTGATATTTGCCAGTATTGCAGTTGGACGGTTTTTCGTTATAAGAAGGCGTGGCTCGAAATTTGGAGAAACTTCTGACCAAATAACATTATCAGTATCGTCTTTTTTGAGACGTTTATTTTTTTGCATGCATTTATAATTTGATACCTGTTTTAGATCCTTCACTTCATCAGATAAGAAATCATCAGAGTCCGAGTCAGTCGATGATTTTGAAGAATATTCAACATGTGATAACTTTCGTTTCCTTACCCTAGAAGGCCCTCCCTACCCTTCCTTACCCTAGAAGGAAAATGGGATTTTGTTCAAATTCATCACAACTATCATTTTCAGATAAACTAGGCACATACTCCTTGTCTGCAAATGAGTCATCTGATCCATTGCTAGAATCTGTTTCATTCAACAATTTAATTATTTCTTCATCTGTCAATCCCTTCCGGCGATTCATGATGTTTCAATGACTAAAAGTATAAAAAAAAACTAGCTTTCATTACAAGGCGTACGTATCTTTCAATAACCACTGGGACAATAAAGTCCCAGTAAAACATACCATTGGGATATATATGTCCCGTAATATTATTATTCATTCAAAATCAACAAAAGAGATTTACTTACTTGAAATAAACTGCTTGATTTGGTAAAAATAGACATAAAGAACACAAAGAAAGAGACCAAGTGTTTCCGAATGCGTAGCGATGTCTCAATAGCACTCAGAAACGAAACTTTTATCCATTCCAGGTGCTCTCTCTCGAACAAAAAAGGCAACTAGTGGACGCCTAATGCCATCTATCGACAAAAAATTGTACTAACATACAAATGTAATCACAGGAAACCATTGGGACATGTACAATAATAAATTCCCCTAGTTCTTATCCCACTGAGTGATTTAAAAATATCAGCGGGACATATATGTCCCGGTGGGGCCGAAAGGGTTAAAACATTTGATTGAATTGTTAGAAGTATTTTTAAAATTTACCATGCCTCTGCTAAAAGACTTCATATGTTAAAAGAAAGAGCATAAATTTTTGGAGAAGAAATTCTCAAACTGAGTGATATTCACACTATTAGATGGTTATCCAGCAAAGAAGGGTTATGCAGTAAAAGCCCTCTTGCAATCTTGGAACACTGTTGTAAGCCCTCTTGAACAGGTGACCCATGGAAAAGTCAATGACAGATCTAAAGCTAAGGATTTGCTGAAAAGTTTGAAGGACTATAAATTTCTTAAAATTCTGTACTTCTTCTTGGATTTCTACCGGAAATTGAACCCTCTAAGTATGGCATTACAAAACAAGGAACTTTTTATTTCATCTTTGAAAATAAAAATTGAACATTGCATCTCTGTTCTAATGGATCTCGAATCTAATGATGGACCAAGCGAACAGGAATTTTTAGACCAACTATCCATTACAAGGATAATGAAGGATGTGCAGCTGACAAATATAGAAAATGGGGAGGAAAAGTTTCAGACTTTAAGAGGGACATTAATTTAACATACAAAGATATACATTATAGAAAGACTGCAATCTATGTCATCAGATGTGATAGCATGTGTGCATATTTTTGACACTGTGGGTTAGCCTCCCAAAGAGAAATTCTTGAATTTGGGATAGATATAAATAAAGAAGTTCCTTATGTATTTGAACCCAAATCTCTTTAATGGAAAAGTAAATATTGTATTGGCAGAATGGGCAATTTATGTTCCCATCACTGACATTGAAAGAGATGTTAAAGAAAGTTTACACTGCAAAATGTTCAGCAAGATTCCCCATTTTGCTCCAGATCCTAACATTTTGTGCTGTTTTGCCAGTAAGCATAGCTTTATGTGAGAAAAGGTTCAGCTGTCACAACAGACTCAAGACAGCATACAGGAACTCTCTGAAGACTGAGACAATGAATGATTTGCTCAGAATTTATGTTAATGGTCCCACCCTGACAGAGTTTGATCCTACAGCTGAAATTGATAAGTGGTATTTCAGTGCAGAAAGACAGAGCTACACAAACCTAAAGTGCTAATAGTAGAGGAACTTATCCTTGGTATGTATTTCTGTAACCACTGAAACCTTATGGAAAAGCTTATTTTGAGTTAATGTTATTATTATTTTTTTTTTTTTTTGCAGTAAATATGTTTTTTTTTTTTATAAATTTCTGCATTTTTTTTCGATCAATAGAAAGTTTTTCGTACTACATCTGTTAATAGACGCTTTCAGTGTGACATCAATCATGACATTTTCCTTGGATACTGGCTCCAAACAAACGGTTGCTATGCTTCATTTCTTATTAAATATAAATCGCAGAAAATGGTATCACTGCATATAAAACATTAAACATGTGTCTGTTATATATTGCTAAAAATTTTGGTGTAATATGCAAATAAAATAGAAAATACAGCTAGCAACCGTTTGTTTGGAGTCAGTATCCAAGCAAATCGTCATAACTGACGTCACGACTGAAAGCGTCTATATTTTAAAAATATCCCATATTTAAATATAAAATATATGACGGAATGAAAATTTCGCCTTCCTTTTAACATAAAATGAATAATATGAACTTTAAAATGTTCATGCTTACTTAAAAGGCGATTAAATAATCAACTATAGATGTTAAAAGTAAATTTTATTTAAAAATCTTAGAACTTCCAAACCTTTTCCAAACAGGTTCTTCCTCAGTGAATATTTTCTTTTATAAATACAAATATAAAATTTCTTTTTTGAAAAATGAACGAGACTGGTGGCCAGAGCTGCTAGAGCGTTCCAACTTAATGCTGGAATCTGTCGTAAGTTAACAAGCTGCGCCAGCTGGTGGCAGGGGTGCAAATGAATGCACGGGTTTGACATCATATATGCGCAGATGCTTATTATCTCCTCATCTCTTGCGCATATTTTCTGAATTTTCACTCAATCATGACAGATTAGTAAAATCTACGAGATTTATTGCAAAATATTTTTGTTACAACTTGTTTCGATAAAATCATGTACATTTAAAAAAATAGTCACAACATCATTTTAATTTCGGGAGAAAAAGTATTAATAGTATTCATAAGTACCATATAATGCATTTCGTTGCATTATATGGTACTTATGAGTACTAATTAGTACTTTTTCTCCCGAAATTAAAATAATATTGTGGTTATTTTTTTATGTTAATGATTTTATCGAAACAAGCTGTAACAAAAATATTTTGTAATAAATCTCGTAGATTTTATTAATCTGTCATGATTGAGAGACTACCTTGAAATTTATGAATGAATTTTCAATATGAACTCTCGAAATAGCTTTGTCTGTTAAAAAAAAGAAAAAAAAAGTGAGAGAGATAGTCTAATCAACGATTGTAGGAAAATTATTGTCTAGAACTGTAAAATATTTAAACAAATAAATTTACAATATTTATTTGTTTAACAAAACAACATTTAATACATACATTTAAAATTAAAGTTATTCCGAATATACGTATAATGAAATAGGTTTTTAAATTAAAAGAATGAAATATTTGCAAGTTAAATAATAAAAGTCGATACGACCAAGAAAACATTGGATTTTTATCGTCTGCAATTGATAAATGAAAAATGGAGCTAAAGTTGAATATTTTATTTAGTATTAAATTTTATACATTTCTAGTTATTGATAAACATTATATTATCATAGAGAATACTACGGTGTATATATTTTGTATAATTTAGCTCATCAAGAGTAAAATGTGACACTACTTCAAAATTCTGCATTTACATATTAAGTACTTACAAAATTTAATGAGTCATCTTTCATCACATTAAAAACATAATTAAAACAAGATGAATGTAGATTCTACCATTGCAGAATTCAGTTTCGCCTCCGATTAGAAAAAAAAAAAATCGATAGAAGTTTTTTAGAAGGAGACCCCGTTTAGATTGCAATGAACTAAATTCATTTTTCTTGTGTTTATCAATATAATAGCAAACAGAACGGCGTGAAATACCCAATTGAATAGCAATTTCTCTCTGAGACATTGGAATTGCGGAATAATAAAGAGATACAATTTGACGTGCTAATTCTTCGTTGACTAGATTCATCAAAAACGGATTTTTTCTTTAGTTTAAAAGCTTTTTTATAGACTCTGAGTAAAAGGAAATGCAATTTAACAATAAAACGAATGGAATCCCGTCGAATTCGACGAATGAAATGTTTAAAAGACCCGATCGATTTGGTTTTAAAAAAAGCAAAAGTAATTGCATTATTGAATCAATATATAATAAATATATTTACAAAGTAAATGCCAAATTTGCCAGTTACAATTTTGCATTCAAATATTCGTACATCTACAGTTAAAATTGTAATATGAGTGCCGGCGAAATCCAGAAATTTTATTTTATATGCACTCACAGAAAAATAGCTTTATTTAAAAAAAAAGAAAAGAAAATATCTGGTACTACTAGGTTATCCCATCGACCAAAAAAATATCGCCAAACTATAAGATTAAATGCCAATAATGGATGATCGTGAATGTCACATTCAATGACATTAAATACGATTCATGTATTTAAAATGTCATTAAGTGATTTTTATTTCGACTTTTTATTAATATTTTTATTAATATTCTACTAATTATTTATTTTTTCGTTATTTAAAATACAAATTATGTCAATATGTATAATTTGGCTATTAATGTGGCGATTTGTATAATTTGGCGAAATTGGTCGACGGGATAACAGAGTAGTACCTAATATCGTTATAAGTAAAAATACGATGTTTTAAATAGTGACGTCATTTTCTCTTCAAATGTTCTTTAAAAGTTACTGTTTATGAAAAAGGCATCCATAATAATATTGTAATTCCCTTTTATCTGGTTGCTGAATGACATAATTTTCCTCATTTGAAATTTCTCTTATTTTGATTTAGACATTAATTTTTATCATAAATTATTTTCTGTCATTTTATTTACGTTATTAATATTATTTCTCAGTATTTTTTTTTTACTTCAATTAGTGCATAATTATACGCAATCATTTTAGAAAATAAATTTTTATTATCGAGAGAAAAGCTAAACTGTGTTGCCACCATTTTGAAGAAATGTCATGAAAAAGCTTTTAAAATTAAAAATAAAATATAAAAATGGAAATAAATTAAAAAATAATTAAAATGGGCACAACTACAAATAAATAGCTTTCATTTAAAAAAATAATTATCAAAATCGGTTGACTAGAAAACTCAGGGCTGATGACACGACATTTTTAGCTTGTCTGAAAGAAATAGCATCGGATGCTAATAGAAAATATTTTAATCAGCGATATTTGTATCGCATAGTTAAATGATATTTCATCTTAGTATGTTTTATGTTAATATTTAGTCGTACTACACATATTTATTCTATATTTATTTACAATATTTCAAACCTAAAACTTATTCTACGCAATGTTTTAAAGTAACATTTTATAGCAACAAAAAAGTTTTGTTGCCATTCACACAAAAGAAACTGCAATCTACTTAATAATCCTCTAGCAGTTTGCACCCCTGCCACTAGATGGCATATGCCTTGACCCCGCCTTTAATCTTGCGGACACCTCTTCCATAGGAGTTGGAACGCTTCTCGTGGCTTGAAGATAGAGTTAGTAATATTTTAGGTGAACGGTAAAAAGAAATGTTTGATTGTTGTACCATAAAATTTTAATACGTCATTTTCTCAAATTGTCAAATCCTGACAATATTCTATATTTTTTTTATAAATGTAAATAATCTGGATTTAACAGACAACTCCTTCTAACAATGGTCAATTTAAATTAAATTTGTCATAAATATTTCATTTTGTGCTCAGGTGTGGGGACTGACGTTGTTGTCTGAATGAATGTTAAATAGTGGCGGGTAAAAATTATAGTTTGGCGCTTCATTTGCCGCTAATCTAAAATTTCATGATCTGCATTAGACTGTTTAAAATTTAATTCAATATGCATACGGTGCGCATTTTTGCCGATCCAACCGAGGCTAGCGGAGGAAAGAAAATATGGGCTTCTGATTGGTTGATTATTTTAAAGAGCAATTGTTTGCAAGTAAATCACTCTGAAAGCGAATGTACACATGTTAGGAGCGTATATTGGTATATCCTGTTAAAATAAAAAGAAAAGGCAAATTTTAAAGTAATATAGAACAGTTCAGTTCGTAAATATCGCGTAATTGATGCCGTAAAAAGAAAATGTAATTATTGTTTGTAAATAAATTGTTCTGTATGTGGATGTACGTATTAGGCGCATTATATGTGCATAACATGTTAAAATAATATTATATGGCAATTTTATTTTTATTTTCTAAAGGTAATACAGAACAATTGAAAAACATAATTAACTTCTTTAATTATAAATTCAAAAAATATTTTTTTATCTATTAATATCGCGTAAATCGGAAGAAAAATCAATCTTTCAAAAGGTTTTCGAACAGAAATTGATGATTAAAAAAACGTAAACTCAAATGAACCAAAGCAAAATGCTCTTTAAATTTAACCAATCAGAAGCCTGTATTTTCTCCCCAATGCTAGCTTCGGTGGGATCGGCAAAAATGCGCATGGTGCACATGAAAATTCTCCACGTCATATCTGATAAGGAACCTGCTCCTCTTGTAATTCTTTCCATGATATTTTAGATAGCTTTCATTACAAAAAGCTAGACCTATTGCAGCCGTTCGGGGGAATGAGATTCCGAAAAATTGTTGTATATTTTTATATATGATCTTTGTTATGCTATAACTCTCGTATTTATGAACCGATTTGGATATAACTTGCTGTGCGCATAGTACATACAAATGTCTCGAACCAGTTCGTTGGCCAGCTTCATTTGCCGTCGTGTTTCAAAATGACGACTATTTAAATTTTTAATAATAATAATAATAATAATAAACATAATGTAGAATTAAGTATAAAAAATTAGAAATTGACAGTATTTTTTAAATTATGTGTTTCATCTTGATACAAAGATTCCAGAACATTTTTTGTTTTATCGATAGTTTAAAAATGACTGAGTTATTGTAATTTCAGTTTCTTGTGTGGTTTCAATTTGAAACGATCTGATTTTTGTCACTCGATAATACGCGTGTTTATGAATCGTTTTGGCTATAACTTGGTGTGTGCACACGGTACAAGACGAGTTGATTGGTCATCTTCATCCGCTGTTTTGTTTCAAAATGTCAATCATTAAATAAGTAAATAAATAAAATAAAGTACCAAAATAAATAAATAAATAAATAAAGTCTAGAAATATAAAAATGACTTTTTTTCATGTATTTGACCTTCATACAAAGATTTCGGAGCGTTTTTGTTTCATCTATATCATAAAAAATGGTGGAGTTACAGCACTTTGAATTTCTAGTGTGGCCGACAATTTCTAAACGATCTGATTTTTGTCACGTGATAACACGCGTATTTATGAATCGATTTGGATGTAACTTAACTTGGTGTGTACATAGTACATACCATGTCGACCGATTTTGTTGGCCAATTTTATCCGCCATCTTTTTTTTTCAAATTGGCGGCCATTTAACATTTTTAAAAATTAAAAAAAAAAGTTTTTTTTTTTAAGCGTTTTACCTTTACACGAGGTTTTTGGAATATGTTTTGTTTTGTCTTTATCTTAAATAATGGCTGAGATATAGCAGTTTGAACTTGTAACGTGGGTGACATTTTAAAAAATCTATTTTTTCCCCCTGCTGCAGCACTCGTATATATAACAATCAATTTCGATATCAGTGAGCATGTGCACAGGATTTATTACTAAGGCCTAGATGAGATTCACTGGATAGCAGCATCCATCATGTTGTCTTAAAATGACGGGCGTTTCAACCTATCATCGAATTTGCAACCAAATGTAAATCATTTACTTATATATATACATATATATATATAAAGTAAAAAAAAAATGTAATTTATCAAATTACAACGACTATTTGGAAAATGATATTTTCAAAAACTCAAATTTTAAAGATTTATAAATAAATTCTACATTTAAATTATTACTAATAATAATAAACATCATTTTTGGAGATTATAACAAGTCATATATTACGTACGCCGTGCATTAAATATTAACATTCCTTGACCAACGATAAAAAACAGTAGATTAAAGATAGACAATTTTAACTGTTTAAAATGTGAATTTTTATTTGATGAAGTTGATTAGACCGACTTCTGAACGCCTCATATTACGTTTGTTACGGATTAAACATTAATATTTCTGGACTCATCACAAACAAATTTTAAATGAAATTTCAATTTTACAATTTTCGGAACTGCAACTTTTCAATTTCGAAATGTCGCACATTTTAAATTTTTACACCATTGCGTAGAGAAAAAAATGTACTTTTTAATGAAATTTGTTGGAAATCTCTATCACAATTTGTTGTTAACTTATTATTTTTTTAAAGTTTTAATTACTCTTTTTGTCATCGTGGCAACAGAAGTATTCCATTTTTGTACATTAAACTTGGACCAATCAGAAAACGAATAAAATAAAAAAACGGAAGTATTCCATTTTTAGACTTTAAACTTGGACCAATCAAGAAACGAATAAAACAAACCAATTTTATTACAGAATTCAAACAATAAAATAATTCAGATATGCTTTAGATTTCCCAATTCTCTACCGAGAACGACAACTATTTTTTCCAAATAGTTATTAAAAAAAAAAAAAATGGATAAAGCTGGCTATTTCAGCAAATGTTTCATTCAAATTCAGTACTGATAAAAACTAGCATTGATCCTTGTAATATCGGGTTCACTAATTTAAGCTTCGTGTATTTGAATAATATAAGCTGCCTTTTAAAAAAATAAGGAATATGAAAGTTACTTCTTCCTCCCGGCGCTGGCCAGAAAGGACTTTAAATGTGCAGATGGAGAAAACATGGCACAGAAGCCTGCAGTTATAGGATAGCAGATACTTTTTCTACAACTTCAAAGAACAATCATTTACTAACACTCTAAATATTGATGACACTATTACAAAGTAAACTAACCAGAAAATTAAAATCGATATCCGAATGGAGGCGTTTATTTATCCGTTTCAACCATATTATCACAATCCTTCAGTTATATCCAACCAAGCAAAATCGTCAATTTCTCAGGAAGTTTCACCAATCAACCAATCAAAATCGACAAAAACCAGTGGACAAACAAAATGGTCACCAGATTTTTAAGTTGTTTGCTATGGTGTAAAGTCAGTTGAAACTGAATGAAGAATAGTTGATTTGGATGAAGAAAGTGAACCACTGGAAGAAGAGAGTGGCAAAACGAAACTGACAGTCATAGTTATGACACATCTGAAAGAGTTCAATTGAAATAAATGTGGGAAATTTCTTTATTATCATTTATCTCTTTATCATTGTTGTACGTAACTGTAACTGTAATTTATTTTTCATTGTTTTCAATTTATATTTTTATGTATCTGGCAACAACAAGAGAGTTATGAACGTCACGTGACGGGATAGAGAAAAAGCGGGAGTAGTTGGTTTTTTGAGTAGCGGATACAGGCAGCTTAATGCAATAATGTTAAAACTTAGACTGCATAACGAAACGGGAAAAAATCAAAAAATCCCTACCCGGTTTTGGCAAGTTGTTTTCTTGGTATTGATGTTCGTTTCGGTTACTTTTCCCTGTATTTTACATTGTATTGTGCATTTATATTTTCTTTTTCTCATAATTTTATTACTCTTAATATTATAAAGTGAAATATTAATACGATAGCGCATTCCTGTATCAAAAATACTTTTTTCTTATTTAAAAATTAGCATGATATTTATGCCTTATAAATATTAGAAAAATATTTCAAAATTTTATCGCGTATTTTTGAATAAACGCATGCATATTTTAATAGTTTGATTCCGGCGTTAGTAACCTCGGCATTAACCAGTTTTGTCCATTGTAGAAATTTTTTCAATGCGACTTTCGTGCATCCAGGAGCTGTTTCTTTGGGCTTTAGAGTCGTTAGAGTCGTTAAAGACAGCAGCTTTGACGTGTTTCGTTGTGGCGCAACTAGTTGCGTGCATCCAGTAGTGTTTTTTTTTGTTGTTATTTAAATGGGCGCGCAGAGCTCATAAGAGCGTTGACCGCGGAACTGACGAGTTTCATGTACTTTAGAGACTGCTGCACAGCGAGTTTCATACATCCAGTGATTGTTTTTTGGTTTAAATGGGCGCGCAGCGCTCATACGTACGTTAGTGATTACGGCATTGACGAGTTTCGTGCACTTTAGAGATTGCAGCACAGCGAGTTTCGTGCATTTTAGACATTGCTACACAGAGAGTTTCGTGCATCCAGTGATCTTTCTTTTGTTTAAATGAGCGCGCAGCGCTCATACGTACTTTAGTGACTGCAGCATAGACGAGTTTCGTTCGCTTTAGAGATTGCTGCACAGCGAGTTCTGTGCATTTTAGAGATTGCTGCACAGCGAGTTTCATGCATCCAGTGATGTTTTTTTTGGTTTAAATGGGCGTGCAGCGCTCATACGTACGTTAGCGATTGCGACATTGACGAGTTTCGTGAACTTTAGAGATTTCAGTACAGCGAGTTTCGTGCACTTTAGAGATTTCTACACAGCGAGTTTCGTGCACTTTAGAGATTTCTACACAGCGAGTTTCGTATATTTTAGAGATTGCTACACAGCGAGTTTCTTGCATCCAGTGATGTTTTTCTTTTGGTTTAAATGGGCGCGCAGCGCTCATACGTACGTTAGTGACTGCAGCATAGACGAGTTTCGTTCACTTTAAAGATTGCTGCACAGCGAGTTCTGTGCATTTTAGAGATTGCTGCACAGAGAGTTTCATGCACCCAGTGATGTTTTTTTTTGGTTTAAATGGACGCGCAGCGCTCATACGTACGTTAGTGACTGCGGCATTGGAGATTGCTGCACAGCGAGTTTCATGCATCCAGTGATGTTTTTTTTTGGTTTAAATGGGCGTGCAGCGCTCATACGTACGTTAGCGATGCACTTTAGAGCACTTCGTGCACTTCAGCTTTTTCGTGCACTTTAGAGATTGCTGAACAGCGAGTTTCGTACACTTTAGAGATTGCTACACAGCGAGTTTCGTGCATTTTAGTGATTGCTACGCAGCGAGTTCTGTGCACTTTAGAGATTGCTGCACAGCGAGTTTCGTGCATCCAGTGATTTTTTTTTTTTTGTTTAAATGGGCGCGCAGCGCTCATACGTATGTTAGTGACTGCGGCATTGACGAGTTTCGTGCACTTTAGAGATTGCTGAACAGCGAGTTTCGTGCACTTTAGAGATTGCTACACAGCGAGTTTCGTGCATCCAGTGATTTTTAATTTAATTGGCGCGCAGCGCTCATATGTACGTTAGTGACCGCGGCCATGACGAATTTCGTCCATTTTAGAGCTTGCTGCACAGTCAGTTTCTTGTGCCCAGTGATGTTTTTTTGTTGTTGTTGTTTCGTTTTAATAGGCGCGTAGCGTTTAGGAATCATTATTGGAACTGTTCACGTCGTTAATTGTCTGCCGAAAATTCCGTGTTTTGATTCGTGTGAATTTTTAGGTTTCTGAAAATTCAGTTCATTTGAGAGTGCTTGTCACTAAAATCGCCAAAATCTAGTGTCTGGTTTTGTTTAAGAATAGGTCATTAATATTTGAAATGAATGCGTTATAATTATTAATATTCTAGTATTAAAAAGATTATAATATGGTTTTCATTGTACATTTCTATAAAATAGCAATTAAAATCATCATTAAAAAATAAAATTGAAGAAATAATACTTTTATTATAACCTTTGTCTAAGTTTATAAGTATAATATCACTTTAACATCAATACCAAGAAAACAACTCGCCGAAACCCTGTAGGGATTTTTTGATTTTTTTCCCCATTCGTTACTCAGTCTAAGTTTTAACATTATTGCATTAAGCTGTCTCTATCCGCTACTGGTTTTTTGGGCTCCGAGGAGTGAGCCGCGTTTTTGTGAGGATGCAACACTTTTGTGTTCTGTGTTTGCTGTTCTGGACGACATGCAGAGACCGCGTGTCACGAGTATGCGATCTTGTAATTATTGTATATTTTTAATTTGTGTGTGCGGTTTTGTTTTCCTATTAAATGTGTTCGTCTCAACAAAAGACTGTGTGTAATCATTCGATTATCCCTAGACACCCAGCCAAACCCCATAGTAATTTGGGGGATCGGCGCGGAATTATTATGATATTGTGATGAAATAGCGAGGCATTTTTGCTCCCGCTCTAATAGTTAGAATCATCCTGATTCACCCTGCGAAATGTTCTCCACATATAAACTGTCGTTTAGAATCATCCTGATTCATCCTGCAAAGTGTTCTTAGCCTATTAACTGTTGTTCAGAATCACCCTGATTCATCCTGCGAAATATTTTTCACCATTCAACTGTGATTTCGAATCGCCCTGGTTTGTTTTTCGTCGTGGATTCAGCATCTGTTTGTGAAATATCCTGCAATATCAATGTTTTCAAAATCCTACAATATCAGTTGTTTGTGAAAACGTTTTCTTCGTTCGTGAAATTGAAGAACATAAAAGCCATCCGGTTTTATGATAGCGCCTTTATATCATAGTGCTTCGCTTTGTTTCCAGTGGAATAAAAATTGCGTCATTTGTCACAAAAGAAAGTGTATATCTCTCGTGTTTATCTCTTTTCTTCGGCAGGAGAAAGAAAATTAACTGTGAAGAGAACAAGTGATTTTTTTTTTTGTTCTTAATCTCATTTTTTGAGAAGTGAAAAAAAAAAGTTGTTCTTTTTTATTAGCTCACAGGCTATCATAGCCTGAGAGCTTATGTGCCCGTCCGTTCTGTATGTATGTACGTAACGCGATAACTCATGATAAAAATATCGGATCCACTTGAAATTTTGTATATAGGTATATCCTGATAAGGCGCTTCCCTGATTAGTTTTTGGAGTTCATTCGATATGTATAAGGGGGGGAACGGGGGGCTCATGCCCCTCCCCTTAATTGATATAAACCAGATTTTCATGCAGAATTAAGTTTTCGTTCAAAATTTAGATATAGGATCATTCTGATGAAGCGATTCCGTGACTGTCATTAGGTGTTCATTGAATAAGTATAAACAGGGGGAACGGGGGGCTCATGCCCCCCCCCCTTAATTCATATAAACGGGATTTTCATGCAGAATTAACAGTTTTCGTTCAAAATTTAGATATAGGATCATTCTGATGAGGCTATTCCGTGACTGTCATTAGGTGTTCATTGAATAAGTATAAACAGGGGGAACGGGGGGCTCATGCCCCCCCCCTTAATTGATATAAACGGGATTTTCATGCAGAATTAACAGTTTTCGTTCAAAATTTAGATATAGGATCATTCTGATGAGGCGATTCCGTGACTGCCATTAGGTGTTCATTGAATAAGTATAAACAGGGGGAAGGGGGCTCATCCCCCCCCCTTAATTGCTATAAACAGGATTTTCATGCAGAATTAACAGTTTTCGTTAAAAATTTAGATATAGGATCATTCTGATGAGGCGATACCGTGGCTGTTATTAGGTGTTCATAGAATATGTATAAACAGGGGGAACGGGGGGCTCATGCCCCTCTCCTTAATTGATATAAACGGGATTTTCATGCAGAATTAACAGTTTTCGTTCAAAATTTAGATATAGGATCAGTCTAATGAGGCGAGTCCGTGGCTGTTATTAGGTGTTCGTTGAATAAGTATAAACAGGGGGAACGGGGGTTCTAATGCCCCTCCCCTTAACTTGTATAAATGGATTTTTCAATATGAATTGTCAGATTTCGTTCAAATCTCTGATTAGTTTTGGAAGTTTAATGGTTAAGTATAAAAGAGGAGAATAACTCCTCTTAAATTATATAAATGCTAAATGGCTTTTTATTAAGAATTATCCGATTTGCTCTGAATTTTGGATATAAGTTTTTTAATATGATAAAGCATGTACTTGATAGTTTAGGAGGTTTAATGATTAAGTATAAAAAAGGAGAAAGGGGAGAGCTGTTTCCCCTTCTTAATTTTTTTTCGAACGGAATTAACGAAAATACAAGGCTGTAATGTACAATTAGTATGCGTAGCCTGTGAGCTCAATGCCATCAGTTTAACTGGGCAATATTCTTTTTTATTTTAGTTAAGTGATACATCCACTGTGGTATTTGAAAGACAAATCTATTTTTATTTATTTTTTCTTTCTTATGCGTATATAAGTTACATGTTTATTAGTGTCATTTTTATTTTGTTTTGCTTTGATTTAAATATGGTAAGTTCTGTTCTTTTCAGCAGTTTTAGGAGATAAAAAGGAGAAGTCTGCAGACTAAATTTATTGTTCTTATCATTATTTCTTATTTAATTGTGGTATTAAAAATTGAGTGCACTCAAGCGAAAAAAAAATGGTTATTCTATTTATTTATGGACAGTATTCCTGTGATGCCACAATTGGTAAAATGGCGTTTTTTATATTCTCGAAACGAAAGGAAGAGTGTGGTTCATTTCTTTATGGATTATTAATTGAAAAGAAATTCTAAGGCTAATGACAGACGACCGATTTTTTCGACGCTTTGGCTTTCGAGCGAAAAATAAACACCTGCGCTGCCTCATTCACACGGACGTGACCTTTCCGTCAAAATAAGCAGACGATATTGTCACTAGGCATAATAGAAATCTTTTGATTCGATGTTTATTAGATGGATCTTTTGAAGGAAATAAAATATTCTGTAATTTTTTATCAATTATTCAAGAAAATTGAAAAAATATATATACACAGATGGTACTGGATGCATCCTGTGAGAAGTGATAGATTATTTACCGGATCCAAAATTAAATTACAGGAAATATTCTTTAATACATCTGATGTCAAATGAAAAATACAGATGACTGCGAATATTATTAATGTTTATAATTGTTATTCAACTTTCATTTAGATAATATTTCTTATTATTATTAAATAAATTTAAAAAAAAAACTAAATTGATTTAAAAAATGTTGCTACAGTACATGGTAGCAAAACAAGCATCTTAGTTCTATAAATGAAATGTAGGACCGAAAAATTTTCAAAGTGTGAAATTTTCGTTACATTAATCAAGAAGCATATGCTGTCGTCCCATGAGCAAAAGGTAGATTCTTTTTCTCCTTTTAGGGCTGTACATCCATATAAAAGTTTGTCACTTTTTTTTTTTGGTAATTTTGGACCCTCTCCCCTCTTACGATATTATATACTATCATTCCCCGAACACCCTCTCCCCTCTTACGATATTATATACTATCATTCCCCGAACACCCTCTTCCTCAGTAATGGTATCTTCGATGGTATCAATGTGTAAAAATTTCTTTGATTTTTTGGATTGTTTTTCTTTTGTTTGGAATAATGGTTACACTTATTTTTCGCATAATTTACTGATTTAGATGTAGAGAAAGCTATAAAATGTCACTTTATATATGAAATAACTGCATATCAAACAACACTTAAAATAAATAGTTAATATTTAAAAGTGTTTTAAAATAGCTTTAAAGCTTTTTGTTACATACCTTCAACAGTAATAGTGTCTTTTTATAATTGTTCTCGGACAAGGTGGGGCAGGCAGAACTTCGAAAGGCGGACATAACAAAACAGACGGAGAAGTTTTTCTTTAACTTATAAACACAAGTATCGTTTAAAACATAACATCGTGTACAGTTTGTCGAACAGCGAATCAATATATGCATACACATATGACAGAATAATAGTAATGCTAAACGTTGGGGTATTCCATATTTTGCAATTATATAAATTTATAATCATTTAATTATTTTAATAACATTGCATTTGCATAAAAATAGACAACAGTTTAATAAAAGATAAAATACTATTTTGATGTGAAGACCAAGCTACAAATAAAAAAAGAATTATTTTTTCTTATTGGGTCAAAAATGATAACGATATCAAAAGACAAACCAAAACCTGTTAGCCCTGTTTCTGTTGTTCTGTTCTGTTAGCACTGCTTCTGTGCTAGATTAAAGCGCATTTTAATCTAGTGAAAAAGTTTCACATTTTTTATTATTTTTCATTTTTAAAATACATTTAAAATTTAATAAATATAATTGTTATTAATGTAGTGTAAAGTTCATCAAGGCTGATAAACATACAATATTAAAAACTAAAAACAAATTTCTTCCCATGGTATTTACGAAAACTGGTTGGATGTGCCAATCCCAAAACTTTCTTCTATTTCATACATGCATTTTAATATTTAAAAAAAAAGTTACTCATTTTAATGCTTTAATAATTTTAATTCAATACCCTACCAACTTTGATTTTCATCTTAAATTTCTGCTTCAATCAATTAATCGGAGTAAAAACGAATTTCCGTCTCTGCACGAGCCGATGGACAATAGAATGAAAGGCAGATTTTTTTTTTCAAATTCAGGGAGGACCTACTTGCCTTACCAAGAAAAAATCATATACAAAATGTTTAGTTCACTTCTAGAACTAACTTCATACACAATATTGAAAATGGCATAAAATTCGGTATTGTAGCGCCCCGTTCCGGCGGATTTTTTTCAGATTCAGAGCGATCCAACTAGCCATAGCCATACACTTACACAAAAAATTTCTTTCAATTCGATGCATAACTTCATGTACTTTTGGTCGGTGCAATATTGAAAATGGCACAAAAATCGCGATTGCAGCGCCCCTTTCCGGCGGATATTTTTCAAATTCAGGGAGGACCAACTAGCCATAGTCATACACATACACAAAAAATTTGGGTCAATTCGATGCATAACTCCATATACTTTTGGTCGGTACAATAGTGAAAATGGCACAAACATCGCAATTGCAGCGCCCCTTTCCGGCGGATATTTTTCAAATTCAGGGAGGACCAACTAGCCATAGTCATACACATACACAAAAAATTTGGGTCAATTCGATTCATAACTCCATATACTTTTGGTCGGTACAATAGTGAAAATGGCACAAACATCGCAATTGCAGCGCCCCCTTCCGGCGGAATATTTCAAAACTGAAGGAGGACCTGCTTGCCACAGCCAAAAACACTCACAAAAAATTTGGTTCAATTCTATGCATAACTTCATACACTTTTTGATGGTAGAATGGCGACATACAGACAGACACACGGACAGACAGACATTTTGTAAAAACAGGTTTTTTTGAAATCTCTGACCCCTAAAACGTGTAAATCCGTCGAAAACCGGAAGTCGAAAAAAAATTTCGATTACAATACTTTCT
Organism: Maratus speculifer; assembly: GCA_964019185.1. Taxonomy (NCBI): domain Eukaryota; kingdom Metazoa; phylum Arthropoda; class Arachnida; order Araneae; family Salticidae; genus Maratus; species Maratus speculifer. The sequence goes on from OZ025290.1 coordinate 43,131,602, forward strand.
TCTATTGAAGATAGAAGAAAGTAGAAAGAAAAACGCTCAAAAATTATATATTGACAATTTTGAAAAGTGAAATATTTCCAAATTTGTCGCCATATGTAAATAGCCTTTTAACATTTTACTAGATTATATTAACTTAGTTGCCACTCAAAATTTAGCAAAAAAAAAAAACTATGATAATAATCTATATATATATATATTACGCTATCGTATGAGACACAAAAATCGTGATTATTCGTTAATTGCTTAATGGCAACGTCCAAATTAAACCCATCTTATTGGTTACTGTGCAAAAGTCCTTTGTTAAGACTTAGACTGTGGTAAATTAGATTTGTATATGTTTTGTTCCTTCGCTGCAATTATGAAGCTTTAAAATATCATTATTTTTACTTTTTCTGTTCTTTTTTACATAAAAAAATAAATAAAAGTCATGAATTTTAAAGTTTTCAGTTTCAAATTAAAGTTATATATTGTAAATGAAATGAGTTTAATTAATATATTATTATATTATATAATATACGATATATTATTATATAATATAATACAATATATAAATAATTAATGAAATACGAAAAAAATGCCACGGGTACAATATTTGTCGATTTATTATCTGCGCCAGGCTAGCATAAAAATACTGAGCTCTTGATTTATCAGCACAGATGTCATATATGCAGCACATTGCGCGTTATTTTTCTGACGCCAATTTGACGAAAATTTCGTTTTCAAATACCAGCTACATACATATTTTTAACTAATTTCTATTATTTTAAAAAGGAAATAATAATAAATAAAGTTTAGATAATAATAATAGAATAAAACAATTTGTATCATTTAAAAAAAGAAAATAAAAGTAAACAAGCAGTTTATTAATAAATAAATAACAATAGCCGGGTTACCGTCTGAGGCGCATATAATTGCTACTTTGTTGCAGTCGCGCCAGTGCATATGATATCTGCATCTATTTCTCAGGGCGGAATCTTCTAATTTGGCAAAAAAATTGAGTAATTTAAAATAAATTATGTATAAAAGCAATATGATTTAATGCTTAATATACATTTAAGGGAGACCAAACTGGTCGCCAAGAGCGGCTAGTAAAAAAAGAAAGAAGGGGAAAAAAGAAAAGGAAAAATCTATTTTTACCAAACTTAAATGTATTTGCTTCAAAAATATAAATGAAGCTTCTTAAAACTGGTACTTTCACAAAATTGTGTTCCATGAAAACATACTAATCATAAATTATTCTAATGTTGTTAGATTTAAAAATTTGTAATTTAAAAAGCAAACAAATTCCTCAGAAAGAAAAAAAAAATAGAAGAAGAATTTAAAGAAGTTATTATTGAAAAAATGCTTGTTTCGAATTAATATAAATAGGTTTCATATCGTTACAAAGTGTTACTTTTTACAAACATTAAATAAATCCCCCCAAAATATAATAAATTTCGCAAAAATACTTTTTGTTTTTCTCAAAATGCTTCCCTTCCCCCCAAAACCTGCATCGATTCTTGACTACGCTATCACAACAAAAGCTCGGGAATCTTGGAAAGAAAATAAAAAATCAGCGTTAAAAACAACTCTCGTCTGAACAAGATCTAATAAACAGAAACCACCAGACACAAGCAGCTGGCCAACGGCTTGGGGGAAACGCGTGGCTTCGACGTGAGTCTTTGCGTATGTTTGAACGCAATAGTACCGCGTCGCCCGTCTGACAAGAAGAGGAGATAGTAATGCTCTCAATAGCGGGCGTCGTTTTGTCTGTTTTTGGAAATCGTCCGTGTGGCATTACCCTAAGCCACTGATATTCTTTTAAGTGTAAACGAAATTTTTTGTAATCGTCTGCATGTTTTATGTATTGCAAGCAGTATTAGTGTGACATCACAATTGGTCAAAATGAGATTTTTATAATCTCGAACCGAAAGGAAGAATAGGGTCCATTTGAATGTATATTGAATTTATATTTTTGAATTTATTTTCTTTATTTCGCTTTGATAATTATCAAAAGGTATTTGAATTTATTTTACTTATTTGCATATTTTTGTGAATTTGTACTAACATACTAACAACTAATAATTCGCGTATGTGTTCTTAAGATTAGCATCCTGCTTTTCGTGATATTTTTATCAGAGCTATTCTTTTTACTAGTTTGAAAAAAAAAAAATCTTTTGGCGGGAATTTAAAAAAAAAAAAAGAATTCTTTAATGGGGATTTAATAAGAATTGAATTTTTATTAGTGATAATTCTATAGGTTTAATTTTGAATTTTTATTGAATTAATTTTGAATTTTTATTGAATTAATTTTAATTTTTTATTTGAATTAATTTTGATTTTTGATTTGCCAAATTTTAATTTTTGGGGCCTGAAAGTTGGTATCATAAAATTTGACAAAATGTCCTTTCTTAGTAAAGGTACCAAGAAAGATTTGCAGCACATTGCAACCGAATTAGGGATAGAAAATGTTGAGAACTTAAAAATCGTCGAATTAAAAAATGCTATCGTAGCTGACGAGGGGTATGAAGAAGAATTTCTCAAGGGATATTTAGATACCGTTATTGAAGAGAGAAAGCATAGAGATGAAGCACTTAAAGAAGAGGAAGCGAGAAAACAACAATTAGAATTCGAGTTAGAAAAAATTCGACTCGAGAATGCAAGAGTTGCCGAAACCGGCAGTAATGAGGGTCAATCCGAACGTGGGAAGGTGCATATAAAGTTGCAGGACATCATGCCAAAATTTGATCCGCAAACATCTGACATTAGTATTTATTTGACTCTTTTTGAGAGACAGGCCAGAAGAGCAGAAATAAAAAAAGAGTTGTGGGTGACTCACCTCATTGGGCTTCTACCCCAAGAAATTACAGAAATAATTGCCAGGGAAAGTGAAGATGTAACCAATAATTATGACAGTGTAAAAGAAGTATTATTGAAAAGATATAAATTTACCCCCAAAAAATTTAGACAGTTATTTGTTAAACATGTGAAAAAAGCTGATATAACATGGCGGGATTTTGCGTATGAGTTAAAAAATTATTTTACCGAGTGGGTCCGTGGTTTAGAAATTTCAACTTTTGAAGATTTGTGCGACTTAATGGTTACTGACCAAATTAAAAAGAAGGTACCTCCCGAAGTAAAAGAACACTTTTTCGATGAATGGGCGATGTTCAAATCAACGAGCGTTATTTCAGAAAAGTTAGATGATTACGAAAACATTAAATTGACGTTTAATAGAAAGCCAAAAGAACCCCCTTACCGAGAAAATAGAAATTTGTTTGGAAAACCAAATTTTGGGAGTAACGGCAAGGAAGATAGGAAGACGTTTGTGAGGTCGTACCCTGAACAGAGAGATTTTAGCCGAAGAATAACTTCAAATCGACAACCTGAAAAGTTTGACAGACAAAAAACTTTCCAATGTTACGAATGTGGGGAGGCAGGCCACGTTAGGTCATTTTGTCCCAAGCTCCTAAGAAAAAACGGTGCTACAGGGGATAAAATTCACGAAAAAAAGACCTCTGATGCGCATGTTGTAAGAAATTGTAACGGTACTGCATTAAAGTCCAAACAAAAGAAGTTAATTTTAATAATCTAACTATTCCTGCACTTATCGATACAGGCTGTTCAGTGTGTCTTCTTCGCGAGGACTTATACCAAAAAATTCCCAACTCTTCAAAACTGTCTAACAAATCTTTAATATTATCCGGAATAGGATCCTCTAAAGTTTATACAAAGGGGTCGATGCAGCAACAGGTGGAGATAGACGGAAATGAATACTCCCTAACATGGCATATAGTGCCAACGTCGCAGTTAGACTATCAAGCGGTTATCGGAATAGACATTTTGGATCAAGCTAGATTGAATTTTGATAAAAATGGCATTGAGTTTCTTAAGTACGAAGCAGACGAGTTGTTTATGCAGGTGTTCGAGTTAAACAAAGAAGATGAGATTGAGCTAGGCCACATTCGTGATCCGCAAGTAAGGGAAGAACTGGTAGAAATTATTTCTGCATACAACCCACAAAAAACTGAATCGGTTGATGTCTCTATGAAAATCATCTTGACTGATGACACACCAGTTTACCAAAGAGCTCGTCGTTTATCATTGCCCGAAAAGCAAGAAGTGGATAGGCAAATCCATGAGTGGTTACAACAGGGAATAATTAGACCTAGTTCTTCTGATTATGCCAGCCCAGTGGTTTTGGTAAAAAAGAAAGATAACCCAACTAGACTGTGTATAGATTACCGACAGCTGAATAGAAAGCTAGTGAAAGATCGATTTCCTCTGCCGCTAATCGACGATGTCTTAGACAAATTACAAAACGCAAAAGTGTACAGCACACTAGACTTAAAAAACGGATTTTTTCACGTTGATGTAGAAGAACAGAGCAGGAAGTATACCTCTTTCGTCGTTCCGAACGGACAATTTGAGTTCACAAAAGTACCCTTCGGTTTGAGTACAAGTCCTAGCGTTTTCCAAAGATATGTGTATACTGTATTCAGAGACCTAATGAACGAAGGTATTGTGATAATCTATTTGGATGATTTGATTATTCCTGCAGAAAATGAGAAGGATGGTCTGGAGAAGTTAAAAATTGTGCTTCAGCGTGCATCAAAGTATGGACTTGAACTAAAGTTTAAAAAGTGTCAATTCCTAAACAGAAAGGTGGAATTCTTAGGCCACATTGTAGCGGACAACACCATTCGTCCTTCTCCTGCGAAAACGCTAGCTGTAAAGAAGTTTCCCACCCCAATGACTCTCAAGCATGTGCAAAGCTTTTTGGGCTTAACTGGCTATTTTAGAAAGTTTATACCCAGTTATGCGAGGATTGCCAAACCATTAAGCGACCTATTGAGAAAAGGCGGCTCTTTGTTTTTGGTCAGGAACAGCAAGAAGCATTTGAAAAATTAAAAACCTTATTATCTGAAAATCCTGTTTTGAAAATTTTCAGGCCAGGAAGGAGGACAGAACTTCATACGGATGCAAGTATACATGGCTATGGTGCGGTGCTGTTGCAAGAAGCTGAAGATGGAAAATTACATCCAATTTATTATATGTCTAAGAAAACGAGTCAAGCAGAAGAAAAATACAGCAGTTATGAATTGGAAGTTTTGGCTATTGTAGAAGCCTTAAAAAAGTTTCGTGTCTATTTGTTGGGCAACAAGTTCAAAATAGTTACTGATTGCTCAGCTTTCCAGAAGACGATGAATAAGAAAGACCTTGTTACACGCATTGCTAGATGGGCTTTGTTGCTGAAGAATTCGACTATGAAATTGAACATAGGCCAGGTAAGAGAATGCAACATGTTGACTCATTGAGTAGATACCCCGTCATGATCGTAGGAAATGACACACTAACCGCCCGGTTAAAAAATGCGCAGTTAAAAGATGACCACATATGCACCCTCAAGTCACTTATATCTGATAATGAGTCTCAAGACTATTTTGTACGACATGATATACTTTACAAGTTTGTAAATGGTCGTGAGCTTATTGTAGTGCCCGAAGACATGCAGACTGAAATAATTAAACTGGCTCACGAAAAAGGTCATTTTTCAGCTGTAAAAACAGAAGACATCGCTAAAAAGGAATTTTTTATACCCTATTTGCGTAAACTGACGGAAAAAGTTATTGTTAACTGTGTCCCTTGCATACTAGCCAATAGGAAAAGTGGGAAGAAAGAGGGATTTTTGAATCCTATCCCAAAAGAAGATATTCCCTTGAGTACCTACCACGCTGACTTTATTGGACCGCTTCCTTCCACAAACAAGAACTACAAGCACATTTTTACGGTAATTGATGTCTTCACGAAGTTTACCTGGTTATACCCTGTCAAGTCTGTCTCGGCTGAAGATGCGCTAGTCAAATTAAAATTGCAACAAAAGACTTTCGGAAATCCTACTAGGATAATAACGGATAAGGGCGCAGCTTTTACATCTAAAGCATTTCATGATTACTGCGTTGAGGAAGGCATCCAACATCAACCGATTACGACGGGAGTTCCCCGAGGAAATGGACAAGTCGAGAGGATTCATCGTATCATCATACCAGTACTTACAAAATTGAGCCTTGAAGACCCTACAAAATGGTTTAAACATGTAGATAAATTGCAAAGAATTCTTAACAGTACGACCAGTCGAAGTACAAAATGGACACCATTTGAAATCTTAACTGGTGTGAAAATGAGGAACAGAGAGGACGTCGCACTCCGAGATCTACTAACAGAAGAAATGATGGAAGAGTTTCAGGAGCAGAGAAATTTCATAAGGCAGGAAGCAAAGAAAAATATTTTGAAAATTCAAGCTGAAAATAAAAGGACGTATGATAAAAAAAGAAAAAAAGCGACTAAATATAAAATTGGTGATCTCGTTGCTATTCAACGAACTCAATTCGGAACAGGGTTAAAGTTAAAACTCAAGTTTTTTGGCCCATATAAAGTGACTAAAGTCAATCCCAGAGATAGATATGAAGTAGAAAAAGTCGGTAACCATCCAGGCCCCAATAAAACTACCACATCAGCCGACATGATGAAATATTTCTCAATGTAATTAACTTGTAAATATTTTTCGTAACTGTGTTTAAATTTTTTGTTGATTCATCCACTATATTATATCATCAGTATTTTCAACAGAATCATTAATTTTATAACTTTATATTGAAATATTTTGTGTATTATATTATCTATGTATTTTTTAAGGTTTTTAAAGTGTCCCTGAGGCCAGTGACCCGCAGGATGGCCGATCTCTGTGGGAAATTTCTTTATTATCATTTATCTCTTTATCATTGTTGTACGTAACTGTAACTGTAATTTATTTTTCATTGCTTTCAATTTATATTTTTATGTATCTGGTAACAACAAGAGAGTTATGAACGTCACGTGACGGGATAGAGAAAAAGCGGGAGTAATTGGTTTTTTGGGCTCCGAGGAGTGAGCCGCGTTTTTGTGAGGATGCAACACTTTTGTGTTCTGTGTTTGCTGTTCTGAACGACATGCAGAGACCGCGTGTCATGAGTATGCGATCTTGTAATTATTGTATATTTTTAATTTGTGTGTGCGGTTTTGTTTTCCTATTAAATGTGTTCGTCTCAACAAAAGACTGTGTGTAATCATTCGATTATCCCTAGACACCCAGCCAAACCCCATATAAATACATTGAAATCACCTCATATATGTAAAATAAGCTCTAAATCTTATGCAGAGTGTAATGCAATCGAGCAGCCACATTTCTTTCAAAGTAATTCTCCAACGTATCTTTCAATGAATTCCTCTGAGAATTTATCTAAAGCAAAATTAGACTACATTAAACAGGGTTCGTACGCTTCAGGGAATTTTCTAAGAGAAACATTAATATTTTTTAGTGAAAAATAAATGTATGTTAACCGCGCGAAATTTTGCCTTATTTAATCAGAAATGTTTTGTTAGAAAGAGCAGCTGACGTCATTGTTGGTAGGATTACTGTTGGTCAGTAGAGAAAAACCTGTTCCTTCATTGTGACTCCTACAATCGTGTGCAAAAGTTTAAAACCACCCATAAAAAAATAAGATAATGTATCAAAATATTTGATCAAACGTTCTTGAAATAGCAATAAAACTAACGTCGATGCCTTTTGCATTCAATGTATGTTTAATCTTCTTGCAGGGGGCAGTTGGAGATTGCATTACCCCCCTTCGGATCATATAATCATAAAAATCATAATGGATCGTACTGCCGACCACTTCTCTTCAGATCAGTGTACTTTCCCGAAATATTAAATTTACTGACAGCTTGATAAATAGAAATCTTGCTTACCTATACTCTCTTAGCTGTTTTACCTTCAGAAAAGTCAACTTTATGCAGAGCAAATATTTCTACCCTTTTCGCAAATTAAAGTGATGGTTTTTTACTCATTACAAATATTAAAAAACAACTACGGTTAAATCCTCAAAACAGCTGGCGAGGAATGGAACAGGAGTAGTTATTAGCTTAGCTGATTTGAGACAACATAACTATATATTCTATTGAATACTTTGCTCAGTAATTATTTTGAGTGGATAATAATATATAATTCTGAATATAGGACATCAGTAAAGCTCAGTCTACATTTTCAACTAATAAAAATTTCGCTATACATTGGCTAAAAATTTGCATGAACTTTACAGATAATCTAATTCCATTTTTTTTCTATGCACTTTTTTAGCTTGAAAATATTTCCCAATTTTTACTGTAGCCTGCTTTACATCTAGCTCTACGTTTCTCTCTGGTTCCACCAGTTTTCCATATGATTTCATGGCTTTTTCAGATCCTTTCAGGAACTTTATCTATCATATAAAAACTGGTGGAACCAGAGAGAAAAATAGAGCTCGGTCTAAAAAAAAAGTTACAGTAAAAATTGGGAAATATTTTCAATCTAAAAATGTACGTACTAAAGAAATGGCATCCAATGTATGTTTAATTTTCTTGCAGGAGGCAGTTGGAGATCTCATTACCACCCCTTCGGATCACATAATCATAATGATCATAATGTTTTTCTTCACCGTTTCTCTTCAGATCAGTGTACTTTCCCGAAATATTAAATTTACTGACAGCTTGATAAATAGAAATCTTGTTTACCTATACTCTCTTAGCTGTTTTACCTTCAGAAAAGTCAACTTTATGCAGAGCAAATATTTCTACCCTTTTCGCAAATTAAAGTGACGGTTTTTTACCCATTACAAATATTAAAAAACAGCACAGTCTACGGTTAAACCCTCAAAACAGCTAGCGAGGAATGGAACAGGAGTAGTTATTTGTACGAGGAGAACGAGTTTGACGCTATCGATAAAATCGACGCTGATAAAATGGCGTAATATTCGGCGTTAATGATGCTTTGCGCTAAAATGTGGAAAATCTGCTGCTGGTCTTAAATTTTTGCACACGACTGTACTGTACATGAAATTTGATTGGTCTTTAATAGATTGATTTAACAAAGCTATGATATGATAGAGGCCTACATCGCTAAGTTGATTCCTGCTGTTATCCCTATGATAAAAATGCAGTGGCAGATTAATTGACGGAAGTGTTTGTTTGTAAACATGCCCTTTCCTTATAAGAAAATACTGATACTGAAGAATTTTCTGATCGGAAAAATTCCAGGAGGCTTACAAATACTGATTGAATCGTTTTCTATTGTTCGGGGTTATCCAGACGAAATCAGCCATACAATTCATTAAAATTAATTAATTGTACCTATTCCAGCGTGAACCCCTTTCTTAATATTAAATGAATTACATTACCACACTTTGTTAAATTAGTTATTAAATTTCTCGAATCTTGATAAAATTCAGTTTTAAAATATTTTACAGCCATTTTATTAAAATTAATTTTACAAATTTGAAACATCCAGCTGACAAAAACTTTCAGATTGGGGAATTTACAAAATATCCTGTGTGAAATAATCAAATAACCATATAACCAAATAATAAAACATATATAACCAAACCAAACGACTTCTTAAGGACGCTCTGTTACTGCTAACCATTATAGGTCAAGCAACCACAATTTTAATTTTTCCGAAGGATCAGAGTAAGATAATACAGAAAGCATTCAATATATGATCTGTGTATTTTTGGAAAGGTTTTCGCATATGAAGAACTGTAACAGTTATTAAATTAATTATCAAGTATTCCAAGATTTAGCGATCTAATTTCAACTTTTATATAATTCACAGTACAAGAGCTTCTTTTTTCAATAAATTTTATTTGGAAATAGAGATATACAGTTAAAATGCTGATCATTATATTACAAATTTATGGGCGTGAAGACGTGCGAATCCTGGTTCTCCGGTTGCGCTGGAACTCATAGACCGGAAGGTCTCCTCTTCGAGTCGATGACTGAAATAGCGAGATTAGTTAAAACTTGACTCGCATATAAAAAAAACAGCTGCCAAGTCATTTCTTAGTGGTAAGCACTTGCAAATTGATTTTCGTGGTCGACTGGTAGTTTACATTTGTGTTTTCCTGCTCCCAATCCTTCATCTTTTCATACGTTCGGGTGCAAGAAAACCCAATGATGAACCTACCGATCAACCACCAAAATCAGATCTGCTACTGGTTTTTATGCACCAAGATTTTAATTGATAGACCAGTTGCATTTTAATATGTTGATCGAGTTTTAAGTAATCCTGCAATTTTAGTCGTCAACACGATAAGTTGGTAATCTATGCAATGGCTCGGTAAATCTGAAAAATTTTGGCCTAAGGACGATAATTTAAAATTAAAACCAGTCAATCCTGAAATTGAAGCTAGAAGTAAGATTGTTGTTAATATAATTATTGCCAAGGAGAATTTAATTGATATACAAAAATTTAGTAGCTTGAGAAAATTATTGCGTGTAACAGCCTATGTATTTCGTTTTATCAGATTACTAAAGAAAAATCGTGAACCAATACGTACACTTTCGGCGGAGGAAATCCGAGAAGCCGAAATCTTCTGGATAAAAAATTGTCAAGCTGAAATTTTCGAAAAAGAAATCTTAAGCCTGAAAAATTCCAAGCCACTTCCTAGAGACTCTAGATTGCTTTCATTGAACCCTTACCTCGATTCAGATGGAGTTTTGCGAGTTTTAGGACGACTCCATAACGCAAATTATTCAATGGATGAGAAACATCCAATAATTCTTCCGCCAAAAACCAAACTTTCAGAACTTATAATTTGGGATGCCCACTACAGAGTTTTTCATTCTGCTGTTGCCCATACACTTGTGCAGATTAGAGACAGATTCTGGTTATTAAAGGCTAGACAATCTGTGAGAGCTGTGCTTAAAAATTGCATTCTTTGCAAAAGATTTTCTTCAACTCCAGGCGATCAGACGGTAGCGCCATTGCCTAATGATCGAGTAGAACAGACCAGTCCATTCAGTGTGATAGGATGTGATTTTGCAGGGCCATTATACGTAAAAGACTGTGATAACAAACAATACATTTTATTGATTACATGTGCAGTTACTAGAAATGCCCACTTGGAGCTTGTCGGCAACTTGTCGACACAAACATTTTTATTAGGTTTTCGCAGGTTTGTCTCTCGGCGAGGATTACCATCTGTAGTATATTCGGACAACGCCAAGACTTTTAAACGTGCGGACAATGACTTGAAAAACCTTTGGCGAATTATGACTCATCCAGATGTGCAAGACTATTTTGCTTCTCATCACATACAGTGGAAAAATATCATTGAACGAGCAGCGTGGTGGGGGGGGGGGGATTTTACGAGCGAATGGTTAGAACTATAAAAACTGCTTTAAGAAAGACACTCGGGAAATCATCGCTAACTGTTGATGAACTACATACTGTTTTAGTTGAAATTGAAGGAATGGTCAATTCTCGACCTTTAACATATGCCTCGCCAGAAGGTCAAGACCCCCTACCATTAACGCCTGCTCATTTCCTAATTGGGAGAAGAATTTCTTCTCTGCCACCAGTTCGCCTTCATCTTGAATCGAATATCTCTTCCAGGAAAGAATTAATTAAATCTTTTAACTATCGTGAGAAATTAATGCGCTTGTTTTGGACTAGATGGAAAGGGGAATACTTGTTAAATTTGAGGTCAGCTCATTTAAGTTCGAACAAAACTAATTTTCCTCAATTTAAATTGAATGACATAGTATTAATCAAAGATGATAAATTACCCAGAAATTTCTGGAGTCTAGGAAAAATTATTGAATTATTTCCTGGAAGAGACGGCAAGGTGAGGGCCTGCAAGATAAAAACTGAGAAATCTATTCTCAGACGACCAGTACAGTTATTGTATCACATGGAAATTTGAACTGATTAACTTGTATATACTAATCTTGTTTTTTTTTTCTTATTTTAGTTGAAGTTTTGTTGTATTTAGTTGAAGTTTTGTCCTTGAAGTATGTATAATATTCCATATTTATATTCATGTTGTATTAAATTGATATATAATTTGTGATGAACATCCATATGTTCATGGGTGGGCAGTGTTACGAATCGTAGCACCTGCTATCCAGTCACGTGATTGTTTTTCGGCGCCGTTGGGCCGATCGTTGTTACGAAATCATGTTCTAAAGCCAGATGTGCTCGAAGGATTTTTCTCGACGAGAGAAATAGTAACTCTCGCTTATTATACATGTAAAATTTATGTTTTTATGTTTAAGTGTTTTGTAGTTGTGTTTAGTGTGTGTCGTCCAAAATAAACAAGTAAAAAGACTCCATTTTCAAGTATTATTTACGTATACTTTCGAATTCGCGAATCGTAAAATTTTTCAGTAATCTATGCAGCCCGGCCTTCACCGTTCCTTTAGAAAATCCGAGCGGCTATTCGAGCGAAGATGCAAACTAGTATATAACTTTAATAAGTACTTGTTGTAACAAAAATCTCTCTTTTATTTTATTTTTTATATAAATTGTAAATAAATAATTTTAATAAATTCAGCAGTCAGGTAAAGTAATTCGAACTTTGTTCTTTTTAGATTCAAGCATACTGGAGAGGAACAATGGTCCGGGGGCATCTGGGACCTTACAAAGTCAAAAAGATGAAAAAGGGTAAAAAAGGCAAAGGAAAAAAAGCCACAGGAAAGAAAAAATGAAGGAAAGGAACTTCGAAGAAAAAAGAAGAAAATTTTGCGAGTTTTAGCTACTATTTTGAAAATGGGATTATTCAATGTATTTTTTCTGTAATAGAATATGTACACTGCAAAATTATAGATGGTTTCAAAACTCAAGAACTATTCAATGATTATATTCACAACTACCTTTTTGTGTTGAATGATTCATTTAAGAAAATAATAAATGTAGTTGAATTTTGTCGGCATTCCTTTAAAGAAAAGTTGCACTACAAAATTTAATAAGGAAAATATGTTCCGTAACTCTTTAGAGACGAGCATCAGATACACTAGCTGCATCAGGTATTTAAAATCCTTGATTATTCCCATCACTTACTTTTTATTGTAAATTTTGCTTTCTTTGTTCAGCGCATTTTCCCAATTAAATTAAGCAAAACTTTCTATTTAAAAAAAACGGTGATAAGAATTCGAAAATTCTGCAAAAGACGCTCGTCATGAAGGAGTTAAAAAATACGTGCTATATATATATATATATGAAATTAATACATCTTCATTGTTAATTTTTACTAAGAGAAATTGGTTTTGATTTGCTGTTACTTGTTATTCTGTTTTTCAGCACACAACCATATAAACAACGTTAACAACAGCTTCCATTAGTTGATTGTTTTTATCACAAAATTCGATAATCTAGACAAAATAAATCTCAAATTAAAGAAATATTCTTTATATTATCCAGACATATTACATACATTTCAATTCAGTTGCGGAATAAAAAAAAATGAATTCTTGAAGACAATAATGCTTTCCAATGATGTGCTTTCCCGATGTTTTCCAAAATAGCTGTTTTTTTATAGTTTCCAACCGAGAGGAAGAATATAGTTCATACGACATATATGAAGTTTCCAAGTTTTATATTTTAAAGAAATGAAAAACCTCTAGATTTCAACTGATGTGCATTAGCTAATAATAGAAACTTTTTATTTCAATCAATTTTATCTTAATAAATCGAAGCAATAACGAAAAATAGCAATTCATTCATCAACATCCATCATAGCTATGTGACCAAAGTATTCAACAGTTGTAAAATTCTTGAAAATTCCTGACTCTTTGCTAGAAATCAGTCTTTGAAGTTTTAAAAATTACAAATTCGTAGTTTGACGAAATTAATTTGCACTTGTTTGATAGATCGGGAGGCAGCTACACAAATCATCACCTCATCAACTATATGACTAAATTCCAGGATTAATTGAAACTCGATTCTCATATTAAAATGAAACTGGTATGCCAAGTCAAATCTTGGTGGAAAGCGCCTAAAAACCCTATTTTGGTGTTTGACTGGTAGGTTTACCATTGTGTTTTCTTCTTCCCAGTCCTCCATATTTTCATATGTTTGGAGCAGAAAAATACAATAGTAAACCACTCATCCACCAATAAAATCAGTTTTGCAGATTGTTTCCACATAGATATATCTTAGCAGTCCAATTACATCTTAATTTACTAACGGAGTTCTGCCTAATCTTGGAATTTCAGTGATCAACTCGATGAGGTGATGGTCTAATACAGCCTCCTGTCTGTCTATTAAGAATTTGCTTCATTTCAGTGGGAGTTGTCACGGACAAGCTAGATGGAGGTAGTACAAGACAGGTGCAAGCGAAAAACGCCGGCTTTGCTGATCCTTTTTTTGTGAGGAGGTCTCATCTGAGGAGAATTTCAGGAAAAACTTGCGAGATGCCATTTCCTCCAGGTTAGTGAAACTTCGCAAGTCGTGCATGACAGGACTGACGAACAAAACTAGTTTAACATAAAAAAGCTGGAGTTTGCAGTAGATACTCTGACGTCTAACATGGCACTCGGCCATGATGTTATCAGTCTCGAGTAGGGATGGGCATTATTTATCGTATTAGGATAAATAACAGTGTTACTACGCTAGAACCTAATATTGCATTAATATGTTACTGAAAAGTCCCTGTTAAATAAATAACATAATGTTATGACAGCATCTTCTTTCACTTGTTTTAATCAAGATTTCATTTTTTGTACCTCTAAAAAAGAATAATATTCATTAAAAACGTCCTTAATCGTTTCTTTTGAGACGTTTGCCGAACAATCTTGAATGTCCGGGCTGGGTTCCCGGACAGCCCCCCCCCCCTCCCTGCTTGCGCAGACCCATTCACAATTATTTAAAAAATTTGCGTCCCTCCCCTTATTAAAACATCCTTAAAAACTCTTATTAAAAAAATCTCACAATTATACACTCTAAAATTTAAAAAACCTGTCTAAAACGGAATTTAAAACTGCTTTATAGGCTTCCGTTTTAGAAGGTTTTACTATATAAAATAAGATATTGTTTGTATCCAGCAAGTACAGCCCGGACAGCCCCCCCTCCCCCTGCTTGCGCAGACCCATTCACAATTATTTAAAAAATTTGCGTCCCCCCGCCTTATTAAAACACCCTTAAAAACCCTTATTAAAAAAATCTCACAATTATACACTCTAAGATAAAAACCTGTTTAAAACGGAATTTAAAACTGTTTTATAAGCTTCCGTTTTAGAAGGTTTTACTATATAAAATAAGATATTGTTTGTATCCAGCAAGTTCAGGTTAAAAATTCTGGGCACCCACCCGTTCAAAAGGCTCGTTACGCCTATACAACCACAGAAGAAATAATTCCTTAATATTCGCTAATTCAATAACTGTTAGATTTTTCACCAGTTTTTCAATTCAGTTCAGTTATGTAGTTCTTTTCTGTTATATTTTCCACCCGTTTTTCAATAAACGTAGTTTTTTACATTACAAAAGAACATTTTATCGCTTCGTAACTGTTGTTTATTATCAAACGTTTTGTTACAAATTATTTGACAACCTTGAAAAGTGCTGAGTAATACACATTATCTGAGGATAATTTTGTTATCGTTAACGACTTTTGATTTAAAGTTTCGTTTAATGTTTGGTTTTTATTAGCGGTTGTTGAAGAAAGAGGATAAATAAAAAATTATTTCGTCTCTTTTTTATTAAATATCAGAAAGACTGAATTTGAGATTTGTGGATTTGATTTCTAAAGGGCTCTTCTGGGGGGGGGGGGGGGGGTTCACCCCTTAAACATACACCTTCAAATTTCGCTTATTTAGTTCTCTACCATTTTTAACATGACACCCCCCCCCTTTCGGTGACTCACCTAATTTTGCTCATTTCTTCACTTCATTTCAATCTTTAAAAGGCTATAACTTTGCTTCTATGGGAGCTAAAGCGGAGAAAAAAATTCTAGCATAGCTAACTTTTACTCGCCATTCTTTTTGCTATTTCAATTTTCCGGTTTTTCCCTATAGGACAATTTTTTGGAAGGGGGGGGAGGGGGGTCTCATTTTTTGATGTAATATGTCTATCGAAAGCTTATGCTTCATACATTACAAATCTAGCATAAAAAATTTCTTACGTTATTCTGGGTCACGTTACGGACCTATAATGGGTTGAAATTTAAATTTCTCAAACTTCTTCGAGGTTTTTTGCCAAATCGGCATCAGAAAAAAAATGTGCCAACGTGATGTGTGTATGAGATCTGCGCCATATAAATATTATTCAGTCTTTTTTTATTGCAATTTTTTATGTAAAACAATATGCATTATTTTTCATGCACAATTGCGCATTAAATGAAAATTGTAATGTAATTTTTGTAGTAGTACTTATAATAATAAATAAAAAAAGCACATTATTTAAAAGTATTTCCTGCACAATAAAATGTTTCCTGACGATTACAAAAAAATATGTCCTGACAATTTAAAAAATAAAAACGTAATTGTCCAAGATTTCACTTCTGTCGGCACTCCAAAAATGTCACTTTTTTTTTAGGGGAGGGGGGTGAAAATTTTGTGGAAATAAGTCTTATTTTTTATTTATATATGGATCCATATAAAAAAGTATGAGCTAGTGAACTTTGGAACCATTTTAATACAACTCATATTCCAAATCCTTACTAATATTATAAATCGGAAAGTGAGTTTGTTTGTTTGTTTGTTTGTTCCGCTTTCACGCCGTAACTACTGAACCGATTGCTTTGAAATTTTGCAGACGTAAAGTTAGAAGTCCGGATTAAATAATAAGGTAATTTTTATTTACTTTATTCAAATATTTCCCTTAATAATTCAAAATTTAATTATTTTTCATACAAAATCAATAGGTATTTTTCAGATAAAATTTAACCATTTTCTTTTCTTGTTGCCAAGAAAATAAAAAATTGGAATAATAATTTTTCAGCGGCAATGAATTTTTAATAGAAAACTTCCACGCGAAAAACTATAATAAAATAATTTAAAAGAAAATAAATATGACGTCATGTTTGAAATAAAAATAAAAGGTGTATTTTTTATAATACATTTAACAAGGATATTTGTTTAGTTAATGGGAATTTTTGTGTAAAATATGGTGACATAAATTAAAAGTAAAAAGAATGAAAAAGAATTATATTTTTAATAAAATGGTTCACTCATGAAAATGTGACGTCATAGTTGAAATAAAACAGGTACTTTATAGCAGTCGTTAAAAATACAAGGGATATGAATATCAGTAGCTAATGGAGCGAGATAAATAATGACGTCATATTTAAAATGAATCAGAAATATTTTTTACTTATACTAATTAATAAGTTATAAGTTCATACAAATGAATATTTTTATTCAAAACTCATAATTATCAATGGAAGAATTTTTTTGTGGGGAAAAGGTGGAAAATAAAATCACTGATTAATATATTTTTGGCTCGATTTTTTAACACTTTCGAACAAAGTTGAAAAGTTATTATGCTTTCGGTTTGTCTGTCTGTCTGGTCGCTTTCCAACTTTCGTAAATATACTCCGATTTCCATGAAATTTTTGGACATTATTAACGTTTACCTAGCACGAATACCTATTGAAAATGAAGTTTCTACCATGATTAGTTTATTTACAGGGATAGTCAAAATATTTCCTTATATTACGGCATTATGGGGGAAAATCGTTTTAATTAAATTTAACGATGTTACAGCCTGTAGAACATATTCAAATTTATATGCATTTACAAAGTGCACTAAAATATGCATTTTGTAAAGTATGTAGTGAAAAGGGCATTTACAGGGTCAGACAGAAGAATTCCATTGCATAGGAATAAAGGGAGGAACAGTTTCCGACATATTTTAATTATGGTAAACGATTTCATGTATAATCAAATTGATATATGCTGCTGAGGCTTAATGTAAGTTATTTCATGCATAATACGAAGTGCATAGCATTTACAGGGACACACAAAAGATTTCAAATATTATATATTCTATCCGAAGTACTGTATATCATGGATGATGACTGTTGCATGGATGAAATGCATTTTGAATTATGATATGTGCTTTTAAGTTTCGCTAAATGTATGCATATTAAATGGAGAGTATAAATGGTAATAGTATAAATAGTTAAATTTAGATATACAGTGTTACACAAAAGATCTTGGAAAGTTTACTGAATATGAGCGTAATTTACTTTAAAGGTGGTTTTTAAATAAAATATGCATTTTTATTTTGAACTGCATTTAGTAAACTAAGAAATGTTTGTAGTATATATATAAAATGATAAACAGGGTCCCGCAAAGAACTGGATACAAGGTTGTCTTCGAATGATAATTTCTGAAAATGTAATTTAGGTAGTAATAAGAAATATTTTTGTTTGAAATAAATTTTAGAAAGATACTTTCGTGTGTTAAAGGCACTTGGAAAACTACAGGGCTGAACAAAAGAATTCAAGAATGTTTCTATCTATTAGTATTAATCGCTGAAAGGAAAATTTTGACCAGCAAACAAATTAGCAACTAGGGATTATCAGAAGTTTTTTTACCATAAATTCGCGATAAAAAGTTAATTACACATGCTTTTCATCATCGAAATTTTTTTCTTGATTGATCAATTATTTCTTCTTTAAATGTTATGTGAACGAAGTCACGGGTAACTGCTAGTATTAAAATAAGTGAGAAAAATTATTAAAAAATTATTTTCAATTTAATCATTTTTATACTAAGTAAATGCAATTAAATTTCTTATAAATTGAATCTGGAATGTTTAGATAAGATTTTAATATTTACAAAATATAAAATACAGTACAATATATTAGGTTTACAGCTTTCTGAAAGACATAAAAATAGTAGGATAAAATTTAGATGAGTTCAAAATATTAGAATATTTTATTTTGCGCAACAATATTACCTTATTAATATGAAGTAAATGGTAGTTAATTTTTTGTAGCACCCTCTTTTGCTTTCATAATAGCGTACAATCGATCTTGCATACTATACATATCTGCTATTAAGAAACTAGTAAAAAAAACTGAGTCTGGAAAAAATTTCATTCTCTACCATCTGTCCTATCTCATAAGTTTCTTTGTCCTATCAGTTAATATTTGTTTTATGTTTTGCAGCCGATCTAGTAGTTGCAGCACGCGTTGACTTGCTCTACGAAAATTCAGTAATGCATTTCATCTCAGATTTTAAAACATCAACAGTGCTGATTGAGAAAACGCGGTATACAGAAAATGGATTTTTGAAAAATTCGTTTTCCTCTGTATGTTAAAGGAAGTTTTCTTAATATGTTTTCTTGTACTTTCTAATTTTCCTGTTTTTCGTATTTCCTATAGGATACATTATTTTATATTCGAAAATATATCTGACTATAGATATTTTCTTAAATGTTGTTGCCCCACCAGTGGCTGAGAGATTCTGCCCTCAAAACTGGTAGACGGCAAGCGCTGGATTAGAACAAAACCCAATCGCGCTCGTCAGCCCAATCATTCGGAGTTTTCCGTGGTTTTCTTCGAACTTTGGATTTCCTTGCGTAAATACGGGTTGGGTTCCCTTAGAAAGACCCCCCTCCTCCCACGGAGGGCACCCCCTTAGGGCCTATATCCCATGTGTTGTCCGTTTGGGAGCATATTTAGCAATTGTTTATAAAATGTTTATTGTATCCTGTTACAAAAATAACAGGATGTTGGAACCTGTTACCAGCGCTACTGTGGAATGATGTAACCTGTTAACCAAAAATAACCATTTTTCCCATCTCTAGTCTCGAGATCATCTGTAACGATCTCTAGTAATCAGCTTCAGTTGGCTCTTTAGAATGATTACCTAAGAACTTGTTTTTTCCAGTGGATGCAGTTATTTTCCCAAAATGGAAAAAGAATGCAGCGACTTAACTTCTTACCGCCCGATCTGTTCATTACCAACTCTCGGGAAGGTTCTAGATAAGATTCGAGACCGGCTCTCCATCTCGTGATCAACAGATTGCTCGATGCTAGATAATACGGATTTCGACAGAATATCACTACAGCCGACGCTTTTCCCATATCCAAATCACGCTAGCCATCAAGAGCGCTTTCACAATATTTGATGTGTCGACGTATTTTGTTGTTTGGAGGAACTCTGTGAGGAACACTAAGATCAAATTAAGCTGTTAGACTGTCCATACAGGGCTACACAGCATTAAACGATATTATGTTATAGCAGCGAGCTTTGTTATTAATTTATTGTGTAATTTATAAGATTGTAAGTGTTTGACTGACAATATCGTAATTATTCCAGATTCAATTAACAAAGAATAAATAGTCATTGTACATAAATGATTCTGCTATGTCATTTACAGGGATAACATTTAATCCTTTAGCATACAATGATGGCAATAGTAGCATATCACTGACATAAGTCAACAAATTTTATTTTATTTTTCTGTATTTAGATCCTAAATGGGTGCATTCAACTAATTTTAAACTGTTGAATTCAGTGGAATACAGTACAAGGCCGATTATCGGAACTCCAATTAACCGAACTACTAATTATCCGAAGAACCTTTGGCGCGACTGAGTTTTAACCCCCCTTCTTGGCGCGCTTCCAAAATATCGCCACATTGTCGCGCTTTTGCGTTTTGTCTCCCGGAGGGGGATTTAAGTCCAGGAGACACTACGCAAAAGACATACGTACCTTCTTTTAAAAACAAAACCAGCCTTTTTTTAAATAAAAAAAGAAATCAATAATAGATTTTCTAAAGAAATATACTAAGCTTTGAAGTCAAATAATGTTTTTCTTTTATATATAATATGAAACTAAATAATATTAAGATTCAAAACATCTAAAGTACTAAAGAAAGGCCTAAAACACTTACTTTTAAATACAAAGTACGGTCTCTGCATTCAAAAAACAATAGAAATGTAGAAAATACTTCCTTTCAAATGCAAAACAAAGGTTTCTAATTAAAAAAATCACTCGTATATTGCCCCCCAAAAATTTACTCACTCGATGTTACACTCTTCGAAATCCAATGGCCTCTAATGCGACACAAGATATTTAATTAATTTCAAGGCGCAAGACTTCAAACTTTTAAATGTTGCTCCTCTCTCGTCCAATAAGAAAACTAGAAAAAAAAGAGCAAACGGAGTATGCGCAAGCCGAGGAGCGAAATCTCTCCGAGGGTTGCCAAGAAGAGCAGCACCTAAACGGAAAAGAAAACAAGGCATGGCGCAATCATCGCGCGTCAAAAAAACTCTGCCAAGAAGTGGGTTAAAACTCAGTTTACCCGAACCTGTTTCTCTCAAAAAATTATTTTAACTCTTTATTGAACCATGTACCACATCTGGCACATATCTAAAGATACTATAATTATCATTATGTGCCATGAATTTGGCCAATATGATCGCTGTAATTGATCAAGAATTGTCCAAAGAATCGAATTTCACTTTGTTCATCTCAAATGGCTGCATTTGACAAAAAAAATTGAATTTGTTCTTCGGAAACAAATAAATATTCGACCAAGCAATTAAGATGCCGATCGAGTCATTCAAAAAGACCAGATACTAATGTTAAGTCTAAGGGGGCGTTATTTCCAAATATCTCGCTCAAATTTTTAATTTTTTTACATGATTATTTTGCATAGGATACCTGAGGATGATTTACAACCGGGCTAGTTTTTACCTTTTCGATTTTGGTTATGTATTTTTTTATATTATGATAGTTTAAATTTAAAAGCCGGTTCCGAAATTTATAGTATTTTTTAAAGAAAAATATGAAATCAATTTCGAAAATGTAAAACCAGCCCGGTTGTAGATCGTCTTCAGTTATCCTATGCAAGAAATCATGTAAAAAATATTAAAATTTGAGCGAGATATTTGAAAACAACGCTCCGATTGATTTAACATTATCGTCCGGGTCGTTTTGAGTGACTAATGTGGGCTCTTAAGGCAAAATATACATTTTATTTTTTTATAAAATAATTAAAAATATTAATAAAAAAATTGCTGAGTGTTAAGTAGACAAAACTAATTAATTTAAGCCTATTTAATTGCGAAATATAGCTACCGAATATTTAAAAATCTTAATTATGTGTATAGGATACGCGCTAAATAGATCAAATTTTACCTGGATATTTGAAAATTATTTTTTTTTACTATTTTTTTCATAAAAATAGAAAAATCTTGCAGTGGAGGGTTAAATAAACTTCGAACTATCCAAACACGTTATATTTCTCTTATTTTTCCCCCGCCAGATTTAGCATCGAAGTCGAATCCCAGATTAATATACTATCGTTGGGAGTAGTAGTAACGAAAAAGAAATTGAAAACGAATGTCATGAAAATGATCCATGTACATCATATAACGAGGCCTTTGAATGTTTGGAAACAGATATGAAATGAACGAATGGCAAAAGAACGCTAATCTTATTTAACTAACGTATTTAAGAATAATTCGAGATGCAACAGCATTGAAAAGCTCTTCTAGACCTTTTAAATTCTAGAATTAGTTATAACTTGATTTGCATATTAAAACGCAATCGGTCTGCCAAGTCGTATCTTTTTCAAAAGTACCAAACCCGATTTTAGCGATTGGATCGTAAATTTACCATTTTGTTTACCTACTCCCAATCCTCCATGTTTTTATACTTTTGGGTGAATTTCAGCCGTGAACTCGGTGAGATGATTGTCTGTGCTGCCGCCTCGTCTTTGAAGCAAGCAACAATCGGAAGCTTTCTTTCTGAAACTATAATCTCTGAAGTTCCGAAGATGATAAAAAAAGGAAAATGAAAATTTTAAATGATAAGATAGTAAACAAAAATTAAATTAAATTAAAAAGGAAGAATTTTTAAACATGCCTGTACCAACTGGCGCTGGCAGTTTTAAGCCTGAATAAAGTGTGATGATTTTAATATAGTCAGGATCTTCCCTTATATTGTCTGTTTATTTATTCGAACTTTTGCTTATCGGAACTAGGCTCGGTCCCGACTTGATCAGATAATTGGCGCTCTACTCTAATCAGATTTTCCCGACCACGCCACATTTATTAGATTACAGGGCAGTTACATAAAAAAAAGTAAAATATTTCAGGAAAATTGACCATTTGAAATACAAATA
This sequence comes from Maratus speculifer, assembly GCA_964019185.1. Taxonomy (NCBI): domain Eukaryota; kingdom Metazoa; phylum Arthropoda; class Arachnida; order Araneae; family Salticidae; genus Maratus; species Maratus speculifer. The sequence goes on from OZ025290.1 coordinate 43,154,517, forward strand.
AAACATAATTATTTATCAGTAATTTTTTTTAATTATTATTACTTAGCACCAATTGTGAACTAATAGGATAGGAGTAAGAAACTATTACATTAAGACCATAACATTAATATTAACAATTTTTTTTCAAAACAGGAAGATGGATTTCCTGGTGGCATTGCTCCATGTTTTGATAAGCTACTTTTTACAGCAGAAGCATCCAGATAAATTTTTAACCTACACAGTCATTCATTTCTGCATGATTCAACCGCGAAATGTAAATTATAATTGACATTTTCCCATATATTTTATTGTGTATGAAAAAATAAAATTTTAAAATTTTGTAAAACTCTGACGTGATAGAAGATTTCTGATATCATATTCGGCATTGAAAAGCTGTTCTAGACCGGGAAACGGCAGCGCAGACTCACTTCATCGAGTTCATGACTAAATTCTAGAATTAGTTAGAACTCAATTCGCATATTAAAATGCAATCGGCCTGCCATGTCAGATCTTGATGAAAAACACCCGAAAACTCGATTTTAGCGATTGGCTCACAAATTTACCATTTTTGTTCTGTTAAAAATCTGAAGCTGTAGCTAGATGATCGCTCCACCGCTTTTAAATAAAATGGTTAGTTTACCATATTATGGAGCATTTTCATTAATCAAAATAGAGACATTTTATAAAATCGGTGGATTGACTCTGCAGCTACAGCTACAAATTCTTAATAGTGTTCGGATTCTACAAATAAAAATTCATTTAAAAATTTTTATTACAAGTCAGATATAAAATGGCTGTTGATTAGTACAGTTGAAATATCTTTATATGTAGAATGTAAAACAATTTAACCTCAATCTAATAAGAATAAAATCCGGAGATTGGTTAATACCCTTCATATTTAAAAGACGTTATGAGGTAGAATCATATATTGATAATTTAATATACTCAAAATCAAGTATCATCCTAAATTACATTTCTTTAGTTTAGTTGTACTTTCAGAAATCCTAAAATCAATTCTTTTCCTGTCTAACATAATTTGAATTTCATATCACAAAAAAAGCTTTCTTTTAAAATAAAAGTTAATACAGCTTGTAGTAGGGTCTGAAATGTTTTCCAGCTGGATTTTTGTGCTAAGTTTGATATATTTTTTTTTTATTTTGTAGCTTTCGACATGTAGATTCCGAATATCTTAGGTGCCATTTTTTTCTTACACATTTTCGAGGTTATTTTTAAGATGGCGTCGTAGATACGGAATCGGCATTATTTATTTATTTTCTTCAAATTCACTCGACCAGCTATAAACAATGTAAGAAAAAAATAACTTGAAATGACATTTTAATATTTTGTTTTATTGCGCGTTCACATTGACAGTCTCGTGTTAAAAAAAGAAAAAAGTTTTGATAAATTTTGTGGCAACTTCCTTTTTTTTGGCAATTTCAGAAGAAAGAAAAAATAAATGTTAGCTTGTTTTCATTAGTTGTTATTGCTATTATTTTTAGTTATTATCTCACCGTATGAATTGCGAAATAAATATAAGAACTATCAGAGCACAAAGGTACTGCTGAGCCAAGCATTAAAGACCGGTTACGTGAGTAATAGGTCTGAGTTAGACGAGTCTATTGTAGATAATAGGACTGGGAGCAATGAATAGGGAGTTTTTCCTACTATTGCTTTTATCGTGAATGGAGAGGAATTTCGTCCCCTCCTAATGCTTTCCTACCTTCGGAAAGGTCCATTATTTTGGCAGTATGCCAAGACAGGTCTTTGAAAACTGGTCAAGCAGTATTAATGTGAGTATTATTTACATTTCAGATTTAATGTATAGTAAGAGACTTACTGATAGGATTAAAGTCGACATAAATCTGCTTTCCTGATACGTTTAGTAGAACTATTACAGCTGCCATTTGCTGACTTCTTTAACATTTGTGGTACATTATTGATCAGTATGTCAAATTATATGTTTTACGGTTCAAGAAATAAAAATCTACAATCAAAAAAAGCGTAAATTATTTTATTTATTATCTATAAATTTACTACAAAATTAGTATTGCCGATTTTCCCTTTAGCTGCAATGTAAAAACTGTTTGTCTGGTAGATACTTACTAATAACTGTTATTGTGTTATTTTGTTTTTAATATACAATGAATTGTATAGTATGCTTGAAAGGTGGACAGTTATGTCAAAAACCTGGAATAGACAATCTCAAGAAACTGAAAGAATATGCTACAAATCGAACAAAATTCGGTGAGTCAAAGCTTGCTCCACTCTGTGAAAGAATGAATAAACTCTCAGCAGATGAGTACATTTTATCCCGATACCATAGTTCTTGCTATAAAGAAATTGTACGCATTCAAAAACTACAGAGGTCTCAAAAACGATTTCACGAATCGTCACCCATGCCAGCAAAAAAGGGTCGTCCCTCAACGTCTTCATCGGAAATGGCTGATGATAGTAAAAATTCTAAATCTACGCGAAACATTGAACATGTTAAAGAGAAGCGATGTATATTTCAATGTAAGACACCCAATAAGGGTGGATTGTTTTTTGTTTCAACCAAAAATATGGGACAGACATTCCTGTTTATTAAAGAAAATAATAACATTCGTGCAGCTTTGTCAGTGATAAATGAACCACTTGATTGCCATGCTTTGGATATAGCATATCACCGCGACTGTCTGCGCCATGAAGAAAGGACTTGTCAACGAAATATAAAAAAGAAAGAAGTTTCTAATAGTAGTGCTTACTTGATTGCTGATATTGACATAGTGAATATTGTTAAGTGTTCTCTGTCGTCTGGATCAATTATTACAATGAATGAAGTTAATGAAAATTATAATACATTACTTTCTGAGTATGGAATAATTAGAGCAAATGGAATACACAAGAAACACTTAAAACAACTGATAAGCACACATATTCCTGAAGCGGAATTTGTTATGCCTCATCGCGTATACGAAAGTGAACAAATAGTGAGCAAGCAATTATTGTCAGAAAAAGTGACAAATCTCCGCGAAACTTCAAATAGTGAAGAGGTAGATATTGAATGCCTAGCAAAAGCAGCAGCCATTTTAAGAAGAGTAATTAGTTGTAGCGTTAATTGGAACTTTAGTGGTTCAATGACTGATTACGAGCCTCCTCTCAAGCTTTCTTCATTTATAAAATGGGTTATAGCAGGAACAAAAGACCGAAAGTTAACAGAAGATCGTAGTTCTGAACTGTACCGTTTATCAAGTTTGCTAGCAATGCTTTTCATAAATAACTTCCAGACCAACAGACAAGTAACATATCAGCCAAAGTCAGAGTTTGGTTTTCATAACAGAATTGAGACACCTTTGTCTGTTGGATTATCACTGGCTGTTCACAAAAAAACAAGAAGCAAAGAAATGATTAATATTTATCTCAGTTGAAAATTGGATCCAGCTATGATTATACAGTACAACTTGAAAAGCGAATAGCTACAGCAGTTTCTGAACGAGTATCAAAAACAGGTGGATTTTTCATCCCACCATTTATCAAAGAAGGTGACAATGTAACGTTCGCAATAGACAATATTGATTTCCAAGAAAATGCTCCTGATGGTCAAAGAACTCTACATGGAACTTTATTAGTTATTAGTCAAGAGGAAAATGATGATAAAGTAGCAATGAATGATCCTTTAGTGATTCCCCCAAAACCCTCATTGTCCAATATTAAGTGTTATATAAAACAGTTCCAAATATTTCAGTAAAAACAATTACCTTTACTAATTTTAGACTAGACAGTGACAATGACATCATCAAGAATTATAAAGTTAGTGATTCAGCATGGTTTTTTTGCTATTACGCTCACCGTGATGGCACTATGGAAGCTTCAACTTCAAACACAAGTGTCTCAATCGTGTCAAAACTAAATAAAGTTCGAGAAAAAATTGCACTCAAGAAAGCTATTATGCCCACGTGGGCTTCATCGAATTCTGTTCTGCTTGAGATGCAAGAGAAGGGGAAAAAGAATAAGAAAACAAATAGTGCTGTAGTGGCTCCTTTAATGAGACTACCACCAACAGACATCAATGCACTTTACACAGTTATATGCATGGTTGAAGAAATTGCAACTTTAGTTCAGGGACAAGCAGCTAAAGTCATAATGACGATGAGAGCCATCGCTAAGACTTTTCATTGGTGGGGGAGAAGACCTTAAATTGCCAAGTCAAATTTTTATATTTGCCAACTTGTTTTATAATTTTGCCAAGTTACCACACTTGGAAAATGTAATACAGTTCTTATTTGTAAAAAGTTTAATAAAATTCCCATTTAGAGTTGTAACTTTTGCAAGTTCTATCAAAAATAGGAAATATATTACAGTTTTTATTAAAATGTTATTTAAATTTGCCAAGTGTAAACAACATTAGCCAATGTTTGGGGGGGAGGCTCCCCCCCCTCATGACGATGGATATGGACTTGTGCTCTGAAAATTCTCTGAAAATTCAATTGTCCACCGGCAATCAAAAATGGCTGTTCCGAGTGGGAGAGCTTCATGTTTGTTTTGCACCTCTCCATGCACTAGGAAAGTACATTGACGGCAGTGGTCTTGATCTTATATGTACTGAAACTGGTCTTTACTCACCTGCAACAATTCGTCAGATTTTCGGAGGTAAGAAATACACTAGAGACATAGAGTTCCACATGACTATAGTTTTGGCAAGTTACGACCTTTTCTTTGAAACATTGCCACATTCTACTGAGATTATTTCTCTGCAAGAAAAATGTAACTTATTACGTGAGAAATTGCATAATTGTGAAGTTGAAGCTATAAGTTTGTTTGAAGAGATCAAAACAGTAGTTGGAAAAGATTGTCTTCCACATATTACACAATGCAGTGGTGACATGGCAAAGTTCCTACTGCAGTATATGAACCAATTTGGATCTTTGTTACGTTTCATCCGTGCCAGTCGTCAAGGAGATTGGGCACTGCATCTCGCATCATTAGAGGAACAAATCAAATATTACTTTGCACATGACTTATTTCATTACGCCCGACACATTCCAGTATACATAGCACAGATGAAGGACCTTAAAACAACACATCCAGACGTATGGAATGCTCTTGAATCTGGTTGTTTTGCAATATCGAAATCCAATGTGCCGTTTACGGATCTATTTTCAGACCAGAACTTGGAACAGAAAATCAAAGAGCTGAAGAACATTGGAGGAATTACTGGTTTGACTCAGAACGAAAGCGCCCTCGAAAGGTATTTCTTGTGTGCACCAGAAATATTACTCATTGTTTCAAGTTTCTTTGAAAAGTACTGCCCACATGAAATATGTAAGCAGCCCATGAAACATTATCAACTTCAGACGTCCATGTCATTAAGAATTTTTCACAATGCAGCCATCATCAAGGAAAGCATTCGGAATCATTGTGGAGGAAACCCGTTCCGAGATAATACTATACTAATGAATATCGCATCCTCTATGAAAGTTCCAGAATCTGCGAAAGATGATATTCTGAACCGTGACCAAAAAGGCCAATTGGAATTCGAAAAATTTGTAAACGATAGACTACAGAGTGAACAAGCTAAATTGTCAATTTGGCATCCAATGAAAAAAATGAAATTGAAAACATTCAGTACTTGGAACAAGGAGACTGCATTTAAGATTGGGGATAAATTAATTAAAATTCGAGAAGATAGGCAACTTCTTGCTCGTTTTCTCGTAGTTATGCAATCCAGACCTCAAATGTCTACAAACCTAGAACATGCAATTGGGAATTACGAGTTTTCTATAATACCAAGATCATTGTTTTCTTCTGATGGGTATCTTCATATTCCATCTGACAAAAGTTCATTTATTGCAGAAATAGAGCAATACAATCGTTCTCCCGTACATGAATCATTAGCATCCTCGATTACTTCTCCGCTAGAAAAAGTGTGCATTATAGATGGAATGACAATTTTACAATCTATAAAAAAGACACCTGCCATGAAAACTTGTGAGGACTTTGCAAATTCTTTTACCGAAATCATTATAAAAATGACAAACAGATACACTGAGGGGAGAATAATATTTGATCAATACCTTGAAAACTCATTGAAGAAACAAACTCGTAAGAAAAGATTAGGGGCAACAGAACCTATAAAATTTACTATTTCAAATAGTACCAATATATCTTTAGTATCATTAAAGACGTTCCTTTCACACAATGAAACAAAATCACAGCTAACCAAATATCTTGGGAATAAGTTACTACAGGTTTTTGCTGTTAGCATCAAGAAAATTGTTGTCGTTTTTGGCAATAAAACATACAGTAATCAAGCAAATGTTTATGATTCAAAATTATGTGATCATACACATGAAGAAGCAGACACCATTATACCTCTTCATGTACTTGATATAGTTAAATATCACGATAATTGTGAGATAGATGTATTTTCACAAGATACAGACATTTTCATACTGCTGATTGACTTGGTTTCAAATCATCTAGTAAACAGTGAAATCAATTTTGTTACTGGTCGAGGCAACAAACATAGGAAAATTAATATTAATGAAAGATGTAGAGCAATAGGTGATCATAAAAGCAAAGGTTTACTAGGTTTACATTCATACACTGGTGGAGACTGCGGAGGAAAATTTCTGGGCATTTCAAAACAAAAGTGGATAAAAGTATATATCAGTCTTCCGTGTGATGATGATATTATAACAGCTTTTCAAGAACTTGGGGAACCTAACGTTGATCCATTATCCAATCTGTCGTTATTTGAAAAATTCACCAACTTGACTTATTTGAGAAATAGTAATTTTTCAAGCATTTCAGAGCTAAGATGGCACCTTTTCAGAACTAAAGGTTTTGAGGGAGAGAAATTACCACCAACTATTGGAGCACTGAAGCCACATATTCACGATCCAACTTAATTTGCACCACTGGAAAGGGCTACAAAAATCCCCGACCTATTGTACCCCCACTTATTGGAAATGGTTGGGAAATAGATAGCGAAGGAGAAATTACTCCAGTCAAATCCCTGGAGTTACCTGCGCCTAAAGGCATTATTGAACTTGTGAAATGCGAGTGTAAAAGAACATGTACAGTTGGGAAATGTTCCTGTTTAAAGAACTCTTTGGTTTGTACTACCCTTTGCAAATGCAGTGACTGCAATAATACAAAGGACTATTAATACCATCCCAGTGATAATAGCGATTCAGAAGAGGATACGTGATATCCCAGTAGTGTATATACATATGAATGCAGTTTTTAATAATTATTTTTAATATTTTCAGTTATTTATGTTGTTTCATTTAAATATTTTGGTTGTGTATAACTGATTAATAAAACTGTAGTATATCCGATGTCTTTCATATGTTTGTAATTTATTTGCATCTTATCACTTAAAATACTTAAAAAACTCAATTTACTCCTAATTTTGTTTAAAATTTGTATTTCTTGACCCCGAAAACATATAGTTTGACATATTAGTCATTAATATTCAACAAATATTAAAGAAGTCAGTAAATGGCAGCCATCTTGGATGCCACCGTAAAAATAACCCCAAAAACGTGCAAGAAAAAAATGCCACCTAAGATATTTGGAATCTCATGTCAAGAAACCCAGTATAAGACAAAAATATCAAACTTGGCACTTCAATCCAGCTGGAGCTACATTTTACGACATTTCAAACCCTACTATTGCTACGATTGATAGTTACTAATACAGTATATGTAATCATATTTATTTCCTGTCTAAAATAAATCTTTATACTAGTTAAAGTACTTTCTTTCGTAATTTAACCATGCCTTGCATATTGCCAATCTTCGCAAAATTATTAAAATAGAAATTAAACATTTTTCAGTTTTTTATGTTCTTTGATAATTACAAATAAATCAGATTTCATTGTAGTAATAGACGGGAAACGGCAACACCGACAATCACCTCATCGAGTTCACGGATGAAATTTTACGAATTGTTAAATCTTGATTTGCATATTAAAACGCAATCGGTCTTGTGGGTCATATCTTGGTGGAAAACACCTGAAAACCCGATTTTAGCGGTTAACTCGTAGGATTACTATTGTGTTTTCCTGCACCCAAAGGTATGAAAACGTGGAGGACTGGGAGCAGGAAAACATAATTGTAAACTTGCGAGTTAACAGCTAAAATTGGGTTTTCAAGTGTTTTCCCCCAGGACATTATTTGGCAGACCGATTGCGTTTTAATATCAAATCAAGATTTAACTAATCGTAGAATTTTGTCCTTAAACTCGATGAGATGATTGTCTGTGCTGCCGCCACCCGGTCCATAACTTAAAGTTACTCAGACATCACGCGCTTAACACGACGTTACAGCAACTAGCTGAACTCATTTCTGTTCATTAGCAAATTTGCTGGCAATACTTGTTTTGTAGCACATGAAACACATATATGTTACATCTTTCCTTTTGGAGGAAAAAGCATAAGTTATTTGAAAAGCAGTTGAAAAGATAATTAAGTCTGGAAAGTGTAAAAAAGCGCGCTGTTCACCATTTAGGAGGAAACTTGTTATTTCGAGATGTGCTGATCTTAATTATCTGTAAGCTTAAATTCTTATTAGGTATGGTAAAATTACATTAAATGTTGAAAAGTGGAATATTTTAGAAAGCTAATAAAACATATTTTCGATTGCTATTGCATATTTTGCTTAAAATAATTTTCTTTATTCATTTGGTACAAGATTTAGTAAAACTACGCCATTTCCCAATATGAACAGCTTATGTCCCCATCGATTACAACTGTAAGAAAGAAGAAAATTCAACGTTGCCAAGCAATAACTTGAAAAGTCATCAAAGTGGTAAAATCTTTGTTCAACAAGATGCTATTTGAACGATCCCCCAAAACCTTCCACCAAATAACCCTTGCAGAAAAATAAAAAGAAGCCACACCCGCCCCCCCCCCCCAGTAGGATACCTGTTGCCGATATCGTAGGCACCAATGGTATGACTTCCTCAACAAAGGTACTGCTTCTTTTGCAGTATTGATGCTTTTTCAAACATGCGGCGATGCGGGACTTACTGCCCATGGTGAAAAAGTTTCTATTTGTCCATGCTGTCAGGACTACAGATGCAATAAAGCTAAGCAAAACCAACAATATTACTTCATATTATTTACTAGTAACTAAGGGGCTTTGCATGGGTCTTCAAAGGGTAAAAACCGAGAATGCCCCCCCCCCCTTTTCTAAAATGCATGTTCTGAAGATATTAACTGTCCCCCCTCCTCCTCGGAATACTTTAAGATACATTTTTTTATTCCCTCGCCTCTAGAATCCCTGGAAAAGTGGCTCTTTCATACACACTGTGTAGAAAGTCAATAAGGAAACACCTGTCCATAATAGGGACAGGTTAGAGGTCTGCACGGGCCCGGGCCTGGCCCGTGGCCCGTACCCGGCCCGGCCCGCGGGCCGGGCCGGGCCGGCGGAATCGTTTCGAATTTTCTAACGGGCCGGGCCGGGCCGGCAGATTTAGAATAGTTTTTTCAACGGGCCGGGCCGGGCCGACAAACAACATAAACGGGCCGGGCCGGGCCGGCAAAAAAATTGAACGGGCCAGACGGGCCGGGCCGGGCCGATAAAAAAATTTTTCGGGCCTGCCGGCCCGTTCTGAAGATTTCAACAGAAACGATAAAATATGAGCTATTTTCAACGAAAATGGTTTTAACGAGAACAAGTATAAATGTGGCCATGCTAGTTTGACAGCGTCAATATAAAATGCACGTTTATAAAAATGCACAGTGTATCGGCATCGGAGAATTACATTATGTGTAACCCGTTTTAATATGCCGGTCCGAGATCACGCTTGCATTACTTTTCTACATATAGACTGGCCGGACCGGTACTAGACTTAATTATTGGCAGAAAACATGATTTGTAAAATTATTAACAGCGATAAAGAACTTATGTTAGCTTAGTCTTCGGATATATACTTCTTAATGATTTTTAAATTAATTTCTCAATAATGCGAAAGTTTGACACATTTTCTGATTAATTTTAAATTGTAAAAGTATAAAAGTGATAAGCCTAACTATTGAAGGGATTTGGAATCGAATAGCGTTTTTCATTTTTGGTAAATAAAATACTTGTATAACCTTGTTGAGATGTAATAGTTTCTCAATTGATTGCAGGTTTTTCTCCCTTCCCTTGCTATTGCTTCCGGAAATTCTATTCAAAACGCTAATTATGACAGTATTTTATTTGTTTGCAGCATTCTTAAATTGCTTGTATCAAAAAATGGATAACGCCATTCGATTATATAGTTTCTGAATAAAGATATCTGCTAATCTTATGCGTTTCTGAGGGAAAAAAATGAATTTAGAAATGTATCAGAAAGGAGCTTCTTTGAATTTAAGAATGAATTTGGATTTGAAATCTATAATAAAATGATATAGAAATATATTTATAAATCTTCTTTTATTAAACAGCTTCAAAATTAACGATGTTTTTAGCTTTCTTTCTTTTTTCTTTTATTCTAAGCCATATTAATTTTTTAATGAATCTTTATTCGAATGTTGAAAGCCTAAGAATCTAAGTAATCATTAATGTTGTTAATGTCTATTTGCTGTAAAATATACTATAAAATCATTCCATAGATATGTATGCAGTATTCTTTAAAGGAATCTTAGTTATATGATAAAAATCTGAATTTTTTAGAAATCGTAGAAATTGTAACGGGCCAAAACGGGCCGGGCCTGTTTTCGCTGATTTTTGTACGGGCCGGGCCGGGCCTAAAATATAAACAATTAAACGGGCCGGGCCGGGCCCGGGCCGAACTTTTGAGTTTTACAACGGGCCGGGCCGGGCCGAAATAACTTTCCTACGGGCCGGGCCGGGCCGGGCCTGGAAATTCCGGCCCGTGCAGACCTCTAGGACAGGTACTTCCTTATATGGACACTTGTAAACATTTTTTTTTATCATTTAAATTAAACCAAAATAATTACAAGGTCGCTAATTTTAATAATGATAGTCAATAGTCCAAGGATAGTGGTCACACATTTTTTGAGTTCTATGACTCATACATGGGGGGGGGGGGGGGGTGAAAAAAATTCATTTTCCTTAGGGTGACCATATTGTACCTTATTATTACATACCTTATTATTACCATACCTTATTATTACATTGCATCAATCACTGTACATTTGAGGAAGATTTGCATTTCAAAACAAAGACTTTCTATACATAAGATTAAAATTATAAAATTACATTATATAATGATTATACCTTTACATTCACATTATATAATCTATAATAATAAAGAGAAAAGGATGTTTGTCTGTCAGCGCTGTTCTGAAGAGACTGCTGCACGTAGAGTTACAAAATTTGGAGGGAAGGTACTTTTTTACATGTAGTTTTGCACCTCGAAGCCCGATTTTCAATTTTTTATTTAGATTTTTTTAAATAATTTTTTAGGCGATTTTTAGCGTTATTTTTTGCAGTTTTATCCCATTAGTGAAAGGAATACGGTTTCATTCTTTTAACCCAAAATAGCAATTTTTTTTTCTCTTTTTAACAAAGTTTATTCGGAATTTGTACAGCGATTTTTGAAATTTTAACGAATTTTTAATGCGATTTTTAGTGTTTTTTCTCATTTTGCGGCTATTTTTTGAGATTGATAAAAATAAAATCGTTTTAAACTTTTAGCCTAATGCCCTAAATTTTGTGTTTGTTATGATTTTTAGATTTTAAGGATTTTTAATGCGATTTTCAATGCGATTTTTAACGTTTTTTAAAGATTTTTGCGTTTAGCATCTATTTTTTCATAGTTGTTCTATCAAAAACTTGAGCTGTTGAGAATACAATAAGTAGTATTTTTTTGTGAAATCTACGTAAAATGTCAAAAATTTAGTTACCACTATTTTCGAATAGCAATTTCATAAAATATCTTAAATTCTTGCTTAAGACCGCTACCCCCTCGAGTAACATATCACCTGATAGGTTGTTTAACAGAGTATCGTTTTGATAAAGTTTTTGAAGAATAGAGTGCGCTAGCTGGTGGTGAAAAATGGAACTAACAGAACGCGATTTTGCTAAAATTTGGAAATATAACAATGTGATTTATTTTAAATTTTAAAATGGTTTATAATACATGATAAAAAAAGTAAACAAAGAATGGTGTGACACATTTCAGGGTGCGTGAAAATTAGGAAATGTAATAAGGAGATCTGTTTTACACTTTAAGGTAGTTTATAACGCATGTTAAAATTTTTAAAGTACTGGCGATGCTCTGGAGAGATCGCTGCACGAAGTTATGTATGAAATTTTACACCTTCAAGGGCGATTTTCAGTTTTATTAATTTAATTCATATGCTATTCTTAGTGGGTTTCGAGGCGATTTTTCCCCATTAGCGAAAAGGAAAGCGGTTTCATTCCTTCGACCTAAATTAGTGAATTTTGTTCTCTTTTCAATATAATTTATTTGGATTTCGTGCAACGATGTTTGGATTTTTAGTGAATTATTTAATGTAAATTTTGCCGCTATTATTCGACATTAGTAAAAGGAATTTTGCTTAAAACTTTCAGGCTGATGTATTAAATTTTAGCTGTTAAGATTTATGAATTTCCACTAATTTTAATGCGATTTTTTGAGATTTTTTTGCGTTTGATGTCGGATTTTTGTCATTCATGAGATATTTCCAATTACAACGTTTTACCCTATTAGAGTAAATTTTGACCCCTGTGATTTTTTAATATTAGTGATTTTTAATGCACTTTTCAATGCAATTTTTAGAAATTTTTCGAGTTTTATGGTGATTTTTTGATATTCGGAAGTAAAAATTGATTTCAAACTTTTAATCTAATACAATTTTAGAGATTTTTAACGCGATTTTTCAAGAATTGTTGTGTTCCGTGCCGATTTTTTATTATCTATAAAGGATTTTCTTTTACTGCGTGATTATCCTGTCGACCAATTTCGCCAAATTATATCAATCGTGAAACAAGCCAAATTATGCAAATAGATGTAATTTTTATGCTAAATAATGAAAGAAGAGATAATTTAGAAAAACATTAATACAAATACATAAGGAGGAAAAACCACTTGATGACGTAAAAAACATATGTAACATGTTTAATGTCAAGTGAATATGGAATTTACGATCCGCCATTATTGTAGTTTAATCTTATGGTTTGACCCAGATAATTTCTTGGTCAACCGGATTATCAAATAGTTCAGATTTCCGATTAGAATGTTTTATCCGTTTGATGAAATTCTGATTACTGCGATTTAAAAAATAACTAGCGATATTTAATGCATTTTTCAATGCGTTTTTAATGAACTTTTTAATGTGATTTAGTACTATTTTTTTCGATCCCCACCGCAGTGGTGTTTTAACAATTAAAAAATCATTTTGATTTCAAACTTTTAGCCTAATATAGTAAATTTCACCATTTACCTTTTTTTAATTTTGTCGATTTTCAATGTGATTTTTGATATATTTTGTGTTCTGCGTCGATTTTTTTGTTATTCATGTAAAAAAGAATGGTTGCTACGTTTTACACGACTAGAATATTTCTTTATTCACGGGATGTATTTACATTTAGCGATTTTTAATGAATTTTTCAATGGTTTTGTATTGGTTTTTTGAACCTCACGGCTATTTTTTGAAATTTCGAAAAGGAAATTAATTTCAAACATTTACGAATTTTGAAATTTAGTGATTTTTTAATGCAATTTTTAGCAATGTTTTCATTATTTCTCACGCTTTGCGCCGATTTTTTCATTCGTATTTAAGAAATAATTCAGATTACACTATTTTACTCTATTAATGTAAATGTTGTCCCCCGCTAATTTTAAATTTGAAACAATTTGTAATGAATTTTTCAATACAATTTTTAGATGTTTTCGAGTCCACGGCGATTTTTTCACAATTGGAAAAGAATTTTTAAATAATTTGTAGCTTAATGTAGTAAATTTTGACATCAATGATTCATATTTTTTGTGTATTTTCATAAAATGTTTAGCAAGTTTTGTGTCGATATTTTTTAACTAATGAAATAATTCAGATTTCAATATTTTGTCCCATTATGGTAAATTATGTCCGCAGAAATTTAATATAAATGTTTATCTTACTATGGCAAATTTTGTCCGGATTTTTGAATTTTACTGATTTTTAATCTGTTTATAGTGATTTTTCAAGTTCTGTGACAGTTATTGACATCGGTAAAAGAATTTCGGTTCCTAACTTTTAGCAAAAATAGTACAATTTGTTCTCCACGCTTTTATGAATTTTGCCAATTTCTAATGTGATATTCAATGTAATTTTTAGCTAGTTTGGGGGATTTTAGGTGTTCCGTGTTGACTTTTCCTTATTCATGAACGATTTCTGTTTACAGTATTTTCAACTGAATATTAAATTTTTACAGCCATGACTTTTAAATATTCACCGATTTTTAATATAGTTTTCGATACGATTTTTAGCCATTTTTTTAAGTTCCTTGGCGATTTTCTGCCATTCAGAAACCAATATTGATATCAAACATTTTGTTTAATGTAATTATGTTTCGAATGCAATGTTTTATCTCTTAATATGATTTTGGCGTTCCATGCCTACATTTTGTAATTTATGAATGATTTCGATCATAACCCCCCATCCCACCCCCTGCCTTAATATTATTTTTTTAAGCATTGACTTCCAAATATTTAGCTATTTTTAATGCAATTTTCAATGTAATTTTTAGCCATTCTTCAACTTTCGTGGCGATTTTTTTACATCCGGAAATCGATTTCGATTTCAAACTTTATGGTTAATATGGTTAATTTCTTGATTACAATGTTTTATATTATAACAGTGAATTTTTACCCTAGGGATTTTTTAATGTTTTACGACTTTCATTACAATTTTCAATGCAATTTTTGAGCTTTCTCAGTCTTTTTTTTTTTTTTTAACATTTTTCAAAGGAATTCGATTTTAAATTTCTAGACTAATAAGAGTTTGGTTTCAAACTTTTATCCTTTACGGTAATTGTTTTGCTCTCTTATTTTGATCTACAGCAATTTTTAATGCAGTATGCTTTTTTTTTTTAGTTTACGGCGATTTTTTTTTAGATACGGAAAAGGAATTCGGTTTTTAATTTTTTCGCTAATATGATAAATTTTCTCCTGTGCGATTAAAGGTTTTTATTGCGATTTTTTAGCAGTTTTTTCATATTTCAGTGCTTTTTACATTATCAAATTAATTAGATTCAAAACATTTATCCAAGTAGAGAAATTTTGAGTTCCGTGATTTTTGAAAATTTTGCCATTTTTAAAGCGATGTTTACGTTTCTTCGCGAACCGCTTCGATTTTTTAGAGGTTCAATTTTTGGCCGAATTTATTAAATTCTGATCTCTTTTCTTCAAAGTCTATTCGAATTTTGAAACACAATTTTTGAATTTTGTTTTATATTTTTATGAGATTTTTAATGTTTTTTGCGATTTGTAAGATTTTTCCACATTAGTAAAAATAATCCAACTTCAATTTTCTAGCCCATTTCTTTTCAACGAATTTTAGATGAAATTCTTGCAGCATTTTTAGGTAGATTTCGTATGAAGTACTACCTATTGCATTTTCTCCCATGTTGGAATTTCTGAAAATTTTTTGCAGGTCTACACCGATCAATGACTCCCAGACCCCAAAACCACCACAGTAAAAAAGTTTATATATCTATCTATCTATTTTATATTTGAAAAAAGCTGTCAAATTAGGAACTTCGCACAAAATTTTCCTAAGCGATCTTGATGAAAGAATTGTGGATGCATTCAAATAACAGATTAGTTACTTTATGACTCATTTTTAAATTCAATTTTGCTCTCAAACGCATTCAATCGACAGTTTTTTGCTATTTAGGACTTGTGTAATGTGCCGTATTGGTCGATTTTTTAGTTGATTTTAATAAAACAACTTCTTACACAAAAATGAAAATAAAAAAGTTTTCAAAAGTGGCCAAATATAATTGTTAAATTGGGTTTATTTGTAATCATATTCTATTTTATGTTGTTGAAATGAAAACTCTTCGAAATCTACCTCCGCCTATAGGCCAAGCCGACAGGGATTTTTTAATTTTTTCGAGGTTTTTATTATGATTTTTAAAGTTTTTTCGCAATTCTTGCTATTTTTTGATGAACCCGGACAACGCCGGGCAGAACAGCTAGTCATTTATATTTCTGCCACTCTTTGTTTTATATACTCAAATCATATTATCATCATTGATACTTGACTGATGGTAAAGATTATTTTCTGATGCATGCTCTGTACTTTTACCCTGATGAACATCATTACACAAATCATAGTAGTCTGAAAGCACTATATTTTGATTATTAGTTTTTTATATATGAAATTTATTAAGTCTAACAATTATGTTGTCTTTTGCTTTAACCTAATAAAACCTTAGTGTAGAAGCAGTGATTCCCAACCTTTTATATGTCACGCTCCACCGAAGCATCTATAAAATCACGATTGCCCTCTCCCTTTTCTTATATCCACTTTTTCTAACAGATATCCTTTATTATTTATAAAGTGAACTTAATTCAACTGAAAGAAACCAGCAGAACCTTAACAATAACTATTCATTTTACATTTTTTATCAAAGAGATGAGTTATCTGCCATGAGTTATCTGCCCAGTTTTTAGCACTTTCCAACAAAGTTGAAAAGTGCTTATGCATTCGGTTTGTCTGGCCGTCTGTCCGCGCTCTAACTCCCGTAAATATACTCGGATTGCTATGAAATTTTTCTACGTTATTGATGTTTATCCTAGCACGAACCCTATTGAAAATGAAGTATCTACCATGATTAGTTTATCTACAGAGAGAATCAAAAACTTTCCCATTACATTACGGCCTATGGGGAAAAATCGTTAATATACACGGATTGCCATGAAATTTTAGGACGTTATTGACGTTTACCCTAGCACGAACCTTATTAAAAATGAAGTTTCTACTATGATTAGTTTATCTACAGGGCGAATCAAAATTTTCCCATTACATTACGGCCTATGGGGAAAAATCGTTTCAAAGGAATTTTAAAGATGTTATACCCTGTCAAACATATTAAAATATGCATTCTATAAAATATAAGGTGAAAATGTAGCTATTATTCATTTACAGGGCTACACAAAAGAATTCCATTAGATAATGGTAAAAGGGGAATTGTGTGTGACATATTTTAAATATATTAAGCTTTTTCATGTATAATAAAATTGATATATGTCACTGAAGCTTAATATAAATTATACGCCACTGTCTTGCATAATATGAAGTACATAGCATTTACAGGGCCACACAAAAGATTTCAAATAACATATTCTTTCCGAAGTATCGTATATGTGCCCAATGATGGCTGATGGAGGGATGAAATGCATTTTAATTATGATATGCGCGTTTATATTTCGCTAAATATATGCACATTATATGGTGTTTATAAATATTATAGTTGATATACAGGGCTACCCAAAAGAGCTCACCAACGTTACTGAATATGAGCGTAAATTATTTAAACGTGGTTCTTAAATAAGCTATACATTTTTAAGCTGAGCTTCATTCAATTTACTGAGAAATATTTGCAGAATATAGATAAAAGAATATACAGGATACAGGGCCACGCAAAGAATTCGGTACATGGATGCCTATGAATGATGATTTATGAGAATGTGATTTCAGTTGTTTTAAAAGTGTTTTAGTTTACAATAAATTTTAGCCTAATGCTGACGTGTAATAAAGGTACAGTATAAACTACAGGGCTGAACAAAAGTATTCAAGTATGTTTCCATCTAATAGTATGAATTGCTGAAAAAGAAATGTCAAGCTACTGGGTATTTTCTTGCTAAACTAAATTTTCCCATTATATCAACGGACATATGAAATACGGGGCTATTCAAAAGTACTGGAATACATATTTGGGTATATTTGGCTATACCCTATTATTTACCTAAATAACAAAGTTTTGTTAAAGATTTCATTAAGTGTTGGAAAGTGCTTCATAATCTATGCTTAACGCATGATTTTTCATACTTGTTAATGTAATTCTATAAATGAGGCGATTAGACCGTTTCTTTTATGTTACAAAGAGTTTTGTTGTGCATTCATTTGTAACTTACCTGACCATAATAATCACCAGAAGCACTCTCTGCCTTAAAAACTAAATCGGCATTTGGTATAAATCCAGATTCAGACCGAGTGAGTAGGAAGATTAGGCGGTGTCCGGTTCTTTCTTTCACAAGAACACCTACTTTTTCACTTTGTCAGCATTTTGAAAAAGCCAGATTACAGTCAATCCAAATTTCATTCAGATATACACTGGTGGAAATTGAATTATGAAAACACGGTTTTTTAATCAAAACATTTTTAATACTAGGACTTCCCTCAGAGGAATTAGTCTGAGCGATATTGCTTAGAACAGAGTTTTTAAAATGATATGCTAAAAGTAAAAAGAGATTCTATCTTTAATTGATTATATATTGTCACAAATTGAAATGATAAAAAAGGGCAAGGTGAATGGTAAATTTGCAAAATATTACATACAAATTCCTATACACGGTTAAAAAATGGGAAATCAAACTATACAAAACAGTCACGCATAAGTATAAAATTTGAAGAATACAGCTAACAAAGCGCTAAAATATCTTGTATCGGAATTTAAACTCTGTGAAATGACGTAAAGAATATACACATCAATTTTAGTACCTAAGATTGGCGCAAATCATGATGGTTGAGTAGAATGAGGGATTTTTTTATATGGTGTGTAGTGCCCTTAAATAGATAGAACAAAATAATTAATATATATATAATAATATAATATCTACATCTGTTTTCAATGTATGCGATGAGGTTTTCGATAAAAATTGGGGTATTCTCATTTAAAAAAAGATATATAAAAATCCCGAAAACGCCAACAAAGGAATACAATCTCTCGTTTCGAGTGTGTTCCAGATATGCTCAATCTGATTTAAATGGGTCGTGCATGCTAGCCACTACATACGCTGATTTGTTTTCGTTTTAAACCCATTCCCATGAAATTGAGCTGTATTTTGCTTTAGCTTACATAAAATAAAACGAATCGGCAATCATGAATGTAGTAGAGAGTTTACAGAGTACGCCGCATACTTTCTGGATTTTTTAAGAATCACCTTATCTCCCTCGCCCTCTTTCTCAAAAATCCGCAGTACATACATTCTAAGATATATTCTATAACTTGAGCATATAGTCTCTGCTTAGAGCGTATGTTCTCTAATTTTTTACGATTATTCCACTGTTGGCAATGCCAATAGCATAAGATATGAACGAGATCTGAATATCTCGTCTGCATAAGCTTTGAGCCATCAAAGTGTCATCACAAGTGATTTACAAATCTGAACATATTTTTTTCAGCATAACATGCTGGCTCAAGTACGTCAATGTGAACTCGATTACACCGTTTACCGGAAAAAGGTTATGATTTAAAATGCCTGCTAGTGGCAATTGAGAAAATGATTCTATGATAAAATTCCTAGATTAGTAAAGCTGAAAAGTTAATGTCCCACCCCTCACACTCTTTTATAATGGAATTTTTTTGTGGTGACGGGTAAATGAATAATAAATATTTTTTGCGTGGCATGTTCTACAAAATATGTATTCTAGTGCTCTTCATAAATGCATATCAATTTCATTATGTTTCGATGGGTTTAACATCATTAAAAAGAGCTTGGAACTATTTCATCCCATCGGCCGTAATGTAACGGAATACTTTTGATTGTCCCTGTATTAGAATTTATCCGATTTTATGAAAATTTGCAACGACTCTGAAAAATTCGGCAACAAATAGATATTTAAAATTTCAAACGATTCCGTAGGATAGTTTTTGTGCTGTTATATGTGTAGATACAGACGAACGGATCAGACAGCGACTATAGTTACTAAATAATTTAAATTAATTAGGGACACACCTAAAAAAACAATTAAATTTAAAATCGCACGCCGAAATTGAAAACGCATTTCCAGAAATTGTTGCTCAAAAACAGTATTGTAACCGATTTCTTTTGTGTGTCCTTGTAATTGGATTAAAAATGCTATGAATATCCTGTTATAACTTAATCGTAATGAAATTCAGTGGTTTATATAAGTTTCGTAAATTTGCAATAGCGTAATTTCATTAAAATACTCTGCAAAGGATTCCCCCCAATAGACCATACTGTAATGAAAATCTTTTGGGTGCCCCTGTAAATAAACTATTAATCCCACATACTTCATATACAATATCAAACATGCCTAGGAGACTCTAAATAAGGTTTCCAATTGCATATAAATCGGTGTATATTTACGGATGTTTGAGTGTGGACAGACGGATAGAAAACCGAATGCATAAATATTTTTCAGCTTTGTTGGAAAGTGTAGAAAAAAAGCAACCTCACAGGCTGAAGATCACAACCACCTCGATTTATTTAATGGCAAAAACAGGTACTTCTTGGTTATCCTGTCGATCAAAAAGCTATCGCCAAACTATAAAGTTGCATGCCAATACTGGATGATTGTAAATGTTACTTTCACTTGTCATTAATTACGATACGCGTGTTTGTTACGCCATAAAGTGATTTTTAATTCAACTTTTAATATGTATTAAAGCATAGCACGGCAGTGCTATGCTTTATTTATTTCCAGTGCGACTCCGTAATGTTATTTTAATACGGAATTTAACATTGAACGAGTTATTTACTAGACATTTTCCCACATTTTGTACGCGCTTCCACAAATTTTCTTCAAAGGATCTAATTGTTTAAAAAATAATTCCCTCCAATCAAAAAAATATACAGAGGTCAATGGACATATTTCCTGTAGCAATTAATCATTTTTACGTGATAAATAAAAAATAAAATTAATTTTTTTTCTTTTGTAAGAATTAAAAATGGTATATTTACGACGTCATATTAGAAATGAATCGGAGATTTGCAAACATTTTGTACAAATACAAGAATCGTCAACAGAAAACAATATGAAGCATGATTTTTAAAAT
This sequence comes from Maratus speculifer, assembly GCA_964019185.1. NCBI lineage: Eukaryota > Metazoa > Arthropoda > Arachnida > Araneae > Salticidae > Maratus > Maratus speculifer. The sequence continues at coordinate 43,175,447 of OZ025290.1, forward strand.
AAAAGGACATTTTCAAACATATTGATCAAGAAGCTTCTAACTGAAGAAAAATAGAAAATAAGTAAATTAAACTTTTTTCTACCTGTTGACTCTGCAAAATAATAGAAAATAACTTAAATATATATTTATATATGTAACTGGTATTTGAAAGCGAGTTTTTTGACACATTGGCATCAGAAAAAAATTGCACCAAACCCAGTGTGTATATGATATTTGCGCCGGGATTTCGTACTTATACCACATTTTTAAAAACTTCTTCGCCTTATATGTTCGAAGAAAATCAAAATAAATTTAAGTGAATAAAAGTTAAAAAGAAAAAAAATAGTATTTGAGAAAAATAGTATTTCATCCTTGGTATGTAATGAAACTAGTAAATCTGCAGAATTTGATCTTCAAACATAGCAATTTTTTAAGGTTAAACCACAGAATTGTCAACTACTTGGTGTAAGACTTTTCGACACTGCAATAACTCCGCCAATTCTATCAACCTAAATCTTCAAATGCAAAGTAAACAAGTATAAACAATAATGTTTACAAATATATTTTTTTAATTCCCGATTTGGTGATTTTTTTAAATCGTGCCTAAATTTGTAATTTTACAAATAATTAATCATTGGATAAAATCAATTTTAAATCAACGGTACTGCTTGGTTATCGCGTCGACCAAAAAACTATAAGATAACTATAAGCCAGTAATGGATGATCGTGAATGTCACATTCAATGACATTAAATACCTATACGTATTTAGAGATACCATCAAATGATTTTATTTTCACTTTTTAATAGTCTTTTATCCATTTATTTGTACTTTTGTTATAAAAAATGCGAATATGTATAATTTGGCTATTAGTTTGGCGACTTATATAATTTGGCGAAATTGGTTGACGGGATAACCAAGTACCGAATTAACTTGTATTAAATTCATTATTCCGATGATTTTAATATGATAAAACACTACACGATTTAATTTTTAAAATATCGCAAAGAGTTTCTGTTGAAAGATAGCTGTTTTTTTATACTTTAAGTTAATATTTTTATAAAACTCTTTTGATTCACTATCTCTATGAGTTAATAAAATTTAAGCACATTTGGAATATTCATAATGCGTCACTTTTATGTACAGATGTCTAATACTTACCATGTTGGCGCAATTTTTTTCTGACTCCAATTTGGCGAAAATTTTGTTTTCAAATACATATCACATATATATTTTTGAATTATTTTCTAATATTTAAACAGGGAAATAGTGATAAATAAAAAAAGTTTATTAATAACTGTAGAGCAACACGATCTACATATTTTGTTTTTTTTAAGTAATAGAAAATAAACAATTTATTAGTAAATAGACAACGCTAGCCAGGTTAGCATGTGAGGCATATAATATCCATTTTGCTCTAATTGCGCCAATGTGTTGCATATATGACATCTATCCCCAACTTTTCTACGCTGAACCCTGCCCAGAGCTTTGATAGCGGTTTGAAGTTCTGTTGAAGTTAAATTTCAATTTTGGGCAGAATTTCAATTCAAACATTGATTAATTTATCAAGAAGCTTTTAAGTGAAGAAATACAGAAAATAAATAAATATGACGTAATACAAAAAATAAAAAATAAATACATTTTATTGATACTATGTCTTGAGGTATTGTTGGAGGAATATTATATTGTCTAGGGTGAATGTCTAGAACTATACTTCTGACGCAATGTATCAATGCTGATTGTTAAGTATAAACATCAGTTAAATGCAGAAGAGATTTTTCTGCCGAATATGACTTCATGATTCATAAGAAAAGAATTTGCCAAAGAAAAAAGTGACATCTGATTTTTGCGTGATTCCATCGTTAAAAGGGTACTACTCTGTTATCCCGTTGACCAATTTCGCCAAATTATACCAATCGCCAAACTAATAGCCAAATTATACTTATTGACATCATTTTTATTTTAAATAACGAAAAAAAAACAAATAATTATTAGAATATTAATAAAAACACAAATAAAATCACGCCATGACGTTTCAAACACCTTTATCCCTTTAAGACCCGAAACATTTTCTTCATTAAATATTAAATTGCTCTATTTATTAATTCTATACTAACCCTAATGACACCTAAAAAAATAATTAAAAAAAATTTCTTCACCCCCTAGAGCGTGAAAAGTACCCGCACGAACGTGCGAGTTGGGCTTTTTCTGTGAAAGCCACACCTGCACGATTGTGCGGGTTGGGCTTTTCCTCTGAAATCATTACTTATTACATGTTAAGATATATACATTTTCTGGCTCTAAATGGATAGAAGAGAGAAATTGAAACAAATTTTTTTTTTACAAATATGGTAATTATTGATGTATTATTTTTTATTTTATGGACTGGTTACTTTTTTATAATGGAAATCTTTAAAACATGTTTTTGTTTTTGACATACACAAATAAACGTTGCATTTTTCACAACGTGTTTTTGAACTTTTTTCGCAGTTTTCAAACCTGCACTTGCGAGGCCTTGAAATGTCATCAGCACATGGGAAATGGTTGCCTCTAAAGCCTAAAAAAGAAGGAAAAAAATAATATTGGAGATGTACTTATCGACTTAAAAAAAATAATATTTTAATTAATTCAAAAATGTTTGTCATATTTTTAAAGCTTTTATTTATTATATCGATTTAATTTCTTCTATAAGACTATAACTTTGTTTATTACAATTTAAGAAATGAAAAACATACCTGCAGTTGCGTGAAATCTGAAGTTCCAGGATGAAGTACAGAAATGAACTTTTTAACAGTCCGCTTGTATTCCTTTTTTTCTTTTTTCATTCTTTTAGTATTTTCTGAAATTGCCTTGGATGTAGAACTTTGGGAGATGAATTCAGGAAATTTTGAGAGGGAAGAATGATCCAAAATTGTCTTCTTTTCTTCATCGAGCTCATCTGATCTTGACTGTCCTTCTAATAAATCTGCTTGAAATGTTTTGTCCGTAATGTCGTCATCATCCGAGAGATCACTAAATTCAGAATCTGATTTATTCATCAATTGAAATATTTCTTCTTGAGTGAGAATTCTTTTCCGTTTAGACATCTGAAAAAGTATTTTATTTTGCTTTATTATAAGTTAACAAAGTACTGCATAAAAAATTAGAAAAAGTATTTGAAAATTTTATTAATTAAAAAGAAAAAAAGTAAAAATTAATTTAAAAAAAGGGGGGTATCTATGACAACACCCAAGAAAATAATATAGCATATGTAACAGCATACTTCGTTTTATTTTGGCTGTCATCAAAATTGTTGAAACAGAAAACAAAATGAACATTGAAAAACACTTACCTTTACAGTAGCACTGACTAACGTAACGCCCAAGTTGCACGATCGTGCGGGTGACGAAATCTTGAGTCCTAAGAGCTAAATGTATAGTGTATAATTAATGTTTTTTATTATATTACACTTATTTAGACATTAAAGCAAAAGTTTTTATCTAAGCAATTAAAAATATATTGATAATTACCTTTTTACGACAGATAAAATGATGAGCTATATCCGTTGTACTTGTAAACAAAGCTAGACATGTCGCCTGAATGTAAAACATGGACTACTACCGCAATCTGTTGATAAAAAAAGATACTTTACTCTTCCAGCTAACCAGAACAATCGTTCGATTTGGGTTTATATTACATACCACTGTTTCAGAAGCAAAAATTGAAATGAATGTCTAACCCGCACGATCGTGCGAGCTGGGTCTTAAAGGGTTATCGTATTTAATGTCAATGAACGTGACATTCATGGTCATCCATTATTGGCATTTAATCTTAGAATTTGGCGGTAATTTTTTGGTCGACGGGATAACATAGTATTACGGTAAAAAGTGAAATTGATTTTAAGAATTAAAAAGCGCACATTTATGACGTCATATTGGAAATGAACCAGGGATTTAGAAGTATTTGGTATCAAGACAGAAAGCATGTACAGAATTCAGTTCTAGATGTAAAAAAAAGTTAACGATTTGGAAATGAGGCAGACGATTTGGAAATGGATCAATGAAAATCTATGCAAAACCCAATGGAGAAACGAAAATCTGCGTAGATACCGCGGAGGTAGATAAATAAGAGTTTTTAACTGACAAGGAAGGTCTCCATTGGGGGCATACTCAGAATTTTTTGAAAAAAATACGAATTAAACTACTCATGTAGGTAATAAAGAATCAGTGAAAATTATCGGCAGAATTACATTATTAGATATGTAAAAAAATAAAATAGTTTGGAAAAATTGGCGTGAAAAGCTGAAAGCGACGCGGGATTTGGCGAGCAGTGCATTTCCTCGCCAAAAGCAGACGATTTTAACGAAACTGAAAATTGATTTTAATTGACTTCACTGTTAAAAATCTGCAGCATATACTGCAACGTCACTCCACTACTTTTATGGAATATCTCTCTTCTGACCAATGAGAATGCTCCATAGCACGATGAATTGACCGTGTCATACACTGTTAAAAATCTGCTGCATTTGGTTGCAACGCACTCCACCGCTTGTATATAATATCTCTATTCCAACCAATGAGAAAGCTCCATTTCACGGCCAAGTAACCGTTTTCTATACAAGCAAGAGAGTGCGTTGCAACCAAATGCAGCAGATTTTTAACAGTGCATTTTTCAATTTGGAACAATTTTAATCAATTTAAATATGCCATTTAAATCTTAGATTTAAATGATAAAATATATTAATTTCATTTTGTTATAAGTACATATAAACGTATATGACAAAATTACACTTAAAGTAAAGTAAAAATGCAAAACTAAAATTACTTAAACTAAACTTATTTAAATAAATTGAAGATTGAAAGTTTTTTCTTTAAAAAGTATTCGAAGCGTAAAAGCGTATTTTTCAAAATTTCGTTTTTTCGCCAACCGGAGATAAATCGCCAAATAAACGAAATTTTTATTATTTTTTTATGGACGTTATAAGGCGGTTCCGCCGAAATTTTTTTTATAAACATATATAACTTTATGAGATGAACATTCTGTAATTTTTTTCAGATTTTTCTGAGTAATGCCCGTATGGAGACCTTCCTTGGGAGGGTGGTTTCGGAGTCTAGGTATCATGATCGGTATAGATCTGGAAAAATAAATCAGAAATTCCTACGTAAGGGAGAACGTAACAGTTTGTATTTCATCAAATAAAATTTTGTTCAAAAATCTAATTTAATTTTGAGGCCCTTTCACAGTTTTGCAGAATTGCTAAATTGTAACTAAAGTGCTTCAACACTCGCTCATCCTGCTTGCACATATGAAGCCAACATTATGTTTAATCTTGAACTATTTATACACTCAAATTTTTCATCACCATATTCTTTTTTAGCATAAAATGTAGCTATTACAACAATTTAATAAGAAACATGGAACTTACGATGTGAATACGCACTAATATATTTTTTTTGCGTCAGAGGAAGAGAGAGAGAAATATGAGCTCCTCAGACGTTCTCTTGAGCGCACCGCCCCCCCCCCCCATAGTTCACTTCTAGCTATGGCCCTGGGTAAACTACATGAATAATTGTGATACGATACCGCATAAATGAAGTCCTGATGATGGTACCCTCAGTTAATTTTGAAATGAGCTCATCTGAATGCAGTAGTTATTAAAAAACTTGAGATATTAAACAAAAACATAATTTGCAGAACAAATTAAAAAAACAAAATTTATTTCCTGCACTATTTAAGCCCGAGGAGGAGCAGATAATAAGATATTTGATTTATTTATTTCATAATTTAGTATTAAATTTTTGTATCAAATAATTTAAATTATGTGAACGTAAAAAAAAAAAAAAAAATGAAATTTAAACAATATGGTACTTAAAAACCCTAAATCTTAGATACCGTTCAAACGAAATCGAAATAAATCTTAGACTTTTTTCCAAACTTAACTTGCAAATATTTGTTTTGCAGATTTTGTATAATGTTTATGGTAGGTATAGATAAAAAGAATAGACACATCTAAAAAGCAAATGTTCATTAAAAGTCTAAGAAGGGCACCACCAAACATGGTGCTCACAGATTTTAATGATTTTTAAGTATGTTGTAGGGGTTATACCACTAATTATTCAGCTGAAAGGATTCTTTCAAATGGGCCTTGGTTTTTGAGAAATTGGGGGGGTCAAAGTTTAGCGTTTATTTCAAATACCTGTTAGTATTGCCTTTGGTCAGCAGCTCCGTGGCTCCGAGGTAAAGTGCTGGACTCCAGACTCGGAGGTGGCGGGTTCAACTCCAAGCTGGACCACTATTTTTTTTTAAATCTTTACATACTTTTTACATGTTACATATTTTAAGCTGAATTTGGAATTCTATACAGCTTTGAACTTATTAACATTTTCTTATGTGGGTTGTTTATTTTTTTTTTACTTTTATTTTTCTTACTTAAAAAAATATGGTTCAAATGATAAACTAATTGCACTTCAAAATTTATAAAATAAATAAAAAATGCTTATATAATTAGAATTTTCAAAAAGCATAAAAAATTTTGAATATTTTAAAATCCCTTTTACTTTAAATATTAATAATTTTGCTCAATTACTTTTTTCAGATTTTCAAATGAATATTACACAATACTGTGCATGGATTTTTAGACAATCTATTATTACATTTAATATTACTTACATATATATATATTTATGTTACTGGTATATGCAGTGTAAAAAGATTAAATTTAACACATAACGCATCTTTATACACACTTTTATTTGGAAAAAAATTATAATTATAACCTGAAAACTGAATACATGAGTATATTTATCGCATGTATAATACAGAACCAATATAAAAAAAATAAATCACCATATCAAATACAAAAAAAGGCCTTAGCACTTTTAAAACATGAAAGTGAAGAAATTATGCACACAGAAAAAAACCGTTTAGAATCATCATTTGCGTAGGGAATTGCGCTGAATGTATTAACAAAATTTACAGTATCGCGTGATATATTTGTCGTGTGAATAAAAATAAGTAATTAAATTATTCACAATTTAACAGAATTTTACTTGATATTTAAGAGCAAATATTTATTTTTTGATCAACTTTTATATAAACCTTTTCCTTAAAAACTTAACGTTTATGATTTTTTTTAATTAATAGTTTTTTCAAAACTTATTAATCTAAACGCAAATTTGAACTAATTCGTGACTGAAATCTCATCTTTTTAAAACTCGTATAAATTTACATAACCTATATTCCTTAACTAGTTCTGCAAAAGAAACTAAATGACAACAGCAAAAAGAATTTCTATTTTTGCGTGATTTTACCGAGAAAATAAAAGCAGACGAATAAAATAAATACATATATTTTTTTTTTATCTATCGTAAATATTATTTCATTAGCAAACGATTTTCCCAATTTAGTTGATTTTTTATGAATAGTGCTTTAATTTGTTAAAATAAAAAATATATGTATTATTTTAAATATAATCCTTCATTTCTTATTTGTGCAAACGATAAATGATATTGAGGATGAACTTTAGAAATAAATGTATTTAAAGATCAGTAAAAATTTGGAAAATATTTTAACACTACTGCAATAATATTTTATTAGACTTTTGAAGGTATGCATTATTTGAATTAACTAATCATATAAATGTCTGAGAAATTGCACCTGAAAATTATTTTGTATAATTTGGTGAATTCCATGAAAATGCGACATGGACATCATTTTTTAAATTTGAACTAAATTAGTATTTTTTTGTTCCAATTGATAGAAAATGAGTCAAATTTCATGAAAATAACAAGATATAATAAGATAATTGTAAAAATAAATTTTTATAGTTAATTATTATCAAGACTAACTTAGAAATCAAAAATCTGCTATTTTTACCTCTAGTTTAATGTCCCTTGAAGCATTTAAATATCACATAGATTTTTGGAACAAATATATCTTTTTAAAAAATGGCTAACAGTATGTTTAAAAACACCAAAGTTTTCACTTGAAATATTTTAATTATTTTGCTATTGCCCCCAAACTTTATATTAGTCTTCATGTCATGTCTGTCACAGAAAATGTCGATTTTTTTATTTTCAAGAAAATCTACTTGATAAAAATTATTAACACTTTATTTTCTCTTTTTATATGTCAAAAGGAACAGTTCATAAAAAAATTGAAAGATAAATTTAAAATCTGAGTGAAATATAAAGCATTACATTTTGTCATGTCTGTCACATTTGTCATGTCTGTCAAGATTGTCATGTCTGTCACAATTAGTTTTTCAAGCAACTTTACCTTAATCTCTTTCCTAGAAAGTTATTTTTGTAATTTTTAGGTGCGTTCGTAATTATGTAAATACGTAGCACCTATTGTTGTCGCTCAGTCCGTCTGTCCGTCCGTCCGTCTGTCTGTCTATCTGTCCGTCCGCATATAACAACGCAAAAACTATCCAACCGAATCGTTTGAAATTTAAAATTTATAATTATTACATGATTTTGTCGAGTCATTTCAAATTTTATGAAAATCAGATGGATAGATCAATTACAGGGACACTCAAAAGTATTTCATTACATTACGTCAATGGGAAAAGAAAGTTTCAAATGCATTTTAATCGTTTGAAATTTAAAACGTTTAATTATTACATAATTTTGTCGAGTCATTTCAAATGTTATGAAAATCGGATGCATAGATCAGTTACAGGGACAATCAAAAGTATTCCGTTACATTACGATCAATGGGGAAAAATGTTTCAAATGCATTTTAATGGTGTTACACTCATTTGAACATAATATAATTGACATGAATCTATGATGTATGTACTAAAATCTACATTGTACAATCTGGGATGCAGAGAATATTTATTATTAAATTACAGGGCCACACAAATGTATTCCACTAAATAATGTTATACGGGGAAACATTGTTTGGGGCGTGTTTTAATTATATTAACCTACTTCACATTTTATGAATAAGATATACATTAATGAAGTATAATAAGAATTACTCCCTGCATATTTACAGGAACACAAAGATTTCGATCACTATACTGTATCCAAAGTACGCTCTACTATATCAGCAAGATCTGAATATTTTAAAACGTATAGTACGAACGCACCTCATTTGCTACGTTTCACGTGCAATTTCCAACTTGTTTAACTTAGTATTGATGCCAATAATATTTCTTTATAACTCAACTCAACAAAATGCTTAAATTTAGAATGCATGTCATTGTTACCAGATAATTATGTTGATACCAATTTCTTTGTTTCAGATATATTATCTGTCACAATTATTTTTTCAAACAGTTTTGCTTTAATCTTGTGATTTGAAAGTTGTTATTATCTAACTTGGAATTGATGGCTATGGTATTTCTTCATGTGAAACGTACACAATCTAAAGTTTTGTACTATTTAAAAGAAAATCTGCCAAATAGAATATTTCTGGTACAAACTCATTTCAGTGAAAACTTCCAAGGGATTTTATAAATTTTAAATTTTTTTTTGAGATTTTTTTAACATAATTATACCCTTATATCATATAATAACGAACCCTTATATCATATTCTAATCTCCAAGTTGTGATAAAAGTAAAGAAAGTAATATTTAAGAAAAAAATACTTAAATTAATAGAAAATTGTACACGTGTCATGTCTGTCACAAAACTTTGTCATGTCTGTCACGCTGATAAATATTTTTTAATATTTTACTATTTGCAAATTTTTCAATATTTTTCTTTCTGCTTCACATATCCAAGTCTTATTTTGTTTCCTAAAAAATTCTGGTCTTAGTATGCATGCCAATTAAGAGCAAATGATGATAATATGTGTCTAGTCAAAATCTATGTCAAAATTTTGTCATGTCTGTCACGGCGGATTTTAACCCTCAATTAAATTAAGTTTTTCCTTGAATTAAAATTTTAGTGTTTTTTTATAGCATAAGGCCTATATTTACATCACCCCATGCATTTTTTAACTATCAATTAATATTTAGCACTTAAAGATGAACAAAAAAGTTCTCTCAGTCATGTCTGTCACAAAATGGAATTCACCATTTATACAAAAAAAGGATAAATTTTCGTTTAAAAAATTCCACAAAAAAGGCGATAGGAAAGAGAAAAATTATTATTTCAGAATTGTGCTTAATAAAAAAAGAAATTACATAATAATTAACAAAAAAAAAAAAAAAAAAAAAAAAGATTCAAGGCATAAATTAGTTGTGCCGTTTTGTCAATAAAAATATTAGTTTAAAAATTGCAGATAAAAATAAATTTCCATGAAATAAATTCGGAAATATAAATTTACTTTATTAAAAAAATATCAAAAAGTTCAAAGCTGTAGAATTTCCAATACTGCTTAAAATATGTAACGTGTAAAAAGTATGTAAAGATAAAAATAATATGTAATTGTGTAATATTCATTTGAAAATCTGAAAAAAATAATTGAGCAAAATTATTAATATTTAAAGTAAAAGGGATTTTAAAATATTCAAAATTTTTTATGCTTTTTGAAAATTCTAATTATATAAGCATTTTTTATTTATTTTATAAATTTTGAAGTGCAATTAGTTTATCTTTTGAACCATATTTTTTTAAGTAAGAAAAATAAAAGTAAAAAAAATAAACAATCTACATAAGAAAATGTTAATAAGTTCAAAGCTGTAGAATTCCAAATTCAGCTTAAAATATGTAACATGTAAAAAGTATGTAAAGATTAAAAAAAAAAAAAAAAAAAGGTGGTCCAGCTTGGAGTTGAACCCACCACCTCCGAGTCTGGAGTCCAGCACTTTACCTCGGAGCCACGGAGCTGCTGACCAAACGCAATACTAACAGGTATTTGAAATAAACGCTAAACTTTGACCCCCCAATTTCTCAAAAACCAAGGCCCATTTGAAAGAATCCTTTCAGCTGAATAATTAGTGGTATAACCCCTACAACATACTTAGAAATCATTAAAATCTGTGAGCACCATGTTTGGTGGTGCCCTTGTAAGATTTATTTCGATTTCGTTTGAACGGGATCTAAGATTTAGGGTTTTTAAGTACCATATTCTTTGAATTTCATTTTTATTTTTTTAACGTTCACATAATTTAAATTATTTGATACAAAAATTTAATACTAAATTATGAAATAAATAAATCAAATATCTTAATATCTGTTCCTTCTCGGCTTAAATAGTGCAGGAAATAAATTTTGTCTTTTTAATTTGTTCTGCAAATTATGTTTTTGTTTAATTTCTTATTGCATTTTAAAAATGTATTTATTCTTCTGTTATTTAAAATACAAATTAGGTCAACTTATGTAATTTGACAAACAGTTTGGCGATTTGTGTAGTTTGGCGCAATTGGTCTACAAAATAACCAAGTGTTACCAGAAAAAAAAAAAAGCTCGCCAAAAAATTTAGAACAGGACATGGAACTTTTCCATATAATTAGCGCCAAAATATCATTTACATTGCATGGTGATCTGGCTATTTTTGTTTGTTTATTAATAAATTGCTTATTTTTTTCTATGTGGGTCATTTTCAAAAAACTTGTACATTTGAGAAATTTTTCACCAAAAAAAAATTTTTTTTTAATGCAACTTATAAAAATATTAGATGATACAAAAACATTTCTTTTATATAAAACTGAAGACAGCAGTTCACTTTTTGATTTGGAAGGTTAAATAAAAAATAAAGTATAAACTTGCAACAGTAAAATGTTCCCCTCTGTTACCAACAGTCAAAAATTTTTATTTAAAAAAATAAAACACCTAAAACAGTAAATATCACATTTTCTTTAATTACATGATTGCTACTTTCAGAAAGTTCTAACTGTTGTTTTGTTATGATTATTTTTATTTTTGTAAAATACAAAGGATTTCCTCTCTGATACTTTTTTGGAAAAATCATAAGTTTTAATTAAATGTGCATTCACATTTTTTCAGTTAAATTATAAAAAAATATTACATAAATTAAATATTAGTTAAAGTTACACAATTAATTATTCAAAATGATGATTGATAAATTTTTTAGTGAAATAAACCAACTTAAATTGACGGTAACAGAGTGGAAAAAAAGTAACCGAAGGGAACGTTGATTGATAGTGGAGTGATATTTGATGTGGCATATTTTTTTTATAAGTTTAAGTAGTAAGGAAAGGACAGTACGGGGACAGCCGGAGGGGCAGAGGGGCCGCCCGCAGCATCCCTCCGGCTGTCCCTGCGGCTGTCCCTCCTGGTCCCGCCTGCGGTGCCGCCGCTCGAAATCATACTATAAGATGAAGATTAAATTTATATATGAATTTTGAACAATCGTAATTTTAATGAGTATTATTAATTAAGCGAAACAATTAAAATCTCATTTTTTAACCATTTTATTTAGATTTCTTCAACTACAAGATGAGATTATCAATTTAACACAAGAAAGTTAAACATATATTTGAATTTTGCTTGATAGACATCTTAATGAGTAGTATTAATTAAATAAAAACAATAGAAAATATCAAGTTTTATAGAAAAAGACTGATTTCTTACGATTTTTATCAACTTAAGAGAGAAAACTTAAACGCACATTTCAGTTTTAAGTGGTTATCATCTTAATGAGTATCGTTAATTAAGTAAAAAACAATGGAAAATATCAAGTTTTATAGAAAAAGACTGATTTCTTACGATTTTTATCAACTGCAATATCAGTGTATCGACTTACAAGTTGAAAGTTAAACATGCATTCTAGTTTTTCAACAGCTATAATCTTAATGAGTATCGTTAATTAAGTAAAAAACAATGGAAAATATCAAGTTTTATAGAAAAAGACTTATTTCTTATGATTTTTATCAACTACAAGATCAATGTATCGACTTAAAACTTAAAAGTTAAACATACATCCTAGTTCTTCAACGGCTATAACCTTAATGAGTAGCGTTAATTAAGTAAAAAACAATAGAAAATATCAAATTTTATAGAAAAAGATTGATTTCTTACGACTTTTATCAACTACAAGATCAATGTATCGACTTAAAACTAAAAACTTAAACATACATCCTAGTTTTTCAACAACTATAACCATAATGAGTATTGATAATTAAGTAAAAAACAATGGAAAATATCAAGTTTTATAGAAAAAGACTGATTTCTTACTATTTTTATCAACTTAAAAGAGAAAACTTAAACGTACATTTCAGTTTTTCAACAGCTATAATCTTAATGAGTGTTGATAATTAAGTAAAAAACAATGGAAAATATCAAGTTTTATAGAAAAAAATGATTTTTTACATTTTTTCAACTCAAACTTCAGAATATCAATTTCAGATAAAGAAATTTAAACGTGCATTTCAGTTTTTAAGTGGCTATCACTTTAATATCGTCTTAATGAGTTTTGTTAATTAAGCAAAACAACGGAAAATACCGATTTTTGAAGAAAGAAAACCAATTTCATCATACTTTTATACACAAGCAAAACAACGGAAAATACTGATTTTTGAAAGAAAGAAAACCAATTTCATCATACTTTTATACACCAACTAAGTAGAATTTTAATACATAAACGAATCATTTAAAGAAATATTCAATACACACGCACATTTGAACGTACGGGGCATTCTTCATTACGTCATATCCAAACTAAAACTTTTTTCTGCATCCCCTCCATTCATGCATTCCAACTAGGGGAAACACACAATAGGGTTCTGACGTCACAACTTACAAAGGTATATACAACAAAATGTTTACGTTCAAGAAAAAGTATCACCTACAGAGAAAAAAGAAGAGATTTAAACTATTTATCCATTCTAGTTTTATAACAGTTACCACAACATCTCCAAATTAAAATTTGGAAGTCATAATGAGTGTAATTAATTAAGCAAAATAATAGAAATATTAGTTTTTCAGTGGGGAAAAGACGAATTTAAACAAATTTTACTAGTTTTACACTAGTTTAATAATAATATTAAGAGGAAAAAGACGAATTTAAACAATTTTTTAGTTTTACACTATTTTCCTCATCTCCAACACGGCTATATCAATTTTAACAGAAGAATTAAACATATATTTTAGTTTTTAACAACAGAAAAGTAATAAGTATCATTAATTAAACGAAAATAAATATCGATTTTCAAGAAAAGACAATTTTTTACACAAATTTTCAACTTTGAAATACATTTGTTTACATATATTATTACATTATATTGTCAAACTAACTATTTTTAAAAGTTTGAATGTCATTATAAAATGTTCATATTTATATTTTTCATGTCTTGACTACATTCGACATCTTTCAACAAATAGTATACATTCTTTTATTCTAGAAACTGAAAAAGTTACTGTTTCAGACACTTGACATGCGAAAACTTCTCTGAGTTATTCGACTCACAGTTTTAATCAAATTGGCATGTTTCAAATCACCTTTTTGAAATTTCCATATTATCAAACATCAAGTTATTTAAAATATAAATACTGCTTAGTGTTTAGATAGTATACATGACTGATTCTACTTACTCTGTTCATATTATTAATCAAATTAGCAATTTATAATAAAACTTATTTGTACGCATGCGCGAGTTGTCACGTGACATAAACGATTAACAGTAATATAAATTTTTGAATAGCAATGCAACATTCCTCATTTCTGCAGATAGACTTGTGTGAGAAGGTAATTCGAAAAGCAGCGCAACATTTTGCATTCCCACTGTTAGACTTGAGAGGGAAGGTGACTGGTACACAACTCTGATTAATTTTCAGATTTTAATATAAGTGAAAACAGTTTTCTTCGTTAACGAATAAAGTAAGTTTTATTATAGTATAGTTTAAGTTTTATTATGTGTATCAATAAAAATAAATTAAATGAAATTAAAAAAAAAGATTTTTTATATATTAAGCATTTATTAAGTATATAAATATACTTATTTTATTACACAGATGTTTCAGCAAGAGGAATCAAAACAGCAGCAAATTTCCGAAATGTATGATCCGACTGATTCGTCCTTAGCACATACAAAGTTAAAGAATAATACATATGTGAGTTACTTATATGTTAAATACTAGAATTCATACACTATATATATATATATAATTAGGTTAAATTTACATTAAAATATTTTGTCTTATATCCAATAAGAAATATTTTTATTTGTAATATTGGAGTGATGTCTAACTGTTTGCATTAATTTCCCTTACAGAATTGCTCTTTTTGTGATAAAAACTTTTCATCTAAATGGAATTTAAAAGAACATATACAGATCCACACCAATGAAAAACCATTTACTTGTGAGGACTGCAAAAAACTGTTTTCAAGAAAGCGAGAATTAAAAAAGCATATGATGATGTATGATATTCTATCACCTGTTGTATGTGAAATTTGCAAATTATCTTTTACTAGGAAATGTACTCTAATAACTCATATGAAAACACATTCAAACAGAAAATTGTTTAAGTGTGAAAAGTGTGAGAAGATCTTCAGCTATCGTTATAGATTAAACCAGCATATGCATACTCACAATCGACCTCAATTCAGTTGTAATGAATGCAACGAAACATTTTCAAATGAAAATAAGCTAAACCGACATTTGAAAGTGCACCAAAACCTACAGTATACATGTGATCAGTGTAAACAAAACTTTACTAATAAATTAAATTTAAATCAACATTTACGTACACACCATACTAAAAAACGTCTTGTTCCTGTTAACAGTGAAATGCCTTTGCCCATTGTAGAGTTTAAAAGAATAAAACATCAAATATCAGCTTTCGGAGTGTTTAAAACTCTAACTTTTCATCCTGAGAAAAATGAAGAAGGTTGCTTGGTTACATTCCAAACTAATTTGAAACCTGAGTTACAATACAATCTTCAAAGCGAGATAAGAGAAAAAAAGGCAATTAAATGGTTTATGATTAGCAAAATTTTGTTCGAACGCGAAAGAGGTGAAGGCGATATTGAAACAATCACATCTTATTTTAGAAGTGACTGTTATATTGATCTTGCAGAAAATAGCATTATAAATCATATTGAAGAGGGATATTCAAAAATTAACCAATCATTTGAAGAATTTAACAGTCAAGGATCAGATTGGAGACTTCGAAAAATTGAATGTTTAGAACTGAATATTTCAAAGTATAGCCCCTTATCTAGAAATTGATTTTACATCATGTAAATATGTATTCTTTTTAAGTACTGAATTAAATTATATAATTATGAAATTTATGTATTTAGGATAGTTACTTAATCTAATTACGCAAGAGTTCAATTTATCACAAGATAATCAAAAAAGGAAATTTGGGAAACATGCATATTGTTGTAAGAAAAATTTTTTAGACAGTCATAGATTTTGTCACCATGATTTTATAATTGATAGGAATGTATATTACTAACAGTGTATTGCATAAATAGCAGTAATAAATAAATAAAAAAAATAAACATAGTCTTGTGTTATTCCTTTTATATTATTAATCAAATTATGTTTCGTCCTACATTTCAACGCTTTCTGAATTATCATCCATCAAGTTGCTTAAAATATAAATATTATCTATACAGTTTTAATGATACATAGTATACACAACTAATCTTTAGTTAGTCCATCCATAGTATTAATCAAATTATATGTTTCCTCTTGCACTTCTGTTTACAGTTTTAATGACACATAGTGTACATGACTAATATTTAGTTGGCCCTTCCACAGTATTTTATCATTTCATAACATTTCATTGAATTTTAACATTTCATATTTCAAATAACCTATTTTCGAAATCAAACTATGTGAATTTTACCACAATGTTTATCATCATATACTTTTTCTAAAAATTATCAGATATGTACTCCTCAGAGAATTTCTATCATTAGAATAAATGAAAAAATTAATTTATATTAAACGTACACGAAATTTGATTGCAATATACGTGTATTTAATAAAAAATAAATAAGCAATTATTTATACATTAAACCTTTACTAAATATATATTTCTTGCATTATACAGATGTTTCAACAAGATGAACCAAAACAGCAGCAAACTTCAGAAATTAATGATCTGAATGATTCATTCCTAGCACATGTAGCGTTAATGGATAATACATATGTAAGTACTTATATGAAAAATACTAAAATTCGTATATGAATTGTAATTAGAGTAAATGTAAAATGATTTGTCTTACTACCTACACTTTAACAAGTTCTTTTTTACCTATATTGTTGAAGAGAATCCTAATTGTTTCCATTTATTTCTATTACAGATGTACTCTATTTGCTACAAACACTTCTTAAGTAAATGGAATTTAACAGAACATACAAAAATCCATACAGGTGAAAAACCTTACACTTGGGAAGATTACCAAATGCTGTTTTCAAGAAGACGTGAATCAAAAATGCGCACATCATCATATAAAGCATTGTCAGTTATATGTAAACTTAGTGAAGATATTCAAAAATTAGTCAGACGTTTGAAGAATTTAGACATAAAGGAAGATATTTAGACTATATATCCATCATATTTTCATAACACTTACCACAATATCTCAAAATTAAAATTTGGAAGACACACACTGCTGAAAAGTAATTTTGTTACCCGTGATTCTTCTAACCAGCATGAATGTATAGATATTATTTTGCAATGAATTATTTAAATGCTCACAATAAATATTCTTTTATATGCATATATCGTTGTGTTTATTTTTTTAAAACCTATTACATTAATAAAATAAGTTACACACACATACATACACATAACATTTTAAGTGAAACAACACTCTCACAACTTAAAAAATGCATAAGAACATACAAAAATAAGCAGATGTATGAAAAAATATGCAAGTTTACAAAATAATTTCACTGTTTTCTAGAAATACCAACAAAAAATATTTACAATATAAAAAAATTACAAAAGTGAAAAGAAAAAACACAAATGTAAAACAAAAAAATCACAAAGTGAAAAACTCACAACAAAGTTTTTGAAAAAAAAAATTACAACAAAAATTTTTGTTACAAAAACCAAAACTTCAAAAAATATTTTTACAAAAAAAAATTTTTTTTTTTCAAAAACATTTTTCACAAAAATTTTTTTTTTTCAAAATAAGTTTTTACAAAAGTAAAAAATAAAAAATCACAACGTTAAAAAAATGAAAAATTTTAGTTAAAAAAAGTGTAAAAAAATTGCAAAAAAAGAACAAAATTTTTGATACTTTTTTCATAACTTTTTTTGAAATTTTTGCAACTTTTTTTGCAATTTTTTTACACTTTTTTTAACTAAAATTTTTCATTTTTTTAACGTTGTGATTTTTTATTTTTTACTTTTGTAAAAACTTATTTTGAAAAAAAAAATTTTTGTGAAAAATGTTTTTGAAAAAAAAAAATTTTTTTTTGTAAAAATATTTTTTGAAGTTTTGGTTTTTGTAACAAAAATTTTTGTTGTAATTTTTTTTTTTCAAAAACTTTGTTGTGAGTTTTTCACTTTGTGATTTTTTTGTTTTACATTTGTGTTTTTTCTTTTCACTTTTGTAATTTTTTTATATTGTAAATATTTTTTGTTGGTATTTCTAGAAAACAGTGAAATTATTTTGTAAACTTGCATATTTTTTCATACATCTGCTTATTTTTGTATGTTCTTATGCATTTTTTAAGTTGTGAGAGTGTTGTTTCACTTAAAATGTTATGTGTATGTATGTGTGTGTAACTTATTTTATTAATGTAATAGGTTTTAAAAAAATAAACACAACGATATATGCATATAAAAGAATATTTATTGTGAGCATTTAAATAATTCATTGCAAAATAATATCTATACATTCATGCTGGTTAGAAGAATCACGGGTAACAAAATTACTTTTCAGCAGTGTGTGTCTTCCAAATTTTAATTTTAAGATATTGTGGTAAGAGTTATGAAAATATGATGGATATATAGTCTAAATATCTTCCTTTATGTCTAAATTCTTCAAACGTCTGACTAATTTTTGAATATCTTCACTAAGTTTACATATAACTGACAATGCTTTATATGATGATGTGCGCATTTTTGATTCACGTCTTCTTGAAAACAGCATTTGGTAATCTTCCCAAGTGTAAGGTTTTTCACCTGTATGGATTTTTGTATGTTCTGTTAAATTCCATTTACTTAAGAAGTGTTTGTAGCAAATAGAGTACATCTGTAATAGAAATAAATGGAAACAATTAGGATTCTCTTCAACAATATAGGTAAAAAAGAACTTGTTAAAGTGTAGGTAGTAAGACAAATCATTTTACATTTACTCTAATTACAATTCATATACGAATTTTAGTATTTTTCATATAAGTACTTACATATGTATTATCCATTAACGCTACATGTGCTAGGAATGAATCATTCAGATCATTAATTTCTGAAGTTTGCTGCTGTTTTGGTTCATCTTGTTGAAACATCTGTATAATGCAAGAAATATATATTTAGTAAAGGTTTAATGTATAAATAATTGCTTATTTATTTTTTATTAAATACACGTATATTGCAATCAAATTTCGTGTACGTTTAATATAAATTAATTTTTTCATTTATTCTAATGATAGAAATTCTCTGAGGAGTACATATCTGATAATTTTTAGAAAAAGTATATGATGATAAACATTGTGGTAAAATTCACATAGTTTGATTTCGAAAATAGGTTATTTGAAATATGAAATGTTAAAATTCAATGAAATGTTATGAAATGATAAAATACTGTGGAAGGGCCAACTAAATATTAGTCATGTACACTATGTGTCATTAAAACTGTAAACAGAAGTGCAAGAGGAAACATATAATTTGATTAATACTATGGATGGACTAACTAAAGATTAGTTGTGTATACTATGTATCATTAAAACTGTATAGATAATATTTATATTTTAAGCAACTTGATGGATGATAATTCAGAAAGCGTTGAAATGTAGGACGAAACATAATTTGATTAATAATATAAAAGGAATAACACAAGACTATGTTTATTTTTTTTATTTATTTATTACTGCTATTTATGCAATACACTGTTAGTAATATACATTCCTATCAATTATAAAATCATGGTGACAAAATCTATGACTGTCTAAAAAAATTTTCTTACAACAATATGCATGTTTCCCAAATTTCCTTTTTTGATTATCTTGTGATAAATTGAACTCTTGCGTAATTAGATTAAGTAACTATCCTAAATACATAAATTTCATAATTATATAATTTAATTCAGTACTTAAAAAGAATACATATTTACATGATGTAAAATCAATTTCTAGATAAGGGGCTATACTTTGAAATATTCAGTTCTAAACATTCAATTTTTCGAAGTCTCCAATCTGATCCTTGACTGTTAAATTCTTCAAATGATTGGTTAATTTTTGAATATCCCTCTTCAATATGATTTATAATGCTATTTTCTGCAAGATCAATATAACAGTCACTTCTAAAATAAGATGTGATTGTTTCAATATCGCCTTCACCTCTTTCGCGTTCGAACAAAATTTTGCTAATCATAAACCATTTAATTGCCTTTTTTTCTCTTATCTCGCTTTGAAGATTGTATTGTAACTCAGGTTTCAAATTAGTTTGGAATGTAACCAAGCAACCTTCTTCATTTTTCTCAGGATGAAAAGTTAGAGTTTTAAACACTCCGAAAGCTGATATTTGATGTTTTATTCTTTTAAACTCTACAATGGGCAAAGGCATTTCACTGTTAACAGGAACAAGACGTTTTTTAGTATGGTGTGTACGTAAATGTTGATTTAAATTTAATTTATTAGTAAAGTTTTGTTTACACTGATCACATGTATACTGTAGGTTTTGGTGCACTTTCAAATGTCGGTTTAGCTTATTTTCATTTGAAAATGTTTCGTTGCATTCATTACAACTGAATTGAGGTCGATTGTGAGTATGCATATGCTGGTTTAATCTATAACGATAGCTGAAGATCTTCTCACACTTTTCACACTTAAACAATTTTCTGTTTGAATGTGTTTTCATATGAGTTATTAGAGCACATTTCCTAGTAAAAGATAATTTGCAAATTTCACATACAACAGGTGATAGAATATCATACATCATCATATGCTTTTTTAATTCTCGCTTTCTTGAAAACAGTTTTTTGCAGTCCTCACAAGTAAATGGTTTTTCATTGGTGTGGATCTGTATATGTTCTTTTAAATTCCATTTAGATGAAAAGTTTTTATCACAAAAAGAGCAATTCTGTAAGGGAAATTAATGCAAACAGTTAGACATCACTCCAATATTACAAATAAAAATATTTCTTATTGGATATAAGACAAAATATTTTAATGTAAATTTAACCTAATTATATATATATATATAGTGTATGAATTCTAGTATTTAACATATAAGTAACTCACATATGTATTATTCTTTAACTTTGTATGTGCTAAGGACGAATCAGTCGGATCATACATTTCGGAAATTTGCTGCTGTTTTGATTCCTCTTGCTGAAACATCTGTGTAATAAGATAAGTATATTTATATACTTAATAAATGCTTAATATATAAAAAATCTTTTTTTTTAATTTCATTTAATTTATTTTTATTGATACACATAATAAAACTTAAACTATACTATAATAAAACTTACTTTATTCGTTAACGAAGAAAACTGTTTTCACTTATATTAAAATCTGAAAATTAATCAGAGTTGTGTACCAGTCACCTTCCCTCTCAAGTCTAACAGTGGGAATGCAAAATGTTGCGCTGCTTTTCGAATTACCTTCTCACACAAGTCTATCTGCAGAAATGAGGAATGTTGCATTGCTATTCAAAAATTTATATTACTGTTAATCGTTTATGTCACGTGACAGCTCGCGCATGCGTACAAATAAGTTTTATTATAAATTGCTAATTTGATTAATAATATGAACAGAGTAAGTAGAATCAGTCATGTATACTATCTAAACACTAAGCAGTATTTATATTTTAAATAACTTGATGTTTGATAATATGGAAATTTCAAAAAGGTGATTTGAAACATGCCAATTTGATTAAAACTGTGAGTCGAATAACTCAGAGAAGTTTTCGCATGTCAAGTGTCTGAAACAGTAACTTTTTCAGTTTCTAGAATAAAAGAATGTATACTATTTGTTGAAAGATGTCGAATGTAGTCAAGACATGAAAAATATAAATATGAACATTTTATAATGACATTCAAACTTTTAAAAATAGTTAGTTTGACAATATAATGTAATAATATATGTAAACAAATGTATTTCAAAGTTGAAAATTTGTGTAAAAAATTGTCTTTTCTTGAAAATCGATATTTATTTTCGTTTAATTAATGATACTTATTACTTTTCTGTTGTTAAAAACTAAAATATATGTTTAATTCTTCTGTTAAAATTGATATAGCCGTGTTGGAGATGAGGAAAATAGTGTAAAACTAAAAAATTGTTTAAATTCGTCTTTTTCCTCTTAATATTATTATTAAACTAGTGTAAAACTAGTAAAATTTGTTTAAATTCGTCTTTTCCCCACTGAAAAACTAATATTTCTATTATTTTGCTTAATTAATTACACTCATTATGACTTCCAAATTTTAATTTGGAGATGTTGTGGTAACTGTTATAAAACTAGAATGGATAAATAGTTTAAATCTCTTCTTTTTTCTCTGTAGGTGATACTTTTTCTTGAACGTAAACATTTTGTTGTATATACCTTTGTAAGTTGTGACGTCAGAACCCTATTGTGTGTTTCCCCTAGTTGGAATGCATGAATGGAGGGGATGCAGAAAAAAGTTTTAGTTTGGATATGACGTAATGAAGAATGCCCCGTAGGTTCAAATGTGCGTGTGTATTGAATATTTCTTTAAATGATTCGTTTATGTATTAAAATTCTACTTAGTTGGTGTATAAAAGTATGATGAAATTGGTTTTCTTTCTTCAAAAATCAGTATTTTCCGTTGTTTTGCTTGTGTATAAAAGTATGATGAAATTGGTTTTCTTTCTTCAAAAATCGGTATTTTCCGTTGTTTTGCTTAATTAACAAAACTCATTAAGACGATATTAAAGTGATAGCCACTTAAAAACTGAAATGCACGTTTAAATTTCTTTATCTGAAATTGATATTCTGAAGTTTGAGTTGAAAAAATGTAAAAAATCATTCTTTTCTATAAAACTTGATATTTTCCATTGTTTTTTACTTAATTATCAACACTCATTAAGATTATAGCTGTTGAAAAACTGAAATGTACGTTTAAGTTTTCTCTTTTAAGTTGATAAAAATAGTAAGAAATCAGTCTTTTTCTATAAAACTTGATATTTTCCATTGTTTTTTACTTAATTATCAATACTCATTATGGTTATAGTTGTTGAAAAACTAGGATGTATGTTTAAGTTTTTAGTTTTAAGTCGATACATTGATCTTGTAGTTGATAAAAGTCGTAAGAAATCAATCTTTTTCTATAAAATTTGATATTTTCTATTGTTTTTTACTTAATTAACGCTACTCATTAAGGTTATAGCCGTTGAAGAACTAGGATGTATGTTTAACTTTTAAGTTTTAAGTCGATACATTGATCTTGTAGTTGATAAAAATCATAAGAAATAAGTCTTTTTCTATAAAACTTGATATTTTCCATTGTTTTTTACTTAATTAACGATACTCATTAAGATTATAGCTGTTGAAAAACTAGAATGCATGTTTAACTTTCAACTTGTAAGTCGATACACTGATATTGCAGTTGATAAAAATCGTAAGAAATCAGTCTTTTTCTATAAAACTTGATATTTTCCATTGTTTTTTACTTAATTAACGATACTCATTAAGATGATAACCACTTAAAACTGAAATGTGCGTTTAAGTTTTCTCTCTTAAGTTGATAAAAATCGTAAGAAATCAGTCTTTTTCTATAAAACTTGATATTTTCTATTGTTTTTATTTAATTAATACTACTCATTAAGATGTCTATCAAGCAAAATTCAAATATATGTTTAACTTTCTTGTGTTAAATTGATAATCTCATCTTGTAGTTGAAGAAATCTAAATAAAATGGTTAAAAAATGAGATTTTAATTGTTTCGCTTAATTAATAATACTCATTAAAATTACGATTGTTCAAAATTCATATATAAATTTAATCTTCATCTTATAGTATGATTTCGAGCGGCGGCACCGCAGGCGGGACCAGGAGGGACAGCCGCAGGGACAGCCGGAGGGATGCTGCGGGCGGCCCCTCTGCCCCTCCGGCTGTCCCCGTACTGTCCTTTCCTTACTACTAGTTTATATCCGTATGTATTGCATACGATCTTAATTTTTCAAACATATCCAGCAAGAACTTAAGATTTTTACAAAAATTACTATTGGAAAATAGTGGTATTTGGCGGGGCATTCTCTTTTGTAAATTTATATCATGTGCTATGACAAACGCAGTGCTTAGTTTTAAAAAAAATCTCATATATTAGTCGAGGTAGTGGTGCTTTAAAGCAAGAATTTAAGATTTTTGGAAAAAATACTATTAAAAAATAGTGGGATTGGACAGGCAATTTTTTTATATAACTTTTTATTATGTGTTATAAGCTATCATGAAGTTTCAATGTTTCCAACAGATCATGGCAGAATTTAAGATATTTGCAAAAAACTACTATTCGAAAATACTGGTATTTCACATGGAATTGTTTTTATAAATTTTTATCATATGTTATAATCTGTGTTTCAATTTATAACAGCTCACCTTAGATTTTCAAATTTTAACAAATTCGCGTGCCAACTACTTTTAATTCTGTTCTAAGAACATGAAACGAGAATGTGCAGCCTTCAAGAACAATGTTTAAATAAACTTGTTTTTTTTTTTAGTAGTTTCTTACTCTGTTACACTTTGTTGCACTCTGTTACCATAAGCATGGTAACAGAGGGGAATGGTAACAGAGGGGAAAAATACTACAAATGATTTTATCAGCACAAAGTGAATTAAAAACAAGAAAAACTAAGCCTATTTATTTAAGAAGCACCATTTGATCTTATGGTTAAAATTTTATATAAGTATTAAAAAAATAAATTTCACATAAATAAGCTGGTAACAGAGGGGAAACTGAATAAAACATCCTTATCTTGTAAATGCTTTAGTTCAACACCACGGTGAAAATAACTTAATAATTAAAAAAATGGTGGCCTCATCTAAAAATATACTGTTCAAAGAACTGCAGAACCTTGTGTTGAACACTTAGTAGTAATAATCTATTACAATAAATATGGTAACAGAGTGGAAGTAACAGAGGGGAAAAAATCTGGGGACAACAATAAATTGTTCCATTTTTATAAAAGAACAAGCTTTTAAAAATATATTATGTGGTCTATGCTACAGACAAGACATACAACAATTGTCACAACTGAAAAAATTAACACTTTTTACAATTGATTTATAATTTTATAGCAGTTGAAAAAGTAAAAAGGGAAGAGGGGACATGGCATTTTAGCTATAGCTGACACATTGAAACCATAACTACACTAATATTATTTTTAATTTCTGATAATATTTAGCCCACATTTATTCTAAACAGTCAGACAAGTAATGTAAATGCTTAAATTTTATTTTTTAAACTTTATTTTAGTTATTAAAAATTCTTAAAGTTGGGGGACATAGAATGTACACGTTTTTTGAAAATGACCCATATTTATGTAACCTAAATTTAATCGTGCTTTTTTTAATTGTTACTTACTTTTCAAAATATTATCGAAATTCATTCAAAAATGATTTTCACAAAATTTGCGCCAAACCCGATGCATTTTGATATCTCTGCTCTAATTTCATGATACTTTTCAAATAATATCTTTACCTTGGCGTTTTTATAAATCATGGTCCAGTTTGGGCTTCAGAAATCGAGATTTCAAACCTGATGATCGTTTATGCTTATTTTTACTCGTAAATATGGCACAGATGTCATATTTATGAGTAAAAATATAAGCTACATGTTAGCGCGATTTTTTCCCCACCAAATTGATGAAAACGTTGTTTTTGAATATTGCTATAAGTGTTTTACGATTTACGATTTATTGTGATATTCATATTTTTTATTATGTTTATTACTTATAACTTTTTATTCTTCGCTTCGACTATAGTTCCTTTTTTGATATTACTTCATTATCTTGTAGATCAAAAAATTATCGCCAAACAATAAGATAAAATTCCAATCATGAATGATCGTGAATGTCTCATTAAACAATGTAAACATGTGTATAAAACATCATCAAGAGATTTTTTATACCGCTTTTTATATGTATTTTTGTTTCACTAATTTATTTCTTCTTTCGTTATTTAAAACTAGCAGGCTATGCCCGCTTCGCTGGTCCATATTTCCAAACGAACCTTGACTCAAAGAAAAAAAATGGTGATTTAAAAATTTTATTTTAAAGC
This sequence comes from Maratus speculifer, assembly GCA_964019185.1. Taxonomy (NCBI): domain Eukaryota; kingdom Metazoa; phylum Arthropoda; class Arachnida; order Araneae; family Salticidae; genus Maratus; species Maratus speculifer. Next base: position 43,201,690 of record OZ025290.1, read on the forward strand.
AGTATAGACCACCCTGGAATGTTCTTCCGTATTGCTGAAAATCATGCCAGCGCCATTGCAATATTGTACTATTGTAAGTCTTGGCGAAAATTTGGGCAATTAAGCACCATCTCTTTTATTTTATCATTTATAGTAGAGTTTCGTATGAACATGAGACCGTTATGACAACAGGAATCAAAATGTTCTCGAGTCATCACACTATTACATTAGAGGGCATTGCAATGATTAGTGAGATTGATTATCAAACTCTATTAACTTTCGGATTGTACATTATCATTTGTTAGTTCTTAAAATCCCGACATCTGAACTTGCACTATGTGTAGTTCTGGTAGCCTACATACAATGTCATTTCATGTTACATTTTTTAATAAACGTCCTCTTCTAGCAGGTCTACTGTAGTTTCCTATCTACCTTAATCTGTTCCAGCAAGAATACATAGAGTAAAAAATTTAAAGAATTATTGGCAGATAAAGAAAAGTTTTTGTTTGTTTGTATTTATGACGGCCATTTATCTACACGTGGGATATAGGCCCTAAGGAAAGGATGCCCTCCGTGGGGTGTGGCAGACGAAGAAGGGTGTTTCACTTATATATTTAGTAGAACAATGAAGCATAAAAAGTATGTTTTAAAGCTGTATTATTTGAATAACATTAAAATTACATCAGTTTCACTGCCTCTTCCTTTTATAAAACAGTTGCTAACATGTAGCCGTTAAATCAGAATAATCTTGATGACTAAATTTTGTAGAAAAATAAGTCTTTAGTTTGCATCTAATAAAATCTTTCTACCTTCTGTAATCGATTCCATTATGATTTTTAGTGTCAAACATTAGAAGTGCTAGAAACGATATTGTTACAAATGTACCAGACTTATTTCATGTTTGTCCTCAAATAAATGTGAAATTTACGATCACCCATTATTGGCATTTAATGTTATAGCTTGACGATAGTTTTTTGTTCGACTACTTGATTATTCCGTCGATCAATTTCGCAAAATTATACAAATGGACATAATTTTTATTTTAAATAACCAAAGAATCAATAAATTACTAAAATGTTAATAGAAATACAAATAAACATCGAATTAAAATTGGTTGATGAAGTAACAATTACGTATAACAAATTTAATGTCAAATGGTCGATGGGATTATCAAGTATTACCAAATTATGTAAACATATTGTATAAACAATAATATTGCCAATAATATATAGGGCAGGTGTCATCTACGGATCCCGTTGGCGCGATTGCAGCAAATTGCGATTTTATGCCTCACGTGGTAATCCGGCAATAGTTGATTATTTTTGAGTAAATTATTTCATTATTTTTCTTTTCTCTTTTAAAATTATATAAATTGTTTTGTTCCATAATTATTTATTGACTTAGTTTATTATTATTATTTCCTTTTTAAAATAATAGAAAATAAATAAGAGTAATATAAATGTAATTGGTATTTGAAAACGCAGTGTTCTCCAAATTGGCATCATAAAAAAATCACGCCAAGGTGATGCGTGTATAAAAGTAGAAAAATGTTTGCAATAATATAAACAAAAAAACGTAAACAAATAATTAAAAATTCACCATTTCGATAGTTTTTTAAAATAACATCAAGGTTAATTCTCCAGTCGGGCAGCAATAGTAAATTTTCTTTTCTTCGTCTGTTTCATAATAAAAAAACATAAATTTAATAACTTCTAATTAAATAATCTGACTAATTTTCTGTAATCGGATTTATGATCTAAAAGATCGATAATTATACAATCGATAATTTTTGACTAATTTGGCGGAAAAATCGTTTTCGAATACCAGTTTCATATATATATTTAAATTATTTTCTATTATTTAAAAAATAATAACAATTAGTATTTAAATAATAAGTATAGAACAAAACAGTTTACATAATTTTAAAGAAGAGAAAGGAAATAAAAAAACATTTTATTAATAATTAAATAACAATAGTCGGGTTGCCATGCCAGACAAAATAACATTAATTTAGTGTCCATTAGTTACCTCGGTGTGTATATGATATCTGTGCAAACAAAACTTCCGATAATATAATAAATGCCGTCATATTTATTTTCCTTTGAATTTTTTTTATTTTAATTTTTCACGTGGATATTTTTCAACTAAAAATTAATTGCCGAGGAGAAATTATTTTCCATATTTTGATTTTTTTGGCAACGGGAAAGAAAATGGTTATTTTTTATCGGAAAAATTTTAATTGATTCTGTATGAAAAATAATGAAATTTTGAATTATTAAGGAAAATATTTGAATAAATAAATTAAAAATTAGCCTATGTTCACCGGAAATAGTGTAGCTTTCCAACGGTGAAAGAATTTTTCAAAACCGTCAAGTAGTTTCGGAGCCTATTCAATTCAAACAAACAAACAATCAAATCTTTCCTCTTTATAATATTAGTATAGATAAAAAATATGTGAATATGTACAATTTGGCGAAATTGATCACGAGATAACCAAGAAGTACCAATATTTTATTTGGACACATATTTCATTTAAACACGACATAATTGTTTCCAATTTGCATGTGCGAAGATGCTAAATATAAAAGATGCTAATGGCGGCTATTAAGTGCTATTATAAAAATTATCACAAAATCTCAAATACTAATACTAAGTTACTAACAAGGAAGGTCTCCATTGGGGGCATACTCAGAATTTTTTGAAAAAAATACGAATTAAACTACTCGTGTAGGTAATAAAGGATCAGTGAAAATTAGCGGCGGAATTACATTATTAGATATGTAAAAAAATAAAATAGTTTGGAATAATTGGCATGAAAAGCTGAAAGCGACGCGGGATTTGGCGAACAGTGCATTTCCTCGCCAAAAGCAGACGATTTTAACGAATCTGAAAATTGATTTTAATTGACTTCACTGTTAAAAATCTGCAGCATTTACTGCAACGTCACTCCACTACTTTTATAGAATATCTCTCTTCTAACCAATGAGAATGCTCCATAGCACGGTGAATTGACCGTTATCTATAAAAGCGGTGGAGTGACGCTGCAGAAAATGGTACAGATTTTTAGCGGTGTTGTAGCTTGTGAAATATTGCATTTTGTTGCAACACACTCCACCGTTTGTATATAATATCTCTATTCCAACCAATGAGAAACCTCCATTTCACGGCCAAGTAACCGTTTTCTATACAAGCAAGGGTGTGCGTTGCAACAAAATGCAGTAGATTTTTAACAGTGTATTTTTCAATTTGGAACAATTCTAATCAATTTAAATTGTGTTTTAAATGATAAAATATATTAATTTCATTTTGTTATAAGTACATATAAACGTATATGACAAAATTACACTTAAACTAAAAATGCAAATCTAAAATTACTTAAACTTAACTTATTTAAATAAATTGAACATAGAAAGTTTCCTCTTTAAAAAGTATTCGAAGCGTAAAAGCGTATTTTTCAAAATTTCGTTTTTTCGCCAACCGGAGATCAATCGCCAAATAAACGAAATTTTTATAATTTTTTTACGGACGTTATAAGGAGGTTCCGCCGAAATTTTTTTTATAAACATACATAACTATATGAGAATAACATTCTGTAATTTTTTCAGATTTTTCTAAGTATGCCCGTATGGAGACCTTCCTTGTAAGAATTAAAACTTTTTTTCTTTTAAATTAACAACAAGAACAAAATTATTTTTCAGTTTGTTTCTTAAGTTTAAATATAATTAATTGTACTTAAAAATTGTTTGCGTATTTTCCTTGCTCCATGTGCTTAAATTTGGGAATCTAACGAAAATATACAATCGGTAAAAAGAGACGCACACAATATTTCTGTGACGTATGCAAATGAATTGGGCTTTTTATCAGTCTTTTAAAAACAGTTTTAAAACTGTTTGGAACTAATTTTTGAAAGTTGGTGCATTCAGTAGGTTACTCTCATATGTACCGTTTGCTACAATCAAAATCGCAATCCGATATGTATTTTTCCAGATTTGCTTAACGAAAGAGTTATGCTTGACTTTGAATATCGTTACGTACTATGTGTATTAGTCTTCGCTTCGTCAAGACAACTATTTATTCCATGCACTTTGATTCGGTTGTCTACGAAAATATCCAGCCGGTGAAAAATGACGCACACCAAGTTTCTGTGACGTATGCAAATAAATTGTGCTTTTTTATCAGTTTTTTAAATATAACTTTTAAACTATTTGGAACTAATTTTTCGAAGATAGTGCATTCACCAGATTACCTTCATAGATACCTACTGGTACAAACAGAATCAAAATCCGACAAGTACTTTTTGAGATTTGCTTGACGAAAGAATTTTTTTACTTTTAATATCGTTACGTACTCTGAGTATAAGACTTCGCTTCGCTCAGACAACTAGGACTTCCCTCAGAGGGATTAGTCTGAGCGATATTGCTGAGAATATATATTTAATAATGAATAATAATAATAATAATAATCTATATATTTAAAACACCTGGCTGTTTTTTTGGTCATCAGCCCTGAGCTTTCTACTGGTCCGATTTTGATAATTATTTTTTTAAATGAAAGCTGTCTATGTGTAGATGTGCCCATTCTGGCTAATTTTTAATTTATTTCAATTTTTCTATTTTATTTTTAATTTTAAAAGCTTTTTTATGACATTTCTTCAAAACAGTGGCAACAGGTTAAGCTTTTCTCAAAATTTATTTTGTTTCATTATTTTCCACCAATCAGGATCTTGATCTCATCGGTGAATGTGTAATCGCATTTCAAACAAAAAAAAAATTAATAATAAAGATTTTCGTTAAATTATAATAAAATGATTCCACATAGTTATTCCCTGCAATAAACAGATTATTTACTGAGTAATATTATTAAGTATTATGTAAGTAAAATAACAGAAGATAAACTTTAATAAAATATAATATCGAAAATGAAATTTTTTCGATGGAGAAACTGTCGTCATACAGAAACCAGATAAATTTATTCCATGAATATAATATACATTGTTATAGCTGTGTCAGTGATGAAGTCATATTCACTGACTTTAATTCCTGAATCTAAATAAAGTGAACTTCTATTAATTTAAAGGTCCGTGGTGTGTACAAATGAAAATATTTCTATAAACTGCGCCATTTCTGTTTAATTATAATGAATATTTTATGAAACTAAAGAATTCTTAAATAACTGCATAAATCACGCGTTTATTTAAGAAAAAATGAGTATTTCTGAAGGTGTAAATGATGTCATATTAGAAAAAAAAAGAATAAAACCTGTGATATTCCGGTATTACTATATTTCTATCTTACATAATATCAAAAAATAATTAAAATTCCATTGTATTAAGTTATTGTTTAAAATAATTTTGCATTTCAGCAACAAATACAAAAATTTTATTCTTTTTAATAACGACATATCGTTTTTTTTTTTTTTTTTTCGTTACCATAACAACAAAATTAATTTTTACAAGTTCATGGAGGATACAAACCAATAAATAAATTAAATTTATTGCAAGTGCTCTGTAAATGTGTAGTGGGTTGGTTAAGCAGTTTAGCAAGTCCCTGTTTCTATTATAATTAAAATGTTTCATTGATATTATAATTATTGTACAGTTATCAAGCGATATTTAAACGGAGAAAAAAATAAAATATGCAGATATTTTTGAATTCGTCTTCCGGGGTATAATATTAACTTCCTAAATAATTTGACATCTAAATAATATTTAAGGTTTAGAAACCGCATTAAAAATAGATTTGTAGCTAAAGTTAAGCCCGACATAATAATTTATGAGTTGTTTTCCTTATTTTTTGTTATTTTCTGAAGTTTGTATATCTTCATCATGAAAAGCTATGTTATCTCTATTTTAACAGGTGGCAATTGTTTATTTCGCTCAATATTTTACTCTCTATATAAGATTGATATATATAATACCTAATATATATTCTTTTCCGTCGAGTTTCGATGGGTGCAGCTAGTAATAATAATAGTAATAATAATAATATTGCAAAAAGTAAAGAAAAAAAATACCACATTTAAAATAATTGTAATTTAACAAACTACAACGAATATTTAGAAAATAATATTTTCAAAGACTATAATTTTAAGTTTATAAATGATTTCTATATTTTAAAAAACAATAACAACATCATTTTTAGGATGATCAAAACGTAGCTTATGTAATCACATAGTTAAATTAATATGACTGGACATTTTGAAACACTTTAATATTCCTGAGTCAATCATTAAAAAAAAAAAAAAAAAAAATGAAATTTTAATTTAACAATTTTTGGTACTGTAATTTTTTTAATTTCTAAACATTGCACATTTTCAATTTTTACACCGTCGTATAAAGAAAAAAATTACTTTTAAATGCAAGTTGTTTAAACCTGTATCTCAATTTGTTATTGCGTTATTAATTCTTTGTTAGTTTTTAATACTTTTTTTGTCATCGTGGCAAAAACATTCAGATAAACCTCAGATTTTCCGATTCTCCAGCGAGAACAACTATTTTCCAAATAGTTAACAGAAAAATGAGACGTTATTTTTAATTGATTATATATTGCACAAATTTAAATCTCAAAAATGAGCAAAGTAAATGGTAGAAATGCAAAATTTTATATAAAAATTCCTATACACGGTTAAAAAAATGGGAAATCAAACTATGCAAATCAGCCATGCATAAGTATAAAATTGGAAGTACGCAATGCATTAAAGTAATGCAGATAATAAAACACTAAAATATCTTGAATCGGAATTTGAACTCTTTGAAATAACGTAAAATATGTAAACAGCACACAAAAATTGTACAAATCATGATGGTTCAGTAGAATAAGGGATTTTTTTTACATGGTGTGTGGTCCCCTTAGATAGTTAATACAGAATAGTTAATAATATAATATCTATATATCTTTTCTATAGATACTAAGAGGTTCTCGATAAGAATTTAGGGAATTCTCTCTTTAAAAAATTATATATAAAAATTCCGAAAACGACAACAAAGAAATGCAATGCGTCGTTCGAGTGTGTCTCAGACATGCTCAATCGGATTTAAATGGATTGTGCATGCTGGCCCCTGCATACAGTGTTTTCCTTTCTTTTCAAACTTGTTCTCATGAAGTTGAGCAGTATTTCACTGTAGCATGCATTATATAAAAGGAATGTGCAATGCCTGCAGTATAAGGTAGAAACGGTATCTGAATATCTAGTCTGCATAAGCCTTGAGCTGTAAAAATGTCACCACAATTGACTTAAAAATCTGCGCATATTTTTTCGCAAGATATGCTGGCTCAAATACGTCAGTATGAACTCGATTATGCAGTTTTATTCCAAAAAGTTATTATTTAAAAACTAATGACAATTGAAAAAATGATAAAATCGCCAAATTAGTAAAGCTGAAAAATTAATGTTTCTCTCCCCTGTACCATTTTGTTATGGAATTCTTTTATGGTGCCCTGTAATTGAATAATAAATAATCTTTTTGCGGCATGCTCTACAAAATATATATTCTCTAGTGCTTCTCATAAATGCATATCAGTTTCATTATGTTTCGATGGGCGCGTAACACCATTAAAATATTTTTCTAATTATTTCATCCCATCGGCTATAATGTAACGCAATATTTTTTAATTGTCCCTGTATTCGAACTATTTATTCAATTTTACCAAAATTTAAAATGACTCAACAAAATTCGGCAACAAATATATATTTCAAATTTAAAACGATTTGGTTGGATAGTTTTTGTGCTGTTCTATGCGGACAAAGAGACGGACGGTTCAGACGACGATTATAGGTACTACGTTCTCATATAATTACGAATGCACCTAAAAAACAGTTAAACTTCAGAACACATGACGAAATTGAAAACACATGACCGGCAATTATTGCTCAAGGACACTATTGTAACCGGTTTTTTTCTTTTTTTTATGTATCCATGTAAGCGGATTAAAAATGACATGAATATCGTAATAAAATTCATCGATTTATATAAGTTTCAATACTTTGCAGTAGTATAATTTCATTAAAATACTCTGTTAACGATTTTTCTTATAGGCCATAATGTAATGGAAAACTTTTGGGCTACCCTGTAAACAAATTATAAATCTCACATACATCATGTACAATAGCAAACTTGCCTAGGGGACCCTAAATAAAGTTTACCAATTGCATAAAAATCCGAGTATATTTACGGATGTTAGAATGTGGACAGACGGACAGACAAACCGAATGCATAAACACTTTTCAACTTTGTTGGAAAATGAAAAAAAAAGCGTAATCGATTCATTTAATGCAAAAAAAAAAAAATAATAATAATAAAATAAAATAAAAATAAAAATAAAAATAAAAATAAAAATAAAAATAAAAATAAAAATAAAAATAAATAAATAAATAAAATAAATAAATAAAATTTCACCAAAAAAGCCAGGACAGGATTTCGAACTTTTCCATATGATTGGCATCGAAATATTGTTAATTAGGTGCGTTCGTAACAATGTAAATACGTAGCACCTATAGTTGTCGTTCAGTCCGTCCGTCCGTCTGTCTGTTCGCATATAACAACGCAAAAACTACCCAACCGAATCATTTGAAATTTAAAATATTTATTTATTGCATAATTTTGTCGAGTCTTTTCAAATTTTATGAAACTTGGATGCATAGATCAACTACAAGGGCAATCAAATGTATTCCGTTACATTACGGTCAATGGGGGAAAAAGTTTCAAATGATTTAATCGTTTGAAATTTAAAATATATAATTATTACACAATTTTGTCGAGTCATTTCAAATTTTATGAAAATAGGATAGATAGATCAGTTACAGGGACAATCAAAAGTATTCCCTTATATTACGGTCAATAGGAAAAAATAGTTTCAAATACATTTTAATGATGTTAAAATCTTTCGGATATAATAGAATTGACATGAACCTATGAAGTATATGTACATACATATACTAAAATATGCATTCTTTACAATCTGTGATGCAAAGAACATTTATTATTAAATTACAGGGCCACTTAAAAGCATTCCACTACATAATGTTATACCGGGAAACATTGTTTGGGGCATGTTTTAATTATTTTAAACTATTTCACATTTTATGAATATGATATACGTTACTGAGGTATAATAAAAGTTACTTCCTGTATATTTACAGGAACACAAAAAAGATTTCGACCACTATACTGTACCGGAAGCTACTGTCTACTATAACAGCAAGATCTGAATATTTTTAAAACTTCATTATCGTACGAACGCATCTCATTTGCTACGCTTCACGTGCAATTTCCAACTTGTTTTGCATGACATAATAACCCGGAAATAGTTTTTTTTATATTAATTTAATCTGTATTTAATCGTGTTTTTATTTATTGTTACTTCCTTTTTAATATAACAGAAAATAATTCAAAAATGATTCTTGCCAAATTTGCGCCAAACCAAATACGCTACTACTTAGTTATCCCGTCGACCAATTTCGCCAAATGTTACAAATCGCCAAAGTAATAGCCAACTTACGCATATTGACTAAATTTAAGATAACCAAACAATACAAAAAAAAAAAAAAAAAAAAAAAAAAAAAAAAAAAAGTGATCGATGTAAACAGTATAACAATATATAATCTTATCAATAAAAGTAACATCTAAAGCAGACATGTCAAACTCGTATTTAATTTAAATGCGAAAGAATTGTTTCCAGTTTGCACGCGCGAATTATAAAAGATGCTACATGGCGATTATAAAACGCAATTATAAAAAGTATCGCAAAAAAAAAAAAAAAAAAAAAAAAAAAGCTAAGTTACTAAGAATTATGGCTTTTTTCTTTTCAATTAACGAAAGAAAAAAAAAAAGATTTCTTTTCCAGATTGTTTCTTAAGTTTAAATATGTTTTATAGCACTTAAATGAAAATTGTTTGTATATTTTCCTTGCTCCATGTGTTTGAATTTGGAAATATAATGAAAACATCCAGCTGGTGAAAATGACGCACACCAAATGTCTGTGACGTATGCAAATAAATTGTGCTTTTTTATCAATTTTTTAATATAACTTTTAATCTATTTGGAGCTAATTTTTGAAAGTAGGTGCATTCACCAGGATACCTTCATAAGTACCTTCTGGTACAAACAGAATCGAAACCCGACAAGTAGTTTTTGAGATTTGCTTGACAAAAGAATTTTTTTTACTTTTAATATCGTTACGTACTATGAGTATAAGACTTCGCTTCGCTTAGACAATTACTATTTCCTCCATGTGTTTTGCTTCGGTTGTCTATGAAAATATCCAGCCGGTGAAAATGACGCACACCAAGTTTCTGTGACGTATTCAAATAAATTGCGCTTTTTTATCAGTTTTTTAAGTATAACTTTTAAACTATTTCGAACTAATTTTTCGTAGATGGTGCATTCACCAGATTACCTTCATAGGTACCTACTAGTACAAACAGAATCAAAATCCGACAAGTACTACTTTTTGAGATTTGCTTGACGAAAGAATTTTTTTTACTTTTAATATCGTTACGTACTCTGAGTATAAGACTTCGCTTCACTCAGACAATTAACTAAAAATGAATAAAATTTCATACTTTATACATGCTAAATACAACAAATAATTAAAAAAAATTAAATTTCATACAAACTAGGACTTCCCTCAGAGGGATTAGTCTGAGCGATGTTGCTGAGAATACACATTTAATAACTTGCGACAAGTAAAGAAAATGAGATGTTACCTTTAATTGGTCATTCATTGTGATAAAATATGATGTAAATAAGAATATTGAATCGTAGAATTACAAAATCTTATATATAAAGTTGCATATACTATTTTTATAAAAGGGAAAGCAAACCATACATGGATATAAAATTGGAAATATGCAAAATGTTAAAAGTAATACAGAAAATAAAACACCAAATTTTCCTACATTGGAAATATAACTTTTTGAAATGATGTCATGAGCATAAACAGAAGCTCCGCACCGATTTGAGAAACTATAAATAACATAAACTATTATGTTTGAAGAGAATGGAGTGCATTTTATATGGTGTGAGATCCGTCTGAATAGTTTATATTGTTGAACATCTGTTTTCCATGGATGCCATGAGGTTGTCGATAAGAATTAAGGAATCCTTTTTTAAGAATTTGTCCTAAACGAGCATTTACATCTTATAAGTTACTGTGATGCCAAAGTTCTAGTTTCTAGCCCCAACAGTATCCTGGAAATTGCAATATTCTCAATAAATTGGGTTTAAAACTTTTTCTTGAAAAAAAAATGTCTAATTTGTGAATTTAAATTGTCGAATGTTTTAGAAATCGTTCATAACGAGAATATTATATCTTAAAAGTTGCCACAAAAAAAAAGAAAAAAAAATTAAATTTTTAGTCATACCAACATTAAAGAATTCTCAATTTTAGAACTTTTTTTGCTCGTGCATTGATGGTGATTATTGTTTCTACACAAAATATAGTATATTTTGCAGCAAACATGATTACCATCATTTTTTGCCCACATTATTTTTTAAATCGGCTAGGTACTCCCAATGATAACGAAAAACACACAAACGCTATTGCTTTATAGCATAGAAATATAGAATCAAAAGCTATTTATCTTCTATTATATACATAAATTATCTAATTAGTGCTAGCAGATGCATTTTTAAATATACATAGATCAATATAATGCTTCATTTTTCTTTTCTTAGTATTTCTTAATATTCATTTTTCATTTATTTGTATTATTCAGTAAAAAACTCACTTTCTTAAGCCCGAATTACTTCAAACTTTTTATAAAAACGCCAAAGTCCATATAATAGCGAAGTATTGTAAAGAGTATTAAATACAAGGTAGTAAGACACTTATCCAAGCGCAGATAATAAATCGCCAGATATTGTTCTTTTCGCCCTCTCTCGAAATGGATTTTTTCCGTACATTTAAAAAACACGATTTTGAGTCATCTTATTTAAAATTCAAATAAATAAATAAGAGGAAGCAATAATAGCATAAGTCAAAACATTTTATTTCAGCATCAAGGAATTGTATCGTAGTTACACATGTGGAAAAAAGCTGCTTTTGGCCAAAAAAGTAGTCTCCACTAAATTTGAATCCGATTAAAAAAAGTACCGTGATTAATTAAAATGTTATAGGCAGAGCTGCCAAGTCTCCGGCATTTTGGATACCGGTATTTTAATACAGAAAATGTTTTATTAAATTGGAAAATTCTGCAGATTTAAAAAATAACTTTTCCTATAAGAAAATTCTGCTATGCAATAAGCGGAGGCTTGGCATCTCTGTATAGGAATATTTCGTAATCTACTTTTTAACCTTAAAAAAAGCAACGACCATTTTTCGGGTACAAAAAGTATTGCTAATTGTTCCATTTTGCATACAAGGTACCGATTGTAATATTGATACATCTATGGCGATAAATTTCCAATAATTTTTCAAATCCCATTTATTTCATTAAAATCTTTTATTCATTTAGTTTAAAGTAAATGGTTTTTAACTAATTTCATAATACTTTTGAAATATCACTTTTCATTGGCCGTTTTTTTAAAGCATTTAGAAAATGGTTGTTGTTTTCAGTCAAATATAGACTTTGGTTTGTCCGCATTTTATTTTATTATTATTATTATTTATAAATGGTGGAGAAATATTAATACTTAATCCATAACGTACATAATATATGACTCTGTTATAACATAAGTCACATTTTTATCATCATAAAAATTATGTTTTTACTGATTTTTATTAACTCAATAGGAAAAATTTTGTGCTTTGAACAATAGATGTCCGTATTTCATTTATTTATTTATTTTAACAAAATTCTTTGCATTTAGAAGAATTTTTATTTAAATAGGAAATCCAAATGTCGCTGTTAATAAAGAAGAAAGTTACAAAAAACAGTTACAAAACGAGTAGACGCATACTATCAAATATGGAAAAACGACGAATCCAAAAAAGGCGTCGTATGAAATATCATCTTTTAAAGAAAAAATACGAGGTCTGATTATCGAGCCTATTGATTACAAAATGTGCATTACATTTAATAAAAATTAAATGAAATAAAAATACTGCAAATATTGATTTTTTTCTTTTGTGCAGTTTTGGCTTCGAAAGGTGCGCTATGTTGCAAAAAGATATAAGCGGCTATGAAAACACACTTGGTAAACGTTCATGCTCAGTTTTACAAATAAATATGGCACATATATGCCCTATACACACCAAGATACCTAATTGGTGCCAAAATGGCGTTCAGTTGCCTAACATGGTTATCGTATAAATGTTATAATAAATTGTTTGTTCTAAAAATATTATCATTTATTGGTTGTTATTTTTTTTTAATAACATAAAATATTTCGTTTATTCCTTTTTTTATTTTGAAATAAATAAATAACGTTTTATTATAGCATGCTATATGTATCTGGTAATCAGAACGATGTTTTCGCCTAATTGGCATAAAAAATCTCGCCAATTCCGGTGCTTATATCTCTAACATATTATCTCAAGAATTTTATTTATGGATACTATAATTGTTTTTACATGCCACCTGCTTCTTCTTGTATATAAAAATAGGTAAGTGGGACCTTTATGCAGTATAAATTGTATAAGTCTTTAAAAAATAACCCCCGTTGCCCCTTTTTAGATCAAAAAAAAAAAAAAAAAAAAAGTTGAATGTAGATTCTGCTAATGCAGAATTCAGTTTCGCCTCCGATTTAAATTGTAAAAAAAAGAGTCATTTATTTATTTATTTATTTAAATAAGTCATTAAAAAAATTAATTTTTTCCATAAAGAGCCATATGATAACTGTAAGTCGTCATATATACACCAGCTCTCATTCCTTTATTTGAAAAGATTGCAATTTTTTTTTCTAAAAACTAGGGGGGCCCCGCCCCCCTGCTCGCTATGCTCGCCAACCCCCCGCATAATCGCTTCGCGATTCCAAATTATTGTCTACCCCTGCTTGCTGCGCTCACCAATAACCCATGGTATGAATAAGCAGTTGCAGACCTTTCAAATGATGATTCACACAATTGGTGTTGTAAAGAAATTACAAAATGCGCCCCCTCTGAGGGCAGAGGGGGGGGGGTTACACACAAGGTATCCATAAAATGAATAAGCAGTTGCAGACCCCTCAAATGATGTGTCACACAATTGGTGTTTTAAAGAAATTAAAAATGTGCTCCCCTGAGGGGCAAAGTGGGGGATGACACACAACACATCCATAATATGAATAAGCAGTTGCAGACCTTTCAAATGATGTGCCACTCAACTGGTGTTGTAAAGAAATTAAAAATGTGACCGCCCCCCCCCTTCCTCTGGGGAGAGCAGAGTGTGGGGGTATCACAAGACATCCATAATATGAATAAGGAGTTGCAGACCTTTCAAATCTTGTGTAACACGACTGGTGTTGTAAAGAAAATGTGTCCCCCCTGGGGAGCAGAATGAGAGATAACACACAAGACATCCATTATATGAATAAGCAGTTGCAAACCTCTCAAATGATGTATCAAACGACTGGTGTAGTAAAGAAATAGCAAATTTGGCGAAATATTACAGTTATCGCCAAGTTGGCGTTATTTTTGACAACTAATTTTGGTCTCCAAATTTGGCGATATATCGCCAAGTTGGCGACAAACTTGGCGATTGTTGGTGATGGTAACCTTTCCCTTCTTTATGGTAACCCATATGGCGATGCATAGACGGAGCCCTTTCCTGATTGGTCTATTCGACTCATGGAAGGAGTGGACAACCCGGATTCGTTAGTTCCGGAAATCTTCCACATCAGCATCATTCCAGGAGTCATTCCTTTTAAGGCTAGTTTTTTTTTACTATAGAAGGATATGTTTTTCGGAATCTCCGGTATCTGAAACGTGTAAATCCGTCAAATTTTTTTTTTTCGATTTTCAAAACAATTGGAAGACATACCCTATACTACGTATGATAGGTAAGTAAAAGTGTGCCACAAATTTTGACACGACACTTTTTAGCTTTTCTGAAAGAAATAGCATCGGAGGTTAAAACTAATTTCATTTTTACTGTGACATTATTTTACTAACTGAAGTCATCTGAAAGTAATATCTCAATCTCAGTGTCCATAATGAAAAGAAATATTGAAATGTAATATCGTTATGAGTAAAAATGAGATGTTTTAAATAGTGACGTCATTTTCTCTTCAAATGTTTTTCAAAAATTACTGTTATTAGTAACATGAAAAAGGCCTGGTTGCTGAATGACATCATTTTCCTCATTTGAAATTTTTCTTTTTTTGCTTTAGACATTAATTTTTATCATAAATTATTTTCCGTTATTTTATTTACATTATTAATATTATTTCTCAGTAAATATATTTTTTTACCTCAATTAGTGCATAATTATACGCAATCATTTTGGAAAATAAATTTTTATTATCGAGAGAAAAGCTAAACTGTGTTGCCACCATTTTGAACAAATATCGTAAAAAAGCATTTAAAATTAAAAATAAAATATAAAAATGGAAATAAATTAAAAAATAGTTAAAATGGGCACAACTACAAATAAATAGCTTTCATTTAAAAAAATAATTATGAAAATCGGTTGAGTAGAAAACTCAGGGCTGATGACACGACATTTTTAGCTTGTCTGAAAGAAATAGCATCGGATGCTAAAAAATCAATGTCTAATTCCAGTATTGCTCCCAAGCATTCATACATATTCCAAATTTCAAAGTTGTATGCCAACAGGAAATGGATGAAAAATGGAAAAACATGTCACATATGCACCAGGGTACATAATTGGCGTCAAAATGGCATTATTTTACCTGAGATGGTTATTTATTTATTATTTGTTTATTTACTCATAAAATGTTTATTTACTTTCATTTCCTTTTTTTAATTATATAAAATATTTGTTTTTATAGTTATTAATTATTATTTTTATTTTATTTACTGTAAGTTCTTTTTGATAATAAAAAATAATTTAAAAATGTGTATGTAAGCGTTATTTGAAAACGCAGTTTTCGCCAAATGGCTTTGAAAAAAAATGCGCCAAGTCTGATGCACGTGTGGCATCCGTGCCGAAAAATTAGTGACCAGAATTGACTTCCACACACACAAAAAAAAAAATAAGTTAAAAGAAAACATGCAATAAAAATAAATATAAAGGAAAAATGATGTCATAAAAGAAACTTTTTCTTTAAAAACGTAATTGCTTCTAATTTTCACACGCGAAATATATAAAATATTCTTTTAGCTATCGAAAAATGCTATTAAGTTTTTATGACATTTTTTAATATAAAAAAATAACAGTTTTATTTTCCTGCATGATTAAATTTTTAAATGTTTTATTGCATTCAATATTTCTGAGTGCGTAAATGATTACTATTTACTCCATGTACTGATTCGGTTATCTACGAAAATATCCAGCTTGTGAAAATGACGCACACCAAATTTCTGTGACGTATGCAAATAAATTGTGCTTTTTATCAGTTTTTTTAATATAACTTTTAAACTATTTGGAATTAATTTTCAAAAGTAGGTGCATTCACCAGATTACCTTCATAGGTACCTGTTGGTACAAACAGAATCGAAATCCGACAAGTACTTTTTGAGATTTGCTTGACGAAAGAATTTTTTTGAATTTTAATATCGTTACGTATCTCTGAGTATAAAGACTTCGCTTCGCTCAGACAATTAATAAACTAAAACATAACATCAAAAATTAGATTTTACTAACATAAAAACATGGAAATTGATTTATGAAATGTCACATTTAATTGAACTTAATTATTAGTAAAGCCGTCTTTATTCATTAGAGTTTCTTTTATTCTAGATAGCATTGATAAAACAAGGTTTTGGATGCATTTCTGATCAATTAGTTTCCAGTTTTGACAGATTGCAGTTTTCAAATCTACAAGTGATGTGTACTTTATCACATTTGCATAAACCATTCGAACAAGCTGTCCCCAAACGTTTTCGATGGGATTCAGATTTGGAATAATAGGTGGATGGTCTAAAAGAACATTATTCTGTTCGTCAAACTAATCTTTCATTGTATTTGAAATGTGAATACTTGCATTATCTTGCATGAAGATATAATCAAACCATAATATTGCCATGCAAATGGAAGAAGTGAATTTTCTTAAAGTAAAATATAATCAAAAGAGTTCTGGGGACCGTTTAAAAATACAATTTCACTTTTGCCATCATAAGCAATCGCTGCCCAAATCAACAAACTTCCACCACCAAAATTTCTGCTGAATGTAGATTTCGGCTCTTTTCGAAGATTTCTCCAATAATACCTCAAACTATTTGGGCAATCCAAATTAAATCTTTTATCGTCAGAGAAAATGGCTTTCTTCCAATTGCCACCCATTGTCATGTACTTCTCGCAATACTGCAAACGCATCTGCTTGTGACGCAGAAATAATTTTGGACACGGCTTCATTTTCGACCATCTCAAGCTCCGTAAAAAATGTAAAATTTGCCTAACTCTTCTAGAAGTGACAGGCATAGATCTGCACAAATCTGCTTTGAACTGTGACCAGCTTTCGATGCAAGTTGAAGAATCCCGCTTTTTCTGTCTCTTCAACGTGGATTACCTTTTTTGTTAAAATTTTTGCCATAATTAGCTGGATCTTTTATATAGTTATATATCACATCAACAGATATTTTAATTAATTTACTAATTTCTGGGATAGACTTTCCACATTCTAAATATGTGTCGATTTTACCTCTTTTTTCCTCAGACAAAATCTTTTGTTTACCCATCGCGAAAATTGTAACTGAAACGTATTGTTTTCACTGTAAAACGCTTTTTATACCTACTTTGCAGGTCACGTTACTTTGTTTTATGCAAATTTTTACTACATTGCTTCGGAATAACCAATAAAATGTGATATTTCATAAATCAATTTCCATGTTCGCATATTACGAAAATTTAGTTATTCACTTTTTGTTTATATTTAGTATCATGTGTGAAAATTTATTTTTGTAACAGATTTGTCATATGTACTATGTATATCCCATGAAATTTCATTCATTTTTAATGGGTATTATAAAAGTTTTTGTCAAAAAACCGAGTTTTCATAAATCACTTTCCACCAGTGTATATTTTGCTGGCTCTCTCTGTATTTTCTCATAGCCTTTCCTTTAGTAATCGAAATCTCCGAGACACAAAGTCTGTTCTTTCGATCAGAGCTTTTCTTTCATTTTCACACCTTTTCCACCGAAAGCCAACATTGAGGAGAAATTTTCTTAAAGTGTCTCTTTTTCCAGGTATATTCTCTCTTCTACAGGGACAAGAAAATCAAGATATGGAACTTTGTTCGAAGCATAAAATTCAATTAAAATACGCCTTAAGACACACAAATTAAAATTGCTAAATTCAACATTCCTTTCAGCATTACGTTTACGAATTTTTCCTGGTGACGAAAATATTGCCCTGGGTTTAAATTCCTTCTTTATTCGCTGTATAAGGAATATTCCAGTAGCTTCGGCCGCACGCTTTTGTGCTTGCGATAAATGAACAAAAGATTCTGTGCACTTGCTTCCTTTTCAAAAAACTTTGCAACATTATTCACAAACACATTCTTTCCAGCGAACGAATGGTTTTTCCTTTCGGCGGCATAGCAGATTGTTATATAAATAACAATAGTTTGTTATTTACAAATAACAGTTTGTTGTGAAAACATATTAGTGAGAGAAACGTTTCTCTCATTAAGCATTTCTCTAATTTCTCTACCAATAAGCATGCAATACGCAGCTTATTGGTAGAAGAAACAAGTAAGAAAAATCATGCGTTAAGCATAGATTATGAAGCACTTTCCAACACTTCATAAAAGCTTTAACAAAACTTCGTTATTTAGGGAAATAAGGGCTTCTAACCAAATATGTATTAAATATTTTTGAACAGCCGTGTATTTCATCTGTCAGCTGATGTACATACTACATAATGGGAAAATTTAGTTTAGCAAGAAAGTGCCTAGTAGCTTGAAATTTCTTTTTCATCAATTTATATTAACAGATGGAAACATACTTGAATATTTTTATTCAACCCTTGTACCTTGTACCTTTATTACACGTCAGTAGTAAGCTAAAATCTATTTTAAATTAAAACGCTCATAAAACAAATGAAATCATATTTTCAGAAATTATCATTCATAGGTGTCCATGCTCCCAATTCTTTGGGTGGCCTTGTATATTATTTTATCTATATTCTGCAAACATTTCTTAGTAAATTGTATGCAGTTCAGCGTAAAAATGCATAACTTATTTAAGAATCACCTTTAAGTAATTTACGTTCATATTCACTAAGGGACCGTTCAAGTATTACGTAAGCATATTTTTAGTCATTTTGTACCCCCTCCCCCCCTCTTGTAAGAAAATATAAGCAAATGCTTGACCCCCCCCCCCCCTTTGCTTACGTAAGATTTTATAATAGCTTATACATCAATACTTCTTGACTTGTAAAAAGTTATCAATCAATTACATTGTTAATCCTACAAATTTATACAGGCATATAGGGATTGTGATATCAAAATATATAAAATGGTTTTAATATATTGTTGCTTATTGCATTAAACAAACCACAGAATACAAAATGGTTTAAATATATTGTTATTTATCACATTGAACAATAAAACAAGATATACAAGAAGTCTTAACTTACTTAGGCATCATAACTAAAATTTTTGACATGAATCATACAAATGTTGGAGTTCAATTTGGTGTTCATATCTTTGAACCCATGTTCAGGGCCGTAGCGACCGCCCCCCATACCCCCCATTTGGGGGGGGCCGACGAAGTCAGGGGGCCCCCTAATCGATTCTATCGACCTTTTTACCGAAGTTTATTTGTTTTGAAAATGTAAGAAAACACTTCTTTTCATGTTTTTATTTTTTCAAATTCTCCTTTTCTTATTCAGGGGCCCACCAGGCAATTTCCCCAGGTGCACCTTTTTAAAGCTCCCCCCCCCCCAATAATGAAGATTTTCATTAAAGGGTGCCAAATGCTTAAAATGTGCCAAAAGTGACCGAAATTCATACGTTTTCAAACATTTAGGAAGGGAATGTTGTTCTCCTTTTCCTCTCTGCTTCCAGTGTTCCCTCCACATACGTAGAAAACAAACTATATCATTAGAAAACAAATTATTAAAATTTTATTACAACCAGGGCCCGACTTAGATTGAGGGGGGGGGGGGCCCTTTCTAACTTTTGGATTTTTTTTGAATTATGTTAAAGTGTTTAAAACTAACCTTTATACTAGTTGTCTATTCGCATTTGTATGCAGAATAGCACAAAAAAGATAACTTTAAGAAATTATCGAATACATTTTTTTCTTCTGTTATAGAAATATAAGACTAAATGTGAGCCATTAAAATGTAAATACAACTGTGATGTAACTGTTAGATTCAGGGGAGGGGGGGGGGAAGGGGCATGGGGTTCCAAAACACAGGAGAGATGAGAAAAGAGCCCCAATAACGCTAAAAATAAAGAAGGAATTTTTGTAATTTTTGGGCATTTTTTATTAGCCTTAACAAAAAAATTATATTTGCCCTTGAGGGCCCCCGATTGAGGGGGCCCCACGCCCGATGCAGGTGTCCTGCATGCCCGTGACTTAGCCAGGCCCTGATTACAACAACATAGTATCCTATAGCTTTTAAAAGAAATTTTTTATTAATGTTTTCTCGTAACGTGATAAGTTAAAACTGTTATGTCCAATTTTGAGTCTTCTATTTTAGACATCTTGTAATGTACGTAGGTAAGCAAAGTAAAAATTTGCAAAGAAATACTTATCTCAATCAATCTATCATTTTTTTCTATAATTATCAAATTAATATTTTTAAATGAAGTTGTGACCAATTTCTTGGGATATCTTGTATATAGATGTGAGTACAAAATTTATGCATGTGTGCAATATGTTTTTTATTATTAGTGTTTGCCACTTCTGCATTATTTAAAAAAAAAGAAAAAAGAAAAAAAATTACAGATAGATAGAGGGGGGGGGGTGTTTAGAATGATGTTTGTCCCCCCCCCATAGCCTTAACGGGGCCCTGTTTTTATCAAAAACCTTGTTTAGATTTCAAAAACGCAGAAACCAAGAAACTGAAAATCCTTATTTTTTTACTCGTTTTTCCCCCCTCGCTTTTTGACCATGGGTTTTTGCATAGAACTAAGAAAGATAAGGAAAGATTACCGGTCATCGGATCGACTCTGAAGAAAGCCGGGTTCTTGTATAAAGCTGCTAGCGACAAAAGGGTGTTTTCTTTTGAAATACCGGAATATTATGTTCTTAGAAGATAGGTCATTTTTCACACCGATTTCACGACGTGGGTGACATCTAGAGAATAACATCTAGAGAATCCCCTTAAAAGTTAACAGCTTAGTTACTTAGTAGTAACCGGATTCCTTGACCTTGAAGAGAGTACTGGCCTATTCAAGTACTTTAGCAGCCCGCTAATGCATACAAGTACATGTTTGTAGACAACACAGTCATCACTTCAGATGTGGATTTTCGTATGTTTTTTTCTGATTTATTTTAGTAATACGCATAGTATAGTATTTATAAAATTAAGTGTTATATCTGGAGGAAAAAAGATCTACTCCTATACTAATCTGGTAAGTCATATTTATTACTTTATGTAATTTATATAGCAGTTATTAAAAATTTTAAGTATTAGAAAATTTTGCACAGCTTGGAAAAATATATGTATACTAATAGAGCACATTTTAATAACACACATTTCTCATTTACATGTTTTTCATTTAAGCGTTTTATTAGGGCTCCTTCACAAAATTCTTTTTTATAAATCACACCATTCACAAAATTCTATTCCATAAAAATATACTCTAATTAATTTTATACTGTTAGGTTTTAAAATATGTGTTTTGCAAAGGAAACAAGTTCACCTGAAATGAGAAATTCGGCATATAGACTTAAATAAGTTATTATTAATAAATGTTTGATGCGAATTTCAATAACTGGAATTCAAATTTCATTACAAAATACAATAAATTTCATAAAAATAACTTTATTTTTCACAAAATGGGATCCAAGAAAAAATCCCTGCTTCAACTTCCGATTCCATTGCATTCATATGTTAAACTACTATTTCGTTTGTTAACAAGTAATAAGTAAATTCTCATTTAATTTATACTCTTATTTCCTTGAAAATCTAGAGTTCTAAATTCATGTCACAATAAGAAATTGTGCTATTTTAAATTTTTCTATGCTCTTTCGTTCTTTCTTTCTTTTTTTCCGTGATGCTAAATAATCTCGCAGGCCCATAAAGCCTATTCTTACCAACTGAAATGCAAAGGGCCCCCGCAAATTTACTTTTCAAAGCTAATTTTCAATTCAATAAATTCAATCAGAGTAAAACATATATAGTTTTTTTTTTATTATTATGAAATATTTTATCTTACTATGCTGCAATTTGTAAAACATAAGAAATATTTTGAAGTTCGAATATTCTCAACTGTAATTCCATGTCTTTTACAAAATTAATTGGTTACGTATAATTATGTATTTAATAAAATATTTTTTAATGTGTATAATATGTAGATAGTCAGTTTTAATTTAATAGTAAAAACGTTATTTAATCGAAATTTGCATGGTAAAATTTCGAATAATTTAAACATACGAAAAATGGATTTAGTAAATGAAAAAACAACTGATAGGATAATAGGGACCCCCCCCCCCCCCACCTCTGTGATGTCGGGCTTCCTCTACTTCTAATTCTTAATGGGCTCTGAATTTGACAAGAAATGGCACAGTCCTTGAGCCTGTTAAAGTGTTGCGGGGCCTATGTCTTTACGCACAATTCGAAATCTTTTGCCTCTTTTCAAAATAATAATTTTGCTTTCACTTTATCATTTAAGTTCTTATTTTAAAAATATTTTTGTTTATTTATTTTAAGAAAAAGTCGGCATGAACTAGAGTTTATAATTGTCTTGAAACCTGTAGTTACTAACATTTCATATTTTAAAAGGGGGAAAAATGTATATAAATTGTTACTTTAAAAAAAAAAAATTAATATTAAAAAGAAACTTGTAAAATTTTTATAAGTCAGTTTCTGTAAATTCTTTGTCATTCAATACTTGGTTATGCAATGAATTTGGTTAATCGGTGCTCTTTGAGGATAGCTGAGATCGATCTGTATACGGGCTGTTTTTTGCTTTTTCAATTTTGTTTGCAGATAATTTTAATGAGGTCACTTTCATTTTTAAAACCGGTTTCGAAAATTAAATCATCCTCTTTAAAAAAAAAACTTTGCAAACAAAATAAAAAAAGGTGAAAAAAAAATCTGCATACAAATTGATCTCAGCTATCCAGTGAAAAAAAATCATTTAAAAATATTGAAATGCAACTGAGATATAAATTTCTTTCATAGTATTCCATTCCATTCTTCCATGCATTAGAGAATGGGTCTTTTCGCGTAACTGAAGTAGCCTCTTAAGTAGCGAACTGTTAAAATTATGTGTTTATATAATTTATTTATTCTCTATACTTTATAATAAAATCTTAGCATTATGTGCTTATTTGTAAAATTGTTTTAGACAAATTTATTTTAACATTGTTAATTTATCTTTAAGCCCGGTGGCAGAACTATCTTCAAATGTCTGCAACGCTAATAATATTTTCAAAAATAGTCTGCAAAATGCAACGTATTACATAAATATATTTTTTCTGCTATTGTAGTGCTAATTAATTATGGTAACATGCATGTGTATGTGTAAATTATTTCCATCACTTACAAAATAATAATAATAATAAAACAGAAAAATCCACTTCCAGCAATATCTTTCTATTTTTCCCTTGTGCCCTTGACGAAATTTTCGTTTTCTTCGCGATCTTTTGACAAAATCTTTCTTTATTTTCGAGATTTTTTGGCAAAATTTGTCGTTTTTTCGCGATTTTTTAACGTTATCTGTTTTTTTTTTTTCAAGATTTTTTGATGAAATTTGCCGTTTTTTGGGGTATTTTTTTTAACAAAATTTGCCCCTTTTTTCGCAAGTTTTTGATGAAATCTGCTTTTGAAGGATTTTCTGACGAAATTTGCCGTTTTTTCGCGATGCTTTGATAATATTTGCGTTTATTCTCGCGATCTTTGGATGAAATCGCTCTTATTTTGAGACGAAATTTTGACGAAATTACGCATCCCACAGGTAAGAGCTATTTTTTGTGCCCCATGACCGATTTTTTGCATAATTTAAGCACAATAGCGTGTCCGTGGCATTGCTGAGTCTGCAGGTGTCCTTAAAAGTCTGCGACGCCCGTCACAGTGTCGCGCGCATTTTGCCACGGGTTCTTTAAGCAATGCATATTTATATCGTATTTGTGCAGAGTTATGAATGTTATAATAATTTTAATAATGATTTAAAATACTTATGATAATTATTAAATTTGTTTATTACATTAATATAATTTGAAACTCATTGGAAACTTTAATATAAATATTTTTTAAAAAATTCAGTTGAAAGTGGGGGGGAGGGGGCCCCAAAGTTATATTTTTGGGGGGGGGCCTCAAAACACCTTGCTACGGCCCTGCCCATGTTTCAACACTGTCTATTATAAAGTTTTCACTGGAACAGTGGCCTGGGGTATTTCAGGTTTCCGGTCCTTGTTCTTCCACTTCTTCTTTCTCCAGTTCTTTCTTATTATTTTTATTTATTTATTTATTTTTTGCAATATCTTCTCAAAGCAATAACAATTAATTAACACATTCTTTTAAAAAAACGAAAAGAGACTACAGTACGTAAATATTATTGAGAGGCAGGCATTTTTTTATTACATTTTTTTAACAATTTATAAGTAATTAAGACTTTTATATTACTTCATAGCTAGAGCGGAAACGCTAATCTATAATAAGATTAAGAAATATAAATCTCAAATGTCTTTTTGAAATAAAAGACGAACCGACTGACATACAAAAGTAATATATTTTAAGAAAGAATTTGATGAGATGAATAAAAAGGCAATGTAAACATTTACCATTTAAATTTTAGAATTTAAAATAAACAGGATTTCAACAAACATAAAAATTTGTTGATTTTTTTTAAATTATTAACTAGAGAGCTATGTCAAGACTTTAGAAATCACTTTTGAGAATATAACGTAAGCTATTCTTCTACGAACTTTAATATTTGTTTGATAAAATTAAACACTTACTTTAATGAAAAAGTTAAAAAAAAGTTGATTTCTTTTTGGTTGCAATCTGCAGTTCTTCCTCAATTCTCTTTAAAACAAGCCTTTCAAGATCTTTGTCGCACTTTGCTTCATTTTTGTACCGTCGCCAAACATCATTAGCCATTTTTTGCACGACTTGGGCAGGAGTATGATTTCGAGATTTTTTAAAGCTCTGAAAAAATTTCTGATATAATAAGGATTTGTCAGTGTTAGTATCCACAATTAAATCCGACTAAATTCACCTTGCAACTAAAAACAATACTCTTTCACTAAAAATTCACTATGTAAATTCACTATGTAGTAGGGTTTGAAATGTCGTGAAATGTCGCTCCAGCTGGACTGACGTGCTAAGTTTGATATTTTTGTTCTATTCTGTAGTTTTTGACATGTAGATTCCAAATATCTTAGGTGTCATTTTTTTCTGACACATTTTTGAGCGGATTTTCAAGATGGCGTCCAAGATGGCTGCCAAATAATAACTTCTTTAATATTTGTGGTATATTACTGACCAGTATGTCAAATTATATGTTTTCGCGGTCAATAAACACAAATCTGTAATAAAATTAAGAATAAATTGAGTTTTTCAAGTGTTTTAAGTTATAAGATGAAAATAAAGCACAAAAACATGGAAGCCATCAGATATACTAGCGTTTTATTAACCAGTTATACACAACCGAAATTTTTAAATGAAATAACATCAATTAAGTGAAGATATTCAACAGAATTATTAAACAGCATTTATATATACAGGGTGTCCGAAAAGTCTGGAAACGGTCAAATAACTCGAGAAATACATATGAGATTGAAAATCGTAAATATACGTGTTAAATATTTTTAAATATGCTACTCAGTGATACCAAATTTGACCTTCATAACCAACCCCCTGGGGGGTCAGAGGGGGGTCCAACTTTGAAATCTTAAATTATAACCCCCATTTTTTATTGCAGATTCGGATTCTACGGACAAAAATACGTAACTTTTGTATTTAAAGTTTATTTCGAATCCTCGTTTATCACGGTGTAATCGAGTATATTAAATCGGTACATATTTCGACTTTTCCAACGGGATTTTCCCTAATCGAAACTAATTGGGGATAATTTATGACATCAAATTCCTCGTCTTTTGCAAGAATAGCGTTTCCTGAAAATCACCCGTGCCGATTATTTCGATAGTGCTACACAGTTAAAAATTTGACCCATTTGCTGTAGCGTCACTCCACAGCTTTTATAGAATATCTCTCTCATGACCAATGAGAATGTTGCATAACACAGTAAAGTACATTGTAAAAAAATTGATCCTTTTGCTGCATCGTCACTCCACCGCTTTTATAGAAAACGATTACTTTAATCTGTTATGGAGCATTCTCATTGGTCACAAAAGAGATATTCTATAATAGCTGTGGAGTGACGCTGCAGCAAATGGGAAATTTTTTTAACAGTGTAGCACTATCGAAATAATCGCCACGGGTGATTTTCAGGAAACGCTATTCCAGCAAAAGACGAGGAATTTGACGTCAAAAATTCTGCCCAATCAGTTTCGATTAGGGAAAATCCCGTCGGAAAAGCCGAAATATGTATCGATTTAATATGCTCGATTACACCGTGATAAACGGGATTCGAAATAAACATCAAATACAAAAGTTACGTATTTTTGTCTGTAGAATCTAAATCTGCAGTAAAAAATGAGGGTTATAATTTAATCTTCCGTCTACCAGACGGGTCCATTGGACCCGACAGCAATATTTCTGGTCTCAATGGTAAAATGAGAAATTGTCGATTGACTCCGGAATTTATAAAGGACTTGTCTAGATATTACGAATTCCTTAATTTAAGCTTTCATTGTAAAAGCAAAATTATATTAAAATATTACTGGTGCCATTTGCAAGTTTGGAATTAAAATTAGGTGTTGCCGTAGATAAATGGGTGTTTTGTCTGGTAGACGGAAGGTTAAGATTTCAAAGTTGGACCCCCTCTGACCCCCAGGGGGTCGGTTGCGAAGGTCAAATTCGGCATCACTGAGTAGCTTATTTAAAAATATTTAACACGTATATTTACGTTTTTCAATCTCATATGTATTTCTCGAGTTATTCGGCCGTTTCCAGACTTTTCGGACACCCTGTATATATAAAATACTGGGATGTTACGTATCCTCTTTTGAATCTTTACTATAGCTGTGATGACATTGATAGTACTTTGTATTGTTGCTGTTACTGCATTTGCAAAAAGCAGTGCAAACCAGAGAATTCTTTAAGCAAGAACATTTCCCAATTGTACACGTTCTCTTACAGACACATTTCATAAGTTCAATAATTCCTTTGCGTAGGTAACTCCAGGCATTGGACGGGAAAAACTACTCCTTTTCCATTTATTTCACAACAATGGACCTTATGCACGTGACGTCAGACGCCAGAGCTGGCGGTATGCTAACCGGTTATTCTAGTCACTGCACCGCCAGAACTCCACTATGCGCAGGCGCAAACATCGCTAGCAGACGACTTCAGCCTTCCTGGATACATTTTAGCGGAAAATTTACAAATTTAGAGAATTTTCTTGCAAGCAGAACAACAATTTTGAATTTATATTACCATATATTAAGTATATGCTGCTACAACAAAGAATTCTTTTCCGGTATTTCTAACAAACAAGCAATAATAACTCACACTCCATAGACTGCTATGTTAAACACCGCCAGTAAATACCGCCAGCAGACGAATTTTAGCCGCGACCTCAGGTTGCGTGCATAAGGTCCATTGCCAGTAAGGAGAGGTATTGTAGCTCGAGGAATTTCCTACCCTTTTCCAGTGGTGCAAATTAAGTTGTATCATAGAATATGTGGCTTCAGTGCTCCAAGAGTTGGTGGTAACTTCTTCCACCTTGAAACTTTCAATTCTGAAAAACTATCATTTTAACTCTGAGAGCTTCAAAAGTTACTATTTTTTCAAATATGTCAAGTTGGTGAATTTTTCAAACAACGACAGATTAAATAAGAGATAAACATTAAGTTCCTCAATTTCTTCTGTATAACATTGTCATCACACTGAAGATTCACATACATTTTTATCCATTTCTGTTTTGAAATGCCTACAAATTTCCTCCTTAGTCTCCACCTGTACATGAATGTAAACCTGGTAAACCATTGCTTTTATGAGCACCTATTGCTCGCCATCTTTCATTAATATTAATTTTTCTCCGCTTATTGCCTCGACCAATGACAAAATTGATTGCACTGTCTGCTAGATGACTTGAAACCAAGCCGATCAGCAATATCAAAATGTCAGTATCTTGAGAAAATACATTGATCTCATGGTGGTTCATCATAATGGTTCATGATATCAAGTATATGATGAGATATAATGGTGTTTTTTTTTTCATGTGTATAATCACATAATTCTGAATCAAAAACATTCACGTGGTCACTGTACACTTTGCTGTCAAAAACGACGACAAATTTCTTCTCACTAGCAGCAAAAACCTGTAGTAATTTATATCCGAAATACTCCTTTAGAGTAGATTTTGTCTCATTTTGTGAAAGAATTGTCTTTAGTGGCACCAAAATTATATTGGTACTATTTGTAGTAGTAAATCTAATAGGTTCTGTCACAAGGAGGTCTAAAGTTGACAGTGTCTCCTGGGCTGCTTAGAGATTTCATTTGGAAAGTACTTTTTAAAGAAACTTGAAACAATACGTAATATGTATGGTGCACATAAGAAATACCTTTCGAAGGCGCTTTAATTCTGAGTTAAACCAATAACTCCACCAATGTTCTTCAGTTCTTTCATTTTCGGTTCCAAGTTCTGGTCTGAAAATAGTTTCATGAACATTACATTATATTTGGATACTACAAAACAACCAGATTTATAAGCATTCCATACTTCTAGATATGGTGTTTTAAGGACCTTCATCTGTGCTCTGTATACTGTAATGTGTCTAGCATAATGAAGTAAGTCATGAGTAAAATAATATTTGATTTTTTCCTCTAATGACGCTAGATGCAATGCCCGATCACCTTGACGAATGGCACAGATGAAACCTATTAAAGACCCTGGTTCATGTACAGTAGTAGGAACTTTCGCATGTCACCTTTGCTTTGTGTAATATGTGGAAGACGATCTTTTTCAACTACTGCTTTGATCTCTTCAAACAAAATTGTAGCTTCAACTTCACAATTGTACAATTTTTCAAGTCGTGAATTGCATTTTCCTTGCAGAGAAATAATCTGTATAGAATGCGGCGGTGTTTGTAAGAGAAGCTATGTCAGAACGATTACCATCTGAAACTCTAAGCCTCTAGTATATTTCTTTTCTCCAAAAATCTGGAGAATTGTTGAAGGAAAGAACCGACAAATTTCAGCACATATTAGATCAAGGTCAATACTATCAATATATTTTCCTGGTGCATGGGGTTATGGAGCACATGCATGAAGCTCTTCCACTCGGAACAGCTATTTTTGACTGCCGTTAGATAATTGAATTTACAACATAGACAGAGTGGGGCTAACTTTGACTCACCGAATTTTGCTCGCTTTGCAGCATATTATTTCAATTTTTCGAGATTGGCTATTCCAAGTTTTTGACATGATTATCCACCTTTTAAGCAAGATAAACAATTTATAGCGTATTCACAACACAGTCACTCTTATTAGTAAGTATCTTCCAGGGAACATATAGATTTCACATACGCATCAAAAGTGAAAACAAGCAATATTAGTAATTTTGTTGTAAATTTGTAAATAAATAATACATAAAGTAATTTATGACTATTTTGATTGTAAATTTGTATTTCTTGACCCCAAAAACATATAATTTGACATGCTGGTTAATAACATCAGATAAATATTAAAGAAGTCAGTAAATGGCAGCCATCTTGGACACCATCTTGAAAATCACCCCAGAAATGTGTCAGAAAAAAATGGCACCTAAGATATTTGAAATCTACATGTCAAAAGCTACAAAATCAACGAAAAATATCAAACTTAGCACAAAAATCCAGCTGGAAAACATTTCAGACCCTACTAATGCAACTGAATAAAACATTAAATATCTGTGCTGTGTATCCGAGACAAGAAAAACCCCAAGTAGGTTTTCTGCTTTCTAAAGTTCCAAAACTGTGTAACGGTTGGGTACTCGTGCTGGGAGTTAAATGCAGATATACTCAGGAATTAAGGTAAAAACACAGTTTATTAAAACTATAAGGGCTCAAGGGAAGTGGAGCAAGTCTAAATTTTCACAACTGAGAATACTACTAAAAGATTGAACTCATACTCACAGCACCGGAACTAGCTCAATCGGGACAACTCTGATTATTTCTCAGCTATCTTCGGCTAAACTGCTAGATAAAATCTAATTAGACAGCCCGTGGCTGTAGATATCCTTTATTCACTTGAGATAATCAAACGCAATTACTATTAAATTTCTTACCACCGGCCCACTTCTCTAGTCGAATACCAAAACTCCTTCACAACTCACTGGAGGCTCGACGCTACTTGCAATCTGCTAGATACCAGCGGGAAACACACTTCGCCGACTAATATCGCTCGAATACTCTGCTGGCTATCGCCAGAGACACCACTGCTAGCTGACTAATGCTCTGCTGGCTAACGCCAGAGACACACTTCACACACCCAAACTCCAAGCTTTTATATGCTGCAAACTGAGATACTTCAAATTTACATAATATTACTAACCGCGAGCCTAACTGCAGAATCCGAAAGAGACACACACACTCTAGAAAGTTAAAGTAGAAGAGAGGATAGATGTCGCCTTTACGCTTACATATGTTAAATTATTGACGTCACGATCTCAGAAATACTAGAGTGCCTTTATGAAAAAGGTCACTCCCCTCACAACTGCAGAGAAGGAAGTTCGACAACAGGAGCGGAAAGACAAAAATTTCCAGAAATTCTGCTAAAATTCCCGGAATTCCATGACCGATTGAACGGGAGAAAAGAAAATACCGGACTTACCTAAAATAAAGTCAACTGACCAGTTACCCTGGCAACAGAACCTAGCCACACCGGTTCCTGTGTTTTTCTAGTCTTGCAATGTACTTGATTTGGCACACAACTTAACAGACAACAATGAAGACAGAAAGCGAGTGGGTGATGCGGGTCACGCGACTGCCGATGGATAAGAAAAGGATAAAATCGAAAATAAACGGCGAATTTCGAACGGATTCTAGAACGCTCTTTCCCCATCATACTTTGTTTGCTTGTTGAATTTGAACTGCAGTTGCTTCGTTATTTAATGCTTACGTAAGAACTGTCGTGACCCCCCCCCCTTGTCACACAGGAAACAGAATCTCGACAAGCATCGGTATGCAGTTTTCCACAGATGATACATAATGGCTGTGATGTGCATCGAATTGTACTATGCTTATATTTATGACATTTCGCGCATTGTCTAGGACGCTCTATAAATTGCGTTATTCGCTGTAAAATATACCAAATTTTAATTTCTTTAGGTATATTAGTAGCCAGTATAGTTATTAGAATTGGTGAAGTTTATTTTGTATTTCCCCTTTTCAAATAACGTCTGTTTCTAGAATGTGAATATTGTTACATTCTTCTATATTCGCTTGCTATTTCTTCTAACGGTATGTCTACCGGTATATTAAACAATAAAAAACGATTCGTTATATTCTCCCAAACAATTTTAGAAGTCACAGGTACTCACAAAAAATACTTTAATTTTACGATATTAATAGCTAAACTTCCTTTACGAGTAAAGCGTACATTGTTAATTTTCGAGGCATGTTCAATTTGTGACTTTATTTCGGCCTGGACGGCGCGGCGCGGGATTACGTTTGGGAATTACATCAGTATTCGTACTTTGTAAGAAAATTGTAAAGTTTTGCCGTTATTTTCGGCTGCCTTTTTAAGTAAGACTTCCTCTGAAGCCAACAACCGAGCTAATACATCATTATTATTGTTAAATTCAGGACTGACGTCCCGACAATCCACTATTTCAACATTTGAAGTTAAAGTTTCTGGGGTTGAACCAGTACCGACTTTAATGACTGAGCTTGTCATAATGATAGGTAGCCCCAGCTACACTATCTTCTTCCGAGAATTTCAGAAGAAATAAATTTCAAAATAACTTAATGAATACAAAAATAGAAAGACTACGCTTACCGTTTAAAAGTAAATTTAAAAGATAAAAGCGAAATTAAAGTACTAAATATCGAGTAAATTTAAACAAAGTCCTAGAATGTAGTTTAATAAGAAAAACCTACATGTTATTACCAGGGCCATCGCTAAGACTTTTTATTGGTGGGGGAGAAGACCTTAAATTGCCAAGTCAAATTTTCATATTTGCCAACTCGTTTTATAATTTTGCCAAGTTACCACACTAGGAAAATGTAATACAGTTTTTATTTGTAAAAAGTTTAATGATATTTCCAATTAGAGTTGTAACTTTTGCAACTTCTATCAAAAATAGAAAATGTACTACAATTTTTATTAAAATTTTAATTAAATTTGCCAAGTGTAACAACATTTGCGAATGTTTGGGGGGGGAGGCTCCCACCCTGCCCCCCCCCTTAGCGAGGCCCCTGGTTATTAAAGCGTTTTCTTTATTTTGTTCGAAGCGCCGTTGTGTTTCCGCGACTTGTGGAGTTGCCACTTCGATAATTTTATCAGCCATTTGCGCAATGTTATCTAAATTGCACTACAAAACAGACAGGGCTTGCGTTTCTTTCGGCCAACATTGTACTATGACATTTTTGGAAATTCTTCGTCAACTATTTCCTGAGCGACCTGTCGCTTTTTACGCAACAGGTGTGATAGCTTTTCATCCCCCAAAACCATATCCATTAACAAATCTTTCATCCGCTTTTGCTCAGAATCCGCAAACTCCGAGATTAAGCGTTTTTTAAACTTAAATACAAATCAGTATTCGGGGATTTTTCACGCTATCGCTCACATAAGAAAGTACTTCTGAATTAAGGGCCGATACTACAGCATAATACTTCGTAGTATCCTGGGTAATATTGTTTAAAATAAAGTGTGCTTCGATATTTATGAACCATAAATTCGCTTCTTTATCTCAAAAAGGGGGGGAGGGGTTAACTGCGCCTTTCTCAACCTGTTGCGCAGTATCGGTTGGCGGCACCATAAATATAAATTAAACAATGAGCACTTCTGACAGTAACAATAATGAACGGAATTTAAATGACTACTTACCTTCCGCGATGTCACATGGGGATCACTTGTACTTTCTTCTGCAACAGCGACTGACGAAAAGCTTGAGTTAGTCCATACTTAAAGCTGGATAAACGAAAAAAATCTTTAAAAATCGTTGGTGTTATTAACGTATTTTCTAGTCTTAAGTCACCACTTGGGGAGACTGTTACCAGAGTCTGCTTAAGACTTAGAAGTAGAGGAAACCCGACGTCACACTGCCTTCCCCCTATTGCTCAACTAATTGCTTTTTAGAACTTTCCAACAAAGTTGAAAAGTGCTTATGCATTCGGTTTGTCTGGCCGTCTGTCCACGCTCTAACTCTCGTAAATATGCTCTAATTTCCATGAAATTTTCGGACGTTATTTAGGTTTACCCCAGCACGAACCCTATTGAAAATGAAGTCTCTACCATGATTAGTTTATTTACAGGGACAGTCAAAAGTTTTTTATTACATGACGGCCTATGGGGGAAAATTGTTTCAAATCAATTTTAACGTTGTTAACACTTTCCAAAAGTTTAAAAAGTGCTTATGCATTTTTAAAAAATCATTCTGCTTATACATCTGGTTTTTCGGTCCGTCTGGCCGCGCTCTAACTCCTGTAATTACACTTGAATTGTGCTGAAATTTTTACAGTGTCTCACAAAAGTGATGAGACACTTGTGCTTTATAAAAAGAAACTGCAATAAAATAAATAAACAAACATGTGCAAAAATTTTTTGGGTGTGTTTCATATTTAAAGTTAGTAACAATTATTACATAACATACATTTTGTCAAAATATTAAAAGATTAATTTAGTAAAAATACAATTGTTCAGAACAGAGCAAAAAATGGTTCACATAAGTGATAGGACACTTACTTTTCCATCAAATATTTATCCAAAAATTTTACTTTTTAAAAGGTTTTAATATTTTGTTGGATTTGATTTTATTTTTAAAACATGGTTTAATCTTTTTGGGATGGATTCGACTAATTTATTTGTGATTTCTGGAGTGATTTTACCCCATTCTTCTTGAAGCACCGATTTTAGTTGTTGTTTTGAAGAAATGGTGTGTTTGCGAATTCTTCATTCCAATTCTTGCCAAATATTCTCTATGGGATTTAAGTCTGGAGATTGTGGTGGTGTTTTTATTATTTCAGGACAGTTATATAGCAGCCAGAGTCTAACGTTTAGAGCAGTGTGCTTGGGGTCATTGTCCTGGTAGAATTTAAAATCGTTATGAAGGTTCAATTTTCGTGCTGAAGATTTCAAATTTTGCTTTGAAATATCAATATACTTGTATTGATCCATTATACTGTCAATAAAAACAAGATTACCAACTCCAGCGGACGACATACAACCCCATACCATAACTCCTCCTCCACCATGTTTTACTGTTGGTACCAAGTTCTGTTTGCGAAATTCTTCCCTGGGTTTTCTCCACACCAAGATTCTACCGTCAGAACCAAATATATTAAATTTACTCTCATCAGCAAATATAACTTTATTCCAGTAATCAGAATTCTTATTTATGTTGGATTTTGCGAAAGCTAGTCTGAGTTTTCTATTCTTTTCACTTACGCAGAATTTTTTCCTGGCTACTCTACCGTGATAACCAGCAGATCGAATTACCCTTCTAATAGTCTCAGGATTAACAATTATTCCATATAATGCTTGTAAATCAGCAGCAACTTTTGAAGCACTATTTCTTGGATTTTTTTTAATATTTCGAACGATAATTCGTTTTATTCCATTGGATAGCTTTGATGGTCGGCCAGGTCCTCTTTTATCCTGAATCATATGATTCTTTTTATATCGTTTAATGATATTGAAAACTGTTGAACGACTCAAGTTAACTGTTTCAGCAGTTTTTCTAATAGATTTTCCACGTTCAATATGCAAATTAATAACTAATTTTCGAATTTCAGGCGAAGTTTCTTTTCGTTTAGCATTCATGGCTACACAGAGCTAAAAAACACAAAAATTCCAAAACAAACTGGAGAGAAATACTGCAGACGATTTTATAAATTATTGCCAATTGCTTTTAAATAAAAATAAAACCCCAAAAAATATTTTTATTGCTTATTTCAGACGATTTTTGTTGCATATATAATGGTGTCCCATCACTTATGTGAGCTATTTTTTGCTCCGTTCTAAACATTTGTATTTTTATTAAATTAATATTTTAATATTTTGACAAAATGCATGTTATGTAATAATCTTTACTAAATTTAAGTATGAAACACACCCACAAAAAAATGTGTACATGTTTTTTTAATTTATTTGATTAGTTTCCTTTTGTAAAGCACAAGTGTCCCATCACTTATGTGAGACACTGTATATGTTATTGATGTTTATCCTAGCTCGAACCCTATAGCAAATTAACTTTCTACCATGATTATTTTATTTACAGGGAAAGTCAAAAGTTTTCCATTACATTACGGCCTATGGGGAAAATCGTTTCAAAGGCATTTTAAAGGGGTCTGTGTCATTTAGCCGACAACCAAATCACCGACAAAACAATTAGCATACAGAAAATTTTACTACGGTAAATATTAATCCGTGTGGGTCTGGAATTACAATCGTGCAAGTTAATAGTGTGGGTCCATGTGGCCTTAATTTAATCTGTGGTTTCTTATCTCGGAACCTTGTCAAATAAACTTTATTTAAAAACATGATAAAATAACTTTTTTTACAAATACATAATAAAAATATTAAAAGCATATAGAGAATATCAAACAGCAGCATGGCTATCTTTGGTGACCCCCTGAGTCCTGTGAATCACCCTTGATATGTTCGTAGTATATGTCCCGGGAGTAGCTGATGGTCTCACTTACAATAATTTTACGCATAATCTTAGCATACTTCTCGGAACATAATCGTCTAATGACCTTGTCGTTGGCAGGATCCCAGGAACCCAGGGCTCCAACAACTATCGCCTCGACCCTGACGTTACATCCATTTGCAGAGAGCTCTTGTGCTAATTCCTTGTACTTTTCTTCTTTAATTTTACGAGCATCACTAAAAGCATTTAGTCCATTTTCAAACGGGCATGTGATATCCTGAATAAGGATGTCCTTGTTCTTCTTAATCACCAGGTCGGGACGACAGTTGGCGCTTCCAACAACTTGATCTTCCCCAAGCAGAGCCCACCTACCAATAGCAGCTTTTTTAACTCTCCCGACCACTGCATTATGTCGTTTTTTGTATAAGGTGCTGTGCACCATGCAATGATCGAGGACATGAGACAGGGTCTCCACCTGAGGACACTTGCGACATTTCTTATTACTGTGGCCGCGAGCATGATTATAGGCGTTTAATTTGTTAAACAAGCCCAGCCGCGCACGATGGACAAATCTCCAGTCTTTAAATGTAGTATATTGTCCGTTGGAGAAAAAGTGGCAGCTGGACTTAGCTGCGGCCACGCAAGCGTTAGTCTTGCCTTGATGTGGGTGGTCCCGGAGCGATTGCGTTCGCTTCCCCCTCAGAAATTTACGCATGCTCTTAAAGATCAGCTTGCGATTGCTCTGGGCCTCACCCCCAATAATTAAATTCACCTGAAGAGCGTCATTTGTCTGCCACTGCACATCTAATCTTTTAGTGGCCTGGCGTGCCCGCGACCAGGGAGACCTGTACTTGTCTGAGGTGCGGTCAGACGGTGTGGAGTTAAGATATTTATCAACATTCAGCTGACTGGTGGACTCGTACCTCCAGTTTGCAGTGTCAATTAACTCGCCCCAGGCTAGCCTCTGAATTATCTTATCATTTGACGTTAGTAACTTGAACCCCCCATGCCCCATCAATTAAAGCTATATCGCTATCTTCAGCCGCCAACGGTATTCCGAATAATCCATCCTCTCTATCGCCATATAAATACTCGTTGGCGGCATTAGATGGGAGGCCCAATGCTTTCTTAATTAAGGGCTTTAAAGCATTATCAATAGACGACCAATAAGTTTTGGACAGTTGGACAGTTCAATGCATAAAAAGTAATGATGGATAAAAAAAGGTTTTAATGCAGTCTAACCTCTGCCAAGGGGTTAACATGGATGACATAATTTTAAGACCCCTCTGTTTTATGCTGTCAACCGTGACTGAGTCCCTAGGAAGAAAACTACCGATAGGCTTACCCAAAAAAGTAGTGGGGTCACCGTCAATAAAGCAGGGTAGTTCAGACCCAGCCAGGTTAAAACGGGTGTCACGACAGCCAGCAGGGGGTTTGGAACTGTAATGTAAAGTTACACATTTATTAGGATTGAACTTTAAGCCTATTCTAATAGCGAGAACATTAATTAAATGTAGGAGGGCCTGCAGATCCTCGGCACTACGAGCAAGAAGGAGCATGTCATCAGCATATGCTAAGATAAAATGAAATAGCTCCTTCGTGCCGGGATCTCTAACAGAACCCTCTTTCTGAATCTTAAATAGAATGAAGTTGATAGCCAGTATAAAGAGCACCCCGCTAAGTGGGTCGCCCTGCCTGACCCCGGCGGCTGCCACACGAGGGGTAGACTGGCCTTTATTTGTCCTGTAGTTCGTAATAGCCTCCCAATAGATGTCTCTGACTATAGAAATAAAATCCTCCCCCGCACCAGCATGTTTAAGTGATTCAAAAATCACCCAGTGGGGGAGGGAACCAAAAGCATTCGAGACATCAAGGGAGGCAATAAACAGGTCTTTCTTCCTCACCTTACTGTTTCTCATCACCATGTCTAATATGTAATTGTTTTCGAATACCCCATCGTGGGGCAGAAATCCCTTCTGGTTGGGGGACAAGATCTTATATTTCTCCAACCAGAGGTAGAGACGCTTTGACAGGCAGCTGGCATAAAGTTTGTATATCGTATTGCCGAGGGCAATCGGCCGCCAGTTCCCAGGGTCGGATCTATTGCCTTTTTTATACAGAAGAATGGTAGTAGTTTTCTTCCAGGACGGCGGGACAGCTTTGAATTTAATACAACAATTATATAGGGGCGTTAAAGCGACAGCATTTTTATCAACTAAGCGGAGATGGTTATAAGTCAAGCCATCTGGACCCGGGGAGGTGTTTTCACAAGATCTCAGCTTCCTCGAAACCTCCACCCTCGTGAAGGGATCACAGCTCATTTGCGCGGCAGCTGGATCACCTTCAGCCATAAAATCAGTTGAGGGCGGGGGATCAGAGGACTGGCCGGCATAGTGATCAGCAACCTCTTCCGGATCCAGATCACAGAAAATTTTACTACGGTAAATATTAATCCGTGTGGATCTGGAATTACAATCGTGCAAGTTAATAGAGTGTGTCCATGTGGCCTTAATTTAATCTGTAATTCCTTATCTCGGAACCTTGTCAAATAAACTTTATTTAAAAACATGATAAAATAACTTTATCTACAAATACATAATAAAAATATAAAAAGCATATAGAGAATATCAAACAGCAGCATGGCTATCTTTGGTGACCCCCTGAGTCCTGTGGATCACCCTTGATATGTT
Organism: Maratus speculifer; assembly: GCA_964019185.1. NCBI lineage: Eukaryota > Metazoa > Arthropoda > Arachnida > Araneae > Salticidae > Maratus > Maratus speculifer. The sequence continues at coordinate 43,240,438 of OZ025290.1, forward strand.
CGTAGTATATGTCCCGGGATTAGCTGATGGTCTCACTTACAATAATTTTACGCATAATCTTAGCATACTTCTCGGAACATAATCGTCTAATGACCTTGTCGTTGGCAGGATCCCAGGAACCCAGGGCTCCAACAACTATCGCCTCGACCCTGACGTTACATCCATTTGCAGAGAGCTCTTGTGCTAATTCCTTGTACTTTTCTTCTTTAATTTTACGAGCATCACTAAAAGCATTTAGCCCATTTTCAAACGGGCATGTGATATCCAGAATAAGGATGTCCTTGTTCTTCTTAATCACCAGGTCGGGACGACAGTTGGCGCTTCCAACAACTTGATCTTCCCCAAGCAGAGCCCACCTACCAATAGCAGCTTTTTTAACTCTCCCGACCACTGCATTATGTCGTTTTTTGTATAAGGTGCTGTGCACCATGCAGTGATCGAGGACATGAGGCAGGGTCTCCACCTGAGGACACTTGCGACATTTCTTATTACTGTGGCCGCGAGCATGATTATAGGCGTTTAATTTGTTAAACAAGCCCAGCCGCGCACGATGGACAAATCTCCAGTCTTTAAATGTAGTATATTGTCCGTTGGAGAAAAAGTGGCAGCTGGACTTAGCTGCGGCCACGCAAGCGTTAGTCTTGCCTTGATGTGGGTGGTCCCGGAGCGATTGCGTTCGCTTCCCCCTCAGAAATTTACGCATGCTCTTAAAGATCAGCTTGCGATTGCTCTGGGCCTCACCCCCAATAATTAAATTCACCTGAAGAGCGTCATTTGTCTGCCACTGCACATCTAATCTTTTAGTGGCCTGGCGTGCCCGCGACCAGGGAGACCTGTACTTGTCTGAGGTGCGGTCAGACGGTGCGGAGTTAAGATATTTATCATCATTCAGCTGACTGGTGGACTCGTACCTCCAGTTTGCAGTGTCAATTAACTCGCCCCAGGCTAGCCTCTGAATTATTTTATCATTTGACGTAAGTAACTTGAACCCCCCATCAATTAAAGCTATATCGCTATCTTCAGCCGCCAACGGTATTCCGAATAATCCATCCTCTCTATCACCATATAAATACTCGTTGGCGGCATTAGATGGGAGGCCCAATGCTTTCTTAATTAAGGGCTTTAAAGCATTATCAATAGACGACCAATCGGTTTTGGACAGTTGGTCAGTTCGCTGCATAAAAAGTAATGATGGATAAAAAAAGGTTTTAATGCAGTCTAACCTCTGCCAAGGGGTTAACATGGATGACATAATTTTAAGACCCCTCTGTTTTATGCTGTCAACCGTGACTGAGTCCCTAGGAAGAAAACTACCGATAGGCTTACCCAAAAAAGTAGTGGGGTCACCGTCAATAAGGCAGGGTAGTTCAGACCCAGCCAGGTTAAAACGGGTGTCACGACAGCCAGCAGGGGGTTTGGAACTGTAATGTAAAGTTACACATTTATTAGGATTGAACATTAAGCCTATTCAAATAGCGAGAACATTAATTAAATGTAGGAGGGCCTGCAGATCCTCGGCACTACGAGCAAGAAGGAGCATGTCATCAGCATATGCTAAGATAAAATGAAATAGCTCCTTCGTGCCGGGATCTCTAACAGAACCCTCTCTCTGAATCTTAAACAGAATGAAGTTGATAGCCAGTATAAAGAGCACCCCGCTAAGTGGGTCGCCCTGCCTGACCCCGGCGGCTGCCACACGAGGGGTAGACTGGCCTTTAGTTGTCCTGTAATTCGTAATAGCCTCCCAATAGATGTTTCTGACTATAGAAATAAAATCCTCCCCCGCACCAGCATGTTTAAGTGATTCAAAAATCACCCAGTGGGGGAGGGAACCAAAAGCATTCGAGACATCAAGGGAGGCAATAAACAGGTCTTTCTTCCTCACCTTACTGTTTCTCCTCACCATGTCTAATATGTAATTGTTTTCGAATACCCCATCGTGGGGCAGAAATCCCTTCTGGTTGGGAGACAAGATCTTATATTTCTCCAACCAGAGGTAGAGACGCTTTGACAGGCAGCTGGCATAAAGTTTGTATATCGTATTGCCGAGGGCAATCGACCGCCAGTTCCCAGGGTCGGATCTATTGCCTTTTTTATACAGAAGAATGGTAGTAGTTTTCTTCCAGGACGGCGGGACAGCTTTGAATTTAATACAACAATTATATAGGGGCGTTAAAGCGACAGCATTTTTATCAACTAAGCGGAGATGGTTATAAGTCAAGCCATCTGGACCCGGGGAGGTGTTTTCACAAGATCTCAGCTTCTTCGAAACCTCCACCCTCGTGAAGGGATCACAGCTCATTTGCGCGGCAGCTGGATCACCTTCAGTCATAAAATCAGTTGAGGGCGGGGGATCAGAGGACCGCCCGGGATAGTGATCAGCAACCTCTTCCGGATCCAGATCACAGAAATCACTATTGTCATTTAAAATTAATCTAAGGGCTTTCTTACGGTTCTTGCGGTAAAGTTTCTGTATATCAGTAGCATTAGTTGGATCAATAGTTTTAGGGGGACGGGCTGCCCCGTCGTCCTGTCTATTTTTAAAATTTAATTCTTTTTTAATAGCGCTGATGAAGTCATCAGCCACGGAGCAGAACTCACCAAAATTGGCATTATTATCATTAAGAATTTGAGTAAATCTGTTGGAAAAATGGGGAACGAGGGGGGGATCTGACGGGATTGCCTCGGGAATAGCGTCGCCAGCGCCACTACCGCCGGGGTCATCATCATCGTCACTATCGTCAGCGTCGTCACCATCCATACCATCAGCAAGATTATCATTAAAGTTATCAGTAACAGTACTCATAGAACTATTCTGACTGTCAGATTCATTTCTATCCTTACTACCAGTGGTGACATACTGTTCAACATTCTCATGGTCCTGGCTAGGGCAACTATTATCAAAACTACCCACAGAATCATTACAAATTACTTTAGGTATAGTTTCAGTACTATTAGCATTATTATGGTTCACATTACACTGATTCTGATAGTCATTTGCAAAGTGCTCAACAGACGTATTACAACTGCCACCACCCCGATTACTATCGTTAAAAAGCCCAGCAGTGGGGACAAAAGAATTAAAATTTACAGATTCATTAAAAATAGGTTGATTAAAATCAGAACGATTAAAAACGGTCTCACCCTCAACCTGTATAGGGGGCTGGGGGGGGGGGAAATAAATGGTTAAAACTAGTAGTATCACCGGGTTGGAAATAAGAATTAAAATCCTTAGAATTAAAATCATTATCAGAAGGTAAAATCTCATTAGGTAAAATCACATTAGCTAAATTATAACCCGAGATGGCAGCAGACTGGCTATCAATAGGGACCGGGACAGAGGTAGACTGCTCAATGGCCACCTGGGACGGGCACTCAATAGTATTATACTCCACGGAGTTAATAGTTAAGTCACACTGGCCACCGGAGTTATCATGGTAGTCGACAGACGAAACAGGTTTATCAATTCCACTACCAGTGACCACCTCCACAAATCGATTGATATCCTCATTAGTTATGATAATGGAGTCATTAATTGCGCTATTATTAATCGTCTCAGTATTACTAGTCACATTTAAAAACGCTTTCGTATCCTGTATGAATTTATCAATATTATTCAAATTAGACTTATCAGTATTAGAGGATTTTTTACTGGTGGCTGCGGCAGTGGGATTCCTCCTCACTTCGGTGCCACTGACAAAGGACTTAGAAGCACTACTCCGATTACTAACATTAATATTAGCATTTCTATTGTTGACAGGAGGGGTACGAGAGTTCCCACCAGCTCTTAAATTCCTGCCAGCAATCGGCAGTGCATTTTTTCTATTATAGTTATCCTGTATATTCTGTTTCTTATGAGCAATTCGATGGTTAGACAGTCCGCGCCAGTTAGGAAACGTCTCATCACACTGGTCGCAGGCAAAAGGGCAGTCAACATTAGTTTGAAAAAGCATAGGCCTGAGTTTAAAACATGAATGATTGGCTGGGCATCTGCCGATTGCAGTATGGCATACCCCGCACCAATTAGTCTTCCCCGATACCTCGACCTTATGGATCGTCTTCATATGCCTTATTAACCCATGTACTACAGTGTGCTGGTTCTCACTCTTTATTTTAGTAGTACATTTACCTATCATGCACTGGACCGGGCACTTAATAGGCCAGGTCACCGTTAGGTGAAGCCCATTTAATCTCGGGGGGACGTATAATATCTCTTCCTCCACAGCATCTTCATTACTCTCACCGCTGGCTCCAGAACCACCACCGTCGGAAGCGCTAGCCATGCTGCAAAATACAACACAAGATATGAAATAATTATCACAATATCAGAAAATGATACTTTAAAAACCAGATGTCGAATCTGGTTGTAAAGAATAAAAACCAATGTGCTAAAACCGTGCTTGTACAAAAACACATGTAAAGACTAAAAACATTAAAAGTGTGCTTGTATAGAGCACATGTAAAAGCTAAAAACGATGATACTATATACAGGCGCGATGAAAATATATGCAAATGAATATGAAACTATATACACATAAGAATGATGATGAGTTCTCATGCAATGAGAAAAATAAAGATATGAAAATATGTGTGCAGTCGTATTTAACGACCTTCTGCACCGCAAGGTCAGTCAAAGCAATTTCTAAAATCTCAGTCTAAAAAGTTGACATATAATACACATACACAAAGCCGACACGTTGTCACTACTAATGTCAAAATGTTGGTATCAGGCTCACCGGATACTCAAAAGTAACCGGGACAGCAAGAAGTCAAGCAAACAACGAAAACAACAAAAGATTTAAGAATAAAAAACAAACATACAGCCTTACGAGACAGAACCACTTACATTATACATGCATACATAACAGAGTCACACCACATGGACTTAAGAAACAGACAGAATAAATAAAAGTAAAATATTTTTAATTTCCAGACCCACGTAGCATCAATCTGTAATAAAGGAAGCAGTTCAACATAATATGACACAGGAAGCTTCTACAGACTAGCGTAACCCAACAAAAAAAACTTAAAAACAGGTGTCAATTAATTCACATTGAATAAAATACATCAAACTAGACAAAAACATTATACATAATTAATAGAGAGTACACAATAACTAAAGTAATTAAAAAGCTGACTTTAAAAGTATAAAAACCGTCAAATAGTTCAAATTAATAAATAAAATCCACATCATTATATGAAATCCAAATTTTATAAAATCCACATTCTTCAAAACTAAAACTTCAAGTCTAAAACTAATATCAGTCAATTCTAAATTATGGCGAATTTGTATATTCTACACACCTTGCAGATAAAATGGCGAGGAGGGAGGCAAGGGACACCAGACGAACAGAGCAATCAGCATACACTATATCAATTGAGGATTTGTAATTGAGGATTTTAAATCGATACATATTTCGGCTTTTCCAACGGGATTTTCCCTAATCGAAACTAATTGGGGAGAATTTATGACATCAAATTCCTCGTCTTTTGCAAGAATAGCGTTTCCTGAAAATCACCCGTGCCGATTATTTCGGTAGTGCTACACAGTTAAAAATTTGATCCATTTGCTGTAGCGTCACTCCACAGCTTTTATAGAATATCTCTTTCATGACCAATGAGAATGTTCCATAACACAGTAAAGTACACTGTAAAAAAATTGACCCTTTTGCTGCATCGTCACTCCAGCGCTTTTATAGAAAACGATTACTTTACTGTGTTATGGAGCATTCTCATTGGTCACAAAAGAGATATTCTATAATAGCTGTGGAGTGACGCTGCAGCAAATGGGTCAAATTTTTAACAGTGTAGCACTAATGAAATAATCGCCACGGGTGATTTTCAGGAAACGCTATTCCTACAAAAGACGAGGAATTTGACGTCAAAAATTCTGCCCAATCAGTTTCGATTAGGGGAAATCCCGTTGGAAAAGCGGGAATATGTATCGATTTAATATGCTCGATTACACCGTGATAAACGAAGATTTGAAATAAACATCAAATACAAAATTACGTATTTTTGTCCGTAGAATCCGAATCTGCGATAAAAAATGGGGGTTATAATTTAAGATTTTAAAGTTGGACCCCCTCTGACCCCCAGGGGGTCGGTGTCGAAGGTCAAATTTGGTATCACAGAGTAGCTTATTTAAAAATATTTAACACGTATATTTACGTTTTTCAATCTCATATGTATTTCTCGAGTTATTCGGTCGTTTCCAGACTTTTCGGACACCCTGTATATAAACATAAAGAAAAATTCTAGCCATTTCCTTTCCTTTCTGAAATCCCCACTGCGTCTCTGGGTTCATCTCAAAAACTCTTTTATGTGTAAACAAGAAGAAACTAGTCGTTGGGAGCCACCGTAATACACTATAACCATCATGGATATGCATAATATAAAATATGAAAATAAAACATGTGTAAACTATTTTAAAATGCATTGTCATTCCAAAATAAAATTTAAACCAATAGTTAAATATTTTTAATACATAATAATGATTTATTGCGGAATTGCGGATCTACTTGTTTATCCCGTCAACCCATTTCGGCAAATTATGTAAATTGCCAAACTACTCGTAAATTATACCAATTGGCATAATTTTTATTTTAAATAACGAAAACACAAATAAATTAGTAAAAGTTTAATAAAAATACAAGTAAAATGTCAAAATAATTATCACTTGATGACGTAGCAAACACATGTAACTCATTTAAAGTCAAGTAAATGTGACATTTACGATAAACCATTATTGGCGTTTAATCTTATATTTAATAAGTGACTATCATATTGCTAGTTAAGCGTAGAAAGCAACAAAGTGAAAAATATTCAAGCTGGGGATCGAACCCGGAACCCTTGGAAGAGTGCTCTTCCATTTAAGTTCTTTGTTATTTAAGCTAGGAGGACGATGCTCAGCTTGGCATTCTCACTCATTTTGTTGGTAAGGTATTTTCACTGCTGATAATTAATTGAAAAATTAATTAAAATTAAATAAATATTAATTTTACAGTTAAGCGATAGCTTTTTGGTCGACGGGATAATCAATTAGTACCGAATTGCATAAAAAAATACAACTTTAACTGATAATCCTATTAACTAACAGTTTATTGCGTCAGATTAATTGTCTCATTTTCAATTTAAATATATCCTTGAATTGAATTTTGAATGAAATACAGGGTCGAGAAAAAGCGAAGAGTGTGGAAAATAGGATTACAAATGTCACGGATGCCTTAAAATAAATACTTTCGAAAATTTTTATATATCTTTCACCAGAACGAATATTTCGAGAGTCCTTAAAAATAGTTCCGGATAATCGAGATTACTGATATTGAATAAGTTTCTCCCATTCTTACAAACTAAGTACACACCAAATTTCGAGTCTCTATCTCAATTTGTCCTGGAGTTAGAGCATTTACAGACACACAAACGGACAGAAAGATTATTTATTTATTTATTTATTTATTTATTTATTTGTTTAGTGGGGGGGGGGGGTCTAATATGGTTTTTCGAAATCTCCAATGTCTAAAGCGTGTAAATCCGCCATTTTTTTTTTCGATTTTCAAAACGATTACAAGACTTATCCTATACTACGTATGATGGGTAATTAAATAAATATGCATGCGTTTGTGTATTTGAAATATAAATAAAAAGTATAGGGTATATTAAACCGACCCGATTACCATTAACGGTATTCGGGCCGGGCCGGACTCAGGCCTTACTTTTTTCTGGAATATTAGGCCGGGCCGGGCCTAAATTATTTTTTCCGTACGAAGGCAAGAGATCTGCTCGGGCCGATTTACATTAACGGCTTTCGGGCTGGTCTGGGCTCGGGCTTTATTTCTGAAGACTCGGGCCATGCCGGACCAGGCCTAGTCACTAATCTTTTCTGGCCGAAATCAGGCCTTAATTTGACCTGACCTGACCTGGAGTATCGGGCCGGTCCTAACGTATTTTTACCGTACGAAGCGGAGACTGATTTCATTCTTCCTAGTTTTCACGGGCCAAAATATTCAGTTTCGGTTGAATCATCCTGTAGGAAAATCATTTTCTCGACGTGGCCAAGTCTGTTCAAAAATCAGTAAAATTTGGCTTGATTTAAAAATTTTTGTAAAAAAGGCATTTACTTTTAAGTCGTCTTTATTCTACAATGAAACATTGTAATTTATTCTTTTTAAAGAATCGTAGGTTTCTAGGCTTATTAAAATGGAGTTAAACACGTAAAAAAAAAAAAAACTGCCTGTGAAGGAATTTTCTTTTAAACTGAAAACTGGAAATTCCTTTTAAACTTCTTTTAAACTGTTCATCCATGCAAAATGAATACAATAATACGCAAGAAAAAAAAAATACATTAAATATTTACACCTGCTAAAAAGGGAACTTATTTTTTTCTTTCCAATGCGATTCCGTCTTAGAAAATTTTACTTTTACTATGTACCATTTTTTAGTTTTTTATGTCTCTATTGCATGGGAAATGGATTAATAATACTAATGATAACGAAAACATTTACATACAAGAAACAGAGGTTCATTATAGCATAAATATAGCAGCCTATGGCACTTCTGCATAAGTGAAGATTATAAACATGAGAAAAAACGTTTTTTTTTTTTTTTTTTCAGAACTCTTTTGTAAGAGTAAAGATCAATTTTCTGTAGAAATTAACTCGAGGCGGACCGAGTTCGGGCCGAAATTTTAACATTTTTTCCGGGCAGGGCCGAGCTCGGGCCTTGTTTTTAGCGATTATATCGGGTCGGGCTAGGCCGCTAAATTTTTTCTAAGGACCAGGCCGGGCTCGGGCAAAAATTTTAACTGTAATAACAGACCAGGCCAACTTTTTTACTATCAATCGGGTCGGGCTTGGGCCTGGAAATTTCGGCTCGTGCTGATCTCTTGTGTAGGCTCTTACTTTATTAGGTTGCGGTCAGTACAAAAAAAAAAAGTTTCGAGTTCAAGTTTCGGGCCCGGCCCAGGTCCGTGAAAACTTTTTATCAGATACTTAAACAACACAAAAATAAATTATTTAAAATAATAAATAGGAACAATTGAAATAGTCGAAATTGTGTCGGGCCCCTGGCCTGTTTTCACTGATTTCTGTACGAGTCGTGACCTAGAAATATAAAAATATAAACAGGTCTGGCCAAAATAACCTTCCTTCCGGTCCGGACCCGGGTCTGAAAATTCCTCTAGATACGACCAAGAAAAAATAAAGTTCAGACTTAGCCTGCGTTTGCAAAAGAATGGGATGGGGGACTGTAGGTTCCTACTTTATTAGTTTGTGGTCAGTGGAAGAAAACTGTCCCGAGTTCAAGTTTCGGGCCCGGCCCAGGCCTGTGAAGACTTTTAATCAGATAACTTTGAAAACACTTTGATAAATTACTTTGATAAATTATTTAAAATGATAAATAGCAACAATTGAATACTTACTGTTTATCGGAACTACTAACTGCTTGAGAATCATCCGTTACTGCAAGAGACGGCTTCGTACATTTAGTCAATGTTAATAGATATTTGTCCATATGAAATTTCCCCACCTATTTTATCTTTAAAGACACTATTGAACTGTCAGTTTTGGTTTGGTCAGTAGCAAAATCCCTCTATACTGCCCCACCTGCCATCTACCGAGTTCTTGGAAGATTCTAAATTAAGACATTTTTATCCAAGGTCAAAAGTCCTCTTCTCGATATGTTTGAGAACACGCAACGTATCGGACTCATCGTCTACTTTATTTATTGCCCTTTACAACTATGTATCACGTTAGAATCAGAAAAGGTGATACTTCCTAGAAACTATGGTCACCGTCCAAAGAATAAATAAAGAAAAAACTCTGTAGAGACTGCTTCCTTTTACCAATGCAATATAGGGTGGAATTTTTCTTAGGTTATTTTAGTCCTTTATAAAGTATAAAAGTAAATAACAAATTTAAAAAAAGATTTTTTTTAAACAATATACTCTGAAAAATTCTATTTCAAAATTTAAATTTTTTCTATATTGGTTGGCGCCAAAAAATACAGCCCATCTGGAAAAATTATTGGAGGGGCCCGAGCCCCATGGGCCCATATAATTCTACGCCTATGTATACACTATATCCATTTCAAATTACATATGAAGAAAATGTCAAATTTTAAAACAACACTCTCTATCGCTTACTAGAGTCCTTTTTATTTGATTTAAAGCGTCCTTTAACGATTTTATAAAATCCACATTCTTCAAAACTAAAACTTTAAAAACTTCTTCAAGTCTAAAACTAATATTAGTCTATTGTAAACTATGGCGAATATGTATATTATACACACCTTGCAGATAAAATGGCGAGGAGGGAGGCAAGGGACACCAGACGAACAGAGCAATCAGCATACACTATATCCATTTCAAATTACATATGAAGAAAATGTCAAATTTTAAAACAAACACTCTCTATCGCTTACTAAAGTCCTTTTTATTTGATTTAAAGCGTCCTTTAACGATTTTATAAAATCCACACTCTTCAAAACTAAAACTTTAAAAACTTCTTGAAGTCTAAAACTAATATTAGTCTATATACGCGAAGTGAAGGGATCACAGCTCATTTGCGCGGCAGCTGGATCACCTTCAGCCATAAAATCAGTTGAGGGCGGGGGATCAGAGGACCGGCCGGCATAGTGATCAGCAACCTCTTCCGGATCCAGATCACAGAAAATTTTACTACGGTAAATATTAATCCGTGTGGGTCTGGAATTACAATCGTGCAAGTTAATAGTGTGTGTCCATGTGGCCTTAATTTAATCTGTGGTTCCTTATCTCGGAACCTTGTCAAATAAACTTTATTTAAAAACATGATAAAATAACTTTATTTACAAATACATAATAAAAATATTAAAAGCATATAGAGAATATATCAAACAGCAGCATGGCTATCTTTGGTGACCCCCTGAGTCCTATGGATCAATCACCCTTGATATGTTCGTAGTATATGTCCCGGGAGTAGCTGATGGTCTCACTTACAATAATTTTACGCATAATCTTAGCATACTTCTCGGAACATAATCGTCTAATGACCTTGTCGTTGGCAGGATCCCAGGAACCCAGGGCTCCAACAACTATCGCCTCGACCCTGACGTTACATCCATTTGCAGAGAGCTCTTGTGCTAATTCCTTGTACTTTTCTTCTTTAATTTTACGAGCATCACTAAAAGCATTTAGCCAATTTTCAAACGGGCATGTGATATCCAGAATAAGGATGTCCTTGTTCTTCTTAATCACCAGGTCGGGACGACAGTTGGCGCTTCGAACAACTTGATCTTCCCCAAGCAGAGCCCACCTACCAATAGCAGCTTTTTTAACTCTCCCGACCACTGCATTATGTCGTTTTTTGTATAAGGTGCTGTGCACCATGCAGTGATCGAGGACATGAGGCAGGGTCTCCACCTGAGGACACTTGCGACATTTCTTATTACTGTGGCCGCGCGCATGATTATAGGCGTTTAATTTATTAAACAAGCCCAGCCGCGCACGATGGACAAATCTCCAGTCTTTAAATGTAGTATATTGTCCGTTGGAGAAAAAGTGGCAGCTGGACTTAGCTGCGGCCACGCAAGCGTTAGTCTTGCCTTGATGTGGGTGGTCCCGGAGCGATTGCGTTCGCTTCCCCCTCAGAAATTTACGCATGCTCTTAAAGATCAGCTTGCGATTGCTCTGGGCCTCACACCCAATAATTAAATTCACCTGAAGAGCGTCATTTGTCTGCCACTGCACATCTAATCTTTTAGTGGCCTGGCGTGCCCGCGACCAGGGAGACCTGTACTTGTCTGAGGTGCGGTCAGACGGTGCGGAGTTAAGATATTTATCAACATTCAGCTGACTGGTGGACTCGTACCTCCAGTTTGCAGTGTCAATTAACTCGCCCCAGGCTAGCCTCTGAATTATCTTATCATTTGACGTTAGTAACTTGAACCCCCCATCAATTAAAGCTATATCGCTATCTTCAGCCGCCAACGGTATTCCGAATAATCCATCCTCTCTATCGCCATATAAATACTCGTTGGCGGCATTAGATGGGAGGCCCAATGCTTTCTTAATTAAGGGCTTTAAAGCATTATCAATAGACGACCAATCGGTTTTGGACAGTTGGTCGGTTCGCTGCATAAAAAGTAATGATGGATAAAAAAAGGTTTTAATGCAGTCTAACCTCTGCCAAGAGGTTAACATGGATGACATAATTTTAAGACCCCTCTGTTTTATGCTGTCAACCGTGACTGAGTCCCTAGGAAGAAAACTACCGATAGGCTTACCCAAAAAAGTAGTGGGGTCACCGTCAATAAGGCAGGGTAGTTCAGACCCAGCCAGGTTAAAACGGGTGTCACGACAGCCAGCAGGGGGTTTGGAACTGTAATGTAAAGTTACACATTTATTAGGATTGAACTTTAAGCCTATTCTAATAGCGAGAACATTAATTAAATGTAGGAGGGCCTGCAGATCCTCGGCACTACGAGCAAGAAGGAGCATGTCATCAGCATATGCTAAGATAAAATGAAATAGCTCCTTCGTGCCGGGATCTCTAACAGAACCCTCTCTCTGAATCTTAAACAAAATGAAGTTGATAGCCAGTATAAAGAGCACCCCGCTAAGTGGGTCGCCCTGCCTGACCCCGGCGGCTGCCACACGAGGGGTAGACTGGCCTTTAGTTGTCCTGTAGTTCGTAATAGCCTCCCAATAGATGTCTCTGACTATAGAAATAAAATCCTCCCCCGCACCAGCATGTTTAAGTGATTCAAAAATCACCCAGTGGGGGAGGGAACCAAAAGCATTTGAGACATCAAGGGAGGCAATAAACAGGTCTTTCTTCCTCACCTTACTGTTTCTCATCACCATGTCTAATATGTAATTGTTTTCGAATACCCCATCGTGGGGCAGAAATCCCTTCTGGTTGGGGGACAAGATCTTATATTTCTCCAACCAGAGGTAGAGACGCTTTGACAGGCAGCTGGCATAAAGTTTGTATATCGTATTGCCGAGGGCAATCGGCCGCCAGTTCCCAGGGTCGGATCTATTGCCTTTTTTATACAGAAGAATGGTAGTAGTTTTCTTCCAGGACGGCGGGACAGCTTTGAATTTAATACAACAATTATATAGGGGCGTTAAAGCGACAGCATTTTTATCAACTAAACGGAGATGGTTATAAGTCAAGCCATCTGGACCCGGGGAGGTATTTTCACAAGATCTCAGCTTCCTCGAAACCTCCACCCTCGTGAAGGGATCACAGCTTATTTGCGCGGCAGCTGGATCACCTTCAGCCATAAAATCAGTTGAGGGCGGGGGATCAGAGGACCGGCCGGCATAGTGATCAGCAACCTCTTCCGGATCCAGATCACAGAAATCACTATTGTCATTTAAAATTAATCTAAGGGCTTTCTTACGGTTCTTGCGGTAAAGTTTCTGTATATCAGTAGCATTAGTTGGATCAATAGTTTTAGGGGGACGGGCTGCCCCGTCGTCCTGTCTATTTTTAAAATTTAATTCTTTTTTAATAGCGCTGATGAAGTCATCAGCCACGGAGCAGAACTCACCAAAATTGGCATTATTATCATTAAGAATTTGAGTAAATCTGTTGGAAAAATGGGGAACGAGGGGGGGATCTGACGGGATTGCCTCGGGAATAGCGTCGCCAGCTCCACTACCGCCGGGGTCATCAGCATCGTCACCGTCGTCACCATCCATACCATCAGCAAGATTATCATTAAAGTTATCAGTAACAGTACTCATAGAACTATTCTGACTGTCAGATTCATTTCTATCCTTACTACCAGTGGTGACATACTGTTCAACATTCTCATGGTCCTGGCTAGGGCAACTATTATCAAAACTACCCACAGAATCATTACAAATTACTTTAGGTATAGTTTCAGTAATATTAGCATTATTATGGTTCACATTACACTGATTCTGATAGTCATTTGCAAGGTGCTCAACAGACGTATTACAACTGCCACCACCCCGATTACTATCATTAAAAAGCCCAGCAGTGGGGACAAAAGAATTAAAATTTACAGATTCATTAAAAATAGGTTGATTAAAATCAGAACGATTAAAAACGGTCTCACCCTCAACCTGTATAGGGGGCTGGGGGGGAAATAAATGGTTAAAACTAGTAGTATCACCGGGTTGGAAATAAGAATTAAAATCCTTAGAATTAAAATCATTATCAGAAGGTAAAATCTCATTAGGTAAAATCACATTAGCTAAATTATAACCCGAGGTGGCAGCAGACTGGCTATCAATAGGGACCGGGACAGAGGTAGACTGCTCAATGGCCACCTGGGACGGGCACTCAATAGTATTATACTCCACGGAGTTAATAGTTAAGTCACACTGGCCACCGGAGTTATCATGATAGTCGACAGACGAAACAGGTTTATCAATTCCACTACCAGTGACCACCTCCACAAATCGATTGATATCCTCATCAATTATGATAATGGAGTCATTAATTGCGCTATCATTAATCGTCTCAGTATTACTAGTCACATTTAAAAACGCTTTCGTATCCTGTATGAATTTATCAATATTATTCAAATTAGACTTATCAGTATTAGAGGATTTTTTACTGGTGGCTGCGGCAGTGGGATTCCTCCTCACTTCGGTGCCACTGACAAAGGACTTAGAAGCACTACTCCGATTACTAATATTAATATTAGCATTTCTATTGTTGACAGGAGGGGTACGAGAGTTCCCACCAGCTCTTAAATTCCTGCCAGCAATCGCAGTGCATTTTTTCTATTATAGTTATCCTGTATATTCTGTTTCTTATGAGCAATTCGATGGTTAGACAGTCCGCGCCAGTTAGGAAACGTCTCATCACACTGGTCGCAGGCAAAAGGGCAGTCAACATTAGTTTGAAAAAGCATAGGCCTGAGTTTAAAACATGAATGATTGGCTGGGCATCTGCCGATTGCAGTATGGCATACCCCGCACCAATTAGTCTTCCCCGATACCTCGACCTTATGGATCGTCTTCATATGCCTTATTAACCCATGTACTACAGTGTGCTGGTTCTCACTCTTTATTTTAGTAGTACATTTACCTATCATGCACTGGACCGGGCACTTAATAGGCCAGGTCACCGTTAGGTGAAGCCCATTTAATCTCGGGGGGACGTATAATATCTCTTCCTCCACAGCATCTTCATTACTCTCACCGCTGGCTCCAGAACCACCACCGTCGGAAGCGCTAGCCATGCTGCAAAATACAACACAAGATATGAAATAATTATCACAATATCAGAAAATGATACTTTAAAAACCAGATGTCGAATCTGGTTGTAAAGAATAAAAACCAATGTGCTAAAACCGTGCTTGTACAAAAACACATGTAAAGACTAAAAACATTAAAAGTGTGCTTGTATAGAGCACATGTAAAAGCTAAAAACGATGATACTATATACAGGCGCGATGAAAATATATGCAAATGAATATGAAACTATATACACATAAGAATGATGATGAGTTCTCATGCAATGAGAAAAATAAAGATATGAAAATATGTGTGCAGTCGTATTTAACGACCTTCTGCACCGCAAGGTCAGTCAAAGCAATTTCTAAAATCTCAGTCTAAAAAGTTGACATATAATACACATACACAAAGCCGACACGTTGTCACTACTAATGTCAAAATGTTGGTATCAGGCTCACCGGATACTCAAAAGTAACCGGGACAGCAAGAAGTCAAGCAAACAACGAAAACAACAAAAGATTTAAGAATAAAAAACAAACATACAGCCTTACGAGACAGAACCACTTACATTATACATGCATACATAATAGAGTCACACCACATGGACTTAAGAAACAGACAGAATAAATAAAAGTAAAATATTTTTAATTTCCAGACCCACGTAGCATCAATCTGTAATAAAGGAAGCAGTTCAACATAATATGACACAGGAAGCTTCTACAGACTAGCGTAACCCAACAAAAAAAAACTTAAAAACGGGTGTCAATTAATTCACATTGAATAAAATACATCAAACTAGACAAAAACATTATACATAATTAATAGAGAGTACACAATAACTAAAGTAATTAAAAAGCTGACTTTAAAAGTATAAAAACCGTCAAATAGTTCAAATTAATAAATAAAATCCACATCATTATATGAAATCCAAATTTTATAAAATCCACATTCTTCAAAACTAAAACTTCAAGTCTAAAACTAATATCAGTCAATTCTAAATTATGGCGAATTTGTATATTCTACACACCTTGCAGATAAAATGGCGAGGAGGGAGGCAAGGGACACCAGACGAACAGAGCAATCAGCATACACTATATCAATTACATATGAAGAAAATGTCAAATTTTAAAACACTCTCAATCGCTTACTAAAGTCCTTTTTATTTGATTTAAAGCGTCCTTTAATGATTTTATAAAATCCACATTCTTCAAAACTAAAACTTTAAAAACTTCTTCAAGTCTAAAACTAATATTAGTCTATTGTAAACTATGGCGAATATGTATATTATACACACCTTGCAGATAAAATGGCGAGGAGGGAGGCAAGGGACACCAGACGAACAGAGCAATCAGCATACACTATATCCATTTCAAATTACATATGAAGAAAATGTCAAATTTTAAAACAAACACTCTCTATCGCTTACTAGAGTCCTTTTTATTTGATTTAAAGCGTCCTTTAACGATTTTATAAAATCCACATTCTTCAAAACTAAAACTTTAAAAACTTCTTCAAATCTAAAACTAATATTATAGTCACAGTTAATTATTATAGTCACAGTAATATTATTAGTCACAGAAAATAGTCGACAGGACGTTTAGCCGAGAAGTACATTTAGCAGACACGTACATTTAGTCGACAGGACATTTGACCGAAACGTACATTTAGCCGACAGGACATTTGGCCGAAACGTACATTTAGCAGACAGGACATTTGGCCGAACGTACAATTAGTCGACATGGACACTTAGCCGACAGGTCAATTAGCCGACAAGACGATTAGCCGACAGGACATTTAACCGACAGGTCAATTAGCCGACAGGACATTTAGCCGACAAGACGATTAGCCGACTGGACATTTAATCGACAGGTCAATTAGCCGACAAGACGATTAGCCGACAGGTCATTTAGCCGACAAGACATTTAGCCGACAGGACATTTAACCGACAGGTCAATTAGCCGACAAGACGATTAGCCTACAGGACATTTAGCCGACAGGTCAATGGGCCGACAAAACGATTAGCCGACAAGTCAATTTGCCAACAAGCCAACTAGCCGAAAAGCCGATTAGACGATTTGTATTTGCAAAATTTTGTATGTACTCAATAAGTAAGAATAGGACGAAGCCTATTAAATATTAGTGACTTCGATTATCCGGAAGTATTTTTTTTGGACTCTTGAAAAAAAAAATTTTTGACGGATTTACACGTTTCAAATACTGGAGATTCTGAAAAACATATTTCCTTCTATAGTAAAAACTTTCTAAATTTTTATCCTCAGCATTCGTGTTGCATATCTTTAGAAAGGTCTGAAACTGCCTTTTCCTATTATGGATGTCTTGTGTGTACCCCTCCGCTCTGCCACCCTGGGGAGGGGGGACATTTTAAATTTCTTTACAACACTAGTCGTGTGACACATCATTTGAAAGGTCTGCAACTGCTTATTCATATTATGGATGTCTTGTGTGTCACCCCCCCCCTCTTCCCCCAAGGGGGGGCACACTTTTAAATTCTTTCCAACACCAATCGTGTGACACATCATTTGAAAGGTCTGCAACTGCTTATTCATATTATGGATGTCTTGTATGGCACCCCCCACTCTGCACCCCAGGGGGCACATTTTTAATTTTTTTACAACACCAGTCTTGTGACACATCATTTGAAAGTTCCGCAACTGCTTATTCATATTATGGATGTCTTGTGTGGCACCCCCCACTCTGCCCCCCAGGGGGGCACATTTTTAATTTTTTTACAACACCAGTCGTGTGACACATCATTTGAAAGGTCTGCAACTGCTTATTCATTCCATGGAGTATTGGCGAGCGCAGCAAGCGGGGTTAGCCTACAACTTGGAATCACGAAGCGATTACGCGGGGGGTTGGCGAGCATAGCGAGCAGGGGGCGGAACCCCCTTAGTTTAAAAAAATAAATTGTCGTCCGTGTGTCTGTCTGTAAATGCTTAGTGTCACGAACAAATGGAGATAGAGGCTTAAAATTTTGTATGTACTTAGTAAGTAAAAATAGGACGAAGTCTATTTAATATCAGTAACCTCGATTATCCGTAACTATTTTTTTGGACTCTCGAAAAATTCGTTCTGATGAAATGTATATAAAAAACCCTCTATCGATTTTTTTTTTCTAATCGGAGGCGAAACTGAACTCTGCAATGGCAGAATCTACATCCAACTTGTTTTTTATTTTAATCACGTTTATTCTGTAGAGCTTTTCATGCTATTTTGGCATCACTGACACTATCACGTCATCGAATTACGAGATGAAATTGTTACCAAATTAAAGATAAAGTATTTTAAGGCTATTTTGGCATGTCTGCGCATTACCCTAGTTTAAACCTTATTTCAGAGTAAAATTTATAATAAAAAAAGACGTCATAATGCACAATTCAAACACAATATATATAAAAAAAGAAGTGACGATTCTTCCGGAGCAGCAATGCTTTCTAGTTTTATTCCCTCCAACTTAACAGATTTTACTTCCTCTAAACCTAAACGTCATTATTTTTAACAATGCACAATTTGTCGAAATTTTTTACGATATAAATAAAGTCTATTTAGAGCCCACTATTGGCATTGGGAAAAGGTAGGTCCTATAGTTAAACATTTAAGGCCTTTTTTTTTTAGATGTATATATAGATATTTAATGCCGTTGGAGGTTACTATAGTAATGGGTTGTTATTGCGCTTGCGCATATCCCCTTTTTTATCTTTATAACTTATCGATGCTAATCTCACAACTTATATTTTGTATTACTTATTTTGTCTTATGTATTTTTTTCGATCGAACATCAAAATTAAACATACCTGGAATTAGTGTTCCTACTGCCTTCTGCAGCATAACCCATGAGGCTTATTCTGCTCCGTTCTCAAAACTAACTTAGTGTGGTTTTCTTTCGACCCGAAATGAAATTAAAATTATCAGGAACATTATTTACGTTATTATAGCAGTCGATTTAGTATTCCTACAATTTGATTTTAATCATGTAACTAGCAAAATTTACAGAAATTGTTTTATTTTTTAAAAGTAATAATAAAATAAACAAAATATATATTGTTGCGATACATGAAAATTAATATTTTTCGATTAAAACAAACTCAAACAATTTTACTGTCTTAAAAGTATTATGGACTCTTATTTATTAACACAAAGTTGCTGATTATCATCACCGAACTTTATTTTTTTTATGTCTGACTTCCAATTATTGACTTAAATTTAATGTAATATAATATTATCTTCTAATTCATTTCAAATCAGCGCCGTAAGAAAGGGGGGGGGCGGTGCTCCGCGCACAAAAATTTAGCGAGCACCAAATTTATACTACCAGTGTCATTTTTTTTTCAGTTTGTTCGAAGAAAAAGTTCGGGGGGAGAGGCGCCAAGTTGAGATTTTTTTCCCGGCGCAGTTTTCTCTGCACACGCCTCTGTTTCCATTTACTGATTCTGCAAAGACTTTTATATTTATATAGTTTTATGTTATTTCTCAAGCTTGATACCTTATTGTAATAATAACAAGTGTATTATTTTTCCTGCATACACATGTATAAATAAAATAATAGCACAAAATTCTCGTGGAGCATTGTTTTTAAATTGCTGAATATATTCTTTGAAGAAATAAGTTTAAAAGTATTTTAGCATGCATTTTCAAGCGTATATCCTTCACAAATACAAATAAAACACGTGGGATTCTTTAATGTAGATAAGCCTAATGTAGATAATCCTAAATTTTATAAAATTCATAATATTATAACTCAGTACGTTTGGTTGTAAACGACTAGAAATTTTAAAATACAGCTTACACAAACACCTTGACAAACTTGAGAAGTACAGCTTAATTAACGAGAAGCCTACTTATCGTGACTTTAAATAAAGAATAAAAGGTTTGAAATGGAAAAAAGCCAAAATTTTTTATTAATGACCATAAATGGCGCTTACCAATAGTAGTATATATAAAATCAATGTTTAGTTGGGAAGCAAATTATATGGGAAGAACGTCAAAAAAGGTCCCATTGGAATAGGATTATAATAAAGAAAACAGGGACTTTTAGGGAAGGAGAGAGAGGAGGGGAGAGGAGACTATAATTGGTAACAAACTGGAAAAGTACAGTATAATAAAATAGTAAACCAAATAAACAGGTTCAAGGCTATTCAGAGTAATTGTATAGTATGCTTTTATTTAAAAGAATAATTCTGCATGAAATACCCATTTAATTAAATTGAAAGGTGATTAAAATCCCCAGCCCCGTTTCGCTCTTTTAAACTTTACTAATGAATCTCAAAAACTAATCAGGGAAACTCCATATGAGAATAAACATGTATGCCAGTAAATCGAATAATTCTGCATAAAAATGCCATTTAGATAAAGAGTGGCGTTGCAAGCGGGGGCGGAGCGGGCGGTCCGCCCCGGGTGTCACCCTCTAAGGGGTGACACCCAATCTTTTTTGGCGAATATATATGTCAGGTTCCTAGAAGACATCTGCCCTGAATTAGAAAGGAATGACATTTCCTTATCTGAATATTTTATGTATTTTGGGTTGTGTATCCGTGAAGCTCGAAATACCTTTCTTTCTTTTCTATAATAACGAATGACAGATGTTGACACAGGTGTGCAGATGACGCACTCGTTGATGAATGAAAGTGATGGCCGCGGGGTGTGCCTCAGCTGTCATCTAGCTATTGGAGTGATGTGTAAACAGGAGATGTCATGACTCAAGGTTGGAGTGCGGGATTGAACCAATGGATGAGCTCTAAGGAGTCCTGCATGGGGGAAGGAAGATCTCTGAAGGTCAACTCTGGACTGAGAGGTTGGAGACAGTTCTCGCTTGGCGTTGAGACCGATAGGTCGCTCAGGATTTGTGGTCCTGTTGGATAGTGTATATTTTGAGCGTGGGAAAAGGCGTCCCGGTGGATAGTGTTATAGGCCGAGAAGTGAGGCCTAATACCCTTGTGTATTGAGATTCTGCAGTAATCTCTGATAAAGCGTATCTAACGTGCGTTGAGTGTGAGGAAGAGAGTGTAAGTTGAACGGTACACAACCAACGTTTATTGTACTTAATTTAATGTTGAACCGGATCATCTATATCCGAGTTGTAATTGTAGATAGTTGTAAATATTGTTTCTTGTGTACATATCTATATCTTAAATAAACTGTTAGTTCAGTTCATTAACAGCGTCAGTGTTATTTTACACAATCCTCACAGCAGGTGACCGATATCACCCATTAATATCGGTGGTGGCAGCTAAAACTACCTAGGACATTCTTCGAAGTTTGGTGGACTGAGAGGAGCGTCCGACAAATTGGTGGCAGCGGTGGGATAGAATCGCCTGAAACCAGTGACCAGCGAGCCGTGTTGCAGTCTGTTAATGCCAGAGTATCCAGTGGAATTCTCGTGTGGTCGTGCCATATCGTCGAGTATGTGCTAAAGCATCGTGCCGGATCGTCGATTGTATGCTAAAGGGTCGTGCCGTATCGTCGAATGTGTGTAAAGTGTCGTGCCGTAGCGTCGAATGTGTGTAAAGTGTTGTGCCGTATCGTCGAGTATGTGCTAAAGTATCGTGCCGGATCGTCGAGTGTGTGATAAAGTATCGTGCCATATCGTCTAGTGTGGACTAAAGTGTTGTGCGTATCTTTATTAGAAAGAACTAAACTGAACTGTTGTGCCATATTACCGCTACATCGTGGAGCTATCTGTGAATAGAAGAGTACCCCACCAAATAAAGTATAAGGTAAGGTGTTTTGATCATTCATTTCTTCTGACATCTCGAACCAAATTGTATTGTTGTATAATTAATAGTAATTTAAGTAAATTGTCTACGTAATTTATGTGCAATGAAATAATTGTGTTCAGATAGGTGTAAAGAATTAGTAACCATATTGCTATTGTTTTAAAGAAAGGTCATAATAATTTGAGATGATAATGATATGCTATTTATAATGATATTAGTGAACTAAATTAATGCATTAAATCTAAATTATTGTTAAAGTAATTGTTAAATGAAGCAATACTGTTTAAATTTTAAGAGTTGCATTATCAAAATTCTAAGCAAATGAAAATTTTAATTGGCCAATACTAGTGAGAAAAAAAAAAAAGGCTCAAAAGAGAGCCATAGTGAAAAAAAAGGCCCAAAAGAGAGCCATAGTGAAAAAAAAGGCCCAAAAGAGAGCCATAGTGAAAAAAAAAGGCTCAAAAGAGAGCCATAGTGAGTAAAAATAAAAGTAAAGATTTTCAGTATATTTGTTTTAAGTATAAGAACCAGTATTGAGTTCGGAAATATTTTAGTGAGGATAATTGTAGAAATTTATGTATGCATGTGTTTCAATTTTTCTTTATGTGGATTTTTTGATTGACATCAATACTTCTATTCAATTTCAACGTATCAGTATTATTATATAAGTTGTATGTTGTTATCTAAGTGTATATATTGGAATCTATATTGCATAGCAGTCAAATCGAATTACTCTTTTACCTTTTGTTTTATTGGAAGTATATTGTGTGATATCAATGGTTGAGGAAAATTAGAGTATTCAGTAGGTTAATTAGAAATGAAATGTATTGATTATCTGAAGGGTATTAATTAGTTTAATAAGTGGAGAAATATCTGTACTAAGTTAGAAATTTCGGAAATATTAATTTGGTAGGTTTAACTATTCTTGTGGGGTGGTTATAACAATCGGTGAAGGTATGGCTTTCTTATTAAAACTAAAAAAGGTTGATCTTCAGGGGATAGCCGAAGAATTGGGTGTTGAATTCGCGGAAGATGATACCAGAATTCAGCTTAAGAAAAAGATAATGGATAGTGATGAGTATGACGAGGGGGTTATTAAGGAATTATCTGACGCTATTGTTGCAGAACGATTAGAAAAACAGGAAAAATTAGAACGCGAAAAGTTAGAACTCGAAAAGTTAGAAAAACAGGAAAAGTTAGAAATGGAGAAATAGAGGATGGGACATGATTTAGAAATGGAAAGGCTCAGAGTTCAAGGTTCAGTAAATAACTCTAATGGATCTAGGGAATCTAGTAATGAAAGTAACATCGAAAAATTGATCAAAAGTGTTAAAACTCTATCTATCAAAGTACCAGAAGGGACTGAGGGATGGAATTTATTTTTCAACAGTTTAGAAAGGGCATTCCAAACTAAAGATGTACCGGAAAACCAGCAGGCCGAAATTCTACTAAATATGTTAGGAGATAAGGCGGATAATTTGTTAATTTATACCACTAAGGAACAAATGGAGAATTATGAGGAATTAAAGGAGTTAGTCCTAAGGGAACATGAGCCAACCCCGAAGGCATGTTTAGAAAATTTCCGGAAAGCTAGGAGAAATCCGAACGAAACCCATGTATTATTTGTATCGCGCTTAATAGCTACGTGGGAAAATTATTGTAAAATTAGAGGTGCGGACACTTATGAAAAGGTCAACCAGTTAATAGTTACTGATAAGCTAATGAGTACGCTAGATGAGGATACTGCAGCATATATTAGTTTAACTCACCAGGGTAAATGATTAGAAGCTCCTAAAATTGCCAAAGAGTGTGATAATTATTTTGATGCTAAGCATAAGTCTTATGCGGTTACGCATAAAAGCTTTAAAGGTAAAGATAAGTACGTAAACAATGAAAAAATGAGACCGAGGGAGGATAATAAATTTAGTGGTAGTTGGAGGCAAAATGGTAGTAATAAGTGTAATTCTTTTCCGGATAGGAAAACAGAGTTTAAGAAGACGAATGATGCTTCAGGGCCTAAATGTTTTAAGTGTGGTTTGAGAGGTCATTACCAACGTTTTTGTAATAAAGTGGGTAATGAGGGAACTAATAATGGCAATAAAGGGCGAGACCAGAAAGCAGGTGATCATAAGATTATGGTGAAAGAAAATCAAGAGTTACCTAATGGGGCTATTGTGGCTAGAATATCGGCAAAGGCCGAGCAGAAAACTAATGTTATTGGTGAGAAATTAAATAAACTTGAGAAAATTGAAGTTAGCGTTAATGGGCAAAAAGCAAAGGGATTGGTTGATTCTGGATGTGAGATTAGTATTGTTCATAAAGATTTAGTACCGGAAGAGAAATTAAAGGGAGCGGGTAGTATTTATTTACAAGGGTTATTTGGTGAAGCTGTTAAATCACCGTTAGTTAAACTACCGCTAGCTATTCCGCAATTCGGGCAAACTAATATTATTCATCAGGAAGTACTTTGCGCAGTAACTGATAATATTAATGAGCAAGTAATTTTACATCCCGAGGTGATTAATGAGTTGTCAGGTGTCAATCTTGAGGAGCCATTGATAGAGTCCGAAGAATTAAAAAGTTCCGAAATTATTATTGATAACTCGAATGAAAAGGAAGATGTAAGTAACGATAGCTGTAATGTTTACGTAATAGACGCGAGATCGCAAAATGTACAAAGTCAGGATCCAGAAAAAACTGAAACGGAGGAAAATAATGAATCTATTGTTAGTAACTCAGATATGTTTAAGAAATCCCAGTTGGAATGTAAAGAATTAGAGAAAGCTTGGGAATTAGCTAAAAAGGAAAAAGAGGATTATTATATTGTAAACGGATTATTGTATCATAAAGAGAAATTGTTAGGCGAAACTATAGCGCAATTAGTAGTACCCAAGGTAAGAAGGGAAGAAATCTTAAAATTAGCGCATTCATCGGTATTTGGAGGGCATCATGCAGCCAAGAAAACGTTGCAGAGAATAAGGTATTCTTTTTATTGGGAGGGAATGGCAAAAGAAGCTAAACAGTTTTGTGAATCATGTTTAGAGTGCCAATTGACTAGAGGGGTTAAAGTAAATGATAGAGCTCCTATTTCCCCAGTGTCGCGGCCGGAACTTCCATTTCAGGTTGTTAATGTTGATTTAATTGGGCCTATTGATCCTAAAAGTTCACAAGGGCATCGGTATATACTGACTTTAATTGATCAGCATACCAGATGGGCGGATGCGATCCCTCTAAAAAGTTTAACTGCTAAAACCGCGTGTGAGGCGTTACTTCAAATATTTATGAGAACAGGAATTCCTAATGTAGCTGCCTGCGACAATGGAACCAATTTTACTGCCGACTTAACGAAAGAATTTGAGAAAAGGTTAGGTGCTAGTCCAAGATTTTCGACTCCACAGTATCCACAGTCCAACGGACTTGTGGAACGATTTAATCAGACTCTTAAACGTATGCTACATCATACGATTAGGGAAGAAGGAAAAAAATGGCATGAACAAATACCATTTATATTATGGGCGTATAGGGAAGTCCCAAATTCTACGACGGGAATCGCACCTTTCCAGTTATTATATGGTAGAGCGCCGAAGGGTCCGTTATCGATTCTTAAGTCGTCATGGGCAGGAGAAAATAAGGGAGCGCAGTTAGATACTACGCCGATTCATGAGTACTTGGATAAACTTAAGAACCGCTTAGAAAGAGCCGCAAATGAGGCAAAATTGTCGTCTGAGGTTCAACAAAATAGAATGGCGTATCATTATAATTTAAGGTCAAAAGAAAAAACGTTTGAGGTAGGCGATAAAGTTATACTGTTAATCCCCGATTCGACTAATAAGTTATATTCTAGGTGGCAAGGGCCGGCAACTATTGTAGAAAAACGAAACCAGCATTCGTTTATTGTTGAGTTAGCGGACGGGAGTAGGAAGCATGTGCACCAAAATAAGATAAGAGAATTTATCGCTAAATGTAATATAGTTAATATTGTTTTCGAAGGTGATGAGGAATTTGGAGAAGTTGGGGAAATTCCTATTTTGAACCGGGATCAAGAGATAGAACGGGATATTGAGAGGTTTGAAATAAAAGGGCTATCTAATAGTCAAGTCAAAGATTTAAAGTCCATTTTGAGGGAAAATAAAGAAGTGTTTATGGGTCCTATACGACCAGCGGAAGTAGGGGAACATCGTATTGATCTGAAACCGGGTGTAGAAAGGAAAAAACCAAAGTTATATAGCGTGCCGGTAGCTTATAAAGAGGAAGTGGATAGGCAGATTCAGGAGTTATTAGAATTAAATCTAATCGAACCGTCGAATGCTGAAATTAGCCATCCAATTGTTTGCGTTGCGAAAAAAGATGCAACGGTCAGAATGTGTATTGATTACAGAGCTTTAAATTCTGTAACGCAGGTTCCCACCTTCCCGATGAAAGATTCCCAAGAAATTATGTATACCGCAGGGGCGGCTAAATATTTATCTTCAATAGATTTATTGAGGGGTTATTGGCAAATTAAAATGGCTGAGGATTGTAAACCTTTGACAGCTTTTACGACGCATAACGGAACTTATCAGTGGCGTACAATGCCTTTTGGATTATCAGGGGCTGCTGCTACGTTTCAAAAAGACATGAATGAGGTTCTCCAAGGTCATCGGAGGTATGCAGAAGCATATATTGATGATGTCATCATTTTCTCCGATACCTGGGAAGAGCATTGTGAGCATGTCAGGGCTGTCATTGAAGAGTTGAAAAATAGAAATTTTACGATTAGACTAGACAAATGTAAATTTGGAGAGAAAATGACTAAGTTTTTAGGTCATGTTATTGGGGGTGGAACTCATGCACCTGATGAGGAGAAAATCGGAGCAATAAGGGACTTAAAGAGACCAAAGACTAAAAAGGAAGTTAGATCAGTTTTGGGATTAATGGGATTCTACCGATCATATATTCCAAATTATGCTGAGATAGCTATACCTTTAACCGAATTAACCAAAGGAAATGTCAAAAATACTGTACCATGGGATGAAAGGGCAGAAAAAGCATTTAATACTCTTAAAGATGAGTTGTGTAAAGTGACGAGTTTGGCTACACCTATCGTAGGCCGGGAATATCAGCTTCACGCCGATGCTTCCGACCTTGCAGTAGGATGTTGTCTTACTCAAAAAGATGAAAAAGGTCAATTTAAACCTATAGCTTTTGCCAGTCAGAAATTGTCAGGGGCTCAGCGTGCTTGGCCGTGTATAGAGAAAGAGGCTTGGAGTGTTCTCTTTTGTTGCGGAAGTTTGAAAAGTGGACTTATGGATCTCAAATTGAGGTCATTACCGATCATAATCCATTAAAATTTCTCACGGAAACAACCCCAAGGTCGCCCAAACTCACTAGGTGGGCTCTAGCCTTGCAACGCTGGAACCTGAGCATTTCTCATCGTCCCGGAGTTCAACATTTGAATGCTGATGCAATTTCGAGGCTACAGAGAAAGAGCTGGGAAGAACAACCAGTTACTAGCCCATCAGTATCAATGTCAAAATAGTAGACAACCTTAAAGGATGTCATCACATGTCTAATTTTTTTTTGTGTGTGTGTAAATTTTTTTTTTAAGTTTTGTGTTTATAATAGTAAATTAGCATGTGTATTGTTTATGCAATAGTAGTATTAGTATAAGGTTCAGTAGAGATGTCAGTAGAGAATGTTCAGACACCTGAAAATGCCTATGTAATATTTAGAATGAAGAAATCTGCAAAGAGACTATTGAACTCTTCCGTAATATTATTATATGTTTGGGGAAAATTAGCCCCTAAGAGGCATATTTTCCGCTAAGGTGGGGGGTGTCAGGTTCCTAGAAGACATCTGCCCTGAATTAGAAAGGAATGACATTTCCTTATCTGAATATTTTATGTATTTTGGGTTGTGTATCCGTGAAGCTCGAAATACCTTTCTTTCTTTTCTATAATAACGAATGACAGATGTTGACACAGGTGTGCAGATGACGCACTCGTTGATGAATGAAAGTGATGGCCGCGGGGCGTGCCTCAGCTGTCATCTAGCTATTGGAGTGATGTGTAAACAGGAGATGTCATGACTCAAGGTTGGAGTGTGGGATTGAACCAATGGATGAGCTCTAAGGAGTCCTGCATGGGGGAAGGAAGATCTCTGAAGGTCAACTCTGGACTGAGAGGTTGGAGACAGTTCTCGCTTGGCGTTGAGACCGATAGGTCGCTCAGGATTTGTGGTCCTGTTGGATAGTGTATATTTTGAGCGTGGGACAAGGCGTCCCGGTGGATAGTGTTATAGGCCGAGAAGTGAGGCCTAATACCCTTGTGTATTGAGATTCTGCAGTAATCTCTGATAAATCGTACCTAACGTGCGTTGAGTGTGAGGAAGAGAGTGTAAGTTGAACGGTACACAACCAACGTTTATTGTAGTTAATTTAATGTTGAACCGGATCATCTATATCCGAGTTGTAATTGTAGATAGTTGTAAATATTGTTTCTTGTGTACATATCTATATCTTAAATAAACTGTTAGTTCAGTTCATTAACAGCGTCAGTGTTATTTTACACAATCCTCACAGCAGGTGACCGATATCACCCATTAATATCGGTGGTGGCAGCTAAAACTACCTAGGACATTCTTCGAAGTTTGGTGGACTGAGAGGAGCGTCCGACAATATATATATATATATTTAATCTTATAATATTTTGAAAACAAATTCTGAAATAAAATGAAAATTCTAGCGCACGACGCAGTATAATTAATTGTCTTTCCTTTGAGAATGTGAAATTTTTTCTAAATAAGATATGCACCCAAGAACAAAAATCAATCTATGTAACAAATGGGTAGCGAAAGCAAACTTTTAAAGAAAGAATTATCTTCTACATATAAACACACACATATATACGTAACCAATAAATCCCTAAAGCTAATCAGGAAAGCGTATTACGAGAACGAACCTATATAGAAATTTTAAAGCTAATCGAATAATTCTGCATGAAAACACCATTTATCTAAATACTCCTCCCGATTTTTTCTTTTATACTTAATGAACCCACAAAATTAACCTGGGAAGAGTCCTATCAGATCGAAGTTATATCAAAATTTGAAGCAGATCGGATGATTCTGCATGAAAAACTCTTTTATCTTTTTAAAAGGGCAGCCATAGTTCCACCCTTTATACGTAGCTAATGAACCCCTAAAACTAAATAGGGAAGCATCTTATCAGAATGAAACTACATAAAAAAATTGAAACAAATCGGATAATTCTGCAAGGAAATCCTTTTATCTAAATAAGACCCTCCCACGTGTCATCCCCCCTTTATACTTAACCAATGAACCTGTTTCATAATTTTATTTTATGTTTAATATAAGGATAAAGGTTCCTATTAGGAATGCTAAATATATTTTGTACCTTTTGTTTTAAAAGCTAACAATTCTCTTACTTATTCTATTTTAGAATAATTATTACCTCTGCAAACACTATATTTGGTGTAAAATTGCGAAATTTCAATTGAAGGAAACGTTTTTGTACATAGCCCCTTTTAAAAGACTTAGGGGCTGTGCATATATAACATTGTCATGTTAGGGGGGAGGGTGAACTTGCGCATGATATCGTAAGATTTCGTTAGAGGGGAGGGGGGTTGTCTTTTGTTATCGGGGAATGGGGGTATTCCTCCTTCCCAAAACGTACCTAATTATAATCTAACCGAAATTTAACTGTAATCGAAACGTCAAACTTTACGTAACATAACCATAACCTAATAGTAACTTAACTGAGAGTTAACCATAACCCATTTGTTATATAAAAGTTATTTAGCAGTGGCGTAACCATAACTTAATTCTAACGTAATTGTGATCTAACAGTAACCTAATTATAACCTAACCAGAACTTAATCGTAATCGAACCGTTACCTATACATAAACTAACAATAACTTAACGGGTAACGAAGCTGTAAAATCACTACGCTCGCCAATCCCCCTCGTAATCGCTTCGCGATTCCAAGTTGTAGGCTACCCCTGCTTGCTGCCCTCGGCAATACCTTATGGTATGAATAAGCAGTTGTAGACCTTTAAAATGATGTGTCACACCACTGGTGTTGTAAAGAAATAAAAAATGTGCCCCCCTCTGGGAGACAGAGTGGGGGGTTGACGCACAAGACATGAATAATATGAATAAGCAGTTGCAGAACTTTCAAATGATGTGTCACACAGCTGGTGTTGTAAAGAAATTAAAAATATGCACCCCTGGGGGGGCAGAGGAGGGAGTCACACACAAGACATCCATAATATGAATAAGCAAGTGCAGATCTTTCAAATGATGTGTCACACGACTGCTGTTGTAAAGAAATTAAAAATGTGCCGCCCTGGGGGGGGGGGCAGAGTAGGGTGTGACACACAAGACATCCATAATATGAATAAGCAAGTGCAGATCTTTCAAATAATGTATCACACGACTGGTGTTGTAAAGAAATTAAAAATGTGCTCCCCCAGGGAGGGCAGAGCGTAGGGGGTGGCATACAAAACATCCATAATATGAATAAGCAGTTGCAGACCTTTCAAATGATGTGTCACACGATTGGTGTTGTAAAGAAATTAAAAATGTGCTCCACCTGGGGGGAAGATTGGGGGGGGTGACACACAAGACATCCATAATATGAATAAGCAGTTGCAGACCTTTCAAATTATGTGTCACACGACTGGTGTTGTAAAGAAATTAAAAATGTGCCCCCCTTGGTGCAGAGCAGAGGGGGACACACAAGACATCCATAATAGGAAAAGGCAGTTTCAGACCTTTCGAAAGATATGCAACACGAGTACTGTGGATAAAAATTTTAAAAGTTCCCCTTTGTGGGGGGGCAAAGTGGAGTGCGGCGCCCCAAACATGCATATTTGGAATGAGCAGTTACAGTTCTTTTAAACTATAGGGGGGCTCCTCCCCCCCTGTTCGATACGCTCGCTAACGAATGAAAAGGATAGAGATTATTTACGTTTTTTCTGGTGGAGAGATGGGAATTCAGAAAACCTTGAAATTTATAGACATTGTCGGGTTGTCTTTGGGATTAGTTGTAGCCCCTTCCTTTTGGCCGCTACTCTAACACGTCACTTAGATGAAGCACCTGAGAACATTAAAGATGTTGCTATAAAACTTAAAGAATCTTTCTATGTAGATAACTGTGTAGCTAGTGTAGAATCGTTAGATGAGTTAGAATATTTTCGCAATGAAGCACGGAAACTCTTAGCTTCGGCACAATTTGATCTTCGTGGTTGGTGTCATAATCGGTGCGAAGAAATTGGATTAGGCTTTAATGAAAAGGGTCATTTGAGTGATGCGGCTGAGGATAAGATTCCCTTACTTGGTTTAATGTGGGATACTAAGAGTGATACATTATCGTGTGATTTTCGGAATTTTAAATTGGAAAATGAGTGCATCACTAAAAGAACAATTTTGTCCTTAACTCATAAAATATTCGATCCCATCGGTTTCACTTGCCCCGTGACCTTAATTCCAAAATTACTTTTACAGAAATGCTGGAAAATAAAGGCGTCATGGGACTCCAAGCTGCCCGATGAGATTGTTAAGGAATTTAGAAAATGGACTAAGGAAATTAATGATTTGGGAAATCTTGAGATCCCGCGAAGATTGTCTAACTTATCTCTAAAAGAGGGAAACTTATCTTTACATATTTTCTGCGACGCTAGTAAATTTTCTTACGCTACATGCATTTATCTAAGAAATGAAGTAGAAAATCGTGTAACTTGTCAACTTATTCAGGCTCGTTCTAGAGTAGCTCCTCTAAAGGACATTTCCATTCCACGCCTTGAGTTATTGGCCTGTTGTATTGGAGCTAGATTGTCTAATAGTAAAAACGATTTGAAATTAGAAAATGTTGATACTTACTATTGGTCAGATTCAATGGACGTGTTATACTGGATAAAACGGGAAGGTCCTTGGGCTACATTTGTAGAAAATAGAGTTAGAGAAATTCGAAAGCTTACCCCCAACACTTCATGGAATTTCGTATCTGGACATATGAATCCAGCAGATTTACCGTCACGCGGTTGTTGTGCAAAATCCCTTATTAAATCTCAGTGGTGGTTAGGACCATCGTGGCTTTCAGAATCAAAGGAAAATTGGCCTAGTACTAATATTTTTCCTAATATGGATATATATAGTGAATTCTGAAAAAAGAAAAACTATTGTGACCGCTCCTAATGTAGAGAGTGATGAGGCACAATTTTATAATCGCTATTCTTCTTACAATAAAATTTTGCGAGTTACTGGTTGGATTTTGCGATTTTACCAAAATTCGAAAAGGGGTAGTACCGACAGAATATTCGGTCAATTAACACACAACGAATTAAAAGCGGCAGAAACAGTATTATTAAAACTTGTGCAAAAAGAATCCTTTGTGAATGAACATAATCAAAGACTCAAATGCCTGAATATTTTTACAGATTCGGAAGGAATCATACGCGTAAAAACGAAGATACTTCAACGAGAAGATGAATTTAATTTTAGATTACCTATCTTACTCCCTTCAAATCATTACGTCGTAGAACAGATTATATTTTCGAAACATTTAGAATTCGGTCATTGTGGCGTACCCCTGCTAATGACTGCGTTACGAGAAAATTACTGGGTACTGAAGAGTCGGAAAACAATCAAAAAGGTAATCGGCAAATGTATCATTTGTAAAAGACACTCAGCAAAACCACCTGATGTAGCAGAAAGTGTCTTACCTCTTGATCGTGTCAGAGAAGCCGCGATTTTCGAAATAATAGGATTAGATCTGTGCGGGCCTCTTTATTTGAAAAAAGAATCTAAAGTCTGGATTTTGATAGTCACGTGTGCAGTTTTTAGAGCTGTGCATTTCGAGCTATTGACAGCTCTTTCAACCGAAAGTTTTATATTAGGACTGAAACGCTTTATTTCTAGACGAGGTCGTCCTGCAATAATATATTCAGATAACGGCACAAATTTTACTGGCTGCCACAATTTATTGAAAACTATTGACTATGAAAAAGTAAAAGCGGTTACTGCGTTTTCACGTATAGATTGGAAATTTATTCCACCTTCTGCACCTTGGTGGGGTGGATTTTGGGAGAGGCTTGTTGGAATCCTGAAAAGAATCTTGAGAAGGGTATTGGGCAAGTCGTCTTTAAATTTTGAAGAGCTACATACCGTTATCTGCGATTGTGAAAGTATTATAAATGCCCGCCCCTTGACGTATGTTACAGATAATAATGAAGATCTCCAAGTTATAACTCCTTCAATGTTCTTACAGGAAAATACTAAAATAGGTACGCCTGAATTAGAGTTTCTAGACCACAAAGAAATGAATAAACAATACCATTATAGAATTAAAATTAGAAACGATTTAAAATCAAGATTTAGAAGCGAATACCTCGGCACATTAAAATGTTCGGTGTTTAGTGGGAAAAAACCAAGATCTTTGTGTGTAGGAGATGTTGTCCTGATATGAACGGAAAATTCTAGCCAAATAAACTGGCCTCTTGGTAGAGTTGTGGAACTTATACCCAGTCAAGATGGCGTTGTGCGCGTAGTAAAGTTGAAGACTGCAACTGGAATGCTAATTCGTCCCATTAAGAAACTTTGTTCTTTGGAGGTGAATGAAATCGCCGATAATCAAAGTGATGCAGTACTGCAGAAGCGTTTGACTACTCGCCAAGGTCGAATTGTACGGCCGCCCGAAAGACTCCAACTGCAGTGATTGAGTTATGTCCCCCAATGAACTCAAGGTGGGGAGTGTGAAAACACTCTTCACGAAGACATTCTGGCACCAGCAGCCGCTCATTTTTGTTGCAGTTTGTTAAAGAGAAAAAAAAATAGTTTTACATTATTGTGTTTTGGCAACATCTTTTCCGTTAAGGTTTTTTATTATTGAACTCTGTGTTCCATTACCTTTTTTATAAACGGCTTTATTATGTGTCTAGCTAAATTTCTTAAAGCAATATTAAACGAAGTTTTTCTTCACTATTTATTAATGATTCTGTTATAATATTTATCTAAATATACTAATTGATTTAAAATTACTTTAGGTTATGGGTTTTCCGCATGCTATATGCGCTGTAATAATTCAAGAAAGTTTTTAAATATTTAGTATATCGTTATAGCATTAAGCCTAATGCATAATCGGCAAGAAAAGTAGTTTTTTCTTCGTTTTCTTTTTGTCTAACGTTAGTCCTGAAATCATTTTTTTTCGAAGAATCTAAGAAAGTCCTAGAAGGAAATAAATGATCGAAGTGGACTGAATTTTAAGTAGTTATTATCATATATTTGAAAAATAGAAGATATTTCATTAAGAGTGAAAGTCTAATTATGGATATAGGAAAGTTGCAGATAAAACCATTAAGCGGAGAAAACGATTGGCCGATGTGGAAATACAGAATCAAGTTTGCTTTAAATTATTATACTAATGCTTTAGAACTGGTTGAAGGAAAGTTAGTCAAACCGGATCAACCACCCGATGGAGCTAACGAGGCATCTTTGAAGAAGTACAAAGACGATCTTGGCAAATATAAAAAGGCAAATACTTGTGCCATGATGGTGCTAACAAATTCAATGACAGAGGAAACTATGCAGAATATCATGAGATTTGATAATGCAAGAGAAGTATGGCTAGAGCTTCAGAAACTTTATGAAGCTACCTCTGATAACCAGTTATACAATATATGTCTACAGTTTTTTCAGTGTAAGTGGAAAGTTGATGGCAGTATGGCTGCTCATCTATCGAATTTAAAGAATCTTTGGAGCGAATTAAATTTAGGTCTTCAAAGAAAGCAAGAAGTTCAATTACCTCAAATGCTACTAATTTGCAAGATCCTAGACACATTGCCTCAAGAGTACCGTTCTTTCAAGTCGAGTTGGCTACTTCTGAATGAAGATAAAAGAACAATTGACGAGTTAACAACTCAATTATGTTCTCTAGAAAGAGAAAATAAAGAAGAGAAGTCAAAAAGTGATGTCCAAAATCATGAAGCATTAGAAGTAAAAACCAGTAGGATAAAAACACCTTTAAAAAACAAAAAGCAAGTTGGAAAATGCAATTACTGTCATCAAAATGGTCATTGGGTAAAATATTGTAGAAAGTGGATAGCTGATGGAAAGCCAGCAAAGCCCAATCAGAATAATAAGTACTTAAGAAAAGATATTTCTACGGCAAATATGTCATTAATAGCTCTAGACAAACATGCATTTTCGTCTGAAGAAAATTGTTATGATTGGTTTGTTGATAATGGTGCATCAAAACATATTACAAATTATGGTAATTATTTTACAGCATTTGAAAAATTTGAAACCCCACATGGTATTACCACTGCAAATGGGCAAGTACTACCGGCTGTAGGTAAGGGAACTTTAAAGGTAATGATGAAAGTAAAAGGAAAGAGACAATTTAAGGAACTTAAAGAAGTTTGGTTTGTACCAGGTATTAGTAAGAATCTTTTTTCAGTACTGGCAGCACAAGATAGAAACAAAAACAACAGATTCGAATCAACTGTCAAAGAGTGTTGGTTAAAAATCAACAATAATGTTGTAATGTACGGTACAAGAAATGTAAGTGGTGGTTTATACAAAGTTCATATGGAAGTACTTATTCCGAGTAATCCAGTGGAAGTAAACATAGCTACAACAAGTGATTCTCTTCTACAGTTATATCACGAGCGCTGGGGACATCAGGACAAGCGTCATGTGAAGAATGTTCTAGAACAGCAAATGAACATCAAAGCTGGATTAGATAATCAGCTTTGTGAAGCTTGTATATATGGGAAAGCACATCGCTTAAAATTTGGCACTAGACAGAAGACCACAAAACCTGGAGAGCTTATCTCAACAGATGTATGTGGACCCTTTGATGAATCCTTTAGGAAATATCGTTACTTTGTCAACTTTAAAGATCATTTTACAAAATTTAGATATGTGTTTTTTCTTCGTCATAAGTCAGAAGTTGCACAAGCTACTGAAGATATGATAGCACATGCTAAAAATTTAGGACACAACATCAAAGAAATCTTAAGTGATAACGGAGGAGAATTTGATAATGAAAATGTTAGAAGCATCCTGAAGAAAAATGGAATTAATCAAAGATTAACTGCTCCCTATACCCCTCAACAGAATGGCGGAAGTGAGCGTGAAAATAGAACCCTTGTTGAAATGGCAAGAACTTTGAAAAATTCTAATTCTGAAATCAATTTTCCTTCATCATTATGGGCAGAACTGATTAATTCGTCTGTATATATTTTAAACAGAACAGGTAAAAGTTCTCTACCAAATGTAAGCCCTTATGAATTGTGGATAGGGAAGAAACCTCGAGTAAG
Source organism: Maratus speculifer (assembly GCA_964019185.1). Lineage (NCBI taxonomy): Eukaryota > Metazoa > Arthropoda > Arachnida > Araneae > Salticidae > Maratus > Maratus speculifer. The sequence continues at coordinate 43,276,690 of OZ025290.1, forward strand.
ACACATGCGCATAATCGGATCACCCTGTTATGCTCACGTACCAGATCAGAAGCGTCGAAAAATGGACAGAAAAGCAATAAAAGGTTATTTGTTGGGATATGACGGCGATGAAAGATATCGCATCTGGATAAAAGAAAATAATACAGTTATTTGTTCCCGAGATGTAATCTTTCAGGAGAAAAAGTTATCAAATTGTGAAGATTCAGTACAAATACCTTTAATTGAATCTAATGGGCAGCTACCTGAAGATAAAAATGAGGGAAAGGATGATCAAGAAGACTCAGAAGATCACGTTATTTCAGAAAATGAAAAAGAAGATGAAAAGCAATCACATACTATGGAATTAAGAGATCGAAGAGAACTAAAACAGCCTAAATATTTTGAAGATTACGTGATGGCATCTGTAGTTTTTATGTCTGAAGGAGATGAACCAAGTTCATATGAAGAAGCAATTAATTGCAAAGAACGTAATTTCTGGATAAACGCTATGGATTCTGAAATCAGTTCTTTAAAGGAAAACAATACATGGACACTAACACCACTTCCAGATAAAGCAAAGGCTCTTCCCTGCAAATGGGTCTTTCGGATTAAGAAAAATCCAGATGGTACCATTGATAAATATAAGGCAAGACTTGTGATTAAAGGCTTCAATCAGAGAAAAGGTATTGATTATAATCAAACCTTCAGTCCAGTCACAAAATTAGGAACTGTACGTTCACTAATGAATATTGCAGCAAGCGAAAAGATGCATCTTATGCAATTTGATGTTTCAACCGCATTTTTGTATGGCGATTTAGACGAAACAATTTACATGCAGCAACCTGAAGGCTATAATGATGGCACCAACAATGTATGTAAACTCAAGAAAAGTTTATACGGATTGAAACAAGCTCCTCGATGCTGGCATAAATGTTTTGGAAAATTTGTTACATCTTGGATTTAAGACCAGTGAAGCAGATCAATGTTTATTCATTCGAGAGGAAGAAAGAAGAAAACTTTTCGTAGCTCTTTATGTGGATGATGGATTAGACACTGCTACTCATGAAGAAGACTCTGAACTTTAACTTAGATTTATCAGTATAATTATTTTTTTTCTTTTAACAAGGGAAAGTGTTGCAGTTTGTTAAAGAGAAAAAAAAATAGTTTTACATTATTGTGTTTTGGCAACATCTTTTCCGTTAAGGTTTTTTATTATTGAACTCTGTGTTCCATTACCTTTTTTATAAACGGCTTTATTATGTGTCTAGCTAAATTTCTTAAAGCAATATTAAACGAAGTTTTTCTTCACTATTTATTAATGATTCTGTTATAATATTTATCTAAATATACTAATTGATTTAAAATTACTTTAATTTTCAGAACATTCTTTTATTTATTTATTTTTCTTTCTTGTGCAAACTAAACGCTCATTGGTTATTTTTACGATCTTTTTTATTAATGTTCTTTTTGTACTTTTCAGATTTCGATGTAGTCAAATTAAGAATCAAGGCTAACTTATCATAATAACAAGGCTTGTCATTCCCTAAGTTTCCTTTGTCTACAGTACACGTGATCAAAATTCACGTTGTTAGCGCCCTCTGTCGCTCAAATATATTGTTCAGCAAGGCCACTTTATCATAATAATAGGCCTTACAATCAGAAAAAAGTGTATGGGAGAAAATGTCCGGATAGTTGCGAACTCATAAACCGAATTCATACCGTAAGTATCGCCACCTGGTGCATATTACTAGTAATATTCTAATTGCATAGGAAAAATCAAACTGTATTATTCACAATATTATAAAAAATATTTTTCAAATTCCACTAAAATCATAGATGCCAACACCCCTTAATTTATTCCGGAGTCTGATACAAGATGAGCATGTTTTCAACCGGAAATTTTATTTGACCAAAAATTTCAGGATGAAATCAAAGATTTACATCGTAGAAAGTAAACACATTTTCTTAAATGTTTTTTCCGGTTTTTGCATGCAAATTTTTGATCAGACTCCGGAATAATTAAGAGATGTTGGCATCTATGCTAAAATATATACTTAAAAAATACACTGAAAATGATGAATTAAAAGTAAGAATTAATGGTACTTTATTAATGTAGAGTCATGGGCGTTATATATATATATATATATATATATATATATATATATTTAAAGCTTAGCGTAATTTTCGGCTTCAGAAAGTATGATTTATTGCCAAATGATGTAAACAGTAATGAAAACAAACTTGTAAAATGTTTCGTTTGTCTTTTAAGAATTTATATGAATATTATTATTGTTTTTATGTACAATTTACTTATGTTTTTGCATAAAAATAGAAAATTGGCTTTTTTATATGAAATATATTGTATAACTATTGCAAAACATTTCTTCTCTATAAGGAAAGGGCAGCTGACGTCACTGTGGGCTCTTATTAGTGTGGGCAAGCTGTTTTCGCCCGTGCTTCGTTATAGCACCCACGCTACATATGAATTCAGGCATTCTGATTGGTCTATAAATTTTATTATGGCTGTCTGCTTGCTATGATTGGGCTACGTCGTCAAGATGATTCCTACAATGATCGCAATGACAAAAATGTAGCGCTAGATTGGTTGACAGAAGTGTTTGTTTGTAAACATGCCCTTTCCTTATGAGAACAAAAAATAGGATTCCAGAAAATATGTTGCCAAATTTCCTTTTCTCGCCAAGACCATTTTTTCTATTTGAGAAAGGTACTTTGAAAAAGTATCGATTTAATATTATATAATGCAGTATTGGCTATTTTTCTGTAATATATTCCGGTTTCGCATTTAAAGTTATCTGCAAATAAGCATTATTCTAGAACAATGCGATATCTATACTAATATTATAAAGAGGAAAGATTTGATTGTTTGTTTGTTTGAATTGAATAGGCTCCGAAACTACTTGACGGTTTTGAAAAATTCTTTCACCGTTGGAAAGCTACACAATTTCCGGTGAACATAGGCTAATTTTTAATTCATTTATTCAAATATTTTCCTTAATAATTCAAAATTTCATTATTTTTCATACAGAATCAATTAAAATTTTTCCGATAAAAAATAACCATTTTCTTTCCAGTTGCCAAAAAAATCAATATATGGAAAATAATTTCTCCTCGGCAATTAATTTTTAGTTGAACAGTATCCACGTGAAAAATTAAAATAAAAAAAATTTCAAAGGAAAATAAATATGACGTCATTTGTTATATTATCGAAAGTTTTGTTTGCACAGATATCATATACACACCGAGGTAACTAATGGACACTAAATTGATGTTATTTTGCCTGGCATGGCAACCCGACTATTGTTTATTTAATTATTAATAAAATGTTTTTTTATTTCCTTTCTCTTCTTTAAAATTATGTAAACTGTTTTGTCATATACTTATTATTTAAATACTAATTGTTATTATTTTTTAAATAACAGAAAATAATTTAAATATATATATGAAACTGGTATTGGAAAACGATTTTTCCGCCAAATTAGTGTAAAAAATTATCCTGCCGACCTCGGCGCGTACATGACAATTGCGCTGTCTTGTTTATGTATTAAGGATACTTTTAGATCATACATCCGATTACAGAAAATTAGTCAGATTATTTAATTAGAAGTTATTAAATTTATGTTTTTTTATTATGAAACAGACGAAGAAAAGAAAATTTACTATTGCTGCCCGACTGGAGAATTAACCTTGATGTTATTTTAAAAAACTATCGAAATGGCGATTTTTTAATTATTTGTTTACGTTTTTTTTGTTTATATTATTGCAAACATTTTTCCACTTTTATACACGCATCACCTTGGCGTGATTTTTTTTATGATGCCAATTTGGAGAACACTACGTTTTCAAATACCAATTACATTTATATTATTTTTATTTATTTTCTATTTTTTTAAAAAGGAAATAATAATAATAAACTAAGTCAATAAATAATTATGGAACAAAACAATTTACATAATTTTAAAAGAGAAAAGAAAAATAATGAAATAATTTACTCAAAAATAATCAACTATTACCGGATTACCACGTGAGGCATAAAATCGCAATTTGCTGCAATCGCGCCAACGGGATCCGTAGATGACACCTGCACCTACATGTTATTGGCAATATTATTGTTTATACAATTTGTTTATATAATTTGGTAATACTTGATAACCCCATCGACCAAAAAACTATCGCTAAAGTATAAGGTTAAATGTCAATGGATGATTGTAAATGTCACATTCATTTCACATTAAATTTGTTATATGTAATTGTTACTTCATCAACCAATTTTAATTCGAAGTTTATTTGTATTTCTATTAACATTTTAGTAATTTATTGATTCTTTGGTTATTTAAAATAAAAATTATGTCCATTTGTATAATTTGGCGAAATTGATCGACGGAATAATCAAGTAGTCGAACAAAAAACTATCGTCAAATTATAACATTAAATGCCAATAATGGATGATCGTAAATTTCACATTTATTTGAGGACAAACATGAAATAAGTCTGGTACATTTGTAACAATATCGTTTCTAGCACTTCTAAAGTTTGACACTAAAAATCATAATGGAATCGATTACAGAAGGTAGAAAGATTTTATTAGATGCAAACTAAAGACTTATTTTTCTACAAAATTTAGTCATCAAGATTATTCTGATTTAACGGCTACATGTTAGCAACTGTTTTATAAAAGGAAGAGGTAGTGAAACTGATGTAATTTTAATGTTATTCAAATAATAAAGCTTTAAAACACACTTTTTATGCTTCATTGTTCTACTAAATATATAAGTGAAACACCCTTCTTCGTCTGCCACTTTCACGGAGGGCACCCTTTCCTTAGGACCTATATCCCACGTGTAGATAAATGGCCGTCATAAATACAAACAAACAAAAACTCTTCTTTATCTTTAAATAATTCTTTACATTTTTTACTCTATTATTCTTGCTGGAACAGATTAAGGCAGATAGGAAACTACAGTAGACCTGCTAGCAGAGGACGTTTATTAAAAAATGTAACATGAAATGACATTGTATGTAGGCTACCAGAACTACACATAGTGCAAGTTCAGATGTCAGGATTTTAAGAACTAAGAAATGATAATGTACAATCCGAAAGTTTATAGAGTTTGATAATCAATGTCACTAATTATTGCAATGCCCTCTAATGTAATAGTATGATGACTCGAGAACATTTTGATCCCTGTTGTCATAACGGTCTCATGTTCATACGAAACTCTACTATAAATGATAAAATAAAAGAGATGGTGCTTTATTGCCCAAATTTTCGCAAAGACTTACAATAGTACAATATCGCAATGGCGTTGGCATGATTTTCAGCAATACGGAAGATCATTCCAGGGTGGTCTATACTGCTTTAAAATAAAATTTTTAAATCACCATTTTTTTTTTTTTTTTTTTTTTTTGAGTCAAGGTTCGTTTGGAAATATGGACCAGCGAAGCGGGCATAGTCTGCTAGTTAAGTATACGGTTAAAAAATGAAATTATTTAGCGCTAATTATACTTGCTTAATGAGCCAATTGGCTGTAAGTTTAATTAAGAAAGGAGCGCCAAATAAAGATTTACACCACAAGCGTAGCACAAAAAGAATTTATTTTTGAGGATAAACTTTGAGATGTGTTTAGTTTAAGTGATTTATAAATTTCTCATAACTTTCATTTTTTTAATGTTTATGATTTTTATCCGGTTTATACATATAGCTAACTATACAGGGAGACTAAAAAGAATTAAAATATAAGATCGGGGAATACTTTAAATTTTAGGTATGAGAACATGTTTTTAATCGAAAATATTGAGCGTAGCGTTTATTAGTCAGGTAGAAGAATGTATACGCACAACCAGACCGGGAGGCGGCAGCACAGACAATCATCTCATCGAGTTCACAGATGGAAAATATAGGATTAGTTAAATCTCGGTTCCCATATTAAGACGCAATCGGTCTGCCAAATTATATCTCGGTGAAAACACCTAAAACCCTATTTTAGTGGTTAACTCATAAGTTTACCATTGTGCTTTCCTGCACCCAAAAGTATAAAATCATGGAAGTTTGGGAGTAGGAAAAAAATCTTAAACTTATGAGTCATCTGCTAAAATTGGGTTTTTTATTTTCTACACAGATTTTCCTTGGCAGACCGATTGCGTTGTAATATGCTAATCAAGATTTAACTAGTCCTAGGTTTTCATCCATGACCTCGATAAGGTGATTGTCTATGCTCCTGCTTCCCGGTCTAAATGAAATTATATACAATTGTTGCTATAGACAGTGATACTTTTAGTACATTTTAATAGATATTATATTTATAGCATAATGAAATTGATATGTATTATTGGGATTCACAATAATACCTTCCCTACAATAAAAGGTTCATGTAATACTCGTATCCTTTTACAGAGCCACATATTATAAGCTTAATTTAAATTTGAGGTTTAAATTAAGCTTAATTTAAAAATCTATATGTCATATACACAACTTCTCAAAAGAATCCCATATAATGAACTTTAATTCTTGAGAATTGCTAAAAGAGTAATAAACAAGTTGGAAATTGCACGTGAAGCGTAGTAAATTAGGTGCGTTCGTACGATAACGAAGTTTAAAAAATATTACTTTCATATATCAATCTCATAAAATTGTAAATAGTGAATTACAATTAAAACGCTCATCAAACAATGTTCTCCCTATACCATTATGTAATGGAATACTTTTGTGTGGCCTTGTAAATCAATAACAAATGTTCTTTGCACCGCACATTATGTATGATGTATATTATAATATGTACTTTATAGTTGCATGTAAATTTTATTAAGTTCGCATGAGTGTAACACGATTAAAATGCATTTGAAATATTTTTTCCCATTGACCGTAATGTAACGGAATACATTTGATTGTCCCTGTAATTGATCTATGCATCTGATTTTCATAAAATTTGAAATAACTCGACAAAATTATGTAATAATTATGTATTTTAAATTTCAAACGTATAGAATATATTTGAAACTTTTTCCTAATTGACCATAATGTAGTTGAATACTTTTGATACACAGCGGTACGCAACAGTTCACCATTTTTCATAAATAATTACAGTAAAATAAGTTATGCCAAAAAAAAAAAAAAAAAAAAAAAAAAAAACTAAAATAAAATAAATAACAAAAAACTGCCGAACTTTCGAAAATTGGAAAAATAACAAATCTCATTTGAAAAATACAAGCTTACAGCATATCGAAAAGAAAATGGAAAAGCATATATAGTAAACAAGGCCCGGGTGGAAAACAAATTATAAAATTTATACATTTGTTACTACAACAGAGGGCGTTAACAACGGGAAAAATCACGAGGTTTCTGGCCAAGTTCACTGGGGCCACGAAAACTTAGCGATTGCCAAATCTATTATTATGAAAGTGGCCTTGATGACTAGTAGTACGCACCAGATGGCGCTACATACGAGACAAAATCAGTTAATATGTTGGCAGCTATAGAGACAATTTCAACAATAGATTTTCTCCTGAATGCGAGGCCTGATTATGATAAGGGGGCCTTGTTAAGAATAATGATCAAGAAACATGTAATATCTGTGCGCGCGTGTGTAAATAATCAACTTTTCTTTTTTTGTGTGTTTACGTTTTGTCTCTTATTTTTGATGTGGATTTTCTGTCTTTGAAGATTACCAAGAATTATGATTCGGACCACCGTGCATCCCTCAAGAACCCTCAAGAAAGGTAGGAAATTTTTATATTATTATTTTTAAGAATATTTTTCTACTGAAATATCGAATTTGAAATTAACATGGCATCCCTGTCGCGGGATGTACGGTGGTAATATATTTTGAAATAATTAAGAATTTGAATCTTGAAATTAACTAATTAAGTAGAGAAAAAGAGAAAAAAATGGCTGAAAGTTTAGAAACACTTAAAAAAAGAAGAACAATTTTTCGATCGGCTGTTACGAAAATTCTAAATAAAATCGAAACTTCCATAAAATCAGACGATGTGTCTATCGAAGAACTGCAAGAACATGTTGAAACATTGACCGACAAATTTAAGTCACTTAAGACAACAGATAATTCAATTGAATTATTAGTCAATCCCGATGATTTAGAGAAAGAATTAGAAGCCGCTGAAAAGTATAGCGAAAATGTAATATTATGGAAGTCACGCGCAAATCAGAAAATTAGAGAATTAAATGCCGGATTTTTAAATTTAAAATCAAAACAAGAAAGTAACAAAGAACAATTTTCAGACAGTACATTTAATGAAAAAGTGGATAATTCTGTAAAAGTTAAGTTACCGAAATTGCATATACCAATATTTGATGGAAATATAAATGAATGGCTTTCCTTTTGGAGCAGTTTTGAATCGGCCATTCATGATAATAAGTCGTTAAATAAAGTTGATAAATTTAATTATTTAAGATCGCAATTAAGATCGACCGCTTTAAACACAATAGAAGGTTTTCCTGTTTCCGAAAAAAATTACGATGCGGCTATAGAATTGCTGAAAAGTAGGTTTGCTAATAAACAATTATTAATACACAATCATATTAGTAATCTTTTAGCTATCAAGCCATTGAGAACTTCGAATGATATATATGCTTTCCGACAATATTTTGATAAATTATCAGTAGAACTGAGAAGTTTGCAAAGCTTAGGAACAGATTTAAATAGCATTTCAAGTGTATTATGTACAACCATTTTGAAAACAATTCCGAAAGATTTGTTAATAGAACTTAACAAGTCCGATAATGAAAAAGGATTTTATGAAATTGAAGAATTGATGAATTTCTTATCTACTTGTTTAAAAGCAAGAGAAAAGGCTAATTTAGTAATAAACCCAATTAACGAAGATAGGAAAATTTTTATTCCTCCTGAAAAGAAAAACTTTAATTCGTTTCGAAATAACAATAAACAAAAAAATTATCCCACAGCTAATGATTTAGTGTCAACGAACAAAAAAGAGAATTTAAACGTAATAAACTGCGTTTTTTGTGAATCATTTCATCACTCATCGGTTGATTGCGATAGAACTAATGAGTTATCTATTGATGAAATTAAGAACATTCTAATGAAAAAGGGAGCATGTTTTAAGTGCTTAGAAATGAAAAAACATTTATCGCGTTTTTGCAAAAAAAATATAAAATGCCGGATTTGCAACGGGAGTCATAACACATTGTTTTGCTATAGAAACATAAAAAAGGAAAAATCTAAACAACAGACCGAAGTGTCGGATACTGCCCTTTTTGCGAATGAAAACTTGCCGAAAGAAGTTTATTTACAAACTTTATATGTTTATGTAAGAAATAATGGTTGTGAATATATAGTACGAGCATTTTTAGATACGGCGTATTCTAAGTCGTATATTTCAAAGTTCGTAGCCAATAAGATGGAATTAAAAAGTTTAAGAAAGGTCAGAATTACTCACGGGTTGTTTGGAGGTACCGAAACAACGGTAGATCATAACTGTTATTCTGTTAATTTAAGGGGTTTAAGGGGAGGTAAAAAGATAAAAATTGAGGTAATGGAACAAGAAAAAATTTGTGCTAATGTACCCAAAATTAGAGACATTCGTTGTATTGCGGAATTAAAAGGAAAAAATATATTTTTGAGCGATATCTGCCCTGAAGGTAAAAATTGTTTATATGAAAGAAATTTAAATGAAATACATGTACTTTTGGGAGCAGATGTTGTGGGAGAACTCTTTACAGGAAGAATAGAAAATTTATCTTGTGGTTTGGTTGCGATGCAAACAAAACTGGGTTGGACTACTATGGGCAAAATTGGCGGAAATGAAAGGGATAGTTCTCTTTTGGTCCTTTCATTATATGTAAACGATGCCAAAATTACAGATTTGTGGAATTTAGATTCTTTAGGCATAGTAGATCCGGAGGAAAAACAAATTAAGGAAGAAGTCCAGAAATTAGTTTTGGAGCATTTTAAAGAAACCGTAAGACGCGAAACTGATGGTAGGTACAAAGTTTGTCTTCCCTGGTTAAATGAGCATCCTCCCATTCCAAGTAATAAAGATTTAGCGATAAAACGCCTGCAAAATAATATTAAGAATCTCCAAAATTGCGGTTTGTTGAAAGATTACGAAGCAGTTTTAAATGAGTGGGAAACGGAAGGGATTATTGAAAGAGTGAAAGAAGAGGAAAACTTAACACCAAAGTCCATTATCTCCCTCATAGAGCTGTAATAAAACCTAATTCTACGACCAAAATTAGGCCGGTATTTGATGGATCAGCACATGTTAAGGGTTCTGTTTCCATAAATGATTGTATAGAGAAGGGACCTAATTTAATTGAACTAATTCCTTCTGTTCTAAGTCGATTTAGAGTGGGAAAGATAGGTATTGTAGCAGATATTCGTAAAGCTTTTTTATATATATCACTGAATGAAAAGGATGGAGATTATTTACGTTTTTTCTGGTGGAGAGATGGGAATTCAGAAAACATTGAAATTTATAGACATTGTCGGGTTGTCTTTGGGATTAGTTGTAGCCCCTTCCTTTTGGCCGCTACTCTAACACGTCACTTAGATGAAGCACCTGAGAACATTAAAGATGTTGCTATAAAACTTAAAGAATCTTTCTATGTAGATAACTGTGTAGCTAGTGTAGAATCGTTAGATGAGTTAGAATATTTTCGCAATGAAGCACGGAAACTCTTAGCTTCGGCAAAATTTGATCTTCGTGGTTGGTGTCATAATCGGTGCGAAGAAATTGGATTAGGCTTTAATGAAAAGGGTCATTTGAGTGATGCGGCTGAGGATAAGATTCCCTTACTTGGTTTAATGTGGGACACCAAGAGTGATACATTATCGTGTGATTTTCGGAATTTTAAATTGGAAAATGAGTGCATCACTAAAAGAACAATTTTGTCCTTAACTCATAAAATATTCGATCCCATCGGTTTCACTTGCCCCGTGACCTTAATTCCAAAATTACTTTTACAGAAATGCTGGAAAATAAAGGCGTCATGGGACTCCAAGCTGCCCGATGAGATAGTTAAGGAATTTAGAAAATGGACTAAGGAAATTAATGATTTGGGAAATCTTGAGATCCCGCGAAGATTGTCTAACTTATCTCTAAAAGAGGGAAACTTATCTTTACATATTTTCTGCGACGCTAGTAAATTTTCTTACGATACATGCATTTATCTAAGAAATGAAGTAGAAAATCGTGTAACTTGTCAACTTATTCAGGCTCGTTCTAGAGTAGCTCCTCTAAAGGACATTTCCATTCCACGACTTGAGTTATTGGCCTGTTGTATTGGAGCTAGATTGTCTAATAGTATTAAAAACGATTTGAAATTAGAAAATGTTGATACTTACTATTGGTCAGATTCAAAGGACGTGTTATACTGGATAAAACGGGAAGGTCCTTGGGCTACATTTGTAGAAAATAGAGTTAGAGAAATTCGAAAGCTTACCCCCAACACTTCATGGAATTTCGTACCTGGACATATGAATCCAGCAGATTTACCGTCACGCGGTTGTTGTGCAAAATCCCTTATTAAATCTCAGTGGTGGTTAGGACCATCGTGGCTTTCAGAATCAAAGGAAAATTGGCCTAGTACTAATATTTTTCCTAATATGGATATAGTGAATTCTGAAAAAAGAAAAACTATTGTGGCCGCTCCTAATGTAGAGAGTGATGAGGCACAATTTTATAATCGCTATTCTTCTTACAATAAAATTTTGCGAGTTACTGGTTGGATTTTGCGATTTTACCAAAATTCGAAAAGGGGTAGTACCGACAAAATATTCGGTCAATTAACACACAACGAATTAAAAGCGGCAGAAACAGTATTATTAAAACTTGTGCAAAAAGAATCCTTTGTGAATGAACATAATCAAAGACTCAAATGCCTGAATATTTTTACAGATTCGGAAGGAATCATACGCGTAAAAACGAAGATATTTCAACGAGAAGATGAATTTAATTTTAGATTACCTATCTTACTCCCTTCATATCATTACGTCGTAGAACAGATTATATTTTCGAAACATTTAGAATTCGGTCATTGTGGCGTACCCCTGCTAATGACTGCGTTACGAGAAAATTACTGGGTACTGAAGAGTCGGAAAACAATCAAAAAGGTAATCGGCAAATGTATCATTTGTAAAAGACACTCAGCAAAACCACCTGATGTAGCAGAAAGTGTCTTACCTCTTGATCGTGTCAGAGAAGCCGCGATTTTCGAAATAATAGGATTAGATCTGTGCGGGCCTCTTTATTTGAAAAAAGAATCTAAAGTCTGGATTTTGATAGTCACGTGTGCAGTTTTTAGAGCTGTGCATTTCGAGCTATTGACAGCTCTTTCAACCGAAAGTTTTATATTAGGACTGAAACGCTTTATTTCTAGACGAGGTCGTCCTGCAATAATATATTCAGATAACGGCACAAATTTTACTGGCTGCCACAATTTATTGAAAACTATTGACTATGAAAAAGTAAAAGCGGTTACTGCGTTTTCACGTATAGATTGGAAATTTATTCCACCTTCTGCACCTTGGTGGGGTGGATTTTGGGAGAGGCTTGTTGGAATCCTGAAACGAATCTTGAGAAGGGTATTGGGCAAGTCGTCTTTAAATTTTGAAGAACTACATACCGTTATCTGCGATTGTGAAAGTATTATAAATGCCCGCCCCTTGACGTATGTTACAGATAATAATGAAGATCTTCAAGTTATAACTCCTTCAATGTTCTTACAGGAAAATACTAAAATAGGTATGCCTGAATTAGAGTTTCTAGACCACAAAAAAATGAATAAACGATACCATTATAGAATTAAAATTAGAAACGATTTAAAATCAAGATTTTGAAGCGAATACCTCGGCACATTAAAATGTTCGGTCTTTAGTGGGAAAAAACCAAGATCTTTGTGTGTAGGAGATGTTGTCCTGATATGGACGGAAAATTCTAGCCGAATAAACTGGCCTCTTGGTAGAGATGTGGAACTTATACCCAGTCAAGATGGCGTTGTGCGCGTAGTAAAGTTGAAGACTGCAACTGGAATGCTAATTCGTCCCATTAAGAAACTTTGTTCTTTGGAGGTGAATGAAATCGCCGATAATCAAAGTGATGCAGTACTGCAGAAGCGTTTGACTACTCGCCATGGTCGAATTGTACGGCCGCCCGAAAGACTCCAACTGCAGTGATTGAGTTCTGTCCCCTAATGAACTCAAGGTGGGGAGTGTGAAAACACTCTTCACGAAGACATTCTGGCACCAGCAGCCGCTCATTTTCAGAATATTCTTTTATTTATTTATTTTTCTTTCTTGTGCAAACTAAACGCTCATTGGTTTTTTTTACGATCTTTTTTATTAATGTTCTTTTTGTACCTTTCAGATTTCGATATAGTCAAATTAAGAATAATGATCAAGAAACATGTAATATCTGTGCGCGCGTGTGTAAATAATCAACTTTTCTTTTTTTGTGTGTTTACGTTTTGTCTCTTATTTTTGATGTGGATTTTCTGTCTTTGAAGATTACCAAGAATTATGATTCGGACCACCGTGCATCCCTCAAGAACCCTCAAGAAAGGTAGGAAATTTTTATATTATTATTTTTAAGAATATTTTTCTACTGAAATATCGAATTTGAAATTAACACAAGTTGACATTAACAGTGGCGTAATCATAAATTAACTGTAACGCAACCGTGACCTAACTTTAATTTTAATATAACCTACTAGGAGGGCTCCGCCCGCCAACCCCTCCGCTTAATCGCTTCGCGATTCCAAGTTGTAGGCTACCCTTGCTTGCTGCGCTCGCCAGTACCCCATGGTATGAATAAGCAGTTGCAGACCTTTCAAATGATTTGTCACACGACTAGTGTTGTAAAGAAATTAAAAATGTGCCCCCCCCTGGGGGGGCAGAGTGGGGGAGTACACACAAGACATCCATAATATGAATAAGCAGTTGCAGACCTTTCAAATGATGTGTCACACATCTGGTGTTGTAAAGAAATTAAAAATGTGCCTTTCTTGGGGGGGGGGAGCAGAGTATGGGGTAACACACAAGACATCCATAATATGAATAAGCAGTTGCAGACCTTTCAAATGATGTGTCACACGACTGGTGTTGTAAAGAAATTAAAAATGTGCCCCCCCCCCAGGGGAGTAGGGCGGAGGGGGTGGCATCCATAATAGGAAAGACATCCATAATAGGAAAAGGCAGTTTCAGACCTTTCTAAAGATATGCAACACGAGTGTTGTGGATAAAAATTTAGAAAGTTCCTCTTTGGGGGGGGGGGAGTGGGGTGCGGCGCCCCAAACATGCTTAATTGGTATGAGTAGTTACAGTTCTCTTAAACTATAGGGGGACTCCGCCCCCCTCCTCGCTACGCTCGGTAACCCCCCGCGTAATCGCTTCGCGATTCCAAGTTGTAGGCTATCCTTTCTTGCTGCGCTCGCCAATACCCAATGGCATCGCTTCGCGATTCCGTTCGCTATTGCTTCGCAATCCCGGTTGGAATCGCTTGGCCATGCACAGACGGAGCCCTTTCCTAATTGATCTATTCGACTCATGAAAGGAGTGGTCCACTCGGACGCGTTATTTCCGGAAACCTTACACATCAGTATCATTCCAGGAGTCATTCCTTTTAAGGCAATTTTTTTTACTATAAAAGGGAATGTAACCTATCTGTAGTGTAACTGCAACCAAATTGTACCTATTACAACCAACCGGAACTTAACTGTTAACAAGCCTTTACCTATTCATAACCTTCTATTAACCTTAAACCTTTCTATTTCATAACCAGGTTTATTGAGGACACTAAAAAATTCATGGAAGTTAATAAATCTAATCCTTCTTGCAATGCCAGTGATAATTTGCCCGGTGGTGATAGTTCAATCGTTATAACGGACAAAGATGTTGATGAGTTTTTAACTATAGTGACTGGTAGCGGAATTAGTGATCCTGTGCTTTCCTCTACCAGAAGTAATTTTAACGGAAATACTAGGTTATCTGATGATACTATATGCGATAAAAATGACTCTGACCCTGACTTTGTTCCCTGCTCATCCCGGGCCTCGCAGCAGTCGGACTCTGACCAGAGCTGTCCCTTTAATGGCCAGGATGATGCTGCCTCGGGTCAGGTTTTTACTAAGCTTAGTGATATTAGTGATTCTAAAGGTGATGATTCTTATTACCCAGTGATCGTTCCGCCTAAGGCTTCTAACTCTAATATTTTAACCTATACAAATGATTTTAGCTCCCAGCCCCTTTTACAGGCTGCTGAAAACCAGATTTTCAATGAATCTGTCATTTTTAATTCTTTTAACCCTTCTCATGATGTCCCTAGACATTCGTGGGGCCTTTTCTCCCGAGGTGGCAGTACGGGTATAAAGGAGTGCCCCGTTGTTTGTAATATTAGTACTGTTCCCAAAACTGTTGATGACCCTCCTGATATTGGGTGTAATGTAGGGTTAATTGATAATGCAGTTGATGTCAATACTGTCCCGAAGGAAATTAATGATCACCCTATTTCTGTTGATCACCCTGTCAGTGAGAATTGCCCTGCTGACCAATCCAGTTCAACTGATTCTCTTGTCACCATTGAAGCAGACCCGAATTTGGGTACTGGTGACGATATGGGGGAGGACCCTGGTGATGACGGTGGGGATGACGATGACGACCCCGGTGGTAGTGGCGCTGGCGATGCTATTCCCGGGGCAATCCCGTCAGACCCTCAATTCATAGAAAGGTACGCAAACAGGTTTTTAGAAATTTATAATGATCCTTCCGCTAACTTTGATGAATTTCAATCTATTGCTGATGATTTCATAACTTCTATTAAAAAACATCTTAATTTTAAATCTAAACCTGAGGATGGGGCAGTCCGCCCTCCTAAAGTTATTAACCCAAATAATCACTCTGATATCCAAAAATTGTACAGGAAAAATAGAAAAAAAGCACTCCGCCTTATTAACAATGACGATTCTGAATTTTGCGATCTGGACCCGGAGGAGGTTGCTAATCACTACAATAGTAATGAGTATGAGAAACCAAACAATACTGAGTTTATGAATGAATATGATACTGTGAATGATAAAATGGACACTAGCCCATTCACTAAAAAAGAGATTTCCAAAAAGTTACGTGCCTGCGAAAGCACCTCCCCGGGCCCAGACGGTCTAACTTATAACCACCTTAAAATAGTTGATCCCAAAGCTAATGCTCTTACTCCACTATATAACTGTTGTCTTAAGTTCCACGCTGTCCCATCCTCCTGGAAAAACACCACTACAATCTTAATTTATAAGAAAGGTCCCAAAAGCGATCCTGGTAACTGGCGGCCGATTGCTCTTGGGAATACCATTTACAAACTCTACGCCAGCTGCCTTACTAAGCGACTTTACCTCTGGCTGGAGAATAATAATATCCTTTCTCCATGCCAAAAGGGTTTTTTACCTCACGATGGGGTTTTTGAAAATAACTATATTCTTGACATGATTATGAGGAAGTCTAAAATTAGTAAAAAGGATCTGTTCTTCGCCTCCCTTGATATTTCTAATGCTTTTGGGTCCCTGCCCCACTGGGTGATCTTTGAAACGTTAAAATTAGTTGGGGCAGGGGATGATTTTATTTCTATTATCAAAGATGTTTATGGGGGGGCGAAGACCACTTATAAAACTACCAAAGGCCATTCAACCCCTCGTGAGGCCACCACCGGGGTCAGGCAAGGGGATCCCTTGAGCGGGGTACTCTTTATCCTGGCCATTAACTTTATTATTTTGAAAGTTCAGCGAGAGGGCTTTGCTAGGGACCCTACTTTAAGGAGTATGTTTCACTATATTTTAGCTTACGCCGATGACATACTCCTAATTGCTAGATCGGCGGGGGACCTACAGGCCCTTCTCAATCTTATCAATCTTCTTGCTACAAAAATAGGTTTAATATTTAATGCCAAAAAATGTGTAACCCTCCATTATAGCAGCAAACCCCCTGCTGGATGTAGGAACACTAAGTTTAACTTGGCCGGGTCACATATCCCCCATATGGAGAATGGGGATGCGACGAAGTTTTTAGGCAAACCCATTGGAGTATTCCTTCCGCGTGACTCGGTCACTGTTGAGGACATCCGGCAGAGGGGTATTAAAATCTTAACCTCTCAGCTTACCCCCTGGCAGAGGATCGACTGCATTAAATCCTTCTTTTATCCCTCGTTGCAATTCCTCCAGAGAACCGAACAAATATCTAAAACTGATTGGACCTATATTGATGATTCCCTCAGACCCTTATTAAAGAAAACTCTTGGCCTCCCGTCAAACGCCGCCAACGAATACCTGTATGGTGATAGAGAAGATGGCTTATTTGGTATTCCGTTGGCGGCTGAGGACAGTGACATCGCCCTTATTGACGGGGGGTTCAAACTCTTAACATCTACTGATAAAGTTGTCCAAAAGTTAGCCTGGGATGAGCTTGTGGAAACTGCAAATTATCGACAAGACTCCACCAGCCATCGTAATATGCAAGACTACCTTAATTCTGCGCCTGCTACCCGGACCTCTGATAAATATAGGTCGCCTTGGTCAAGAGCACGCCAAGCTACCAGGAGACTGGGGGTGAGGTGGTCGATTGAGGATGCTCATAACATCGAGCTTGAATTTGGTGACGATGCTCAACGTAACAGGAAGTTTATTTTTAAATCTATTAGAAAATTCCTTAGAAATAAACGTACCCTGTCACTGAGGGCTCACCCTCACCAAGGCAAAACGAATATATGTGTGGCTGCGGCCAAGTCCAGCTGTCACTTTTTCAGAGATGGCAAATATACAACATTCAAAAACTAGCGTTTTATACATAAGGCACGGCTGGGCTTGCTCTATCAACTGAATGCCATCAAGAAAGCCCGTGGCCACACTAACATTAAATGTAGAAAATGTCCACTGCCGGAGACTTTACCTCATGTGTTAAACCACTGTATGGTACATAGTACTCTATATAAAAAGCGCCACAATGCAGTGGTCAGTCGTATCAAAAAAGCTGCCTCTGGTAGATGGACCATCCTTGGTGAGGATCAAGTAATTGGGACTCAAAACTGCCGAAACGATCTTATTGTTGAAAAAAAGATAATGACATTTTAATTATTGATGTGACGTGCCCATTCGAGAATGGAGCGGAAGCCTTTTCGATTGCCAGAAAAAGGAAGGAAGACAAATACGCTAATTTAGCTCATGAACTTACAGTAAATAACAAAAGAGTACGAGTTGAAGCGATCGTGGTCGGTGCCCTTGGATCTTGGGACCCTAAAAATGACAGAGTCATAAGGAGATTATGCTCAGAAAATTATGCAAAAATGATGAGGAAAATTATTGTTTCTGAGACCATAAGTTACTCTCAGGACGTCTATTTTGAACACACCCGGATGACTGATGGTCCTCAAGATTCCGGGAGTCGTCATTAGCCAGCCTGCTGCCTGCCTTTTAATTCTATGTACATTGTATTATGTGTTTAAATAAAGTTTTATATGTGTTATATTTTTAAATAAAGTTTGTTAAACAAGGTTCGGAGATGGAGAACCATAGAACTGACTTAGGCCACATGGACACACACTTTTAATTTTTTTTTTCCTTATTGGTCGCGATTGATTGTAAATTCCAGACCCACACGATGTAACATTTTTTCGTAGTACCCTTTTCTGTATGATTCTGTATGATAGGTAATTGATATAGTGTATGCTGATTGCTCTGTTCGTCTGGTGTCCCGTGCCTCCCTCCTCGCCATTTTATCTGCAAGGTGTGTATAATATACATATTCGCCATAGTTCGAGAATTTCGAGAAACATTCGAGAATTTCCAAGAAACGGCAAAATACAATGAACAGTGTCACAAATTTTATGTGGAAAAAAAAATAGATAAAAAAATAGATAATATCTCAGTCCTGGATATAATTTGCTGTTCGTGCAAATCGTCAAGTCAAGTCAACGCTGGTGCTTAAGGAGATTCACGTAAATGGCTCCTGGGATAATGGTGAACGTCGAAAATTTATGCTTTTGAATTCGTGTCCCTTGCCTCCCTCCTCGCCATTTTATTTGTCTTGTCCCGTTCCGCCATTGCTTGTTTGGACGCTATTTTGAGAGTCTGCTGTATTTTGAACGTTTTAATGTTTTTTAATCTCATGTTTATTAGTGTTTTAACTTATATCCCTTTTATATTTTAACTTTGCTTTTAAGATTTTTAAGTGTATTATTTTAAATTCAAGTGTACTTTGGCTATGAAATGCCTTGACGAGCTTGCTGTTCTTAGCACGGCTTTTATCAGTTTTATTATATGTCTAATTTTTTATAAATAAATTATATATTGTATTCAATTGCTATTACTTATTATATAACTTAGACTTTTGGCTCATATATTTAATATACCGGGTGATCCAAAAGTTTCGGGAGTTTTGAAATGTTAATAATTTGGAAACTATGTACAATACAAAGGTTCGGTTTTCACATATATGCTCAGAAGCCCGTGGGATTTTGTTTAGCATGATTTTTTTTAACATGTATATAGTTACAATTTTTAGCAACAGGTGGCGCTGCTGTACAACACTGGATGTAACTATAAAATATGCTTTATAGACACATGAGTAAGAGTTCATTGCGAAACATCTTTTGTAAGCTATTAATGAGATTTCGTTTGGAGGGTAGTTTATGTTCAATCACTTTTTTTTTAAGTGGTTGAAATTGCATTGAAAGGGAATTTCGATACAAAATTTGATGAGTAACTGCCATGTTTAGACATGCTTTCTTTGCATGTTGAGCTGTGTTCTTATCGTACAATACGGAAGTAAAAATAGAAAAAGATTCGATGGCCATTAGAAATGTGAAATGTCATGGGAAGAAAGGTTTGAGAAAAAGGCTAATTGAAAGATCGTAATAGAAGCAGGAGATCCCAAATGTCTGTTGCAATCGTAAATGAGGTAGAATTCGATGGTAATACTCGGTGGAAATCACCAGCTTATAATGAATCAGTACACTTATAATATTACGATAAAATTGAAATTTCATCTGGACTTTCTTTCTCCTTTGAGGATACTGTGCACGTTGTTTTGAGTCGGCTCACAGCGGCACTTATAAGCTATGGGTGTCATAATGAAAATTTGTAACTCTTGGACACTAATTCTTTCTTTTTAGCGAGCTATATCATACCATAAAAATAATACTGTCAATTTTAGCTCCACCTGTTGGCAAAAAGTGTAACTAACATAATTTGTTTGTTTGATCAAAAATACAAATCCCATACGTTTCTAAGCATTTCCGTGAAAACCGCATACTTGTATTGTTTATAGTTTGTTAATTATTAGCATTTGAAAACTCCCGGAACTTCTGGATCACCCGGTATAAGGTTTTAGAATGTATTTTAATTTGTTTATAAGTCTTGTATTTGCTTTAAATACCTAGATTTCGCTTGTTTTAAACTTTAAATTGTAATGTTTAATTAAATGTCGTTTTTAAGTTATTTTAGTCAGGGATACTTTGTTTTTGAATTGTAAATAAATGCAGTTTTATAATAACTGACCTTTTGTTTGTATCTTTCACAGTCTTTTGGATCTGATATTGTGCTGGCGATTGTAAAACAATTGGATACTACGTGGGTCTGTGAATTTGTTTTCTTTGATTTTCATCTTCGTTTGTATTCCTTGTAATTAATTTCAGTCCATGTGGCCAGTAATTCTGTTTTTCAGTAATTGGTTTTCAGTATTGTAAATGGTTCTTGTCTCAGACTTCTGTATTTTAATTAATTTCTATTATATATTTATTTTTAATCTTGTTTTAACGTAATACTGACTACCTTTACGGTTTTTTTGCGTCCACCCCTTTGTGTGCGGTGAGCTTTGACACATCATTTTACTATATGTAAGTGAAGTGCACTGCTTTGTGGTGTGTAAATTCTTCTGTTAATCTTTTCGACAAAGCTTGACCAACCTTTCTTAATACATAAGGTTGTAAAATACGATTGCATCTTATTTTTGTTTGACTAACCCAGTTGTACAGTGGGTTATAAAATACGCCTGTACTTATCATCTTGTATTATTTCTCTCTCATTGTATGAGATCGTTCATAATCATTTTGTGTTTTCATCTGTAAATAGTCACCTTTGTCTTGTCCTTTTACATTTTACAAGTGTTTTTTACAAACACGATTTTAACGTTTTATTCTTTGCCTGTGCTTTATACAAGCACGGTTTTAAATTCATTGTTTTTTACTGTTTACAGCTGGTTTTTACAAATAGCTTTTAGAACTTCATTCATCTTGTAAATAATTTGATTAAATTTATTTTTATTTAGTCTTTGCAGCATGGCTGGCACTTCCCGTAGTAGCGACACTGGTGGTTCTGAGAGCTCTGCTGATAATCAAGATGATGAAGATGATAATATTTTGTATGTTCCTCCTCGCTTGAATGGGCTTCACCTCACTGTGACTTGGCCCATCAAATGCCCCGTCCAGTGTATGATTGGTAAATGTGGTACTAAATTAAAGAGCGAAAACAAGTATACTGTGGTGAACAGTCTAGTTCGCCATATGAAAACGATTCACAAAATCGAGGTGTCGGGAAAATCGAATTGGTGTGGTATTTGTCATACGGCAATGGGCAGATGCCCTGCCAATCACTCTTGTTTTAAGTTTCGACCTATGCTGGTAATGGAAGAAAATTGCCCTTTTGTCTGTGACCAGTGCAGTAAAACTTTCCCCAACTGGCGCGGATTAAGTAATCATAAATCTACTCATAAGAAAGCTGAAATACAAAATGCTTATAATAGAAAGAATGCTCTGCCGGTTGCCGGTAGGAATACTAGGGCTGGTGGTAATTCTAGTAGATTATCTTCGATCAGTAGTTCTCGCAATTCTGCTACTAGTAACATAAGTATCCTTAACAACAGTAATAGAAATTCTTCTAGTAGTAGTAAAACTGTGAAAGGTGGTATTGGGGTCAAAGTTAAACCAGTTGTCACCCCTGCCGTGGCCACTGGCGTTTGTAATAATGTGTCGACTCCCCAAAAACAAAAAGATGATATTGATAGTTTTATTAGAGACACTAAGAATTTTTTAGGCATTGATGATCAAAATGGCCTAGCAGTGGAAAGTGCTGATAATTCAATCGTTATTACAGATGACGATATTAATAGATTCATTGAAGTGGTCACAGGCAGTGGGATTGACAATCCTATTATAAGGAAAACTGATGCTGACCTTTGTGACCCCCGTGATAGTAATAGTTCCGATGGTAACCACTTATCCCAGGTTTCTGTTAACCAGTCATCCTCTGACCAAACTGTTCCTACTGATGGCCAGTGTCCTACCACCCTGGATAGTGTTAAGACTCCTTATGTTTTAAGTAATACTGATATTTTAACTGAGTCTAATTTTAACAATAGGATTTTACCCGATTTTAACGTTGTAGATTTTAATACTTTTAATTATTCTGTCTTGTCTCAGCCCCCTTTACAGGCTGAGAAAATTTTTAACGAGTCCGTCATTTTTAATTCCTTTATTCCTAAGAATGATAATTCTAGTATACCTTTTGACTTGAGTAACCGGACTGGTGGTCTTTTTAATAACACCATTGAGCGCCCTGCTGTTTTGACTGATAATGCGAGGACAGTGCCTATTTTGAATGCTCATGATTTGAACACTGAAACTGCCCCTAAGTCTATTGATACTGGTAGTATATCTATTGGTCACCCTGATACTGTTGAAACCACTCTCGATGCTCACCAAACTCAGTCTTCGTCTAATTCCTCGATAAATGATTCTTCTTCTGCTGATTCGCATATTGGTGTCTTTGATGACGCCACTGATGGTAATCAAAGTGGTGATGATGATGACGACGATGACCCCGGTGGTAGTGGCGCTGGCGATGCTATCCCTGAGGCAATCCCGTCAGATCCCCCTCTCATCGAAAGATATGCTAACAGGTTTAATTCTATTTTAAACGAAAATAATGCAAATTTTACTGAGTTTTGTTCAGTTGCTGACGACTTTGTTTCTTCAATTAAAAAGGAGCTTAATTTTAAATCCCGACCCGACGACGGGATAGTCCGTCCCCCTAAGAAAATAGACCCCGAAAATTCTACCGATATACAAAAATTATATAGAAGAAACAGAAAGAAAGCTTTACGGTTAATTTTAGATGATAATAGTGATTTTTGCGATCTGGACCCGGAGGGGGTGGCCGACCATTATGCAGGTGTTGCTTCAGACCCTCCCCCTAGCACTGACTTTATGAAAGAGGGTGAGCCTGCTGCTGCTCAAGTCAGTTGCGATTCGTTTACTAGAGTTGAGGTGTCGAAAAAGCTTAGATCCTGTGAGAACACTTCCCCGGGCCCAGATGGCCTCACCTACAACCATCTTAGACTCATCGATAAAAATGCAATAGCCCTGACCCCATTGTACAATTGTTGTTTAAAGTTCAAAGCTGTCCCGCCGTCGTGGAAAAACACCACTACCATTTTATTTTTTTTTTATTATATAAAAAAGGCAATAGGACTGACCCTGGGAACTGGCGGCCGATTGCCCTCGATAACACTCTGTATAAATTATACGCCAGCTGCCTTAGCAAACGCTTACACCTCTGGTTGGATAAATTTAAGATTCTGTCTGCCAACCAGAAGGGTTTTCTGCCTCACGATGGGGTATTTGAAAATAATTTTGTTCTTGAAAGTATTATTAGAAATAGCAAGACCAGTAAAAAAGACCTTTTTCTCGCTTCCCTGGACGTTTCGAACGCCTTTGGATCCCTCCCCCATTGGGTGATTTTTGAAGCACTCAGACATGCTGGTGCGGGGGAGGATTTTATCTCCATTATAAATGACGTGTACAGGGAAGCAAAGACTATTTATAGAACTACTAAAGGCCAGTCTACCCCTCGTGTGGCAGCCACCGGGGTCAGACAGGGTGACCCTTTAAGCGGGGTGCTCTTCATACTGGCCATCAATTTCATCCTCCTTAAAATACAGAGAGAGGGCTCTGTCAGAGACCCCGGCACTTACAACCTTTTCCATTACATTCTAGCTTACGCTGACGATCTATTATTGATCGCTAGAACTGCCGAGGATCTGCAGGCCCTTCTTCATCTGATAAACGTTCTTGCCATTAAAATAGGCCTTAAATTTAATCCTTCTAAATGCATTACCTTACATTACAGTAGTAAGCCCCCTGCTGGCTGTCGCCCTACTATCTTCAACCTGGCTGGGTCTGATTTACCATATATGATTGATGGGAGTCCGATGAGATTCTTAGGTAAACCGGTTGGTTTTTTTCTCCCAAGGGACTGTCACGGTCGACAGCATTAAGCAGAGGGGCATTAAAATCCTTTCCTCTAAGCTTACTCCTTGGCAGAGGATTGACTGTGTAAAAACTTTTTATTATCCATCTTTGCTTTTTCTTCAACGTACTGACCAACTTGCAAAAACTGATTGGTCTATTATCGACGATACTTTGAAGCCCCTGTACAAAAAAACCTTGGGCCTCCCGTCAAACGCCGCCAACGAGTACCTTTATGGTAGTAGAGAAGATGGGCTTTTTGGTATTCCGTTGGCGGCTGAAGACAGCGATATTGCTTTAATTGACGGGGGGTTCAAACTTCTTACATCCGGTGATAAAATTATCCAGAAGCAAGCCTGGGATGAGTTGGCCAACATCTCCAATTGGAGATATGAATCCACAAGCCAGCTTAACATTAATAAATATTTGAACTCTGCACCTTCGACCCGCACCTCTGACAAGTACAAATCTACCTGGTCGAGGGCTCGTCAAGCGTCTAAAAGATTGAATGTTGAATGGTGCGTCAATGACAATTTACAAGTTGATTTACTTATTGGGGGTGAAGCCCTGGGGAACCGTAAGCTTGTTTTTAAATCCATGAGAAAATTTTTAAGAAGCAAGCGTACGCAATCTCTTCGGGACCACCCTCATCAAGGTAAAACGAACATATGTGTGGCCGCGGCTAAGTCCAGCTGCCACTTCTTTACTACTGGCCAATATACCACCTTCAAAGACTGGCGTTTCATTCATCGTGCGCGGCTGGGCTTATTTAATAAATTAAATGCCTACAATCACGCCCGTGGTCACACTAACAAAAAGTGTCGCAAATGTCCCAAGTTAGAGACCTTACCTCATGTTCTCGATCACTGCATGGTACATAGTACCTTGTATAGGAAGCGTCATAATGCAGTGGTCGAGAGAATTAAAAAAGCTGCTCTTGGCAGATGGTCTCTACTTGGTGAGGATCAAGTTGTCGGGAGTGCCAACTGTCGTCCCGACCTGGTATTGAAGAAAGATAAAAGCATCTTAATCTTAGATGTTACTTGCCCATTCAAAAATGGCGCAACGGCTTTTAACGATGCTAGAAAAATTAAAGAAGACAAGTATAGTGACTGTAAAATTAAATGTACACACTACACAAATTATTCCATAGGCACTGATTATATTAAAAAACACTTTATTAAAAGAATAACACTCACTCGCAGCTCACTGCTGCATTATCGTCTGCACATTTCTCAAAACAACTTTAGAATAATAATATAAAAAACACTTCACTTCGTTTCACTTTCTGGACACTGAGATTTTAATTATAGGTAGCACGGTATCGTCTGCCTACATGGAACATACCGGCCCCCATTGACATGTTTCACATTCAATAATAACTCTTTTTTTTTACAAAGTACACTAATTACACAAGTAAATACAAAAGGTCACTATATAAGTTTACTCAAATATAAAAATTGAAAGAAAAAATAATATAACACAAGCACACACATATATATATTTTTTTCTTTTATCCTTTTTTTTAAGTACTATGGTTTTCAGGCATAGGTAAATACATAATTTACTCATAATTTACTAATCGATCTTTTAAAATTTCCATTCTGAGTTTTTAGCTGAACTACGCGAAATTTCTCATCATTACCATAATATACTTCAATAATTCTGCCTAATGGCCACTTATTGTTTGGTGTAT
Organism: Maratus speculifer; assembly: GCA_964019185.1. Lineage (NCBI taxonomy): Eukaryota > Metazoa > Arthropoda > Arachnida > Araneae > Salticidae > Maratus > Maratus speculifer. The sequence goes on from OZ025290.1 coordinate 43,302,635, forward strand.
TTTCCTCTACTAACAACACTAGATCTCCTATTTTTACATTATACTTTTCAAATCTCCACTTACCAAATCTTACAATTAATTTCAATTATCATATACATTGATAATATTTCTTACACAATTAACTGTTTTAAACAATATAAAAATATTATTTTCACATATTGAATAAAAAGATCAAAAATCTTTAATATTCAATTATAAAATTTAAGAATAGTGGAACCCCATGATTAAATTCAAAGGTAACCAAATCTCATTTTTACAACATACAAACTTCCCGGTCTGGCATCAACACATGACTCCATTCTCAAAAATAATCCTATCCTTCACAGCAGCCAATTTCCAATAAAAACAAAGTTTCAGCTACAACATCTCCTAAGAATCCGGAGGACACATATTATTAAATTGGTACATAACATTCATACAACTTTCAGCGCCGTGTACACCCGGCTACCATTTCACTCTCTCCAAATTTTCCTGGGGCCCTAGGTCTTCATACCTCATTCTCTCGAAAAACACAAAATCACATAGGCAAGCGTTGTAGCACGGATACAGATTACTTGAATTCAGACAATCACAAATAAACCTCAAATAATAAACTAGTTTTTCCATACTTAACATATTAGGACAGATCAACCAATGTTGACACCAAGACCATAGAAACTCCTTATTGCCGAGAAATAGTCCACCAGTACAAAAACACTTTCACAAAAATTAGACTCTCCTCACAAGCCCTAAAACTTACACAGCTGAAAGATGTTCCTTCCACATTCAGGAGACAATTCTAACAACTAAAAAAAATGCTATCCTACAGTTGAATCTAACACAAAATATTTAAATCTGTTCTATTACATTAATATAACAAAAACTTTATTAATTTATTTCCATATCTATTTCAACATTTCACAATTGCTTAAACTCACTACAAAAAAAAATATCCGCAAAAAGATCCATCAACTCAATCAAAAAATGGATCCGATCTTCAAAGACTCCTTCATCAAAAGAGTTGAATTTTTAGCCTTACACATGATCAACTTTCAACTTTCAATTAACAAAAGTCAACTTTAAAAATTATTTCTCAAATTAGCACTGAGCAGACATGACACTAAACAACTGCAAAAAATCCTAACACTTAAAATGGTGGATCTCTTCCATGGCTCTAAAACTCTGAAACAACTCTAAAACTCTAAATCAGCTCTTAAACTCTAAATCAACTCTTAAACTCTAACTCAACTCTAAAACTCTAAATCAACTCTAAAACTCTAAATCAACTCTAACACTCTAAATCACTCTAAAACTCTAACTCAACTCTAAAACTCTAAATCAACTCTAACACTCTAACTCAACTCTAAAACTCTAAACCAACTCTAAAACTCTAAACCAACTCTAAAACTCTAAATCAACTCTAAAACTCTAAACCATCTCTTAAACTCTAAATCAACTCTAAAACTCTAAACCAACTCTAAAACTCTAAATCAACTCTAAATCAACTGTAAAACTCTAAATCAACTCTAAAACTCTAACTCAACTCTAAAACTCTAACTCAACTCTAAAACTCTAACTCAACTCTAAAACTAAATCAACTCTAAAACTCTAAATCAACTCTAACACTCTAAATCAACTCTAAAACAACTCTAAACAACTCTAAAACTCTAAAGAACTCTAAAACTCTATATCAACTCTAAAACTCTAAATCAACTCTAAAACTCTAAATCAACTCTAAAACTCTAACTCAACTCTAAAACTCTAAACCAACTATTAAACTCTAAATCAACGCTAAAACTCTAAATCAACTCCAACACTCTAACTCAACTCTAAAAAAAGAATCTGTAAAACATATTGCAAAAATTAATATTTTTATGAGAACTCAGAAAAAGAAAAGAAATATTTATCTCCGATTATAGATTATATGCACTAAATCAATGACTGGTGTAAAGTAAATAATAAAATTCATTCAGTAAATAAAAATTCAAATTTATTTAGAATATTCTGTACTTAATATACCAAAATTTTCGTGAGATCATGTTTCCCTAAATCTAACACTAATAATCAAGAAACCTCCCATACTGAAAAAAATATACTTGATTTTTTAAAACATAATATGCTAAACTTTAAGAATATATATAAAAAAATACCAAACTTTTAAACTAAAAAGAATAGGACATAAACTCCAAGAAATCAGCAAGATCAATAAACCTCTGGAGCCATGTCACAAAACAAAATTTAAAATATTAAATTACTCAAAAATATCTATAAACTTTCATTAATAATTCATAAATCTCCGCCCGTAGACAGCACCAAAACTGATTCCCTACCATTTAAGCACCTTACAAGTTTTTTAAAAACTTTAAATTTATTAAAAATTTTAAATATATAAAAGAGTCTATTAAAACATTACACACTTTATCCAAAGTTCAAATATACTCTCAAATCTTATATTTTTCGAAAATCCTCAAATGCAGGCCTGTTAATTAAAAAATATATATAGATAGATAGATGTAACAATTTTTAACTACATTATACTTAAACTTCAAAATTAAATTTAACAGTTTAAATTTAAAAATATAGCAAAACTATTAAGGTTTTTAACACTTCATTTTTAATAAATATCTCTATATAATATTTTTCACATAAACTACTTAAAAATTTATCCATTTAATTATTTTCTATTAAACTAAAGAAAATCATTTCATTTTCAATAAAAAGAATTTTAAAAATTTCACTTTTACTGCAGAAGTCCTCCATCACACAAAGTACCAGAACTGACAGAAATACCAGTAGTTCTGTCGAGAAAATATGCAAAAACGTCATGGCCAAGTAAATTCCTAGTTTATCAGAGCTCTTGAAGGTATGCAGGATACAGTCTGTCACAACTAAGTCCATGATTCCTTGGAACAAAAGCTCATTTATAAACTCATTTCAAGCACTGTAGATCACAGTTCAGGACCAAAACAAAAACTCATCAGGATGAAGTCCTTTCAGGCACCATAAGGCATCACAGCAAAAAATCCAACTGGGCAAAGTCGTCATAGGCTATGTAGAGCACAGTTCATGAACTCAAAACTCATCAGGAAAAAACTCGTCAGGATGAAGTCCTCTCAGGTACCATAAGGCATCACAGCAAAAAGGCCAACTGGGCAAAGTCGTCACAGGCTATGTAGAGCATAATTCAAGAAACACAAAGCTGAAAGGTTCTTGTGAGCATTCAGGGCAATCAAACTTTCATACTGCCCACACACTTCACTTGCTGTACCATGACATTCACGACAAAAATGCATAAACTCCAATGTTTGGGACGCAGACCATACTCAGGTCTTATCGTCGTTCTTCACACTAATAAAATAAAACCAGCACTGTCTCTCTAGAGGCGATAAACTTTTTAAAAAATCAGCACAGTTCCTCTTATCATATCCCACGAAAACAGACTGAAAACTTTATTCTCTCAATATGCAAAATGTCCACTAAATATACAAAAAGCCAACTTATTTGTCCATATCTTAATCACATAATAATTTAAACAGTTCATCTTCAGATTTAACCAATATATGACTTCTTTATTTTTAATTGGCAAAGTCATTTCAAAGAAAGTATTCACGAAATATGAAGAGCAGCATCTAAACTTCTGACTGCTTCCAAAAAGCATAGTTCCGATTTTTTTTTTTTTTTTCCAGCGATCGGTATCAAAACAAAATTTCTCAAAATATTCATTAACTCTTAAAACAATATCTTCTTAAACACAACACTTCCATTAGTTGAGCACAACACTTCACTAATTTAAGCAGAATATTATTCGAAGACTCTCATGTTGAACGTTGGACAGATCTTTAATAGAACTCTTAACATAACATCAGCACATATTTCAAATTCGATGCTTATTCACTCACATAATTATTTTCACCTCCCGGCTCGACGGACCATGTAAAATTAAATGTACACACTACACAAATTATTCCATAGGCACTGATTATATTAAAAAACACTTTATTAAAAGAATAACACTCACTCGCAGCTCACTGCTGCATTATCGTCTGCACATTTCTCAAAACAACTTTAGAATAATAATATAAAAAACACTTCACTTCGTTTCACTTTCTGGACACTGAGATTTTAATTATAGGTAGCACGGTATCGTCTGCCTACATGGAACAGTGACTTAGCTAAGGAACTTTCTGTTAATAACTGTATTGCCAGGGTCGAGGCGATAGTTGTCGGTGCCCTGGGTTCCTGGGATCCTGCGAACGATAAGGTCATTCGTCGATTATGTTCTGAAAATTACGCCAAGATTATGAGGAAGATAATAGTAAGTGAAACAATTAATTTCTCTCAAAATATCCTGTTTGAACATATTAGGAGTGACCCCCAGGACTCGGGGGGGCATCGCCAATAGCCATGCTGCTTTTTATTATCTATTTTATGTATTTTTTTTTTAATAAAGTTTTATTGTGTTTTTATTATGTGATTTTAAATAAAGTTTGTTGACAAGGTTCTGAGATAAAGAGCCATAGACTGACTTAGGCCACATGGACACACACTTTTAATTATTTTGCTTTTTGTAAAATTCCAGACCCACACGAATTAAAATTTTTCGTAGTATCTTTTCTGTATGCTAATTGTCTTGTCGGTGATTTGGTTGTCGGCTAAATGTCTGCGACCGATTTTAAAGATGTTACACCCTGTCAAACATATTAAAATTTATATGCATTTAAGAGGTGCTCTAAAATACGCATTCTATAAAATATGCGGTGAAAATATTGGTATTATTCATTTACAGGGCCACACAAAAGAGTTCCATTGGATAATGGTAAAGGGGGGAATAGTGTGCGACATGTTTAAAATATACTAAACTGTTTCATGTGTAATAAAAGTGATAATGTCACTGAGGCTTAATATAAATTATACGATACTGTCTTGCATAATATAATGTACCTTGCATTTACAGGGACACACAAAAGATTTCGAATAGTATATTCTTTCCGATGTACTGTATATGTTTCCGATGATGGCTGATAGATGGATGTAACGCATTTTAATTATGATATACGCGTTTAAGTTTCACTAAATCTTTGTACATTATATGGTGTGTATAAATGTTATAGTTGATATACAGGGCTACCTAAAAGAGCTCGCCAACCTTACTGAGTATGAGCGTAAATTACTTAAAGGTGGTTCTTAAATAAGGTATGCATTTTTACGCTGAATTGCATTCAGTTTACAAAGAAATGTTTGCAGAATATAGATAAAATGATACACAGGACCACGCCAAGAATTGAATACATGGACGCCTATGAATGATAATTTATAACTATGTGTTTTCAGAAGTTTTTGAGTTTAAAGTAAATTTTAGCTTCTTACTGACGTGTAATAAAACTACAAGATAAACTACCGGGCTGAATAAAAGTTTTCAAGTATGTTTCCATTTATTTATCAGTACAAATTACTGAAAAAGAAATTTTAAGCTTTTTTCTTACTAAACTTTTTTTTATATTATATAGTATGTATATCAACTGACAGATCAAATACGGGGCTGTTCAAAAGCACTGGAATAAATATTTGTCTATATACCCTTATTTCCCTAATTAACGGAGTTTTGTTAAAGATTTCCAGGAGTGTTGTAAAGTACTTCATAATCTATGCTTAACGCATGATTTTTCTTACTTGTTTCTTTATTAAATCCATTTTTCGTATGACTAAATAATTTAAAATTTTATCATAAAAACTAAGAATAATTATAGCATTATTAAACTAAAATTAACTACTAATATAGATATGAAAGATTATTTCATTATGTACATAATTATACACAACCAATTAATTTTGCCATTTACCAATATAGAACTGCAATTGACAATATTTGAATTTCAAAATATCTTTTATGACTATTATCTATATTGCAGTACAATGAGAAAAGAAATCGTTTTTATCCTGATTGATTTTTTTCGCTTCTAAAAAATAGTTTTGAAAAGTTTTTTTTTTGGTGTGTGTGTGTGTGTGGGGGGGGGGGGTTTAGTAGGTAAGCACAGGCTTCATGGGTCTATTCGGTAAACAGGCCCTGGCTGTTACATGCCTCTGCCATCTATCTCGTAGAATCTAAATTCATCATCGTGTGAAAAGTGTGAATATTGGCTTGTTCAGCGCAACTTTCCAAAGTAACCAATGTTACCGACCGATTGTAGGGCAGTACGAAAGCGAATTGTGGCACCATTGAAAACTACCCTGTTGAATTGTGGCTGACGTCACACTTCGCCTTGATTTTCATTTTGTACCTGTCTACAATCGGAGTTAGCAGGTTATTAAACTAAAAAGGTTTTATTTAAAGAAGATAGCATCGCGTTAAGAAATACAGCTAACCACCAACATGAGGCGGCAGAGAGATACATATGAAACTGTGTTGACAATGCAGAAAGGTAAAAACTTATTACATGATGTTGCCAAACAGAATAAATATAAAATCACTTACTTTAACACTTCCCCTGATTTTATATTTTAAAGAATAAACAAAAAATGAAATTTAAAGTTCAAAAATAAAGTTTTTAGAGTTCTGAAAGTCCCATATTATTCATGCACCATTCGTGCTTTTGTTTTGGAACAGCTTTAGTTAAAGAGTCAGCAACCATATCATCAGTTGAAATCTTTTCAACACTTATGAGCTTCTTTTTAACAGAATCTCGAGTAACATGGTGAGACACATCAATGTGCTTAGTGCGAGCATGAAATAAGCTATTTTTGCTCAGATCAATAGCACATTTGTTGTCGCAGAATATTTTTATTGGTTTGTCTTTAGACTCTAAGTTCAACTCATTTAGGAACTTTTTAAGCCATATTGCTTCTTTAGTGGCAGATGACAAAGCTGTATACTCAGCTTCAATGGTTGAAGTAGCTACAGTTGTTTGTTTTTTACTTTGCCATGTTACTGCATGCAGCTCCAGCAAGTTTGAAGACAAACCCCGTCGTTGATTTTCTGTCATCAAGACATCCAGCAAAATCTGCATCACAATATCCTAAAAATTCACTATTAGATGAACGGTCATATTTTAATTTAGTTTTAGTTGTGCCATGGAGATATCTCATTACACGTTTGGCAGCAACCCAATGGATTTTTGATGCACATTGACAATATTGGCATAATAATCCTACAATGAATGATATGTCAGGACGTGTTCCCTTTGCAGCATAAAGTAAACTACCAATAGCTGACTGGTATATAGATGTCAAATTTTCATCACTGTTAGGAGATTTAGATAATTTTTGATTGATGCCTGATGGCGTAGAAACAGGGTTAGAATCATGCATAGAAAACTTTTTAAGGATTGATTCTATGTATGTTGATTGATTTATAGTGGCAATTCCCTTTTCTCTATCTCTTTCAACTTCAATTCCTAGGCAATACTTTAATTCACCAAGATCTTTCATATCAAATCGCTTAAATAACTCATCTTTAATGTAGCTTTTATCTTTAGGACAGTTTGAGAATATCAAGAGATCATGCACATAAATTGCTATAAGTAAAATCTTCTTACCTGTAATTTTATAGTAAACACAACAGTCAAAATCAGCACATTTTAATCCTAAGTCTTTGAGGTTGTTGTCTAATTTGGTGTACCAGGCTCTACCTGATTGCTTTAATCCATAAATTCCTTTGTGGAGTCGACAAACTATCTTTTCTTCTTTCTTGCTTCCCCTTTCTTTGGAGAACTCCAAGCCTTCTGGAGGCTCCATGTAAATTTCTTCCTCAATGCTTCCTTGAAGGAATGCAACAACAGCATCAAGATGATCAATGTCCCAATCGTAAAGAGTGGACATGACTATTAACACTCTCAATGTTTCATAGCGTACAACTGGAGAAAATGTCTCTGTGTAGTCAATGCCAGCTCTTTGAGAACAACCCTTGGCGACCAATCTTGCTTTATAATGTTGAGGACTTCCATCAGCACCGTGCTTAATTTTAAACACCCATTTACTTTTGACAGGTTTACAGCCAGGTCGAAGTGGCACGAGTTGCCACGTTTTGTTTCGCTTGTGAGCTTCTAATTCTTCAGAAATTGCCCCATTCCATTTCACAGCATCTGCATGATTAAGAGCATTTGTATAGGATGTTGGAATGTCATTACTGTGTTCTGTCTCATCTTCGAATACTGTAGATGTAAGATGACAATGGTGTTCAGAGGATGTGTCATAATCTTTGAGATAAGATGGCATTTTTATTTCACGTTTGGATCTTCTGACACCAGCATCACTATCAGATTCTTCGCAAGGTTTTTCTGGGGCATCATCTTTAGTTTCTGAATTTCCATCGTCTAATTCTGAATTTATGGAAACATCTTCTTGTGGCTTCTGGTATACAGGGAAAAGTATTTCTTCTTGATAAAATTCCAGACTCTGCTCGTTTTCTGAGGCACATGAAGGAGTACAGTTTTCTGTTTCTAAGAATATTACATCTCTAGCTTCAGTAATTTTGAATGTATTGCGATCCATGAGTCTGTAACCTTTACTTTCTTGGGAATATCCAACAAATATCATTTCTTTGGCTTTATAGTCCCATTTCTTGCGTTGACATTTGGGTATATGAGAAAAGGCTTTCCATTCAAAAATCTTCATATGTTGCATGTCTGGCTTTCTTCCGGTCCATGCTTCAAAAGGAGTTTTCCCATTTACAGCAACAGTAGGACTTCTATTTTTGTAGTAATTTGCTGTGTTTATAGCTTCTGCCCAAAATCGTTTGTCTAAATTAGCATGACTGAGCATAGCACGTGCTCTCTCTACAAGAGTCCTATTACATCGTTCAGAAATCCCATTTTGTTCGGGAGTATGTGCAATGTTTGTTTCATGAAAGATGCCTTCTTTCTTAAAAAATTCTTTAAGGGGTAAGAATTCTTTACCTCTATCACTACGGATCATTTTTAGCTTCTTATCTGTTTGTTTTTCAACATAAGTTTTGAATTCCACAAATTTCTGGTAAACTTCATCCTTGGTTTTTAGGAAATTGACGAAAGTCATTCTGGTTTTATCATCAGTGACTGTAAGAAAATATCTAGCACCTCCATGTGACCTGAATTCCATTGGTCCACATAAATCGGAGTGGACAAGTTCAAGAATTTCCTTAGTTCTTTTGGCTTTATGATTAGGAAATGGTTGGCGATGAATTTTTCCCTTTATGTAGGATATACAATTTTCAGAATCATCATCAAAATCTATACCATTAGCCATTGACTTCAATCTTTTTAGTCCAGGATAACTCAAATGAGCAATTCTTTTATGCCACATATTGATAGATTCATTTTTAGAACAAATTAAGGCTGTGCTTCTTACAGTATCAAGATAGTATAAAGTATTATTTTTTGAAGTACCCATAGCGAGGATTTTACTTGAATACTTATCAATTAATTTGAAATTATTAGCATCAAATACAGTTAAGATATTTAACTTCTTAGCAAGATATTTCACAGAAATTAAATTAGCAGTTAATTCAGCAATACATAAAACATTATTTAAAGTTACCTCCACAATTGAATCATTTCTTTTTATACTAACAAGGAAGGTCTCCATATGGGCATACTCAGAAAAATCTGAAAAAATTACAGAATGTTCTTCTCATATCGTTATATATGTTTATAAAAAAAAAATTTCGGCGGAACCTCCTTATAACGTCCGTAAAAAAATAATAAAAATTTCGTTTATTTGGCGATTTATCTCCGGTTGGCGAAAAAACGAAATTTTGAAAAATACGCTTTAACGCTTAGAATACTTTTTAAAGAAAAAATTTTCTATGTTCAATTTATTTAAATAAGTTTAGTTTAAGTAATTTTAGTTTTGCATTTTATTTTACTTTAAGTGTAATTTTGTCACTTCATAACCAGTTTATATGTACTTATAACAAAATGAAATTAATATATTTTATCATTTAAAACACAATTTAAATTGATTAAAATTGTTCCAAATTGAAAAATACACTGTTAAAAATCTGCTGCATTTTGTTGCAACACACCCCTTGCTTGTATAGAAAACGGTTACTTGGCCGTGAAATGGAGCTTTCTCATTGGTTGGAATGGAGATATTATATACAAGCGGTGGAGTGCGTTGCAACAAAATGCAGCAGTTTTAACAGTGTATGACACGGTCAATTCACCGTGCTGTGGAGCATTCTCATTGGTCAGAAGAGATATATTCTATAAAAGTAGTGGAGTGACGTTGCAGTAAATGCTGCAGATTTTTAACAGTGACGTCAATTAAAATCAATTTTCAGATTCGTTAAAATCGTCTGCTTTTGGCGAGGAAATGCACTGCTCGCCAAATCCCGAGTCGCTTTCAGCTTTTCACGCCAATTATACCAAACTATTTTATTTTTTTACATATCTAATAATGTAATTCCGCCGCTAATTTTCACTGATCCTTTATTACCTACATGAGTAGTTTAATTCGTATTTTTTTCAAAAAATTCTGAGTATGCCCCCAATGGAGATCTTCCTTGTAAGTGTAACTTTTCCTTCACCTGCACTGTGGATGATTTTTCCTCCTGTTCTCACTGGACATCGGGCTAATTCGACAAAGTCTGTTAACCAGTCTCTATGTGATGTCATATGTCAGTCAGTTTCAGAATCTATAATCCATGGCTCATCATTAGCTTTGATTTCAGTTTCTGAACGTAATACCCAAACTTCTTTTATTCTGGAATTGTACTCTGTTGATTTTTCAGACTTTCCATCTCTCTTGTTTACATTGTTGAATTTAGGCTTCCTGGATCTACAAAATTTTGCCTTATGGCCATTTTTGTCACACACCTTGCATTTACCATAAAATCTTGAATCATGGCTGGAAGTTTTAGTTGCATAGGCATTTTGTTCTTGGTTTCCCATCTTGGCAAATTCCGAAAGCAACTTTTCGCACACTAGATCTGTGGTCAACTCTTGAACACTATTTTCTAGAGCCATCGTTAAAGGACGAAAATATGTGGGCAAATTCGTTAAAATATTAGCAGCCACTGCTTGATCAGGATATGCAGGAAGAATCGTTCTCATTTTTATACCGATGGAACGCATCTTTTCAATATATTCTGCCATATCTCTACAGTTCTCAAATTTTGTTGCAAACATTTCTTGATTTAAAGTAATGAAGCGGTTCGGATTATTATCTTCATAGAGATTTTGGAGTCTATCCCACATGGATTTTGCGGTTTCGCAATTCAACAGTTCTTTTATAACGATACTTGAAACGCTACTTACGATTCAGATCTTGCCCGACGATCTATAGTAGCTTCTGCATTGTCCTTAGTGCAAGCATCATAAAGATCCCGATCTTCCAGATGATACCTTATACTGAACTTCCATTCGCTTTAATTAGCTCGACCTTTCAGCTTTTCAAAGTTCGGAGGCACTGCACTTGGTAAAGTAGCTGTAGACATTGCGCTATTTTGCACGCTTCTGAAAGTAGGCCTAACGATCGCTGAACGCCGCCGGTAAAAGTAACTTTCACTTTTCCGAAATTTTAAAAGCTATTAAGCATCGTTAAACGTTTATTAATTTACGCGATGGGCTCCTGGGCCCATAACCTGACAGAGTTAGCAGGTTATTAAACTAAAAAGGTTTTATTTAAAGAAGATAGCATCGCGTTAAGAAATACAGCTAACCACCAACATGAGGCGGCAGAGAGATACATATGAAACGGTGTTGCCAATACAGAAAGGTAAAAACTTATTACATGATGTTGCCAAACAGAATAAATATAAAATCACTTACTTTAACAGTAAGTAACCAGTAAGTTCTGCTGAACACGCCCTATAATTCAAGAGTATAATGCTGCAATCTCGATTAAATTAGGTTATATTTAAATAATTCACTGTAAAAAAATTGACCCTTTTGCTGTATCGTCACTCCATCGCTTTTATAGAATGTCTCTGTTTTGACCAATGAGAATGCTCCATAATACAGCGAAGTAATCATTTCCTATAAAAGCGTGGAAGTGACGATGCAGCAAAAATGTAAAATTGTTTATAGTGTTATTTATAGAAAATACTAAATGCAATCATGTTGAGTCTACACAGTAAGTAAAATCTACACAAATCGCGAAAGCGCTTTCTATCGTCCACTCAGCATGAGAGCCGATAGCTAACTGACTCCCACGCTGGTATTCCGGGCCACAGCTTACAACCCAAGTATGTTGTGGTGTGCTGCCATCTGTTGGATGAGTTTGAAGTTAACGTTCGTTAAATAATGTAAAATCGCACAACGTCCACAATATCGGGCATCTGCTGCAGATCAAACTGATGACTTGATAGTTATGGGCAGTTATTTGAAATAATTAGAAGCGCCAAAGATGTCTTCGACATCAGCAGCAAGTACAAATGCTGTATTGAAACAACTGTCAGCCAGATATGAGTTACCGTTACAGGTGCTTTCTGATAATCATAATGGACCGCAGTTCATTTCTGAAGAATTCAAAAAAATTTTAAAATCTTTATTTCTTAATCTTAATATCTCTTAAGTTTTTCCTATCCAATAGTTGGGACTATCATAAATGCGCACAAGGCGAGGCACAAGGCCACAGTGTATGATGTTTAAAACGTCACATGGAGTGAATAATCTTTATATGGGTGATTAGTACAAAGCGGCAACGGAAAGCCTATACGGATATATACTCCTAGAGCAAGACACTTTATTGCAAGACGGGGATCAGTATTAAAATGTTCTTCTCTCTATTGATTTTTTTCTGTATACCCGCTGCTGAGGTCACATGGATAAAGTCCATTGTTTAGTGTCAATCGCCGCATAAAGATATTTCACTAGCGTAATTTTTTTTCCGAGCATCTTCGTCGCTCCAAGCCCAAGCTCGCACTCTGATTGGTTCTTGCTCTCGGCACTGTTTTCACGTAACTTGGCGATAACCATACTTGGCGAAAAATACTTCGCTCGTAAGTGAACGAGTAAACCTAAAACCTAACCTACTCATTCTTATTTTTCCTTCATTCTTATCCTCGTGGTCTTGTGCTCTTGTGTGTAAAAACTTTTAAAGAGTACAGCTTTCAGTAAGACACGTTCCATCCAATCCAATGCTGCAAGAGAAAAGTTACTTTGTACTCGGTTCGGAAGGAAATTAAACTCGACGGATGGAAGCATCTATGGCTAAGCCAAGTATGATTATCGCCAAGTTACATGAAAACAGTGCCGAGAGCAACAACCAATCAGAGTGCGAGCTTGGGCTTGGAACGACGAAGGTGTTCGGAAAAAAATTTCGCATTTCACTCTATGTGACGTCTTAAAATCATGAACCGACGCTAATAAAAAAGACAGGCTACCGCGGTACAAGCCAAGTATTTTTTTTACAGACCGCTGAAGTCATGTAATATTCGAATGCACCAATGAGGATTTACGAAAAGAGTGTCACGTCACTCTAGCGGTCTGTAAAAGAAAAAGACATCTGAGATACGCCACGGTAGCCTGTCTTTTTCGTTAGCCTCGATCATGAACTGGCTTTGTATGTCAATGATCCATACAGACTGACTCATCAAACATTTTGTTTCCCACGGCTAGAAATGTAGTGTCCAATCTTTCTTCTCCTACCGGCAATTAAATGTTAACATCAGCAATTTAACCGCAATAATGTCAGTTTGCGACATCAGTACTGATATTTTGCTTGGAAATTGACTCCAAATAAGCGGCTGCTATGTTACATTTCTTATTAAATATAGGCCGGGATCCAGATAGATTTTTCACTGTTAGCGAAACGAGATCGACCAATCGGAAGCCTGCATTTTTTGCAAACAGGGATCTATCTGGATCCCAACCATAAATCGTTGAAAATGTTATCACTTCCTATAAAGTATTAAAATACTTAACTGTGAGATATTGCTATAATATACAAACCGCAAACAAAATAGAAAATATAGCATAGCACCCGTTTGTTTAGAGTCAGTTTCTAAGGAAAACGTTATCACTGACGTCACGACTGAAAACATTTGCTGATGCTTTCAGTCTGATAAAGCTGAAAAGGCAACAAGAACAAAAAAAAAAGCCCACGTTTTTAATTTTAAACGTAAAAGTATTATAATTCATGCATTTCTAATTATTTAATTCATAAAAAACTTTAAAGTAAGTGATCTGTAATGACGGAACCTATCTAATTAGCATTAGATTAGTATTTACTTACTGGGAACATTTTAAAATAAATTCATTATAAATTCTATACTTCATGTCACTCACTTAAAATTAAAAAAGGACGTAGTTTTAAAACTGAGTATTCGCCAGCTTTTTTAACAACCAAGTCGCCTTTTCCTCCTATAGGGCAGTTGCAATTGACGTCATACTGGAGGTCACACACTAGAAATAGACAGTTCTGATTGGTGAAACTACCCTGACCTCCACTTAAAATACAATGGCTATCAGCCGATTGCAAGTTCTCTATATCTTACCCGAATGAAGCAAATATTTTATTTGATTTTTATTAACACTGTTATTGTTTTAAAGAATTTAAAATTAGTTTTTTTATGTATATGTAAGTCAGCAAAGAAGTTAATGTTTAAACAGTGTTATCAAATTAATTCAGAAACTAGATTAAGAATGAAGCAAAGAAAGAAAAAGAAGGGGACAAATATAAAATGTGATTAAGTAAAATTGTAATTATTTTTATATCAAAATCTATAATGAAACTACTTTCCATTTTCTTAATTTTGCTATTGTTGCTTAACCCTTTCCGGCACAGGCAAATTCTGTTCGTAAAATGAGAAATAATTGACTGAACCTGGCATTTACGAAAGACTTTTTCAGAATTTCTATTTTAAGCTTTTATTGTAAAAGCAAAATTTTATTAAAATATTCTTCGTCCTGTTTGCAAGTTTGGAATTATTATTAGGTGTGCCCGGAGTGGAACCACTATGCCGCAAAGGGTTAAGACAAAATTAGATTATGATCATCTTTGTAAAATTAAAAAATAAATTATGTCTATACGTATTTTTAATAGGAAATTACAGTATTTTTTTTATTATGAGAAAGCAGATTTTCCTGGACAAAAAAAAGTTTACCACTTTAAAATTTCCGGAAATTTTACACCATTATTTAAGCACTAATTAATAAAAATTTAAAAAAGAAAAGAAAGAAAACTAAAAGAAGAGAAAAAAATGTATATGTGAAAAAGAAATGTAGTTTCTTTCCGTATATTTTATCCAACTGCTTATAAATACAAACCTTTCAAACTTAATTTATAAAAGAAACTTGTCATTATTTTTTATTTTAAAGATTTTTTCTTTTATTTGTTTGTTTAGAGATCATTTTAAACAGAGTTGACCTCTTTTTACCTAATGTTTTTGATCTGATCGATTATTTCTATTCATAAACAAAGCAGCTCTTATTAAAGTTTTCAACGAGTTTTAAATTCCTAATATATTCTCGGAAATTCGTCTCCCAGGTTTAGAAATTCATGGGGTTTTGCATCCACTAGCCCGGGTAATCCTATATTGGTCGGGTTTTCACTGCAGTACATTGCGCAACTGAGCTAAAACAGGAATCGGCTCAGTTCAGATACTGGGCCCTGGGCCTCGTACTGTGCATTGTTGTCTGCGTGCATCGCAAATTTTGCACACGCAACGCGCCGGGCCTGCTTGCTCATGTTTCCCTAGTTTCCTAAAATAGCTTTAGCAGCTTGGCAACAGCGTCCAGCATTGCGAAAGTTGTTTTGTTGTGGTGATATTGGTGGTGTTCTGTCTGCACTGGTTTAATTTTGATAATTTCAAAATAATGTAAACCTTAATTTGAATTTTGTTCGTTTAGACCTGCAATGCCTAAAATAAAAAAAGAACCCATGACCGAAGATGAGAGTGCTATAGGTAATTATCGCTTTCTAATTTAATATTTTTCCCGTTTGTGGTAAGTTGTGTATAATCTATGTAATTTCTACTTTTGATTTAAATGAGTGTGAGAAATTTATTATTGCCTCAATGTAAATGATACGATTTTCTATTTACAAATATTATATCTTTAATCAGTGGTATATTCAAGGGGAAAGAACTGAAGTCCCCTTTTAAGTTTAAAGAAAATATCTAGATTACTGACGAATGTTTTTAAAAATTTTATAAAATCTACTAAGACTGAATAAAAAAACCCCCATAATTTCCGTTTTAGACAGTTTTATTTTATTTTTTCTAACAACATTCGACACTTAGCATAGCAGAGTACATTATGAAATTTACCTTTTGATCCATGTTATCGTTATACACACGTTTCATTCTAAAAAAAAAAAATGTGATTAAATTAACATTGTTTATTTTTATTAGTTAAAAAAAATCAATAAAATGCGTACACTTACTGTTTTTCAATGTAAAAATCTGTGATTTAAGATAAGCATAGCTCGAGATCTTTGATACTATAATTCGCTAAGGCTTGAGTCCTTATCTTATTTCAAAAACATTCCAAAATATTTATATCAAAGGTTTTTCTATGGGTATGTAACTTTTTGATTAGAAATAACTTTATTTACAATTAAAACATCTCAGGAATTCAATTAGGGGATATTCTGAATCGTCAGCACACAAAAGTTCCCTATCAGCAACAATTTATAATAAATAAAGATTCAGAAAATGCTTGCAAATTTTATTCTTCATATGTAAATGCTGGGTCATTCCACGTGAAATCAACCAGTTTAAGGAAAACTTGTTGCATCATAGTCACAGATTTTTTTTTAATTTTTATCATAGACAGACATAGTACTGAAACCCTCAAATCTGAAATTTAAAAGTAATTTTCACAATATTGGCCGAGATATGGCCATTTGAAAACTGGCCATTTTTACAAAATGGCGGCCATCTTGGAATTGTATCACTGTCTAAATATGGCCATAACTTGACAACTAATGGCTCAAAGTTTATATATCTGGTACCAATTTGAAGCTATTTGTACAAAGAATGAATATTTCACATCAAAACAATAATAAATTTTCATTTTTTTACTTTTTATTATGTGCAAAGTGAAAATTTCACCCCAAAAAAGGGCAGATTGTAATGGCTCATAAAAAAAATGAATCATCATGAATTTTTCTGAAACTTGGTAAAAACGTTTCTCCATCTGTGTGCTTTAAATAAAAAAAAAATTGGAAAGGTAAAATTTGTTGTTTTAAAATAAATGGTTTTTTACAGATAAGGTGTCATTAACCAAATAATGATATTTTTAGAATCTGTGAGCATTCCTGATTCAAAAAATAATGGTTAAAATAAAATTTTCTAACATCTAAATTAATGTAAAAGTATAATCAAAACCTCATTTGTACTAATTTTGTAAAAATCTGCCTCCAGCCCCCCTCCCCCCCACCCAAAAAAAAAAAAAAAAAAAATTAGACAATTCAAAAAATTTTACACTGAAAAAGATAAGATAATAATTAAAGAATATAATGTATAATTATAAAATACCTATAAATGCAATGCATACATATGGTGATTTACTTCACATATAGGGGCAAGTGGGGTAGAATGGGACAGTAGGTTTTTCTCTTTATGTATCACTCTAAATATTTCATCAATCACATATTAGATGAAGTAATGGTACCCCAATCTTCAGTTGAAAAAAGTAGCTAATTTACACAAGCTTGCAATTATATAAAGAAAAAGATTATTTCAAGAATCAAAACACGAATTCAAAATTTTAAATTTTGAATTCAAAACATGATGTAAAAATTTCATTATGTTTCTATAAGCTGATGTAATATTGCATCATGTTCTATATAAGCTGATGCAATTTAAAGAAAAGATTGCTACTGTACCTTCATCTGCTTCTTAATTGGCTATAATCAAAGTATGATGCTATCTTGCATCATGTTCTATATGAGCTGATGCAATTTAAAGAAAAGATTGCTGCTTTACTTCATCTGCTTCTTAATTGGCTATAATTAAAGTATGATGTAATCTTGCATCATAATGTCCAAGAAACTTGAGTAATTCCTTTTAAATACCATATACCACTTCTAAAGTTTTCAATGAAGTGTATTTAGACATACAATAATTATTTTGTACTTATTATACAGTGGAGATGGAGTGTTTTGTATGTAAAAAACTCAATGTTTCTCTGAGTACTTATGTTATTTCTGTTCTTCAATTATCCCCACGGGATTTACATTTATTAAAAAAAAGGTTACATTATATAATCCCAGATGAAAAAAGTTTTTTGCATGCGGATATATGCAAGGTTCACAAGGATAAATTTCTAAAATTTTATAGTTTAAATCAGAGACAGTGTTGTGATCCATTTAATAAACATCCAAATAGTAACAGAGCAAAATCACTGAAAACAATTTCTTTAGATATGTCTATGACAAATCCAGACATCCTCATTCCAGGAAAAAAATTATGTACTTCCTGCTATTCATCAATAAATAAGATGATTTCTATTGTTGACATGAAAAGCATCTCTGATCCAGAATTTAGTGAACCCACAGTAGTAATGGAACAATTAAACAAAAGCTGTGAAATGTTAGAGTTATCGCCAATAAAAATGAATAGGCGTAGCTCAAAGAGGAAACTTGGTTATTTGCAGACAAAAGTTACAAAAATTTTGAATGAAATGAAATAAAAAGTACTGTAAAAATAAATATTTAGTGTAAATAACTGCAAATTGATATTTCTTTATTGAATTATATAATATAAACACAATACTTTAATTTAGATGCTAGAAAATTTCATTTTAACTAATATTTCTTAAATTAAGAATACTTACAGATTTTAAAATAATCATTATTTGGGTCAATGACATCTTATATGTAGAAAACCATTTTTAAAACAACAAATTTTACCTCTCTAATTTTACAGTATAATGTTCCATATATAGAGAAACTGTTACATCTATGCATAATCAAATCATTATACAGAAAGCGTAAAAAGTATATGAACTAAATTTACTTTTCATTTTTGAAATAATCTTTTTCTTTATATAATTGCAAGCTTATGTAAATCAGCTACTTTTTTCAACTGAAGATTGGGGTACCATTACTTCACCTAATGTGTGATTGATGAAATATTTAGAATGATACTTAAAGAGAAAAACCTACTGTCCCATTCCACCCCACTCGCCCCTATATGTGAAGTAAATTATCATATATATATGCACTGCATTTATAGGTATTTTATAATTATACATTATATTCCTTAATTATTTTCTTATCTTTTTCAGTGTAAAATTTTTTGAATTGTCTAATTTTTTTTTTTTTTTTTTGGGGGGGGGGGGGGGGAGGGGGGCTGGGGGCAGATTTCTACAAAATTAGTACAAATGAGGTTTTGATTATACTTTTACATTAATTTAGATGTTAGAAAATTTTATTTTAACCATTATTTTTTGAATCAGGAATGCTTACAGATTCTAAAAATATCATTATTTGGTTAATGACACCTTATGTGTAAAAAACCATTTATTTTAAAACAACAAATTTTACCTTTCCAATTTTTTTTTTATTTAAAGCACACAGATGGAGCAACGTTTTTACCAAGTTTCAGAAAAATTCATGATGATTCATTTTTTTTATGAGCCATTACAATCTGCCCTTTTTTGCAGTGAAATTTTCACTTTGCACATAATAAAAAGTAAAAAAATGAAAATTTATTATTGTTTTGATGTGAAATATTCATTCTTTGTACAAATAGCTTCAAATTGGTACCAGATATATAAAATTTGAGCCATTAGTTGTCAAGTTATGGCCATATTTAGACAGTGATACAATTCCAAGATGGCCGCCATTTCGTAAAAATGGCCAGTTTTCAAATGGCCATATCTCGGCCAATATTGTGAAAATTACTTTTAAATTTCAGATTTGAGGGTTTCACTACTATGTCTATCTATGATAAAATTAAAAAAAAAAATCTGTGACTATGATGCAACACCCATTGGTTGAATTCATGTGGAATGACCCTGCTGAGAAGCTTCAAAATGAGTCCGAGAATGTGTTCAGGTTCCACAAGTAGAAAAATTTCCAAATGTCTGCAACAGATCACTTGTGGGGCCGAGCAGGTAAAATATTTTATAACCGAAGTGTTAATCAAACAATCATTAAGCTGTAATGTCTTATGCACTTATTCATTTTTATTTGCAATAATTTTAAGTTTTTTTATATTAAGTAATAAAGCATAATACAAAGCAAAATATAAAAGAATCAGCAAAAGAAAAAAGAAAATCTGTCATGTCCAACACTTATTGAACTTTCTGCTATCAGAGTTGAAGTGAGGGATAGGATAGTAGATAATATGCAATTGATACTGGTTATAATTTACCTGAGATATAATGTGTGAGATGAAATCTTGCATCTCACATTTTTCATTACGTTCGCGGGCGTAATTGATTTCGTTTCGCCAAGCGTTGGCTCTGGTGCGCGCCTGTAAAGTTTGTTTTTACGCGATACATCGCTTTGCTGCTCGCCGATGCGAAGCGCGTGCGCAATAGTTCTAATCACCGCGGCTCTTTAAAGGAGGCGGTCAGCCCATGACGTTTTTCGATCACAGCAAATCGGAAATCGCTTATATTGTTTTAAGGGTTTTGATTTGTCTTTGATGTTTCGCCAACTTTTTAAATTTGATCAATGGATTTAAATATTTCGTTCGTTTACATGTGTACACCCCGTTAATTTTTAGATATTAAAAATTTCGTTAATTTGAATTAGAATACGTTTGGTGTTACTGCTGTCATGACGTGAATTTTTTGGGAGCGCAGGGCTTCGGGCCCGGTTCACCGGTCACCGTCCCTAGGATGAACGGCGAAGTTAATAAGTCCGCCGTCGCCTCTTAAGGCTCCTTGAATTTTAATAGTATTATAAAATGTTTTTTATTTCAAGTTCAAATTCAAGTACGATTATTTTAATAGGTTTTGTACTGCTCCTTACGTCTATGTGAAATTCTATTCAAGATAAACTTTTTTTAAAAATTGAGAAATCGTTACGGCAATTCGGTGGCCATAAGGTGAAGATCTTTCTTCCTTTTCACGATGGATTTAATAAAGAAGATAATGTTACTGAAAAGTCTACTCATCATTTTATTTTAAACACAACAAAGTAAGATCATTTCATTTTATTATTTTTGTTTCAACTGCTTACCTAAAAGAACCATAGCGGCTATTGCAAAATAGCTTTTAAACGCAATGTACGATTTTAACGGCCTAATTAGATCATTTACAATTCCATTATCTAAACCACCCATTAATTAATACGACATTTGGTGCCGTGACCAGGATTCGAAATAATGCACTCAGATACTTAGTTCCAAATGAAATTCTATTTAAGTAATGATTAACAACTTCAACTATAATGGTCTGTGTAAAAAAATAATCTTGCTATAACATACTTTTTAGACTTGAACAAAAAATAAAATTTGGGTATCAATTTTGCATTTCTGATTTGCAAACAAGTAAACTGTCTTCAACATTTATCCCAATGAGTTTTAAGGCTGGATTTACATCTTCCTTCAAATATTATTTTCTCACTTTGTTTTCTCCAAACGTTTGTGATTATTGACGAAAGGTCAAGGAGACTCAACAATGGAATAAGGCAAAGTTAGATTTTAAAGAAAATTTTCTGTCCTTGAGAAATTTTTTTCAAAAGAATTAAAAAGCATTGCAAAAACATAAAAAAAGGCACCAATAGTTGAGGGATTTTGTCTATTTAGACCTTTAAGATCTTAACAGATGTAAACTGTTAATGTTGTTGTTCTTGTGAGGCAGTGTCTTTCATTTTTATTACATTTCAAATATGCTAAAGTATCATTGTATAAGATGAAAGGTACTGATCTATTCCAACCTGTTGTTGAATCTCCCCAACCTTTTGTTATCAACTGCGAACTGTTTGCGAAGAAAGGTGATAATCGTACTACGAGTTGAAAAAAAGTAAAAAGTTTGTAAACCCTGCCTTAGTCACTTTTTGTGGAAGAGTCATATATTCTAAATTAACATATGAAAATATAAATTTTACTGTGTCATGTAGTCAAAGAGAACAACAAGAAATATCAGACTATTTTTTGTAAAATAAATATGTAAATAATTAAATATTTTTTTTCTATTTTATTTTGATAAATTCATAAAATGCGTATTTTAAATCTCTGTTATTGCATGTGCTTCTATGTTTCATTTTCTTTCACATTATGCACTGCATTTTTTTAGTTATTGCTTTATAACAGACTTCAGTTATGTTATTACATACCATATTTTCAGTTTCCTTGAAAGTACATTATAACTGATGTCGACTGTACTTTTAAATACTATTTATTTTAGTCATATTCACTGCTTAAATAATAAAACTATTTTTTGCAGGTGATTTGCAGCATTCTGTTAAACATATTTTTGAGGTTCTTTGAAGTAAAAAGTTAATTTTCTTTTAGAAGAGCAACATAAAAGTTCATAGAAAAGGCATAGAAATATTTTAGTGATTTTTTTTTTTTTTCGAAATTCATCATGAATATATATTTTATTTTTAAGATGTGTAAAATGTTGATTGTTATTTTATGGATGAATTGATGATAAGCATGAAAATTTTGAAGTTAATGTGGTCATTACTTTTTAAAGCAATGTGCATAAAATGTAAAAAAAAAAAAAAAAGTGATAATTCTTGATTATTTTGTTGTTTTGCCCTGAGATAAGTTAGGGGTAAAAGCACTGTTTCCCCTTACCTGTCGCCAGTGAAGTGGTTAATGTTAAAAAATTATGGTTTAAAAAAAATTGTGACAATTCTTAATCACTTTGCCGTTTTGCCCTGAGATAAGTTAGGGGTAAAAGCACTGTTTCCCCTTACCTAGCCGGTGAAGTGGTTAATATTACTATTTAAAAAAAAAAAGTTTTTTAATGTAATTTACACTTTTCTCTTTAAAAAATGACAGCCATAAATTGAGCCATAATTACTATTTCACACTGAACTGCAGATTAGATAAAAATATTTGGTGTAGTATTGGACAAATGAAAAAAAAAAAAAAAAAAAAAAAAAAACCAAAGTTTCCACATGGCTCAATTTTACAAAAATTGCAACAGTTTCTGGTAAGGCAGAAAAACTAGTTTTTCTCTACAAAGCATTTAATATAATTCCCTTAGTTAAAAACTTCATGATTACATTTCCCGATTTAAAGTAAATAAATAATTGGTTACTTGATACTTTGTTTAGTTTATTTTTCTCTGAAAATATCAATACAGTAGACTCCCTCAAATCCACATAGCTTGGGACCAGAGGTTGTGCGGATTTTAGAATTTTGTAGATTTCTGGTCATTGCTTTGTTTACATTTTTAAAACAGCAATATGAATATAGTTAATGCAATCAAAATTATAATGAATGCTTACAATGTAATAAAATATTAAAATAAGTAAAAAGTAAAATAATAAAAGCTAAGGTCAAGTTAATAATTAATAATGTATGATTAAATATTCATTATAAAGATTAAGGTATTGTATTTTTCCTAAATTATGCAGTGAAACTTGTCTCATAAAAGCACATTACTAATTCACTTCAAAATCATAAAATACAAAAAAGCTTAATGCATAAATATATTTGGTTAGAAGATTGTAATTGGCAGTGCTATCAGCAATATCTTGAACTTTTTCAGAAATAAATTTAGTCTTCCTTCATGAAAAAACATGAATTAACTAGTATTAATAAAAACTACAAATTTAAATAAATGTGGAATTCATATAAAACTAAAGTTGAATTTTGTCCCTATATCTGAACTGAATGTTTCATTCTTTACATCCATAAATTATGTGCGGATTTGAGGGAGTCTACTGTATAGAGAATTTTTATTATAATAAAAGAGTTTAAAAGAACTTAGCTTTATAATATAGTCAGTTATAAAACTAGTCTTTTTATTGTTATTTTAATCTTGATTTGTAGAAAAAAAAAAAAAAAGAATCTGAATAAATAATTTATTAGTACTTTTCTGAATGTGTATACTGGATTTAATCTTGCATTTATTTCCTGGTGAATAATCCTTTTATATATTGTAGTACTAATAACTTATAATGTGTAATAATGGAGGTTATTTTGATAAGTTGGTGTTGTAAGGAAATGGATGGTTACCTTTAATGATATTATTGAAAGTTCTTAAAGTAGGTGATTTAATCATTATGCAACTTTACTTAAACTTTAATATGCATTTCAGAAAACATTAAATACTATTTTCAAGTTGCTATCCTAATTGCATTTATAAAATTATTAAAAATGGCCTTCAAAGTTTAAAATAATATTGTCAAGATAATTTTAAATAAATAATTTAAAAAAAATCTGATTTAAACCAGATTTTAAATTTGATTTTTGATTACATTTTTTTAGCATTATTTTTTTAAACCCTGCTTTGAAATCGTGGGTCCCTTTTGCACATAAAAAGGAATTTTGCAGAAATTATTGAAATGTTATTTGACTATTAGATAATGTTTAACAGATTACACAATATTAAATAGCAAGGAAACACATTTTTGTGTAAATAAATCTCACATGCATTTCTTTGCCTAATGGACTTTAACCAATTTTTTGTTGTGAAAAAATTTATTTACTTATTTTTCCTGTTTACTTATTGAAATATACTGCAGTTTCCTTTTTTATTCAAAAGATAATGTAAAAAATGGCTAATTTAATACTTTGTTAAATTGCAAAAAAATATGTTTCAGATGTTTTGGGACTATCCCATAAGAAGCATAAGAAACACAAGCATAAGAAGCATAAAAAGAAAAAGGGTCTTGAAGATGGTGATGATGGTTCTGGTGGAGGTAGTCCTGAGACTCCAAATGAGAATTTTAAGCCTGGCCTCAAACTGAAAATAAAGATTGGCGGTCAAACATTTGGTGAAGCAAGGTGATAAGTAGTTTTAAGCATTTTTAAGTATCATGATAAATAACTTTATATATCAATTATTTTAGAAAAATTTAGTGATGGGATTCATATATTTTAACAAACCTGTTTTCTGTCCTTATGACAATGACTGCCTATATTAAATTCTCAGTCAGAGCTGTGACATGTAATAATCAATTTGTATGCATTGACTTATAAAAATTTCTTTTTGCAAGTAGTAAAAAAAAGTAAGGTATAAAAAGATTTCACCTCGAAGGACATTGAGGTACCAGATGTTCTTGAGTGTAATCCTTATGTAATCCCATGAGCAGTAAACCATTAAGTCTTTAATTAATTTATAGACTGTACTAAAATAGTCACTTGTTATAAATTTTTCTTTTACTGATATTACACTCAACTAAATGTGCAAATATATATATATAAATATTTACATATTTTTTATCTGAGCGAAAGATACTTTTAAAAATTATGTTACTACATACTACATAATGTAGATTTGAAAAAAGTTCTAATAAAGAGTTCTGGGTTATATAATGCTACGTGCATGTGTCATTCTTTTTGTTACTTTGTCATAAACGAAATGTTTTTTTCCTTTTACATTGTGTAGGTGGTAATTACCTGTTCATGTTGCAATCCTTTAAATTCACAAGCAGTTAGATGACGTAAAATGAAAAATATTTCAAATTACAACAGTCTTAAATTTTTCATAATCGAGTTAATCTAACTTTAGAGCTTCCGTAGCTATTACTAAACAGCACAGAATGATAGCTCTTGTGTTAAATTGTTATAAACTAAACTTACTATTGTACAGTGTAAGTTCTACTGTTCAATAGAATTTGTATTATAATCAGTCAGAATGAAATAGGAATTTGTGTTTTACATATATAGTAAATGATGTGTAAATCTCAGACACAAGGAATAAAGACTAGATTGGGCAACATCAATTCAGCCTATGTTTATGAATGAAGTAACTGACAGAATGATTCTAACCTTACCAGTACGGCAACCAATATGAGAGCCATGAAACTTAAATTAGCGATAATTAACATGTATGTAATCCAAAGGGTTTCCAATTATTCCTGTTTTTAATTATAAATAATGTTAATTTCAAGTGATTTCTCAACTGTCATTTAATATTCATTAGGGAATTTTCTTTACTCTGAGAGTATAAAACTTCATTTTAAACATTAGTAATAATTTTAGTAAAATCTAGGTTCTATATTTTGTTAGTAAAATTCTGGATTTAAACTTCAAAATTTGAAAGCTTACAAAACCAAATGATTGATTTTTTGTATATATATTGGGTTGGGAAAAAAGTAATTTCGTTTTTTCCCAATAGATAGATTTAAAGCCTCATATCTTGAGTAATACGTACTCAATTAAGCCATACTATACAGCGTTTGAAATGTAACAGTCTCTAGAAAATTTTAGATATAAAGGTAGCGTCATCTGTTTAATCAGTCAAAAGTTATTGCATTTTAAAAACAGATATTCCAGAAAATCATTTTCGTCATATTTTAGATTTTTACTTCCAAAAAGGGAAAAATGCGGCACAGGTTTATTAAAACTTCATTGCGTTTATAATGATCGGTGCTTAAGTAAATGACAAAGTCAGAATTGGTTTGCTCGTTTTTGTTCCGGAAATTTTGATGTTAAAGATGAACCTTTTCCTGGCTGGCATATCGTGAAAAAAGTCGATGGGGAAAAAAAAAAAAAAAAAAAGAGGTAGACTGACATATTTCTTCCTGCGACATTGCTACGAAACTAAACATCGACTATAAAACACTTTTGAACCATTTACATAAAATTAGATACCAAAAGAAACTCGATACTTGGGCTCCCCATGAACTTACAGTGAAAAATTTAATAGAGAGAGTTTTCATTTGTGAATTGCTACTGAAACGGAACAAAATGAAGTCATTTTTTAAACAAATGATTGCGGGTGATGAAAAGTGGATCACGTACGGCAACAATGTGCGAAAAAAAAACGTGGTTGAAGCTTCACAAACGATGGCAAAGCCCAGATTGACGCCAAGGAAGATGATGCTGGGTGTTTGGCAGGAATGAAAAGGAATTGCCCATCATGAGCTGCTCGAACCTGGCCAAACCATTAATTCAACTATCTACTGAGAACAGCTAATGCGATTGAAGCAAGCGATGAAACAAAACCCGTCTGAAATTGATCAGTAGGAAAGGCGTTGTCTTCCATCACGACAACGCTAAACCACACACATCTTTAGTCACTCGTCAAAAACTGAGAGAGCTTGGCTGGGAGGTTTTGATGCACTCATTGTGTAGCCCGGACCTGGATCCGACCGATTACCATTTGTTCCGCCCTCTGCTGAACTCTCTTAATAGTGTTAAGCTGGCTTTAAAAGAGGCTTGTAAAAATCGCCTCGTTCAGTTTTTTGCCCAGATCTCTCAGAAGTTTTAAAGTTACGGAATTATGGTTTTACCAGAAAAATGGCAAAAGGTCATCTAACAAAACAGAACATATATTACTGATTAGTTTTTTAAATTTATGTAAATATATTCAGTTTGAAAAATACGAAAAAAGCGAAATTACTTTTCCCCCAACCCTATATATATATATATATATATATATATATAAGTAATGCTTACTTATATATATACTACATGTATATTACACATTACTTATATATATATATATATAAGTAATGCAATTAATCATTATCAAATTAAAATGTTTCTCAGAAACAATCAACTGAGACAGTATATTGCATTTTCAAAATAAATATGCGTACACATAAGAAATTTTTTTAAATGTCATTTATTATTTTTTATTTGTTTTACCACCAGTAGATTTCACAACCAATCTGACCCTTTCAATATGGTTGCTCGGTTACAATTGAGACTTCAATCTTTTGAGCTATTGCTCAATCTAGTTTGTTTTTTGATTTGAGATGTATAAAATATATATGTGCTGTTATTTGCAATTTGAAAAATGCAGTTGGCAAGATTTGTGCATGGCTAACATAAAAGCATCCATTTTTCCTTTTTATCCAAGAGCAAATGTGAAATAACAAAATTCAAATTTAAATCTTTGAAAATGAAAACTTTTTTAAAGTGGAACAAACATTATTTTTATATTTAAATTGAATATTTTTGTTTTGCAATATTTATTTATTTCTCATTAAACATTTTTTTTTTTTTTTTTTTTTTTTTTTTTTTTAATTTGAAGTAAAATCTGTAACTGTTTTAATATTTTCCTGTTGCACTGACATCATTGTCGCCCAGGGTAAGGGTTGGCACAAAATGAAATAAAACATATAAAATAAATAAGCATGTTGGCCAAAAAAAAAAAAAAGAAGAAAAAAAAAGAACATTTAAAAAATACAGACTTTTACCAAACATTTTTTTAAAAAATTTATACAAATAAAATCAATTTAAACTGCACACTTGGAATTGTAAATATATTTTTAGTATTGTAGCACGGCATATTTAATATATATGTCTCACACTGCATAAAACCTTTCATTTTTTAAATGGAGACTTTTTTTTACAAAACATTTTTACATGTGTAATTTCTAAGTTATAAAATAATGTTATTGCAGCTTCCTCATCATCAGGTAACTGTCAAATGAAAAAATCCATTTAAATATCAGTAATAAAGGTAAATTACAACTAGCAATAAATATTTTTATTAAAAAAATATCAAATTAAAATAATTTGAAAGATCACTGAATGATACTCATAAAAACATACATTCAATAAATAACAAATTGTAATGTTTGCATGATTTACAATAAAAAACCTTTTGCATGGTTAGTGCTGAAATAAATGGTGCAATACATTTTGGCACGGTATTAGTATAAGAAAAAAGTACCACAGAATTTTTTTTTCATGATTGTCAGCCATTTTCCTTCCTTAACACTCTAAAATACATAATTCTAATTATATATATCGTAATATTGTAAAATGGCATGGCTTACTATCTTATATTTTGTTCCAACTTCCATCTTTCTTCTTTGCCGGCATTTTTCCAATCTTCCGATCTTTTGTTTACATGTTCAAATCAATCGCTTATCTTTTCCGATCGTCGCTGATGGGTGTGTTCATCCTGGTTTTATCGTTCCGTTCGGTCGCAATTCGCAAGCATCGCGGATCGCAACTCGCAAGTGGCTGTCTTGCATTTCTTCCACCGCAAGTCAGGAGCTCGCTTGCTCAACTCGGAGGGGCGTATCCAGTTTCGGAATTGCCGCTGCTATTTAAACCGGCGGAGATAGATTGTGCTGGTGGATTTTGAAGTGATGTTATGTCTCAAGATAATTGATGTTAACGTCAATATGATATAGTTTCAGAAATGTATTTTAATTCATCCAGTTTTAAAGTTAACATCTAGTTGTTTAATTACGCTAAATCCATTGCTGGACATTTGATTGTGGAAAAAGGTTTATCAACTTCGCCCGTGTTTCATTTTACCAGCGGTCATAGTCCATTTGTGTTGTTAATTACGTCTTCATACTCATTTATTTGTGGACATTATTATCTTCAGTTTTCTTAAGACTTTTCATCGAAATAGTTGGTGTGCCATATCATGGGAATTCTTTCAGTACGTCGAGAGCAGTCATCCATACGTGAGTCCGTTTTGTTTTCATTGCTATCCTAGTATTGTTATATGCCATGCCATGCCATTCAATAAGTAACATTATTTCATTACATAGAATGTTTTTAATTTAAATACAGATTTGAACTTATTTTCTGTTTACATTTTACCAGTTATATTTTCCATCTAAGTTTATACATATTTTATTTAAACTTGAATATTATTTCATGACATAGGATAATTTTAACTGAACTTGTTTCTGTTCACTTTATGCCTGTTATATTTTCCACCTGGATTTATACATGTTTTTATTTAAACTTGCACTTATTTTTCGTTAATAAACGTTAGCCTTATTTTACTGAAAAACAGTTTCTTTAATGTCTTACATTACACTGTCACAATGTCACCAATACTTACTCTCTTAGGTCACCGTAGTTACACTGTTATAAGCTGCTAAATTTTATTTTGTTTTAGACGGTTCTTGTTACAGAATCGATCACGGGTTATGGGCCAAAAGCGAATACGCTTTTAAACCCTTTACGGCGGCCATAACCTAATTGGTGACATTTCAAAAAATTTTTTTTTTGACAGTTGTTTGTAGTATGCGGCCATTGGACCTCCGAGTCATTTTAGAGGGGGGGGGCCGCAATATAAAATTTTTTGAAGGCTATATGATTTTTTTTTCTCCCTTTTCCTATTGATATGAAATACAAAAAGGTTTTTTTTTCTGGATCACTTATAAATTGTTAAAATTTTTGTTTATGTACTATCTGATTACTAAGTACGTTATTTAAAATAAAAAAAAAAAAAAAAAAAAAAAAAAATTTTTTCCTCCTTTTTCATGTGATACCTTCTGTTTAAATCATGGCCATGGCTAACATACAGGTGTGCATAACAAAACTGAATTCTCACAATTATGGAACTTGGGCAGCTGACGTAAAGTATCTACTATTAGATAAAAATGCGTGGAGCATAGTTAATGGCACTGAAAAGGCTCCTGATGAAAATGACTCTGTAGCGACAAAAGAATACCAATCCAGAGTCAGGTCTGCACTATCAATAGTGTATTTAAATGTGGAAAATGAATTCCGGAGAATCGTAGAAAATATCGACGACCCTCATGAAGCCTGGACTAAACTTAAATTGCATTTTCAGCCTGATAACCGGGCACGCCATATGCAATTATTTGGCGAAATTCTTTCCTGTAAGATACAACCTGAAGAGCCCGTTGATATGTTTGCAGCTCGCCTCCAAAGACTTGCTGACCAACTTGCTGCAATAAATGAGCCAATCAAAGAAACTTACCTCACATTTCAATTGCTTAGATGGCTCCCGAAGAAGTTCGACAACATGGTGCAAGGGATTCTGCGATGGCCAGACCAACAGTTTACGTTCAAAAGCGTTCTTACAGAATTAGTCGCAGAAGAGTCCCGGATCAAATTAAGAGAGGACGACAGAATAGATGCCGTGCAGTCTCATTTCTCCAAAGCCCGTTCCTCAAAGAAGTGTTCCTTTAAGCCTAAGTTCAGAGGTCGGTGTCACAAATGTGGACGCAGAGGACATTTACAGAGCCAGTGTAGAGTGCCTGATGTCACCCGCCAGGAATCCTGTCTTAGCTCTAGTTCCAGAAGTTCCATGATGCCTAGAGACTCCTCCAATTCCGGTTCCGTGGTGTACAGAGACTCTTCCAGTTCCAGAAATTCTTCTTTGTCCAGAGGTTCCTCCTTTTCCAGAAATTCATCGAAAGACTCTTCCGTATCCAGTCCTGTCCGTGCTCAATCTGATGGTCATAGATCCAGAAAAGATGTGCCTCGCAACCGACGTCAACGTAAGACAACAGGCCAGGTAAATTACCTCATACAATCTAATCTGAGTAACATAAAATGTGGTGGAGACGCCTGGGTCTTTGACACAGGTGCCTCCCACCATTTCTGTAAAGATAAAAGTTTATATGTTAAGTTTAAACCTTTAAAAAATGAGGAATTGGCTGTTGCAGTTGACGGTGCTACTTTCCCTATCGAGGGCACCGGTTTAGTGGATTTAAAAATAAATGGGGAAATGGTTCGCTTCGGCGACGTCATGTATTGTCCTAGTCTAAGACATAATTTAATTTCAGGTCCCAGACTTGATAAAATGGGTGCCAAGTTCAAAGGAGGTGAGGGAAGGGTCAAGGCATATCGGGATTCTGGCACACTTTTTCGTGCTTTTCTTAAAGATGGCATTTACTGCCTCTATCCAGATCCTAACCATAAAAATAGAAATAAAGACCCTAAAACTAACCGTAATCAAAATCCTAAAAAGGTACGTTTCCAAGCCTCAACCGTTCAAAAAGATGATTTTAAACTCTGGCATAGACGCCTTGGGCACATCAGTTCCACATTAATTGAACATACTCTAAAATGTAATGGCGTTAGGGGCTTACCACCCATTAAAAGTAAAGACTTTGAATGTGAAACATGTAAAATTAATAAACACAGACGAACATCATTCCGCCCAATAAACCAAATAAGATCTAAACGACCTCTAGAACTGCTACACACTGATCTGTGGGGTCCGACACAAATAACAGGGCGAAACGGGGAGAAGTATTTCCTAACTATAACAGACGACTTCTCTCGCAAAGTGTCAGTATACCCCTTATGCAGTAAAACACAGGTGTTTAAGGTATTTTCTAACCACGTAAAAAGAGCAGAAAGGTTTTTGGGCACCAAAGTAAAAGAAGTTCGTAGCGACAATGGGCGGGAATTCGATAATGAAGCATTCACCAAATTCTTTGAGGACAATGGCATAAAACACGAATTTACCAATGTATATTCTCCGGAGCAAAATGGAGTTTCAGAACGTTTAAATCAAACAATAATGGACGGGGCTCGCTCAATACTCAATGAAAGTAAACTCAGTCTCAAATTCTGGCCAGAAGCTGTCTTATACATCGCATACACTCTTAACCGAATATGTCACAAAACTCAGAAAAAAACTCCTTTCGAATATTATTGTGGTAATAAACCGTCCG
The DNA here is from genome assembly GCA_964019185.1 of Maratus speculifer. Taxonomy (NCBI): domain Eukaryota; kingdom Metazoa; phylum Arthropoda; class Arachnida; order Araneae; family Salticidae; genus Maratus; species Maratus speculifer. Next base: position 43,334,975 of record OZ025290.1, read on the forward strand.
TAAGACATTTACGACCTTTTGGTACGGTGGCATATGTGGGGGTACCTAAACAACTAAGAAATTCCAAATTCGATCCGAAGGCTAAAAAGGGTGTCTTAGTGGGTTACGCAATGTCTACAAAAGGCTACAGGGTATGGATTCCCGAAACCAATAAAATAATAGAGACAATAAATGTTAGGTTTGGTGACGAATCTGTATCCGGAAGTATCCATAAACACAGTGAACAAGGTCCAAGCTATTCAATAGGCACAAACCCATTTACAACTTCGGAGCAGCGCAACGGAAGCGATCTGGGACCCTCTTACATCCTAAGTTCCGAACCACCTGAAATAGACCCTTTGACTGACCTTCAACCTGACAGATTTACTTCAGAAGCACCACCCACTCAAAGTATTAGACCGAGTACCTCTAAATCTTCCGACTCTGCCTCCTCACACCCATCTGAGGGTGACAGTGACGAGGATGGCGAGGAGTTTACTAGAACTCTTAGGGAAGCTGTCTGGTTCCGTAAGCCTGTAACTAGGTCTGACAAATCGAGAACCGACGTCTACTATTACGAGTTGGGTGAAACACAACGTCTGAGATCGTTAAAGGAAGTAAGAAATTACTGTCATTCTAATGGTATAAAATTTGATCCGTCACTGTTCAGTTTTAAAGGAAGCAATAAGTACGAAGGCATTGTAAAGTCCACTCCTAGTCCTAGCTCAAGTCCTAATTACACACCTCCACACACTTCTTTCTCTGAAACTCATAAAACCAGTTCCTGACTAGAAGACCCCATACCTACCACATATAAGCAGGCATTAAAATCACCTCAGTGGGAACTCTGGAGACAGGCAATGAAGGAAGAGATGGATGTTATAAATAAAAGACAAGTATGGGTATTAACATCTCTGCCACCCAACACCGAACCACTAGGCTGCAGATGGGTATTCACCATCAAACGAGACGACAAGGGACGGGTTGCAAGATATAAAGCGAGACTTGTAGCACAAGGCTATAAACAAGTCAGGGGTGAAACGTACGATGAGACGTTTTCGCCCGTAGTTAATTTCAGTCTAATTCGCTTTTTCTTTGCAGCCCTTGTCTCATGTCTCGGATGGATCCACACTCAGTGTGATGTAAAAGGTGCCTATCTGTATGCCCCTCTTTCTGATAACATCTACATGAAACAACCATCAGGGTTCGAGGTAAGAGGTAAAGAACATTTAGTCTGCAAACTCCAGAGGGCCCTTTATGGCCTCCACCAGAGTGGACGAGTATGGTTTTATGAATTACATAAGATTTTAATTTCTCTTGGTTTTAAAAAGTTAGAGTGGTGTAATTGCGTCTATTCGTTTTCTAATTATGTTGTTTTATTACTATATGTGGATGACTTTGTAATATTAAGTAACCATCAGAAACATATTAATGAAGTTTTAACCCTTTTAACAAAACATTTTGACATAAAAATCCTGGGGAGAACACGCAAACTACTTGGTGTTGAATTTGAGGAGGATGGGAATGGCACTGTTTCAATTCATCAAAGGCAATATATTGATGATATTTGTACAAGATTTAAAGAATTCAACTTTCCCATCACATCACTCCCTATAACTAAAGGTACTGTATACTCCAAGTCACAATGTCCTCAAACCGAAGCAGAAACCCAGGAAATGTTACAATATCCATACAGAAGTGTTTTGGGCTGCCTTTCATTTTTAACAAGCAGGACACGTCCTGATATTTCGTACGCTGTAAATATCTTCAGCCAATTCCAGAGCAATCCTGGGATTGTTCACTGGAATGGTCTCCTGAAGCTTTTAGGGTATGTCCAAAGCACAAAACACTATAAACTGAGGTTACCTTGCAACCACATAAACCTAATAACTTACACCGACGCGGATTTCGCCGCTAATAGGGATGACAGGACATCAATGGGGGGACAACTACTAATGTTAGACAAAGCTCCTATCATGTGGAGAGCCTTTAAACAAAAATCTGTCTGTTTGTCTACTATGGAATCAGAATTTGTGGCTTTAACAGAAGCAACTAAAGAGCTTCTATGGTTCAGTAGAATCATAACTGAATGTTATGACAAACATATTTTTACAGGTCCACAAGTTAAACCAACACTTTTAGTAGACAACATGGCCTCCATTGATTTTCTTAAGTCTCCCATTGAAAATTACAGAACGAAACACATTGACGTAAAATTATTTTTTGTTAGAGACCTTTTAAACCAAGAGATTTTTAATGTTAAACACGTAGCCAGTAAATCTAATCTCGCAGACATTTTCACTAAACCTTTAACAAAGTTTGATCTTAAAAAATTTATTGATGTAATTTTTAGTTATAAGTAATTTATATATCTACATAATTTTTAAATGCTATGAAAAAAAGAAACTCCTCCTCCTTTGAACTGGTGTCAAGCATTAAGATGCTTGTTTAACTTTTCATGTTAAACCTTGAAGTTTAGCATTTTTTTTAAACTGAAATTTTTGTATATTTCAGTACTTTTCTTTTGAATAAAAAATGTTTGAATATGTGATTATACTCTTGTTATTTCATATTTGTTTCGTATGCATACGTTTCATAATATCATTTCATAGGTGTTGAAAATCGAGTTGTATTTTGTTTTATTGCATATGTAAATATGAAAATTTTTCTTTTCGTTTTAAGAGTACATATGACAAGTTTTTTCATATTTAATTGGCCAAATCATTTGCAAATGTATATCGTTTCAAAAGCTTAAGCATATCTTTTTTTTTTGTGTTGTCTTTCACGTGAGCGCTCACAGTCATTTAACAATGTCACTATCATAATCATAATTCATAATCGTGATCATGATCGTTATTGTTCTCATTATTGAAATTTTCTCATTAGCATAACATGTATCTTTCATATATTATCAAAGTATTTTCATATTGTAATTCATGTATATTTATTCCTTATATTATCCTAAATTTGCGTTTATGTGATAATCATTCTCTTTCAGAATAAATATGCAAATGTATAATTGTTTAAAATTCATTCGAATATTGTTACAAGTCAAGACCAAAGGAAAAATCATCATATTAAATTGTTTATGTAAAGGTAACTCGTAGTCACTTGCACGTGACGAGGTAATTGTACTTATCTTTCACGGTTTTTTTTCAGGAAAATGTTATCTTTATAGACTGTTGCTATTGAACTGTATTCGACGTGAAAAAAAAACTTTTCGTTAAAGTTACAATTGTAACTGAACTTTCATGAAATGAAAAAATTGTTAATCTAGTTGTTATATAATTGTTAAAATTGTTGTTATTGTTGAATCTTATTATTAACATTGTTGATGTTTTTGATTAACCCTGTTGAAGTTATTGAATTTGTTGCATTTATACTTGTTAATGTCAAGTTTCTGTTTTACTGGTAACTATCGAAGTGTGATAGTTTATATTCTAATGTTTTTCATTATTCTATATATATATATAATTTACAATATCTGTTGATTATCCATTTTATTTTTAAGTACGAGTGTTAAGGGGGGGGGGCGATTGTCAGCCATTTTCCTTCCTTAACACTCTAAAATACATAATTCTAATTATATATATCGTAATATTGTAAAATGGCATGGCTTACTATCTTATATTTTGTTCCAACTTCCATCTTTCTTCTTTGCCGGCATTTTTCCAATCTTCCGATCTTTTGTTTACATGTTCAAATCAATCGCTTATCTTTTCCGATCGTCGCTGATGGGTGTGTTCATCCTGGTTTTATCGTTCCGTTCGGTCGCAATTCGCAAGCATCGCGGATCGCAACTCGCAAGTGGCTGTCTTGCATTTCTTCCACCGCAAGTCAGGAGCTCGCTTGCTCAACTCGGAGGGGCGTATCCAGTTTCGGAATTGCCGCTGCTATTTAAACCGGCGGAGATAGATTGTGCTGGTGGATTTTGAAGTGATGTTATGTCTCAAGATAATTGATGTTAACGTCAATATGATATAGTTTCAGAAATGTATTTTAATTCATCCAGTTTTAAAGTTAACATCTAGTTGTTTAATTACGCTAAATCCATTGCTGGACATTTGATTGTGGAAAAAGGTTTATCAACTTCGCCCGTGTTTCATTTTACCAGCGGTCATAGTCCATTTGTGTTGTTAATTACGTCTTCATACTCATTTATTTGTGGACATTATTATCTTCAGTTTTCTTAAGACTTTTCATCGAAATAGTTGGTGTGCCATATCATGGGAATTCTTTCAGTACGTCGAGAGCAGTCATCCATACGTGAGTCCGTTTTGTTTTCATTGCTATCCTAGTATTGTTATATGCCATGCCATGCCATTCAATAAGTAACATTATTTCATTACATAGAATGTTTTTAATTTAAATACAGATTTGAACTTATTTTCTGTTTACATTTTACCAGTTATATTTTCCATCTAAGTTTATACATATTTTATTTAAACTTGAATATTATTTCATGACATAGGATAATTTTAACTGAACTTGTTTCTGTTCACTTTATGCCTGTTATATTTTCCACCTGGATTTATACATGTTTTTATTTAAACTTGCACTTATTTTTCGTTAATAAACGTTAGCCTTATTTTACTGAAAAACAGTTTCTTTAATGTCTTACATTACACTGTCACAATGTCACCAATACTTACTCTCTTAGGTCACCGTAGTTACACTGTTATAAGCTGCTAAATTTTATTTTGTTTTAGACGGTTCTTGTTACAGAATCGATCAATTTTCAAGGCTTTTATTTTTTTTTTTCATTTTCAACGCTTTTTTTTTTTTTTTTTGCTAACTAATATAGCTCTTATTATTTAAAAAAAAAAAAATTGTTTAAAAATTTATTCAATTTAGATTTTTTCCCTTCCTATAAGTGACTATGTATTTTTAGAAATGATTACTTAAAAATTTGAGGTTTTGTGCTAAAGACATCGCCAAATTTTTCTAAATATGAAATATCTCATGAACTGTTAGAACTTTATTTAGTACATTCGATTTAGCATGCAGAAATACATTATAATATGTTATTATTTGACACCTAACTATTATATTCTGTTTTCAAGAATTTTTTTTTAAAGTTCGTTCTTTTTTTTAACATCTCCTCCCCCCCCCCCCCCCCCTAGAGGTGGAATTTTGAAAAATCCATTCTTAAAGGCATTATATTATATGGTAAATAAATGTGTGTTTTTAAACAGTGAGGTCAATGAATGATCTCACATAGCTTTTTCACATGCAGTTTTCATGTTTCAAATCTCCATCTAATCATTTGAGGATTAAAATGTTTTTTATTATTATTATTTCCAGAGTTTCAAAATCTGAAATAAATGAAGCATCAAGTGATGAATCTGCTAATATAGGTAAGTATTTGAATAAATTTATTTTATTTATTTATTTTCAGAACACTGTAATAGATATATAAACATGCGCATAGCCAGGGAAGGGGGTGCCCGGGCGCGCCCCTCCCCTCGCTCGCGCAGATCCAAGATTGATTATTTTAAAAAATCAAAATTTATAAAAGAAAAAAGAAGAAAAATGTGAGCAAAGTTAGTTCAATTAGTTAATCAAAACTAACAGTCTATGTTTTGAAATATGATAAAAGAAGAGACCTTGATTCTTTCTTTTTTTCTTTTTAAGAAAATTATTTTATTCATCTTTTTTAAAACTAGAATATTTACTAGAATCTGTATTAATCACAGTAAATCAAAAAAGTTGATTTTATAATCCCAATTTGATGTCGTTTCTTTATGGAATTTTTTAACACCTTTCTATTGCATCCATATTTCCATAAAAAATTAGAGTAAATTCTCGACAAGGATAGAAACTACTATTTATATATTTGCTTTTGTTATCTAAAGTCTAAATAGGAGCAAAAAATTGAAAGGAAGTACAGATATGAAACGATAATTCCACAATGTGATTAGCCTGGAGAACGGAGGGGGTGGAAGGTTGTACAAATTAGAGATGAGACAGGCTCAGCCCCAATATGAAAGCCCGAGCCCAAACCCGGGTCCGAAGCAGGCATGGGCTCTATTTTCATTTTAGTGTTCGGGCCTGGGTGGGGGTGGAGGGGGGGCTCGGGCTCATTCTTTCTGAGAATTAAAAAACATTTATGTGTAGAAGAGATTGAAAGAACTTCTATTTTCCTTTTAAAATTATTTATTCTTTTTCAAGTCATTTCAGTGTTATTTTGATCAAAACGAAAGAAAAATAATTTTTTTTTTATATATTTAAATAGTTGATTGTTGCTTCAAAAGAAAATTTGTGATGTATGGAGATTTATTTCTACTGCATTTCCGTCAACGATTAATTGATAAGATGCCTATCAAACTAATCATAAATAATAAATTAGCTTCTGGTTGGATTTTTGTTTGAGGCAGAGGATATTTTTTAATTCGATCGTTTATTTATTTTGTTAGAGAATGATTTCTTTATTTTTGATGCAGACTAGATGCTTGAGGTTTGCAAATTATTTGATTGTGCACGAATCATAATCGTTCTTCATATGATAACAGCAATGTGATTTTTTTTTCTGTTTGTCATCATGAATTTTGCTTATGCTGAGGATTTCCCTTCGTAAGTAAACATATTTTACATGTTATTCCGATTGAAAACATTCGATTAATGTTTCTTCTTTTCCCATAAAAACAACGGAACTTTAAGATAACTGTATCAATGTTTTAATTTGCATTGATTTTAAGGTTCTCGTCAATCATGGAGAAATGAATTGATTATAGATAAATGTACAGGGGATGTAGTGGAGGGTATACTGGGGTATACACCATATACCTTCTGGATTTTTTTTAAGGAACACCGTATTACCTTCTGTTTCTCATGAAACCCATAGGATGTACTCTCTAGAGTATACGTCTCTGTGCCTTGAGCATATACCCTCTCCGTCGATCGTGTAACTTGTGGTTTTTTTACGAGTACACCCCTGAAGATGTACTCTTTTTATAGGAAATTGAAAACGTTTTTTGATTCTTCAGCATACAAATAGTAATTTCTATAAACACTATCCATTTATTCATTACACTTTTTTAATATGTCCATCAAATTTTCTTCTTAAAGGACAAGAAATATGGGAATAATTTTAGGTATGAAGGATATTTTTATTTGATACCATATTGCTCTTTTCATAAGCTTGAATTTAAATTTTTATTTAATAGTAAATTTTATAAGAAATTTTTTTAAATGGGATATCACATTTGAAACAATTTTTAAATATCATTAAATCTTTTATTTATTTATTTTTTTTTGTATACTTTTTGTATCGGGCTCGGATGGGCTCGGGCTCCAATGTACTAAAAATCTTTCGGGCACGGGTTTCAAAAATCAACCCCGAACTCATCTTTAGTACAAATTTGTGCTTCCTCTGAAAATAAGAAATGATGCTACGCAAAATTCAAATTAATATGGAGGTTGGTTTGTTGGTTTGCTAAATTTCGTTTTTTGGGATCATATTTTGACATTCGTACGAGCTCATTTTTTTTAACGGGGAAATTTTATTTATTCATGAGTAGAAAATATAAGAGCTATTTTTCACTTTAAATTGCATACTACAAGTTATTTTAATGCTACTTTGATCAAAATGATGGGGGGAATTAAAGTCGTGCTTATTTATTTTAGTATTTCATTGCTGGTTGAAATGAAAACTTGTGATAATTACAGATTTATGTTTACGGATATCTTTATTTTATGTCTATCATGTTTAATCTATGTTTGTATATCTTTTTCTTATCCATTAGTAGCGTCGTGCGAAAGGGGGAGCATAGGGGGCAGCTGCCCCGGCGTGGAACTTTAGGTGGCGCCAAATGTATACTACCAACGTCATTTTTGGCCTGTTACAAGAAAAAATTGGGTGGAGCGGGTGCCAAATTGTAACTTTGCCCCAGGCGCAGCTTTCTCTTTGCACGTCCCTGTCCATTAGATTTAGTTTTAAGCAACTTCTCATCCTTTTTCACGCAATGAAAAATTGTGTTTGGATCTTTTTTAAAACAAGTTCCACACAATTATTCCTTCCGCAAAAAACCTGTCTAAAACGGATATTTGATAGGTTTTATGGGGTTCTGTTTTATTAGGTTTTATTACATAAGATGTTGTTTGTACCCAACATGTTCAGGTTAAAAAATTTGTGCACCCCACCCCATCCCCCCGTTCAAAAGGCTGGCTACGCCTTAGATAAAGAATTTATCTTTCAAAATATTTTTGACGGTTTAAATTTAATTTAAAATTGTATTTAAATAAGTTGTACAGTAATAAGTTGTAAATAAATAAATTGTGCTAGATTTGTTATTGATGCAGTTTTATAATCTGTGTTCTTCTATAGTACATTTATTGCATACTTTACTGTGTATTCTTTTTGTTGTTGGCAGAATAAATTAAGAATTAAATTAACTTTTCATGTGTGTGTTTATGGTTTGAAAACCTTTCATGAAAATTGTATCAATTCCTTCAAGAGAGATTTTTCGCATTCTCTATTTTTCCAGTAAATTGATAAAATTTTTATGAGCAGTGACTGAAATCTGACTATTGACTAAATTTTTCTCTGCAAAAAGTCAGTTATTTGATATGTATATGCATATAACTTGGCTTTACTTAGACCAATAACAACAATGAAAAGTATTTTAAATTGGTTCTTTTTCTAATGTGTTGAGAGCATTGATGCAATTTAGCAATATTCTGGAAACCACATATTGTTCTCAACACAATACAAAAGAACTGATGTGCAACATATTTTTGTTATAGATCCAAGTAGGATGTCAACGATTTTAATCTGTTGATTTAAATCAGTGATTAGATCATGGTTTAAAAAAAAAAAATCATTGATTTAAAAAAAAAAATTCTAAATATTTAAAATGACATAAAAGTATTTAAAACCTAAGGTTAATATAATTTGGAATGTTTTTATTAGTATTTTGCCTTATGAATAAATGAAAAAAAAAATCTTTAAATAATTAATTGTTGCTAAGTTTAATTCCTGAAAAAACATTAGTTCTTCAAGTTTGTAAAGGCATAAAAAACACATTTTAAAATTATATTTAAATATGTGTGTGTGAATGATTATAGCTCATTTTCATAATTTCTTTGATTAACATGTACATTCATCTTTTATGTTAAGAAATAAGTGGTTAACATAATTTTTCTTAGTACATATGCAAAACAAAGTTTTAATAATATTTGTTAATTTTTGTTGTTTGTGCAAAACTTTTATTTCTTGAGTAAACACAAGATATTATAAAAAAAAAAAAAAAAAAAAAAAAAAAAAAAAAAAAAAAAATATTAATTTTTTTTTTTAATTTGTAAATTAAAAAATTATTTTTTTTATCATATTGAAAAATTCTATTTTCCCCCTTATTGTTACTAAACACATTACTAATATATTCCTTATGAATTATCCCCCTTTTTGGAACTAGCATCCTGCCCCTTATTCTTTCTATAGTGAATATTACATTATTTGTTATCATTTTAGGAACTAAACCATAACAGTGTGTGATATGTCTCTAATTAAAAAGTTAATTTCTTAATAATTATTAATTTTAAGTGATGTTAATAATTTAATGTTAAATGTAGTTACTGATCATTTTAATAAATAGAAATATCACTACCACTAGTATTTCATATAGTCTGACATAATTACTACAAAATATTAATATGTATAACTTTATTGTATTCTGCTAACTAATGACATTACCAATTTGCTGTTTTTATAATTTCTGTAATTACTAACTAATAATTAAATTTTATTAATTAAAGTGTCAAAATGTAGATTATGCTAATACTTAGAGGTTTAATTGTTCTGAAAATGTAAATATCTTGGTACTTATTCAATATTTTAACCCCCCCCCCCAAAAAAAAAAAAAAATAAAAAAAATAAAAGAACATAGAAATCTGATTTAAATTTTTAAAAAATCATGATTTTTTTACACCTTAGGTCCAAGTACCATCAAGTAAAAGTGCTATTATTTTTCATTAATTTAAAATTAATTTTATTATGTTTAATGTATTTAGTATATTTTTCTCGATAGCAAAAACAGTGCATTATGGTAACAGCATTGCAGATTATTTTAGATCTTGCAAATTAACCTAACAGCATTAGAAATAAAATTCTATTTTAAAAAACTGCAAAAATTTATTTTGAGTCTCTAGATTTATTGTATCTTAGTAATCAGTATATTTATAATATAATAATTTATAGTATCCCAGTAATTGTAGATTGGAGCATAGAGAATGCGTAGGAAGAAATCTTTCCTTTGGTGATTCTGTCATTCATAGTGTGTAAGGTTTTTTATTCAGATAAATGATTGAAATAAAGTTTTTTCTTTATGTAAATGGGTATTTCAGATACTTTTGCGAAAAGTTTGGCTAAGACATTTCTTATGACTTAATTTCCTTGCTTGTAAGATGAAGTATGAAAATTGAACAATTTTCCTAAATCGTTGGGATATCTGGAGTTGAAAATTATTTAACAGTGTAAAATCTGGAGTTAATTTACATTTAAATCGTATACAGGAAAATCGGGAGTTTGAAAAACATATGATAAAAAAAGGTGACGTAAAAACTGGGTGTCAGGATAGCAACATCTGACTGCATTAATTTATTTTGTATTTCTGGAATATGATAAGAACACTGTTAAAAAGAAAAAAAAATCTTGTGTGTGTTCAGGGTTGCATCCTTTTTTTTGTAAACATAGTTTATTTTAATTAAAAGGACTGCATAAGCAGTAGTTTTTTTTAGTGGCTATTTTCTGTTTTACCATTGTTTTACAAATGCATTTTATCTATTTAATTTTGATTTAATAAAATAACTAAATTTTATTTTATAAAGTTAAAATTACATTATTTTATTTTCTGTTTTTATTTCATAACATACCTTTTATTAGATGTAGTTGATGCCATGCCTTCTGCTAGCAACATGTCTGACTCAATAGTAAGTCAAGGAAATTCTAAAAAAGCAAAAAGAGTTGATGATGATGATGCCTGGTTAGAAGCCCTTGAAGCTGGTCGCTTGGAGGAAGTTGATGAAGAATTGCGGAGAATGAAAGATCCTACCTTAATGACAGCACGACAGGTTATAAATTTAATTTTATCTTAATTTAGAATCTGATTGAGATGACTTGAATTTATTTACTTTTTATCCTTATTGTTGAGATGACCTTAATATATATACATACACACATATATATATATAATATTCTAATTGAATCCAAAATTAACAAGGAAGAAAAATTTAGTAAAAAGGCAGAAGCTGAGAAAATAGGGTTAGTTTATTAAAGATAAAACAATCAGTTATTTTATTGTTATTAAAAAAGATATATTTATAGTATCCCAGTATATACTGAATCTGCTGCTTGATAAATTGTGACTCAAAAAGTTAGTGAGAAATTGCTGTAATTTAATTGCAATTTGTTAAAAATGTGAACAAAATTGGCCAATTAACACTAAAAATACCAATTATTGTTTTTCTAATAGTAAGGAAAATAAAGGTTTTGCTTTAGATTCTTTCTCTTTTATATTTTTGTTATATTTATATTATATATTTTATTTATATTGTATTCTCTAATTATTATTTTTGTTTGCTGCTCAACAATTTTTTTTCAACAATGTAAAACTTTCTGAATATTCATAGAATTTTTTTTTTCATTCAAAGAAATAAAATTTGCCAGTGTGACTGAAAATGAAAAATGTGAAGTGAAAATCAAAAGTGATTTGGAATTGAAAAATGCATTCCTTTTTCCAATAAATATAATCTTCAATTTAAAACCTATTTGTTTAATAGCAAAGAAAACCTCATAAATTGCATAAAAAATATAAAAAATCTGCATGAAAATTAAAAAAATCACAGAGGAACAAAATGTTAGGTAAAAATTATAAATTAGATTCTTTTTGCAAATATAGAAATTAGGATGAAACACATAAAAAATCTCATTGAAAATTGCCGTATGAATATGAATAAACTTAATTGAAACGATAGCTATTTTGCTATTTTTCAATAAGATATTAATATTAATTACATTAATATTATAATTATATTAATACTAATTATAATAAATATTAATTATAAATTTTATTAATATTAATACATTTTATGAATGTCAAAAAATCACTGTGAATTGTGAAAAAATCCTAAAAATCACATACAAAATTGAAAGATGGCTATAGAAATTCCAAATCAGATATTTTGAACAGAAGATCATGTATGGATAAATGATTAAGAAGTGAAAAAATACTAAAATTCACAAAAATGCAATAAACCACAGAGAGCAAAAATTACTATACTAGGCTAATAGGTTAAAGCAGGATTTCTGTTGCAAATTTTGAAAAATCCCCAAACTTAAAAACTATAAAAATCATATAAAAAAATTCCAGAAATCCCCTGTTTTTAAGATGGAACACAAGAAACTGGAAAATTTTTGCTTTAAACAAGTTTTTATAATAATAAGTAATGCATCTGTTATGCAATCAAATCTGTTGAGGTGGAATTGCAGGGGACAGATCAAAATTTCGTTTTAAGCAGGTTTTTGTCTTAACAAGTATAATTTTATGGTTACACAGCCTTTTTTCAAAATCGAATACTAAAAATTATCTGTTATATGTATCTCAATAAACAGTAAATAAAACTGAAGTGAACTTCAAACTTAATATTATTTAAGAGCATTCTCACCTTTCATTTCCTCCTATTTCTAAATGTATTCCACACTCTTGGACTCATTTTGGAACAGGCATTTGCAGTATCTAAGTATTAAATAGCATTTTTCATTTTCTCATAAATGTTTGAAATGAAATTGTTTGAAATCACTGTACATAGTTCACTGATGATGATTTTATCAGGACTGTCGTCGATAAGAGTGACTTTCCGGTTTCAAAATCACTGGCTTTGAAGTATAAGCTTTTAATGTTAAATTAATAAAAATTAATGATATGTAACACATCAATTTTGATCAAAGAAATTGTGTAAAAAGATTACATTAAATTTATATTAAACCTGAAAAAAAAAAAAAAAAAAAAAAAAAAAAAAAAATTACAAAAAAACTCATCTTACATTGATTTGTTTAACTCTTAAAGCAAATATTAGTTTTTACCTAAAGTTAATAAAATACAAATTCCATAAACTTCAACTGTTCAAAGTATTCAAATATTATACTGATTAGTATACTTAATTGTGATAAATAATTATGATGCAGTTATCAATTGAGGCTTTTATGTTTGGAATTACTGAATGAAAATCAGAAAAATGATTTCAGTATGATATAATCTCAATCTCATAATTATTTTTTGTACGAAATCTAAATCTAATGTATTTTTACAGTATCAAAATTTATGTATATATCTCTGATATTTATATTCACCATTTCAAAAATATTACAATGCACAAAAGGTTATTAATACATATATTTTCAAACCTGAAATCACATTTATCAGCTACAACTTTGTATGTGAATATTTACAATTTTGACTTGAGGCTCTAATTTCAGTACTGATGAATGAAAATTCTAGAAATTTATATTTTTTAGAATCATTTTTAGTAATTAATTTCATTTTATATTTAAAAAAAAAAAAAAAAAAAAAAGTCTTCTTTTAAATGTGCCATTATTTTGCCTCACTGGAGTATTTCACTTAGAGCTGCAATTTCAGTATCATTAGAATGAAAAAATATTGAATTGTAAGAAAAAAAAAAAAAAAAAAATCCTTGCCAGCTCAGCCTACAGACGCAGATAGTTTTGAAGTTAGATATAAATTTCACTAACAAAAACTAAATCAAGATTAGAAAGAAACTCAGTTTCATCACTAAGATTGACATCTAGGGCCCTAAACCTTTAGTGAAAATTCTAAATAGACGCATATATAAATATATGGAATAGATTTTTAAATGGCGAAAACAAAATCAGTGAACTTCAAAATGTTAAAATATGCTAATATTTCCATAATCTGGTTTTTATCATGTTTAAATATGTTTTTACAAAACTCAAATAACATTATATGTTCACCTGATTTTCATCCATTATAATTCCAATATGAAGTATTTTTTTTTATTTTTTTGTTGTTGCCAAGTTTTTATTTTTTTCCGTTTTCATCTGGAAATCTTGCTGAAGAAAAGTTATGACATAGTATCCAATTTTTCTTAAATTCATCAAACTTTTTTTTTTTTTTTTTTTTCAATTTTTCACGTGTAAATCTCACAGTAGTAAAGTAATTGTTGTAGTAATAGTAAAAATTTTATTATTATTTTTTTAAATTGTTTTCAGCTTATATAACAAAAATTTTTCCCCCCCCCATCATTGTTCTATAAGAGCTGGTTTTGTCACAGCCATGTTAATGCAATATTCAAATTTTTTAATCCCCATTTCCATCTGCTTGGGCTGATTTTGCCCATTTGCAATCCCCGCCTAGATATTAATCATCTCAATATATTTGGCAAATTTGAAGACTATTCTTTTATATTTGCGACTTTTATCGTACAGACAAAATTTAGTATATATATATATATAAAATTTTTAGATGGATGGTTTTTGATTCCTGGGGTCCCATAATGAAAAGTTATGAAGAAATATTTCTAAAGCCGTACCATGGTAACGATTGCAATAGGTAGTATTTCTCTCAAAATCTAACTAAAATGTTTTTTTAAAGCATTCCAGGATTCTCTATTCACATTAAAAAAATTTATTTTGAATTTTTAGGAGAAAATGTCATCAATAAAGATAAACAATCTTATAATTTCTCTTTTCTTTGCAACAGAGAAAGTCATCTGTCAGCCTTTTGAAGAAATTTCATTAAAACTGTTTAAAATTAAATAGAAAAATAGGAATATTAAAAAAAAAAAAAAGTTTAATGCAGACCACAGACACATCATCAAAGAAACAGCTTTAATTGAAAAAAGAATTATTAAAACTAGTTCAGTTTGAAAGTTTGGATGGATGACTAAAAAAACAGCCTTGTCTTTTAATAATCTCCTCATATGATGTTTTATACAATAAAATGTTTGTAAAGGTAGGCTGTGTATAATACAAATTTCATGATCTTTATGATATAAATACACCTTCTAAGTTTAAAACCTGTCTAAAATGAAATATTTTTCTGGTTCTTTTTAAATTTAATTTTATCAGATTTCATTACATTTTGCTGAACTTATGTAGTTAAACTTGATATTTTGTATAAATTTCGGAGGGGGCTGCAGTCTCATCTCTCAGCCCTTTTGATGCACCATTGGAACAGCATAATTATTAAATGAAAGAAAATAAGTACTACATAAAAACAAGAGACAATTTATTAAATGAAATTTTTTGTTCAAATGTGTTTATCTGATTTAAGAGATTAGCAATTATATATTGGTGCTTAATTTTAACTGAACTTTAGTTAAATTTGTATGCAGTTTTAAGAAATGTGGATAAATTGAGTAATTATAAACTTGATGAAAATTGAATATATACCAATTGTTTCGTTTTATATCTATTTTCTTCCACTTTAATTATTATGGTTTCTTTTACTGACAGTATTCAATATGTATATTATTCTTAATTAATTATTTTTATTTTCAGCGATCTCTGCTAGAAAGCAAAGCCCAGAAAGAGAAGGAGGAAGCTACTCCTGTTGGTAATATAACTTTTTCTTTTAATCATAAGTTCCTGAACATTTTGGAAAATTTTAGGTCCTTCAATGGATCCTTCACAAAAGTTTTTATCTCACAACAGGACCTTTTGTAAAAAATTTTATTCCAAAACAGGATTCTTCACAAAATTTTTTATTCCAAAACAATTCCTTCACATTATTTTTTTGTCTTTTAACCCTTTTGCGACGGAAGCATTTTACGAAATTTTTAATGTTTTGCCACCGGTTTTAAAAAACAGAAATTTCTGTCTTCATGAATTGAGAAAATGCTCCGATTAAATAAGGCAAAATTTACAGTAAAATTTTACTGGTGGGGATAAACGATGACTCTTAAGCCTTTTTGCGACACATATACATGTCGCTCGTCCCCAGGGGGTTAAATAGATCTTTTCACAGATTTTTTCCACCTTCAAACTGAATTTTTCACAAGTTTAATCACTTAAAAATAAAATCTGACCTGTAACAAAACAGCTGAACTCATCAAAGAACATGTTACTTATCTTTTTTATAGATTAAGAATAGATTCTGACTGTATGGCTAATTTCAAATTCACAAAATTATGACTAGAATTTTCACAAATAAAAGAGAAATTTCACAAAAACAGGACCTTGTAAGAAAAGCCTGGACAGGTCCCTATAAAGATTCTGTATTTAAAAAGTAAAAAAAAAAGGAACTTTTGTAAGATCACTGATATGTCTGTGTAACAGACATTTTTCTCATAGACTAATGGAACATGAAACTTTGAATTAAGAGAAGTAATAAAGGCTATTGATCAATATATTTATGGATTATTAATAATTCAAAAATACATTTAGGAAAAATGTAGGGTTGCTAATTAAATTTCTTGAAAATAAAATTATCTTTTTTGTATATTATGTGGAGTATCATGTGAAAGATCTCTGAATGCCAAACTCAAAATACATTTATTACTTTCTTCTATCTTGAATAGAAGAAAGTATTGTAATCAAATTTTTTTCGATGGATTTACATGTTTTAGGGGTCAAAGATTCCAAAAAACATGTTTTTACAAAATCTCTGTCTGTGTGTGTGTCTGTATGTCGTCATTCTACCATCAAAAAGTGTAAGAAGTTATGCATAGAATTGAACCAAATTTTTTGTGAATGTTTTTGGCTGTGGCAAGCAGGTCCTCCATCAATTTTGAAATACTCTGCCGGAAGGGAGCACTGCTTTCATGATGTTTGCCATTTTCAATATTGTACTGACCAAAAGTATATGAAGTTATGTATCAAATTGAACCAAATTTTTTGTGTAAGTGTATGACTATGGCTAGTTGGTCCTCCTTGAATTTGAAAAAAATCTGCCTGAAGGGGGCGCTGCAATCTCGATTTTTGTGCCATTTTCAATATTGTACCGATCAAAAGTATATGAAGTTATGCTTCGAATTGAAATAAATTTTTTGTGTAAGTGTATGGCTAGTTGGTTCTCCCTGAATTTGAAAAAAATCCACTGGAAGGGGGTGTTGCAATAGCGAATCGTATGCCAATTTCAATATCGCACCACCTAAAAGTGGATGAAGTTAGTTCTAGAACTGAACTAAACATTTTGTATATGATTATTTTTTGGTAAGGCAAGTAGGTCCTCCCTGAATTAAAAAAAAAAAACCTGCCTAGTCCTAGAACTGAACTAAAATTTTTCTTTGTATATGATTATTTTTTGGTATGGCAAATAGGCCCTCCCTGAATTAAAAAAAAAAAAAAAAAAAAAAAAAAAAAAAAAAAAATCTGCCTATTATTCTATTGTCTATCGGCTCGTGCAGAGACGGAAATTCATTTTTACTCTGATTAGTTGACTGAAGCAGAAATTTAAGATGAAAATCAAAATTGGTATGGTATTAAATTAAAATTATTAAAGCATTAAAGTGAGTAAAAAATTTTTTTTAAATATTAAAATGTATGTATGAGATAAAAGAAAGTTTTGGGATTGGCACGTCCAACTAGTTTTATTTCATTTTAGGTATATTTTCAGGGATATTATTGAAAATATAGACCAAAAATATGATCCCCCACCTGTAATTCAGAATCTACTGAAACTAAATTATGAAAAACTTAGGGGTAGCAGAAGTTTATTTGCATGTTGCAGGGCTACTATAGTGAATTAATCCTAGGTCACATATTTTTTGAAAAGAGTCAATTTTTCTGTGCCACAGAAAATTTGCTTTTCATGTGTTTAGCAATAAAGTTGAGAATGGTTGAGTTATCTGTTGTAGCAGAAGAGTAAAAGGAATGTTAAGCTTGTTTTTTTGTGGTTGATAATTTATTGACATATTAAATTTTAAAGATGCATGCAGTTTGAATATACATAAAGACATGGACATCAAATCATAGTTTGTATAGTCTTTTACAAAGTCATTCTTTTAGCTATTAATTATTGTAATATATTTATTGCATGAAAATCTCTGTGGACAAGTAATATTTACACTTGCTTGATTGTTATCATTTTTTGTATTATCTAGTATTTTTTTTATTTAAAATTGTAAAATAATGTCCTCTTGTGTGCATCAATATCTAAAATATGTTATTAGGTAACATTGGATAAGTTCAAGTGAATATAATGTCTCTGTTTTTCTTTAATAAATATGAAAGAAAATATGTGATGCGTAAAAATCTAAATATTTAAAAAAAAATTAAAATTATCTAATTATATATATATATATATATATACCGGATGATCCAGAAGTTCCGAGAGTTTTAAAATGCTAATAACAATAGAAACTGTCTGAACAATGGAAAGATGCAGTTTTCACAGAAATTTTTAGAAACTTGTAAAATTTTGTTTTTTAGTAGAAAAAAAAATTACACTTTTTGCCAACAGGTAGTGTTGAAATTGATAGTATAATACAGTAGACTCCCTTAAATCCGCACTCCTAAAATCTGCAACTCTCTAAAATACACACATAATTTACGGATGTAAACGATGAAACATCCAGTTCATATGTAGGGACAAAATTCTACTTTTTAAATTTTATATCAATTCCATATATATTTTAATTTGTAAATATCATTTATATTACTGAATTCATGTGTTTTCATTAAGGAAGAATAAATTTATTTCAAAAAAAATACAAGATATTTCTATTATTACTGGTAATCGTTATCTTGTTACTAAATATATTTATGTATTAACTAAACTTTTTTGGTTATTAATTCTGGCTAAACATGAAATAAAACTTTCTTATTTTATGATTTTGATGTGAATTACTAATGTTTCTTTATAAAGCAAATTTCACGTGAAAAATACATCTTATCATTATAATAAATATTTATTCATACATTATTTATTAATTTGACCTTTGCAATAAATATTTTAATCATGTTAAAAACTGTCTAAATTTTTATTATTTTAGTTTATTACTTATTTTAATATTTTATTATATTGTAAGCCTTTATAATAGTTTCAATTCCTTTGTTAATTACATTCAAATTACTGTTTAAAAAATGTAAATAAAATAATGACCAGAAATCTGTAAAATTCTAAAATCCGCAAAACCTCTGGTCCCAAGCTGTGCGGATTTGAGGGAGTCTACTGTATTACCATGGTATGATACAGCTCATTAAAAATAAAGAATCAATGTCCAAGGGTTACAATTTTTCAGTATGACGCCCGTCACTTATAAGTACTGCCGTGAGATGATGTAAAACAACCTGCATAGCATTAAAAAGCAATTCAGGGGGTATCTTTGAAACCTTCTGTGTATAGCATTTTTCAACTGGGTCAATGACATAGGCCGATCTCTGTACACTTGGGACTTCAAGTCTGGAGATCTTGGAGGCCATTCATGCTGAAAAGTGCGACTCAGAACACGGGTATCTCCGAATGTAGTCTTCAGGATCGTCGTGACAGGAGAAGCAATGTGGGGAGGTGATCCATCCTGCATGAATGTTGTGGAATGGAGAGCTTTTCTCTCTTTCAAGTGAGGTATGACTTTATCCTTTAGAAGCCCTGCATATCTGTCACCGGTCATGAAAATAGTTCGCAATCTACCACCAGAAATTTACTCGAAGAAAAAAGCTCCAATAATGAAAGAAGCTGTAAATCCGCACCACACTGTCACTTTTACGTCATGAAGTGGGTTTTCCACCAATGCATGAGGATTTTTCTTTAGCCTATATTTGACAATTTTGTGTGTTCACACTTACACGTAGGGAAAAGTGTGCCTCATCTGTCCACAAAACATTTGAAATCCAGTCCACATTATTCTCCATTTTTCAAAAAACCAATTAGCAAGTTTTTGATAGGCTATAAAATCAGTTGACTTTAATTCATGCACATGCTGAATTTTATACGGATATCTCTTGAGAATGATCCTTAGTGATCGCTATACCTTTCCATAAGAAATTCCAGTTCGTCGTGAAATTGCACATGCACTGCATTCACCATGTGCTGATCTTGTAGATTGAGTATCGGCATCGAGCTCTACCTCATTTACGATTGCAACAGATGTTTGGGGTCTCTTGCTTCTTGGGTGATCTCTCAATGAACCTGTTTCCTCAAACCTTTTTATCATAGTCTTTAGATTTGTAATGGTCATCGGTCCTTTTCTGGTTTTAATTCCACACATTGTATGATAAGAACTCAAAGCTAAACTTGCCAACTCATCCTTTTTGTAAAACTGTTTAACTAACAAAGCTTTGTCATGCAAAGAAAGCATTTGTTAACTTAACAGTTACACATCAAATTTTGTATCAAAATTCCTTTTAAATGCAATTTTTCTTAACCTTTGATAAAGAGTTTGAGCATTAACAACCCTTAACGAGAAATCTGAGCAATAATCTTAAGAAAGATTTTGCATAATGAATTCATCTGCTTATATAACGCACAGTATAGAAACTATCGATGTTGTATACTGCCACCTGTTGCTAAAAATGTTAGCTATTTATTTAAAAGAAATTCATTATAAACGAAAACCCCACACTTTTCTGAGCATTGTACTTCTTCCTATTGTAATCTTCCTATTGTACGTAGTTTTCTAATTATTAACATTTCAAAACTCCCAGAACTTCTGGATCCCTCGGTATTTGTATAATTGTATTGCTGAATGCACTTGGTACAAACTTTATTTTGAAGGTCCTCAGCAGTCGGCAGGAAAGTTAAGAGGTGCTCCAGATGCTTATCAAGGCAAAATCATATAAGGATTGTTGATAACAAATTAAAAAAAATTGTTAGTAACTAGCCAAAATATAATTAAAAATCTATCTAGAACAAAACAGTATTGCAACTTTGCAACTGCCTATTGAAGTGACCAAGTAAACTTAATCAAGTAAACTTGATTGTATGGAACCTTTTGTGTGTGAGTAAAGCTCACACATGAACAATTATTATTTTCTAAAATGTAATATTATACTTGACAATCTTCATATTTTTGCATAAAAAATGTAAAGTAAATATATTCGACACAAAAAGTTTTGTTAGTCTGTGTCTGGAACATGAGGATTCTGTTTCATAAATACAGATTTTTAAAATAACTTTTCATTTCTTTTGTCTATATTAATATTTTGATATTAAAAAAAAAAATAAAAAGATAAAAAGTAATTGTAATTCTCATGTAAAAAGTAAAGTGTGTCACTTGATTTTTATTTCTGCTAGAGAACAAGAAAGAAAAAGATTTTTGAATAATGATAATCTTTATTACAAGATAGTGTCACTAATTAGCATTATTTTGCCTAATTTTGATGAATCTGATATCTATGGTATAATGCTTTATAATTTGCATTTTCTTATCATTTATTTCTTTTTCAGTTGCTGAAACAAAAGTATTGAGCGAAGAAATGATCCAGCAGAAAATAATCCAGGCTAAAAAGCGAAAAAAACTTGCTGAAGAAAAAAAGGAGAAAGATAAGGTACTGCACAATATTTTCTCATAATTGAAGATATATAGCTTTTATATCTTGTATTGAAAGATAAATGTGTGTAAACCATTTGGAGAATGGTTGTTTTCTGAAGAGAATTGATCTTGTAATATCCACATTTTATTTTTATTATATATATATATATATATATATATATATATATATATTTTAACTTTTTTTAGTGGACATAATTATTTAGCTTTTCTTCTTATTGCAACTCCCTAGTAGAAACCAAGTTCAAAGATCCTGATTCACCTTCCAAATAGCTGAGTCTTTAGCAGAAGCCAGGTTGGTGGGGGGAAGGGAAATCAAAAATTGAAACCGAACAAATTTTAAAGGAAAATTGATTAAATCAAAGACACCAAAAAGCAGGAAGAATGGGCTCGGGGCTCTGAAGCTATTGAATGAGCTCAGTTGCATTAAACTTATTATTAAACCATTAATTGATAAGCCTGATTAGTAGGTAAACTCAAATCTGAATCTGGTAAACTTAAATCAGGTAAAGTTTTATCATCTGAATCTGATGTGTCAAATTGATTAGAATTTCATTTTCCAAATGATTGTTTTAATTTTTTAAATTACAATTTTTATTTTTTCTGTTGATATGGAACAACAGAAGAACAACAGCATAAAAAAATAATTTAAAAAAAAAGTGAATTGTGATTTTAGTTAATTATTGATAATTGTTGCAATAAATTCGCAAATTTTTCTTACATGTTTATCATGGACTACAATGCAATCATTGCATTTAAAAAAAAAAAAAAAAAAAAAAAAAAAAATTGAAAACTATTTAAAATCTCATGGAGATCTTTTTCTTGCATGTTCTGCAATCATAAAATAAGCAAGGTACCATCTTTGTTGACGACCCCTACCTACGTCCTGAAAATTAAGACTCTCTTGCACAAAGTGCTTTCACTGCTAAGCAACCATCACGAGCCACACCGAAAAAAAAAATTTAAAGAACCAAGAAAAAAAAAAAATTTAAAGAAAGTTATTGGTATCAAACGATTTGAAATAATGTCTACTTTTAAATGATGTATATAAAATTTGCTTAGGGCTATCTAGATATTAAACTCCTGTTTTGTTTTTCAATCGCAGTACCCAGTTCTGACACTATAAATGAACTCTACATCCTCTAATTAGCCTAAAAACAAATTTTCGTGAGAATTTTCCATGAAATTATTTTAAAACTAGCATATTTTAGGGGCAGTGTCCAAATTGAAGTTCAGTTCTCGATTATTGACCAAGAGACCCTTATTCTTGATTAAGGCATCTTAGGCACCATTCAAGCAGTTATTGATGATCGAAAGATAGCATTAAAAGTTTCAAAATACCTCGTTCACCTAAACCATCATTTTGCCATTTTTTTAAAAGCATAATTTGAAAATTACTTGGAAGAAAAATTTGAAATTTTGCATTTCCATAAAGCAGGATTTAATGAATCTAAATGTACCAAAATAAATTGTAGATTGCAATTTATTATTATTATTTTTAAATATTAATTTCATAATTCATATCATAAAATTATAAAAATTACAAATTCAACCTATCTATGTTTGGGTATTTTAATATTATTGCTACATAAAAAAATAGTACATTAGAAGTATTATTTCATAAGAAAATAATAAAAATATGAAAATGTAATTTAACATTAGCAACACTAAATTTTGAATGTTTATAATTCAAAAACTTACCTTTCAAATGACTTGATATTTGGGGTCTGTGTATAATTTGAACTAAAGATTTGAAGTGTGTTGTTAAAATTCGGTATTACCATGGAGTTTGGATTTGTTTTAATATGTAGATGTCCCCCTAAGCATATTTTATATACCGTATTTTCGGGTGTATAGCCCGCACCCCTAAATTGAGCAGTGCAGTAAAAAAAGTTTGTGTATAACCTGCGGAGATGCATCAGTATATAGTCAGTGGGCTATACACCATTGACGAACGTATATTTCGACCAGGGTTCGAAATTAGAAGCCATTAGTCATAGTTTTTAACACAAATTTAGCAAATTTTTTCGTGTAGGTATTCCTACAGTAATTGAGCTAAAAAATGAAGATTATCAGTACCGTAATTTTCGGAAGAAACGCTGCGGCGTTTACATGTTTTAAGATAAAATTTCAAGCGATGCGGTGTTTACGTGCATTCTTTTTAAACAAGCGTGATATATTTTTTTAATTTTTTTGAAAATTAAATCAAAAATCGATGATAAATTCAAAATTTCGGACATAAAATGTATATGTATCTTAGGTCATTGGTTCCCAAAAGGATCGATGTTCCGAAATGAAACGACTCTGTAAAGGATCGATTCCTCAGAATCATTTCGAAAAAGACTGACTGCTCTGAATCGTTCCGAAATGACATAAATCACACACTTTTTTTAATTCTTTGCAACAGGGTTATGAGGTCTCCGACCCTGCCAACCATAAACGCCCAAAATATTTTCTCTTGTTAGATGACGAAGACTGAGTTTTTCTCTCTCTCCTTTTTTATCTATATATTCTCTTTTTATCTTGTTTTTGTCTACTTAAATTTAAAAATCATAAAAAAATCGTTAAATTGCTAGGAACTAGCACTAACTTTTTATGCTTAAGTTGTATGGTCTCTGAATTGAGTATTTTCTTTTTTTTATGGGACTTGTCCTAGTAGCTAATTTGACTGATGTGTGTTTTTTGGAACTAATGCAGGGTCGCCACGCCACCTGGAGAACCTGGAAAACCAGGAAAACAGGGAATTTTAAAATCCTTCCCAAAACAGGGAAAATCCAGGGAATTTTTAAAAAAATCCTAAAAAATCTGAAAAACAGGGATTTTTTTCCTACTATATTCAAGCATAAATTATTATTTTTTTTACGGCTTTCATATTGAAAGCCTTTTATTATATTATATTTTTTAAGATAAAAAATAAACCAGTGTTGTGTATCAAAGTTATCCTATATTTTATGTGTCCTATATTTTAATATAAATATTAATTTGAATGCATAAAGTAAATAGCTTTTCCTCTTTTCTTTTCTTTTTTACTTCTGCAATTTTTGTGATATTATGTTCAAGATAATTGGTTTTTAGGTAAGATTCTTTAAAATTTTATATTTTTTAAATAAATAGATACAAAGTTTTTAAATATTTTAACATTCATTTACAAATATTTCAAAGTATTTTTTAGCAGAATGTTTGACTATTGCTTTACTGTTTTTATTATTATTAATGTAAAATGTGGGATTCAATAATAAGTGTAACAACTTTAAAGGGCTTTTTCATTTGCTCATATCATATAATGTATTATTTGTTTTATTAATTGGGTAATGGTAAATTATAAGATGTCTAACTAGTCTATATACATGCATATATTTTTGCGCGCTCAACATAGAATAAATGCGTTGCAGTACAGGGAAAACACAGGGAATTTTTTTTTTCAAGAATAGAGTGGCAACCCTGTAATGGAATATTTTCTTTTTCTTTTCTTTTTTTCTCTTACATTCTGTTAAACTTTATTTCATATTTCTCTCTATTAGTTGTTAGACAAATTTTCGTATATCTTATTCTTGGATTAACCACTATTACACTATATTTCTTTTTTCACGGCTCCCTAATGCCTCACATAGACAAACCACCTCTAGACTGGACGTACAGTTGATATGCAACTAGGCCATCCAGAACAAACTTACATTGTTCCATTGGCCCGAGGAACAATTCCACGGACTCTATCTGAAATGAAACGACTCCGAAAAAAGTTCGATTCCTTGAACTCGTTCTGAAATGAAACGACTCTGTGAAGGAACGATTCCTTGGAATCATTTCGGAAAAGGTCAACTGCTCTGAATCGTTCCGAAATGACATAAATCACACACTTTTTTTTGTTCTTTGTAACAGGATAGGGTAGATTATTTTTTTGAAAAATAAACTAAATCTTAAATTATCTTAAATTCAGCATCGTCAAGGTTGAAAGGGTTGCAGATTTTGGATTTGTACTCTATATCATAATGGGGTGCTGCAGCATCGATTCGCTAGCAAATTATTTTCTGATATTTTATTTATAGATTTTTTTTTCCTTTATTATGTCTCGCGTATAAGTCCTCCCCCCCCCACTTTGAAGTTATTTTTTTCTAAAATTTCACGACTTATGCGCGAGTATATACAGTAGCTATTATAGATCTATCAGTGCAATACTTGCCGATAGTTGCGACAGTTCTTTCAAACCCAGAAATAACTGAATTTAAGCAGTAAAAAAAGCCTTTACAAACATGGGAGAACTCTCTAAATTTCGCGGCATTGTAAAGGTGTTAGTTCATAGGCCCAGGTGATTTACCAAGAGAAGCACACACAAAAAAACTCCGAAAAGCGAGTTACATTTTAGGACACATTTATTTAACTTGCGGTACGACAAAGCAAACTCCCCATAAGGGGAGGTGATTCTGAGAGAGCTCAGTGCCCTACATGTAGTCGATACGATGGCAATCCGTGGAGTGATACAACATCATAGCCCTTATCGCCAAAAGGCATAGGAAGTTTTTCATACAAAGAATTTTGGCGATATTTGATAAACCACACGTTCAGTATGAGCAAACCCTTGCGGAGCTAACTTTTGCGTTCTAGGAACCCAAGGGTCATTTTCACATCTGCGAATATTTTCTAGGGTTATAGAAATATTTTAAGCTTGGGAAGTAGACAAGGGCGAAGCAGGCCGTTACTTAAATTGGAGTTTTGCTGACCACAATTATATTATCCAGATGCGCAATTGAACAGAAAGAAGGCAGAGTCAGGATAAACAGAGATAAAAGTATTTCTAGGTTTAAGCATTAATTGTGAGAATGAAAACAGGGTGTGTAAGGCAGATGTTAATAAAAATGTAACGGATAAGAGATTATGATGAACAAAGCCCAGAGCTTTCTTTCTTTTGTTAATAAGTGCGGTTTCTATGGGCAGATGTTTTTTTACAGACACAACAGTAGTTTTGTGAGAAAGGAAGTTCTATTATTATTTTATACAGAGAGCTCCAAAAGATGAAAAGTTTTACTTCTATTAGAGGGAATATGAAAGTTAGAACTTAACTATTAAATGTAGGATTCATTTAACTAATGGGTTTATTAGTGAAAAGGGAAACTAAAATAAACCAAAGAATTTATTAAAGGGAAATAATTATTGCATTTATGAAGAGGAAAAGATATGTAGCGATAATCTCCGCTACATAACTCACCCCAGCCACCACAAAAAAAACTTTATACTTGTATTAAAGTTTTTTTTTTTTTTTTTTAAATACTATTATTGTCATTATTTTGAAGATACTGAAAGTGCCGTCTACCAAAATATATACAAAAACACATATCAAAAACATACAAGTATATATATAAGTACTACAAAAATGATTGAATATGCTATTTGCTTGCAGCATATGTAAATAAAAAACAATGGCCATATCTATCTTTATAATTATCATGACAGGGAGCTCCTTAAAAGTTCAAAAAAAATTGCCACACAATATTTACATAATATCGGATCCTTTATTCAATCTATTTATTGTGGCGCTGGTACCAGCCGTTTATTTTATGTCATGAACAAAAATTAAGAGAAGTATTTTATTTATTTATTTGTGATCACCTGATAGCTTAGTATTTGATAACTTCTCTTTAAATTGATCTTTTTTGAGATCAAAATGGCATAATTGCAAGCAAAAATATATTTATAAAACACAAAACACAAATAGTATATTTAAAACAAAATAAAAGAAAACTAACTAAAATAATATGTTCTAAAAATGATGTATGCTGTTAAAATGAAAATTTGTGCATAAGGCACAGGACTACTAAAAAAAAAGAGATGCCAGTGGCATGCCCATAAAAAGGTTGTAGCCCTTATTCTTGTACAAACAGTACAAGTATTATGGCTTCGGTTTAAGACGTCGGCCCTAGGGGGGGAGGGAGTAGTGGACGAACCCACATTGCGTACAATATAAGTCCGCCCCGCTCCTCAGTAAAAATCGCACTGATCTACGAAAGGAGCGCGCTTGGAAGTCACATAAAATTTAACATAAAAGAATTGGTAGGCCAATTCACGGTAAAAATGTTTCGCAAGACAGGTGTGGCGTGAAACCTTGGGGCATAATTTTGAACGGTTCACAATTTTTTGGGGGCTCAAATTAAAAAATGCAAAAATAAAACTATAAGATGAAATGTAATTCATCTCATAAATTAAATTGAAACAGTCAGTCCGGGTAAGGTAAACAAATAGTCAGGATTAGGTGCTACTACAACTGGAATATTTCAAAAATAAGAATGATGAAAGGTTTTTTTTTTTTTGCATGGTACTATTTCACTGTCCAAAATAATTTGTAATTATTGTGGAACTACAATGTTGTGATAAAATGCATGTAATGAAAATTAATTATTAGTGAAGTAAGTGACCTTCTTTTCATGTACTGCCACTACATAAAAAGAGGTAAGTGTAACAAGGGAATTTACATGTAGTGTGAAAAAAATAAATAACCCTATAATGTAGATGTGACAAACAAAAAAAACTAAGTGTCGTTTGAAGCACTGTAATATGTAAAGGGGATAAATCTAACCTTGAACAATTAAGATGAAATGGTTAAGTGTGAGCATGACAAACTGTAAAAAAAATGTGAACTGTTTTTTTTTTTAGAATGAGCCATTTAACAAAAACAAAATAAAAAAATGAACCGAAGAGAATTTAACGGTAAGTGTGTTAAAAGAAAAAAATATTCAAGATATTTGTGTGAATGAGGTTTTCAACTACCTAATTACAAAGTAATTTTATATTTAATGAGGGAAGGATTTATATCACATGATAAAAGTGTAAAAAAAAATGTAAACACATGACAAGACTGTGTTGTGTGTTATCATGAACGAGTTTTGAGAAAACAAGTGAAATTGGTGTACAATCCTCAACCCGAGAAATAGGAGAAAAAATGTAAGAACCACATGACCTGATATGTTGCACATGACCTAAAGTGTATTCGCATGACCTTGTGTATTGCACATGACTGAGTGTATATAGAAAAAAAACACAATGTGATAGTGTAAGAAATCGCATGATCTTGTGCAAAAACACATGAAAAAAAAATAGTGTGTAAAAGAAATCACATGACCGGGTATCTAATATACCTTGACCTAGAGAAAAACACATGACCTTGTGTAAAAACACATGAAAGAAAAAAAGTGTAAAAGAAATCACATGACCTGGTATCTAATATACCTTGACCTAGAGAAATGCACATGACCTTGTGTAAAAAACACATGAAGGAAAAATTGAGTGTAAAAGAAATCACATGACCTGGTATCTAATATACCTTGACCGAGAGAGAAATGCACATGACCTTGTGTAAAAACACATGAAGGAAAAAATGAGTGTAAAAGAAATAACATGACCTGGTATCTAATATACCTTGACCGAGAGAGAAATGCACATGACCTTGTGTAAAAACACATGAAGGAAAAATGTGTGTAAAAGAAAAAAAATATATAACTCAAAGTTGAGGAAAGTAAAAAATGTAATTGTACTGTCAAAAATCCTTTTAAAGTTAAAATTTAATTGAGAACGCAAAAAAAATATATATACCATGAAAAATGTATTAAATGTGGAAAATGTAGCCTGTATAACAATAGAGTTGAAATATTGTTACTGTTAACTGCACTCCTGTTACTGCATCCACAAAAAAATTAAAAGGGGAAAGAAAAATGTGCATATATGTGCTTGAATGTGTAAATATGTATAAGCTGACTGTGTACACCAACGCGAAACAACCAAAACCAAGTGAAAAAACAAAATTGACGACCCGCATCAAAATTTTCACTCTTACATGCCTTCTTTCTATTACTCAACCATCTGGCGCCTGATAGCCGAATAAGAAAAAGAAAAAAAAAAATGCATTTGTACACAAGATTAATGTGAAGAAACATTGTTAAAATTTAAAGTGTAACAGGAAATGTGAAGGAACAAAATACTAAATGTTTTATAAAAAATGAAAAACAAATCTGTCAAAATGTATAAAGAATGCATAAAAAGGCGTAGTGAATTTATCCTGTAGTATGTAGTGTGTGACCAGGGAAATTAAATTAAAGAAAAAACATCATTTCTCATTCGAAACAAACTCAGTTGTATGAAGCGATTGTCTTTGTATGTTTATATATCTCTTGACAGCTGGGCAGTTATGAGAAAAAGCTGTATGTTGAATGTCAAAATGGGTATTACTTGATTCATTGCACCTCATGCAATTAATGCATTTTGGTGAATTTACACAATTAGGATCTTTATGTGCCATCGCACAGACAGGGCATATTATGTCATTAGGGCAGAATTTACTTAAATGAAAAAGACTCTGACATGTAAAACATCTTTTTATATCTATGTACCTTTTAAGAGTAAACTTTGTGGACTGAATAATAATATGTTTATGTTTAAGCAAAGTTTCCGCTAGGTGGGATGGCATTAGAAAAATCCAGTTAAATAAATTACAATGCTTTATTTTTATTTTGCTTTGAAATTGAATGGGAGGCGAAGAATTATCAGCTAGCTTTGAAATGGCCAAAATAATGTCAGGTATGCTAAAATTTTCAGGCAAACGCATGATTACAACAGGGATAAAATTGGTACTATCTTTCTTAGGGGTACTGAAAATACTGGGATGAAAATTGTTACTGTCACATAAATCATTAACCTGTTGATTACTAGAGAAAGAGGGATTTGTATTGCAACATTCATGTATTGTAGTGTGTGGAGATTTGATAATGAGTTTGTTATCTGTCTGTGTGGACATATTCTGAACAGTTTTTAAACAAGCAGTATTAACCGAAGGAGTGATATCTTTTTGAGTATTTGATATGTAAGGTTTAGTTTTACTTTCTAGTTCCTGAGACAAGTCACGTATACGTTCCAAAAGTTTGTTATTTACCAAAAATAAATTTTCCTTATCATGTTTTACTTTAGTATATTCATCTTTGAGTCCCTGAAAGGTCTCTTTCAAAATATTGAGATCCCATTCGATTGTGAATTTAAGTTCCTTAAAATTAGAGGCAAGTGTATCAGTGTTATTTTGACTTTGTATTTGATTTTGAAATGCTGTGGCTTCAGCAACAATTGTGTCTGAAAACTTTGTTAAATTTTCCTCATAAAAATCAAGTAAAGGGGATATTGAAACTTGTGATTGTCCAAAAGTAGACCCAAATTTATTATCTCTCTCTGACAGTGTTTGGGATGTAGCTGAAGCTTGTTTTAACTCAATATTAGCCATAGATGTTTACCCAAAAGCAAATGCACTAATCTAAATCAATTGAAAGCATTATAATTAAACTAGGTGCACCAGAACAAATTTGACAGTTAACCACAGTATTAAAATTAATAATTTGGGGGAAATGACAAAAAAATGCAAGTCCAAACCAAAAATTAAATTTTGCATTAGTCAGAGAGTAAACCCTGGTAAGTTACGAGTGAATCAAGAGACATTTAATGAGGGGGGGGGGGGTAAACAAAATGTGAGCCTCGACAACAAAACAAGCAAAATGCATGCACAAAATAATACCCTTTTAAAAAAATGCAAACACAATTTTTTTTTTTTTTTTTTTTTTTTTTTTTTTTTTTTTTTTTTTTACACTTGTACTGGCTTCAAAATAAACTAATTAACCATTCAAAAACACCAATGCCAAAATTCCCTTGTTTCTTAACAACCGAAAGTAAAAAAAAATCAAAGAAGGCTTGTTTAACAAGGTACTGGCATAGTTAATGGCAAAAATTTAGTAAAAACGAGAATGGGAATCTCAAACTGCAATTAATTAAGGACAAGTAATGTCAGCGAAAAATTAATGCACGAACACATAAAATAATAAAAATCTGTGATATTTAAGTATGCAATACATAAATACAAAAACAACATGCACTGAAAATAATAATACTTTTGAAAATTGAGCATGAAAAGAGAAGAATGCATTTAAATGTGCAAATGAAATACTAGAATTTAAAAATGAACATTGTTAATTTAATAAGATCTTCTCTGTTCACACTGACATACATGAATAAAATAAAAAAAGAAGGAATGATAATAACTTGGGCATTTTTTTTTATGAAATACTAAAGCATGAAAAGGGAATATATCAAAATTTCAGTATATAAAGCTAAGGATAATTACTGTCAATATGAGAAACGTCTAAATTAAAATTTCTATTCATAATTTTTTTATGTGTGGATAAAAATTTTATCTGTATTTCTCCTTTTTTTTTGTGTGTTTAACATTCTGTATCAGAATACTAAATTTTTTTCTACTTTCAGTATTTAACACGACACTTTTTCTTGCTGTGATGTTTAAAAGGAAACTGTACGTGCAAAACTGGGTGCGACGACCCCTTATTGCACTCAAATCGTAACTTCACTGCTTTTGTGTGATTTATTGATGACCTACATAAACTTACACACAATTTTATTCTCATTTCACTAATTATGTATGGGTATGACGACCCGTTACGCATAAAATTTCTTCTTAATCTTTTTTTTTTTTTTTTTTATCACAAACCTTTTTTTTTATTTTAGCATTCTCGAATGTTGACACACAGAACGATGATTCCGAGCTACACTATGTTGCATATAGACAATTCTGTTGCACACCTCACTGGAACGTAGATGATGAAAAAAACTAGGCATATCATAACGCAGGGTAACACGAAACACAGAATGCAGAGGTCCGGAGCTGAAAGGACTTGACCCAGTTACCGACACTTCGAAAACGAAAGTGCCACTTTTGAGTCTTGAAAAGGTCGAACGCAGCAGCTTATTCCGGTTGGTGCAACCAGCTGAAAAATCGTGACCTTCATAGATATTGCAGAACCAGACGGGGAAAAACGGAGATATGCAATCTTTCTTGAGTGCAGGAGAAAACATAATTGATTACTATAGACTGTAGCAGGTTTCGGTTTGGGTGTAGGAGAATACGTCACACTATGAAGTACAAACAGCCTTGGAATTTCGGGGAATGTTGCTTTAACAGTGCATCGATGTTTGATAGTCTTTTCTGTCGAAGATTTTAAGTATGATTTTTTTAAAGTCTCTGTGTGTGTGTGCGTTTTTTTTTTTTTTTTTTTTTTGACCGGAGAAAAAAAAGGCCCGATGCACCAGTATATTATGTGTAAAGGTGTTAGTTCATAGGCCCAGGTGATTTACCAAGAGAAGCACACACAAAAAAACTCCGAAAAGCGAGTTACATTTTAGGACACATTTATTTAACTTGCGGTACGACAAAGCAAACTCCCCATAAGGGGAGGTGATTCTGAGAGAGCTCAGTGCCCTACATGTAGTCGATACGATGGCAATCCGTGGAGTGATACAACATCATAGCCCTTATCGCCAAAAGGCATAGGAAGTTTTTCATACAAAGAATTTTGGCGATATTTGATAAACCACACGTTCAGTATGAGCAAACCCTTGCGGAGCTAACTTTTGCGTTCTAGGAACCCAAGGGTCATTTTCACATCTGCGAATATTTTCTAGGGTTATAGAAATATTTTAAGCTTGGGAAGTAGACAAGGGCGAAGCAGGCCGTTACTTAAATTGGAGTTTTGCTGACCACAATTATATTATCCAGATGCGCAATTGAACAGAAAGAAGGCAGAGTCAGGATAAACAGAGATAAAAGTATTTCTAGGTTTAAGCATTAATTGTGAGAATGAAAACAGGGTGTGTAAGGCAGATGTTAATAAAAATGTAACGGATAAGAGATTATGATGAACAAAGCCCAGAGCTTTCTTTCTTTTGTTAATAAGTGCGGTTTCTATGGGCAGATGTTTTTTTACAGACACAACAGTAGATTTGTGAGAAAGGAAGTTCTATTATTATTTTATACAGAGAGCTCCAAAAGATGAAAAGTTTTACTTCTATTAGAGGGAATATGAAAGTTAGAACTTAACTATTAAATGTAGGATTCATTTAACTAATGGGTTTATTAGTGAAAAGGGAAACTAAAATAAACCAAAGAATTTATTAAAGGGAAATAATTATTGCATTTATGAAGAGGAAAAGATATGTAGCGATAATCTCCGCTACAGGCATAGCGAAAAAAATTTACAAATTTTGATGTGTTTTTCAAATTTTTTGAGGTTTAAAATTTGTAGAAAAAAATCATGATTTCCAATTAAAAAAAAAAAAAAAAAAAAAAAAAACTATAACCCGCACCGTGTATAAGCCGCAATGGCTTTTTGGAAGGTTTTTTTCTTGTATAAGCTGCAGACTATACACCCGAAAATATGGTACATCATTTTAAAGAATTTATTTCCAATTGTAAAGTACCAGTAACTTTCTTCTACGATAATTTGTTGTGGCATTACCACTGTACCAAACATGATTATTATATTGAAGGGCAAAAGGAGATAAACTGAAAATTTTGGAAACTGCAGCAAAAGTTTTAAAAAATGTGCAAAATTAGAAAAATTACCAGCTTTAGAAATTTCTACAGAATGAAATATGTTCTATTACCAATGATCATCATCCTGTGACATTCTCATCATGTACTGTGATTCTTTCTGTCTTGAAGCTGTGAAACGTTAATTTTGCTGCTTGATATTAGTAAAAGAGTTGCACATAATTATGACTAGTCAAGAGATAATTCCATTAAGTCTCATAAACAGGGTTTATTGTATTTTTGGAAATAATCTAGAAAGTAATTTCAAATATTTAAAAAGAAATAACTTTTTTATTCTCCCATTTTCTTGTAGAAACAAACAATTGACAGACTCCTTAAGAAGCCTGATCCAAAACCAAAAGGTGGAAAGGTATTGTTTGAGAATGATTTATTTATTTATTATTCTAAAAATTAAGGATTACTTAACAGTTTAACTATTTTTTACATCTCTTTTATGATTATTTGATAGCATATATGTTTTTAAAATTTCAGAAGCTTATCAAGAAAGCTGAGGTTCCAAAAATTAAGTACATTGACAATGAATTTAAAGGTCGATCTCTATCATTTCCTGTTGGTTTTAACTTTCCCCTGAAAGCTCAAACTGCTAAAGAGTAAGTAAAATTTTCAAAATTGTATTTCAGTTTCATTAGTTTCCTTTTAATAACTGGAAAATGTTATGCTTAAAGAAGCTTTATTTCTAATTTTTGTAAAATATTGTTATACTGCATTACAGTAGAAATATTCCAAACTACTCCAAACTACTATTCCAAAGTTACTATTCCAAACTAATTGGCACCGAACACTGTTCAGGTTAGCAAGAATTCAGAATAGATGAATTTCGTTAATAATAATTAACATATTGACTTGTAAATGTATAAATTAAGTTTAAGAGCATCTGGCAGTGTCAGCTCTATACAGCTCGTGGTGAATAGATTCTTTTATTTCTTATAACTTAATTTAAAATATACTGTTAATAAATAACAGGTTTTTCAAATAAAATATATAATTATAGTACTATAGCAATAAATGCATATTTTCTCCTCACATAAATCTGAGTCAATGATGACAAAAAACAAGTTGCTTAGGGGATTGAGTGCTCTTCGTCAGAAACATATCACTGACTTTTCTTCTTAAGTGTGTGTAAGTTAGTTATTTTTTGTGTTTAATAGTGGTTAAAAAGGATTCTACAGAATTTTATAAATTAAGTCGATATATATTGTAAGTAACTAGCTTCCATTCCAATTTAGTTTCAGGTGTTTTCATCAAGCTTAGGCTCTATTTATGCCTATATTTAATGCCTTTGTATATAAATAATGTTTTTTCATGAAGTCTTTTTAATTTTCCTTGTTTTTTAAGTTAAAAAAAAATCCATTTTTGTGAACTCTGTTTGGAATAAGTGGATTTTCAGAATAGAAGGACTATATTGTATTTGTTTGATCCAGCTTGATGCAAGATAAATCCTAAAGATGTTTTGTTGTTATTGAAATAGTGAAACTTTGTATAAATCATGATAAAATCAAAACAATATGCAGAATACATTTTTACCTGAAAAATCTAACAATCTATTGTCAGCCACTGTATCACATGTCCTCAAGGAGGCAAAACGGTAAATAAACAGAAAGGGGAAAAAGTAAACTTATTAAGACTATGACTGGCGCTAGAGTCTTCTGTGATTGGTGTTTACTTTGTAGCCAGTGCCACTTGTCACACTCTTTGTAAGAGCTCTCATCTTTTCTCTTTTTGTTCATTTGTCATCTTGTTAACTTGTATCCTTAAGGACTTGAATTTACAGCGGCTAAGGATGGTCTTTTATATTTTCTAGCTTGAAACACTCCCTGTGTATTGTTTTGATTGTTTGGTAATTTATGCAAAGTTTTATTACTTTAACTGTGATTTGTTGCAACTTTTTGGTGCTGTTTTGTTCAGTGGTAGTTTGTATAAAATTTACTACAATGTTGTAAATAATTCAATGAAAATTTTCAATTGAGTATGAGACCACTAAGTTTTTATCTTAAGAAAGAAAGAAACCATGAAGTAAGCACATAACTCACACATTGTAAATATCTTATTCAATTACCAGATTTTCAGCTAGGAAAAGCCATATTTATAAAAAATAAATAAATGACTAACTATATTTTTGTGTATCTAAGTTTGAATATTATTCAATATTTCAACAAAAGATATTTGTAAACCTTTCATTTTTAAAGATTTACCAATCAGAAATCTGTGCATTCAGGGATGCAGGATGATCCAGCAATCTAGAATCCGGGGAATTTTTTAACCACCTGGGAAATTTTGCAGATATATATACAATTGATTTCGATTTTAATAATGAATTCCATAATTGCCTGAGATAAAAAAATTTCATTGCAGATGAAAAGATCTGTATGGCGATTTTCACAAAATCGATATGAGAACAATAAGTACAGTATCTCAAGGGGATTCTGTTCCAAATTTTCTGAAAATTTAGGGCATTCTGTTCGAAAAAAAAAAAAAAAAAAAAAAAAAAAAAAAAAAAAAAATCTGCCATCAATTTGAAAATTTGGATGTAAAAGCACCGCAAATTTTGTCGAAGAATTACAGAAAAACATGAATTTCATCAAAAAATCACCAAAAGACAGCAAATTTGGCAAAAGATCACAAAACAAATCACAAATTTTGTCTGAAGATCGAGAAACAGTCACAAATTTCATCCAAAGATTAAGAAACAATAGCAAATTTAGTCAAAAGATCGCAAAACTACTGTTAATTTCATTAAAAAAGGGCAAAATAACACAAATTTTGTCAGCGAAACACAAAAAATCTCAAACATAACTGCTGCAAGTTATGACAAAAGGTCGCAGAATGAATGCAAATTTTGTCAAAAGACCTCAAAATAGCTGCAAATTTTAATAAAATATCACAAAACCCCCACAAATTTCATCAAATGATTGCAAAATAACTGTGCATTTCATCAAAATAGGACAAAATTGCCACAAATTTCATCAAAGTATTGCAAAATAATTGCAAATTTTCTAAAAAAGGTGAAATAATGGTTTATCTATATCTTTCCTTCATAATGATTAAAATGATAAAAGGGTTTAAAAAACAGAAATTTTTTCATTTTCTGAAGTAAAATGATACCTGAAGATCGAAAAGTTAAAAAAAAAAAAATTGTTTTGTCAGATATTTTTTGAAAATATAATATAATCATAATATTGTTTTCACTATTGATTGAAATAAAAGTTATTTTTGTTTTCAGTTTAAAAATAGCAAAAGAAAAAGAAATCTAATAATCTGTATTGCTATCCATTTTCCGTTTTTTTTTTTTACAAAAACGGAATAATTTGGTTGCCATCATTAGAGAAATTTAATATACAAATTAGAAAAAATTTAATACCATGAAAACTAATTCAAATTTTAAAATTCTAATATTAGTTTTGAGATCTTCAAATCAATATGGATTTTTTTTGTGCTAATTTTACCGCATAATATTCAATATTTCTGGAGAAATCGCCATAAAACAAAATTAGTCATTTCAGAAAATACTTTCAAATTTGTTTCATTATGATTTTATATATATAAAGTATACATATAATTTTTTGTCTTTTATTTTATTATTATTTAGGCCACCACCTGTTGTTCAATGTGGAGTTAATGGATGTGAAAACAGAAAAAAGTATTCATGCTCCAAAACAGGTGTACCACTATGCAGTTTAGAATGTTACAGAAAGAATATGATGTTGAATAATGCAAACAGCTGCATGATATCTGTTTAATATGTGTATCATAATTTATTTTAAAATGTTTAGTTTTAAATCCTTATGCCATGTATATAGGTGTATATATCTGTATAATTATTGTAATAAACTAATTTATTCAATAATGAAAATGCTTTAAAAAATATGACCTATGCAATCTTGTAAATAATGTAGTTTATAGTATTAATATACTGCTTCAAGTGCACTGTGATTGCTGTTTTGGTCTAATACATTGTATGCTAGGAAGGCTTATGTTTATTTTTACTCTTTTTCTCTTCCCTCCTATCTTCCTTTATAATCCAACAAGTTATTTTGTTTTAACTTCAATAAATCTTATGGTTTCACTGCATTTTCTTATACATTAAAAACAAGCAAACAAACAAAAAATGTAAAACATTGCAGAATCTAACAGATTTTTACTTAATCTGAAAGATTGTTATTACTCTTGCAAGAATCCAGATTTCATCTAATAACATTGAAATTTGTTTTAGAATACAAACTGATGGTACTGATAAATGTGTATTCTGCTAACTCTTGAAATTTGTGCTTTGCTACTTCTTTTTTAATGTCTGTAATGCCTCATATGTAATTCACATGTTCTTTATCTAAAATAAAAGAATGTTGTTATATTAAACTGGCTAGTTTTATATAAATATTATAATTAGCTAGTTTTTTAATTAATGTCTTGAATTTTTTGCTTTTTATATTTTTATACTAATAAAATGCCAAAAGAAGTAAACTATTGACTTTAAGTGTACTTTAATGTGTATTTTGATCAGAATTAGTTCTTGAACTGTAAAAATTAATGATTAAAATTTATCCATTTATGTAATTATATGTAAGAAAAAACTTTTCTCTATCTGAGTAAATTATTTGTAACATATACCATTATCTAGTTTGTGCATTTTTCCCTTAATGCTTCATTATATTTTAAGATTAAAATTTAACCTTTTATGTAATTACATGTAAATAAAAAAATTTCCTGTATCTAGTACATCACATGTGATACATACTGTAGCATAGATGTAAATTTATTTTCCTTAATGTTTCATTATTATTTTAAGATTAAAATTTAATCTTCTATGTATTTAAATGTAAATCATTTTTTTTCTTTATCTGGGTAAATCATTTGCAATATGTACTATTACCTAATTTGCGGATGTAGTTTCTTTAATGCATTATTATATTTTAAGATTGAGATTTACCCTTTTTTATAATTACATATGTTTTTTTTTACTATCCACGTAAATCATAATATATATTTTCATACCTAGTTCGTAGATTTACTTTCTTTAATGCTTCATTATTTTTTTTGAAAAAAAAAATATTGAAGAATTAAAATGAAATTAAAGAGTTCATTTTATTATTCAAAAGCCTTTAAAATTTTCATTTTTTAATCTTAGTTACAGTTTTTAATTGCACTTAGCACTTCATAAAATTATACCTTTTTGATATGAAAATTAGCATATAGTTAGTTACACCGCAGCCTCAGATTTGATGTACCCAGCTATATGGGCTATGTTAGACCAAGCTACATTAACATAATAGAAGTTTAAATTTAGTATTAATTGAAATTCTAAGCTTGGCTGTTATATTTAAAATATTTTCTTTATTTTTTATTTTTATTTGTTTAAATATAATTGTCTCTTATTTAAAGTTTCAGCATTAAGTAGCTTTTTATAAGAAAATGCTTAGTCTCCTGTGAACAGAGATGTTATTAGCCCATTTCAGCCAATTCTATTTCAAAGCTGTGGTCGACTAGACCGGGTCCCCATCACGCCCTAGCTAGATATGCAACTTAGCTAACTATGCAACTTTTCTGTACATTTCTGTAAATATTCATGTATTGTGAATTAAGTAGATTTAAATTTTCTTTTATCATTAATTATTTGATTAACTTCAGCATTCATTATGCAAATTTTGCATTTACTATTAGTTCTCTAGAAGTGTTGATAGCAATTTCAGCCAATTCAATTTTAAAGCTATGGCCAATCAAGATCAGGTTACTATCACACTTTAGCTAAGTGTACAATGTAGCTAGTTACTTTGTGTCTCTGTCCAATTGTGCATGTCTGCCGACTTATAAGGTTTAGCTTTCCAATACAGTAAACTTGTGATTTTACGACCCCTGATTTAGTGACCAATGGATGAGGTTCCGACCATCTTCCAATACTTACAATGTTTTTCTTTGCTTGTTTAAGACCCTTGATTTAGCGACCTTTTCGTATCCTCCAGAAATTAAACATGTAGAAGCAGTAAAGGTCATTTTTCTTTCTGACAAATGTTACATACATGTTACAGCGTATGGATCAAGGTGTTATATAATGTTTAAAGTAATATACCGAAGAAACTAGTCAGTGGTATTCCACTCAATTTAGAAGTAAAGAAAATTCACAAAACGAAGTCTTCGTGGCTATTCATACAGCAAATGATATTCAGCAGGTAGTCTTTTAGGTCGCAGTTTTGCTTCCATTCTGCCGGATATTTAAAAAACCAAGCTTGGAAACTTGAACCAGCTGCCCTTGGGTTGAAAAAATAGAAAACCAAACCTGAAGATTCCAATCATCTAATATGCAAACATTATGAAAACTTGTTGTTTTGGCCACAAAATATTACATTTGAAGATTATGGTGACGTTGATAACAAGTTTAAAACTGAGAAAACATTGGTAAAAGATGATTTAATGTGTAGGCTTCTCAATTCTGATTGGATATTCCAAATGTCTTTCCTGAGGAAATTGACGATGTTCCATATGTATACTACCAGCATTAAAAAAAAAATATATATATATATATATATATATATATCAAGTTGTATGGAACATTTACATCGAATTGTATGGAAGGAAAGGAAATTCTAGTGACTACTTTATGATGCTTCCAATTCCCATTTAAAGCAAAAAAAAAAAGTATAATATGAATATTCAAAAAATGCTAATTAACTAACCTGTCATTTTTTAAAAAATTTGTGAAGTGTTTAAATTCTTGTAAAATTATTTCATCGTTTTTAACCATTTTTAAATTTAAATATTTATACTAAATGCTACAAATATATTATTTAATTGTATAAATCAGTTGTTTTTATTACATTGGAATGCTAGGTATTTTTTAAGTGCATTAAAATCAACCAATATTAGCAACATTTGATTTAACGACCATTCGATTTAACATCCTATTTGCTGAGGTCCTGTGAAAGTCATTAAATCGTGAATATACTGTATAAGGCTTTAAATTTTATTGTAAAGATGAGTATGTATATTGTAAGCTTTTGGGCAAAACTTTAAGCCATTTTTCAAATGTTTGCTATAGAGAGAAATGCAATTAAGAATGTGGTACAGTTGTAGTTTACACATTATAAATTTCTAATTGCGTACTGTGTATTTTAAAATTAACTCATATTTGTGATGAATGTGAGAACATATTCAGCAATAAATTTAAAGATTTTTCTAATTAAAACTTTATTAAATATTTTCTGATTAACAAAAGGAATTAATGATTGAATGCTTCTGGAAAGGATATTGCCATAGAGAAAACAATGACAGAGTATTTTTAGCTAAATTAAGCCAGATTCAAAGAACAATTTAAAATATGTCAAAGAATAATCAGTTCTTTTGTTTTTTGAGTTTTTAATTTTCGTTGTAACATTGTATGTATATTAACATTAATTTTATAAAGTTGCCTAATATGTTTTGCAGTCACCAATAATTTGTATGTAATAAAGCCTAATGTAGAACAAATTCAGAAAATTTTTGTTTAACATATATATTTTTTAGTGATGCACAATGAAAACATAGAGTAAATTGTAAGGTTTTGAAAATGAACATGTTGGCAGACATGTTTTTGTAAATATTAATTAGTGTATTTCAAGTAGAGTAGGAAATTTAAGTTTTCTTTTTACATTAACTGTTTGCTTTATTTGTAGCATATAGTATGTAAAATCGTGATGATGAAAATCACTCACAGAAAAAGGAACATGATATAATGGACCAATAAGCTATAGCCATCAGGGCTGGTTTTTTGCTGGCAGAAAATGGTTTCTGCCGTGCCAGTTTCAAAAACTGGTTATAACCGGTTTTAACTGGCAGAAACTGGCACAAACTCATTTTATGACATAATCAGAGATTTTTTTAGTGATGTTAAAATGCTAATATATAATTTATTTGGGATAAATAATAAATAAAATATTGTGAATAGTTTTAATTAAAAAATATATTAATTAGTATTAGAATTTAATACTTTTGAATCCTTCAAGAAGAATGATCCATATTATTTGCAGATAATTGAAAATCATGAAAATGATATTAAGGACATAGCAGTTGTTAAAATTATAAATAGATATCATGATTTATAGAGTTAAATACTTGTTACAAATGTTAAAATCTATTACTATTGCTTTAGATAAAACTAAAAAACATGAGTATTCTATTGCAGCTGCTCATAAAATTTATTTAACTTTACTCAATGATGGAAATATTATGGAAACACACAAATGCAAGATTCAAATCTCATTTAATGTAGTGCTACCTTATTCAATTCATCTTAAGTATATGGGATTAAAATTGACATTTGAGCATAAAGAAAGAGAAAGAAAATTGCTTTTTGATATTCATCTAATTTTTGTGCCATATA
The DNA here is from genome assembly GCA_964019185.1 of Maratus speculifer. Classification (NCBI taxonomy): domain Eukaryota; kingdom Metazoa; phylum Arthropoda; class Arachnida; order Araneae; family Salticidae; genus Maratus; species Maratus speculifer. The sequence goes on from OZ025290.1 coordinate 43,377,187, forward strand.
TAACAACCCCTTAGCAAAATAAATTACTTTCTCAGATTATATGATATGTTATGATGTTATATACTTAATCCTTTTGAAATTTTTGCTACTTTAAATAACATTCATAATCTTTATTTTAACTAAATTCTTTATACATTAAATACATATGCGAATTCTGAATCGTTGCTGGTTAAAGTTCTTAGTTTCTACCAGTTTTTGCCATGCCGGTTTTAACCGGTTATAACCGCCGGTTTAAACCACCCTGGCAGAAACTTGCCAACCCTGATAGCCATGAAGACTGGGTCACCATTGTGCCGTCACTTGAGCTATATATTTGTAAATATTAATTCTTTTACGCCTTATAGTATAGCAAATTTAGTTTCCCTCCTTCCCCCACAATAATTATAGAACTTGTAGCATTCACTATACAAAATCAACACTTGTTGATGTTAATGCTACAAATTTTTCCTTTTGTAGTAAAGTAGTAAAAACTATGGTTAACAAATGCAGTATAGTATTAACTGAAAAACAACAACAACAAAAAAATATTTTGTTTATATTGTTTCAACCATTTTTACTGAGGGAAATGTTTTGTCAAACTGATTTGAATTATTGAATAGTGAATACAATTATTTGTATTAAAAACAAACTTTTAAGAATCATAAAAATGGCTAGAAAAATCAAGTGCATTTGAAAAATTTATATGAAATGCTACAATTTATAATGCATATGGTATGATTTCTAAATGTTAGATACATCTTTATACATAAAGACTTTTGTTAATTTTATTAGGGATTTTATAATGTTTTACTTGCTTTTAAAAATGCATATGTTTATTTTATCTATACAGAATCAGCAATTATATGAAGTTTCATACCATAAATATTATATATAATAATGTTTAATCTTCTCACCATCGCAAACTGATATATCCATTCTCTAAGCTACAGGTTTCACTGCAATGGAAGAATTATTTAAATTAGCATAATTCTCCAGTTATAACCCAGTTTTAAAAAATTAAGATATGATTAATATTCTCAAGGTTTATGTGCTTATACACAATTAAAAAAATAAATATGTAATGCTTGAAAAAACATTTTATTTAACACTAAAAATATAATATTATTAAAATTTTATCTTCCAAGACAGAAAGAAATACATTATCCATTAAAAGTTAATCGTATAAGTAAATTTACATTCAAAACCGCACATTTTTTAAAATGTAACTCCTTATATTGTTATAAAGATCAATTAGATATTCATAGATGCCATATTTCAACAAATGGGGATTACTTCAGGATTATATAAAATATTTTTATGCATTTTTATAAAGTTACATAACTCTGTTAGGTAACATTATGTCTGTTATGTATAGTAAACCAATAATTCTAATAAAATAAGGAATTCAATGAAAATATTTATTGTGAAAAGTTCTGAAAGTACACTAATGATGTTTTAATTATTTAATACTAGATATTGTAATATGCAGCTTAAGACACTTGCTTTTTAATTACATATATAAATATATATTTAAAAAGAAAGTTTTAGTAAATTTGTTGTTGACAGCAAGTGAATCTATATAAATATAATTGAATTAGAATTAATTTAGGGTCCCTATATGTATAAAATAGTTTAATTAACATGGTTATAAATCTTTGTGCAGAGACTCGTGAAATAAGGTAACCAAAAATGGAATTAAAATCAATTCTTTTGAATCTATGTAAGTTACAGAATGTAATTTATGTATTGTCAATTTTATGAATAATTCCTAAAGTTTGTAAATTTCATAAAGGGAAGAGTAAGATTATTTTGCATTTTCAGAGTTCCTCATTTGAAAAGAACTTTTGTAATCCAAATCTTTTTAAAAGGTCTGACTTCTTGAACTTTGGTTGTATATTGTATTATTTGTTAGAAATATGACAAATTTTGAAGAAATGTGTAGTTTAATGTATTTAAAAACATCGTTTCAATTGAATATATTATTTGAGCACATAGCTTTGATAAAAATGTATTTCAAAAAAGTATTCATTACTGCACACATTTTTTCCTTAATGTTTTGCACTTATTTTTCCAAATGCTGCATTCCTTTAACAGTTAAGCCTTTTGTTGGTGATAAATGTGTAACAACAACTCTGGTTAAATTTCATGAAGAATTCTTTGGAATGCTGAAGAAGGAAATTTTCTTTCGGCGTTTCTGCAGCTGCCTTACTAGCAAAATTTGTGTATTGATGTAATGTAAATATTCTTTGTGAGCCTTAAAAAAAGCGAAAAAAATGTTTTTAATTTTACTTTGTGTATAAAGTAATGCAATTATTTTCTGTGTATATATCTGGATTTTAAGTTTGTACATATGTTCATAATTATGTATATGTAATTTATGCATGTATATAATGTATTATATTTAGCATGTATAGTATATACATTTTGCATCTTACCATATAAAATTTTAACCTTTGAAAGATATCATTATGCAATTCTTATGATACCTTTGAAGTGTTAATATCATTATTGAATATCAGGGGTTTAGTGTAGAGAGAGTGTGTGACCTTATACACTTGGCATTTTCTGTATAAATTCACAATTTAACATATGCTTTCCTTTAAATAATTTTGAACAGACATGGAAACAAACTCATGATAATAAACTAAAGAAATGCATAAAGTCAATCAGCACATTTCTTATTACTATTAAAATGACAAGAACAGTATATGTTATTATTAAGCATTAAAGCATATTATTAAGCATAAAAGCTCAAACTCAAGATGGTTCTGTGATGTTTTCAGTTGTCATCGCCTTGGAAATGGTAGAATTATGTTATCTGCACATGTCTGGAAGGGAGGAGAGGGGAGAAATGTTCTAAGTTGACCGACAGATATTTCAATCATATGAAATCTGATCATAGAAATATTAATTTTTGATATTGTTTTTTTGAATTTTTATTATCTAAAGGGAAAAAAATGAGTGACACTGATACAGCAGTTGAAAATTATTACATAAAGTACTTAGATTCCCAGTTCCAATATTATATTAGGAAAAAAGTCTTTTATATATATATATATGTAAATTTATACAAGATATTTTTAATTTGATAAATGAAATTATTTTAGACCATATAATTAAAAGTTGGGTCTGAAAAACTAGGAAGTGAATAATAAATTTGATTTTTATCTATAATAATAAAGATTGAAATTCGTGTGTGTTTATCTGTCTGTTGTGTTCTGATGAGAACCTGCAGAGCTACAAAATTTTTTAAGAAGGTATCTGCATATCAAAAATTATGCATTCTAAAGTCAGCTTTTGGATTTTTAAAAATGTTTGGGATTGTTAACGTTGTTACGAATTCCACTGTAGTTTCCATCTGCAGTTATTTTGGATTTTTATGCAATTTTTGATGCTATATCTAAAAAAATTTTTCTTTCTTGCCATGATTTTTTTACATGTCTGGAAATCATTGTAGGAATCAGCTAGTAAGTTCATAACAAAACTGATATATTATAGCATCTATTCAGGGATGGGAATTTTCCGCTTTTTGGCGGATTTCCGCTTTTTTGTTATTTTAAGAAATTCCGCGGATTTCCGCTTTTTTGTTATTTTGATAAGTTTCAGATTTTTCACCCCAAAAATTCCACTTTTTCCGCGGATTTCAGAAATATGTAACAGGGAAGCCGCCGACGCGCTATAGCGCGTAAAATACACAAAAAAATCGGCGACGAGACGCTAAAAAATGGGGCTTAGGTGTCCCGCGGGACGCGTAATTTTCATCAAAGAATCGCAGAAAAGGCAAATTTTGTTAAAAAATCGCGAAATAACGAATAATTTCCGGCAAATTTCGTCAAAAAATTCGTGAAAAAATGGCTAATTTTGTTACAAAATCCCGAAAAAGTCTTTTTCTAGAAAAAATGACAAGTTTTGTCCAAAAATCGTGATGAAACGGAAAATTTTGTCGAAACATTCGCGAAAAATGGTAAATTTTATCAAAAAAACGGTAATTTTCTTTAAAAGATTGCAAAAAAACAGAACATTTCGTCAAAAGATCGCGAAAAAACGGTTCATTTCGTCAATGAATCGTAAAAAAGGAAATTTCACTAAAAAAAATAGTGAAATAACGAATAATTTCCCGCAAATTTAGTCAAAAGATTCGTGAAAAAATGGCTAATTTTGTTACAAAATCCCGAAAAAAAAGGCAGATTTCCTCAAAAAATCGCGAAAAAACTACAAATTTCGTCCAAAAATCGCGATAAAACGGCAAATTTTGTCAAAAGGTTCGCGAAAACTACAATTTTCATCAAAAATCGTGATAAAACGTTAACTTTCGAAAAAGATCGCGAAAAACCGGCACATTTCGCCAAAAGATCGCGAAAAAACGGCACATTTCGCCAAAAGATCGCGCAAAAAACGACAAATTTTGTCGAAAAATCGCTTTAAAACGCAATTTTCGTCAAAGGGGCAAGAAAAGAAAGTTAATGCCTGGTGGATAGAATTTTTCTGTTCCAAAAACTAATAATCTTGCTTCCAAATTATTCTTTTTGCTGCTCCAAAAACAGATTTTCCTGCTTCGCAATCTTTTTTTGATTGTTTCAAATCTTTCAAAGTGAATGTAACTTCTGATAACACCTATTCATTAAACAAAAAGTACCCCCTTACTTGTGTTGCAATTTTTCATTCACGCATGTGATCAAAATTTGGTGCAATTTTTCATTCGCGCTTGTGAATACAATATGGTGCAATTTTTCGTTCACGCGTATTTTCAGTCTTTTTGCTTTTTTGCAGTTCCCATCCTTGATCTATTATAAGCTCTCACTTTAGAAAGATCACGTAAGAATGAATAAATGACTATAAAATTTCAGGCTTCATCTCATTTGAAAATATGTAAAATCAGAAATATAAAAGTTTTTCTTTCAGTTGTAGTTAGATACTTCCATTTTATGGATAACAATGCCTCCCCCCCCCTTTCTTTTGAGCAAGCATTACCTGGGAAACTTTTTATTATTTTAGAACATCAAGCTTTCAAACATCTTTAATCATAAAAAAAATCATGATATAAAGCAATAAATAAGTCAAATAATTTAAATTAGTTACTGTCTATGGTCTTACTAAGAGTAAAAATTAACCATTTTTTCAGAATTATTTCCAACATCCTCTGAGGTAAACTGTGCACTATGCCCCTGCTGTATATATCTTTAAAGAAAGGTTTCAAGTAGATTTTAAATTTTATTAACAGATGAAAGACAGTAATACAGTTTTAAATCATTATACTCAAAATAATTATGATATATGAGTATTTGTATATAATGTATATAAACATATTAAGCAACTTTCACATTTTTTTCTCCCAATTTTAATATCTTGTTAAATTATTAAAACTTGTATAGTGTGATGAATATTCCATAAATCATATGCATTTATGTTTGGCATAATGCATAAGAAAATTATTCCATGTCTTTAATTACTATAAAGTATAAATATGAAAATGTTTGACATATTATTTTTGCATGAAGATATTATTTAGAGCTTGTGTTTAAAATACAGGACTTTGGATTTTTATAATAGATTAAATATTTTACAAATACTGTAAATTTACCTGTTTTACTGTGATTTTATTAATTTTAAATACATTTTTTATGAATACTAATATTTTACAGTTTTTATTTTTCATACAGTATGTGTAATTTTATTCCTAAGTAGGCATAAGGAAATATTATTTTTGTTTTGCATATATGATACATACATTGTACGAATGATGTTTTATAACTGAAATATATATAACACATATATAGATTTTGTAAATGTGCATTTCAGTATTAATTATTTACAAGAACTAATTTAAATGCACTTTAAACTTTTCTGCTATTAGTTTAAGGCAGATAGCTATGCAAAGATGCAGAACATTGAAATTGTTAAAAAACAATTTTATATAAAATGTCATGAGCATTTGTATACTGCTATTCAGGAAATTCTTGACAGTTTTACTGGATATTTAATAAATTATCCTGAGCTTTTCTATGCAGATACAAAACCTTGCAAATTTCATTATAAAGAATATTTTGAGGGACCCCCCACTTCAGCTTCAGTTCTTTAATATTTGAACTTTTTTTGTTTAAATAAATAAATTTGCATGCTTCTTGATATCTGCATAATATTTTAAAAATGAAGTATATTTAAAATTACATTTAAGAAAGAAATAAGCTTGAATGCTTAATATTTTTTAAACTTTCACCTTTGAAACTTCTCTCTGCCATCATATTATCCATCCTTGTCTACGTATAAGAGGTAGTGAAAAAAATTCTTTTCATCCTTCAAAGTCTGTCACTACTTATCATCAAAGGTTAGGTGCTAATTTTTATAGATTCCTTACATTTACTAAGCATGATATAAATGTCGTCCTTTCTCTACATTATCCAAACCTGAATTCTATTTCAATTTTCTGTATTTATACTTGTTTTATTATTTTTTTTAAAAACTAAACTCAGAAATAAATTAGTTGTTACAGAATTTTTTTGGGGGAAAAAATCACATTTCTTTAATCACATCTGTTTGTTTAGAAATTAATTTTTTTTATAAATAATTTGAGAAGATGGATAGGAATAGAATACTAAGTATAATTCTCATATTTTGCTTTGGCAAAATGTAACTGTCCATTTTGTAAGCTATCAGTATTCATTAACTACCCATTAAACTTAATTATTTTGATGCCTCAACCTACTCTTTCCCAGAGTAATCATGCTAATCCTTTTGAAATAAAGATAGTACAAGAGATTGAGGGAATAAAGTATTTTATGTACTGTTTTGTAGTCTTAAAATACTTAAATACTCCTACATATAAGTGTTTTCCTCATTCAGTGATTGACTGAGCTTATTGTTAAGTAGCCAACAGAATTTGATTCCCAAAGTTTTAAATAAATAGACATATTGTGAAAAACATTCATTATGTAATAGCAGTTTTACCATGACATGTAGAGGACTACAAAATGTACTTTCGCTAATATAGAATAGTGATTTTTTTTGCCTAATAGCTGCTCTTTTGAAAGCAACTGATTACAGAGCAATTTGTCCAGAATATCAGAGTGCAAAATAAAAGTGTACATAGTAAAAACAGTTCAATATAAATATATTGGATGGGAATTGAACATTATCGATTGAACTAATCTTAACTTTACAAATGATGAAATCTGTAATTTCATCTGTACTTGCTGACAAAATATTTTTAAAAACTTGCTTGGGTTCATATGTAAAAATAACATAGAAGCCTGGGCTAGGATGCAATTTGACATTATCTTATTCACTTGTCTAATAAAATTATAAAAAGAAATTATGTTTTTCTCTAGCTGGTTCGACTGAATTGGCTACAATTGATCAATTATTTATCTTTCAGCTAAATAAAGCTGTTGAGTGATTATACATATTCACATAAGTAGTGAGAGAGATGAGATGAAACATGATATCAGTGTTAACATGAAAGCATTCTTGAAGGGGAAAAATGAGATGAAACCATAATATCTGTGTTAAATTGAAAACTTCTTGAAGGGAGCAAATGCATTTTTATGATGTAACACTGATAAAAGTTTTTTTTTTTAAGATGTAACTTTAGTAATTTTTATTGGAAGTTTACTGTATTATTATTCTAATCATTTCAGCAGTAGGTTTTTCAATTATAAGTTTCTTTCTAGATTATATAAAAATGTTTCAAAATGTTAAAACATCTTATGGTCTGTACACAAATTATTATTAGAACATTTGACTAAGTTTTTTTTCTTTCTTTCTCACTCTTTCTAGGCTTTTTCTTTGTGTTTCAACATAATTTAAGTTGGATTTTGACTAAGTTTTGTGTAGCATAATCTACATTGATTTGATCAGAAATTCTATTGTATCGGTACAAAATATATTAGATGTATGAGTTGCATTTCTGCATAAGTCAGTTCATAATTATTGAGAATCTACATTGATTTGATCAGAAATTCTATTGTATCGGTACAAAATATATTAGATGTATGAGTTGCATTTCTGCATAAGTCAGTTCATAATTATTGAGAAATAAATTATGTAACTGAACAATGTTTAAACTTCAATGTGAATGTAGTCATTGTATGTCAAATTACATAAAATATAGCTGTTAGTAGTAGTTTCCTGTTATATTGTTAAGATTATTATATATTTAATGTGATGACGTGATCCCTTTTCTATGCAAAATCCCTTTTCTATGCAAATACACCATTGTACTGCTATGCAATATTTAGTTTGCTTCAACAGGGTAAACTGGAGAAAGAGATTCTTCAAACAGGGTCTGATTAGTGTCTAAAGTGAGGGAAAGCACAGTATCATTTGAAGTTCCTCTATGACTATAGTTTTCTAAATTTCACATTTATGGAAATTTTCAAATTTTGGGAGTAGCTTAAGGGTGTTCTCAAATGCTTTGCTCAACAAGCGCAAAATGTTCTGACACATTTACTAATTCATTTTTCAATGGAAAGATATTAGATTGCAAAACCTGACCAGGGAAGCAATTTGGAATCTTAGTTTTCCATTTTTTGGTTAGTCAATTACCTATCGAGTTACAAGCATTTTCAATCAAGTGATCACCGGTTTTTCTGCTTTTGTCAGGAAATGTGTTCAAAAATGTCAACTTTGAAGGCTTGTTATGAAAGATCTATTGCATTTGTAAAAAAACCCCAGAAAACTGAGTGCAATTAGACAGTTTCTGAACAACAATACCTGCTAGTTTCATTCCTTTCTGAATGAAAAAGAATTAAAATTTATGTGACATTCTTGCCTTTTTGATTTAAGAACACCCTTAACAGAACTTCAATTTCATGTTTTATGCTACCTTTATAAAAAAAATTGTAGGAGATATTTGTTGTATATATACTTGTATGTTCAATTACCTGAATCGTTTCTGACAAGACCATCAAAATGCCACATGATTGGTTAACAACTCACTTATTACTTTCAGGTTTCCTGGATTTATAAAATCAGTTTCAGGGTGGATTTCCAAATGCAATAGGGAAAATTTCTCTATAAAGATGTGTAAATTAATAATAAAAATTACAGGTCCTTTTAACTTTAAGATGATAGACTCTTGCTTTCTGTGATTTTTCAGTAATCAGGCCCTGTTATCATATATGAGCTTTGCATTGTTGAAATTTGTACTGCTGTCTGTTTCCTATGAAATATCTAATATTTTCAGCAATGCTTTTGTGATGTTTTTCGGAAATTTCACACTTATGTCAGCACTCAAAATTCTGTACATTTGTGTAATATAAAAATTCGTATCTAGGTTTTTTGAAATTTTATTTAATAAAGCTTTTATACATAAATGAAAGAAATTGTCAGCAAATGAGAAAATGTAAATTTTTGTATAGTATATTGCAAAACATGTCTTGGCTTACTATTTGACTGAATTTATGGTATCAACTGAATTGTTTTATTTAAACTTTGTATAATTTTAATTATATCTTTTCTAATTGAATTCCTGAAAGCTGCAGGTGAGATAGATAATCAGTGCAATGTCACTCATTTGGAGAAAAACAAAAATTAACAAAAACCCATCAATATATTAAATTTTAATATAAATTTATGTATTAGTTAATGGCAAAAACTTTATTTTTGTAAATCAGAGATTTAAAGAACTAAAATTTCATCTTTATCCTATGTAAGACTGTTAAAAAAAAAAAAAAAAAAAAAAAAAAAAAAAAATTGTAACATTATGCATTTTCAAAATTAAATATTTCTTAAGGCTTAGTAATGAATTTTTGTTTAATTGAAAGCATATTAAAGTTAAACTCTACAGTGGTTAATTCTTATAATTTTTCTTTTCAATGATTTCATTTATTTATTTTGAATAACAGCTATTTTCTCAAATTGCTATTTTGTCATTTAAATCATATTTATCAGATATATATGTATATTTGCCCATGTACAATATTTTATTTAAAATTGCTCATTACTTTTATTGTTTTATAATATTTACTTTTTTTTTTTCATAACTACTATGCAATTTAGATTGAAAATGATAAGTTAAAAAAGTTACAAGTGTTAATTCAAAATATAAAATTATACTTAAAATTTTGACATTATTAATTCTATGATTGTATTTTTTTTTTTGTGTGTGTGTGTGTGTGTGTGTGTGTGTGTGTATAAAGATCTGAAATTCACCTTTATTTTCACAGAAAAACATATCTGACTCTGTTTTTTCTGATCAGTATTTCAGTTTTTATTTGAAAGATTTCAGATATTTTGCAGTACAGGTGTTTTAAATATTTTGTCATTGTCTGCACATTCTCCTTGCCATTGTTTGATATTAAATGTTAGATTGCACTTGTTAGAAATCTTATATTTCATATATATATATATATATATTGTATGATGATATAGCAGTAGTATTTAACTTGATAGCTTAGCAAAAAGTGTGTATTTTAATGTTGTCAGTATTTTTAAAGCATTAAATTTATAAATTTTATTTTATACTTAATTTAGCTCCTTTAATTACCAGCTTTGTCAGCCAATCTGGAGAAGTCATGAAATTTTTATTGGAACCTGGGAATTTTAATGCAGTACCAGTCACTGCATGATTTCTTCAGTACCACTAAAATAACAATGTGACTTTAGAGGTGAAAATGAGCTGGAAATGTGAAAAAAGTGCGATTTCTCGCTAACCTGATTACACATTAATCCTCTACTGCCTCATTGTTTCTTTGAAATCTCAATACTCTTTTTATCTTTTTTTTCTTTTTTCATATCAAATAAGAATACCCATTTGATTTAAAGTTTGAATATGATTATTCTCTTTAATTTTTAATGAAATCATTCATTTTTACAAGCATTAATTTGCTTTAGATGCTTTTAATGCTTATAAATTAATTATATTGAAACACTTCATTATTGGTTAAATGTGGTTTAGTCTAAGATAAATTTGCCATTAATTTTAAACAAACAGTACATTTGTTGTCTTAAAATGATCACCAAGATAACAATCTTGCATGTTATTCTTAATGGAAATCTACATAATTATTTCTATAGATTAGAGATTTTATTGAGTAGAATAAAATTTAATTGAAAAAAAAAAAAAAATTACTAGGATATAATTGCAAAATTTTTCAAGTGTTTTGTGAAATTAAAATTATATTGATTATATCCGATGCAATACCGCTCTCTCTAAACTGTACCAGGAACAAGAAGTTATAATAGATTTCAAAAGCTAAATTACTAAAGAAAATATCAAATTATCAGAAGATTAAAATCATGGAATCAATTGAAATTTTATATCGAGCCAACAATACTTGTAACGATACTTTTAATGTACGATATTCCAAGAATATGGTACAATCTGCTCAAAATAACTTGACCCCCCCCCCCTTTCTATCGAATTTGGAACATTCTGACCCCCCCCCCCCCCAACCTTTTTTTACGTTGTCTTTGGATCAGTCCACTTCATATAAAAGAACTCAGCCTTCGACTTTTACTCTTCTGTTGTTTTAACCCTGATGATGAGCATGACATGCTCGAAAGTACTAGGTTTTATTAATAAAAAACACTTTTAAGTAATCTGAGTATTTTATTTTGGTTTTATGTATAAATAAGGTGAATTAAAGGATTCGACATATGTGATATGTTATATCATTTTAATCTTACTATTTACGCATAATCTTGATTTTTCAAGAAGAAATAATTATTTTGAATGCAAAATTGTTTGTTTGGATCAAATCACCAAAACTAGTAGGTGAAAATATTAAGATATTTACTATCGTCTATATGCTAAGTAACAACCAATACTAGTAAAGAATCCATCGTTTTAATATGTGGAATTAATTCTGCAGTAGAGGATTAAAATATACATAATATTGGTATGACATGCTTGAGAAATGGTTTTGGTGCTAATTTTGATAATTTAAACTTTTATGTAATTTCTAGTTTTAGCTAATGTTAGTTAGAATTTTATCATTATGTATAATGAAAGCTACATTGACTTAGCATATGGTAGATTTTAGAGAGCTCTTATAATTTTCCATCATGCAAATTAGCACACATTTCCAGTAGCTGCAGAAAATTAAAAATGTATTATCATTCTTTGAATGTAACTGTATATATATATAAAAATATGATTTACTAAACAAATTTATAAAATGTTATTTCATTTTAAGAATGCTCAATAAGAAAATTTATAAAATTGCTCAAATCAAAAGCTATTAAGTTATCATTAGTTGACAACATTTCTATAAAATTTTGTATACTAAAATAATTCTGTGGTTTTTTTTTCTCATCTTTCAGTGTATTTTTGCAATATTTTCAAAACATTTGAAATCAAATTTGCAAAGTTATTTGTATATATTATGTATGGCCACTTTAACCTGAATATTACAAGATATCTCTTGGAACACTATTCTTTGGAGCCAAGTCTATATATCTGTTCTTGGAGTTATCTTGTAGTACGAGAAAAAAAAAAAAATGTATTGTTCTTTTTTTTTTTTTTTTTTTTTTTTTTTTTTTTTTTTGTTAAATTAAATTAAAACTGTATATGAAAAAGAAAAAAATGTAAAAATCAGGTTTTGGTGCTTTTTTATTATAGTGGTTTTTTCAATAACAATTAGGTCAAGATTGTTATTCAGCTAGTGAAGTATGAGTATGTAATTGAGAAATAAAAATAATACATACATAACAAAATGTATGCAAATTAAAACGTATGTTACATACATATTATGTTACATCAAATAACACATTTATAACATATGCTATACAAAATATGTACATACACATAATATATATTGCACATGTTTTAATGCTAACATTTGTCGAAATTTTATAATCTAACTTGGTAATACATTTCAGCTGTATAGCAATATATATTTGGTGGCCATTGTAATAAAAATATAATTAGATTTTATTCTACATCATTGCAAGTATATAAATAATGAATCATTTCTCATGCAGTCAAATTCTGTCCATCATTTAATCTATTTCACTATTATTTTGAATTGTGCCTAATATTTCGAGCTTTAAAAAGAGCTATATACAAAGTGAAATGTATAAATACTAGTTTAATAAGTTACAAGGTTTCCTTTTATATTTTGTAATTTCATTATGTATTGAATTCTTCAAAAATGCTTTGTTTATGAAAATTATGTTTATAATATGAGCTTGATATTGTATTTGTGGTTGTTTGATATAAAAATGTATATTCCGTGTTTAGTATGTGTCCATTTTTCTTTTGAACCATAATTAATGTTTTGATTATTCAATGTCCCAAAACTTTTGTACTGAATATCACAATTTATGAAACAAGAAAATACATCTGAATGAGAGTTTCTACATAAAACGACTTAAGAATTTTAAGTAGCTTCATACAGTGGTGCCAACTTATATGGGCCCATGGGGTGCGAGCCCACCCAAAAATTTGATATCTCCATCCACCTGTAATTAACTAAGCCCACCCGATATTTTTGTATTTGTTCAAAATTCTCTTGAGCCCACCCAATATTTTTCAAAAGTTGGCGTCACTGGCTTCATATGTTAAAACTGGATTTGTATTGAAAATTTCTAAATCTCAGGGTTGCATTAAAAATTTTAAAATTGTTTTATAAGATTGAGCAAAAAGTTCTGGGAAATTTTTAATCTAATTATCCGAATTTGTATCGTACATAGGAGTACTAGCAGCATAAGATTTCAAGATCAACATCTATAAGAATTCAGGAATTTTGGTGCAGACGTGGCTCCTTCTTATTATGGTCTTGTGACGTCGGGACTGAAACTATAACTCACTGATGAAATTAGATTCGATTTCCACAACAAAACAACTATGTTCTTTAGTCACACGAAAAACGTATTTACATATGTACAATGATTTTCACAGGTCCAGATATAGATTCACACATCAGTATTACACTCGAGTACAAAAAAAACCCCTTCCGGGCATAAGCTTTCGAACACCTCCTTCGACGTTCTTTAAAACCATACCATTCCACGGATCACACACGAGCCCACCGAAAAACGCTTTTTTGCTTGCTGCACTAGGCAACAACTCAATCCCTTCCAATCCGTTCTCTTTCAAAATCAAAAATTTTTTTTTTTTTTTGGCAAATGAAACAGAGGGCGCTGAGTTTCATCGGTCGGCTATGAGACTTCAGGGCGCCGGGCATACGGAGAGTCGTCGCAGACGTTTTGGCGTTGGCCGTCATTACAGTCTCTTTTGATCAATGCAACGCTTTTTCAAGGGTCGTTGATTTGAATCCTTTAATAAAGTTGAAGAAGAATGTCAAAAGTTTTTCGATTCCAATTAACTTCCATGGTACTTAACAGTAAATCCAGAATATGGCAGAACGATGACAGAAAGTTGTAGACGTTAATTGTTTTTACTTTGAAGAAATGTCCTTATTGCTTCTGTTGTTAATTTACGCACAACAGTGCAACTTTCACAAATTTCTCAGAACTTTTTGCTCAACCTAGTAAAATTTTCCACATTTCTTCCTAAAAATATTTTAAAAGTTTCAAAATCTCAAAAGAGTCTAATCAAAAAATTTCTCGCACATTTCCCAACTCATTTTTAAAAGTAAAGTCCTTAAATTGATGAACTTGAATATTGAAGTGATTTGTAATCAAATCATATTTTCCGTTTTTTGAAAATTAAATTACTGATTGAAGTATAAGCAATTTTTGTCATGTGACTGCAGGTTTTTCTTATTTTCCCGTTTTATCACGTCTGGAAATTTGGTTCAATTTTGAAAGTATTTTCTGAAAGATCTGATTTACTTACACTGATCACGAAAAAGTTTGTAGAGTGCAATAGAATATTTCTCTTTATATCCCATCAAAAGCAATTCAATTTCATACAAACTGATTATTTTAGAATTGTAAACTTACTATAAGACTGTTCTCAAGCTTACTACTCAACAATGCAATATTTTCTGACTCATTTTTAAATGCAAAGACATTAAATTGTCAGGTTTTATTATTAAAGCGATTTGGAGTTGAAATGGGTTTTCTATTTTTTCGTAGATATATTATGTATCGAGTTATAAGCAGATTTGGATCATGTGATGATCAGTTTTTATCCTTTCTCGCATTCGAAAATTCAAAAAATCTCTTCAAAATTCCAATTTTGACAGTATTTTCTTAAGAATTCTTAATATATATATTACAAAATTTTTTTTTTTTTCACAAGATTAACCTTTATACTATATTAATTTCCTTATAACCATATTCCATACTTAGTTCAACTTATTAAATTAAAATCTTATTTCTAGATCTAATCTATTAATCTTTATGGAAACTATATAAATTCTTAATTCGCCTTATAAAACATTTATTCCAATCTGCGTAAATTTAAAAAGATGGCTCTAAATTAAAAATATTCTTAATTAACTTTATTTCTTAATATTCCAAATAAAACTCATTTTTTCTATGTTTTTATCAACCCTTTTTAAGAAAGTCTTATTAAATTTATTCCAAAACCATATCTTTCAAAAAATATCATTATTTTTATTTATTTATTTATTTTCCTTCCTTCAACATTTGATATTTGTGCATCAATAAATTCATTTCATTTCTTTTTCTCTTAAAATTAATCATTTGCAAAAATATCGTCTGTCTAATATATTCGGAATTCTGAGTCGATTATAAATTAGTTAAATAATATTTAAAAAAAATAAAATTATCGTCTGTGGAATAATAATCTCGACTCTGGGCATAAGTTATGTTTACATGGAAAAATGATGGTTAGAGAGTAGAGAATTTTCTAGAACTTTACTTTTAGATTTAAGAAAGGAAGCCTGGAGGTGAGAAGGGAGATTCTTGGTTTTTTCTTTGATGAGTGCGGCTCGTTGAAGTAAAGATGGAATATTCTTTTGGATGTTTTGGTTAAAGATGGCTTGAAAAGGGAGCCTTTCCCTCTCTCATGACTACAGTTTGATAAATTAACTTGCAGTAGCTAATGAGTAATTTATTGGATCTTCTACATTTATTTATTTTGTTTTTTTCCCCTGGCTTGTCATGACTTCTGTGCTGTGAAAGGGGAAACCGGCAATGATGTTTCTGGCTCCTAACTTTAAAATGTCACATATATAGCAGAGGGGTGGGCGAAAATCGGGTATTAGAAA
Organism: Maratus speculifer; assembly: GCA_964019185.1. Taxonomy (NCBI): domain Eukaryota; kingdom Metazoa; phylum Arthropoda; class Arachnida; order Araneae; family Salticidae; genus Maratus; species Maratus speculifer. The sequence goes on from OZ025290.1 coordinate 43,393,248, forward strand.
ATGAATGACAGTTCCAATGTTTCATTGAATGAATATTTAATTAAAAAAGTTTCTTGATTAGATAACTGGTACATAATAACATAGAGTTCTGGAATAAGTGAAATATAAAATGAACAGAACATATTAATTGATTAAAGTTACTAATGGTCTCAACCGATCCCTTTTACAAAGTTCTGAAACAGAAACTCGTTCCGTTAAAAACATGAGCATACAGAAGCCCCATCTGCTCTGCACCGCAGATCTAGGCATTTTCTCTGCAAATCTTCGAACATTCACTCTTTGCTTATTGCACTTAGCTTGCAAATATTTTCCTGGGCTGGGCTTTTTTTTGGACTTCGCTCATCTATTGAAATTCACATACATTGTCAGGGTTGCCACGCCACCTGGAGAACCTGGAAAACCGGGAAAACACAGGGAACTTTAAAATCCCTCCCAAAAACAGGGAAAATCCAGGGAATTTTTAAAAAAATCTGGAAAACAGGGATTTTTTTCCTACTATATTCAAGCATTTTTTTTTTTTTTTTTTTTTTTTTTACGGCTTTCATATTGAAAGTCGAATATTATTTTATGATATTTTTTAAGATAAAAAATAAACCAGTGTTGTGTATCAAAGTTATCCTATATTTTATGTGTCCTATATTTTAATATAAATATTAATTTGAATGCATAAAGTAAGTAGCTTTTCCTCTTTTCTTTTCTTTTTTACTTCTGCAATTTTTGTGATATTATGTTCAAGATAATTGGTTTTTAAGTAAGATTCTTTAAAATTTTATATTTTTTAAATTAATAGATACAAAGTTTTTAAATATTTTAACATTCATTTACAAATATTTCAAAGTATTTTTTAGCAGAATGTTTGACTATTGCTTTACTGTTTTTATTATTATTAATGTAAAATGTGGGATTCAATAATAAGTGTAACAACTTTAAAGGGCTTTTTCATTTGCTCATATCATATAATGTATTATTTGTTTTATTAATTGGGTAATGGTAAATTATAAGATGTCTAACTATATACATGCATATATTTTTGCGCGCTCAACATAGAATAAATGTGTTGCAGTACAGGGAAAACACAGGGAATTTTTTTTCAAGAATAGAGTGGCAACCCTGATTGTCAGTCGAAGTCTTGTGGTTTCTGAGGCTAATTTATCTCTACACACGTATATATATATATATATATATATATATATATATACATATAAAAAAAGAAAATGATTGCTACATATATTTTTAACAAAAACACAAGCCCAGAAAGTTTTTTTAAATAATCCAAGAATAATGCCTACAGATAGAACTTGCTCTTTAAAAGATGACAACTAGACCTCGTGAATGTATTACATTTGTACTTTAAAAAAAAAATAAATAAATCTACATTGATATAGTGATTACTAATGTTGATTACAAATTTTAAAATTATTCTTAGCTTGTTTAGTTGATTTTTAATATTTTATTGAAACGTTAATTTGAATTTTGACTAAACTTAAATCAATATAGTTTTTTAAATATTTAATCTTTATAAAAACCTTTTCATATTAAAGTATAAATTTTTCAAGCATTCAATTTTTTTTTCTTGTAGTTTTTAATTAGTTGTAAAGTCTTAACTCATTACTTTCTGACCGATTCAAAAAATGTTTATTATCAGTAAAGGCATAAAATATAGGTAAATATTTTCATTCGGGTCCCAAAGAGTTGAATAAAATTTATAATTATTAAAAGTTTATATTTAATTTATGTAGTTCTTTATAAAGGTAACAAATATTTTTAAAAATTCCGACAGATTTCGCATTTTAACTGTCTATGATATCACTTTGCTTTTAAGTAACCATTAAAAAAAAATGTAAAATAAAATTTGTTTAATCTGTAAATAATTAAAAGTAAATTTGACTTTTTATACAAAATACTTTCCTTGATCATATTTAGAAAGTGCTTAAACATTTCCACATGGAGATGTTCAATATATTTTTAAGTAGTTATTTTCTTAACCATTTACATCTATAAAGATTTTCTCTTATTAAGGCAAGTTTTATTTCTTTAGACAGAAATTTATGTGACTTTTAATTTTTTAAATTACCGCCCCCTCCCCCCCCCAAAAAAAAATCACTTTTAGGCTTTAGCATTATATTTATTAACATTATACAGGGTGTCCACTCTCAATGTTGACCAACGGCTAATTCCTAAACCGTTCTAGTCATAGATATATAGTTCTAATTACAAAAATGTTTTGAATGAGGTAAAGATGTATTTTTAAGGCATTTTGTGTAAGCAAAACATCTTAAAAACTTATGAAATTTAAATTTTTATACGGTCCTTTGGTTTTATAACAGATTTTTAGTACAAATTCTTATTACATTAACCAGTAAAGCGAAAAAAGTTCCATTTATCTAATATTAAAATTGACTAAGTTATAAAACTTTGAACTTCACGACTGAACACAAATGGTTTGGGCCAAGGTTTGAGGGATCATATAGATAGTACTTAACTCTCGCAATATTAAATCAAATTATTGCTTAAATGCTTAAAATTTATGTACATATTTTCCTTCCATTTATTTTTTGTCTTCAGCATTTTAATAAAAAATTTAAAATGAGGCAAAAGAAACCTAGCAAATCAATGAATAAGAAATTTGAAATTCCCACCTAAGTTGTCTAATTTCCTCCCTATGGGGTGCACTCCCCGCGTTGGGAATCACAGCCATAGACATAACAAGCAACAAAATATTTTCTAAATGTTCTAAAAACATATGTTGTTTTATAAAAACTTTACTGGAGGTGTTCAAGCTCCTTCAATAAAGTTTTATAAAATGATACATGTTTTAAGAGCATTTATATATTTTTTAGTTATTTGTTTGTATTATGAAGTGAATCTTGATTCTCTGATTGTGTTTTTATCACATGTATAAATTATTTTACAACTATAGAAGTTATTCAAGGTTGGATGTATGTCAACATTGGTCAATTTTTACTCACGCAGACTATTTCGTAGTGCTGCGACTGGTGATGACGTCATTAACGTTGTATTAAAAAGTAAAGCGAAATGAATATTCAATCTATGAATTTCTTTATATGAAGAATTCTAAACCCCCTGACTGCCCAGCCAAAGGGTAATATTGTAATGTTGTTTTCTCTGTAATTTATTAAAAATATTAGAAAAAAAAGATGTTTTTTCCAACCTGATACAAAATATGTTATTAGTATCGGCGTATAATCTTTGATAGCATCAATCCAAACTTAATTTTTCAGAACTGGGTTTTATTTGTGGAATTATACTAATTTAAATATTGCTTATGTTGCACTGAAACCTGCAGCTTAGTGTGTGAAAAAATCAGCCAGCGGACGTCAGGAGGTTAAAAATGAATGACTCACCACGACTGAGCAGTGCTTGTTTACATTAGCAATATTAATACGGTTTCTAAAACGTTTTGATGACGGCGCAAAGCATTAAATTTTTCTAATAAAAAATATTCCAAACATATGCTGCTTTTATTTTTAAAAAATCTAAACAGACGTGATTTAAAAAATAAATGTAAGAAAAAAAATAGGCTTTCTTTCATTAAAATTCACAAAAATATAGGAAAAAATGGATAATTTTTGGGCTTGAAAAGATGTTTTATTTTCTCATGTCCAAGAAATTACTAGTCAGATGTAGCAACCCCTAAACTTTCTTTTATCTCATGCACGTTAATACTTCAAAATTCGATACCGCAGTCTATGCTCATCGTGCGGATTGTAAAGGCATAAAATTCCGTGCATTAGTTTTTGAAATAAGGCTATTGCGAATATCGGAAAAACTGCAACATAAAATCGTCACTTGTTAGGCGATTAATACACAAACATAAACAGCAATAATATTTAGAATATCTGAATCTCAAATTAGATGAAAATTCATGAATTAGTTTTTGAGATAGAGCTATTGCAGCAACCTGGAAAAATTCAGCATAGCAGTGCCATCTGTTGGACGATTGACGCAAAAATGTAAACAGAACTAGATCATATCGCGGATTTTTACTGAATCTAAAATTTGATGAGAATGTGTGCATCAATTCTTGCTTTAGAGCTATTGCGAAAATCGTGAAAAATGCAGCATAGCAGTGCAACCTGTTGAGCGAACATCATCAATTCACGTCAAGAACTAAATGAATCTGAAATTTGATGGAAATCCGTGCATTAGTTATTGAGATAGAGCTGTCACGTTAATCGTAAAAAATGCAGCATAGCAGCGTCACCGGTTGAGCAATTTACACCTAAAACTTACAAGCATCAATCTATATCAAGAACTGCTTGAATATAAATTTTTATTAAATTCCGTGCGATAGTTCTATTACAAAAATCGTGAATAATATGGCGTAGCAACACCACTTGTTAAGCAATTTACATCAAAATGTAAATAGTATCAATTCAAATCAAGCCTAACTGAATCTGAAGTTTGATAGAAATCCATGCATTAGTTATTGAGATACAACTGTTGCGCATAGCCGGATTAAGGGGGCTGCAGCCCCGGGCCCCAACCAGTCAGAGGCTCTCAGCAGAGGCTTAAGTTGTACCAAAGTTTCGTTTAAAACAATTACAGAGGTGTAAAAGCTGCGCGAAATCGCCGTTTTTTTTTTTTTTTTTTTTTTTTTTTTTTTCCAACTTAACTTGAATTGCCATTTGACGTCATTGCTGTCTATATATCCGAAAATTTCCAGGTTTAACAAAAGTGGCGATGAAAACGAAACGAAAAGAGTCGCGTAAAAAAGCGCGAATTTCGTCAAGAAAAGAACGGATTTAATCAAGATCGCGGAAAAGCGCAATTTCCTTCAAAAGACCGTGGAAAAAGCGTTAATTTCGTCAAAAGATCGGGGAAAAAGCGCGAATTTTGTAAAAAGGTCACGAAAATAGCACGAATTTTATCGAACGGTCGCGGAAAAAATGCGAATTTCGTCAAAGGATGGCCCAAAAAACCGCGATTTTGGCAAAGAATCGTAAAAAAACGCGAATTCCATCAGAGGGAGGAAGTAAAAACGCGATTTTCTTTAAAAGATCTCAGAAAAATGGGCAAATATAATCAAGAGTTCGCGAAAAAGCAAAATTTGTCAAAGGATCGTGAAAAAACCCTCAAATTTTGCGAAAGAATAGCGAAAAAAAGCGTGAATTTTGTCAAAGTGTGGCAGGAAAAGAGAGAATTTCTTGAAAAGTTCTTGGGGAAAAGCGCAAATTTTGTCAAAGGATCGCGAAAAAACGTGAATTTTGGCAAAGAACCTCGGAAAATTGCGAATTTCTACAAAGGTTCGCCAAAAAACGTAAACTTTGAGAAAGAATGGCGGAAAAACGTAAATTTTGTAAAAGTGCGGCATAAAAGTGAGAATTTTTGGAAAAGTTCGTGGGAAAAAGTGCAAATTTAGTCAAAAGATCTTGGAAAAAGAGAGAATTTTGACAAAGAACCGCTAAAAAAAGCGACGTGTTTACAAACAAGCCAAACAAAAGGAAATCCCCATATTATTTCAGGTTTGCTAGTAAAGGAAAACGAAAATTTGAAAATAAAAAACTTTTCTTGCTCTTGCAAAGCTGGAGCAAGCGAATCATGCAAGCATTGTGTTGCTGTCATGTTATTTTGTCATGAGTAAGTCAAATGTACTTTTTTATATTATAGATCTAAACTTTGTGTATAAAATTTTGATTTTAGATAATTTTAATACAAAGAACCCAACGTTGCATGCGTTATAGAACTGTTTATTTATTTATTTATTATAGAACTGTTTATTTATTTATCGACCTTTTAGACACTGATTTCAGCGGAAGATGCTCACGGTATCAGTTCTATTTCGTTTCAGACTTTGTCCGCGAGGGGGCGTCTATTTCATTTCAAACGCGAATAGTAGATGGGAGTGATGCAAAAAACGTAATTCTGAAATTCTCTACAAAAAGTCCAAACGCAGCCGTGTACTTTCCAAAAAAGAAGAAAACTTTTAGTAATACGGTTTTTAGTTTATAATTTACGGTTATTTACAGTTATAGTTTATAATAAAATTCAATGCTACTTTAGAATGCTTTAATATAAACAGATTGTTTTCATTTAGTGAAAAATATGCACAGTTGATAATTAAAGAATTTTGTATCTGTTTCTTGCGATTGTTTTGTTTGGACCGAATAACTCATTTAAATTTAGTTATAATGCGCATCATATTTCAAACTGTTTTTACGTTATATTGCACCTCCATCTATCTCTTTTCTCTATAGAAAATAGCAGATTACCATACATTTTTGTACCAATTTTCTCATTTCAACATAAAAAAATTTTAATTGAAATATCTCTATTTCAAGAGTATCGTCTGCTATAAAACCCGGTGTGTTTTGGTTTTATTTCGTTTTTATACATAAGTTAAATGATTTTTAGTTTATTGCAAATATACTTTGCAAAAAAAAAAAACACAAATTTCTCTTTACAAAAATGCAATTTATTGAATATTTTTGTGGATTATTTGCTCAGCATTTGTTTAATTCACATCAAAAATCTGAAGGAATACAGTGCCATTAATTTCTGTGAAATAACATTTTTCAAATTTTGGAAAAAAAATAATAATGACATCAATAACACATGGAACTATTAAAAAAAGATGAAGGCTTATGAATCATTTTACTACCGATATGACTTGCTGAGTTTTTTTTAAATGATGAAATCGCTTTTCTGTTGAATTTCTGACGTCAGATGCATATTTTTCTATATATGTTGTATAAGACTTGACCGTAAAAGTCGAATGCTTTAGCGAATGCAAATGACATAATTATGTAATTTTATCAAAACAACATAATTTGCATAATGTAATATTTTATAATTTTCAGTTAAACATACTAGAGCAGACGATTTTTTTAGTTCTTTTTTGTTATCTGTCATTTTATCAGAAGGAAAATGCAAAACAAAATTATTCATTTTTTCTTTCTTTTTTTGGATTTTTCTTATCTAATTTATTTTTTACTTTATTTGTAGAACCATTTTTACTTTTCAAATATGATTAAAGAAACAAACAAACGAAAAAGGTGTACATTTTTCACATAGAAAATAGATCCAAAATGGAAAAAGAAAGATGTAAATGATGAAACAAGAATTTATAATTTATCATTATCTGAGGTTTTAATTGCAATTGAATATTTGTTTTGTCATCATATATAAAAATCAATGTACGCGTATTGTACGGAGAATATGGCATCCGATTTGCACATTGAATTGACGTCAGGCAGTGTTTGTGTGTTTAATTTACAAAACGAATTTTAAATTTGTCATAGAGTTAATTTTGGAACAAGCTTTTTTTGAAAAAGTGCATGTGCTGTTGTTTTTTTACTTTTGCATTTTACTATCCGCGTAAGATTTTTCATATGCGCAACATATCTATCTGTATTATAACTAACAAACGTGTCCATTTGTAGCATTCACGTCATTTCGTCAACCTTTCACGATGAAATGATTTTTTTGCAATTTTCGTTATTGCAATTTTTTAATCTTTAAATCACCGCACATTTTCAATTTTTATTCCGTCGTATAGAAAAATAAATCCTCTTTTAAATACAGTTTGATTAAAAACTGATTAAAAACTCGCTTATTACGACTTCATATTTTTCAAGCATTTCATTTTAATCTCTGTCCAAAGTTTTCAAAAAAAAAAAAAAAAAAAAAAAAGCTAAATTCAAACATTTATTTGATACTATAATTAATATTTTCCGTTTAATCCTTTAAGCAGCCTAGCCGTGTTTTTCCATCGTGCATTGTTTCAAATCAAAAGCTTATTGGACACAAGATTGATATTAATGTTAACTTTTTTAATTGTATAAGATAAAAGATACGTAAAGTTATCAAATACATTTCTTCATAAAAATACTTTTTAAAGTTATTATTACATGAATGAAAATATCTGTAAGACTCTTAAAGTATTAAAAATTTTTTTTCACTGTTAGTTAGTAATCTAAAAAGCATATTACTACATGTAGAAAATCTATTAGAGTTTTCAATTTTAATTTTAAAAAGATGGTTATTATCTTCAATATGTAACCCGGGATGCCCGTGTTCGATCTACTAGTACACTATATGGCCAAAGGTGACCGCCCACTTGTGACTTTAGACCTTCTTTTTTTAAGAACTAGAAAAACACATGAGGAATTATCCTGAAACTCTAAGTGTGAAAATATAATAGTACAAGTCATACATTTCCGTGGAGATTTTAGATAGTAGATAATGTTTCACTGCGCATGTGTGCACGCAATCAAAATATTACTCGCATAAAGTGTTAACTAAATGTATGGAGCAACTTTTGCGAAATTCTCAAAAACATAGCTTGAAAATTCTGAAAGTGATCGTCTATAGAATAACCTCAAAATCCGTTATTCCCAAAATGAAGCAAAAAGATGAGGGGTTGTATCCATATATCCATTGATTAGTGTCAATATAGAATACACACTATGGCACGTTCTGCTATATTTGAATACAACCCCTCTTTTTTTTTTTTTTTTTTTTTTTTTTTTTTTTTTTTTTTTTGCTTCCTTTTAGGAACAACGGATTTTGAGATTATCCTATCGACGATCAGTTTCAGGATTTTCAAGCTATGTTTAAAGACTTTCACAAAAGTTGCTCTACACATTAAGCTAACACAATATACAAATGAAATTTTGATATCGTTGACGCATCCACAGTGAAAAATTATTTAGTAAACCTGCTCATTTTTCATACAACTTTATTTATTTTTTTATTCTGATTACAGAATAATGTGTACAATGTTGTTTGTAATATTTTCAGAAAAGAACGTTATTTAACATTAAAAACTGCAAATTATAAGCAAAAAACATGGAAAAAAATTGGGACTGTTTTTATAAAAATCTTTATTTTTCTATAAATATACATGCTACCCACATTAAAATGAACACAGTTTATTACAATAAGCCACTTAATCATAATCTATAGTTTGAGCGCATTTGATACATTAATTTTGACACGTTCATCCAAAAGATGGTCGTTATTTTTTAATTTGTTGACGATCCTCTATGGAGTTTAGGGGGGAGGGGGAGGGGGAATCTTCACGGAAATGTATGACCTATACAATTATATTTACTCACTTGAATTTCTTAAAAATTCCTCATGTATTTTTCTAGATATTTAAGAAAATGTCTAAAACCGCAAGTGGCCGGTTACCTTGGGCCATATAGTGTATATACGTATAATAAAACAAATTATTTGATATAATACCTGAGAACATCCATAATTAGTTATAAATCAATATTTTGATAACTTATAAAAAATGATTTAACTAAAAAATCTTTATCTACTAATTGATTCCCTTACTTATTCCAGTGTAAGTCAATATGAAAGGATTAAATTTTTAACACGATTAATGTTGAAAGAGAAATTAAGGAGGATATTAATATTAGAGAGGATCTTAGCAGATGTAAGTGTAATAAAAATAAGAGAACAATTATTATTAAATAACTTTTATTAAAAACTTTATATATGCTTTTAAATGTTTACCAAAAAAAAAAAAAAAAAAAAAAAAACTAGTTATTGGGGATTTTTGTAATACTTACCCATCATGGATATGCATTGTATAAAATATGAAAATAAGACATGTGTAAACTATTTATAAAATTCATCGCAATTCCAAAATAAAATTTAAACGTTTATTAAAATATTTTTAACACATAGTAATACTCTTTTAATGAAGTGCTAATGAACCAATTTCGACAAATTATATAAAACGCCAAATTACTCAAACAGTACCGAATTGCATAAAAGAAACAGCATTATAACTTCAAAAACAATAATCATATTAACTAACAATTTACTGCGTCAGATTCAGTATCTCATTTTCAATTGAAATATATCTTTGAATTGAAATTCCAATGAAATATAGGGTCTTGAAAAATCGAAGAGTGAGGAAAATAGGATTGCAAATATCTCGGCAACTAATTATTCGATTGACTTCGTTCTTTTTGCAAAATTTGTGTTATTTTATTGTCTTTTACTGCCATTCCTTAAAATAAACAATATCGAAAATTTTTATGCACGTTTCATCAGAACGAATATTTCGAGACTCCGAAAAAAATAGTTCCGGATAATCGCGGTTACTGATATTAAATAGGCTTCGTTCCATTGTTAAATACTAAGTGCACACCAAATTTCAAGTTTCTATTTCAATTTGTTTGGGAGATAAAGCGTTTACAAGCACACAGACAGGCGCACGGTATTTTATCTTTTTCTAAAAATGTGTTTTTCGGAATCTCCTGTATCTAAAACGTGTAAATCCGTCAAATATATTTTTTTTTTTTCGATTTTCAAAACGATTGCAAGATTTATCCTATACTACGTATGATGGGTAAGTAATAATAGTCCTTAAAATTAATTAAGTAATAAAATATGTGAGTAAGCAGACATTGTTTCATTTAATTATTTAAAGCACTAAAAAAAGTGTCAAAGCTCAATGTAAACCAGATAAAACAATTGTGCGTTTTAGGTAAATTTCGTAAGAAATGTTACAGATTACTTACATTTTCCCCTATGTTAGAACTTCTCATAAAATTTTGTAGATCTACAGCGATCATCACTTCTGAAACCGAAAACCACAGACAATTCAAAACTTTATCAATCTATCTATATAACTTTTTTATGGATACGATAACTTCCACAAATATTTTCCAAACTCACGCATTAAATTAACGGGCAGAAAAATCTTGGTCAAGGTCGTTAATGGGCAAAATCGGATCAAGGGAGTAGAAACAGGTAAGGTATTTTTGAAAACAGAAGAAAAACTCATGACTTCTTGTTATAATGCGTATCAAATTAGTTTAAAGTTATTATTGCTTCTCGGGAAAGGGTCAAAAATTTATTTATAATAGTTTTTTGATATCATTAAAAATGGGCTCACGGATTGAAAAGTAGGGTTTTAGGAAGAAAAAATTCACAATTTCGTAAATTCACGAGATATGGATTCCAATTAAATTTATTATAAATCTTCTTAATATTACCTACAACTTTTATACTGACAAGTTTTTGATAAAGTGAACTCCCACATAAAAGAAAATAGAGGTTGAAGAAAAAAATATCGTATTAACAGTATTCTGATAAAATCAGCGCTTACAGATAAAGGAAATTACAAATACATCAAAAGTAGCTAGGTAAAATTATAAAACAGAGTTTATTTCTAATCTTAATTTAGTTTTTATTGGTGAAATTAGTCCTTAATTTCGAAATCTACCAGTGAATCTATCCTCTACTTAATCTCGAAATCTACCCGTGAATTTATCCTCAATCTGCTCTCGAAATCTTGCCTGTAGGCCGAGCCTGCTGACATATTTAGCTGACATATTTGCCATTTTGTCTATAAATCATTAAAATCTCCGTCTACTTTTTACTTTAATATTAATGCCTTCATTCTTGAAAAATTACATTATTTATTAAATTTTAACTCATTTAAATGTTTTTATAATTAGTTAAAAACACTTTATAATGTGCAGTTCATAATTGACAAGTTTTCAAGCAAATTTTGACATCAATAAAATACATTATCTGTGCGCCAATATACAGAGGTTCTAGAATATTGAAATGAGCTTCAATTACTTTCCTGCTGATGATACCTAGGCAATATCAATTGCGAAATATTCATAATAAGTCATGAATTAATTCTGACCATTAATTTTCAAAAAGTCACACTTTTTAAATTTTCATATCGCCCTTGTGTTCTAAAAGTGATATTTCGAAATTTCTTTTCTCTATTGTCTACCAAAAAAAAAAAAAAGAAAAAAAAGAAAAAAAAAATCTTCTACGATTATTATTTACAGAAGTTATCATACTTTCAATTTTGTGAAATTTTGAACCTTTCTATCATAAAAAAAAATCTAAAGCCGGGAAACTCCGAAATATCATAACATTCAAAATACCAAACTTTCTTTCTTTAGAACTTAAATTTGATATAACTAATTTTATTTAGAAATTAATCAGGAGTAGTAAAAAATTTATTCTTTAGTCTCCTTTAGATTATGTTTTCCCTTCACGTTCTATGCAAAATTACTGCCGATTAAAAATGCATTTCTGTGCTCAGTTCGTAATTCATCAAATCGAACTGGTTGGTCACCCATCAAAAGAAGCAAAATGACTATTCACAAAAACTCGAGAGATGAATTTGCTCACGCTGTTGTTGCTGTTACCATGACACCAGCTCACGTGACAAAGCTAGCAACCGAACATGAGAGAACCGAATACTATTCAGTCGCTCATAACAGCTAGACCAGGGCAATTATCAGATTATTGTACGAATAATTATATAATAATAATAATCAGTTTTAAAGAAAGTTTTAATTACGATTTTCGAAAAATTAATTCTTCAAAATATAATTTAGTCTTTTAATGTTTGGTGTTTGTACGTAAAATTCATTCATTCTTTTGCTTTATATTATTATCAAGAAAACTAGAAAAAACATACCTGAGACTTCATTGTATTATTATTATTATTTGAAATTGTCTAGTCGGTATTAGGTAATATTAACGATTATAATAATAAAAACTGATGGGATCGGCTTAGCTCTTTCCAGCCTTATAAAACTGGCGCGAAAATATAGCAATGCAAATGCATAAAATGACTGATTTTAAGGTAACATGAAATATGACATTTCATCAGTTCTTCATACCACCTTTATGGAAAATATTCCTTAAAGCAAAGAAGCGAGCAATTTCAAGAAGAAAAAAAAGTGTGCTGATGAGAATGAAATTATCTTCCAAATTCTTTTATAGGTGAGGTGGTTTTTTATGTTTCTCATTGCTGATGTTATTAAATAATAACAATACATTCAGACATTCCATATATTTTTAAAACTTTAAGAAATATATTATTTGAGAAATTTATGCAAAAAAGAGTAAAACATTTTATTTTGATTTTATAATTAAACAGTAGAATATATGAATTCAGTTAATTCTAATCTAGAATTAGATAAAATTGGATAATGTAGTGTATTTTAAATAAAAAGGAATTAATCTCCCTTTTAATAAATTAATTATTTAATTGAAAAAAGTTTTTTAAAAATGTGATTAGATATTAATTCTCAAATTATTTTATAGGTAAGTTGATTTTTTATATTTCTCATTGCTGATATTATTAAATAATAACAATGCATGTACAACTATTGTATGTACTTTTACAACTTTTAATAAGTCTCCTATTTGAGAAATTTATGCAAAAAGGGGTACACACATTTGATTTCGATTTTATAACTAAGCAGTAGAATTTATGAATTCAGTTAATTCTAATCTAGAATTGGATAGGATTGGATAATCCAGTGTATTTTAAATGAAAAAATGAATTAATCTCCCTTTTAATAAATTAATTATTTAATTGAAATAAGTTTTAAAAAATGTGATTAGATACAACTGACCAATTCTTTTATTGGTAAGTTGTTTTTTTATGTTTCTCATTGCTGATATTATTAATTAATAACAATGCATGTACAACTATTGTATGTACTTTTACAACTTTTAAGAAGCCTCCTATTTGAGAAATTTATGCAAAAGGGTTAAACACATTTAATTTCGATTTTATAACTAAGCAGTAGAATTTATGAATTCAGTTAATTCTTACTAACGCATTGAAATAAAATAAAAAATGTATAAAAGTATTACTTGTATTTTAAGTCAAAAAATGTGTTAATCTCCCTTTTAATATAAAATTAATTATTTGATTGAAATAAGTCCTTTTGAAATGTGATTAGGTATTAATTATCTTGGATCAGTTTTTCCTTCATTTTTATTTTTATTTTTGGGAGAATGCAATTTCACGTTTAAAAATAATAGAAATTAGTTATTCAAATGGCAAAAATTAAGCTTTATTAAAATTTATCTAATATGAAATTTACAGAAATTTAATGAATATAATGAACTTTCACTACAATAATCGGTTACAGAAGATTATTTGAAGATGTTTGGAAAATGATTTCTACTATTCTTCTTCTTATTATTAGATGCTGAAACGTAAATAAAGTTATAATATAGTAAGTGTGAAAAAGGACATATTATCTTTGTTATAAACATATAATTAAAAAAAAAGTTGTTATAAGCATAACGTATTAGTAAATGTAAATACACGTGCTATCATTAATTACTATACATGTATGTAGTAGCAAAAGTAGACTTAAATACAAAATAATAGTAAGTGTTAAAAAAATGTTCTATCATTACATGCATATAGTTACAAAAGTAAATGTAAAGACAAAATAATAATAAATGTAAAAAAAGGGTTCTATCATTTACTACTACATGTATATAGTAACAACAACAATAATAATAATAATAATAATAATAATAATAATAATAATAATAATAATAATAATAATAATAATAATAATAATCTATAATTTACTACTACATGCATATTGCAAAAAAATAATTGTAAAAAAAAAATCTATAATTTATTACTACATGCTTATAGTAACAAAAATAATTGTCAAAATAATAGTCAAAATAAGAAGTCAAAATAATAGTATATCGAAAAAAAAAAATATTCTATCATTTACTACTACATACATATAGTAACAAAAGTAATTAAAAATACAAAATAGTTGTAAATGTAAATAAATAAATAAATAAATAAGTAAAAAATCCTTTATTATTTACTAATACATGCATATAGTAACAAAAGTAATTGTATAGACAAAATAATAGAAAAAGTTCAAGCATTTGCCATTTTAAAGTCAAAATAAGGTTAAATATAAAGACACGTCCTATTAGTAGGTCGCCAGACACGAAAGCTTTAAATAAGATGAAATAAAGTTATTGGTTATTGAAATTTTTTAAGGATTTTTTTCCTAAAAACAATCTAATGCATAACAAAGCAACAGTTTTATTGTAAACGAATAAAATGATAAGTAACAAGAACCGTTTAAGTGCTAAAACAGCATAGGATTAAAGAAAGGGTATGTGTGTGTGTGTGTGTGTGGGGGGGGGTGTATAAATATTTTAAATTTTAGCATTTATAAATACTTTAGCATTTTATGCTTTTTGCCATTTATTTCATTTTATTTTATATGAAATATTAAAAATGTTTTACATTAACTGGAAAAAAACATATAGGTACTTTCATGAACATATTTAACGCACAGTGCATTTATTATTTATTTATTTATTTTATTATAGAGATAATAATCGACATACATTTTAAGTGTAAGTTATTCTTTTAAATTGATTCTCAGTTTTTGTGTGTCTCGGGTCTCAACAATAATGTACGGCCTACATATTATCTGAACGATATTTAAATGAAAATAATATTCTGATTCTCTTCATTTTAATCGGCTTAAGGATATAACAACAACAACAACAACAACAACAACAACAATAATAATAATAAAAATAATAATCAAATTTTCAAAAAAAATGATTCGTTAAATAAGTTAAAATTCAAACATGCGAATCCAAAATCCGAAATCCAAGCTCATTCTGCCAAAACAAATTTGAGTTATACTTAAAAATCTATCCGTTTTGCAATCTCTTTTGCAACTATTATAAAAGTATTTAACAGCAGGAAGCTGAAAAAGGTAATATATTTCAGACATGCCAACCTCCCGCTTTTTAAAAATCAAACAGATATACTTCTAACCAGAAATTTATTGAGTCAACGAAATTAAGTAAATTTCAAATGACCCTGTGAGCTAATACTAGACACTTCTAATTAAATAAATTTTCTGGTTCAAAGTACGTTTTAATGAATTAACAAAAGCCGGAGGTTGGCAACTCTGATATTTTCATAATATGAATAAAGTAAAACAAAAACTGGATTTATTTATTTATTATCTATAGTTTTTTTCAATAAAATATTTTTATTATAGAATAATTATTAAAATTCATTGAGATACTGTCAGTTGTATATGGTTATACTGTGTGCGCTTATCACCCCGTGTTAAAAATATTTAATTTGGCGTCCATGACCTATTTTCAGTGAAAGTGAACAAAATGATTTTAAAAATTAAGTGTTTTCTCTGTACTAACTACGAACCACTGGCTATGTTGTAATGTAAAATTTCTTAATGGTTAAATGAACCTTAATCGTTTGCTAGAACATTGTACACGTGCAAATTTTTTTTTAAAGTATATACGGAATAATGTTACAAATTTAAGTGATTTACATAGAGTAAGTTTAATTTAATTTAATTATTTTTTATGAAGTATATTATTTTGTCTTTCATTTCATACGTTTTATTTTTATTCAATGTTCTACGTTTACTTTTTTTACTATTGTTTCTCAGTCGATTGGATACAGAGAAAATCTATTTTCAGCTTATAGCTTGATTCTCTATAGAAATCGACTGTTTTTTGCCCAGATTTGTAAATCTTGTAACCTCTGAAGAAGTAATTTACAACATAATCTTTCTTCTCTATCCATTCACTTACTTTTTTATTTGTAATTTTAATAAGTCATTTCATAGTACTACATAATCTAACTAGCATTTTATGTCTTTTGTTTATAAAGGATTGCATCATACTATTTCGTCAATATCACCTGTTTAAATGATTTAATTATGCCAAAATTTACACACATACACACACAGATAGATAGATATAATGTTATTATTATTATTTTATATGTGGAAAGCTCATGATCCCACAAAACAAATAATATTTGATTTCAAAAACGAAAAAAAGTTTATTGCTTTGAGCTTTGATTCATTATAATGATATTTCTATTTGCGGCGTGCTGTAAAATGTCATTTTCAGAAAAATGGACTTAAAATTTGTCCAAAAGAAAAAAAAAAGAATAGCAAAATTTTGAGTTAATTATTATATTTTGAAACTCACAGTTAGTTCGTAATTCCTGGATTAACACCAACGAAAAAAGCATTCAGCATGTATGCAGCTGTGTCCCGTAGCCATGTCCAGTTATTTTGAGCTAGTCTGCGTTTGCTGTTAATTGAGTGTAACTTCTAAATATTTTTAATTTCAACTAATAGTTCTAGGGAATTATTCTACATACTATAGTATTCCGAAAAAAAAAAAAAATGAATTGTAACCTTTCCTTAAATGATCCTTGATATTATATCAAAGAGAAGTTCTTATGTTGAATTTTTTTTTTCAATAATTTTGTTTTTAACCAATGAAATGTATTAAAATTTCTCCTAGTAAAAGTTAAAGTTACAATCACATCACTAAAAATACAGTATAAATTTCTTTAAATAATTATTTCTTTTCGAAAATCATTGAAAAATGGATCAGGACATTGATGTAATGTTATCCAAAATTATGTTTTTCTGTTATTACGAAGAAATGTATGCATATAAAAAAAAAAAGTACTGAAAAAAGATTATTTAAAATGAGACTTCTTTTATAAAAAAAATTAGGATTTACGTTTATTTCTTCATCTAGCTTTAATATTTTATTTAGAAAAAGGACCGAAGACAAAAAAAAAAAAAAAAAAAAAAACACTTTAAATTTATTATTTTAAAAGTTCTTCAGTAATCAGGCAAAACTTTAAACGAAAATTATGAAAACTCGTCTGAATTTCAGTTAACATCCGCACCTAGTTAGTAAAAAAATGTTTGCATAAATACTTACACTATTTACATAGACAGGGTGTTTATAAAGTCCCGACCCCATTTTGATGTTTAATAACTCATAAAATAATAAAGATAGTTTAAAATTAATAATATAAATGGTTAGATAGACTCAAAATTTTTCATGATCCTTGTCAACGAACTTCCACGTGTGTCCTCTTCGTCGCACGGAGAATATCAAGTCGATAGTCAATTTTACGCCAGGTGGCGGCAAGCATGTCAGGATCCACAGAGGCTATTGCAGTTGTGATTCTGGCTTTTAAGTCATCAATGTTCGACACTCTCCTCCTGTAAACATTGCCCCTTACAAATCCCCAAAGGAAAAAGTCCAGTGGCGTTATATCAGGTGATCCGGGTGGTCAAGGAATTGGACCTCCTCGCCCAATCCATCTTCTGGAAAATTGTCATTCAAAGAAGTACGGTTAGAAAGATGGTACCCCAATGAGGTGGTGCACCATCTTGTTGCAAAAAGACATATGGCTGAAGCTCTTCTACTTGTGGGAATACGAAGTTTTCCAACATGTCTAAGTATACGTCTGATAAGGCCGTCTTTTCTGCAAAAAAGAAAGACTCAATGACTCGGTCGAGCATTAGTCCACACCACACATTAATCTTTGGGGAATCCCTTGTAAAGGACAATGTTTACAGGAGGAGTTTAACTTAAAAACCAGAATTACACCCGCAATAGCCTCTGTGGATGCCGACATGCTTGCCGCTACCTGGCGTGAAATTGACTATCGACTTGATATTCTCCGTGCGACGAAGGGGGCACACGAAGAAGTTCATTGACAAGGGTCATGAAACTTTTTGAGTCCATTAAACAATTTATTATATTAATTTTAATCAATCTTTATTATTTTATGAGTTATTAAACATCAAAATGGGTCCGGGACTTTATAAACACCCTGTATTTTATATATGACATCGAACCTATAATACCCCCTACGAGCTATGCTCTTCAACTCCCGTTGAGACACCATAAATTATAAAAACACGTTTATTTGTTAGGCTTATAAAATATGCAAAACATTCAACTGTAAAAAAAAAAGAAAAAAACTGCGGGATCTTAATATAAACAGGTTTCCATTCATTTCCCTTTTATAGGGAAATTTTAAGGTGGAATCAGCTGCTGTTAAACATGTACTGGATTTTTACATGTTTGATTAAACAAGATCAGTTAAACAGTGAAAGACATAGTCTTTGCCTCCTGGTATTTTTTGAACCGCGGTATGAGAAATTTTTTTTAACTAAGCATTTTAAACGCATCGTTTAAATCTGATGTAATTTTCATTAAATTTTATTTTATCTTTTTAATATTCACGTGAAAATACTTTTGTTGCTTGAAAAAATATATTGTTTGTATAATCTTAGAATTCACAAAAATAGTTAAAAAGATCATATCAAAATATGAAATAGATGTCATATCAAATCACATTTTTAAAATTTAACTGTTTTGCAGTATTACTTGGTCATTTGAAATATGAATAATTTCTTTTATTTGCTGCTTTTAATGCACATTAAAAAATTCATTTTTCGAAAGTTTTCTTTCTCTTTTTGATATTCACGTGAAAAAGCTTTTATTGCTAGAAACAAAAATTTTCATTTCCGTTGAGTTAGTCAACAAATAGTTAGAAAGATCATTTAGAAATGTGAAATGACTCACGTAAATATATTTTTTAATTTACACTTTTTACAATATTAGTGTTTTATTATTTTAAATATGACGTATTTTTTTCCCATTTATGGCGGTTAACATAATTTAATGAATTAAAAATTTTAATATTTTTTCTTTTAATTTTAACATTAACAGGTAAATATATTATTATGAAATAATAATATATTTACCTTAGTAATAACTAAGCATTTTAAATGCATCGTTTAAATCTGATGTAATTTTCATTAAATTTTATTTTAACTTTTTAATATTCACGTGAAAATTGTTGCTTGAAAAAATATATTGTTTGTATAATCTTAGAATTCACAAAAATAGTTAAAAAGATCATATCAAAATATGAGATAGATGTCATATCAAATCATATTTTTAAAATTTAACTGTTTTGCAGTATTACTTGGTCATTTGAAATATGAATAATTTCTTTTATTTGCTGCTTTTAACGCACATTAAAAAATTTATTTTTCGAAAGTTTTCTTTCTCTTTTTGATATTCACGTGAAAAAGCTTTTATTGCTAGAAACAAAAATTTTCATTTCCGCTGAGTTAGTCAACAAATAGTTATAACGATCATTTAGAAATGTGAAATGACTCACGTAAATATATTTTTTAATTTACACTGTTTACAATATTAGTGTTTTATTATTTTAAATATGACGTATTTTTTTCCATTTATGGCGGTTAACATAATTTAATGAATTAAAAATTTTAATATTTTTTCTTTTAATTTTAACATTAACAGGTAAATATATTATTATGAAGTAATTCTCAATATTTTCCTACTATTAACTCGTAACTATTTAATTCTCATTAGATTTTTTTTTTTTTTTTTTTTTTTTGTGATAGTTGCGTATATTTTAATTATGATAGTCGCGTACATTTTAATTGTGATAGTTGCGTATATATTAATTGTGCTAGTTGCGTATATATTAATTGTGATAGTTGCGTATATATTAATTGTGATAGTTACGTATATTTTAATTTGAAGGAAATATTATTATTTGATCATTTGGCAACATTTTAAAATAATAATATTTTCTAAAATATGTAAAAAATATCTCTCAAAGTGCTGAAAATTTGAATTTCAAATGGAATCAAGTTAAAAAAAAATGAGTTAAATAATAAAAAAAAAGTAGTCTGTACACCAAAAACTTTTAGCGTATAAAATGATCTAAAAGTGTTTAAATTCTTATGTATAGTTTTTACTAGCATAAAACTTTTTTAATGAAACGATTTTGACCAAATTTAAGATTAAATATATCTTCAAATATTTATTCGATTTAAAAACTGTCTGCATGAGCGTGTTTATTAAACGTTTCTCAATAATGCCACCAATTTTTAGCTCACAGGCTATCATAGCCTGAGAGCTTATGTGCCCGCCCGTTCTGTATGTATGTTCGTATGTAACGCGATAACTCATGATAAAAATATCCGATCCACTTGAAATTTTTTACATAGGTACATCCTGATAAGGCGCTTCCCTGATTAGTTTTTGGAGTTCATTCGATATGTATAAGAGGGGGAACGAGAGGTTCATGCCCCTCCCTTTAATTGATATAAATGGGTTTTTCATGCAGAATTAAGTTTTCGTTCAAAATTTAGATATAGGATCATTCTGATGGGGCGATTCCGTGACTGTTATTAGGTGTTCATTAAATAAATATAAACAGGGGGAACGGGGGTTCTAATGCCCCTCCCCTTAATTTATATAAATGAGTTTTTCAAACAGAATTGTCAGATTTGGTTCAAATCTCTGAATAGTTTTGGAAGTTTAATGGTTATGTATAAAAGAGGGGGATAACTCTTCTTAAATTATATAAATGCTAAATGGGTTTTTATTAAGAATTATCCGATTTGCTCTGAATTTTGGATATAGATTTTTTATATGATAAAGAATGTCCTTGATAGTTTAGAAGGTTCAATGATCAAGTATATAAAAAAAGGGGGAGAGCTGTTTCCCCTTATTAATTTTTTTTTCGAACGGAATTAACCCTTGAAAATATAAGGCTGTAATGTACAAGCAGTATGCGTAGCCTGTGAGCTCAATGCCATCAGTTTAACTGGGCAATATTATTTTTATTATATTTCTGTATATGGTAGTTTTCTTGAAATTAGCGAAGAAATATTCTAGGTCGCAAAAATACATTTTCAGCGGCAGCTACTTTTTTTCTAGAATAAAGAGATACATAAATACTTATATATAGCAAATTTCAATACGTTCTATAATAAGCCTTCCGTGAAAGAAAAACTGTATTTTTCAACTCATGAAAGTGGCAATGAGTAAAGCCGAATCTTCCCCAATCCTCACTCTATCTAATTTTAAGCAATTCTCAGGTTGATGCAAAAGTTTGTATGATTTTATTTTTATTTGAAATGTTAAAAAACACACAAAAAAGAACCAATTTCAATTACAGTTTCATCTTCATAATATAACAATTCTTTATGATCTATTTATTCTACAAAAATGAAAATAGCGCCCGAACTGAGCTTTCCCAAATCGATATGCATATTTTGTGTTGCGGCGAGTAAGCCACGCAGTCTCTTGAGAAAAAGTTCCGTTTTTCCTGTAAAAGTATTTTTTCTTTCTAAGAAAGTCTAATGTAGAGAAATTTATTTTAAAGTGCAATCACAAAGCGACTAAAAAACACGAATTTCGAAATAAGAGAACTGTTTTTCGAGCTTACAAGGAAGGTCTCCATATGGACATACTCCGAAAAATCTGAAAAAATTACAGAATGTTCTTCTCACGAAGATATATACGTTTATAAAAAATAAAAATAATAATAAACAATAAAATCAGCGGAACCTTCGTACCCTATCCGTAAAAAAATAATGAAAATATTATTTGGCGATTTATCATCCGTTAGCGATGAAAAGCAATTGAAAAAAAAAAAAAAAAAATACTTTTTTATGTCAAATACATTCTAAAGGAAAAAAGTTTCATGTTCAACTGTTTGGATAAATTAAATATCTTTGGTTTTGTCAATTTTAGTTTGTTTTAAGTATAATTTTGTTATACCTATATTTATATGCATTTATATTCAAATTTAACCATCAAAATTTGAGATTTAAAACGAAATCCAATTTTAAATTAATTAAAATTGTTTCCAGTTCAAAGTCCATTTGAGCATTGTCAATTCGATTTTGTTGCTATGGTAACATCTGGCTTTTATTTTTGAATAAGCTTAAATTTATGAAAATAATTTTTCTGAATAAGAATTTTTTGTTTATGAAAATATTTTTTACAGAGGTAAATTAAATAACGACAGCAACAAATAATACATATATGCAATACAATATATATATGTATATAATTTATTAAACTCTCTCAATGTTTCTATTTAATTTCATTAAATACCATTTACACGCATTCTAAAAATCCAAAAGTTTTCAGTTGAATTAAAATTGTTTGTTTTTGGCGGGGAAAAGTACTGCTCGCTAAATCGCGTGACACTTTCGTCTTTTCACGCCAAACATTCGAGAATATTTTAATTTTTTAGAGGTTTTCTATTGCAATTCCGACGCTAATTTTGACTGATCGTTTATTACATATATGAGTAGTTATAGCTTTTTTTTTTTTTTTTCAAAAACTTCTGAGTATGCTCAGTTTGGAGACCTTCTTTGTTAGACAACGATGGGGATATACCAGATCACTAATTCTTTGTTATTTATTTATTCTACAAAAATGTAAATAGCGCCCGAACTGAGCTTTTCCAAATCGATCTGCACAGTTTCGCTGCGGCGATGCCATGCAGTCTTTTGAAAAGAAGTTATGTTCTTCCTGCTTCCTGTAAAAGTAGTTTTTCCTCTTAAGAAGGTCAAATGTAGAGAAATTTATTTTAGAGTGCGATCACAAATCGAGAAAAGACCACGAATTTCAAAAAGGAGAACTTTTATTTCGAGTATAGGCAGTGATGAGGGCATGCAGAGCGCAATTCAAAACATTCTTGAGGGTAAAGAGAAGGGGGGGGGGGAATCTTTTATATATTTGTATCCTCCACCATGCTGGTGCTGCCTGTAGGAGACACTAACGAACACCCTAAATTAATTTAAATGCATCCAGAAATGTTAAAATTATTTCTAGACCTTTTCAACTCACAGGCTATCAAAGCCTCAGAGCTTGTGTGCCCACCCATTCTGTATGTACGTGTATGTATGAATGTGTGTAAGTATGTAACGCGATAACTCATGATAAAAACATCCCATTTGCTTCAAATTTTGGATATAGGTTAATTGCGATAAAGCGCTTCCCTGATTAATTTTGGAAGTTCCTTAGGTAAGCATAAGGGGGGGGGGCTAGTAGTTCCCCTCTTAATTTAGATACATGGGTTTTTCCTTCTGAATTATCAGATTTTATTCGAATGTTAGAAATAGAATAATTCTCAAGAGGTATCACATATGTTTTTATAATTATCCAAAATATTCGTGTATAGTTTTTGTGTATCGCTTTGAAAATGCTGCATTTGACTTTAGCAAAAATGTTGATAATTATCAATTTTCGTGTTTTAAAATATTTATTTGGTTCTAATAATTCTGACACAAATTGTTTTAGTTTTTGAGTAATTTTTAACCGACTTCAAAGAGGAGGTTATGATTTCGGCCTGTATGTATTTGTTGTTCACTCATAACTTCTTTAAATATGAACCGATTTTGATAATTCTTTTTTTGTTTGAAAGGGCAAGATGCCCGTGTGGTCCCATTTCAATTTCATCAAATTCTGGTGATTAAAACTTTTTAAAAATAAAAAACATTAAAATTGCAATATTTTTTGATGCAGTCATCCAATTATAAGCGTTCCTTTTTTATGTATTCACAGGCTTTCATGTCGAGCACACGTATGAGATTTATGCAATCTCTATTTTGACCAATGATAATGCTCCATAAAAGAGTGAAGTAATCGTTTTCTGTAAAGGCAGTGGAATGACGATATAGCAAATGTTTCCAAATTTTAGCAGAGTACCCTGTAAAAAATATGTCTATTTTGCTGCATCGTCACTCCAATGCTTTTACAGAAAACGACTACTTCAGACTATCATGGAGCATTCTCATTGGCCAAAAGAGTGATATTATAAGCGGAGGAGTGACGATGCAGCAAAATAGTTGTATTTTTTCAGCGTATAGTGACGATGACTTATAAGCAGGCTTTCATGTCGAGCTCACAAGTCAGATGTATGTAAGTTGTCCTTGCACTCGTATAATCGTACTCGTTAGGCGACTACACTGTAAAAAATTCACTCTTTTGGCCAATAAGAATGCTCTATGATAGCCTGAAGTAGTCGTTTTCTATAAAAGTGGTGGAGTGACGATGCAGCAAAATAGTCATTTTTTTACAGTGTACACTGTAAAAAATATGACTATTTTGCTGCATCGTGACTCCCCCGCTGTTATAGACTATTACTCTTTTGGCCAGTGAGAATGCTCCATGATAGCATGAAGTAGTCGTTTTCTATAAAAGCGGTGGAGTGACGATGCAGCAACATAGTCATATTTTTTACAGTGAATCGTCAAGTTTTGGAAGTTTGGAATTCCTACTTTTTGTGTAGTTTGGAAAACCGTGTCTGTCGATACCCATTTCTGAGGTCCTAAAGAATCGATGTGGACCTTAAAGTTTGATGAATGCGACAACTTTTCGAAGAGTGAGATCTTATCTAAACAAAATACCACATCCGAAAAACCTAAAGATCCACAACGATACTAACCGACATTGTACGTTGCCTTCGAATAGTTGAAAATGAAATAGCAAATTGATCAGCAAATCTAATATTTCAAATCCAGCAAAGTACATCATTTAGACAATGCATTGCAAAGACACATCACGTATCAGTACACATAATTGAGTATTACTGTATGAATAACTAAAAAGTAGGAAATAAATAAGCTTTTAAAAAATATATCAACCGACTTCAAAAACGCGCTAAAAAGAATTAAATAATCCTTTAAAATTCTCTAATGACAAAACGTTATTGAAAAATCAGACATCGAATATCAGGTACCGGCATAAAAATGGTTAAATTTAATTTATATAATTTAATATCCACCAAACATGGATTTTAGAGAGAATATTTTTTAGAAGAGATGAATTTGCATATTTATGATTTAATTTATGAATATATACATATAAAGTAAAGAATTACTTTTTGAAGTTGGTGCCAAACTATCACAATCGACAATGATTATCACCATTTTAATTATGGTACTAGAGGCAAAATATTCAGAATTCTTATTATATTTAAGATAGTTTGGCACCAACTTCAAAAAGTAATTCTTTACTTTATATGTATATATTCATAAATTAAATCATAAATATGCAAATTCATCTCTTGTAAAAAATGTTCTCTCTAAAATCCATGTTTGGTGGATGTCGGACGCTCCTCTCAGTCCACCAAACTTAGAAGAATGTCCTAGGTAGTTTAAGCTGCCACCACCGATATTAATGGGTGATATCGGTCACCTGCTGTGAGGATTGGGTAAAATAACACTGACGCTGTTAATGAACTGAACTAACAGTTTATTGAACTTTTTTATTTTTTAATCTGATATATGATGACCGATACGATATACACTCTTAAATAGCAAATTCCTTGAGGAAGAGATATTATTTTCGCCTAGTCTCCACCAGTGGAGTCTCTGAGTATAAATGAAGAATTAAGAATACTTTTTAAAATTAGCAGTTTAAATTCCTAATGCCCATTGTAGAAAATATGCTTTAAATTTAAGTTTTATTCCTTCGTTTTTATTTCTTATCCCTTTGTTAAGTTTTCATTCTGGTTTTATAAAACAAAACAATTAAAAAAAAAAAAAAAAAAAAAAAAAAAAAAAAAAAACGAAACAAGATTTAAAAAAGAATGGAAAATCATTTTACCAAAACATATGATGAATATATTTTCTCATTTTCTTTTCTTCTGTAAGCTCTATTTTCAATTAGTTCTACACTTATTTCAAACAAAAGGGTTAACTTTTTTTTTTCTCTTATTTGATTTTGTTTATATCTTTTGGACTTTTTTATCCCTCATAAAAAAGTGTTGAAGACTCCTAATCAGTAAAATGATCCTAAAATGATCAATGAGTAAAATGATCCTCCTACTTGAAAGTGGAAAAATTTAAATTGTCCGATTTCATGCATGCTAGATTTATTATTTGTTTATTGAGTTTTAATTTTGTTATGGAATATTAGCCAGAGACAAATGCTGAAATATATATAGTTTTAATAGAAATTCTTCTTCTTCTTCCATAATGTCCGCTCGTAATAAAGATAGATTAAAAAAATTAATGCTTGAAAAATATTTAAAAATTCATAAAAATTGAGTGAAATACGAAATAAACTTAAAGAAAAACTTTATTTTAAAATACAACATCCCCCCCATAACGACGATTTAAAAATTTAAATTGTTCGATTGATTATATGTTTTATTCATTTTATTTTATTTATTTATTTACTTATTAAATTTTATTTTCGTTATTGAAAATTAGCTGAAGACAAAAATTGGATTTTTTATATTCTCTTTAGTGTGAATGGATTTTTATTATTTATTCCGTAAAGAACCTGTACATAATTGAGATGGTTTACACACATACACACACACGCACAAATGCTTAAAAGATATTTAAAAGCAATAAAAATGAGTATATCGCAATACATGTTTCAAACAAACTTTATAAGAAAGTACAATTTTTCATAATATGATGGTGTAAAAATCGAAATTGGGCGATGTTTAGAAGGTTAAAAAAATTGCAGTAGCAAAAATTGAAAATACGAGGTTTTATCTTGAGGTGCTGCCATTCGCAGAATGACGTCAGCGTTATGCACATATAAGTTTGAGCATTACAATATAGATAGAAAGACAATGAAAATTTTAAAGCATTTATTTTAATATTTAAGTTTATTCAGCTTTTCAGAGGGGGAAGCAAAATGACAGATACATTATAATTCGAACTAGAAAAGACAGATTTTTAATGACATCTTTATAAAGGCTTACTGTAAATACCCGCATTGACAAATTTTGTGTGTATGATCTATTCAACTATGCGGGCTAGTTAAGAGACTACTTTACTAATCTTCCGGAATAGGATGACCAATGTTATTCGTATAAAGGATAGTTCAAAGTTGAATTTTCTTTTTTCGATTTTTGATCGAATATTTTTTTTTTCCTTATTTTTTTTTTTTAAACTTGTGCATTAGCATTAGGCACACCAGTTTCAAATTTTATTATTATTATTGGTACTACTCTGTTATCCCGTCGACCAATTTCGCCAAATTATACCAATCGCCAAACTAATAGCCATATTATACTTATTGACATAACTTTTATTTTAAATAACGAAAAACAAATAATTAGTAGAATAATAATAAAAAATAGAAATAAAAAGTCGAAATAAAATCACA
Source organism: Maratus speculifer (assembly GCA_964019185.1). Taxonomy (NCBI): domain Eukaryota; kingdom Metazoa; phylum Arthropoda; class Arachnida; order Araneae; family Salticidae; genus Maratus; species Maratus speculifer. Next base: position 43,420,845 of record OZ025290.1, read on the forward strand.
CCATGACGTTTTAAACACCTTTATCGTATTTGATGTGAATGATCGTGACAGTCATGGTCATCCATTATTGGCATTTAATCTTAGAATTTGGCGATAATTTTTTGGTCGACGGGCTAACAGAGTAGTATTTTATTATTTTTTAAATTTTAGTGTGATATAAATTCGCCATCTTAGAATTATTATAGATTTATGTTTAATATCATAACGAAAAGAAAAAAGCTGACATTTTAAAATTTGGTAAAAATTCAAGCGTAATTTGATTATTTGACTTATAAAAGCCTTTTAATTTGCTTAAGGGGACAGTAGACCTTTATCTGAGCAAAATCATCGCAAAAAAAGGTCTATTTCTATGGATAAAAGTACGAAAATAGTTTTTTTCTTATTAAAATATCATTTATGAAGGTTTTAAGAAGTAAACAATAAAGTGAATTTATATACTTTAAATCTTTTTTTCTCAAAACTAATGTTTCAGCGTTTTTAGATTTTTGAAATGCTCATATCGCCATAATTTTTGATCAATATTTTTGAAATTGATAAGGAAGTATTCTGATATTGTTTAGAAAGAAATTGTTAACTTTTTAAAATTCATCTTCATTAAAATAGTCAAATTTGATTTTTTACTTATTAAAAGGCAAAATTTTGATGAAAATCTATATGGAATTTAAAAAAACTGTAAAATATAAACTATTCAAGAGTTTAAAAAAACTTACACAAATTTGTTTATAATAGTGCTTAAGTGCTAAAAATACAAAAGCAAGAAAATATCTCAAAAATTAAAACACGAGGACCATTTTGAAAGTTCGTTAAAAAAAAATAAATAAAAATAAAAATAAAAATTTAAAGATTTTAATAAGATTGGAAATTTTTTGAAGGTGATCTATATGCTTTTGGTGAAATGTATATATACACAAAATTTCATATTGCTATGATGAAAAAAAAAGATAATAACGTCCACCGTCCCCTTAAAAAAATCAAATCTTTGCTGCATTAAAAAAAAGGTGTACCCTTTTTAAAAAGTATCAAAATTGCTAAAAGACTCCATGAATAGTCAACGGGTAGTCCAAATGATCAAAATCTTGATGGAAGAAAAATTAGTATTAAAAAGAATCCCTATTGTTATATTAATTTTACCTTTGGCTAGCTGTATGCAAATGCTATTAGGAAACAAAATCTGCAAATATAATTTTGAGGGCAAAAAGGTTATAGGTATTTTAAATATCATTATACATCTATGTCAGAAATACATAAGTTTTCTTATCTACAAGTCTTCAAATGGATACCGACGATAGATAAATGATATCAAGCGGACTGATGCGAAAGCTTTATATGCGGATAGAATATTTCTGCTTGCATACGGTCAATAAAAATTCGATTCCCTCTCAAATTGACTTTTAAAGGAGTAAAATACATTAAAAAACTGAGAATATACATTCTTCTTTCTCAAAAAGAAATTTTATTTATCTTAAATTATATTTATTATCTTGAATTTATCTTTATTTATCTTATAGAAATTTTATTTTATTTTTTTCAGTTTGTCAATAAACAAAATATTAACTTTGAATAGGCAAGAAAAACCTTGAAAAAATAAATTTAAAATCAACATTCCGATTCCGCATTGTAGCACTTACCTGCTACGTGAGTTGTGCCGCATGCAAAAGATAGTTCGAAAGTACATTTTTATGTTTTAGCCAACTTGTTAAATCGTGGAATGGATAATTTTCACTTCAAATTCGCTCTTTAAACACTTGTGATAATTTATTTCTGGTGTAAAGATTTTGGAAAGGTAATAATAAGCTAAGCTAGTTTCTGACAAAAGTACCTATATTGTGTCACGTAAATATCTAATAATATTTTTTCTTTTCCGGAAAGTGCATTTCACCGAGGTGCTTTGTCCTCTTGTCGGATTTAATGACACGACATAAGGAAGTAATTCTCGTGTTAAAAGATAGTGTTAAATGGTTATAACAACTAATATTTATGACAAACTTTTGAATATAATCAATTAAAGTTACACAATGCAATTAAAAAATTCTAATTAATGAGTTTAAAATCTATCCCTAAGCCCCCCCCCCCCGCCATATATAAATTAAATCTTGAAATAAAAAATAACTATTTATATATTATTATAAATAAATAAATATATATATATATATATATGTATATTAATAACTATTTATATAACATTTCCAGTTTCGATTTTCTGGTTTTAATATTCGTATCATTGTTTAATTTGGTTTTCTATGCATCTAATTTCATTTTAATCATTCTAATCTAATATCAGTTTATCTATTTACCTATCTATTAATTTTCATCTATTAATTTATCCATATATTAATCTTGCATTTAATATACGTCTTTTTTTGTATTTATAATGTGTTTGTTTTTGCATATTTTAATGATATACAGGTCGCCCCAGAATTATTAAGAAAAATTTTAAAGGGAGGTAGGGGACATCGCAAGGATTCAAACTTGCATAGCAATGCATGGTCGGAAACGTTTTCCTGGCTCGACAGTGACGACATAAAACATAAGAAAAATAGGATTTCAATAAGGAATTTTATAATGTCTTAATTGCACACTAAACGAAATGTAACAGTTGCAAATTTTCAAGTTGGCGAAAAAAGTCCATGACAGGATTCGAATCAGGAATGTCTTGGCTGAAGCCATCAACGCTTTACCAACTGTGCCATCCGGACGAATATGAAGGACTGATTCATCCAATTGATCTTTAATAACGATCACAGCATCTGGTCTGATACCTGAATTGACTCAGCAGAATAAATCAAAATAATCGAAGAACAGTATGTAGAGCCGATTGAGATATAAGATCAGATGCTGCGATCGTTGTTAAAAGTTAGTTGAGAGAATTAGCCCTCCAGATTTGTCCGGAAGGCACAGTTGGTAGATCATTGGCGGCTTCAGCCAGGACATTCTGGTTCGAATCCTAATCTGAACTTTTATAGCTATTTGGAAATTTATAACTCTCATGATTTATTTACCAATTGAATATTTGTGTTAAAAAATTAATCTAACATAAGATGTCCTAGGGTAATAGATAATATACAGTTCTACCAATTTTCACGGCTTAATTTTAGATTTTTTCCCAAACAAGTATAGGATTCGATATAGCAAGGTATTGACTATTTATAGTAGATATGTATTCTTAAAATGTAGAGGCGTGATTTCTTGATCAATTCTATTTGGCGTCATAGCGTCACGTCGGTAATAACAGAAGTGGATAGCGATGTAGGGAAGACCGGGACAAGATGACGAATGTCTTAATTTTTCCGTTTTCCATTAGTTGACGGCATCAACCGGATACTACTGGCTCTCCTATCGGCCGTTCGTTAAACAATGGTATAGAGACGCTGAAATCGCCTTTTTTTCTATTAGTTGTGAATCTTTGATTGTTTACTGCTGCCACGATATAACTTTTATGCATGTGTAAATAAGTTTTGCTGTAGATTAGATATGATATATCGTTTCTCTTTAATATTTAGGGGTAATTTAGTTTATATACTACCTATTATCATGAATAAATGTCAATTAATCGCCTTCCTTCATGGCAATGAAAACGAATATTTTTAAATAAGCAGTTCGGGGCAAGATGACGAGCTCATCCTCTTGCACTTTAAAGGATGGTGTTTTTAGATGTCCTGCTTGTGACGAGGAATATTGCAACCTACCAACAAAAGAATGGATCCAGTGCTGTAAATAACAAAAGTGGTGGCTTGAGGAATGTTCCAATTATGAAAATGGCATTTTTATTTGTGACTGCTGTTAGCTGCCCAACTAAACACTTCAACATTACATTATAATACATTATGCTTAGTTTGATACATTGTAAGATGTACAAACAGATTTATTATTTGTTAAACCATGTAGCATATTCAAAAGACAAAATATGTTCAACCTTTTACAGTGTTGTCATCTTGCCCCGGTACAGGGGCAAGATGATTATTTGTTAATGTTATGAAAAAATAAACTTATCCCTTATTTTATTTATTTGAAAAATTAAATGGTCATAATACTACAAAGGAATACTCTAACAGTAAATGCAAAAATATTTTTTCAACAAGCTATAATTATAAGCTACCTGTTGCTATAAACACCTCTCGAACACATTCAAAACATTTTGAAAGAACATGAAATGAATTACAAATTTATGTAATAAACAAAATATTTCCTATTAAACATATAGTCACATCACAAAACGTACCTAGTAAATTTTAAATTGGTCCTTGATACTTATGTGCTTATTCCAGCGATAAGGATACAAAAGTAACAAATTAACTTTTAGATGTTGTTTGTGATTTAGAGAGCTTTTCCACGCTGAACCCGTAGTGCCAATTTTCCAGATTCCTTCATAACTAAGCGTAATATTAGCATCGGCGTTTTTTTTCCAGGACACTTTAAATAAAATATTTCAAAAAATTAAAAAAACATTTTTATTAAAAATTATCTTTTTTAATATTCGAATATCTATAAAATAAATACATTTTCACATAGAGCTCTGATTCTAGTTCAGAACTACTGAGTAATAGGATAAGTATTCTTTAAAAAATCTTCACTCAAATATTTAAAAAACATTTTATGCAATGAACTTTAACGAACAAAGAAATGAAAAAAATGATTTTCAAGCTACCGCATTTAAAAAATTCTTATCTACACTGTTAAAAATAAATCTGTGAATTCACGATGAAACTACTGGCAGCAAAGTAGCCGAATTTTTACCGTTCCGTTAGTAGATTTTCGTTTTGGGAAATAAAAGAAAGCAAAACTCCGTTTGAAGAATCAGTAACTTTCTGTTACAAGGTTTGATTTTTAATGATAATAATTTAATATAATTTTTAAAGTTAACGAATCGATTAATCGTCAAAGAATTCGAAAGTCCCGAGTAATTTTAAGCTGACGTATTATTTTACTTATTTTATTTTATTTATTTATTTGTATAATTTACTTCAAGCAATCCTGAGGATCGAACTCGAGACCTTTTGATAGCGGAACAAATCCTTACTGAATGGGCCAAAGATGCTGATCCCAGTTAGTATAAAGTATGCCTTTTATGCGTTAGCGGGAAAATCTGTTGTGCTTTTTAAAGATATCATTTCAAATATGTTCGTTAGAATATTTGTAAACGTTTCAAAAAATATATATTAAAATATTTAATTGCTAAAACGGACGTCAAATACTAATAAAATACATTAAAAGATCTTAATAATTTGACATGTTTCGATTGAATTTACTCAATCATCATCAGAAAAAAACAAAAATACAAATAAACACAAAGATGGAAAATGACAATAAACTGTTACAAATCAAATTTAAAAATAAATAAAAATCACGCGCGTTATATTTTAATTATGTTTCACGTTGCTTAATTTTAATTTTCAAATTATCTAACAATTCAACCCAAATATTTGGTATTTGAAATGACAAGGAGTCATTGCAGACCATTGAGTTTCTGACGTAAATTTCAATAGATTCTCTAATAAAAAGTTGCAAATAAAAATCTGACCTATAAATTAATCTACTTTCATTAAACAAAATATCTATGTTTTCTATTTTATTTAGCCTTGATAATGCGACTGAAATTTACGCCAGAAGCTCAATGGTTTGCAATGACTCCTTGTCATTTTAAATACCAAATATTTGTATTGAATTGTTAGCTAATTTGAAAATTAAAATTAAGCAACGTGAAACATAATTAAAATATAACGCGCTTGATTTTTATTTATTTTTAAATTTCATTTGTAACAGTTTATTGTCATTTTCCATCTTTGTGTTTATTTGTATTTTTGTTTTTTCTAATGATGATTGAGTAAATTCAATCGAAACATGTCAAATTATTAAGATCTTTTAATGTATTTTATTAGTATTTGACGTCCGTTTTAGCAATTAAATATTTTAATGTATATTTTTTGAAACGTTTTTAATGGACGTATAAAAAAACTTCTTTTTAATTAATATATTTGTGAACGGTTTATTTTATTTTAGACTGATGCATAATACTTATTATTTTTAAAAATCAATTTTAATTTTTTAACTAGTTTAAATAAAAAAAAAAAATCACTGTTTAAAATCATTGAAAAAAGTTTAATTCATTTTTTACAAAAGTAATATTTAAGACAATGTTTTGAAATTGTCGTACACTATTTATTTATTTATTTATTTATTTTTTGGCTAATTAGTTAAAAGATTTTTTAAATAAGAAATAGGAGAAAAATAAACAGAAAAAATGTAATTTAAAAGGTATTTTTTATGTTTTCATTATTTCATGGCGCCAGTGGGATTCGAACCCATAATCTGCGCTGGAAGGCAATCAGCGGTGTGGTGCCCTTACCACTCGCCCACGGAGTTACCCATGTAACGGAGTGTCTCCGTTTTTTGTTTCTATTTTCATCCGTTTCGTTATTTTCAGTACTTATGGCGCAATTTTCTGATTTTTAACGGAAAATGCTCTTTTAATGTGAAAAGGAACTTTTTCTGTGAAATCCAGGAAAAAAATATTCTTGAATTTCAGAATTTTTTTAACAGTGTATAAAATTAATCTAGAAGAAATATAGTTTATTGGTGTTTTTAAGTAAAAAATATAAGAAAATCATACATAGAAATATTGTTTACATTTCTCCTGGCCTACTTATGCCCACTTCTGGTAGTTGACTCATTTGTTCCTGCTTAATAAATTGGCTGTAACTCCTGTTCAAATAATCTACACTGTTAAAAACATTCTGAAATTCACGAATATTTTTTTCCTGAATTTCACAGAAAAAGTCCCTTTTCACAACAAAAGGGCATTGTCCGTTACAAATCAGCAAATCCCACCATATTTCCTGAAAATAACAAAACGGGTAAATAAAAACAAAAAACGGAGACACTCCGTTGTATAAGGGCTAAGGGGCTCCGTAGCCGAGTGGTCAAGGCACCATACCGCCAATTGCCTGCGAGCGCAGATTGTGGGTTCGTATCCCACTGGCGACAAGAAATAATGAAAACATAAAAAGTCCCTTTTAAATTACATTTTTTCTGTTTATTTTTCTCTTATTTCTCATTAAAAAATCTTTTAATTAATTACTAAATAAATAAATAAATAGTATACGACAATTTCAAAAAATTGTCTATAACATTATTTTACTAAAAAAAAAGTTGTTAATAAAAAGTTTTTCATTCATTCATTCATTAAAAAAAAAAAAAAAAAAAAAAAAAAAGGAAAAGAAAACAGTGGTTTTAAACAGGGATTTTTTTATTATTTAAACTGTTTAAAAAATAAAAATTGATTTTTAAAAATAATAAGCATTGTGCATCAGTCTAAAATAAAATAAAATAAACCGTTTACAAATATTATAAAAAATGTATTTGAAAGGAAATCTTTAAAAAGCACAACAGATTTTCCCACTAACTCATAAAAGACATATTTTGTACAACCCGGAATCAGAAGCTTTGGCTCGGTTAGTAAGGATTTATTCCGCTATCAAAAGGTCCCGAGTTCGGTCCTGAACGGCGTGAACTAAATTCTGCAATAATAATAAGTAAAATAAAATATCAGCTTAAAATCACTCGGTAATTTCGAATTCTTTGACGATTAATCGATTTATTGATTTTAAAAATTATATTAAATTATTATCATTAAAAATCAGACTTTGTAACAGAAAGTTACCGCTTCTTCAAACGGAGTTTTCCTTTCTTGTATGTCCCACAACGGAAAATCTACTTACCGAACGGTAACAGTTCGGCTACATTGCTGCAGGTAGTTTCACCTGGAATTCACAGATTTATTTTTAACAGCACAGTTCGGCTACATTGCTGCCGGTAGTTTCACCTGGAATTCACAGATTTATTTTTAACAGCACTGTTAAAAATAAATCTGTGAATTCCAGGTGAAACCTTTTACCGTTCCGTTAATAGATTTTCCGTTGTGGGAAATACAAGAAGGGAAAACTCCGGTGTAAGAATCAGTAACTTTCCGTTACAAAGTTTGATTTATAATAGTAATAATTTAATATAATTTTTAAAATTGATTTACCGATTAATCTTCAAAGAATTCGAATTCACTGAGGGATTTTAAGCTGCTATGTTATTTTACTTAACTGTTATTTTGGATAATTTAGTTCACGCCGTCCTCAGGACCGAACTCGGGACCTTCAGATTGCGGAACAAATTCTTATGAACTGAGCCAGAGTTGCTGATGCTAAACGGTACAAAGTATGTCTTTTATGAGTTAGTGGGAAAATCTGTTGTGCTTTTTAAAGATTCCCTTTCAAATATATTCCTTAGAATGTTTGTAAACGGATTATTTTAGACTGATGCATAATACTTATTATTTTTTAAAATCATTTTTAATTTTTTAAATAGTTTTAAAAAAAATCACTGTTTGAAACCACTGTTTTTTTTAATAAAATTTTTTTTATTAACAATTTTTTTACAATATATATATACTTTTTTTTTGAAATTGTCGTACACTATTTATTTATTTATTTATTTATTTATTTATTTATTTTCGGACAATCACCTCATCGAGTTACCGGATAAAAATCCAGGATTAGTTAAACCTCGATTCGCATATTAAAACGCAATCAGTCTGGAAAGTCATACCTTGGTGGGAAACATCTAAAAATCCGATTTTAGTGGTTGACTCGTAGGTTTAACATTATGTTTTCCTGCTCCCAATCCACTATATTTTCATACTTTTGGGAGCAGGAAAACATAAAAATAAACCTACGAGTCAATCACTAAAATCAGGTTTTCCATGTTTTCCACCAAGATATGACTTTCCAGACTGATTGCGTTTTAATATGCAAATCGAGGTTTAACTAATCCTGGATTTTCATCCGGTAACTCGATGCGGTGATCGCCTGTTCTGCCGCTTCCCGATCTATAAAGCATTTTTCTTGAATTATTGAAACAACAATAATCCAGGATGCGGATAGATCGGGACGATAAAATCTGATTGTTCTGGATTGAACTTATTATGTTGATGCTACATGCAATTTAGTAAAAAGCACTTTGATTAAGAAATCATGGACGGCAATTTTATCGGACGAAGAAAATGAAATTGCTATAGAAGATACAGCATGTGGATTCTGATTTGCAGAGAAAAACCTTCCCAGATTCGAGAAAGTTAAACTGTTTTGAAAATGGCAACGAAGAGCAATGCAGCAATGAATGAACGACGGTTTGAAAGTGGAATGTTATGAAGTTTTAAGTGACGATTAATTTATGAATGATGTCGCATGTTGTTTGTAGTTTAAAAGGAATAAGGATCTTCTAAGATTATCCTGAAAGGGATGAAGAAAATCGTAACTCATCTAAAATTGGTTCACAATGTATATTACACGGTGTAGCGTTACTTAATTATTCGGAGCAAGAATATGAAAGCAAACTGGCTGAAAGAAAAAAAAATGATGTTGAGAAATTTGTGCAGTAAAATTCATCAAAAAATAAAAACAGACATTTATTATTTCATTCTTCAGAAAACTGTGAGGTAGGTAAACTACATTTTGATTATTTTTTTTTATATTGTATAAATAGTCCAAGAGCCGACAACACAAAAACCTAAAGAATCGAGCACAAGAAAAAAAATCTCTTTTTTATGGAAGAGTAGAAGTAGGGGAATCTGATGATCCATGTCTGTCGGAAGTGAAGCGGTGCATAAGTCAAAAATTAATACCACTAGTGGTTGGCTCGTAGATTTATCGTTGTGTTTTCCTGCTCCCATTCTTCCATGGTTTCAAACCTTTGATTGAAGGACAAACACAATAATAAACCTACGAGTGTAAAAACTGGTGGTGTTAATTTTTGGCATATGCACCACTTTACTTCTTGTAGACATGGATCATTAGATTCCCCTACCTCTACTCTCTCATAAAAAAGGTTATTTTCTTATGCTCGATACCTTAGGTTTTTGTACTGTCGGTTCTTGGAATATAAATGTAAATTTAAATAATACTTATATTCATGTTTATCCTCTTTCTTTTCTATTAATTAAATTATTAATGTCTTACTGTATGCGAATTCGAGATTTTCTCCCCTTTTTCCAGAATTTGCACAAATTCTATTATCCTGGATATTCGCTTGTCCGGGAAGAGACATCCTCCCCCCCCAGTTAATCCAGAAACTACTATATCTTAGAAGATTTTTAGAATTATCTAACAAATTGTACATAGATTTTGCCAATTAAAACTAATTAGTTAAATTCGTATTTATAAGAATGTTGTGAAATATTTACAACTTAACCCAAATTTTTTATTTCCAATATTTTTGTTTGTGCTTTATAGAATTAGTAAAGGTAAAAATATAAAGTTCTTACAGTGGAAATATAGGATTATTTACGAACTGAAGCTTTTCACCCACTATCCTTCAACATCAAAGAAGCTAAAGAGATGCAAACGGAAAAGAAATCGTCTTTTAAAAATAGTTGTGTTTGGTGCAACCAATAAGGTTTTTAGAATAAGATAAAATATCTAACAAATCATTGTAAAATATGTTACTACTAATCAATGTATTAAATGTATTTCATAACAAATTATTTTAATGGTACTTTAAGAAGACCTTTGAAACCGTTTCTTCAATTTTGAATAATATTGTAATATATTTGGTAATACAATACTTAATACTAAAAATTAAGTAATTTTTTTTAAATTGTAGAATAGCCTATTTTACTAAAATTATTATTTTTTAAAATTAACTTTTAAAAAACTTCTATTATTTTTACAAATATGAATATTTTGGCTTCGATTTTTTTTTCACATTCATTCGAATATACTAAATAAAACTGGGCATGGATTTTTAGATGTGTGGGATTTTACGTTTAATATGTTTTTTTTTCTCATGTACATTTAAAAATGAAGAAAACTCAGCAATCTGTCAATTTAAATATTTTTTTTAAAAAATAACTATTAATTTGCATGTTAAATTCATGCATAAAAATATTGAATACACTATGAAGAATAAATAATAATAATATTTAAAAAAATCCAAACCTATCTAAGTTAACAAAAAAGTCTTAGAATTTTTCGAACAAGCAAGTTGTAAAAATATGAACAGGGAGAAAAATTAATTTAAAAGTTTTCGTCTGTATGGGTTATTACGCTAGATCTATTAACATAATGCACAGTATTTCACAATTCAATAGTCGTATAGGTAAAAATGTGGTGTCAAAATATTCACAATTAAAGAAGTTTTCAGTTAATATTTAAATAAAAAATCGATATTTTGACCAATTTCAAGGTACTGCGTCCCCTTAAAGTATTGTCTGGACATAAAGGGTTAAGTTACTCATGGTAGAAATATTTTTCCAATTCCAAATATTATGCAAATAAAATGTAGTTTTTACATATGGCATTTGTTTTATAAAGTGCTCTATAAATAGTAAAATACAAAATTAGATTTTTAATTAGGCCTCTTTTACTCAAAAACTTGAAAAATATTACCCCGAATCTAGACATTAAAATTCTCTAACGACAAAACTTACCGAAGTATGATACTTTGTACTTTATCAATCTTCAATATTTTCGCTTACTAAATTGTATCTTTCCGTTTTTAGTTACAGAAAACGCTGAAAATAATTCCAAGTACGTTACAGTTATTCAGTAAATTATATTTATGAATTTTTGCTATAAAAAGTATTTGGAATATATTTTTTCTTGATCTTGTATGGTATTCCGTAGAAACTTTTATCTTAAATCATATACGGAACTATCGATTGACATTTATTAACCAACCGTTTCTGTTTTTGGCAAAAATGCAAACATGGACTCTAAAACTGTTGAATAAACAAAAAGAATTAATATTTTTCATGACAACTTTCGCAATGGATCAATTGTTAGACAAATAGTCGCTTTTAAATGTTATGTCATTTATTTCAGTTTAATCGAAAAGAAAAATGAATTAAAAGGTATTCGATTGATTCAATGTCATTATGGATAGCAAAATTTTTATAAAAATGTGTGGGTATTATTTTTTTTATTTGTTTGTTTGAAAGGTGGGGTTTAATCAAAAGTTATCTCTTAAATCCTTTTTGAAAGCTAGCTTTTAATTTTGATTATGTCCTGAACCATTGTATTAATTAGTGTGTGCAGAAAATATTCATTTTTTTACTTTAAAAAATATTAAAATTATTATGATAAGAAAATAACCTTATTTATTCTGTTGTTGTTTAAAGTTGTTACGATGATTGTTTTAAAAAATTAGGCCCGAACTAGACGAAATATACTTTATTAATATGCTGTAAATTTTATAAACAGAAATAGAATAAAAATGGTTGTTAAAATTCATTTTCAACATTTTTTTTAAACTCCAGCATGTAAATAATTTCTTCTACAATATATATATATATATACATATATATATATATATATATATATATATATATATATATATATATATACATATTTTCATGAGATAAATCGTACAGAACGCTGCATTTTACAAAATTTCACAGTTTAGCTTGTAACTTTAAATTGAACTACAGATATTAGTTCCATTTTATTTATTTTGCAGCTGTAGAGACGAATGTATGGGTTTTAATTATAATAATTTTGTGCATAGAACTTCATACAGAAGCAGTATCCTATGAGTTAATCTAAGATTTTATTCAGCTTTCGATCAAGCGGTCTCAGAGACGGTAACTGTGAAATTAACTGTGAAATAGCTGAACTGAGAAATTACAAGCTTCCATTTAGGAAAAGCAGTTGAATTAGTTTTTTTTCCCTTAAATAAAAAAGCCTCCATTCTTTCTTGTATTAGTATTTAATTATTTTAAAAGAGTACTAAAAAAATGCCCCAGCATTGCTGTGATTGAATATTCGATTTAAAACCCTTTTATACATGATCGTTTGTCATTACTAAAAATGGAAAAAATTTTTCAATTACATAGATTTTTAGTAAGAGAACCTGGCAATTTCATGCGTTTGATTACAAAAACAAATAACAAATGTGCGAGAAAGTAGATAGTTTGGATTTGAGATAAGTTTTAAATCACTTGAAAAGAATAAATTTTTATTGCCTTTTTCAAAATCATAAAAAAACGTAGTCGGATGTGGCAATCCCAAAAATTTCTTCTATTTCATATACGTTAATACTTTCAGAAAAATTAAACATAGCCGGTCAGGTAAATTACCCCAAAATCTAATCTGCAACAACTTATTTCAAGTTCTAACTGCATCCGAAATTTGATGAAAATCGATAAATATTATTATATGAGATAGAATCAACATAAAAATCGTAAAAAAAAAAAAAAAAAAAAAAAAAGGATAGGAGCGCCATTTATAGGAGCGCATGATAGGAGCGATTTACTCTAAAAATTAAAGAATAATAATTTTTATCAGGGACTAACTGAATTTGAAATTTGATAAAAATTCGTACATTAGTTCCTGATAGAGTTATTGCTATAATCATGCATAATGCCGCATAGCAATGCCACCTGTTGAGCTATTTACTTTAAAAATTAATGAATGCTAAGTTATACCAGGGACTAACAGAATCCGCAGTTTGATGAAAATTCGTGCATTAGTTCCTGAGATAAAGCTATTGCGATAATCATGAAAAATACCGCACAGCACCGCCACTTGTTGGGTGATTTACACCAAAACATAATTAGAACCATATTATATCAAATACTAATAGAACCTGAAGTTTTATAAAAATCCGTTCTTTAATTCTTGAGATATAGCTATTGTAGAAATCCTGAAAAAGGCAGGATAGCAGCACCACCTGTTGGACGATATACACCAAAACTAATCAGATCCATTTTATATCAAGGTCTGCCTGAATATCAAATTTTGTGAAATTTCATAGATTAGTTCTTGAGATAGAGTGCCCACAAACTTTATGTCACAAACAAACAGACAGGTTCACAGATTCACAGACAAACATTTTGAAAAAAAAAAAGGTTTTTTAGAATCTCTGATCACTGAAACGTGTAAATCCTTCGAAAATTTTCACGAATCCCATATTTTCTTCTTGTAAAGATAGAAGAAAGTAAAAAGAAAATTTAGATAAGGTGGTCTGGTGTAATAACACCACGCGGGGTAATAACGCCAAGTGCTAATATTTTGCATAATTATGAAATAATCTGGTAAATGACACCCATGTGCTCTGCGCAGAAGAGTTTTGAGTCATATAAATCGCAAAAAACAGCTTCAAGTTAATTTGTTTCATTTTTAGGTGGTATTGTTTTTACAAGCAACTAAAATTAACGCTTGATCTAAAATTTGCGAGATACGTTTTGTGATGTGAAGACTATTTTTTTTATCCAGAAATAATTTGTTAATTACATAAATTTCTAGTACATTTCATGGATTTTCAAAATGTTGTTGAAGATTTTGGATATCTTCTCGAGATAATTTGCAATTTAAAATGTACAGCGCAATAACTACAACGTGGTAATAACGCCAATCCTTGGAATTAATATCCCGGTTGATTCCCAACAGTGGCCGAGCTACATCCTAAATACTGATTCAAATAAACACAGTTAAAACTGTGACATGTTTCTAATAATTCTATTTGAGCGGTCCTTTTTAAGCAAAAAGAAGCTCACGGTCTGATATTCTTTTGCTTCATCCCCCCCCCCCCACACACACACACACCACACCTTTATTTTTCCTACACTTTTATAAAAAAATTGAACATTTTCAATAGCTTAGAATGCAGTTTGTCAATTTCTAAGTTTGTAGAGTTTGTATTTTTAGAATTGGGCAATCTACATGCCATTATTCAATCTTATTTCATAGTTTTGTTTGCATGGCGTTATTACCCATATAGGTGGGTAATAACGCCAAATAGCATTGGTCAAGAAATCACGCCATTACATTTTATGAATACATATCTGTTAAATTATTTTTTTATATAGATAGTCAATGAGTTGCTGTATCATATATTTCTTTGAAAAATACAAACTAAAACTGAGCCGTGAAAATTTGTAGAACCTTAACGTGGCGTTATTACCCCAGGGTACCTTAATTAAATTTGAAACTACTGGGAGGAGCAGTTTCTTCCCATTTTGCAAGCACCCATGTTCTTAAGCATTTATTTAGTTATTGAATTTCATTTTACAAAAGAAGCATCTAAAAGTAGTAGTTAGGAGTGCCTGGTCAATAATAAACAAGGCTCTATTTACAAGCAACCACATAAATATTAGGAAACGACACAAATATATTACACCGTTTGCAGTTCTCCTCTGCACGCAACTGCCTACTTATTAAAGTCGCTCTCAAATAACAGCACGAAAGGCTGTACAAAAACATTTAAACTAGAGATTTTTGAAGGGCATGGGTCATTTTTTAAATTCTCTTTTAACGGTAATTTAGTAACGGGGCACCCCCTTCTATATGTACCTCACGCGTCGTGGATTGGTAGAATTATTTTAAAAAGTTAAAAATGAACTTAAAAAAAAAAATACACACTAAAATATTTTTTTATTTATTTGATGAAATGTAAAGGTACTAAATATGGTAATATGAATAATATACGTAATAGTACAATATGCATAAAGTTTTATCTAGATTTACGTAAATTAAGCTTTTAAATAGGCTTTTTAATTTAAAACAAGCTTTTGTATTTTGTGCACTATCATGGGTAGTTTTATGAACTGCTAAAAAATGTACCCTTTTCTTTAAAAATATTTAAAACATTGCAAGCGTTAATAATAAACCAAGAGTAATCATATTTGAGGCTTAAAAACAATTTGTTTCAAAATCATTTTGAAAAGAACTTTACACAAATAACTGTCTTCAAAGTAGCTAAGAAAAATATGTATCCATTCGTGTGCTTCTTGTGTTTTGTATGTTACAAAAATGCATAAAAAACAGACTTGATGTTATTACACAATTAGAAAAAAAAAAAAAAAACTAGTTGGATGTTCCAATCTTAAAACTTTTTTCTATCTCATACGTACATTTTAATATTTCAAAATTTAGGTACGCATGTTAATGCGTCAATATTATTAATTCAATACTATTACAATTATGATTTGCACCTTAAATTTCTGCATCTGTCAATTAATAGGAATAAAAACGAGTTTCCGTATATGCATGAGCCGATGAACAGTAGAACGATATTCAGATCGTTTTCAAATTCAGGAAGAATCTACACGCGATACTCAAAAAAAAATCATGCAAAAAAAAATTTAGTTCAGTTCTATGTATAACATCAAACACTTTTTAATGGTAAAATAATAAAAATGGCACAGACATCGCGATTATAGTGCCTCCTTCTGGCGGATTTTTTTCAAATTCAGGGAGGGTCTACTGACCATAGTCAAACACATATACAAAAAATTTCATACAATTCCATGCATACACTTTTCTGTGGTAAAATATTGAAAAAGGTCCAAAAATCGCTATTGCAGCGCCCCCTTCAGGCGGATTTTTTTTTTTTTCAAATTCATTGAGGACAAACTAGCCATAGTCAAACACTTACACAAACAATTTCGTTCAATTCGATGCATAACTTCATATATTTTTTGTCGGTACAATATTGAAAATGCACAAAAATTGTTATTGCAGCGCCCTCTTCCGGCTGAATATTTCAAAATTGAAAGAGAACCTGCCTGCCACAGCCAAAAACATTCACAAAACATCTGGTTCAATTCTATGCATATCTTCACACACTTTTTGATGGTAGAATGGCGACATAAGGACACACACACAGATATTACACACGGACATAGAGACATTTTGTAAAAACATGTTTTTTGGAATCTCTGACTCCTAAAACGTTCAAATCCGTCGAAAACCGGAAGCGAAAAAAATTTCGATTACAATACTTTCTTCTATTGAAGGTAGAAGAAAGTAAAAAAAAAAAAAAAAAAAAAAAAAAAAAAAAAAAAAAAAAAAAATACGTATTTCAAAGAAATCCTCAAGCTAAGATTATGA
Source organism: Maratus speculifer (assembly GCA_964019185.1). Lineage (NCBI taxonomy): Eukaryota > Metazoa > Arthropoda > Arachnida > Araneae > Salticidae > Maratus > Maratus speculifer. Next base: position 43,437,716 of record OZ025290.1, read on the forward strand.
CTTATTTGTTCGGATTCTTGTTATCACAAATAAACTTAATTTTTACATTTCGTCATCTTAAAAATAGAAAAGAAATCTTCATTTAAGCAAATAGACATCCAATTTCATCTTTCAGTAACAGATAAAGACATTTATAGACATTCATTTTGTACAATTTTCGTGTTATAAGGAAGAAGAAAATTATACGAGCTTATTAAAATTCGCAGCGTCCCCAAAATGAGACCATCTACTACATTTTAAAATTATAATTTTCGGCTTATTTGACATATTAAGGGGGTCTGAGACACAATTTAAAATGATTTTTTTTTTTTTAGTTTAAATTTTGAATTTTATTGTGATGGTTAACCATATAATTTGTAAACAAAATCAAAAGATGAAACTTCTGATACATTTTTTAAAAAATTTAAATTAAAAATTTATTAAAAAGGTGGAGTAGTTTAAAATTGTTGTAATTTAAAATATAATTTGTCGAATTTCAAATTTTTTTACATTTAAATAGGGAACAAATACTAATAGGGTAAAAATAGGGTAAACGGAAAAAAAGTGACCGGAAAAAAGTTATCGGAAAAAATGTAACCTAAACTACAAAAGCGGAAAAAAGTGACACGGAAAAAAAGTTACCGAAAAATAGTGACAAGGAAAAAAAGTGACACGAAAAAAAAGTGACAAGGATTGGTTTTGGGGATTTATTATTGATATTGGGGATTCATTGGTTAAGTATGAAAGGGGGATCGGGGAGGGGGCTCATAATTTAGGTAAATGGGTTTTTCATGCTGAATTAACTGTTTTGGTTAAATTTTTGGATATACGTTCATACTGAAAAGACGCTTGCCTGATTAGTTTTTTGAAGGGACGATTACTCCCCCCCCCCCCCCCATCCGTCCTCAATTAGATGAATGGGTTTTTATGAAGAATTATCCAACTTGTGTCAAATTTGCATATAAGTTCTTTTCGATAAGGCTTACATATAGTATAAAATGCCTGAAGAGTTTAATGGTTAAGTATAGAAGGGGAACGGGGGATAACCTTTCTTAAATCAAATTAATGGCTTTTTACGGATAATTATCCGATTTGCTTCGAATTTTGGACATGGGTTCATTGTGATAAGACGTATCTCTGATTAGTTATGGGGTTCTTTTGCTTACTATAAAGGGAAGACGAGCAATTATCTCTCCCTCAAACTAGATAAATGGATTTTTATGCAGAATCATCTGATGCATTTCAATTTTTAAATATAGGTTCTTTCTGATGAGGTGAATTCCGGAATAGTTTTAAGGATTTAATGGCTAAGTATAAAGGGGAGATGGAGGAAGCCCCTCTTAATTTAAATAAATGGCTTTTTATGCAGAATTATCCGATTTGCTTCGAATTTTGGACATGGGTTAATTATGATAAGACGTATTTCTGATTAGTTATGGGGTTCTTTTGCTAATTAAAAAGGGGGGTGGGTGATTACTACCCCCGGCCTTAAATTAGATTTAAAAAAATATGCACACTTATCCGATTTATTTTAAATTTTGGATGTAGGATCTTTCTCATAAAGTCAATTCCTGAATAGTTTTAAGGGTTTAATGGCTATGTATAGAGGGGACACGGGGGATAAACCCCCTTAAATTAAATAAATGGCTTTTTACGCAGAATTATCCGAATTGCTTCAAATTTTTGATGTATATTCATTATAAGAAGGCGTATCTCTGATTAATTATGGGGTTCTTTTGCTAATTAAATAGGGGAAGCGAGCGATTAATCCTCCACTCTTTAAATAAGATTTTTTTTCACAATTATCCAACGTATTTCAAATTTTGGATATAGGTTTTTCCTGATAAAGTGAATCCCTGAATAGTTTTAAGGGTTTAATGGCTAAGTATAGAGGGATGAACAGGGGATAACCCACAATTAATCAGGAATTCGCCTTATCATAATGAACACACATTCAAAATTTGAATCAAATAAGATAATTCTGCGTAAAAAGCCATTTATTAATTTAAGGGGGTTATCCTCCGTTCCCCCACTGTATACTTAGTCATTAAACCCTTAAAATTATTCTGGGATTCACTTTATGAAAAAACATATATCCAAAATATGAAATATATCGATAAGTGAACATAAAAAGCAATTTATATAATTTAAGGGGTGGGGGGGGGGAATAATCACCCTCCTTAATTTTTAATTAGAAAAATAACCCCATATGTAATCAGGGATACGCCTTATCATAATGAATCTATAATCCAAAATGTGTAACAAATCCTATAATTCTGCGTAAAAATTAATTTAATTTAAGGTAAGTTATATTCTATTCCCCTTCAATACTTAGATATCAAATCCTTAAAACTATTCAAGGATCCACCTTATCAGTAAGAACCTATATTTAAAATTTGAAATACATGGGATAATTCTGCATAAAAACCTATTTATCTAGTTTAACGGGGAGATAATTGCTTGCCCCCCCCCCTTTATAATAAGCAGAAGAACCCCATAACTAATCAGAGATACGTCTTATCATAATGAACCTATATCCAAAATTCTAAGCAAATCGGATAATTATGCGTAAAAAGTTATTAATTTAATTTATGAAAGGTTATCCCGTTCTCCCTCTATATATAACAATTAAAACTCCTAAATCTCTTCATGCATTATATACTATATATATAAGCTTTATCGAAAAGAACCTATATTCAAATTTGACACACGTTGGATAATTCTGCATAAAAACCCATTCATCTAATTGAGGACGGATGGGGGGTTGGGTAATCGTCCCTTCCCAAAACTAATCAGGCAAGCGTCTTTTCAGTATGAACGTATATCCAAAAATTGAACCAAAACAGTTAATTCAGCATGAAAAACCCATTTACCTAAATTATGAGCCCCCCCCCCCCCCCCCCGCCGATCCCCCTTTCATGCTTAACCAATGAGTCCCCAAAATCAATCCTTGTCACTTTTTTTCCGTGTCACTTTTTTTCCGGTAACTTTTTTCCGTGTCACTTTTTTTCGCTTTTGTAGTTTAGGTCACTTTTTTCCGATAACTTTTTTTCCGGTCACTTTTTTTCCTAGATTCGTAATTGATGTATGTTATTAAAGTTTACCACGGCATGTTCAGCATTGCAAATTAAGTGAATAACCTTCTAGTTCGTTTAGAAAAACACTAAATAAAAATCCGTTGCATTATGATTTATTGGGGAAAATATTTACATTGTATCCAACAGTATATTTTAATAATGTTACACTATTTTTAATATTCTGAAATAGATATCCCTAACTGAAATGCACGACAAGATGCTTGATATAGATTTGGTCGAAATAGTATTTATTATTCATTTACAAAGTCAAACAAAAGAATTCGATTACACAATGGTATTTTCATTAATTTCCAAAATTAATTAAGCTTTTGCATTTTATGTGGTATATATACAAATCTATAAATTACATACATTGCTGTGCTAAAAAAATAAGATATTTTTCTGATTGTAAATTGCAATTTCTAGAATTTGGTTTTTAATTGTGTTGTGTTTTTGCAAATAGATAAATGATACTTAGACATATCTGATTTACATTATACATGTTTAAATATCAAGTATACCAGTTTATATGTAAAATTGTAACTCTTTTTTTTTTTAAATTTATTTATAAATGTCGGCATTAGCTCGGAAGCTTTAAACTAAATAAGTTTGTAACTTAACTCGACCTGGATTATATGATTTCGTCATATTTTACCTTTAGACATAATACTTTATCTATTTAAATGAAGGAGTTTTGTTACAGAATCCTGAATGTGTTGGAAAAAGTTTCATCACACTTGCTTAAAACGTGATTTTACTTTTATTTTTTTTTCTGTGGGGGGAGGGGGGATACGATGGTGTAAAGTTTGAAAATACTCTATGCGCTATTTAGAAGCAAATATAATTGATTGGCGAAAAGATATTATTGATAGCAATTGAAACGAAACCGATACAGCGCGTGTCGCTACTTCTAATGTTACTTTTGTATTTATTTAGTCTGACGGATGCTTTTTTTTGCTAGACTCTTGTATTGGATAATTAATTCATTTGGTTGTACAAAAAATAAATTTCTTTTGACCTTCCGTTTTTTAGTATAAATCGAAATATTACTAAAAATTTGGAACATAAAAAATGGGGTTTTATAACACATTTAAGCAGTTTTCCAACAAAAATCAATCAGAGAAACAGTAAATATAGAACCTGAATTACATGAAGATAATAAAAACAGCTTACAAAAAACTACATTTGTTTACCTACCGGAAGGTGTAGGAAGGGGAAAGGCCAGTAATAATGAATGCTTCTCTATCTACCTCCTTTTAATTAATAAATAATAATTGAGGACCCCAGAAGACAAGGGTACAAGTGATAAAAACTCGATTTGGAGTAAATTGAGCTTAAAGATAATTGACTTTAATTAACGTTTTGAAAATCAATAATAATTGCTGAATTGAAGTAGGAAACTGTCGCTGGTTTCATTGTGGTCTTTAAATTCTTATTTCCGTAGCTATTAAAAAAATAAAATAAGCAGTAGAGTGCAATTTTTTAAAATTTATAATTAATCAATATTGATTATTATTCGGCAGAAATGGTTTAGCTCTAGAATGCAGTATACTTAGAAAATCACATACATTTCAATACCTGAAAAGAAAAAAGCATATTTCCAGGTCGTCTGTACACTTAGTTTTTTTTTTTTTTCAATTTTGTCACCCATACCATACCCCTTGGCTTCTGGGATCCTCAATTAAGATAATTATTTAATAATAAAAAGGATAATTTTGCTCGCATGCTGTTAGGATTTTAATGCAAAACGAAACAGTAATGTGCCAAAATGCATTCATATATGAAAATATATGATTGAAAGGTAGTCTTTGTTCTAGATTTAGAGTATAATCAAATTTACATATCTTACTTGATGCGTTAAAATAAGGTTGAACGTGTTCACTTATTAAATGAGTCATTATAAATGGCTTGGAATATTTTTCGGTTGAAATATTACAACTAAATACTATTTGCATTTCACTAATAATTAAGACATTTTATCTTTAAGGGAAATCATCACATTCAAGCTTTCATAAAGTCGATTTATATATTTTTCACATTTTATAAATATTTGAATAATTCTATATTAGTGGTAAAAAGAAATAAAAAAGGTAACATAATGATGCCATAATGGTAATTATTACTGTATTAATAAATTATCCATAGCTTAGTTTAAAAGCGATTCATTTTAATTAAATACTTTTTTCTAAAAATTATAATTTTCTGGTTAAAATTCACAATAACAAAAAAAAAAAAAAAAAATTGCTGTACACGTATGAAGATAAAATTTTAGTAATAGAATATAAGTATATAAGTAATATGATAACTTGTCATAGCTTTTCAGTTAAATTGGTGATGTAAGTAGTACCATATAACTCACTTTATTGTTTAAATTTACAATTATTATTTTGGTGAAATTAATTTTTATATTAATAATTTAGCTAAATTTTAGTTTATTTTTATAGGTAATATATCAATGCTAAAAATAAAAGTTTTCAATTGTAACTTTAGGAGAGTACGTAAATATTAAAAGTGTATCTAATTAAATCTTATATTTCAAAATAATCAATTTACATTATTTATCATGGTTTTTAATGTAGCGATTATAAATCTGATATTAATGCAACAGTCCAAGAGTCGATCGCACAAAGCCCTCAGTCACCAAAACACACACACATACCAAAAAAAAAAAAAAAAAAAAAAAAAAAAAAAAAAAAAAATCCTTTATATTATGGAAGAGTAGTCATAGGGGAATCTAATAATCCATATCTGCCGGAAGCGAAGTGGTGCATAAGCCAAAAATGAATACCACTAGTGACTGACTCGTAGACTTATTATTATGTTTTCATGCACCCAGTTTTCCATGTTTTCATACTTTTGATTGTACGGCAAACACAATGATAGACCTACGAGTGAGCCATTAGTTGTTTTAATTTTTGGCTTATGCACCACTTCACTTCCGGCAGACATGGATTATTATATTCTCCTATGACAACTCTTCCATAATATAAAGGATTTTATCTTGTGTTCGAAGACTTGGGGACGCATCATACTGCACGTGGGGAGGGTCGATAGAGGAGTGCCGGACTGTCAGGCGAGCTGCAAAGTAGCTGTCACTAGAGGTCTGCACGGGCCGAAATTTCCAGGCCCGGGCCCGGCCCGAAAGTTAAAATTTCGGCCCGAGCCCGGCCCGGCCCTAACGAAAAAAATAATGGCCCGACCCGGCCCGGCCCGGTCCGGAAAAAAGTTTAAAATTCGGCCCGAACCCGACACGGCTCGAGTGAATTTCTACAGAACATTGATCTTTAATCTTATGGAAGAGTTCTGACCAAAAAAAAATTATGTCTTTTTTTTCCATGTTTATAATCTCCATTTATGCAGAAGTGCCGTAGGCTGCGATATTTATGCTTTTAAATGAATCTTTGTTTGTTGTAAATGTTTCAGTTATCACTAGTATTATTAATCCATATTCCCTGTAATGGAGACAAAAAATCGAAACAGCGGTATATGGTAAAATTTCCTAAGACGAAATCGTTTTGGAAAGAAAAAAAATGCATTCCCTTCTTAACAGATGTAAATGTTTAATATATTTTTTTCTCCCGTATTGTTGTATTCATTTTGCATGGATGAACATTTTATAAGAAACTTTCAGTTTTCAGTTTAAAAAAAATTTCCGTCATAATCATGTTTTTTTTTTTTTTTTTTTTTTTTTTTGTGTGTGTGTGTGTTTAATTCTATTTTAAAACGTCTAGTAATCTACGATTCTTTAAAAGGAATAAATTCTAATGTTTAATTGTAGAATAATGACAGCTTAAAAGTATATGCTTTTTTTGCAGAAATTTTTGGACAAAGCCAAATATTACTGATTTATAAAAAGTCGAGAAAAGGATTTTCATATGAGGAGCTCAGAAGCCAAGAGGTATAAGTGACAAAATTGAAAAAAATGAGTTAAGTGCACAGGCTATATGGAAATATGTCTATTTATTTGTAGGTAAAGAGTTAAGAGTGATTTTTTCATTATGTACTGAGTTATAGGGGTCAGTCACTTAACCTCTTTCCCAAAACTGTGAAACGATTGGAGGCCAAGGGGTATAAGTGCAGTTGTGTCCGTTAACGTCTATATAGCAGAAGCACGACCAACGACATACATACAAAGCCATTTGCTTTTTTTTATGCATTAAATATATGCATTTTAACTGTTATCAAGTAAGAAAAATCATGCGTTAAGCATGGATTATGAAACACTTTCGAAAACTCCCTGAAATCTTTAAAAATTTTTGCTATTGAGGGTAATAAAGTGTTACAGTCCATTGCCAAATATGTATTCTGATACTTTTTAACAGCCCTATGTTTTATTTGTCGGTTGATATATACTGTATAATGGGAAAAATTAGTTTAGCAAGAAAACGCATAACAGTTTGAAATTTCTCTTTCAGCAGTTTATATTAATAGATGGAAGCACACTTGTATACTTTTGTTCATCCTGTAGTTTATCTTTACGCCTTTATTATACGCCAGTATTTAGCTGAAATTTACTTCAAATTAAACACACTTAAGACTACTGAAATCACATTTCCAGAAATTATCATTCATTGATGACCATGTATAAAAATTTGTGTGTGATCCTGTATATCATTTTATCTATATTTTACAAGCATTTCTTAGTAAACTGAATGCAGTTCAGCATAGAAATACAAGACTTATTTAAAAGAAATCTTTAAGTAAAGTACGCTCATAGTCTGTAACCTTTACGAATATTTTTGTGTAGCCCTGTATATGAACTATAGCATTTATACATATCATATAACGTGTATACATTTAGTGAAACTTAAAAGCGCAAATCATAATTAAAATAGCATTTTGTTCATCCATCAATCATCATCGATAATTATACAGTAATTCGGATAGAAATTCGGTCCTATTTGAAATCTTTTTTTGTGTCTCTGTAAATACTATGTACTTTGTATTATGTGCGAAATAATTTATATTAAGCCTCAGCGATATATATTAATTTTATTATACATGAAAATTGTAATATAATTAAAAGAAGTCGCAAACAATTCCCTCTTTATTATTAGGTAATGTAAATCTTTGTATGGTCCTGTAAATAATTAATAACTATACTTTTCACCTCAGATTTTATAGAATGTATATTTTAGTGCAATTCATAAATGCATATAAATTTTAACATGTGACAAGGTGTAACATATTTCAAATTCATTTAAAACGATTTTTCCCATAACCCGTAATGTAACGGAAAATTTTTGATTGTCCCTGTAAATAAACTAATCATGTTAGAAATATGTGCAATAAGTTGCACAGAGTCATTGCAAGAGTCATTTACAATAAGTTCGTGTTGAAGTAAACATGAATAATTCCCAAAAATTTCAGGGCAATCCGAATATATTTACGAGAGTTAGGACAGTCGGACGGACAAACCAAAATCCTATTCACTTTCCAACTTTGTTGGTATGTGTTAAAAATATAAAATTCCAATGTTTCTAAACTTATAATAAAAATTTAAAACTTATATTAGAACAAAAGTTTTTCATTTCATTCATTATATCAACATTGTTCATAAATTTTTCGTAAATTCATTTTTTTATTTCATATTTTTTCCTTTTTTAGAATTTATATTAAAACAAAATTTTGTCCTTTGATTTATTTGTATCAACATTAATCTTAATTTTTTCATAAATACAATTTTTTATTTAAAAACTTTTCATTTCTTGTGTTCATTCGGCACTTGTACCCTTTAGTTTTCAAGCAGTTTTCATTACTGCTTGGAAGCCAAGGGGTATAAGTGCCGAATGATGATAAATATTACTTAGTTATAAATTAAAAAAATATCCTATTCCACCTTTTTTTAAAACAGTTATTGAAACAAGAGTTCAAGGATCATTAAGAAATAAGCAAAATTTTCATATCTCAATTCATTCAATTACAGTCGATGTGTAACTTTGAACTCAATTTACTCGAAATCTAAATTTTGTCACTTGTACCCCTTGGCTTCTGGGCTCCTCATATAGGAAGATTCAATAGGAACTGATTATTTTGGTCCATGAAAACTAGGAAGAATGGAATCAGTCTCGGCTTCGTACGGAAAAAAAATTAGGCCCGGCCCGATACTCCAGCAAAAAAATTAAGGCCCGAGCCCAGCCCGGCCTGAAAAGGATTAGTGACTAGGCCCGGCCCGGCCCGGCCCGAGTCTTCAGAAGTAAAGCCCGAGCCCGGCCCGGCCCGAATGCCATTATTGGAAATCGGCCCGAGCCCGGCCCGTGCAGACCTCTAGCTGTCACCTTTGGATTAAACCGGATTAGCGCATTGGCGTGAATTTGTAAGGAGTATGTAAGGGCCATCCATTTTGTAGCCTGGTGGAATTGTAGAATTTTAAACAGTTCTTCAAGAAAACAAAATGTGACTGTAGTGAAAAGACTGTAGTGACTGTTTGAAAAGTTTCTAGGAATACAATTTAGCAGACATATTGAAAAAAAAATGGGATATATGGGTAGAAGGTAAAAATGATTAAAACCATAATGCGAGTTAATTTACAAGCATGGTTATACAGTCATCTTTTATTGCATTTTCAAAGAATTATTTTCATTTTATTCCTCTGTCGAAGATTGCCAAACGATTTTACGTCTTCCAAGCCATTAAGAGGCTACTTCAGTCAAGCAAAAAGACCCATTCGCTAATGCTAATCCTATAAAATAAATTTACAAAGATATTTCTGTTACATTTCGATGTTTATTTATTTATATATTTTTTTCCACTGGATAGATGAGATCGATCTGTACAAAGGACGTTTTTACTTTTTTGCTTTTGTTAGATGTTTTTAATGAGTATACTTTAATTTACTTAAATGATATTTTATTTGAATGAGCATACTTTGATTTTCGAAACCAGTTTCAAATATTAAAGCATTCTCAAAAAAAAAAAAAAAAAAAAAAAAAAAAAAAAGAGCAATTGAAATTGAAGAAGTAAAAAAATGTTTTGTACAGGGCAATTTTTGCTATCCATTGCAAAATTATATAAAAATATTGAAATGTAACCGAGATACTTTTGCACATTTTTCTCATTTAGCATTAGTAAACGAATCTGTTTGGATTCGTGACTAAAAGATTTCGTCCTTAAAAGAAACTAGCATACCAAATTTTTAAAAATTCCTGCCGGCTAGGCCTACAGGCGCAGATTAATTTTGAAGTGCTCATTTCAACAATAAAAAATAAAATATAATAGAAATAAACCGAGTTTAACAAGTTTATTTGGCCGCTTTTAAGGAATTTTTATTTTATTTTAAGGTACCCTGGGGTAATAACGCCAGGCGGGGTAATAACGCCAAGTACTTATATTTTGCATAATTATGAAATAATCAGGTAAATGACACCATTGTGCTCTGCGCAGAAGGGTTTTGAGTCATATAAATCGCAAAAAATAGCTTCAAGTTAATTTGTTTCATTTTTAGGTCTTATTGTTTTTACAAGCAACTAAAATTAACGCTTGATCTAAAATTTGCGAGATAAGGTTTTTGATCCGAAGACTATATTTTTTATCCAGAAATACTTTTTTTATTACATAAATTTGTAGTGTATTTCATGTACTTTTAAATTGTTGTAGAAGATTTTGGATATCTTCTCGAGATAATTTGTAGTTTAGGATTTACTGCGCAATAAGTATCCCGGGGTAATAATGCCAATCCTTGGCATTAATACCCCGGTTGATTCCCTACCGTGATCTAGCTACATCCTAAATACTGATTCAAATAAACACAGTTAAAACTGTGCAATGTTTCTAATAATTCTATTTAAGCGGTCCTTTTTAAGCAAAAAGAAGCTCACGGTCTGATATTCTTTTGCCTCATCCTCCCCCCCACACTGCACCTTTATTTTTCTTACACTTTCACAAAAAATGAACATTTTCAATAGCTTAGAATGCAATTTGTCAATTTCTAAGTTTGTAGAGTTTGTATTTTTAGAATTGGGCAATCTACATGCAATTATTCCATCTTATTTCATAGTTTTGTTTTCATGGCGTTATTACCCATATAGGTGGGTAATAACGCCAAATAACATTGGTCAAGAAAAAACGCCATTACATTTTATGAATACATATCTGTTAAATTATTTTATTTTATATAGATAGTCAATGAGTTGCTGTATCAGATCCTATATTTGTTAGAAAAATACAATCTAAAACTAAGCCGTGAAAATTGGTAGAACCTTAACGTGGCGTTATTACCCCAGGGTACCTTATTTTATTTTATTTTATTTATTTATTTATTTATTTATTGTCATAGCTAGTTTTATTAGAATCATCTTATGCGTAATTCGGCTCAAAATCCTCACTTTTACAGCATATTTTGAAATATATTCTGGATTTATCCAACCATCGACCAATACGCATTTGAGAACAAATTCGAAATAAAAATGAGTTAGAAACTAGGCAATTTGTTATTTGAATACATTCTGTATTCTTCAATCATGATCGCTTCCAGAAATTCTGTTCAAAACGTCCACTTTGGCAGCATATTTTGAAATATACTTCAGTTCTTGTAAGTCACAGCAACTTTGGATTTGAATATTTCTGTCAGACTTTTAGATATGGAGATCAAAATTTTTTTGATCAATTCAGGAACGTATAAGGAATAATTTCCTATACGAGAATTTTGTCTTACGGGGGCCGCATAAAAATTTAAATTTCGTGCTTTTTCAAATAGACAACCCCCCCCCCCCCCGGCCCAATGGAGCTGCAATTAATGTCATCACATTTTGCCGCCTTTTTTATGAAACTTTGTTACTGGAAGTAAGTGCCTAGAGGCGATATTAAAGGAGCTAGCCTGTTTTGCTAATTGCGACTCACCCTCTCTCGATATTTATATGCTTACATATAGATAGATAGATTAATGAAGTTTTTTATTGATTGTAGTTTTGGGGTCTAGGGATCATAATCAGTGTAGATTTGGAAAAAAAAAATGCAGAAATTGTAACATAAGAACGATCGCAATAGGTAGTATTCTATACAAAATCTACTTTCTTAATTAACCTTCTTAATAATTTTCGTTTTCACCCATAATCATTTAATTTTTATTTATTTTTTCCAGAAAGAAAACAGGAAAATTAAAACAAGTTTTCTGTTCAACATTTAAAAAATTAAGGAAATTTTAAATGTCACAGTATATACAGGGTGAGTCATAAATATCGAAACAATAGGCTATCTCCTTAAATATAGCCCCTAGACTCATGCTTCCAGCTGCAAAAAAATTATCAAAAAAAGTGAATTTTTTGATAAATTACAACTCTATAGGGGGGGGGGGGGTCTATTTGAAAAAATACGAAAGATAATTTTTTATACGGCCCCCGTATGGCAAAATTCCTAATTAGGAAATTATTACTTATCCATTCCTAAATTAAAAATAATAATAATAATAATAATAATAATAATATTATTATTAATAATAATAATAATAATTTCCATATCTAAAAATTTCCCAGAGATATTAAAATCCAAAATTCTCAAAAATTTGTGAATTCGTTTTCATGCCTGAAAACGAAGAGTTTTTAATTCATTTTGAAAGCAAGTGTGGGATCATCCATAAATTATTCGTTATTAAATGTATCGGACGGTAGAGGTCAACACGGGCCCGGGCCGGCGGAATGGTTCTAAAAGTTCTTACGGGCTGGGCCGATAAAAAAAATTTAACGGGCCTACCGGTCCGTTATAAAGATTTAAACAAAACGATAAAGTATCAGCTATTTTCATTGAATATGGCTTTAACGAGAATAAATATAAATGTACGTCATGAGCCGATATTAGTTTGACAACATCAATACACAAATATAACTTGTACATTGTAGAGATCGGCATAAGTCAGTTACTTTGTCTGACCCGAGCTGAATATTTTTTAAGATTGTTCGTGCTGGGCCGAGAGGAGGCTTGCATTGTTTTTCTACATATTGTCGAGCTGTGCTGGAACCAGACTTAATTGCTCCCAAGGTGTGTAGGAACTTATGTTAACGCAACCTTTGGAAATATATTTTTCATGGTTCTTAAATTCACTTTTCAACAAAGGGAAAGTCTGACACATTTTCTGACTAATTTTTAACTGTAAAGATATAAAATCGAAAACCTGGCTATTGAAGAGATTTGGAATCGAATGGCGTTTTCCATTTTTGGTAAATATGATACTTGTATTTATTTGTTGAGATATAAGAGATTCTTGCGCGTGATTGCATCTCCCTTCCCACGCTGACGATTCCGAAATATCGAATCAAAATGCTAACTTTGACAATATTTAAATTGCTTGTATAAAAAAAGGATAACGCCGTTCGATTACATAGTTTCTGAATAAAAACACCAGCTAATCTTATGCATTTCAGAAAAGAAATGAATTCAGAAATGCGTCAGAAAGTAGCTCTTTGGATTTTATAAAATGATATATGATAAATGATCTTTAATAAAATGATATAGAAATATTATTATAAATCTACTCTTTATTATATAGCTTCAAAAGCTATGTTTTTAACTTTTTTTTATTTTTTTTTAATATTAATTCTTAACCATATTAATTTTCAATAAATCTTTATTTGAATGTTGAAAGTCGAAGAATCTAAGTAATCATTAATGTTGCTATTGTGTATTTTGTGTAAAATATACTGTAAAATCATATTTTAAGTATGTATACAGTTTTTTTTTTTTAAATCTTATTTGTATGATTAAAATTTGAATTTTTTTCTAAATAGTGGAAAATTTGTAGGTTGGGCGGGGCTCGGGCCAAACTTTTGAGTTTTACACTGAGCAAAGCCGAGACTTCGAAATTTCGCCCCGTACAGAACTCTAGTTTAAGCATGCGTGTTTCATATGCGTGTTTCATATATGTCATAATGCATACATACGTGTAATTATAAACATGTAAATATTTGGTGTTTTGATATCGATATATCAGAAGAGAATAATTCTAACTTAATAAATGCTGCAATAATATAAATTCGTTTAATTCGCCAAAAATAAAATAAATAATATACATATATATCTATATCTGTCTGTCTATCTATCTATCTATCTATCTATCTATTTATATATATATATATATATATATATATATATATATATATATATATATATATATATATATATATATATATATATGCACATACATAACACTTCGCTCTATTAGTATTAAAAATTCGTACTTGAAAAATAAATTCAATAATAATTCAGAAATTTTCTGTAATATTTTTTATAAGTATATTATTACCACTGTACTTTTTTTTAAGGAGATTTTAAAAAAATATATTTTTCCCCACCTATACTTTATCCCCACAATCAAAAAATGGATAACGCCATTCGATTACATAGTTTCTCAATAAAAACACTTGCTAATCTTATGAGTTAAAAAAAAAAATGTATCAGGAAGTAGAGTTTTAAGATTTGGAATATATAATAAAATGATCTAGAAATATTTTCATAAATCTACTTTTATTGTACATCTACAAAAATTTCAATGTTTTTAACTTTCTTTTTTTCTTTCATTCTAAACCATATTAATTTCTTAATTAATCTTTAATTGAACGTTGAAAGTCTAAGAATCTAAGTAATCATTAATGTTTCTAATGTGTATTTCATGCAAAATATACGATAACATCATTCCATAGATATGTACGCAGTATTCTTAAAAAAATCGTAATTACATGAAAAAAATCTGAATTTTTTAGAAATAGTAAAAAATTGTGACGGGCCAGAACAGGCCGGGCCTAGAAAGGAAAAATATTAACGGGCCGGGCCGGACCCGGGCCTGGAAATTCCGGCCCGTGCAGACCTTTATCGGACGGTACGCATATAGCGTACCCTCGTCAGTGCTGACTGTGTGGTCAGTGTCAATTGACGACGGTACGCTGTATGCTACCGAAACCGGTCGGCTGTTTATGTACAATATTTGGTGCTTTTTAACGTGTGCTAGTTATTGTATTCCAATGACCCTTAGAACCCAAAACTATCCCCAGTTTAACACTTTATACATCTATCTATTTATTTATATAATTCTTTGATGATCATGATAACTTAAAAAATTCTGCGCAAATGTCTTCCGAACTAATACATAAAATCAATGAGCGGAAAATCTCGGTCAGGTTAGCTTATGTTCAATTTTGGACAAAAAAGACAGAAATAGGGAGGGATTTCGAGACTTTATCTTTCCAGAGTTTTAGTAAGCAAGAGCGCACCTCAGCTCTTGGCAGGGCGCAGGGTGAATGAAGGGCGCCATCATTCACGTGCAGGGCCGTAACTACCGCCGGGGCAGCCGGGGCACTGCCCTGGGGCCCCCAAACCTGAGGGGCCTCAAACTGATGGTTAAAAAAAACTACTGATTTTAGTTTCTAGTCTAAGTTCCTATAAAATGTCCAGCACATACCTAAAAGTTAGTAATAAAAAAATGAAAGTGCTAGAATAGATGTTTTTGCTTGTCTGTCAATACACTCCTTACGCTTCGCATGCAAAAGGAGTTCTACAGCAGACAGCAAAATGTCCAGTCGAATGTGTCATGTCGCGCCAACATGTTTGCTGATCCCACCGAAGCTAGTATAAGGAAGAAAATATGGACTTCTAATTGACTGAATAATATAAAAAGCATCTAGAAAATTCTAGAAAATCTTTCTTCTTTTCTATATTAATAAGTTAACAAAACGCTCCGTTTGTGTATGTCTGCGTATGTGTATGTGAGTGTGTGACTGCGATGGTTAGCAAAATCTACCGCACATAGAAGTCTGAAATTTTAGGTGAAGATAGTCCGAAACAGGTCCTGATGCACCTGAGGCTCAGACTTTTAATATTTTAAGGGCTAAGGCCCTGGACCCCTTACAATTTTTATGCGCCAAATTGTTAATAGCTTGACTCCTTTTTATCTAATCTTTTCCGTTTTGAGGTACCTTTCTCCTTTTAGATATTTTCGCCTTTATACTCTTCAGTTATGATCTTGGACTCTTGGGGCCCGTTTTAGGGCCCCTTTTAGTCTTTGTGATAGTAAATTGTTAATAAATTGCTTCCATTAATTTCGATCTTCATTTTTGGGATACCTGTTCCATTTAGATATTTTCAAATTTTTACATTCCATATAAGACACTGGGGCCCCCTAAATAATCATAGGGCCGACCCAGGGCCCCTTGATCTTTTTGTGCGCTAAACATTTTTCACTCCCTAAATTTCTCACCTTCTTAGTGCAAATTTTTAAAGCTGAATCTTGGACTCTTATGTCAGGACCAACACCCTGATATTTTTATTCGGGCCCTGGGGCCCTTTTTTAACGCTTACCCAAACAATTGGTGCATTTAAAAAATATATTATTCTTGCAAATACTTCATACTCTATGCTTAATTTTGACTAATTAAAGGTCTAAAGCTTTATGTACTAAAACATTTTAACATGTTTTCATGTTAGGGCCCTGATGGTATTTGTCAGTTGGCCCCTATGGGGCCCTCTATCATAGCTCCTTTAAAAATGGTCAGATTCACTAGCTTTTTTAACAACTTTTTAGGTCCTCCAACTACGACATGAACAACAACAAAAAAAAAATTTAGACTTCAGCTACCACTATTTATGAATATTAATCGCTTTCTTCGAGCCCTTGGTGCAGCTTCTTTAAAAATGATCCAAATTGCTTTCAATTTTATTCAACATAGTTTTAGCGTCTTCCCATTATTTTATTAACTACACAAATATTTTTATACCCAACTACATGCGAAATAATTTCCTGACCCTTTGGGGCCCGGTACAAGTGCCCCCTGAAGTTTTTGTAGTAACAAATTGTCAATAAATTGCTTCCTTTTAATCTGATCTTCATTTTTAGGATTCTTTATTCATTTAGATATTTTAATGTTTTGACATTCTATACAAGACACTGTGTTCCCCTGTGGAATCATATGGTCCAGCCCAGTTCCCCTCAACATTTTGTGAAATAAACATATTTCACTTCCTATATTTCTGATCTTCTTAGTGCAAAATTTTAAAGTTGCCTGGGACTCTTCTTTCAGGACCAATCCAGAAAACCTGATGTTTTTATTCGTACCCTAGGCCCCTTTTTAAACATTTGCCCAATCAATTGGTATATTTAAAAAATTATATCATTCCAAAGAATAGTTCCTACTATATGCTTAATTTTGACTAATTAAAGATCTAAAGCGCTATGTACTAAAATATTTTAACATGGTTTCATATTAAGGTCCTGGTTTTAACTGTCAGTTGGTCCCTACAGGGCCCCATATTATAGCTCCCTTAAAAATGGTCCAATTCACTAGCCTTTTTTTCTATCAATTTTTTATGTCTCTCTACCTATTACATGAACGACAAAAGAATTTCTCAGACTTCAGCTACCATTAATTTTGTTTGTCAATTGCTTTCTTGAGGCCCTTGATGCAGCTTCTTTAAACATGAACCAAATTGCTTTCAATTTTATTTAACATAGTTATAGCGTCTTTCCATCATTTTAATAACTACAAAAATATCTTTATACCCAACTACATGCAAAATAAATTCCTGGCCGCTTGGGGCCCGTTGAAGTTTTTGTAATAATAAATTGTTAATAAATTGTTTCCTTTTAATCCGATCTTCTTTTTTAGGATTCTTTATTCATTTAGATATTTTAATGTTTTGACATTCCATATAAGACACTTTGGCCGCCTGTGGAATCATTAGGGCTCAGTCTAGGGCCCCTGAACATTTTGTGAGGCAAACATAGTTCACTCTTTAAATTTATCCCCTTCTCAGTGCAAAATTTTTAAGTTTGAGTCTTGGACTCTTCTTTTAGGGACACGATTCTCATATTTTCATCCGCGGCTAGGACTATTTTTTTAAAACATTTTACGAATCAATTTGTGCATTTCGATAAAATATTATTAAAATGAATAATTAATACCTTATGATTAATTTTGACTAATTATAGATCTAAAGAGCTAAGTAACTAAGATATTTTAACATGTTTTCCTGTTAGGGCCCTCTTTTTAACTGTCAGTTGTCCTTTTTGGACAACTCTTTGGACCCCTTATTATAAATCCCTTTAAAATGGCTCAATTAACTCTTTTCTTTAAACAACTTCTTAAATCCATCAGCTACTAAGAAACCGTCATAGTCTAGCTACCACCAATTTTGAATATTAATCACGTTCTTGGGGCCGTTGGTGCAATTTCTTTAAAAATGATCCGGATTGCTTGCAATTTTCTTTCACATTGCTTTAGCGCCCTTCCATTACTTTAATAACTACAAAAAATATTTTATACCCAACTACATGCGAAATAAGTTCCTGGCCCCTTGAAGATTTTGTACCATAAATTGCTATTAAACTGCCCTCTCTTAATCCAATCTTCATTTTTGGAACTATTTTTTCACTTAGTTATTCCCATGTTCTTACATTCCATTTAAAAGCCTGAGACTCCCTATGGTTTCGGCTCAGGCACCTTGAAATTTTGTTCTCCATGCATATTTCACCCACTTATTATAAAACCTTTTCAATGCATAAATTTAAAGTTGAATTTTGGACTCTTATTTCAGGGCCTACACCCTGATGTTTTTATTGAGGTCCAAAGGCCTTTTTTAAAGCATTTACTCATTTTTTTATGCATTTCTTTAAAATATTATTTAACGAATAATTCATATCCTATGCTTCATTTTGACTAATTGTAGATCTAAAGTGTTAATTGTTTGCTTAAGGTTATTATAACGTGTCCCGGGCAATGCCGGATGGGTCAACTAGTCTATTAATAAATACATAAAATCGAAAAAAAAAACTATCACAATCCATCTTTCAAAAGGTTTTTAAACAGAAACGCATGATTAAGTTACATATACTCAAAAATGAAACTAAATAAAATGCTGTTTAAAGTATTCAACCAATTAGAAGTCCGTATTTTCTTCCCTATGCTGACTTCAGTGGGATCGGCAAAAATGGCGTCGCCGCCAAGTGCCTGCCGAGTAGAATTGTCCAATTCTACATTTTTTAGTCATTTTTGGGCTTATCATACTATGTACATTTAAACAACGGTGTGCGAGAAAAGAAACTATGCCCGGGCAAAGTTTCAATTTGCCCTCCCTGCCCCCCCCGGAGGTTTTGTCCCGGGGCCCCCAAGTTTATAGTTACGGCCCTGTTCACGTGACCGTAAATATGCACAAGACTATCGCAAAGTGTTTGTAAAAATGAACGCCATAACATAATGCAAATGAATCTTACAGCGGTAAACAAAAGTCCACACAGTTCTGGAGTTAAATGCATTAAATTTCAAATTATACAATTTTCTATGAAAGGATTATCTAAAAATTGAAGGAAGAATAAAATACCAGAAACTTTAACCCATTAGTGCCTACCGTCCCTTTTTAGGGACGCTTCAGAAGGTGATTTCAACACTGTTTTATGCACTATGTAATCAAATGGCGATAACGACATCCATTTTTGATACAATCAATTTATGAAAATACTGTGAAAGTTAGCGTTTTGAATAGTTTTCCGCAAGTGACCGCAAGGAAGAAATAACTGCAACCATTTGACAAGAATCTCTTATATCTCAAAAAGGTTATATTTTATTTACCAAAAATGAAAAACACTATTCGATTTCAAATCCCAGCCATTCCCGAAAGAAATTTATTTCGACTCGACCCGGTGTCAAAATTAAAAGTTCAGCCCGAGCTTGGCTCGGCCTCTTCATAGTTTCTCAGTTCACGGCCTGTACAAATATCAATAAAAACAGTACGGGTGAGGCCCAATGTGGACCGACTCAATTTCAACAAAAAATTCAGGCTTTAATTAAAATACAGCTGAGATACCTTTAAAGAATATTATTGTGTATATATATATATAGACATCATTCAAGATTATATGATGTGGATTAGTTTTCTTGGCTTTTAATTCTTTTTTCTCTGTCCTTCATTTTTACGAAGCAAACCTTCCAAAAGATAAATTATGCCATCAAAAAGCAATGTATTTTATAGTTATAACTTCAAATAGATGTATATACCTATTTTTTAACTTCAAAAAGATGTATATACCTATATACACACATATATATATAACCATTAATATTATTACAATATATGAACATGAACCATTGAATTTAATAAATTATAGTACATTAAACATGGAAGTAAAAAATAAAATTTAAATATGAATACAAATGGGATTTGTATTCATAAGTATTTATCAGCATTAAATTAGTATAAGTTAGAAATAATAATAATAAAAAAAGCATAATCTTAGAACATGTATTTTTGACTAATTTACAATAATTATGTTTCGGGGGAAAAAAAAATATTCTGAATATATGATTTTTCTTAAATAAGTTACTTCCTTGTAAAATTTCGATTTTAAAAATTAATATTAAAAAAATCCTGTAAACTATATTTTTTTCATTAAATAAAGGGAAAAGTTTTGAAATTCGACAAATATTGTTTAGAGTTCAATTTTAAACTACCCCACTTAAAATAATAATAATAATCATTTAAATTTTTATAAAAATTTTATGAGAAATTTTAGGATGTGATTTTGATTGCAAATTATATTTTTAACTACCACAGACGAGGGAAAGAAATTAAAATTCTAACTCAATAAATATATTTTTTAAAGGTTTCCTGGAACTGTTTAAAGTAACATTATATCTTGAATAACACACTTTTCAATTTGTGCCTAAAAATTTTTCTTTCCTGTAGTAAATTTAGAAGGGAAATATGATTCAGGACGGAGCTATTTGTTTTATTGAAACAAGGACAAGTCCATTACAATGAAGAACAGAAATATATTAATGATATTTTAATTAAAGCAATATATTAATAATTATTATATAATAATATAATTATTACATTTATTACATATTATAATACTTAATAATTTAATTAAATATATTTGATAAATTTCTTATCTTAAAAGACACTTAGAAAAATTTCGCGTATAGTAATTTCCGTAAAAACTTTGCAAAAATGTTTGATTGTAGCAAAAAAAAAAAAAAAAAAAAAAACACTACATACTCATTTTTTTTTTTTTTTTTAAATCGGACTTTTCCCCCCAAGAACTTTTTAAATAAACACTATAAATTATTGATTTCAAGGAATTTTTCAGAGAAGAAAAAATTAACCTTTTTAGCCTGTTGGATTGGATACTGTGATAGTGAAAAGGGGGTATTTGCAGAAGACTCAATTAAATAAATATCCAACAATTGGCTATTTTCATATTTCATTGTAAAAAATTCTTAATGTCGAAAAAATTCTTGACAGCTTAGGTTCCAATGCTTCCAATACTATAATATCTTTCACTTTGATTACAGAAAAATACCCCTATTTTCTCCTACTGAATGAACGTCACTATCTATTAGAATCAACATGATGCGTAAACCCTTACGAAAATAATAGTGAAAAATAAACTTATGGTGAGAAACTATTATCTCAAAAATCTAGGAGATGTTACAGGAATAAAAGTTAATAAGTTTCAATGAAAAATTATGGCAGTTACTGAAAAAGCTTAGCGGCCTTATAAGCTAAAAATATGTTTTTTTTAAATAGTGTGTTTTAACTTTTGGACTGTCCCTGTAAATAAAGTAATCATGCTAGAAACTTCATTTTCAAAAGGAATCGTTCTAGGTTAGACATAAGTAATTTCCTAAAATTTCATAGCAATCCGAGTATATTTACTGGAGTTAGAGCGCGGACAGACGGACAGACAAACCGAAAGCATAAACATTTTAAACTTTGCAGGAAAGTTTTAAAAACCATACAGGCATCAAAATGGCTGTTGAAATAGGTCCTCTCTAGGCAAACCTACTATTTAAAAGAACGATTAATCTTTCTTCCTCTAATCCTCTTCCTCCGTGGTGGGGGAAATCTGATGAATGGTTTTCTTATTGTTTAAGAACAATACCCGTGCCCAGCGTTGCTGAATCGAAGACTTGGAGTTTCGTGTGGTCGGCTCTTGGACTATATTGTACATTTTAGCTATATATAAACGTCTTCAGCCTGTAAAAAGTTTAGTAAAAAACTATCTTTAAAGATGTCGACTTTTCTTTCTACGCACTAAAATGTATAAGACTTGGTAATTTACATTAAGAAATTTGAAAAGAAAATTGATTAGTTTTTTTTTTTTTTTTTTTTTTTCCTCAAAACTTTCATTAAATGGTATTTAAATATATCCGGAACGAGATAGATCGCAAAAATGGTTGTCAAATGCAATCTTGCTTGTCGCTACCCGGAAGCAGGACGTTTCGGTCCCGCCATTTCGGTCCCAAGACATTTCGGTCCCAAGACATTTCGGTCCCGAGACACTTCGGTCCCAAGACATTTCGGTCCCTAGACATTTCGGTCTCTAGCCATTTCGGTCCCAAGTCATTTCGGTCCCAAGTCATTTCGGTCCCAAGTCATTTCGGTCCCTTCTCCTGTAAACTGAAATTGTGTGAAATAAGGCATAATTTTATAGGGAAAATCGCAGAGTTTTTAAACTGAAGGCCACAAAATTTTAGTATAATGAAATTATTAGTGCCCGAAAACCACATACACGTATAACTCTTATCCAAAATATTTTAATTCACACAAATTTTGTATGGTAATCCTAATGATAATTGGTAATCCTAATTATCAAAACAGTTAGTAATTTTAATATAAAAATCTAATTAATATTTTATTAAATATACTTATTAATTAATAACATTATTAATTTACATAATGAATTTTACTTTAAAATAAACTCAATACATAATCCATTTTATATTCAATACATCATTATATTTTCTAGCAGTTCTAAACTGAAATTTATCCTTTAATTGTTTACTTATTGTTTATTTAAAATTATTGAAATTTAAAACAATTAATATAGTTAAAAAAATAACTAAAATTAGAATTAGTATTTTTTTTTCTGTGAAAGTAGAAACGAAAAGGTAATACAAATAAATGAATAAATAAATAAAAGCTTAGTTTTGTCACTTAAAAATTGAAAATAAAATTATTTAAAATATTATTATATTACATTTTAATATATTTTATTAAATTATATATTATATTTTGTATATAATATTTATATTATGATATTTATATATAATATTTATATTATTATATTTTTAAATATTATTGCATTAATTTTATGTAAATAAAAATTAAAAAAATAATCATCTTATTAGAATAAAATAGGCCCAGTTTTAATAAAATTAACTCACAAAAATTGTCTTCATGGCGTAAGAAGACTGTTAAAAAAATGCAATCAATAAATACTATAATTTAAATTAATAATAATAATAATAATAATAATAAAAAGTGACGGGGGCAATTTTTTAAAAACAATTTTTTTTTCATATCATACCCAGTTATGAAATCACCATTGCTTTCGCAATGTTAATAATGGAAAGTAACTTATGAAAACAAATTTATAAGATGCAATTTTGTATTATAAAAATAATAATAAAAATAAAAAAAATGTTCTTCAATCAATATATCTCATTTCTGAATTATCAAAGGACAGGGTCTAGACGGGTGATTTGTGATATATATATATATTATATATATATATATATATATATATATATATATATATATATATATATGTCTTATAACTTATAATTGTCTGATTGAATTATTAAAGACATTTATTGTTAAATTAATTGGAAGAAAAAAAGTAAGCACAGTTTTTTTTTAATAATTTAATTAATCCTAATTTAAAGGTTCTAAAAATGTACGTAAACATCCAAAAAAATATTTATGGCAGTTTATATAAAATATTTTTTAGTTTATAGTAGTTTATAGAAGTTTATATAAAATACTGATACTAATAATTAATAATTAATAATAAAATTTTAAATATTTATTCTGATTAATAATAATACTACTAAAAGCAAAATACAATATCCCCTAAACTTATATAACATTGTTTAATCAAACAAAAGTTTCAGCTCGCTGTGATTTCATTATCACGAGTTATAAAAGTTTAAATTTATCTGACTCTTATATTCAACTTTTTATAAAACTTGGGGGAAGGGAAGGAGAAATAAAAAAATAAAAATAAATAAAGGCCCGAATAATGTTAAACTTATACCATTTGGCAGCCCCACAACAATAAGAATCCGACTTATAAGGTAGCGAGCAAAGAAATAACAAGGGACAGAAATGGCAAAGGATCAAAGTTGCTGGGGACCGAAATGTCTCGGGACCGAAATGTCTCGGGACCGGAATGGCCAGGGACCGAAATGTCTCGGGACCGAAATGGCGGGACCGAAATGTCGTGTACCCTCGCTACTCATTGTGTTCAAAACAGTGATTTAAGATTATTTAATGTATAACATTGACAAAAATGATAAATAATATCAAATAAATTAATAAATAAAATATAATAAATAAACAATAATAAACAAGTTAAATTATAAAAACAATAATAATAAAAAAAACCCTGTAAACTATAAGAAATAAATATACTCTATTATGCATTATTATTATTATAACACTTATTATATGATATGCTATGAAATTGTCAAAAATAAGGCAAACTTTTAAATAGTATAATCGACACCATGTTTGGAGACATGGCCTAGATAACATGTAAGCACCCAAGAAACTTTAATTCGCTATTATTTTATGCATGAAAAGTTAATAAAATAAATGTAATTAAATATTTTTGTATGGCCTTGTAAATGAACTATTTTCTGGATCACATATTCTACAGAATAAATGTTTTAGTACACGGCGTAAATACATATAAATTTTATTACGTTTGAAATGATTTCTTTAAAGTTTATTTGAAACGGATTTTTTCCCATTGGCCGTAAAGTATTAGAAATGTAAATACTTTTGACTATTTCTGTAAATAATTAAACATGCTAGAAACTTCATTTGAAATGGGGCTCACGATAATTCTAGTTTAAACGTGAATAGCTTCCAAAATAATAATCCGAGTATATTTACGAGATGTAGAGCGCATACAAACGGATAGACAAACCGTACTCGTAAAAATGTGTATATAAGTTATAACATTAAAAGCCTATATAAATTTCTATTAGAAAGGTGCAGTTTTTGTTACTTGTTTCGCTTCTCCGTGAACGTTTTCTATTTTTGCTGAATTCTTATTAAATAGTAACTAACATTGATTTAACTTGATCATTATTGTTCTAATTCCGTTTACCGTCAATGGCCTTTTAACTGTATGTAGAAGTTAAGCTATTAATCGATATGTCAGATTTCGTTTGTTTAATTGTTAAGGGGACGGACACAGTACCTTGAAATTGGTCAAAATATCGATTTTCTTTTTTTATATATTAAATGAAAGTTTCTTTAATTGTTAATATTTTGGGACTTCATTTTTACCTATACGATGATTATATCACGAGATGTTGTAAATTTAGTTAACAAATCCAACGCAATTACCCATACAAATGAAAACTTTAAACTGATTTTTTACCGTGTTCATATTTTTATAGCTTGCTTGTTCGATAAGCACTAAGGCTGTTTTGCTAATTTAGATAGAGGTTTGAAAAAAAAAAAATTCTTCATAGGGTATTTAACATTCAAGTTTATAGTTATTAAAAAAAAAAAATTAAATTGGGAGTTTGTTGAATATCTTTCATTTTTGATGTACACAAGAGAAAAAAAATTCATATTAAATGTAAAATCCTATACATCTAGAAAGCCATACACAGTTTTGTATAGTATATTCTAATAAATGTGGAAAAAAAATCGAAGCCAAAATATTCATATTTGTAAATGTAGTACGATTTTTAAAAATTAATTTTAATTAAATTTTAGTAAAATAGACTGTTTTACAATAATAATAAACTTACTTAATTTTTAGTATTAAGTATTGTGCTACCACATACATTACAATGTTATTCAAAATTGAAGCGATGGTTTCAAAGCTACTGTGTCTCCTTAAATATATTCAAAAATGAAAAAAGTTTTACTAATGAGTTTTTAACAGGGTTGGTAAAAAATCGGGTTTTTTTTTTCAAAAAAAACCAAAAACCATAGTTTTTTTGGTTTAAACCAGGTTTTTTTTGGTTTAAACCGGGTTTTTTTTAAATATGATTTCCTATTACATATACATACATATTTATCAATAAAAATAAATTTTTTGAATATGTAAGTAATAACTTGATTTAAAAGTAATTCTAATTAATGTTAATATACAATTTTTCAATTTAATTGTTCAATTTAATATACAATTAGTTATGTAGAAAATTGAAGTCATTTAAATATTAAACATTTTTAGAAAAAGCCGTCTTTTATTTGATAAATAAAATGTTCTACGTAATCAAACATTGATACCATGAAAATCTTAATATACAATCTTTTAATTATTAGCACTATAAATAAATATATGATGCAGTTTCGTAAATAAAACTTCATATATATTTTCACAAGGCTATTCAAAATAATTTTTTTGAAATTCTTGTTATATGAGATGTCTGATTTTTTAGTAGAAGATTATACATGAATTATCTTTTATTGAAAATAAAGCTTTTTATAAAGAACTAGCTGGCTATGCCCGCTGCGCTGGTCAATATTTCAAACAGTGTTGCCAGTGGGTTACTTATTTAAAATTCAGATTTCTTGATTAGTACCACTTTTTTGAAACGGTGAAATTCCGTTTATTTTTGCCTTTATTAATATGTCATTAAATACTGCGCATTTTACTATTTCAAATAAGTGGTGCCAGTCAAGAATCTGAATTTAAAAAAAAAAGTAGCCCATTTGGCAACACTGATTTCAAAATCAACCGTGGATGAAACGAACTGGTGAATTTAAATTTGCATTTTAAATAATTTGGACCTCCAGCAGCACCTTGCTCATTTCTGAAAACGATTTAGACACCATTGTGATATTAAATTATCTTAAACGTTGGACAAAAACCTGCTATTTAGAAGTAACTATTTTAGTTTGTTACTAACAGTGCACCATTTGGAAGCGAAATGAGGCCATTACGGCAACAGGATTTAAAGTTTTCCCTTATCTGAAGAAATATTAATTATTACAGTCGTTACCACGGTACAACTTCTGAAAAATTTCTTCACAACTTTTCATTATGTGAAGCCAGGAACCCAAAGCTACTCCCTACTAAAAACTTTATACATATATTAAATTTTGTCCGCGTGATAAAAGGCACAATTATGCAAGAATCATCTTCAAACTCGTCAAGTACATTGGGTTAATATCTCAGTGGGAATTGCAAATGAGCAAAATCGGGCCAAGGGGGTGGTAATTGGGAAGGGTTCAAAAATTTGAATACCACCTGAACATGGCTTTGACAAAACCAACTCTTACAAAACAATGGCAGGAAAAAAATAAACATTTTTCGTTACAGAAAGTTGCCAACGATAAAAAAAACCCACACATTAAAATTCTCACTACAGCAATTACTTTATTATTGCAAAATTTCCTCCTGAAAAATGAAAAAAAAAATTGTTAATAAAAATTATTAAATTGACAAAATTTCCGTATTTGGAAAAAACTTTAATCGGTATTTATACTGCATTTTCCCTACTTAAGTATAGTGAAAAAACTTTGACACAGATGTCATGTATGCACCACATTGGCGCAATTTTTTTCTGGCACCAATTTGGAGGAAACTTTGTTTTTAATTACCAATTTCATAAATATTTTTTAATTATTTTCTATTATTTGAAAAAAAATTAATAAATAAAAAAGTTTAATTAATAACTATAGAACAAAATGATTTATATTATTTTAAAAAACAAAATGAAAGTTAATAAATAGTTTATTAATAAATAAACAACCATAATCGGTTTACCATGTGAGGCATAAAATCGCCATTTTGTTGCAATCGTGCGAATGTGGTGCGTATATGACATCTGCGCCAAAACTTTAAAAAGTTGCAATTAAATTGTTTTACAGTTTGGATGAGGAAGACATTTATACTAAAATTTAAGCATTATACGCATTTTTTTTTTTTTTTTTTTTTTTTTTTTTTTTGCTATAACTGCTATTTATATATTTACAATTAAACATAAAAAAATATCCTAAAAATGCTCTCACACATTTAAAAGAGAGTGCGAGAATTTAGATATTGCGAACATCGCTCCGGCTTATGCCTTCTTGGCACAAAATCGCATTGTTTGGTAAAAAAGTAAATTCAAACACCCAAATAAACAAATAACATAGAATTAACAGATAAAACCATTTTTAAAAGTAATTCTGCTATTTTGTCCTGTAAGAGTTATAATGGTAGAATTAGATTTAAAAAAAAATATTTTTAAAAAAATGGAGAAATGTTATTTACGTTTTATCTAATAAAATATTTAAAATACATTATTTTTTGCCTGCGCGAAAGAGAATAGCGAAATAGTGATTGAAGAAATACTGAAGAGGAAGTGGTTAATTAAAAAAGACTTGTAAATTTTATTCAGCGGGAATTTTTTATTTCAAAATGTTGAATTTATCTATAGTAATAACGCATAATTGCATAAATTTCCTTTGAATTGCAAAATTTTTTCTTCAGTACTACTTGGTTGTATCGGACCAATTTCGCCAAATTATACAAATTGCCAAACTATTAGCCAGATTATATAGATTAGCATAAATTTTCATTTAAATAACGAAAAACAAATTAGCAGAGCATATATAAAAGTAGAAATAAAATGTCGAATTAAAAATCACTTGATGACATAATTAGTATTTATATTATGCTTAATGTCAAGTGAATGTGACATTTACGATCATCCATTATTGACATTTAATCTTGGAATTTGGCGGTAGATTGTTAATCGACAGGATAATCTTTCCTTCTTCAGTTTTTTAATTTTAAACTGAAATTTTTCCTGTAAGTGAAATTGACGAAATGGTGCAAGAAAAATTAAATTATCAATGAAAACATTTGCAAAAAGAAATAAAAGAGTTATACTCATATCTATATAATTTACGATTGAATATTAAAATATACTCTAAAAATTATCTCTCCCCCCCCCCCCCAAAAAAAAAAAAAAAAAAAAAAAAAAAAAAAAAAAAAACATTATTGTGATTATTAAGAACCTAAGTCAGGCATTAAGTCAGTAGTGCATTTTCGGCTTAAAAACACATTTTTTGGCGACAAAAGCAAGATGAAAATGGTATAGAAACGAATAGTAACTCACAACTTACAGTGTCTTTTACAATCAGATCTGCTTTTTTCTGCTGTAAGTTATATTATACGGAAATTCGATAAAAAAAAGAGAAAGAAAGAATAAAAAGGGAAATAACTATTATTCAAAATTCATGTAATCAATTTCTGAAATTCATGTTTTTATTCTAACACCAGGGATAAGTCGCCAAAAGTTGAACCAATTGTTATATTTCGCGTTAATTTATATTTTAAGCACTAGGGGGGCCCCGCCCCCCTGCTCGCTATACTCGCCAACCCCCCGCGTAATCGCTTCGCGATTCCAAATTATTGGCTACCCCTGCTTGCTGCGCTCGCCAATATCCCATAGTATGAATAAGCAGTTGCAGACATTTCAAATGATGTGTCACACGACTGGTGTTGTAAAGAAATTAAAAATGTGCCCCCCTGGGGGGCAGAGTTGGAGGCGACACAAAAGACATCCATAATATGAATAAGCAGCTGCAGACCTCTCAAATGATATATCACACGACTGGTGTTGTAGAGAAATTAAAAATGTGCCCCCCTGGGGAGGCAGAGTGGGGGTGACACACAAGACATCCATAAAATGAATAAACAGTTGCAGACCTTTCAAATGATGTGTCACACAATTGGTGTTGTAAAGAAATTACAAAATGAGACCCCCCTGAGGGCAGAGGGGGGGGGGGGGTTACACACAAGATATCCACAATATGAATAAGCAGTTGCAGACCTCTCAAATGATGTGCCACACAATTGGTGTTGTAAAGAAATTAAAAATGTGTCCCCCTGGGGGGAAGAGTGGGGGATGACACACAAGACACCCATAATATGAATAAGCAGTTGCAGACCTTTCAAATCTTGTGTAACACGACTGGTGTTGTAAAGAAATTAAAAATGTGTCCCCCCTGGGGAGCAGAATGGGGGATAACACACAAGACATCCATTATATGAATAAGCAGTTGCAAACCTCTCAAATGATGTATCAAACGACTGGTGTTGTAAAGAAATTAAAAATTTGGCGAAATATTAAAGTTATCGCCAAGTTGGCGTCACTTTTGACAACTAATTTTGGTCGCCAAATTTGGCGATATATCGCCAAGTTGGCGACAAACTTGGCGATTGTTGGCGGTGGTAACCTTTCCTCTCTTTATGGTAACCCATACTGCGATGCATAGAAGGAGTCCTTTCCTGATTGATCTATTCGACTCATGGAAGGAGTGGACAAACCGGATTCGTTAGTTCCGGAAATCTTCCACATCAGCATCATTCCAGGAGTCATTCCTTTTAAGGCTAGTTTTTTTTTACTATAGAAGGATTACAATTATTTTTTTCATTTTCAAGATAAATATATTTTTGTAATATTACGCCTCATTTAAGCGGTCTTTCTTTAATATTATCAATATTGTCAGTAGTTATTTTCTGCTATTATTTGCAAGATATTTGTAATATTTTTAATAGATATAGCCATTTTAATTCTTTTAGCAATTATAATTTTCGCCAAAAACAGCTACTGGCAACCCTTTTGTCAAAAATAATCGAAAAATACGAAATATACTACGAAAAATCAGAGTTATCCCTGTAAATTTGAATTTTAAACCTTCGGAAAAATATTTCCTATCGAATGATACAATCGGCAAAAAAAATCCATCGGGTAGTTTTTGAAAACACTCGTTTGGAAGTTTCAGAACTTCTGCTTTATAATATAGTAGCAGGCTAAGCCCACTGCGCTGGTCTATTTTTCAAAACAAAGCATGAATCAAACAAAATATTAAATACTAGCGGCCCGCCCTCGCTTTGCTTCGGGTAGAGCAAGTCGCCCAGTCCCGTGTCACAACTGACACCGCAAACTTTTACTACCACTTCATCCCATTAAATTCAACTACTAAAAGCATTGCCCTCCTTTCAGGTAGTCGGGTAAAAAGTAGCCTATATGTTAATCTAAGGTGTCAGATACCTGCTTACAAAATTTCATAAAAATCGATTCATCCGTTCTTGAGTTATAAATGGTGTAATAACTAACACGACTTTGTTTTATGGATATAGATTATAGCAGCCCGACACGGCTTCGCACGGACATATAAAAACAAATTCAAGATATACATTTTTACACACATACTCATACTCTTTTCTTTGTGCGTGGAGTTACTAAAAAAAGTAAAATTATAAAAGAAAATTCAGATATTAGTATTTTTCATTTATTTGTAATAATGTTTCTAAAAAGTTTTACACCTACAAAACAAAAGCCAATAAATTTATTGGGTCAGAGCGTCCCTGTAAACGATATTGGATGTTGTTTTATTTTGTGGCAACAAAATAAATTGATTTACAGGAGCTCCCCCCGATAGGTCAACATACAGTTGGCCATCAGTAAAACATTCTTTTCGTAGGTCGATCCCTACTAATTCGAAGGTTTGACTTTGGGACTTATTAATAGTTAACGCGAAAGATGTTTTTACAGGACATTATCTCAATTAATTTTTGTTACATACCTTTATTTACTGTATAATTGTTCTGTATTTTTTTTAAATAAACATTGCTGGGTGAGGCTTGTTGAGCTCAAACCAATTAGTAGGCCTCCCCATCTGGCTGAATCTGCCTCTGTTTTTACAAAAAAATAAACCGTTTAAATGTGATTGGTAGATCAGTTGGGATCATCGGTATCCTCGGTATATGAGCTAGTTGACCAGCTGCTCGGCCGGTGATAATGGTTGCTACAATTAAATTGTCCTTCAATTCCTTTATAAGTAGCCTCGTCCCATTGCACATGTTCGGAGGGCTTAAATTTCTCAAAAGCATGAATGGAATTCCAATTTTTAACGACAATTCATGTGGTGGCAGTCCAGAAGGGTTTAGTGAATTTAAAAAATCATGTGGATAATGGACTGCGTCTTCGCTATTAGTCATGGTGTCGATTGATTTGAAATTTTCTACTTGGCGGGGAACTTTTTGAATAATCAGATTGCTTATTTCGTTGATATTATCATTCCTTGGTGACCCTATTGCCCTAGAACACAACCAATGAAAGTCTTTTTCGAGTAATTCTCGATGTCAGGGTATACTGCATCTATTAAAAATTCTAAACTATGGACTATTTGGCCTAGAGACTCATCCAGAAGGATGTTACAATTTCTGCTTAAATTTGGAGTGGGGAAAATTCCTTCCCCAAGTTTAAGCAGTTGCTGTGGAAAATAACCATCTGTGATTCCATGAAGATGAGCTCTCATATTTGTCCGTAATTTTATATTTTCAATCGAAGTCCATAAGGGCGACGATTTTAAGCACGCTTTGATGATATCTGCTCGCGTACCTCTGTTAATTACAGAAAGAGTCTGTCGGAAATCTCCAGCAAATACAAAAGTAATCCCGCCCATGAGAGCAGAGGAGTTTCTAAGATCTTTTAAGGTTCTGTCCACGGCCTCTATATCTGCTCTATGGCTCATGGTGTATTCATACCACATAACCAATGAGGCTTCTTGTAATAGTTTACCAAGAGGCCCATTTTTACGAATAAAACATATCGATTGTTGCTCAAGATTTATGGTTAGTGGAAGTTTAAAAGTTGAATGAACAGTTTTTCCATCCTTTTGAAGGGTTGCAGAGATTCCTCACGAAGCAACTACTATCGCTATCTTCCCTGATTGTCTTATCTTAGCATTTATTAAATTTGCAATAAAAGTCTTTCCAGTGCTATCTGGAGCATCCAAAAAAAAATTTGTTTTTGTTGTTATTCACTCTATCGACTATAATGTCAAAAGCATATTTTTGATCTGGGATTAATTTTGGCAGATTTTCATTAAAAAAAGCGGTCAGATTATTTGTGCTATAGTGCTGTGCCATTGTTTTTGTCACATTGTTTTCTGTACGAACTGAAGACGGCAATCCAAAATCACTCAGGTTTTAATAATTTAGTTCCAACGGTGAAAGAATTTTTCAAATCCGTCAAGTACTTTCAGAGCCTATTCATTTCAAACAAACAATCAAATCTTTCCTCTTTATAATATTGGTATACATGTGACGTCATTATTTACCAATTTTTATTAGTTACATATATCCATGCCTCTTGTTCTTTTAACAAATACTTCAATATTCCTATGTTATTTAAACTATGACGTCATATTTTTCCAAATCAAATATTTTATTAATAATTTAATTCTTTCTCGTTCACTTTACTTTTATATGTCCCATTTTTCAAAGAGAACCTCTTATTCATGTAACCGATATTCGTGCGTCTTATATAATAAAATACTTTTTTTTCCAACTATGATGTCATATTTATTTTCCTTTGAATTCTTTTTATTTTAATTTTTCACGTGGATACTGTTCAACTGAAAATTAATTACCAAGAAGAAATATTACTCTTCCAGATTTTGATTATCTTGGCAACGGGAAAGAAAAATGGTTATTTTTTATCGGAAAAGTTTTAATTGATTCCGTATGAGAAATAATGAAATTTTGAATTATTAAGGAAATTATTTGAATAAATCAATTAAAAATTAGCCTATGTTCACCGGAAATAATGTAGCTTTCCAACGGTGAAAGAATTTTTCAAATCCGTCAAGTAGTTTTAGAGCCTATTCAATTCAAGCAAACAAACAAACAATGAAATCTTTCCTCTTTATAATATTAGTATAGATGATTGTGTTTTTTAAAGCAACTTCACCTCGAATGTTCTTTCACATTTCTGAAAATCATACAAAACGCCATTGTATTTAAAGATAGAAAACCAACGATTATAAATGCACCAAAAATGCATTAAAAATTAGCAAACAGCTGTTTCGAATCTACTGTCGAGATCTTCATCAGTGCAAAACTCAGCGAGCTAGAAAAATCCAACAATGGAATCAAGACCCGTTGATGCCAAAATATTTTAAAATAATAATAAAATATTATGTTGTTGTATCAGCTTATGCATTCAATAAAATTCGGGCTTTTAAGAAAAAAAATTTCAGTTGACCATTTATTGTAGAGTATGATAGATAAATGAGGCAATTATGAAAAGAGCAATTTAAATATTGTCTAATCACCATACTTCTAAAATAGCGAGCATTATGATCGCAGAGATTGACCATTGAATTTAAACAATTTTCAAGTGATTCATTTTCATTTGATAGTTTTTGAACTCTAAACCTCTCAACTTGAGGATATGGGTATCTGTGGAAACCATAATACATCCTCTATCAATATTATATTATATTTCGCAACGTACATCTGCTCTTGACAAATCTAACACAGTGTTCCGTTTTTGGAATGCAGCAGAATAAATAAAGTTAAATAAATTTTGCCTTAGAAAAATAAGGTGAATGTTTTTTGAATGTGTGAAATTCATTTTTTGATACAGATGTCATGTACGCATCACGTTGGCGTGATTGAAACAAAATGAACATTTTATGCCTCTTATGGTAATCCAGCTTTGTTTTTAATTTATTAATGAACTATTTATTTACTTTCATTTGCATTTTAAAATGACACAAAATGTTATGCTCTATACGTACAAAAGTAAAATAGAAATGTATCTGTCATTTGAAAACTAAGTTTCCGTTAAAGTGGCGCCAGAAATGTATCACCCCAACGTGGTGCATATATGACATTTGTACCTCTTTCTTACAACATGGTGTGTGCATTTGAACCTAAATTTAGTTATTTAGCTCTATTTTTGTAATATTATCTGGAGTTTGTACAATGTACGGTACTAAGGTACCCTGGGGTAATAACGCCACGTTAAGGTTCTACCAATTTTCACGGCTTAGTTTTAGATTGTATTTTTCAAACAAATATAGGATCTGATACAGCAACTCATTGACTATCTATATAAAATAAAATATTTAACAGATATGTATTCATAAAATGTAATGGCGTTTTTTCTTGACCAATGCTATTTGGCGTTAATACCCACCTATAT
Source organism: Maratus speculifer (assembly GCA_964019185.1). Taxonomy (NCBI): domain Eukaryota; kingdom Metazoa; phylum Arthropoda; class Arachnida; order Araneae; family Salticidae; genus Maratus; species Maratus speculifer. Next base: position 43,472,715 of record OZ025290.1, read on the forward strand.
GGGTAATAACGCCATGCAAACAAAACTATAAAATAAGATGGAATAATGGCATGTAGATTGCCCAATTTTAAAAATACTAACTCTACAGCTCTAGAAATTGACAAATTGCAATCTAAGCTATTGAAAATGTACAATTTTTTCGTGACTCTGAAAGAAAAAGAAAGCTGTGGTGGTGGCGGGGGGAAGAGGCAAAAGAATATCAGATTCTAAGCTACGTTTTGCTTAAAAATGACCATTTAAATAGAATTATTAGAAACATTGCACGAATTATTTGAATCAGCATTTATATTCCCATGTATGCATTCTATGCGATAGAAAATATTGATTTTTTGTGAAAGTGAAAGAAAAAGGAGCGAGGGGGGAGCTTCAACAGAATGTAACACTCTGTGTCTCTCTTTGCTTAAAAAGTCCCGCTTAAATATGATTATAAGAAACATTGCATGGTTTTAATCATTCATAATGTAATATTTTAATCATGTGAAGTTTTATAATAACTAGAGTTATATGTAATAAATATTTTTGTTAAACCTTAACTGCTGTTAGCGTCTCACATACCGCTGAATTTTTCAAGTTTCAGAGTTTAATTTGCAATTTTTAGTTTAACTATAGATACCGGGAAATTTTTGTTTCATTTGGAGTCCTATTACTATCGCTAGAAACTTTTCAACAGCTAAATTTTATTTATAATAGTCCTGTATATAAGGTTCAATCAGGGGCGTAAACCACCTTAGTCGCGCAGGGGGGTGTAGGCTCATAAATTTCCGACTCCAAGAAGGAAAATTTCCGAGTACTATGGCCAACATGAGGACTTGTATATATATAGATATTAGGGATGCACCGAATAGTGATTTTGGCCGAATACCGAATATTCGGCCGATAGGTGAACCGAATATCGAATATTCGGCTTTCCAAATACTTTTTATATTTCAAAGTTTAAAGGTACAGTAGAACCCCGATAATTCGGACCCCGTTAATCCGGATCTCCGGATAATTCGGATCAGTTTGGTCATTTTTTTTTCGAGTTTGAGAAGCGAATGGCTAATTTCCATAACATTAATTTGTTGCATCGTCGTATTCTGAATAAAAAAAATTTTTTTGAAATCTTTTCGGAAGAATTAAGCAAAGTGAACATTTTTACTGTCTGTAAATATTCGATAAGTTTAACATAAAGGGGATTTTCTCTAAGTATGTTTTGTTTTATTTCCTTTTTTTTTAATTCTCCGGATTCGGTCCGGACCCAATTCATCCGAATTATCGGGGTTTTACTGTATTAAAATGCTGCTTTTTAAAACAATTTTACATAATATTTAATAAAAGAAACTTACAATTTGATAAGTAAGGACTTTTTATAAGAGCACTTAGTATTGAAAAAAATCTGCTTGAGTTATTTAAGAAGCACAATTATGAGAATTTTTTGATTAATAAAATTTTTAATTTCATGGTTTCTTGTACGAATTAAAAGAAACATTTTAAAATCAAAGAAAAATAATGAAAAAATGGTCGAAGAAAAACTTTGCAGTCTCATAATTGTACTTTTAAAATAACTTAAGGCAGTTTTTTTTTTTTTTTTTTTTTTTTTTCAATATAAAGTACAAATTTTATCAAAATAATTCTGAATAAAGGAATGATTAACTCCTAGTTCTTTTCTTGTGAATGGTGGCATTTTTCACCCTTCCCATCATATCATATTTTACAGAAATCAAAGCATGTGAGTTTAAAATATATAGTATCTTATTTATTGTTAAAGCAAGATACGAAAACACAAATTTGACCTAGAGTGAGATGAAATACAATGTACTTATGACTCAATAAGTTGATTTTATGATCAAAAATTGTCTGTCTTGATGGCTATTACTAATCTCAAAAGTTTTTCTTTCTTGTTTAAGAATTTTTATTTGGGAAAAGCAAGAAACAGATTATTTACTAACAAATTTAGGAACTTGCATCAGCACATCATTTATTTATAAGCAGAATCCTCATACTTCATCATTTAATTCCTTATCACGGTTAATTTTCTTTAGTTACACTTAAAAATAGCAAATAATGTAAAAACATTCTATTTTATTTATATGATTTTCTTTCTAATTATTTTAAATATAGTTATAAATTGAGAGTTAAAAGTAGAAATTGTGAAAAAAAAAATTTAATTTGTTTTAAAAGGTTTTATCAAGTATTGGATTCAGCCAAATACTTTGATATACGGCCAAACCGAATATTCGGTAATATGGCCGAATACCGGATGGATACCGAATATACGGTACAACTCTTATATATACAATGCATATGTATATAAATCATAATTTTGACTAAGTGTATCGATATAGTCAAATAAGTTTTAAAGAATTGATGTTGATTCCTTTTGAAAACTCATATTTATTTCTCAGTACTTTAATAAAATTTTGTATGTTACACATTTTATATACCTAAAGTATTCTGTAATAAAGTAGCTTACTTACTTCAAAAGGATTTTTTGAAGCTCCAGCAATACAAAACGGTATATGTATATGAGCTGAAATTTTATCAGCATGCTGTTATTTATTATGAGTGTTCCTGTAATCACTGTCGAAAATGGAATAACATAAACCATACTGCACTTTTTGTCTCTTACATTTAGGTGGGGGCATAACTGATACAAAAATATTGAATTTTTAGCAATATACCAAAATATTCCCGCATATGCTCTTTTTAATTGAATGATTTCGTACTATGAGCCGGAGCCAGATTACTAATGGTTTAAACAGAGTTAACGCAGGCGCAGTATGTTTTGTAACTGGCACATAGGGCGGGAAAACTAGCGCCTTATCGTCTAGGTGCCCAAGTTTTACACGTGGTGAATTCCATGAAAATGCGACATGGACATCATTTTTTAAATTTGAACTAAATTAGTATTTTTTTGTTCCAATTGATAGAAAATGAGTCAAATTTCATGAAAATAACAAGATATAATAAGATAATTGTAAAAATAAATTTTTATAGTTAATTATTATCAAGACTAACTTAGAAATCAAAAATCTGCTATTTTTACCTCTAGTTTAATGTCCCTTGAAGCATTTAAATATCACATAGATTTTTGGAACAAATATATCTTTTTAAAAAATGGCTAACAGTATGTTTAAAAACACCAAAGTTTTCACTTGAAATATTTTAATTATTTTGCTATTGCCCCCAAACTTTATATTAGTCTTCATGTCATGTCTGTCACAGAAAATGTCGATTTTTTTATTTTCAAGAAAATCTACTTGATAAAAATTATTAACACTTTATTTTCTCTTTTTATATGTCAAAAGGAACAGTTCATAAAAAAATTGAAAGATAAATTTAAAATCTGAGTGAAATATAAAGCATTACATTTTGTCATGTCTGTCACATTTGTCATGTCTGTCAAGATTGTCATGTCTGTCACAATTAGTTTTTCAAGCAACTTTACCTTAATCTCTTTCCTAGAAAGTTATTTTTGTAATTTTTAGGTGCGTTCGTAATTATGTAAATACGTAGCACCTATTGTTGTCGCTCAGTCCGTCTGTCCGTCCGTCCGTCTGTCTGTCTATCTGTCCGTCCGCATATAACAACGCAAAAACTATCCAACCGAATCGTTTGAAATTTAAAATTTATAATTATTACATGATTTTGTCGAGTCATTTCAAATTTTATGAAAATCAGATGGATAGATCAATTACAGGGACACTCAAAAGTATTTCATTACATTACGTCAATGGGAAAAGAAAGTTTCAAATGCATTTTAATCGTTTGAAATTTAAAACGTTTAATTATTACATAATTTTGTCGAGTCATTTCAAATGTTATGAAAATCGGATGCATAGATCAGTTACAGGGACAATCAAAAGTATTCCGTTACATTACGATCAATGGGGAAAAATGTTTCAAATGCATTTTAATGGTGTTACACTCATTTGAACATAATATAATTGACATGAATCTATGATGTATGTACTAAAATCTACATTGTACAATCTGGGATGCAGAGAATATTTATTATTAAATTACAGGGCCACACAAATGTATTCCACTAAATAATGTTATACGGGGAAACATTGTTTGGGGCGTGTTTTAATTATATTAACCTACTTCACATTTTATGAATAAGATATACATTAATGAAGTATAATAAAAATTACTCCCTGCATATTTACAGGAACACAAAGATTTCGATCACTATACTGTATCCAAAGTACGCTCTACTATATCAGCAAGATCTGAATATTTTAAAACGTATAGTACGAACGCACCTCATTTGCTACGTTTCACGTGCAATTTCCAACTTGTTTAACTTAGTATTGATGCCAATAATATTTCTTTATAACTCAACTCAACAAAATGCTTAAATTTAGAATGCATGTCATTGTTACCAGATAATTATGTTGATACCAATTTCTTTGTTTCAGATATATTATCTGTCACAATTATTTTTTCAAACAGTTTTGCTTTAATCTTGTGATTTGAAAGTTGTTATTATCTAACTTGGAATTGATGGCTATGGTATTTCTTCATGTGAAACGTACACAATCTAAAGTTTTGTACTATTTAAAAGAAAATCTGCCAAATAGAATATTTCTGGTACAAACTCATTTCAGTGAAAACTTCCAAGGGATTTTATAAATTTTAAATTTTTTTTGAGATTTTTTTAACATAATTATACCCTTATATCATATAATAACGAACCCTTATATCATATTCTAATCTCCAAGTTGTGATAAAAGTAAAGAAAGTAATATTTAAGAAAAAAATACTTAAATTCATAGAAAATTGTACACGTGTCATGTCTGTCACAAAACTTTGTCATGTCTGTCACGCTGATAAATATTTTTTAATATTTTACTATTTGCAAATTTTTCAATATTTTTCTTTCTGCTTCACATATCCAAGTCTTATTTTGTTTCCTAAAAAATTCTGGTCTTAGTATGCATGCCAATTAAGAGCAAATGATGATAATATGTGTCTAGTCAAAATCTATGTCAAAATTTTGTCATGTCTGTCACGGCGGATTTTAACCCTCAATTAAATTAAGTTTTTCCTTGAATTAAAATTTTAGTGTTTTTTTATAGCATAAGGCCTATATTTACATCACCCCATGCATTTTTTAACTATCAATTAATATTTAGCACTTAAAGATGAACAAAAAAGTTCTCTCAGTCATGTCTGTCACAAAATGGAATTCACCACGTGTTGAAAAGAAAACAATGTTCTATCTCTCTATTATTTAGCAATCAGTTAAAGATTTTTTAGCTTTTTTTTTTTCCTTTTTTAAGTAAAATTGAAATCTGTTTGCTTAGGGAACATTTTAGAGCAGGATTCTCAACTTATGGTACACGTAACAGTGCTGGTACGTGAAGCTCTCTTTACTGGTACATGAAATAAAATAAAAAATCCAGCTTATGAAATGAAAAAAAAAGTTTCATTCCCCCCCCCCTCATCTTTTTTGATTTGTCAGTTCACCGGCACCAAAGTGTCTGTTCTCTGATATTACTGTTTTGATAGCACTTTGCTTTCTCTTATTTCATCATAATTTAAAAATAATTTTCAATAAATAATTAAAATAATTTTTAAGTTTCACTTAAAAAGAAAATGGACTATTGCAGTATATAAAACATGCTGTTCTACCTACCATAAAAATATAGATCCATATCTTTCATCATTTATGAAAAAAAGGTACATAAAGTGGATGAACAGGGGTGTAGTCGTAAAAATAACAGAGGATATGCGCTCTAAGCAGAGAGTATACGCAAAAGGCAGAGAGTATACTATAGAATGTGCAGTGCATACTACAGCTTTCTTTAGGAAGAGAGGTTATACGGTGTCCCTTTAAAAAATCCAGAGGTTATACGGCCGTGTACCCTCCACTACATCCCTGATGATGAATCTAACATGGCGGAAATAGCGCATTCCAAGTGCTTTTAATAGAGTCGTATATGCAGTGGCGTAGCTAAGAGGGGGGGCGTCCGCCCCGGGCGCCGAGGCCTAGGGGCGCCAAATTGAGAGAAATTGTTACATATCTATATTGGGGTGGGAGCGCAAAATTTCTTGCTGGCCCCGGGCGCCAAAAAACATGACAGTAGGTGGCTACGCCACTGCGTGTATGTGTATCAATTTACGCCAATATGTCATTAAACATTGTATCTTTCTTTTACCAAAATCTATATCTTGGTAATGTGCATGTTATTATAATGTATCCTTTTCATTATTTCAATGTTCATATAAAACAGACGATCTAAGTACCAATTAAATATTGTAATCATGCAATTAAATTCAGTAGAATCTGCTCAGATGGATTTTTTTTCTTACACTTTCACAAAAAATTGAACATTTTCAATAGCTTAGAATGCAATTTGTCAATTTCTAAGTTTGTAGACTTTGTATTATTAGAACTGGGCAATCTACATACAATTATTCCATCTTATTTCATAGTTTTGTTTTGCATGGCGTTATTACCCATATAGGTGGGTAATAACGCCAAATAGCATTGGCAAAGAAATCACGCCATTACATTTTATGAATACATATCTGTTAAATTTTTTTTTTTTTATATAGATAGTCAATGAGTTGCCAGGGGCGTAAATCCTGGGGGGGGGGTTTGGGGGGGTGCAACACCCCCCCAAGAAGAAATCAGTCGGAAAATTCCCAGATCGATCGGAAAAATATGTTTAGTCGGAAAATTTTTATTAACCTATAAAAACTTATAAACTGGAAAAAACGGAAAAATCATTCGGAAAATTTCCCATTTTATCGGAAAAGGCATGTTTAGTCGGAAAAAATAGTATTACGTATTAAACTATAAAAACTTTAAATCGGAAAAACGGAAAAATCAGTCGGAAAAATTCTTGTTCGATCGGAAAAAATGGTATTAACCTATAAAAACTTATAAATTGGAAAAACGAAAATATCATTCGGAAAATTTCCCATTCCATGGGAAAATGCATGTTAGTCGGAAAAAATAGTATTACGCATTAACCTATAAAAATTTATAAATTGGAAAAACGGAAAAATCAGTCGGAAAAATTCTTGTTCAATCGGAAAAAATGGTATTAATCTATAAAAACTTATAAATTGGAAAAACAAAAATATCATTCGGAAAATTTCCCATTCCATGGGAAAATGCTTGTTAGTCGGAAAAGATAGTATTACGCATTAACCTATAAAAATTTATAAATTGGAAAAATGGAAGAGTCAGTCGGAAAAATTCTTGTTCGATCGGAAAAAATGGTATTAATCTATAAAAACTTATAAATTGGAAAAACAAAAATATCATTCGGAAAATTTCCCATTCCATGGGAAAATGCTTGTTAGTCGGAAAAGATAGTATTACGCATTAACCTATAAAAATTTATAAATTGGAAAAATGGAAGAGTCAGTCGGAAAAATTCTTGTTCGATCGGAAAAAATGGTATTAATCTATAAAAACTTATAAACTGGAAAAACGAAAATATCATTCGGAAAATTTCCCGTTCCATCAGAAAAGGCATGTTTAGTCGGAAAAAATTGCATTACGCATTAACCTATAAAAACTTATAAATTGGAAAAACGGAAGAGTCAGTCGGAAAAATTCTTGTTCGATCGGAAAAAATGATATTAACCTATAAAAACTTATAAATTGGAAAAACGAAAATATCATTTGGAAAATTTCCGTTTCATCAGAAAAGGCATGTTTAGTCGGAAAAAATAGTATGTATTAACTTGGTATTAACCTATAAAAATTTTTAAATTGGAAAAACGGAAAAGTCAGTCGGAAAAATTCTTGTTCGATCGAAAGAAATCAAGTTTAAACGAAAAAAAAAAAATAAATAAAATAAAAGGTTCTAACTTATAAATATTTATGAATTGGAGAAATATTTTTGTAGTTTTTAATTAAATAAGAAAAACAAGTTAGATCAAAGAAAACCAATAAAATTTTATTGTTAGTCGGATTTATTTCCCCTTGCAGTTTCTAATTAAGAAAAACAAGAAAAAACAATTTAGAACGAAGAAAATATAAATTTAATTCTTAGCCAGAGCAATTATTGATTAATTTAACTAATTGGTAATTTACTTATTAATTAATATAACTTTAATATATAGGATTTTATCTTTCTGATAAAACTATTTAGAAAAATTTTCATTTGTCAAATATTGTGTACTCAAAAACCTCTATATGACGAAATGTATATATATATATTTATATATATATTATATCTCAATTCCCTGTTGATTATCCTTCTAATCTAGAACTTTCAAAAAACCTACTTTTTAATAATACAATCAATTTCTTAGATATTAAAATTATATTAAAAGAGAACAAATTTATAACTGATATTTATGACAAAAGGAAAGAATTTAATTTTAAAGTTAATACCTTTACTAATTTTAAATCATGTCTTCATAATTCTGTATATCGTAATATAATACTTAACTATTTATATAGAATAAAATGTCTATGTTCTTCCCATTTAATTAATACTAATATTAAAAAGCTTGTATATGATGCTATAAATAATGGTTATCCTAAAAAATTCATATATTCTTTAATTTATAATTAGATATTACATGATCTTATAATTAATTCTTTGCGTAAGAAATGTATAAAAAAAATTATAAAACATAAAAATAATAATAAAAAATTAAAAATGTTCAAAAGTAATAAAAAAATATATATATAGGTTGGTTGGGTGGGTAGATGTTAGAGTACGGATGAGGGTGGTGTTGTCTGGATAAAAACGCAAAGGTTAATTATTAAAAAACAAATTGAGAGTGGGATATTTATTTTAACATAATTTTTAAACTGTTTAATTGACACCAATATATGGATATTTGTCTAGTTATATCTATAGTTAAATAGCTATATTTTAATTATCAAATTAATTTTAATGTTATTGATATAATTTTTGGTATTATTATTAATAATATCATTACTATTATTATTATTATTATTATTATTATTATTATTATTATTTTATTTTTTTTTACTTATTTTTATTTCATTTTATTTTATTTTTTTATTTATTTTATTTTATTTAATTTTTTAATTTTTATTATCCTATATTAAGATAATGAGTTTTTACCATGTAAAGTCACAATAAATGTTACTGATTAAAGTAACAAAATGGTATTTTAAGTTATATGTTAATATGAATGTTATCTCTTAATTCAAATTTTAATTATTTTATTAATTTAATTTTATGTTAATATCGATTATTAATTATTTTCTCCGGTTCAATTATATTTCCATTCAGCTTTATCTTTTTTGTTTGTTATGGATAACTATATTTTCACTTACTTTCAACTCCTTTTTGTAAAATATCTTTGTTCCTTGTTTAATAATTTGGTTTTTGTGTGTTGGTAGCCCCAAATACGTATTATTTTGCTATTTCATGGCTAATACGTGGATGAAACCGCACACTTCATTTGTAGTTCCAGAGCTTTTGGGGGCCTGATGATTCTGCTTTTGGAGCTACAAATTCTATTTGCATTCATTTTATTTATTTATTTTTTCAGATTTACTCGTTACACTATTTTTTTATTTTATTATAATTCAATTCAATTCTAATTCTTCGTTTTGGTTTATTGTTTTATTGATAAAATCCATTGGTGAATCTTGTCTACTTTTAATGGTATTATATATATATATATATATATATATATGTACTTATTCTTCTAGCAATGTTAATGTTACTTGTAACTTTGGTATTTTGAGTGAAATCTTGATAATCCGAATTTTTTTTTTTTTTTCTGTGCCTTTGAACTTTGAGATATCCAAATCCACCTGTATTTAAGGTACCCTGGGGTAATAACGCCACGTTAAGGTTCTACCAATTTTCACGGCTCAGTTTTAGATTGTATTTTTCAAATAAATACATGATTTGATGCAGCAACTCATTGACTATCTATATAAAAAAAAAAAAATTTAACAGATATGTATTCATAAAATGTAATGGCGTGATTTCTTTGCCAATGCTATTTGGCGTTATTACCCACCTATATGGGTAATAACGCCATGCAAAACAAAACTATGAAATAAGATGGAATAATTGTATGTAGATTGCCCAGTTCTAATAATACAAAGTCTACAAACTTAGAAATTGACAAATTGCATTCTAAGCTATTGAAAATGTTCAATTTTTTGTGAAAGTGTAAGAAAAAAAATCCATCTGAGCAGATTCTACTGAATTTAATTGCATGATTACAATATTTAATTGGTACTTAGATCGTCTGTTTTATATGAACATTGAAATAATGAAAAGGATACATTATAATAACATGCACATTACCAAGATATAGATTTTGGTAAAAGAAAGATACAATGTTTAATGACATATTGGCGTAAATTGATACACATACACGCAGTGGCGTAGCCACCTACTGTCATGTTTTTTGGCGCCCGGGGCCAGCAAGAAATTTTGCGCTCCCACCCCAATATAGATATGTAACAATTTCTCTCAATTTGGCGCCCCTAGGCCTCGGCGCCCGGGGCGGACGCCCCCCCTCTTAGCTACGCCACTGCATATACGACTCTATTAAAAGCACTTGGAATGCGCTATTTCCGCCATGTTAGATTCATCATCAGGGATGTAGTGGAGGGTACACGGCCGTATAACCTCTGGATTTTTTAAAGGGACACCGTATAACCTCTCTTCCTAAAGAAAGCTGTAGTATGCACTGCACATTCTATAGTATACTCTCTGCCTTTTGCGTATACTCTCTGCTTAGAGCGCATATCCTCTGTTATTTTTACGACTACACCCCTGTTCATCCACTTTATGTACCTTTTTTTCATAAATGATGAAAGATATGGATCTATATTTTTATGGTAGGTAGAACAGCATGTTTTATATACTGCAATAGTCCATTTTCTTTTTAAGTGAAACTTAAAAATTATTTTAATTATTTATTGAAAATTATTTTTAAATTATGATGAAATAAGAGAAAGCAAAGTGCTATCAAAACAGTAATATCAGAGAACAGACACTTTGGTGCCGGTGAACTGACAAATCAAAAAAGATGAGGGGGGGGGGGAATGAAACTTTTTTTTTCATTTCATAAGCTGGATTTTTTATTTTATTTCATGTACCAGTAAAGAGAGCTTCACGTACCAGCACTGTTACGTGTACCATAAGTTGAGAATCCTGCTCTAAAATGTTCCCTAAGCAAACAGATTTCAATTTTACTTAAAAAAGGAAAAAAAAAAAGCTAAAAAATCTTTAACTGATTGCTAAATAATAGAGAGATAGAACATTGTTTTCTTTTCAACACGTGTAAAACTTGGGCACCTAGACGATAAGGCGCTAGTTTTCCCGCCCTATGTGCCAGTTACAAAACATACTGCGCCTGCGTTAACTCTGTTTAAACCATTAGTAATCTGGCTCCGGCTCATAGTACGAAATCATTCAATTAAAAAGAGCATATGCGGGAATATTTTGGTATATTGCTAAAAATTCAATATTTTTGTATCAGTTATGCCCCCACCTTAATGTAAGAGACAAAAAGTGCAGTATGGTTTATGTTATTCCATTTTCGACAGTGATTACAGGAACACTCATAATAAATAACAGCATGCTGATAAAATTTCAGCTCATATACATATACCGTTTTGTATTGCTGGAGCTTCAAAAAATCCTTTTGAAGTAAGTAAGCTACTTTATTACAGAATACTTTAGGTATATAAAATGTGTAACATACAAAATTTTATTAAAGTACTGAGAAATAAATATGAGTTTTCAAAAGGAATCAACATCAATTCTTTAAAACTTATTTGACTATATCGATACACTTAGTCAAAATTATGATTTATATACATATGCATTGTATATATAAGAGTTGTACCGTATATTCGGTATCCATCCGGTATTCGGCCATATTACCGAATATTCGGTTTGGCCGTATATCAAAGTATTTGGCTGAATCCAATACTTGATAAAACCTTTTAAAACAAATTAAATTTTTTTTTTCACAATTTCTACTTTTAACTCTCAATTTATAACTATATTTAAAATAATTAGAAAGAAAATCATATAAATAAAATAGAATGTTTTTACATTATTTGCTATTTTTAAGTGTAACTAAAGAAAATTAACCGTGATAAGGAATTAAATGATGAAGTATGAGGATTCTGCTTATAAATAAATGATGTGCTGATGCAAGTTCCTAAATTTGTTAGTAAATAATCTGTTTCTTGCTTTTCCCAAATAAAAATTCTTAAACAAGAAAGAAAAACTTTTGAGATTAGTAATAGCCATCAAGGCAGACAATTTTTGATCATAAAATCAACTTATTGAGTCATAAGTACATTGTATTTCATCTCACTCTAGGTCAAATTTGTGTTTTCGTATCTTGCTTTAACAATAAATAAGATACTATATATTTTAAACTCACATGCTTTGATTTCTGTAAAATATGATATGATGGGAAGGGTGAAAAATGCCACCATTCACAAGAAAAGAACTAGGAGTTAATCATTCCTTTATTCAGAATTATTTTGATAAAATTTGTACTTTATATTGAAAAAAAAAAAAAAAAAAACTGCCTTAAGTTATTTTAAAAGTACAATTATGAGACTGCAAAGTTTTTCTTCGACCATTTTTTCATTATTTTTCTTTGATTTTAAAATGTTTCTTTTAATTCGTACAAGAAACCATGAAATTAAAAATTTTATTAATCAAAAAATTCTCATAATTGTGCTTCTTAAATAACTCAAGCAGATTTTTTTCAATACTAAATGCTCTTATAAAAAGTCCTTACTTATCAAATTGTAAGTTTCTTTTATTAAATATTATGTAAAATTGTTTTAAAAAGCAGCATTTTAATACAGTAAAACCCCGATAATTCGGATGAATTGGGTCCGGACCGAATCCGGAGAATTAAAAAAAAAGGAAATAAAACAAAACATACTTAGAGAAAATCCCCTTTATGTTAAACTTATCGAATATTTACAGACAGTAAAAATGTTCACTTTGCTTAATTCTTCCGAAAAGATTTCAAAAAAATTTTTTTTATTCAGAATACGACGATGCAACAAATTAATGTTATGGAAATTAGCCATTCGCTTCTCAAACTCGAAAAAAAAATGACCAAACTGATCCGAATTATCCGGAGATCCGGATTAACGGGGTCCGAATTATCGGGGTTCTACTGTACCTTTAAACTTTGAAATATAAAAAGTATTTGGAAAGCCGAATATTCGATATTCGGTTCACCTATCGGCCGAATATTCGGTATTCGGCCAAAATCACTATTCGGTGCATCCCTAATATCTATATATATACAAGTCCTCATGTTGGCCATAGTACTCGGAAATTTTCCTTCTTGGAGTCGGAAATTTATGAGCCTACACCCCCCTGCGCGACTAAGGTGGTTTACGCCCCTGTGAGTTGCTGCATCAAATCATGTATTTATTTGAAAAATACAATCTAAAACTGAGCCGTGAAAATTGGTAGAACCTTAACGTGGCGTTATTACCCCAGGGTACCTTAAATACAGGTGGATTTGGATATCTCAAAGTTCAAAGGCACAGAAAAAAAAAAAAATTCGGATTATCAAGATTTCACTCAAAATACCAAAGTTACAAATAACATTAACATTGCTAGAAGAATAAGTACATATATATATATATATATATATATAATACCATTAAAAGTAGACAAGATTCACCAATGGATTTTATCAATAAAACAATAAACCAAAACGAAGAATTAGAATTGAATTGAATTATAATAAAATAAAAAAATAGTGTAACGAGTAAATCTGAAAAAATAAATAAATAAAATGAATGCAAATAGAATTTGTAGCTCCAAAAGCAGAATCATCAGGCCCCCAAAAGCTCTGGAACTACAAATGAAGTGTGCGGTTTCATCCACGTATTAGCCATGAAATAGCAAAATAATACGTATTTGGGGCTACCAACACACAAAAACCAAATTATTAAACAAGGAACAAAGATATTTTACAAAAAGGAGTTGAAAGTAAGTGAAAATATAGTTATCCATAACAAACAAAAAAGATAAAGCTGAATGGAAATATAATTGAACCGGAGAAAATAATTAATAATCGATATTAACATAAAATTAAATTAATAAAATAATTAAAATTTGAATTAAGAGATAACATTCATATTAACATATAACTTAAAATACCATTTTGTTACTTTAATCAGTAACATTTATTGTGACTTTACATGGTAAAAACTCATTATCTTAATATAGGATAATAAAAATTAAAAAATTAAATAAAATAAAATAAATAAAAAAATAAAATAAAATGAAATAAAAATAAGTAAAAAAAAATAAAATAATAATAATAATAATAATAATAATAATAATAATAATAGTAATGATATTATTAATAATAATACCAAAAATTATATCAATAACATTAAAATTAATTTGATAATTAAAATATAGCTATTTAACTATAGATATAACTAGACAAATATCCATATATTGGTGTCAATTAAACAGTTTAAAAATTATGTTAAAATAAATATCCCACTCTCAATTTGTTTTTTAATAATTAACCTTTGCGTTTTTATCCAGACAACACCACCCTCATCCGTACTCTAACATCTACCCACCCAACCAACCTATATATATATTTTTTTATTACTTTTGAACATTTTTAATTTTTTATTATTATTTTTATGTTTTATAATTTTTTTTATACATTTCTTACGCAAAGAATTAATTATAAGATCATGTAATATCTAATTATAAATTAAAGAATATATGAATTTTTTAGGATAACCATTATTTATAGCATCATATACAAGCTTTTTAATATTAGTATTAATTAAATGGGAAGAACATAGACATTTTATTCTATATAAATAGTTAAGTATTATATTACGATATACAGAATTATGAAGACATGATTTAAAATTAGTAAAGGTATTAACTTTAAAATTAAATTCTTTCCTTTTGTCATAAATATCAGTTATAAATTTGTTCTCTTTTAATATAATTTTAATATCTAAGAAATTGATTGTATTATTAAAAAGTAGGTTTTTTGAAAGTTCTAGATTAGAAGGATAATCAACAGGGAATTGAGATATAATATATATATAAATATATATATATACATTTCGTCATATAGAGGTTTTTGAGTACACAATATTTGACAAATGAAAATTTTTCTAAATAGTTTTATCAGAAAGATAAAATCCTATATATTAAAGTTATATTAATTAATAAGTAAATTACCAATTAGTTAAATTAATCAATAATTGCTCTGGCTAAGAATTAAATTTATATTTTCTTCGTTCTAAATTGTTTTTTCTTGTTTTTCTTAATTAGAAACTGCAAGAAAAAATAAATCCGACTAACAATAAAATTTTATTGGTTTTCTTTGATCTAACTTGTTTTTCTTATTTAATTAAAAACTACAAAAATATTTCTCCAATTCATAAATATTTATAAGTTAGAACCTTTTATTTTATTTATTTTTTTTTTCGTTTAAACTTGATTTCTTTCGATCGAACAAGAATTTTTCCGACTGACTTTTCCGTTTTTCCAATTTAAAAATTTTTATAGGTTAATACCAAGTTAATACATACTATTTTTTCCGACTAAACATGCCTTTTCTGATGAAACGGAAATTTTCCAAATGATATTTTCGTTTTTCCAATTTATAAGTTTTTATAGGTTAATATCATTTTTTCCGATCGAACAAGAATTTTTCCGACTGACTCTTCCGTTTTTCCAATTTATAAGTTTTTATAGGTTAATGCGTAATGCAATTTTTTCCGACTAAACATGCCTTTTCTGATGGAACGGGAAATTTTCCGAATGATATTTTCGTTTTTCCAGTTTATAAGTTTTTATAGATTAATACCATTTTTTCCGATCGAACAAGAATTTTTCCGACTGACTCTTCCATTTTTCCAATTTATAAATTTTTATAGGTTAATGCGTAATACTATCTTTTCCGACTAACAAGCATTTTCCCATGGAATGGGAAATTTTCCGAATGATATTTTTGTTTTTCCAATTTATAAGTTTTTATAGATTAATACCATTTTTTCCGATCGAACAAGAATTTTTCCGACTGACTCTTCCATTTTTCCAATTTATAAATTTTTATAGGTTAATGCGTAATACTATCTTTTCCGACTAACAAGCATTTTCCCATGGAATGGGAAATTTTCCGAATGATATTTTTGTTTTTCCAATTTATAAGTTTTTATAGATTAATACCATTTTTTCCGATTGAACAAGAATTTTTCCGACTGATTTTTCCGTTTTTCCAATTTATAAATTTTTATAGGTTAATGCGTAATACTATTTTTTCCGACTAACATGCATTTTCCCATGGAATGGGAAATTTTCCGAATGATATTTTCGTTTTTCCAATTTATAAGTTTTTATAGGTTAATACCATTTTTTCCGATCGAACAAGAATTTTTCCGACTGATTTTTCCGTTTTTCCGATTTAAAGTTTTTATAGGTTAATACGTAATACTATTTTTTCCGACTAAACATGCCTTTTCCGATAAAATGGGAAATTTTCCGAATGATTTTTCCGTTTTTTCCAGTTTATAAGTTTTTATAGGTTAATAAAAATTTTCCGACTAAACATATTTTTCCGATCGATCTGGGAATTTTCCGACTGATTTCTTCTTGGGGGGGTGTTGCACCCCCCCAAACCCCCCCAGGATTTACGCCCCTGGGTTCAATACAAAAATAATATTCTAAAAGTTAATTTAACATTTTATTCATCGTTAGATTAAGCGGTCTGACAGGCCGCTCACAGTAAGTTATGCGACAATTTTTGTCACAGCAGTTTAGAGGTCTGCACGGGCCGGATTTTCCAGGCCCGGCCCGGCCCGGCCCGTAGGAAAAAAATTTCGGCCCGACCCGGCCCGTTGTAAAACTTAAAAGTTAGGCCCGGGCCCGGCCCGGCCCGTTTAAATTTTTATATTTTAGGCCCGGCCCGGCCCGGCCCGTACAGAAATCAGTGAAAACAGGCCCGGCCCGGCCCGGCCCGTTTTGGCCCGTTACAATTTTTACGATTTCTAAAAAATTCAGATTTTTTTCATATAATTAAGATTTTTTTAAAAGAATACTGCATACATATCTATGGAATGATTTTACAGTATATTTTACACATTAGCAACATTAGTGATTACTAAGATTCTTAGGCTTTCAACAATCAAATAAAGATTCATCAAAAAATTAATATGGCTTAGAACAAAAGAAAAAAGAAAGAAAGTTAAAAACATCGTAACTTTTGAGGCTGTTTAATAAAAGAAGATTTATAAAAATATTTCTGTATCATTTTATTAAAGATTTTAAATACAAATTCATTCGTTAATTCAAATATGCGCCTTTCTGATACATTTCTAAATTCATTTTTTTCTCAGAAACGCATAGCAAGTATCTTTATTCAGAAACTATATAATCAAATGGCATTAACCATTTTTTGATACAAGCAATTTAAGAATACTGAAAGGAAATAAATTATTATTATAGTTAGCGTTTTCAATAGAATTTCCGGAAGCGATAGCATGGGAAGGGAGAAAAACCTGCAACCATTTGAGAAACTATTGTATCTGAACAAGGTTATGCAAGTATTTTATTCATCAAAAATGAAAAATGCTATTCGATTCCAAATGCCTTCAATAGTCAGGCTTATCACTTTTATAATTTTACAATTAAAAATTAATCTGAAAATGCGTCAAACTTTCGCGTTATTGAGAAATTAATTTAAAAACCATCAAGAAGTATATATATCCAAAGACTAATCTAACATAAGTTCTTTATCGCTGTTAATAATTTTACAAATCATGTTGTCTGCCCTACAGATCTTGAGAACAATTAAATCTTGTTTCGGTCCGGCAAGTCTATATGTAGAAAAATAATACAAGCTTGATCTCGGCCCGGTATGAGTCAGCTAAAAAAATATTAAAACGGGTTACACACAATTTAACTGTCCGATGCTGATCTCACACTGTACAAGTTACATTTTTATATTGATACTGTCAAACTAGTATGGTTCGTGACGCACATTTATATTTATTCTCGTTAAAACCATTTGCGTTGAAAATAGATCATATTTTATCGTTTGTGCTTAAATCTTCAGAACGGGCCGGCAGGCCCGAAAATTTTTTTATCGGCCCGGCCCGTATGGCCCGTTCAATTTTTTTGCCGGCCCGGCCCGGCCCGTTTATTTTGTTTGTCGGCCCGGCCCGGCCCGTTGAGAAAACCATTCTGATTCTGCCGGCCCGACCCGGCCCGTTAGAAAATTTGAAACGATTCCGCCGGCCCGGCCAGGCCCGGGCCCGTGCAGACCTCTACAGCAGTTAAGGGTTAATACTATTATAGTAATCTAGTAAATAGTTTTTAACCCATAACTCCACACTAATGCGGATTCTCCAAACCTACAGTTAAATTGTCGACGCTTTAAAGAGCATGCATTAATAAATTTTTAATAAATTGAATAAAATTTTTGATTAAAAAATATTATCCCAAAGAGATCTCTTATTCAATTTTATACATAATTCATATGGCTATATATTATTATCTCTATATTAGAAACAAAATTAAACTTTAACTGCTGTTAGCAATCTGACTGAACACTGTACCCCCCCCCCCCCAAAAAAAAAAAAAAAAATAGCGTTTAACTTGTATTTTCCAGTTTAACTATAGTTACAACTGAAATTCTCTTTCGTTTGGAGTTCTCGTAATATTGTTAGAAATATTTGAATAGATTAAATTTAATTAGAATTAATTCTGTACAAAAAGTTTAGCGCAGGAACAGTATTCTATGATTTTTAATCATGGATCGCATTTTAACCTTTAACTAATGTTACCGGTCTCGTAGACCACTATTTTTCTTTTAATTTTTTAGTTTAACTTGTAATTTTCAGTTTAACTGCAAACACTACCAAAATTTTCTTTCATTTGGAATTTTAGTACTATCACCAGAGACTAAATACGTGAATATTAAGTATAATACTCTTGTATAAAAAGTTTAGTACAAAACCACAATCCTATGAGTTATTCCCGCCTTTTATTCATCTTTCAATTTTGTGGTCTCATAAACCGCATCACATTCATAGGTTAGAATTTCTGTCACATCAGTTAAAGGTTAAATTTATAAAGTTTTGAAAAACCGAACGCTGAGAAAGCGGACAGTTAAAATTTCGAACTCAATTGAACAATCCAGTGGAAATTTAATAGAAACCTGATTTTGAAGATGTTCGAATTTGAATCTCGAAAACATTTTGATATAGTTTTATTTACAAGAGTTAAAAATTATTTTTTACATTAGTAAGAAAAAAAAAATATAATAAAATATAAAATAGAGAGATTATTTTTAAGTATTGGGCACCCCCCCCCCCCTTAATCTTACCATTTCAACAATGATGATAATGCTGTCCCATATTAATATATAAACCCCCTTCGGATATAGTTCGGCCACTGTTGGGAATCAACCGGGGTAATAACGCCAATCCCTGGCGTTATTACCCCGGGATACTCATTGCGCAGTAAATCCTAAACTACAAATTATCTCGAGAAGATATCCAAAATCTTCTACAATAATTTGAAAATACATGAAATACACTGCAAATTTATGTAATAAACAAAGTATTTCTGGATAAAAAATATAGTCTTCAGATCAAAAACCTTATCTCGCAAATTTTAGATTAAGCGTTAATTTTAGTTGCTTGTAAAAACAATAAGACCTAAAAATGAAACAAATTAACTTGAAGCTGTTTTCTGCGATTTATATGACTCAAAACCCTTCTGCGCAGAGCACATGGGTGTCATTTACCTGGTTATTTCATAATTAAGCAAAATATAAGCACTTGGCGTTATTACCCCGCCTGGCGTTATTACCCCAGGGTACCTTACTTGATTATTCTGTCTTGAAAAAAATTAAAAGCAGATTATAGGAATAAATGTCAATAATCGATAATCGTAAGTATGATAGCAATTGATATTACACGTGATACACGTATATTTTTTACGTCATAAGTGCTTTTTAATTCGACTTTTAATTTGTATTTTTTATTTATGTTTATTGTTCTTTCGTTATTTAAAATGAATTTATGTAAATTTGAACAGTTTGGCGAAACTGGCCGACGTGTTAATCAAGTAGCACTCAATTTAAATTTGAAAATATCATATTTCACAAAAAACTCCGGCACAAACCCGGATTTGCAAGATTTCCTTCCAATACCAATGCGACAAAATCCTCGTTTTAGAATAGCGAAGTAATGTGCATTTTTAAAAATTATTTTCGTTATTTTAAAACGAAGATATTAATAAATAAAAAAAGTTACTATAGCACAAAACAATTTATAGAATTTCTAAAAAGAAATTGAAAGTAAATAAACGATTTATTAATACAGAAACAACTATTGCTGGGTTACCATATCAGGCAAAATAACACCGTTTTGGCGATAGTCAGATACCTCAGTGTGTATGTATTATCTGTGCCAAACATGTTTGGAAAAAACAATAATCGTTATATATACAGCATGTTTAAATACTGTAGTATAGTGAAAAAAAATTTATACATGACATATACGCACCACATTGGCGCATTTTTTTTTCTTCTGATGCCGATTCGGAGAAAATTTTGTTTTCAAATACCAGTTACATATATAGTTTACAATTATTTTCTACTATTTTAAATAGAAAATAACAATAAATTTTAAAAAGTTTAGTTAATAATTATAAATCAAAACTATTTATATCCTTTAAAAAATAAAAGAAAAGAAAAGAAAAAATTATTAATAAATAAACAACAGCCAGGTTACCAAGTGAGGCATAAAATCGCCATTTTATTGCAATCGCGCAAATGTGGCGCATGTATGACAAATGTGCCTAGATTAAAATAGTTTATATAATTGGAAAAAAAAGAAAAAATTGTAAATAGACAATTTATTAATAGACAATAACATCCGGGTTGCCATATCAAGCAAAATAATGACACTTTGGCATCAGTTAATTAACCAGATGTATATATGGTATTGGCATAAGAGACAAATCGCACCAATGTAGTGCGTATGAGATATCTGTGCCAAAAATTTTTTTAAAAGTTGCAGTTAAATTATTTTACAATATCTATGTATGTGGAAAGACATTTACCCTAAAATTTAAATATTATTCATTTTTGTGGTATTAACTGCTATATATGTATTTAAGTTAAATGTAAAAATTTTTCCTAAAAATGCTCTCACTCATTAAAAGAGAGAGAGAAAAAAAATAGTTCTTGCGAACACCGCTCGGTCTTTTTTTTTTTTTTTTTTTTTTTTTTTTTTTTTTTGATTTAGAATCGCATTGATTGGCGACAAAAGTAGATTGAAACACCCAATTGAACAAACAAGATACAAATAACAATTAGAGCCCTTTTTTTTTTTTTTTTTTTTAATTAATTCTGCGAGTTTCTTCTGTAAAACACATAACTGGAAAATTAGATTTAAAACTATTTTTAAAAAAAGAAAGAAAAAAAAATACTTATGTTTTACCTAATGAAATTTTTGAGATGTTGTTTTCTTTTAATCCGGCTAGAAATAAATAAATAGCCAAATATTGTGTCACTTCAAAACTTTCTTTCACATTGAGTTACTTTTCAAATATTATAAATATTCTTTTTTTTTTTCGTTAAAGATAAATATTTCCTTTCATGATATTATTTTGCATTAAACGGATTTTTTTCTTTTTATCATTATTTATTTTAAATTAATGAATTAACAGGTTTTTTTCCGAAATGTTTATATTATTTTTCATTAAAGAAAGCATTTCATTTCTTTTTTGAAATATAATTATCGCCAAAAAATTAGTTGTTGCAACCCTTCCGTCAAAAATAACCGAAAAATACGAAATTTAGTACGAAAAATCAGAGTTATCCCTGTATATTTGTATCTTAAACCTCCGCAAAAATATTTCATATCGAATGATATAATCTGCAAAAAGATCCGTCGGGTAGTTTTTGAAAACACCCGTTTGGAAGTTTCAGAACTTCTGCTTTATAATATACTAGCAGGCTATGCCCGCTGCGCTGGTCAATATTTCAAAATCAACCGTGGATGAAACGAACTGGTGAATTTAAATTTGCATTTTAAATAATTTGGACCTCCAGCAGCACCTTGCTCATTGCTAAAAACGATTTAGACACAAATGATCCAAAATTCTGTTTGACTTTTCGTTCATTATTATTTTGTTTTAATCAAAAAACAAATTTTCAATACAATATTTTCAATACAAATTTTCAATGTACAATATTTTTCTGGATATTTTCTGTCATTTCATATGTATATATAAGAATTCGCACAGTTTCAAATGCGTTAACTGCATTAGTCAGACTTGCACAGCTTCATCAGCATGAACTTTATCCTGTTCGCCATTATTTTCATTTTTTGATTTATAGCGCATTTCTCCTATGTTTAAGACACCACATGTCGCAACATCTTAATCAATGAAAACATATTCCCATCCTCTACTATATACAATCATTCTACATCTGCATTATTGTCACCATTATCAATAGAAACTGCACAAATGAGATATTTTAGTGTAAAAGGAGTAATTCCAGTTTGTGTGTCATATGAATTCGCATGAATTTCAATTTCGTTTCGATGAGGAGAAAAATTTTACAACGATGAATGCGGGAAATTGACTTTTTGAAGAACGATGAATGCGGGTTTCGTTAACATTATTTAAATATAATTTGTGCAGGGACCGTAGAAATAAAACGATCAATGCGGGAAAATGATGGATGCGGGAACGATAGATCGGGGTTTTACTGTACTTGGTTATACCGTCGACCAATTTCACCAAATTATACAAATCGCCAAACTATTAGCCAGATTATATAGATTAGCATAATTTTTCATTTAAATAACGAAAAACAAATTAGCAGAGCATATATAAAAGTAGAAATAAAATGCCGAATTAAAAATCACCTGATGACATAATTAATATTTATATTATGCTTACTGTCAAGTGAATGTGACATTTACGATCATCCATTATTGACATTTAATCTTGGAATTTGGCGGTGGATTTTTAATCGACGGGATAACCTTTCCTTCTTCAGTTTCTAAATTTTAAAACAGTAATTTTACTTGTAAGTGAAATTGACGAAATGGCGCAAGAAAAATTAAATTAACAATAAAAACATTTGCAAAAAGAAATAAAAAAGTTATACTCACATCTATATAATTTACGATTAAATATTAAAATATACTCTAAAAATTATCTTAACTTGAAAAAAAAAAAAAAAACATTATAGCGACCATTAAGAACCTATATCAGGCATTAAGTCAGTAGTGTATTTTGGGCTTAAAAACACATTCTTTGGCGACAAAAGCAAGATGAAAATCGTATAGAAACGAATATGTAACTCACAACTTACAGTGTCTTTTACAATCAGATCTGCTTTTTTCTGCTGTAAGTTATATTATACGGAAATTCGATAAAAAAAGAGAAAGAAAATAATAAAAAGGGAAATAACTATCATTCAAAATTCATTTAATCAATTTTTGAAATTCATGTTTTTATTCTAACGCCAGGGATAAGTAGCCAAAAGTTGAACTAATTGTTATATTTCGCGTTAATTTATTTTTTAAGCATTACAAATATTTTTTTCATTTTCAAGATAAATATATTTTTATAATATTACGCCTCATTTAAGCGGTCTTTCTTCATTATTATTAATGTTATCAGTAGTTATTTTCTGCTGTTATTTGCAAGATATTTGTAATACTTCTAATAGATATAGCCATTTTAATTCTTTTAGCAATTATAATTTTCGCCAAAAACAGCTACTGGCAACACTTTTGTCAAAAATAACAGAAAAATACGAAATTTAGTACGAAAAATCAGAGTTATCCCTGTATATTTGTATCATAAACCTCCGCAAAAATATTTCCTATCGAATGATATAATCTGCAAAAAGATCCATCGGGTAGTTTTTGAAAACACTCGTTTGGAAGTTTCAGAACTTCTGCTTTATAATATATATGATATGATATGATTTTTGGAATGATTTGAATTTAGCAGCAGAGTCTACACACTTTAAGAACTGTTGGCCACCCTGTATAATGTAAAATGTATCAGTGCTATTTCGTTTTTTGGGGGGGGGGGGGGGATCATGATTTTCATTTTTATTTTCTGGTTTTGAGACAGTTTCTGTAAAAATTGCGTTTTTACCTAGAAAATATGCGAACAATTTGTTTTACTCCTTAAAATAGTTATTAACTACATTTAATAACCTTTCATCAATATATACAAGTAGATTTTATCTTACTTTTCCATTAAAATTGTTTTAGTGTGTAATCGTCTCGTACGAAGTGAACGCATCGAAATGAAACATTTGTAGATGCGCGGAATTATTTTATCCGAACAGCCATAACATTAATTCATCCAACTCTTCTGGACCTTGATACGGAAAGGTACGAAGCAGGCCAGAAGCTTCCTCAAAAAATTATTTTTTCCCCGAAGGAAAAATGGACAGGTTAAGACTGGTACTGACAGGTTAAGCTATTATTAGAAGTAATCACTAAGTCCAAATTTTTTCTTCAAAGTTTCTACCACTTGTCCATGAAACCATAACCAAGTAGACCACCATGAAGACACATTTAATCATAAGTGTTCCACTGGACTTGATAAAAAAAATCTAAGCCAATAAAATAATAAATAGCTCTCTCTCTGTGTGTGTCTGCGATGGCTAGCTAAAATACTGTATATAGGAGGCTCATTTTTTAACCGACTTCAAGAAGGAGGTTATGATTTCGACCTGTATGTATTTCTTGTTCACTCATAAATTCTTTAAATATGAAACGATTTTGATAATCCTTTTTTTTTTTTTTTTTTTTTTTTTTTTTTTTTTTTTTTTTGTTAGAAAGTGTAAGATACCCATGTTGTCCCATTTTAATTTCATTAAATTCTGATGATTAGAATTTTTTTAATGAAAAAATATGGATTTGATAAAAAAAAATAATGATTTGTCGCAAATCATCTTTCATTGTTGCAGCCGTTTTCAAATCATAAGCATATTAAAACTATGCATTAATATGTGTTAGCGCCAAGTTGTTGCCAAGCTTGATTCTTATTCTGAAGTCGGTTAGTATTTTTTTTTTTTTTTAAAGCATATTTTATTTAGAGCTTAGTCTTAGGTCTCTGCTGATGTACCTGAAGCTCAGAATTTTAATATTTGATTAGTTCCCGAAATATTAATTACAAAGCACAACACACTCTCATCTAAAAGTCAATTCTTTGATGCTCGGGGGACGAAAACGCTTGCACATATGCACAAACATTTACACACCGAAACAAAGGAAAAACCGTTTTTCCGAGTTTATTTCTATTCCTGGATCATTTTGTTTAAATCCAAATCAAACAAACCGCTCAGCACAGTTAAACTAGAAAACCATGTTTCGAAAGATCTTACTTCTAGGTCTCAAATGCTAACAACCTATTCGATAAAATGTTTCAGTCAACCCTTTGGGGAAAAAAATCAAAAAGGGTCGTTTTTCTGAAAAATGTTTTTCTCCCTTATGTAAACGCCACTTTACAGTGCGATTTCAGAGATATAAACAAACCAAAAATATGCTCTTAAAGTTGAAATTTTTTTCTATTTGATGATGTAATTGGTTTAAAAAAATATGGATTTGAACCCTTTCAAATACACTGGCCTAAAGGTTACTTTGCGAGTCACGGAAAGAATATTTTTTCTAAGCTAAAAGTAACTAAATGTTTATATTTTAACTCAATCTTTTTAGAGCATTTCAATAAACCAGATTTACATCATTACAAAAATTTTGAAACGTTCGAATGGTTAGAATTATTTTTTACAAAATAATGTATGCGAAAATTTTTACGAAATCAGCGAAAACATGAGTGTTCCGTCGCGTGATCGTTCAGTTTCGGTAAGCATAGATTCAAAAACCAAATTACGCAGAAAATAAAATACCAAGCAGTATATGCTTTCAATTGAATATCTTTTCGCGATTTTTCCCTTTAAAAATATAAATTCTGACAAAATGGATTTAAAGATATAAAATCATACAAATTTGAGTTTCATTTAAGGGTGTTCTTAAATCAAAAAGGTCAACTTGTGACACATGCTTTAATTTATTTTTGTTCGGAAATGCATGAATATAGCAGGTGTTATTCTTCAGAAACTGTCTAATTGCACCCAGTTTTCTGTTTTTTAAAAAACACAATACATTTTTCAGAACAAGCCTTCAAAGTTGACACTTTTGTTCACATTTCCCAACGAAAGCAAAAAAAACCGGTCGAAAAGTAGGAGAAAAACGGGTGATCAAATGATCGAAATAGCTTAGAACTGGATAGGTAATTTAATTATCATAAAATGGAAAAATAAGTTCGATTCGAAATCGCTTCTACAGTCAGGCATTCCAATTTTATATGTTTCGGTTAAAAAATGAATTTGTAAATGTGTCAAAATGTTTTGCGCTTGTTGAGCGGAGCAGTCAAGAACATCCTTAAGGGCTATTTGGAAAACAGATGATACATTTGAAAACTGAATAACATTATGGGTCCGGGCAACGCCGGGCAGGTCAATTCCTAATACATTTGAAACATTATTCTGTATCATAAAGAGTAAAAGACAAATTTAAATGATTTAAATGCTTCAAAAAACACTAGGCATAGCTTGAGAATGACTGAACATAAGAATGTAAATGTTTCAGAATAACAAAAATATTTAGTTAAAAAGTACTTTGGTTATGATCTGTCACAAATTTGAAAACGTTATATAAAAAATATCTGAATATGTTTTTACCATGCAGAGAAATTATTCATACTAAATAACATAAATAAACTATATAAAAAAGTTTTCTTTTAAATTTTGTATATAAAAATCCTTTTAAAATATTGCATGCTGGGTTCGAACCCAATCGCGGCTGTCGGCCTAACCGTTCGGAGTTTTCGTGGTTTTCTTCGAACCTTGCGTAAATACGGGTTAGGTTCCCTTAGAAAGACCCCCACGAAGGGCACTCCCTCCTGGTCCTATATCCCTAGCGTAGATAATCGGACGACAAAAATAAACCAAACCAAACTTTAAAAAATTGCACTGAAGATCAAGTAACGAAAATACCCGTCTATGGGAAAAACCAATTTGAATAAGACATGATTAACAAAATTAAATTAAGTTGGAATTGTTATTAAAAAACATAAAGCCATTCATTCTCACATTATAGTCTTTTGAATATTATAAAACATAATTTATGCTATTGCTTTTTTTGTATATGCATAAAATAAAATAAAAAGGAATAAAATAGACTTTTTCTTTTTAAAGGAAAGTAAGACAAACCCAAATTTCTGTTTCTGTTAAATTTTATTTAAATATAGTATGGAAAAAAAAAATAGTGTTGAATGAGAACTCAAAGGAAAAAGAAGAATGGAAGAACTAATTTATAATTGAGCCCAGTAAAAAAAAATATCATTTTGATCTCAACAAATGTTAAATGGCGACATCATTTACTTGTACGTGATTGAAAAATCGACATCTCTCCTGTATTATCCTAAATTATGCAGCACATACCACTGACACTGTGACATACCAATCTCCTTCAATTGTTTTAATTTGCGTGTTTGTTTCCATTAGCAACCCATATTTAGACTGCATTCGCAGAGCGTTAAATTTATTCATCATACATTAAAATAGCTGTACTTTTGTATGCCATGCACTTCACTATTCACCGATCTGTACATTCGTCTCATAAAGTTACAGAATGATGTTGACCCAAAAAATAATCTACTCGTAATTTATAAGACATTTCATAAATGTGCTGTATCACGGGAATCCTATTCGTTCCGGGCTTCTTTCTGTAATATACATTATGTGGGAAAAGGATTTTTATTAAAAGAAAAACGAAAAATTATGCTTCGACATAGATTATGGAAACCTTTCCAACAGGGCGGATTATCTAATCAAACTGTGAATGCGTTTTTCCAACTATAATTTCTCTAACAATCTTTCGTAGTAAATTTCAAGAAAATTTTACGGTTGATTAAGGATGCAGCTTACATTTTTAGTAATTTTTTTTAATTTAATTTTTAAAAATATGGTTAAAATAATGAACTAACTGCATTTCAATTTCCTAAAAATACATTTTGAAAAAAAAATTTTAATTGCCTTTCAATACTAAAAAAGTACATTTAAAAAAAAGTTTTTTTTAATTGTCTTTCAATATTAAAAAAGCACATTTTGAAAAAAAAAAGTTTTTTTTAATTGTCTTTCAATACTAAAAAAGCACATTTTGAAAAAAAAAAAAAGTTTTTTTAATTGCATATTTAATTAATTTTTTCAAAAACTTAAAAAAATGGAATTTTTAAAAATTCATACTGTTTAGTTAAATATTAATATTTTTACACAATTTTTTTAAAGATTTCCAACTGTATATTTATCAAGACTGCGCATGGATTTTTTGATACATCTAATATTATGCCTATTGTAATTTATTTACTGATACAACATGTCATATACATATATCATTGTAGAAATGTACAAAAAAAGTTTAATCTCTATCCAAAATACAAAAAAAGACTTAGTATTTTAAAAGTATGAAAGTGAAGAAAATAGGAACATGGAGAAAAAGCCGTTTAAATTTTTCATTTGTGTGGGGAAATGGGTTGGTTTTATTAACATTTACAATATTTCACGATGCAATCACTGAATGGGTAAAAATGTGGTGTCAAAATATTCACAATTAAACAGCTTTCATTTCATGTAAAACAAATTGGAAATTGTGCGTGAAGCGTAGCAAATAAGGTGCGTTCGTACGATAACGAAGTTTTAAAAATATCACTCTCATATATCAATCTCATAAAATTGTAATTAATTAATTACAATTAAAATGTGAACCAAATAATGTTCTCCCTTTACCATTAAGTAATGGAATACTTTTGTGTGGCCTTGTAAACCAATAACAAATGTTCTTTGCACCATAGACTGTGCAAAATGTATATTATAATATATATTTGATAGATACATATCAATTTTATTATTTTCGAATGAATGTAACACCATTAAAATGCATTTGAAACATTTCCCCCCGTTGACCGTAATGTAACGGAATACTTTTGCTTATCCCTGTAATTGAACTATGCATCCAATTTTGATAAAATTTGCAATAACTCGACAAAATTATGTAATAATTATGTATTTTAAATTTCAAATGATTAAAATGCATTTGAAACTTTTCCCCCCATTAACCGTAATTTAATGGAATACTTTTGATTGTCCCTGCAATTGATCTATGCATCCGATTTGCATAAAAATCGACAAAATTATGTAATAATTATATATTTTATATTTCAAGCGATTCGGTTGGGTAGTTTTTGCGCTGTTATATGCGGACAGACGGAGAGACGGATTTACTGAACGATAACTATAGGTGCTACGTATTTACATAATTACGAACGCACCTAAAAATCGACGTTTTAATCAATTTGGAGATAATCTGTCCCTTTAAGGATACAGCGATTTCCGCTACACATGAGAAGCTTGAAATTAAGGCTGTTCTTTTAAAACCTATATCTCGTTCAAATATGCATGCATCATTAGGATTTTTCTTATTCTAGTTAAGCGAAAACGTTAGAAGTATTTTAAGATAGAGAAATAGAATTCAAATTTGATGTAAAGGTAGAAAATAGCAAAAGAAGACACATAGAAAAACATGAGAGCAAACGAACGCATGACGTTATTGAAGACGTTGTACATCCACAACTTCTAATCATACGCAAAGCTCCCTGAAAAGTCCAGTTGATCGTCATTCACCTCAAACGGTATAATTCGCAGGTTATAATTTTTTATAATAACACAGTGGTATAATTCCAAGTTACCTGTGAATTATACCTCTGGAGGTGCTTTGTTAGGTGAAGGTTCGTCACCTGATTAAGGTTCTAAATTACAAGATCAACTCAAATAGAAAATCGCAGGTATCAAACAACAACTGTAAAATGTTAAGCAACCGGATTAACAAAACTCACAACTAAGTAGCAGGCAATGTCATTAGTTTGAACATCTATGCGATCGTCAGATTTATTCCGCGACGCGGCGATTAGGCGGTCACCTACCCAGATACTAGGTATCAAATCGTTTTTGCTGGGGAAATCCGGCAGGTAGGGGCCTGGTTATCGGTTAGAAAGAAAGAGAAGTGAATTTGCAGAAGTTACTGTGTCATTGTAATGAATATGCAGGTATGCATCCAAGTTACGGTGCGGAGGAGAAAGAAGTCGGAGACCTATGCGCAAACGTAATGCAGAGCACTCCAACCGGCACAAACCTTAATATCAAGTGATTAAAGGTGTTCATCAACAACTGTGCGAAATTGGATCGGTTTCCAGAATTTATCATGATAGCGGAAGAAATCAATTGACACGGATAGTTTCAATCTATATAGGAATTTATTTCGAATAATTTATTTGTCGAAGAATAACCACGTTTCAGCACAATTTTATTGCTCGCCGCTTTGGTATTTTGTATACTCAACAGTGTGGCGAATACTGGACGAAGAAAGTTTGCATTCCTTTTAAGTTGTTGATGAACCCACGCAAACATTTCCTGTTTACACTGGTGCTGGCTGGAGTAACATTCTACATACAGTGGCGGACGAAAAACCCGCATCATCTGTGAAAGAAAAAAAAAAAAAAAAAAGGAAAAGTTGAAAATAATGTCTTTTATGCTAATGTTTAATAAAAAAAAATGATGTTGTTAAATTAAAGTGAACTTGCAGATTAATTTGCCATAAAAATTAGTTTTTTGAAATGAATAGTTATGCTGAATAACTTTCTA
Organism: Maratus speculifer; assembly: GCA_964019185.1. Lineage (NCBI taxonomy): Eukaryota > Metazoa > Arthropoda > Arachnida > Araneae > Salticidae > Maratus > Maratus speculifer. Next base: position 43,503,465 of record OZ025290.1, read on the forward strand.
AAATAGAAAAATGCACTATTTTATCAAAACACAAAACAAAGTATTTAATCACCACAAATGCCCTAAATAATAAAAATTTTCACATAACTGAGTCATGTTACATGAATGCTGATGTGGTCATACGTAAAAGGATCACTTTAATAATTTTTAGATTATCTGTGAGCGGCGTTGAGTTGAGCAATTGACAGCCTTGCAGGATTTCCGACGTGAAAGAAATCAACTTTCGAAAGTAATGGTTACCGATTTCATGGTGTTTTAAAAATAATAATAATAATCTTGTAAACCTGTTTCTTTTACGTAGTTTTAGCACTCATTACAAGAGAAAAATCTTGAATAAGATTAATATCTGGACTATTTTTAAGTCATTCCACAGCTTTTATACCAGATTTTTTCAGATAGGCCAGTAGCTAAAGTGAGGAAATAGGGAGAAAATTGTTTTATTAATTTATGTTATGCCGCGGAGATAAAAGCTTACAAATCAGACAACAAAATCATTTATAAAATAAATTATACTCTATTTACTAATTTCAATATACGACAGAGTACTAAGTTTTGTTAAAAAACGCACTTTCTTACACTTAAAAATTGTTTTAAATAACTGACTTTAAACACTTCTTTAAGATACCAGTTAAAACTGATGTTAAGAAATAACTTGGGACGGAGTGACTAAAATTACCTGTATGATAAGCTAAAAATTTGTGAAATGACTTGTCATTGTTAGTGTTCTTTTAGGCTTTCTCTATATTGATAAAAACTGATTTTTTAAATAATCAGAGCCATTTGTTGCAAACGGAGGAGGGAAAGGGCGACTTCATAATTTCGGAGAGATTTAGCTGGGACATACCAAAAAAAGGTTGAGAAGCACTGCCGTAAACCATTTAATGTGAACGGATTATTTTGTGCATCCATGTAAACGAACTACAAGTAATAAACACTTCATTTTCAACAGCGAAAATTTCATAATAAACAGCATTAACATGAAAATACATTTCAATCCGAGTATATATGTACGCGAATTAGAGAAGCGGACAAACGCCCGGATGATCAGATAGACAGAGAAACAAAAAAAATTCGTTAAACACTTACCAAATTTGATGAAAAGTGTTAAAAACAAGAATCGAGTAATGTTTTTCTAAGATAAATTCAATTTGAATTACTTTATATTATTCAAAATTGAAAAAAAAAGCCTCTCTTCATTGTTCTAAATAATAAAAGAGATTAGTGGAAAATAGATGTTATGTAACAAAAATTAAATTTTGACAAAATTAAACCGAAAGCTTTTTTTTTTTTTTTTATAGTTAAATTTCTTTGCCATTAGATTCAAATAACTAAGATTCATTATCGATTTTTGAATTAAACACAAAAAAATTGCATCTTGATGTCTCCTAATTTTACAGAGATATGACCGTTTAAATAATTTGTCGGGTTTTAGGGGATTAGACACAAATTGAAATGCTTGTAATTCAAAAAACGATGTTGTTTTAAGAATTCCAAAAACATGTTAAAAATATGTTTATTGAATTATAATTTCGATTTCTTCTTCTTTTTTTTTGTGAGGGTTAACCATATAATTTGCAAACTAAATCACATCCTAATAGTTCTCAAAAAATAAAAAATAAAAATTAAATCGATTATTATTTTTTAAAGTGCGGTAATTTAATATCGTACAAATTCATTAAAATTACAACTAGGAATATTGTTTGTCGAATTTCATAATTTTTAAATTAATTAAAGAAGAAAATATAATTTAAATTTGTTTCCGGATTTTATTAAAAATATAATTTTTTAAAATGTTAAAAGTATAAATTAAAGAAAACATGCAACTTATTAAAAAAAAAATCAAAAGTTATAAAGTAAGTTTCAAAAATAAAACAAAATTAATCTAAAATAATAATAAAAAAGACATGTTTAAAGTTTACACCATTTTTTTAAGCTATTGCATAGCTTTTATCGCGGGCTTTGAGCGCGGTGACCGAATCCAAAAATTCCGTAACGCGAAAAATCCTAACACATCGGTAACGAAAAAACCTAACACTCGGCTAACGTCGTTTCCTTTCGGAAAACTTCGGAACGGTATCCTTCGGTAGACTTCGGCAGACATTGACGCGGTATTTTTCAGATATTAGAATATCAAGTCTCAAACTTATGTTTCTTATGATCTAATTTTCATAGCGCGGCCAAATTTTGTTTGGTAATTTATTATGAGACAGTGTTTATTTTGGTGGTCTTATTTATTTTGGTGACAAGAGACCCCCCACCGTGAGGGTCGAAAAATTTAAAATGCTTATAACTCGCAATCTAACTTTCGTAGCGCGGCCAAACTTTGTTTGGTAATTTATTATGAGACATTGTTAATTTCTGGTGACAGGATACACCCCACGGTGAGGGTCGAAAAATTTAAAATGCTTATAACTCGCGATCTAATCTTCGTAGCGCGGCCAAACTTGTTTGGTAATTTATTAGGAGACAGTGTTAATTTTTGGTGACAGGACACACCAGACGGTGAGGATCGAAAAATTTAAAATGCTCATAACTCGCGATCTAATTTTCGTAGCGCGGCCAAATTTTGTTTGGTTATTTATTATAAGACAGTGTTGATTGTTGGTGACAGAAGACACCCCACGGTGAGGGTCGAAAAATTAAAAATGCTTATAACTCGCGATCTAATTTTGGTAGCTTGGCAAAATATTGTTTGGTAATTTATTATAAGACAGTGTTAATTTTTGGAGACAGGAGACCCCCCACGGTGAGGGTCGAAAAATTTAAAATGCTTATAACTCGCGATCTAATTTTCGTAGCGCGGCCAAATTTTGTTTGGTAATTTATTATGGGACAGTGATGATTTTTGATGACAGGAGATCCTCCAAGGTGAGGGTCGAAAAATTTAAAATGCTTATAACTCGCGATCTAATTTTTGTAGCGCGGCCAAATTTTGTTTGGTAATTTATTATGAGGCAGTGTTAATTTTTGGGGACATTAGACCCCCCCACGATGAGGGTCGAAAAATTTTAAATGCTTATAACTCACGATCTAATTTTCGTAGCGCGGCCAAATTTTGTATGGTAATTTAATATGAGACTGTTAATTTTTGGTGACAGGAGAGCCCCCACGGTGAGGGTCGAAAAATTTAAAATGCTTGTAACTCACGATCTAATTTTCGTAGTGCGGCCAAATTTTGTTTGGTAATTTATTATGAGACAGTGTTAATTTTTGGTGACAGGAGACCCCCCATGGTGAGGGTCGAAAAATTTTAAATGCTTATAACTCACGATCTAATTTTCGTAGCGCGGCCAAATTTTGTTTATTCATTTATTATGAGTCAGTGTTAAGTTTTGGTGACAGGAGACCCTCACGGTGAGGGTCGAAAAATTTAAAATGCTTATAACTCGCGATCTAATTTTCGTAGCGCGGCCAAATTTTGTTTGGTAATTTATTATGAGACATTGTTAATTGTTGGTGACAGGAGACCCCCCCACGGTGAGGGTCGAAAAATTTAAAATGCTTATAACTCGCGATCTAATTTTCGTAGCGCGGCCAAATTTTGTTTGGTAATTTATTTTGAGACATTGTTAATTTCTAGTGACAGGACACACCCCACGGTGAGGGTCAAAAAATTTGAAATGCTCATAACTCGCGATCTAATTTTCGTAGCGCGGCCAAATTTTGTTTGGTAATTTATTATGAGACATTGTTAATTGTTGGTGACAGAAGACACCCTACGGTGAGGGTCGAAAAATTAAAAATGCTTATAACTCGCGATCTAATTTTGGTAGCTTGGCAAAATATTGTTTGGTAATTTATTATAAGACAGTGTTAATTTTTGGAGACAGGAGACCCCCCACGGTGAGGGTCGAAAAATTTAAAATGCTTATAACTCGCGATCTAATTTTCGTAGCGCGGCCAAATTTTGTTTGGTAATTTATTATGGGACAGTGATGATTTTTGGTGACAGGAGATCCTCCAAGGTGAGGGTCGAAAAATTTAAAATGCTTATAACTCGCGATCTAATTTTTGTAGCGCGGCCAAATTTATTTTGGTAATTTATTATGAGGCAGTGTTAATTTTTGGGGACATTAGACCCCCCCACGATGAGGGTCGAAAAATTTTAAATGCTTATAACTCACGATCTAATTTTCGTAGCGCGGCCAAATTTTGTTTGGTAATTTAATATGAGACTGTTAATTTTTGGTGACAGGAGAGCCCCCACGGTGAGGGTCGAAAAATTTAAAATGCTTGTAACTCACGATCTAATTTTCGTAGTGCGGCCAAATTTTGTTTGGTAATTTATTATGAGACAGTGTTAATTTTTGGTGACAGGAGACCCCCCATGGTGAGGGTCGAAAAATTTAAAATGCTTATAACTCACGATCTAATTTTCGTAGCGCGGCCAAATTTTGTTTATTCATTTATTATGAGTCAGTGTTAAGTTTTGGTGACAGGAGACCCTCACGGTGAGGGTCGAAAAATTTAAAATGCTTATAACTCGCGATCTAATTTTCGTAGCGCGGGCAAATTTTGTTTGGTAATTTTTTATGAGACATTGTTAATTGTTGGTGACAGAAGACCCCTCCCTCATGGTGAGGGTCGAAAAATTTAAAATGCTTATAACTCGCGATCTAATTTTCGTAGCGCGGCCAAATTTTGTTTGGTAATTTATTATGAGACATTGTTAATTTCTAGTGACAGGAGACACCCCACGGTAAGGGTCAAAAAATTTGAAATGCTCATAACTTGCGATCTAATTTTCGTAGCGCGGCCAAATTTTGTTTGGTAATTTATTATGAGACATTGTTAATTGTTGGTGACAGAAGACACCCTACGGTGAGGGTCGAAAAATTAAAAATGCTTATAACTCGCGATCTAATTTTGGTAGCTTGGCAAAATATTGTTTGGTAATTTATTATAAGGCAGTGTTAATTTTTGGTGACAGGAGACCCCCCACGGTGAGGGTCGAAAAATTTAAAATGCTTAAAACTCGCGATCTAATTTTCGTAGCGCGGCCAAATTTTGTTTGGTAATTTATTATGAGACAGTGTTAATTTTTGGAGACATTAGACCCCCCACAATGAGGGTAGAAAAACTTAAAATGCTTATAACTCGCGATCTAATTTTCGTAGCGCGGCCAAATTTTGTTTATTCATTTATTATGAGTCAGTGTTAAGTTTTGGTGACAGGAGACCCTCACGGTGAGGGTCGAAAAATCTAAAATGCTTATAACTCGCGATCTAATTTTCGTAGCGCGGCCAAATTTTGTTTGGTAATTTATTTTGAGACTGTTAATTTTTGGTGACAGGAGAACTCCCACGGTGAGGGTCGAAAAATTTAAAATGCTTATAACTCACGATCTAATTTTCGTAGCGCAGCCAAATTTTGTTTATTCATTTATTATGAGTCAGTGTTAAGTTTTGGTGACAGGAGACCCTCACGGTGAGGGTCGAAAAATTTAAAATGCTTATAACTCGCGATCTAATTTTCGTAGCGCGGCCAAATTTTGTTTGGTAATTTATTTTGAGACTGTTAATTTTTGGTGACAGGAGACCCCCCACGGTGAGGGTCGAAAAATTTAAAATGCTTATAACTCACGATCTAATTTTCGTAGCGCGGCCAAATTTTGTTTATTCATTTATTATGAGTCAGTGTTAAGTTTTGGTGACAGGAGACCCTCACGGTGAGGGTCGAAAAATTTAAAATGCTTATAACTCACGATCTAATTTTCGTAGCGCGGCCAAATTTTGTTTGGTAATTTAATATGAGACTGTTAATTTTTGGTGACAGGAGACCCCCACGGTGAGGGTCGAAAAATTTGAAATGCTTATAACTCGCGATCTAATTTTCGTATCGCGGCCAAATTTTGTTTGGTAATTTATTATGAGATATTGTTAATTTCTGGTGACAGGAGACACCCCACGGTGAGGGTCGAAAAATTAAAAATGCTTATAACTCGCGATCTAATTTTGGTAGCTTGGCAAAATATTGTTTGGTTATTTATTATAAGACAGTGTTGATTGTTGGTGACAGAAGACACCCCACGGTGAGGGTCGAAAAATTAAAAATGCTTATAACTCGCGATCTAATTTTGGTAGCTTGGCAAAATATTGTTTGGTAATTTATTATAAGACAGTGTTAATTTTTGGAGACAGGAGACCCCCCACGGTGAGGGTCGAAAAATTTAAAATGCTTATAACTCGCGATCTAATTTTCGTAGCGCGGCCAAATTTTGTTTGGTAATTTATTATGGGACAGTGATGATTTTTGATGACAGGAGATCCTCCAAGGTGAGGGTCGAAAAATTTAAAATGCTTATAACTCGCGATCTAATTTTTGTAGCGCGGCCAAATTTTGTTTGGTAATTTATTATGAGGCAGTGTTAATTTTTGGGGACATTAGACCCCCCCCACGATGAGGGTCGAAAAATTTTAAATGCTTATAACTCACGATCTAATTTTCGTAGCGCGGCCAAATTTTGTATGGTAATTTAATATGAGACTGTTAATTTTTGGTGACAGGAGAGCCCCCACGGTGAGGGTCGAAAAATTTAAAATGCTTGTAACTCACGATCTAATTTTCGTAGTGCGGCCAAATTTTGTTTGGTAATTTATTATGAGACAGTGTTAATTTTTGGTGACAGGAGACCCCCCATGGTGAGGGTCGAAAAATTTTAAATGCTTATAACTCACGATCTAATTTTCGTAGCGCGGCCAAATTTTGTTTATTCATTTATTATGAGTCAGTGTTAAGTTTTGGTGACAGGAGACCCTCACGGTGAGGGTCGAAAAATTTAAAATGCTTATAACTCGCGATCTAATTTTCGTAGCGCGGCCAAATTTTGTTTGGTAATTTATTATGAGACATTGTTAATTGTTGGTGACAGGAGACCCCCCCACGGTGAGGGTCGAAAAATTTAAAATGCTTATAACTCGCGATCTAATTTTCGTAGCGCGGCCAAATTTTGTTTGGTAATTTATTTTGAGACATTGTTAATTTCTAGTGACAGGACACACCCCACGGTGAGGGTCAAAAAATTTGAAATGCTCATAACTCGCGATCTAATTTTCGTAGCGCGGCCAAATTTTGTTTGGTAATTTATTATGAGACATTGTTAATTGTTGGTGACAGAAGACACCCTACGGTGAGGGTCGAAAAATTAAAAATGCTTATAACTCGCGATCTAATTTTGGTAGCTTGGCAAAATATTGTTTGGTAATTTATTATAAGACAGTGTTAATTTTTGGAGACAGGAGACCCCCCACGGTGAGGGTCGAAAAATTTAAAATGCTTATAACTCGCGATCTAATTTTCGTAGCGCGGCCAAATTTTGTTTGGTAATTTATTATGGGACAGTGATGATTTTTGGTGACAGGAGATCCTCCAAGGTGAGGGTCGAAAAATTTAAAATGCTTATAACTCGCGATCTAATTTTTGTAGCGCGGCCAAATTTATTTTGGTAATTTATTATGAGGCAGTGTTAATTTTTGGGGACATTAGACCCCCCCACGATGAGGGTCGAAAAATTTTAAATGCTTATAACTCACGATCTAATTTTCGTAGCGCGGCCAAATTTTGTTTGGTAATTTAATATGAGACTGTTAATTTTTGGTGACAGGAGAGCCCCCACGGTGAGGGTCGAAAAATTTAAAATGCTTGTAACTCACGATCTAATTTTCGTAGTGCGGCCAAATTTTGTTTGGTAATTTATTATGAGACAGTGTTAATTTTTGGTGACAGGAGACCCCCCATGGTGAGGGTCGAAAAATTTAAAATGCTTATAACTCACGATCTAATTTTCGTAGCGCGGCCAAATTTTGTTTATTCATTTATTATGAGTCAGTGTTAAGTTTTGGTGACAGGAGACCCTCACGGTGAGGGTCGAAAAATTTAAAATGCTTATAACTCGCGATCTAATTTTCGTAGCGCGGGCAAATTTTGTTTGGTAATTTTTTATGAGACATTGTTAATTGTTGGTGACAGAAGACCCCTCCCTCATGGTGAGGGTCGAAAAATTTAAAATGCTTATAACTCGCGATCTAATTTTCGTAGCGCGGCCAAATTTTGTTTGGTAATTTATTATGAGACATTGTTAATTTCTAGTGACAGGAGACACCCCACGGTAAGGGTCAAAAAATTTGAAATGCTCATAACTTGCGATCTAATTTTCGTAGCGCGGCCAAATTTTGTTTGGTAATTTATTATGAGACATTGTTAATTGTTGGTGACAGAAGACACCCTACGGTGAGGGTCGAAAAATTAAAAATGCTTATAACTCGCGATCTAATTTTGGTAGCTTGGCAAAATATTGTTTGGTAATTTATTATAAGGCAGTGTTAATTTTTGGTGACAGGAGACCCCCCACGGTGAGGGTCGAAAAATTTAAAATGCTTAAAACTCGCGATCTAATTTTCGTAGCGCGGCCAAATTTTGTTTGGTAATTTATTATGAGACAGTGTTAATTTTTGGAGACATTAGACCCCCCACAATGAGGGTAGAAAAACTTAAAATGCTTATAACTCGCGATCTAATTTTCGTAGCGCGGCCAAATTTTGTTTATTCATTTATTATGAGTCAGTGTTAAGTTTTGGTGACAGGAGACCCTCACGGTGAGGGTCGAAAAATCTAAAATGCTTATAACTCGCGATCTAATTTTCGTAGCGCGGCCAAATTTTGTTTGGTAATTTATTTTGAGACTGTTAATTTTTGGTGACAGGAGAACTCCCACGGTGAGGGTCGAAAAATTTAAAATGCTTATAACTCACGATCTAATTTTCGTAGCGCAGCCAAATTTTGTTTATTCATTTATTATGAGTCAGTGTTAAGTTTTGGTGACAGGAGACCCTCACGGTGAGGGTCGAAAAATTTAAAATGCTTATAACTCGCGATCTAATTTTCGTAGCGCGGCCAAATTTTGTTTGGTAATTTATTTTGAGACTGTTAATTTTTGGTGACAGGAGACCCCCCACGGTGAGGGTCGAAAAATTTAAAATGCTTATAACTCACGATCTAATTTTCGTAGCGCGGCCAAATTTTGTTTATTCATTTATTATGAGTCAGTGTTAAGTTTTGGTGACAGGAGACCCTCACGGTGAGGGTCGAAAAATTTAAAATGCTTATAACTCACGATCTAATTTTCGTAGCGCGGCCAAATTTTGTTTGGTAATTTAATATGAGACTGTTAATTTTTGGTGACAGGAGACCCCCACGGTGAGGGTCGAAAAATTTGAAATGCTTATAACTCGCGATCTAATTTTCGTATCGCGGCCAAATTTTGTTTGGTAATTTATTATGAGATATTGTTAATTTCTGGTGACAGGAGACACCCCACGGTGAGGATCGAAAAATTAAAAATGCTTATAACTCGCGATCTAATTTTGGTAGCTTGGCAAAATATTGTTTGGTAATTTATTATAAGACAGTGTTAATTTTTGGTGACAGGAGACCCCCACCACGGTGAGAGTCGAAAAATTTGAAATGCTCATAACTCGCGATCTAATTTTCGTAGCGCGGCCAAATTTGGTTTGGTAATTTTTTATGAGACAGTGTTAATTTTTGGTGACAGGAGACCCCCCACCGTGAGGGTCGAAAAATTTAAAATGCTTATAACTCGCGATCTAATTTTCGTAGCTCGACCAAATTTTGTTTGGTAATTTATTAAGCTATTGCATAGCTTTTATCGCAGGCTTTGAGCGCGGCGACTGAATTTAAGAATTCCGCAATGAGAAAAATTCTTAACAATCCGGCTAACGAAGTTTCAGTTTTGCAGACTTCGGGAAGGTATCCTTCGATAGACTTCAGCAGACATTGACTCGGTATTTTTGCATAAGTTGATAAAAAATGCTATGCAATAGCTTTACCGCGGCAGTCCCCGAGTGGCACACATATTTTTTTTTAGTAATTCTTCACTTAAAATAATTTAAAGACGCAAAATGGTGGAAAAAAAACTATCTTACAGAAAAATGCATTTATAATTTAAAAAAAAATAATTATTTCTAATAAAATGTTTAAATGCCTTTTAAAGACTGCAGTTGTGTTAGTAACTTCTTAATTTAGCTTAAACTTCCTATTCAGTTTACCTTTTGCTTTTTCCATCGTATTTCTTGTGCTATTTAAATGTTCGTCAATTGAATTAAAACAAAGCTTTTTGTAAAATACCTTTTCAAGTTTTTCTATAATTTAAACCTTCACAACATCAGTTTTTATATCATTCTGTCGAGACATTTAAAAAAATTTATTCTACTCGCCCGGATCGTCGCTTGAAATACGCTTGAAAGTCGCTTGGATACGTCGATTTGAAAGTTTGGTTTCATTTTGCTAGCCCAGGCCACTGGCTGGGATCGGGTATATTTTCTTCCAAGATACTCGGGCCAGACTGGATCGAGACTAGTATCACTCTTTTTTTGGTAGGGACTCCGCGATCTTTTTTTTTTTTTTTTTTTTTTTTTCTGAAGGTTGGATTGCGCCTGGCATAACGTATTTTTATCATACCGAACTGGTACTATATTCCTTCTTTTTAAGTCTGCAATGGGCAAAATTTTCAGTCTGAGTCTCGAGCCTACCCTTTTTAAAATCATTGCCTCTGAGTGACCTGATCCATGGAAAAATCAGTAAATTTTGTTTCTTCCCAATTTTTTTTCAAAAAATGTACATATTTTAAAATTGCCATTAATTACAATTAAAATTTAAAATTAAATTTTTAAAGGATAGTAGATTTCTAGTCAATAAAATTAAAATACAGTAAAATCCATCAAAAAAAAAAAAAAAAAAAACCTGCATGTGACGAAATCCAGTCTTTAACGGAACAAAATATGTCGATCCACGCAAAATTGATGTAATAATACTTGAAAAAAGAACAGAATATATTTACACCTGCTAACAAGGGAACTTGTCTATAACTTTTTTATCTTGTGATTCCGTTTTAGGAGATTTTACTGTCTAGTATTTTCAAAATTTCCAATACATGAAATGTGGACCGACTATATTAATGATAAGTGAAACGTGTTCATACAAGTAAAAATAAATAAATAAGTATCATAACCTAGGTTGATTCTTTAAAAGTGAATATTATAAAAATAAAAAATAAAGCCTAAAATAAGTATTTTTGGTCAGAACTCCTCGTACGAAACAATTTTCCATCATATCGACGTAAAAAACTATGCTTTGTAGAAATTCAGTTTGGCCGGCCAGGGCTCAAGCTAATATTTTAACTTTTTTTAAAACCGGGTTGAACTTTTTTTCCTGTGGGTCAGCCTAGACCGGATATTTCGGCCTGTGCAGACCTACATTGCAGACCACCAGCATATTTTAAAAGCAAGTTTAACGTAAAATCCATACGCTGCTATTTTACGTTCAGAGGTGAGGCATTATCTTAAATCGAGTTTTAATGACGTACAATTTGTGGATTATATTCAACTTACATTCAAAATGTGTTAATAACTCATTAATCAGAGGAATGGCTAAAAGGTGCAATCCACGAATTTGGAATTTTAATATCGCTGTAGGATTTATATATATCGAGACAATTTGTTTTGTGTTTAATGCAGGAATGGATACAGAAAATTTCCCTAATTGGAAATTTTAACCTACGGGATTCGTATAAAAAATTAACTTTCATATTTTTTTTCAAATTGACTGCCTCCTCCATGGAATTGCAACTTAGTCATCATATTTTGCACTTTTTTAAAATGAAACTTTGCAATTGGAAGTATAAGTCTAGAGGCAATATTTAATGAAATAGCCTATTGTTTCGATCTTTATGAATCACCTGTATATTTGAAAAAGCAGAATGGGTTTTTTTAAACCAAGACCTTTTTTATGATGAAAGTGGTTTTAATTGTAATAAATTTAATTTTTTTAGTTGAGTTCGCAATTTTTAATACTAAAACAAATGCAAAATCACAGTTTTTGACTTTATGCAAAAGAAAATACAATGTGACAATACATTCTAATTGCTTTGAAATACTTCATCAATAATTAAAATTAGAATTTCCATGAATGTTTTAGATTTTAGATACACATCATATAATCCACACTTTTGTTCTTGAGTTTTATCACTTCTAATTACATTTAAATTTTTAATAATTCTAGCTGATGTTCTTTTATTAATATCATCTTATAATTCTTAGACTTATAAAGCAATGTTCCTTCTATGTAGTTTTGTCAGTAATATGACCTAGTTTAACATAGAATGAAGCGAAATGTTTAATAAAACGTTATTGTGGCAGAGAATTGTTTTAAACATTAACTTCGTCACTAAAATTTAAATTCTGAAATCTTTTTTTCTTTTTCTTTTTTTTTTATTCCTGTTTATCTTTTACTTACAGAATAATAAAGTGACGTTCATAAATTGGGTTTGAATTAAATATGTCAAATTGATGTATAGCTTATCCCAAAACTTGGATTGGTGCCACACAAAGAAAAAAGACTGCAAGAAATTGAAAAGAATTAAGTGTAGAGAAATACTGCAAATTCAAACATATTATCGATAGTCATTTTTCCTAGTTGAAAAGACAAGGATAGCCATGGTCAAGTCCTTGAATTGATGCCATTAATTTTTTCCAGAATATAATACATATATGGGTCATTTTCAGATAAAAGAAAATTTTAACTTTGAAAAAAAAAATGTTTAAATTCGATTATTTTAATTCCTGATTTTTAGCTCAAATGAGACAGATATTAAAATAATGCGAAATTATGCTAAAGAAAAGCAATGAAAATTTTTAAATGTCTAAAATTGTCATTATTATTATGTCTCTGAAGTCGTAAATCCAATACTCCTTGATTAAACCATACTAACCGCAATTTTAACGTTAAGAATATTTTAAAACTAAACTATAACAATATAATGTTTATAGGGTATTTAATTAAAAAAAGCATACAAAAACCTTCTTTATAATTAATTATGCAAAATTAAATTATTGAATATGTATTTCAGCAATAAGAAACAATGTACATAAAAAAGCTTTATTGGAAATAGGGATATGGAATGGATTATTAGATATCGCTCATCAACAAGAAAAGTGACACATCTCAACAACAGTAAATTTCCAAGAAAAAAAAATTGCATAATTTTACTATAAGACGAAATTACAGCATGTATCTCTACATACAGGAATTAATACGTGCATACAAACATAAAATCCTAAAGATTTTCGACATTGTATAAGGTTTGGAAAGTTGGTTAATATTATCTCCCCCACACAATCCACTCCTCTTCTGTGGTCACAAATGAACATATAATGCAATAAAATAATTTTCCGTTTAACTACGCTTATGACACTCTTTGTGCAGCAACACACACCTATGACAGGGTTCTCGCTGCCGCTTGCCATTGCGCCAAATCGCAACAAAATGTGCCATTTGGCGAGTAAAAGAAAAATCTTATTCGCCAGATTACGAGTGCTTATTTTTTCTTCTTTTTGTATGCGTGCCACTAGGGTATACAGATTAAGTATTTACACACAGATACGACAGAGAAGTGAAAAACCGTACCAGTGCGATTCTAGCGCCACTACTGGGAACAGGCGGGAACTTCAACATAAACAGCAAGTTAAACTGTCACTGTCTCTACCGTGCTATCGCATTGTCCAACATGTTTACTGTCGCGTTTATCTGTTAGAAATTTTGAAATTGTATTTGATTTTTTTTGCACACTTGATGTTTAATATGTTATGTTATTATATTAACTTAAAATACTTTATGTTAAATTATGTTATGTTAAAGCACATTTTATGTTTTAAACAAAAACAAACGTAAAGAAATACACCTGTTAGTGACACATAAAAAAAGATAGATACTATACAAAGAGGACAAGTAACAACACCCTGTTGCGATGTTCCCGAAACGTTTGAACCTGTTGTCATAAGGGGCTCTGAAGTTAGGATTCGGTTACCATTGAGCTTATGGATCTGTCCTATCTGTGTATAAATACTTAATCTGTGCTATAGTCCAGATTCTTATGCACTTTTCAGAACGATTGATGTCGTTTTTCATGATAAATTTCACAGTGCCCTTTTCATTGCTTTGTATGTAGAGATAAGGACTCAACACCAATTCAGTTTTGCAGAAGCCAAATACACAAAAAGGATTATGCGATAGGTATTTCTGTGTTCTCAGTTAATCATTACCTATGAGCCGGTAAAAACACAAACACATTCATATCAATTGCCTAATGCGCAAAAGTTTGCTGGAATGCGACGTTGAAATTAGTCATTTATCATACTACTTATTAGTTGTGTGCAAAGTATCATTGGTTGGACAATTTTTGTTATCAGTTAGAACCGAAATCTTATAGCGATTTTAATGTATAGTTACAGAACTGTAAATCAAAGATACTTAATTTGAATTTTTATTTTAACTACAAAAATAATGTCTAAAACATTTATATATTTAGGAGATGTTTAGAATGTACTTATTTTTAATAGTTTCTGAAGCGGATAGTCGAATTTCTATTTTATAAGCAATTACAAAAAAATATGTTATTTTAGAAAAAAAAGGTACCGAATAAGGTAATTAAATGTACATTTTTCAGTGTTTCACTCCGAATCTATTTTGCTAACTTTTTGTTTTTTCATTTGGATATTGTTTTTTATTTCTTACTCGCCAAATCGCTAATGTTGGTAAAAGGCCCGTAAGAACACTACCTATCACAGACTTATTAGTGGAATAAAAGGCAAAATGAATTTTTTGCAAGAGGTGTCACTTATCTTGTGAATAAGCGATATTATAATATCGCTCATCCACAAGAAAAGTGACACATCTGAATTTAGATCTCTTACTTTCTAAAATTCAGATTTTCATGATTTTAAATGCATCTATATTTATTATAATAAAACAAAGCCGAAATTTTTCGCAATGAAACGAGCAATAATATTTCTCTGACATATTAGGCATCTTCATTTTGACTTATAAAAGAAAGACAATAAAAAACCTGATGTAATACAGAGTGGTGAGTGGTTAGGGAAAACCGGGAAAACACAGTCAAGAAAAGAGAAAACTACCAGTAATTTCTTGCAGAAAATACTCCAAATAATATAAAGAGATTATATAAATTGAATTTATCTTTAATAAAGTACTGGTATTTATCATCTATACTGACTGTTTTTTTTATCTAATCACTCGCCACACAGCAATAAAGCAATGTTTTAACATTGTAATAAACATACTTTAAGACAAAGAAATTTTTTGTAATTGATAATGACTATAAAATAGAACGTATGAAATATCTTTAGTAGCATATTATTATTTTTACTAGAACATTTTTGAATTCCGAACTGTCTTTCGTATCTAATTTTTTAATAAACTTCCATTACATTATTATTCAGCAATTAAAAATAAAAAATTATTTCACACATACATGCACATATATAAACTATATATATGTAAACTACTTTCTAATTTAAAAAAAAAATTTCACCTATTTTTGTCTTTTACATCAATACTATTTTTAAACATAAATGCTTTAAAATCTGAATCTTAAAAGAAGTCCAGACAGATTTTTGATAGTTGGAATCTGGTGAAATATATTATTATTGTACAACTTTTTTTTGTAAATTTACAATAAAACTATGTTATACAACGACAAAAGTATCTCACGAATAACTGAATGCAAAGTAATAGAATTATACTAAAAGTAGCTGATGCAAGTGACTTAATTATTTTGAACAAAGTAGTTAACACTTAGAAGCTTATAAATGTACACTTCTGATTATATAAAAATAATACTTATAGTTTTGCAAATAAACATACAGGATTGTTAGCTTTTTTCTACCAGAATCTGGTAACACTTCCTGTGTAAATATTTCGTAATTAGAAGAAATAATATCGAAAGGGATTTGAGACATGTTTTGAGACTGCAATCATTTCGAAACATTGGAAACTTTGTAAAACTTTCTGAAAAATATGAAACATTTTCCAAGGTCTTTTTTATCATTATAGGACGAAGATAAGAAGTAAATGATCAGCTGTTGTGATAGTGATCTCATAACTCGTTAAAGTTATTGGAAAAGTACAATGAAATAGCTTCACATCTGATATACTAAAACCGTCTCCATCACAATTTTCTGTTTTGAAGAATTTCCATAATGATGAGTGATTTTTTTTTTTCTTTCTGACCTAGACCTAATACCGTAGAAAAATTCAATACTTTGTACTCTCTGCCGATAGATACTTATTTAATGATATACTCATCTGTATTTCTTACCCAATACATAAAAAAGGATAGATTTTTAGAGTTTCGTTCATTTGACGAAAGACCTCTTTGTCTCTGTCCTCTGTCTGTCTGTCTATCTATCATAGAATCCATACACAAAAGTGCATTTACTGCTGAATACCTCGTGTCACGCGAGAATTCATAAAATTTTGAAAAAGACTATTATTTTAATTAAATTAATTTTTTCAATGTCATCCGTTCATTTTGGCGATTTAAATTTCAAGAGAGAACTTTAATTTCAACGTTTTGCGTGTTGACATAATAGATCGGGGTAAAGCATGTCGATAGTAAAAAGAAGGTCCCCGGTGTTGAAAGTTGGAATTTTCATATTAAGATGGATTTAATTAAAAAAAAAATGTATTTCTTATGAATTTAAAAGTTTATATTATTGCATTTCGTTCATGCGTCATTCATAATATTTTTGGAATTCCAATTTTCTTCCTATTTAAAAAAAAATATTGCGATTTATTAATAATTTGACATTTTAAATTTCGTTTAAACATTTTTTTTTCATTTTTAGAAATTTTAAATTTTATTTACATCCCCGCTAATTTTTGTTTTAATTTTGAATCTTCAAAAATTTGGAATTTTTAATTTTAATTAAATAATTTGAGTTGAACATTCTTAATTTGATTAAAATAGATAACTTCCTTTTATAATTATTTTAAAATTAAATTTATTGGTGCTATCCTCTATGTAAGAATTCAATAATTATAAATTAACAATTTGGATTTATTAATTAAGTTGTTTTGAAAGAAATGTTAAACAAAATCCGTCGTGTGATCAGTGATCATACTTACCAACTTGTTTTACAAATACCTTATATAAATAGTAGGAAAATTGTGTGTTTGTAATATATAAATAGGTAAAATTATAAAACTGACAAAAAAAAAAAAAAAGTCAGATGTGGCAATCTTAATGCTTTCTTATAACTCATACGTGTTAATATTTTCTAGAAAATGCTGCAAAGTAAAGCCACTGGTTAGACGATTTGCATCAAAATCTAGCCAGTAACAACTTATGCCAACTTCTAACTCAATCTGAAGTTTGATGAACATTCATACATTTAGTTCTTGAGCTAGTTATTGCGAAATCGTAAAAAATGCAGCATATCAGCGCCACCTGTAAGGCGATTTACACCAAAATCTAAGCAACACAAATTCTACCAGGGACTAACTAAATCTGAATTTTGAAAAAAAATCGTTCATTAGATCTTGAGATAGTTATTGCGACATTCATAAATAATTCAGCATAACAGCGTCACCTCTTGAACGATTTGCACCAAAAAGTAATCAGCTCGAAATTACATCAATTATATAAAGATTTGTAAAAATCCGTGCGTTCGTCCTTAAGATAGAGCTATTGTGGAAATTGTGAACACTTCAGCATAGCTGCACCACCTGTTGAACCAAATGCACCAAAAACTAATCAGCTCTAGTTGGTCTAACTGAATCTAAAATTTAGGGAAATTCCAAGCATTAATTCTTGAGATAGAGCGCCCACAAAATTTTAGTCACATACAGACTCAGAGAATGACAGAGTGACAGACAGACTCACAGATAGACATTTTCTAAAAACCACCAAGTCCTGTTCAGGTCCTTCTAAAACTTATAAATCCATCGAAAACTAAAATTCGAAAATTTTCTTCTTGTAAAGATATAAGGTGGTGTGGGGTAATAACGCCAGGCGGGGTAGTAACGCCAAGTGCTAATATTTTGCATAATTATGAAATAATCTGGTAAATGACACCCATGTGCTCTGCGCAGAAGGATTTTGAGTCATATAAATCGTAAAAAACAGCTTCAAGTTAATTTGTTTCATTTTTAGGTCTTATTGTTTTTACAAACAACTAAAATTAACGCTTGATCTAAAATTTGCGAGATACGTTTTGTGATGTGAAGACTATTTTTTTTATCCGGAAATACTTTGTTAATTGCATAAATTTGTTGTACATTTCATGGACTTCCAAAATATTGTTGAAGATTTTGGATATCTTCTCGAGAAAATTTGTAATTTAAAATGTACAGCGCAATAACTATAACGGGGTAATAACGCCAATCCTTGGCATTAATATCCCGGTTGATTCCTTACAGTGGCCGACCTACATCCTAAATACTAATTCAAATAAACGCAGTTAAAACTGTGCAATGTTTCTAATAATTCTATTTAAGCGGTCCTTTTTAAGCAAAAAGAAGCTCAAAGTCTGATATTCTTTTGCCTCATCCTCCCCCCCCACACACACCACACCTTTATTTTTCTTACACTTTCACAAAAAATTGAACATTTTCAATAGCTTAGAATGTAATTTGTCAATTTCTAAGTTTGTAGAGTTTGTATTTTTAGAATTGGGCAATCTACATGCAATTATTCCATCTTATTTCATAGTTTTGTTTGCATGGCGTTATTACCCATATATGTGGGTAATAACGCCAAATAGCATTGGTCAAGAAATCACGCCATTACGTTTTATGAATACATATCTGTTAAATTATTTTTTTTATATAGATAGTCAATGAGTTGCTGTATCGAATCATATATTTGTTTGAAAAATACAAACTAAAACTGAGCCGTGAAAATTGGTCGAACCTTAACGTGGCGTTATTACCCCAGGGTACCTTATATATATATATATAAGAGTTAATCGCATGATTAAGGATAACTAGTGACCAACCGCCTTCTGTTAAATTACTATTAAAAGAAAAAATACTACTCTCAGATATTTTCGTTGATGTAGGGGACATTTGACAATAAACATAAATAGATATTTGGAACTTTTCAGTTCATTTTCTCAAAATGATATGTCATTTACCACCTTTATCATCTGCACATTTCACGTGTAACAAATAAATTTCTATTGGAAAAAAAAAAAAAAAGAAAAAAGGAAAAGAAAATGAAAAAGAAAAGAAAAGAAAAGAAAAGAAAGGAAAAGAAAAGAAAGGAAAAGAAAAGAAAAAACAGAAATTATCTAGTCTGGCAAAATTTATTACGGAGATGGATTATTGTACAAATTAAAAATCTTCTCTTTTAATTAAAAGGCACTTGTAAACTGGAGCTATGAGCAATCATTTGCCATGTACATATACAATCTTTTAAAATAAAATGTATATATATAAAAAAAGAAAAAAAAATCATTCCTAATTTAATGATTGTAATTCATGCTATTTCAAAATTTTACCATTAAAATACGTTAATTCGACAAGTGATCTGATTATAAAAAACACCGTTAAAAATTTTGTTCTACTTTGAACCAAATTTTGGTGCTGAGTAGCTGCCATTATCAAATGGTGAAACTTCATACCAATATTTGGAGCTTCCTATTGCAATGTTGTTCCAACTACTGGAACTCTGCTTCAACCAGATTTCGTTATGTTGGTACGAGGTTTCACCATCTGAGTACAAGCTTTTTAACAGAGAAAAACACCGTTTAGAATAACGTTTTGTAGAAACAGCTTAGTGAATTTTGACAATATATATATATATATATATATATATATATATATATAAAGAATCATTTAAACTATACTTAATGATGATTTTTAATTTTTTTTTTATCAACGTTTAATCTCAATTTATTAAGATTGAACTAATAATTGATGTCATTTTTTTTTAAATATAATTTATTTATGTTTTATCTTTTTAGTTTTCATTGTTTAAAATGTTTATTGTAGCAGTTTCAATGACAGTTGGAATATTTTAAAAAGTATAGTTTGGCACACAATTAACTTCATTGTTGTTATACAATTTCTATACAATTGTAAACACAAAGAATGTTTGGCTAATTTGCCACTTGTTTCCGGCTAACAGAAAAATGTCTTAAAATTAATTTATTAATTTGTAAAAAAGTTCTAAATTTATTAATATTTTATATTGTCATCGGAAACATACCTGTGTACATGATTTTCATAATTCTAGCATATAAAGTGATTAAAAAAATCTGTGAATGAAAATTCGATTAGAAAATTCCATTTTTACCTGCGTCCCATCAGTGGCTGAGAGATTCTGCTCTCGAAACTGGTAGACGGCAGGTGCTGGGTTCCAATTCAATCGCTGCCGTCGGCCTAATCGTTCGGAGTTTTCCGTGGTCGAACCTTTGATTTCTATGCGTAAATACAGGTTAGGTTCCCTTATAAATCCCCCCCCTCCACGAACGACACCCCTAACCTCTAGGGCTATATCTCACGTGCAGACAATCGCCCGTCATACATAACATCTAACGCACCATTTTTACATACTTGCTGTTTAGGCGTAAGCCTTAAATAAAGAAACAAATTTATTGATAGTAATGTATTTGACCTTGACAAGTTAATTACTGTCAAATAATAATTCTTGATATTAATGGATTTGACCTTGAGAAAATTCAATCACTGTCAAAATAAAAAATCTTGATAAATATTTATGACTAAAATAATGATTTAAAAATGCTTAATATTGATTTATTATTAAATTAATGTTTATTTCTTGACAAGTTGACAGCTTAGTTTAATTTAAATTCATTTAAAGAGATTTATTGGTCTTATAATTATTTTATGTCGAAATTAATGTTTTATTTATTGATAAAGTTGTCAACTTGAGTACTTTTTAAATCATTATTAGAGATTTATTGAGTTCTTAATTGTTTATGTCAAGTTAATGATATATTTTTAAATTTATGATCATTTTAATTTTATCTCTATGCTTTCTTGTTATATTTCCCCAAAGGGGGTTTTTTAGTCTTGGATCTGCAACCAAGCAGATAATAGGTAATTCTCTTCACTCTGCAATCAGGCAGAGCACATGTAAATTTTTGACTGTTTTTCTATCGTGATTTCATGATTGTGAACCAAGGAATATGTTTGTTGGCTCTGAATATCAGAGAATAGTGAAACCCTGGATACCTATGTTAAAATATCAAGTTATATTATATTTAATAAACTATTTAATCATATAATGCTCTCCCATCAATTGACTGTGATTATTGAAACATTTTGTGACTGATACACCCATTTCATTTTGGTGCGCCTCAACCCGGTAGTGTTAAATAGTGACTAAATTGTGTGACTATTGTGACTTTTGTGCATAAACACAGTTTTCTCCTTATAATTGGATTAATATACGAATGAACATTTGACTTGGATTACCTAAGGATTACCTGAAATAAACAGGTAAGAAGCTTTATTATTCAATTAGAAATTAAGATTTTATTATTGTTATGGAAAATTTAGAAAAACTTAAAGCAAAGCGTTCTGTTGAACGAACAAGTTTTACAAAGTTATTAACAAAATTAGACACGTTATTAGCAGATGACATCGATAATACAAAAACTGATGAATTATTAGAGCTTCATGAAACATTATCTTTAAAAGAATCTGCATTTCAAAAATTAAATCATGAAATTGAAGCTCAAATATCAGACTTAAAAGAATATGAAAAGGATATTGCTAGCAGTGAAAAGTATAATGATCAGTTGATAAGTGCTAAATTTAAAATTAAAAATAGATTAAGTAAATGCAATAAAGGCAATATTTCTACTATGATATCAGGTAGTTCTGTGAATGCATTGAATAGTTCTGTCAGTGGAACAGAAGCAAGTTCTTATTCGGCCATGAAATTACCCAAATTAAATGTTCCAAAATTTTCTGGTGAAATCGAAGAATGGGTAGAATTTTTTAATTGTTTTGAAACATCGATACACCAGAATAAATCACTGTCAAAGATAGAGAAATTTGCATATTTAAAATCTTTGTTATGTAATCGTGCATACAATGTGGTAGAAGGATTTCCATTGACAGAACAAAATTATGATACCTGTATTGATTTATTAAAGGACCGATTTGGTAAAGTTGATGTAATTATAAATAAACATATGTCTAATTTGTTAAACATGGAACCCGTGAAAAATTGCTCAAATTTAAATGCGTTAAGAAGATTGCATGACGTTTGTGAAATAAACATAAGAAGTTTAAGAAATTTAGGAGTAACATCTAGTTCCTATGGGCATTTATTAAATCCTGTTTTGATTAAGTTATTACCCTATGAACTTGTAATTGAATATCACAGAAGACGTGATACTAGTAAAGACCTTGATGTAACAGATCTAATTGCCTTTCTTAAATCAGAAATTGAATGCAGAGAAAAAGCTTTGCTTATGACTAGTTCTAAAACTGATACAACCTCTTCGTTTGTATATAAAAATAAAACTGAATATCGTGAAAGAAAACAATCAAATAAATATCAACATGCTAATACTCTAAATGCTAATATTAAAGTTTTTTGTGTTTTCTGTAAAAATAATGAACATTTATCGTCTGAGTGTAAAAATTTAGCTGATGAAAAGAAAAGATTAATGTTAAAAAAAGAAGGTAGATGCTATCGGTGTTTTTTGAAATCCCATTTATCTTCACAGTGCCGTGTAAAATTGCAGCCATGTATAAATTGTAAAAGCACTGAACATAACAAATTATTTTGTTTTAAGAAAAACTTGAAACCAGAAATATCCGAAAATCAAACAATTGTATCTAATTCTCATTGTAATTTAAAAAATTCTAATCATGCTGTTTTATTGCAAACATGTTGTGTAACTGCTCAAGGTAACTCGAAATCAAAATTAGTTCGTTTATTGCTTGATTCTGCAAGCGAGAAAAGCTTCATAACAAAAACATTAGCTCGTGAATTAAATTTGCCTGTTTTACGAAAGGAACATTTAACTGTATTTGCCTTTGGTATTGATCAAGGTCGGGAAGAAGAATATGATGTTTTCAAAATTAAATTAAGAAGTAAATTGAATTATCGCCGTTTCATAAATGTTGAGGTATTAGCTACGGATTTAATAAGCGCAACAACTTTGAAGGTTCCAAATTCTGATCCTTTAATTACGAAATATGTTGAGAGGAAGGGATGGAAATTAGCAGATCCTACCCCCCAGGAATCAGCAGTGCAAGTCCTTCTTGGAGCTGATTATTTTTGGAATGTGCAGAAAGGCATCGTAGAAGAAATTAATGAGCATTTATATGTAGCTAATACACTTTTTGGTTACACAATAGTGGGAAAAATTAACTCTGAAAGCAACAAAACAATTAATGCTCATCATGTATCGGTGAATGAAAGGGAAAATTTTGATTTGCAAAGATTTTGGGATTTAGAATCATTGGGTATTTCTGATAGTAAAAGTGAACTATTTTCACAAAAGGATTTAGATGCAATGGATTTATTTAAAGATAATTTAAATTTTGTTAATGGAAGATATGAAACGAAACTTTTGTGGAAGGTAAACAAAAATGAATTGGAATCCAATTTTGATGTAGCTAAACAGAGACTTTGGGGATTAAAATCGAAATTATGCAAAAATGAATGGTTATTAAATGAATATAAGAAAATATTAAATGAGCAGTCTGATTTGGGGATAATTGAAGAATGTAAATTTGATAAAAACGAAGTGAACACATATTATATGCCTCACAGACCAGTAGTAAGGGAAGACAAACTGACAACGAAAGTAAGAATAGTATATGACGCGTCATCTAAAGATAAAGGAGCAAAATCCTTAAATGACTGCCTATTTTCTGGTCCCAATTTAAATCCCAATATTTTGGATATTATTTTAAGATTCCGTCTTCACAAGATTGCCTTCTCAGCAGACATAGAGAAGGCATTTTTACAAATTCAGATAGAAGATGAAGATAGAAATTTTTTAAGGTTCTTGTGGTTTGATAATATCACTAGTAATAATCCCATCTTGAAGGTCTTCCGCATGACTCGTGTAACTTTTGGTGTAACAACCTCACCATTTCTCCTTTCTGCAACCATCAAACATCACATTGAGGGATATAACGATCTTTTTGAGAAAATAGTTAATATGTTAAATACTTCATTGTATGTTGATGACTTGTTCCATGGTGCAGATTCAGTAAATGAAGCTTTTGTTTTATCGAAAGGTGCAGAGAAGATATTGAGTGAGGCCAATATGAAATTAAGAAAATTCAAAACCAATTCAACGGAATTAAAAAATTTATGGAAAGAACATGGGATAAATTTTGAGGAAGACACCCTTGAACAAAATCTTTCAAAGATATTAGGAATCAAATGGATGACAGAAAGTGACACATTAAAATTAGATTTACAACCACTTTTGGTAGAATTTGATAGTCAAATTATCACTAAGCGTCTTGTTTTACAAACCATGGCGAAAATTTATGACCCTCTTGGACTCATTTCTCCCTTTGTAATAAGAATGAAGTTTTTGATGCAAGAAATCTGGGAACATGGAATGGACTGGGATTCTATGTTGCCAGATCCTTTAAGTGAAAATTTCAGAAAATGGGTTTATGAGGTTAAGGAGTTAGTAAATTTTGAAATGCATAGAAAATATTTTGTAAATAATGTAAAACTAAATCCTGAAACTGCTCAGCTTTTTATTTTTTCTGATGCTAGTATAAAAGGATATGGGTCAGTAGCCTATATTCGTGATCCCTTCTCTTGTGAAACTTCATTTGTTATTGCAAAATCTAGAGTGGCACCTCTAAAAAAAATTACGTTACCTCGTCTTGAACTTCTTGGAGCACTTACAGCTGCTAGATTAGCAAATTATTTAAGGGGGATACTTGAAATTGATAATGAAAATATATTTTGTCTTAGCGACTCACAAATTGTTTTATACTGGATAAAAGGCAATGCCAGTAAATGGAAACCCTTTGTCGCAAATCGCGTACGTGAAATTCAAGAACTTGTTGCTCCTGTGCAATGGAAATTTTGTAAGGGAAAAGAAAATCCTGCAGATGTTCTCTCTCGTGGTTGTTCTGCATCTGAATTGATTAATAACTCTGTCTGGTTAAATGGTCCCTGCTGGTTGAAGGAAAATTCTTTACTAATATTCACGCATGAAATTCCAATAAATTTGTCTGATGAAGAGGTCCTGCAGGAAAAACGTAAAATGCTTGTTTGCTCCATATCCCAAAATATTCCTGAATTCGAACTTTTGTATAAATTTTCATCCTGGACCAAATTGAGACGAATTATGGCTTGGTGTCTCAGATTCATTAAAAACAGTAGATGTCCATCTGAAAAAATCAGTGGTTTCTTAACTGTTCAAGAACTTGAAGGGGCAACAAACGCTATTGTGAAATTGATTCAACGCCATGAATTCAGAGAAGAACTGAAAATGCTAAATTCAAAAAGAAACCTAAATTCTAAAAGTAAATTACCCTTTACACCCTTTTCTTGACAAAAATGGTATTCTTCGTGTAGGAGGTAGGTTAAAAAATGCAAACCTCTCTGAATACCAAAAGCACCAAATTATTCTTCCTAAAAAACATCATGTTACAGGTTTGATCATAAAATACTTTCATGAAAAACATCTTCATAGTGGTACTCAGTTAACAATTTCGGCCATTCGACAAAATTTTTGGATAGTTAATGCTAAAGAAGCTGTAAAAAGAGAAATAAGGAAATGTATTAAATGCTTCCGAAATATGCCACACCTTTCATCTCAAATAATGGGAAATCTTCCATCATCACGTGTAACACAAGCTCGAGTTTTTTCGAAGGTAGGAGTGGATTTAGCTGGCCCTTTTTTGATCAAACCTCGTAAGGGGCGTGGTGTGAAACCCTTTAAGCATTATATTTGCCTTTACATTTGTTTTGCAACAAAGGCTATCCATCTTGAAATTGTCACAGATCTTACCACTGAAACATTTTTAGCCTCGCTGAAAAGGTTTGTAGCTCGACGTGGAAAGCCTCAAGAAATATATTCAGACAGAGGTACAAATTTTGTAGGAGCTGACCGAGAAATGAAGAAAATGATGGCTCGAATTGTTTCTGATGAAAATTTTCACAAATATCTGACTGACGAAATGATAATATGGAAATTTAATCCACCTTCTGTCCCCCACTTTGGAGGCCTTTGGGAAGCGGGAATAAAACAAATGAAAAATCATTTAAAAAGAACAATTGGTGAACAAATTTTAACTTATGAAGAGTTCTTAACATTGATTGCACAGATTGAATCCTGTTTAAATTCGAGACCGCTCGTGGCTGAATCTTCTGACCCCAATGACTTTACTGTTTTGACACCAGGACACTTCATTATAGGAGCACCAATGACATCCTTGCCTGAACCTGACATCTCCTCTACATATGTTACTCCCTTGGAACGTTGGAAATTGCTGCAAAAGATTTTCCAGAGCTTTTGGAAAAGATGGTCTTCAGACTACCTCTCACAATTGCAACAACGAACAAGGTGGTTGAAGAGTAACCCGAACTTAAAAATCAATGACTTAGTACTAATAAAGGAAGAAAACCAGCCCCCATTAAGGTGGAAATTGGGCCGAATAATTGAACTTTTTCCTGGGGAAGATAGTCATGTTCGGGTTGTTAAACTGAAAACTTTGCACGGGGAACTGAAATGCCCCATACAAAAACTCTCTGCTTTACCAATAGAAAATAACTGTACTTGATTTATTATTTTCTTTTGTATGTTTAATTTTTGTGATTATAATGTATATTAATTTTTCTTTCTCTATTTTAGTTATACAACTTTTAACGCCTGAGGATTTAGAATTGTTAGAATTCATATTGAAGTTGTTTTATTTTATTTAAATACTAAAAAAAAAAAATTTCAGGTAACATGTTTTTATATTATTATTGTAATATCTGATTAATCAATATTTGATTAAGAAAACTGGTAAGATTAATTATTTTGAATTTGATGAACTCTGTTCATGGAGGCGGAGGATGTTTAGGCGTAAGCCTTAAATAAAGAAACAAATTTATTGATAGTAATGTATTTGACCTTGACAGGTTAATTACTGTCAAATAATAATTCTTGATATTAATGGATTTGACCTTGAGAAAATTCAATCACTGTCAAAATAAAAAATCTTGATTAATATTTATGACTAAAATAATGATTTAAAAATGCTTAATATTGATTTATTATTAAATTAATGTTTATTTCTTGACAAGTTGACAGCTTAATTTAATTTAAATTCATTTAAAGAGATTTATTGGTCTTATAATTATTTTATGTCGAAATTAATGTTTTATTTATTGATAAAGTTGTCAACTTGAGTACTTTTTAAATCATTATTAGAGATTTATTGAGTTCTTAATTGTTTATGTCAAGTTAATGATATATTTTTAAATTTATGATCATTTTAATTTTATCTCTATGCTTTCTTGTTATATTTCCCCAAAGGGGGTTTTTTAGTCTTGGATCTGCAACCAAGCAGATAATAGGTAATTCTCTTCACTCTGCAATCAGGCAGAGCACATGTAAATTTTTGACTGTTTTTCTATCGTGATTTCATGATTGTGAACCAAGGAATATGTTTGTTGGCTCTGAATATCAGAGAATAGTGAAACCCTGGATACCTATGTTAAAATATCAAGTTATATTATATTTAATAAACTATTTAATCATATAATGCTCTCCCACCAATTGACTGTGATTATTGAAACATTTTGTGACTGATACACCCACTTGCAGTTAAGTTAAATAAAAGAGTGTAAAAAATAGCTGCACTATAACGAAATTATGGTAAAATCAATCAACTTTATAAATAAGAATGATTTTTTTATTTATTATTATTATTATTAATTTTTTTTTTTTTTTTTTTTTTTTTTTTTTTTTGAAAGTAGGAGAGGGGAAGAGCGTGTAACCTAAAACAAAAAAGAAAAAAAAAATAGGATTTTCTGGACATTACGGATAAAAATTAAGGAAAAAAAATTAGTCAGCTAAATTGACGCAGCATTTACCGGAATACCATTTTGTATGGCATTATTTTAAAATAGAAACTTATACTTTAATTCATAAACAGCTATTAGATACATGTGTTATACAAATAAGGAAAGAAATAAAATGTAGCTGTCGTTTGTTTAGACTGAATTTGACATCGCACTAAAATTGTTTCATGGAAAATAATATCATATTTAATAAAATTCTTATTTATCCTCTTTTCTTGAATTTGGAATAATGTTACTTACCCATCATACGTAGTATAGGGTAAGTCTTGCAATCGTTTTGAAAATCGAAATTTTTTTTTTTTTTTGACGGATTTACGCGTTTTAGATAGTAGAGATTCCGAAAAACATATTTTTAGAAAAAATTTTTTGCCGTCCGTCTGTCTGTCTGTCTGTCTGTCAGTCTGTCTGTCTGTAAACGTTCTATCTCCCGAACAAATTGAGATAGAGACCTATTTAATTTGTAATTATTTGTAATTTAATAAAAAAAAAACCCTATTTAATATCAGCAACCTCGATTATCCGGAACTATTTTTTTCGGACTCTCGAAAAATTCGTTCTGATGAAAGGTATATAAAAATTTTCGAATTTTTTTGTTCTAAAAAATGGACGTAAAAGGCAATAAAATAACACACATTTTGTCTATAGAACGAAGGCGATTGGATTATTAGTTGCCGAGATATTTGTAATCTTGTTTTCCACATTCTTCGATCTTTCATGACCCTGTATTTCATTAAAATTTCAATTCAGAAGTATATTTTAATTGGAAATGAGACGCTTAATCCGACGCAGTTAATTGTTAGTTAATAGAATTTTTTTTGGAGTTATAAGGATGTTTCTTTTATGCAGTTCGGTACTACTTGAGTAGTTTGGCGTTTTATATAATTTGTCGAAATTGGTACATCAGCAGTTCTTTAATATAGCATTACTATGTATATTAACAATATTTAAATTTTGTTTATGAATTGCAATGCATTGTATAAATAGTTTCGCATGTTTTATTTTCATATACATATCCATGATGGGTAAGTATTACGGTGGCCCTCAACGACTAGTTTTGAATTAAGATTGAACTTGGAAGTTTTTCACATCAACCAAAGCCATATTATAAGAAAATATTGGACTAAAGATCAAAGCTATTTAAACAATCCGTTTTGTTGCCTTGTACAGCATTTATGCCAATTTATCTGCTTTGTCCTTAGTTTTTGTACACCGGTATATATAAATTAATATAAATAAAATTTAAATATATAAATCTAAATACGTGTTTTATTATTATTACTTTTGATAGACTTTCAAGTTTTGAATTAAATATGTTTAAACAAGCTGTACACTAGGACTGTTTTCTTTAAAAATTCCCTGAATATACAGGAATATTTTGGCACTTGCGTTAATTTTGCTGCTATCTTAAGTGAAGGTTGTAGGTTTTTATGATTCACAATTTTCATCTTTACAGTCGCAAAGATACACATTATTTCAAAAGCACCTGCTAAAATAAAAAATGAACCTTTTGAATTAAATATGCATTTTATATGGGTTATACTCCGATAAAAGATTTGAGTTTCTCACGAAAACATGTATTTTTCAAAGATGAAATATTCTCAGTAAAATAAAAGTGTTCTCGATCATCGATCGAAATCACTGTAGAACATTTCTTCAATAAGAATAATAACGAAAACGTTGAAATTTTTAGCTTGTGTTTTAACAGTAATATCAATTTCTGAATGTAATTTTTTAGACTTACTTAGAGAGAATAAATTATTATATTTAGTTTTACTGTATATTTTTAATTCATAGTTGACGCTGTATAAAACATATCCCCAAATTTAACACAATTCTTAGGGGGAGGGGGGGGGGAGAGAAATTTCTATTCTTTTATTGCGGAAGACATTGTCGATTTTTGAGGTACATTTTAATTGTCTAAAAAATCTGTAAACATTAATATTTATTTCAAAATAATGTACGTTAGTTTTACAGTTTAATGGAATTGAATATGCAATTGCACTTAAGACGGAGTCCTATCAAAAACGGAGTTTCTTCCTGCTGTCTTGGAATTCCCTTTTAATAAGTTTTATAGTAGTATATTATAAGTACATGAAAGAATATTTTATTGCGCTGCAAAAGGCCAGTTTGATAAACTTTATGAAAACAAGTCATGGATGTAATTGTATTGCAATATATGTAACAGGTAGATATTAATAAAGTTATGAAATTTTCTATCTCGGTAAATCTATTTTCTATTTTATTTCTTAAAAATTTTAGTAAAGCTTTAAAAGAAGCGGAGAATGTCAACATTTTGTTTCAAAATGGCGGTCATTTAAGTTTGTCAAAAATCTTTTAAATGTATAATGATGTACAATCAAAAGATTAGAAATTTAAAAAATATTCTTTCTAAACTACTTATCTTAATAATGAATTCCGGAGTATTTTTTTCTTAGTCTTTACCTTAAAAAACGCCTGAGATATAGCAGTTTGAATTTCTAATGTGGGTGATATTTTTTAAAAAATCAATTTGCCCGCGACAGTATTCGTACATATTAATCGATTTCGACGTGAGTGTGCATGTGCACAAGAATTAAGATTTAGACCAAGTTCATTGGTTTGTTTTATCCATCATGTCGCTTTAAAATAGCATACACTTTATGATATCATGGAATTTGGTGACCCTATAAATTGCGTAACATAAAACCAGGTTGAATAAAATATGACTAATTTCTAAAAATTCCTATTAATATTCAGTATTGACAAAAACTAGTATTCAATCTTGTATAATCGGGTTTCACTAATTTTATGAATGTATGTTTGAATAATATAATTTAATTTAAAATAAATTAATAAATAAATAAGTATATGAAAGCCACCTCTTCCTACCGGTACTGCCGGAAGGACTTTTTATAATTGCAACCACTAATTTTTATAAAGTAATCTTCAAATTATTTTATCGCAAAATTTGTAAGAATTGTCTCCGTCTAAATGAAGCGACTGTTTTAATCTGATTTTATTGGTGACAAAGTTAAAACCATTCATACACTGGGTAAGCGCGCGTCGTTCTCCCGGGTTAACTGGAGCCTTGCAATTACATTTACTTATCTTTGATTATTAATCAGTAATTAACTAACTATTAATAAAATATATGATCTGCAAAATGTTATTTTCTAATGGTGTTAAATCTTTTTCCCTGGGTGAACTCAATTTAGTTTTAAATAAGAATGAATAATAATAGTTAGTAAAAGATACTAAAGATAGCCAAGTCTATCTAATATCTAAGGTGTATTTTTAAATTATAGTAGACTATTGTAGTACAGTCTAGATATAAAATATAGACAAGAACAAAAGCGTGATATATCCGCAATAGTGATATAACCTACAGTAATAAAAAATTAAAAAAGATTTTAATCTAGAAATAAATGCTTTATATTTGTAATACTTCTTGTAGATGACGATTTTTTGAATAAACTAATAAGATCATTAGACATTAACGCTTTTCTTTAGTGATTTAAGTACTTAGCTCTAATATCATAAGCCTTCTATAAGATATTCAAAAAATTCGTTATATATATATAATAGAACCATTAGATAATACTACAAATCAACATCAATTACTGTAAAAACTTGTTAATGCCAAATTATATGAAACAGAGGAGTTGTCAGAATTTGGAATAAAATTGGAAATGTGGTATTTAGCTCGTTATCAAGGGCAATGCTAAATAGGCACATTAATTGCGATTAATGTCTGAATGGAATATATATATATATATGATTTTTTACCTCTTTGTAATTCGGTTTGTATGCGTGTATTTTTGTCTGATCTTCTGTCTGTCTTCAAATTCCTGTAAATATACTATGATCAACATGAAATTTTTATAGGTTATTGAAGTTTAATATATAATGTTCGGTATAGAAAAAAAAAGTGAATAGTATTAATAGTTTGCATAGTGGTATACAAAAGAATCCTCCAATATTATGGCCTATAACTAAAAACCGTTTATGGTGCTTTTTTTTTTTTTTTACTTTACAATATTTCAAAAGTAATGTGATTTATATGCAGAAAGTAGACAAAAAGATGCTTTCTAAGGATCCTAAATTTACATAATTTATATTTCCTTAACAAACACGCACGAAAAAAAAAAATTGTAATCTATGGATGATAAATCAGTTGCAGCCCATTTTAAGGATTAAATTGTATAATGAATAATTGTAATGATGTTACGACATTTCAAAGAAAATGAAACGTAAAGGGATCATTGTGGTGCACTACAACATGTTTTCTATAATATATAACAATCTTTCTACAGTACGTAGTTTTTATATTTCTTTTACAGAGAAGCACAAAAAAATTCAGTTAAATAACTCGCTGTGATCAATAATTGCTAAAAATGCATTTTCCGTTTTAGTATGCATTTTTTAACATCAAATTTCTTGTTACATGGTGTATATGCATTCTATTGCTCATATACAGGACTGTGCGGAAGAATTATCGGATAAAGACAATAATTGCTGAAAATGGAGTTATGTGTTTTTTATATTACATTTTTAGCTATCTCATTTCATTTTATGAAAAAGGGATATATATTAATAATATTTTGTAGAGCTGTAAAACGTTTCATAATCTACGTTTGCTTTTTCGTTCTTGTTATTTAATTCGAAGTGCGTCACTAAATTAAAAATGTTGAAAAACACTAATTTACTGATTTATTTATTTATTTATTTATTTATTTTTTATTAAATTAGGATTACAGATTTCGATGGAAGTTTTCGCAATATTTGCAATAGTTTTATTTTACAAACTTCAATGTGTTTATAAATAAATTGAAAGTGCGTCATTCATTTAAAAAATAAAAATTTAGATACATTGATTTATGATACCATTTTCCTATAATAGGTCAAATATCACAGCTTTGTTTATTAGTTTAATTAAACGAAATAGCCGGCTTATAAGGACTTTTTCTCTTTCAGTAGGTTAGGTACTGTCACAGCTTTCCGGGTGCCAATGCATGGGTACCGGCTGCAGTAGGGTCACCAATGCTTCCACGGTTCGTCCGACGCCCTCAATCGCGGGTGACCCACCGAAGTTGCCGCCAGCAGTTGCATCTCCGGACATGGGCAAAGACAGAAGAGTATCCATACGAGATCCACTTGTTGGCCATCAGAAAGTATCACCACAGCTGCCTGGTCAAATGCCTCCCAGGTCAGTCCCGGAACACTTCTGTACTTCTTGTAAACTTATATAAATACGATGATAGCATTAATAGCAATATGTAACATTTATGGGTACTTGTCTACTTTCTTGTCAGCCGTAAAAATCCCGATTCCATAAAACTGATCTTTCGCCAGACAGTGTGATTTGTAACTAATAATGAACAAATGTAGGTCAAAACATAATCGTAAGAAGTATCTTTGTTTAAATGTAACCCCTGATTAATTTTGAGCAATCCTATTTTTTAAGGTTTCAGATAGATCGAGGTTGCTAAACAAAATCTATTACTAAACACAATGATTTAACTCAATTAATAGTCCAAGAGCCGACAGCACAAAACTCTAAAGTACCAAGCACAAGAAAAAAAAATTATTTTATGGAAGAGTAGAAATAGGGGATTCTAATGATCCATGTTATCCGGAAGTGAAATGGTGCATAAGCCAAAAATTAATACCATTAGTGATTAACTCATTTTTATCATTGTGTATTTCTGATCCCAATCCTCCAGGTTTTCATATCTTTAATTCTAGGACAAACACAATGATAAACCTACAAATCAACCACTGGTGGTATTATTTTTTAGCGTATGCATCACTTCATTTCCGGCAGGATCATTGGATTCCCTTATTTATACTCTTCCCTAAAATAAATGGTTTTTTCTTATGCTTGATACCTTAACTGTCTGTGCTGTGGACTCTTGGACTATAATGACATAAGAAAGAAGAATCAGATTTATTTAAATTTACTTGAAAATGAGTAAATACACGTTATTTACAAATACAATGGACTCTCGTTAATTCGAAATCGGATAATTCGAATCTTCGCTTAATTCGAACTAAAGATGAAGCCCCGTAATTTTCAATGGCAGAATAACGTTAAAAATTTTCATTAATTCGAACTCATTTTCTCTTGACTTCGTTTAATTTGAACTAACGAGAATTCCTATTTTTCATTTTTTGCTTCTTTCTCACGGATTTAAGATCATTTGAATAACTTTCTTTCTTTGATTTTTGTGAAAATTGTTCCGAACGAGTTTACATATAGTTCAATGCATTTGATATCCATTTTCTTAGTGCCCCGTCTGCCCATCAGTGACGCTCTAAATTTTTCTTCCATTTTACTTGTGTCTAATCTTTAAATTAGTTTATGTATTTATACATTCTAATTCAATATTAATTCATATTCTAATGATAACAGACGAAATAAACTTAAAAATCACTATAACATTAATTATTTTATAATAGTACCCTATTAAGCATGTTTTCATTTCAGATTTTCCATAATTCGAACTTCGGATAATTCGAACATTTCTTATGGCCCCGAAGAGTTCGAATTAACGAGAGCCGACTGTAGAGAATAATGTTCTTTTCCTCTTTTAATCTATATTATTTCTTTTGAACAGTTATAAATAAATCTAAGTGCAGTTAATGGAATTTTAAAGCCGTAGAACTACTTTCCTTTTTAACTCTTTCGAAAGTAGTTTAAAAGTGTTTTCGGTTTGTCTGGTCATCTGGCCGTGCTCGAAATTTGTTAAATATATGTAATTTTATATGCAATTGAAATTCACTATAGAATGCTGAAAAGAAAGTGTGTAGCATTTATAGATCGCTTATAAGGACACAGAAAAGAATTCCATTACATTAAGGTCTTGGTGGGAAAACGTGTCTGCGTTGCATCTTTATCATGTTTCAGTAATTCGTACATAACATTCGGCTGCATCACTTGGTAAATGGATTACACAATTTTGTTTTTCTTTTTTGTAGTTTATAGAAAAATAGCATACATACAATTCAGTATGGTAGCCTTTATACATTCGGTCACAGGAATGCATAAGAAAATTTCGTTACATTATGATCTACGGGAGAAGTGTATTTTTAGTGTACCGGATGATTCATAATGAATGGGCCAAAAGGAATAGCGCAGTGTAACTGCCGTAATGGATTTATTCAGACGAAACAAATTTATTCTGCAACTACAACTATACAAGTTTTATTTGCTAACAGGAAAAAATCATCGAATGACGAACTCGCCGTTAGAGGCGCTGTTAAACAAAATGTTGTCCATGCAGGAGAAAGAGTACTGCGTTTTCGAATATCCAAAACCTCTTCGGTAACTGTTGTGCAAAGACATTTTCTCACGAAATTTCGTAAAGAACCACCCCATCGCTAAATTGGCCATGCTGGGTCACAGAATTTGACATGTCTTCATTGGTCGCCGAGATCACCAGATCTAACGCCCTGTGATTTTTTTTCTCTGGGGTTTCGTTAAAGACAAGGTATTTGTGCCTCCACTTCCTCAGGAAGTACAGGAACTGAAACAGCAGATAACTGCAGTGTTGAACTCCATCACAGGGGATATGCTATTATGAGTATGGCAGGAGCTTGATTACCGTGTAGACATTTGTCGTATCACCAGAGGGGTGCATGTTTAATACCTGTAGAAACTTGAATAAATGTTGTTTGAGGTAAATTTGAATTTTTTAAATATATTAATTACAACGTTCACAATCATGTTTTCTTTTTGTCCCATTCATTATGAATCACCCTATATTATAATGCTGTTACGTACTTAAGACATAAAGAAATTGTTATGGATCTTTGAGATATACTATAACACGTTTATACAATTATAGAGTATGTAGCATTTTTCTTTCATTTAAAGAGAAAAAATCTGTTACAGGACGAACTGCGATCGATAAGTGCCGGAAGTGCGTTTTCGGCTGTATAATGTATTTTTAAACTTAACTAATTTTTAGTAAATTAAGTGGCGAGCGTAAATTCTATGGATAAAAGTTTAAGTACATCCTTGGATATGGACAGCTATTATAAAAATATAATTTTTACTAAGTTATTTTATTTTTAAATTATTATTTATAAAAAAAGAAATTTTATAGGAATGTTCTGTTAGTGTTAGAAAGTGTTTCGGTAATCTATGCTGAATGCATCACTTTCCCTTCTTGTTTATTGGAATAGTTAATGCAAAATGTACACCTCGTGTGACATGCAACGCTCAAACTGACTACAACGAATAAGACACCATTGTTGT
Organism: Maratus speculifer; assembly: GCA_964019185.1. Classification (NCBI taxonomy): domain Eukaryota; kingdom Metazoa; phylum Arthropoda; class Arachnida; order Araneae; family Salticidae; genus Maratus; species Maratus speculifer. The sequence continues at coordinate 43,539,617 of OZ025290.1, forward strand.
GCATTATTGGCATTAAATTAGATTGCTTGACGATTAATCATATTACTTACTATAAATGGGCAACAGGAAAGTAATCAAACTAAACCCAGTTATGAGAATTACAGAGAGACTGATATATTATCTATTTGGCAGACATTTTTGCCAACTGTTGCTTTTATTGTTGTACTGTAGATGTGAAATGTAGCATGCTTTTTTGCCAGTTGCTCTTATATCCTTTCTGTGTTATAAAGTTTAACACAGACTCAATATTTTTTGTCACGTAGATGTATACTTTTACGAAATACCAACATCAGATTCTTTACAAAAATTTAGCAACATAGAAGTTTTCTATCAGCAAAATGTAAGGCAACTAAATGTTATTCTGGTTGTTCCTAATTTATCCATATAATAATCCTCTTGGACCTCTGCATTTTGATGTTTTGTGTTTTGCCTGCCAGCACTCTTATTATACAGCATATTTTCCAATTTCCATAAATTCTTGTGACACTCAAGTATTGTGAGTGTGGATGATGGGTCACGTCTGCATTTTGTTCTGAATTCACCTCAATGAATCAAGTCACACACTTTGCTTTTTTTTCTGTAGTAGGCGTCACTAGATTTGAATCTACTGGCCCATACCTGAAAATAACAAGTAACCCTTTTAGCACAAATAAAATTCTGTATAACACTGTTACACGCACACAAAACCCAGAACCTGATTAAGGTTGAAATAGGCCCAAGGCCCAGCCCTTTTTCGGAACCTCTTCGCACCAAAATATTAGCTAGATCCCCCCCTCCCCCCCCCAAGAGAGTATTCAAAAGCATTAGATTACCATATGGTAGTCAAGTTAACCAAAATCATTTTTAGTTTTTGAGAAATCAATTGCAGGAAATGTAACATTAAGATTTTTTTTCTAAATCATTTTATTAAATTTGGGCCTCTTCAGCAGTGGACCGAAGACCAAGGCCTAGTTGGCCTGTGTAGTAATCAGACCCTGACAAAACCGAATTTCGCTATCTTATTTCGTTTAGAGTTAGATTTTATGGAGGGTTATAATTGTAAAGAAAAATTTTAAGCACTCTGTATTTCTTAGAAACAATTTTATCAATAATAAAGGCAGAACTAAGCAACGATTGTTTCAAACAGAAAAATAACCCTGTCATTCACCAGCGTTGCAGAAATACATGACGGCAAATGCCGTGTCCCAAGCATTGAGTGCTATTGAGCATAGCATTATTATTTGTTTAGTGTGATTTACTTATTATTTAAACAATAATAATAATTTAAAAAAAATAATCAATTTTCAACTGCAGGGCGACCCGGCGCGATGTGGATCGAGTAAAAGGCAGCCGGCCGCCCAGCCCCATCAACTATGAGCCTCACTACGCTGACCGAGACGATGATGTGGAGGAAGAGGCATTCGATATCAGTGACATATCTGACGACAGCGACGAAATTGCGGTAAGTAAATGCATTAGGCCGAAATATACAATCAATGAATCTTTTATGTTAAATTTTATTTTATTGAAAAAAAAATGATTTATTTTTCTTTTTACTGTTTTTTGTAATTTATTTTTTTGTACAGGAAAAGTCAGGGTTGCAATCCCGTGGTTCAAAATACAGCATGTCTCGCTCCGAGTTGAACCAGAAATTTCAAATATAATTTCAAAGATAGTATTTCAACGAAAATTTCAAAAGTGTGACTTTTCTTACGATAAAATTTGAATCACCAACAAAAATGCTGTAAGAAGTACTATTTGCGTCTAGACGGCATTAAACTGTAGCCTTCATAATTCATAATGCATTTGACTATGCTTATGGTATTATTAATTTAGTATAGGTACAACTATAAGTACGATGCTATTTTACCCTTTCTTGTAGTGGTATCCTTTTTCATACAAGTCAAAATTAGTCTTTGGAAAATGTCACTAAAACATCTTTCTTTTTGTTAAAATTATGAACGAAAATCTGAATTCAACTTGGAATAAGATGCGTAATATTGTCCATTCAGTAAGTGGATTGCGACCCTAATTTTGTACGCAAATATTATTTAACTTGGTGAGTACCATGGCCTCTCCTGTTTTGTAAAAAATAGCTTACGAACATGCATTGTATTAAAAAAAATCATGGGATTTCCAAAGTATTCCTGTTAATTTAATGTTAATTTACTTTTTTTAAGGACGATGAACATGTCCTGCGATCTCTAGCTCTCCTAAGAATCGGCCAGCTGTTCATGGATGCCAATTTTCCTCCATTAGAATCGTCTTTGTATTATAGTCATCGCTTAGTTGAAGGAAGAGTCACCTGGATGCGACCGCATGTGAGTATAGATCGCAAGTGTTATAAAAGTAGTGTAAAAAGAATTTGTAAAATTTTCTAACAAAGTTGAAAAGTAATTATAACTACGGTTCGTCTGACTATCTGAGTACTGACTACAGTAAATACACTATGTAATTGATTTTAGTTATGGAAATAAGAATGTGTAGCATTTATATTTAGCTTACTGGAACACTCAAAAGATTCTGATTCATTGTGGTGTAATGGGTGATAATTGTTTGACATACGAAGTACATTTTCATTATTTCTCCCTATTTCAAATATTACAAAATTGACTTGCGTTGTTAATATACACCATAAGATGTTTCTTGTAGACAGGAGTGTCCATTGCATTTATCATAGGGACATATATAGAACTAGATGACATATTGTACATTTGCAATAACCGTTTTAAGGAGGTTTTATCGATGACATATTGTACATTTGCAATAACCGTTTTAAGGAGGTTTTATCGATGATATATTAGTTCTGAAAAAATAAAATTAATTTCATTAAGTACACAATAAAATTTTTTGAAAATCGTGCATGAAAAATTAAGTGGTCATTTAAATAGCCGCACAAAAGAATTCAGAAGCATTTCCATCTATGAGCTATAATAGTCCTGGAGGCAGTGCGCCATCTAATCTATCATATACATTATTCCACAAAAGTGATGGTACAGGTAGTAGTTTTCGAAAAATATGCAAATTTAATCAGGATGAGTGCATATAAAATTGAGTTAACAAATCAGAAATATTTAATAACTGTTTTTTCTATATTATACAAGAAAAAAACTAGTCAGAATTTCCTTTAGAAACTTTCAAAATAAAAATACATAAAATGTGATTTCAAAAATGCTTCCACAAAAGTGATGGTACACGTCGAAAAAAAATCATTAAAGAATTTTTTTTTCTAATATTTAATTGCATATAATTTCATTTTCAAGCTTACTCTAAGTCTGTTTAGCATTGATTTTATATATTTTCTGCAATACATATCTGAATTTCATTCCATTCTGTAAATAAATGACTTGCATGTGTGCTATGCATGTCCTTTTCAACTATTTTTTTTTATTTTTGGTATTATAACTGTTCACTTGCTGCTGCAAAATACTCTATAAATGTTTAAAGAAATTCAAATCTGAAATTTGTGAACGTGTTTGAGTGCTTGAGGACATTGTAGTGCAGCCATAATCGGACAATATGAGCAATGTGCTTGGGATCATTACCTTATTGAAAATAACAGCCCTGCACACCACATAACTTTAATGCACTATCATCCAAATCTTATCCATACTTAATTCAAATCTGTTCATGATAGTCTCAGACTATCATGTCTAAATTTCGTACCCATGAAACTAACATAAATCCTTAAATTATTACAACTCCTCTACAGCAAACTTTAACCGTTTTGGTCGTACATCTAGAATTAGGCGCATCATCCTTTCTACTTTACACCGGGTTTCAAAATGATATGACACACCTAATTTTTCAAGCATAAAAAAAGAAGAGAATGTTACAAAACAAACTGAAGTCTTATGAATGTTAGAAATAGAACCAATTGTTTTATTTTATAACAAAATATAATTGAAACAGCGATTTATACATAAACTGCATTTCTCCATTTTGAGGCGTTCCATAATGATATGAACATTGGCGAAAAATATACAGGGTGTTTCGCTACCAGGCCGACAAACTTTGAGGAGTGATAGTAGACATGCAGACAATCATTATTAAATAGGAAACCATGGGGCGCAAACGTCTTCTGTAGGAGCTAGGGGCCATTAAAGTTTAAGGTCCAAAATTTCAAACGCTGATAAAAAACGGAAAAAAGGGTCGATTCGTTTGCGGTTTTCGCTAAAATCATTCTCTAAATTATGAATTTTTATAAAATTTTTTTAAAGGATACGTTCAAAAATTGTCGATAGAGGGCGCTTTAGACTTTAGAGTAATGAACAAATACTTTTTACAGTTCTTTTGTACATGGGGTTGAAATTGTTCTAAAGTTTAGATGTTAACTTAAATTTTAAGCCCAAAATCGGATACATGGTAATCGGGTAACTAGCGAAAATTAAACTGTGAACCGAGGGGGAAATTTTAAACGCTCATTAACATTGGACAAACTAATCGATTTTATTGTGGTTTGCGTGGAGGTCATACCCTTGGTAATTATTTTATTCCAAATGACGTTCAGCTTTGTGTCCTCATTTTTTTGATAGAGGGTGCTTCCGACACATCTCCGACATTTCAACGGCATTACTCCTGGGTGTTTTACTACCAGACCACCATGCTTCCAGGAAGTGTTAGGGATGCAAAAACGACTCGGAATCACATAGGAATGTAACTTTGAAAATGCCTTTTTTGCAAGTTATGGTTAAAAGAAGCAGAAAAAAAGGAACAGGAACAAGCAGAGAAACAGCAACATGTTAAAGTGACAGAAAAGAGTTTATTTAAAGGTTTTACTGCAAAAGGTGTCAAATTGTGACCAGAAGTAGTCCGGCAAGCTTACAAAAGCGACAGTAAATGGCGCTGCGATTTCCTTGCGGTAGATGGCGCTAAACGGTAATGCGCGTGAAAAGCGATCACACTACAATGATCATTCGCGAACCGGTTCCAGTGGTACATGTTACTCGTATATGGAGCTGCGGACTTTAACGGACACGCCGTTTTGAGGTTGAACAAGCAGCGTTTTCTGCATAGGCATGCACCCCACCATACGACTTTTTCAAGTGTGAACAGTGGGCTTTATGAAACTGGTTGTATGGGCTTCTTCTGCTGGGGTCATATGAAAAGTTGGGTGTATGAGACTCATCTACCATCAGATAAAGACTTTGCAGTTCGTATTTCTAAAGATATTTCGGCCTGAAATCTATCAAAGTTGCGAAGAATCTTTCCAAACGTGTGGAATTCTATGCGACGCCAATGTCAAGCATACCGGACTACTTCAGGTCGTAATTTCGAACACCTTTTGCAGTAAAACCTTTAAATAAACAGTTTTCAATCACTTTAACGTGTTGCTGTTTCTCTGCTTGTTTCTGTTTCTTTTTCTCTGCTTCTTTTAACCATAACTCGCAAAAAGGCATTTTCAAAGTTACATTCCTATGTGATTCAGAGTCGTTTTTGCATCCCTAACACTTCCTGGAAATATGGTGGTCTGGTAGTAAAACACCCAGGAGTAATGCCGTTGAAATGTCGGAGATGTGTCGGAAGCGCCCTCTATTAAAAAATGAGGACATAAAGCTGAACGTCATTTCGAATAAAAGAATTACCAAGAGCATGACCTCCACGCAAACCGCAATAAAATCGATTAGTTTGTCCAATGTTAAAGAGCGTTTAAAATCCCCCCTCGGTTTACAGTTTAATTTTCGCTAATTACCCGATTACCATGTATCCGATTTTGGGCTTAAAATTTAAGTTAACATCTAAACTTTACAACAATTTCAACCCCATGTACAAAAGAGCGGTAAAAAGTATTTGTTCGTTACTCTAAAGTCTAAAGCGTCCTCTATCGACAATTTTTGAACGTATCCTTTAAAAAAAATTTATAAAAAATTCGTAATTTAGAGAATGATTTTAGCGAAAACCGCAAACGAATCGACCCTTTTTTCCGTTTTTTATCAGCGTTTGAAATTTTGGACCTTAAACTTTAATGGCCCCTAGCTCCTACAGAAGACGTTTGCGCCCCATGGTTTCCTATTTAATAATGTTTGTCTGCATGTCTACTATCACCCATAGGCGCCAACTTTGGTCCCAAAGCTGGGTCTGCCACAAGCGCAGTTGTTTGAGGAGATGTTGGTGAACACGCGATGTGCCGGACTAAAAAACGAGCTGAATAAACTACAGGGTCTTGGTCATAATCCCGGAAGCTGATGCAATTTAAGAATTTTAATGCAAATTAAGAGTACTTTAGACTTCTTACCACTTTAAGACGAAATTCGCAATTTTCTTCGCATGATTGCCAAAATTCACGATTTTTTCGGGCTTGATCGATGGAATTCACGGTTTTTACGAAGTCGATCGACGAAATTTGCGATTTTTTTGCGCCTGACCGAAAAGAATTGCGATTTTTACGAAGCCGATCGATGAAATTTGTGATTTTTCAGCGCCTTATCAACGAAATTCGCGATTTTTACAAAACTGATCGACAAAATCCGCGATTTCCCTTCGCATGATCGTCGAAATTCGCAATTTTTCCGTTCTTGATTGACGAAATTTACGATTTTCCCGCGCTTGATCGACGAAATTGGCAATTTTTCAGGTGCTTTATCGACGAAATTCGCAATTTTTCCAAGCCTGCTTAAAAAATTTCAGGATCTTTCCGCTACCAATCTAAAAATTTCGAAATTTTTACGAATCTTATCGACGGTATTCGCGATTTTTACAAAACTGATCGATGAAAATCGCGATTTTTACTCGCATAATCAATAAAATTCAGAATTTTTCAGCGTCTGATAGACAAAATTCGCGATTTTCCTGCACTATATCAGGAAATTCGCAATTTTTCTTCGCATGGTCGACAAAATTCGCGATTTTTCCGCACTTGGTCGACGAAATTTGCGATTTTTCTGCGCTTGATCGACAGAATTTGCGATTTTTTCGCGCTTGATTGACGGAATTTGCGGTTTTCCGTGCTTGATCGACGGAATTCGCGATTCTTACGAAACCTATCGACGAGATTTGTTATTTTTCAGCACCTTATCGACGAAATTTGCGCTTTTTACAAAATGATCGACGAAATTCTCAATTTTTTTTCGCATGACCGACAAAATTCGCAACTTCCCTTTGCACGATCGTCAAAATTCGCAATTTTTCGTGCTTCATTGACAAAATTTGTGATTTTTCGGTGCTTGGTCGATAATAATTAGCAATTTTCGCGTGCTGTATCGACGGAATTCTCGATTTTTCCGAGCCTGTTTGAAAAAATTCAGGATCTTTCCGTTCCCAATCAACAAAATTCGAAATATTTACGAATTTGATTGACGAAATTCGCGATTTTCCCGCACCCGATCGATGAAATTTGCGTTTTTTTACAAAGCGGATCGACGAAATTTGCGTATTTTAAAAGGTTAGAGAAAATTTAAGATTTTTACAAAGCTAATCGACGAAATTTGCAACTTTTCCGTTCCATATCGGCGAAATTTTTGATTTTCCCACGATGAATTGACAAAATTCACAATTCTTACGAAGTGAATCGACGAAATTCGCGATTTTTCTTTGCATGATCGACAAATTTCTCGATTTTTCAGCCGACGAATTTTCAGTCTCAATTTTTCAGCCGACTATCGATTTTTCGGTCGACGAAATTTAGAATTTTTTAGAGCCTGATTGATGTATTTAACAATTGATCTATGTGGGATCAACAAAACTCGCAATATTCTCGTCTATGACCGACGAAATTTGCGATTTTTTTAAATCCAATCAATAAAATTCGCACTTTTCCACCCTTATTTGACGAAATACGCAATTTTCCGCGTCCGATCAACGAAATTCATGATTTTTGTACTAAATCTGACGAAATCTGCATTTTTTATGCAACAAGATGAAACTCACGATTTTTTCTCTTGATAAATTGACGAAATTCACGATTTTTTCGCAGCCGAACAATGGAATTTCAAATTTTTCTGAGCGACATCGTCAAATTCACGATTTTTCGTGTCTTATCAACGAAATTTGCGATTTTTTTGTGTTCGATCAACGAAATTTGCGTTTATTCAATCGATAAATCAAGAAAGCATGCTTTTTTTGGCAACCGATGGATTTATTTTACAATTTTTTTCGAGTATAAACAACTGATTTTTTTTTTTTTTTTTTTTTTTTTTTTTTTTTTTTTACCCGATGAACGAAATATGCCATTTTTCGCGTCCGACTGACATAATTCGCGATTTTTCCATATCTGATGACCGAAACTTGCGATTTTCTCGTACCGATCAATGAAATTTGCGATTCTTAAGTGACGAAATTTTATATTTTTCCCGATAAAGTAATGAAATTTACGATTTTTCCTGCACAAAATATGCAAAAAAATTGCAATTATTTCCAGTTGTAAATTGATAAAATTCACGGGCGATACATTAACCTATCGCGGGCCACAGGTTGTGCATCCCTAGTTTAACACATAAATTGCAGAAAAATGGGTATGAGATAAAAAAATTTCTTTATTACAGGTGAAAATAACACAGTTTACTCAATCATCTCAGGAATAAATATCAAATCAAATAAAAGTGTCTTAAAAGAAACTTTTAAAAAAGTCAAAGAATAATACAAATTACATGGAAGATAGAAGTATATAAATTACAGTAAATGAAATTATTCAAGTTTTACCATATTTTCCTTCTATTTCTGCTTTTTGCTCCATTTTGCTAAATTTCGTGATTTTTGGAAATTTTCATTTTTTACTCACAAACTTTTGCCGAAATTCACGTTTTTACCCCGCGATTTTTTGCCGAATTTCGCGTTTTTCACACTATCCTCTGACAGAATTTCCTTTTTTCCTGCTATCGTTAAACGAAATTAAGGTTTTTTCCGAAATTTTTTGCGTTTTCATCACTATTTTTTGACAAAATTCGCGTCTTTACTGCGATTTTTTTAGACTTTATGCCAAAATTCACAATTTTCTTGCGATTTTTCGACAGAATATGACTTTTTTCTGCGATTCTTTGAAAGAATCTGTGTTTTTTCCGCTATTATTTGCGAAAATCTTATTTTTCTGCGATCTTAAGCGAAAATCCGCCTTTATCTCTCGATTCTTTGACAGAATTTGCGTTTTCCCTACTATCTTAGAACGAATTTCGCATTTTTTTTTTTTTTTTTTTTTTTTTTTTTTTTTTTGTGATTCTTTGACAGAAAGTCTGTCTTTCACACCACTTTTTGACGAAATTTTCCGCAATCTTTTGACGATTTTCGTATTTTTTCCACGATCCTTTCACAAAATGAATGTTTTTTCGCGACCCTTTGACGAAATTGGTGTTTTTCCGCGATCATTTGACGAAATTGACAATTTTTTGCCACTTTTTTTGACATTGTTCACGTTTATTACCCGATCTTTTGACAAAATTGAGTTTTTTTCGTGATCTTATCTCCGAATTTTCAGATTGATGACTAACTTTCTTAAATTTCGGAACAAATCACTCCCGCGGAAAAAGGTAAAAATAGCGAAAAGCACTATGGAAAATCGCGAATTCGCGGAAAAATCTCATACCTGCATTTTTCAGGGTCTGCCAAGATATTGCAAGGTCTGCAGAAATTTTTCAGGGTCTGCGCGGCAGACCCGCAGACCGGAAGTCGGCGCCACTGCTATCACCCCTCAAAGTTTGTCGGTCTGGTAGCGAAACACCCTGTACATTAATAGCCAATGTATTCACCAGATCTTTCAATTTATGTAAAAACGCGATCAGGCATGAAGTAGAACAAGTTTTTTAGTACATTTTGATAACTTTCATTCCATTGGACGATGATAGTAAATTTTAATTCTGAAATTGTATCATATTGCTTTCCATTTCCGTAAACAGCTCTAATTCTTGGCTCCATCATACATTTTCCTTTCGATTTAAATCAGGAGAAATAGATGGCGATGGAATTACATATACACCATTATTTAAGAAACAGTTTCCAAATGTTGTTTGCCATGTAGATGGATATGTATTGTCTTGTTGGAACATCCAGAAAGATCCGCCCATTTCTCAGAAAAGGGCAGCAAGTTTTCTTTAAGTAGATATTTGTAAGTTAATGCACTCATTACTCATTCTGCCAAGTAATAGTCCTTTTTAGGTGCGTTCGTAATTATGTAAATACGTAGTACCTATAGTGGTCGTTCAGTCCGTCCGTCTGTCCGTCCGTCTGTCTGTCCGCATATAACAACGCAAAAACTACAAAACCGAATCGTTTGAAATTTAAAATACATAATTATTACATAATTTTGTCGACTCATTTCAAATTTTATGAAAATCGGATGAATAGATCAATTACAGGGGCAATCAAAAGTATTCCATTACATTACGGTCAATAAGGAAAAAAGTTTCAAATGCATTTTAATCAATTGAAATTTAAAATACATAATTATTGCATAATTTTGTCGAGTTATTTCAATTTTTTTGATAATCGGGTGCATAGATCAATTACAGGGGCAATCAAAAGTATTCAATTACATTATTGTCAATGGGGAAAAAGTTTCAAATGTATTTTATACATTTGAAATTTAAAATACATAATTATTACATAATTTTGTCGAGTTATTTCAAATTTTATGAAAATCGGATGCATAGATCAATTACAGGGACAATCAAAAGTATTCCGTCACATTACGATCAATGGGGAAAAATGTTTCAAATGCATTTTAATGGTGTTACACTCATTCGAACTTAATAAAATTTATATGCAACTATAAAGTACATATTATAATATACATTTTTCATAATGTGTGGTGCAAAGAACATTTGTTATTGATTTGCAAGGCCACACAAAAGTATTCCATTACATAATGGTATAGGGAGAACATTGTTTGATGAGTGTTTTAATTGTAATTCACTATTTACAATTTTATGAGATTGATATATGAGAGTAATATTTTTAAAACTTCGTTATCGTACGAACGCACCTCATTTGCTACGCTACACGTGCAATTTGCAACTTGTTATTTTTATTATGAAATCCAGATGCAACTAAAACCATGAGTAAATTTTTATTCTGCTACAGTTTTGAAAACGTTTTTGGTTTCTTGCTCAGATCGTGCTAATAACAAAAAACACCACTCGGAATATTACAATTTTTTTTGTTTTTTTTTTTCATCGGAAAATATTACTTTTTTATATTTTAACTGCCAGGACACGTGATTCAGATGATGCTGATTTATGCTGAAGTATTTCAGTCATATGTGGTTAGTTCTTCTTTTGTTGTACATATCTTACATCATCTTAGAACTCTAAGTTTTCTAGACAAGGTAGTTTTTGACACTGCTAAATAGACGGATCACTTGAAAGTTCACCTAAAGTTGTTTTCGCATTGCTCATTCTTTTTATAATAGCTCTTTTTCGCCTTTTCGGACAGCTTTGGCGGACATCACGGAGACTTCTTTCTTCCATAATTCTCTTTTAATCGAAGAAAATTTAATATTCCACTTTGAGATCTTTTTAAGTTTTCATGATGGCTAAGGCCGAAAGTCCTTGATCCATAAAACCCACAATCTTTCCTTTCTTAAAACCAATTAAAATGCTTTTATGACTCATATTTCTAAAACTCACTTTTCAATTAGGTTTGAAAATTACCGAGTCTGCGAAGTACGTTTATGTGCTAAATTAATTTGCTTATTTTGGTTTCTTTTTCTTGGAGCGGCATTCAATATTCCTGTACAGTTCCCATGCTCGTAGTGATAATTTCAATCAGTGTTCATATCATTTTGCAACCCCATTTTTTTTAAATAATTCATATTTTTAATGAATTTAAAATTTGATAAATATTTTATAGCTGTGTAACATGGAAAATTACTCTATTTGCATTTAGAATGGACTTTTCTGATAATTATTTATGAATAGTGACAAGATCTCTCAAAATTATTAGGTACTCATATCATTATGAAACCCAGCGTAAATTCCAATTTGTCCAGCTATACTGAATGTTTTAGAGTTAGATAATCTGAAAAAATTACATGTTTCATAAATGCATGTAAATATTTTCTGGCAAATTGCATCCTTTTTTGTATTGATCAAACAGGTGTACAATTTTCTCCTTGCAGATCCTGACCTAACTCACAAGGAAGGTCTCCATACGGGCATATTCACGGGCAAAATACAGAATGTTCTTCTCATGAGGATATATACGGTTATAAAAAAAATTTCGGCGGAACCTCTTTACCCTGTCCGTAAAAAAAAAAAAAAAAAAAAAAAAAAAAAAAAAAAAAAAAAATGAAAATTTTGTTATTTGGCGATTTATTATCGGTTGGCGATGAAAAGCAAATTCAAGAATGATTTTTTTTATGTCAAATGCATTTTAAAGGAAAAAAGTTTCATGTTCAACATGTTTAGATAAATTAAATAACTTTTGTTTTGTAAGCTTTAGTTTGTTTTAAGTATAATTTCGTTATATTAATATTTATATGTATTTATATTCAAATTTAACCATCAAAATTTCAGATTTAAAACGTATTTTAAATTTAAATTCATTAAAATGAATTCTAGTTCAAAGTCCAGTTGAGCATTATCAACTCGTTTTGTTGCTATGGAAACACCTGTCTTTTATTTTTAAATATGCTTAAATGTATGAAAATAATTTTACTGAATAAGAATTTGTTATATATGTTACAGGCCAAACCCGATTTTAGGCCAAACTAGATTGGCCTAGTCCAAAGTAGTCTATCCTAACGCCCATCGGATAAACTAGTTTTTCCTAGGCCAAACTAGTCTATCCTAACGCCCACCGGATAAACTAGTTTTTCCTAGACCAAACTAGTCTATCTGAACGCCCATCGGATAAACTAGTTTTTCCTAGGCCAAACTAGTCTATCCGAACGCCCATCGGATAAACTAGATTTTCCTAGGCCAAACAGTTTGGCCGAACGGTTATTAGGATGAACTAGTTTAGCCTGCTATTCATTGGTTTGAACTAGTTTATCCTAGGCCGAACTAGATTGTCCTAGGCCAATTCAATTAGGCGTGATTTTATTGAATTTAAAGACCGCCATGGCGCCAACTTTCTTGTTTTGATCTAATTTAGCCTAGGCCGATGCAATTCGACGCTATCTTAGCTCACAGACTATCAAAGCCTGAGAGCTAATGTGCTCGCAGATTCTGTGTGTGTGTATGTAACCATGTGCGTACGTATGTACATACTTATGTACGTACATATGTAGGACTAATATAACGGACTAATGTGTAACTAATGTAACGCGAGCACTCTGGTGTTGGAATTTGGACGAGATTTAGTTCAAGCCAGCCGGCTTCGCCCGCTATCGGGCCCCTTCTTTTATATAAAATCTTGAAACGGACGTATGTTGCAGCGAACGAACTTCGAAGTGGAAAAAACATGATGATAAATATTTTAGAAAAAGGATTTTGCATCGAAATACCACTATTTTCTAATAGTAATTTTTGTAAAAATGTTATATTCTTGCTGGAACTTTTTGAAACTTTGTGATAGTTTATCGCATATGATATAATTAAAAAAAAAAAGAGTTACATTTCGGCGTGAAAGAGGATGTGGTTGCGAACAAAATCAGGAAATATAACGGAAATTCTATGTTTTAAAGCACCGCGTCCTCAAGTAACACATCTACTAATAGGTTGTTTAACGGAGTTTCATTCAAATACAGTTTTGTTAATAATAGAGTACGCTCCCTGGTGTTGGAACGAGGAACTAATATAACGTGGCTTAGTTAAAACTTGCTGGCTTTGCAGGCTATCGGCAGGGCCGGCGCCAGACGTGAGGCAAGTGAGGCGGTCGCCTCAGGGCGCACGCTAAAAGGGCGGCATTTGCCTGGCATATATATTGAACATATAATCCATTATTATTTTGTTTGTCTAAACTATGATATAAAATATATATATATATATTTTAATAAAAATATAGAGTGCATTTTATATAATTACAATCTAGTGATAGCAGAAGCCTTCGCAAACGTCATTGTAAAACATGAATTAAATCGACACTAAGACATAAACTACAGTAACAACCAAATCCATTCTTTTTTTTTCTTTTCAAAAATGAAGTCATACTGAAATCAGCAGAATTCACAAAGGGCAGATGGCGAAAAACATAAACCAAAGCATTTTCTCAATGTTGCTGCGTCATCTACTTAGTATTTCTTTATTTTATATCTGTTGTCCGTCATTCGATGGTGCAATTCTTTTCATTAATTGATTGTAAAGGACCAGATTTTGGACAGCATGGTTAAAGAGATGTTGTGCTAATAGTAACAACGAAGAAAATCATACTTCAGGTATATACGTATTATGATATTTTTTTCTTTTAATTTAAGTTGATGATTGCAGATCATTCAAAAAAGTATTCTTTAAAACATATTTCATTAACATGTTATTAATGTTGCCAGGTGTCCCACGTAAATTAGCTCCTATTTACGCTGAGCCGTGCGAAACGAGGGGCGAATGGGGCAGTCGCCCTGGACGCAGAAAATTGAAGGGGCGCCAAATTTATTATTACCATGGTCGTTTGTTTCTTCTCTTTCTCTCTGTCTCTTTTTTTTCTTTGTAAAATATATATTATATAAACATATTGAGATTTTTTGTGTGAAAAAGACATACATTCTCAAAATAGCATATTGCTTCATTCTTCGAATACAGTACTGTTAGATAAATTTTTTTCACATATGTTTTCCAGATCCCTTTTGCCAAAATATATGTGCAATTTTATTTTACGTTATTTAATTGTTAAAATTAAACCTTTAGTTTCAAAATAAGTGACAAATGTGTTTAATAAAGTTTGCGTTTTTTACTCTTTTTAATTTTATGACACCTGTCACGCAGGGCCGTAGCTAGAAGTGAACGATAGGGGGGGCTTAAGATAGTGTACGGGAGACTCATAATTTTTTTCTCTCTTTCTGACGCAGAAAGATAAATTAGTGCATATTCACATTGTAGGACTATGTTTGTTATCAAACTGTGTCGTAATAACTTAATTTTATTCTAAGTATATGATGATGAAAATGTTGAGTGTATAGATGGTGCCAAACTCAACATTATGTTAGCTTCACATGTACAAATCGGATTAGGGAGTGTTGAAACACTTATTTTAGAAACAATTTAATAATTTTGCAAAACTGTGAAAGGATCTCAAAACAAAATTAGATTTTTGAGCAAAATTTCATTTGAATTTATTGGAACAAAAATTCATTTAGTGACCTTGGAATGTTTTTCAAGGGGGGGGGGGAGCTCAAAATATTTTAGAGGGGGCTGAACCGCCCATAGCGCCCCCTTAGCTACGCCCTGCTGTCACGAAGAGAAATGGTTATGATCGAAACTTTTAAATCGGAAACGAGTATTAAATTTAAATTATTCAAGCAGATGAAAGTGCAATTATTTTTATTAGGAATATATAATAAACTATTTTGATAAAGAGTATTTTATACTATATCATATTTATTTCACTGTTGATAGTTGTGTTTTTTGTAAATATTCTGTAAATATTTCATCGTATCATAATTTCTAATTTAAGCAAGAATTTTATGTGCAGTTTCTTTTTGTGTGTTTCATTTTTTTAAACACTTTTGGATCGAAAACGGGTATTAAATTTAAATTATTCAAGAAGATGAAAGTGCAATTACTTTTATTAGGAATATACAATAAACTATTTTGATAAGGAGCATTTTATACTATATCGTATTTATTTCACTGTTGATAGTTGTGTTTTTTATAAATATCACTAATATCTTCTAAATATTTGATCATATCATAATTTCTAATTTAAGCAAAAATTTCATGTGCAGTTTCTTTTTGTGTGTTTCCTTTTTTAATCAGTTTTGGATCGAAAACTGGTATTAAATATAAATTATTCTAGCAGATGAAAGTGCAATTATTTTAATTAGAAATACATAATAAACTATTTTGATAAAGAGCATTTTATACTATGTCATAATAAATGAGTTTGAAAAAAAAATCTATACAAGTTGATTTTGAAATATTTTTCTATTTTTCATAGTTACTTTCTTTTAAATATTATTTAAAGTGGGATTTTATTATGGCTAATATGATATAAAAATTTATGTGTTAATGATATCCTTATTTTCTATATACAAACTTTATACGTAATTTGACTTTTGTAATTTTTACATAATATGGCGCAATAAATGCTTATTTTAAATCTAATTTTTTTGCCAGGTGTAATTGAGATTCTATGTAATATTCGTAACGTTAATTTATTTAATTCTTCAAGGAAGATTGAGTTTTTTAGAAGTCAGTTTTATTCTTGATACGGTATTTTTTTTGTTAACATTGTTAGGATGATAATTTTTGTGAATTAATTTCAAGCTAGTCGTTATTTTTAATGAGATGCAAATAATTATAAGTAATTTGATCATTTTAAAAATGTAAATTAATTTGATATACATTAGAACCCAGGTCCGTAGCTAGAAGTGAATAATAGGGGGGAGGGGGGCTCATTTTCTCTATTACGCAAAAAGATACATTAACTCATATTCGCACTGTAAGGTACTATGTTTCTCATTAAACTGTTGTAATAACTTCAATTTATGCAGAGAAAAGAATATGGCATGAAAAATTCAAATGTATAACTAGTACATTATTAATTATCATGTTAGTTTCATATGTGCAAATAGGATGAGAAAGTGTTGAAACACTTATTTCACTTATAGTCTTTCTGCAAAACTATGAAAGGGCCTCAAAACTAAATTAGATTTTTCAACAGAAATTCATTTGGATTTCCGGAACATAAGTTCATTGAGTGATCTTGGAATCTTTTCCAGGGGAGACTCAAAATGTTTTAGGGGGAGGGGGGATTGAACCGCCGATAGCACTCCCTTAGCAACAGCCCTTCCGGTGCTTGTTCGGATTACAAAAAAATTCGGATTTCTCGAAATCACGATAAAAATAGAAATTAAAAAGATACGCGCTAAAAAATGTAAGTTTTAAGAATTCAGTAAACATCCTTTAAACCGGAATACCGGATAGTCCGGCACGATTATGGAAAAAAATAGTATTCCTTGTTTAATCACTCCTGTTGTTTATAATAATCCAATGGAGCTTCGGAATGAGAAATTACGTAACAACCCATTTAAATAGCTCAGTCACCACATCGACGATGAGGAAAGAAAATAAAAATTCTGTAAATAATTTGCGAAATCAAACTGTTGAAAGGAAAAATAAATATTTATCATCTTAATTAAATATATTTTACATTTTAGAAAATAGAGTAGAGCATCGAACATCCAGACGTCGGTTAACGGGATTATCCAATTACCCGGCCGATCAACGATCATACATTTTTTTCCTCCTTCTCCAAATTTTTTAAAGTGGCGCATTTGGTTCTTTAGGTGCGATAGGATAAATTCGGCTGGATGTAACAAAAGTTAATAGTTAAATAATTATTTCCTAATTTTGAAATAATACCACTAACAAATGCAAAGAGAGCAAACAATGTATATAATAAACTAACTAGAACCAAATAAGTTTCATTTCCAATGCGCAAGTCCTCATGAAAATCCCACTTTTCTAGCAGAAGACAATCAAGAAAATTTTTTCCCTATCACGATATATTTTGTAAATGCATACACTGTACAGTGTATGTATATACATGTAACAGTTTCTATGTGTACATCTATGTATAAAGTTATACCAATTTTTTTTGAAAAAAATTTAAAAAATGAGTTCTAAATACGTCTATTGCAGTGTGCTAAAATGTGCACTACACTAAGCTTGAAAAAACTTGAAGGAAAGCTACTTTAAAAAACTGCCATAGCCGTTTTTTAAAATTGTCCAACTATCTGAATTTTCTATCTATCGGATCGGCGTCGATCTCGCTCCCTACCAGTTTGGATAATCAGCGCTCTACTGTATTTTTATAGTGATTGGCAATGGCAAACAAACTGGTATTCGGATTATTTAAAGGTGGCTTCTACGAATAAACCTTTTATGTGTTACGTTTTCATTTTATATTCGTGTATATATGTTGTAATTTTTTTCAAAACTGAGTAATTTCTTTTTATTAAAGTTGATTAAAGAATTAAAAAAAAAAAAAAAAAAAAAAAAAAAAAAACATGCTTTACTACCATTAAAAAAAATAAATCTAACTTCTACATGTTTTTCCGACATTTATCCTATAATTCTGAAAATTTTGTAAGTTAATCTTTTCAGTTAATCTGTTGAAGTAAAATTTTCGAAAAAAAAATTGGTTCGGATTAATCGGAATTTTGGATTGGATGGTTCTACTGTATATTTATTTTCAGGATAAATGATAAATAGCATGTTAATTTACTATTCTAAAAAATATTTGAATAGTGGTGAAACAGTTACGTCATAGGGGCGGCAAAATAATGCTCGCCTCAGGCGGCAAAATCTCTAGCGCCGGCCCTGGCTATCGGACTGGCGTGGGCAGCGGGATATGGTTCGAATTTCGTTCGCTTCGAGGTTCTTTCGAAAAGGAGGGTTACATTCGGTGGTGCGTGCTTAGCATGCTTGCTACGATTTAAATTTTGTTCGCTTCGAAGTTCATTCGAAAAGGAAGAGCGCATTCGGCTGTACGCGTGCAGCAAACCTGCTATACGCTGCCGCAGTCTGTGGGGACGCTACTGAAGAACTAATGCACGAAATTAAATAAAAAATTATATTCAGGTAGTCTCTGATCTAAATTGATGCTGATTAGTTTTTGGTGTAAATCGTTCATCAGGTGGAGTACTGTTTGGCATTTTTTACTATTTACGCATCAGCTTTATCTTAATAGCTAATACAATCAAATTTCCATCGAACTTTAGATACAGTTCGTCCATGACATGAGTTGGTGTTGTTTTTATTTTGAAGTAAATCACTCAACATGGCTATGATATGCTGCATTTTTCACAATTTTCACAATAGCTGTATCTCGAGAACTAATAGACGGAATTTAATAAAAATTTATATTCAGATAGTCCCTGATATAAATCGATACTGATTGCTTTTTCATGTAAATAGTTCAACAGATGGCGCTTCTAAAGTGCGTTTTTACTGATTTGCATTAACACTATTTCAATAATTAATTTACGGATTTTCATCAAACTTCCGAATCAGTAAACCCGTGATATGAACTAAATCTTTTTACGTATTCCTGTTAATTGCTCAATAGGTGGCGCTGTTGTGCTCAATTTTCCCGATTCCTGAAATAGTTTTGTTGCAAGAATTAATGCACGAATTTTCATCAAACTTTAGATTCAGTAATTCCCTGATACAAATTAGTATTCTGTAGTTTTGGAGTAAATCTCTTGAAAGGTAGCGCCGCTATACAGTATTATTCGTGATTATTGCAATAGAGTAGTAGGAAAATAAGAGTACGGGCTCAAGCGCAGGTGGGGCTGTGGGGCCGCGCAGCATCCCTCCGGCTGCCCCACCTGCTCCTCCGGCTGCCCCGCCTGCTCCGCCTCCTGGCCCCGCCTGTGGTGCCGCCGCTCGAAATCATACTATAAGATGAAGATTAAATTTATATTTGAATTTTGAACAATCGTAGTTTTAATGAGTATTATTAATTAAGTGAAACAATTAAAATCTCATTTTTTTAACCATTTTATTTAGATTTCTTCAACTACAAGATGAGATTATCAATTTAACACAAGAAAGTTAAACGTATACTTGAATTTTGCTTGATAGACATCTTAATGAGCAGTATTAATTAAGTAAAAACAATGGAAAATATCAAGTTTTATAGAAAAAGACTGATTTCTTACTATTTTTATCAACTTAAAAGAGAAAACTTAAACACACATTTCAGTTTTAAGTGGTTATCATCTTAATGAGTATCGTTAATTAAGTAAAAAACAATGGAAAATATCAAGTTTTATAGAAAAGACTGATTTCTTACGATTTTTATCAACTGCAATATCAGTGTATCGACTTACAAGTTGAAAGTTAAACATGCATTCTAGTTTTTCAACAACTATAGCCTTAATGAGTATCGTTAATTAAGTAAAAAAACAATGGAAAATATCAAGTTTTATGGAAAAAGACTGATTTCTTACGATTTTTATCAACTATATGATCAATGTAACGACTTAAAAGTTGGAAGTTAAACATGTATCCTAGTTTTTCAACAGCTATAGCCTTAATGAGTATCGTTAATTAAGTAAAAAAAAACAATGGAAAATATCAAGTTTTATGGAAAAAGACTGATTTCTAACGATTTTTATCAACTTAAGAGAGAAAACTTAAACATACATTTCAGTTTTTCAACAGCTATAACCTTAATGAGCATTCATAATTAAGTAAAAAACAATGGAAAATATCGATTTTATAGAAAAAGACTGATTTCTTACGATTTTTATCAACTGCAACATCAGTGTATCGACTTACAAGTTGAAAGTTAAACATGCATTCTAGTTTTTCAACAGCTATAATCTTAATGAGTATCGTTAATTAAGTAAAAAACAATGGAAAATATCAAGTTTTATAGAAAAAGACTGATTTCTTACGATTTTTTCAACTCAAACTTCAGACTATCAATTTAATAGAAAGAAATTTAAGCATGCATTCCAGTTTTGGACAACCATTTCCTTCATGAACATTATTAATTAAGCAAAACAGAAAATATTAAATTTTTAACTGATTTCTTCATATTTTTTATTTATTTATTTATTTTTTAATATAAAATCAGAATACACAACTTAAAATAGAAATTTAAACATATTTTTTAGTTTTTGAACAGTCGTTACCTCAAAGAATTTCGATAATTGAACAATTAACAAAGGAAACTAATGATTTTTCAACGAAAAAAGACGAATTAAACGAATTTGGTTAACTTTTACTCTAATTGGAAATTTCATCGTACTTTATGTATACCAACTAAGTAGAATTTTAATGCATAAACGAATAATTTAAAGAAATCCCCAACACACAAATGTGAACCTGCAGAGCATTTCTTATTACGTCATATCTAAACTAAAACTTTTTTCTGCAACCCCACCATGCATGCTTTCCAGGTAGGGGAACATAACAAAGAATCTTGACGTCACAACTTACAAAGGTATACAAATGTTTACGTTCAAGAAAAAGTATCACATAGAGTGAAAAAAAAGAAGAGATTTAAGTTATTTATCCATTCTAGTTTTATAACAGTTACTACAACATCTCCAAATTAAAATTTGGAAGTCATAATGAGTATAATTAATTAAACAAAATAATAGAAATATTAGTTTTTCAGAGGGGAAAAGACGAATTTAAACAAATTTTATTAGTTTTACACTAGTTTAATAATAATTTTAAGGAGGAAAAAGACGAATTTAAACTTTTTTTTTTAGTTTTACACTATTTTTTCTCATCTCCAACATGGATATATCAATTTTAACAGAAGAATTAAACGTATATTATAGTTTTTAACAACAAAATCTTAACAAGTATCATTAATTAAACAAAAATAAATATCAGTTTTAAAGAAAAGACGAATTTGAATAATTTTACACTAGTATTTTCAAAAGCAACATGGAAATATCAATACTTATTCACATATTTCACTTATTCACTGTATTCAATACTATATTTAATAAATTTGGATACACTTTAAGAATTTCCTAATCTATAATTAAATATTAGCTGTATATTTAATGTTACCCATGTTTTCAACATTAGTTCATAATCGTGAATTTTGTATTTTAAATACCATGTATTCAGGTTCAGATTATTTTCACTTGAAATCATACAGAATTTTTTAACAGAGTTTGTTTTTGAAATCATTGAAGCAACTGTATTTAATATTTTTAACACCAATTTTCTAAGATTTTCTAACATTTTCCGATTATACATTCTTCAGAAGTACATTTCTAAATGCTACAATCACTTTACATATCGAAAAGATATCATTGAAGCAACTGTATTTAATATTTTTAATACCAATTTTCTAAGATTTTTTAACATTTTCCAGTTATACATTCCTCAAAAGTTATTATTACGTATTCTAAACAATAGCAAATATTAATTTTAAGAATAAAAAGACGAATTTAAACAAATTTTATTAGTTTTACACTATTTTTTCTCACCTCCAACACGGATATATCAATTTTAACAGAAGAATTAAACGTATATTTTAGTTTTTAACAACAAAAATGTAATAAGTATCATTAATTAAACAAAAATAAATACCAATTTTCAAGAAAAGACAATTTTTTACACAAATTTTCAACTTTGAAATACATCGCTTACATATATTGTTACAGTATATTACTAAACTTAAACTTTTTAAAAAGTTTGAATGTCTTTACAAAGGGTTCATACTTATATTTTTCACGTCTTGACTGCATTCGAAATCTTACAACAAAAGTATACTTTTATTATTATTATTATTATTATTCTAGAAAACCTAAAAAATCGTTTCTTGCTGCTTTAGACACTTGACATATTAAAACTACTCTACCCATATAATTAATCAAATTAGGACATGATTCATCTTACACTTCAAAATTTCTGAATTTTTACAATACTTATTTTCATCAAACTTTATTCTTGATCCTATATATTTTAATAGCACAGAATTTTCACATCTGTTTTTATCTACTTATCAGAAAATTATTAAAACACCCAACAACATTTTTCAAATATGAATATTATCTTTACAATTTAATGATGCAAAACATACACGAATACAAAGTTTAATTTTTACAAACATTTCATATTTCAAACCAAACTATTCGAAATTTTCACAACGTAAGAGCAAACATTAGACGAACTTTTTAACATTAATATTGCTTAGATCTTTTCATCATAACTTTTAACTATGATAATTATCCATTTTTAGGTTGATTGTCGAAAAACTGTAACTGAAATTACATAAACTTAATGTAAAAAACCATGTTCTCACACAATTTCTTGAAATTCAACAAAGAATTGACTATTACTCCAATACTTATCTACTTCAATCTCGACTCTCGATAGTATATAGATATTACATCATTACATACTTACAACTCTTTTCAAACGTTTATCAGAAAATCAAGCCAATCAAAGTCTAGTAGTTATCACACCTGTTCCTCAGAAATATTACTATCATATGAAACAGTAAAGAAAATTAATAGATATTTAATATTTAATAACTTCATACGTGAAATTACTGTCGAATGAGAATACTAATAATCAATAAAATCAACTGTTGGACAAAAAAATAGTACAGATTACCGAAAATTCAAATCATTTTTTCTACAAAAATTACAAAAATTAACAAATGAATGACCAGTTAGAGAAATAATTAAAAAAAATAATGAACATATTTACAAATTTATTAAAATCACACCTTTTTCTGGATTACAAACCACAATTTCTTGAAAAATTTAACACCGAATTTGTAAGATTTTAATCCTAGTATTACATACACTCAATAAATATTCAAAATTAACAAAAAAATAATTTTTTTAGTCTCATCAATAAGCAGAAATTCTATATTAAAAGAATATTTTCATAGTAGTACTTATAAAAATGAGAGTTTACAAACTGATTTTCATAATTTTATCACATTTAAACTTAATTTTTATACATAAAACATTATTTAATCAAATTTTATACTTTCTAATTCAGTAAAATTCAATACTTTTTTAGTTTTTAAACCAATACCACAATATTTATTTACATCAAACTTGATTCTTTACCTTTTATATTTCCACATTACACAAATGAGTTAAATACTAACTTGGAACGGGAGTTGAAGTCAATTGATTCAATTCGATTTTCATCGTATACGCATTTCCCCTACACGAAATTTCTTACTTCTATAATCATCTAATGTATTAAAACTAATCTACTCATATTTTTAATCAATTCATCAGATGTTTCATCTCGCTCTTCTGAATTATCATCCACCAAGTTGCTTAAAATATAAATACTATCTTTAAAGTTTTAATGTAGTATACATGACTAATCATGAGTTTCCATCTATACTATTAATCAAATTATCATATGTTTCATCTTACAGTTCAACGATTTCTGAATTATCGTCCATCTAGTTGTTTAAAATATTAATAAAATGTTTATAGTTTTTGATTATACATAGTATGTATGAATACAATCTTTAATTTTTAACAGTTCATATTTCAAATAACCTATTTTCGAAACCAAACTATGTGAATTTTACCACAATACTTATCATCATACAGAGATTTGTGTTTCATACTTTTTCTAAAAATTATCAGATATGTACTCCTCAGAGGAATTTCTATCATATGAATAAATGAAAAAAAAATTAATTTATATTAAACGTACAGCGAAATTTGATTGCAATATATATGTATTTAATAAAAATAAATAAATGAGCGATTATTTATACATTAAACCTTTACTAAATATATATTTCTTGCGTTATAAAGATGTTTCAACAAGATGAACCAAAACAGCAGCAAACTTCAGAAATTAATGATCTGAATGATTCATCCCTAGCACATGTAGCGTTAATGAATAATACATATGTAAGTACTTATATGAAAAATACTAGAATTCGTATATGAATCGTAATTAGAGTAAATATAAAATGATTTGTCTTACTGCCTACACTTTAACAAATGCCTTTTTACCTATATTGTTGAAAAGAATCCTAATTGTTTGCATTTTATTTCTATTACAGATGTGTTCTATTTGCTACAAACATTTCTTAAGTAAATCGAATTTAACAGAACATACAAAAATCCATACAGGTGAAAAACCTTACACTTGGGAAGATTACCAAATGCTGTTTTCAAGAAGGCGTGAATCAAAAGTGCACACATCATCATATAAAGCATCGTCAGTTATATGTAAACTTAGTGAGGATATTCAAAAATTATTCAGACGTTTGAAGAACTTAGACATAAAGGAAGATATTTAGACTATATATCCATCATATTTTCATAACACTTACCACAATATCTCAAATTTAAAATTTGGAAGACATACACACTGCTGAAAAGTAATTTTGTTACCCGTGATTCTTCTAACCAGCATGAATGTATAGATATTATTTTGCAATGTATCCTTTAAATGCTCACATTAAATATTCCTTTATATACATATATCGTTGTGTTTATTTTTTAAAAACCTATTACATTAATAAAATAGGTTACACACACATAACATTTTAAGTGAAACAACACTCTCACAACTTAAAAAATGCATAAGAACATACAAAAATAAGCAGATGTATGAAAAAATATGCAAATTTACAAAATAATTTCACTGTTTTCTAGAAATACCAACAAAAAAATATTTAAAGTATAAAAAAATTACAAAAGTGAAAAGAAAAAACACAAATGTAAAACAAAAATCACAAAGTGAAAAACTCACAACAAAGTTTTTGAAAAAAAAAATTTACAACAAAAATTTTTTTACAAAAACCAAAACTTCAAAAATATTTTTCCAAAAAAATTTTTTTTCAAAAACATTTTTTACAAAAAAATTTTTTTTTCAAAATAAGTTTTTACAAAAGTAAAAAATAAAAAATCACAACGTTAAAAATATGAAAAATTTTAGTTAAAAAAAGTGTAAAAAAAATTGCAAAAAAATTGCAAAAATTTCAAAAAAGTTATCAAAAAAGTTATCAAAATTTTTGTTCTTTTTAATACAGTATGCAATGGTGAAACCATTGTATTTACTATTAAAAAGAACAAAAATTTTGATACTTTTTTCGTAACTTTTTTTGAAATTTTTGCAATTTTTTTTGCAATTTTTTTTACACTTTTTTTAACTAAAATTTTTCATATTTTTAACGTTGTGATTTTTTATTTTTTACTTTTGTAAAAACTTATTTTGAAAAAAAAATTTTTTTGTAAAAAATGTTTTTGAAAAAAAATTTTTTTGGAAAAATATTTTTGAAGTTTTGGTTTTTGTAAAAAAATTTTTGTTGTAAATTTTTTTTTTCAAAAACTTTGTTGTGAGTTTTTCACTTTGTGATTTTTGTTTTACATTTGTGTTTTTTCTTTTCACTTTTGTAATTTTTTTTATACTTTAAATATTTTTTTGTTGGTATTTCTAGAAAACAGTGAAATTATTTTGTAAATTTGCATATTTTTTCATACATCTGCTTATTTTTGTATGTTCTTATGCATTTTTTAAGTTGTGAGAGTGTTGTTTCACTTAAAATGTTATGTGTATGTACGTGTGTGTAACCTATTTTATTAATGTAATAGGTTTTTAAAAAATAAACACAACGATATATGTATATAAAGGAATATTTAATGTGAGCATTTAAAGGATACATTGCAAAATAATATCTATACATTCATGCTGGTTAGAAGAATCACGGGTAACAAAATTACTTTTCAGCAGTGTGTATGTCTTCCAAATTTTAAGTTTGAGATATTGTGGTAAGTGTTATGAAAATATGATGGATATATAGTCTAAATATCTTCCTTTATGTCTAAATTCTTCAAACGTCTGAATAATTTTTGAATATCCTCACTAAGTTTACATATAACTGACGATGCTTTATATGATGATGTGTGCACTTTTGATTCACGCCTTCTTGAAAACAGCATTTGGTAATCTTCCCAAGTGTAAGGTTTTTCACCTGTATGGATTTTTGTATGTTCTGTTAAATTCGATTTACTTAAGAAATGTTTGTAGCAAATAGAACACATCTGTAATAGAAATAAAATGCAAACAATTAGGATTCTTTTCAACAATATAGGTAAAAAGGCATTTGTTAAAGTGTAGGCAGTAAGACAAATCATTTTATATTTACTCTAATTACGATTCATATACGAATTCTAGTATTTTTCATATAAGTACTTACATATGTATTATTCATTAACGCTACATGTGCTAGGGATGAATCATTCAGATCATTAATTTCTGAAGTTTGCTGCTGTTTTGGTTCATCTTGTTGAAACATCTTTATAACGCAAGAAATATATATTTAGTAAAGGTTTAATGTATAAATAATCGCTCATTTATTTATTTTTATTAAATACATATATATTGCAATCAAATTTCGCTGTACGTTTAATATAAATTAATTTTTTTTTCATTTATTCATATGATAGAAATTCCTCTGAGGAGTACATATCTGATAATTTTTAGAAAAAGTATGAAACACAAATCTCTGTATGATGATAAGTATTGTGGTAAAATTCACATAGTTTGGTTTCGAAAATAGGTTATTTGAAATATGAACTGTTAAAAATTAAAGATTGTATTCATACATACTATGTATAATCAAAAACTATAAACATTTTATTAATATTTTAAACAACTAGATGGACGATAATTCAGAAATCGTTGAACTGTAAGATGAAACATATGATAATTTGATTAATAGTATAGATGGAAACTCAAGATTAGTCATGTATACTACATTAAAACTTTAAAGATAGTATTTATATTTTAAGCAACTTGGTGGATGATAATTCAGAAGTGCGAGATGAAACATCTGATGAATTGATTAAAAATATGAGTAGATTAGTTTTAATACATTAGATGATTATAGAAGTAAGAAATTTCGTGTAGGGGAAATGCGTATACGATGAAAATCGAATTGAATCAATTGACTTCAACTCCCGTTCCAAGTTAGTATTTAACTCATTTGTGTAATGTGGAAATATAAAAGGTAAAGAATCAAGTTTGATGTAAATAAATATTGTGGTATTGGTTTAAAAACTAAAAAAGTATTGAATTTTACTGAATTAGAAAGTATAAAATTTGATTAAATAATGTTTTATGTATAAAAATTAAGTTTAAATGTGATAAAATTATGAAAATCAGTTTGTAAACTCTCATTTTTATAAGTACTACTATGAAAATATTCTTTTAATATAGAATTTCTGCTTATTGATGAGACTAAAAAAATTATTTTTTTGTTAATTTTGAATATTTATTGAGTGTATGTAATACTAGGATTAAAATCTTACAAATTCGGTGTTAAATTTTTCAAGAAATTGTGGTTTGTAATCCAGAAAAAGGTGTGATTTTAATAAATTTGTAAATATGTTCATTATTTTTTTTAATTATTTCTCTAACTGGTCATTCATTTGTTAATTTTTGTAATTTTTGTAGAAAAAATGATTTGAATTTTCGGTAATCTGTACTATTTTTTTGTCCAACAGTTGATTTTATTGATTATTAGTATTCTCATTCGACAGTAATTTCACGTATGAAGTTATTAAATATTAAATATCTATTAATTTTCTTTACTGTTTCATATGATAGTAATATTTCTGAGGAACAGGTGTGATAACTACTAGACTTTGATTGGCTTGATTTTCTGATAAACGTTTGAAAAGAGTTGTAAGTATGTAATGATGTAATATCTATATACTATCGAGAGTCGAGATTGAAGTAGATAAGTATTGGAGTAATAGTCAATTCTTTGTTGAATTTCAAGAAATTGTGTGAGAACATGGTTTTTTACATTAAGTTTATGTAATTTCAGTTACAGTTTTTCGACAATCAACCTAAAAATGGATAATTATCATAGTTAAAAGTTATGATGAAAAGATCTAAGCAATATTAATGTTAAAAAGTTCGTCTAATGTTTGCTCTTACGTTGTGAAAATTTCGAATAGTTTGGTTTGAAATATGAAATGTTTGTAAAAATTAAACTTTGTATTCGTGTATGTTTTGCATCATTAAATTGTAAAGATAATATTCATATTTGAAAAATGTTGTTGGGTGTTTTAATAATTTTCTGATAAGTAGATAAAAACAGATGTGAAAATTCTGTGCTATTAAAATATATAGGATCAAGAATAAAGTTTGATGAAAATAAGTATTGTAAAAATTCAGAAATTTTGAAGTGTAAGATGAATCATGTCCTAATTTGATTAATTATATGGGTAGAGTAGTTTTAATATGTCAAGTGTCTAAAGCAGCAAGAAACGATTTTTTAGGTTTTCTAGAATAATAATAATAATAATAATAAAAGTATACTTTTGTTGTAAGATTTCGAATGCAGTCAAGACGTGAAAAATATAAGTATGAACCCTTTGTAAAGACATTCAAACTTTTTAAAAAGTTTAAGTTTAGTAATATACTGTAACAATATATGTAAGCGATGTATTTCAAAGTTGAAAATTTGTGTAAAAAATTGTCTTTTCTTGAAAATTGGTATTTATTTTTGTTTAATTAATGATACTTATTACATTTTTGTTGTTAAAAACTAAAATATACGTTTAATTCTTCTGTTAAAATTGATATATCCGTGTTGGAGGTGAGAAAAAATAGTGTAAAACTAATAAAATTTGTTTAAATTCGTCTTTTTATTCTTAAAATTAATATTTGCTATTGTTTAGAATACGTAATAATAACTTTTGAGGAATGTATAACTGGAAAATGTTAAAAAATCTTAGAAAATTGGTATTAAAAATATTAAATACAGTTGCTTCAATGATATCTTTTCGATATGTAAAGTGATTGTAGCATTTAGAAATGTACTTCTGAAGAATGTATAATCGGAAAATGTTAGAAAATCTTAGAAAATTGGTGTTAAAAATATTAAATACAGTTGCTTCAATGATTTCAAAAACAAACTCTGTTAAAAAATTCTGTATGATTTCAAGTGAAAATAATCTGAACCTGAATACATGGTATTTAAAATACAAAATTCACGATTATGAACTAATGTTGAAAACATGGGTAACATTAAATATACAGCTAATATTTAATTATAGATTAGGAAATTCTTAAAGTGTATCCAAATTTATTAAATATAGTATTGAATACAGTGAATAAGTGAAATATGTGAATAAGTATTGATATTTCCATGTTGCTTTTGAAAATACTAGTGTAAAATTATTCAAATTCGTCTTTTCTTTAAAACTGATATTTATTTTTGTTTAATTAATGATACTTGTTAAGATTTTGTTGTTAAAAACTATAATATACGTTTAATTCTTCTGTTAAAATTGATATATCCATGTTGGAGATGAGAAAAAATAGTGTAAAACTAAAAAAAAAAAGTTTAAATTCGTCTTTTTCCTCCTTAAAATTATTATTAAACTAGTGTAAAACTAATAAAATTTGTTTAAATTCGTCTTTTCCCCTCTGAAAAACTAATATTTCTATTATTTTGTTTAATTAATTATACTCATTATGACTTCCAAATTTTAATTTGGAGATGTTGTAGTAACTGTTATAAAACTAGAATGGATAAATAACTTAAATCTCTTCTTTTTTTTCACTCTATGTGATACTTTTTCTTGAACGTAAACATTTGTATACCTTTGTAAGTTGTGACGTCAAGATTCTTTGTTATGTTCCCCTACCTGGAAAGCATGCATGGTGGGGTTGCAGAAAAAAGTTTTAGTTTAGATATGACGTAATAAGAAATGCTCTGCAGGTTCACATTTGTGTGTTGGGGATTTCTTTAAATTATTCGTTTATGCATTAAAATTCTACTTAGTTGGTATACATAAAGTACGATGAAATTTCCAATTAGAGTAAAAGTTAACCAAATTCGTTTAATTCGTCTTTTTTCGTTGAAAAATCATTAGTTTCCTTTGTTAATTGTTCAATTATCGAAATTCTTTGAGGTAACGACTGTTCAAAAACTAAAAAATATGTTTAAATTTCTATTTTAAGTTGTGTATTCTGATTTTATATTAAAAAATAAATAAATAAATAAAAAATATGAAGAAATCAGTTAAAAATTTAATATTTTCTGTTTTGCTTAATTAATAATGTTCATGAAGGAAATGGTTGTCCAAAACTGGAATGCATGCTTAAATTTCTTTCTATTAAATTGATAGTCTGAAGTTTGAGTTGAAAAAATCGTAAGAAATCAGTCTTTTTCTATAAAACTTGATATTTTCCATTGTTTTTTACTTAATTAACGATACTCATTAAGATTATAGCTGTTGAAAAACTAGAATGCATGTTTAACTTTCAACTTGTAAGTCGATACACTGATGTTGCAGTTGATAAAAATCGTAAGAAATCAGTCTTTTTCTATAAAATCGATATTTTCCATTGTTTTTTACTTAATTATGAATGCTCATTAAGGTTATAGCTGTTGAAAAACTGAAATGTATGTTTAAGTTTTCTCTCTTAAGTTGATAAAAATCGTTAGAAATCAGTCTTTTTCCATAAAACTTGATATTTTCCATTGTTTTTTTTTACTTAATTAACGATACTCATTAAGGCTATAGCTGTTGAAAAACTAGGATACATGTTTAACTTCCAACTTTTAAGTCGTTACATTGATCATATAGTTGATAAAAATCGTAAGAAATCAGTCTTTTTCCATAAAACTTGATATTTTCCATTGTTTTTTTACTTAATTAACGATACTCATTAAGGCTATAGTTGTTGAAAAACTAGAATGCATGTTTAACTTTCAACTTGTAAGTCGATACACTGATATTGCAGTTGATAAAAATCGTAAGAAATCAGTCTTTTCTATAAAACTTGATATTTTCCATTGTTTTTTACTTAATTAACGATACTCATTAAGATGATAACCACTTAAAACTGAAATGTGTGTTTAAGTTTTCTCTTTTAAGTTGATAAAAATAGTAAGAAATCAGTCTTTTTCTATAAAACTTGATATTTTCCATTGTTTTTACTTAATTAATACTGCTCATTAAGATGTCTATCAAGCAAAATTCAAGTATACGTTTAACTTTCTTGTGTTAAATTGATAATCTCATCTTGTAGTTGAAGAAATCTAAATAAAATGGTTAAAAAAATGAGATTTTAATTGTTTCACTTAATTAATAATACTCATTAAAACTACGATTGTTCAAAATTCAAATATAAATTTAATCTTCATCTTATAGTATGATTTCGAGCGGCGGCACCACAGGCGGGGCCAGGAGGCGGAGCAGGCGGGGCAGCCGGAGGAGCAGGTGGGGCAGCCGGAGGGATGCTGCGCGGCCCCACAGCCCCACCTGCGCTTGAGCCCGTACTCTTATTTTCCTACTACTCAGGATCTAATGCATGGATTTTCATGAAACTCCAGATTCTGTTAGTCCTTGATATAAAAAAGTACAAAAGTACTTTTTAGTTTTTGGAGTAAATCGTGCAACAGGTGGCGCTGCTATGTGGCATTATTCATGATTATCGCAATATCTCAAGAAGAATTGCACGGATTTTTATCAAACTTCAAATTCAGTTAGTCCCTGATATAAATTAATATTCTTTTGTTTTTAGAGTAAATGGCTCAATTGGTAGCGCTTCTATCCAGTTTTTTTATGACTTCTGCGATAGTTCAAATATCTGAAATAGTAGTATTTACACAGATTTTCACCAAATTTCAGCTTGAATTAGAATTTGAAAGACGTTGTTACGGATTTTTCAAAAAGTTCCGGCAAGAATTTAACATTTTTACAAAAATTGCTATTAGAAAATAGTGGTATTTCGATGCGGAATTCTTTTTCTTAAGTATTTATCATCATGTTTCTTTCTTTTCGATTCAACATTCGTAAATACCTAAATCGCGTTGTATTAGTTCCAAATTCCAACACCAGGGTGCTGGCATTAGTTCCACATTCCATCACCAGGAAGCGCACCTTATTACTAACAAAACTGTATCTTAAGAAAACTCCGTTAAAGAATCTACCAGTAGATATGTTACTCGATGTCGCGGTGCTTCAAAACAAGAATTTAAGATTTTTGAAAAAATCACTATTCTTCAATAGTGGCATTAAATGCGAAATATATTTTTATAAATTTATATCATATGTCATAAACTATCTTAAAGTTTCATACAGATCAACCTAGAATTTCCGTTATATTTCCTGCTTTTGTTTGCCCCCTTCTCTTTCCCTTTCGTAATGGGACTTTTTATACAATTTTTTATCACATGTTATAAACTATCACAAAGTTTCAACAATTCCAACAAGAATTTAACATTTTTACAAAAATTACTAATAGAAAATAGTGGTATTTGATGCGGCATCTTTTTTCTTAAATATTTAACATCATGTTATATTATGTTTCAAAAAGTTTCACAAAATTGGTAATATTTAATTAGCAGCTAAAACTTAAAAAAACGCTGAGCTTTTTAAAAAAAAATCTAGCGTCCCCTTACTCTACCTCTCCGCCGTATCCTAAATTTCAAGTGTCATGCTTTATTTAAGCTTTTTCTTATTTTTAAAAGGATTCGGATATTTACTTTTTTAATATGAACAATTTCGCATGAAGTGATGTGTGTGAAAACCAATATCTCATACGAATTAAAAATCTTTTCCAAAAACCAATAGTTTCTATCCGATTGAAAAAATAATCCGCTCTATCTTTATATTTAAACTCAGAACCCCCAAAATTAATAAGGTAAACGCCTTATCAGAAGAAACCTACATCCAAAATTTGAAACAAATCGGTAAATTATCCCTGAAAAATCTATTTACATAAATTAAGAGTGTTATCCCCCATTCCTCCTTTCTTTATATGTAAACAATGAACACCCACAACTAATCATGGATGTACCTTATCAAACTGATATTGTACCTATAATTTTAATAAAATCTGATACTTTTGCATGAAAACTGACTTAACGAAATTAAGAAGTGGGGGCGGGGGGTGCGGTTTAGCCTTTTGTTCCCCTTCCCTTATTCTTATCCAATGAACCCCTGAAACTAATCAGGAAAGTTCGTTATCAGGATAAATATATGTCCAAATTTTGAAGCAAATTGGATATTTCTATCAGGAGTTATCGCATTACGTACATACGTACGTACATACGTACGTACATACGTACATACATACGTACATGGTTACATACACACACACAGAATCTGCGAGCACATTAGCTCTCATACTTTGATAGTCTGTGAGCTAAAATCGCATCAAACTGCATTGGCCTAGGCTAAATTAGATCAAAACTAGAAAGTTGGCGCCGTGGCGGTCTTTAAATTCAATAAAATCACGCCAAATTGAATTGGCCTGGGACAATCTAGTTCGGCCTAGGATAAACTAATTCAAACCAATGAATAGCAGGCTAAACTAGTTCATCCTAATGACCGTTCGGCCAAACTAGTTTGGCCTAGGAAAATCTAGTTTATCCTATGGGCGTTTGGATAGACTAGTTTGGCCTAGGTAAAACTAGTTTATCCGATGGGCATTCGGATAGACTAGTTTAGCCTAGGAAAAACTAGTTTATCCGGTGGGCGTTCGGATAGACTAGTTTGGCCTAGGAAAAACTAGTTTATCCGATGGGCGTTAGGATAGACTAGTTTGGACTAGGCCAATCTAGTTTGGCCTAAAATCGGGTTTGACCTGTAACATATACATATAATATTACATTTAATAAATTTTTATACTGATAAATATACAGCAAAATGATGACATCTAACACATCTTCATATACTTTTTTTTAAGCAAAAAACCGGAATGTATATTCCATGTTTAGATTTATTACACGTATAATAAAGAACTTGTGCAAAAAATTTTAAACATTTATCTCAAATACAAAAAAGGCCTTAGCATTTTTAAAACATGAGAGTGAAGAAAATATGAACATGGAGAAAAAGCCGTTTAAAGTTATTATTTGCGTGGGGATAATTGCGATGGTTGTAATAACAAAATTTACAATAACTCGCGATATAATTACTGTATGGATAAAAGAGAAGTATCAAAATATTCACAATTAAAATGGTTTTCATTTAATTTGTATTTAAAAAATCAACATTTTGAGGTAAACTGCCCCCTTAAAATTATTTAACGTATTTAATTAGCCTATTTTTGTGCTGTAGACATTTAATGTACCTAATGAAGAAATTTCAGGTTCGAATCGATTATTATGAATTTAGCATGGGTCAAAATGGCCCTTTATAACGTATTAATGTAACGAGACAATATACCAAAATCTTTTACAAAGATTTCTTAATCAAACCATCTAATTTCTTAAGACGTGTTCTTCCTCCTCTTTGAACACCGAAAACATCATGTAACACAGAGGAGACATTTATCGTGCCAGGATTTTTATTTCTTATATGATTTTGTTGCATCAACTGTGAAGGAAAAAACATTTTAATTATCATGAGGCCGGGAGAATGAAATCCGTGGTCCTCCCCCCTTCCTATTCCCCAACTCACAACACGCAATCCAAGTTTTAATTCTATATTTTTACATGTAAATGTTTAAAAATTATCTTAAACGACAGGATCACTAGCAAAACCAAACTGAGGATAAAAGGTGTATCATATGATTAATAGCGCTTAAATCACTTATGAAATTTTCTTTTTTAAATTCTTTACAAAATCATGAGAGATAAAAGAAAACATGTATGTAATTTTGGAAATTTTTGATATCTTTAATTTAGTAATTTGAATTTTTATTGAAGTTGTTTAAGAGGAATAAAACCAACTGAGTGAAAATGTGTTCCAAGACTGAACCAGAATTATTGATATTATGCGTCAATGCTCTACCAC
The DNA here is from genome assembly GCA_964019185.1 of Maratus speculifer. NCBI lineage: Eukaryota > Metazoa > Arthropoda > Arachnida > Araneae > Salticidae > Maratus > Maratus speculifer. Next base: position 43,574,865 of record OZ025290.1, read on the forward strand.
TGAGCTACTTGGACGATACCAAGCCTAGCACTTGTCACTCTTATCTGGTGACAATATTGCAACCGCATCATAAGCTTGGTCACTTTTTCACACAACTGGTTTAACGCCACTTAAGTAAATTGAATGAAAATTCAGCAATTAAAAATCTTAATTTACTAAAAAAGAACGTATTTCATGAAATTTCGCAATTCTGAAAGAAGCAATGGCACTTTGCCCTAACTCATGCTGATTATTGATTACAATGGCGTCATTAAAATTATCGTTAAGGGTGTATTTAAAAAAATATATATTTTTCCACCCCAAAAACTCGAAATTTTCTTGCACATTTTCAGGCTCATTTTTAAGAGAAGAAACATGAAACTTGTTGAGAGGATTTTTGAAGAGATGTATAAGATGCCGTGTGATTTATTTTTTCACTCAATTCATTAGATTTAGATTTATAAACAACTACTTTCTCAATATGATTACTTTTTTTCATTCCCAGATATCCCGCTTTAGCAATTCGGTTCAAAACGCCATCTTTGACAGCATTTTGTTTGCAATATTTTCTGCATTTATGAAAAACTCAATAGGCACGGCACGTTATGTAGTTTCTAAATAAGAGAATTTACCAGTTTGATGCGTTTGAGAGCAAAAATGAATTTAAAAATAATTCAGAAAATAAGTAGTTTGGATCGGAATACACCCTTAAGATACTAATTGATCGTGGTTGACAATGTGCTTTTGGGCTTAAAAAAGAGGAAGGTGGGAGGATTAGTCTTATCATCTGCAGTTACTTGTAGAGTGCCGACTGGCCCTTGATTCAATAATCTGATTAGTGTTAAAGAACGAGTCTATTCAATTAATTCTCTATTACATTACTTATGAAATTTGATTAGTGAAAGAATTCTCATACTAAGGTTTCGTATCTGAACGTAACTTGCTGAGTTCATATAGTACAATAATCCTTATATATAATCTTCGAAGAAAAAAACAACATTGAAATGAATTGTTTTATCTACCTACAACTAACCTCTGCGTCCTGCGTTTTGTACAGAAAAAAGTGAATAATTCAATATAAAAAAAAAATACGAATACTTTTTCATATTTCATGGGTTGGATCTGAAAACAAAAATGTGCAGAATCAAGAAGACAGCAATTATCAGATTATGTGTCAGTAAACGTACACTATTTTACCCAAGTATTTTTTCGCGCATTTTTTGCATTGCTTAGATACCCAAGCAAAAAATATCCGAGATTTTTTTTTCCTTCCTCTCCTTTTTTTAGAGAGAGAAAGAGGGAGCATTTATTGATATTATTAATATTTTCCAACACAGTCGAAAAATGACTTCATTTCGTCTGCCTATCTCTGCTCTAATTTTTGTAAATATTCTTGAACTCCAAAAATATATTGTTTAAGTACACTGCAAGATTCCCCTGTGTAATATTAATATTTATTTTACAGGACATACCAAAAAATTTGGTATGCATGGTAATTGCATGAAATATATTTCTTAGCTGTTTTCGGAAATTTATAATAAATTATACACGCAAAAACCTTATTAAAAATGGTTTTGTAGCATTTATAGTTTTTTCCACGGTCACTAAGATAATTCGAAAATATATCATCTGTTGATGATAATTGTTTGCCAGATATTTCAATAACATTATTGCATTCCAAACTTCTCTGAATTTATATAGGTAATTTTTGAAGATATTCCAACTTCTTGTTCGAAATTGATATGTTGTACTTATAATTCTTATACAGAAGCATACAAAAGATATTGCATGCATTTCTTTCTACAGACTGTTATTTCTTGAAAGGCATGCCATAGTGTGATATGTTTTCTAGCTTTATAAAATTTGAATATACTATCTAATGTGTGTAATGGGTATTATAGTACTTATAAAATGCTAATAAAGCAGAAAAATATTTAATGGGTTTTTTATTTTAACGTCTATAAACAGCCATAGATTAAGTACGCTTCAGTGATGATATTCAACTTAATGAAAACTTGTACGCACTGATGTCCTAAGTAACATCTATAACTTTCTAAAAGGATAAACTAGTGTCAAAAATACATTATTGTTAAATGAGAGTATAGTTTAAAATAAATTTGAATGGCAATTGATTTTAGATAAAACTTATGCTTTCTTATGTTATTTATTATGAAATATAACATTATGTCTTTACTTTATCTATTGCGAAAAAATATTTTTTTATGGAAGGATGGATTTTATAAAGTATGTGTCAGATTTAGCCATATTTCTTTAAAAAGAATGAATTTACTGGGAGCTTTTAAAGAGAATATCAACCAAATTATTGTTCTCAGAGCTGTATCACACGGAGAAAGATTTTTCGGCAAACATTTTACAAAACAGGATCGTTCACTTTGCAGCGTGTTCGGTAAACAGGTTTTTCAAACTTCTCTCGGGGTTATTCAGTTTCTCGCTCCGCTCCTACTGGTCAGTTGATCAGTCCGTGCAATGCGGGAAATGCTCGGTAAACGAAGATACCGAACAGATGCTCCCTATATCAAGGTCACAGAACATTTTGCTGGCTGTAATATTCTGCAGGGGGAAAAGTTCGGCGAAAGACGTCCGTGTGATACAGCTTGAAACTCTTGAGAAACCCTCCCCACTCATGCCGCGCTGGTTTCGAACTCGCGAATTCAGGTTCAAGCTCTTCAGTTTGTGGCTATCGTGCTAACTACTGAACTGAGTACGCTTCCTGCTTTAGGGTCTTCGTGACTAATCTATTGTTTGTTTGCTGTAGAGACTTGCTTGTAGAGACTGGACTTTTCTACTAATTTGTTCAGTTGGAAACTTTAAAACTTATCATGCATCTAAATGAATTAAGAATTCAAACTTATTTTGTGACCGATGGGTACCAAACTAAATTTTCGGATTACCTGAATGAGAGAATATCATAGGTTCTCTTTGGTCTGTTTGTCAATAAATCAAACTTACATTTGGCAATCAATAAACCCAGTATTGAATCCATACAATTTTCTCCGAGGGGAACTTTTGCGGCTCCGGGGAAGAAATTATTCTTTTTCTGTCCATTGAAAACACAAAATCGCATATCTTTCTTCGCATATCCTCGCCTTAATTGAACATTAAAAACCCTTTCCTTATGAAAAATACTAATTAAAAAATTTTTTAAAACTCAGACTTTATGTTTTGTTTATTGTACTGCGCTGTTTTTTCACCGTTTATGACACAATTTATAGTGAATCTTGGATATGTATTATGATTAAACGACACATATTCTTTACACTAGGACTCAGGTATTCATTCATTTGCTCACGTAATTTATATAAAATAATCTTATTTAGAATAAAATTAATACGTTGTATGATATTCTGAATAGTATAATTTGTTATGAAATTTAGAAGGCATTACATAAGATATAAGTAAAATATGGCTTTTTTTAATTTTTAATATTTAATAACCTTTATTTATCAATATTCCTAAAGTAAGCTTTATTTGCAGGAGATGATACCAGAACCCAAGTTATTTATTGACACCATTAGCCGGCACGATATTGTGCAAGGTGTGTTGGCTGACTGTTGGTTCTTATCTTCTTGTGCTGCTGTTGCACAAAGACCTGATCTTATGAGAAGAGTAAGTATGATGAATAACAAGGTAAAAACGAAATAAAATGTTCTAAAGAGCATCTAATGCATTTTTCTTGTCTTTTTTAAAAATGATATCTTACGAATAACCACAGGGTGTATCAGAAAAGATGACCCGATTACAAATAACAATAACTTCGTTGTAAACAATAATTGAAAGAAACGCTTCAAACATAATGCAAAAAAGATATCAAAGTTTTGTTTTCGTGTAAATCATAACTATTGTACGTGAATCTGTTTAATCCCATGAAATCAATCAACAGACCAATTTGCTTGTTTCGTAGCAGATATTGTAAAGCATTTTTGTATAGACACTGGTGTCAGTGCATTCTATGCATCGTCAGTTTCTTCGCTGTTACAGGCAAAAAGGTGTGGCATATCCTCACAAGGCAAAGGAATCAAAGCAATCTTTCACGATGCATGCACACTATCAAGCGTAAAATGAACTATCACTTGAATGTTCTGTGAGTGACCAAAAGGAATCGCTTAAAACAGTTATGAAGTACTCAAAGTACTGTCATGTTCACTACAGAATTTCGCATGAATGCACTGACGCCCGACGCTGCTACAGAAAGTCGTCCAATATTTGAAAATGTCGGATGAAGACCAAGATCTCAAGTAAGGGGTCTGATGCATTATCACCCTTAAGGATACGGACGGCAGTCCATACGTTGGTTAGATGGTTGTTTAGGATTTTATAATGGAAGGTCCGGAAGTCCACTGGAATAACCGCATCTGAAAGATTAGCGTGAGCAAATCTCTCCGCCCCACACATGCGTTACTTTACCGTCAACTCGGACCATCGAGCACCTACAGAGGTTAGAACTAGTCTCTACGATGAATGTATATATATATATATATATATATATATATATATATATATATATATATATATATATATATATGTATAAAGAAGAAACCATACAAAATTGGGAAAAGAAAAGCAAGAGGATAAACACAAAAGGCAAAAAGGAAAATCCTTGACCAATTGTCAACGGATGATTAATATTGTAGTCAGGAAGTCGAAATAGAATCGAAAGTAAGAATTGATCCGACCGTATCTTAGCGCCTTGTGCTCTGAATTTGCTCATGCGTTACTTTGATGCCCACCTGTTTTCCACCAAGCGGAGCTGGCTATCACAGCACTTTATCCAAAGAAATCCATGGAATTCCACATGATGATACTAGAGATGGAATACTTGGGCTTCCTACGTGCCGCATGGTGGAGCCGGCCGTGGAGCCGCATCGACAATCTACCGTGGTTTAGGATACCGCTCCATATACCTTCCAAATATGGCTGGTCCCTTAAACATGGCATCCTTGAACGATCTCCTGGTCAATCCCTTGAACTGAAACCAAATTAATTCAGAATCATTTGGAGGCGACACCTAAATTTTTAAGTACGCAAACAAAATTTTGCGCTTCTTGCTGTATTGTGTTTAAAGGGTTTATCATTATTTTTCCAACAATTTTTTTATAGAATACTTAATATGTAATTTTTCACATTGCTAACCAAGCTTAGAACCAACAGAGTGAAAAATGTCCAAGCTCTGTTGGTTCTACACTTAGTTTCAATGTGATAAATCGTGTCAAAAATTTCAAACGTAATTTCACTGTTGAAAATCAAATAAAAAATTAATTAAAATTATCTATATGAAATTATTGTTATTTCTGATAATAATATAACTAAAGTGAAAAATTCTCAAATTACTTCTTTGATGGTTTCATTTACATTCCAGGTCATACCTCCATACCAGTCTCTATACGGTATGGGCTACAGAGGCATTGTCCGATTTCGATTCTGGCGCTTTGGAAAGTGGATAAATGTATACGTGGATGATCTGCTACCAACTAGAGATGGAGAACTTCTTTTTTCTAGATGTTCGGACAGAAGAGAATTTTGGGTAGCGTTGCTGGAAAAAGCCTATGCAAAGTAAGTAATTTCATCCTGAAGCTTATTTTCGTTTAGATCAGTTTGATCCATGTTGTAATTCCAGAAATAACTTTCGGTAGATAAAAAATCAATCTGACTATAGTTTATGCTTATAGTCCAAGAGCCAATAACACAAAAACCTATGTCACCATGCGCAAGGAAAAAAATCTTTATTTTATGGAAGTGTAGAAATAGAGATATCTAATGATCCATGTCTGCCGGAAGTGAAGTGGTGTATAAGCCAAAAATTAATACCACCAGTGGTTGACTCGTAGATTTTATCATTGTGTTTTCCTGCTCCCAGTCCACCATGTTTTCATACCTTTGATTGAAGGACAAGCACAATGATAAACCTATAAGTCAACAACTAATGATATTAATTTTTAGCTTATGCATTTCTTCATTTCCGGCAGATACAGATTATTAGATACCCCTATTTCTATTCTTCCATAAAATAAAGATTTTTTCCCCTTGCGCATGAGATGACATAGGTTTTAGTGCTGTTGGCTCTTGAACTACTGATTTCCAAAAATATTTTCTGAAACTAGTAATAGTATTTTGATACAGTTGACTCTTGTTAACCGGGATGGTCGGAAAATGTCTCGTCTTGTATAAGCGAATATATTTCGGATGATAGCAAATTTGCAAATTTTGATTAAAAAAAATTTGAAAATGTCAAATTATTATGAAATAGGACATTAATAATTTATTTCGTACAAAAGAAAGGGAATGAGCAAAAATTTTAATGTTTTTTATATTTACAATCAAAACAATATAAAAAAATTAAAAATGTAGTTTACCTCATATTTTTGTAAAGAATAAAATAACAAAAGCCAGTTTTCCTTTTTCATTCACTCTTCGACGAATTTTACTATGCAAATTTCTCAAAATAATTTTTTCAGCATGTATGGTTTAATCTGACTCCAAATAATTAAGCAATGTCTCAATGTGTACTAATGCGTTACTGTGACTCAATTTTTGATCTGTTACAAGATCTCAATTTTTGATCTGTTTCTTCATCATTTTTAAAAAATTCTACAAAATTCCTTTTTTTTTTTTACCACAAATGACTTGCAACACAATATCATCACTACTTAAAAATTCGTAGCATTCCAGTTTCGAAACTTTGTTAGTCCATTGTTGCACTGCTTCTTCTTGCTCAGTTTCTGAATAGTTTACCTTTCACAAATATTTTAAGATTTTACTCTGCATATCAGTACTATCGTCATCTTTTGTAGGAATTTCATTTTCTTCATCCGATAAAATTCCCCTCCATTATTTCTTAACCGTGATGCTTTTTACTAATTTCCATGCAACATCAACACAATAAATTGTATTCAAAACTGTGAGAATTTTACTACCCGGTTAATCGCTACCTGGATAATCAGATCCCGATTAATCGAGAGTCTACTTTAGTACAAAATGCCTAAATGTAATGGATTATCAACATGTGACTAGAAATAGAAAAATGCAATGGCAAATAATTCACTTCATGATCTAACAATTTTATCTTTGTTCAGAAAATCCTGTAAAAATTCACCGTGAACTAATCCAATCTAAACAAGTCAAATAAGTTTAAATCAAAATTTTAACTAATTAATGATACAATTTTACATAAATAATGATAGGTTCCGATTACTTTATCATTTTCTATAGATAGATATAGTATGAATATTATGTCACTTTCGAACGTAAAAAGGATTTAGAATTCCATATTACCAAACGTTCAAAATTAATAAAATGTTATCAAGATATTTTTATTCGGGTTCATTTCTCCCTTTGGTGTGAAAACAATAAAAAATAGGCCATGTTTTAAGAGAAACAATTAAGCAGTTACTTATTCAAACAGTTTAGTACCAAAACAAATTTACAAATACTTAGCTTTTGTGATATATAAACCGGCCTTCAATTGATGAACTTCCTTTATACAAAGGTCATGATCACCTGTAATTTCCTTTGCTTTTAAAAGTTTCCAACGAGAAGTGCTTGAGAGAGTTTTCCTATACGTAGTGCTTGAGGTGTTTCATCCCATCGAGATGAGATAAGATATTTCCAGTCTATATAGTCTATCCTATGCCAAGAATTTTTTTTTCTTTATTTTTTTAAGCAACTGACTGACAGCTCCGTTATCTCACTTACTGTTAGCTTTTTGTCGCTTAGAAAATATAACAAATAATATATGCCAAAATCAAAGTATTTCAATGAAAATATAATTTTATATGAACCTTTCTAAATGAATTTAAAAATATTTTTACATAATTCGCATTAAACTTAATATTTAAAATAGATTAGACATAGAATGTTCCACCATTTTCATCAGAGCTGGGCCTAGTGGAATGTTTTTTCTTCGCTGTTCTGGTAGCGAAGAGATTAAGATAGAGAGAAGAACTGACAAAAAAACTTTCATATTTATACTAATAATACATAAATTGACTGAATATGATATTTTGCCAGAAAATAAGCTGCTTTTTAGGTGATAATGTATTTTATTTTATCTATTTATTTTTCTTTTTCGAGAATTTGAGGATTTTGAATGACATATTACATTGTCTTGGTTAAAAAAAAAAAAAAAAAAAAAAGAAATCTAGAAAAAAAAATTGTATCATTAATTTGGAACTGAAACAGAAAATATTCTATAGCGACAATTTCAGAGATAATGCAGTCATATTTTGCATTTTCGATCCTTATGAAAATAAAATTTAATGACAACTTCCTCTAGAACCACATCACTTTATATTTATCGGGATTTTTAATTACAAAATTACATTTATTTAATATTACTAACGGATTATTCTTACAATAAAGTAAAAAATACTTCTATATTCATATAATCATTCATCTTTAATGCATTCTATTTTTTTTTTTTTTTTTTTTTTTAACTTCATTTAATTTGCCCAAAATACGTAACACTTTTTGCTAGTAGCAATACCAGTACGTTGTATTGGTAACAAGACATAATTTAAAATTGTAATTTAGCTCTATGCCTCATATAAAAAAATTAATAGTATAAACTACTTTTAATAACAGATAACGTCTTGCTTGATTATGTTCAAGCAATTTTGCTTATTTCTAGGAAAATATATTCACAGTTCATGAACTATATCATAAAAAAGCTACTGTTTATGTAAAGAAAATGCTTCCGTTTAAAATGTGTGGTTGCTTTTTGTGAATTCAGATAAAATGGCATTTTAGACAAGAAAATGTAGTAAATTTTTAGTAAGTAATCGGAATAGAATAGTTACTTACAGGTATATTCGTCAAAATTTAATCCTCCACCCCGCAAAAAACTTTTTTCATTAAGATAATTCACTACCTTTGAAACCATCAGTTTTAGCCATTAATAACATTTTTGTTCCTTGGTCCTGTTAAGTGCAATATTATTTTGGCTCCACAGCCATTAATTACCCTTGTTGGGATGCTGTGGGAATCTACTTCTCACAATAGCAGATGAATCCTAGCATCCTGTGTACCATTTTAATGATTTAATAATAAGCTGATGGTATTTTGGGTCCGTTTGAGTTATTTTTCGTAGCACATCTTCCTGTGTCTGATTGAATTATCTTTCATAGCACATCATCTTAGGTCTATTTTGCAACATGGAATGCAAGGCTCTTTTTCCCTTTTGTTTAAAATATTCTTTGTCCAACAAATTCACTTAACTTTTCATCAAACGAACATTACTTGGAATTTGGCAAGCTGCTAGATCCTATCATCTCAAAATATCGCAGATCTGGAAATACAATAAAAAAAATTTCTTTGTGTACTATATCGCATGAAAAAATGAAATACTTTATCGCTTCTTATTCCTTATTATCGCAGTAATTCCACATTTCAATAATTGCTGGTCTGAGCACTCGATGTGTAAATTCTATTGATAGGTCTTAAGATCTTGGAAATGTGATATTTTATTATCTTTATATAAGCTTTACAGATATCCAATTTCAATAATAATAGGTTCTCTTTTTGTGATTTTTTAAAGTGTATCCTAATACATTAATTAATTGTTTTGCTTCTTGTTTACGATATGAAATTCAATTATATATTGGAAACAAAATATTTTTTATAAGCAGTACATTAAAACATGCATTATTTTTTCTTTCGGAATACATGGTGTAAAGAATGTATTGCAATCATGATTTGTATTTGATTAAATTCCTAAAAAATACTTGGACTGAGCTAAATTTGATGAATAATCTCAAGAATTAGAGATTTTTGTACAAATAGGCCGAAGGATTAGGTATTTATCCAATCTCTTCGAAACCGACTCTATAAGAAACACTTCATCAAGGAAATGTATCAGAGTATAAGTGATAAATATTTAGGTGCTGTAATCAAGCATTTGTAAGAGTAGGGATAACATTTGTAATGTCCAGTTACAACCGAAAGGCCCCGTGTTCGAATACAACTGATTCTACTATGTTAGACATTTATGTATACATTTTTTCTATATACGTACATCAGTATTTCAAAAGCCAAGTGGAGTCTCTGTAATTTTTGTACTATAAGCATATTCAAATTTCGTATTTACAGGGACAGCATGGATGACCACCTCGAGAACTCAACTGATCTCTTTAGAGCGATAATACAATCCCTGAGGCAGAATTTTGTATTCACAATAAAAATTGACTCTCTACATTTTATTACTTTTTTTCTAAAAGCACTGATTTACATGTAAAATATGTGTCAATAACGATATCTGTAAATATAAGTATAATATATAAAATAAAATAAAAAAGCTAAAGAAAATTGCCTTTTAAATTTACTTATTTATTTATTATAATTATTTTGAAAAACTTTTTTGTATTTTAGATGGGCCTGTGCCCATTAAATATAATTGTATCATGAGATAAATTATCCTTTTTAAACAGAAGTATCAAAGAAAGACATAAATTACTTAATCGATATTGTTTTAAACACAGTTTTATGACAGGCTAAATAAAGAGTAAACAAATATTAATTCCAAACCAGGCTGCATGGATCCTACGAAGCCTTAGAAGGAGGACAAGCGATGGATGCTTTGGTGGATCTAACCAGTGGTTTGTCCGAAAGGTACGATCTAGAAGCGGCTCCTCTCAATCTTTATCAGTTTCTGCTGCAAGCTTCGTCTGGAGGAGCTTTTATCACGTGTTCAAGAAAGGTAAGTTCTTACAATTAAATCTGGGCTTTCATGAGCCCAATTTTCAAGAAGAATCGCATTAATTTCATACAAATATTTTGAAAGCTACTGGGTTATTTAAAAAGGTTAATTAAAGTGAAGCAGAGCCGACGCGAGTGAAGTTTACTTATACACTTTCGTCTGACAATGAAATGAATCCTATTTTTCAGCAGTGGTTCCATCAATCTAAATATGAAATAAACCACTAACATATATGGTCATTGTGCCTAAATGTGATGATGTTCGTTTACTTAAAATATTAATACAATGCAAGAATCATAAATAAATACTGTATAATGAGGCATATGATCTCAAAGAAAAAAAAACTCAAAAAAAATTTTTTTTTGTATTTAAAACGGTTTTTTTTTTTTTTTTTTTTTTTTTTTTTTTTTTAATTACTAATCAAATTATTATCGTTTATTTTACAGCGTTTCTGTGTTTCGCAAATGTGACAAAAATTCCCGAAAATGGCTCACAATTTTTCTTTTTTAATTTTGAAGATTAAATAAAATTATGAACGTTAATGGCTACAATTGTGTTTCATTTACCAGCAATTTCAGCTCGGGAAAAAGCGAAGAGTTTTTAGATTTGAGTTCTATCGTTTTCTACGCATTTAGGCAACTTGTTTTCTTCAGAGGCCTCTTAACGATAAGGAAAAAAAGACTTTTAGGATATTAATAAAGGTTATTTTATATGGTATTCATATAGATTGCATTAAAATCATGTTTAAAGCAGAAATTGAGTTTAAATAATCTGTGTTGAGTCAATAATTTAAGAATTTTAACATGATTCTCCAAAAGTGTTTTCTTTTACCGCGTACTTAAACATGTATTTGACATGATCAAAATAGAAAATGCCCATCTTTAAAACTTTTAATTTAAAAAAATCGCATTTTTCATTTCTGTCAGTGCACCGGAAAAAAAATGGTAATGTTCTCGAGTGTATTGCGAAATCGTTTTCTCTTTTTATAAGTTTTTATGATAGGAAATTATATTTTTATTTTCTGAAATATCCCTGTAGCGAAAATCAAACAAACGTACTCGTATGTACTGGCCACAATTAATTAGCTAGTACGATCATTCGCCATTTGTAGATATGCTTGCACTAGCTATTTTTAAAGATATTTCCACATTTATATTTTAATTTTTAAAGTTTTTATGTAATTTCTTTACTGCTGTTGCAATTGACTTCTTCCACTGTTACAGAGAAAATAAAAATTATGGAAATTACGGAAAAATACATCTTCACTGATGCCATTTCTTTACTATAATTCAAAATATATAAATTTATTTTAATGTGAAAGGACGTTGTTTTTAAAAAATCACGCACATTACTTTATAAAGCTGTTATATTTCAATACTTATTTATTCATTCCGGTAGTACTGAGTTTGAGATGCTAATCTTAGTGAGAGACAAAAGGCGTCAGTGACTGAAAATTATGTCATAATAAAAAGAAAACCAATATTTTCTCGCATAAAACTAAATATTTAACAGCGAATGCGTCTAAAAGAATAAATGTATGGATTATGCAGGTACAGGAGATTAGAACCCGTTTAAGTAAAGAGTGCAGATGTTCACATGCAAAATTGTAACTTGGAAAATATTTATTAATAATTTATTGCACATTTAAATGTTTTCAAAATAAAGAATGTGAACATGAAATTAAGCATAAAAATGATTTAATGTTTAGATTTCGTCGAAAAAAATTGATTATATGGAAGTACACCAATTTTTGTACATCATTTCGTAATACCAACGATCAAAGCTTCGGTTTGATTTGTGTCTATGTCGACCAATTATCTACACTAGGGATATGTATGCCAAGAAATGGGGGGAAAGGTCCTCCGTGGGGGCTTTTCTAAGGGAACCTAACCGATATTTACGAAAGGAAATGCAAGGTTCGAGGAAAACTACGAAAAACTCCGAATGGTTAGGCCGACGGCCGCGATTAGATTCTAAAATTTTTATGTGTTATGGATTAAAATTTGAATTATTATTTTTATCATATTGGCAAAAAACTAGAACAAAAGGGTAAACTTTTTTTAAATACCTGAAATATACCACCATATACCAGCCAACGGGATACAAGTTCAGGTATGATTTGAATCCTCCAAAAATTTGACACATACTCTCAGTTGTGATTTTTTTCTCTTTTCGTAAATAGTGTTTAATTACCGGGATATAATTAGATAGCTTTAAAATTTAATAGTACACGCGCGCGAAACACATAATAATAACTCTTATACCATTTTCAATAATATAGTTATATTTTACCGCCTAAAAGTTAGCCCCCCCTTGACGGAAAATGAAAAAGTGAGATATGCATTTCGTTTGATCATCGTTTGATCAGATTTGATCAACAATTTTCATCGTTTGATCAACATTATTTTACTAGTTATGATTAAAAATAACCAGGGGGGGCTAACTTTTAGGATTTTTCAAAATGCTCAAAATGAAAAAAAAATTAGCGATTCTTATCAGAAATCGATCGTAGAGATTTGATCAACTATTTTTAGCGTTTGATCAAACCCGGAAGTGCCCCCAAAATCGATATTTTTAATTCCAGGCACCTAAAAGTTAGCCCCCCCATGACGGAATTTCGAGACAAAAATGGTGCCATCTAACGTAAAATTACCTCTAGAGATTTGATCAACCATTTTTAGCGTTTGATCAAACCCGGAAGTGCCCCCAAAATCGATATTTTTAACTCCAGACCCCTAAAAGTTAGCCCCCCCCATGACGGAATTTCGAGACAAAAAGGTGCCATCTAACGTAAAATTACCTCTAGAGATTTGATCATTCATTTTTAGCATTTGATCAAACCCGGAAATGCCCCCAAAATCTATATCTTTAGTCATAGACCCCTAAGGGGTTTAGCTCCCCCACCACCTCCATGATGGAATTTCGAGACAAAAACGGTGCCATCTAACGTGAAATCATCTGTAGAGATTTGATCAACCCTTTTTAGCATTTGATCAAACCCGGAAGTGCCCCCAAAATCGATATTTTTAGTAATAAACCCCTAAAATTTAGCCCCCCCCCCACCTCCATGATGGAATTTTGAAACAAAAATGGTGTCATCTAACGTAAAATTACCTCTAGAGATTTGATCAACCATTTTTAGCATTTGATCAAACACGGAAATGCCCCCAAAATCGATATCTTTAGTAATAGACCCCTAAGGGGTTTAGCTCCCCCACCACCTCCATGACAGAATTTCGAGACAAAAATGGTGCCATCTAACGTAAAATTACCTTTAGAGATTTGATCAACCATTTTTAGCGTTTGATCAAACCCGGAAGTGCTTCCAAAATCGATATTTTTAACACCAGACCCCTAAAAGTTAGCACCCCCCACAACGGAATTTCGAGACAAAAACGGTGTCATCTAACGTAAAATTACCTCCAGAGATTTGATCAACCATTTTTAGCATTTGATCAAACTCGGAAATGCCCCTAAAATCGATATTTTTAGTAATAGACCCCTAAGGGGTTTAGCTCCCCCCCCCCCTCCATGACGGACATTCGAGACAAAAATGGTGCCATATAACGTAAAATTGTCTATAGAGATTTGATCAACCATTTTTAGCATTTGATCAAACCCTGTAATGCCCCTAAAATCGATATTTTCAGTAATAGACCCCTAAGGGGTTTAGCTCCCCCCCCACCTCCATGATGGAATTTCGATACAAAAATGGTGCCATTTGACGTGAAATAATCTGTAGAGATTTCATCAACTATTTTTAGCATTTGATCAAAACCGGAAGTGCCCCCAAAATTGATATTTTTAACTCCAGACCCCTAAAAGATGGCCCCCCCATGACGGAATTTCGAGACAAAAACGGTGTCATCTAATGTAAAATTATCTCTAGAGATTTGATCAACCATTTTTAGCAATTGATCAAACCCGGAAATGCCCCTAAAATCGATATTTTTAGTAATAGACTCCTAAAAGTTAGCCCCCCCCTCCCCATGACGGAATTTCGAGACAAAAACGGTGTCATCTAACGTAAAATTACCTCTAGAGATTTGATCAACCATTTTTAGCATTTGATCAAACCCGGAAATGCCCCTAAAATCGATATTTTTAGTAATACTCCCCTAAGGGGTTTAGCTCCCCCCCACCTCCATGATGGAATTTCGAGACAAAAACGGTGTCATCTAATGTAAAATTATCTCTAGAGATTTGATCAACCATTTTTAGCAATTGATCAAACCCGGAAATGCCCCTAAAATCGATATTTTTAGTAATAGACTCCTAAAAGTTAGCCCCCCCCCTCCCCATGACGGAATTTCGAGACAAAAACGGTGTCATCTAACGTAAAATTACCTCTAGAGATTTGATCAACCATTTTTAGCATTTGATCAAACCCGGAAATGCCCCTAAAATCGATATTTTTAGTAATACTCCCCTAAGGGGTTTAGCCCCCCCCCCCACCTCCATCATGGAATTTCGAGACAAAAATCGTGTCATTTAACGTAAAATTACCTCTAGAGATTTCATCAACTAATTTTAGCATTTGATCAAACTCGGAAGTGGCGCAAAAATCGATATTTTTAACCCCTAAAAGTTAGCCCCCCCCCACGACAGAATTTCGAGACAAAAACGGTGTCATCTAACGTAAAATTACCTCTAGAGATTTGATCAACCATTTTTAGCATTTGATCAAACTCGGAAATGCCCCCAAATGGATATTTTCAGCAATAGACCCCTAAGGGATTTAGCTCCCCCCTCACCTCCATGACGAAATTTCGAGACAAAAATAGTGCCATCTAACGTGAAATCATCTGTAGAGGTTTGATCAACCATTTTTAGCGTTTGATCAAACCTGGAAGTGCCCCCAAAATCGATATTTTTAGTATCAGACCCCTAAAAGTTAACCCCCCCTCCATGACGGATTTTCGAGACAAAAATGGTGCGGTCTAAAGTGAAATCATCTGTAGAGATTTGATACATTATTATTGAATGTATTATGTAAGAAAATCTAATTATTTATTATATTTAAGTAGCAGTTATTTTTTCTAAGTGTTATATGATATAAAGTTATTTCATTTAAAATTGTAATATTTTATTAACTTTTCTTCAATTGAATCAATAAATTATGCAAATAAATATATAACCATATCTGTATATCATTGCAAACTAAAACTAATCGTTGGGGGCCACCGTAATACTTACCCATCATATATATGCATATATAATATATGAAAATAATACATTTGAAAACTATTTATAAAATGGATTGCAATTCCAAAACAAAATTTAAACGTGTATTTATATTTTTATTGTGCATAGTAATGCTGTATTAATGAGTTGCTGATGAATCTCTTTCGATAAACTTTACAACACGTCTAACTACTCAAGTAGTACTGAATTGCGAAAAAGAAACATCCTTATAACTCCAAAAATAATAATCTTATTATCTAACAGTTTATTGCGTCGGATTAAGCGTCTCATTTCCAATTAAAATATACCTCTGAATTGAAATTTGAATGAAATACAGGGTCATGAAAAATCGAAAAATGTGGAAAACAGGATTACAAATATCTCGGCAACTAATAATCCGATAGACTTCGTTCTATATGCAAAATGTGTGTTATTTTATTGCCTTTTACGTCCATTCCTTAGAACAAAAAAATTCGATAATTTTTATATACCTTTCATCAGAACGAAATTTTTGAGAGTCCGAAAAAAATAGTTCCGGATAATCGAGGTTGCTGATATTAAATAGGGTTCGTCCCATTCTTACATACTAACCACATACAAAATGTCAAGTCTCTATCTCAATTTGTTCGGGAGATAGAGCGTTTACAGACAGACAGACAGACGGACGGTAAAATTTTTTTTTCTAAAAATATGTTTTTCGGAATCTCCACTATCTAAAACGTGTAAATCCGTCAAAAAAAAATTTTCGATTTTCAAAACGATTGTAAGACTTACCCTATACTACGTATGATGGGTAAGTAAAAAGAATTTAAAAAAAGAAATAGACATTAAAAACGATATCATTAAGGAAGCTGGGTCTTTCGTTGAAAAAATACGTATGATACTGTAATGAGGGGGGTGGGAAAAACTCGGTAATTTATCTAAAAAATATCCGTCAGCTAAAATATTTTTTTCTTTAAATCACTGACTTGTTTTTATCATTCCTATAAACACCCCTCCCTTCCTTTTCAAATGAAATCCTGCTTTATGCTAAAAATAACACAAATCTTTGTCTTTTATTAGCACAACTTAACGAGATCTGGAAAAATTTCAAATAAAAAAACATAAAGAACACTGTACCAAATTGTAGATATTCACTCATTAAAAAAAGAAAATAAAAATAAAAATTGGATTTTGTGTATATCACCTGTTTTCAAAATAAATATTATAGACTTTTGATACCCTTGTCTCCGAACGGAAGTTGCATCTGGGCCTGCAAGTTTGCCACCTGAAGTTTGTCTATGGCAATTCGGATGACTCCTAAATTTATTATTATTATGATGTTTTATTTTTCAACTTCTGTCTCTAAAAGTAAACGGTATGGATAATTTCAGACGGCCGATTTTTCAATGCTTCGGTTTTCCAATGATAAAATAAACATCTGCTCTGATATACTCGAACTTCGCGCTTCTGTCAAAACATACATACGATATTGATTTTGTCATATTAGAAAGCATTTAATTCGATGTTTTTAATTTAAATAAGATAAATCTTTTGCAGGAAGTAAAACATTCTGTAGTTTTGTATAAATTATTCAAGAAATTAGAATTAAAAAAATGTAGATACACAGATGGTACTGGTTTCATCATAAGATAAGTGATAAATTTACCGGACATTTCTGTTTAAAACATCCAAAATTACAGAATGCATCTCATGTTAAATAAAAAATCCCTTTCGGCTTAGCCTATAGGGGAAAGTAGATTTCAAGGTTAAATGCTCATTAAAAAAAAAAAAAAAAAATTGGTTAGAGATAAACCCAGTTTTAACAATTTTATTTAGCAACTTTGGAAGAATTTTTTATTTCATTTTTCCGTAGGAGCTGGTTTTGTCAGAATCATATTTAGCGAAATTCAGCTCAAAATACCCACTTTGACAGCACTTTTAAAAATATAATCTGACTTAATGAATAATTATTACATTATTAAACATTAGCCTTTTAAGAAAAGATTTATAGACAGATTCAGAGTAGTGATGGGCAATTCTGGAAATTTTGAGAATCAATTAAAATCGATATCGTATAAAACAACATCGATCATAATAGGAATCGATTTCTCAGTTCTCGAATCGATACTAGATTCGATATTTTGATATTCAGGTTCACACAGAGAAGATCCAAATTAATAATTCCAAAACTTAGACAATCAGGAGGACCGTCATCCCATTCATCTAATTGAGGACGGATGGGGGGGAGGGGTAATCGTCCCTTCCCAAAACTAATCAGGCAAGCGTCTTTTCAGTATGAATGTATATCCAAAGATTGAACCAAAACTGTTAATTCAGCATGAAAAACCCATTAACCCATTTACCTAAATTATGAACCCTCCCTTGATCCCCCTTTCATACTTAACCAATGAAACCCCAAAATCAATAATAAATCCCCAAAATCAATTCCTTGTCACTTTTTTTCCGGTAACTTTTTTTCCGTGTCACTTTTTTCCGCTTTTGTAGTTCATGTCCCCTTTTTTACGATAACTTTTTTTCCTAGATTCCATAGTGGAATGAGTTCTTCTTGTCCTTGTCTAGAATTTAAAGAAAGGAAACACTGAAACATTTCTGGAAATTAAATGTTGAAAAAATTTAAAAGTGATACTTTTTTTAACAGTAAAAAGGGAAATATTAAGAATTTAAAATCCCCCCTCTAAATGTACTTTTTCTCAAACTCCCCCCCCCAAAACTAAATTGTATGACGCATCTTGTGTCACCAAACCCCTCTCTGGGCACCCCTGCTTGGCATCTGAATTATCTTTTGTAGATTTACCTTATAGAAATTATTTATAAATATTCATTTCTTTCTATAAAATTTTATTTTATTCTACTTATGAGTCCTCTAATAAATCATTTAGACAAGACATGCCCAACCTTTATAAACAGAGATGCACCTCATATAGTTATAAATAATAAAAGGCGCCACATAGCTGAAAATATGCAACACTATTATCTCACTGCGGTGGAAAATCATAATATACATCAATTTTATTACCGTAGGAGCTAAATTTCGCTTGTTTTTTTATTATTATTTATAAGAAACAATTGTCACTTTACTTCAGAATTTATCATAAATAAGAAGAAAATTACTATTCGGAAATACTGGTAAAAGTTTCTCCTACAATATCAGTCCATGAATAGAAGTAGACTTATATGTTAGAAACGTCTTATATGATGCGCGTACATCTCACGCTGATAGCTATAAGTCCCCTATGATTCAGAAACTATTTTAAAATAATTTGCAACAATAATTTAATTCAGAATAAATTTAAAATTAGATTTTCAGAGGACAGTCTATCTTCAAAAGTTTTGTAGATGAAGAAGCTATAGAAACCTTAATCACTGAATAACAACTTAATAGCATTAAATAATTAAAACTTATTTAAGGTCATCGATAAGTATTACAAGAAAACTATTTAAATATATTTTACTTTTAATAACGCATCCTTTAAAATGGATTTTTAATCTTAAAAATAGCTAGCATAAGAGGATACATTCAAATGGGTGCCAAGAAAACCTAAGGGCGCAATCGTGGCGTCCGCGGGGGACGCTTTGGAGAATCCTGAATAGAAAAACAATGTAAAACCAGAACTTGTGGGCTATGCATAGGGCCGTAGCTAAGGGGGTTCTATGGGCGGCTCAGCTTCCCCTCAAACATTTTGAGCCTCCCTGAAAAAGATTCCAAAATCACTAAATTGATTTCTATTCCAAAAATTCAAATAAAATTCTGTTTAAAAATCTAATTAAGTTTTGAGGATCTTTCACAGCTTTTGCAAAAATACTAAATTGTAACTAAAATAAGTGTTTCAACACTTGCTCATCCTAATTACACATATGAAGCTAACAAGTTGTTTAAGATTTCACTCGTTTTACACTCGAATTTTTCATCACCCTATTGTTTTCTTAGCGCAAAATGAAACTATTACAACAGTTTAATGAGAAACATAGTAACTACAGAGTGAACATGTACTAATTTATCTTTCTGGGTCACAGAGAGAAAAAGAGAAAATATGACCCCCCCCCCTTTCCCATTATTCACTTCTAGCTATGGCACTGGCTGTGCATACATAACGTTATTACTTTAGGAAAAGGGGGGGGGGGGAGAATCTAGCATTTGATATCAGAAGATATCTCCAGTGAAGGATGGGGTGTCTTGATATATTTATCATTTTTGAATGATCCAACCAATATTTTCTCTTTCTGTTTCAATTAATATAATTTTTTTTTTTATTTATAACTTGTTCGTTATATCAAAATAGTCTGCAAGATATATATATATATAATAGTTTGTTAACTATTTTTATGAAAATTTAAATAATTAAATCACTATAAAATTATTTATTTTCAAAATATTGAATATCTCTATGTTTGGTATTCCTATTCTTCCGTCTTATGTGTATTCATATATATAATCTGCGTTTGAGAAAACAGGTGTAAAGTATATTTGAAATAATACTTGTGTTTACCAATAAAGAAAAGAGAATGTTATTGAGGAATGATAACGTACCCAGGTAAAAAAATCAGCAAAAAACCTTTAGAAAAAATAAGATTTTACAGGGATTTTGAAGGTTTCTACAGGGATTTTGAAGGCAAATTAAAAGCGCAGGTTTATTTGAGGTAATTTACTGTTAGTCAAAAGATTTTATGCAGGCATTTATCTGACCTCCAAATTACTAATCGGGTATTTTGAAGGTCACTTCAGGTATTTTGAAGGAAATTGAAAACTGAACAAAATGCACAGATTTTTAAAGGTTGTATAGAGGCTTTTATCAGCAAGTTAATGGCTTTCAATTTACCGTTAGTGACTTAGCTGATTTTTGATAAGTATACTTCTGGTATTTTGAAGGAAAATATAGCCTTCAATTTACCTTCAGTGACTTAGCTAATTTTTGATAAGTGTACTTCAGGTATTTTGAAGAAAAATATAGCCTTCAATTTGCCTTTAGTGACTTAATGACTTAGTGAATATTTACAATTTCTTAGTTCAAGCCTTCGTTTTGTTACGTGAGGACGTGTCCCAGAAATGCTCTTCAAAATACAAGAATAGGCGCGACCCACGGCCCGCGGGACAGGAACATTCTATTGATTTAGATGCGTTAATATCTCAGCTACATTTTGAGGTAAGTTGCATGTTTTTAGGACAATTATTAATTAAATTATAAGACAATAATTATCACATCCCTTTGCCAGTTAATTCTGTCGGCGTTTACAGATACTAAGTTCCACAATTATAAGAATTTAATTTCTTAAACTCTTAATTAAAAATTCTCAAATCATGTAAAAATCATCTCCATAATCTAATTTTCAATCAAGATTAGTTTATAAAAATTTTCTCATAAAAATTCTCGCATTAATTAAAGTTTTATTATTATTTCTTCTAAATTAATCTAGAACCACGGGTTCGAATTCGAGCTAAATAACGCTAAGTTCAGCCTAATGGAAATAAGTATTAAGATATATATTCACAAGATAGCGTCTCCTTCACCCCTGCCGGCAGCAATTCAGACCCCGTAGCGACCACGTGGAATTTATGAACTTTGAAAAAAATCTCAAGATTAAAAAACTTCAAGACAATACACTGGCCTCAAATGTACCCCGTAAATATATATTGTAATTATATTTATATATTGTAATTATATGCATTTATATAAAAAACTTTAACTATTTTCTCCATTTTTAATGTTTTAATTTCTAAACTTAGAATATTTTTCGACTTTTTTTTTCATTTTTTCGCAAAAATATTTTTTTTCGAATTTTTAGATAAAAACTGGGAAATTTACTAATTATTACATAAAATTAAAGATTTTAATTAATTTTCTTTAAAACTTAAAAATTTTTTTTTAGTACGGCATTTTTGTTTTTACCGGTGGCCGGCATGATTACGCCGCAATCACCGTACTATCCATCCAGCCGTAAAACACTAATTTCTAATTATCTCATTAATTAATTAATATTTATTCTTTTCCGCTGGGTTCCTATACCTACGACTTCTAAATTGGAGGAGGAGGGGTTATTGTTTATTTTGAGTACAATTGAGAAATGTGAAATTTAAATCATTGTTTTGACACATATACAAGGAAATTGCAGGTTTTTTCCCTTCAAGAAACCTTAGTTCCAAATACCTGTAAAATACCTGAATATTGTTTTTTCAGGGAAAATGCGGGTTTTTTACCTTCAAGAAACCTTAGTTCCAAATACCTGCAAAATACCTGAATATTTTACTTTCAGGGACAGTGCAGGTTTTTTACTTTCAAAAAACCTTAGTTCCAAATACCGGTAATATATCTGAACTTTTTTTTTAAAGGTTTTTTGCTGATTTTTTTACCTGGGTATGATATCGTAAGGGGTAGCGGAGGTCCAGAAATTGCCAAAAAGTTGATAACGTTCATTACATTTGTATAGCCTTTTGTATGTTAGTGTTCTCTGTTCTTTTCAATGCACAGATTTTTGATTAGAGATACTGGCGTCAGCTATGTAACAAATTTTAACTGGTAAAAATGGAGCATCAGCCGTTTGTGAAGCTGTTGGCATTCCGTGGTTTAACACTTGTTTTCGCACTTAAAGAGTAAAGCTCACTTTAAGCGGCCAAAGCAATAATTTTGTTCAGCACTTCTACTAATGATCATTTCTAGTGGAAACTATTATGTATTGAACAAAAGTTTTTTTTATTTTTTTATTTCACACCATAGATTTCTGAGCGAAATAAATACCTTTTATCTATCTTTTACCTATCTAGTACTCTGGAATTATCATGATAGCGAAAAAGGGGGAGAGTTGATGAAGATAGACTAAATTTGGCCATAGATGTCCAAATTCCCTAATTTTTCCGAAGGTTGAAGGGGGAGCCTTTCCCTGCACTCCCTGCATACACTTGTGTCTATTCAAATACTGCATAAATTATTGTAATGATTGTAAGATTTGTACATTTAATTTCCGAACATAAAATTGAATTTTTGAAATAAGAGCCCTTATTAGCATTACACATAATCGTAGACGTTACTAAGACTAAAATGCCCCCCCCCCCCGCAAAAAATAGACATAAATAAATTAGAAACTACAATGATGGCTATTAATATGAATGGGAAAATATAGATTTATGTAAAAGGTGTTTTAAAATCCCGTTTACTTTATGTCCTACTACCAACCACCTTGGATCACCTTAGGCCAATTACAATAACCTAAAGTCAAATATTGAATGTTATTTTTTTCCAAACGAATGTAGAGATGGGGTGTGGGGAGAGCAATGTCTCCAGCAGCATGTTGATTTAACTTTATAATATCGATGCGAATCGCTGCCAAATAAAATGATTTTATGAAATAGTAATTAAAAATACCATTTCTTTCTTTCTTTATTATTATTTATCTATTTATTTGTAATTCTACCGGGATTTCACTATATCCCAATTTGAAAATGCAGAAGAAATCAAACGTTACGCTTTTCGTCAGTGGGAAGGACTGCTTGGGGAAGCGTACAAGCATAATCTCGTTGAGGAATAAAAGTTCGCCATTTTGCGATTATCATTAAGGGTTTTTAATTAATATTTCGGGTAATTAACAAAAAATAAAAAAATGAGTGTCAGGTGCACGGTGCATCATCTATCCTTATCCAAATTTTCAGATCTCTATGTGCAGTACATTTTCGTAGCCATCGCCAACACTTCTTTCTTTTAGATGCAATCTATTGTTATTGCATTAAATTATTTTCTCCGGGATAATAAAATTTTACTGTAACGCAGGATTCTGATAGAGAGTGCTTTTATTTACACAGGTTTTACTGTGTTACAAATTTTATTTACACAGCTGCCACCCTTCTTTATTTTTCAAGTAATTTAAGCATGTTTGAAAACAGAAATTTATTTATTTAATGAAATAAAGTACGAATTGTAAAGAAACAAGATATATTTTATTAAATAAAATTTTTGGTTGAAAAACTCCAAAAGAATGGCAACTATACATTTTTAAATATTCATAGTTTTTTTTTTGGGGGGGGGGATAAAGTTTTATTTTTACAGGCGATTGGATTAGGGGGGGGAAGGGCGCCAAATACAGTTCTGGACACAGGCGCCGAATACTGCTGGCACGCCCCTGCAAATGTTTCTTTTTAAACCATAAATGATATTCACATTTTTCTTTTGCAAAATCGCATTAGACAAACTCTACCCCGTGAAACTGCCCCTCTCCCCCCTCCCCCAAAAAATGACTTAAAGGAGAAATATGAACAAAAGCTTTTTCACTTAGCATCCTCAAACTAACTCCTTGTCATGCTTAATATTATATAACAGTTGCATCTCCTTTTATAAAGTAAAAAGAATGTGTACGGTGCGAATGCATAAAATACCAATGGAACAGAAAACCTGCTTTTATTGCCCTCCCAGGAGTTAGAAATAACAATGATAAATAAATCTTTATTCTTGCAATTTTAATTTACAGATGCACATATTAGACAAACATGAAACATCATTAGTGATCTGTACTTTATCTTACTTTTAAACAGAATAAAAAATTGACGTGTGCAGCACAAAAGACATCTGCTAGGTTGTTTATATTAAAGAAGAACACATGCTTTATTTTGATAAACACTGCCCAGCCAAAGTGCCAGAACCGCTTAACTTTGCATTCTGTTGTGATATATCAGCAGTTTTATCATAATTATTTAGCAGCTGATGATCTCTATTTTCAGTTGTATTTACAAACCTACATTTTCTATACGTAATCGCTTATACAAATTACGCAATGAATAGTTTTTAGATAGTAGGAAAATAATGTCACACCTAAAGACAACAATTCCGTTTGTTCTTTTTATAAATGTCGATTTTCGAGAATTTTAGTATATAAATTTAAGCATAACATGTAACTCTAATCTGTAGCACCTTTTTTAACGCAAAATTCCGTGATGGATGGGGACTAAAAGAGAGTAAGAGAGTGTGCACAGGCAGAATTTCTTCTCAACAAAACAGCTGGACAACGTTATTTCACTCTTCTTGAATGTAAACGCAAGTATCATTTCTAACATACTTTGGAAAAAGTTTTCGGAATAGCGGATAATGTATGGATGTTTGTCATAATGTATGAATATATTTGATGACAAAACAAAAATGCCATAATTTTGAAATAGATAATTTTATGATCATTTATAGTCGTTTAATTTTAAAATAAAAAAAATAACAGATTATTTTTAGATTAGCATCCCTTTGTAAGGTATCAAATTTATAAAATATTGCATTTTAAATTACTAAATTTATATTTGGACACTTATTAAGAATATGTAAATTAAATAAGATTCAAAACTTTGTTTTATAAAATGATCAATTTTTTAAAAAGGAAACAAAATGCTTTTCTGAACAGAAAATGGACGTAAATTTGTTAATATTTGAAAAACTAACTAATCGAATGATTTGAAAAAAAAAACATGTTTAATAGCGGTTTCGCTTTTTTTCGGTAAGCATGAACTATAAAAATCAAACGCAAAATATTAAAAACTTTAAACTCAATATATTTTTTGCGATTTTTACACTTAAAACTGTAAATTTGGTGAAAACGAAGTTAAAGGTATAAAGTCTTACAAAATTATTTGAAGGTTCATTCGTCCTCGGAAATACCAGAGTATGTCTAGTGTATGTCTAGTGTCTATCTCTAGTGTATGTCTATATCTATATCATATATTTACAGATAATTTCACGTAGATGGCACAGTTTTTGTTTGGAAATTCCTTAATGGGAAAGACAATTTGTGCATCTTGTGCTAAAAATATCAAGGCACTATTCAGGGCACTTCCGAGTTTGATCAAACGCTAAACATTTTTTATCAAATCGCTACAGATGATTTCCCTTTAGATGGCACGATTTTTTTTCTCGATATTGCGTCATGCGGGGGGGGGAGTAATTTTTAAGGATCAGTACGTATAAATATCGATTTTAGAGAAACTTCTGTGCTTAATCAAATGAAAAAAATGGTTCATTAAATCTCTACAGATAATTTCTCGTTATATGGTACCAATTTTGTTTTGAAATTCTTTCGAAGGGGAGACTAAATTTTACGGGTCCATGCGTAAAAGTATCGATTTTAAGTGCACTTCCAGGATCGAATCTCTACAGAGGATTTCATTTTACACGGAACCAGTTTTTGTCTCGAAATTCCGTTATGCAGGTAGGGGTAGCTAAACCCCTTAAGGGTCTACTACTAAACATATCGATTTTGGGGGCACTTCCGGGTTTGATCAAACGCTAAAAATGGTTGATCAAATCTCTAGAGGTAATTTTACGTTAGATGGCACCATTTTTGTCTCGAAATTCCGTCATGGGGGCGCTAACTTTTAGGGATCAGGAGTTAAAAATATCGATTTTGGGGGCTCTTCCGTGTTTCATCAAACGTTAAAAATGGTTGAACAAATCTCTAGCGGTAATTTTACGTTAGATGACACCGTTTTTGTCTCGAAATTCCGTCATGGGGGGATTAACTTTTAGGGGTCTGTAGTTAAAAATATCTATTTTGATATCATTCCGGGTTTCATAAAATGCTAAAAATGGTTGATCAAATCTCTACAGATGATTTCACGTTAGATGGCACCTTTTTTGTCTCGAAATTCCATCATGGAGGTGGTGGGGGAGCTAAACCCTTTAGGGGTCTATTACTAAAAATATCGATTTTGGGGGCATTTCCGGGTTTGATCAAATGCTAAAAATGGTCGATCAAATTTCTAGAGGTAATTTTACGTTAGATGGCACTGTTTTTGTCCCGAAATTTTGCCATGGGGGGGGCTAACTTTTAGGGGTCTGGAGTCAAAAATATCGATTTTGGGGGCACTTCCGGGTTTGATCAAACGCTAAAAATGGTTGATCAAATCTCTAGAGGTAATATTACGTTAGATGACACCATTTTTGTTTCGAAATTTCATCATGGAGGTGGGGGGGGGCTAAATTTTAGGGGTTTATTACTAAAAATATCGATTTTGGGGGCACTTCCGGGTTTGATCAAATGCTAAAAATGGTTGATCAAATCTCTACAGATGATTTCACGTTAGATGGCACCATTTTTGTCTCGAAATTCCATCATGGAGGTGGTGGGGAAGCTAAACCCCTTAGGGGTCTATTACTAAAGATATCGATTTTGGGGGCATTTCCGGGTTTGATCAAATGCTAAAAATGGTTGATCAAATCTCTAGAGGTAATTTTACGTTAGATGGCACCGTTTTTGTTTCGAAATTCCGTCATGGGGGGGCTAACTTTTAGGGGTCTGGAGTTAAAAATATCGATTTTGAGGGCACTTCCGGGTTTGATCAAACGCTAAAAATGGTTGATCAAATCTTTAGAGGTAATTTTACGTTAGATGGCACCATTTTTGTCTCGATATTCCGTCATGGGGGGGCTAACTTTTAGGTGTCTGGAATTAAAAATATCGACTTTGGGGGCACTTCCGGGTTTGATCAAACGCTAAAAATAGTTGATCAAATCTCTACGGTCGATTTCTGATAAGAATCGCTAATTTTTTTTTAATTTTGAGCATTTTGAAAAATCCTAAAAGTTAGCCCCCCCTGGTTATTTTTAATCATAACTCGTAAAATAATGTTGATCAAACGATGAAAATTGTTGATCAAATCTGATCAAACGATGATCAAACGAAATGCATATCTCACTTTTTCATTTTCCGTCAAGGGGGGGCTAACTTTTAGGCGGTTTATATTTTCTCTTTTCTTATCGTCCACTCGATAAGGATAAGCTAAATATGTCGATGATAATATACATTTCATCAATGCATTATATATTCACTCTATTACGTACCTAAGGGGAAAAGAATAGTATTAAAGTTATGACAAGTAATTTCAATTAATGATATTGCTTACGAATATTTTAATACAATTATGGTAA
The DNA here is from genome assembly GCA_964019185.1 of Maratus speculifer. Classification (NCBI taxonomy): domain Eukaryota; kingdom Metazoa; phylum Arthropoda; class Arachnida; order Araneae; family Salticidae; genus Maratus; species Maratus speculifer. Next base: position 43,602,624 of record OZ025290.1, read on the forward strand.
TAACTACGCGTTGTGGCCTCCATATCTTTCTTCAGTTCCACATACCTATTTACTTGATGACCCGTTATTTTAATATAATATTGACCTACTTATATTCTGAATACACCACCTCGCCTGTGCTACTTACCGTGTCCAATGCAATGCATGAGTGTCCTTGAATGGTACAAAATAACAAAGTCCTTATTAATTATTTCAAAGAAAAGCTGTTAAATAAGTATCTTTCGTTCTCCTCTTTTTTCTTTTGACCATGCATTTTATCTCGATGAAAATTTTGTGCTGTTTTACGATACACATTTAAATGAGTCATTATTCATTACATAAATTTATAAATTGTAATGATGCACAAAACAGTTTTTTTATTTGGGAAACTGTAAATTAATTACTCAAAGTTCGTATAATCCGTGAATAAATTTTTAAAATGATAGTAACCACTTTAGAAAATTGAGAATTTTTTTCTAAAATAGCAGATTTGTTGATGTTGGTAGGATGCTTTGTTGTAAGCTTTAGCCCTTTCACGACAGTGGTTTAATTATGAAATCACAAAATTTTAATTACGAAGTGCAACAAACCAAAATTTTAATACATTTTTTTTTCATTCATTATGTAAGTGAAATATTACCTTTTTTCTCATTTTAGAATTCGCGCGGAATCTTGCAGACCAGGAAATGCTTTGTACCAGTATTTTCTTATGAAAAAAATCTTTCTTTAAAAGAAATTTAAATTTCGCAAGATTCAAAAGAAAACATTCAAATTACATTCAACCATTTTTTAAAATGATTCAAAATGCGAATTCATTCAACTTTGATTTTGATAATCAATCACAGTGTAAATCTACTCCACAATCCATGATTAGTATTGTAAATATGCTGTTAAATGGAATAAATCATTGAAATCAATGAACTTGTTATTCAGCCACCTCTCCAATATCGCAGCTAATTAGCTTTAATGTATATTCACGCAAACAAACCGAAAATATATTGAGGCTTCGAATTGGAAGCGCAACTTCTTTACCAGATTTCGTAGGTCTTTCAGTATTTGATGAAACACAAAGGAAATAAATAGTTAGAGGCTTTATTCATTTAGATTTTCATTCTCGTATCATGGTGTGCAGCAACTCTCAGCAGCCATGTGTGTAGCTCTAAATGTTAAGTTCCAAAAAGAAACGACAGAGTGTGTTCGTCAGAACTATGACAAGGGATTTTCACGATTGCGGCATAGGATAACTTAGACTACGATCAAAGCAAATAGCAAATTACCTTCAGAGAACTCCTGTCATGGAATAAGCACATAATTATTTCCAAATCTAACACATTATTTAGAAAGAATAATTATTACTTAATAAACTTTTCTCTAACTTATGAGGCAATCGTCTTCAAAAAGTGAAGTGTTTCTACTCTACCAGAAGAATTTGCTTTAGTGTTACTCGCATTCCTACATACGAAAGAACTTATTATTTCAAGTTGTTCTCAAGCAACGTCCAAATTCTTGTCTGCAAAAACTGCAAGTATGAAGAAACGAGAAACTGCATAGTTAAAACCTGTCTTGAGTGAAAATACTAATAATATAGGGAATTGTGTTTCCACGGCATCTTTCCACACAAATAATCCCACAACTTCAATCAATTCCATTCCAGGAATTTAGACACTTATACCGCTATTCTATATAACACTCTGCGGCAGTAAACGGAAATTAATGCCCATTATGACCATTATGGCCATTGCCTAACCTTTTGTCGCAATTGCGAAATTGATACAATAGATGTGTCTAGAAATATACAGTGTTTGGTGCAATCATACTGAGCAAGCTTTTCTCCGAGTGTTTGTGGTACAAATGTCAGGAATTGGGTGGAATGATGTATTTTCTCAGGATGATATAGCATCAATTATTGCTGTTGAAAACTTTCTTACAGTAATCCATGTAATACTGATATAAAAACACATTTTTTTTTAACTCTTTCAATATATTAAACAATAACGTAAAACCTGCGTTGAACATATATTTTCCAGCACATTCAGAATACTATAACAGAATTTCACATTTTAATAAGGTGAAAAATGATGCCTAAATAAATAATTTATAAAACGAATAACGCATTTGAAAACTCAATTTCAATAATTCCCATCAAAAGTGTAAAAGAAAATCTGAATTGTTTTGCAGATCTGTATATACACTACATATTTATCATATAATACATTCGATGCTAAAATTTTAATTTAATTCGGAAACGCATTGCGAAGTTGAAAATTCCCGTTAAGAATTTCCATCAGCAAATTGAAGTATACTTCAGATGTTTTATATAACCCAATATATGACCTATAGAATTTACGCACACTAAATAATATGCGAAAAAAATAATTCAAAAACGAGTAGCACAGTGAAAAATACACTTTCAGCAAATTTTAATTTGATGTTAAATATGTAACTCAATTATTTTATGCTTCCCTGTACATAAATGATAATTGCTACCCAAACCATATTCTTTAATAAGTATCTTGAAACGCACCTCAGAGATATAAATAAATTTCAATGTGTTTGATGTTATGAAACATGGATAAAACATGTCGCAGATGATTTTTTTCTATAGGTCCTCATTCGCATTTGCATATTTTTTAATTTTTCTTTTTGCATAATGATATTTGAGAACATGACAAAGGGAACCATTGAATAAATTATCGATTTTTGTTGCTGTTTAATTATGTTTTGACTTACAATTTTGGAACGTGAAAAATGGAGTTGTTTTTTCATCCAAAGCTTTGTAAAATAATTACCGAGAAGTGAAGAAAATATTTCTGAGAGTGTCCGTTTTCCCGCGTCTTTCTTTAAATAAACCTTGTATCAAATGAAATGTATCAGTAAATTTGAATTTGTATTTTAAGGCAGTATGGATGGAGTTTCAGCTGTAATGCCCATCTTGGACATTCATATGACAAGCACCAATAACATATTGCATGAACATTTGAAAGTAAAAAAAATATATATATCCGTGTTGGATCCTGCATAATCTGACAAATACTGAAAAGAAGGCTGGTGTCGATTGGTACAAGGAAATGTTGAAAAAATACGCTCAAAGTTTATCAAAGACTGTGTATAAAATCTACACAGGTGACGAATCATAGACCTATGCATATGAGTCGGAGGCAAAACAGCAATCGATTGTATGGGTCTTCCATGATGAACCAATTCTAACAAAAGTTGTTCGAAGAAAGAGCACATGGTTGCATGTTTTTTCGACATAACAAGTCACGTGGTGACAATGGCGTTAGAGCAATGCAGGAGAATCATGTCTGAATGCCCCCCAACCAATTTTTTGCCAAAAGTCTTCGGGGGAAATTCAAAAAACAGAAGAACAGGCGAATATTTCTTCATCATGACAATTCGAGATCTCATACATCAGCTCAAACAAAGAAATTTCTAAAACGCCAAAACATCGAATTGATGGGCCACCCGCTGTACAGCGCTGATTTAGCACCCGACTTTTTTTATTCCCGCACATCAAAAATAAATTACGTTGGGCCAACGATTTTCGACACGATCGGCGGTCGATGCATTTAAAACGCATGTTTTGGAGTTACTTCCATCGGAGTGGAAACATTGCTTCAAAAATTGGTTCAAACGCATGCAAAAGTGTATTGATCATCATGGAAAATACTTTGAAAACAAAAATTCCAATGTCGATCACAAATATATATATATATATATATATAAATACTTTTATAAATACATCCAAAGTTATTCAGACAATACCAATAAAAGAACCAATGAAACCAGTATTTTTACATTCATATTATTAAAAACAGTTGAAGTTTGAAGAGAAATAGAAGGCAGATTACTAAATTACTCAGAAATATGTGGATAAATGGACATTATATAACCAGAGTAATTCATATATTACCATACAATAAACCAATGAAACCAGTATTTTTACAATCATCTTATTGAAAACAGTTGAAGTTTGAAGTGAAATAGAAGGCAGATATATATATATATATATATATATACTAGCAGCCTTCGCCCGCTACGCTGGTCAGTTTTTTTTAAAGAAACTTTGAATCAAACGAAATTTTTATATCATAGTAATTTTTAGTTTTATATCGTACTTTACACTGTCTGTCATCGGTGAAAAATCAGTCATCTAAACGGAAAGTTCAATATTAGACACCAATGAATGACGTAGCGCTCAACATGTTAACAATTTTAATCACATAAAAATTCATTCAGCGGAACTTTTAAAAGAAAGCCAAACTTTTGTAATTGGATTCATCTGATAAAAAACATTTCCTAAGTATTCAATTAAACAATGTAGAATGCTATATTTCATTTCTTACAAAATTTCTGAAAAATTATCCAACTAACAGTGTAAAATCCATTAAAATCTATCTTGTAGAACTTAAGTTATAAGCGGCCGCAATGAAATTTCACTTTGCGTTTTATATATATTGAGATAATTAAATATAGCTTACATAATCATGTTAACCTGATTATAGAACTCTCTTTCAAAATTATAGGTTCAATATATATTTTTGTGCTGTGATTAATACGAAATCCAGACTTTCTTTTATATATTAGATAAGGATTGAAAATTTCAGGTTTTTTCGCCGAAGACACCGCCAAATTAGGGAAATGTGAAGTATCTCGCGAACTACTGAACTTAAAAGAATTTGCTTGGTACCATTCGATTCAGCATGAAAAAATACACTAAAATATGTTATTAGTTGAAAAATAACTACAAAAGCCGATTTTTAAGGAATTTTTTAAGAGTTCGTTTCTTTTTTTAACCCCCTTAGGGGTTGAAATTTCGAAAATCCCTTCTTAGCGGCACTCGATGTTATCAGAAGTTTTTTTACCCCAATTTTCAAAATTTTAGGTTCGGCAGATTTTTTTGTGCTGTGATTAATACGAAATCCAGACTTTCTTTTATATATATAGATTATATATGTATGTTATATATATGTATTACATATATATATTATATATATATATATATATATATATATTCATTACTAGGCCATAAATAACAAGTCATACAACAACAATACAAGCCAAACAAGTTGCCATAGCAACTCTCGTATTTGGACTATAATGAACATAATGCTTTAGTTTCATTTACAATATTATTTGATAAAAAACGATAGAAGGAAATGTACTAAAAATATCCCGAAAAAATTATCTAACTAACAGATCATATTCCACCAAAAACTGTCCAGTAGCACTTTTAAAATAGACTGATCATTCATAATCGGATTCACTTGGTGATAAATCTTTGCCTGATAACTCTCTAACAAAGCAACGTAGAACAATATGCAATATATTAAAACCTTACCCAAGAAAATATCTAACTGATGACGCAAGTCCTATCAAAAACTATGTAACAGAACTCCAGATTTAAGCAGCCAAAACGAAGTGTCCATTTGAACTTTATATGGCCTTTCAAATATAAATGAAATAAGTGTTGCAAAATATAAATGAAATGCATTTATATTATATTATATATATATATATATATATATATATATATATATATATTATTAATGTAAACTCGAAAAAAAAATTATATTTTTTTTCCGCAAGCAGCACTAAGAAAAAATTATGGTAAAAATATTATTAAGGCATAAATAAAGTTTTGAAAATTATTAAAAATGCTACTTTAGTATCAGTCTCGTGCCGGGAATTAATAGCCGAAGAATTTACCAAAGTTCGCTATTTACAGCAGCGATTTTAATTATGATTAATGGTATAATCGCGTAGTTCAAGTGCATGTCTTTAATTTGTATACACTATATTGCCATTGATTATGGGACACTTGCGATTTTAGACATTTTACTAAATATCTAGAAAAATACATGAGGAATCATCTCGAAACTCTTAGTGTATAAATATAATAGTATAAGTCATACATCTCCGTGAAGATTTTTTCCCGAAACTCCAAAGGGGACCGTCAACAAATTAAAAAAGAATGAATATCTTTTGAATAACCCTGTCAAAACTAATGTAGCAAAAGCGCTCAAACTCTAGATTGCGATTGAATGCCTTATTGTAATAAGCCTTGTTCATTTTTATGCAAATAGCATGCATACTCGCAGAGTAATTAAGGTTTTTATAAAAATGATCCCAATTTTTTCCAAGTGTTTTCCTTATAATTTTCAGAGTTCTTAATATAAAATATTATTTTTTTCAGAAAATATGACAAACAACATTGCACACAGTACCCTGTAATCAGAATTAAAAAATAATGAAAATTGTATAAAAAATGAGTTGGTTTACTAAATAATTTTTTACTGCGCATGCGTCAACGATATCAAAATTTCATTTGCATATTATGTTAGCTAAATGTATAGAGCAACTTTTGTGAAAGTCACAAAATCATAACTTGAAAATTCTGACAATAATCGTCAATTGAATAAGTCGAAAATCCGTTATTCTCAAAACGAAGCAAAAACAAGAGGGGTTGTATCCATATATTCATTGATTAGTGTCAATATAGAATACACAAAATGGGATGTACTACTGCATTTGGATAAAATCCCTCATTTTTTTGCTTCATTTTGGAAACAACGGATTTTGTCCCTTTCTATAGACGATTACTTTCAGAATTTTCAAGCTATGATTTTGAGACTTTTACAAAAGTTGCTCTATACATTTAGCTAACATAATATGCAAATGAAGTTTTGATATCTTTGACGCATGCGCAGTAAAAAATTATATAGTAAACCTACTCATTTTTCATACAATTTTTATTATGTTTTAATTCTGATTACAGGGTACTGTGTGCAATGTTGTTTGTCATATTTTCTGAAAAAAAATATTATTTTATATTAAGAACTCTGAAAATTATAATGAAAAAACTTGGAAAATTTTGGGACCATTTTTATAAAAACCTTAATTACTCTGAGAGTGTGCATGCTATTTGCATAAAAATGAACACAGTGTATTACAATAAGGCATTCAATCATAATCTAGAGTTTGAGCGCGTTCGCTACATTAGTTTTGACAGGGTTATTCAAAAGATATTCATTCTTTTTTAATTTGTTGACGGTCCCCTATGGCGTTTCAGTAAAAAATCTTCACGGAGATGTATGACGTATACTATTATATTTATACACTAAGAGTTTCGAGATGATTCCTCATGCATTTTTCTAGGTATTTAGTAAAATGTCTAAAATCGCAAGTGTCCCATAATCAATGGCAATATAGTGTATATACAGGGTGAGTCATAAATATCGAAACAATAGGCTATCTCCTTAAATATTGCCCCTAGACTCATACTTCCAATTGCAAAGTTTCACCAAAAAAGGTAAATTTTTTGATAAGATAAATTGCAACTCCATGGGGGGTCTATTTTAAAAAATAAAAAAATTAAATTTTTATACGGCCCCCAGAGGATAAAACTTCCAATTAGAAAAGATTTCCTTATCCATTCCTGAATTGAACAAAAAAAATTCCATCTTGATATCTCCAAAACTCAGAGAGTTATGACAATTTAAATAAATCGTGAGGTTTCAAGGGATCAGACACAAATTGAAATGTGTGTAATTGAAGAAACAATGTTGCTGTATGTTGTCCAGGAAACATTTATTTTATTTATTTATTTATAGAGTTTGAATTTTGAATGTTTTGTGATGATTAACCACATAATTTGTAAGCACTATCACATCATAAGGTTTCTTAATAATTTTCTTTTTCAAAAAATTTAGAGTAAATTAAAATTGTCATAACTCAAAATATTATTTGTCGCGTTGAATTTTTTTCTTTTAATTAAATGAAAATGTTTAATTTTCAATTTGATTCAGCATTTTAAATAACATTTCTAAAAAATAAAAGTATTTAAAATAGCAATTTAAAAAAAGATGCAATTTTTTGTGAACAAATCGTATTTTTAAAAGTAAATTTTCTGAGGTGAAAACATCTTTCAGCATTTTTTTTTTTTTTTTTTTTTTTTAATTGAGGTGTTAAAAAACTATTGAATTGTTACCGTAACCAACGGTTACTGACTTATGATGTAAGTTTAAAAATGAGAAATACTGAAATAAAAACATCTGATGAAGAAAAGTGCATTTAGTTTTAAACAAAGATTGGCTCCTAACGTTTAGATGTCTAGTAGGCAAGTAAATGTCAAGTGTCTAGGTGATTAACTCCTTCTTGTGTAGTTTCGATTTCAGATTTTGTTTAAGTTTTGCCATTTTCGCCTTCTTTAATTACTATTTAAATGAGTCAGCTTATTTAAACTTATTTTTTTTTATCACGCCGACTTCAATTTTTTTTTTATTTTTTTTTCCCTGTCAACTTCATATTTTTCTTGTTAAAATTGCCACTACACGATGCGTAAAAGATGATTCTAATTACGGGCCTCCAAACTGGTAGACGGTAAGTACTGGGTTCGAACCCAATCGCAACCATCGGCCTAACCGTTCGAAGTTTTCCGTGGTTTTTTTCGAACCCTGTATTTCCTATTGCAGATAATAGGCAGAAAAAAAAAAAAACAAAAAAAAAAAAAACAATCTCCAACGTGTTAACCGCTGTAAGCGGACTCAAAGGCCGCTGCCCTTTTTTTTTTTTCATTTTTTAGAGTTTAACATACAGTTTTCAGTTCAAATACAAATACATTTTAAATTTTGTTTAACTTGCGAATCAGTTATCTTTTTAAAACAAGAACAGGTGTTTAATGAATCTTCGACATATTTCATTTAAACGTTTTAAGTTGAAATTATTCAATTGAATTTCTTAAATGATGTTTGGTTCGAACGCATTAAACCTTGATCGACTAAATACACTTAGAATGAAATATTAGTGGGAGCTTAGCATAAAAAAAATACGCAACAGAAACGTTATACTTTTCGACTTTAACATTCGAATAAATATTTTTTTAATGCCGTTTGGAATGAATAAACTACTCGGATGTAGCAATCGGAGGACTCTAAAGATACGAAATTCCGTGGATTAGTACAAGATATCACTGAAATCGTGTAAACTATACAAAATTCATTATGAAAACGCCATCCGAAAGATGATTGATACAAAAACGTAAACAAAACCAATTCATGTCAAGAAGTAACTGCATCTGACTTTTTATGGAAATTCCTGCATTAGTTCTTAAAGTAGAGCTATTGCAGAAATCGTAACAAATTCAGTGTTGCAGCGCCTCTCGTGGAGCCATATACAACAAAATATAAATAACATCAATTCATGTCAAGGAATAACTGAATCTGAAGATTGATGATATTCCTTGCATTCTGGAGATACAGCGATCGCGGAAATCGCACAAAAGCCTTTACGGTAGGGTCACCTGTTAAGCAATTCACACCAAAAACTAATCAGCATCAATGTATATCAAGAACTAAGTAAATATAATTTTTTATTAAATTTTGTGTATTAGTTCTTGAGATAGCGCGCTCACAAAATGTATATCATATACAGAGATGCAGAAGCAGTGTCTCACAGACAGACATTTTGAAAAAACATGTTTTTCGGTATCTCTGAGCCCTAAAACGTGTGAATCCATCGAAAACCGGAATTCAAAATTTTCATGAATCCAATACTTTTCTCTTGTAAAGATAGAAAAAAGTAAAAATATGTTTAAAACCACATAAATTTTGAAACTGAATAGTACAAACTAGATTTTTGAAAAAAATTCTAAGTAATTTATTAAAATATATTTCCATTAACATTAAAATGTACAATAACATTAAAATATATTCCATATGATCCAGTTAATAGAAGGGTCATTATCGCTATTACTATTTTTACTAAACTTATTGCCTGCGGCAATAAGTTTTAAAGACACGGTTAATGAGAGTTTAATTAATATCACTTAATTTAATAACACTTTTAATAAGTGTTTAATAAGACGGTCCGGCCATTGGGTCGTGCCAATTACGAGCCTGGCGCCAAGCTCGAGATATTGCAGACATCTAGCATATGTCAAGGAAGTTTAAAGCAAAAAAGCTATACGCTTTTAATTTATATTTAAAAGTTAAAGTATTGTCTTGGGTCTACATTTAACAATGCGTAAATTAATGGTCGATCCCTAAATTGTATTTCAAATGAACTGATATCGCTGCACTCAGATGTATGCTAAAGTGGTGTAAGTCACGAATTTTGAAAAATTTTGGATTTTAATATCATCCAGGGATTTGCAGATATCGAGATGAATTTTTTTTTGTTCGATTCAGAAGAGGATAAGGAAAAATTTTCTAATTGGAAGTTTTATTCTCTGGGGGTCGTATAAAAATTTAATTTTCGTATTTTTTAAAATAGACCCCCCATGGAGTTGCAACTTATCTTATCAAAAAATTTACCTTTTTTGATGAAACTTTGCAATTGGAAGTATGGGTCTAGGGGCAATATTTAAGGAGATAGCCTATTGTTTCGATATTTATGACTCACCCTGTATATATATATATATATATATATATACACTGAGGTGACAAAATTCATGGGACAGCGATATGCAAATATATATATGGAAGTAGTGTCGTTTAAAAATTGTATAATTGGTCAGTCAGTGTCCGGGGCTTTCATTTGTGGTCAAATGCTTCGTGTGACATTGTTGAGTATGTGATTATGGACAAGAAACGAGAATTAACGGATTTCGAACGCGGTATGCTTGTTGGGACTAGATTCATGGGTTATTGCATTCCGGAAATCGTTGCAGAATTCAGCATTACGAGATCCACAGTGTCAAGAGTGTGTAAAGAATACCTAAATTCAGGCACAACCTCCCATCATGGACAACGCAGTAGTCGACCACTGGCACTTAAATGATCGTCACCAGCCACGTCTGCGTATACTTGTTACTGTGAACAGACAGGCAACGCTGAGTGAAATATTTGCAGGAATGAATGTGGGACGTCCAACGGGCATGTCCATTCGGACAGTCCGAAATTTGTATACGCGAAATTTGGCGTTAATGGACTGTAGCAGCAAAAGACTGACTCGTGATCCAATATTAACATCACGACATTGCCAACAGCGACGCTCCTGGGTTCGTGACCATATTAGTTGGGCCGTAGACGACTGGAAAAAAAGTGGCATGGTCAGATGAGTCACGATTTCTATTGGTAAGAGCTGATGGAAGGGTACGAGTGTGGCGCAGACCCCATGAATCTATGGACCCAAGTTGTCAGCAAGGCACTGTGCAGACTGCTGGTGGATCCATAATGGTGTTGACTGTATTTACATGGAATGGACTGGGTCCGTTGATCAAATTGAACCGATCGTTAACTGGAAATGATTACCGTACAGCTACTGGGAGACCACTTGCAACCATCCATGGACTCCATGAACCCAAAAACAGATGGAATTTTCCAGGCTGACAGTGCGCCATGTCACTGGGCCATAACTGTTCGCTATTGGTTTGAAGAACATTCTGGATATTTCCAGCAGATGATTTGGCCACCGTGATCCCCCGACATTAAACCCATCGAACATATATGGGACATAATCGAGACATCAGTTCATGCACAAAATCTTCCACCAGCAACACTTCCGGAATTATGGACGTCTATAGAGGCTGCATGGCTCAATATTTTTTCAGAGGATTTCCAAAGACTCGTGGAGACCATGCCTTATCGTGTTGGTGCACTTCGATGGTCAAAAGGAGGACCTATACGCTATTAGCAGGGTATCCCATGACTTTTGTCACCTCAGTGTACATATATTTATATAACCTATATACTTTTCATCTGCGTGCAATATACCGGGAGTCCCAAAAATGACTCATGGATTTTAAAATTCAATAACTTGCAAGCGGTGACAGCTATTTAAAATTTTTTTGCAGGAGGGTTATGTATAATGTCAGGAGTCTTTTTACCATAATTTTTTATTTTAGTTCGCATATCAAACCATAGGTGGCGCTGACGGCGATTGAAGGCCAGGTCGACGCTTCACTCAGCACTGATCACATGGCCTTCAATCGCCGTCAGCGCCACTTATGGTTTGATATGCGAACTAAAATAAAAAATTACGGTAAAAAAACTCCTGACATTATACATAACCCTCCTGCAAAATTTTTTTTAAATAGCTGTCACCGTTTGCAAGTTATTGAATTTTAAAATCCATCAGTCATTTTTGGGACACCCGGTATATATATCAATATTTTATATATTTGTTGAATGAGTTTTAATTTCGTTATAAGATTTCGTTTCGGTAATAAATGCCAAACTTATTATATTATTTTAAGTCCGACAGATGTATATTTTAAAATCGTTGGTATGCAATAGCGATAGATTTTTTTAAGAATGCCTGAAAATTATTTTACAAATCATAAAAAAACGAGTAAAATGCTATACAGCTTTCAAACAAATTGCGAATCAATTGCATTCGAAAGTATATTTTTCCCCAGGTGGTGGTGTATAAATTAAAATGTACAATTTGTATAAGAAAAAGCATTAAAGGCGATATTAAATCGTCTGCTGTTGCTGACGTCAAAGTTACAGACGGACACGTTTGTCTTAATACAGTGTTGCCAGATTGGGGATTTTGTCCCCAATTTGGGGAATTTTGAACCTCCAGGGGAATTTTTCGGGGACAAGTAAATCTTGGGGACATGTTTGGGGACAACGCAAATTTTTGGGGAAAAGCTGGGGAATAGTTTTTGCAATTTCAATTTTTACTTCTGACATTTGCCAATACTGGATCTGTCTCGAATTTGATTTTGATTTGGAAAGCAAAAATAAAATACAGAATTAATAGATAAAAATCCTTATTCTCGTGATCGTGCTCACTTTACAGATTCATCACGATCTGCAATATGGACTATCCTCCATCTGAATTTTCAGATAAGTAAGTCAGGTAGCTTTCCCTAACACTCGTATCACAGATAGACACACAAGTACAGAAATACATTTCATTTAATAATATACAACATTTTATCAATGTTTATCAATGATGGTTAGTTTGTTTCATGAAATACCAATAGAGATATTTCAATTGCAAGACTGGCAAATGCGTACTACAGTCACATTTCTTCATTTATAATTGACAATCGTTCAATAAATGCAGCAGCCCTCCTAGTTCTTTTCTTAAGAAACAAATGAAAACTCTGCAGTCTGAAACGACTTAGACTTATACATTACTAAATGTTCAGGGCATGTCCGAAAAGATAATTTACTGCATTTTTTAAAAGATTAATTAAAGATATTAAAAGCAGTTATATTTGTTTTATTATTGACAAAATCACAATGATTCATAGATGGTTTGCATTAGATAGTTGCTTCAGTAGGGGAGGAGTGACAAAAAATTGAAAATAATGTTTTATAGCTTAAGTCAGGTAGAATCACGTAATGCTAACATCATCTCAGATTTATTCAAACTCTAACTTATCAAAGGTGATCTAAACCTTGAAAAAGTTAATATAAAAGGTGTAGATGAAGCTAATGTAATGATAGGCCAGCATCATCGACTGGCAACAATTTAAATAACAAGTGTAAATGAGATTGTCGTTGTAAAATGTATCTTTTTTCTCGTCGATTAGCTGTGAATATACATGAAAAAATCTGCTAAGTTTATATGTTTTTTTTTTTTTTTTTTTTTTTTTGTAAATGGGCATTATTATCTAGAAAGCGCTTGATTTGGGGAAAAAATTGAGCATAAATTTGTTAAAAATTCTTTATAACAAAAAATTGAAAATTGAGAACTTGCCATTTTGAGTAGAAATTGCGTTGGGGACTTTTTCTGAAAAAAGCCATGATTTGGGGGAAAATTTCCGAAATTTTGGGGAAATTCGCTTTCGACAATCTGGCAACACTGTGTAAATAGCAAGAGTAGATATTTTATTTGCAAGCGAATTTTGTATGAAATGAAAAGCTGTTAGCTTATTTCATTGCAGGTGAGAAAGTCCTTAAACATTACGAATTAATCTCTTTTTAGTTACATTACATAAAAAATAGAGCGCGCGATATTTAACTATAAAGAAATGAAAAAAACGAACGAAAAAAAAAAAAAAAAGACACAATCATAGATCACACTGCCTTCATCTTGTAACGAAATTGATGGGCCGAAATTTGCGTGATACCATTTTATTATGGAATACAGATTAGGTTGGGTTGAGACATGTATAGTATACGCCTAAAAGGATGATGGAACGTGTGTTTAAATTTCCCTTCACAGTCAGTACTGTGCCGAGCATGAGTAGGAGGAGTTCAAATAGCCGAGAGGGTTGTAATATTGGGTCACGAACGTTTAATAAAGCAAATGGATAATAATTTCATATTTAAAGAGATGGTCCGATGTCTCTCTATTTCGCTTCAGAGAAAAAAAAAAGAATTAAAGGGAGAAGGGCTATGTAGATTTATAACACATATTACGGAGATACGATGCTAAACACACACGAAAAAAGTTAGTATTCGTTCCAAATTCTGTGTATGCATCATAGTTACTGTAAAATTAACTTGTTATTTAATAATACAAATATTAACACAAAGCACTTGCAACGATTTTCTGGCAGAACGAAATCCAAGAAACGGCATATTTTTATCAGGATAGTATTGTCAGGGGCCTATTTTTCATAATTCAGATTATTTGACTGGCACCACTTTTTTAAAATAGTAAAATTCACCTTGACACATTAATTAATTAAGTTAAAAACAAGAGGGATTTCTCAATTTAAAAAAAGTGGTGTTAATCAAATAATTTTTTTTTTTTTTTTTTTTTTTTTTTAAGTAGCTTATTGGCAATACTGGATCACAAATGCTCGAAGTCCACAATTTAGTCGTTATTTTTTCAAATTAAAAATATAAATTTGAAATTAGCTAAATTGACAGTTCTTGTCAAAATCCTAATGCAAGAAAATCTTATAAACCATTTTGAAAAAAAAAAAGAAAAAAGTTGGAAATTGCACGTAAAGCGTAGCAAATGAGGTGCGTTCGTTGATAACGAAGTTTTAAAATATTCAGATCTTGCTGATATAGTAGAGCGTACTTTGGACACAGTATAGTGGTCGAAATCTTTGTGGTCCTGTAAATATGCAGGGAGTAATTCTTATTATACTTCATTAACGTATATCTTATTCATAAAATGTGAAGTAGTTTAATATAATTAAAACACCCCCCAAACAATGTTTCCCTGCATAACATTATTTAGTGGAATACATTTGTGTGGCCCTGTAATTTAATAATAAATATTCTTTGCATCACAGATTATACAAAATGTATTTTTAGTACATATTTCATAGATTCATGTCGATTCTATTATATTCAAATGAGTGTAACACCAGTAAAATGCATTTGAAACTTTTTTCCCCATTGACCGTAATGTAACGGAATACTTTTGATTGTCCCTGTAATTGATCAATGCATCCGATTTTCATAACATTTGAAATGACTCGACAAAATTATGTAATAAATATACGTTTTAAATTTCAAACGATTAAAATGCATTTGAAACTTTTTTCCCCATTGACCGTAATGTAACGGAATCCTTTTGATTGTCCCTGTAATTGATCTATCCATCCGATTTTCATAAAATTTGAAATGACTCGACAAAATTATGTAATAATTGTGTATTTTAAATTTCAAACGATTCGGTTGGGTAGTTTTTGCGTTGTTATATGCGGACGGACAGACAGACAGACAGACAGACGGACGGACTGAGCGACAACAATAGGTGCTACGTATGTACATAATTACGAACGCACTAAAAATGCAAGAGAACAATCCAAAAGAAATAATTAAAAATACAATATGTAATGCAATTCTACAGGCTTTTTCTTAAAATGCAAAGTTCAAAGGGGGGCGGGGTGTAAAAGAAAAATAGGAATAAACATTGTTTTTCACGGAAGAGTCAAGTGGCAGCGTCCTTTGAACTTCTATCATGGATTATGAAGCACTTTCCAACACGTTCAGAATACTTTAAAAAAGTTTCACACTTTAACCCCTTCGCGACGGGAGACTTTTACGAAATTTTAAATGTTTTGTCATCAGTTTTTAAAAACAGAAAATATAAAATGGTGCTTTATTTAATCTAGAAAAAGTTTCTATTAAATGAGGAAATTTTTACAGTAAAATTTCACTGGCAGGGATAGATAAGAAAAGCCTTTTTTCGGCACGTATACGTGTCGCTCGTCCCCAAGGGGTTAATAAGGTGAAATATGATATCTAAGTAAGTAATTTGGAAAACTCATAACATATTTGAAAACCAAATAAGAGTAACTACAATCTGCAGTTGGAAAAACATCCGAATTCCTTTTGTGCGTCCTTATATATCTACAGATTTGCATTGAGTCCTGCGAGGTAACCCGAACCCAAAAATTCTAATTTTAAGTAATCAACTCGACCAGAATTTGACAAGAAAAATTCCTCAACCCGAAACCGAAAAAAGTTATTTTTGGCGATCCGCAACCCGACTCGAACCCGCAATGAAAGAGAGGTAAATGATGTTTTAATGCCGTTATGAAAAATAATTTACAATTGTGCGTCTAATACTATTTTTATATTTTGCATAGAAAATTGAACAAAGCTGCATTCTTTAATGTTCAAATGCTGTAAAACCTCTGGATAACGCACACTTCGCGATCGATTAAAATTTGATTTTTCAATAAGCAGGTATTGTTGAATTTTTGTTATCGGTTCGAGTTCGTTATGGATACGGGTTTTGTCATTTTTTTTTCTTTTCTGCTTGGAATGAATCTAATTTTTTTTTTTCCTGCGGGTCGGGTCACGTTATAAGAATCGTTTTGATTTTATTCAAGTTTTTTGCCAATTAATTACTGGTATTTTCACAAAAAAGTTTGAGCACAACTATATTCCAGATGAAAATAAATAAAGATTTCAGTATGAATGGGTATATATTCCATTTACTGCATGAGAAATAAAATGCAAAATGTGAACATAGATTACACTTCCTTTAAGAAAATTTTTTTCATCATAATGGATGTTCGAAGAAATTTAGAAGCAAAAAACTAACGTCGTACGGGAACTCCAGGCAACGTGAGATGATAACAAGTTGAAAATCTTACAAAATCTCTAAAAATCTGCGTACAGATGTTTAGCAGTTCAAAATCATGCAAAATCCTTGTCGGCTTGGCCTATAGGCGGAGGTAAATTTCTAAGTACTCATTTCAACAACAAAAAATAAAATATGAGAAGGGATAAACCCAGTTTAACAATTTTATTTCACCTCTTTTGAAGAATATTTTATTTCATTTTTCTGTAAGAGCTGGTTTTATCAGAATAATCTTAAGCGAAACTCGACTCAAAATGCCCACTTTGACAGCATTTTTTTTAAATATTCCTGACTTTATGAAAAATCGACCAATATGGCACAGTTCCTAAATAAGAGAAACTGACAACTGAATGCGTTTCAGAGCAAAATTGAATTAAAAATCAGTCAGAAAATAGAAATTTGTTGTTTGAATAGATCCTTAATTCTTCAATCACGTTCGCTTCGGTAAATTCTGTTCAAAATGTCTACTTTAATAGCATTTTTTTAAAAATATATTCTGCATTTATCAAAAAACTGGCCAATACGTCACATTATATAGTTCACAAGTAAGAGAACCTGTCATTTGGATGCTTTTAACCTTTTCAGGGGCGGTGTTTGCAGTCTGCAAACACTTAATATTACTGTTCCAATTTCGAACTGGCACCAGTATAATTTTAGTACAATTTTGATTTTATAATATTCGCGAAAAACGGCTCTTGATTATTTTCAAATAAATCTGTTCTTAAATTGTGGTGTGAATCAATTATTTGAACATTTCCGGAGCAGAAATACCTTGCCCCTGAAAGGGTTAAAATAAAAAAATAATTTAAAAATGAATCAGAAAATAAGCAAGTTGCTATTTGAATACTTTCTCGATTTTACTATCACGATCGCTTCTGGAAATTCTGTTCAAAATGCCCATTTTCAAAGCACTTTTTGCACTATATTCTGCCTTTATCAAAAAACTGGCCAATGCATCACATTATATAGTTTTCAAATAAGAGAATCTGTCATTTGGATGCATTTAAAATGGAAAGTAAATTTGAAAATGAGTCAGAAAATAAGGAATTTGTTACGTGAATATAACCTCAATTTTCAATCACAATCGCTTTGGGAAATCCTGTTAAAATAGCCCATTTTGAAAACTTTTTTTGAAATATATTCTGCCTTTATCAAAAAGCTGGGTATTACATCACATTATAGTATAGTTCCCAAATAAGAGAAATTGTCCCTGTCGTTTGAATGCGTTTAAAATTAAAACAAATTTAAAAATGAGTCAAAACATAAGCAGTTTGGATTTGAGAATTTTTTTTCAATTCCTGTTTTTGTTTAATTTATTTTTGCTATAAGGATTGGTCTTATAAAAAACTTGTCAGTTTAAAAGTTGTAGACATTATTGAGAAGATGTAAAACAAATTTAATCATATTTGATATGAATTGACGAAGTTATAGATTTTTTTCTTTTTCCACCCCCCCCCCCCTTTTTATTTTTGTTTTTGTTTTTCATTTTTTTTTCATTTTTTTTTTTTTTTGCAATAAGAATTGTTCCTATCAAAAACGTGTAAATACAAAAATTTTAGATAATATTAAGAACATGATTAAAAAGTTTAACTGAATTTGAGATCTTGAGAATTGACGAAATTATGAATTTTTTTCTCCCAAAAACCCTATTTTTTGCGCCCGTTGAGCCCAATTTTAATTTTATCAAAAATATGTCATACATAAACTTTTTGTCCATTTTTTAGAAATAATATAAACTTTAAACTAATTCGATATTTATTTTCATTAAGAATTTAAGGAGTTTTTTTCTGTTTTCACAAAAACCCTCCCTATTTCGATCGTCTTGATCCGATTTTGCTCATTAACGAACTTCACCGAGATTTTATATATCAGTTTGATAGACATTTGAGCAGATGTGATATATATATTTAAAGAAAGAGATAAATATATAAACTTTTTTACTGGTGGTAGTTTTGGGGTCTAGGGGTCATGATCGGTGTAGTAGATCTGCAAAAAATTTTCGGAAATTCCAACCTAGAAGCGACGGCAATAGGTAGTATTCCATACGAAATCTACCTAAAATCTGTCTTTTTGGTCGATGTTCCGGCTTTTTGATCAAACTCGCAAGGATACAATTCATGATGTCGCGCGTTTTTGATTGGTAAAGGGCCCAAGAACGTCACGCGAAAAGGCCCAATGAAAATAATTCTGCAAAGAGTCCTGTCAGAAACGAAAATGAGCTAAAAAATTGAGGCGTAAACAAAAAATTCCAAGGTCGGAAAAATTTAAGTAAAAATAAGTAGAAAAAAGAAATGGTTCTTTTAAAAAATTCGAATTCGCAATAAATAATAGAATTTGGTCAAAAATAATGGGGAAAATTAGGAATAAATTAAAAGCTTTATGTTTATATAAAATGTGTAAAATAACAAGTAATTTAAGGGGAATTTAATAGAATTAATGATAGTTGTTATTAAAGAATAGGAAATTAGTGAATATGCCGGTAATTTAGCGTAATAAAAATAAAATAAAAGGAGATATCACGAAGGAAAAATTTATAATATAACATACATATACTTTATAAAGAAAGATAGCACCCTATAAAATCCTGAAAATATGTCCTGGTAAGTCACGAAATGAAGGATATCTTTCCTGAATGATGCATACTGCGACAATAAGGGAAAACTAATTCAAAAGATCATGTTACAAAACTGGATACGAAGGCACATTTATGTTAATTACAAAACAAGGGTAGCTCATTATTTCTAATGGTTTCTTGTACTAAGATCTATGTATTAGATCCAGTCTGGAGATAAATGAATGCGTGCTATTATCCATAGAGATATTTGGACTTCTCAGAACGATATGGGTGGAGTTGGAGTATGCAGCATCCTTTAGCAAAAAGAACATTTTCCTAAATAAATTACAACCATATCCATTGTAGCGCGACAATTCGTTCTGCATGAGGTTTAGCCGAACAAGAAATAAAGCGACTAAATCATCATATGAATATGATAAGTTAATACTGAAAGATGAGTGCTGATATTATATGATAATAGAAGCATAACACAAGTAATACCTATTTATTGAATAATAAATTGCAGATATAAGTGTAATATATTACTTAAAGTTGAACTTGACTTAAATTTAGAAGCAATGTAGAGTGAAAGCTCCCAGTAACTAACTCCTTAAAGATTCTTTCTTGTTCAAATTACTGTTAAAATTTTTAAATCCATTTTATATTTATTTTTCTTTCTTAAAGGATAGTAGAGATACATTTAAAAATTACTGTCGACAAAATTATCAGAAATTATACATTGTACTGTTAAAAATGTTTTTTTTTTTACTAAATGTGGTTAATAACTCTTGTTTTTAACGGCAACTTCATTTTAAAAAATCAATGACTGACAAAATTATCAAAAATTATTCATTGTATTATTAAAAATTACTTTTTTTTTCCTAAATTTGGTTAATAACTCTTGTTTCTAATACCAACCTCCCTTTGATAAATCAATAATTGACACAAAGTGGACCAATGTCTGACATTTTACTTTTAAAGATTAATATATATGTATATGCATATAATTTTAAATTTCAAAGGATTTGCTCTTTAAAAATACTTTAATATTTATTATAAAAACAAAATCCTTAAACCTCATTTATGTATGATATTACATACAGATGCAACTGTAATTTTT
Organism: Maratus speculifer; assembly: GCA_964019185.1. Taxonomy (NCBI): domain Eukaryota; kingdom Metazoa; phylum Arthropoda; class Arachnida; order Araneae; family Salticidae; genus Maratus; species Maratus speculifer. The sequence continues at coordinate 43,623,233 of OZ025290.1, forward strand.
TTCATGTTTTAAATTACTAATAATAAAAATATCCAATTATAACTGACATTTATTGAATGCGTTCTTGACCCTTTTGTGCTCAACAAATTGATTCCAAAATTAAAAAAATAAATGCATAACTTACACTTAGCATTTTGCCGATTTTTACAAGAAAATGCTTATTTGACCTAGATTTTTGCTAAGTATCAATTGCTGGTTTGGAGTCAGTAACTAGAGGTTTCACCCTATGCATTTTCAACAATTTCCAAAATGCAGTAAAATCTTCTAGGACAGAGCCATAAAGCTTCGGAAAAAGTTCCGTATTAGAAAGGACTTGCATATAAGAAAATACATCATCTGATAAAAATTCATAAATACCAGACTTCTGTCCCCCCCCCCCTCCAAATTAAAGAAACTTACAAGGAAGGTCTCCATACTGGGCATACTCAGATTTTTTTTTAAATACTAATTAAACTACTCATATATGTAATAAAGGATCAGTGAAAATTAGTGGCAGAATTGCAGTAGAAAACATGTAAAAAAATAAAATACTTTCGAATATTTGGCGTGAAAAGATGAAAATGTCACACGATTTGGGGAGCAACACTTTTCCCCACCGAAAGCAAAAGATTTTATTGCAATTGAAAACTTTTGGATTTTTAGAATCTATGTAGATGGTATTTAATGAATTTAAACCTAAGCAATGAGAGAGTTTAATATATTATATGCATATAAATATATTAAATTGCATATATATATTATTTGTTGCTACAGCTATTTAATTTACCTCTGGAAAAAAAATTCATGTATAAAAATTCTTATTCAGTAAAATTACTTTCATACATTTAAGCTAATTCAAAAATAAAAGCCAGATGTTTCCAAGGCAACAAAATCGAATTGACAATGCTCAACTGGACTTTGAACTTGAAACAATTTGAATTTGAATTTGAATTTCGTTTTAAATCTCAAATTTTGATGGTTAAAATTGAATATAAATACATATAAATATCAATATAACGAAATTATACTTAAAATAAACTAAAGCTCACAAAATTAAAGATATTTAACTTATCTAAACACATTGAACATGAAACTTTTTTCCTTTAAAATGCATTTGACATAAAAAAGAATTTGAAATTGCTTTTCATCGCCAACCGATGATAAATTGCCAAATAGCGAAATTTTCATTATTTTTTTTACGGAGAGGGCACGGAAGTTCCGTCGAAAATTTTTTTATAGACGTATATATCCTGATGAGAAAAACATTCTGTAATTTTTTTAGCTTTTTCGGAGTATGCCCGTATGGAGACCTTCCTTGTTAGTCAAATCCATTAAGGCCCCACACTAGGCACAGAAAAAGACCCGGATGATAATATAAAGTGTATTTAAACGTTCTTTTCAAATATCCCGCTCAAATTTTAATATTTTTACATGATTTTTTTTTTTTTTTTTTTTTGCACAAGATAGCTGAGGGCGATCCACAACCGGCCTAGTTTTTACTTTTTCGATTTTGTTTGTATGTTTTTTATATTATGATAGTTTCAATTTCAGAACCGGTTTAAACTAGTTTTCGAAAGTTATTTTTTTTTCTTTTTTTTAATCTGAAACCAAAACTGAAAAAAGTAAAAACTAAACCGTTTGTGGATCGTCCTCAGCTATCTTGTGCAAAAAAATCATGTAAAAATATTAAAATTTGGGCAAAATATTTGAAAAGAACGCCCTTATAGACTTTACATTATCATTCGGGTCTTTTTCTGTGCCTAGTGTTGCGCCTTAAATAAAATGGTCTGATTTCAATGCAGGATTTGTTTGAAATCTTTTATTAAGTAAAATTTAACTGAAGGAGCTAGCTACAATATTATTATAACAGGTCTACTCAATCAATCACCCGCAGATTATCGTACTTCTACAATAAACAAGACGAAATTTACGATTCCGCAGTAGTGGTTTAAGATTATAGTGGTTTAACATAAGCGGAAGTTAAGTTGGACAGCTCTGCTCTAGAAATGCTTTAATTTTAAATTTATTTCGAATAAAATATATAATTTTCGTACAGAGCCTCTCAAGTTATTCAGAAATATTGACCTATGGGTTACAGAAAATGAGGAATGGTTTCTATAGATTCATAAAAATAATGAAACTAATGATATGTGTGAATGATATAGTAGATAAAAAACAGGACGAGAAGAATGGATTTTTTGATTGTTCTAATTTTCTTTTAATGTCAAATGTGGGCAATAAATTAAGATGAAAAAGATTAATTCATGCATTTTTTCCCTTAGGGTGACTGGCAGATGGCCAATGCTGCCGATCCAAATGGCCTGGTCTCTGGACACGCCTATACTGTCACCGCTGTAGCAAAGGTGAGAATTTTATATATATATTATAACAGGTCATATATATATATATATGTAAGAAAATACAAAAAATCAGACCTATTTATTACTTTTTTAATAAATCGCCCCTCAATGTGGATACGGGCCCCATGACTAATAATCACGGGTTTTACAGGGCAACAAGAAACCTAAGTTTATCGTATTAATTTAAGTAAAACACATGGCCTTTTTAACTGGCAACCCGCGGGAGATGAGAGATTTCCATTATACATCTACGCACTTGGTCTCCAGAACTCATGATGTAAAGACTTGCGAAAAGATTTTGATATGATTTAAATAAATCGTAATTAAAACTCATCCCCTTGAAGTCTGTCGTTTCATGAAAATGCGACAGTTCTTCATAGTCGGCAGGATGATACCTAGTGCGGGAAAATAATCGACGAAATATGAACAGCATTAAAAATACCAGACCCACAAAGGAAAGCAAAGACAGTGGTCATTCTGACTCCAAACATCGAAAGAGGCCCTGAAAAGGAGCTAATGTCTCGTCATGAGTTATCATCCAGCAAACGTATTCCATATTGGAATACTTAGATGCTATTTTCTACTCGGCCGGGCTTTGCCGCATCCTGGACACTGGATTTCTTCTTGAGCGGGACTTCAACTATCGCCGTTCGTCCCCCCTCCTGCCTGCTGTCGTGCCATGAATTACTTCGGCCGGTCTCTCCGAATTTGTGATTTATTTTTGTTTGTGTTCATCTGGCTTCATCGAAGTGTGGTGCCGTATGTGTTTATTCTTCTATGGTGATAATGAGAGCAATGTTATCAGCAAAAATGTCGGGTACTTTGTGTTTTATTTCAATAAAGTGTTTGAATGCAGTCATCGAGTCATCATGAAACGCGTAAATCTTTTCGATTTCAACAGTTCTGTTCGCTTTCTAGTGATTCATCAATAATCTTCAAATAGTGTTCCTGTAATCGCTTCGTTATTTATTGAAAGAAAAACTCGTGTTGCGTGAATTTATTCGACATCTATTACATGAGTATACTCAAGGGGTGGTACAGTGATTTATGATTAAAGGAATGTTTAATTTATAATATGTGAGCTCACAAGTGTACACTATTTTATTTATTTATTTATTTATTTATTTGTTTATGTTAGTGCACATGTTTTTTTTTTCCCTAATTCCTTGATTATAAAACTAATTGATTAAGGTAAGTAATATATCTCTAGTGTTATTGTTTTTATTACTTCTACAAACCATGGTTTTAAGGTGTAATTATATTTTAAATTGAAAGAAAAAATGGATATCCATATTTACGTCTAATTCTTTTATATAATTAATTCTTTTTATTTATTTCATTTCACAATTCTATGCAGATGCTTGTATTATGTTGATATTATTATTATTTTTTTGAAGATCATTTAGAATTTGCTTATATTTAGATTTTTAGGAAGTTGTCATAAAATTAATTTAAAATGGAAGCTATTAAAAAACAAAAAACTGTTCTTAAGGGAAAAATCACTCGCATAAAAAATATTATAAATCCCAAAATTGATAATGAAACTGTAACTCTTGAAGAGTTAGATTTATATGGTAAACAGGTTCAGGATATTGAAACCGAATTAAATAAACTCCATGAAAATGCCATTCTTCAGAGCGATGCATCGGAAACTGATCCTATAATTGATGAATATAATGAGATTGCACTTAAATTAGACAATTTAAACATAGCAATAAATACATCACGTAATAAGTTAACTAAAAGTTTAAACATTCACGAGGGTGGTTCAGAAAGTGTAAATAAAACTACAGGTAATGTTTGTGTAAAAACTGTTAATCTTCCAAAATTTGAATTAAAACCTTTTCACGGAGAAGCTGATCAATGGCTTTCTTTTAAAGAGATTTTTCTTACAACTATAGATCAAAATTTGGAGTTGAGGGGCGTCTCAAAATTGCAATATCTACTGGCTAGTGTAAAGGGTCCTGCTCATAAATTAATTTCTGGATTTCCTCTCTCGGAAGCCAATTATAAAAATGCATGGGACACTCTCTGCACTCGCTATGATAAAACTAGAGATTTAGCCATAGCACAAATAAGTAAGTTATACAATTTAAAAAACATGAAAAATTGCCCCTCTTCCTCTAAAGCTATTTTTGACATAATAGATACTTGTAATGAGTCACTTCGAATTCTAGAGTCTTTGAATTTGACTCAAAATGCTTTGGTGGATAACATGATAATTTACACTATAATTCAAAAACTAAGTGATAATCTAAAAGAACGATGGGAGCTCTCTCTTACTCATAATGATATGCCTAGTCTCACGGAATTTTTAAAATTTTTAGAGACTCATGCCAAAAGTATGCTAGCGTTGGAGAATCCAACTAAAACAGATGTAAGAAATGCAAATTATTCCCGAGATTCTTCCGATAGATATAAATTCCCCAAAAATCTAGAAAATGCTAAATGCGGTGTTTGTCTTGAATCGCATGCCACCCATACCTGCAGAAAATTAACAAATATGCCCTTAGATAACCGTTGGAGAACTGTCCAACTAAACAAACTATGTATCAATTGTTTGCGTGGTGGCCACTTTTCAAATAAATGTCCCTCCAAGATGAATTGTAAAAATTGCCATCGAAGACATCATACTTTACTCCATAAATATGATGTTCAGGGCAATACAGGGACAACAATGAACCCCAACTTGACAACCCACAGCAATCAATTTCAATCACAAAATGCCCATGGGTATTCCCCTGATCAAGGAATACCCCATAATGCTTTATGACGGTTTATAGTCCCGGGGTACATCACATATAGGAATTACGATAATCATACGTATCCAAAAACTTGTCATGAGGTTCAAATACCATTTTTATTGGATAGCGGAAGTACCCTTTCACTTATTCCAGAAAACTTAGTTGCAGCTTTGGATATGACGTCTATTCAAAGCTGTCATCCTCTTAATGTTAATCAAACCCAAGGACAAGTTCAGATTTCTGAAAAACTTCACGTACCCCTCAAAATAGGAAATATCAGGCAAAATAGCACCTTATACCTAGTTAGGTCATTCTTGCCATATGCGATACTGGGAACTCCAGAATTACAAAAATTCCATATATCGATGGACTTTTACTCGAATATTCTGACTCAGGATAGAGTCATTCTTAAGTATGATCAAAACATTTCCAATAAAATTTCTCAGGGAAACTCATTCAATCATACATTAACTTTAACGAGTGATATGAATTGCAAGAAGCCGCTTCGTTCTCCTTCCAAATCAAATCAAGAAATTTTGTCGCAACAAGGACAATGTTATCTTGATACTCAAATTCTCTCGGATTATGATGACAAAAGTTTTAGTCATTGTACTACTGAAGAGAACTCACAGTTGGAAGGGCTTCTAAGCGACTTCAAGGATATTTTTGCGCGCAATAGATATGACGTAGGTAGAGTCAGATGGGAACCTCAGCGGGTAACTCTCACCTCGGAACTTCCTATCTCGCTTCGACCTTACCGTGCATCTCCTAGGGACAATGAAGAAATTCAAAAACAAATACAAGAATTACTAGAAGCTAAACTTATTAAAGAATCCTGCAGTCCTTATTCCTCTCCCGTCACTCTGGCATATAAAAAAGGAGAAGGTAAAACGCGTCTCTGTATTGATTACAGAAAAATCAATGCCATTTGTAAGACTGACTCGGAACCATTGCCCCGTATAGATTGGCTTTTGGACAGACTTGTCAATGCCAAATACTTTTCCACGCTAGATTTAGCCTCTGGCTACTGGCATATACCACTTCATCCTTCAGACACAGAGAAGTTGGCCTTTGCAACCAATCAAGGTCTTTATGAGTGGTTGGTTCTTCCTTTTGGCTATAAAAATGCCCCAGCTCAATTTGCAAGAGCTCTTCGAAGAATCCTAGATAAACATAAAGTTAATTTTGCTACCAATTATTTTGATGATTTTATAATTTATTCCGATTCCTATGCCGAGCATATGGATCACCTTAAAACTATATTTAACATTTGCCGTCAAGAAAATCTAAAATTAAAATTTTCCAAATGTAACTTTGCTAAATCTCAAATTGACTTCCTCGGTTATGAAATTAGTAACGGCCAAATAAAACCAGACAATGCTAACACCGAAACTATTAAAAAATTAATCCCTCCAAAAAACGTTAAAGAATTGCAAAGGTTCCTTGGTTCTGTAAACGTATACCACAAATTCATAGACAAGTACGCTAAAATAAGAGCCCCTCTAAATAAATTGTTAAAGAAAGATGCTCCTTGGGAATGGTCAGATGTCTGTCAACAATCATTTGAATTGCTTAAAAACGCATTAATTTCTAGGCCTATTTTAAAATTATTCAATCCTAACCTCCCATGCCATGTCTATACTGATGCCTCAAAGGAAGCCGTAGGTGCTGTCTTAAAACAAATGGATGAAAAAGGGAACTTGCATCCCATTGCGTTCCACTCGAGACAATTAAGGCCCTACGAGCAAAATTACGCTATCACAGAACTGGAATGTCTAGCAATAATCGATGCCCTTGACAAATTCCATTATTACCTTCACGGAAAACCTTTTACAATACATACTGACCATGCCTCCTTAGTATGGCTTAAGAAGGTGAAGCATTTAACAGGTAGGTTATTCAGATGGTCATTAAAATTAAGTATGTATGATTATACTGTAAAATATAACAAAGGATCCACCAATTTTGAAGCAGACATGCTTTCAAGAAATCCTACTTTTTCTGTAAATCCCCATATTCATTTATTAACGTCAGATGAAATTAAAGAACACCAACAATTAGATAATATAACAGGGCCTAAATTTCAAAAAGTTAATGACATTGTAATAATTCGCAAAAAGGGTTTTCAAAAAATTGTAGTACCATTCTCCTTGAGAAAGAAATTACTAATAAATACCCATTCAGAATTTGGCCATCCCGGTATCCAAAAAATGTTAAATTTAATTTCCCCACAATACTATTGGAGCAGCATGACCCACGATATTACACAATTTGTCAAGCATTGTGAGGTCTGCCAACTGAACAAAAAATCACACCAACCAAAATTTGGTCTTCTGGAGGCATTACCACCTGCAGAATTACCCTTCGATATAATTTCATTAGATTCAGTAGGAGGTTTTAACTATTATAATTCATCTAAAAGGTATATGCACATAGCTATTGATCACGCTACTCGTTATGTTTGGGGTTTTGCGTCTAAAAATGTTACAACTGAAGTCTACATTAATATTCTTAAACAGATTTTTAATATTCAACTTCCCAAGAAAATTTTAACGGATAGAAATCCTGCGTTTACAGCGTCTAAACTTCGTAAATGGGTACATAAACAGAATGTAAAAAAATTACTTACTTCTTCTCATAGACCACAGTGTAATGGGAAAAATGAGCGTGTGAATCAGTCAATTTGCACCCGACTAAGACTTAAAGTAAATTCTACCCCTTCAAACGTCCCATGGCCCAAAATTCTGCAGGAAGTAATTAATGAGTACAATAACACACCTCATTCAGTAACCAAGTACCCTCCTGCATACTTAATGTTCGGCCAATTACCTTATCCATCAGTATTAGGCAATGAAAATTATTACCCCCCTGTAGAGGAAGCCAGAAAAGAGGCTTTCCAAAGAACAAGTGAACATCACTTGAAAAATAAAGTCAGGTATGATTTAAAGTTTGTGGAAGCGCCTTTTAAACCTGGTGACCTTGTCATAGTGGAAGAATTTCACTATCCGAATACTCGGAAGTTAAGTCCGCCTTTTTCTGGTCCATATCAAATTATGGAAAAATTATCCAATGTAAGTTTCAAAATAAATAAGCCTAACTGGCTTACAAAAAAAGATTATGAAGTAATACACGCTTCCAAACTAAGATACTTTTTTCCTAGTAATCAATTTAAACTACTTACACCAACAAACTGAAATAGTTGGTATCATATGAACTGATATTATATTATATCTGATCTCGGTTTGCATTATTATGAATATTTGGAATTTTAATTACCTTTTTGATTTATTATGAATATTTGAATTTTAAATTATTTTTGCATTATTGTGAACATTGTGTCATGTGTAAAAGTACTATTTCTTGAACTATGTCAGGACAGTTCCATACAAATTTGAAAATGTAAATAACATTGGACTTTTCAGAATCCATCTGCAACATATTTCTTATTTTGATTATCTTACTCTATGTATAATATTTACTGAGTGTTTTGCATTTATTAATACAATTGTTTTTATCATGTTCAATGACGTATAGTGTGTACATTTTATAATAGTGTTGTTTTTAGATATGATATTTGTACATATTTTATTATTGTTATTCTATTATTTGTTAAGTATACGAAAGAAATAACTCATCTCCCATTAGCTCACTTAATGTAAAAATTGTTTACCCTTTTCAGGTGAGTATCATGGATGGAAGCCGGCCCATTCCTGGAGACTTGTCTGGAAGGGGGGGAAATTGTAAGAAAATACAAAAAATCAGACCTATTTATTACTTTTTTAATAAATCGCCCCTCAATGTGGATACGGGCCCCATGACTAATAATCACGGGTTTTACAGGGCAACAAGAAACCTAAGTTTATCGTATTAATTTAAGTAAAACACATGGCCTTTTTAACTGGCAACCCGCGGGAGATGAGAGATTTCCATTATACATCTACGCACTTGGTCTCCAGAACTCATGATGTAAAGACTTGCGAAAAGATTTTGATATGATTTAAATAAATCGTAATTAAAACTCATCCCCTTGAAGTCTGTCGTTTCATGAAAATGCGACATATATATATATATACTTCTAAAAAAAAAAATCTATGTTTTAAGATTTTTTTTTCCTTTAAACAACTACACTATATTGCCATTGATTATGGGACACTTGCGATTTTAGACATTTTAGTAAATATCTAGAAAAATACATGAGGAATCATCTCGAAACTCTTAGTGTATAAATATAATAGTATACGTCATACATCTCCGTGAGGATTTTTTACCGAAACTCCATAGGGGACCGTCAACAAATTAAAAAAGAATGAATATCTTTTGAATAACCCTGTCAAAAGTAATGTAGCAAAAGCGCTCAAACTCTAGATTATGATTGAATGCCTTATTGTAATACACTGTGTTCATTTTTATGCAAATAGCATGCACACTCTCAGAGTAATTAAGGTTTTTATAAAAATGGTCCCAAAATTTTCCAAGTTTTTTCATTATAATTTTCAGAGTTCTTAATATAAAATAATATTTTTTTTCAGAAAATATGACAAACAACATTGCACACAGTACCCTGTAATCAGAATTAAAACATAATAAAAATTGTATGAAAAATGAGTAGGTTTACTATATAATTTTTTACTGCGCATGCGTCAAAGATATCAAAACTTCATTTGCATATTATGTTAGCTAAATGTATAGAGCAACTTTTGTAAAAGTCTCAAAATCATAGCTTGAAAATTCTGAAAGTAATCGTCTATAGAAAGGGACAAAATCCGTTGTTTCCAAAATGAAGCAAAAAAATGAGGGATTTTATCCAAATGCAGTAGTACATCCCATTTTGTGTATTCTATATTGACACTAATCAATGAATATATGGATACAACCCCTCTTGTTTTTGCTTCGTTTTGAGAATAACGGATTTTCGACTTATTCAATTGACGATTATTGTCAGAATTTTCAAGTTATGATTTTGTGACTTTCACAAAAGTTGCTCTATACATTTAGCTAACATAATATGCAAATGAAATTTTGATATCGTTGACGCATGCGCAGTAAAAAATTATTTAGTAAACCAACTCATTTTTTATACAATTTTCATTATTTTTTAATTCTGATTACAGGGTACTGTGTGCAATGTTGTTTGTCATATTTTCTGAAAAAAATAATATTTTATATTAAGAACTCTGAAAATTATAAGGAAAACACTTGGAAAAAATTGGGATCATTTTTATAAAAACCTTAATTACTCTGCGAGTATGCATGCTATTTGCATAAAAATGAACAAGGCTTATTACAATAAGGCATTCAATCGCAATCTAGAGTTTGAGCGCTTTTGCTACATTAGTTTTGACAGGGTTATTCAAAAGATATTCATTCTTTTTTAATTTGTTGACGGTCCCCTTTGGAGTTTCGGGAAAAAATCTTCACGGAGATGTATGACTTATACTATTATATTTATACACTAAGAGTTTCGAGATGATTACTCATGTATTTTTCTAGATATTTAGTAAAATGTCTAAAATCGCAAGTGTCCCATAATCAATGGCAATATAGTGTATTCAAATTTTATGAACTTTGAAAAAGTGGATTTTTTTAAACCTCTTTTCTTTTATAATTATTATTTCTTTAAGTGGAAGAAAATCAAACTTAATACGTTGACACCTTTACCACCCCAATTTCAGTAGAAATTCTTTAATCCGGTTCGTTCGGGAGGTCGGACGTTAACGATTTTGCCTGATTATCGTACACCAATATATATTTAGACTAGCGAGCTACGCCCGCTAGCTGGGCCACTTTTTCCAAACGAACCTCGATATTAAGCAGTATATAATAAGCAAAAAAATTCATTTAATAAGCAAGTCTTGGTGTTCGAATCCTCAAGCACAAAAAAAGTAAATTAAAGAGCTATGGTTGTTATGCTCCCATTATCCCGTTAAAAATATGTGATTTCGCAAAGTGGGCGCTACGCGCCCACCGTGCGAAGCCAGCCCACCCGCCTACCGCCCACCGGCGCTACGCGTCATGGTCGCCATCGATGAATTTTTTTGCTTATTATATACTGCTTAATATCGAAGTTCGTTTTGAAAAAGTGGTCCAGCTAGCGGGCGTACCTCGCTAGTCTATACTAATAAAATCCGTGCGCCCGTTAAAAATATTTGGTTTTGCACGGTTGGCGCTGCGCGCCCATAAGACATTTTTTCGTATTTTTTGGTTCATCAGAAGCAGACTTTTACGTAGATTCTGAATATGTAATCAGTTTTTTCTACTTTAAAAACAGTCTGCATGATGGTTTAAGAAAAAACGCGCAAAAAAAGTTTCGGTATTAAAAACTGCAAAAGACTGCTATTAAAAAAATAAGTAATTTCATTAATATCACAAACAACGTAACTAACAAATAATTTTGCCAGCTCGTTTTCCGTTTGTACTAACAAAAATTAGTAAATCGCGTAAATCTTAGGTTACACAATATCCTTGTATGCTACCAAAAAGAAAAAGTATGAAAATAAACCGTGTTTAACATTTTTTACCAATTAGTTCTTTTTCTCTTATACATTCTTTGACAAAATGACGGGAGAAAAAGAGGTTTTTGGCTGCTTCTTCTTTTAGCCAAAGGGGAAAAGTTCTTGTCGTTCACCGCAAGGTGGCGCAGTGCTCTGCCTCAGAGGTCCGTTTGGGAAATGAGACGTTTTCCGTTCTGATTCCCGACCGGTTTTTAATTCATAACTTTTTTAATGTTGGTCTCACAGTCTCGAAAATGCCCGAAATGACTTTCCCGGAAATTTTCGAATCGAAAGACACCTCTCGTGAAGTCCAACTCGCCCGCGTTGCGAACTGTAATCGGCTTCAGACAGACAGACAGACACACAGAGGCGCACGGATTTTATTAGTATAGACTAGCGAGCTACGCCCGCTAGCTGGACCACTTTTTCAAAACGAACTTTGATATTAAGCAGTATATAATAAGCAAAAAAATTCATTTAATAAGCAAGTCTTGGTGTTCGAATCCTCAAGCACAGATTCGGCTAGGTGGGAAGGCCTACCAAATGGTTTTAGCCTACACAAGTCCCACCCAGAATCCTCAAGCACAAAAAAAAAGTAAATTAAAGAGCTATGGTTGTTATGCGCTCATTATCCCGTTAAAAATATGTGATTTCGCACAGTGGGCGCTACGCGCCATAGTCGCCATCGACCCGTTAAAAATATTTGGTTTTGCACGGTTGGCGCTGCGCGCCCATAATACATTTTCTCGTATTTTTTGGTTCATCAGAAGCAGACTTTTACGCAGATTCTGAATATGTAATCAGTTTTTTTCTACTTTAAAAACTGTCTGCATGATGGTTTAAGAAAAAACCCGCAAAAAAAAAGTTTGGGTATTAAAAACTGCAAAAGACTGCTATTAAAAAAAAATAAGTAATTTCATTAATATCACAAACAACATAACTAATAAATAATTTTGGCAGCTCGTTTTCCATTTGTACCAACAGAAATTAGTATTAATCGGGTAAATCTTAGGTTACATAATATTCGTGTATGCTACCAAAAAGAAAAAGTATGAAAATGAGCTACAACGATTAATACTCACATACAGAATAAATATATGAATAGCCAGTTACATCTGAGATCCTCAAAATATTAATTAGCAACACTATTACCTCTTAGTGAACATATCTTGCTGTGCTTAAATAGTTGTACTTATTATATGAATTAAACCGTTTTTAACATTTTTTACCAATCAGTTATTTTTCTCTAATACATTCTTTGACAAAATGACACGGGAGATAAAGGGTTTTCGGCTGCTTCTTCTTTTAGCCAAAGGGGAAAAGTTCTGGTCGATCACCGCAAGATGGCGCAGTGTTCTGCCTGAGAGGTCCGTTTGAGCCCCGTTTGGGAAATGTGACGTTTTCCGTTCCGATTCCCGACCGGTTTTTAATTCATAACTTTTTTAATTTTGGTCCCACGGTCTCGAAAATGCCCGAAATGACTTTCCCGGAATTTTTCGAATCGAAAGACACCTCTCGCGACTTCCAACTCGCCCGCGTTACGAACTGTAATCGGCTTCAAGCAGACAGACAGACAGACAAAGGCGCACGGATTTTATTAGTATAGACTAGCGAGCTACGCTCGCTAGCTGGGCCACTTTTTCCAAACGAACCTCGGTATTAAGCAATATATATTAAGCAAAAAAAATCATTTAATAAGCAAGTCTTGGTGTTCGAATCCTCAAGCACAAAAAAAAAGTAAATTAAAGAGCCATGGTCCCGTTAAAAATATGTGATTTCGCACTGTGGGCCACGTGCACTTGAAAAAAAAAAAGATTGTGGATCGGAACTATGGTCGCTTCGCGCCCATAGTCCCGTTAAAAATATTTGGTTTTGCACGGTGGGCACTACGCGCCCTTAAGACATTTTTCCGTATTTTTTAGTTCATCAGAAGCAGATTTTTACGCAGATTCTGAATATGTAATCAGTTTTTTTCTACTTTAAAAACTGTCTGCATGATGGTTTAAGAAAAAACGCGCAAAAAAAAAACGCAATTAGCGCCGGTAGAAAAAGCGATTTTCGGCTGTTTCTTCTTTTATCCAAAGGGGAAAAGTTCAGGTTCTTCACCGCAAGGTAGCGCAGTGTTCTGCCTCGGAGCTCCGTTTGAGCGCCGTTTGGTATTTGGGACATTTTTCGTTCCGATTCCCAAGCGGTTTTTAATTCATAACTTTTTTAATTTTGGTCCCACGGCCTCGAAAATGCCCGAAATGACTTCCCCGGAATATTTCCAATCGAAAGACACCTCTCGCGACTTCCAACTCGCCCGCGTTGCGAACTGTAATCGGCTTCAAGCAGACAAACAGAGGCGCACGGATTTTATTAGTATAGACTAGCGAGCTATGCCCGCTAGCTGGGCCACTTTTTCCAAATGAACCTCGATATTAAGCAGTATATAATAAGCCAAAAAATTCATTTAATAAGAAAGTCTTTGTGTTCGAATCCTCAAGCACAAAAAAAGTAAATTAAAGAGCTATGGTTGTTATGCGCCCATTATCCCGTTAAAAATATGTGATTTCGAACAGTGGGCGCTACGCGTCCACCGTGCGAATCCGGCCCACCGGCGCTACGCGCCATGGTCGCCATCATCCCGTTAAAAATATTTGTTTTTACACGGTTGGCGCTCCGCGCCCATAAGACATTTTCTCGTATTTTTTGGTTCATCAGAAGCAGACTTTTACGCAGATTCTGAATATGTAATCAGTTTTTTTCTACTTTAAAAACTGTCTGCATGATGGTTTAAGAAAAAACCCGCAAAAAAAAAGTTTGGGTATTAAAAACTGCAAAAGACTGCTATTAAAAAAAAATAAGTAATTTCATTAATATCACAAACAACATAACTAACAAATAATTTTGGCAGCTCGTTTTCCATTTGTACCAACAGAAATTGGTATCAATCGGGCAAATCTTAGGTTACATAATATTCGTGTATGATACCAAAAAGAAAAAGTATGAAAATGAGCTACAACGATTAATACTCACATACAGAATAAATATATGAATAGCCAGTTACATCTTAGATCCTCAAAATATTAATTAGCAACACTATTACCTCTTACAAGGAAGGTCTCCATACGGGCATACTCAGAAAAATCTGAAAAAATTACAGAATGTTCTTCTCATATAATTATATATGTTTATGAAAAAAATTTCGGCGGAAGCTTCTTATAACGTCCGTAAAAAAATAATAAAAGTTTCGTTTATTTGGCGATTTATCTCCGGTTGGCGAAAAAACGAAATTTTGAAAAATATGCTTTTACGCTTCGAATACTTTTTAAAGAAAAAACTTTCTATGTTCAATTTATTTAAATAAGTTTAGTTTAAGTAATTTTAGTTTTGCATTTTTACTTTACTTTAAGTGTAATTTTATCATATACGTTTACATGTACTTATAACAAAATGAAATTAATATATTTTATCATTTAAAACACAATTTAAATTGATTAAAATTGTTCCAAATTGAAAAATACACTGTTAAAAATCTGCTGCATTTTGTTGCAACGCACTCCCTTGCTTGTATAGAAAACGGTTACTTGGCCGTGAAATGGAGCTTTCTCATAGGTTGGAATAGAGATATTATATACAAGCGGTGGAGTGCGTTGCAACAAAATGCAGCAGATTTTTAACAGTGTATGACATGGTCAATTCACCGTGCTATGGAGCATTCTCATTGGTCAGAGAGATATTCTATAAAGGTAGTGGATTGACGTTGTAGTAAATGCTGCAGGTTTTTAACAGTGAAGTAAATTAAAATCAATTTTCAGATTCGTTAAAATCGTCTGCTTCTGGAGAGGAAATGCACTGTTCGCCAAATCCCGCGTCGCTTTCAGCTTTTCACGCCAATTATTCCAAACTATTTTATTTTTTTACATATCTAATAATGTAATTCCGCCGCTAATTTTCACTGATCCTTTATTACCTACATGAGTAGTTTAATTCGTATTTTTTTCAAAAAATTCTGAGTATGCCCCCAATGGAGACCTTCCTTGTTAGTGAACATATCTTGCTGTGCTTAAATTGTTGTACTTATTATAATAATTAAACCGTGTTTAACATTTTTTACCAGTTAGTTCTTTTTCTCTTATACATTCTTTGACAAAATGGCGGGAGAAAAAGAAGTTTTCGGCTGCTTCTTCTTTTAGCCGAAGGGGAAAAGTTCCTATCGTTCACCGTAAGGTGGCGCAGTGTTCTGCCTAAGAACTCCGTTTGAGCTCCGTTTGGGAACTGACACGTTTTCCGTTCCGATTCCCGACCAGTTTTTAGTTCATAACTTTTTTAATATTTGTCCCACTGTCTCGAAAATGCCCGAAATGACTTTCCCGGAATTTTTCGAATCGAAAGACACCTCTCGCGACTTACAACTCGCCCGCGTTGCGGACTGTAATCGGCTTCAAGCAGACAGACAGAGGCGCACGGATTTTATTAGTATAGATATACTTTATGAACAGACTTGTATAAAACCATAAGCTTCCTGTGCATGTTAATATTGAGTCAAAATCTTTCTGCAAAATAATTTAATGTTTAATAAAGTTACGTGTTATATAGTTTTGACATGGTCGAAATTCGCGTTTTTTTATGCAGTTTATGGACGAAATTTGCATTTTTTGCGCGTTCCTCTGTCGTATTTCGCATGGTCCTTTGTCGAATTCTGTGTTTATTGCGCAGTCCTTAGTCGAAATTCGCCTTTTTTATGCGGTCCTTTATCGAAATCTACGTTTTTCATGCGCTCCTCTTCCAAAATTAGAGTTTTTACGCAGTCCTGTGTTGAAATGCGCATTTTTTAAGTGATTCTTTATTGAAATGCACTATTTTTTAGAGGTCTTTTTACGAAATTCGCATTTTTCTCACGATTCTTTGACTAATTTTCCGTTTTTTCGTAAAAAAAAAAGTTACAATAATAAAAATCGTTTCTTTCCTAAAATTTTTAGCAAAGTTCATAAAATTTTCTGTGCATCTATATTATGCAACTCTGATTATGAACCTGTGCAAAATAAACAATATAAACATCTGTCAAAATTCTGTATCTGCATTTCGTCTCTGATATGTAATGAAAAAAAGACAGAGTACAAAACTAAATTCAACTTGTGCAATATGGGCTGTAAATTAAATTGCAAGCTTAAGCAACCAACGTGGGCGTTACTTAAAAAAGTCTCTGATATTATGTTACTTTCACGATCCTGATTTCTTCTTCAAAAACGTGTTATAGATTATACACAAAAATTTTATGAGTTCTATAGAATTGTGACTTTTGTTGGCAAAGTCTATAATTGAATTTAATGTAACAGGCTTCAGAAGGTTGTTTCCGCCCAAATCAGCCCGGAGATATACGAAAGCTAGCAGATCGATCGGTGCTGGATTATAAAATGAGCCGAACCGTAGAATGCCAAATTAAAGAGCTTCTGCTAATTGTAGTGATTAGAAAAAACCTTGTTTTGTTTTAACACACACACACAAAGAAAAAAAATGAAGACAAAAATCAAGCCAAACCGTTCTATAACACAATGCATATTATGAAACAGCGCTAATTTGTGTTGTTGATTTAACAAATCTTTCTGCTATAAAATCCTTTCAATTATTACTTACCCATCATACGTAGTATAGGGTAAGTCTTGCAATCGTTTTGAAAATCGAAAAATTTTTTTGACGGATTTACACGTTTTAGATAGTGGAGATTCCGAAAAACATATTTTTAGAAAAAAAAAAATTTGCCGTCCGTCTGTCTGTCTGTCTGTCTGTAAACGCTCTATCTCCTGAACAAATTAAGATAGAGACTTAAAATTTTGTATGTAGTTAGTATGTAAGAATGGGACGAACCCTATTTAATATCAGCAACCTCGATTATCCGGAACTATTTTTTTCGGACTCTCGAAAAATTCGTCCTGATGAAAGGTATATAAAAATTTTCGAATTTTTTTGTTCTAAGGAATGGATGTAAAAGACAATAAAATAACACACATTTTGCATATAGAACGAAGTCGATCGGATTATTAGTTGCCGAGATATTTGTAATCTTGTTTTCCACAGTCTTCGATTTTTCATGACCCTGTATTTCATTCAAATTTCAATTCAGAAGTATATTTTAATTGAAAATGAAACGCTTCATCCGATGCAGTTACTTGTTAGTTAATAGAATTATTATTTTTGGAGTTATAAGGATGTTTCTTTTACGCAGTTCGGTACTACTTGAGTAGTTTCGCGTTTTATATAATTTGTCGAAATTGGTACATCAGCAGTTCTTTAATATAGCATTACTATGTATATTAACAATATTTAAATTTTGTTTATGAATTGCAATGCATTGTATAAATAGTTTCACATGTTTTATTTTCATATACATATCCATGATGGGTAAGTATTACGGTGGCCCCCAACGACTAGTTTTTTCTAGCAAACAAATGATCTTGAAAGGGATGTTGAAGGAAAAAAAAGAATTTGAGTGGAAATAAATTAATTAATAAATAGCTTGCAATAAATTTATTTCTTTACACAATTGTAAGGAAATTTTTTTTATGAATTTCTCATCAAAAGAGAAACAATATTTCTTTCTTCGTTGTATCACATGTTCCTTCGTAGTATAGAGCATGTAAGCTTTTATGTTATAAGAGAAATGACTTCAGATGATATTTTCTGACGGGGTATCGACCGAAATGTGCGTTACACATAAGGGAATCTAAAAAAGAAAACTCTACATGACCAACACGCAAGATGTATGCAAGACAGACAGATTTGAACTTCAAATCTTCAAATCACTTTATACACGCTATCTTTGGAGTTGAATGATTCCACATAATTGCATACATATAGCTTATTTTTTAAGCTTTCAGAAACACTTTAAATGAACGCAGACTTTTAATTAAAAAACTAGATTTATTTAATTTAATATACATGCAAACTAGTTCTTTGTAACAAAACGTAAAACATTTCCTTCACGCATCAGAAATAGTATAACGTGCTTCCGTTCAAAATATCTTTATAAAGAGTTAGAAATGATGCAGTGGAAAAAGAATGCCAGAAAAGAAAAAATACGTTAAGCATTGTTAATTCAGAAATTTTTGTCCGGGGCGGGAATTTCTGTTGCTCCAGGAGGGGCATTATAGTATTCCAGGGAGGTATTACAATTTTGTTCATTGAAAACACAAAATCTCAAATCTTCCGGAGAGGACATCTCATTGCTGCGGGGAAGGATGTCCACCCCCGGGCCAAGCATAATCTTTCTTCACATAAATTTTATAACTAGCGTAGTCCTCAGGGCCGTAACTACCACCGGGGCAGCCGGGGCACTGCCCCGGGCCCCCCAAGCCTGAGGGGCCCCATACTGGTCGTTAAAAAAACTATTGATCTTAGTTTCTAATCTAACTTCCTATAAAATACCCAGCACCTAGCTAAAAGTTAGTAATAAAAAAAATCAAAGTTCTAGAGTAAATGTTTTTGCGTGTCCGTCGATATACTCTATATGCTTGGCATGCAAAAGCAGCTCTAGAGCAGAAAGCAGAATGTCGAGCCGAATGTGTCATGTCGCGTCAGCATGTTTGCCGATCCCACCGAATGTAGTAGAAGGAAGAAAATATGGACTTCTCATCGGTTAAATAGTATAAAAATCGTCTAAAAAATTCTAGAAAATCTTTCTTCTTATATTAGAAAGACCCCCCCCCCCCCACGAAGGACACTCCTTTCCTGGACCTATATCCCTCCAGTAGATAATCGGCCGACACAAAATAAACCAAACCAAAACTTTATTTTTATCTATTAATAAATACATAAAATCGAAAAAAAAATCCATCTTTCATATCTTTTTAGGCTTATTATACTGTGTATGTTTAAACAGCGGCGTAAAAAAAAAAAAAAAAAAAACTACGCCCGTGGCAAAGTTTTAATTTGCCCCGGGCGCGAGGGGCCTCATTAGTTTGATACGGGGCCCCCAAATTTATAGTTATGGCCCTGGTAGTCCTACAATTTCTGTGAAACATCTGATAAATTTAAGCCGTTCTTTCAATTTTAAACATTTAAACTTATAAAACTAACCACGGCCTTAAAATTTTACATAACATCTTAGAATAATAATGGGATTATGTTAATAAATTTATTCCTCAGTGACGCTAGAAGATTGTGTTAAAATGGAATTGTCGTATTTGAGATGAAAAGCAAATTATCATGTTGATATTGGTTCATTCAGTCCAAAACAGTTTCATTCCTACATTTCAAACAGGGATGCCAGATTTTCCGATATGCTGACTTAAATGTTCGTCTAAAACAATCGAATTACACTTAAAACCATACGATTTCAGAGTTGGGTAGTAACGAAAATACGTGCGTTTGATATACATTTTCAAAATGCATTTGTATTTTGTATTTAAACTGATCGAAATTATCTAACGTATTTTGTAATGTTTCACTAGCTGTTTTGTATTTTCAAAATACATTTTTCAGATTTTGTATCGTCTTGCTAAAACTGCAGATCAGTCATTCGCAAGAGAGGTGTTTTTATTAGGCCAACTGATGCCAACAATTTTTATTGTCCGAACAAAGCAAAAATACATGAAAGATTTACACCTGAAACACGAGGGGTGAATTTACAATGAGAAATTACTTGGCGCAATACAATATAAGCAGATAAAAAGAACGTTTTATTGCACCAAAATACTTCTTTTTGTTGAAATAGTTTCGGTTGCCGTAGTGTACTGTCATCAGTATAAAATATGTTTCTCAGAAAAAAACTACAAAAAAGAAATGTGTTCAAATATATGTAAGGGAAGCGGATTCAAGGACGAATAGAATTACAGCAAAATTTTGGAAACAGCCAGTGTAAGAGAAGCAGATTCAAAGATAAAATTTATTGATCAATAAAATTCGATTGGCGAATAAATTTCATTCTTGAATCCTTTTCATTAGTTGTTTTCTCAAATATATTTCCATATTTAATGATAGTTAAAAGTTACAAAACATCAGAAGATAGTGAACACTAGTGTAGTTAAAATTTTCAAATATTATCCTAAATGTCCTCTATTACCATACATTATTGCAATGGAGGTGTTAGAATAATTATATTACTCTAATAAAATTGTTTAGTTTATAAATACCCTTATATTACTGTAATAATAATTGTTCAATTTATAATTGCAATTACAATCATAACTGATTTGGAGATTGGAGATATCATTACTAAAATTTAACTACAAAACAAAAAAAATCCTAAATGCCATTAAAATAATGTAATGGTGTTCTTATTTTCCTAGCCATCGTTTTAATACTGCTTAGTTTTAATTCACCGTTACCATTACACGCAGTCGTAATTATAACTATGGCCAACTAGATCTATGGCCCATCTATTTGAGATTAATGTATGAAGCTTCCCGCCAGAGGACTCTGATACCTTTCGCAAGTTATTCTAGCCAATCGTCCAAATCCTGAACCAAAACAATGACCATGTGCCGAGCATTGACGTCTAACACTAATTGTTATTTCTGATCTATGGTGCCGAGCCATGTGCACTGAACAGAAAACAACTTACTCAATAACTAATTTCGGCAAGAGTTGCTTCACGTGCTCTCGCACGTAGTCCAATGAAATGGTTCAAGGTTTGAAACTAAATCCAGCTTCACTTTTTTGGCGGTTTTTATCGAAATGCGCTTAGGGGTTTCGCTAAGGGGGGGGGGGGGGGGACAGGGGGGAGCCTCCCCCCCAAACATTCGCAAATGTTGTTACACTTGGCAAATTTAAAACTTTTATGCCAAATTTTATTAAAATTTTAATAAAAACTGCAATACATTTCCTATTTTTGGTAGAATTTGCAAAAGTTATAACTCCAGTTGGGAACATTATTAAACTTTTTACAAATAAAAACTGTATTACATTTTCTAAGTGTGGTAACTTGGCAAAATTATAAAACGAGTTGGCAAATATGAAAATTTGACTTGGCAATTTAAGGTCTTCTCCCCCACCAATAAAAAGTCTTAGCGATGACCCTGAATGCGCTGGTTTTATATACTATCTAGTTGGCTGTGGTATAACTTTTCAGTTACCATTAGAACAGTGTAATGACAATTATATTTTTTAAAATTATGATCGTAATGATAACGTATTCGGAAATTCAACACTATCATTACATGTAATGAAAACTGCAATCTTTCAAATGCTATTAAATTGGACATTACTAATACAAGGTGAAACCCGTCGAAATTCGACGAAAGGAAATCTTTAACTAAGAACTGTTTTATTGATTTATTATAAATCTACAAAATTAGTTACAGTAAAATATGCATCTTATATTAGTCAATTTAACTCTCAAACAAATATTATTGTAAGCTAAAATTAACAATGTAATATATTCTCACTCCATATATCAACCTCCATATGTTTTATATTTGTTATTCAACTCAACTTGATATAATATTTATTTATGCAACTTACTTATGTGAATCTGGCAATTTCCACGGTTGTTAAAATTGTAATAAAGATGCTGTGAATACGCGACTTTTGTGTCTATTTTATTTATCTTAATGGATTCGTATGAATTACTTAATTATGTATAGTAAAGATACTATAAATTTGGCGACGAGTCAACATTTTTAATTGGACAGCATTATTTTTCGGAAAAAGTTCTGATATTTCATTATATTTTAATTCTCAACTTGAGATATTTTTGTTCACTGTGTGGTTTCATAATGGCACAGGATCCGACCAATGTGACTGTAGTAAATACTGGCATTGTTGCAAACATCAACCAGTATAATTTAAATGATGACTGGAATATTTTTATTGAAAGATTGGAGCAATATTTCTTGGCTAACAGGGTGGAAGAGGAACGCAAAGTGCCGGTTCTTTTGACGACGGTCAGCGAAGCTGTTTACAAGATTCTGAAAAATTTGTGCCATCCTGTTACACCATCGTTAAAAACATTTGCTGATTTAAACAAACTTTTAACCGAACAATTTCAACCTGCTGTTTCAAAGTACCGCAAAAGAATCATATCCCACATAGCATGCATGTTCACAGTGACGTCACTGTGAGTCACTGTGGTCACGTCACATCTGTGACCAAAATGCCACCCCTCAGTGACGTCACATTGTGACTGAAATGTGACCTTCTTAGAATTTATTATTAGTTTTATTATTATTTATTATTTATTTATTATTCTTTTTATTTCTATAACTCCCCTCCCCTCCCGCTCCTTTTTTTTAACCCCTTGCCGCGCGATGGTTTCATAGTGGAACCACTTAATTTTAATTCCCAAACGCCACATTCGCACCGGAATTTTTTTTAAAGAAAATTACGGTTTATTGAATGGGTGAAATATAGCGTTTTCGTATTTACAAATAAAGTTGTTTTCAAATTCCGGTGTCAGTCATTAATTTCAACACTTAAGTGATGAATTTGTCCTGCGCCGCAAAGGGTTAAGAAGATACTATGTATGTTTGCGTTTGATACAAGTAATGGTAATGATTAAAAAAAATTATATTACCATTAAAGCTATTATTTTTACTTTATTAAAACCTAAACAATGTTTTATCCAATAATATCTAATTATGAATTTTATTATTATTATTTAACAATTTGCTTTAACTTGAATTGTTTTGAAACTAATAAAAATAAAAAGTAAAAATACACTTAAAAAAAGACATTCTCATAAAACTATTCGTATTTAACTTCCGAAGCTGTTGCGCAGAAAAAGAAAAAACTAAACGGTCATGCGCATAGGAAATGAAAATCGTTTGCAAACGAAAGAATAAATAAACGTAAACAAAAATATTTTAAATTGATGATAGACGCAAGAAGTTAGTTGGCTGGAATTTATGGCAGTTGTGAGTAGTTGCATATTGACACGGATTTAACAATTTAAAGAAGAATGTCCACTACAGGCCTTCCAAGCGGCAAAATATAAGTCCGAGAAAATTAATGGGGCTTTGACTGTTAAAATAATTTGGTCTTTGCCACTTTAATTATTATCGGATTTAGTTAGTGCAGCAAGAATAACTAGAACAAATGACTTCGATGGAAAAAAGGTATGGAAAATATTATTTTTAATGGTTGCTTTTTTATTATTATTGTTCTGAGAACGATTTTAATTACATTGTCAAAAACATGCTATAAAACATCAATGCTTCATTGACTTAATAAAGTCTAATGCATTCATTATTTATTTTGTTGTCATAAAGAACTTGATTTTTAATAATTTGGATTAGGTTGTTACAGGTAGTGATTTTAATTGCATTCTAATCTGCGTTGTTTCCTTTTTAAAAATATCTGGTTAAAATAATGTGTTTCCATAAACATAAAATCATATGATAGTAAATTATAATAAATCGATAATATAATTATTAAACATTTAAAGATAATTATATTTTGTAATAAAGAAGCTTTTTTATGGAATAAAATTATTTACAAACATCCTTTTTTAATTTTTGCATTAAGTAATCTTCTGAAACATTTCATAATTTTATTTAAAAAAAATGTATCTGCTCAGAAGAGGAATTTATTAGAGAACGAGAAGAACTATTAAAAGAAATCGTAGATGTTTGATATTAAAAAAAACAATTATGTTAATGATTGTTTAATGTATTTTTCAACTTGTGAAATGTTATAAAATTTCTGAATGGATAGTCATCGTGGGTGAAAACGTTTCAGTTGTAAATATTCTTATTGGAATGTTTTCAGAAAGAACTAGAAGTTTGGATGAAAATTTGGAAGTTACGCAATCGATAAGAATTTAAACATGATTGAATTTAAAACAAATGACGCAAATACTTGAGCGGTATGAAGCTAAAAAGTAATAACTGTATTTTATTATTAACTTTTCATTTCAGAAACTTTTATTATTTCCTTTCCTGAATAATTTTACAGAGGTAAATTTCAGAATATCCATTATATGTAGTATAAGTGAACATCGTGATTAAAGTGGGTATTATAAATACTCTCTAATACTATAAATAAAATATTAATAAATATGATTAACGTATTTGTTGTTCTAATTTATGTTTATCGTCGGAATTTTTATTAGATAGATGTGTCTGTGATGGATAGCCTTGCAGTAATGGATAGCCCCTTAATGTTTTTTGTTTATTAATATACTAATAAATATTTAGCTTTAATTTTTTCCATAATTACTCTTTGCATGTTTTAATAATACTTTAATATTCATAGAAGACAGTATATGAAAACAGTTTGTGGTTATTTTTTTATTTGTGACAAATTTGTCATTTACTTTGTGACGGTGACAGCATTACTAATGTTGTGAAGTCACACTGGGATACAAATATACAGTTATGAACATTGTTATGTAGTGTAAAATCACATCTATAATTTTATTATACTTTGGCAATACATCTCAATTAAAACTTGGGAGCTGCTATAAAAAGTATGTACCAAAAGAAAGTTACCGAATCAAAATGCCATGCAAACTTTAATCTTTGTTACATATTTTTTTTCTGTGGCAATAAATGAGAATATTTAAGACAACTGAATATTCGATCTATTAAAATTATTTCAAATTCAGCAATTTGTTTTTCTAATAAGCATTAAAATTATCAAAGAAACACTTCCTTTAAGGTGCAACACTAGTCATAGAAAAAGACCCGGATGATAATATAAAGTCCGTGGCAGCGTTCTTTTCAAATATCTCGCTCACATTTTAATATTTTTACATGATTTTTTTTGCATAGCATAGCTGAAGACGATCTATAAGCGGCCTAGTTTTTACTTTTTTGATTTTGGTTTCAGTTTTAAAAAAAAATATTTAAATTTCAAAACCGGTTTAAACCGGTACTGATATTGAAACTATCAAAATATAAAATATATACAAGTAAAATCGAAAAAGTAAAAACTAGGCCCGTAGTAGATCGTCCTCAGCTTCCTATGCAAAAAACATGCAAAAATATTAAAATTTGAGCAAGATATTTGAAAAGAACGCTGCCACGGACTTTATATTATCATCCGGCTCTTTTTCTGTGACTAGTGTTGCATCTTTAAGGAAGTGTTTCTTTGATAATTTTAATGCTTATTAGAATAAAAAATTGCTAAATTTGAAATAATTGTGATAGATCGAATATTCAATTGTCTTAAATATTTTTATTTATTGCAACAGAAAAAAAATGTATCAAAGATTAAAGTCTGCATGGCATTACATTTTGATCCAGTAACTTTCTCTTCGAACATTCTTTTTATAGCAGCTCCCAAGTTTTAATTGAGATGTATCGCCAAAGTATAATAAAATTATTGATGTAAGTAATTTTACACTAAATAACATTGTTCATAACTGTATAATTGTGTCCCAGTATGACTTCGCAACATTGACAATGCTGCTACCGTCACAAAGTTAGTGACAAAATTTGTCACAAATCAAAATATAATCGCAAACTGTCTTCACAACCTTGTCACTATCGTCACAGAATAGTCACAGTTTTAATGACAATTTTGTCACAAATGACACATTTTTCACATTTTGGTCACATCGTGACGTCACAAAGTGGTCACAATGTGACGTCACAAATGAGCTCTAAAACGGCCATAACGACTTCACATTTCAGTCACTGTGACTTCAAATCGACGTCACGTGACGTCACATCGACGGTCACAAAGTCACAATGTGACTTCACTACGACGTCACCGTGACGTCACCATGTCTTACGGGATTTGACTCATTAAGGCAGTCTCAAGAATCTGTGCGAGAGTGGTACGTGAAAGTAAAAACGCAAGCGGCAAAATGCGAGTTTGAAGTAGTGCTCTCGATTATACGTTTATACGAGTATACGTATAATACGTATTATACGAAATACGGATTTGCTATACGTATAATACGGCATCGGCGATTATACGTATAGCACAAAAGAGCATATACGGTACATCAAGCAAGCGGTTTTATGCAAGCGGTTAAACGTATAAACGTTTAAACGTTTTTCGTTCAAGGTATGAAATTTGATTTTTTAATGTTTTTCTGCGGATTAACGGCATTGAGAAATATCCGGTAGAGTATCCCCATCGCGTTTCTTTGTTCGAAGAACTGCGATGCGTTTACTTAGCTACTACTTGTTTTGCAGGCACTTAAAAAAATCTGAATACGTTCTTCAGTTTAGATTTTGGTTTTTTTTCCCAGTTATTTATTATGAAATGTCTTACATTAGTTGTGGTAGAATCAAACTACTCTTTGAAAGACCTATGGCGCAGTACTTAGTTTTTATATTTTCTTGTATCTTTACAAGAAGAAAGTATTTAAGGGAAAACTTTCGATGGGCTTACACGTTTTAAGGGTAAGAGAGTCCGAAAAACATGTTTTTAAAAAATATCTGCCTGTGAGTTTGTGACTTTGTCTGTCTGTGTGTGACATGAGATTTGTGGGCGCTCTATCTCAAAACATAATACACAGAATTAAGAAACATATATGGGGGAGACTGGGGCACATGTGAAAATGGGGCATATGAGAACATTGCTATTTTTCACAAGTTATTGTATGTCTTATTATTTCAAAAAATTACCAAAGATAGTAGCACCTATAGACATTTGGAAAAAAATTGTTGAAGCTCTTAGACATTTTGTTTGTTTCCAGAAGCCAAAATACTGCTTAACTGAACTCAAAAGTAAAATCTCCAACTTGCTAAGAGAATAATTTTATTTATTTATTCATTTTTTTTAAAAATAATGTTTTAACATATATTGTGGATACTAATAAATATTTATGATATATATATATGTAAGGAACCCGAGTCTTGGCTTACGTTCGTGGGAGTTCCGTCATCATTCGAGGAGAGGGATGTAGTCGTGGAGAGAGTTCATATCGTAGTCGTGGAGAGATTCGAGAGGTCGGGCGCTACAGCTCATAGGTCCGTCGCGTCAAGCGTTGTAGGTGCCGGGGAGAGACTTTGGAGATCGCGCCGAGTCAATCGTCCGAATGGCCGGGAAAGATTTTGGTGTTTTACCATCGATAAGCCGTTATTTTTGTTGAATCATGAGGTGTGATTGAGAGACAAATAACGACACAACATTTTCACTTGGGGCCTGGTTTATTAATCCTTTTTGGCAGATCTTTGGGAGAAACCAGGTCCCTGTGACTTGACGCTTTCCTTTCAAAACTTCGTTTCTTTGGGCAGCATTTTATTAGGCAAGTGTTAGGTCAAAAAAGCCGCTTGTTTTAGGCGCTCCCGCTATTTAAAGGCCGTTAATTCGCATTATTTCTACCAGGTCGCGATACTAACTAATGGGTGTTACTCTAATTTTAATTGGTTAAGAAATATCTGGGCACTATGACGTTGTTAGGTGCGGTTTTCCAGGGTTTCATTGCTGATCCTACAAATTAAGAATTGCGTTTACGTCAGCTTTTTTAATCTTAAAGAACATCCAAAAATCATCTCTGAGAGTAATAAATGTTAGGTTGGGAAAGAACATTAACAGGGGCAAACTAGCTTTAAGTATTAGAATTAAGGTTAAAAGAAGGGGCATTTAAATTTTAGATTAAAGTTAAAAATATTAATTCGGACCTTTAAGTTTTTGAATTTTAATTTTAAGTTTAAATTTTAAAAAGGCTTTAGGTTTTATCCTTTCATATCCCCCCCCACTAAAACAAGAGCCACAGATCTTGCTTGCAAGGTCTGTGGGTCTCAGCTCCCCTAAATATTTTACCTGGGTTTCATCCTTATTACTAAGTGGTTTTCAGTTTTACAACATCAAGCCAGCTGGACCTAGTTTCTACATTATTTACAGGTTACATGAAAAAGGTTATATGAAAACTTTATTCTTTACATAAAAAACACGATATTACAACAAAAGATTTTTCAATATTTTGGCATTGAATAACATGAACACTAATGCTAATACTACGGATAATGTTACTGATAATGTGACGGATAATGCTATGAATAATGGTACTGATAATGTGACAGATAATGCTATGGAAATGCTATGAATAATGCTATGAATAATGGTACTGATAATGTGTGATGAATAATGCTATGGAAATGCTGCAGCATTTAAGGGACATTCTCGAGAAGGACAACAAAAAGAAACATTAACCAAAATCAAAATATAAACACTTAAAATAATGAAACACATATTGACTAAAAAACATAACATTTAAAAAATAAACTTTTTTTTTTTTCCCTAAACAGTTTTTAAATGTCTGTGATGTTTCCTTTGGTTGAAAGTTTTTATGAAGGAAAGTCCTTTGGAAACATTCTTTATGCAAAATTGAAATACTATATAATATAATAAAATATTCAAAAATAAAATACTAAAACACACACAAGTTATTGACATTAAACATGGGTAAAAATAGCAAAATACTCAAAAAATATGATATTCAATATTATCAGCAAAATACAATTGTATAATAAATGCACATTTTTTTTTTTTTTTTTTTTCTGAAAATACTGTATGTTGACACTGAAATATCACCAAAAGTAATTACAACACAACACAATTTTAACACTATATAATATAATCACTATATAAGAAAACACTATATAACATAATACTAATTATAATACTATAAAACTCTATTTTTCCTACTTAATTCTTAGGTTGCATCTTTTCTAACTATGTACAGTATCCAGTTTTAGGCTTAATTCGAGGCTAACTCCAAAATACAAAAATGTCAGACCTCTGAAAACTATAGCTACTAAGAAAAAATATAAACTTGCTATAATTTTTACCATGCCCAGTGTTAGTGGGAGATGGGTTTCAATACTTTGTGGTGAAAGGTCATCCCAAAAAAAAAACGTGCCACTTGCACTATAGAAAAGGAAAGTGGGAAACTGACATTCACCTACAAAGGGCAAGCGAAGCAGTTTTGCCAGATTCTCCGTTCAACCTGGAAAGAGAATCTGGGAAAACAGTCCGGCTAAAGACGGGTGGTCAAGGAGCGGAGGACCCTTATTAACGTAACACATTTCATCATATACTAATAACATTAAAAAAAATTAACAGTGCTTTTAAACTGTAACTTTCATCCTTTACCGCTGGGGGTTGAGGGTTAAACATCCAGCTGGGTCCTCTTCCAAATACTAATGATAGAGGGACGATAGAATAGCAAAAATAAAAAATTGAAAGATGAAGGAGATAGATGGGGTTTTATTCATGGTTGAGTTTGAGATTTTGAGGAGAATGGTAATATCTTAACTTGGATGAATGGACAATTTCAGAATTTCTCTTAAAATGTGGGCTGGGTTTATCAATTTCAAAAGTGACTTCAGAAAGTTGTTTCAGAATGGTGTATGGTCCAGAATATGGGGAAGTTAATTTACGGGTATTAGGATAATGAAATTCTTCATACATTACAAGGTCACCAACTTTAAACTTTACAGGAAGGAAACGAGCATCATAGCGGACTTTATTTTTCTTATGGTAAGCAATTGTTCTTTCTTTAGCCAATTTTCTAGCTTCATCAACTGGAGGATAATAACTATTATTTGGCAAAGGAGGATCATATGGCAATTTTCCTAACAATAAATAACTAGGGGTAAATTGAGTTACAGAATGAGGAGTATTGTTATATTCAACTAAGACTTCATCTAACAGTTTAGTCCAGGGTACTTTCTTAGAAGAAGAATTAACTTTACACTTTAATCTGGTTACAATAGTCTGATTTAGGCGTTCAATTTTTCCATTCGTTTCGGGGTGGTGACTACTTGTCAATCTGTGTTTAACATTGTAAGTACGAAGAAATCTCTTAAATCTGGAAGCGGTAAATGCTCCATTTCTGTCAGTTAACAATTTTTCTGGTACTTGTAGTTGAAATAATTGTTTCAAAATGTTTGTATAAGTTTCAGTAGTTACACTTTTTGAAGGAAAGCCCCACACATAGCGAGTTGCATGGTCAACCACTAAATGCAAATATTTTTTCGTAGAATTGTAGTAATTAAATCCGCCAACAGAGTCCAATGCCAAGCATTCAAAAGGTATATCTGTTGGGGGCATCAATTGTAACATGCCAAATCTTTTTTGTTTACATTTTTTGTTTATTTGACATGTATGACAATGTTTTACAAAATTTTCAATGTCCTGATTGATATTAGGCCAATAATACTGTGGGGAAATTAAATTTATCATTTTATAAATACCAGGGTGGCCAAATTGTGTGTGGGTTTTTTCTAAGAGGGGTAACCGTAAACACATGGGGACAACAATCTTATACAAACTTTTCTTTTTAATTACAACAACATCATTTACTTCAGTGTATTTTTTACCATCTGCTGTTACATTTTCCTTTTTCTGGCTGTCTCTTACTTCATTCAAGTCAAGGAGATGTATAACATGGTGTACATTTTCTGAAACAGGTTGTCTTGATAGCATATCAGCTTCAACATTAGTGGAGCCCTTTTGGTATTTGATTTCATAGTCAAACATACTAAGTTTGAGAGACCAGCGGAAAAGACGTCCTCTTAAATTTTTAACATTTTTGAGCCAGGTAAGTGCCGCATGGTCCGTATGAATGACAAATTTTTGACCATGTAAATAATGATAAAATTTATCCAAGGCATCCACAATTGCCAAACATTCTAATTCCGTTATTGCGTAATTTTTTTCATAATCTCGAAGATTTCTAGAGTGATATGCTATTGGGTGTAATTTTCCTTTTTCATCTACCTGTTTCACAACACACCCTACTCCAAGACTTGAGGCATCTACAAACAGTTCACAAGGCACCTTGGGATCAAACAATCTTAAGATAGGTTTTTCAATCAAAGCCTGTTTTAGTTTCTCAAAAGAATATTGACAATTTTGGTCCCATACATAGGGGACATTTTTCTTTAATAATTGGTTGAGAGGATATCTAATTTCGGCATACTTAGGGATAAATTTATTATAGACATTAATAGATCCCAAAAAGCGTTGCAACTCTTTTACATTGGTTGGTGGTTTTAATTTCTTAATAACCTCTACATTTGGATTGTCAGGGGTAATACATCCATTAGAAACTTCATAACCAAGGAAATTAATTGTTGATTTAACAAAATTACACTTTGATAACTTTAATTTGAGGTTTTCTTTGACACAAATATTAAATAATGTCTCTAAATGCATCAAATGTTCTTCCTCATTTTGAGAAAATACAATAACATCATCAAAATAACTACAGGCAAAATTAATTTTGTACTTATTAAAGATTCTTCGGAGTGTGCGGTTGAATATCCCAGGTGCGTTTTTTAATCCGAAAGGTAATCGCAACCATTCAAATAAACCGAAAGTGGTCGCAAATGCCAATTTTTCGGTGTCTCGAGGGTGGATAGGTATATGCCAATATCCACTGGCCAAGTCGAGAGTGGAAAAGACCTTAGCTTGTGCTAATTTATCCAAAAGGGTATCAATTCGGGGTAGGGGTTCTGCGTCTGTCTTGGTAATAGCGTTTAATTTTCTGAAATCTACACATAAACGAGTTTTCTTCCCTTCTTCGAGCTTGTAAACTAAAGTGACAGGCGACGAATAAGGGGAACAACTCTCTTTAATGATTCCTGCCTGTAACAAATTTTGGACTTGGTTTCGGATTTCTTCCTCTTCTTTGGGTGAGGTACGGTAAGCCCTAAGTGAAACGGGAAGGTCAGAGGTTAAATGGATTCTTTGGGGTTCTATATTCACACAGCCTACATCGTACTTATCTTTTGCAAAAATACAGACATATTTGGCGAGAAGAGCAGGTAGTTGTTCTTTAGCCAACTGAACTTTGGGCCCATGGTCAGAAGTTTCAAACAACTCCGGTTCAAAATTTTCTTCAAATATCTCTGCATTTTGAATCTCTGCTTTTAGCGGGTGGATATATGGTTGTGACAAATGCAAAGTATGGTGGGATGATTTTTTTGAAATATTACGCATAAGTGATATTTTTTTGTTATTCTGATGGATTTGCATTTTAGAGCAATCAATATTTAATCTAAACAATTCACAATGTGGTAGCCCAATTAAAACATATGGTAAAGAGTTATGAATTATAAACAGTTCAATGGTTTGAGTTATTTGTCCTAATTGCAAACTGACAAAGCATTTTTCTTTCAAAGCTAGAACACCTTGAGTTTGTGCGACTGAAATACTGTTTTGAACTTTAGATATTTTTAGATTAAATTTATGGGCTAAATGGTATGGCATTACACTGATAGAACTACCTGTATCTATCAAACATGGTAATGAGCTTTCACTTTTTACATGAGTAGCTGTTTGACAATTGTTCATTTTTTGTTTGGATCCATTATGTGTTTTGATATACCCGGGTATTATTAATTGTCATTGGCTCTCTTCTGTATTTTGTGGAAACTCATTATTAGTCTGATCTAGATTATGGGTTGAAACACTTGGATTTGGTGCTAGGGCAGTAACATTCAGCGTTTGTTTACGAAAAGGGCAATCTCGCACCCAATGATAAGCATTCGAAATGCCCACATTTAAACAAACTCGGCACGGCGTTGGTGGCAACGTGGCCTGATAATGTAAGTTTGGGCGTTGTTGATCGGTCTGCATAGATCTTGTGGGAATTGGTTGCATCGGTCTAAATGTATTTCTTTGTGGGTTTGGGTTAAAATGTCGAAATTGAGGTGATTGGTTTGGGACACGATAATTCCATGGTCTGTAGGAATTTTGTCCATGGTCAATGTGGGATTTAAAAGGTTTCCATTGTCGATATTGAGGGGGATGCTGAGGGTTAGGCTCAGTCTTCCTGTCTGTTTTATCTTTCTGCTCTAACTGCAATTTACTTAATTTAAATACTAATTCTCTCCATTCATTGACATCAGCAGGCGCATTTGTCACTACCAACTGTTTCATCTCTACTGGCAGTCCATCCGTAAGACCGTCCAAAATGAAACGCTGATCTAAACCTAAAGTGCGTCCTACTTTAGTTTTTTGGTGGTAATATTCATTTAAGTCACCTCCAAATTTAAATTTGATCTGGGAGAAATCTGTCAATGATAGTGTATCAGGAGTAGTGTAATGTTCGGTAAACAATAACACTAACTCTGACCAATGGAGGACATGAAGACAGTTGTTGATATATAAGGTAAGCGCGGTATCTTTTAGATACTTTTGGATGTTGCGGATTTTCCACAAATCATCCTTGTGTTCCTCTACACAAACTGACTCAAAGTATCTCAGCCAAGGAATCCATAACATCTTCGAGTCCGGAGAAAATGGCACAATTTCGGGATCTTTTCGACATGTGCCTTCACTATTACCTGAGGACTGAGAATTTGCTGCATTAATTTCCTTTTCCGGAGTCTCGGGAACCACACCATCATTTTTTGGGGGGTCGCCTACTTTCTCTGATTGTGGGGTAGTACTCATGATGTTTACAAATAAAATCTCACAAAATCATAATATATTCCACATAGTAACACATACAAATAACATTAAATAATTCCAAATAGTAAAATAATAGTAACCTGATATTTAAATCATTTTTTATAACTCAAATTATGAATCTTAATTTAAAAGATAATTTTTATTTATCTTTTTCAACTTGAAAGGAGCAGAACTAAACAAATGCAAAACGAACTTTACAGCAAAAATTTAAAATAAAATAAAAATATTTTATCATGTTCATTCTTAGTTCACAGTTCTTTTTCTATGATTAAAATCTTAACTACATACTAAAAATAACTTTTATAAAAACACAAAGTACAAACAAAAAAAAATCAACTTTACTTTTTTTTTTTTTCAATAAAATGCCTGAATTTGCTCCTTCTAACTTTTCATATTAAATAAAACATCTTACCTGGAACAATAATCCGCGATTGATAGAAAACAAATGGAGCGGGAAAAAAAAATAAATAAAAATAAACGCGCACATTCTGTCCTTTCTTTTTTCTCTTTAAATGTTCAAACTATCGGAGTTCGATCCGCGATACTTCTCCTTTCCCTTTGAAACAAAATCCTTGCACAGCTGATCGCGGAGCGCGGCGCAGTCACAGGGGTTGTAGAACGACAGTCACGTTACACCACACAGCCGTATTTATCGCGTCTTGGCGAAAGATCATGCCGTATTCCGGCTAGTCTTCGGACTGAGAGGACATCTGGTACCGCTTGTATCCGCCGATCACGTTCCTGGAAGCAGAGCGCTTTTTCATCCAGGTTTCGTT
Source organism: Maratus speculifer (assembly GCA_964019185.1). Classification (NCBI taxonomy): domain Eukaryota; kingdom Metazoa; phylum Arthropoda; class Arachnida; order Araneae; family Salticidae; genus Maratus; species Maratus speculifer. The sequence continues at coordinate 43,657,885 of OZ025290.1, forward strand.
TCGCTTGTCAGGTTTTTATCCTACCCGACTCTTTGTAAGGAACCCGAGTCTTGGCTTACGTTCGTGGGAGTTCCGCCATCATTCGAGGAGAGGGATGTAGTCGTGGAGAGAGTTCATATCGTAGTCGTGGAGAGATTCGAGAGGTCGGGCGCTACAGCTCATAGGTCCGTCGCGTCAAGCGTTGTAGGTGCCGGGGAGAGACTTTGGAGATCGCGCCGAGTCAATCGTCCGAATGGCCGGGAAAGATTTTGGTGTTTTACCATCGATAAGCCGTTATTTTTGTTGAATCATGAGGTGTGATTGAGAGACAAATAACGACACAACATTTTCACTTGGGGCCTGGTTTATTAATCCTTTTTGGCAGATCTTTGGGAGAAACCAGGTCCCTGTGACTTGACGCTTTCCTTTCAAAACTTCGTTTCTTTGGGCAGCATTTTATTAGGCAAGTGTTAGGTCAAAAAAGCCGCTTGTTTTAGGCGCTCCCGCTATTTAAAGGCCGTTAATTCGCATTATTTCTACCAGGTCGCGATACTAACTAATGGGTGTTACTCTAATTTTAATTGGTTAAGAAATATCTGGGCACTATGACGTTGTTAGGTGCGGTTTTCCAGGGTTTCATTGCTGATCCTACAAATTAAGAATTGCGTTTACGTCAGCTTTTTTAATCTTAAAGAACATCCAAAAATCATCTCTGAGAGTAATAAATGTTAGGTTGGGAAAGAACATTAACAGGGGCAAACTAGCTTTAAGTATTAGAATTAAGGTTAAAAGAAGGGGCATTTAAATTTTAGATTAAAGTTAAAAATATTAATTCGGACCTTTAAGTTTTTGAATTTTAATTTTAAGTTTAAATTTTAAAAAGGCTTTAGGTTTTATCCTTTCATATATATATTTTTTTTTTTTTTTTTTTTTTTTTTGCTAAAATTGAAAAGTGTTAAAGATTTGTCATTTTAACTCTTGTGGGAGTGTGGGGCACTTATGAAGAGTCTAGTTGGAGCAGATCTGAACACGGCCTTAAATTCTCCAATAATCACTCAGTTATTCTGTTCCTTTTAGTTAACTTCATGAAAATAATGCCAGCTCCATTATCTATAATTTTATTGAAATAGAAGACATTTCTGTCTTATAAACTTGATTTTGTATAGAAACTTTTACAAACATATCTGTCAGCAAATACATAAAAAGCAACAAGCTCGTTTATGTTCAATTGTAATTTAAATAAATTTAATGTTTTCTAAAATGCAATAAATGTTATATATTATTTTATGTAACGGTTTTCAATACTATTTTTTATGCATCGTTAATGCAAAAAATATTACGTTTAACAACTTTGAAAATTTTTCTATTTCATTTGTTGCAAACTTGTAGTATTAGTTTACTTCCATTTCTTAAACAGCTATGTTATTTGGTGCTTTGAAAATAAAATTATATTTTAAGAAAATAAAATTTTTAAACTACTGTGAAATCTTCATTATTGACTTCCACCCCCCCTTTCTTTTAAAAGCAAAAGAAATTAAATTTGGAGGAAGCTTATAAACGGAAAACAATTTTTTATCCTTAATTTATAGGCAAATAAGATAAATATAGGAATGAAATTTTTTGGCCTTTCGGTAGATTTCCGACAAATATTATCCAAATGCTCCCTCCCTAAAATCGTTCTCAAACAAAAGGCCCTAAGCAAAATTTAAATTCTATTATTTTCTCAAGTTTACTTCTTTAAGCTTTTATTTTATTGCAAGAATAGTTTATCAATTATCGAACCCCCCTCTCCCCCCCAAAAAACAATCTATTTTTATTTTATAATATTTTGCTTAAGCATATCACTCAGAAACTAAATAAATATACATATATGTTTCTTTATGGTGAATTTAACAGATAGTACAACTAATGATTGTGGTAACATATGGAAAAGATAATAAAAAACGTGTCAAATAATTATTTTTCCTTGTATTCACATGTTGCCCTTGTGTTTTACAGCTGCCCCTTCGTTGGGGCACATATGAACATTGTTTGAATTCATAAAACTATTAAGAAAAGTAAGAAGAGCTATAAAAATAATTAAAAAAAATTACCATGCCGAAAAAAGTACGTTTACTATATTGAGTAGTTTTGCTTATAGAAATTAACCCAGTTATGAGAAAAAAGCTATGTTCACACGTGCCCCAGTCTCCCCTATATTTTCAGGCAGTGCCTGATAGAAATTGGTGCTGATTAGTTTTGTGTGTAAATCGTTTAACAGGTGGTGCTACTATGCTGTCTTTTTTACGATTTCTACAATCTTGGTCGGAATCCAGATAGATATTTCACACTGTTAGTGAAACGAGATTGACCAATCAGGAGTCTGATTTTTTGTGAACTTTTTGCAAAATGTTTTATAAAGTATACGCTTTTTATTGCTCGATCTCTTATATATAAGACATACTATGCGGATTCCTGTCTTAACACCACCGATTTCCAAATTATTCTCAATTCAGTGACATACGACTTATGAAGTCTACTATTTAAATTAGATACGATACGTGGAATATACGTATACTTTAAATATACGTATTCTTAAATATACGTTTAGTTGATACGCGTTATACGTATCCAGATACGTTTAAACGTATATTCGAAAATATCCGTATAGCAGAAAAACGTATTATACGGATATACGTATATCGTTTAATCGTATAGCTGCTATACGTATCCCATCGCGAGCACTAGTTTGAAGCTAGCCTGGAAGACAGAGTTCGCGACAAATTTGTGACCGGAATGAAACCTGGGCGTATTCTCGATCGACTGTGCGAAGAAAAACTCACCGCCACATTGGCTAATTTGCTGGACATTGCTCAAAGCAAGGAAGTACTTCAAGAAGCTAGGCTTCAGGAAGTAAACAGACTGCAAGGCAGATCTCCAAAAAAGAAGATGACACAGCCTACCAAAAAGTTCCCCAAAGTTCCCTCGAAAGTCAATCATCAAAGAGACGATAATTTAAAGTGCTTTCACTGTGGTAAAACTAACCATGATTTTAAAAAGTGTATATTTAAAGACTTTAAGTGCAACGCGTGTAATCGAAAAGGGCACATAGCTAAGGTATGTAAATCTAAAGTTACTGTAAATTCAATAGATGATGGTTTCGATTATATAGATATGTATAGTATGGATATCTCTTATGTAAATTCTTTATTTTTAAATGTTAAATTAGAGGGGAAAGAAGTTAAAATGGAAGTGGATACGGGGGCAGGTGTTTCATGTATTCCCTTTTCATTTTATAAAAAAAATTTGAGAAATATAGGATTAGAAAATACAAAGATTAAGTTAAAATCTTATGGGGGACATATTGTAATACCTGTTGGGCAAATTAATGTTACCATGGATCTTAATGGGATTTCAAAAGTAGTTAACATGATTGTGGTGAAAGAGTCTAAAAAATTATTATTGGGACGAAATGTTTTAAATGATTTTGGATTAAATATTATAGTAGGAAACACTAATGTGAACAGGGTTTCTATAGCGGAAGGCAATTTAGAATTACAGTCCTTATTAACAGAATACTCTGAGTTATTTAAAGATGAATTGGGTACTTATAAAGTTAGAGAAAGTACATTTGCAAGTTGAGGGTAATATAAAGCCTATTTTCCATAAACCACGACCAATTCCTTTTGCTTTTAAAGACAAAGTTAAGTCAGAGTTAGATAACTTAGAAAAAAAGGGAGTAATTACAAAAGTGGATAATTCTCAGTGGAACACACCTCTTGTTCCTGTAATGAAACCTAATGGTAAAGACATTAGGGTTTGTGCGAATTATAAAATCACTGTGAATAAATATTTGAAGGATGATAATCATCCTCTGCCTAGGATTGAGGAACTTTTCTCAGCGTTACAGGGAGGACAAAGTTTTAGTAAATTAGATTTATCTAATGCATATAATCAGTTAGTCTTAGATGATTCAACTAGAGAATTATTAGCATGGAGCACACCCTATGGTATTTCTTTAGTAAACCGTTTACCTTTCGGAACTAAGCCAGCTTGTGCTATTTTCCAAAGAATAATTGAGAAAACTTTACAAGGAATTGGGGGAACGATTAATTTGTTAGATGATATTTTGGTCACTGGTAGTAATGAAAAAGAGCATTTAAAGAATTTAAAAGCAGTTTTGGAGAGGTTACAGACTGCTGGGTTTCGTGTTAATTTAAAGAAGTGTGAATTTTTCAAAGACAGCATTAAATATCTAGGACACACTATCAGTAAAAATGGTTTGCAAAAAGATAATACTAAAGTTAAAGCAATTTTGAATTTTCCTAAACCACGTAATGCTAATGATGTTCGAATATTTTGTGGGATGGTTAATTATTATTCAAAATTTATTCCAGATTTATCACCAAAAATGAAACCTTTGTATGATTTGTTACAAAAAGATGTAGATTTCAAATGGTCTACCAAATGTCAACAAGCCTTTGAAAATGCTAAGAGAGAATTAACATAAGACCGAGTTCTGATTCATTTTGATAGGTCTAAACCTTTAAGATTATCATGTGATGCTAGTCAAAATGGGATAGGGGCTGTATTATCACATGTATTGGACGACAAATCTGACAGACCAATTTGTTTTATATCCAGAGTTTATAATCCAGCGGAGAAAAATTATTCAATGATACATAAGGAAGCTTTAGCCATTTATTGGGCATGTCAAAAGCTTTATCAGTATCTGGTAGGGACTAAATTTGAATTGGTAAGTGATCATAAACCACTATTAGCTTTATTTGGAGAAAACCGTACTTTACCACCTATGGTGGCAGGACGGCTCCAAAGGTGGTCATTATTTTTATCAGGGTTTAACTATACTTTTCGACATATAAAAGGTAACCTAAACACACAGGCAGATGCTTTATCCAGATACCCAGTATTTGATAACAAGTTGGTAGAACCCGAAGAGTATGATTATGTCCATTTTATCGAAAATGATGTTCCGATTGATTTGTTTAAAGTTCGATCTGAAACTAGAAGAGACCCAATTTTAGGAAAATTGTTTAATTATATAACGTATGGATTCCCTATAAATGTTACTGATGGTGAGATTAAAAAGTATTTTAGTCGTAAAGATGAATTAAATGTGGATAAGGGTGTAATAATGTGGGGCTATCGTGTTGTGATCCCAACAAAGTATAGAAAACAGCTGCTTAATGAACTTCATAGTACTCATGAAGGTATAGTTAAAATGAAATGTAATGCTAGGGCTTATTTTTGGTGGCCTGGGTTAGATTCGGAAATTGAGGACTTTGTCAAAAGTTGTAGCGTTTGTTCTGAATCTAGACCAGAGCCTAAGAAATGCAAAATCATTTCAGGGAACAAAGCTAATTACCCGTTTGAAAGAGTCCATGCAGATTTTTTAGGTCCTATAAAGGGGAAAATGATTTTAATAATTGTAGATGCATATTCTAAATGGGTCGAAGCATTTGTTATGAAGAATATGGAGGCTAAAACATGCGTTGAAAAGTTTAGGGAGTGTTTTGCTCGTTTCGGTTTACCTAAGATTGTGGAAACTGATAATGGAAGACAGTTTGAATCAGGAGAATTGATTAATTTCTTGCAAAATGAATGGGGTAAAATTTCTAACATATCCACCATTTCATCCGGCTACTAATGGGCTTGCTGAGAATGCTGTGAAAAACTTTAAACTTAGCTTAGGTAAATTATTAAAATCACCAACTAATATCAATGTAAGCTTTGAAACTTTAAAGAATAGGTACCTTTTCCACTATAGAAATTCAGTTCACATGACAACAACGAACAACATGACAAAGTTAGAACTAGATTAGATTTGCTGAAAGATACAAATAAATCAGGTATGGTGGTTATTAAGGGTACAAGAGAGGAAGTATTCAAAGAAGGGGATAGAGTATTGTGTAGAGATTACCGAAATCCAAACAAGAAGGGTTGGTTTCATTGCACAATAGATGAAGTGTTGGGTGATAGAATATATATGTGTAAACTAATTAATGATGATTTAATTTGGAAAAGACATTTGGATCAAATTATTGCAGATAAAAGTACTTATGATTCTGGAAGTTATATAAATAAAGAGGACAGTAACAACTTCAGTTCAAATTTTGATACTACTAATTTTAATAACAGAAGAGTTATGGATAATGTTGATAACCAGTTTAGAGATAATGAACTTCCATATCCAAATACGGATGTTGATGTACTATCAAACGAACCTCAAAATGATACTGCAATTCCTGATCAAAATATATCATTAAAACCAACAATCTCTCATCCAAATGAATTAAAATGTAATAGAGACAATAGTGATTCACAACCAGTAAAATTAAATATACATGAACGCCCTAAGCGTCATATAAAACCAGTTGTACGTCTTAACTTGTAGAGGAGGGTATCGTAATGTATTCTCACTCCATATATCAACCTCCATATGTTTTATATTTATTGTTCAACTCAACTTGATATAATATTTATTTATGTAACTTACTTATGTGAATCTGGCAATTTCCACGGTTGTTAAAATTGTAATAAAGATGCTGTGAATACGCGACTTTTGTGTCTATTTTATTTATCTTAATGGATTCGTATGAATTACTTAATTATGTATAGTAAAGACACTATAAACAAAATACAATAAAACTTAATTATTCAAATTATTAAACGAAACAAAACCGAAATTCACCGGATTTTATAACAAACGATATTTTAAAAATAGTTTACTCATTTAAATGTCTATATTTTTTTTTTTTTTTTTTTTTTTTTTTTTAAGAGAAAATGGAGTGATTGTGTTGCCACAACTGCAAAATTGGTGTTAAAAACTATAAAAAAATTAATATCTCAAAAATAAATTGAGATACAGCTTTCAAACAAATTGCATTTGAAAGTGCATTTTTTTTCTCTATACGGCGGTGTAAAAATTTAAAAGGTACGGTGTTTAAAAGTATAAAATTTAGAGTAACAAAAATTGCAAAATGGAAATTGCATAGGAAAGTGTTATGCATTGTAATTTATATTTTTCCCTCAATTTTAAGAGAAAATGGAGTGATTTTGTTGCCATAATTACAAAATTTGTACTAAAAACTATAAAAAAATTGGTACTACTAGGTTATCCCGTCGACCAAAAAATTATCGCCAAAATATAAGATTAAATGTCAATAATGGATCATCGTGAATGTCACATAGATATATATATTCAGTTGATGACATTAAACACGACTGACGTGTTTAAAATGTCATTAAGTGATTTTTATTTCGACTTTGTATTTTTATTAATATTCCACTAACTATTTGTTTTTTCATTATTTAAAACAAAAATTATGTCAATATGTAAAGTTTTGCTATTAGTTTGGCGATTTGTATAATTTGGCGAAATGGGTCGACGGGATAACAGAGTAGTACCAAAAAATTAATATCTCAAAAATAAATTGCGATACAGCTTTCAAACAAATTGCATTTGAAAGGGCATTTTTTTCTCTATTCGCCAGTGTAAAATTTTAAAATGTACGATGTTTAGAAGTGTAAAATTTACAGTAGCCAAAAATTGCAAAACCGAAATTGCAGGGGAAAAGTGTTGCCATTCGCAAACTGACGTATGCGTTACGCACAGATACGTTTGGCCATTATAATATATATATATATATATATATATATATATATATATATATATATATATATATATATATATATATATATATAGATATAGATATAGATAATAACAACATTAGGAATTAATCGTTATAAAATTGCTCAACTCTTCATGAAACTATTAAATTATGCATTTTTATTTTCTCAAATCAGTTCACATAACTAGCCATTTAAACCCAATTTTGCTCCACACAAATTGGCCAAAACCAGAAAAAACTCATTAAATCTAATTGTTATTCTTAAAACATTATCTGCAAAGTAAAAGGGAAAATATTCATAATAACATAGCACAATGTGTGGTCGAAATGATAAGTGTGTGTAATTAAATCGGAAACAAAAAATAGTATGCGACATAAGATAATTATTACAACTAGGACTTCCCTCAGAGGGATTAGTCTGAGCGATATTGCTGAGAATACACATTTAATAACTTGCGATAAGTAAAGAAAATGAGATGTTACCTTTAATTGGTCATTCATTGTGATAAAATATAATGATGAAAATAAGCATATCGAATCGTAGAACTACAAAATCTTGTTGCATATACTATTTTTATAAAAGAAAAGCAAACCATGCATGGATATAAAATTGGAAATATGCAAAATGCTAAAAGTAATATAGAAAATAAAACACCAAATTTTCCTATATTGGAAATATAGCTCTTTGAAATGATGTCATGAGCATAAACAGAAACTTCGCACCGATTTGAGAAACTATAAATAACATAAACTATTATGTTTGAAGAGAAATGGAGTGTATTTTATATGGTGTGAAATCCGTCCAAATAGTTTATAATGTTGAATATCTGTTTTCCACGGATGCAATGAGGTTGTCGATAAGAGTTAAGGAATCCTTTTTTAAAAATTTGTCCTAAACGAGCACTTACATCTTATAAGTTACTGTGATGCCAAAGTTATAGTTCCTGACCCCAACAGTATCCTAGAAATTGCAATATTCTCAATAAATTGGGTTTAAAACTTTTTCTAGAAAAAAAAATGTTTAATATGTGAAATTAAACTGTCGAATGTTTTAGAAATCGTTCATAACGAGAACATTATATCTTAAAAGTTGCCACAAAAAAAAAAAAAAAAAAAAAAAAAAAAAAGATTTTAAATTTTTAGTCATATCAACATCAAAGAATTCTCAATTTTAGAACTTTTTTTGCTTGTGCATTGACGGTGATTATTGTTCCTACGCAAAATATAGTACATTTTGCAGCAAAGATGGTTACCAATATTTTTTGCCCACGTTATTTTTTAAATCGGCTAGGTACTCCCAATGCTAACGAAAAAACACACAAACGTTAATGCTTTATAGCATAGAAATACAGAATCAAAAGCTATTTATCTCCTATTATATACACATAAATAGGGGTGGGGAAATACATCATTTTGCTCGCTAGTGGCGAGTGGATTTTCTCATAAGGCGAGTGCATTTTTAGTTTTTGAAAAACTGTAGGCAAAAGGCACATTATCAGAAACACTTTTTTATTAATCTAGATATTTTAACTTTCCAAATTATTACAGTGTAAGTATGGTACTAAGTTCTATCTAATATTAATCTTACCTTTGTTACATATATTTCTTAATATTATACAAAAAATAATTATGAAAATGCATTGTAGTAATAGTAATTTTGCCTGTAATCGCGTGCGATTTTGTCATAACTATTTTCAACTGCGTGTGTTGCATCTTGCGGGCTGGCGAAATAAATACTTGGCTGGTAAGAATTTGGAAAATTTCTCCACCCCTGCACATAAATTATCTAATTAGTGCTAGCAGATGAATTCTTAAATATACATAGATGAATATAATGCTTCATTTTTCTTTTATTAGTATTTCTTAGTATTCATTTTTCATTTATTTGTATTATTCAGTAAAAAACTCACTTTCTTAAGCCCGAATTACGTCAAACTTTTTATAAAAGCGCCTAAGCCCATATAACAGCGAAGTATTGTGAAGAGTATTAAATATAAGGTAGTAAGACACTTAGCCAAACGCAGGTAATAAATCGCCAAATATTATCCTTTTCTCCCTCTCTCAAAATGCATTTTTTTTTTTTGTATATTTAAAAAACACGATTTTGAGTCATCTTATTTAAAATTCAAATAAATAAATGAGAGGAAGCAATAATAGCATAAGTCAAAACATTCATAAGTCAACATCAAGGAATTGTATCGTAGTTACACATGTGGAAAAAAGCTGCTTTCGGCCAAAAAACGTTGTCTTCACTAAATTTGAATCCGATTAAAAAAAGTACCGTGATTAATTAAAATGTTATAGGCAGAGCTGCCAAGTCTCCGGCATTTTGGGTACCGGTATTTTAATACAGAAAATGTTTTATTAAATTGGAACATTCTGCGGATTTAAAAAATAACTTTTCCTATAAGAAAATTCTGCTATGCAATAAGGGAGGGTTTGGCATCTCTATACAGGACTATTTCGTAATCTACTTTTTAACCTTAAAAAAAGCAACGACCATTTTTCGGGTAAAAAAGTATTGCTAATTGTTCCATTTTGCATACAAGGTACTGATTGTAATATTGATACATCTTTGGTGATAAATTTCCAATAGTTTTTCAAATCCCATTTATTTCATTAAAAATATAAATCTTTTATTCATTTAGTTTAAAATAAATGGTTTTCAACTAATTTCATAATACTTTTGAAATATCACTTTTCATTGAAATATTCATACTTAATCCATAACGTACATAATATATGACTCTGTTATTACATAAGTCACATTTTTATTATCATAAAAAGTATGTTTTAACTGATTTTTATCAACTCAATAGTAAAAATTTTGTGTTTTGAGCAATAGATGTCCGCATTTCCTATTATTTATTTATTTTAACAAAATTCTTTGTATGTAGAAGAATTTTTATTTAAATAGGAAATCCAGATGTCGCTGTTAATAAAGAAGAAAGTTACAAAAAAGGGTACAAAACGAGTAGACACATACTATCAAATATGGAAAAACGACGAATTTCAAAAAGACGTCCTATGAAATATCATCTTTTAAAGCAAAAAAACGAGGTCTGATTATCGAGCCTACTGATTACAAAATGTGCATTACATTAAAAAAAAATGCTGCAAATATTGATTATTTTTCTTTTGTGCAGTTTTGGCTTCGAAAGGTGCGCTATGTTGCAAAAAGATATAAGCGCCTATGAAAACACACCTGGTAAACTTTCATGCTCAGTTTTACAAATAAATATGGCACATATATGCCCTATATACACCGAGGTACCTAATTGGTGCCAAAATGGCGTTTAGTTGCCTAATATGCTGGTTATCATATAAATGTTATAATAAATTGTTTGTTCTAAAAATATTATCATTTATTGATTGTTATATCTTTTTTAATAACAGGAAATGTTTCATTTATTAGTTTTTTTTTTCATTTTGAAATAAATAAATAACGTGTTGTTATAGCATGCTATATGCATCTGGTAATCAAAACGATGTTTTTGCCTAATTGGCATAAAAAATCTCGCCAAACCCGGTGCTTATATCTCTAGTATATTATCTCAAGTATTTTATTTATGTATACTATAATTGTTTTTACATACCACTTACTTCTTCTGGTATATAGAAATAGGTAAGTGGCTCCTTTATGCAGTATAAATTGAATAAAACTTTAAAAAATAGCCCCTTTGCCCCTTTTTGGATCGAATTTAAAAAAAAATCAATGTCTAATTCCAGTATTGCTCCCAGGTATGCATACATACTCCATATTTCAAAGTTGTATGCCAACAGGAAACGGATGAAAAATGGGAAAAAATGTCACATATGCACCAGAGTACATAATTGGCGTCAAAATGGCATTATATTACCTGAGATGGTAACCCGGCTTTATTTATTTATTATTTGTTTATTTACTCATAAAATGTTTATTTACTTTCACTTCCTTCTTTTAATTATATAAAATATTTCTTTTTATAGTTATTAATTATTATTATTATTTTATTTACTGTAAGTTCTTTTTGAAAATAGAAAATAATTTAAAAATGTGTATGTAAGCGTTATTTGAAAAGGGAGTTTTCGCCAAATGGGCTTTGAAAAAATTGCGCCAAATCTGATTCGCTTGTGGTATCCGTGCCGAAAAATTAGTGACCAGAATTGACTTCCATACACAAACAAAATATAAGTTAAAAGAAAACATGCAATGAAAATAAATATAAAGGGAAAATGATGTCATAAAAGAAACTTTTTATTTAAAAACGTAATTGATTCTAATTTTCACACGCGAAATATGTGAAACATTCTTTTAGCGATCAAAAAGTGCTGTTAAGAGATTATCACAAAATCTCAAAATCAAAGTTTTTATGACATTTTTTAATATAAAAAAATAGCAGTTTTATTTTCCTGCATGATTAAATTTTAAAATGTTTCATTGCATTCAACATTTCTGAGTGCGAAAATGATTACTATTTACTCCATGTACTGATTCGGTTATCTACGAAAATGTCCAGCCGGTGAAAATCACGCTCACTAAATTTCTGTGACGTATGCACATAAATTGTGCTTTTTTATCAGTTTTTTTAATATAACTTTTAAACTATTTGGAATTAATTTTTAAAAGTAGGTGCATTCACCAGATTACCTTTATAGGTACCTATTGGTACAAACAGAATCAAAATCCGACAAGTACTTTTTGAGATTTGCTTGACGAAAGAATTTTTTTGAATTTTAATATCGTTACGTATCTCTGAGTATAAAGACTTCGCTTCGCTCAGACAATTATGTTTTCGCTTTTTGGCATCATTTTATGAGTTTAAGATTTCGGATTATAACAAATGGTTTGAAAAAAAATGAGGCTTGGGAAATAGAATTCCTGAGTATAACAAACCCACATAATAAACAGAACACTTAAATAATTCAAAATGAAAAATATCTCTGAAACATTTACCTCTCTTAAGAACAGTATTCAAGAAAATTGTTAAAGAATATTAGAAAATTAGAACTATCGTAAATTATCTTAGGTTTTTTTCATATTTATCAGACATCAGCTTTGTCTAAAGCACTTAGACCTTTTTAAAGCTTACTCACTTGATCCAGCACCATTTACATCTACACGGCTAGTTATTTTATTCACAAGACTTCATGCATGTGTCTATATAATCATATTTTGTCTTATTGCTTAAAAAAAAATACGAAAATCTGTTATCTTAAATAATGAGTGTAGTAAAAAGAAGCAACTTTTCACAAGAGGTTAAGAGAACATGATAAATTTTTAAAACACTTTTTTATGCACTTTTTTTCCTGCATTTTAAAGAAAAATTATTTTTTATTTGTTCGTTTGTTTAGGTGCCAATGAAAGATGGACACAAAGTAAATCTAGTCAGGATTAGAAATCCTTGGGGGAACGATGTTGAATGGAATGGTTCTTGGAATGACAAGTATGTTTCATTTGCATAATCCTGTATCAAAGGTATTGTAAATATTACATGTGATAATTTTGACTGTATGCATTATCGTGAGAGAATTAAGAGAGAAGAGAAATTGATTTTGTTGTTGTTGTTCGTTTTTTTTTTTTTTTTTTTTTTTTTTCTGTGTCTACATTGTGGTAAGACCAAATTAAAACCACAGGAAGCTCTATATTAACTAAGTTTGCTAAACATATATTTTCTTTAAATGTAGTGTTAACAATAAATTATTCATTTCATCATTTCTACTGCTACGAATTTGGCGAATCTTAAACTGCAGGTTATTCAAATGTTTATTTAACAAATAATAAGTGTATCATTTGAATTATCAATAATTTATGTCTGTTCAGATTCACTGAAGTGAGTAACTTATTTCTGGCTACCCTTGCTGCATATCTGTTATGAATTTAATAAAACGAAAACTAAAGGCACCTTTTTTTATTGATTCACAAAAGAAATAAAGCCCTCTGATATGCGCGTTTTAATTTCGGCTTTAGAGAAAGCTGCTATTTCCTTTAAAATTATGTTTCAAGAGAAAAAGGGACGAATTGCTGTTACCTTCTTGCATCGTAAGTCGCACTATAGAGCCTGCCATAGAGCTCATCAGTGTGACGTCACAGACAACTCAACCCCGCATTTCCATGGAAACTGGGTCAAAACAAACCGAGGGAGTTTAGAGTGTGTTAAAGATGCACTATATGCCATCAAAAATTATATATGCTTTCAATATGAAATCAGATATCGTTCAAAGGCTGAATTCATTGAACTGGGTGAAGTTTTAAAAGCGATCCGCAAGTGTTTGGGGTCAAATTGTAATTTGTTTAAACCAGTTTCAGGGTTGAATTCATAGCTTCGCGATAAAACAACACATTTCATCTCTATCTTTTCTGAACTCTGTGGTTTGTTTTGATCCAATTTCTGGAGTTGTGACGTCACCACTGATGAACTCCATTGGAAGATCTGGCGGTTATTCCGAAGTCATTTTTTCAAAGGATCAGCGCAGAACAGCCTTCTGGATTGGTTATAGTTATTATTAGAGCTTTGAGGAGTAGGTGCTGTAGAAAAGATTCTGGATTGGTCTATGTTTGAAGTACTGTGTGGTTCTGAATACCCTAGGTATTGTGATCGTTCGCTGCACTATCTCAGACGATTTCGATGGAAACCATACTGTCTACTGTCAAGCTCGTCGTTTAAAAGTAAAAATTAGCCCGGTTGTAGATATAAAAATTTGAGCGAGATATTTGAAAAGAACGCCCCCCCCCCCCCCCCCATAGACTTAACATTATCAACCGGCTCTTTTTCAGTCGGTAGTGTGGGCACTTAAGCAGAATTTTGATACAAAACATGATGGGTAACTGCTACATTTAAACATACTTTCTTTGCATGTCAAAGATTTATTAGTTAAACTCCTTTACAAAAAGGATGGTTTGCAAAAATAGCTTTCGTTTGTAAAACTGGAAAAGGGCAATGGCTATTACAAATCTGAAGGCTCTGGCAAAAAAAGGCTTCGTTTGCTGGAATTAAAGCCGGAAAAGGAGCGATGGTCATACTAATATAAAGATTGTGGTAAAAAAAAAAAAAAAAAAAAAAAAAAAAAAAAAAAAAAGGTTTGAGGAAACAGGCTCATTGGAAGATCGTCAAAGGAGCGTTATACCCCAAACGTCTGTTACCAATTATCGTAAATGAGATAAAACGCGATGCCGATACTCAGTCGACATCGTTAGCACAAGGTGAATGCAATAAACGTGCAATTTCACGATGAACTGAAGTTCCTTATGGAAGTTCTATCATCTTTAATTTTTATAATGCAATCTTCTTTAAAATGCAGCAGTTTTAAAAGTTCGATCTAACCTCTTCATAACACATTTCTTTATAGTAAAATGACATTTAGTAATGTATCCCGATTAAAGTTAATTTTTTGCAAGACGCAGATATAGGAGATGAAAACATGGATTGGCGTATTTGGCAAATGTACCGGGTGATCCAGAAGTTTCGAGAATTTTGAAATGTTAATAATTAGAAAACTATGTACAATAGAAAGATGCGGTTTTCAGATATATGATCAAAATGTGTATAGGGGTTTTTGTTTGTAATGAAAATTTTCTTTTAAATAGATAGCTAAATTTTTAGCAACAGGCGACGCTGCTGTACAACATCTAAAGTGTCTATACCATGCGTTATATAAACAGAGTTCATTGAACAACATCTTTTCTTATTGATTGGATATTGCTCAGGTTTCACATTAGAGATCATTTATGTTCGGAGACTTTTTTGAAGGTTAAAGAAATTGCATTTAAACCGAATTTTGATACAAAACTTCAGGGGTAACTGCTATATCTTAACATGCTTTCTTTGCATGTTAAAAGTTTGTTAGTTAAGCTGCTTTACAAAAAAGATGAATAAGCAAAAATAGTTTTCGTTTGTAAAATCGGAAAAGGGCTGGTGGCCATTACAAATCTGAAGGCTGTGGTTAAATAGGTTTGAGGAAACGGGCTTATTGGAAGATCGTCATAGGAACGGTATACCCCAAACGTCTGTTGCCAATTACCGTAAATGAGATGAAACGCGAAACCGATACTCAGTCGACATCGTCAGCACATGGTGGATGCAATAAACGTGCAGTTTCATGATGAATTGAAATTCCTTATGAAAGTTCTATCAGCTCATTAATGTTGTGTAGACTACTTGTATTGTTTCACGGTAACACTTATAAACGATGGGCGTCATACTGAAAAGATGTAATCCTTGGACACTGATTCTTTTTTTAGTGAGCTTCTACATACCATAGCATAACTCTATTATCGATTTCATCGCTACCAGTTGGCAAAAAGTACAAGTAATATAACATACTTTTTTCATTAAAAAATGAAATCCCACAAATTTGTAAGTATTTCTGTGAAAACTGCATATTTCTACTTTTTATAGTTTTCTAATTATTAATATTTCAAAACTCTCAGAACTTCTGAATCACCCTTTATTTCAACTAAAAGAACGTCTTATACGCTATCAGATATATGTTTTCTCACTGATTTAGTAACTTGTAAGATATACAATCTGTTTTTGTTTTATAAACTTCATTATATAAACTGAATATATCTATTTTATTCACAATTATAAACTTACTTATTTTTCAACATACACTACTGGCCATTTAAATTGCTACACCATGAAGGCGACATGCTACAGACGTGAAATTTAAACAACAGGAGGAAGATGCTGTAATATGCAAATGATTAGCTTTTCAGCGCATTCTGACAAAGCAGGTGCCGGTAGCGACATCTACAATTTGTTTAAATGAGGAAATTGTTAAGCAGGTTTCTCACACAGAAATTGCATTTGAGCTTTGTTGCCTGGTGAAAAAATGTTGTGATGCCTCATGTAAGAAGGAGAAATGCGTACCAGCATGTTTCTGACCTTGATAAAGGTTGCATTGTAGCCTACCGGGATTGGGGTTTAATCATATCGCAGTATTGCTGCTCACATTAGTATAGATCCAATGACTGTTCGCAGAATGTAGAATCGATAAATTCAGGACGGTTATACGGAACGCTGTACGGGATCTCAACGGCCTTTTATCACTTGCAGCCGAAAAGAGAGGCGTGTTATCCACATGCCGTAATGGATCGTGCGACTACGTCACGAGCCCTGAGTTAAGAAATGGGGTCATTTGCAAGACAAAAAGTGTCTGCACGAACAGTTTGACGAAGTTTGCAGTAGCATAAACTCTCAGTTCGGAGACCACGGCAGCGACTTCCCTTGACGCTGCGTCATAGACAAGAGCGCCTTCAATGGTTTGATCAAGGACGAACCTGGGTGCACGAATGGCGAGGAGTCATTTATTCAGATGAATTCAGGTTCTATTTACAACATCATGATGGTCGCATTCGTATTTGGCGGCACTGTGGAGAATGAATATTGGCAGCGTATATTCGTCATCGTCATACTGGCCCATCGCCTAGATTGATGGAATGGGGTGCCATTGGATACGCGTCTCGGTCATCTCCTGTTCGCATTGACGGCACTTTGAACAGTGCATGTTACATTTCTGATATTTTACGACCCGTGGCTCTACCCTTTATTCAATACCTGCGAAATCCCACTTTTCATCAGGATAATGCCCGACCGCATATTTCTGGAACTGTACGGACCATCCTTGATACGGAAAATGTTCGACTACTGTCCTGGCCAGCACGTTTCACAGATCTCTCACCAATAGAAAACGTCTGTTCCATGGTCATCGAGCGATTGGCTCATAACCATATGCCAGTCACTACGGTTGATGAACTGTGGCAACGTGTTGAAGCTGCATGGGCATCTGTACCTGTATATGTACATGTATTTTCAAATCGTATAAGCTGCGCTTGTTAGTTTATTTGAATGAAATTTGATAATTTAGTTATGGAATCTACAATAATAGACCGAGAGCGGCAACATAGACAATCACCTCATCGAGTTGACGGATGAAAATCTAGGATTAATTAAATCTCGATTCGCATATTAAAACGCAATCGGTCTGCCAAGTCTTATCTTGGTGGATAATGCCTATAAACCAGATTTCAGCGGTTAACTTATAGATTTACCATTGTGCTTTCCTGCACCCATAAATATGAAAACATGGAGGACTGGGAGCAGGAAAACATACTGTAAATTTATGAGTCAACCACTAAAATCGGGTTTTTAGACGTTTTCCACCAGATTACTTGGCAAACCGATTACGTTTAAATATGCGAATTGAGATATAACTAATTCTAGATTTTAATTCGTGAACTCGATGAGATGATTGTCTGTGCTGCCGCCTCCTGGTCTATAACTAAAAGTATAAAGGACAACAAACGTATACAGTCCTAATTATACGTTTATCATTTATGTCGTTTGATTGATTACCACCATGTCCATGATAAATCATAAATAATTGTTGGAAATTTGATTGAACTCTCGTTTACCATGGAGTTCTACTCTGGGGACTCTCCAAAATAGAATAAAGATCTCATAATGATGAGACAATCAACAATACGACCGCGAAAGCTGAACTTGGGTACAGTTGTCATACAGATAATAAAATGTTTTGAAACCTCTGCATTCTCCGAAAATATTACACTCATCTTTAACTGACAAGAAAGGTCTCCTTACGGGTATACTCCGAAAAATCTGAAAAAATTAGTTTTTTTCTTATGAGGATATACACTTTTATAAAAAAAAATTCTTCAAACAGCGTCCGTAAAAAAAATAATGAAAATTTCGTTATTTGACGATTTTTCATCGGTTAATAATAAAATGCAATTAAAAAAAAATTAAAAAAAAAAGAAACTTTTTTTAAACTTTAGTTTTGCTAGTTTTAGTTTGTTTTAAGTGTGATTTTGTTGTATCGATATTTATATGTAATCAAATTTAACAATTAAAATTTGCGATTTAAAAAGAAGTTCATAATTTAAATTAATTAAAATTGCTTTAAGATCAAAGTCCGATTCATTTTTGAATATTCTTAAATGTATGAAAATAATTTTTCTCAAAATGGATTTTTTATAAAAGAAAATATTTTTTCCAGCGATAAATTAAATAACTACAGCTACAAACAATTGCAATATATATATATGTACATCATGTATTAAATTTTCTCATTATTTATATTTAAATTCATTAAATAACATTTACACGCATTCTAAAAATCCAACATTTTTCAATTGCATTAAAATCATTTGCTTTTGGCGAGGAAAAGTGCTGCTCCTCAAATCGTGTGACGCTTTCGTCTGTTTATCCGGAATTTTCATTTTTTTTTTTTTTTTCATAGTTTTTATTGTAATTCCGCCGCTAATTTTGACTTATCCTTTATTACACACATAAATAGTTTAATTAGTATCTTTTTCAAAAAAATCTGAGTATGTCCTGTGTGGAGACCTTCCTTGAGTTATTGTTTTGGTCATTAAGCATTAAGCTCACATATCTAGTAGTGTTTTTAATAGCTTTTTCCTCTAATCGGTAGCTTGCAATTGCTTTTGACGATTTAAAATTTTACACAATTCTATTATCTTCCTTCTGGTCTTTGGTTTCTTGATGTAATTTATTCTGTTTGCTCCATTTTTTTTTCCTTGAATGCCATCTTGTGGCACATTTCGTTGATTTTCTCTTCTTAATTTTTGCTGATTTGTTTACAGTGATTCACGTTGGAGTGAAGTTGACCTGCAAACTAAACATCAGTTGGAATGGCGTCGGAGAGACGATGGAGAATTCTGGATGGAGTATCAAGATTTCTGCCGAGAATTTGAGGAAGTAACGATTTGCACTTTAGGGCCTGATTTTGATGGAGATGGAGTCGCTGAAGAAGCCGGAATGGTAGGCTTTTAGTATCATAAAGAGCTTTGTTTCTTTTTTTAGTTAAAAAATATGGCCGTTACTGTACGCGCAATATGTAGAAACAAATATTTTTTTTTCGTCTTTTGGCACTAATAATCAGAGTAAAAGTAAACAAACACACATAAAACTTTTATAAAATAATTTCTTCTTTTGTGAAAAAAGGAAATATTGGAGAATAGAAAAACACAAAGAAACCACAATATGCGTAGTTACTTCATAAACTAGAATGAATTTTCTTTTTGATAATTTCAGAACACAAACTACTTTCGGAAAAAAAATAAATAAATAAATTCTTTAGGAAATTTAAAATGAAGTATAATTTTGTAGATTCCCAAAAACAGAGATTATTCGAACTGTCATTATTTTAATATTTTTTAATTAATATGCAATATTTATGTTATCATCGTAAAAATTATTGTTTTAAAACTCGCTCCGTGACGTCAAGCATGCGACCGAGTACTTCTTTCAGAATAGGCTTCACGGGTGCCTCTTTCTATGCGTACACTGCACAAGCTTTTAGTAAAATAATAATAATAATAATAATAATTTCTCCTAAACCGTTTAATATGCTGTTACACAAATTATATCTACACGATCAGCAGAATCATAAAATTTAAATTTCAAAAAAAAAAAAAAAATGATCATTTTGAAGTCATTGAAATAGTCTAAAATATGACAGCTAAGCACTTAAGATCAGTAAATGTAACGATCAATCACAAAACTAACTTTTTAAAAATATCTTTGCATAAAACTATACAAGCGATTATTTTCTGTATATGCCTACAAACAAAGAAACATTTAACACAAGAATACTAAAGTTTTCATTCAATTCTCATCAAAAAGACATGAGATTAACAATAGTAGAAATAATCACAGAAAGGATCAATTGAAATTATGAAATAAGATCATGCAAAATGATGAGTAATGTGAGAAAAATATTACAAAAGAAAAGTAATTGCTTAGTAAGAGGTAAACGAATATACTGATTTACATATTTTATCTTGCTTTAAAATATGAAAACAACAATGTTTGGAAATATATAGCCCTGTCACGTTAACCTTGCCGATGAGTAGCGTAAAGGAAATAACCAGGTTTCATAGTAAAATATGCCCATGAGTCAACCAGGTAGAGTCGTACAAGAATAAACAAGGAAAGGGCATGTATACAAACAAACGCATCTTTCAACCAATCTACCAACTACATTTTTGCTTTAGCGATCATTACAGGAATCATGATGGCGACGTTGACCAATTATACAACAGAGCTTTTAATCGCAGACAAATCAGACCAATCAGATCGCCTTGACTTCTTGTGTACAATAGGAATCTTAAAGCCGGACGGGAAATTACTGTGGATCCACAGTAATATCCTGTTCGCACTACAAACATAAGATATCTTAGATCGCCGTTTTTGAAGTGGTACCCTCCCGAAATTGTATGCCTGTTCACATTGAAAAATTTACCTAAGATATCTCAGCGAATGTCACTGTATCTCTGAACTGAACAAATGTAACGTATGCGCATGCGCTTAAAATAAAGACGGCCTCAACAGCCAATCATTAGAAGCGAAGCTTTATAGCCAACGAGAGTGGGTGGTTATTCCTGTATCTAGCCGATGCAAGTTGAAACTCTCTGAGAGAGTTCCAGGCCTGAGATATCTTAACTATCCACAGTGTGAACAGGGTATCATTTTGCCCACAGTGACGTCAGCTGCCCTTTCCTTATAACTCTTCGATGGAGATTCGTTTCCGCCAAACTTGAAGCATATACCTCAAGCCTAAGGGCGATTATGATCCTTAACATTCATTTTGTGAAAATGTTCATAGTGTCGAAATTCGAAGTCAAATTTCACCGAAGTCAAAGAAGCATAATAATTGCATACAAATAGTGGATATTCTTTTCAAATTTGTTTCAACAAAATAACAAGTTTATTGTATTTTTCTTATTTTTAATTGAACTTTTTAATTAAGAAAATATCAAAATATTTTTGTATCCACCTGCATTTTTTTTAAATCTCAGATACTATAAGGTATAGTGAATTTCAACGCTTTTTTTAAGGTACATCATACAAAAAAACTAAACTTTTTCCAGAGTAGGGCGGAAGGGCTGCCGTTTGCCGATCTTATATTGATTCATAAATCAAGTGCGCTTGGTGAAGAGATCAACACGGGCCGGCCCGAGACCCAAAGCCCGAGTCCGGCCCGGCGCGCGCGCGTCGGGCTCGGGCTTTTTTTCGCTCAAGACTCTCGACCAGGTCGGGTTCAGACCACACTTTTTTCTGAAGGCTTCGCCAGGTCGGGCCTAGCTTTTTTTTTCTGTACAGAAGTGGGACTTGATCCATAATCTTCACGGTTCAAAATTATCATATCTATTTTTGACACAGCCGGTTGAAAACCATTCTCTCCGCATTGTCTGGTCTGTTTAAAGATCAGTACAATAATGTCCAATCCGAAATTTTTTTGAAAAGAATGTATACATTTTTAAATCGCCATTATTCTACAATTAAAAATTGTTATTATTTTTCTTTTTAAATAATTGTAGGTATTATTAATATTTATTGTAGGTATAATTGTAGTATAACTAAGTTGAAATATTGTGAAAAGAGTAAAAAAGAGCCTACCTATGAATCTTGATCTTGTTTTAAGCAAAAAACCTTTTTGTCATGCAAAATTGATATATTAATACGCAAGCAAAAATATGTAACACATTTACACTTGCTAAGAAGAGAACTTGTCTATAGCACATTTTTTTCTTTTCTATGCAATTCCGTCTTAGAGGATTTTATTGTGCACCATTTTTCAAATTTTTAACACTTCAATACATGGGATATGGATTAATAATTTTAATAATAACTGAAAAATTTGCATACAAATTAAAGAAATTCATTAAAAAAATAAATATCGCAGCCTGTGGCATTTCTATAAAAATAAAGATTATAAACGTGAAAAAAAAAAGTTTAGATAAATATTTTGGGTCAGAACTTTTTGTACTTGGTAAATTTTTAACCAAATGGATATATAAATTAATGTTTTGTAGAAATTCACCCGGGCAAGGCCGGGCTCGGGCCGAGATTTAAATTATTTTTCCTAATCGACTCGGACACCGACCGAACTTTTAACTTTTTTATCGGGCTATGCCGATGTTTTTTTTGTACCGGTCGGGCCGGGCTCGGGCCGAACTTTCAATTTTTGTATCGGGTCAGGTTGGTCCGAATTTTTATTTCAATGAGTCGGTCCGGGCCTGGACCTGAAGATTTCGGCCCGTGCAGACCGCTAGTTGGATGTATTAGTTCATATCAATGGAAAGTGCGTTAATTGCAGAAAATATTAATCAAGTAATCCATAACTGATTATTGTCATTAACGGGAAAAAATATTTTATTAAAAAAAGCAATAACGTTGATTGTTTCGATTTTTTCAAGAGAATAATTAAAAATCTTTATTCACCACTGTCTTCTTTGATAGCAGATTTTATGTTTTCAACATCGGAATGCTTGCCTAAAATCTGTTTTGGGCGAATAATTTTTAACAGATACTGGATATGCGAACGATAGAACAGTACAGCAACAAGATGAGAATACCATCCGATTGCCCTTTTGCACATTAGCTGTTATGGCCTTTTGCCCTAATATCCGATCAAATTTGGTATGTAGTCAACGTAGTACAGAAACGATTTATTGCATATGTGTCACGATTTTACTTCGAACTTTATAATAACTATTTTCTTTTTGATAATGCAGATTAATTGTGTTGTTGTCTTAATCTATCATTTCGGCTAGATAATAAGAGACAGTTTGATACAAGTGGTAAGAGCCAATATAGAGAATTTTTAAGACGTTTTCTGTCATTTCTGGAAAAACAAGATTATCCGTCGATTTAAAGTTTTCAAATGGCATGTTATACCTATTCCAGCTCGGTTCTTGGACTTGAGATGCAACGATTTTTTGTCATTCCATTTGCGAAATAACTTCTTCGTCAAGTCATCGTCCGAATTCATATTTTTCCAAATATGTTGGCTAACAAGCTGGCTATTCGGCATTATAAACGAACTTTTAAAAGAAGTTTATTATCCACCTGGTGTTGCAGGCAGAGGAATTTTGGACTTATTTTGTCATGGAAGGTCTCTACTACCCAGCGAGTTATTGTAACACAACCCGAATCATTCACTTCGTCATTTTCAATCAATTGTTTACGGTCAGTGCAGGAATTGAAACAGTAAAACCCTTTCATCTAAAACTTGTTTCAAGTCTCTGAATCTACACATTTTGATAGCTTTGCTAATTCGTTAATGTCTTATGAATATGATTTTTATTATCAGTGTATCACAGAAATTTGCATTATGGAGAGCTACTTTTTATAACGTAGCAATTAGTAGGTACAAATAGTAAAAGGCTTACAAAATGGTATCGTCTTCTTCCCAGAATGTGATTTTCTTTTATATTCATTGTTTAAGTTCTTCGCATGGCGAATTTCGGCTCTATCGAATATTAAGGCAAGATTATTTCCAATGTTGGCAGTTTTTTAGTCATTACCATTGTTTTACTTGCAATAAGATCCTCTGTTACGAGCAAAAAATCCAAAATGTAAAGGCAAGATATTCCTTTTGAAAAAATTCATCACGAAATTGCATATATCTGATATTAGCTGTTCCCGTTCAATTTCAAAAATAGAAGCAATAACAGCTTTCGAATTTACAGTGCGTAGCATTAATAAAGAGATTATAATAGCTACAATCACATTTATAATGCTTGAGTTCTTCATTGACTCCATCAGTTCTGTATACTTCAATATTATCTTGAATATTATCTTGAGTTAACTTTGATTGCTTTGCGATTGAGTAGTTCTGAGGAAAAAATAAAAGTGCCCATTTCCAGTCGTTGTGATAATTTGCAATTGTCGGGCATTCATTTCAGGTATTGCTTTTCTTCCGTAGTTTCAATCTTATTGCTGTTAGACTGTGCGCACAATCCTATCAAATAGTTTTCGTATAAAACATTTGTTATGACATGTTTTCACAACTTCTGTTGTCATCTAATACAAACACTCTTCTTTTGATAAATAATTGTTTCTAAAACCGGAGTGAAGCTTTTATCAAATTTCTTCTTGACTTGCAAACGAAATTGTATGTTTTGAAACTAATCAATGTGATTCAATATCTTCAGACTGTTCGGTCCGTTTAAATATCAGAAGCGTATATGTGCGATTTTCTATGTAAAAGAAATCAGGCTCAATAGACTTGCCAAAGAATGACAAAACCGAACAGTGGGTTTGATCTAGTTTCTGGCTTACCATTGAACGAGGCAATCTTTTTACAATCACAGATATCACGAATTCGAATTTGGATCATGGTCTATTTCATCATTTGACGGTAAACCAGCAAATGGCATTTGGCGCACATCGCATCACCAACACCAACAGCGACGGGTTTTCTGACCACGCTAGCCCATATTTTTTCTTCAGATTCTGATGAAATCACTTTTCTACGGTTCAAGTTTTTTTTTTCTTTTTTTAAAAAACCTTGAACATTCAGCACAGCCATGCAGACTTTTTTAAAGTGATCAAAAATAATATATGGCATGCCATATAGTTCAAAAGACGACAGCACAAAAATATACGTCATTAAGCCCAAGAAAAAACAAGACCTTTGTTTTGTTGAAGAGTATAAATAGGGGAATCTAATGACTTCATGTCTGCGAGATGTCAAGTGATGCAAAAGCCAAAAATTAATGCCAACAGTGTTTGACTCATAAGTTTATCATTGTGTTTTATAACTCCAGTCCTACATATTTTCATACCTTTGATTGAAGGACAAACACAATGATGAACCTTCGAGTACACAACTGGTGATATTAACTTTTGGCTTATTCACTACTTTCCTTCCGGCAGAAATGCATCATTAGATTTCCATTAAAATCATATGAATCATTAAAATCATATTTTCACATGGATCATTAAAATCATATTTTCGTTATTAATAATAAAATGTTATTGTGTACAAAAACATTTCACTAATTCTTAATGCGTTATTAAAATTTATTGTAAAATATACATTTTATAATAAACACTATTAAATTTAAAGCCAAATATCAAAGTCTTTTCAAGAAGTGTTGTGAAGGTAAAAATGGAGACTGTACAACACTTTGTTTTACACATGTTGACAAGAACAACAAAACTCTGCTAAAAAAAATTCCAAATAACTTGTTTTTGTTAAAGTTCTTTTAAACCCACTTCATGTGAATACATCTCACTTTTAAATATTAAAAAACTAGCAGCCTCCGCCCGCTACGCTGGTCAGTTTCTCTAAAATAATCTTGAATCAAACGAAATATATTTAAATAAACAATCTTAATATCGAATCAAATACCCACAATTTTTATCTGATTTATGTAATCTTACATTGGTCAGTTCAAAATTCATTTTGGCGACAAAATACCTCTAAAATGACTAAATAACTGACAAATTACAAAAGTACTAAAGTAATTAAAAATTTTTAGTAGGTTTTTATCTTGAATTCCACTTGAATTGCTTCTACCTGAATTTGCTTCTGAGATAAGGTGAAACATGTTATTATTTTAGACCATCCGATGAACTTCCTAAAGGAGAGATTTATATATATATATATATATATATATAGATAGATAGATAGATAGATAGATAGATAGATAGATAAGGATTCAAAATTTCAGGTTTTTGCGCCGAAGACATCGCCAAATTAGGTAAATGTGAAGTATATCACCAAGTACTGGATTTAAAAGAATTTGCTTAGTACCATTCAATTAAGCCTAAAAAATGCACTAAAATATGCACTAAACAAACAAATAATTAGTAAAATATTAAGAAAAATATTAATAAAAAGTCGAAATAAAAATCATTTAATGACATTTTAAACACGTGAATCGTATTTAATGTCATTGAATGCGACATCCACGATCATCCATTATTAGCATCTAATCTGATAGTTTGGCGATAATTTTTTGGTCGACGGGATAACCTAGTAGTACCTTTTTTTTTTTTTTTTTTTTTTTTTTTTTTCTAGAATGAATGAATGATAAATTAATTGCAAGTATTTTTTCATGATAATGATTTTTCCTTCACATTCAAAATATTTCTTTTTTAGGTACTTCTAGATTATCCCGTCGACCAAAAAATTATCGCCAAACTAAAAGATTAAATGCCAATAATGGATGATCGTGAGTGTCACATTCAATGACATTAAATGCGATTCGCGTGTTTAAAATGTCATTAAGTTATTTTTATTTCGACTTTTTATTAATATTTTTATTAATATTCTACTAATTATTTGTTTTTTCGTTATTTAAAATAAAAATTATGTCAACATGTATAGTTTGGCTATTAGTTTGGCGATTTGTATAATTTGGCGAAATTGGTCGACGGGATAACTTAGAAGTACTCTTTTTTAGTGATGGTAAAATAACTGCAGATGAAAAAGATATAATAGTAAGGCTAAAGCACAGATTTAATGACTGCTTGGCATATGACGTGGCGGAGACTCGATAAGTACGCTAATTCTATTAACCTAAATATCCAGATAGAGTGTAAACAAACAATTGGTACCATTTGATTATTCCGTCGATCAATTTCGCCAAATTATACAAATGGATATAATTTTTATTTTAAATAACCAAAGAATTAATAAATTACTAAAATATTAATAGAAATTGAGATAAAACATCGAATTAAAATTAGTTGACGACGTAACAATTATGTAAAACATATTTAATGTCAAAAGAATGTGACATTTACGATCATCCATTATTAACATTTAACCTTATACTTTGGCGACAGTTTTTTGGTCGATGGGAAATCAAGTATTGCCAAATAATGTAAACAAATTATATAAACAATGATATTGCCAATAATATTTAGATGCAGATATCATCTACGGATCACGTTGGCACGATTACAACAAAATTGCGATTTTATGCCTCACGTGGTAATCCAGTAATGTAATAGTCGTTTATTTATCAGTAAACTATTTCATTATTTTTCTTTTCTATTTTAAAATTATACAGATTGTTTTGTTCCATAATTACTAATTGAATTCATTAATTTATTATTATTTTTTTTCCTGATTACACTTTCTTGGCAACGGGAAAGAAAAATGGTTATTTTTTATCGGAAAAATTTTAATTGATTCTGTATGAAAAATAATGAAATTTTGAATTATTCAGAAAAATATTTGAATAAATCAATTAAAAATTAGCCTATGTTCACCGGAAATAGTGTAGCTTTCCAATGGTGAAAGAATTTTTCAAATCCGTCGAGTAGTTTCGGAGCCTATTCAATTCAAACAAACAAACAAACAAATCTTTCCTCTTTATAATATTAGTATAGATAAATGCTATGGAGTGGGGAAACGGGAAGGGAATGCATCATCTATTTAGAGATGCTTCTGTGGAACGTGGCGAATAAAATATTGGGAACCAATGATTTAAAGTCTAATTAAAATGCTTTTTTTTTTTTTTTCCTTTTTTTTTTTTTTTTTTTTTTTTTACATCGGAATCTATGGAGTGGGAGAATTGAATTGTAATTGGGTTTCATTGAATTTTGTAAAGGTGAAAGCTATCCGGGGCAAATGGGAAGTTCCGAAGACCAGCGGAGGATCCAGGAATAATCTTGAACTTTTCTCAAGGAATCCGCAGTACCTGCTGTCCGTTTACGAGCACGGTGAGTATCTTTATCATTATATTAAAAAATTAACTGCAGCTACTTTTTACCATTATATCGTTAAGCCAAAAAATAAGTCCTATGCAGTGTTGAATCCATAATTTTTCCGACTTGCTAGAAAGGGAAGGGGATTGCAGTTTTAGAATATTACGGATTATTAATTCTCCGTCAGACGGGGAGGGGCAGCTTTACGTTACCCTGGAGAGTCAAATGGATGATTTTATCACTACTTGTATGTATGTAGGCAAATTTGATATGTTCCGAAATAGTTTTAGAATTATCGGTATTTTTACGCGAAGTGTGATTTTGAACTATATTAACAGCGCCTACAACTTACGCTACACCAAATGTACACATACTTCTTAAGGCGGTTCCGGTCAGGAGACACACAAATTTGGCGTATTTTATATAGTGTAAGCATTTCAATGCAGTTTGAATTACAAGTACAATAGGTTTATTTTTCATTTAACGAATTAAAGGGAAAATGTTGCTCATTTTGACAATATCTATTATCTATAGCTTGCTATCTACTTCCTGTTGATCTATCAGTGTATGTATTTTTCTTTCAGCTAAATTATTATCAAGTTATGTAGCGCTGTTAAATTCATAGTGACGGACCCCTATACTCGAAATTCTGCCTGTGGAAGTTTATTTCATTTTATTATTTACTCTTGTCCAAAGTTAGTGTATTTTGTTTTAATTTAGAAATTTGTTGAATTATCTAGTTTGCATTCTGATTTTTAGAAGAAAAAAACATACATAACAATTTTGGAAGTAGGAAAGACGCATTCTAATAGTTTATTTTAAATCCACACATTTTTTAAATAATTGCTTTTTTTTTTTTCTTTTTTTTTTTTCTTTTGCAAAATTTGATTTTTTATTTTTAAATTAACGGATTCGCAAAACAATTGAATGTTCCCTTTTGAATTTGACAGAAAAATTAAAGTAACTATTTTATCCTCTCTTAAAAACAAAAGAATGAAAGTATGTGAATTAAATTTTATGAATTTTGTAATCAACTATTATCTTAAAATGCATGGCTTTTAACTGAGTATTTTGAAATGATTATTATAATTTTTGTAGCATATAAAAATATATCATAACCTTCAAAAATACATCTTTATTTGCCTTCAAGAGTTTATTTCTCCGAAAACTTTAATGGTATATTTCTTGACAGTAGCATTGAAGTAATACTGCTACAAGTAGTAAAGCTACAATAGTCGCCACTTTTTCCGGTAGTTTGTTCCGTAATGCGCTACATTTTGAAAAATATGTCTGTAGTAAAAAGCCCGATAAAAAAAAAAAAAAGTAATTTTTACCGAATACTGGCACTATTTTTAAAACTACTTCATTAAAGAAAATGTGTCATTCTTTTAGTCACGTGATCGCACTGTGTTACTTTTGCGAAAAATGTATTCTGTACAATAATGTAGCATTTAGCAAGACATTGAATGGTGTCATGGATTTTTCCATTGACATTTGTTGATAAATTCAAATGCCCCCCCCCCCCAAAAAAAAAAAAAAATTGTAATTTAAGAAATTACACCAACCATTTGAAAAATGTTTCACTCGAAACATTCATCTATCATTTTAAGCTAAATACCAGTTGTTTTATTGTGTATTATCCGTGCCACGGCTATAAATGGCTTTATACATGCTGCAATTTGAAGGTACGGTTCGTTTAAGTTACATCACTACATTGTCGCCAAGCATAAAAGTTGGCGACGATAGAAACATTTCAAACTATGTAACATTGTTGGTGCGAAAGTAATCATTATTAAAATACAGCTTTGGCATATACTGTTATACTTGTAAGACTTTGGCATATACTGTTTGATTTTACAGAGCAGAATTTTGGTGATGGAGGTTTTAAACCAAAGTCGATCAATCGCAGCACATGCATCTGTGAATGGGTCCATCAGATATTGAATCAAAAAAGTTTTTTTCAAGTTTTTCCCGAGCCGATTGCTTTTTAGTTTTCTTTTCAGGTGGTGGAAATTCAAGAGTAATAGCTATAACATTTTCCGGCTTGTTAGAATCACTATTGGCACTCAAATTTTCCTGGTTAGAAAAGACCGATTGTAAAACGCCATGGCTAGTGGATTGGTCGCCCTCGAGACATGATGTTTTACAATTAATAGGTTCGGCATTAAATTGCTTCCTTTTTCGTGATCGCCTTTCAACACGTAATTGGTTTTCAGCGGCTCGATAATCTTTTGATTTTCTCGTTTTCTGCATTGAAAGACGTTTTTGCTCCAAACCAAATGCAGTACTACTTACAAGGAAGGTCTCTATACTGGGCATACCCAGAATTTTATGAAAAAAATACTATTTAAAGTACTATGTATGTAATAATAGATCAGTCAAAATTAGCGGCGGAATCACATTAGATATTGTGTAAAAAAATAAAATATTTTCGAATATTTGGCGTGAAAAGATTAAAGAGTCACTCGATTTGGCGAGCAGTCCTTTTCCTCGCCAAAAGCAAACGATTATAATGAAACTCAAAACTGTTGGATATTTAGTTTGCATGTAAATGGTATTTAATGAATTTAAACATAAACAATGAGAGACTTTAATATATTATTATACATCTACATACATATTGTATTACATATACATATATTGCTCGTTGAAGTAGCAATTTAATGAATCTCTGGAAAAAATGTTTTCATAGTTAAAAAAAAATCATATTGAGAAAAATTATCTTCATACATTTAAGCGTATTCAAAAATAAACGTCATATGTTTCCATAGCAACGAAATCTAATCGACAATTCTCAATTGGACTTTGAGCTTGAAACAAATTTAATTAAATTTAAATTATGAATTTTGTTTTAAATCTCAAATTTTGATGATTAAATTTGAATATAACAAAATTACACTTAAAACAAACTAAAACTTACAAAACTAAAGTTATTTAAATTAAACTTATCAAAACAAGTTCAACATGAAACTTTTTTTTTTCTTGAAGTGTATTTGACATAAAGTATTTTTTTTTAATTGCATTCCATTGCCAACCGGCGATAAATCGCCAAATAACGAAATTTTCATTATTTTTTTACGGTTACTGAATGGAGATTCCGCCGAATTTTTTCTATAAACGTATATATCCACACGAGAAGAATATTCTGTAATTTTTTCAGATTTTTTTCGGGGTATGTCCGTATGGAGACCTTCCTTGTTAGTTATCCCGTCGACCAATTTCGCCAAATGATACGAATCGCCAAACTAATAAGCAACTTATACATGTTGACTAAATTTTTATTTTAAATAACAAAAGAACAAATAAATTAGTAAAACATTAATAAAAAGTCGAAATAAAAATCACTTTATGATTGTTTAAGTACGCGTATTGTGTTTAATGTCATTGAATGCGACATTCACGGTCATTCATTTCTTTGGCTTCGGCTTTTTCCTTATCTGTAATTTCCGTCTACCCATTTTTAAATTTGTTAGTTTTCTCCTTTATTACAATGATTTTAAGCATTTTAATTTCCTATTCAAATAAAAATTCTTCTAAAAGTAAAGAATGTAATTTAAATTCAAATAAAAATTCTTCTAAAAGTAAAGATTTTAATTTAAATTCAAATAAAAACCCTTCTAAAACTAAAGAATTTAACTTAAATTCACAAGTGACCACGTCATTTTGTCAATCCTACACCGAAAACAACAACCATTTTTCAATGGTTAATAAAAAAATAAAATAAAATAAAAATAATAATTTTCTTGCTGGAAAATATGTTTACTCATTCACTATTAGATCTTCATGTTTTAATGCTGCGGGATTTTTTTTTAATTATGTGGCAGAAAAAAATAATATTGAATTGCCCTGTTCGCCATATAATGAGTAACATCTGCTTAACCCCTTGCTGCGCAGTGGTTTATCTATGAAACCACTTAATTTTAATTCCCAAACGCCACATTGGCACTGGGATTTTAGTAAAAAGAATTTCGATTTATTGAATTCCTGCGAAATAGATTTTTCTTTATTACAAATAAAATTATTTTCGAATTCCGGTGTCAGTTCAGTCATCAACTTCAATACTTAAGCAATGCATTTGCTCTGCGCCGCAAAGGGTTAAATTAAAATTTTAGGGAATAACATAAAACATTTTCTTGTATGTAGCTTTTTTTAATTTTTTAATATCCTCTCTATTATCGTGTTGATTCTACTGCGTACCAGTAAATACGATATAATCAGGGACCAATTATATATTTTAATCCGCGTCTGCAATTTCAAGTGCAGATTATTTTACAAATTCTGAAAATTCTGCGAAGTAGCGATTACTTTTGAATAGTTTGTAATCGCTGTTTTTAAAAACAAGCAAGTGTAGTTGTGGTTAGTGACATTTTCGTAATTAACTACATAAACTTGTAACGGTGAATGCACGTTGAGTGTCTTTTGTAACGTTTGGTTGGTCGTGATGGAGGTTAAATGTAGACATACTCATTAATTTAGGATAAAATAACAAAGTTTATTAAAGTGATAATGGCTGAAGGGAAGTGGAGCAAGTCTCAAATTTACACAACTGAAAACACTATGAACAGCTAAATCATACTCACAGGCTTCGGCCTAGCTCAGTCGGGGCACCTACTAACACTTCTCCCTATCTTCTGGCTGAGCTGCTAAACAAAGCTTAGTTAAACAGCCCGTGGCTGTGGGTAATTCTTTATTTCACCAAATAATCAAAAATGGAACAAAGAGGTTTCTTACCACGGCCGAATCTCAAATCAACTATCCAAACTTCTTTCCACTTCACTGGAGGCCGTCGCTACTTCCTATTCGCTAGCACTTCGCTGAACAATAATTCACTTCGCTTGTCTAATACTAGAGATCCTCACTCGCTGGCTGCTGGCTAAAGCCAGAGACACACTCCATTCACTCAAACCCAAGCTTTTATATGCTGCAAACTGAGATACTTCACATTAACATATTACTAATAACCGAAAGCTAACTGTAAAATCCGAAAGAGCACACACACTCTAGAAAGTTAAAGTAAAATAGAGGATAGATGTCGCTTTTATGCTTACACTTGTTAAATTATTGACGTCACGATCTCAGAAACACTAGAGTGCCTTTATGGAAAGGTCACTCCCTCACAACCCCCCCTCGAATTTTACAGAGAAAAAGGGCTGGGCCAAATGCATGCCCAGAACTTTTTCTTGTTATAAATTTCGAGCCGTAATAAACACAGTGATGGGTGAAATTTCGCGCCGAAACATAACTTTTAAAATATTAACTTTAACCCATCACAACCAAAAAAACCTCAGTTTGCCTCAAATATTCACATATTCAATCCAATCATTCTTCTATCTTACAAATAGCCTCCGTAAAACTTCCAAAAACTCGTAAAACTTTCAAAACTAATTACTTCTTCTTTCAAAACAGCCCACTCCACTGGGAGTGCTAAAATTTCTCAAAATACTAAACTTCCGAAATTTTCCTCAATATTGCAATACAACTATAACATTATCAGAAATTTCTCCATAACTTTCCTAATACTAGAATTCGCACCAAGTCCAAAAAACCCAATGCGCAAAAATTTTCCTCATCCAAATACCGAACTCATCAAAAATTAAATTTTACTTCATACTCAAAATAACTCTGCTATTACGGAATACCTACATACCCATTAGCCAATAAACTAACTCCCAAAATTCTTCAGAACTTAACTCCACTTTAACAATAATTGGGGCACATACGTACAGCGTCATATCGCTGTGCCTATGCAACAATTAAAAAAATATATCAAAAATTTACAAAATGACGTCATCATGCTCTTCATCTGTATTAACTAAAAGAAAAATAGCAGAATCAATACATAACACAGGTATACTTCCCTGCAAGAAAATCACATTAACATTCAATTTTAATACAATACAATTTCAAATTCAAACGCAGCTTAAAAATTCGCAACTTGCGGAAACCATTCCCAACTAAAGTACAAACGCAACACATAAAACACGAACGATAAGAAGAAAGTTAATTCATTAAATGTTAGTATAAGAGATAGAAACGCGTGTCAAGGACTTCTTGACCGCAAAACACGTGCGCGCCTGAACCGCGGCGCGTGTACACAATAACCCAAATTACTATCTGTACTTTCTGAAAATTTAAACATACATTAACATACATTTTATAACACATGAACACTATAACAATATAGTAACATTTTTAACAAATAACATAACAATTTAACAATAGATCCAGAATTTTTAAAAGCAGTTAAGACCAAAATCTCAAACATACATAAAACTAACAATTTTGCAAACAAATTTTGAACACAATTAAGCACCAATCGTGAGTCCGTCAAAAAATCCAAAAATGGCCAAAAGTACCAAACAGTCTTTCTGCTTTCTATTCCTTCATATTGCTACCACATATATGCACTCTAACAGAAATTTAGTAAAGAACATTATCACCCAATCATAGAGATGATTCGCTGCTGGCTGGCTTCATACTACAGGATGTTTTTCTCCTCTTGTCCCAGAAACCTTGTACGAAGGATCTTTCGTCATCAGAACTGTATGGTGACGCCACAGTTGACTGTCGTGCCTGCAGCCTGGTTCTGTATTCATGCCGTGGGATACTTGTAGGTTCCGCTCGACGACTCTGCTCTGGCCGGTTCGCTGGGGTCACTCCATGGCGAGATTCACACTGTTGATGCCGGTAATCTGAGCGTTGTCTCCTCTTTCTAGACGCACCCGAAGTTACTGAAGCTCCTAGGCCACGTTTCTTTCCAGACCTACGCTGTTTCTTATTGGGCAAAAATTCCGACTTTAAAGTCCTTTTAACAGTTTGGCGAGTGTCCATCTGAAATCTTTTCCGAGGATTAAGTACCGAAGATGGTGAACTATTAGATAATTTATGTTTGTGAGGTTGCTGTCTAATAGGTGGAGGAACTGGACAGTTTATAATCTTTTTCCTTTTATGGCACACAGAATCTGAAGTATTTTACACTGCTCTCTTATTTTTGTTATCATACTTTGCTCTCGGATTGCTAGGCTTTCGACTCTCAATAACAGTTTTTGGAGCTGTCTGACCAACTTTTCTTCTTGAATATTGATGAAAAGAATTAGATGAAGAAGTGCTGGACTCGGGACACTCATTGGATCGGGAATTTCGCGAAACACCACTTGACACATGAGAACCTTCACTACCATTGTCTCTAAACTTATACACTCTAACCTGATCCAAATTAACCGTCATTCTTTCACCATTGACATCAACAACCAAATTATTATTTCGAACTTCTAAAACCTCGAACGGACCTACAAACTTCGGACCAAACTTAGCTACTCTCTTTTGACGACTTGAACTTAACCAATGCTTTTCTACTAACACAAAATCTCCAACTTTCACTTCTAACTCCCTCCTACGCATATTATAATACTGAGCCTGCTTTTCTTGCGCTTTTCCCATCTGAACTTGAGCTTCCTTAACCAACCTCTCAATATCCTGACACATGTAAGAGGTTTCTTACCACGGCCGAATCTCAAATCAACTATCCAAACTTCTTTCCACTTCACTGGAGGCCGTCGCTACTTCCTATTCGCTAGCACTTCGCTGAACAATAATTCACTTC
This sequence comes from Maratus speculifer, assembly GCA_964019185.1. Classification (NCBI taxonomy): domain Eukaryota; kingdom Metazoa; phylum Arthropoda; class Arachnida; order Araneae; family Salticidae; genus Maratus; species Maratus speculifer. Next base: position 43,693,572 of record OZ025290.1, read on the forward strand.
GCTTGTCTAATACTAGAGATCCTCACTCGCTGGCTGCTGGCTAAAGCCAGAGACACGCCAGAGACACACTCCATTCACTCAAACCCAAGCTTTTATATGCTGCAAACTGAGATACTTCACATTAACATATTACTAATAACCGCAAGCTAACTGTAAAATCCGAAAGAGCACACACACTCTAGAAAGTTAAAGTAAAATAGAGGATAGATGTCGCTTTTACGCTTACACTTGTTAAATTATTGACGTCACGATCTCAGAAACACTAGAGTGCCTTTATGGAAAGGTCACTCCCTCACAAACTAATTGTAGTTTGATTTAAGAATAAACTAGATTTTCCGATCACTTTCTTTGTTACGAATTTTCTATATTTACTAGATACGTAGTCTTTAATTTTTGACCTTCAATTATTTTAAAATATTAAAAGTAACTAATAGAAAAAGTTTTATGAGTTAATCATGTATTTTTTGAATAAACATGGATACAACGCCTTAGATTGTGAATCACCATTGTATGAAATATAAGCGGTTGCAATGATTGTACCAAAAGCTCCGGAACAGAAGACAAGCTGTATAGTCTATCAACCGATTATCTCAGTTTCTTTTTGCTTGTAATTTGGTTTGCTGTTCATGTTAGATGGTGTCGCCACTACCTCTCTAACCTACTTAATACAATCAGAATTTTCAATTAACTGTTGAAGAAAACAACGCAAGTAAATTATATTTTTGGATATTCGTCGTGTCAGAATTTATATTTATTAATTTTTCGCATTCATATCAAATTTTTATACTTTTTGTGTGAATAATTACTTTTGATTTAAGAAAGCTTAACAATGTTTGTAAAATATTATTTGTTTTTTGTAGAACTTCGTAGAGATCAGCGACGTAAAGATTCCGTCGTGAGCATCGGATCTCGGTACTGCTGCGCGGTGATTGCTCTTATGCAAGTTCGGAGAAGATGTATGAAGCATCCGGGAAGAAAGATGATGCAAGTTGGATTTGTCGTATACAGGGTAAAAGCCATTATGCTTCATATTTCAATATGCATTTCATACTCAATCCACCTGATTGCTTAACTCATATTTGACAACTATGGCCAGCTGAAAACACATCTCTTGTTCTGTTTTCTTGTTAGTGGAGATAAATGGGACGTTGTAAGTTGTGTATGTTACTTGTTATTGATTTTCAAAAACTTCGTGATATATTTCTCACAACTTTGACGCTATCTTTTTTGACACCGAAAACAACAAAAACAGCTGAAGAGTTCACAGTTGCTTGCAACATTCCAATTCCAATATGGTTTAAGATTATTAAACGGAAATTTAGAGAACAGCGTTAGAATCTAATATTATACCAAAACATATCTTGAAAGATGTAATTTAAAATATGAATGTGCCTGACAAAGAACATCTCCATAAGTATATACTCGAAAAAGTTTGAAAAAATAATTGAAGTTACTCCTCATGTCTTGAGTAATGCAAAAAGATTAGACCAATATTTATTAATTGCTAGATAATTGTTGGCCCACATTAATAAATGCCCGTCTTGACGTACTATTACCAACGAACCATTTCACAACAAAGACCAAACAGCGGTGAAACTCAGCTGCTCAGATTCCTACAGATTTAAATTTATAGGTGCCTCTGAACTCACCATTACCCAACGGTTTCCACAAACTACCAATGATAGTCCAACAAATTTCCCTACTTGGATCTGGATATACAGAGTGATTGTAATTAAAGTTTAAGTTTCTAAATGCTCTAAAAAACGAACCACTGATTAAAATTACGTAAAAATTGAACGGCGTGTTGTTAAAATATTGAAAAAAATCATGTACAAAAAAAAAAAAAAAAAAAAAAAAAGAAAAAAGAAAAAAAGAAAAGAAAAAGAAAAGAAAGAAAAAAATCCAAATTTTAGCGACAGACGGCGTTGTAAGAGTCAGAATTTCGACTACAAATGTCAAATTGCAAAACAACGGTTAAGGCGTAAGTTACATGATAAACCAACTGTACTGTTCAGTGTGCTTGACTGTACAGGTTTGATACTCTTAATTATGTAAGCCCATCCACCACGGCAAGGTCGTATCGCATGGGAAAATCGGTTTTTAATTGTCCTGAGGCCAAAAACTGCAGAAAAATAATTCAACAAATCGGTTTTTAAGTTTCGCGAAACTGGCGCAAAACACGTTCAATATGCTGTTCACCGTTGTGAGCAAATTGGGAAACAGCATATTCCGCAACTGATCTAAGTGTCACCGGAGTCAAGCTCAGAATGTATCTTCAATTCAGCTACGTTGGCAATCGGAGTACTGAACACAACATCTTTCAGAAAACCTCACAACCAGAAATCACACGGATTAAGATCAGGCGATCGAGCCAGCCAGGCTGTAGAGAAATGACGACTGATAATTCTAACATTTCTGAAATGCCGCCTCAATAACTGCTTCAGTCGATTTGCAATGTGCGGAGAAGAGCCATCATGCCCAAAAATTATACTAACCAGCCATACACGCTGTTGAAGAAATAAAATGACGTCATTACGCAAAAGAGACTCATAGCGCTGACGGTAACGGTAACAGGACCGAAACAGCACCCATCTCCTCGAAAAAATATGTCCCTATGTAAATGATGCCGTAAATCCGTACCACACAATGACCTTTGCAGGATAAAGTTGAACTGGGTTCATTGCGAGTGGATTTTCTGTTGCCCATATTCGGCAATTCTGTGTATTGACATATTCCGTCAGATGGAAATGGACTTCGTGTGTTCACAGAATTTCCCACGGCCAATCATTGTCCACTTCCATGCGATTAAGAAATTCCAAAGCAAAACTCTTTCTTGCTGTCAGTGGCAGGTGAGAAAGAAACAACTTTTGCACATGGCAAATTTTGTACGGATAGCATTGCGGGATGTTTCGTAGAATGTTATGCACCGTGCTCACAGGCCTGTCTAAAGTTCGGACAATTCTCCATGCACTGCATAATTGCACACACAGGCGGATCGAAACTGCGAAGCCTCCCTATGGAGATTTACTGCACATGCTCACTCCTTCCTGAGATGGTAATCAGAACTGGCAAGTGTAGCATTAAAAAGAATCGGCAAATACTTTTTGAAATGGCAACTATTCATACATGCCCAATATCAATTCGGAAAGAATCCATTAAAGTATTGTGTTTGTTTTTAAAAGAGAATAAAATTAAAACTATTGCTGTGAAAAAATGAAGATTTAAACTAAAATACAAAATAAAATAAAATAGAAAATATGCACATACAGTGTAACATAAAAACTCAATAAAAATGTTTTAACAATTTAAATTAGATTTTAATTTTTTCCAATTGAAAATTTATTTATTTACGTTGGTTAATGATATACTATTGAAACAAGCTGAAGTTATCCTTTGAAAATTTAACAAAAAATGTAAAATACTTAAAAATCCATAGAACTATAGAAAAAAAATATATAATATTTTTTCTTGTAATACTCTTTCAATTTTCCAGAGTGCTCCGACACATTCATGGATTATTTTTAAGCTATTGCATAGCTTTTATCGCGGGCTTTGAGCGCGGCGACCGAATCTATAAATTCCGTAACGAGAAAAAACATAACACTCCGGCTAACTTTGTTTCAGTTCGAAAGACTTCGGCAAACTTCTCATTTTTTCAATAAAAGAAAAAAAAATTTCTTATCGTCATCACGCTCAAAAAGTGTAACTTGAATTAATATCAAAGAAAAAGAAAAAACTTAATATCAAAGACAAAAAAAAAAAACTGCATAAATAAAAAATAAAAAAAATAATTATAACTGCATAAGTTGATAAAAAATGCTATGCAATAGCTTTATCGCGTCAGTCTCCGAGTGCCACACGTATTTTTTTTTTTATCTGTTTAATCATCATCATCATCATACAAGAGAATAAAATTCATAGCATAAAATTTTGTGTATGTAAAACGTGGTTTAAACCAAACGAAATAGCACGAAATTACAAGCTGCGATGTCTCCCTCAGAGAATGCTTTAGTCTTAAAAATTCGCCAAAAGTTAGCCATTGCGAAATCCGGAAGAATCATGCCCAGAAACAGCCTTCATAGGGAGTTTTGATCCATCACTGTTGCATACTAACACTCGATTCCTCGTGAACAGCTGTAGCCACTTATTAAATTACCGCCGATCACATCTTTCCTTCATCTACCAGCTGCACATCACACGAACCTGTATTTTCGAATCTTTTCATCATTTTCACCAGACAGTCATCGGTCCAACGCTTTTTTTCATACCCTTGAGCAGGCCTGGACTGGCCAAATCGGCTGGTCGGCGATCGCCGAGGGCCCCCAGCCCAAAGGGGCCCCGGAGGCGCAATTCAAAAAAGGAATATACGATTTTTTAATTGTTATTTACGTACGAAAAAAATTGAGTATTTTCCAATAATAATATACGTTTACAATAAATTTTAAACAATTGATAGTTTTTTCATGGTAACTTATATATTTTCGTCGTGTCATGTCGTTGGACAGACGGAATAGGGCTATGGTGACTGATATTCCTTTCTGCAGTACTCATAGAATCGGATTCAGAGTGCATCGCGATGCTCACTTGCCAATCTCGTATAATATGTTTGTAACTAGTGCAATTTCACAGTGTGATCAACATGAAGCAGTTGTACGAAAGCGACAGTACGAAAAGGAAAGAAAAAAAATGGGAAAATTTTTAAACATTGAAAAATGTTTAAAACTTTTGATACTTGGTTAAGTAGTAAGGACGACCCGATTCCACTCAATTTGCACAAAAAAAAAAAAAAAAAAAAAAAAAAAATCAGTTTTTCTTAACATACAGTTACGATCCTGTTAAAGAATACTACATACACATTTATGATATATTTTATATTTTAAAACTATACTTTAAAATCACGTTATTTTCTCAACATAGAAAACACACGATAATAACATTAATGATTACTTAGAAACCTAGATTTTTTAACATTCAAATAAAGATTCATTATAAAATTAATGTAGTTTAAATTTAAAGAAAAAAAAAAGATGGTAAAAACATGATTAACTTTTGAAGATGTATTATAAAAAATATATTGTGAAAATATTTCTCTGTCATTTATTAGAGCTTCTTTCAAATCCAAAGGAGTTAGTTCCTGACACATTTCTAAAATCATTTAGTTCAGAAATGCATAAGTTTTGCTGTTTTTTCTAATTCAGAACCTATGTAATCGAATGGTGTCTTCCATTTTTTGATAAAGACATTATATCTTTTGAAAATATTGTCAAAATTATCATTTTGAATTGAATTTTTGGAAGCGATATCATAGAAAAGGGGAAAAACCTGTAGTCACTTGATAAAAATCTCTTACCGTTTGATATTTTATTTACCAAAAATGGAAAAACTATTTTATTTCCAAATCCTTTAATAGTCACGCATGTCAATTTTATGCATTTACAGTTAAAAATTAGTCAGAAAGTTTCGCGTTATTGAGAAGTGGATTGAAAACCACCCTAAGTTTTACTTCCAAAGATTCCATTAACAGAAGTTTATTATCGCTATTAATATTTTTTAGCTCACAGGTTATCAAAGCGTGAGAGCTTATGTGCCCGCCCATTCTGTATGTATGTATGTACGTGCATACGTACGTACGTAACGCGATAACTCATGATAAAAATATCCGATTCACATGAAATTTTGGATTTAGGCTTATTATGATAAGACGCTTCCCTGATTAGTTTTGAGAGTTCATTCGATAAGTATAAGAAGGGGAACGGGGTCTATTGCCCCTCCCCTTAATTTATATAAATGGGTTTTTCCTGCAGAATTAGTAGATTTCGTTCAAATCTTAGATATAGGATCATTCTATTGAGGTGTCTTCATGATTAGTATAGGGTGTTCACTGGATAAGTTTAAAGAGGGGGAATGGGGGTGGGTAATCCCGCCGTCTTAATTTAGGTTTTTCACGCAAAATTTATCAATTTGTTTCAAATTTTGTATAAAGGTTTATTCTGAAATGGCGCTTCCCTGATTTGTTTTTGGAATTCACTGGATAATTATAAAGGGAGAATAGGGAAAACTACCCCGCATAATTTATGTAAATGGTTTTTCATACAGAATTAACCGATTTGTTTCAATTTTTGTATACAGGTTCATAGTAGTAAGAAGCTTCGCTCATTTGTTGTGGTATTTTTCTTTTGTTAATTATAAAGGAGGCGATTACCTCCCCCTTAAGTTAGCTAAATAGAGTTTTATGCAGAGTTATCCGATTTGCTTTAAATTTTGGATGTAGGCTCTTTCTGATAAGTTGAATTTCTGAACAGTTTTGGAGGTTTAATGATTAATTATAAAGGAGAGAACGAGGGAAAATGTTTCTTAAATTACATAAATGGGTTTTTATGCAGAATTATTGGACTTGCTTCGAATTTTGTATACAGATTTATTATATGATAAGGGGTATCCCCGATTAGTTTTGGGGCTTCAATGATAAGTATAAAGAAAGAAAATTGGGGGTGGGGCTACTTCCTTCCTTATTTTTTTTTCGAAGGGCATTATTATATAAGGCTGTAATGTATAATTAGTCTGCATAGCCTGTGAGCTCTATGCCATCAGTTTAACTGGGCATCATTCTTTTTATTTTAAACATAGTCACTGCCCTACACATTCTGAGAACATTTAAATCCAGTTCTTTCCCGATTCTACCTACGTAGAAAAAAAGTACACACCTGATCACGGCCTTAGGTATGAGTCTGCTAAAAAAATTAAATCCTGCCTTTGATACCACATAACTGTCCAATGCCCGCGTTTTTGTTTGGATGATGTCAAACTAGCATCGGCTCGTGATGCACATTTATACTTATTCTCGCGAAAATCATTCACTGAAACCGGATCATATTTTATCGTCTTTGTTTAAGTTTTTATATCGGATTGGCAGCCCCGCCAGTGGCTGAGGGGTTGACTTCCAAACTGGTAGACGGTAGGTGCTGGGTTCAAACCCAATCGCGACCGTCGGCCTAACCGTTCGGAGTTTTCCGTGGTTTTCTTCGAACCTTGCATTTCCTTGCGTAAATACGGGTTAGGTTCCCTTAGAAAGACCCCCACGGAGGGCATCCCTCCCCTTAGGGCCTATATCCCACGTGTAGATAATTGGCCAGCATAAAACACAAACAAACAAACAAAGCGTTAGCTATGTCCTTCAAGGAAAATTATGTGAAAGACTTTTAGGAAAACAAACTCGACGGTAAGCAGAAGATTCACAGTTCGGAGCGTGATGCTCGAATTTGAAGTTTTCATACTAACTAGAAAACTGCAAGAAGTGTAAGTCACCGATTTTAATGAAAGTGGTATCGTTGGGAAGATCTCATTATGAGGAGTAAAAAACTCAATAGAACTACCCGTCGGAAACGAGTCGTTTTCGAGATATCTGACAATTTATATAACGTAGCTAGTGCATACTTACTGGGGAATCGCAAAAAAAATTTGTTTAGATTTTGACAAAAGAGGTATTGTTGGAAAGATATTATTGTGTGGAGTAAAAAATTCAAAAGAACTACCCATCGGAAATGAGCCGTTTTCGAGATATCCGATAATTTGAGCCACGTAGCTAGTACAAATACTGGGCTAGTGCACACCTAACAGAGGACCGCAAAAAATTGTTTTCTCTATTTTGACGAAAATGATGTCGTTGGAAAGATATCATTTTGAGAAGTAAAAAACTCAATGGAGCTACCCTTCGGAATCCCGTTTCGTTTCTACCCGTTTTCGAGGTATCCGACAATTTATGTCACTTAATGCAGTTTCCCAGAAAGTGTGCATTAGCTTAGTGATAAAAATTGTCGGATATCTTGAAAACGTTTCATTTCCGACGGGTAGTTCCACTGAGTTTTTTACTCCTCATAATGAGATCTTTCCAACGATACCACTTTCGTCAAAATCGGTGACTTACACTTCTTGCAGTTCTCTAGTAAGATAGAAAAAAAAATCGTACTTTTTGCCGATTTAAGGGTTTATATTATTTTGTTATCACTAATATTCATATACATATATATTTAGTTACAATTTTTTTTCTATTAAAACGAGCGGTTTATTAATGATTCAGCATTTTAAATTTCGTTTAAAAAAAAAATTTTCGTTTTTAAAATTTTTTAATTTTATTTATATTTTCGCTATTTTTCTTTTTATTTCGCTTTTTTAAAGAATTTTGCATTTTGAATTTCATTTAAATAATTTAATTTGAACATTTTTAATTTAATTAAAATAAATATCCTTTTACTTTAAATTTATTGATGCTACCATCTATGTAAGAATTTAATAATTATAAATCAACAATTTGGATTTATTAATTAAAGGATAAGTTGTTTTGAGATATATTGAAGAAAATACTCTGAGCGATCTGCGATCACACGTACCCACTTTTTTTTTTATTACTGTTATGTCACTTTTAATATTTACTTAGGTATCACAATAGGATTTAGATTATTATGACTTCGACACAGTCATTTGATTGCCGAAAACTAAAAATATACCTCACGCTCATTTTTAAGTAATAATCACTTAAAATAAATATATTTTTTTTTTCTAGCATGGAATTAGTTTAGGTATGGTGTATAAAAATAATATAAATATCTATTGTGAAATTAAGTTAACAACATTACAAAAAGCTTATATTTTACTCAACTATTTTCCAAGTGACAAAATAGCCTAAATGTGTTTTTTTGCCATCCAAGCCTAAATTTAAAAATAAAATATAAAATTCTGTTTTCGCTAAATATCCCATAAGGGGCCCCTTTTCAGTCCCTAGCCGAGGGCCCCCAAAGGAGCCAGTCCGAGCCTGACTGGCTCCTTTGACTTGAGGACCCTAAACTTCTGCATAGCTACTGGTGCAGAATCACCATTCTTGTAATAAAGCTTTAAAAGCAGAACGCGGTTCTTCATTGAGACACTTATGGTGACAGTCAGAGACGCGAAATGAGAAAACGCCATTTACCCAACGCTTTTATAACACCTGAAATGGCCGTGCCCATACCAGGTATTTTAATTTACATCTTCTGACGCTTACAGCCTCATCTGTCACTAAAATTTGGACCTTTTTATTGTTCATGTTTTTCTCTCCTTTTTAATAATACGCCGTTCAATTTTGACGTCATTCTAATCAGTGGTTCGTTTTTTAGAGCGTTTTGAAACTTAAATATTAATTATAATTACCCTGTACATAATTCTATTTTAAAAAATGGTCGTAATCTCATTATAAACTATGTTAAGAAATAAGGAAATTTCTATTTGGTGGAATATCGCTCTATTGGCAATGTGTTGCCTGAGCTTTTAAAAGAATGTGATTTCTTACTATAAAAAAAAAAAAAAAAAAAAAAAAAAAATCTTCAGTTATGTGCTACAAAAATTATCTGTTTCCATTTAAGTCTTTTGGCCTTGGCAAAGGAGGTTACTGATACGGCTGTACGCCGTCTTTGATATGAGGTTGCTGATGATTTAGAGGGTTTATTTTTATTATGTAAAGCTGATATTGCCTTAAGCGCTTGGAAGTGACAATTTATAAAATACCACCAAATTCTATCGCACAGTTAAAGCAGAAAATTTGGAATAGACTAATAACATCGCTTCACATTTAACACGTTCGCTGCCGCTTACGTGAAGATGTGATGATGCGTAATGCCGCACTGTAGAAGTGGGTTTTTCCCAGTAGCCGATTTACTTTTTATAACAAAGAATCAGTGAAAGATTTTCCCGCGCCAGCGCATGACTGGCTATTGGACATCACCCCACACCACGCGCTGGCGCGTGAGTGGCCTCTTAACATTGGTGCTATATCACGTGCTGGCGCGTAATCGGCAGCGAATGTGTTAAGACAGAAATGAATGTTTTCTACGGCTGTGTTTACTCCCAAAAGAAATTAATATGCATTAATTTAAGCACTTTTTCGAGTTAAGTTTCGCGTTAGATTTTTTAAAAAATCATTTCTTATTGAAATTGGAGTTAAAAACTTAGTTAGTTGTATCGTTTTAAAAATATTTTTGGACAATTTTCTTACACTGCAAAAAAAAAAAAAAAAAAAAAAAAAATTGCCTCTTGACATCTAGAAAATAAATTGTGGCTCTAAAAAAAATAGTTCCATGTCATCCTTATAAATTCTAGTTCCCTTTGCTAGCGTGTTCTAGTTAATATTCTGATTGAGTAGACCAGAATTTTCTTGTTCCCAGAACTACAAAAAAACGGGCTTCGAGCTAGATTTTCAAAATGGCTAAATTCTATAACAATTACTTCTGGTTTCATAAATCAGAATTTCTAGTTCCCTGACTTTCTAACAAGGAAGGTCTCCATACGGGCATACTCAGAAAAATCTGAAAAAATAACAGAATGTTCTTCTCATATAGTTATATATGTTTATAAAAAAAAATTTCGGCGGAACCTCCTTATAACGTCCGTAAAAAAATAATAAAAATTTCCTTCATTTGGCAATTTATCTCCGGTTGGCAAAAAAACGAAATTTTGAAAAATACGCTTTTACGCTTCGAATACTTTTTAAAGAAAAAACTTTCTATGTTCAATTTATTTAAATAAGTTTAGTTTAAGTAATTTTAGTTTTGCATTTTTACTTTATTTTAAGTGTGATTTTGTCATATACGTTTATATGTACTTATAACAAAATGAAATTAATATATTTTATCATTTAAAACACATTTTTAATTGATTAAAATTGTCCCAAATTGAAAAATACACTGTTAAAAATCTGCTGCATTTTGTTGCAACGCACTCCCTTGCTTGTATAGAAAACGGTTACTTGGCCGTGAAATGGAATTGGTTGGAATAGAGATATTATATACAAGCGGTGGCGTGCGTTGCAGCAGATTTTTAACAGTGTATGACACGGTCAATTCACCGTGCTATGGAGCATTCTCATTGGTCAGAAGAGAGATATTCTATAAAAGTAAGGGAGTGACTTTGCAGTTAATGCTGCAGATTTTTAACAGTGAAGTCGATTAAGATCAATTTTCAGATTCGTTAAAATCGTCTGCTTTTGGCGAGGAAATGCACTGCTCGCCAAATCCCGCGTCGCTTTCAGCTTTTCACGCCAATTATTCCAAACTATTTTATTTTTTTACATATCTAATAATGCAATTCCGCCGCTAATTTTCACTGATCCTTTATTACCTACATAAGTAGTTTAATTCGCATTTTTTTCAAAAAATTCTGAGTATGCCCCCAATGGAGACCTTCCTTGTAAGATAGGTATTAGAACTAGAATTTAAAGACACATTAACTACAAAATATAATATCCTGAAGCAGAAAGTATGGTCATAAGTGGAAATGTTAAAAATTAAAACTGTTAAAAATTCGATTTGGCACAATTTTCTGAAAATTATCTATTTGTTATTTATTGTCTTTAAAAAATCGCATACTTTACAAGTTATTGTTACTAAAGAAACATTTCTGTTTAATTCTTGAAGCATTATCGAAATAAATTTATATACAAATAATATCCTGTTCCATACAATATTTTTTGTATTCTTTAAACTATAGAGAGACTGAATGAAATTAATTTATCTCATTTAATATACTTATTACGAGTTACATGTTACTGGTGATTCTTTCAGCTACACAACAATTAGAAAAAGAGTGATAGATAAATAGAGAATTCGATATTAATTAAATGTATTTTGTGTGTTTTAATAGCACGATAAAGTTTACTATAAAATATATTTAAATTTCTTTGTAATACAATAAACGTACGTTAATTCAAACAACTTGGGACACAGACAATATGGTACTTTTTTGTTATAACAGTCTCTATAAATTTCATTATGACAAAATTTAAGTTATGATCTCGCCAAGATCATCCCGAAATTTGTATGTGTATATATATAGGATGGACGAGTTCTTACTGTAAATAAAAACTATTCTCTGACAGTCACATACATTTATTAACAGACGAACAGGACACAAAATAAACAAAAAAAAAAAAAATAAAACACTTCGTTACTTTTCAAAATACTACTTTAAAAATCACATAACAATTCGTCGTAAAAACTATCGTCATTTTTATACTTCGAAATATCCTCTTAACTTTTAATCAACGTCGTTCGTCGTCGTCGAAAAACATTCTATTTACTTCTTGCTCTTTTCACTCCCGGCCACACAGCTTGGAAGCTTCGCGTTTCTTAATTAATCTCGTGCCAGCGTTTCGGAGAGTAGCGGAAGGAAATAGTCCGATGCAGGTGCAACAGAGAGAGAGTGAACCCACATGCGGGAGTATATCCCACATGCGGCCGTCCTGACATCTGTAGCTGCCGCAGCGACATGTGATCTTATAGAATCTGAAAAGAAACAAAAACAAAAACAAAAAAAGTAACTGTTCTTAGGGAAAAAAATAGAGTTCGTTTGCACACTAGAAAGGTCAGTCAGTCTTTCTTCTGAAATGGTGTAATATCGTAGGAAAATGTTCTTTAAAATCGCTGACTGTTAAAATGATCAGGCATACACATTAAAGATAAGGGGAAAAAATAATGTTTTAGTTATCGTCATGCCAAGGCTTCATGTATTCAGCACACGAACTAGTACTGATGGGTCCTTCAGTTGATGAGATTTTCTCTACGTCGTAGGTGTCGTTAGACTTCACTTTGGTTACTTTATATGGACCTAGGAATTTAGATTTCAATTTTAGCCCTGGTCCTTGTTGGGTTCTTTTAATTGCTACGAGGTCTCCAAGGTTATATTTCCGGGGTTTCTTACGTCTTAAATTATAATGCTTGCGATTTTCTTGTTGAATTTCCATAATATTCTTCTTAGCTTCTTTTCGGAGTTCTTCTCTATCTTTCATGAATTGTTCTTCGACTGCACTGTTCAGGAGTTCAATAATTTGTAAATCTTCTTTCTGTTTCATTTTTGTGCCAAATAGTATTTCAAAGGGTGTTCTTTTAATGCTTCGTTGGTAAGTTGAATTAATGACTTCTTGAACTTTAGGAACATATTTAAACCATTTGGTCGGTTCGTCTTTGGACATTTTAGAGATTATTGAAATTATGATGGAATTCAGTCGCTCTACTTGACCATTAGCACGGGGAAGGCCAGTTGTAATTGTCTCGTGTTTTATATATTCATTTTGGCAATAATCAGCAAATTCTTTACTTGTAAATGCAGGACCTTTATCGCTAATAATTTTGGAAGGGTTGCCAAAAGTATAACTTTGTTGTTGCAGTTTCGATATGACTTCGGCAGAAGAAGTAGTTTTACAGGAATATAGCCACACGAATTTGGTAAATGAATCTATTAAAGACAAAATATGTTTATAGTTTTTGTTAGTTGATTCGAGAGGGCCTAGATGATCAATGTGGTAAGTTTGGAGGGGAGTCTCCTCTTTGTGTAAGGGATGTAACTCATCTTCTTGTTTTTCACGTTTCCGATTATATAAAAGGCATGTTACACAGTTTGCTATAACTTTATCAATCTTATTTGCCATATTAGGGATAAAAAATTCTTCATTAAGGAGTTCTTCACAACGTTTGCGTCCGAAGTGTCCTTTGTCATGAACGTGTTTAATGACGTTTAGCTGCATTTCATCCGGCACAACTACCAGATCGTAACCTTTATGATTTTTATAAAGAACGTTATTTTTGAGGAAATAATTGTCATATGGCTTTGTTTTCAAAATTTCTTTGATGGCCTGTATATGTTCGTCAGTGTTCTGTGATTGTATGATTTTGGAAGTAAAACTGTCTTGAATGGTCATACATACGGGATTTCTGCTTAAAGCGTCGACGTGGCGCATACGTGTACCTTGTCTGTGTTCGATTGTATAGCTATAATCAGCTAACATTAAAGCCCATCGAGCTATCTTGGTGCAAAGATCTGTTTTATTCATAGTTAGGGCAAATGCATTGCAATCTGTGACTATCTTGAAAGGAATACCTGAAATATAAACACGAAATTTTTTAAGAGCCTCGATGACAGCCAAAACTTCTAGTTCATAACTCGAATATTTACGCTCAGCATCTGTGGTTTTTTTGCTCATAAAGTAGACAGGGTGAAATTGATTATCAATAGAAGACTTTTGAAGGAGGACTGCTCCGTAACCATCAATAGAAGCATCGCAATGAACTTCTGTTTCATTACTAGGGTTATAAATGCTTAAAACAGGACCTGAAGCAAGAATGTGTTTCAACTGATTAAATGCATTTCGCTGCTGGTCACCGAAGTGAAATTTAGTGTCCTTTCTAAGGAGATCTGTTAAGGGTTTAGCTATTAAAGAATAATCTTGAATAAATTTACGAAAATATGAGGTTAATCCGACAAATGAATGTACATCTTTTACACTTTTAGGTTCTGGAAAATTTAGAACAGCTTTAGTTTTTGAGGGAGATGGATGCAGTTGACCATTTTTAATGTGATAACCCAAAAAATCAATTTCTCGCTGTAAAAAGTGGCATTTTTTTAGATTCAGTTCCAAACCATATTCGGATGCAGTTGTAAGAACGCGTTGTAATTTCTGGAGTCCTTCGGCTTCGTTTTCAGATGGTATTATGAAATCATCCATGTAGACGATAAGTACTTTTTCATTAATGAGATCGCGAAAAACATTATAGATATATCTCTGAAAAACTAAGGGAGCATCGCTAAGGCCATAATTCATGTATAGAAATTCAAATTGACCAGAATGTGTTACAAAAGAAGTGTATTTTCGACTATTTTTTTCTAAGGTACCCTGGGGTAATAACGCCACGTTAAGGTTCTACCAATTTTCACGGCTTAGTTTTAGATTGTATTTTTCAAACAAATATAGGATCTGATACAGCAACTCATTGACTCTCTATATAAAATAAAATAATTTAACAGATATGTATTCATAAAATGTAATTGCGTTTTTTCTTGACCCATGATATTTGGCGTTATTACCCACCTATATGGGTAATAACGCCATGCAAACAAAACTATGAAATAAGATGGAATAATTGCATGTAGATAGCCCAATTCTAAAAGTACAAACTTTTCAAACTTAGAAATTGAAAAATTGCATTCTAAGCTATTGAAAATGTTCAGTTTTTTGTGAAAGTGTAAGAAAAATAAAGGTGTGGTGTGGGAGGGGGGGGGGGGGATGAGACAAAAGAATATCAGACCATGAGCTTCTTTTTGCTTAAAAAGGACCGTTTAAATAGAAATATGAGAAACATTGCACAGTTTTAACTGTGTTTATTTGAATCAGTATTTAGGATGTAGCTCGGCCACTGTAGGGAATCAACCGGAGTATTAATGTCAAGGATTGGCGTTATTACCCCGGTATAGTTATTGCGCAGTACATTTTAAATTACAAATTATCTCGAGAAGATATCCAAAATCTTCAACAACATTTTAAAAGTACATGAAATGCACTGCAAATTTATGTAATTAACAAAGTATTTCCGTATAAAAACATAGTCTTCACATCACAAAACGTATCTCGCAAATTTTAGATCAAGCGTTAATTTTAGTTGTTTGTAAAAACAATAAGACCTAAAAATGAAACAAATTAACTTGAAGCTGTTTTTTGCGATTTATATGACTCAAAATCCTTCTGCGCAGAGCACATGGGTGTCATTTACCTGATTATTTCATAATTATGCAAAATATAAGCACTTGGCGTTATTACCCCGCCTGGCGTTATTACCCCAGGGTACCTTACTTCGACATGAAAAAATGCATTTTTAAGATCAAGAGTAGTAAATACTTTTGCAGAGTGCAACTGATCAATAATGTCATCGATGACTGGGAGGGGAAAACGTTGTTTATGTGTTTTAGCATTTAGCTTCCTATAGTCAACACATAATCTATATGAACCATCTTTCTTTTTTACGAGGACAATAGGTGATGAAAAATTACTGGTGCTTTTTCGGATAATTCCGTTTTCAAGCCATTCAGAAATTTGTTTTTCGACAAATTCTTTCTCTATAGGAGCTAGGTGTCTGGGAGGACATGTAACAGGTATTTCGTCTTTCAGATGAATTGATAATGTAACATCAGTAGTCTTTACTTTTCGGGGGGAATAATTTTGAATAAGTTCCGTAATTTTTGAACGTATAGTTGTATCAGTAATATGAGATAAATCAAGATTACTATCGTCTAATACTTGAGCAACATTAATCAGAAAATTATTTGACATATTTTCATTTTGCTTGATTTTTTGCATCGAAATATTATTTTGAGAAACTGTTAAAATACTTTGCTGTATAACATCTGTACCAATAATAAAATCTAAAGATATGGAATAATCTGGTACTACATAAACATTAGTGGTGTAATTAAAATCATCTATAGTAATATCCGTAGAGAAAAAACCCAGGGGTTTGATCATAGTATTTCCTAATCCAGTTAATGTGATTGTTGAATGTTCGAGGTTCGAAACCGTTGGGAGTTTGCGATAAATACTTTCTTTTAACAGACTTCTTTCACTTCCCGTATCGATCAAAGAAAGAACATTTACTGACGAAATAATTACTTGTTTGGTCATAAAAGTATTCGACGTAATGGTGGAAATATTGGATGGTTCAGGCTTATTTCTAGATTTCCGTGGTTGGTCACATTGAGCCGACTTATGGCCAAAATTCGAACAATTAAAGCAGCGAGGGCCTTTGTCTTTATGCCTACATTGGCTACTTTTATGGTTGGCTAAACTACAATTAAAGCAGAGAAGATCAGGTTTTGGACGAAAAGATTTCTCTTTCAACGGCATTTCTGGTTTAGATTTACGAAATTTAGTGTTCTCATAGTCATGCCGAATTTTATCATAAATTTTGAGTTTTTGTTTAAATTCTACTATAGATTGGCAGCCATATAATATTGATTTTCTAAAAACAGGGTCGGGTATACCGTTAATAATATACTGCATCAGTGCTGAATCTTCGATGTTACCGCGCGAACATAATTGTTTCATTACGAGAAAATATTCTTCAAGGGATTCATTTTCTTGTAATTTTCGTTTATTTAACATGTCATGTAACTCAGCAGAATTATAAGTAATGCCAAATTCAGAAATTAAGAGTTGTTTAAGTTTTTCATACGAGTTAATGTGAAATTCTGTTTGTACTAACAGCTGGGCTTTTCCTCGTAAGGATCGTTTAGCAAAAACAAATTTATGAAATTCTGATAAATTGAGCATGCTAGCGACATCGTCAAAATTACTTAACCAAATATTTATGTCTTGAAAAGAACTACCATCAAAAGGCGGTATAACGCTTTCAACATCATTAAAATTAATAGTAGATAGCAAAAAACTTTGAACTGGAAATTGCTTGTTTTTATCAAAATTTGATGATTCAGTATTACTTGCAGTGTCCTTATTCAATGTAGTATTATGTGAAGATATTTCAGGTTCCGAATCGGTATCACTTTCGTTTTGGATAATGTTAGCTTGGAGTGAATTCAAGTTTGAAAGATATGTGACTAATCTGGTTGCAAGTTCAGTTAAAGAACCTTCATTTGAGATACAGAGTAAATTACAAATTGTGATAAAATCGTTTAAAGAAAAATCTGCTTGAACTTTCGTAACTTTATTTTTGAATTCAGTGCTGGTCGTTTCGAAATCGAAACCAGTGAAGTCACTAATTCTTTTCCGGTTTGATCGATCACCATCAGTGTCGAACAATAATTTATGAAGTAATTTAATTTTATTAGTACGTTCATTTTTAAATGCAAGTTCCAGTTCTTTGATGTCGACTAGCTTCATAGTAAATATAAAATATGGAATAATTAACTCACCCGTAAAATGATATCCGACTTGAATCTGAAGAAAACAAATAGTTCATAAAAATGAGCAAAAATGGTAAGTGGGCACTTCTGGCACCACTTTATAGGATGGACGAGTTCTTACTGTAAATAAAAACTATTCTCTGACAGTCACATACAATTATTAACAGACGAACAGGACACAAAATAAACAAAAAAAAAAAAAAAAACACTTCGTTACTTTTCAAAATACTACTTTAAAAATCACATAACAATTCGTCGTAAAAACTATCGTCATTTTTATACTTCGAAATATCCTCTTAACTTTTAATCAACGTCGTTCGTCGTCGTCGAAAAACATTCTATTTACTTCTTGCTCTTTTCACTCCCGGCCACACAGCTTGGAAGCTTCGCGTTTCTTAATTAATCTCGTGCTAGCGTTTCGGAGAGTAGCGGAGGGAAATAGTCCGATGCAGGTGCAACAGAGAGAGAGTGTAGCCCACATGCGGGAGTATATCCCACATATATATATAATATGAATACACTCCAAACTCTGTTATGTGCCACGTCATTATATATGTATCATTTACTTCTTTTGTGCCACATATGTTTCATACATTCATATATATCCCATACATACATATGAAGTGTTCAGAAGTCAATCCGATTAACTCCGTCAACTAAAAACGCTTATTTTAAACATTTAAAGTTACTTATCTATTAAAAAATTACTAATTTCTTTACAATATTTTTTATTATACTTTGATTAATTGTCATATAATCAAGGGTAATTCAGAAGCACATTATAGATACATAGAAAAGTTTAATCATGTCTTTACATTAATTTCTATGAAAAAATGTAGTCGGATTCACTTCTGAACACCTCATTTATATATATCCGTATACTATATATAACTACATGTTCTATACATATACATACATCATATATAATGTTCTATGATTACAACTGGGCCATATATCTCACGAAATATTATTTGCATCGAATATTATTGTGTAGTGATACATGTTTTATAATTTGACAATTCATCCTCGGGCTCTGCTATAACACAAAACTACCTAAAAAAAAGGTTAAAATATTTCGATTCTAAAATATACACTGATTTGGTCATCTATCGCTCTATTCTAAAAATAAAGTAAAAAAAAAACACTGCTTCTTCTACAATTGAATTTATTGTAAATTTTCGATTTTCACTGCCTATATTTAAAAAACTATCTCATGTAAATATATCAAACCGCATAGTTTAATAGCAAAATATATGATTTAAATGCTATTTAAGGTTGAAAATGCAAGCATTTGCTCGAATGTTAGAATAAGTAATTTTAAACATGTAAAAAATGATTTTAAACATAAAACTAACAATTGATATTTTTTCAAATTTGCAATAAGTAGAAAATTACATACTTCACATCAATATTGTAAATTTTTAAGTATTAAATAATCACGTTAATCATTTTTTAATATAAATAAAGTATAAAAATTCAGAACTTAAACACAAAATAGAAACACACATTGGTATATTATTATTATTAGTTTATTTAGAGGCTTAGAAGATAATTATAAATATCAAGCTTCATTTTAACCTTACGCCTACCAGACGGTTTGGTTTGGTTTATTTTTGTCGTCCGATTATCTACACTAATGGGATATAGGACCAGGGGGGAGTGCCCTTCGTGGGGGTCTTTCTAAGGGAACCTAACCCGTATTTACGCAAGGTTCGAAGAAAACCGCGAAAACTCCGAACGGTTAGGCCGACAGCCGCGATTGGGTTCGAACCCAGCACCTGCCGTCTACCAGTTGAGAGGTCTGAACCTCTCGGCCACTGGTGGGGCCGCCTACCAGACGGAATACCGAATAGAATTAGAATCCTGAATAAAAAAATAAATAATAATACATTTATATTGCTTCATTCAATCATTAATTCTTTTCCGTTCCATTCTTTCAAATATATACATTATTTTTTTAATAAATAAAATCTTTCAGCAAAATAATGTTTAAATTATCACTGGTTGCAAACTTCAGTATTTTCATTTATTAACGAATTCAGACTTGTATACAGGGTGATTCAGCTCGTCGGTGACAAACTTTAAGGATCGATAGAGCACACCTAGACGAACATTTTTGAATAGGGAATGTAGGGTCCCTGACGCGATGGTAAGGCGCTAGGCGCTTTCGAAAATTTGGGTGCCGAAATTCGAAACGTCATAAAAACTAGGGAAATGGTTAGATTTTCTTGCTTGTTGCGTCGAAATGATTCTGTTTGTTTAGACTTTCTTCAGTACCAATTTGATAAGCGTATCTCTTAAAACATGGATAGGGGGCGCTGCAGACTTTGGAGAGCTAGACAACAACTTTAAGCCCGTTATTTTGATAATTTAACACATGCTCGCCAAAGTTTATACTCTAACTTAAAGTTTGAACCCAAAAGTAGAGCCCTGCAAAAAGCGTAAGAGCCGGAGTAAAATGTCAAAGTACAGGGTGGTCGAAACTCGAAGGCTCCTAAGAGATAAACGAACAGATTTCTTGACTTATGGCATGCATTTTCATGATTCTGTTTGCTGGGGCTCTCTGAAACTCAGTTGAACGGTACAAAAAGAAACATCGATAGGGGGCGCTTTGGGCAAAAAACATAATTCGTTGACATTTCGGACGCTAACTGGAAACGGGGCGCTACGATCAGTTAGAAACAAAACAAGAGAGTAATTTACTTATCATAAGAAGCTATTAAAACTGCAGTTTGTTTGTTTTTTTTAACAAACATAGCTGGTCAGTTTTGTTTGTTTTTTTTAACAAACATAGCTGGTTTCAATCATGCACAATGCGCGCAATAAAATTTACATAAGGTGCTTTTTGCTGATTTATGCAAAAGATATCGTACCATATCGATATGCAAAAGATACGTAATGCGTAGACGACAACGCGAGATGACGTAGTTGTATGCGCAGACACGTCTTTTGAACGTGCGGTACCTACATAAGCTTCGGGTTACTTGTCTGCAGATCGGTAGTAGGATGGAACGGTACACAAACTCTGAATTGGCTGACATGCATTTGGCGTATGGCGCTGCTGGTTGTAATGGACGAGCCGCTCAGCGGTTGTACGCCGAGCGTTACCCCAACAGGCAAATCCCCTGCCATGCCTTCTTCGCTCGAGTACACCAGAGGTTTGTCCACAACGGGATCTTTCGACGGAGGCAGGCCTGAACGGGAGCGATCAGTGAGCACCCCCGACAACGAAGAGGCTGTGCTTAACCTGGTTGAGGACAACCCAGGTCTTAGCACGAGAGATATCGCCAGACATGTTGGCATTTCGCAAGCAACTGCGTGACGCATCTTACGTTCCCGGAATCTGCACCCCTACCACATCCAGCGGGTGCAGTTGCTCAGAGAGCAGGATTTTGGCCCTCGAGTGGAATTCTCAAGATGGTACTTGGCAATGAGATCCAGGGATCCCCGTTTTGTAAACAGCATTTTGTTTACGGACGAGTCCACCTTCAGCCGGGAGGGAATGTGGAACGCCCACAACAGTCATGTGTGGTGTGATGAAAATCCACATGAAACCAGAAGCCGAGCAGCCCAGGAGCGTTTCTCAGTAAATGTGTGGGCCGGCATTCTGGGGGATTGCCTCATTGGCCCTTATTTGTTACCTGAACGGCTGACAGGTGGAAATTACCTGATTTTCCTGGATCAAGTGCTGCCGCAGCTTCTGGAGGAGGCGCACGTACCCGAAGGTTCGCGTCGCCAGATGTGGTTCCAGCACGATGGAGCTCCGGCCCATTACACGAACGACGTGCGTCTCCATATAAACGCAAGGTATGGCCAGCGGTGGATCGGGCGTGGGGGTCCAGTTCACTGGCCTGCCCGATCACCAGACCTCACCTGCTTGGATTTCTTCCTTTGGGGTTACCTGAAGGCCGAGGTATACCATACACCTGTCAGCAGTGCTGAAGAACTTGTGGCGCGCATTGTGGCAGCTGCAGGGCAGATCAGAGATACTCCTGGCATTGTTGGAAACACACACTCCTCAATGCGACGGAGGTGCGAAGCCTGCATCATGGCCCAAGGTCGAAATTTCGAGCATCTTCTGTAGTGTTATTTTTTGTAAATAAATTTCCAGTATCATTGATGTTTTTGGTCTAAATTTATTCAGAAGTGTTGAGCAGAGGTAGAAAATGTGTTTTCATTATTACTAACTGATCGTAGCGCCCCGTTTCCAGTTAACGTCCGAAATGTCAACGAATTATGTTTTTTGCCCAAAGCGCCCCCTATCGATGTTTCTTTTTGTACCGTTCAACTGAGTTTCAGAGAGCCCCAGCAAACAGAATCATGAAAATGCATGCCATAAGTCAAGAAATCTGTTTGTTTATCTCTTAGGAGCCTTCGAGTTTCGACCACCCTGTACTTTGACATTTTATTCCGGCTCTTACGCTTTTTGCAGGGCTCTACTTTTGGGTTCAAACTTTAAGTTAGAGTATAAACTTTGGCGAGCATGTGTTAAATTATCAAAATAACGGGCTTAAAGTTGTTGTCTAGCTCTCCAAAGTCTGCAGCGCCCCCTATCAATGTTTTAAGAGATACGCTTATCAAATTGGTACTGAAGAAAGTCTAAACAAACAGAATCATTTCGACGCAACAAGCAAGAAAATCTAACCATTTCCCTAGTTTTTATGACGTTTCGAATTTCGGCACCCAAATTTTCGAAAGCGCCTAGCGCCTTACCATCGCGTCAGGGACCCTACATTCCCTATTCAAAAATGTTCGTCTAGGTGTGCTCTATCGATCCTTAAAGTTTGTCACCGACGAGCTGAATCACCCTGTATTACTTTGAAAACGTTCCTTTGAAAATATACAATTTAAAAATTAAGCTTGCAAATAATTTTATTCAATAAGATAGCTTTTTTAATTAGTAATTTAAATACCTTTAAATATTAGCTAATAATATTAAATTTTAACTATTAAAATTTTCTACATCATTTTTAAATTTGAGAAAACATGTGATTTTAACGAATCGTATTTTACAAGTATACAAATGTTATCAAAATGTAATTTATATAACTGCTTTCTATCTTTGGATTGCAGCTATTGAGAGACAGTTATTTATTTGAATAAAATCTTAAAATTTAAAGAAAAACAAGAGAAAAAATAACTTTTTCATATCTTTTTTTATGTAATCCATGAATGAAAGTTTGAAGAACAATTGTATATGTTCCGATAATAACTAAAATAACAATGACATGAATTCTTTTTAACATGCCACAGCTGTTTTAGTTTACTCGGACGCATATTTCATCTAAATTAAACTTTTAAGGACTCTTGCAAAATTATTTAGTTACATTTTTAAACCAAGACTTACTATATGCTCATGAGACAGCCATTTTATTCTGCAAACTCACTATGCCTATTCGAAAGTTGTTGCTTTTCATACAGGGTGTCCGAAAAGTCTGGAAACGGTCGAATAACTCGAGAAATACATAAGAAATTGAAAAACGAAAATATACGTGTTAAATATTTTTAAATAAGCTACTCAGTGATACAAAATTTGACCTTCGCAACCGACCCCCTGGGAGTCAGTAGGGGTCCAACTTCGAAATCTTAAATAATAACTCCCATTTTTTATTGCAGATTCGGATTCTACGGACAAAAATACGTAACTTTTGTATTTGATGTTTATTTCGAATCCTCGTTTATCACGCTGTAATTGAGCATATTAAATCGATACATATTTCGGTTTTCCCAACCAGGTTTTGCCTGATTGGTCAGAATTTTGACGTCAAATTCCTCGTCTTTTGCAGGAATAGTGGTTTCTTGAAAATCACCCGTGGTGATTATTTCGATAATGCTACACTGTTAAAAATTTGACCCATTTGCTGTAGCGTCACTCCACAGCTTGTATAGAATATCTCTTTTATGACCAATGAGAATGCTCAGAGAATGCTCACAGTAAAGTAACCGTTTTCTATAAAAGCGGTGGAGTGACGCTGTAGCAAATGAGTTAAATTTTTTACAGTGTATAGGATTTTTTTATGTTCTTCTCTACAAAAATTCATTGATATATATTAATTTAGTTTTCTATTTGGATTTTTATTTTATCTAGTAAATGGTTTGTAAATAACGAATGGTTTCTAATTACGGCTGATGTGGGTGTATGTTTATTATTATTATTATTATTATTATTATTATTATTATTATTATTATTATTATTATTATTATTATTATTATTTGCTGTAGCGTCACTCCACCGCTTTTATGGAAAACGGTTACTTTACTGCGTTATGGAGCATTCTCATTGGTCATAAAAGAGATATTCTATAAAAGCTGTGGAGTGACGCTACAGCAAATGGATAAAATTTTTAACAGCGTAGCATTATCGAAATAATCGCCACGGGTGATTTTCAAGAAACGTTATTCCTGCAAAAGACGAGGAATTTGACGTCAAAAATTCTGGCCAATCAGGCAAAACCTGGTTGGGAAAACCGAAATATGTATCGATTTAATATGCTGAATTACACCGTGATAAACGAGGATTTGAATTAAACATCAAACACAAAAGTTAAATATTTTTGTCCGTAGAATCCGAATCTGCAATAAAAAATGGGGGTTATAATTTAAGATTTCGAAGTTGGATCCCCACTGACCCCCAGAGGGTCGGTTGCGAAGGTCAAATATGGGATCACTGAGTAGCTCATTTAAAAATATTTAACACGTATATTTTCGTTTTTCAATCCCATATGTATTTCTCGAGTTATTCGACCGTTTCCAGATTTTTCGGACACCCTGTATATCGTCTGCCGTTTCCGATTTGTGAGAACAGGTGATATTTTTACCTCATCTATTCTTAAATGTTTGTATGCTGTAATATTATTACAAAAGTTCTCTAATTAAAATATCCGATTTCAAAAAAATAAAATAAAACAAATTATGCCTTTTTTCGACTTGTTTCAAAATACTTCAAGTTTTATAAAAAGGTCCAATCTTTTTTTTTTGTCAAATATAACAATAATTATACTGATACGGATGGTAAAAAAAATTAAAAAAGGTTTAAATTTTTAGAGTCGTTAATTTTTTTAAACGCCATTTTAAAACAGAAAGCAACCCAACAGCTTTATAATTCTCGTAAATTCTCGCTGAATTACTTATACTTATTCTCAAGCATTTCCTTATATTATAGCTGTCAAACTTATTCAAAAATTTCTGCAAATAAATGCGAACACAAGAAAATTGTTCCAATTAAAAGAATTCTAGTTTATGAATCTGTTCCGGAAATTAAGCGTTAATTTCTCCCAGTTCAAACGACTCGTATTAGTTATAATTCGTAAAGTATAGTTTCGTCATTTATAAAACAACTAGTTAAAAACTCTCGATCATTTCATTGATACGGTTTATTTATCTTATACTATAATGCGAGCAAAAATTGTGTGTGTGTGTGTGTGTGTGTGTGTGGGTAAATTTTATCTCAAAAACGGCTCTAACGATTTTCGCAAAAATTTGGATTTTACCATTTTCGGGCACGAGAAGACCATTGGGCTAGGTCACATGTTCGAGAAAATTCGATTATTGGGTCATTTTGGGTCATAATGGGTCAAGATCAAGCTATTTATATCTAGAGAACGGCTATATCGATTTTAAGGAAATTTTGTAACCAATCGTTTTTTGGCACGAGAAAACTATTGGGCTGGGTCACATGTTCGAAAAATTTCGATTATTGGGTCATTTTTGGGTCATTATGGGTCAAGCCATTTTTATCTAAAAAACGGCTCTAACGATTTCGACCAAATTTTACATTTTATCGTTTTGGATTACCAGAAGACCATTGGGTTAGGTAACATGTTCGAGAAAATTCGGTTAGTGGGTCATTTTTGGGGTCATTGTGGGTCATGCTAATTTTATCTAGAGATTTTCTCACGCAATTTTGACTAAAAATTGCATTCTATGGTTTTCGGGCACGAGAAAAACATTGGGCTAGGTTACATGCTCGAGAAAAAATTTTAATGGGTCATATTGGGTCATTAAGAGTCTGGGTCAAGCTATTTATATTTAAAGAACCGCAGAATCAATTTCATCGAAATTTTGCCTGTAATAATTTTTTGACACGAGAAAGCTAATGGGCTCACACGATGGAGAGATTTCGATTATAAGAGTCATTTGTGGGTCATGATGGGTCATAATGGGTCATAGTCAAGCTATAGCTAAAGAACAGGTGGATCGATTTTAACGAAATTTTGTATACAACATTTTTTTTGGCACGAGAAAACTATTGGGCTAGGTCTCAGTTCGAGAAATTTCGATTACTGGGTCATTTTGGGTCATAAAAGGTCTGGGTCAAGCTATTTATATGTAAACTACGACAGTATCAAATTTAATGAAATTTTGTATGTAAGTTTTTTGACACGAGAAAATTAATGGGCTATCTCACATGTTTGAAAGATTTCGATTATAAGAGGTTATGGGTCATTATATTATGAGTCATGATGGGTCATAACGGGTCATGTCAAGCTATATCTAAAGAACACGTGGATCAGTTTTAACGAAATTTTGTATACAACATTTTTTGGCACGAGAAAATCATTGGGCTAGGTCACATGATCGAGAAATTTCGATTAATGGGTCATAAAGGGTCATAAAGGGTCTGGGTCAAGTTATTTATATTTAAAGAACGGCAGGATCGAGTTTAACGAAATTTTGAGTGTAACAATATTTATACATGCGAAAACTAATGGGCTAAGTCACATGTTCGAGAGATTTCGATTATAAGGGTCATTTGTGGGTCATGATGGGTCATGGTCAAGCTATATCTAAAAAATGGGTGAATCGATTTTAACGAAATTTTGTATACAGCATATTTTTGGCACGAGAAAATCATTGGGCTATGTCACATGTTCGAGAAATTTCGATCAATGGGTCACTTTTGGGTTATTCTAATTTTATCTAGACAATGTTTCGCGCAAATTTGACTGAATTTTATATTCTATCGTTTTCGGACACAAGAAAATCATTGGGTTAGGTCAGATGTTTCAGAAAACTCAATTAATGAGTCATTTTGGGTCATAATGGGTCAAGGTCAAACTATTTATACCTAAAAATTGGCTCAATCGATTTTATCTAAATTTTGTATTTAACGTTTTTCGGCACGCAAAAATTAATGAACTAAGTCACATTTTCGAGAGATTTCGATATAAGGGTCATTTGTGGATCATGCTAATTTTATCTAGAAAATTGTTCTCACCATTTTTAGTATATTTTCTATTATATCGTTTTCGGGCAAAAGAAAACCATTGAGATAGGACACATGCACGTAACAATTCAGTTAGTGGGTCGTTTTAGGTCTTAATGGGTTCGGGTCATTCTAATTATATATAACAACGACTCAGTCAATTTTACCTAAATTTTGCAATGGAACGTCTTTTGTCACGAGAAGACTATTAAGCTAAGTTGCATATTAAACAAAATTATATTAGTGGGTCATATCGCTTCATTGCTGAATGCTGTCATGCTAATTTTACTTAAGAAATGGCTTAAACGATTTTGATTCATTTTATACTCTACTGTTTTTGATTACCTGAAGACCATTGAGCTAAGTCACATGTTTGATCATATGTGATTAGTGGATCATTTGGGTAAAAAAGGGTCAGGATCACGAGACTATGGCAAAAGCCAATAAGTTGGCGATATTTGACAAAATACTGACGAAATTTGGCCGAAAAATCGACTATTAAGGTTACGAAACCAAAACACATATTTGGCGCCAAATGAAAGAATGTGTCCAAATTTGGTTATATCTGGCAAAAAATATTGTCTTTCAGAATGTGAAGAAATTTCTTATACATTCTTAATAGTCTTCGAAATGCATAGTTAAACTAATCAGAGTCGAGCTATAAAAGTGATTTGGATTGATGTCCTTTCATTGTAAATTTTAAAATAAAGTAAAATTTATGAACATGTGCATACAAACATAGTTGATTGTTTTTATAAATAATACTATTATTAATAACATGTTTTACAGTAATAATACTATATCGAGTTGAACACAAAGTTAATTTTGACCGAGCTGAGCTCGGTCACCCCTGCTAGTTAGATTTATTCGCATAACTCTGACATCTATATTTCTAGTTTAGGGATTTAGAAAACAACTACTTATTCATTCTCGATGAAAGCCGTATATATATTTTTTTCAGCGTATTACTCTGTGTGTCCTTAAAACCAACGACATGCCTCAAGATAAACTTTAATTTAATTTAGAAAAATGCCTTATTCTATGAAAACTTTTGTCTTCAGATAAATCATAATAAAGTAAATATAAATTTCCATTTAATTTTGAAGAGATTTATAAGCTTTGAATAGGTTATCTTTTAAATAGGCTTTTGAAATATCTCACATTTAATTTGAAGTAAATTATTTTTATGTATTTTAAAAACCACATTTTTAATAACCATCTGTAATAATAAATTTGTGGAAATTAATTTGAACAAATAAATTTCAAAATTGTCTTTTGCAGACTGATGATCCCAAACGCAGACTAACAGTAGAAGATTTCGTTACAAACGAAGAAGAAGGAAACTCAGGACCATACATCAACTACAGGGAAGTATTTGCGCGATTCGAGCTCTCTCCGGGTCATTACGTCATTATTCCGGCAACATTCGAGCCACATCGTCAAGGATCTTTCATGATCCGGGTTTATACAGACTGCCCTTTTGATCTAAGGTATACATTATTTATATTCATAAATGTTTCATTGAATTTAACATAATGTTCCTACAAATTCTCGTTTAATTTTGCATTATGTTTCTAAAAAAAATCAAAATTTGAAGTAAAATAATACTTTTTAACCTTCAATATGCTTTTCTTATAAACCTATACACACTCCAAGCTATTTCGAAAGATTCGTTAATTCCTTTATAGAATTATTCTATTGGAATATTATTTAAAACTTTGGTTACAATTTTCTGAATCTGTTCAGTGTTCTTTTTATTTTTGCGTGAGATTATAATAATTAAGTTCAAACATTTCAAAATACTGAACTGTTGTCGAAAATATATCTTACAAAAAAAATTTGAGAGGTTTTCTGTCATGTTTTTATACTTAGATATGTTTGTCTTAATATTATTCATTATTTGCACTCAAGAATCACTCACTTTTTAGTTAAAAACACCTTAAAATAACAGAATAAATGTTCAAAATGTCATTAGCATGGATGTCCACAGCAGCTGTGCCTTGTATATACTATCTTTTTCAAGAGTTAATATCATGTTTATAAAATAAAACAAATGTTATTCTTTCTTTAAATTAATCAAGGAGAGGATTTATCCAATAAATTTCTTTTTAAAAATAAAATTATAGTATATAAAAAGAGAATTAAAGTTTGTCCTCCATATTCTGTTTTCAAAACAAGGTCATACTATAACAGCTGTTTATTAATCAAAATTTCATTTTCACATATGACAATACTTTGAAAATATAAAGTTTCTCCATGGCAACAAGTAGCCATTTTATTCCAGCCTGAAAATAGAAGCATGTATTGTATTTTAAAAATAGAAGTTGAATATTAGGCGAGTACATCAATTGTATGTCGTTAGAATGGATAATAATTTTCATGTTTATTTTATAGTTAAAATTTTTATTTTACTTATTTGCATAGAACTTTTGTGTTTTAAAAAGACCCAGAAAGGACTATTGAGATTTTTTGGACAATTCCTCCATTTACCGCAAATGGCTTGAAGTTTTTCTCAAATGCTGATTTTTTAATTTTTTTAGCAAAAACTTTAAAATTGTTAAATTAACTTTATTTTAGCTGAATTTACTTCAAATGTCATGTTTCGTGTACGAAATGTTTAAATAAGGTCTGATTATGTATTATTTAATAATTTAGTATATTTTGATTAGGCGATTTTTAAAGCCTTTTCGGGTATAAGTAAGGAAAAGCTATAAGCATTGTTTGATTCAATCGTCGGATTCTCTTTTTTATCTTTATTATGTTCCACGCTCTTCCTTCTTTTTTTCAATGCGTTCAGTGTCACTATTTGGATGACGGACCACAGCATGTCTTGGCAGCAATTCTGGAATGAGAATGTTGAGCAACCAATGAAACGTAATCAGCAACATGCGGATGAAGAACAGGGATGATTCTGGGTGAAAATCTTTTTTCGGAAATCCACATCGCATTTTCGGAAATCGGCGGAGAGGGGGGCGGGGGGTATTCGCTATCTTCAGACGAATTCAGCGTTTTTACTTGATCTTCAGACGAAATCAGCGATTTATCTGCAATATTTTAACAAAATCGGCGATTTATTGCAATCTTTTGTCGAAATCGGCGGTTTTTCCGCGATCTTTTGACAAAATCGGCGTTTTCCCGTGGGTTTTACTTTTCTGAAATCGGCGTTTTTTTCGACAATCTTTAGACAAAATTTACATTTTTATGTGATCTTTTGATGAAATCGGCTTTTTTTTCAATGATCTTTTGACAAAATATTTTTTAAGCGATCTTTTATCGAAAACAGCGTTTTTTTCCGCGATTTTTTTAAATCGAAAACGGCGTTTTTTCCGCGATCTTTTAACGAAATCAGCGTTATATCCGCAATCTTTAGACGAAATCGACGTTTTTCCGCGGTCTTCAGACGAAATCAGAATTTTATCAGCGATATTTGGTGAAATTGCCGTTTTTTCCACGATCCGCACAGGAAATTCTCGCTTTTCAGCGATTTCTTGACAAAATTCGTTGACAAAAACATTGACGAAATCGTCGTTTTTCCACGAAATATTGACGAAATATGTGCTTTTCCGGCGATCCTTTCACGAAATTTGCATTTCTCAGTGATTGTTTTTTCCGCGTGCAAAACCGTACAAGTTGGCAACTATGCGGAGCTGATAACCCAATTTTAAATTTTCGGAAGAAGATGCCTTAAATTTTCAAACGAGAATCATTCCTGATGAGGGAGTAAATAGGAGATGGTTGAAACTGCGAGATGGATTGTTTATTATTTTTCTGCTCTCAAATACAGCTATTGTCAGAAGATTCAAATCAAATAATGGAAACTTTGAAGTGGGCTATTCGTATGAATCTGAATTTGAACCAGGACCTTCAAAATAAGACACTCTCAAACGGATATCCCTTTCTCACACAGCGTACGCCATTTTTAGAACTGGCATATGATGTAGGTAAATTGCGTTAAGAGCAGAATTTGTATCACGGAATGAGGATTTTATCACAGAGGAAGACAATGTCAGAAGATAGAAAAAAATATATATATATATATATAGTATATATTAAAAGAAAAAAGAAGATACAGGAGGAAGAAAATCTTGGAGGAAGAAAAATTGCAAGCATATTTTTTGACAGTAGAAAAAATAAAACGATCTTCATAAAAAGGGGAGGGGGGCAAGCGGTATGTCGACAGAAAGAGAAAACAAATATCACCATGTTGTTTGAACGTGGTTCTTAATATTTGGTTAACTTGACACCATCTTCCGGTCACAGTGGGGAAATAGCAAAATCATTACATAATTTTCTTAACCAAAATAAAGCCTGCTTTGGAAAAAAAAAAGAAGAAGAGAACTGCAACATTTGATATGTATAAAATGCCTCCGGCAAACTGTCCAAACTACACTGTACAAACTACATTGCTGGCCACACAAAATGCAACACCAAGAAGGATCAGAGATATCACAACGAAATTTACAAGGCAGCTAGCATGTTCTACAAAGATCAAACGATCAAAATTACAGCCTCTTGTGACGTGTGGATGATGACAAAATCAGTAGTTAGTGTAGCCGCCACTGTTGGCTATAACCACTGCCGCATAGAATCAAAGATCATTCGGCATAGAATCAAAGAATCTTCGGACGTCTCCTAGGACTACAGCAGTCCATGAGGCTTCCACATATAGCCAAAGTTGATCTGGTGTAGTAGCGGGTGGTGTATTCCAGGCCAGTCGTTGTGCAAGCATGGACACAACTTTTTGATTGGCGATAGATCGGGAGAACAAGCAGGCCAAGGAAGCAATTCAATCTTATGCATATAGAAGAACTCTTGAACATTGCGTGACAAGTGTGACCGCGCGTTATCCTGCTGGGATGTAACTGATGCGAAGCGCTGAATGTATGGGAGGACCACGGGCTCTAACACCTCAGAGATGTAGCGCTGGCTCTTCAGTGTACCGGCAATGCTTACTAGAGAAGTGCGGCAGTGAAATCCATTGCCACCCCAAACCATGATACCGGGTGCAGAATCAGTGTGACATTGCACAATGCAACAGTTCAGCAGGCTCTCACCACAGTGTCTCTAAACTTGAATCCGACCATTGCAATGTTTCAGACAGAAGCGGAATTCGTCAATAAACACAAAGTCATTCCATTTTGTTGTCCATGTCCGCGTTCCTCGAACCGTTGGAGGTGCAAACGCCTGTGGATTGCAGTCAAGGGTAAACGGAGCAATAAACATCTTGCGGCCATTCCATTATGCTGCAAATGTCGTCGACTGGAACGAATGGACACCGAATGATTCGTAGCAGATTGAATCTGTTGTGCTATTGTTCTTGTGGCTGCGCGAACCATCACTGCCATGCGCACAAACCGCCTGTAATCACAGGCAGGGGTGAAACGACGTGATGGGTGCGATTGATCCCATTGGTCCGCTGTTACCTTCTGCATCCAGCAATTACAGATTCCCATTATAGTCGCTTGGTTTCGTCCAATACGTTGACCGATTCCCATAAAGGATTATCCGCAATCCCTATAGGCTACTATTCTTCCTCGGTCGAATTCAGAAATTTAGTCAAAAGACTTTCGATGTCTTCCACGAAGTATAAGTAAACAGCTTATGCAAAATAAAAAAAAAAAAAAATTCACGGAAAAAAAAATTGCAGTTTCAAATCGCCAATCTGTTATCCCCTTATATAGCGCTTGCGGGTGGCGCTACGGTCGCCCATGATGTGCGTCTGCGCTGCAATGCAAATGATTTGCACATTTCATCGCCACAAACGCATGCTATAAATTTCACATGATTTGCATGCTTCCTTCAGGGTATTGCATTTTGCGTGACCAACAACCACCTTTATCAACTCAGTTGGAGCTAGATTAATAGAGTTCATATTTTTATATTAAGAATTCTGCAAATTATAAGCAAAAAAGTTGGCAAAATTTGAGACTGTTTTTATAAAAACATTAATTTCTCTATGAGTATACATGATATTCTCATAAAAATGAACACAGTTTATTGCAATAAGCTACTTAATTATAATCTGCAGTTTGAATGCTTTTACTACATTAGTTTTGACAGGGTTATCCAAAAGATCTTTGTTCCTTTTCAATTTGCTGATGGTCCCCTAACCCATATGGGATTTCGGGGAAAAAAATCTACGCGGAAATGTATGACCTGTTCTATTTTGTTTACATACCTGAAGTTTCATAATAATTCCTCGTGTATTTTTCTAGATATTTAACAAAACGTCTAAAATCACAAGTGTCCGGTCTTTAATGACCATATAGTGTATATGGTATGATAAACTTTAAAACTCACGTGATTTTATTTTGGTGAATTCTGTGTGTAAAAATAAATGCCAAATCTAATATTTCTTTTATTCTTTTTTTTTTTTTTTTTTTTTTTTTTTTGTTACAGAGAATTGAGGTGAAATACTTCTTATATTTCTTGGAAACGATGGATCAAGACACGAGCTGCAACATTACGGACAGTATTTAAAGTGAAGCGATATTTTATATATATTTAGCTGCTCATCTGGTTTTTAACGCCTGATCAAGTCTGTGCCTTTTTAGAGAAAGTAACAAACAATTTAAGATGAAAAATGCATTTAAAAAAGTTATAAAATGAAATTTAAGACTGTTTTAAATGCAAAAAACTCAGTTTAATGAGCTGACGGAAAAAAAACTGTTAACATGAAATTTTTTAAAAAATCTACACTCCGTACAAGATAATTTTGTTAAATCAGTGTAATAAATCCTATCAGGTCAATAAACTCCATTTTTTTACAGTTTCCAGCTTTCTTTAATAATTTAATTGGGACAATCATTCAAACTACCTTTTTCATACCTGGATGAAAGAAATAATTTATTACATTTAAATCCAACTAATTCTTTTTCCCAACTACTTCTTCCAGAATATGGAACATTGAACTGTGAAATGAACACCAATTATTCGCATGGATCCGAAGATGTCATATAAATTCTCAGAACTTTTAAATTTAAATCAATTTCCAAGAGTATTATTTTTTTTTTTACTTATAGTAAAGCTTCTCTAAAGATTGCAACGAAATTATTCCAATTTTATCGGTAAAAGAGGAAAAAGTAGAAATCAGAACCGATTATCATAATTTTACTGATGTCATTTTTTTCTTTTAAATTAGAGAGAAAAATTATTTTCTATTTGCATAGATGATGAAAAAAATCTTAATTTTCATAATAAAACTTAAATAAAAATAGAGGTGTCCCAAAAGTCTCTGACTCTAAATTAAAATTCAATAAAAAATCAAGTAACTGTCGTATAGGGATGCGGTTTGCACTAAAATGCTTCTCGCGATGAAAAGTTTTTTTCATGCAAATAAAATAACTAGTTCCTATCATCTCCTGTAGATGGCGCTGTGCATTAAATTAATCAGAAAGAAACATAAAAAATCAAGAAAGTCAGTTAAAGAGTAATAATTTAAACAATTCATTAGTATAGTTAAATAGGGTCTAGCGCTCTTCGTCACCTTTGCTGAATTGAATGCCCACGAATCGAAATTTGTGTGTAACGGAAAATGCACTTTTCTCAAAAACTATGTGACCTAGGTTAATCTTTAGTTTTCCTGCAAAAAATTTGCAGGAATTTTTGCATTTGAATTAACATTTAATATGTTTAATTTTTTTTATAATTTTAGTTTCAGTAGATTCAGAAATGGATGTTGGAAAAAAGGCATATTTTTCACGACATTTTTGACAATATATCTGAAAATATAGTACCTAAAATTAAAAGAAATGTAATTTTGAGTTCGGCGTTATGAAAGCTTTCACACAATATCCCCACATGAAACACAATTTTTTTTCCCATATAACTAAATTTATACCTCTACAATCTTCATACATATGGGTGATTCTCAAAATAGGGGACAATTTCAAAAATGAAATCTTAAAAAAATTACTGTTAGCAAAATTTCTGAAAAAAATATGTGTTGTTAATATAGTATTAGGTATACTTTACATGTAGTTAGCAGAGCTAAATATTTAAAAATTAACTTAAAAAAAAAATAATTAGTATTTTTTGAGCCATGCTAATGACAAAACAAATTGCATGGAATAAATATATTAAGAAATTTTTATTTTCTTCCTGTTTAAATATTTTTTTTCTACGTTTATTAGCCTTCCTTTCCAACAAATAGTTTCCATTTTTCCAAGGAGAATAAAAACATTACCAAAGAGCAAACTTTGTTTACATGAACAACATTCTGACACTAACAGTGTAAGAAGCTGTTTTAGTGATTTTCTGACAGATTTAATGCATATTATAGGGATAATAAATGTAATACCTAAATTTATATGTAAAATTAAACTTTAAAAAGGATACAATATAAGTACTGGTTACATTTATGCACATAGGACTTAGGAATCTTTAGCATGACAGAAAAACCATGCTAATGACAAATTTTAATTTAAATAAGATTATGAGCCATAATATAATCACAATGCAATAGTCCTTTCTGGGTCTTTTTAAAACACAAAAGTTCTATGCAAATAAGTAAAATAAAAATTTTAACTATAAAATAAACATGAAAATTATTATCCATTCTAACGACATACAATTGATGTACTCGCCTAATATTCAACTTCTATTTTTAAAATACAATACATGCTTCTATTTTCAGGCTGGAATAAAATGGCTACTTGTTGCCATGGAGAAACTTTATATTTTCAAAGTATTGTCATATGTGAAAATGAAATTTTGATTAATAAACAGCTGTTATAGTATGACCTTGTTTTGAAAACAGAATATGGAGGACAAACTTTAATTCTCTTTTTATATACTATAATTTTATTTTTAAAAAGAAATTTATTGGATAAATCCTCTCCTTGATTAATTTAAAGAAAGAATAACATTTGTTTTATTTTATAAACATGATATTAACTCTTGAAAAAGATAGTATATACAAGGCACAGCTGCTGTGGACATCCATGCTAATGACATTTTGAACATTTATTCTGTTATTTTAAGGTGTTTTTAACTAAAAAGTGAGTGATTCTTGAGTGCAAATAATGAATAATATTAAGACAAACATATCTAAGTATAAAAACATGACAGAAAACCTCTCAAATTTTTTTTGTATGCTGAAAGACATAAATTGTCCCCTATTTTGAAATCACCCATATATTTGTGATTATTTAATATGTAAATATATCGGTCAATAATCTTTATTACTTACCTCAATTCGAACATTCTACAGTCTCAGCAAAAAAAAAAAAAAATCTTGACACTTGCGATTTTACACGCTTTGTTAATATCTAGATCAAAAACATAGCTTGAAAATTCTGAAAATTATCGTCGATAGAATAAAATATAAATCCGTTATTCCCAAAATAGAGCAAAAAGGTAAAGAGCTGTATCCAAATATAGTAGTATGTGCAATATTGTGCAGGCACTAATCAAGGGAATATATATATACAGCCCCTCATCTTTTTTGCTTCATTTTGAGAATCACGGATTTTGATCTTATTCTATCGACAATAATTTTCAGAATTTTCAAGCTATGTTTTTGAGATTTCAACAAAAGTTGCTCTATACAATTAACTAACATAATATTCAAATGAAATTTTAATAGCATTGACGCATGCACAGTAAAAAGTTATTTAGTAAACTTTCTTATTTGTCATACAATTTTTATTATTTTTTAATTCTGATTACAGGGTGTTATGTACAATGTTGATTATCATATTTTCTGAAAAGAGCATTGTGTTGTATGAAGAACTCTGCAAATTATAAGCAAAAAATTTGGAAAAATTTGGGACCGTTTTTATAAAAACCTTAATTTCTCTAAAAGTTTACATGCTATATTCATAACGAACACAGTTTATTATAATAAGCCATTTAATCATAATCTGCATTTTGAACTCTTTTGCTTCAGTAATTTTGACAGGGTTATCCAAAAAATTTGTGGACAGCCCCCTGTTAGATTTGGGGGAAAACTCCTCGCGAAATTATATGACGTGTACTATTTTGTTTATGCACCTGGAGTTTCAGAATATTTCCTAATGTATATTTTTAGATATTCAATAAAATGCCTGAAATCGAAAGTGTCAAGATTTTTTTTGCTGAGACTGTACTTCCCATAAATTATGAGTAAAATGACTGTAACAGACAGACACAGAAATTATCTTATAATGATTCTGTTTTTACTTTTAAGTATGGAACCCTAATAACATATTGTAACTTTTCATAAGACATACGAAAGTTAATACCCAAACTAAAGAAAAATTGCAATGACCGATTTTTTATGCAATTGCACAATTACCATAGTAAACTTAATGTGGAAATGTACAAAAAAATAAAGAAAGAAATACAACAAAATTCAATCTATAAGTATTTATTTTCACAAGTGTTATAAAAGTTCAGCACATTTCATAGAATAATTTCCATCATAAAAATGAGGATTTCCTTGGTTCATATCATATTTTAAAGTCTGTTAAGGAAAAATGCTCAAGATAAAATTGCTATTTAAAATGAGATGCTGTAATAATAGTAATAATAATAAACAAAAATTCACAGAGTAAGCTCTAAATTTCATTTACACAGGAAGAATTTACTTCAAGCACTGTTTGGCACAAGTTAAAATGATATAATATAAGAATCATATTAATTATAATTCTTGATGTTTCATAATAAATTATTAAAGTATATATTCAATACTTTCTTTGGAATGACAGAAAAATGTAATGATATACAAATAAGATTCAATAACAGCATTTCTCAAACTATATAAAATCCATTTCTTCTCGATTAAATAAATTAATTACACATATAAAATAAGATTATATTTTTTACTTATAGAATACTTATGCCAAAATACATGAAATAAACTATATTTCAGGATAAAAAAGAAAAAAAAATTAAAATTAAGATGATGAATTGAAAAAGAAAAGCTGGTTAAATTTAAGTTTAACCCTCTGATAGTCTAGCAAAAGGGGCAAAATTGTAATATTGTTTACTCTGTATTTTATTTTAACCTTTTCACCACCGCAAATTATTATATCCATTCACTAAGCTGCAGGTTTCATTGCAACAGTAGTCTTATTTAAATTGATAAAATTCCATAAATATAATCCAGTTTAAAGAAATTAAGTTATGATTAATACATTGGTGGCTTATATACATATGCATAATTAAAATATATGTTGAAAATAAAAACATCTTTTATTAGCATTTAAAAAATTACAACATTAATGTTGAGAAAACAACAATTTTGCACGTTTGTTTGGCAATCTGGGGGTCAAATGTTAAAAATAGACAATAATTTCAACATTATATTACAAAATTTAACTATGAATATGAATATAAACCTTCAGAGCAGCATGTGCCAATTTTCTTTCACATACTCCTTTCTTAGGCTTTTCATTTTCGAGTACCTCAATTTCTCATAAGCACCCAACTAGATAATGGAAACATGTTTTTTTTCAATAAGAAATTTTAACTGTATCCATGTTATTGATAACAATCATGTTATTTATTGATAATACCTTTGCAACTTCAACACTTAGTAAACATTTCAAATTAAAAGCTGCATAAAATGAGGGAAGCTTTTCTATTAATATGTGTTAGTGATGTGACTTTGTCATTTCAAAAACAAAAATAACAGGTAGCTTGTCAGTATGTTTTAACAAAAATAATTAAAACTAGTACTCCGACTAATTTAGGCATTCTGCAATTGTTATTAAAACTGGAAGAATAAAAGATAAGGGTGAGAAAATAATATTGTAAAATGATTAATTGAATTTTTCGGGAAGATAGGAGAGAATGTATAAGTACTCATGAAAAATGCTTAACAGTGGCCGATGCTGCTGCCATTGCATTATTAATGAATATTAGGTATACAGTAGACTCCCTCAAATCCACACAGCTTGAGACCAGAGGTTTTGCAGGTTTTAGAATTTTGAGGACTTCTGGTCATTGCTTTGTTTAACTTTTCTAAACTGTAATTTGAATGCAATTAACAATGAAATTAAAACTATTAGGAACGCTTACAATATAATAAAACATTAAAATAAAATAATAAAAATTTAGATAATTCTTAACATGATTAAAATATTAAAAGAGAAGATCAAGTTATTAATCAATAATGTATGATTAAATATTTATTATAAAGGTAAGATGCATTTTTCATTTGAAATTCGTTTTATAAAGGTATATTCCTATCAAAATTATAAAATAAGGAAGTTTTATTTCAAGTTTAGCCAGATTTAATAACCAAAAAATTTTGGTTAATATATTAACATATTTGGTAAAAAGATTGTGATTACCAGCGATATCAGCAATATTTTATTTTTTCCAAATAAATTTATTTTTCCTTCATGAAAACACATGAATTCAGTAATATTAATGAAAATTATAAATTAAAATATACATGGAATTGATATAAAATTAAAAGTCAAATTTTGTTTCTAAATGTTTCATTGTTTACATGTGTAAATTATGTGCAGATTTTAGGGTTGTGGATTTGAGGGAGTCTACTGTATTGGGTTTTTAATCCTTATTTGAAGTGTAACATATTGGATTTGCACATGAGACCAATTCTGTAAACTAAAACAATGAATGTATTTTTAGTTAAACCATTTTTGTGATTTTCACTATTAAGGCCCCTGTCCTCGCTCGAGGAAATGCTCGCGAGCTAATGCTATTCGTATGGGGAAGCATTTTTCTAATAACTCTTTCGCATTTTGACATTTTGGAATAATTTTTTTCACATTGGATAGCTGAGGTGGATGCCGACAGCGCACCTTTTTTACTTTTCCAATTTTGGTTGCAGATATATTTAAAAAAAAAACACTTTCAGTTTTGAAACCGGTTTTGAAAGTGAAACTAACTTTGTAAAAAATATCTGCAACCAAAATCGAAAAAGTAAAAAAGATGCGCTATCAGCATGCATCTCAGCTATCCAATGCAAAAAAAATTATTCAAAGATATCAAAATGCGAAAGAGTTATTAGAAAAATGCTTCCCCATAGGAATAGCATTAGCTCGCGAGCGTTTCCTCGAGCGAGGACAGGGGCCTTAACAACGTTATTTTCATGTATCCCCAGCAACTCCGCCATGTACCCGAGACTGGGAATCGCTATTTCAGTGTTCAATGCATGAAAAGTATATTAAGCCAATAGAATTACATTTTGTTTAATAATACTTATATTGCAGGGAAACTTGGAGCTTGTCAGTGAGAGGGTTAACAACCTTAAAAGCAAAAGATAATGTATTATGAATTTAGATGTTAATAATGCTCATCTTCTCTCCTAATTTTTAATGAAAAATCAGAAGGCAACTTATGAAAAAATATTCAAAAGAAAATTTAACAGAAATTAATGAGAAATTTATTTATAAATAAGAAAAGTTTGAGAAATGCAGATTTCAGATCAAAACACTATAAAAAAAAAACAATAGTAATAAAATATTTAATGCTTAAGAAGAATGCTTAAATTTGAGCATCAAAAATTTAAGTACAGATATTTTATTACTTAAAACAAATAATCTAAATGTAGCAGAACTTCTATTATCCAAATCATTA
The DNA here is from genome assembly GCA_964019185.1 of Maratus speculifer. NCBI lineage: Eukaryota > Metazoa > Arthropoda > Arachnida > Araneae > Salticidae > Maratus > Maratus speculifer. The sequence continues at coordinate 43,734,019 of OZ025290.1, forward strand.
GGCATAGATTAAATAAGTAAACATTTTATTGTATATAAGATTTTTACCCATTCTAGAAACAAGTTTGTGATTTTTAACAATCTATTTATTCAATTTTGTTATTGGATTATTTTAGTTAATATAATGTACAAAACATAAAACCCCAATTTTTATTTATTTATTTAATATCTATGCAATTTTGTTATTGCTTTACCCATTTTTCTTTTTCATCTTTCTTTATACTAATATTGAGCTTTATTATATTGTTAAGATTTTATCCTCAAATACTATTTTACTAATAAATGCATATGTATAAAAGCTACCATGTTACAAAATAAATTAATTTATACATATATATCACATCACATTTAAACTTTACACTCAGCTGAAGCACAAACACTATCATTCATTCATTCACTTACAACTGTTAAAAGCATGTGTAAGATTATTTTTCTTTAAAGTATTTGGAGGGGAAAAAAATCATTGAAACCACAGCAGTTGAAAATAATTGAGCCCAAGACAAATTTTCTTTAAGCAAATAAAATTTAACTATTTTGTGCCTGTAATTTAATTAAATCAAATCTAGAAAGATTATCTGTTATGGGATATCACATTTATTTTTAATTATGCAAAATATATTTCAAATAGTTTTTCTTCATTCAGAACATAACATGAAATAGTTCATAACTTCTCATCACTAATTTAATCATCATGTTAAATTATAAAACAATTTCTGAACATCAAAGGAAATGATATCTTAATTAAAGTTGTTACATAATGTAAACATAAAAATAAAAACTTATAAATTTGGGTGACAGAAGTTCTACTTTATATATTACAAAACAAATTTTCAGATAAAATAAAAATATATCTCAAGGAGTAAAATTTATACCAACAGTGATACATACAAAAAGTCTGGAATAACTATCTACAGCTATATATATATATGTAGATATATATATAAGTATATACATATACACAAACTATACAGACCAGATTAAATATCAAAATTTCAATACATGCACCTCAAAATGTACAACTAGGCAAAATCTGCACAGTCAATATCTTAACAATCAATGTACAGGAAGTTATGTATTATTGAGATTTATTCATTCCATAGAGAGAAAAATTTTTTTTATATTAATTATAGTTTGCTTTTATTAATTCTAATAAAGTTCAAACAATTAAAAACAAATAGATGAAAAAAGAAAAATCCATCAAGATTTATTTATTATACAAAATATCTATGTAAATGTACATAAAATTTTCGTTGATATATTTTTAACATATTGAATGCCAAATTACTATAAAGAACTTGCTCAAGTCATCATAGGATTTGTAATGCATTATAATATATGCACATAAATTTACACACACATGTACATATAAATGAAAGCATTTTTATATCACTAAAAAGCTTTAATGCATTTATTTCTTCAGATTATTGTAGTAATGCGGATAATCTTGACAAATGCAGAACTATAGCTATTTATGCATTTCTGGGAAACTTAGCTTCAAACATTTGTTTGCAGCTTCCATTCACCACAAACAAACACACACAATGCTGTAGATAGCCAAAGTATTCAATATGTTAAAGAGTTTGAAATTATAATAAACTTGGCTGAAGGGGGGGGGGGGGGAGAATGCATCCAAGAAATTTTAAAGAAATATAATATGCTAATTAGGTAATAAGTTGTGATAAATTATATTAGAAATTAGCACATATTTAATACTAAAATATGTGGTTGGCATTCAAAGAATATCATCTTAGATAAATTAAATATACAATGCCAGGTGATAACTAAATTGCAGATTTATTTTTTTTTCTTTTTTAACAGACATTTACCAGCTGATGTTTGATCCACCTATTATGTATATAAAACAACCTATTACCAATGTATATACTGATTCTTTAATAATATAATTCATTGTACTCAACATGTCAATGCCAAATAATAAAAACTAAAATATCATTAAAAAATTGCACAAAATAAATACATCTACAATGATAGATCTCATTAATACATAACTATGATTGCTATCAAATGTATCATTAAATAGCAGCACATCACACAAGAAACACAAAACATGGTTCAGCATGCAAGTTGAAGCATTCTCAAAGTTGTTCAAACATTTATAAAAACAACAAACAATGCAAATCTAAAAGCACCATATGATAGGTATGCAGAATGGCAGTAAATTCCTTAAAATACAGCCTTATACAGATTGGATTTATCTGATGCTTTTGAATCTGCAATAATAACAAAATGTTTATTACACTCATAAAAGTGTGATAAAAATGTTACTCCCACTAACAAAAACATAAGTATATTTTCATAAAATATTTCTTTCAAAAGTATGATAAAAAAAAGAAAAAAAAAAGAGCTAGGGTCAAACACGATGGCTGTTTTATATCATACTAACAGAAAATGATATGATACTTTGTTTCAAGAATAATTCTTTAAAACAATATAATATAATGTTATTCAAATTAAATAATATATTTATTATAGAGAAAATATTTAAAATTAAATATACATAGAAAGTTTAACATCAAAATAAAAGACAAAAAAATTTACATATATTATATGATAATGTATATATACAAATATGCAGAAAATTCAATTTATTACATAAACTTTTAAGAGCATTTGAATGTGTATCAATGTCCCCTTATATATAGATCAAACAAATTTATAAGATTAAAAAGTTAAGAATATTTAGTGAGGAAAATTAGGAAATTATTTAAAAAATTATTCATATGTACAAATATAACTTTAAAAACCAATTTATATTATAACTTTTGATATAAAATCATCAGAAAATCTTTGATATTGATACATTACTTTATAATATTTAAAAAGTCCAAAAAATAAAATCTTAAGTAACATGCTAACTAGAGAATAAAATACATGTTATATATATATATATATATATAAAGCCTAAATTATGCAAAAAAAAAAAAAAAAAATTTAATACCATGATTTAAGTAAAAATGAAGCTGTTGGAACATAGTAATCATATTGGCCAAAAATGCCTGCTCAAATTAGTATTAAGGCTGTTTTACAAATCCAAAAAAGCAACTTTATGAGATAAGTTTTAATTTATTTTTGTTCAGAAACACATGAAATTGGTAGGAGTTATACAAAAAATATGTAATTGAAAGACTTTTTTTTTTTACTTTTACGAACACAAGCGATCTTTCAGAAAATACAGCTAAAGTTGACATCTTGAACTCAATTTCCTGACGAAAGCAGAAAAAACCGTCAGCAAAGGATAAAATACACCCTGTCACATGATGAAAAAACATTTATAATTCGATAGGTAATTTATTTATCAAAGAATGGCAAAATCATTTTGATTCCAAATCGCTTCCATTAATCAGGCTGTCAGGCCTGTGAGTTTTATACCTTTACGCTTAAAAATGTATTTCATTGTATCAGACAGTTTTGCACTTGTTGAGCAATGAACTTGAGAACAGGCTTAATAATTGCATACATATTCCCATTCTTATAACACTATATTAAGCAAAAATTTCATGGAAAATGTTTCAGCCTTTCAAATAAAAGACATTAAACATTTTGAATACCTATTAAAGGAGGTGGGGGGGGAGCATGCATTATTATGAAAAAAAAAAAATCACAGCAATATTCTATTTTAATAAAATTAATATTTAACAATTAACTTAAACAGAGTACAGCATATTCCAAGTATTTAAAATTAACAATGTTGTTCATAATAATAATAACTTTATACAGGGATAGTAAGAAATTTACACAACTAGAAGCAGAAGAGTTTAAAATATTTTAATATTTATCACAACACACAATAAAAAGTTAATTTACAAAATTTTTAAAAAGTGACTTTTTGTGTGTTGCTAGATTTTTTTTTCTTTTCTAAAATTTCATCAACCAATGTAAGTATAGATTAATAACTATTACCAATCAAACACTATTTTATTTTTGCACTTTTTTCATGACTTATTTTATATCTTTAGTTCATTTATGAAATGATTGATAACCAATTAATATGTTAAACTTAAAAAACTAAATCTTTAGCAAAATTGTATATTTCAGAAAAGATTTTTAGCCATATTAATAAAAGACTATAAAAATTTAAAAAAAATGTTTTTAAAAGTTATTATGATAATTAATCAAACCAAAGGATGTAATCTGTTAGTAAAATCAAACCATGTAAACAAATCATTTAAATCACAGTAAACAAAATTCCAAGGAAAAAATGTGCTTTAATACAATTACTGAAATTGTAATCTCATATCTTTAGTAACATGCATTCTGAAACTTTACAATAAATAAACAATTGGTTTTTAACAACAAACAGAATTGTACACATTCATTTTCAAACTCCTCAAAATTATAAAAAATATATTTAACTATCAATGAAATTGCAGAACAATGTCCTTGAAAGCAACTTTCAATACTCAGTTTATTTTACTTAACTTTATATAACTATAAGCAATACATTAGATGAGATAGAATGAAATGAATTTTCAATCCTCAATAGTTTTCATAAAAAAGATTGCGTTAAACATAACTTGTATCTTTTATAAAACCGTTTGTGAGTAAAGCACTGTCTCAACACATTGAAAGCCTAATTTACAACAGACTTGAATATATTTCTGAATACATTAAGAAAGAAGAATATCTCCTTATATGACATATAAGTAAGCATGCTGTAGACTACAATAGAGGCGTTAATGATAAGAAAAAAATATTTGATAAGATAAAAAATAAACTAATTATGAGAATATCAAAATGCAGAATATTACAGATATATGCAGACCAATATAAACATTATTGAACTTCAAAAAAAAGATGAAAAGCAAAACACAATGATACAAATTATAGTACAGATATTAACAATTGCTTCCAATTTATCAACTGTACAAAAACGTTTTTAAGAAATCAATATTTCAATATATTTTTTAGATGTTTGACCTTTTATGTATATGATTTTTTTAAATTAAATACTGTTAAAAGATAACAAAAATGAACATACAAAATTTCACAAAACAAGGCAAGGGACAAAAACAAAATAGTGTGACATAAGCATACAACTATTTCAGTGCCACAGCAGAGCAAATATTACAACCTCATCAAAACTAACATACAATTATTGGTTAGAAAAATAATAAGAATCTGGAGCACGGAAAAGGGAAGAGCAGATGGAGCTTAAGTAGACCCTATTCAATTGAAGACAATTCTTTAAAAATTACAGGAGTTGTTTCCAAAAAACATTTTTTTTGTCAACAATGCTTGGTATTCTGTTCCTCGAAATTAATTCCATATGATAAATATTGATTAGACTTTAAACTAGCAAACCTTCAGATCAAAATTCTCAACATTAGTTCTGAAAATCAATTTAATTTTGAATTCATTTTATTTGATGCCTGAACTATTTGCCCCCCCCCCTCCCCCTCCACTTCAAATTGCAATTTCATTTCTTTCATATTAGTATTATTACTTGTAAGATTTCAAGTAGTTTCATCTAATTTAACTTTTAATAATGATAACAGGAGAAATGATTACAAGCATCAACACTTTAGGTCTGTTTATTTTCTGTGAAATATTTTTATTATAGATGAGGCTCTGCCTTGCCTTTCCTGATTACCCCATTGTTCCATTAAATTTATAGTCATAACTTTCCAGAATTAAATATCTTAAATCTCTGATCATAATTAAATTTTGGATTTCAACGATACTGGATTTAAAAAGTTTGAATAATTATTTTAAAATATTTTATAATTTTTGATAGTCTGAACTGTTAAATTTATCTGAAAATGAAAAACCTGTAATATAACTTTTGCATTACAATACCACTGATAAAAATTAGCATAAAACAGCAGCAACTACTGGAGTGAAAGATTTTAATAAATCTGTTTTATTTGCTTCAAACTGCTTCTCCCTTCCTTAGAAATACTACATAGTATAAACATATTTTTTCAAGCCTTGGTTGTATTTTTCTGAAATCACTGTGGGAGGAGTGTAACACAATCTATTGGATGGAAGAAATATTTTATTTTCATGCAAAACAGAATAGGGTTTACATTTCATTTGAAATTAATACAAATACAGAAAAATGTGGTAACTTAATTTCATAAAAAAGTTAATCTCTTTCATGTCATACATACTTAAAAGTGATTACAAGCAATATCATTAATAGTGTAAAACATAAGTCTCCATTTTCTGCTCATGTGCTCCAATTCAATCATTGATCGATGTTCAGTTTTGCTTTTTAATAATTTAAGGAGTTTCTAAGAATATTTTGTTTATTTGAAGAGCCCTAAGTACTCCAGAATTTTTTCATTTTTAAGTTGTCTGTATACACCCTAGTACTGCAAGTCAATTTTTGATATGCACATAAAATTTTAGCTCTTTCTAATTTTTAGTGACCTTGAGTATATCCAATGTGCACCTTTCTTTTAAGCATGATCCTGGAAAATACAATCTAAATGTATGCTGTACATCATGCTCAAACGAAAGTAAGCATATAAATTCAACATACAAAACTTGTAGAACAACAGTTTTGCATACAAAGTTTTAAAAACCGGGATCTTATTTTAATACATGTAACGTTTTGCATAATAATAAATATAAATATGCAACAACATGAATATTGATGAATAATGATTTTAGATCACATAAAACAAGATGCAAAATTTTAAATATAAAATGGGTTTATTCTTAGGGACGCACCTGTTTGTCTAATGGTTAGGACACTGGCTACTAGTCAAAAGGTGCAAAGTTTGAATCTCAAGAAGAATGTGTGCAATGGGTTAGATTTCATTTTAAATGGAGATCCCAGTCTGTTTAACCCTCGCTTGCAAAGATTATCATAGTGCCTGCAAATAACTAAATTAGGGAACATTTTCTTTAATTCATCATATTGCTATGAAACTTTTTTTTTAATTATGGCTACTGCAATGTTCTTATTATTTATTCTGTACTTTATAATATTTTAATCATACTATACATATTTAATTTTTATCTATGTAATGTTGTAATGTAATTTTGTATGTACCACTTTCGCAATTTTCATTAGCTGAAAGAATTCACCACCAAGTGAGAATATTGATTTCAAGAAATAATTATCAAGCACCATACAAATCTGAATGTTTAAAGTATTATTTTTTTTCTTTTTAAGTAGTATTTGTTTTGTTGCATTTAGAACCAAAGATTCATAAAAGAATTGATGTTCAGTTACAAGTCTCTGTTTCTAAATACAAGGAAATGTTCTATATATTTGTAGTGTGTAAATAAGTATGTGAGATGGGTTTTAATATTACTAACAACCAAATTTTGTGTTCAATGAAATTCATAAAATCAAAAATGACAAGCATTAACTTATGATAATTGGATATAATTTGTCATAAATCACTTCTAAAATTTTATTAAGATAAGAACAACTAAATCTCTACAAAAAATTTAAATAAAAATCTTAATATGTTTTGTTAATTTAAAATTAAAAATATACATCCTAGATTAATTTTTAAATATATAAAAATTTACAGCTTCACTTTTAATGAAACCACTTGAATGTCTATACAATCACAAACACAACCAAAACTGGAATAGCAGAAAATCACAGGAAAGAAAATATAAAATTGCTAAAAGAATAAAATTTATAAAGAATACTTTCAAAATAAACTATAAACAAATCAATCACAGATAACACAGTTTAAAAAGTTTTACAATTTATTATTATAAATCCAATGATGTTAATGATATGTAAAAAATATCACATACAAAATTTGAATTCATTTCATTCTAAATATTTTTTAAGTTAGCCCACTAACACAAGAAAAGGAGTAAATTCATACAATTAAAGAGCACTAACTTTGGCACTACACTGAAAAAAAGGTTTTAAGACACACAAACCCAAACAAAATATATAACATTTTATGTCATGCTTTTGATTATAAACAACAATAACAAATCAATATTAAAAGCCAAAGAAAGCTTTCATGAAAAAATCAATGTAATAATACAATAAAATTCTACATAAGACATTTAATACATAGATATTGTTTGCAGCTTTCTCTAAATAAACATATCGGTCTTAATGGCTTTTATTCGTGATGGAATTTAGAAATAATATGTGAAGTAAATTATATGAAACAATCCTAATTTTCTATTAAGATACTATCTTTAATTTGATATAATTTTAGATTAGTATAAAATAAATATAGTTATACATATAACTTAGATTAAGTAACTCAATAATTTAAGTAATTTAATCAAGTAACTAACACATTATATTTGAAAAATCTGAAATATTTTCACCTTTTAAAATTAAATTTGTATAAAAATTCAAAATTTTCATATTTTTTTCCCCCATACATTTTTAATAACAAAATTGCATTTGAAAAGTCTGTTTTAAGATTTAGAAAGGGATTTTTTGGATTTCTTCATACAAATTAATTGCTTGTAATTTTCAAATATCTTAGATAGCTATAGTACTACTAATGTTAATTAACATTTAAAAAAAAAAATTAGATATAAAAAATATAATTTCAAAAACTTTATAAACTGGATAATCATTTAAAAAAAAAAAAAAAAGTTTGCAAAAATATTATATTAAAAAATAAACAGTTTAAATATTTATATAAAATTTCATAATTATAGTTCCAAATGGCAACACGAAGAAAAATTTAATAAAGATGATGCGAATGTAAAAACAAAATGATGGTAAGTATTATAATTTGTAACAACTAATATAAATAGAACTACATATTCACAGCAACAAAGTATTTTGATGCATAATTATAATAGTATATGAAGCATTTATACTTATAGTTTATTCTTTGTTATGTAAAAAGAAAGGGGAAAAATAACCATTCATGGTAAAATGTATTAATGAAATAAAATTACTGACCCTTTTAGTACCAAGGAGTGCCGTCTCGCTGCTCTCGCTAGTTGCGAAAAATGCCAGTGTTGCGATAGCGCTCCTTTTGACAGTTCACTTTCAGTGCATGCAGTGTTTGATAAAGTGCTATTTATTAAATTTATTGCCGCCTAGCAACAGAAATACCAGAATGTAATAAGTTTTCTAATTGCAAGTGATAAACTGTGAATCACAGACATTATCATTTTATCTCTGCAGTTTTTCTAAGCTGTGAAAAAATATCTTTGTTTTTATTGTTGTTATATAATTTTGAACATTGGATAAACATAGTGACGTCAGTCTTACCGTGTTTGTATTTTTATTCATTATATTGCATTCTAATTTTTGATCGCATATTTTTTATATAAACATTGTGATTATTATTTTTTAAAAATATCTTTGTTTTTCTTGTTGTGATATAATTTCGAACATTCGATAAACAAAGTGATGATTGTGTTACCGAGTGTTGTGACAAATGCGAAATCGCGACACTGGGATTTTTCAAGCTGCGTGACGACGCTCCTTGACACTAAAAGGGTTAAAGTTGAAGAACTTGCGAAAGTTTTAGATACATAAAGCAGAAGGAGACAAAAAAAGAGGGTAAGAAAAAGAAAAAGAAAAGAAAAGGGATGAAAAGCAACTTTAAATCACAGCAAAGAAACAGAATAATGTAAAATTGCTTTAAAATTATGAAAAGGAGTAAAGTAACAAAAAATATGCATCACATTTTACAATTTGTTTATTGTCACATCCCAAAATTTGACATAGGTTTTGAAGGAAAAATTTGAAAGTAAATGAATGACAATATTTTTACTCATGATTATTTATTATCATTTATTTAAAAATTAAAATGAACTATTTATTTAAAAACAACATCTATCTAATGAACCTACATTTAAAAATTATTTTATGTTAGAATTTCAATAGCACAGATATACTAACAGAATAAAAATATGAAAGTATTCATTTTCTGAAATTAAACATGATTTTTCATATGTAAATCACATTAGTCAATTTAACTAATTTTTATTTTTTAATTGTACAAACAAAAATTTAATTGCTAAACAAAAAAGTAATGTACATTATAGAAACATGAGAAATACCAAAGGTAATGTGCACACACATACACTAAAAAAAAAATCTTTAACTTTATTATATAAGATGCACATAATTTTTAAAGACATTTGAAAGATTATTAAAAAAAAAAAAAAAAAAGAAAAGAAAAGAAAAAGAAAAATGTTTGTTACTGTTAGAAAAAAATACAGTATAAAAAAAAATATTTTAATTTAAAAAAAGAAAAAAGATTATTAACAATGAATTACTATTTTTTTAATACTTTCATTTTTTTTTTTTTTTTATTTCAATGAAAATAAACGAAAATTTTCAATCAAAAATTCACGATAAAATATAGCTTAGACTAAAGTTTTGGATGCCTTGCTTACCATGATTATTAAATGAAAAAAAAAAAAAATGAAACTTCTGATTTATTTTACTAAAAAAATGTTAAAATACATAAAAAAAGGTTTTTAGAACATAAATAATGTCAAATGATGATAAAAACAAATCACTCTTTCAACTATTGTAAAACAGTTATCATCAGGGAAGCATTAAGAGGTGCCAGATGTGAAAAAAACTAGTCATTCATGGTAAAATGGATTAGTGAAGTTTAAAAATCATTAAAGCTGAAGAACACAATAAAGTTTAAAATAGATAAAACACAAAGGAAAGCAAAAGAGAAGGAGTGGAAATAAAGAAAAAAAACCAATATTGTAAAATTGCTTTTGAAATATGAAAAATAATAAAAGAAATATATCACATTTTGCAATTTGTTCATTGTCACACCCCAGTTTTTGAGAGAAAAATAAAAGTAAAAGAAAGACAATTATATCACTCATGAACTAATTTTTAATAATAAAAATGAACAATTTATTTAAAAGCAACATCTTCTGAACCAATATTTGAAAATCGTTTTATGTTTGAACTTCAATAACACATAAATATCTATTTGGTGAAATTAAAATATGAAATAATTCATTTTCTAGTATTAATAGGGTACACTTGATAAAGAGTAGAAAGTATCAATAAGAGAATACTACACCTCTGAAATTTTCCTTTAATTGTAGCTGTTTTAAAACAGTTGAAAGCACTTGGATTTTAACATCATTTGATGATTTTCATGCTCTAAAAACCTTTCTGTGTAGTTTTAGCACTTTTTTAGTAAAATAAATCAGAAGTTTTAGTTTATGTATTTTAAAAAACTTATTTATAAAGAAAAGGAAAAAGTAAGAAATTTAATCTATATCACTTAACTATTTAAACTGAAATATATATATATATATATATATATATATATATATATATATATATATATATATACACACATATATTAACATAGTTTAAATTTACATTACCTTGATAATAGTTGCTTTGTAATGCAGCTGAAAATTTGCATGTGATTAATGTTTTCTTAACTTTCATCTGAGACATCAAATAAAATTACTGCCTTTAAGAAACGTTATCCTAAATACTACATTGACAAATTTAGCATCAAATTGAAATTTAAAAATATACCTAACTGCCTAAAAGAACCTAATTGCATAGTTATTTTGTTTCAAATTATTAATTTAATTGTTAAACAAATAAATGATTTCAGTGAATAACAAAATGTTACATAAATTTATTATTATTTTCATATTAAGATATTTGGCTATATCACAGTACAATGGGCAACTTGCTTATAAATAGACATGTATAGATATTTTGATTTGATTTTGCGAAAATTTTGATTTTGTAAAATACAAACAGTTTGGATGACTAAATAAAACTGAAATTTCTTTGATATATGATTTTGATGCAGTGAATTCAAGCAATGTGATTGCTTTTCTGCCTCAGATATGGGCTGATTTGATAGAAACTATTCACTTGGGGGGGGGGGGGGAGAGAAATTTGCTATATGAAGGTAACTAAGATTATTCATTTTTAAAATTTGAAAACAATCCTCCATGTATGGATGAACATAAGTATACAGTCAAACCTTGTTAACATGAATTACTTTTAACATGAACAGTTTAAATAATCCCTTATAAACACGAATACAAAGATTTGATACTGATAACATGAATTACTGTTAGCATGAACAAAATTTTGATTTATTTTTGAGGTTCATGTTAACGAGGTTCGACTGCATTAGTAAAAATTCTAAACTGAGATATATTTTTCTTAATTCAAGTTCTGTCCCCAAGCTCTCAGTTAGAATTGGCAATGCACATTTGAAAGAAAAAAAAAATGAGGTATACACTTCATATTCAATCTAACTGTTAGTAACTTTTTTGATTTTTGTAAACATTATTTTGATTTTTGTAAACACATTAAAATTTAATTACTGCTTTTAAAGATGCTTATATATTTATAATCGCCTGTATTTAATGTCACTGTGCTGATTTACAAATAAATGTTTTAACTGACACTTCAATTTCTAAATTTTAAAAATATATGATGAACTAATGATAATACTCAAATTCAGCAACTTGCCCATCTTTGTACTGTAGTAACATTTTTGTTATGGAAATTTGATTTAATGATGTAGTTGATTGCAATAATATTATAATTAAATCATCAGAATTATAACCAAAGTAACTTCAGCACTTTTATCTACAATTTCATATATATTTTCAACATATTAATACTCATTTGAAAATTTTTAATTGAGAAGTTTTTTTATAGACAACAATCACATAAAAGAAGATTCTGATAATATTTTAAATTGCAATTTTTATAGAAAATGTGAAGCTTGTTGTAAAATAATAAAATACATGTAAAATAAACAGAGCAGAGAAATAGGGGATAACAAATGCAAATAACAGAAAAAGTTCAACAAATTAACCCTTTACTTGTGTCACTGGATTTCTTTCTGCCCAGTTAGAATAATAAGAAAATGAAAAATTAATTACATTTTTAAACGTTTATGGAATTCAGAACTGATTTCAATCATGTAAAAGAATAATATATATAATTCACAAATCCACTTGTACTAGATTAATTACAATTAGGGCAGGTTTGAGTTGAACAAACTGAACTCAGGTGACACAGCTAAAAGGTTAAAGATTAAATTAACAGTGGCTATTAAACATAATAGTAATAATAAAAGGTTCCATCAATGCATTTCAGTGGAATGAACAACAACAACAGAAAAACATACTCAAAAATTTTTAAAATATCATTTTTTTTTTTTTTTTTTCAGTAACAGTAATTTGATATTTAAATGGAATAACTTTACATGCAAATGACACATTTCTCCATGAAAGGTAATCAAAGTATGTTGTTGAAGTTATAAGGAAATATCAACAAACAAAAAATTGAGGTTTCTTTTTTTCCTTTGGAATCAAAGCATTGGTTTTACACTGAATTAAATCATTATTTATTGAAATAATTTTTTTTCTCAGTGTTTTGATATTTATTATCAGGCAATATTTTAAAATATAAAATCATATTTCCAATTTTGAATAGACCAGCATTCCATGCTAACACTACCAGGGTTCATACTCATTTTCCAAGAAAAAATCCCGATATATTTTTGAGGATGTACAATTTTTCCATATCAACAGTTAATGACATTTTGGTATTACATATAATAATAAAGTATGCGAACAGCAACAATTGTCCCCAATTTCCCAGAGTAAACTGTCATTTTGGCAGGTTTTCCCAGGTTTAAGAATTTTTTTGCATTATCCCCTGAGATTTCCCTGATTTTTACAAACTAAAATTCATCCCCTGATTTTCCCATATTCCCCTGATGAATATTAACCCTGACTAACATGTAATATCTTCTTAAATTAAGATATAATGTCTTATTAATATATTTTAAATTCATATAACAGTACTTATCTATGTATCATTATCAAGAGAAATTCCGTAAAATCATTCTTTATTTTAATTTCACAGATTCTACCTATGTTCCAGAAAAACTATATCAATAATTATAAATAAAATAAAGTTCTATACACGATAATTTTATAAAAAAGAATTGTACTCTAATAAATCAAACAAAAAGGCTATGTACATATATGTTATAAATAGTTTGCAACACTTGTTTTGTATGTATTATAACATGAAAAACAAGTAATATAACATGAAAAACAAGTTATCTATCTTTAGTATGTGATTTTCTGAAAATTTCCTTTAATATCATGAAAAATGCAAACCCTATGCTTTATAGCAACTTTTTTTTTCCCCTTTAAGATATTTAAAATTTATAAAGTGATAAAATTACTATTATTATAGTAGAATCTGGTTAAGATGAATTTCAAGGAACCGGGCAAAAGTCATATATTAAGTGGGATCATTTATTAAAACTTGATTCGCATAATTTTGCAGAAAATGGGCTAACTGCAAAGTGGGGGTTGAAAACAATGATGTTTCAAAATAAAAAGTTAACTACTGTATATACTAAGTTGAGGAATTTCTGACAATTTTCGTCAAGCAAATTGGAGGGGTCAACTTATACATGAGTCAAGTAAAAAAGAAAAAACAAAACTTTGAATAATGCAAAATTCTGGCTTTTTATGTGTATAGTAAAATATATAAAATATACATAATAACTTATTAAATTTTTTTCAATGATTTGTTTTTCCTTACTTACTACTTTTTTGCATTGGTAAGTGACATGTTTGGTTTGATTTCATACAAAATTGAATTAAGAAATTGGGGGTTGATTTATACATGAGTATATACAGTAATATTTTGCTTAAACAAAGATTATTATTCTATACTGATCAATGCAAATATTGAAATATTAATATAACTAATTATTAGTTCAATTAAAAAAAATTATTTAATTTGCAGATTCATTAATGCAAAAATAAAACTAAAATTACCAAATTTTAAATAGTTTTTAATTACCAAAATTTGACATTTTTAAATGCAAAAAATTAAAATTGAAAAAAGTACCAAGTTTCCTTTGATTATTAGCTTCCATAACAATCAGAAAAAAAAATATATATATATATTATGAGAAATTTTGTACTTCAGTTTTTAACAATATTTTGCACTGCAACAAGCTATTTTTTTCTCCTTTTTCTTTTTTATTTAGTATGCAATTGTAACTTTTCTGATACTTAGTAACATTATACAATGGATTTTTTAAAAAATTATATTACATATTCATGGCTGTTAAGAGTTATCAATAAATGTGCCACTCATTTTTAGAAAAATATTTCATGTTCAAAGCATTCTAAATATTTTATTTGCAAGCCAATAATTCTATAAAGAAATGCGTCATTTGTAGTTTGCTAAGTGAACAAGCTTTATTTTATCTGACTTTAAATAAGAAATATAGTTGTGTATATGCTTCATTATTATCCATGCAAAAAAGCAAAAAACAATAAATCAATGGCTAATAATAAAAACAATATGAATGAACACTTCTTTTTAAATCTAAAAACATATAAGGATTTTTATGATGTTGACATATTTTAAGAATAACAAGAAAAAAGTTCATTAAAAAAAAAAAAAAAGGATACATTTTAAGAAAAAATAAATCTTGAAATTTCCAAAATTAAAATACCATTATTTGAAATTCCATGAATTTTTATACCATTAGTTGAAATTCATAAATCTATATTGAAAATAAATCATGGGGAGCTGATGTGTTTAACAATTCATTGACAAATACAAATCTAGCGATTAGTACAAGTTAGAATTTGTGTATCAATTAATTTCCTAAAAAACATTTAAATGCTGAGAAATTTAAAACAAAAAAAAGTTCAGCTACAAATTTGAACATTAAATTTTTAAACATCATAGATGGCTGCATGCTTCCCAACTGCTGCCAGAAGACAGTACTGAATCTCTGAAATCTAATGGAGAACTAATATCTCCAACTGATCTAGAGCTTTCACCAAAGCTTCCACTAACAGACCTGCGGATAGCTGAATAATGAATGTTAGGAATATCATACTCATGTCGAGAAGCCAATGCCACTGAATTTGCTATCCAGACAGGTATGTGCCTAACTGTTCCATCATCAGAATTCCTAGTTCTTTCACCAGTCATTATATGAGAAGATGATGCACAGCGAGTATCAGAGTATCTACCACCTTCAAAATGATTTGAGCGGGATAAAGACGTTGGGGATGATCCAGCAGAACGATGATGTCTGCGTTCTCCTGTTTCAGAACATATAGAACCAGACCTTGAAATGCCTTGTCTGTTAAGAGAACGTGATGACTGAATCGTATGAACTTCAGCTTGAGGACCATGGTCTTCACAAATCGAATCAGGACTAGAAGCATTACAACAAGCAGCACAGCTGCCATCAACAGTATTTCCTGAGACGGTCACAACTGATGAGCAAGCTCCATCAGCATATGAGAGGTAACTAGGGCCAGCTCCATCATTCCTTTTCATTTGCCTGCATAACTGACCAGGAATATTAATACTAGTAGGTCTTGCACCTTGAGATCGCAATCCACTACTTGTAGCTAGTTTATGTCCAATATGAGGATTAATTGCCTCAAAAGGACGAGACATATTTTCAGTAGAGTTCCTAGCAGTTAAGTCAATGCCATCTTCAAAGACAGGTTGCGATGGATTTATACTGTCACTCATAGACTGACATACAAAACTGCAACTAATTTCATTAGGTTTTTCAAATCTTCTCTTTTTCTTCTTTCTTTTTATTAAAGAAAATTTCTTTAGATTTGATAATGTTTTCTGAAAATGAGGTGGTTTAGATATATCATCTGAAAAGTCTTTATTTCTAGAATTTTCAAAATTTATTTCTCTAGAATTAGAAGTTCTATTTGGAATTGATTTACAAGGAACACCACCAGAGGTAATTTGCTCCACACGATGAAAATCTGCATCTGCAGAGCTGGAATCACTAGTGCTAGGACTAAGTGTAGGTTGGTCATATGTGGGAGTAGAACTACTTGAAGATTCACTTGCTTCACCAGACCATACAGTAGGATCAGGATATAAATTGTTATTTTCTTGACTAACAGATGGATACAGACTTATGCGTTTGTCATGATGACTTTTGCCAGCCTTTAAACGATTCTGATCCAAAAATTCTGTACATGAATGGCGCTTGTATACTTTACCTCTTTTTGTACCAATAGCACATGTACATGCACTAGTTGTTGGTACAGCATTGTCATCACATGAACTACTGGTACTAGCAATATTAGCACTAGCAAGTTCTTCATCTCTAACATCAGGGTTGATCACAGTTATTTCAGGCTGAGTTGAACATGTCACAGCACCATTTCCTCTATAACTGCATGATTCTTCGTACTGAATATCAGGTGGTAAGACTGCTCTCTCAGCTCTTTCAGAATTAGCTTGAGCATTTATTTCAATATCAGCAGCTGTGCATAGGCTACAATTTGGGTCTGCAGCATTTTCAGAAGTTACTGCATTGGTTTCATTATTTAATATATCTGGAGTGGCATTACGAGAAGAAAGTTCAAGATTTTCAGCATGCACAGATATAATAGCTTGCTGAGCTACGCTCACTTGGTCAGCTGGGACATAACTGAAGCGACCATTTCCTGCATACGGTGCAGTTAATTGAACTGAGAGATCATAAGGAGGGGGAGCTTCTCCTGGAGGAATATACATTTCAGGCGGTTTCCACAAGGTGTAAGGTGGTGGAGGCTCATCATAACGACTAAAATCTAATTGATCATGACCAACAAAATAGCCAACACTACCATCATCATCTTCAGAAAACCTTCTAGATAAATGAGCATTACCATTATCCATACGTCTGGCATGGAAACCTATATATATATAACAGAGAAAAATATCACATTAAGCCTGTTGCATAAATTTTATATAATATGTCAATTTATTAATGCATTTGATTGAAAAAAGAAAAAAAAATCTTTAAATTGGAAAAAATGAATGATTTTATATACATGCATAAAACAAAGACCAAAAAAAGAAAACATGCACATACATTTCAAAAAAAGAATAATCAGATTAATGTTAAAAGCAATGATAAAATATGTATCTCTAAAACAAAAGAGCATTTTTGAAATTCATTTTGTTGTTGTTGCTATTTTATACTTTAAAGGATTTATTTCCAAACAACTTGATAAATTCTGAATTTGGATTTTTTCATGCCCTTTAAGGTCTCAGATCATTCAATAAGTTTGATTTATGATTTGTACTTATGGATTATATATAAAACAACTAATTTTTCATTTTTATTTTATTTACTGTTCTTGAAACTTTTCCCCCCTTTCCCAAAGAATTTTTAAAATGGCTATAACTGCCAAATTTCATATTCTGCTGCACACAAATCTTTCAATATTTCTATAACCAATAGATATAATGCTGAAAAAGTCTTTAATGTCTCATTTTAAAACTTTTTATAGGCTTTGATATGATATGTAACATAAGTTACTTTGGGTTATATATATTTTTTTCAAGTTTTTCAAGTTGTTTAATTTAAAATTTTTAAAAACAACCCCTTCATTTTCTTTCCCCTCCAATATGTATATATATATAATCTGCCTTCTATTTCACTTCAAACTTCAATTGTTTTCAATAAGATGATTGTAAAAATACTGGTCTCATTGGTTTATTGAATGGTATTGTCTGAATTACTTTGGTTGTATTCATAAAAGTATTATATATATATATATATATATTCTAGTTTTTCATTTATTGTCAAAAGATATGCAAAGTTGCAAATTGGAAACATGAAGGTGAGTCTGAGAAATTAAAACTTCACATTTTTTTTAATTGAAAAGTCAAATAAACAAAAACTGAAAATTGTGTACTCAGTGTAACATACAAATCATTCATATTCAAAGATTAATTTCTCAGAACGCCATCATTTCTCCTCAATTATCATATATGGAGTCTACTCTGCCAATGTGCCTGCAATCAAATACCTGCAATCCACATTACATGTTGGAGTATAAATTGTCACTAAGAATTAACTCAAAAAGCTAAATTTAGAACTTTTTTTAGTTATAAATTTTCTAATGGATAAATAGTTAATTATAAATTGGACATAAATACTTAAATTTCTCTGAATAATAAAATTTTATCTTGGCACAAAAAATAATAAATGTTCACAAACAAAAAAAATCGATAAACTAAAATTGTTGTGTCAATGCTTAAAACACTGAATAAGTAAAATTTGCATTGTATATAATTTTTCTTTAAATTTACTTTATTCTTTGTTATTAAAAATATTAAATCAATGTTGCAGTATGCTTTTCTTTTTCAATGTAACTGTAATTTTTGTATAGTTGTACCTAATTTATAATCATACTTTAAAAAAAAAGAAAATGTAAATAAAAAGGATTGTCTATAATCTACTGAAATATATAAGCCACAAAACCCCCAATCTATGAGCATGCAGGTTTTACAGATTTGACCGCATAAATGCATATACATAGATTTACATACATATAAATAATGTTAGATTATTAACATTTCCTTTTTATTATGCTAAATTACTGGTATATTTACTAATTTCCTATTCTTTAATAACATCTCAGTGGGCTTGCAGACTAGATGATTACAGCTTCGCTTATCAGGCAGAACTCTTTGCAATCTCGAAAGCTCGAGACTGGGTTCAGATAAATGCTATACACCCATTTGTGCAAATTTATAATGACAGTCTATCGAGTGTGCAAGCTATCTATGCTCATGGAACCAAGCATCCACTAATCCTTGACATTAAAGTTCCTCCAAAATAGAGTAAGTTTTGGCCATGTGTCAGCACACAATGGTGTCCAGCGTAATAAAACAGCACACACACTTGCAAAGGAAGCAACTGCTAAATCACATATAGACATTTATCTCCTACTTCAACCCACATACATAAAACGTTCTCTAAAAGCAAAAATAATCAAAGAATGGCAATTAATCTGGGACAATACACAATGCATACAAAGGCCAGCACACATATAATCTTACACTGAAAGTATCAGTAACCCGCTATAACTCCTCCCCCCACACAACAGCATTTCTCTCAGCAAACTTACACAAATTTAAATGTTCAGATACATGCCTTTGCGAGTGTGACACAGTGGCATCACCCTCCCATTATTACTTTAGCTGCCCACTAACAGCACATTGGCATATTAAGGAGCCTGCCAATCTTCCCAAGGATATTTGCAATATCTTACATAGACAACCACTTTTTTTCTGAGGGATCTATCAAACCTTACCTACCCTTCACTCAGCATTAATGCAGATATGCTGTTTGTTTCAGTTTTGTTTCTTTGAAAAGTACTTTGAATGCGGTAGGAAAATAAAAATCAAGAAGAGTTTTTTTTTTTTTTTTTTTTAAAGACTTATTGTCAAAATTCTTTTTTTTATTTTTTCCCAGTGATCTTCTGCAAAATTTGCTTTTATTTTAGCAACTGATTGAGAAAATTTACATTTTTTCTGTGATCAGTTGAAGAAAATGAATTTTTCTTTTTTTCTAAATGTGTGAAGACTGTGAGATTCCTTTTCTGTGAGACTGACAACATACACTATTTTTGTAAATCTTTACAAAATTGGCAATACTTTTCCTTGATCATTTATCGAAACTGATTTTCTTTCAAGAACAAATTGATAAAATTTGCAATTTCTCTCAGCAATCAATGGACAAATGTGATTATTTTTTTTCTTTGATTGATTATTGCAATTAACAACTTTTTACAGCAATCAATTGAAGAAAACCTCTAGTTGTTTCTTAGATCTGTGATAAAATTTATAATTTTTTTCATGAAGAAATTTACTTTTTTTTTTCTTGCAACCAATTCACAAAATGATTTTGTGAAATTCCAAAATAAATAAAAATTGCAGATTTACATCAAAGTTTAAAAAAACATTCTTGGAAGAATTGCATAATTTTGTGCATATCTCAAAGAAAACTCTCCTTCCCCCTTCCAGAAATGGTACTAAATCTTACGAGATTAAAAAATTTGTGATGTAACTATTTGTAGAAACTTGATTCGCTTATATATAGCATCCATTAATTAGGCTTTAAGAAGTTTATTATTATTATTATTATTATTATTATTATTATTATTTTTGTGATTTTATATGTATAATTACTTTCAGCATTTGATTCCTATTTTATCACTTTATCCAGCAATTTGATCATTATTTATCTGCTAACGGAAAATGTTGTTATATAAAATTGTATGTTACTATATTGGCATAAAAAATATTTTCTAATGGACCTCTAAAATACAGAAAATTTGAAAATCCAGGATCACCACTTACAGCTGATTCTAGATTTTTGAGGTTCAACTACTATAGTAATTACTTTTTTCATATTGAATATACACTGCACAAATTGTAATATTTTTATTTTATTTTTTAAACATGCATTAAAATTCTTGCTAACTGGAAAGAAAATTTTACACATTATGAGATTTTAGAATAATTGTACTCTCATAAATATTATGTTTACATGTAAAATTTTTCCTCCCATGAAAATAACTTTTGTGGGATAAAATTAGAATAAAAATATAAACAGATAAAGATTTGAGCATAGCTACAAAATAAATCAAATACTCCTTGAAACAAAAACACAAAGAAAGATTAAAAAACAAACACTTCACATAGTTAGGACAAAAAAGACAGGAATAAAATAATTACTCAGTTACTCTTCTCCCCTCCCCATTTAATGCCTCTAAGAAAATGTGTAACATATTAAATTATTTATTGTCTATATCAAGTAAATTTTAATAATCTTCTTAATTCTTAAAAGCTATAACACAATGAAAAAAAATTCTAGGCTTTATGACTTTATACAAAACTTTTTATAATAGAACTTAAATACTTACGACGTATCATAAGCAACAATCTCCTTTGCCGTAATCGATGAATCATAAATAAAAGCAATGCCAATATTAAAAACGATGTAACTGTACTTGCAACAAGTCTCAGTCCTAAATTAGTAGTACTTAAAGTATCTGTCTCTAAAAATTTAAATATAAACATATTAACAAAAAGTAGTAAGTTTATACAAAAAATCTTGTATATCAACTATTTAATATTTAATGACAAATTATGAATTTAAACAAAAATCATTCTCTACAGCATCTTTTCTTAATTTTTAAGAATATGCTTAGAAAAACTACAATGAATACAAGTTATGAAAAGAAGCTTGTTAATTAATATATATATATATATATATATGTATATATTTTTGAAATCTTATAAAATAGGGAAATAGTCTTACATATTAATTGTCAAAATCTTTTAGATCTGAATTTTTCCTCACATCTTTTAATAATGAGAAAGTTTTAAAGACAAAGTTTTCCCAGTCTACGAAACTACCAATGCTAGGTAAAATTATGTGAAGAATTTATAGTTCAAGAGCTAACAGCACAAAAACCTAAGATTTGAAGCACAAGAAAAAACCTTTATTTTATAGCAGAGTAGTAATAGGGGAATCTAATTATTAGGGATGAACCAAATAATGATTTTACCGGATATCCGATTTGCCTGTCAGATTTGGATATCCGGCTGGATATCCAGTACTAAATATGTTTTTAGTTATGGTGAATGTTTATTTCTTTATACAATGCCATCTCAAATAATAAATTGCAAATCCTCCTCCATCCAACCTTTCGGATTTAGAGACTGTTCTGCAGGAGGAATGTCTTAATGTACCTTTAAATATTGTCCATGACAATTACGCATCTATCCATGTCGCATTAAATCTGTACTTCAGTCAAAGGCTGATCCAACCCCCTATTAATAAAGATTTTTTGTTATTTCACAGGTGTTCGCATTATTTTATCCTCCATCTGTATATACATATATATATATGTGTGTGTGTATATATATATATATATGGAACTAGTTATCTGGAAACTAGTTATCTGGAAACCAGTTATCCCGAATAATATTTCTAATTCATTGATGTTATAATAATAAAAGTGCCCTACAGTACCAGTTTGACATCAGCACTGTTTCAACAAATGCTGATGTCAAACTGGTACAGTTTTAAACATCTAGAATTTCAAATAAAGGCATTTAGTTAGATATCTGACAGTTTGATTTTTATGCAAAGGAAACATAAGGATTTTCGTTTCCAAGATAAATTTCACAAACTGTCTCTTTCATACTCCAACTTACTTTTGTTTGGAGCTGAATCTTAATTTGTATAATTTAAAAATCAGAATCAATGCCACAGCAACATATATTTTTCCAATTGGATCAAAAGAATGTTGCTTTAATGCCAACCAGTTATCTGGAACACACATGATTCCAAGAATTATGGATAAGTGGTTTTATACTGTATCTATAATAGTTCTAAGTGTATAATACTTCTGGAATAAACTCATCTAGGTCCTGATAATCCTTCATTGAAATCAGCCATTTTATTTTAATTTTCAGAGACTTAATTTTTTCAATAAAGCTGCATAAGATTAATCTTTTTAGAAAGATTGTGAAAAACAAAAAAACTTGAGTAAAAAATCGCATTGAAATATGTATGTTTTTCCATGTACATTGAGCTTAGAAATTTTAGGAAAAGAAAAGAAAAATTTCAGGTAGCTATATTTTAAAAATTCTGAATTGAATATAAGCATTTTAAATATTTACCATGATAGTCAGCTAAAACTGATGGATAATTCATTCAATAAAACTCGGACAGAAAATTAATAATAAAAATCATACTATAAAAACTTGTTAATGTAAATTAAAATTTATGTTGAAAACAAATAAAATGAATCTGAGTAAAAATAAATAATAGTTTAAAAATTTTTAAATATTTTTAGCATGTATATTTTTGTATAACTGAGAAAAACAAGAAGCACTGTCAGCTCATAGTTTCCAACATCTTACATTTTCCCCACTCCTCTATTCTATGTATATCAGAGTTTGAAATAACCCAAAATATTGACAATACAAATAAGTAATAATCTAAAATAGTCCAGAATGGTGAAAAGCTACAGTAATCAATAATAAGCATGCATCACAATCACACATATTTTACTACAAAAAGTAAATGTAATAGGTCTGGCAAGTTTCTGCCTAGTGTGGTTAAACCAGCAGTTATAACCAATTAAACCTGGTATGGCAGAAACAAGTTTCTGCCAATAAACGACAAACATCGGCAGAAACTAAGAAATAATACTAAAAAAACTTTAATCTGCAATGATTCATAATTAACACACATATTTAATGCATAAAGAATTTAATTAAAAAATTAAAATAAGAAATAAATATTGAAAGTTATTCAAAGTAGCAAAAAGTTTCAAAAGGATCATATAAATATACTTTGTTTATGCAATAATTTTCTGTCACTTGAAAAACAGAAATAACGGTAATCTGATGTTGTACAAGTTTAACTATTGATATTATTGCTTATGGTTGAATTTCAATTTATAAATCTTAAAAAAAAAAAAAAAAAAATAAATAAATAAATAAATAAAATATTCTATGATATTTTAACATCACTTTTCAGAGTATTTTTAAATAAATAATACATTGCAATAACTTAAAAAATATCTAAGGTGGTCTGGGGTAATAACGCCAGGCGGGGTAATAACGCCAAGTGCTAATATTTTGCATAATTATGAAATAATCTGGTAAATAACACCCATGTGCTCTGCGCAGAAGGGTTTTGAGTCATATAAATCACAAAAAACAGCCTAAAGTTAATTTATTTCATTTTTAGGTCTTATTGTTTTTACAAGCAACTAAAATTAATGCTTGATCTAAAATTTACGAGATAAGTTTTGTGATGTGAAGACTACTTTTTTTTATCCGGAAATACTTTGCTAATTACATAAATTTGTAGTACATTTCATGGACTTTCAAAATGTTGTTGAAAATTTTGGATATCTTCTCGAGATAATTTGTAATTTAAAATGTACAGCGCAATAACTATAACGGGGTAATAACGCCAATTCTTGGCATTAATACCCCGGTTGATTCCCTACAGTGGCTGAGCTACATCCTAAATACTGATTCAAATAAACACAGTTAAAACTGTGCAACGTTTCTAATAATTCTATTTAAGCGGTCCTTTTTAAGCAAAAAGAAGCCCACGGTCTGATATTCTTTTGCCTCCCCCCCCCCCCCTCACATTACACCTTCATTTTTCTTACACTTTCACAAAAAATTGAACATTTTCAATAGCTTAGAATGCAATTTGTCAATTTCTAAGCTTGTATTTTTAGAATTGGGCAATCTACATGCCATTATTCCACCTTATTTCATAGTTTTGTTTGCATGGCGTTATTACCCATATAGGTGGGTAATAACGCCAAATAGCATTGGTCAAGAAATCACGCCATTACATTTTATGAATACATATCTGTTAAATAATTTTTTTTATACAGATAGTCAATGAGTTGCTGTATCAAATCATATATTTGTTTGAAAAATACAAACTAAAACTGAGCCGTGAAAATTGGTAGAACCTTAACGTGGTGTTATTACCCCAGGATACCTTACTTCTACATACAAAGAGAGTTTTTTTTTTTTTTTTGTGAAAATATATAAATAAATAACTGTATTACAAGATTTTTTTTTTTTTAAATATCTTGTACAGTTATTATACAATATATAAAACAAATTATTTTTTCTCGAAAAAGTAATACATACTAAGGCATTATATAATATAGAATTAATTTTGCTACCCTTTCTTAACCTAGACTGCTTTTTAATTTGTTCTGAATGAAAGAAAAGTTCAAAAATATTCTTTCAAGACCTGCATCATTTGTTGATAATGTCATTATTGATGATGCAAAATTTGAGAAATTCTCATTTTTACTGGTACAGTAGAACCCCTATAATCCGGATCGGGTTTTTCGCTTTTTTTTTTTTCAAGTTTGAGAAGCCATTGGCTAATTTCTTTAACATTAACTTGTTGCATCGTCGTATTCTGAATAATAAAACAAAAACTTTTTCGCCAATCGCTTCTCAAAGTTGAAAAAAAAAATTAAAAAACCAATCTGGATTATCGGGGTTCTACTGTATTTGTTTTTAAAGGCGACCACTCACACACAAGGCTCTCACAGAAGGCAAGATATTTTCTAGCACTTCCTTGAGGAAATATTTTTTCTGAGAAAGGAGTCAATTTTACTACAAGCAGTTATTATATATGGCACAAAATTTAGATTAAAATCAAAAAGCAATTTCTTTGCCCTATATGCTCAAATGTCAATTTTGATCACATATACTAAGAATGAAATAAATAAGCTAGCACTGTGTTAAATGAGATTTGTGAGTTTCCATGATATTTCCATCATTAAATAAAGTTAAGCAAATTTAATGAGCAACTGTAATAGAACAGTCATGTTTTTTACTTTTATCTAAAGCTATAGCAATATTTTAATATTTATAAAAAGTATTAACCTCTTTATAAATCATGATATTTATTTACAAGTTTAATAAGTGCTATGTCCTTAATATTATTTTCATGATTTTCAGCTATCTGTAAATGCCATGGCTGATTCTTCATGAAAGATTCAAATCTATCAAATTCTAATACAAGTTTATTTATTAAAACTATTCACAATATTTTATTTATTATTTATCTAGAATAAAATAATTGAATACTACTAAAAAGTCTCAGATTATGTCATGAAATGAGTTTATGCCAGTTGTTGGCAGTTTCTGCCCATTAAAACTACTTTCCACCACAGGAACGGCAGAAACCGTTTTCTGCCAGCAAAAACTCAACCCTGAAATATCAGACAAAATATTTACCATCTTTGCCAGGATATGTGCCATTTCCTGATGCTTTGTTTGGAAAATCACGATCAAGGCAAACAAACTCGCAGCAC
This sequence comes from Maratus speculifer, assembly GCA_964019185.1. Taxonomy (NCBI): domain Eukaryota; kingdom Metazoa; phylum Arthropoda; class Arachnida; order Araneae; family Salticidae; genus Maratus; species Maratus speculifer. The sequence goes on from OZ025290.1 coordinate 43,760,670, forward strand.
TTATCACTCAAGGCATGATATTGACGGCAGTTTTCCGGGGGAGAACAAAATACTGCTATACACATCTGTGGTTTACCATTGAGGCAAGTACACTGAGTACAAGGATCACTTCCAAGAGGGAAAAAACGATCTCCATGAGATACCTCTTTCCCTTTATGATCCAAACATGGTTGATAATCTTCAATATCAACTGAAAAATACAAGATTTTTAATGAAGTGCATGAAACACAAATATAAAATCTCAATAATTGAAATATTGCAAGTTTTTTTTTTCCTTAGATAACAATACTAAATTTGAATTTTTAAAAATTAACATCTGAGGAGATAATATTTAAAATTTCAATATGTATTTAAATATCAAAAATTCTGAGGATAAATATTTACTAATTTTTTTTTAGATTAAATATTGATTAAAAATAATAGGACAGAAAATCACTCAAGGCAAATTTTGTAAATTCATTTAAGAGAAGCTGAAATAAAAATGGACTACTTTTACATAAATATTTAAGACACATGCACGTTAAAAATAAAGGTAAAATCTTTAAATAAAAAAATTAAAAAGAATCAACAGAAACAATTTAAACATTGAACATGCATTTTTCATTAGTTGTTAAAAGAAACTACTGAGAAGGAAAGAGAACTGAAAAGGAATTACAAATGCAAACAATTACAGAGATGCACAAACCAGCCTTGGCCTGATCCAATTGCCAGAATAGCTGATCAGTCAATTTTATTTAAGAGAAGTCTGGTATTTTCTTTTCTTCCATTTAATCCGTCATTCCAAGAATTATCATAACTTTTTTGCCATTCCATTCCTACAGATGAAGAATCTTCCCCACAATTTTTGAAACCATTGAAAGCATCAAACCTGAATTTTTCTTGTCTCAGCCATACAGTGCCTACTTTCATTATCTATTTATCCCATATTTTGTATTCGTCTTGAACCAAAAGGATAGTGTTATAAAAAAATAATAATAAATATATCTATCCAGTGACATGATATGGATAGCCAGCAAGTAGGGTTTCTTTTTTGAGTATGTGTATTTGTATATCTAACCTAGATATTTCTCCAAATCTGGGATAAAAATCCAAAATTTTATAATTCATTGTAGTAAAAAAAGAAAAAAAAAATTATGAAAAAATTCTTGTAATCACAAGGGAAGATATAGACATACTAAAGAAATACTTTAGAATTTAAAGTTTTTGTTAACAAAAAATAGTTGTAGAGAGAAAAAAAGAGTTGAAGTTTAAATAAGACATATGTTTATTTTTAAACCTATGCAAAATTTGCCTTTTTAAAAAAATTTACACTAAAAATGTTGTTTAAAATATATTCTATTACATTTTGTTCTTTTTTGTGCTGCGTTTACAAAGGAGAAAATAAATTCTGCAAAATTTCATAGCTACCACTACCTAATGCTATTAAAAATAATTGCTTGTAACCTACAATGAAAACCATAGTAGCAAAAAATATTATCCAAAACAGTAGCACGCTACCTTAACTGCTTGATCACCAACACATATGCTGCATACACATACACCCACGCATTTCGGTAAATTAGCAATCAGGATGTACATCCAGTAGATTGTTCACTACATAATAACTGCATATTTGAACCAGATTGGTCTGTGATATACAACTGTTATAACAGGACACTGGTCGAAGGTGAGTTTTAAGACACAGATATTTTACATTGCACAACTTAGTATATAGTCCTTCAGTGATGAAATTAAGCCTAGCAGTTAAGCAATTAATAAAAAGGGAGGAGATGTTTATCTTTTCTGCCCTATCCTCCCCCTCCCACACCCCCCAAACAAAAAATAATTAAATTATTTTTTCATGAAAATCTGCCCATTTTTCTAAAGTTTATTCTACCAATACAAAGATTACTTTTTAAAATGTACGATTAATCAAAAATAAGAAACTTTTTTTATCTGTAAAGATGATCAAAATGTAATTGGATTTTTGAAAACTAAATTTAATATAGACCCACTTGAGCATTAATGATTTAATCAAATGATTTGAATCAGTGATTAAATTGTGATTTTAATCATCTGATTTTTAAAAAAAAAAAATCATTGATTAAGCAAATTTTCTAAATGTTTAAAATTACATTAAAAAATATTAAAATTTAAGATGAACATGATTTGGAAAGTCTCGGTAAGTATTTTGCTGTATGAATAAATGAATAACATTTTTTTAAAATAATTGTCTCTAAGCTTAGACTATTCCTTAGATTTATAAAAAATTAAATACAAGCTTGTAAAAAGTAAGTTTTACCTATCACATAATGCATTTCATTTAAAAATATTTAAACTTAATACAATTTAAGATGTCATAATTAGCAAACTAAAGAAAAAAAAAAAATGAAAGAATAACATTTTTTCAACAATAAAAGAATTAATTGGTATAAAAATGTTATGATCAGAAAGAGCTACTTTGGTAGAAGATGAGCACATGTTTTTATTTTATTTATTTCATTTTTTATTTTTTACTATTGAGTTCCAACTACATACACTAGATTAAGAAATTTAGGATTGAAACGGCAACAAGACTTTCTTAAAAAATATATATATGAAGCATTGAATGCCAAAAAATCTGAACTGACTGCTGCTATTTAATATTTTGAGGATTTTAGATAACTGGCTATTCTTATACTTACTCAGTTTTTGTGTGTATGGGTGTAACTCATTTTCTTATTTTTTTTAGCTAACATACACATAAATGTGTGCAAGTTTATTTTTAGACAATTAGCAAACGCAAAATGAGCTGTGAATGATATTTGTTTGTTTTGTTATTTGGGCTATCAATTAATGAAATTATACTTATTTGTAGTTTTTATTAGCTCACAGGCTATCAAAGCCTGAGAGCTTATGTGCCCGTCCGTTCTGTATGTGCGTAACGCGATAACTCATGATAAAAATATCAGATTCACTTGAAATTTTGGATATATGTATATTCTGATAAGGCGCTTCCCTGATTAGTTTTTGGAATTCATTGGATATATATAAGAGGGGGAACGGGGGCTAACGCCCCTCCTCCTAATTGATATAAAAGGGTTTTTCCATACAGAATTATCAGTTTTTGTTCAAAATTTAAATATAAGATTCTCATGAGGTGTCTGTGACTAGTATTGGGTATTCATTGGATAAGTATAAAGAGGGGGACGGGGGGCTAATCTCCCACCCTTTATTTCGATAAATGGATTTTTCATGCAGATTTTAATTAGGAAGTAGTTTAATAGTTTTGGAAGTTTAATGGTTAACTATAAAAGAGGGGATAACTCCTCTTGAATTACATAAATGGGGTTTTATTAAGAATTTTCTGATTTGCTCTAAATTTTGGATTTATATTTTTTATATGATAAAGCATATCCCTGATTAATTTAAGGGGTTCAATGATTAAGTATAAAATGGGGAAATTGAAAGAGCTGTCCCCCTCCCCACTTAATTTGTTTTTCGAAAGGAATTAACACTTAAAAATATAAGGCTGTAATGAACAATTAGTGTGCATAGTCTGTGAGCTCAATGCTACCAGTTTAATTGGGCAATATTATTTTTATTAATTCTGTAATTACTCACTATTCATGCTAGGCCATTTTTTAAAAATGCAACAACTGCAATCTGTTCTTTTTAAAGTGGCAAAACACACACATTGCTTAAAAAAGTGAAATTTACCTTTAATAGTATCAAAGGATATTTTTCATAAAAAAATTTCTAGCAAAATATTTTTTTAATTGTGAGTACAAGACTTTGCTAAAAATATGCACCTTTATTTCTTTAGAAGAATATGATGCATACAGTAGACTTCCTCAAATCCGCACAACTTGAAACCAGAGGTTTTGCAGATTTCAGTCATTCCTTTGAATATAGTTTTTATAAAGTAAATTGAATGTAATACTGCAAATGAAATTATGATGAATGCTTGCAGTATAGTAAAATATTAAAATAATTAAGTAAAGCACTAAACTAATAAAAAGGAAGATCATTTAAAAAATGATTAGATTATTAAAAGTAAAGGCCAAGTAAATAATTAATAATGTATGATAAAAATGGGGCTCTTTTTCTTGAATTATTCAATTACTTAAAGGCATCATATTAAATCAAAATCATAAAGTAAGGAAGTTTTATTTCAGGTGTAATCAGTTTTAATAACCCAAAAAACTTGATTAATTCATATAAATATATTTGGTGAAGTGATTGTTATTACAAGTGAAATCAGCAATAAACATAAATTTGTATTTCCCTCGTGAAAAACCATGGTTGACTTATATTATATAGAATTGCATATTAAAATAATACAGAATGATATAAACTTAAAAATTCTGTAATTTTGTCCCTACATCTGAACAAGCTTCATTATTTACATCTCTGATGATGTGCAGATTTTAGGCATTTGTGGATTTGACACAGTCTACTGTATTATTAAACCATGTTGTTATGTAACAGAATTTTTTTTATTTGTAATTCATAAAATCTTTAAAAAATTAATGTCACTTTATTTATCATATTTATTTACAAATCATAAATTCCATTACTTCATAGGTAAATACATTACATTAAATACATTATGTTAAATACATTATTTCCCTTACTACATAGGTAAATACGTAAATACATTACTAATGTATTTACCTATGAAGATGAAGTAATTTTAACTAAACCAGTGCCTATTATGATAATTAACATACTTGCCTTTTTTTCTTTCTGGAATGAATACCAAATTATTATAATTTTACCAATTAAAGTATAAAAATGCCGATATTTTTTTATGCTTGAATATTGATCATGACCATTCAAAAAGTTACAACTGATCTTAGCTGAACAGTCAAAGGAAAAATGGCAAATCAACTGTTCAATGGAAACAAGAATCCCATAAAAAATATTATGTAACTGACAAAGATTGACATAAAAACACCTAACCTTTTGCATTCTTATTTGATAGTATTATTATACATATTATATGATCATATTATTTGATTAATGCAGAATAAATTAGTCAAATATTTGTTGATTTAAGTTAATGTTCTTTTTTTACTGAATATTCATGTGTAACTAATTTTTCTCTTATTATTCCATGAAGTACTTTTTTACGCAATTTGGATTTTATGCATTTGAAAAATTTCCGAGTTAGTACACTGTAAGTGGGGAGAAAACAGGTAAAAATACAGCATACTCTTTTACTATTTTGCTAACCAGGGTTTTTGCAGAGATTTTATGTTTTACAACCATTTTTCTACATAATTATTTCAATGTGCAGTTTGCTTTTTATTAGATTAAAAAACATAATTGCCAGCCAATTTTATTGTATTTTTTTCTCTTTTATTACAGTATATAGCAAGAAGAAGAAATTTTACAGATATAATACAGCTAATTGCACAATTAATAAAACATTTAGCATTCTCCGATGATTCTATGAATATCTCTGAGACAGGACTGCAAAAATCTAGACACCAGCAGGCAGTTTCTCACCACAAAAATTTACAGTTTTCTTCATTTAAAATTTAATAGTATTCTTACAAGAATTTTAAATGCAATATTAGATGAAAAATAATGAAATAAATTTAGTGGTAAGAGACTATCTGCTGGTGCTTAATTTTTTTTTCATCCCTGCACTAAGCTTTTCCAAATAACAGATAATTTTTAAGCTAACAAGATAAATGTTGGTATATATGCCCATGCGCGTAGCCAGGGGGGGTGTCATGGGTGCCCGGGCACCCCCCCTCCCCCCGCTCGCGCAGACCCAAGCTTGATTAATTTAAAAAAATCGAAATTTATAAAAGAAAAAAGAAGAAAATTGAAAGCCGAAGGGTTCAGCCCGAGCGCGGGCCATTTTTATTCTAATCTTCGGCCTCGGGCTCATTTTTTTCTGAAGTCGAAAAATTACATTTATTCATGCATAGAAAAGATAGAAAAAAAAAATTCTATTTAAAATTGCAGACTTATTCCTTTTCAAATAAGTCATTTAGATCAAAATGACGGGGAACTGGAGTAGTTTTTATATATTTTAGTATTTCATTGCTGTTTGAAATGAAAAATTGTGATAATTACAGATTTATGTCTACATAATTTCCGACGACGACCTACTGAATGGCGCCAATCAAAATAAACACAGATATGAATTTGCTTTTAGTTGGCTTTTCGTCAGCATATTTTTTTTTTTTTTTAATAGGATCGTTTATTTATTTATTTATTATTTAGTTACATAACACGAAGATAGTGCCTTCTTCTGTTTTTAATAGACGAAAGTTAGCTGGAGGTTTGCAAATTATTTAATCTTATATTGTGCACGATTCATAGTCTTTTTCATATTAAAATTAGTGATTGTTCTATCTATTTGTCAACATGAACTCTGTTCATGCTGAGGACGGTATACATTTCCGAAGTCAGCTTTCCTGCGTAAGTAAACATAATTACCATGTTATTCTGATATAAAGCAATTGTTCAGTGCTTCCTCTTTTCCTATAAAAGCATCGGATCTTTAAGATAACAAAAGTCCGTAAAAAGGTTTTTAAATTTTACGTTGATTTTTAGGCACCTATCAATCACGGAAGATTGTTATGAGAAAGGAATAGATTATAATTAAAGAAGTACATTTTTTGCAGAAAATTGAAAAATGTTGTCTGATTCGACAGATTACAAATAGTAGTTTCTGCAAATTTCATGCATTTATTCATTAAGTCACAAACATGTACATGAAATTTACTTTTTAAATTAGTGGAAAATTTGAGATTAATTTTAAGAGTCAACTGTGTTTTTATTTGATATGGATTTTGATGAGATTGCATTTAAATTTTCATTTAACAATTTTATCTGTATAAGAAATTTTTAATACCATAATAACAAATGTATAATACAATAATAATTAACATAATAATAAATTTTTAATACCATAAATACCATACAATTTTGTTTTGTATATTTTTGGTATCGGGTTCAGGCTCTGGTAACAAAAAATCTTTCGGGCTCGGGCCCCAGTAAACGAGCCCAAACTCATCTTCAATGGGAAATGGTCTGTTGGTTGGTTAAATTTAGTTTTTTGCTGCCATATTTTGGCATTCTTAAAAAGAACATGTTACAGAGATGAAACAGGCTATTTTTTTCTTTAACCGGAAAAATGTATTTATTCATGTGTAGAAAAGAGTGAAAGAACTCTTTTCCACTTTAAATTGCGTCCTTATTCCTTTTACAAGCTATTTTATTGCTACATTGATCCAAATGACGGGGGAACTAAAGTCGTGTTTATTTATTGTAGTATTTCATTGTTGTTTGAAATGAAAACTTGTTATAATTATAGATTTATGTTTACGGATATCTTTGTTTTATATCTACCATGTTTTATCTGTTTATATATCTTTTTTTTATCCATTAAATTTAGTTTTGAGCAACTTCTAGTTTTGAGCAAAAATTGCATTTGGGTTCTTTTTAAAAGAAGTACCATACAATTATACCTTCAGTGAATAATAACCTGTCTAAAAAGGAAATTTGATAGGTTTTATATGGTTCCGTTTTATTACATAAGATATTGTTTGTACCCAACATGTTCAGGTTAAAAAATTTGGGCACCCCCCCATTCAAAAGGCTGGTTACACCTATGTATGCCATATACACTAGATGACCATAATGTGACATAAGTTGGTGAAACATTTCAGTCATCTGGTTACTATTCCTTGGAAGTAACTTGTTTTTTTACCAATTCAATCTTTTAACCAGCTATGAGTAAATATTAGTAGTCACAAACATAATTTTGGAACTGCCGGAGGAAATTTCCTTTTTAAATAAATATTTGTATGTTACAACTTTTCTTATTGCATTACAATTATTCATAAAATTTGAGATGGTCTCACATCTTGTTTGATAATAGACATATTTTTGTATTGGCAGAATACTTTAATTTTGAAAACATTCCATCTCATACTCTGTGCAAAAATTCATAATTGTTTTCAAAATGAAAAAGAAAAATAAAACATATTTTTCATTACAAAATTAAGCTGACCTATTTAATTTACCAACAAAATAAATAAGAATAGAACATGAATATAGCATTCGACATGCGCAATGCAGTTGATAACAGCAAATACTATAGCTAGACAATATCAAAAATTTAATATTGCAATTTATGAACGAGTCGATATTGGTGATATATCACAATAACTACCTTAAACTGCACAAGAATAAATATTATTGCAAATTTTGAAATATAATTGCATATATCTATTTGTAGAATTGTAATACAAATATTTTTATATTCAAGTTCTAAAAAAATAAGTACATTTAATAGCAGCAATGAGTTCCTATTCTAGGTAATACATTGCAAATTAAAATATAGTATAGATGTCTTACTATTGGGAGTGAGATATTACAAAATAAGATTTTTTCAACATACAAAAGAAAAAAGTTTTATTAATCTTTAATTTGAAATGCAAAAAATATATCTTATTTGCAATCAGATTCATATATAGGTTCAGCAATTGACCAAACAGTATTTGTTATTTAGATAAATCACTATTCATTACATTGCTGTTTTCAATGAAAAGTCTGTAAAATAAATTCAATTCATATTGTATAAAAATTAAAAATATTTTTTAAGAACCTAAAAAATATTCTTTTGCCATCAGCTGCATCATGCCATGACTTTCTGGTGAAAACTATTATTGATAAACTGAATATATTACAAACTACAAATAATTATCTATTTACTAACCTTCTTTTTTGGCAGTGGCTGATTTTAAGAGAAGATAAAGTAAAATACCACCAGCTATACAATACATGTTCAAAGTATTTACAGCTGAACTTCAAATTCCCATCTTTTAGCACCTTGAATGAAATCTAAAATTAAAGGAAAGATTGTTAAGTCCAGAAAAAAACTAAAAGTTACATATAACAGTTCTTGATTAATGAAAAAGACAGGGTTGGCAAGTTTAATTAAGATCAAGATTGGCAAGTTTTTAACACATAACGGGTTTTATCATCATGTCAAAACCCATTTTTTAGTAGTTTATTTTTACATATTTTTTTTCCTCTTTCTATCTTTAATATTAAGTTCACATGAAATATTCAGAACCAAAAGGATTAAAATATATTTAATAAATTTATACATTTGAGAAAAACAAAAAGGAATTACATTAGAATCATATAGGTACATCTCTGTTAGACGATTTCTACAACAATCTTAAACTATTTGGCATAGTCTAAATAATTAGAATTTTTGAAAAGACTCTATAATAAAAAAATTTATATAATTTTCAGCAGAATTTATTACACTTTTTAAAACAAAATAGCTTTCTGATAAATTTTCTCAGAAGTATGTTTTCTTAAAGTGTTTAATCCAGTTTCTTCATTGATTATTTTTATTTCTATATAGCAAAACTCGATTTATATATATATATGTGGGAATAAAGTATGAAGTATCCAACAATAAAAGATAATAAATTCAATGATTTAATGAACGTGATATCCCAAGACTCATGTGATGATGCGTGGAAAGAACGAGGTGTTCTATAGATTTTTCAGCGATGGCGAGTTTGGTAGATTTTTAATAAAAAGCTCAAGGAAGCTTGTTTAAACTGAATATTATTCAGTTCTATTGCTATATTTGAATGTTACGTATATATTTTATGTCTATTAAACCTTTTTATATTGTCAAGAATATTAGTTTTACTTAAATCATAAGTTAATCACTTAATTTCCCACAAGTTTTGGGGACTCTTTGCCGAGATTGAATGATTTGAATGACTTGGATTTGAATTTGAATTTTATTACAGATGCTATTTTGTACTAAGAAGATAAAAGTCTAAGAAGAGTGTTTTGTTTTTAAACTAAAACGTATTATAAAAAAAGAGGAACTGTTTATCATATGTGTAATGATTAGAAATTATCCGTTATCAAGCCTGCAAGATAGTGCATTATTTTGTTTTATTGAAGTGTAAAGAAAAATAAATAATGTCCATTCTAAATAAAGCTAGAAATGCTGATTTATTAGCATTTTGTGATGACCTAGGTATAGTTGTGCCTCAGAGTCCAAGAATAATTGATTTGATAAAGTTGGTGTCTGAATCAAAGGATTATGAAGAAAATTTTGTAAAAGTTCGACTTGAAGTCATTGCTGTGGAGAGAATAGAAAAAGAAAGGCTAGAAGCAGAAAAAGAAGAAAGAAGGCTAGAAGCAGAAAAAGAAGAAAGAAGGTTAGAAGCAGAAAAAGAAGAAAGAAGGCTAGAAGCAGAAAAGGAAAAAGAAGAAAGAAGGTTAGAAGCAGAAAAAGAAGAAAGATGGTTAGAAGCAGAAAAAGAAGAAAGACGGTTAGAAGCAGAAAGAAGATTAGAAGAAAGAAAATTAGAAATGGAGTACGAATTACGAAAAATTGAACTTCAAGGGAATATGACAAACATAAGTGACGCTTCGACTGTAACTGGTTCCGGTAAGCAAGCAGCTTTGTCTAAATCAATGTCACACTTAAGGAAGGGTGATATTAGTATCTATTTAGCTCTATTCGAGAGACAAATTTCCAGGATGAATATAATGAAAGAAAATTGGGTAATAATGCACTTATTAAGTTTAATACCACTAGAAATTGCTAATGTTATAACTAAAGAACCAAAAACATTAACAAATAACTACGATTACGTAAAAAATTTGCTGCTCAAAAGATTCAAATTGACGCTAGAAGAGTTAAGGCAAAAAGTAATGTCGCATAAGAAAGAAAACTCAGCCACTTGGCGCGATCTAGCATTTGAGTTAAGAAATTATTTAGAAGAATGGATTAATGGTCTTGATGTATCCAATTTTGAAGATTTAAAAAAATTATACTGGTAGATCAAATCAAAAGAAGATTACCTTAGAAATGAAGGAACATTTTATCGATGATCTTCCTAAAATTAAAAGTGTTGACACATTAGTTTGTAAACTAGATGATTACAAAACAGCAAGACATAATATTAAAACCATGAATAGAAATTCACACCACTTTGAAGAAAGGGAGCCAAAAATGCGCGAAAACAACAACACAAAACCATGGTTACAATATCAACAGTATAATACTTCAAGAAAACAACAATTTAAAGATAATACAGATATTGTAAATGAATCTTCTTATTTAAATGAAAAGAACAGGGCGCAAATCATATGTTTCAAAAGTAACTGTCTTGGCCATGCAATATCGCAGTGTAATAATGGTAATAATAAACAAATAAAAAATGACAGCCAAAATCAAAGCCAAAACCCACAATTATCCAATCACAAAGAAGTGAATTCTACAGTAATCACACAAACAAATAGCGCCAAACCTGATTTCTTGAAAAATATTGATATTAACGGTAACAAATGTTCTAAATTGTTCAACTCCCCTTTTAACACCCTCAGGGGGAGGAGATTTTAAAAATTACTAAAATACGTGTTTAATTGCTATTTTTTTTTTTTTTTTTGTATTTTTTCTGGATTTTTATGCTCCTATCTAAAACGGCTGCTGAGATATAGTATGATGTTCCAGAATTTTTTGCCCTCAGCCCTCCATAGGGGGAGGGAAAGAATTTTCAAAAATCCACTCAATGCATGCTTATGTCATAAGAAAAATTTTCTCCTCAATTTTCTTGCTTCTATGTTTAGTAGTTTGGACTGTATGCTGATTATGAGTTAGTCAAGACAAACTATTTTACATATGTGTAGATCAATAGATTAACTAAGTTCTCGATGAAAGTAGAAATTATTTGCTTCTTTGCTTTCGTAATTTAACATAAAAGAAAGAAGCAAAAAAATGTTGAAAGGGAATGCAGATGAAAAATGATAATTTCCCCCATGTATTTAGCCGAGGAAAAGTGGGGTACAAAGATCTGCCTCCTTAGAAAATGCAAATAGCATACAAAATTCAAATGAATTTAGTTGGTTGGCTGAATTCCATGGCCAAATTTGAATTATTTGACATTCATAAAAGGAATATGGTTGCAATCTTTCAACCAATCTTTCTTAGTTGCAATCAACTCAATGTAGTATATTTTTTTGTCTGAAAACTTTTGTATGATTTTTAGAGTTTCTTCTCATTTTACGACGTTCTTATGACATTTGTAAAAATTTATTCTTTAAAAATCTTCTTGAGCTTTGTAAAATTTTATCCCAGTGAAGTAAACTTATGAAATTTGTGATTTTTTTCCATGATCATTTCATGATATTCACAGTCTTTTTCTACACTCCTCTGACAAAATTCATATCTTTCTTTTGATTTTTTTTTTTTTTTTATTCTTTTGTTAAATTCCACATTTTTGACAAAAATCTCATTTTTACCACAATCTTTTGATGAAATTAGTGTTTATTTAGTCTGATCCTTCATTGAAATTCCTGTTTTCTTTCAACGATTTTTTGATGAAATTCAAGAGGTTTTTTTGTGATCCTTTGAGAAAAATCGTATTTTTACTGAGATCCTCTGATGAAATTTATTTTCTTTTGAAACTGATTTTTTTACATAGTTGAAATAAGTGAATAAAGAATTTAATTTTGAAAAATCTAATCCCAAAAAATGACTTTGTGGCACATATCTTCAGACTTTCCAGCCAAGTCTTGCCACTCTGCAGGCAGTGGTCTTTTTAGAGATTAGACCACAGACTAGAGCTGCACCGAGTAGCACTTTGGCCGAGAAGCCGAGTACTCGGCCATTTACTACTCAGCTGAGTATCGAGTTACAGAGGCCGAGTAGTTGTATATAAGAAAGAACTATCAATGCACATGAAGTGAGCTTTAAGAGTACCATGTTTGTGTAAATATAATAAACATACTTCTTTAACATATAATCATATATTTTTTAATTAATTTTTAAATAATTTCTAATTAACTAATTTGAAATTTAATTATACAGTCTTTAAAGAAAAGATAATTTTTAAAATTTCAAACAGTTTAAAACAGTAGCATTATTTGAAAAAAAAAATGGAAAATAAAAGTGATACATAAAAATTAAATTCAACCAATGCAAATTAACTGATTCTTCAATTTACAAACTCATTTTGATACTGGAAATCTGTATCAAGAATGATTATTGGATGCTGTAATTTTGAATAATTCAAAGAACTGATGTTAAAAGTAATGATGTAAGCTTGCATTATTCACAATATGCAACTTACAATAAAATCAGGATTATTGCCTAACAGGCTAGACATGTTAGCTATAGCTAGAAACATTGTAGGAGGATTTTGACCATTCCATATAGTTGCATGCTCAAATTTTGAAAAGGTTCAGTTTCCTTGCCTGGATTAAAAAAGATTAATTATTAGAGTAATAAACCATAAGATGGAGCTCAAAATATAATATATTGAAAATGTTGTATGAATTAAAACAGCTTTTTTGCCTTTATACTGCTGAAACTAAGATAAATTTAATCGCAGTTTAATAGCAATTACTGTGAAGTGTAATAAAATTGTTATTTTTATTCAGAGTAATCATAACATTGATGAGCTCAAATGAATAGATTCCCATATTAGGAGTTAAACTATCAATTAAAACATTCCTACATTATTTGGAAAAAGAAAGTTTCAGTCATTTTAATTGTTGTACAATGAAAGGCAGATTAAAAGTAAATTGGAGAAAAGAATCTGCATTTGTGTCTTTTTTTAACTTGTCCATATTTTATAGACATTTTTATGTATTAAATAAAATATTTTTTGAATAATTGCAAATATTATACATTTATATTCAAATAACTTTTACAGATCAGTTATAAATTCTTTTGTCTTCAATAATATCATAAACAAATCAAAAATATTTAATTTAAAGCACCAAAATATTTTATTTCTTCTTTCAAATTAGTTTCAGTAGCATTGCATACCATCATTCAGTGCAAAATATGATGATGATGGTATGCTATGGCGACCAAAACTAGCTTGCAAAAAGAAATTAACTATTTTAATGCTTTAAACTTTAATTTATTCATTTGTAATGTATTGTGCCAAATAATTTCTCATTGTAATATAATAAATGCTTACAACTACTCGGTAATGTACTCAGTACTCGGCTCAAATTTTGGCCGAATACCGAGTACTCGGCAGATTGGCATAGTACGCCAAATACAGAGTACTCGATACGGCCCTCTACCACAGACAGATAAACATGTCAGTCAAGTCTCTCTATAACGAAACTCTATCGAACAAATTTCTCTAATGAATTTTTTGTAGGAACGATCAATTTTGAAATGATTTACATTAAAAATAATCTCCATATAGTAAAATATATATCTCCATTTAAACTATTTTTTTTTCAAAAATGTTCTTTCATATGTTTAGAAAATGCTTCAAATAATTTGTAGAATAATTTGTTTTCGTTGATTTCTGGTTTATATCTCATAGCTAAATTACTCTACATTATTTCTTATGTTAAAAAAAAGGCATTCCCTCCTCCCCCCCCACCCCCCTTAAGAAAAGCATCCTTTTTGCATGGTCACTCTTGACTAGAGATGGGAATGCTCGGAAAAAAAGGGGAAAAATTGGGAAAAAAACAGTTTTTTTCCCGAAGGCTTATTTTTCAATTTTTCCGAACTGGAAAAATTGAAATTTCATTTATGAAATAATATAGTGAAAATTATGTAATAGCTACATTTCATACTTTTTATTTTATTTATTTTTTTGTTGAGTGTCCCACATGAAAACTTTAATGTGGCTAATTTTATCTCTGAGCAGAAATCTGTTTGAGAAGACTTGAAAAGATCCTTCACATTTTTTTCTTGTTTGAAACACAAGACCCTTCGCAAAATTTCTCTTGAAAATAGACATTTCAGAAAAAAGTTTAATCTACAAATTGAATCTTTCGCAAATGCAGTGATTGAAGAAAAAAAAGTCTCATGCCATATAGCAGCTGAATCTTATCAAGTTGTATATATGCATAAATAACCTGATTAAAAATGTCTAAATAGGACTCTAAAAATAGTAGTAATTTCTTATTCACAAATTCTGAATATATTTTGAGTATATATACAAAAAATTCACAATTTCACAAAAACAGGATTACATGAAAAAAATCTAGATGTATAATTAAATGCAACTTCTTTTTAAAAAATTAATTCATGTGCAAAATTATTTCAATAATATGCCGATTAATAGAAATGGTAAAATTAAAAAATTAACATAAAATTTGAAGCATGCATTTATTATTTTTTTTTTTTTTTCTATCTTTCCAAGAAGAAAGTATTGAATTCTTGAAAATTTTGACTTCCAGTTTTTGGTGTATTTAAATATTTTAGAGGGTCCTGAACACAATTTGATAGTTTTTGGAAAATATCTGTCACACTGTGAGTCTGTATGGGACAAAAAATTTATGGGCATTCGATCTCAAGAACTGATGCACATAATTTCACAAAACTTTAGATTCAGTTACAACTTGATATAAACTTGAGATGTTTAGTTATTAGTGCATATCGCACAACTGATGGCGCTACTATGCTGCATTATTCATAATTTCCACAATAATTCTATCTCAAGAATTAATGTATGTATTGTATTTTCATAAAACTTCAGATTAAGTTAATCTTTGATATAACTTTGTACACATTACTTTTTGGTGTAAATCGCTCAACAGATGACGCTGCTATGCTGCATTATTCATGATTATCGCAATAGTTCTATCTCAAGGACTAAAGGACGATTTTTTAATCAAACTACAGATTCAGACAGTTCCTGATATATATTAAGATTGTTTAGTTTTTGGTGTAAATTGCCCTATAGGTTGCACTACTATGCTGCATTTTTCAAGATTTCGTTATAGCTGATTAATTTTTTTTTTTTTTTTTTCAAGGTATTGAATCTAAAATTGACTTCCTTTTTACCTCAATATACAGTAATGTCTCAAAAACATGGGCAGTTTGCATTAGAAAAGTACAACTGCGATGAAAAAAAACCCCACATTTTATTACAAGCAACTATGTTCCAAATTATACATTCCCTTTTGATTAAACTTTGAATTTTTGTAGTTTTTTAAAGCAAACTAGAAATTTATCTCTGTATGTAACTGCTTTTGTCAATTCCTCACGAGCATTTTCTATTTGTAGTGTTCTGTTTTCATAACTTTTGAGTTCCATTCTTAGAAATATTAAATTACCATATGGAAACATTATTGAATATGGTTTCTTACTCAAGAATAGAATACCAGATTTCAGGATAAAAAGAAAAAAATTACGTTTAATTAAACTTTAAAAAAATATTTTTCTGGTTTCAGTGAGTAAAAATCTACCAGTCAATAAATCCTATGCTATTTTTAGTTGCACACCTGAGTAAGCCAAACAAAAACTTAGTTTTGTTTGAATTTAGATTATAAAACTAAATCAAAACTTTGAGTTGAGATTGGAAAGCTATATCAAAACTAAACATATTTTTTAAAGGAAATAAAATTACAATTGTAAGAAAGAAGTGTAATAATGTAAAAATATACATATTTTTAAACAAATGGAATTTTTTTTAATACTGATATTGATAATAACAAAACTGCAACAATTTTTTAAAACTAGTATCATTTACTTAAAAACTACACTTATGTAAATGGAATGCATAATTTCATTCCAAACTACAGACATATTGGCTCAGGTTCTTACATTAGGTCAATTGGTAGTTAAACATGCAACTGAAAAATCATTTCAACAGAGATATGATATAACAAACAATAGTGTTTTAAAAATTCTTAGGCTGTGGGAAAAAAAACTAAAATTTAAAAGCAGGCTTTGCTGCTTTCTTTTTATTTTGTAATATAAAGTGGAAATAATTTTAATTTAATGCAAATAAATGGGAAAAAATGTTTATTATTTAATATTCTCTAAGAAAATGTAATTTATTTTGGAGAAATAGTCATGAAAAATCAATTTTTCCAATTTTTCTGTTTTTTTTCCGAAAAAAACCGGTAAAAAACTAGTTTTTTTCGCCACTTATATTTTTCCGGAAAATTTACATCTCTACTCTTGACTTTGTTTTAGCCAAGACGAGCATTTGTTCTTGGAAAAGTTTGAAACATATGCTTGCTACTGGAGCGATTTGCAATTGTCACAAAGCATCCTAAAAGATAAAACTATTCCATTGTCGTCTTGAAAATGCTGTTCGTTTCTTGGTTTGCATAGTAAGGCAGGAATAAGGAAGGGATAAGGGGGTAATTGCTGAAAAGATTGTTTTTTAAGCAGGTTTTCATCTACCTAAATTATCTCTCGTTAATTTTAGAGTTTAAAGTGGATGTTTCTTATCTGCACATCAGAGCATTTTTTGTTGTGATTGATCATTTGAATGAAGAATTGTTACTAAGTGTCATCTATGCTGGTGTTGTTATCTACTGCATCTGCATAAAATTGCTTCTACTCTCTCTGATAAAATAATAATTTTGAAAATAATCCATAAGACACTGGCAAAAATGTTTGAGATTATGGAAAAATTCTGTTAAATATTTCAAAGGCTTAATTAAACACCTCAAAAACAATTCTATTTTAAAATTTAAACATTAAATGAAAATTTTGTTGCCGTTCTCTATTCAACGAATTTTTCTATATAACTAATTTTTTGACTGAACAATGGATTTCGTTATATAGAGACTCGAATGTACATATTATTATAGATAGATGGCATAGATGGTGTAAAACAGTTGTCATATTAAAAGCTACACTGATTTGAATATATTTTGTACTTGGAAGTATTTTTCTATTACCAGGTGTTTTATTAGTTAATCACCTGATTCAATTTCAATTAATCAACAATTGCTGTATTCTTTTTCCCTTTTAATTACTACTAATCATTAATAATATTATAAGTCAATATATTAGGGTATTGTTTTAATAGGTAAAGGAAAAATATTTCAGTAGGTTATCTTTTAATGAGATAAAACATAAAAGTTATATTACAATAGTAAAGGGAAAAACTGGGAACTTTTGAGAGGAGGAGAGATTTTGCATCTTCAAATTTTAAAGCAAAATTAGTACTAGCTAGTAGCTCACTAAATGAAAAAAAATTACTACAGTAGACTCCTTCAAATCTGCAACCCTAAAATCCACAACTCTCTACAATCCACACATAATTTACAAATGTAAACAATGAAACATTCAGTTCAGATATAGGGATAAAATCTAACTTATTTAGTTTTTTATCAATGCCATATGTATTTTAATTTGCAATTTTTTTAATATTACTGAATTCATGTTTTTTCATGAAGGAAGAATAAATTTATTTTTGAAAAAATTCAAGATATTGCTGATGTCATCGGTAATCACAATCTTCTTACCAAATATATTTATGTATTAATCAAGCTTCTTTGGTTTATTTTGTGTTGGCCAATCATCTACTCTAGGGATATAGGCCTTGGGGGTAATGCCCTTCATGGGGGGGGTGGGAGGTGGTCTTTCTAAGGAAACCTAACTCGTATTTATGCAAGGTTCGAAGAAAACCATGAAAACTCTGAACGAAAAAGCTTTTTTAGATATTGAGTCTGTCTAAACTGGAAATAAACTTCCTTATTTTATGATTTTGATGTGAATTTTAGTAATGCACCTTTATGAGGCAAGTTTCATTGAATAATATAGGAAAAATACATTTCATCTTTATAATGAATATTTAATCATACATTATTGATTATTAATTTGATCTCTGCTTTTAATATTTAAAAAATGATCTAAATTTTTATTATATTAGTTTATTACTTATTTAATATTTTAATATATTGTAAACATTCATTATAATCTTAATTGAATTATTAATTGCATTGAAATTACTGTTTAAAAAATTTAAACAAAGCAATGACCAGAAATCGGCAAAATTCTAAAATCCACACAACCTCTGGTCCCAAGCTGTGCAGATTTGAGGGAGTCAACCATATTAAAAAATTGACTGCAAGTGGCCACATTTTTTATAACAGAGTAAAATTTTCTTACACTCCATCAAATGTTCTATTTTACTGCTGGCAATATGTTAATAGTAACATATTCATTCAGGCTATTTAATATTAATAAATTTTTTTATAAAAATTTATTGTTTAGCACTTATAAATAAAAAAATAGCCAACACTCATAAAACTTTTACTACTGGCCGTGGCCACTAATGAAACACCATAGTTTTGCTCTTTAATTTATATTCTAAATTATTTTTACTTTATAAAGAGAAAAAATAGAATGGATATTTATTTTTTTAAAGGAAATATGGTAACTATCATAAAAAATCATTTTTTATGCCCTTTTCCAATTAAAAGTTCACTGCTCCTTTTTAAATGCAGAATACACTGTGTTAGCATACAAATGTTTTACTGCTATATTTTTGCTTTTGGAAAGTACTTAAATAAATTATCTTAAATAAATAAAATGCAGTTTTGTTTGACAAAAGAAATGATAATAATTAAAATAAAAAGGAAACAAACATTTCATCCCCCCCCCCTCAAGTTTTTTAATCTAAAAATTCAGATAATGTGCACATCTACATTATCTGGTAGGCAAATTTGACAATCCTGAAGTTGTAAACTAATGCAACTACTCGCATGTGACAGCTAACGATTTAAAAAACAACAGATAAAATCAAGTGTCAAATCTTTGGATTTTTTCTTGAAATTCAGCAGTTTTTGCTCTTTCCTTTTTGCATTTTTGAATTTTATGAGAGATATTTAGAAATATGAGAGCTGTTTTAGTTAAAATATTAAGCAAACAGCCCAAAACTAAATAAAATATACAAAAAAATAAAATTTCAAATTAAATTATATATATATATATTATATAAAAGTTTTGCAACCTCATTTGAAAGATTATTTATGTTTCTAAAGATATTCATGAAAATAAACATTTATATTTATTACTGGATTTATATTTGCAAGATATTTGGCATATCTCTCAAATCATTAGTGATATAATTTAAAAATCGAACCTTTTACTTATAAATTTGATGCTTTTATTTCACTGCATGTTTTAAAAAAGTTTCAAATGGTTATGGAGTTATATGAATAAAAACATTTTCTATTCAAATGATAAACGAAAAATTCTCACAGCATATTTAGACAAATATAAGTAATATATGTTTAATGGAGCTAATAGAAGCGAAAGCTTGAAGAAAAAAAAAAAATTTTACAAAATAAACATATACACTAGTACAGAGGTCATCAATAACAGAATTAACTTACTGGAGAAAGCTTTAACTTTTAACAACCGTAAAACTATTTAAAATCTTATAAATGAAAACTCTTCACCAAGCAGTAAAATTAAGGGTATAAACAATATTAAATTTTCATGTGTGCTATTTCAACAATTGGTTAAAATTTTTATTAAAGTCAGATAGCAATTTAATACAGTTTTACAAAAACTGAAGTCAGAGAAAATAAAATTAGCAAAGTTTGTTTACTTGAACATATATCAATTATTTAAACTTAATCCCGATTTAGAAAATATAAAAATAACAAATTTATTTAAAATTATATCTCAAAAAAAAAAAAAAAAATGCTAAATATTTATAACTGACAAAATGAAATGCACATATTTAATTCGAAAAAATTTTCAGAAAGTAAACGTACAGAAATCAAACAAGTAGGCAAAGCGGACGATACTTCACTAAAGCATCTTGAGTCGGAAAGTATCAATATCAAAATCCAACTACGCTTCCTTTCCAACCGAACGAGTTAGTAATTTTCTTCCTAAATTACATATTTTACGATGGATTAACAGTATAAATGGGTGAACTAGATACTTTAAAGTAGCCCAGTCACCTAAATCCAACAGCTTTCTGACATTTCTATATCTGGTCGATAATTCAAGCATCAACAAATCCAATTTTATAAATATAAAAAACAATTTACAACATTGACCATTGTGTCTGAAGAAGTTTAATAGCTTTAAATACGAAGTATTTTTTTTTTAATTTTTGTATGAGATATGCAATTTTATTAAAATTATTTATAGCAAATCATTATCCCAAACAAAACAAAAATCAGATCAATGGCTGTTGCCATCATTTATTAAAATAAGTCGAGAAGAGGAATAACTTAAGTAAAAGGTCAATAATCAGTTGGATACGCCATCTAGTGAAAAGAAGTTTATGATCATTGTTGTCGGAACATAATCTCAAGGAACGTAGAATTACGCGTATTTATAACTTATTCCTAATTATAAATTTTTAGTCAATTTCATTTAAAATTATCCGAATTTGAATTTCTACAGTTTTCAAATGAATTTATAATAAATAAAAATTTTAATAGCATTTTACTATAGCTACAAAAATTACTATCATATAAGTTTATCAAACTTTAAAAACCTATAATTTTTTAACCTATATTTATAACACTTTCCAACATAGGGGGAAAATGTTCATGGGTCTGTCTGTCTATCTGCCCATACAATAATTCTTGTAAATATACTTGAATAGATGCTTTCAGTGTGGCCTCAGATGTGATGTTTTGCTTGGATACTGACTCCAAACAAATGGTTGCTATGATTCATTTCTTATTAAATATTAGTCATAGATTAATATTAGTCAAAAATGTAAACCCTGCATATAAAGTATAAAAACTCGTATCTGTTAGATATAACTGTAAGATATGACTATAATATAAAAGAAAAATAGAAAATATAACATAATAACCTATTGTTTGGAGTCAATATCCAAACAAAACGTCATATCTGACGTCATAACTTATTGCAAATGAAATGACATTTAAAATTAGTTTACAAGGAGATTCAAAAGAATGAAGTTGAATTACAGTCTGTTGAATTCCGTTGAATTACAGTCGCTGAGGAAAAATTGTTTGCGCACACTACGATAGTTCAAACGTAATAAGCTTGATAGGCAACAATGAGATGGACTGTATTACTATAAAAATCTATCATTCAATGAGATTGCTGTATTTTTTTTATCTCCACGCATGCGCTTCATGCGTTCTAAAGTGCTGTTGAAAAAATGGAGACTACAAAGACGGAACTTTCATAAAAAAACGGAAACATTTCGGCATCTCAGCTGCAAGGCCTTTTCCTGAAATTGACGACCTTTTTTTGTGTGTGTGTGTGCGGAATAGCCATACATTTATATTTTTTTAGCGTGGTAATATGTTGTCGAAGAACAATCCAGAAAGCAGTGCAGTGAGGTGGAAGGGAAATATATACACAGAGATGGGAATCACGTTTACATGTGTTGTAAGGATATTTCTGGGAAGGGCCGTGATTTGTGAAATAAAGAAAAACAATTGGAAATTGCATATGAAGCGCAGCAAATAAGGTGCGTTCCTACGATAACGAAGTTTTTAAAATATCACTCTCATATATCAATCTCATGTCATAAAATTGTAAATAGTTAATTACAATTAAAATGTGCACCAAACAATATTCTGCCTATACCATTATGTAATAAAATACTTTTATATGGCCTTGTAAATTAATAACAAATATTCTTTGCACCACATATTATGCAAAATGTATATTATAATATATACTTTATAGATGCATATCAGCTTTATTATGTTCGAATGAGTGTAAAAGCATTAAAATACATTCGAAATATTTTTCCTCATTGACCGTAATGCAACGGAATACTTTTGGTTGTCCCTGTAATTGATCTTTACATCCGATTTTCATAAAATTTGAAATGACTCGACAAAATTATGTAATAGTTATAAATTTTAAATTTCAAATGATTCGGTAGGGTAGTTTTTTTTGCGTTGTTATATGCGGACGGACGGACTGAACGACAACTATAGGTGCTACGTATTTACATAATTACGAACGCACCTAAAAAGATAATGATTATTTACGGTAAGTTGAATGGGAACTTTTAATAGCATGTTCCGTGTCTTCATTGTCCCATCTTTGCTAATAAATTATTTTTAATCATGACTTATTTTTGAAATCTATTTCAACCAACTTAAAAAATAGAAGAAAAAAATGTTATTTAACAAATTACAACAAATATTTAGAAAATGATTTTTTCTAGGACTAAAATTTAAGACTTATAAATACATACTATTAAAAAAGACCTTTTACAATCAATTGTTTCCTTTTTTGTGATCGTCGCTCATTTTGTAATCGATGGCCTCGATAATCAAACCTCTTTTTTTTCTTTAAAAGACGATTTTTCATACAACGCCTTTCTTTGGATTTATATACATATATATATATATATATATATATATATATATATGTGGTAAGGTAAGTCTGGCCATTTTGTAACTTTCTTATTTTCTTCTTCATTAGCAACAACATTTCGATTTCTTATTTAAATAAAATTCTTTTAAAAGTAAAGAATTTCGTAAAAAAAAAAGAAAAAAAAAATAATAATAATATGTGGATATCCATTGCCGAAAGCAAAATGTTTGAATGTTTCCCGTTGAATTAGTAAAAATCAGTAAAAACATAATTTTTATAATGATCAAAACGTGGCTTACATAATAACAGAGTCATATATTACGTACACCACGGATGAAACATTAATATTCCTGGACCAATCACAAAAAATAAAATGCGGACATCACAAGGTCCATTTTGGTCCAAAACAACAATTATTTTTAAAATGATTAAAAAAAACTGTTTTAATTGGGAATTAAAAATCAGTATCAGGAGGAAATAGAAAACTGTTACATTTTATCTGTGTAGTTTTACATCTTCTTAAAGCATACTATCAAGATAAATCATTTGAATAATTTTATTCGCCAAAAAATTATAGTGGATAGTTTGAAATAGTTTGTACCTTTTTTTAGTTGCGTTATTTTGAAATAGCGAATACAATACAGTGCCGATTATCCGGACCGAGGCCTATCCGGTTAGCGAAAAATCCGGATAATTGGACATATTTAAAATACGTCCATGACGATGTTTTTTTGCAACCTATCTTCACACCTCTCTAGATTTGGGACTGCCAGTTGTAGTAGTGCACATTTCAGCATTCTATTACAAAAAAAACGTGTTTAATTTTAATTTTTTTTAAATTATATATAGAAATATCTATACAGATATTTAACGTTCGTAGCACAGAAATCCCGATTATTTGTTATTGTTTAATGGTAACGTCTAAACAAAACGCATCTCATTGATTATTGTAAAAGTCCTTTGGCAGGATTTAGGAGAGGAGGAAAATCCGATTTGTTACAAAGTATTGTACACCATATCCAGGTCTGCTGAGGTCATCTCACATTAAAAATACAAGTTAACAACTTTTGTGAAGTTATTGGAATCTAGGCACACTGTTTTAAAGTTCTGTTTTTGAGGGTTTCTTCCGGAGTCCTACCTCCCCCTCTAACATACACCTTAAAATTTCGCTCATTTAATTCTCTACCATTTTTTAACTAAAAAGTTTAAGCTACAAGACACCCACGGGGACAAGCCCTTTTCGATTTGTCGATTACTCAACTAATTTTGCTTATTTCTTCACTTCATTAAAATCTTTAAAAGGCTATAACTTTGCTTATATGGGAGCAGCGCCGTGCGAAAGGGGAAGGGGCGAAGGGAGCGATCGCCTCGGGCGCGGAAATTTAGGGGGCGCCAAATTTATTCTACCAACGTCATTTTTAGCTTGTCACAAGAAAAAGTTCGGGGTGGGAAGCGCCAAATTGAGACTTTGCCCCGGGCGCAGTTTTCTCTTCGCACGCCCCTGTATGGGAGCTACAGCGAGTAGAAAAATTCTAGCACAGCTAACTTTTCCTCGCCGTTCTTTTTGCCCAATCCCTTCCCCCCCCCCCAATTTTTTTGGGGGGAAGGGATTGGGCGTTTCTTATTTTTTGATGTAATATCTCTATTGAAAGCTTATGCTTCATACATTACAAATCTAGCATTAAAAAAAGATTCCCATCATTCTTGGTCAAGTTAACGGACCCATAATGGGTTAAAATTTAAATTTCTCACACTTTTTCGAGGTTTTCGCCAAATCGACTTTTGAAAAAAAATCTTGCCAATGTGGTGTGTGTACGACATCTGTGCCATATAAATAATATTATATTTTCCAATGACAATCTCGGCACAGTTTCTGCCCGGGTAACGCCAGCGGGTGAGCTAGTGAATAGAAATTATTACATGTATTTACACATACATACACTGTACAAATAAATGCGAGCCGAGATTTTTTTCTCATAACCACAGAAAAGTGTGGTCATCTTTCTGTGGTCACCAGGGGCAAAAAAAATTTCGTCCACCTTCGAAGGTGGTCGAAATTCAGAGAATCAAATGATAAGGAGGCTTTTTCCTGGGAAAATATATGCGTAGGACTCTTTCACGTTACGAATGAAACTTCAGGTTCTAGAAACAGTTGATTTTGTGATTGCTCTCTTCACACTTGTTGATGATTTCATTATTTCGGAATTAGGAAATGACTATTTAGCAGTCAACTTTTGTGGCATTCAGCCGAATTCCTTCTACTGCGCCTGAAAAAAATTCCATTCCAAAAATTTTGGAGAAGGCGGCGAAGGAAAAAAAATATGGTCCTTGATCGATCCGGTTAATCAGCATCCGGATAATCGGCGCTCTGCTCTATGTCATATTAATTGTTTGACTCGCTAATTTTTTTTTTTTTTTTTTTTTTTTTTTTTTTGCTTTTTCGTGGTTCAACTGATACTGTTTTCAATGTGGAGAATGCACCCTATTGGATAGTTTAACTTGTAAAAATTGTGGTTTACATATATTGAGTATAAAATAGTACAAAATTTTCTTTAATAGATTTATTAATGAATATATAAGAAATTAATAAAGAAAAAGCTTACTCACGAATGCTTTGAAAATTTTATAAAATGTAAGAAAATAAAGAAATAATCCTCAAACAAACGGGTGGGCGATTATCCCTATTTCTGAACAGCAAGCGTGGTTTTGGTTAATCCTTTAACGGGCAAATTAATTCTTTCACTAAACTGTTTAAAAGATTCACTGCCACCAGAATCTATAAACAAATTTATTTCAAAATAAAAACAAAATATTTCCGTCAGGTTAATGTAAATACAAACTTTACCGCTAAAAATTCCGGTGCGAATCAATCAGTTTTTAACAAAAATTATGTGGTAAGTACAGGGTGTTTCACAAAAGACCCCTTACTTTAAAAATCTACAACTCGGTGATAGATAGAAACATGAAACCAGTGGTGTGTTTATTAAAAAAATCGTAAGAATCTTATACATAAATCAGAAAATTTAGTTAAAAATAGCGCTCATAGATGGCACTGAGAGCGTTAAGAAACATTGAACGACCAGCCGTCGAAGTCCCACTCCATATGCCTCAGTCTCATTCAAGCCTCGGCGACGCGATCATCGTCCCAGAACAGGCTCTATATCTCTGCACTGTGAAAAATTTGACCCTTTTGCTGCATCATCACTCCCCCGCTTTTATAGAATATCTCTCTTTTGAGCCAGGGGAATTAAACCCAGAGCCTCCTGTGCTCGCAAGCGATTAGCGTCTTTACCCCTCGGCCACGGAAGCCCCTGATTATGGAAATGAACTCATCAATTACACGGATTTATACTTATCTTTATTATTTTTTATTTTTTTTAACTACATAATACATTTGAACCTCCAACCTCTTACACTCGAAGGCGATTAACGGAGTGGTGCTTTGACCACTCGGCCACGGAGCCCCCTTACCCTTAGGGTGATATTACGGTGCCTCACTTAAGATCGACGTAGAGACTTACGATATAAACAAAGCGCAAACCGTATTACGGTAGCGGCGTAACTTAAGGCAGCTCGAAAGCTGTCGTAAGTTTCAACACAAATGGATGCGCGCGCAATCATAACAAAAGTGACTACGGCCTCTGATTGGCTGAGAACAAGAGGTCTTACGCTTAAGCGCGAGGACTTACGCTGAGGCACCGTAATACGAAGTTACGATCGATCGCAGGAACGCCCATCCTACGATCGAGCGTAAGATAAGACAGAACGAGGCACCGTAATCCCAGCCTTAATACTTATCTTCTTTAGAATAAAGAAGACGCTGAGATATAGATCCTGTTCTGGAATGATGATCGCGTCGCCGAGGCTTGAAGGAGACTGGGGCATATGGAATGGGACTTCGACGGCTAATCGTTCAATGCTTCTTAACTCTCTTCAGAAGGTCTTAACGCTCTCAGTGCCATCTATAAGCGCTATTTGTAACTAAATTTTCTGATTTATGTATAGGATTCTTAAGATGTTTTTAAAAGACACACTACTGGTTTCATGCTCCTATCTATCCCCGTTTCCGAGTTATAGATTTTTAAAGTTAGGGGTCCTTTGTGAAACACCCTGTATATTACCACTGCCTGATAAAGGATTAATCGGATAAAACTATGGGCTACTTGCTATCGCTATTTTCAAATAGTAATCGAAGACTTATTTAATTTCCTTTAAAAGAAATTGTAACACATTTGCCTTTAAAAAAATATAGATGTAAGGCATAATTGATTATAGGAGCTTTTATTACTAATAATTATGAATGTTATCCTGAGCTAGAGAGATATCTCGTATTCCGTATAGAGAATAATTAGGGGAAAAAAAAAAAAAAAAAAAACTTTTTGACGTAATTTTAAACTATTTATGACTTTGGATGTTTGTCTTCTGTTCTAACTCTCGTAACATTACTTGGATTGCTAAATGGAATTCATATAAAATTTTATCCTTTATAAGGCCACTTTTCTGTTGAAAATGGAGTTTGAATGAATAGTTTGTTTACACTGGCCATCAAAGAGTCACGTTAGGGTTTATTCAAGTATTACGTAATCTGTAATGGGGGGAGGGGGGCCCAGTGTCTACTCATTTTTGCTGACAAGGGGATGAGGGGAGGAGGAATCACGAAAGATCTTACGTAAGCATTAACCAATGAAACAACTATAGCTTAACAACAAAAGACAAAGGAGCATGATTTGGATGAGCGTTCTGCGGATGCTGAGCAATTTGAGAAAAAGGATAGGGAGTAAACTAGGACTAGAAATGTGGAACATTCCAGCCTAGTTGGAAAAGCAATAACAGATAATCCAGAAACATGGATTCAAAGGTCTTTGACACCAGACAAAAAATCTGAACGCCAAACACCTATGATTCCTATGATTTTTGTTAACATTTTTAGCTATGTGACTAAATAAATTAGGGTCTGCTGTATTTCTTAAAGTTTTTTTTAATTCAATGCGATAAATAATATATTTAAAACTATTTGTATTGAATGAGTTTTTTAATGCAATAAATAATAGTATATTAAATGTTGTTTTCCTCCGATACTAGAACTCCCTTATGCCTATTTATGTATAAATTTGTTGGGCTAACATGTAATTTATCACTAACTGTCAACTGTGATTTTTTATGGCAAACAGTCTTATATGTCAGAATGTCATAAAATTTTACGTAATAGTTCAAAAGCCGACAGTAGAAAAGCCTATGTCATCCAGCACAGGAAAAAAAACCTTTATTTTATGGATGAGTATAGTAATAGGGGAATCTAATGACCCATGTCTGCCGGAAGTGAAGTGGTGCATAAGAAAAAAAAAAAATTAAACCACCAGTGGTTTACTCATAGGTTTAACATTGTGTTTGCCGTGCAATCAACGATATGAAAACATGGAAAAGTGGGAGGAGGAGTGCATTAAAATATACATTCTGTAAAATATACAGAGAAAATAATAGTTATTATTCATTTACAGGGCCACACAAACGAATTCCATTACATAATAATTAAGGGGAAATTGTTTGCGATCTATTTTAACTATGTTAAACGATTTCATGTATAATAAATTTGATAAACGTTACTGAGGCTTAATATTTCACACATAATAGGAAGTGCATAGCATCTACAGGGACATACAAAAAATTTAAATAGTATATTCTATCCGTACTACTGTATATTATCGTAGTACTGTATATTATCGATGATGGTTGATGGATAGATGAAATGCATTTTTAATCATGATAGGCGCTTTTAAGTTTCACTAAATATATGCATATTATGTGGTGTGTATAAATGCTATAGTTGATATACAGGGCTACACCAAAGAGCTCGAAAGTAGGGATATAGTGGAGGGTACACTGTAAAAAAAATCTGTAACCTTAGTAATCTAAATTAACCGAAATCTCTTATGCTTACTAAAATTTTATGTGTACACTGTACAAGAAAATGATGTCAATCTACAAAACTTGTAAGCAAAACTAAAACCATCTGTAACTTTACAAAAGAATTTACTAAAATTTTGGTAACTTTACTAAAATTTTATCTATAATGCTCGTTATCGTCACTTAAAAAGTTCTTGGAATACGATTTCCCAAAAAAATTCTTAGTAACCTTAAAATTTGTTTGATTCAAAGTGCAAATCTGTATCTGTTACATGAATTTTTATTGTTGCCGTTACATAAAAAGTTCTTGGAATACAATTCTACTAGAAGAATTTTTGTAATTCTCCCAATTTTTTTTTACAGTGTACACGGGGGTATACGCCGTATACCTTCTGGATTTTTTAAAAGAACACAGTATACCCTTTATTTCTCAAGAAAGCTATAGTAAACACACTGTAAGGTATATCCTCTGCATTGAGCGTATGCCCTCTGCTTTGAGCGTATATAGCTTCTGTTATTTTTACGCCTATGCATCTACTCGCAAGTGTTACTGAATATGATCGTAAATTACTTAAAGGTGGTTTTTAAATGCGTTATGCATTTTTACACTGAACTGAATTTAGTTTACTAAGAAATGTTTGTAGAATATAGATAAAATGATATACAGGGTCACACAAAGAATTGTATACAGAGATGCCTATGGATGATAATTTCAGGAAATATTATTTAAGAATGTATTCGAAAAAATATTTTTCCCACCCTCATCAGCTCGAAATTTTCTGATACATTTTCAGATTAATTTTTAAAAGTAAAAACATGAAACTTGCTGAGGTCATTTTGAAAAGATGTATGAAATGCTGTGTGATTTCATTTTTTGGTTCAATTCATTAGAATTTGATTTATAAACAATGACTTTTTCAGTATGGCAATTTATTTTCGTTCTCAGATCTCCCACTTCGGAAAATTCGGTTCAATACGCCAACTTTAACAGCATTTTTCTGCAATATTTTCTGCAATTATCAAAATATCGACAAGCATGACACATTGTGTACTTTCTAAATAAGAGAATTTGTCAGTTTGATGCATTCGAGAGAAAAAATTGAATTTTAAAAAAAACCAGAAAGTAAGCAGATTTGATTAGAATACACCATTAAGTAGCTTTAAGAATGTTTTTGTTTGAAATAAACTTTAGGAAAATACTGGCGTGTAATAAAGGTACTAGGTAAAGTACAGGATTGAACAAAAGTATTCAAATATGTTTCCGTGTATTGGTATGAATTTCGGAAAGAGAAATTTCAACCAGTTAGGCGTTTTCTTGTTGAACTAAATTTCACCATTATATAGCATGTTTATCAACTGACAGATCAAATACAGGGCTGTTCAAAAGTATTGGAATACATATCTGACTATGGACAGTAAAAGCTTATTTCCCTAAATAACGAAGTTTTATTAAAGATTTCAGGAAGTGTTGGAAATTTTCATAACCTATGCTTAACGCATGATTTTTCTTACTTGTTATAAATATTAAGCGATCCTGAAAATGTTAAACATTGTTTTGATAGAAAATGACTTGCAATTTGAACAAAACATATATTTTTTGGAAAATACTTCAAAATCTATGTTCAAAAATCTATCTTCAAAATCACGTTTCTTTCTTTATCTATTATGTAATATTAATATGGAGATGGTGTAACCAATTGAATGAATTACGTAATGAGCTTCGTAATGGGAATACTAAATAGATAAAGAAAGAAGTTTAGAAAATCCAGTTCGCTTAAGTCTACAATTTCGTTCTTTTAAAACAAGTACCGGTTTCGATTCTAAGAATCCTTTTGCAGAACTGTCAAAGGAGTTATTTCTTTATTTTTCTATTTCAGGTTTTAGAAAGCTCTCACAAGTAAAAAAAAAAAAAAAAAATTATAATAATAAGAAAGAAATATGCAAATGGAACGGGACTAGAAGAGGATGTTGCATGCAATTTCGAAATATATATATTTACTTATGTGTTATAATTTACCCCGGGTCTTCGTTATGCGGATCTTTAGCGGCGTGCGAAAAGAAAACTCCACCCGGGGGCAAAATTTCAATTTGGCGCCTTCCTCCCACCCTTTTTGTGACAGGTGTCATAAATTACGAAAGTGTGGAAACATACATAAATTCTATTGAATACATATTTCGCGTTTATTTTTGAACTTTAAAAAGTTTAATTTTAACAACTAAATAACGTAAGAGAAAATTTTTCTCATATTTTTGCAAAAGGCATCTGGAAAACAGATGTGGAATAAATGTATCCAAAATACAGTATAACGGTTTGTAATCTCTTTTGGCATCCAAGAAAGAAGTCGTATGCTATTTTAAAAATGTATATGTTTATATCAAAAAAAAAAAAAAAAAAAAAAAGAAAAGAAAAGAAAAGAAAAGAAAAAAAAAAAGAAAAAAAGAAAAAATCCCAATATGTACAAATGCAAATTTTTTCACAAGAAAAGTAGAAGCAAACCAAGTTGGTAATATAAATTTGGCGCCCCTCGCTAAATTTAGCTTTTCTTCCCGGGGCGAGCGCGGTTTTCGCCCCCGCTTCGCACGACCTTGTTCATCTTTCTGTATCAAGTGGTTGAGAAAATCCCCTCTCTATACCTTTCCAATCATTCATTATGATCAACAAATGTATTAAAAATACAATACAACCTTGATTATCTGCGCTAATTGGGACCGCTAGTACCTCGTATATTGGGGTATATACACTGCTCAAAACAGTTAAAGGATATTTGAAGTTTTATATAAAATAAAGATATAAACGAAATTTTTTTTGCCGAAAACAGAAGAAGATAATCACAAATGCAATTTTTTCTGGTTTTCAAACTGTGGAGTTTGCAAATTTTGAGTTCGACGTAAAAAACGTCGCTTCAGCGGCAGCGAATGTAATTTGACTTTCAACTTGATAAAAGAGAATGAAGACAAGGATGATCGGCATTCAGTGATTGCTTTGTTTCGATGAGTACGATGTCTCAGCGAAGTCATTTGACAGATTCAGAAGCTTGGAGAATTGTTGGTAGGTTAGAAGGGAGCCAAACTCAAGCCGAAGTAGCGCAAGCCATTGGAGTGTCATAAAGTGTCATTTCCAGGGTCTGGAACCGTTTTTTGGAGAGTGGATGTGCAGGCCGAATACCAGGGCAAGGTCGTAGACGGGCAACAACGCTCAATGAAGATCGGTATTTAGCGTTAACAGCTCGGAGACACCGAAACATAGATGCTTCTCTTCTCCAACAATACCTTCGCTCGGCTACAGGCACCACGATTTCAACTCAGACTGTCCGAAACTGGCTCCATGCTGTAGGTCTGTATGCTCGCCGACCGATGGTATTTGGTAGATTAACATCAAGGTATCGTCGCGACCGCAGGGAGTGGGCAACCGAGCATGTCAACTGGAGGAGAAATGAATGGAGCAATATTCTGTTTTCTGACGAGTTCCGTTTTTCTGTGCATCCGGATAATAGGCGTATTTTCATCTGGAGGGACCGTGGCAGTAGGAATAATCCTGCGTTCGTGCACGAAAGTGTCAGATTTGGCGGTGGAGGAGTGTTGGTGTATGGTGGCATCTCCATTGACGGGCGCACTGACCTCTACATCATTCGAGATGGAGCTCTGACTGGTCACCGATATAGGGATGAGATCCTCAGACCTATTGTAGTCCCTTACGCTGCAGCAATCGGAGATAACTTCATTTTAATGGACGATAACTGCAGGCCACATCGTGCAAACCTGGTGGAGGATTTCCTTTTCGAGGAAGGAATCGTTCGAATGGAATGGCCAGCGTGCTCTCCAGACATGAATCCAATCGAGCACGTTTGGGACGCTCTAGGAAGACGAGTTTCTGGCCACCAACAACCCCCACAAACTCTCCAAGAACTGGAAAGAGCTCTTCTGGAAGAGTGGGGCAGAATACCCCAACTCGTCATTAATAGCCTCATTGAGTCCATGCCTCAAAGGTGTTCAACGTTGCTGGCCGCCCGTGGAAACCACACCCCCTTCTGAAAATGATTTTCTTTGAAGAAAACACCTTTTCTTATTCTTTTTTTCTCATATGCACAAATTGTGTTTTTTAACTTTTGTACACAAATGCGCAATAAAATGCATTTTTTTCTGCCAAACATGTGTAATTTATTCTCATATAACCTACTATGTCTGTCGACCATGTATCAACCAGCTAAAAAGTTTCCCAGATACAAAATCCACCTAAAACTGCAATATCCTTTAATTGTTTTGAGCAGTGTATATCGGTTAATAGAAATTTTATATAAAAACTTGCCGCGCTCGCGAATTTAACATCTCTTAGATTAAAAAACAATCGAAAGTTTTTTAAATGATAAAAAAATAAATATATAAAGTTATGTTTAGCAATTCAACAAATTAACACAGGAAAGCAAACTTTATATATTATCTGAAAAGCAAACTTTAAAAGAAAGACTTTTCTTCTACATATAGACACCGCCTGGACTTATGCGAACTATGGGATAAGTAATAAATCGCTACTGTTTTTTTTCCTCATGCAGAAAGACGAAAGATAAATAAGGAATGGTATGCTCATTTGTTATAATAACGTAAAATTGTGATTGAAAAAACATGACGGATTGGGGTGGGGTGGGGGGCGACATCATGTTGGTGGGGGTGACACCATTTTACATCCGCCTTGAGTGTCACCCATGCTAGCTACGCCACTCTCTTTGTAAGCAATAATTACTGGAAGTACGTTTTCAATTGCGGGATGCATATGTTTTTAAAATGAACAATTTTTCCCAGATTACTTGTACCCAGATTACTTATGCGGACTATAGGATAAGTAATAAATTGCTACTGTTTTTTTTTTCTCATGCAGAAAGATGAAAGGTAAATAAGGAATGATATGCTCTTTTGTTATAATAATGTAAATTTGTGATTGAAAAAACATGACGAACTGGGGGAGTAACGTCATGTTGGCGGGAGTGACACCATTTACATCACCCCCGGGTGTCACCCATCCTTGCTACGCCACTGTCTCTGTAGTTTTTAAAATTAACAGTTTTTCGCACATTACTTGTGCATTTTTGACGAAAGCTGCTGAAGAGGAAATTTTGACTGTTGTGATAAATGTTTCCCAAGTAAAATAATTTTTAAATACTATGTTATATGTGTAAAAATATGTAAATTATATACAGGACTACACAAGAGAACTCGGTTGTTTTTCTGACTATAGATGGTAATAGTTGAATTTGAGTTTTGCATGTGCATGCGAATTCTCGTTTGTTTGCTTAGACATCATCTGTCACTTTATTAAACTATTGACTATAATTGCAGCATTTTGAATACGTTGGAAAGTTTTTAATAATCTATGGCTGACGCATGATTTTTCTTTCCACTTAAAAAAAAAAATAGTTTTAAAAGTTTCAAAATTATAAACTAATCATTTTACGAAATTTTAAATTAAAAATGCAATAGTTACGCGATTTTTAAGAGAATTTTACATGTTTACGGGAATAGCTGATATTTGATGTATCTTTATTTAATGTATCTTAAAAATTAAAAAAGGTTTTGCCGTAATTTTGAACTTTGGAAAAATAAATAAATAAAAAATACAATAATTAATTTGAAAAAAAAAAACCCTAGATATCCCCCTAGAAAAACTATCGTATTTTTTTAATTTGCTCCTTGCTGTGCAATCGATAGCGATAGCTACTACCAAAACCGTTTATAAAACATTGTTTCTTTTAAAAAAACTTATTCTTAATTTAAAGAATCCAAATTGTTAACTTATTAACTATCAAATAGGTACATAGATGGTAGCACTAATAAATTTATTTTTACAATAATTATAAAATGAAGTTATTTATTTTAATCAATTATTGATTAAAAATGTTTAAATCAAATTATTTAAATAAAATTCAAAATTCTAATTTTTTTGAAAATCCGAAAAAAAAAAAAATAGCGGAGATAAAAATTTTAATTTCTAAAGCCGGAAAAAAATGTTCAAAATTAAATTTAAAATGTTGAATCATTAATTAATCACACAAGTTTTGAAAATAGAAAGAAAATTGAATTACAAAAAAGTATTATGAATGTCAGACGAACGAAACCCTGAATAATATAAGCCCTTAAATAGGCCAAAACTACAAAATTTCTTCTTATCAAATCCACCTTAACATAAAAATTTCAAATTTATCTTCAGGATCCAAATTAGAACTTTCTGTTTACTAGCAAGACGTTTTACCTCCAAGCTACGATGTCTACACGGAAAAAACATTGAAATTAAGGTTCTTTTTAAAATTTTAAATCGAAAAATAAACGGATGACATTTAAAAAATTGGTTTAATTAAAATTATAGACTTTTTAGAAATTTTGTGATTTGTATTGTGACATGAAATATTCAGCTGTAAGTACACAAAGTTTGAATTCTCTGACTTATACAGTTTTTGTGACGGTCTGACAGACAGAGGACAGAGACGGATAGGATTTCGTCAGATGAACGAAACCCGAAAAATATTGAAATCGCTTCAGTAATTAACCGAGAAAAATGTACATCAGTCATCAATGTCAGTTTTACAGGCGATTACGCATCTCTTTTAATCGCCCTAATTATCTGCGATGCGTTTTGTGAAAATTTTGAAGAAAAAAAAATAGTCATAAATAAAAATAAACTAAATTATCAAGTAACTACCAAAAGTAAATTAATTTTGTATCTGAATGTATTCAAACGTACTTGAAGTATTTCGTGCGTTTCTAATAAAGGAATTTTTGTTTTCTGAATACTACTTAATGTTGAGTAACTGCTGTTTGCAAATGCTTCTTTTCTTGCATGAATGTGACCTTCGAACATGAAAGATCAGAAATAATTTTCAAGTGAAACCTCGGATATTGCATCTTGTCTTGAAATTATTCTTTAAATACGATATGCTTATATTAACTAAATTTAAAAGTAAAAATAGTTTTTATTATTTAATTATTCTCTCAATTAAAAAAGTTTTAATTATCCAAAAATTGTGTTAATCCTTTAATTAGGTAAGTCAAATAAATAAAGTTATGTGAAAGAGTTGTGGCAACTGCACACCAATTTACCGTTATTTCGGATAGATAAGCCGCAGATCAAACTATTCTGTTTCAACCCAGAAAAATCTTTCAGTAATTAAACATAAATATATACCGCTATACAAAATGTCACATTCTATTTTTGAAAATTTCTGGTAAAAAAAAAAAAAAAAAAAAAAAATGTTTGAGCTGCGGTTTATCTAACCGAAATTACGGTAAATTTTGCAAAAACAACAAAATTTTGTTTGAATTACAAATTTAAAATACAAGATTATTGTCAAAGTAAAGAAAAAAAAAATCAGATTTTGTTAACTCAAATATAATTGATGAAATTCTGTTAAAATTTTGTAAGAGTGTTAACAATATTTTTTTTTCTGAGCAACAACGATTTTTTATTTCATCTAAAAAATTCGCTTAAAAAAAAACCAAAATGTACTCACAAAACATGTTTTGTAGTTTTAATCAATTCCTTTTTTTTTTTTTTTTTTTTTTTTTTTTTTTTTTTTTGTGGGGGGGGGGGGGTATATTCAGCTGTAAGTACAAGACATTTGAAGTTTCTGACTTATACAGTTTTTGTGACAGACAGACAAAGGACAGAGACGAATAGGATTTTGTCAGCTATACGAGACTCTAAAAAT
This sequence comes from Maratus speculifer, assembly GCA_964019185.1. Taxonomy (NCBI): domain Eukaryota; kingdom Metazoa; phylum Arthropoda; class Arachnida; order Araneae; family Salticidae; genus Maratus; species Maratus speculifer. The sequence continues at coordinate 43,797,303 of OZ025290.1, forward strand.
ATTGAAATCGCTTCAGTAATTAACCGAGAAAAATGTACATCAATCATCAGTGTCAGTTTTACAGGCGATTACGCATCTTTTGTCGCCCTGATTATCTGCGATGCGCTTTATCAGAACCAGTGTTCTCGCTCTCGCTCGCCAATGCGCCAAATTGCGACTAAATTCTTCATTTGGCGAGTAAACAAGCTATTAGATTCGCCAAATTGCTAGTGATCAATTTTTCTTTTTCTGTTTTTCTTTTTCGTTTTTCATACATATGCATATTTATTTAATATATTACATATTTTTTATATTTGTAGCGGATAGTTGAAATTAGATTAATAACAATCGCTGGCACAGTTATAAAAACTTGGGTTATTTTAGAACATATTAAAAAAAAAAAGAATGCATTGATTTTTTTTTTTTTTTTTTTTTTTTTTTTTTTTTTTTGTATTACATGGCGAATTTATGTTGCTAATACTTTTCTCATTTGGCGAATGTTTTTTATTTTTAATTAACCAAATTACTAACGTTGGTCAAATGTCAGCGAGAACACTGATCAGAACCACTTACATTTTGAAGAAAACAATAATCATAAAAAATTTAAACTAAATTATCAAGTAACCACCAAAAGTAAATTTATTTTGTATCTGAATGTATTTAAACGTACTTGAAGCATTTCGTGCGTTTCTAACAAAGGAATTTTTTGTTTTCTGAGTACTTAATACGTTGAGTAACTACTGTTTGCAAATGCTTCTTTTCCTACATGAGTTTGACCTTCGAACATGAGAGACCAGAAAAAATTTCCAAAAAAATTTTCTCGGATATTACACCATGTCTTGAAATTATTCTTTAAATATGATATGCTGATATTAATTAAATTTAAAAGTTAAAAAAAGTATCTATTATTATTATTATTATTATTATTATTATTTATAAATATTCAATTTTTATCTTAAAAATTACATTTAATTTCATGGCTGAATTTAAAGTTGTTCTAATTTTTTCTTCAGAATACATTAATTTGGTGTAGGCTCAAATATGGGAAGTGTTTGCTTTTTTAGGTAGATTTCGTATGAAATACTACCTATTGCATTGTCTCCCATGTTGGAATTTCTGAAAAATTTTTGCGGATCTACACGAATCATGACTCCTAGACCCCAAAACTACCATCAGTAAAAAAGTTTATATATCTATCTATCTATCTATCTATCTATCTATCTATCTATCTATCTATCTATCGGTGTATATCACTTTCTTCTAGACACCATAACTTCCATAATTATGCTCAGATCTTCATCAAACTTTTACATAAAATCAAGGGGCATAAAATCTCGGTTAAGTTCGTTAATGGGCAAAATCGGACCAATGGGGTGGAAGTTAGGAGGGTTTTTGTGAAAACAGAAAAAACGCGATAACTTCTTAATTAAAATAGATATCGAATCAGTTTAAAGTTTATATTACTTCTAAACAATGGGCAAAAAGTTTATGCATGACAGATTTTTGATAAAGTTAAAAATGGGCTCAAGGGGCGAAAAAAACATGGTTTTTGGGAGAAAAAAATTCATAACTTCGTCAATTCTCAAGATATCAAATCCAACTAAATTTTATATAAAAGTACTCAATATTATCTAAAACTTTTGTACTTACAAGTTTTTTATAGGACCAATTTTTACCGATGAAAAAAATTAAAAACGAAAAGAAAAAGGGGGGAGGAAAAAGAAAAATACCCATAACTTACTCAATTCTTAAGCAATTAAATCTAATTAAATTTATTTTACATCTTCACAATAATATCTACAACTTTTATATTGACAAGTTTTTCATAGAACCAATTCTTATAGCAAAAATAAATTAAACAAAAATAGGAGTTGGAGAAAAAACCTCAAGTCCAAACTGCTTATATTCTGACTCATTTTAAAATTCATTTTTGATTTTAAACGCATCCAAATGACAGATCCTCTTATTTAGCAACTATATAATGCGACGTATTGGCCAATTTTTTGATAAAGGCAGAATATATTTTTAAAAAGGCTGCCAAAAAAGGTATTTTGAACAGATTTCCCGAAGTTTTCATCATTAAAAAATTCATTAAGTATAACAAATTGCGTTTTTTATGAGTCATTTTTAAATTCATTTTTGTTCTCAAACCCATCCAATTTACAGGTCCTATTATTTAGGAACTATATAACTTGACGCATTGGCAAGTTTTTTGATAAAGGCAGAATATATTTTTTAAAAGGCTGCCAAAAAGGGTATTTTGAACAGAATTTCACGAAGTTATCGTGATTAAAATTTGAGGAAATTTAAGAAATTGCGTTTTTACCGAGTCATTTTTAAATCTTTTTTTGTTCTCAAACGCATCCAATTTACAGGTTCGCTTATTTAGGAACTATATAATGTGACGCAGTGGCCAGTTTTTTGATAAAGGCAGAATATATTTTAAAAAAAGGCTGCCAAAATGGGCACTTCGCACAAAATTTCCCAAAGCGAGATGATTAATGAACTGTGGGTATTCAAATAACAAATTGGTTATTTTATGACTCATTTCTAAATCCAATTTTGCTCTGACACGCATTCAATTGACAGTTTTTTGTTACTTAGGAACTATATAATGTGCGTATTCGTCGATTTTTTGATAAAGGGTGAATATATATATTTTAAAAGCTGTCAAAGTAAGCACTTCGCAAAAAAATTTCCCAAAGCGATCATAATAAAAGAATTGAGGTTGTATTCAAATAACAAATTGTTTATTTTATGACTCATTTTTAAATTCAATTTTGCTCTCAAACGCATTCAATTCACAGTTATTTGTTATTTAGGAACTGTGTAATGTGCCGTATTGGTCAGATTTTTGATAAAGGCTAAATACATATTTAAAAAAATCTGTCAAAGTGGGCACTTCGCACAAAATATCTCAAAGCGATCTTGATTAAAGAATTGTGGATGTATTAAAATAATAAATTGGTTATTTTATGACTCATTTTTAAATTCAATTTTGCTGTCAAACGAATTTAATTAACAGTTTTTTGTTATTTAGGAACTATATAATGAGCATATTGGTCAATTTTTTAAATAAAGTAAGAATATAATTCAAAATATATTGCCAAAATAGGATTTGAGTAGAGATAGGCTTTTTTTTTTTTTTTTTTTTTTTTTTTTTTTTTTTTTTTTTTTTTTGAGATGAAAACTTTTCGAAATCTACCTCCGCCTATAGGCCATGCCGAAAGGGATTTTTACTTACCCATCATACGTAGTATAGGGTAAGTCTTGCAATCGTTTTGAAAATCGAAAAATTTTTGACAGATTTACACGTTTTCGACACTGGAGATTTCGAAAAACATATTTTTAGAATTTTTTTTTTGCCGTCCGTCTGTCTGTCTGTAAACGCTCTATCTCCCGAATGAATTGAGATAGAGACTTGAAATTTTGTATGTACTTAGTATGTAAGAATGGGACGAAGCCTATTTAATATCAGTAATCAAAAATTCGTTCTGATGAAAGGTACATAAAAATTTTCGAAATTTTTTATTTTAAGGAGTGATCGTAAAAGGCAATAAAATAACACAAATTTTGCATAAAGAACGAAATTAATCGAATTATTAGTTGCCGAGATATCTGTAATCCTGTTTTCCACATTCTTTGATTTTTCATGACCCTGTATATCATTCAAATTTCAATTCAAAGATATATTTTAATTGGTAATGAGACGCTTAATCCGACGCAATAAACTGTTAGTTAATAAGATTATTATTTTTGGAGTTATAAGGATGTTTCTTTTTCGCAATTCAGTACTAGAGTAGTTTGGCGTGTTGTATAATTTATCGAAAGAGATTCATCAGCAACTCATTAATACAGCATTACTATGAACAATAAAAATAAAAATACACGTTTAAATTTTGTTTTGGAATTGCAATCCATTTTATAAATAGTTTTCAAATGTATTATTTTCATATATTATATATGCATATATATGATGGGTAAGTATTACGGTGGCCCCCAACGACTAGTTTTCTCTGTAAAATGTGCGAGCTAGTGAATTTGTTAAATAAATTTTAATCTAAAATTGCTTAAAAAATACATTGAAATTAAGGGTTTTTTAAATTTAAATCGCAAAAATAAACGAATGACATTAAAAAATTGATTTAATTAAAACATTAGACTTTTGTAAATTTTAAGATTTGTCGTATGACATGAGGTATTCAGCTGTAAGTACGTACACACAATTTGAACTCTCTGGCTTATACTGTTTTTGTGTACGGATTTTGTGATGGACAGACAGACAGAGGACAAAGACGAATAGAGTTTTGCCAGACGAACGAAACCCTAAAAATATTGAAATCTGTTCAGTAGCTAACCCAGAAAAATGTACCTCAATCATCATTGTCAGTTACGCAGACGATTACGCAGCTCTTTTGTCGCGTTAACCCATTAGTGCCTAGCGTCCCATTTTTGGGACAGTTTTAAAAAATTCTAGTAAGCGCAATTCACACCAGTAAAAAAGAGTATAAATAAATACTTTCTTTCTCGAGACAAAGTCCTCGCTAAATTAAGATAAAAAAAACTTTCTTGCTTTAAAAGTGGTGGGAAAATGCAAAATTTGAATTTTAACGAAGAAAATAATTCAGGCACTAATGGGTTAAAGATCTTTGATGTGTTTTAACAGAAACACTGGCATTTTGAAGAAAACAATAGTCACAAAAAAAAATTAAACTAAGTTATTGAGTAACTACCAAAAGTAAATTTATTTTGTATCTAAATGTATTTAAACGTACTTGAAGCATTTTGTGCGTTTCTAATAAAGGATTTTTCAACATGAGAGACCAGAAATAATTTCCAAGTGAAACCTCGGATATTACATCTTGTCTTGAAATTATTCTCTAAATATGATATGCTTATATTAACTAAATTTAAAAGTAAAAATAGTTTTTATTATTCAATTATTCTCTCAATTTAAAAAGTTTTAATTATCCAAAAATTTTGTTAATCCTTAAATTATATAGTTAAGTCAAATAAATAAAGTTACGTGAGAGAGTTGTGGCTACTGCACACCAATTTAAATTTAGCAAAAACAACAAAATTTTGTTTGAATTACAAATTTAAAATACAAGATTATTGTCAAATTAAAAAACAGATTTTGTTAACAATAATTTTAACAATATTAACAATATATTGTCAATGAGTATTAATAATATTTTTTTTTTTTTTTGTCTGAGCAACAAACCGATTTTTAATTCAATTAAAAAAATTCGCTTAAAACAACCAAAATGTACTCAACAAAACATGTTTTGTAGTTTTAATCAATTCCTTTTTCTGGGTGTATTCAGCTGTAAGTAAACGAACTTTGAGGTTTCTGACTTATACAGTTTTTGTTTTGGACACTGTCACGGACAGACAGACAGAGGACAGAGGAGAATAGGATTTCGTCAGACAAACAAAACCCTAAAAATATTGAAATCGCTTCGGTAATAAATCGAAAAAAATGTACATCAGTGTCAGTTTTACAGGCGATTACGCAACTTTTTTGTCGCTCTAAAGATCTTCGATGTTTTTTATCAGAATCACTCGCATTTTGAAGAAAAAAATAGTCATAAATAAAAATAAACTAAATTATCAAGTAACTACCAAAAGTAAATTAATTTTGTATCTGAATGTATTCAAACGTACTTGAAGTATTTCGTGCGTTTCTAATAAAGGAATTTTTGTTTTCTGAATACTACTTAATGTTGAGTAACTGCTGTTTGCAAATGCTTCTTTTCCTGCATGAATGTGACCTTCGAACATGAAAGATCAGAAATAATTTTCAAGTGAATCCTCGGATATTGCATCTTGTCTTGAAATTATTCTTTAAATATGACATATTTATATTAACTAGATTTAAAATTAGAAATAGTTTTTATTTTTATTTATTTATTTATTTATTTTTGAATTATTATTATTCCTACTTTATAAACATCCGATGCGTATTTTAAAAATTACACCTAGTTTCATGGCTGAATTTAAAGTTGTTCCATATTTTCCTTTAGAATACATTAATTTGGTATAGACCAAATATAAAAAATGCATTGATCTTTTTAGGGGGGGGGGGGGGCTTGGTAAAAAGTGCGAACTGGTGAATTTGTTAATTAAATTATAATTTTAGATCTGCTTAAAAAAAAAAAAAAAAATTGTCGTTAGAGACGGGAAAAATAAGCTAAATATAAAATGTGCATTCAGAATTTCCACATGTTTTCTGAATGTATAATCAACTTTTATCCAATATTAAGGTAACGATTGATAAAAGCTTATTAAAAATATCAAACTGTTTATTTTTTATTTATATTTTATTTTCTATTCTTTAGTGTTTAAAATATTTCTATATGTCAGTTTCACAGCCAATTTGAATATTTTAGCGAGCTCTTTTTTTTTTTTTTTTTTTTTTTGTTTAATGCTTGAGTAAGTCTATGTATTGTTGATGTAACTCAGCTACATTTACAACTATATATTTGAAGATTTATAATTTGCGCTCGGAAAAATGTCTTTGATTAAATTTATTAATTTTTAATTAAGCTCTGAAAATATTTTTAAAATGTATTGTCAACGGAAATAGAGTACTGGAAAAAAAGTTTAAGACCACAAGTTAATTTTGTTGTTTAGAATAAAAAAAATATAATTCCGAAAAGAATTATATGCCATGAATTTAGGCGCAAATATATAATGTAATAAGTAGATTTAATTCAATTGTAAAAGTTTTAAAATTTTTCTACACGTATTAAAATCTTGTAATATTAACAAATGGAAATAAATTTAGGGCCAGTTTCTTCTTTTAAGGGGGTCCGGGACACATTAAAAATATATTTATTTAAAATTTCGAATTTTTTTGTGATGACTAACCATATCATTTGTAAACAAAATCACATGATAAAACTTCTTATAACTGTTTAATTTTTTTTAAAATTTAAAATCTATTAAAAAAGTGGGCAATTAAAATCGTTATAACTCAAAATATTATTTGTAAAATTTCAATTTATTTACATTTAAATAAACAGAAATCTAAAATGTTAATTTTGATACACCATTTAAACAAAAATATTAATTTTTTTATTATTAATTTTTTTTAAAAAATTAAAAATATTTAAAGTAAAAATTTAAAAAAAGAAATGGATGTAATTTTGTTTAAAAAATATATTTTCAAAAATAAATACATATATATTTTAATTTGCTGAATCAAAATTAAAGTAAAACAATCAAAAAAGACATGTTTCAAGTATGAAGGATTTATCTTTGTCGATTCTTGAATCATAGCAATTTAAATCTGAAACATTACAAAAAAAAAAAAAAAAAAAAAAAAAAACTATCATGGGAAAAAAAGAAGGAAAAGAAAAACGCATTTTTCAAGTCATTTTATGAAAGCCATTGCTTTAAAGCTAGGTTTTAAAAAGAACCCAAACAACAACAACAACAACAACAAAATATTTTTTCTTTTAATTAAGATAGATATATGATTTAAGCGTCATTTTAAGCATAAAGAACCAGAAATTTCGAGTTGAAATTTCAATGCAGAATTTCCAAGAAGTTGAAAGAGGACGAACAGCATGAAATAACTGATGAAATGCCGCTCTGGTCAATAGCGATACAACGAAACTGATGATCAAGCATCAACTGTTCAGCCTTTCAGAATCTTGCATATCGATTGAGTCTATCTTGGCTCTAGAAACCTCCATGACAGGCCTGTGCAATAGGGTGGAGCGAAAAAAATTATTTTTTAAAAATCAAAAACGGGTAGGTGACAAAAGTTGCCTTTATACTAGTACATCAACTGAGTGAAATTTTACCGCTGAAAAAAATGGCTTGAGTCTGCGCTTTTGCTCCAAAAATTAAAATTTTGGGTAAAATTTGTCATTTTTTTTCAAAAAAAATTAAAAAATTCCTACAGAGCTGGTTATTATTTAAAAGTGTTACTTAAACCTTTATATTTATCTGCTTAACATATTTAAACTATAAAACAATATCTTTATTCCGCATAGCTGGTGCAAAACAGACAACTTTTGGTAAGAAAACGGCGTTACCACTCTATTGGGACATACAATGAATTGTTGTTTTTAATACAGCTCTTCTTTTCAAAACTACCTTGGACATACGTCGTGGAGGTGGCTATATTTCATATACCACAACTATTCGATCATCTTAGTACAATGTTTTATTTATATATTTATTTGTGATTTTCTTTATCAAAATTTGGCAAATTTTCGATGCATCCACCTAGTTTATCTGTTCTTTGTCTCTACATGCTGCTGTGACTATCTTAATGTATATTTTTACAGCTTATTAAAAAAAATTGACAAGCAGAGTAATGCACGGGAATATTATTAAAGAGATATATTCGGTCATCTATTATCTTTATCATACTTACATCCAGTTAATGAAAGTGATTAGAAGTTCTGTTACCACAACATTTTTTCAGTAAATTATATTTCGTTATGTAATGATCTGCTTCAAAGATGATTTCATGTGTCCAATTACAAGTATGCCATCATTTATTCTACTTTTGCAGTTTTTATTTGTTGAGAAGCGAGCTGTTTAATGTGATGGTGACCGTCAGAAAGAATTGCCATGAGAATTTGTTCTCATGTGCGTGTGCTGTCTGCATGTGAGAGCAACCGTTGTTGTAAATAACTTTTTTTTTTTTTGCATTAGTTTTATTCTGTTTTCTAAGTGTTTTCATATCCAGGTAATTTCCCATTAAATTTTAGATTCCCTTTTTATAAGTGGATAACATTTGATGGTGAACTGTCCTAGGCATAAACTTATAATGCATTGTACTTTATGAGGGAATATACAGACTCTAATAGGCTATAAGTACTCATTTAAAATTAGAAGAATTCTATTTCTCACTATGAATAATTTTGCATGGGGGTAATCTTAGAATTGTGTATAATAATTTATTATATGCTACTTCAACTCCAGTGAATTTCCTCTCCGTCAATTATTAGAGAAGTCTGTATAAAACGTTCTAATCTACATGGATTCACTGGATCAATAGGAAAATCTTTTTATACGTACTATTCACATTTTATTGCAGTTTTTTTTTCTTTTATAAAATAGAGAATAATTTTGAAAAATTATTTTCTCGAATTGAGTAAAAGATACTCTGAACAGACTAGAAATTTCTGTCGGAGATTGCAAAGCCAATTTACAAGAAAAGCTATTTTTCAGAAGAAATGGGGAATAAAAATTTAGAAAACATCTCACACAAAAGACAGCTCATAAAGCGAATAAAATTTTCCGTTTTATATAAGCACAGATTGACAATCAGAGTCTATAGATTCACTCACAAAATATATAATCCAAGTTTACACCGCAGGATGTTTTATACCAAATGTAATAGACACCTAAAGAATAGGTCTAAAAACATATTAGAAATTACTCGACTACGAAACAACACAGAAACGACATAAAACAAATACTAAAACTTCTTTAGAAATATTGTTGCTTTAAACGCAAATTTTATTAGCAATCCTCTGTGACGATCGTCATAATATTAAGCAGCGGGCTTCTCAAAATATATTCAATGTAATAGGTACAGTAAATGATGACGTACTAGAAATTGAATTCATGCAATCAATTTTTAGGAAAATCATTATATATAAAATGTAATTGATAGAAAAAGTGCAGCGGTAACAAAACTTCCAATCATAATGTATTAATTGCATGAAATTTTAATGAAGATAATAGACTGCTGAATAGGTTCAATTAACAACATACCCAGTACATTATTCAGCTTCTCTTCTGTTATACAAGATATAAAAATATACGTGCAGCAGGTCAGACCAGCAATATCCTAAGTCAGTGAATACAAAGAAGAGGTAAACTACTTTGATACATAGAAAAATTATGCCCGTCCTCGGGAAAAAAATAACAATTTAATACATAAATAAAACACTGGGCCTAGATGGTTGGATGGTTGAGACAGCAGGATATGAAATGCATCCATCTCTATGAGTTATATACAGAGTAGTTTTGAAAGCAGCTACACTGTAAAAAAAAATTCAAGAGGTTACTAAAAATTTCTTAGTAAATTTGTATTCCACAGATTTTTTTAGTAACCATTACAAACTTTTTTTTTTGCAAGTGAAACAAGCATTTCTTTTGTAAACTGAACAAAAGAATTTTTTGTATAACTAACTTAAAAATTTTTAGTATGAGCCACAAAGCAAATTTTAGTAATAGCTCCAAAATTACTTTTAATAACCATTACGTGCAACCGAAGCGGAGGAGCTTCCTTCGAGCTGCATCCAGACTTCCTAAACGTAAGATTTTCGGCAAAACCGCAATAGATGGCAGCACTAAGCATTCTTAACAGCTCCGACAGGATTATCATAATCCCTTTATTAACGAGACACTACAGACATTCGGGGTGTATTTGGCGGTGGCAAGTTTCGAACCCGGGACCTTTTAGCCCGGAGTCCGTTACTGTAACCACTATGCTATCAAGGCCACACCAACTGAGATTTAGTAAGAGCTATTAAAAATATAAAACTATTAACTATTCGTTGCTAACTTTTTTCTAGTAATTCTTACAGATTTTCTAGTAACCGACTAAGATTACTAAAAATTTTTTAGTAATTACAAGGATCACTAAAGTTTTTTTAGTAGATCGACCTTTTTTTTTTTACAGTGTAGGTAAGGGATGCATTCAAAACCACATTTCGTTTTATGCTCCAGTGGAGAGGTAACACTAATTTTTTACCAAAAGTTGTCAGATTTGCTCCAATTATACAGGCTACAGATGTTATTTTATAGTTTAAATATGCTAAGCAGATAAATGTAAAGCTCTAAGTAACACTTTTAAATAATAACTAGCTCTGTAGGAATTTTTCAATTTTTTTGAAAAAATGTCAAAAAATGGCAAATTTTACCTTAAATTTCGATTTTTGGAGCAAAAGCGCCGACTCAAGCCATTTTTTTTTTCAGCGATAAAATATCACACAGTTGATGTACTAGTATAAAGGCAACTTTTGGCACCTACCCGTTTTTGATTTTTAAAAAATAATTTTTTTCGCTCCACCCTACTGTGCAACCTTTTATTAAGCAAGGGCACATCTCTGCTTTTGGCAAACAATGAAGGGCGCCATTATTAACATGGCTCAAAAGATGCAACAAAATTCTCACAGTTTGGAGCGATACACATATTGAAATGTTTTTTGCTGTAGAAGTTATAACGATCCTCTAGATCTAAAACTCAGTTAAAAAAAAAAATAATATTAAATAAATAAAATAAAGTAGCTGTAATGCGTAGTAAATTTCAAATTATACTTCTTTTGCTAGGAGTTATCTCAAATATTTTTCAAAAGGAAATTAGAAACAGCCAGAAATTAAAATCTCGCCTGTTATTAAAACTAAACGATAATTAGAAATATTATTAGTTTTTTTTTTTTTTTTTTTGGGGGGGGGGGGGGGAGATACAAAAAAATTATTGATTAAATTTAGAGGTGTAAATTTGTTGTTATAAAAAATTAAAAATCAAAGATATGCATGGCTTAGTGACCAATCCATGAGTGCTCCCAACAAGATTGTAAGGAAGAGCTTTCATTTATGAAAATCATTTCGCACAATTTCATAGTTTTTTTTTTTTTTTTTTTTTTTTTTTTTTTTTTTAACAAAAAGATAAGTATTATTTGAAATTTTAAAGATTTGAAGGAGAAAATTATACCTCTTTTTCCGTCTTATAAAAAAGCCGGCCAGTAAAACAGCATCAAAAACAGTAACAAAAACCTGAACATTCATGCACTAAAGACGGATGAAGGAAGCTTATTTTTCTACATTTTACCTCTTAACATATATATGTATATATATATATATATATATATATATATATATATATATAAACAATTATTCCCACCTTTCACCAAATCCCATCGTCCTAATTTCTGAAAAATATTTTACGAAAAATAACTATAAACTAGGGAAGAAAGGCAATAAAATTGACTATTTTTAGTTGCGTTCGTAATTATGTAAATATGTAACACTTATAGTTGTCGTTCAGTCCGTTCCTCCGCATATAACAACGCAAAAACTACCCAACCGAATCATTTGAAATTAAAAATATATAATTATTACATAATTTTGTAGAGTCATTTCAAATTTTATGAAAATCGGATGTATAGATCAATTACAGGTACAATCAAAAGTATTGCGTTACATTACGGTCAATTAGGAAAAAAGTTTCAAATGCATTTTAGTCGTCTGAAATTTAAAATACACAATTATTACAAAATTTTGTCGATTTATTTCAAATTTTATGAAAATCGGATGCATAGATCAATTACAGGGACAATCAAAAGTATTCCGTTACATTACGGTACGGTCAATGGGAAAAAAAGTTCCAAATGCATTTTAATCGTTTGGAATTTAAAATACATAATTATTACATAATTTTGTCGAGTTACTTCAAATATTATCAAAATCGGATGCATAGTTCAATTACAGGGACAATCAAAAGTATTCCGTTACATTACGGTCAATGGGGAAAGAAGATTCAAATGCATTTTAATGGTGTTACAGTTTATTCGAACATAATAAAATTGATATGCATCTATAAAGTACATATTATAGTATACATTTTGCATAATCTGTGGTGCAAAGAACATTTGTTATAGATTTACGAGTCCAGAGAAAAATATTCCATAACATAATGGCATAGGGAGAACATTGTTTGGTGCGCATTTTAATTGTAATTAACGATTTACAATTTTATGAGATTGATATATCGAGTGATATTTTTAAAACTTCATTATCATACGAACGCTCCTCATTTGCTACGCTTCACCTGCAATTTCCAACTTGTTTAAGTACATTTTAATTTTTGATGCACGAAAGACACTTGCGGAAGTTTTAAAAGAATCTCTCAAGCAACTATCAAGGATTTTAAACAAAGCATACTTTAAAAGGTAATTTTATTTATTTATTTAAATGTTAAGAACAGGAAACCTTCAAAAGGGCGCCAAAACGCCCGCTGGCGCTGCGTTGGACAGCCCTTCTCCATAAAATGCGTTGAGCAACAACGGGAATTTATTAGGATCTACAATGATGATGATGATGCAAAGATGGAGAGGCATAATACTGTAGAAACTACAAAAGTCGGGAAAGCAGATTAGGATCACAATTCGAAAAATAATAATCACAGGTATATTTTTTTCTTATCCGTTGATTTGTTGTAAAACCTGACGTTTAATTTGACTTTTAATAGTATTTTTTTTAAACACTCTGTATTATCCGGAATTTCTCTTATCCGGCATTCTGGCGGCTCATTTATATCACATAAGCAAGGCTCGGCTGTAGCAAATTCTGTTGACTGTAGCAATACATTTCAGCTTTTTTAATGGGATGGGAGTTTTTTAAAGTTTTAGTATTAATCTAAACCTTTCATTTTCTTAAATATTATAGATACAATCTGATGTTTTCCCTCGTGTTCTAATTTTTAAGAGAACATTAGAAACAAGAAAGAAATATCTTGCGCACTGCATAGATTACGAAACACTTTCCAACACATTCAGATTACAATAACAAAACTTCAAATTTACAAAGGAGGAATATGATGTCTAAATGCATAATTTGAAAAACACATAACGCATTTGAAAACCCAAATTTTGCTGTTATATGATCTACAGATATGTATATGCACATTACACAGTGTACTAAAAGTTAGTTCAGTTAAACGCATAACACAAATGAAAACATCCACAGAGCAATTTCCACCAATAAACGGAGTTCTTGAGAATTTTTGCGTGATGCTATACATGATCTATAGCATTTATATATACTAAGTAATACACCAAGTAATAGTTAAAAATTAGTTAAATTTAAAAAGCATACCACAACTGAAAACACACTTCCAGCAATTAATTATTCATAGGCTTCAATCATTCAATTATTGATCATTTTCTTCTACAGCCAGATTCTTTTATGTGTCCATGTAAATGAACTATAAGTTCTATGAACTAGAAGACCTATTACAGACTATGCATAGTCTGTAATAAGAACCTTGTAGTACACTTCAGTGATGTATATTAGTTTTATGATGCTTAAAATGTTGTAATATCATTAAAATACACAGCAAACGATTTTTATCTGTAGATCGCAACGTAACGGAGTTGTTTTGAGTGGTCTTGTAAATAAACAGAAAAAGCCTCATACTTCATTTTCAAGATTGAATATGCCATAGTAAACCATAATAACATACCTTAATTTCAAGGCAATCGGACAATATTTATGCGAGTTAGAGCACAGACAAACCAAATTGATAATCACGTTTCAACTGTGTTGAAAAATATTTAAAAAAGAAAAAGAAAAGACAAGAAAGAAGAAAAATGAAAAACCACTATCCCTCACGTTATTTTGTGAGAATTTATTTATTTTATTCTTTAAGATAATGAAATGCTGAATTGCTGCTTTTCAATTTAACTAATCTAGTATCTTCTTCACAGTATGTCAAATCACTGCTGCAGACATGCGTCTCTACAGGGAAAACTTTTTTGAAAGATACTATAATTTGACCGGATTTAGATATGATAAGATTGCATAATATTGATATCAACTATATGAAAACTAGTCGTTGGGGGCCACCGTAATACTTCCCATCATGTATATGAAAATAAAAGTATTTGTGAAAACTATTTATACAATGCATTGCAATTCATAAACAAAATTTAAATATTGTTAATATACATAGAATGCTATATTAAAGAACTGCTGATTAAAAATTTCGACAAATTATATAAAACGCCAAACTACTCAAGTAGTACCGAACTGCCTAAAAGAAACATCCTTATAACTCCAAAACTAATAATTCTATTAACTAACAATTAACTGCGTCGGATTAAGCGTCTCATTTTCAATTAAAATATACCTCTGAATTGAAATTTGAATGAAATACAGGGTCATAAAAATCGAAGAATGTGGAAAAGAGGATTACAAATATCTCGGCAACTAATAATCCGATTGACTTCGTTCTATATGCAAAATGTGTGTTATTTTATTGCCTTTTACTTCCATGCCATAGAACAAAAAAATTCGAAAATTTTTATGTGCCTTTCATCAGAACGAATTTTTCGAGAGTCCGAAAAAAATAGTTCCGGATAATCGAGGTTGCTGATATTAAATAAGCTTCGTCCCATTCTTACATACTAACTACATACAAAATTTGAAGTCTCTATCTCAATTTGTTCGGGAGATAGAGCATTTACAGACAGACAGACGGCAAAAATTTTTTTCTAAAAATATGTTTTTCGGAATCTTCACTATCTAAAACGTGTAAATCCGTCAAAATTTTTTTTCGATTTTCAAAACGATTGCAAGACTTACCCTATACTACGTATGATGGGTAAGTAAAAAAAATAATTCCGTCACCAGCAGAAATGGCATAAAAATAATTAAGTGAAGAATTATAAAATAACAAAGTTCATATGCTTCAAGAACGTTCAAGCATTTTTTACCAAGATTTTTTTAAAGTAATATGTCTTATTTAATTTAAAAAAAATCTATTTTAAGATATAGCGCGACCACTACTTTACGAAATTTCTCGCACTCAAACATTTAAAATCCCCTGAATCTCTCGATGAGTACAAATAACGGTAACTGCAAAAAACAATAAATATTAAATTCTGGTGAATCAAGAAGATTATTAGGCATTTGTGGGCCATGCCATCAGAGTTCCAAATTTCCAGAGTTCCTGAAGATTTATTCTACGGGATAAAATGTCAGCAGAATTATTGCTGGATGAAATATGTCTCCACTTAAATTGTTTAGTGTTAGACTAAATTTTTGAAACACGATGTCCTATAAATATCTTTAATACATGGGCTGGGGTGTTTATCCACGCCAGAGCTATGGTTGTGTGCGAACACAAAATTACTCAATGAATATCTAATTTCAAGGAAGGAAGAACTTTGAAAATAAGTTGTGACAAAAGTAAACAGGAACATAATTCTCGCCTGGGAACTAAAATAGTCTTTAGAGGTGCAATTCCAGATTTGCTTGCAACAAGGTTCTACGAGGGTGAATTGGATGAATTACCAATATGTAGATAGATAGTAGCACCGTAGGCTGTTATAGAGGCTTCTGCAAATCTAAGAAGAACGATTGCTTCAGTGGAAGGTGCTAAAATACATCTACTGATTTTTATATTCTCGATAACTTTTATGTGATTTACGAAGTTATACCAATCAGTAGCAAGAGGTTCTGAAATGTTCTCGTCCCATCTAATTTTAGAAACCCTAAATTTTTGAAGATAATATTTGGCTTTGCAAGTAATAGGGCCAATGAGTCCCAGAGAGTCATACAATTTTGCAATGATTTGTCTTTTCGTTTACGATTTTTGTTTTTCCACTGAAACTCTAAATACAAATCGATCTTTACTAGATCGCCAAACCATATCCAATGTTTTAACTGAGGTTTCAGGTTTAAAGCAAAATGAAACATCTTCAACTTCGTTACACTTTAGAAGCTCATTTAAACTTGAATTCTACTGTAAGGTCACTCCACAATAGCTAAATATATTAATAAACTGATTTTTTAATTCAATAGCTGATTCATAATCAGGGTATCCAGAAATGCGAAACATAAAAAATAAAAAAAATTGATAAAACTTTTAAAATCAGATAATTCATGGCAGTTTTTTAATTTTAACTGGAAAGGGGAAAAAAAGATAAGCATTTTGATGGAAAATAATGACAAATTTGATAGAATTCAAAATTTTGAAATGCTTCTTGTGTGTTTTGTCATCCATAGAAAGAAAAAAATTTCACCAACTTTTAATAAGTAAAAGAAAATTTTAAAATGTGTGAATGTTATCAATTTTAATGCTAAATTTAAGAGTCTCTTTAAGCATTTTGTGCAGATAAAAATGAGAACACATATCACTTTCGTTAAATGTTCAAGTAAATTGGAAATGCAACGAAACAGTTTTTGACATAAAAATAAAGATGCATCGCCTCATTTATAGATTTATGTTAAAATCACATATGTGACCGAAAATTATTTTCTTTGATATTGTGAAATAAACAGATATTCTTAAGGCTCTGCTAGGCTTCATTCAGGTGAGTAAAGTTCCATTTTTAAGTAAGAGATATATGTTGTAGAAGGTATGTGTTTTAAGATGAGGGGCAATCTTGATTTTAATTACGCTTCGGTGGGGTATGGTCAATAAAAGGTTGGGGACCACTAGTTTAGTAAGAAGCTAAATGCAAAGTAGTCATTCTCTCAGATTAGAGACTGGTTCATTCTCATAATCCATTGATAGAAAATAAATAATTTTTTTTTTAAAGTCTTTAAAAAAATTCACAGAGTTAATGAGATCGTAATATGATAATATTACGTTCTTGTGATGTAATTACTAACCCTTAAACAGTTTATTTTCTTTTGATAGATAGTTTACGGGATTAACCCGAAACTAAAGATCTTTAATGATTTGGGGATGAGATGTTAAAACACTTTATTATTTTTTTAAGTCTATAAACATTTCTTAAAAGCAATGATTTTTTAATATAATGAAATTACGTTTTTCTGATGCAATCACTAAATATGTAAACAGTTTAAATCCTTTTAGCAGATAGTTTATTGGATTACCTTAAACCAGTTGTTCCCAATCTATGGGTAGCGACCCACTGGTAGGCAGCGAAAGTTGTTTTGGTGGGTCGCGGAACAATCGAGGTTTGTCATCAAAATACACCTTTTATGTCATCTGTTTAAAAAGATATGACAATTTCAACAGGGAATAACATTTCAAGGAAAATCCTTAATTTCCTTCTAGATTGATATACGAACAGAATATCCAGAAATTTTTAAATTATCTATGAGGTCCTTGATGAAATTCAACTCTTCCCGTTTATGAGAACATGCTTTTTCTATTCTGCTGTTTTTGAAAGACAAGTACTGAGACAAACTGTGTGTTAATATGTGTTCTTCCATTGGTATAAACACCAGTACCAGAAATCGCATTGATTATAAAGTTTTTGTTTTCATAATAATTAAAAGCATTTTCAATTATCTTTGTAATTTGCGCATGTTTTAATTACTATTTACATACACACATTGAATTTACCGATTCTTAACCATTTAAGCGTCCTGGAAAATTTTGCATGCAAGTTTAACGATTCATAAAGTAAAAGCTGTGGAATGTATTGATATGGGGATTTGTATTTTATAACCTTAGATATTTATTTATCTCATGCAATTCAAAAAATTAAACTTAATATCAATTTTGAGTTAAATAAGCCTTTGAATCCAAAACCTATGCGACGAAAAAACCGGTTTAGCCGCTTAAAGGGTAAATTTTGTTCATAATGTATTTTCCGTACGAAAATTTGCGCTTTTCTTAGGATAGGATAGCCGAGGATATAGCGATCGTATAAAAATTGCTATACTGGTAATATACTTTATCTTGGGTGGGTCGCAGTTTTTATTTATTTATTTATTTATTTATTTTGAGAAGTAGGTCGCGAAAATTTTTTTCATTGAAAGGTGGGTCGCGTACCAAGAAAGTTTCGGAACCGCTGCCTTAAACTAAAGTTTTTTAATGTTTTGGGGATGAGATGTTAAACGATGTGGCTATTTGTAAACATAATACAAGAACACATAATTAAGTAAATTTATATTTATTACATGCTTTTTTAAAGATATTAATATTTCTGCGTAAAATTTGCAGTCAATTAAAATGATTTTCATCAATTTTTATCCATTCTTTTTTTTTTATCGCGTACACGTTGCTCAATTTTAAAATCATTTTCATTTTTTGTTTAGTTATTCGCTAAAATAACCATATAATGAATTTTTTTCCTGGGGTATCCCAAACAATCATTCACAAGTTTCAGAAGAATTACATAAGCAAAGCAATAAATTTCTCATTAAAATAAAGGATATCCGCTTTTTATGCCCTTTTACGCCTAATATTACAAAGTATCAGTTTCCTGCAGAGAGTTATCGGAAACGACTTTTCAATTTATCAGGTGAAATATTCTTGAAATGAGCTGTCATTTGACGCATGCAGTGACGATCAGCTCTGTAATCGTAAAAAAAGAAAAAAAAAAAGTGTACTCTATTCTACAGACAGAAGGATCAGGGGTGTAAAGTGTAGGGGAGGGTATACGGAGGTGTACGTCTCCGTAGGTTCTGAATTTATTTAAAAGCTCCGTATACACACTGTTTTTTAAATAACGCTATAGCATATACTCGAAGCATAACTTTAATGACATTAGCGTATAACCTCTGCTTTCTAGCGTTTACCTTTTTGGGTTTTTTTCACTGAATACAACACTATGAAGGATGCACTTAAGCGTATACGTACTCTAATTTTACTTGTAAAACAGAAAATATAGAGCAGGGACGGCGAGTCGATGACACGCTGTAGGTTATTTTTCACATGGCATAAATTCACATTCTACATTCAAATACACTGGGTTTTAAATTATATTAACAACCTGTTTTTTTAGTATAAAAAATAAGAAAATGTAACGAAACATACTGAAGTCTAATCAATGTTAGAAATAGAACAAATCCTTTTATTTTATGACAAAATATAATTGAAACAGCGATTTATATATAAAATAAACTGCATTTTTCCATTTTGAGGTATTTTATAATGATACAAACACTGGCCAAAAATATAGAGTAACAGCCAGTGTTATGCACCAGATCTTCGAAATAATATAAAAACGCGATCAGGCATGGTGTGGACCAAGCTTTTAAGTATAGTTCGATCCATTTCATCCCAATGGAAGATGATAGCAGTTTTTATTTCTGTACTTGTGACATATTGTTTTCCATTTACTTAAACAGCTCTAACCAATAGGCTCCATAAATTTTCAATTGCATTTTTTAGGAGAAACAAGTAGTCATGGAATTACATCTACACCGTAATCAAGAAACCATTCCCAAATGTTGTTTGCTGTATGGAAGGATGCATTATTTTGTTGGAACATCCAAAAGGGTCCGCCTATTTCTGCAGAAAATGGTAGCAACATTTTCTTCACGAATATCTTGGTAGTTTGATGTACTCATTCTGTCAGAGGGAAACGCAGTGTTGATCTTACCATGAAACTCAAATGCAGCCCAAATCATGTGTGAACCTATACGCTACTGCTATTTTGAAAACTTTTCTGGTTTCTTGCGCAGATTGTACCAGTAATCAGAAAAACCGTCCAGATCATCCAAATTTTTTTTTTTATCTGAAAATATTACTTTTTCATATTCTAATTACTAGGAAATGTAATCTTTTGACAAATGCAGTGAATTCTGTTCTTGCATTTTAATCATACGTGGTTGAGGATTTCTTTTCTTGTACTTATTCATCTTAGAACTCTTGTCTATTCTGGACAAGGTACTTTTTGGCACTCCTATTAGTGGATATCTTGAAAGTTTGCCTAAAGTTGTTTTCCCATTGTTCATTCTTTTTACAAATGGCTTTAGTTTTCCCGCTTGGACTTCTTTGTCCGACTGCTTTCTTAGAGTCTTCTTTCCTCCATAATCCTCTTTAACGGAAGAAATTTTAATCTTAACTTGGAGATTTTTTCAATTATTTTTTTATAGCTTTGGCCAAAAATCCTTGATCCTTAAAAAAACCATAATTTTCCCTTTCTCAAAATCATTTAAAGCGCTTTTACGACACATACTTTTAGAACTCACTTTGCGATCAAATTTGAAAATTTCCTAGTTAGCGAAGAATTTTTAGGCGCTAAACTGATTTGCATTACTCGGTTTCTTTTTTTTGGAGGGACATTCACTATTCCTATACAGTTTACACATTCATTTAGT
Organism: Maratus speculifer; assembly: GCA_964019185.1. Taxonomy (NCBI): domain Eukaryota; kingdom Metazoa; phylum Arthropoda; class Arachnida; order Araneae; family Salticidae; genus Maratus; species Maratus speculifer. Next base: position 43,818,069 of record OZ025290.1, read on the forward strand.
GATAATTTCGATAGATGTTCATATCATATTGCAACACCATTTTTTTAAAAAATAATTCATATTTTCAATGAATTTAAAGTTTGATATTTCTTTTACAGCTATGTATAATGTAAAATTAATATATTTATCTCGAGAATGGAGTTTTCTGATAATTATTTATGAATTTTGGACAGGATACCACAAAATTACTACTAGGGGTTAAAAAAGCTATATTTCACACATTCTATAAACAGAAATTTTTGTAATCAAAATTCCGCTGCCAGTGTGGCGTTTGAGAATTAAAATTAAGTGGTATCATAGATATACCACCGCCCCTCAAGGGGTTAATTAATCTAGATGTTGTAGTTGTTTACCTGAGCTCGATTAGTTCGGTTGGTTGTCATTGTCATACAGATTGAAGGAATTGAAATATTACTTAATATATCCCAGTTTAGCTCACTATTATCTAACAAAATTTGAAGAGTAGGAGCGAATTAGGGGATTATCGCAAAAGAAAGTTTAAAAGGCATTATAAAACATTATATGGTAAAATTATAACAAACTGGAATTCAATTCTAGACAACTAAAAGCTGTAGATTCTAGCGCTTGCTATTTTGACAATTTTTCCTAAGAGATATTTTTTTCGGAAATAAACAATATCAAAAATTTAAGTAAAAACATAGTGTCAAATGAAACAAGCAATATATGTAATACAGCATATGTATACATATATTAAATTCTCTTATTTTAAGTTTAAATTTATTAAATTCCATTTATACGCGTTCTAAAAATCCATTAAGGCTACAGTAGACTCTCAAAACTATTTTTTTTTTTTTAAAATTTTCAATAGATTTTTTTAAAAATTTCTGGAAATAATCATAATATATAATATCTCTTATTTCACATTTTTTTTTAAAAAGATATATTCAATAGTTTTTGAGATACAGATTTTTCTTTTTTTATATTAACAAAAAATGGCAATATTTCAAAATGCTCCATGCAAAATTCTTTATGCCCAATTTTTCTGATTTTTTGTTTAAAATGCTCTCTATGTATGCGTTAACAAATGTTACCAAGCATTTTTAGCATATTACTTGTAAAACATTAAAAAAATTGATTTTAACTTAATTCTTTTGTATTTTCCGTTAAAAAATCATTAAAAATTTCATATAACAGAAATTAAAAAAATTTACATGCGTCTAAAAAAAGTTATTTCTAGTAACACTTGTTAACACATACATAAAGAGCATTTTAAACAAAAAATCAGAAAAATTGGACATAAAGAATTTCTCATGGAACATTTTGAAATCATGAAAATGACGAAAATATTCACTCTGAGAAAAACAGGTTTTAGTAACTATAGTGGTTATAATTGCTTAATATTTTCCTACTGACACAGTTTCAGCTATTAAGGGATATAATATCATTTCAGGCTTATATGTAAGTGTTTTATGTTTTTATGGTAAATTCACATAAAATATGTGGCTTCGACAGTAATTCATGAAAAGGACGTGAAGTATCTGAATTTTAAAAAATCTTCTCAAAAGTAACATTTTGTATTTTCTAATGAAATTTTTTCAAATTTTACTAGAAATATTCATGGTATAAATACCTCTTATTGTACAAATTTTTGTTAAATATATTAAATATTTTTAATATTTTAAATATATTAAATATTTTTAATATTTTAAATATATTAATATATTTTTTTTAATTTACGCTAAAAAGATTGGGTACAAAAAACAATTCCTCTAAATACATTGTGAACAAACGCTTAAAAAAACAGTTAAAAGTTACAGTTAAAGTATTGTTTTGCGAAATCACAAAATTAATAATTTCAGTGCAAAATAATAACATTTTGTATGGTAAAACTAAAAACTAAGCTAAATTTTACGGATGTGAATCGACAAAAAAGTAAACAAAGGGGCGTGGCACAGTCAGCTGATTAGATAAAAATGCTTCTAACTCCAGTAAAAATAGTCGAAATTGGAAAATTCTTTTTGTGTTCAATAGCAGAGAGTTCATATAATGGTTTTATGCTAAAAATGAAAATTCGACAATTTGATGATTTTTCGCGATTTTGAAAGTCCATTGTAGTCTTAACAAACAGTTTTCAGTTACATTAAAATCATTTGCTTTTGGAGAAGAAAAATGGTGCTCGCCAAATTGCGTGGCGCTTTCGTCTTTTCATGCCAAATATTAGAAAGTATTTTATTTTTTACAAACTTTCTCCTGTAATTTCGCCGATAAATTTGACTGATTCTTTATTACGTATGTAAGTAGCTTAATTATTAATTTTTTTTTTCAAAATATTCTGAGTATGCCCAGTATGAAGACCTTCCTTGTAAGTTTCAACTATGGCTCGATCGACGGCAATACTTGTTCTGACTTTATATCTTTATAACTAACGTCATAGACAGGGAAGGACAGCACAGACAATCATCTCATCAAGTTCTCGGATGAAAATCTAGGATTAATTAAATCTTCATTCGCAAATTAAAACGCAATCGGTCTGCCAACTTATATCTTGGTGGAAAACACATAAAAACCTTGACACTTAGTTTTATCAATTTGCTCTCTTGCACCCAAAAGTAAGAAAACATGGAGGATTGGGTGCAGGAAAACACAATGACAAACCTATGAGCCAACAACTAAAATCGAGTTTTTGTATGTTTTCCATGGCAGCTCGATTTCGTATGAATATGCAAATTAAGATTTAACTAACCTAAATCAAGGATTTAACTAATTCTAGATTTTTATCGAACTTGATGGTATGAATGTCTGTGCGGCCGTCTTCCGGCTTATCAGCAGTTCTAGTATTGTAAAGCAAAACCTGTTTTTGATGTAAAAATGTAAATTTTGATCTTGCTTTTCTTTCTTTATCTAAAAAAAAATAATATTGTGTTTAACATTATAATAGTTATGTTATTTAGTCCTATAAAATATGCACTTTATGTGAATACCAGTATATTTTGTTAATTAAAATACTGTCACGCGTGAATATATTTTTAATTTCACTTTGTGGGTATGGGATTGAAAGACAGTAACTGAGGGGATGAAAAGGACATGGTTGTAAGGACCACATAACCTAATAACAAAATTTGGTGAAAGCAGTTTTCTCACGTGAACGGGGTAAACTTATCACCTTTTTGTTTCTGTATCAGGTAACTCTCTTCAACATCTTTGTTTTCTTAAGAAGGAATTACAAAGAGTTCATGCTTGGAGCTGCCCCATACCAAAGGCTCACCAATGTTAGTAAATGACCGCAGATTTTTATTTTTTATTTTTTAAAGCAATTGAACACTAGCTAAATATTGTAGTTGTTTCGTACTTTTCTCATATTTGATAATCATGAAAACAATATAAATATCTATACTAATAAAATCCGTGCGCCTCTGTCTGTCTGCTTGAAGCCGATTACAGTTCGCAACGCGGGCGAGTTGGAAGTCGCGAGAGGTGTCTTTCGATTGGAAATATTCCGGGGAAGTAATTTCGGGCATTTTCGAGACCGTGGGACCAAAATTAAAAAAGTTATGAATTAAAAACCCCTTGGGAATCGGAACGAAAAATGTCCCAAATACCAAACGGCGCTCAAACGGAGCTCCGAGGCAGAACACTACGCTACCTTGCGGTGAAGAACCTGAACTTTTCCCCTTTGGCTAAAAGAAGAAACAGCCGAAAATCGCTTTTTCTACCGGCGCTAATTGCGTTTTTTTTGCGCGTTTTTTCTTAAACCATCATGCAGACAGTTTTTAAAGTAGAAAAAAACTGATTACATATTCAGAATCTGCGTAAAAATCTGCTTCTGATGAACTAAAAAATACGGAAAAATGTCTTAAGGGCGCGTAGAGCCCACCGTGCAAAACCAAATATTTTTAACGGGACTATGGGCGCGAAGCGACCATAGTTCCGATCCACAATCTTTTTTTTTTTTCAAGTGCACGTGGCCCACAGTGCGAAATCACATATTTTTAACGGGACCATGGCTCTTTAATTTACTTTTTTTTGTGCTTGAGGATTCGAACACCAAGACTTGCTTATTAAATGAATTTTTTTGCTTATTATATACTGCTTAATACCGAGGTTCGTTTGGAAAAAGTGGCCCAGCTAGCGGTCGTAGCTCGCTAGTTAAGACAATAAAATTTGCGAAAGATAATAGAATAATTATTATGAAATTACTATCATATTTTATCCGTTCACTCCAGAAAAGCACTTGAAATGTATTCAAAGAAGTTTTTTTTTTTTTTTTTTCTTTTCAGAAAAAAGAGCCACTCTGTATTTACTGATAATATTCCCATGAATGATGTAAATATTAATCAGGGTAGCGAATGATCGCGGAAAAACCCAGTCAAAAAACGTATTAAATATACCAGTATTTTGTTAATCCCCTTTTATATTATTTCAAATATTTTCTATGTGAAAATACTGGTAGTTTGATCTTTTTTTGACTGTGTTCTTCCCTAACCCCTTCACACCCTGTTAACATTTAACTAATGTAACCGGTCTAACAGACCATTGCTTTTTTGTATTTTTATAGCTTAACTCGTATATCAATAAATATAAAAACTTTGTTAAATCACCATAAAAAGAAAAATTAAACAGGAAGCGTTTCGAGCTGCAAAATTACCGCTCGTCATCAGCTGATCCAAACACGTGTCACAACGGACAGATTGGAAATAACAGACGACGAGCAGTAATTTTGCAGCTCGAAACGCGTCCTGTTTAATTTTTCTTTTTATGGTGATTTAACAAAGTTTTTATATTTATTGATATATATTTATCGCCAGTATTTTCGGTGTTTCTGAATATAGCTTAACTCGTAGTTTTCAGTTTAAATACAAACACTACTGAAATTTTGTTTCATTTTGAACTTTAATACTATCATCAGATACTTTTAAGTAGGTGAATGCTAATTATAATAGTTTTCTACGAAAAGTTTAGTACAAAAACATTATCCTATGAGTTAATTATGTCTTTTATTCATCTTTCGATCTTGCGGTTTCACAGACCGTTTTACACTAGTTACGTTATAATTTCTGTCACATCAGTTAAAGACTAATGTTATTTTGATGAAGTTACCTAAATCCATAATTGCTGATAAGATAGTTGTTTTTGTTTTATCATATGCTGTAATATATTTTACCGTATACACTCGTGTAAGTCAAGGACTTTCTAACAATTTTCGGCTAGCAAGTTGGAGGAGTCGACTTATATTCGAGTAAATAAAAACTTCAAATATTACAAAAATCTGACTTTTTAAGTGTATGTATAATAAAATAATATGTAAAATATACAAATAATAATAAATTATCATTAAATTTTTTTTCAATGCTTTTTTTTATTTATACTTACTACGTTTTCGAATTGGCAAGTGACATCTTTGGTTTGATTTCGAGCAAAATTGAAACAAAAAATTAGGCGGTCGACTTATACTCGACTATATATTTTATTTTTATTTTTTGTGTGTGTATTATTATTTTTTATTTTTAAATAATGTAATTGTAAAAAAAAATAATAATAATAATAAAATTTTTATATTTATCAGTGCCTTTTTCAACCCCGCAAAGTGAAAACACACAATGGGATACCTACAATGGGATTAAAAAGAACATTTCTCACAATTTTTATAAATGATTTTAAATTACTGTACTTGAGGATAAGAAATTTTACTAGTATCAAAAGTAAAGATTTTAAATGAGAATTAGGCGCAAATATGAGAATGATATCTTTTTATATCGCTGTTTTATTATTGTATCCGAAAACTTTTAAAGTATAATTTTTAATCAAAATATTGATTTTTCATTTATGCAATCATATTAAAATCGACTCTTTTATCTGTCGAATTCTGCTTAAATCGTGTCTTTTATCTTAATTATAAGAAAAGTTAGAGCCGTTTAAAGTTACAACTATTACAGATTTTGAATTGTGTTTAAAAATTATTTTTAGCTTTTTCTCAAAATGAAGTAGTACATATTTTTACTAAACGTAAAACATCCTAACACAGAAAATTATACATGAAATGCCACGAAATTTTTGGTACTTCTTTTACAAATGTCTTTTGAGAGATTAGACTGCCATTCATAATAATATATGAAATAGTTTTATATTTACTCTGCTATAAATGACAAACTTGCGACAAATTTTGCGAATTTTTCATTACATCAGTGCTTTAACTGCCATATCATCTGACTAGACGTGGGATTGTAATGTGAGTAGCCTAAGTCCTTAAAAAAGTTATTCTGTTTATTATGCAATCTACAATGTGTCTATACATTGTTTTATTTATGAGGTATCACGTTTTGAGGAAATGTCAATTCTTGGCATAATTTTTACTATTTTTTCTCTTTTAAAAAATTATTTCTGAGTAATTGTTAAAATTTTTGTATTTTTTCGAAATTTTTAAAGTAAATGTCATCATAAAAAATGGATAATTTGAGAAAAAATCAAAAATTTCAAAAAATCGCTGGCGCGGAAAAGGTGTGAGGATACATTTCATCCCAATTCTCCCCTAATATCTGTCCTTTTTTTTACAGTGTAGGAATAATTTTCAAAATACGTATTAAATACTTATAAAGGAGCGATTTTTTCTTTTTTAAACAAATTTTACGATTAACTTTATTAATACGTTGAGTGCCAAGTCACCGGTGTCTGTCACTGAAATTTCCGTTTAATCCGCTTCTTATTTAATGATACAATCCTTCAACACAGCGGTTCCCAAACTATGGTCGCGACCCACTGGTGGGTCGCGGCGGCTATTTTAATGGGTCTCCGAAACAATCGAGGTTTGTCACAAAAATATATTTTGTATTTCATCTGTTAAAAAAAAAATAATAACAATTTCAACAGCAAATAATATTTCAAGGGAAATTCCTTAATTTCCTTCTGGCTGAATATTCGAGCAGAATATCCAGAAACATCTAAATGAGTTTTGAATTCTTTGATGGAATTCAACACAACATACTCATGTGAACATGCTTTTTGACAAGTATAGAAAACAAGTATAGAAGAACAGTATAAAAAGAAGTATAGAAAAAATTTTGTGTTGAAAGTGAATTAAGGATGAAATTACCTTTGATATAGATGTTTTCATTGGTAAACACAAGTGCCAGAAAACGCACTGATTATAAAGTTATGTTTTAATAGTAATTAAATGTATTTTTGATTAACTTTGCAGTTTGTGTATTGTTTTAATTATTATTCCACTTGTACTCATTGGGATTACGAATTGTTGTTTTCGTTATTATTCTTTGTACGAAAATTTGACTTTTTCGTATGTTAGGTTAGTTGATGTAGCTTATAGAGGTCATACAATAATTCCCATACTGATATACACCATTACTATACTAGGTGAGTCGCGATTTTTTTTCCTTTTTTACGTAAAGATGGGTCGTGTGCCAATAAAGTTTGGGAACCGCTGCTCTAACAAATAAAAGTTACTTCTCGTAACCTTCACATAATTTTTCTTAATTTTAAATTAAAAATTTATTAAAAAAGGGGAGGGGGGGTTAGTTAAAAATAGTTATAACTCAGGATAATATTTGTAGAATTTCAATTTGTTTACATTTAAATAAACAGAAATATCTAAATTTTAATTTTGATTCAACATTTAAAAATATATAAATTAAAAAAATAAAAATATTTAAAATAAAAAATGACAAAAAATATGTAACCTTTTTTTAAAAAAAAATATTTAAAATAAAAAAATGAAAAAAAAATTCTGTAACTTTTATTTAAAAAAATCTTTTCAAAAGAAAATATTTTATTTTTAATTTTCCGAATCAAAATTACAATAAAACAATCAAAAAAGACCTGTTCAAAGTTTGAAGTATTAATCTTCAACATTTCTTGAGTTATAACAAATTTAATCCGAAAAAGGGTGAAAAAACCCATCATGGAGCAAAACGTATTTTCACAAAAATTCATTCCCGTGATAACCATTGCTAGAAAGTTAAATTTTGAAAACAAACCAAAACGAAAAAATTAATATTTCCTCTTCTAATTAAGACAGAAACATGATTTAAATGTCATTTTACGCATAAAAAACAGAGAAAATTTTAATGGGATATTTTTTTTTAATTTGAACCCCCGTAAGTAAATTTTTAAATGAATTTTCAATAATTACATAAAACAATATGTATATTTTTAGTTTTATATCATATTTTAGACTGTCAGATATCAGTGACTCATGTGGCCAGGGCCTGCTTAACTCTGTCTAGAGAGTCCAGGGGAAGCACAGTATTATTTTGGGGTCCCTTTCATTCGACCCTTTTTGGCCCCTTTCATTCGACAAAAGTTTTCTAAATTCTACTGTACATAGAAAAAATTATCAGTATATAATATTGTGTTGTAATTCACAATCGAGGTTATATATATTCCATTAAACAGCTTTTTTATGTTCCCTGTATATGCTACAGATAGTTTTAGTAAATATAGTTGTTGGGTGAGGAATTACCGAGGTCCTTCTTAACCAGCACACCAGAATACAATATGATTAACCAGTTAACTCATGAATATTTTTGAAAAAACTTTCAAAAAATGCCTATTTTTTTCATGTCTTTTACAAAATTTTGCCTGATTGAAAAAAAAACTCTCAGATTAAATAATGCTAAATTTACAATAAAAAATTACTTGTGAGAATAATAAATCTTGATTGGAATATGGATGCCCGTACCATGTGCGGGCAAATCATGATTGGTAAAAACACGTTGCCCGTACGACGTACGTGCAAATCAACAAAGCGTTTAGTTACCATCCTACTGATCACATTCATATCTCCTGGTTAAATAAGCTTCTTGAAACAGCATGAGGAACTTGTCTTATAAGGCAAATTTTTCCTTTAAAATAAATAAATATATATATAAAATAAAATAAAATAAATGCACCATCAAAAATGATAATAGGACTTACAGAACACACTTCACAGCCTTTTGGGGTCCCTCTTAAATTTTGGAGAGGAAGCTCGTGCTTCACGTGCCTTTTGGATAATCAAGCCCTTTACGCGGTCAAAAAAGGAAAGTTCAGTGTCAGTCACTGGAGTCTGGAGTGGCATTCAACGTGTTAATGGTTGGATATTTAGAAAACTTCTCTAGAATATACTACGGACGTCTAAAATTTTTTAAAGAAAAAAAAAATGGAAAAATTGGTAAAATTGGTATTTCCTTTACATTTTTCATCAACTGAGTCCCAAAAATAATGTAGACTATTTCGCCAAGTCTAGTTATTCGCCGATACTTTACGTGACTGATATTAGTAATAGAAATTCAATAATCCTAGCTATCCTATCTACATTTCAAGACCCCCCTAAGGGTAAGTTTTCGTTAAGAAACAATTATTATCTCATTGTGTCAGATCAAGGCCAGATCTGTCACTTTCCGGTCATATTTCTACCTCGGGTCAGTGGACTGAATTTGCATTTTGCACTTCAACCAAAAGGATTATTTTAATAAGTACGTTTCTCCAATAAATTAGATAATTTAAAAAAGTTCGGGACACAAAAAGTTTCAAATTTTCTTAAAAAAAATTATTGCATTATTTTTTTTTTAATGCTTAAAATGACATTTAAATCATGTTTCCATCTTAAATAGAAGAGGAAATATTACTTATTTCGTTTTGGTTTGTTTTCAGAATCTACATTTCAAGCAAATGGTTGTATACTTACATTTATTGAAATACTTATATTTATTGAAATGTGTGATACAAAATGCAATAAAGGGTTGATAAAACTACCGTTCATTACATTGATATAATTATTTATTATTTGTTTCAATATTATTAATCATTAATTACGAAAATTTTACTTTTCTAATAAGAACAGGAAATATCAATTTCAAGTAGTTGCTGTTGGATTTTGTTTATTAAAAATTTAACTTTTCGTTGGTCATTAAAATAAAAGAGGGTTAACCCACTTTAGTGCAAAGCAAAATCAAAAAACTGTTTTTTTTTTTTTTTTTTTTTTTTTTTTTTTTTTTTTTTTTTTTTTTCATGTTTTTATGAGTAGAAGGAAAATTTTTGTGAATTATAAATCAGTATTAATCAAAATGTGAATAGAGGGTAGTGTAATACACTGTAGAAAATTTATGTAATATAATTCCATAAAAATGGAGCTGATTTGCTGCCCCCATTTATGGAGTAATTTATCCGATATAACTGATGTTACTTACACTAATGTATAATGTTACACCAGTTATATTAGTTTAAATTGCACCATTATATATGTTTAATTACGCCATGAAATAGGAGGCAGGGGTCATTTAAGCACTACATAAGCATATTTTTGGTCATTTTATGACCCCCCCCCCTTTGCTTATGTAAGCTTTTATGGCATTTTAAAACTATTACTGTTTTTTTTTTAGAAAACTAGTTAGCGATAAATTACATTATTAATCTGTTAAATTTACATAAATAGACATGTAGGGGTTGTGGTATCGAAGTAAAACAAAATTCATTTAATATATTTTTACAATTGTTATTGCATTAAACTATTTATAGGATGCAAAATAGTTTTTATTACATTATTATTTATCGTACTGAACAACAACGACAATAAAAGAAAAAAAAATTAAGAAACACAACAGATCCTAATTTAGGCACATAACTAAAAATTTTAACAAGAATGATAGGACATGTGTGACAATGAATGATATGTGTTTGGTGTTCACTTTTCAAATATGGTGTCCAAGATCTTTTAATCCATGTTTCTATATTGTTTATTATTTCGTTTTCAATGTAGTGGTGGTTGGAATGTTCCTCCTTTCCGGTCCTTGTTTACTTCATATATTTTTCTCAATATGTTCAATATCCGCAGAACGCTCGTCCAAATCATGCTCATTTGCTTTTTGTTGTTAAACTACAGTTACATTGTTGTGTAATGCTCACGCAAACATTCTCGTTCTTTAATGTCCAGACCCTCTCCTCTTTGTAACCATTAATAGGCAGACACTGGACCCTGCTCCCTCCTTTATTGCTTACGTAATACTTGAACGACCAGCGACCCCACAGCATGCTGCCACCAATTTTATAGAGTAAAGCTGTGACAATTTTTTTTCAGTGTACTTTAGTTCTATGAAATTCTAACTTTGTACACCAACCTACATATATTTCTACAGTTTTAGACAACTGTTGTCGAATTCCGAATTTTAAAAGTCGCCGTCTTTTTATCTAAACAAATCGAAATTTATATTTGAAAATTGTCCTCGTAAGTCTGGTGAAAATCTTTATTTCTTCCATTTCTTCAGTGCAAGTAAAGTTTATACAGACATTTTTCTCGTTATCTTTCAACTTGTATTCAGGAGACAGACTCATCATAATTCTCAAATAAAACAATTCAAAAAGGAAAAAAAGAATTAATGGGTCGTATGTAACACTCCACCCCCTCCACCTCTTCCCGGCCTAAAATAGTTCAAAAAACGTCTCTCAGAATGGTAGAAATGTTTTTGTCTAATTACCATTTCTTTATTTAATAAATTGCTTGTCAATTACAAAAATTTTCTAGCACGAAAGTTCCAGATGTAAGTCTCGCAGTAACTAGATGTACTAGATACACAAGACTAGTAGTACTAGATGTAAGTACAGATGAAAGTAAGGTAAGCAAAAATGTACTGAAAATAATCAAAAAGGGAAACAAAAATTTAAGCTAAAAGAAAAGAACCAAAAGAGAAAGAAAATAAGAAGAAAGTCCGAAAAAGAAAAAGAAAAGAAACAAATCCTCACTTTGAAAAACAGCAAAACAACCGAAAAAGTAAAGTTTAAAATAAATAAAATAATAAAGTGAAAATCTTTTGATTTATTTCGTAATATAATGTGTTGGGGGAAAGACAGTTTTAAAGGTATTCGTAGTCGAGATGAGTTTTACTTTCCGCGTTGTTGCTTTCTTGTAATAAAAAAAAATAATGTTAAGCAGTTTGTGCACATTCAGTGTAGTAACAGTGCCTAAACGTGAGATTCGAAATATCTTAAAATAGAAAATCTTAATTCGAAATATCTTAAATTATCTTAATTCGAAATATCTTAAATTACCACAACCAGTTAGAAATTGAATAATTTAAAATATGCTGGAAAAACAATGAAGATTATTTAATCTGACACTGAATTATGTATTTTAATGTTTGGTGCATGCTCATAAATATGCATTTGCATAATACGAACCTCTTACTCCATCTGGAGCAGATGTATTAAACAAGAGACATAAAAGAAAATTTTTGAAAAAGTAGATTTTAAAAAATTACTATTAATATTATTAAATAAAAAAAGAAAGCTTTGAATCTTCCTGAATGCTTTGATTATGATTTTTTTAACCATTTGGAAAATGGTTGTTTCTTTGCTCGGAAATAGAGATATCTCAAGCATATCTGAAGTGATGTCTGGATGTTATTGTTTTCTGATTGATCCATGTTTAATGTCCAAAAATGAAATACCTTTGTTGCCACAATAACCAAAAAAAAAAAAAAAAAAGTGTACAAAACTACGAAAAAAAAAAAAAAAATTGAGATACAGCTTTTAAACAAATTGCATTTAAAACTACATTTTCCACCCTATAAGACAGTGTAAAAATTGAAAGTGTGCGATGTTAAAAAATTCAAAAAATTTGCAGTACCAAAAATTGTAAAGCTGAAATTTCATTTAAAATTTAAAAATTTTGCCATTCGCAAATGAATGAAAGTTTTGTATCCAAACTATTTTATATATTTCGGACCATTCTTTTCGCCTCATACTCATTAAAAAATTCAAAATTTTTGTCGGTAATTTGAAGCAACTTTTTAATATTCCCATCCCTTTTTTTGTCTTTTACACCAGTATAAGAAAAAATAGTATCCATTTTTCTTTTAGGTAGCTTTCATTACAAAAAGTAAAAAGCTACCTATTGCAGCCGTCCGAAGGAAAGCACTTCCGGAAAATTTTGGTATATTTCCACCGATCATGACCCCCAGATCCCAAACCCACCCTCTGTTCAAATGGTGACACATATATATATATATATATATATAAAGAATTTCCATTTGATTGCTACTTGTTTTTCATCACTCGTATTGATTCATGTTGTATTATAACAAGTTTTACCAAAAATTGATGTTGATTTGTAGTATTATCTAATGGTTCTATATATATATATATTTGCTTTTTGTCATGCTGTAACTACCTTTTTTATGAACCGATTTGAATGAAACTTTGCATGTACACAGTACATACAAACGTCTCGAATAAGTTCGTTGGCCAACATCATCCGCCATCTTATTTCAAAATGGCGACCATTTAATTTTTTTTTTAATTTAAATTTGAAATTAAATGCAAAAAAATTAAAAGTTGAAAAAGATTTTTCTTTTGTGTGTTCGACCTTGATACAAAGATTCCAGAGCATTTTTGGTTTCATCTATATCTAGAAAAATGGCTGAGTTATAGCTCCAGTGTTGTTGACATTTTGAAACTCTCTGAAATTTTTCACGCGATAATACGCATATTTATAAACTGATTTGGATATAACTTCATGTGTACATAGTACATATCAATGTCTTGACCGAGTTCGCTAGCCAACTTCATTCGCCATCTCATTTCAAAATGGCGGTTATTTAAGTTTGTCAAAAATCTTTTAAATGTATAATGATGTACAAACAAACAATTAGAAATTGAAAAACGTTTTTTCTGAAGTGTTTGATCTTAATACATGAATTCAGGAGTACTTTTTGTTTTGTCTTTACCTTAAAAAGGCCTGAGATATAGCAGTTTGAATTTCTATTGCGGGTGACATTAAAAAAAAAATCAATTTGCCCGCGATAGCACTATTAGATATTAATCGATTTCGATGTGAGTGTGCATATGCACATGAATTAAAATTTCAACCAAGCTCAATGGTTTGTTTTATGAGTCATTTTCTCTAAACAGCGATATTTTTGTCCCTGCTTCAAAAAATATGAATAAACTTGTATGAAAATTAAATAAATGCTAGAATACTTTAATTACATGTTTTTATGTATGTCAAATAGGATAAAAGTTACTATTAATAAATAAAAGACAGTTAAATAATTTTGTATGTTGCAAAAATGTCATTCCCTTGTGTGTCCCTGTCACCACCTTAACACAAAAATAGTTCCCAAAACTGACCATCCGAATATATTTGTAATATTTTTGTTGGTTAAATTATTAAACAATATCATAGAATACTAAAATTTGAAAAATAAAAACTTTTCATTTTTTGTATGTTTTAAAATAATAATAATAAAGGTCCTTTGGTTTTGTTGTCATTCCCCTATCATAAAATGAAAGCAATGATTCTCTGCTGTGGCAACATTTATATTACTCCAGAATTTCATCTGTGAACAATGACATCATCAGAGAAGGTATCTTAAATTGTTCTTTTTTGCAGCATTAATTTTTACAGGTAAAACTTGGTGATTTCCAGTTACATATTGGTAAGTATTTTTATTGACTGTCATTACCCTGTCTATATTATTTACCTAAATTTTGTAAAGAAAGCTGAATCAACGATTAAGCCTTATTGGTATTAAGTTTTTAAAGTTTTCTTTAAGTGCAGTTTAATTTTGTGTATATAGTTAAGATAATATGTAACGTGATATACACGTTGAGTGTCATTTGTAACGATTGGTTGGTCGTGGTGGAGGTTAAATGCAGACATACTCAGTAGTTAAGATAAAACAACAAAGTTTATTAAAATGATGAGGGCTGAAGGGAAGTGGAGCAAGTCTTAATTTTACACAACTGAGAATACTATGAAAAAGCTAAACGCATACTCACAGGCTCCGGCCTAGCTCAATCTTGGCACCTTCTAATACTTCTCACTATCTCTTGGCCGAGCTGCTAGATAAATCTTAATTAGACAGCCCGTGGCTGTGTGTAATTCTTTATTCACAAATAATCAAAATGAAGTTTCTTACCACGGCCAACTCTCAAGTCAAATATCGAAACTCCTTTACACTTCACTGGAGGCCCGCTGCTACCTTCAATTTGCTAGCACTTCGCTATCTAATGTTGATGCCAGGGATACTCACTCGCTGGCTAACGCCACAGATACTCACACGCTGGCTAACGCCACAGATGCTCTCTCGCTGGCTAATGCCAGAGACGCTCTCTCGCTGGCTAATGCCAGAGACACTCACCACACACTCACACCCAAGCTTTTATATGCTGCAAACTGAGATACTTCACATTAACATATTACTAATAACCGCGAGCTAACTGCAGAATCCGAAAGAGCACACACACTCTGGAAAGTTAAAGTAAAAGAGAGGATAGATGTCGCTTTTACGCTTACAAATGTTAAATTATTGACGTCGCGATCTCAGAAATACTAGAGTGCCTTTATGACAAAGGTCACTTCCTCACAACCCCCCCTCGGATTCCGCAGAGAAAAAGGACTGGGCCAAATGCATGCCCAGGACTTTTTCTTGTTATAAATCTCAAACCGTAAAAAAAAAACACAGTGATGGGTGAAATTTAGAACCAAAACATAACTTTTAAAATATTAACTTTAACCCATCACAACCAAAAAACCTCAGTTTGCCTCAAAAATTCACATATTCAATTCAATCATTCTTCTATCTTACAACTAGCCTCCGTAAAACTTCCAAAAACTCGTAAAACTTTCAAAACTAATTACTTCTTCTTTCAAAACAGCCCACTCCACTGGGAGTGCTAAAATTTCTCAAAACACTAAACTTCCGAAATTTTCCTCAATATTGCAATACAACTATAACTTTACCAAAAATTTCTCCATAACTTCCCTAATACTAGAATTCGCACCAAGTCCAAAAAACCCAATGCGCAAAAATTTTCCTCATCCAAATTCCGAACTCATCTAAAATTAAATTTACTTCATACTAAAATAACCCTGCTACTACGTAATACCTACATACCCATTAGCCAATGAACTAACTCCCAAAATTCTTCAGAACTTAACTCCACTTTAACAATAATTGGGGCACATACGTACAGCGTCACATCGCTGTGCCTATGCAACAATCAAAAAATATCAAATTTACAAAATGACGTCATCATGCTCTTCATCTGTATTAACTAAAAGAAAAATAGCAGAATCAATACATAACACAGGTATACTTCCCTGCAAGAAAATCACATTAACATTCAATTTTAATACAATACAATTTCAAATTCAAACGCAGCTTAAAACTTCGCAACTTGCGGAAACCATTCCCAACTAAAGTACAAACGTAACACATAAAACACGAACGGTAAGAAGAAAGTTAATTCATTAAATGTTAGTACAAGAGATAGAAACGCGTGTCAAGGACTTCTTGACCGCAAAACACGTGCGCACCTGAACCGCGGCGCGTGTACAAAATAACCCAAACTACTATCTGTACTTTCTGAAAATTTAAACATACATTAACATGCATTTTATAACACATGAACAATATAACAATATAGTAACATTTTAAACAAATAACATAACAATTTAACAATAGATCCAGAATTTTTAAAAGCAGTTAAGACCAAAATCTCAAACATACATAAAACTAACAATTTTGCAAACAAATTTTGAACACAATTAAGCACTAATCGTGAGTCCGTCAAAAACTTCCAAAAATGGCCAAAAGTACAAAACAGCCTCTCTGCTTTCTATTCCTTCACATTGCTACCACATATTTGCACTCTAATAGAAATTTAATAAAGAACATTATCACCCAATCATAGAGATGATTCGCTGCTAGCCGGCTTCATACTACAAGATGGCTTTCTCCTCTTGTCTCAGAAACCTTGTATGAAGGATCTTTCGTCATCAGAACTGTACGGTGACGCCACAGTTGACTGTCGTGCCTGCAGCCTGGTTCTGAATTGGTGCCGTGGGATACCTGTAGGTTCCGCTCGACGACTCTGCTCTGGCCGGTTCGCTGGTGTCACTCCGAGCTGTTTCACTAGATTTTCTTTTTGCATACTGATGAAAAGAATTAGACGAAGAAGTGCTGGACTCGGGACACTCATTGGATCGGGAATTTCGCGAAACACCACTCGACACATGAGAACCTTCACTACCATTTTCTCTAAACTTATAAACTCTAACCTGATCCAGATTAACCGTCATTCTTTCACCATTGACATTAACAATCAAGTTATTATTTCGAACTTCCAAACGGACCTACAAACTTCGGACCAAACTTAGCTACTCTCTTTTGACGACTTGAACTTAACCAATGCTTTTCTACTAACACAAAATCTCCAACTTTCACTTCTAACTCCCTTCTACGCATATTATAATACTGAGCTTGCTTTTCTTGCGCTTTTCCCATCTGAACCTGAGCCTCCTTAACCAACCTCTCAATATCCTGGCACATAAACTGACTTTCCGCATCCGACACCATAACTAGCCTTTGGAATGGAGTAATAACTTTTCTACCCAAAAACAATTCAGCCGACGTTTTCCCCGTCGACTCGTGAACTGCCGTACGAAGTGCGTACGCAAAATGCTGAAGAAACTGGTCCCAATTTGCATGATGAGAACCAACATACGAAGAAATCATTTGAATTAATGTACGATTTACACGTTCAGCCATATTAGACTGAGGACGATACGGAACAGTAAAAGAATGATCGATCTCCAGCTTCTCACACAGGGCCTTAAATATATCAGAAATAAAACAAGGGCCATGATCGCTCACTACCCTAATTGGTGCGCCATATTTAGAAATATAATTATCGAAAAATGCATCGGCAACTGCAGGTGCAGAAGCCTTCCTGAGGGGGACTAACTCTACCCATTTACTAAAATAATCAACTATAAGTAGTACAAATCTATATCTTTTAGGATTAGACAATGGATAAGGACCGATTAAATCTACACCTACACATTCATTAGGAAAATTTACTTTAATAGGAATTAATTTGCCAGCTGGACTTACATTTTTATAATTATAACGTTGGCATGTGCTACAGCTGGAGACATAAGCGCGCACTGCTTCCCGCATTTTAGGGAAGTAGCAGGATTCACAAATTCGAGCATAAGTTTTCCTGATTCCTAAGTGACCTGCTAATGGATTATCATGAAATTCTTTCAAGATGGCCTTACGAAGACTAGCCGGAATAAAAACTCTTAATTCACCACGTGAATTTACAATTTTAGAATAAAAAAGAAGACCATCGATAAGCTTAAAAGATTGGGACCATTTCTCAAACATAGGCACATCTGCGCTCGGGACATCATCAGTTTCCAAATAACGATATAACCTACCAAACTCTTCATCTTGCTTCTGTTCCCTTATCAACTGCTCTTGTGACCTTAACACCAACGAAGATAATGCACAACACTTAATTTCCTCCGTGACCTCTAAACCACCATGCGGGTTTCGAGACAAAGCGTCCGCTACCGCATTTTCCTTGCCAGCCCTATGTTCTATAACAACATTATACTCTGCTAACTTCAAACACCATCTGACCATACGAGACGACAAACCCTTTCCATTAGTTAACTTTGTCAAAGCTGAATGATCCGTAATGACTTTAACCGGTATATTAGTGAAAAAACAACGAAATTTATTCAAAGCCCAAATTACTGCAAGACACTCCCTTTCCGTAATCGAATAATTCCTTTCCGCTGCATTTAAAATTCTCGACGCAAACGCTATAGGTCGACCTTTCTGTGCTAACATAGCTCCAACCCCCACTGCATTCGCATCGCAATACACTTCAAACTGAGACGAATAATCGGGGTGAGCCAAAACAGGAGGGGAAACTACTGCCTCTTTTAATAATTCAAACGATCTCTGAGCCGCTGATGATCATACAAACTTCACCCTTTTCCTTTTTAAATTATACAACGGTTCACATAACTCTGAAAAACGTGGGATGAACTTGGCAAACCAAGCCACCATTCCTAAAAATGTCGCCACTTCCTTACTATTTTTGGGGGGACTCATTGACGTAATTGCCTCAATTTTCTCATTATCTATATTGATACCATCACGCGTAATTTTAACTCCTAAATACTTTATCTCTTTTCTCAAAAATTTACATTTTTCTAACTTAACTGTTAACCCAGCATCTCTTAACAACGTAAATACTTCCCTCAATAATCTTAAATGCTCTTCAAAAGTAGCTGCCATTATAATTATGTCGTCCAGGTAGATCAGGACACCCTTACCAATCAAAGGTTTAAGGATATTATTCATGGCCTTCTGGAACGTTTCCGGCGCTCCCGATAAACCAAAACTCATTCTTTTAAAAGCAAAACAACCGTCCCGAGTAATGAACGCAGTCTTCTGTATGTCCTCCGGCTTCATTGCAATCTGAAAATAACCCGACGTAAGATCCAACGTTGACATATTATTCGTACTCGTTATATTAGCCAAAATGTCATCAATAACTGGAATAGGATACTGAGGGTATTGCGTTATCGCATTTAACTTTCTATAATCTACTGCAAACCTATATGCCTCTGGATTATCTAAACTTTTCCCATTATTTTTACGACATAACACTACTGGCGATGCAAAAAGAGACTCGATTGGCATTATAATATCGTCCGCTAGCATTTTTTGAATATGGTAATCAATTATAGCTTGTTTAACTTTATCATAACGATATGGTTTACTAGCAACAGGTGCTTTTAAACCAGTATCAATCTCATGCCACGCAACATGCGTTAAACCCGGTTTATCAGAAAAAACCTCTCCAAATTCATTCAAAAACTTATTAAATTCCTCCTTCTCGATTTCACTTAACCCCGACTCCTCCAAATTAACTGACACTGAAACATGCTCTTTCTTACTCACATTCTCATCATTATTCACGATTAACGACTTTTTAAAGAAATCCAAACTAATTCCTCTATCCTTCATATAATCCACACCAACTATACAATGCACTGTTAATCCATCTAACACACAAAACTCCCAACATGTCTTAACCGAACGAATTTCAACTTCCAATTCTACTGAACCTTTATTATCGCAAGCTACTCCCTGTGCCGACTGAACCACCAGACTTAACCTCTTCAACTTCTTATACGAAAAATATTTCCGATAACAATCAAAAGAAATGAACGACTTATCTGCCCCTGTATCGAAGACAGTTTTAACGACAATACCATCTAACACAACACTTCAGGTAACTCAACCGGATTAATAGTAATTTTATTCAAACTCACAGAAGGCTTTTCCGTTTTAATCTGTGACTGCATACCTTCCGAAATACAATCACCTACCAGTTTAACTGACCCGACCTCTGAACACATCTCTTTTGCATTGACCTATTTTCCAAATTCTCATTCGAAGTTAATCTCCTTACTTGCGAAGAAACATTCCTGTCCCGTACTCCCCCTCTCCGATCATAACCACTATTCTGTCTATTTCCATACATATTTCTCTCACCACTTCTAAAACTATTAGCACCACCACAATTCCTATTACCATTACTCGTATTCGACATATTACGACCAAATCCATCATTTCTCTTACGCAAATTATTATCCGGAAATCGCTGTCCCCCTCTCAAAAAATTACGATCCCCCTCATTTCTCAAATTACTATCCGCGACAAGTCTCTGACGAGGGCTACGCAAATCCCGTTGATCCGAGCTATGCCGAGTCTCATACTTCGATAATATCTGATGCATTTCTGCAAAATTCTTCGGTGCTCTAACTTCAATAAAGTCCTGTATATTCGGATTAAAAAGAGGAAAAACAATGTCCAACAATTCCTCAAATGTGATATCTAAATCTAATTTATTTTTTAGTTCAAGCTTACGTAGATAAAATTTTGACGCCGACTCATAAATATTCTGCTTATTACAATAGAACTCTTTTCTCAAAATACTTTTATCTTTAATGGGAGGAAATGCCTTCTTTAACTCAATCACAGTTTGTTCAAATCTTTTCGCTTCATCAGTAATCAAAAACTTTCCTATATTCTCTAACCACAAAAGTGCTTCGCCCTTCAATGAGCATTTAAGCACTACGTATCTACTTTTCTCAGGTATATTACTGAACAAAATATAATCATCTAGTTTAACTAAAAATTCACTAATATCACCCTCACCGGTGAAACACACCCGTGGCACAATCTCACAATGTCCGACATTTCGTTGGGCGCCATTTGTAACGTTATATACACGTTGAGTGTCATTTGTAACGATTGGTTGGTCGTGGTGGAAATTAAATGCAGACATACTCAGTAGTTAAGATAAAACAACAAAGTTTATTAAAATGATGAGGGCTGAAGGGAAGTGGAGCAAGTCTTAATTTTACACAACTGAGAATACTATGAAAAAGCTAAACGCATACTCACAGGCTCCGACCTAGCTCATCGTAGCACCTTCTTATACTTCTCACTATCTCTTGGCCGAGCTGCTAGATAAAGCTTAATTAGACAGCCCGTGGCTGTGTGTAATTCTTTATTCACAAATAATCAAAATGAAGTTTCTTACCACGGCCAACTCTCAAGTCAAATATCGAAACTCCTTTACACTTGACTGGAGGCCCGCTGCTACCTTCAATTTGCTAGCACTTCGCTATCTAATGTCGATGCCAGGGATACTCACTCGCTGGCTAACGCCACAGATACTCACACACTGGCTAACGCCACAGATGCTCTCTCGCTGGCTAATGCCAGAGACACTCACCACACACTCACACCCAAGCTTTTATATGCTGCAAACTGAGATACTTCACATTAACATATTACTAATAACCGCGAGCTAACTGCAGAATCCGAAAGAGCACACACACTCTAGAAAGTTAAAGTAAAAGAGAGGATAGATGTCGCTTTTATGCTTACACATGTTAAATTATTGACGTCACGATCTCAGAAATACTAGACTGCCTTTATGACAAAGGTCACTCCCTCACAAATATACAAGCTAACCTAAATTTTTGTCATTTCCCTGTGGTCATTCCCTTGTCATATGTAAAGCAGGGGATGAATACAGTCTCTAATTTTCACAAATTATGAATATTTATCAGAAAATTAATTAGAAAATTAAATATTTTATGTAATTGTCACACACTATTTGCTGTTTTAAAAGTAAAAAATGCATGTTTTTGTTAATTCTATTCATCAAAAGATAAAAAGTTGCTCTTTAAAAAATTGGATTTTTTTTTTTTTTTTTTTTTTTTTAAGTATATAATTTGAGTAAAAGTAAACACTCACTGCTCCAAAAAAAGCAAATGAATCGGACAAAGCAGGGTGATTACATGCTTGTCAAGCATAATCTCAATAAGATGGTTTGTGCATATTATAATTTATCAGTTTTAAAATTTTATTCACGGGCTTAGTTAAAAACATTGTTAGCTCATTAAAATATAAATTTTTTATGGTTTTTATGAGTGTTCTTAGTAAAAATATCTGTTAGATTTATAATGGCCTCTAAAAAAGGAACAAATGACTAAAAAATATTGCATGAGAAAGCAACTGGAAACCAGTATCCAAATTATTATCTAGAGGTCAAAAGAAACGATGGGATATATATCAAAGAAATAGTCGTGCAAAAAAGAAAAATATCAATGAACACTGAGATTTCTACCTTAATGAAGATATTGTCTTAGTTGAACATGATGAAATCCAGTGATTATAGCCATCAAAAAGCAAAGACTGCTCTAGCCAAATAAGCCAAAATAACAGTCTTACTATCAGGAAAACTTGAGAAAAGGTAATAAAGTTATTAAAACTACTTTAGTTGAATCTAAATTATTCCAAGAGACAGAAAAAGAAATTCCAAAACATAGTCAGATGGAAGAAAAAAAGCTGTTCATAGTTGGCGAGTAATAAGGGATCGAGCAAAATTAGGTAAACAAATTGGAAAAGTTAAGAAAGAAACTATCAGACTCGTCAAACTTCTGAAAAGTAAGGTACCCTGGGGTAATAACGCCACGTTAAGGTTCTACCAATTTTCACAGCTCAGTTTTAGTTTGTATTTTTCAAACAAATATATGATTTGATACAGCAACTCATTGACTATCTATATTAAAAAAATAATTTAACAGATATGTATTCATAAATTGTAATGGCGTGATTTCTTGACCAATGCTTTTTGGCGTTATTACCCACCTATATGGATAATAACGCCATGCAAACAAAACTATGAAATAAGATGGAATAATTGCATGTAGATTGCCCAATTCTAAAAATACAAACTCTACAAACTTAGAAATTTACAAATTGCATTCTCAGCTTTTGAAAATGTTCAATTTTTTGTGAAAGTGTAAGAAAAATAAAGGTGTGGTGTGTGTGGGGGGGGGTGGGGGGAGGATGAGGCAAAAGAATATCAGACCGTGAGCTTTTTTTTTGCTTAAAAAGGACCGCTTAAATAGAATTATTAGAAACATTGCACAGTTTTAACTGTGTTTATTTGAATCAGTATTTAGGATATAGCTTGGCCACTGTAGGGAATCAACCGGGGTATTAATGCCAAGGATTGGCGTTATTACCCCGTTATAGTTATTGCGCTGTACATTTTAAATTACAAATTATCTCGAGAAGACATCCAAAATCTTCAGCAACATTTTGAAAGTCCATGAAATGTACTACAAATTTGCGTAATTAACAAAGTATTTCCGGATAAAAAAAAATAGTCTTCACATCACAAAACGTATCTCGCAAATTTTAGATCAAGCGTTAATTTTAGTTGCTTGTAAAAACAATAAGACCTAAAAATGAAACAAATTAACTTGAAGCTGTTTTCTGCGATTTATATGACTCAAAACGCTTCTGCGCAGAGCATATGGGTGTCATTTACCAGATTATTTCATAATTATGAAAAATATTAGCACTTGGCGTTATTACCCCGCCTGGCGTTATTACACCAGACCCCATTACAAGAAGTTTTATAGACTTAGAGACAAATATTCCAATCAGGAATGAATTGGAAAATACATTAGAAATATCTCAGAAAAGATTAATGCTGCGCTTGAAGTAAAGCAAAATGATGTTTGGAGAAAAATTTACAAAGGATTTGGCAAACGGAAATAGCAATTTAAAAAAAGAAAAAGCAAAACAATTCTTTAAGGGAAT
This sequence comes from Maratus speculifer, assembly GCA_964019185.1. NCBI lineage: Eukaryota > Metazoa > Arthropoda > Arachnida > Araneae > Salticidae > Maratus > Maratus speculifer. Next base: position 43,842,014 of record OZ025290.1, read on the forward strand.
AATGCAAAGAGACCTTTTTAAAAAATACTAGGTAGTAAGTGAAACTAAGTTCTTACGTTCCAAAATACACATAACACACAAGATAAGAGTTTTATAGTTTGGAATATGGGCTTAAACAACGAACTGGATTTGTTGTTACAATTCTAAAGGTACGTTTGAAGATATAAGAGCCAAAATATCTGAACCCAAACCATATGGATCTCAGGCAAATACATTTTATTTTACTGACTTTCTCCATAAAAAATTTTCAAAATAAAATTGGTTTTGAGCTTATGTTTATAATAATGTTTTCTTATTTATTATAAAATTTTGTGAAAAAAATTTAATAATTTGTAGTTATACCTGTTTGTCATTTCCCTGTGCCTGTTTGTCATTCCCCTGTCTAGTTGAAATTTAAAAATTTATTTTTGTGTATTTAACATAGTAAAAGATTTTTGCTGACTCTATTTTATTAGTTAGAGACATTGTCTAAACACAACGGAAACCAATTTTAAAGAAAAATTAACATTATTTTTTAAAAATATATGATGTTCAAATTAATCTGTTTTGAGAAAATGACCCTTATCCATCATGTTATTTTAAAATGGCATACGCTTCATGATAACGTGGAATTTGGCGACCTTATAAATCGCTTAAAATAAAACCAGCTTGAATAAAAGATGACTATTTTCTAAAAAATCACATTAAAATTCAGTATTGACAAAAACTACTATTAATTTTTATATAATCGGGTTCCACTAATTTCAGCTTCGTATATTTGAATAACAAACTTAATTCAAAATAAATAAATAAAAAAATAAGGCATATGCAAGCTACCTCTTCCTCCTGCCACTGCCGGAAGGACTTTTTCTTTTTCTTTTCCTTTCTTTTTCTTTTTTTCTTTATTTTTTTGTATAAAGAAATTAAAAAAAAGAAACATTTAGTAAAGATAAAAATGCGCAAAAAATATTGTTCGAAAAGTAATTTTGAGATTCAAATACAGTTCATTCCACTTTTGAATGATCTCACTATAAGTTTGACATCTGGTAAACGAAATGTATGCATGGTTATATCGGTATACATAAATATATTTCTAAGCTTTATAACTCACTTTGCAAGACAATCTGTAGTTTCGTTACATGAATTCCTTAAATGACCATGGGTATGACAAAAGAAAACATCAACGATCTGCTTTTAAGAAGAGGTGACAATTTACAATATAGTCATTAGCAAAATCAATATAGCAAATTCAAAAAAAAATTATAATAATGGTTATTTTTCGAGCGAAAATTTTAACGCTACAGATGTGCTAAAATGAATTTTTTAGTCTAAATTTAACAATTTTTCTAGATATTTAAATTTTTCTTTAAAAGTTACATTTATTAGAGATGGACAATCAACGTTATTTTTTATTTTAAAAAGTATTTTTTTTTTTCGAGTTAATTTATTATTTTGAGTAGAATTTGCTTAACAAATCATGCAAAATTATCGAAAAGAACTTTTTAATCGAAGAAATAAGATATTTTTTTAATAGTATAAAATTACATAAATGATTCTTTACTTAAAGGATGATCAAATAATTAAAAAGATGTTATAAATCGAGTACTTTTGGCCGATACTTCACCATAAAATTAAAAAATTTAAACAATCGTTACCAAGTTGTTATTAGTTTATTATTATTATTATTATTATCGCTGTTGTTATTATTATTATTATTATAATTATTATTATTATTATTATACTTTCTTCTATCTCTACAAGAAAAAAGTATTGGATTCGTGAAAGTCTTCGAATTCCGGTTTTCGACGGATTTACACATTTTAGGAATCAGAGCTTCTAAAAAACAAGTTTTTACAAAATGTCTATCTGGGAGTCAGTCTGTATGTGACATAAATTTTGTGCACGCTCTATTTCAAGAACTAATGCACGAAATTTCACAAAACTTTAGATTCAGTTAGACCTTGATATAAACTGTATCTGATCAATTTTGGTGTATATTACCCAACAAATGGGTTCGTATGCTGCCTTTTTCACGATTTCCACGATAGCTATATCTCAAGAACTAATGGACGGATTTTTATAAAATTTAAGATTCCGTTAGTCCTTGATATAATATTGTTCTGAAAACATTTTGGAGTAAATCGCACAACAGGCGGCGCTGCTATGTGGTATTATTAATGATTATCGCAATGACTCTATCTCTGGAGCTAAAGCACGAATTTTTATCAAACTTCAGATTCAGTAAGTCCCTGATATAAATTAGTATTCTGTAGTTTTTGGAATAAATCGCTCAACAGGTGGAGCTTCTAAGGAGCCTTATTCATGATTATCGCATAGCTCTATCTCAGAATCTAATGCATGAATTTTCATCAAATTTCAGATTAAGTTAGCCCCTGATATAAATTAGTATTGTGTTGTTTTTGGAATAAATCTTTCAACAGGTGGTGCAGGTATACGTTTTTTTTTTTTTCATGATTATCTCAATAGCTTATTAGGAAATAATGCACAGATTTTTATCAAACTTCAAATTCAATTAGTCCCTGATATAAATTAATATTCTTTAGTTTTTAGAATAAATCGCTCAAAAGGTGGCGCTTCTAAGATTTCTGCGATAATTGTATCTCAAATACTAATATATAGATTTTCATCAAATTTCCGATTCAGTTAGAACTTAAAACAAGTTGTTGCAGATTAGATTTCATCTAATCAGTGACGTTACTATGTTTAATTTTTTCTGGAAGTATTAACGTACAGGAGATAGAAGAAATTTTTGAAATTGCCACATCGGACTAGTTTTAAATTTAGAATTGAAATAAATGTGTTGTATAGTATCTCTCATTATTAATATTATATTTGATAGCGAACACACACACACACACCAAAAAAAAAAAGAAAAAAAAAAGCTTTAATTTTTAAAACACAAATGGAATATAAGCTTATTCACAAAATGCGTAGGCACATTCAAACAGAAGCTCGGTAATTACCGTTTTCAACAAAATTCTACGAAACTGTCGGCGAAATGCAAATGCACACCATTCATTATCTGTTTATAATGACGAGTGAACATAAAAAACAAAACTTCCACCCAATCTCTTCGATAGTATGCGTCCCGGTTGCAGATGGAGAAGAAAGAGATCAAGGAAGATCTTTCAGGTAAGTTATGATCATTGACTTTAGTTCATTGGTTATGATTCGCTAGATCTCCATCCTGACGTCACATCCATGTGATGCCTCGAACTTTATGGTTGTGATATGGTTCTTGCGTAAATCACACAACAGATGGCACTGCAATGTGGTATTAATCATGACTATCACAATAGCTTTATCTCTGGTACTAATGAACGAATTTTCATCAAACTTCAGATTCAGTTAGTCTCTGATATAAATTAGTATTCTGTAGTTTTTGGAGTAAATCGATCTACAGGTGGCGCTTCTATGGGGCATTATTCATGATTATCGCAATAACTCTATTTCAGAATCTAATCCACGAATTTTCATCAAATTTCAAATTCAGTTAGTCCCTGATATAAATTAGTATTATATTGTTTTTGGAGTAAATATCTTAACAAGTGGCGCTGCAATGCGGTTTTTTCATGATTATCTCAATAGCTCTATCTCAGGAACTCATGCACAGATTTTCATCAAATTTCAGAATCAGTTAGTAATTGATATAAATTTTTAGAGTAAATCACTGAACAGATTGGCGCTTCTATGCAATATTTTTTTTTTCTTTTTTTACGATTTCTACGATAATTGTATCTCAAATACTACTAATATACGCATTTTCATCAAATTTCAGATTCAATTAGAACTTCAAATAAGCTGTTGCAAATTAAATTTTGGTATTGATTAACTAACCGGTGACACTCCTATGTTTAATTTTTCTGGAAATATTAACGTATATGAGATAGAAGAAAGTTTTGAGATTGCCACATCTGACTAGTTTTAAATTTAGAATTGAAATAAATGTGTTTATAATATCTGTGTAACAGTCAGTATTAATATTATATTTGATAGGGAATACCCAAAAAATAAGCTTTGATTTTTAAAACACAAATAGAATGCGTAGTCATTACCGTTTTCAACAAAATTCTACGAAACTGTCGGCCGAATGCAAATACACACCATTCATTACCTGTCTCTATGACGAGTGAACACGAAAACGAAACTTCCATCCAATCTCTTCGATATTATGCCTCCCGGTTGCAGATGGAGAAGAAAGAGATCAAGGAAGTTATCTTTCAGGTAAGTTATGATTCGCTAGATTTCCATTCTGACGTCACATCCAGGTGATGCCTCGAACTTTCAATTTGCAAAGTTTATTCCGAAGTTTTGTACAGAGAGGGAAAATTTGTCTGCCGAAAAAGTTCTCTGGATTAAGTTGACAATTATGGGTGACAAATTAGGTGGAACGGAATTGTTTTGGGAAGATGCTGTTGTTATTGCTTTTTATTTTCTAATGGTTTTAGGTGTTGGAATATGGGTATGATATTTTTTTCTCCCGTTTTAAAAGGTTTTTGAAAAGTTTTAGTTATTATTAAAATATCATATACATTTTATTGATGATGTTTCTAAAAATATAAGGCTATGTATGTTTTTTTATGGAGTAATTTTTAGTTATTGTTTTATATTTGCAAAATTGATTTCGAAACTTTTATAGATAGGGTAATTTCGACTGCCGAAAAAAATTCTTAGGATAAAGTTGATAATTATGGGGAACAAATTAGGGAGAAGAGAACTTTTTTGGAAATATTATCTAATTATTGCTTTTAATTTTCTAATGATTTCAGATATTTGAATATATGAATTCTTTTATGCGTACTTTTTTCTGTTTCTTTTTTAGTTTTGCAGAATTTAACTTATTAAAGAAATTTATGAAAATATCACTTATGTTTCTTATTTAGTGATGTTTCAAATTGCTTAAATTATATAAAAATTTCTGAAATAATAATTAAATGTTGCTCTATATTTCATTGTACTTTTTTGCACTAGACCAATAAGTATAATATTTTTTCTTTATTTTTTAAAATTCTTTAAAAATTTTAGTTAAATAAAATATTTTTTAATCGAAGTTATCATTTATATTTTCTTAACACTTATTTTTTTTAATATTTAAAAACTATTATTATTTAAATTTTTATTTTTCAAGGTATTGTAAATTATTGCTCTATATTCGATACGCTTTACGTATACTTTTTGTGTTCTGGGTACGATAATGTTCATTTTTACGAAAGATTTTGAACATTTTTATTTTTTAAATAACACAGAAATATTTATCGAAAATGTCACTCATACTTTAATTAATGGTATTTATAAATCTTACTAGTTACTTAAAACTTTTCAGATAGAAATATTAATTATTGTTCTATATTTTGCAATGATCTAAGTGTCGGAGTATGGATATGATAATTTTTCTTTTTAGAAAATTTTTTGAAGAATGTAAAGAAATAACTATTCGGAAAATCATCTCTATTTTTTACCTTATTATCATACATCGCTTACCTCTTACATTTAAATTTTTTACGCAAACATTTTTTGAGATAATTATTACTTATCGTTTTATATTTTGCTAAGATTTTACATGAATTTTACTTACTAAGGAGTAAAAAAATATTAATTGAAAATATCATTTCTATTTTTTTTAACCCAATGATATTTTATAACATCAATAATTTTATAATAACATTTATATACTTATGTAAATTATGTAAAATTTTTCTATAATAATAATGATTATTGCTTTATATTTTCCCGCGATTTTTAGCTGTCAAAATAATAGTTTGACAATTTTTCTTTTTTCAAAAGATTTTGAAAAAAAAAAATCTAATAAATCTAAAAGAAATGTTTATTAAAAATGTCATTTATAGTTTTCGTTTAATTAGATTTCAAATAATGTATAAAAATTACACAAATTTTTTCTGGAATAATAATGATTATAAATGATTATTTATATATATATAAATGAAATAAAAATTTTATTTTTTTAGAGCATAAAGAAATATCTATTTATTTATTTAATAATATTTAAATAAATATCTATAAAAATTAAATGAAGATTTTTTGGAATTGTAATAATTATTGCTCTATATTTCGGTATAATTTTAGAAGTTGAAGTAGTGATGTGACAAAAATTCATTTTTCAATATATTGTGTAAAATTTTATCCATTACAGGTTAAAGAAATATTTATTGAAAATATCATTTTTTTTTATTTAATGATATTTATAATTATTTTAATTACACAATTTATAATTATTTTTTAAGTAATGTCTAATTATTATTTTATACTTTTATACATTTTTAGCTGTAAAAAAGATGGACATATGTAAATTACGCTAATCTTTTCTGATGTAATATTTAATTATTGCTCTTTATTTTGATGTTATTTTAGATGTTTGCGTATGGATACGGTAATTTTCCTTTTTTTTAAAGTTCTTGAAAAAAATTGCTTACTTGAATTAAAAACTATTTATTAAAAATACCATTTAAAATTTTACTTGCCATAATTAGAAGTGAAATATCATTCTTAAAAAAAAAAAAAAAAAAAAAAAAGGTCTATATTTTTGAAAATTTATTTATAAAAGGTGAATACTTTAGTAACTTTAAAATAGTTATGACTAAAACTTTATTAGGCATTCTCCTTATGCATTGATATAATAAATAAATACATAATAAATAAATAAATAAATAAATTGGTCAATCTTAAAACATGCTTTTTTGACGAATAAGAGCCCATAGAGCAGGTTTTTGTTCTAAGCGAATTTAATATTTTAACCTTTGTATGTACGTAAAATAACATCATAAAAAAATAAAACAAGTAATACAGTTATAGAGATTTTATTTAAAAGCACAATATGAAGAGTGACACCATGAAATAGGCTCGCAGCAGCAAAATGAAGTTTTCTGTAATTTTTTTACAGTTTTGCTTTTATGTTAACCCTTTTGGGTCCAACTTTTTTTTACGTTTCAAAAAAAAAAAAAAAAAAAAAAAAAAAAAAAAAAAAAAAAAAAAAAAATTTTTTTTTGGTTGTGGAAAGGAATTGCTTTGGAAAGCGAAAATTAAATTTTATTAAAATATTATAATTATTTAAAGAATTACATTATGTACTATTAATAGTACAGTGGTCTTTCGAGGAACAATTTTTCATTTACGATGTATTCTATTATTAGTACAATACGCTATAAAAAATAAATATAGTACAATTTCAAATCAAAATTTTGAAAGATATATGAAAAATGTAAAAGATATATTTAAAAATATTCAATTAGCATTATGTAACTCGCAATAGTTGATACTTAATTTACACTTTTAAACAGAAACAAGTTGGAAATTGCACGTGAAGCGTAGCAAATGAGGTGCGTTCGTATGATAACGAAGTTTTAAAAATATTACTCTCATATATGAATCTCATAAAATTGTAAATAGTGAATTACAATTAAAACGCTCATCAAACAATTTTCTCCCTATACCATTATGTAATGGAATACCTTTGTGTGGCCTTGTAAATTAATAACAAATGTTCTTTGCACCACAAATTATGTAAAATGTATATTATAACATGTATTTTATAGTTGCAAATAAATTTTATTAACTTCGAGTGAGTGTAACACCATTAAAATGCATTTGAAACATTTTTCCCCATTGACCGTTATGTAACGGAGTACTTTTGATTGTCCCTGTAATTGTTCTATGCATCCGATTTTCATAAAATGTGAAATAACTCGACAAAATTATGTAATAATTATGTATTTTAAATTTCAAACGTATAAAATACATTTGAAACTTTTTCCCAATTGACCATAATGTAATTGAATACTTTTGATTGCCCCTGTAATTGATCTATGCACCCGATTATCAAAACATTTGAAATAACTCAGCAAAATTATGTAATAATTATGTATTTTAAATTTCAAACGATTAAAATGCATTTGAAAGTTTTTTCCACATTGACCGTAATGTAATGGAATACTTTTGATTGCCCCTGTAATTGATCTATGCATCCGATTTTCATAAAATTTGAAATGACTCGACAAAATAATGTAATAATTGTGTGTTCTAAATTTCAAACGATTCGGTTGGGTAGTTTTTGCGTTGTTATATGCGAACAGACGGACGGACAGACGGACGAACTGAATGACCACTATAGGTGCTACGTATTTACATAATTACGAACGCACCTAAAAAACGGATGAAAATTGAAAAAAAAAATTTGTTGGTATATTTCGGTGAGCTCTCTTATTTAGTATGAAAAGTTTTGAAGCAATTTTTGTCACTATGGAAGCGTAAGTAGATGTTGCATATTTCAGAAAAAGATGTTTTTCTAAAGTTACATCCTCCTAATTTGCACCTTTGTTGCATCTTGCTTCTGTCATATGACCAGTATTATCACATATTACATTCTCAATTAAGCATATATATATATATATATATATACACTATATTGCCATTGATTATGGGACACTTGCGATTTTAGACATTTTACTAAATATCTAGAAAAATACATGAGGAATTATCTCGAAACTCTTAGTGTATAAATATAATAGTATACGTCATACATCTCCGTGAAGATTTTTTACCGAAACTCCATAGGGGACCGTCAACAAATTAAAAAAGAATGAATATCTTTTGAATAACCCTGTCAAAACTAATGTAGCAAAAGCACTCAAACTCTAGATTATGATTGAATGCCTTATTGTAATACACTGTGTTCATTTTTATGCAAATAGCATGCATACTCGCAGAGTAATTAAGGTTTTTATAAAAATGGCCCCAAATTTTTCTAAGTTTTTCCCTTATAATTTTCAGAGTTCTTAATATAAAATAATATTTTTTTCAGAAAGTATGACAAACAACATTGCACACAGTACCCTGTAATCAGAATTAAAAAATAATAAAAATTTTATGAAAAATGAGTAGGTTTACTAAATAATTTTTTACTGCGCATGCGTCAAAGATATCAAAATTTCATTTGCATATTATGTTAGCTAAATGTATAGAGCAACTTTTGTAAAAGTCTCAAATTTATAGCTTGAAAATTCTGAAAGTAATCGTCTATAGAAAAAGGACAAAATCCGTTGTTTCCAAAATGAAGCAAAAAAATGAGGGATTTTATCCAAAAGTAATCGTAACATCCCGTATTGTGTATTCTATATTGACACTAATCAATGAATATATGGATACAACCCCTCTTGTTTTTGCTTCATTTTGAGAATAACGGATTTTCAACTTATTCAATTGACGATTATTTTCAGAATTTTCAAGTTATGATTTTGTGACTTTCACAAAAGTTGCTCTATACATTTAGCTAACATAATATGCAAATGAAATTTTGATATCTTTGACGCATGCGCAGTAAAAATTTATTTAGTAAACCAACTGATTTTGTATACAATTTTCATTATTTTTTAATTCTGATTACAGGGTACTGTGTGCAATGTTGTTTGTCATATTTTCTGAAAAAAATATTAGTTTATATTAAGAACTCTGAAAATTATAAGGAAAAAACTTGGAAAAATTTGGGACCATTTTTATAAAAACCTTAATTACTCTGCGAGTATGCATGCTATTTGCATAAAAATGAACACAGTGTATTACAATAAGGCATTCAATCATAATCTAGAGTTTGAGCGCTTTTGCTACATTAGTTTTGACAGGGTTAGTCAAAAGATATTCATCCTTTTTTAATTTGTTGACGGTCCCCTATGGAGTTTCGGTAAAAAATCTTCACGGAGATGTATGACGTATACTATTATATTTATACACTAAGAGTTTCGAGATGATTCCTCATGTATTTTTCTAGATATTTAGTAAAATGTCTAAAATCGCAAGTGTCCCATAATCAATGGCAATATAGTGTATATATTAAAGGAATAACCATGGTGGGCGAATTATTTGGATGACCACGTTTCACGGAGATTGTAGTTTGGTTTTTGAAAGCCAGCACTTTCAACTGGTTTTCAACTGTTTTTTTTTCTTTTTCTTTTTTAAACAAATTATAGACTAATAATATTGCATAATAGTGTTATATGACAAAAAGAATGAGAAATATTGCTATAAAGCAGAAATATTCAACTTAAGCTTTTACAAATTTTATTTCTAAAAGTTATTAAATACAATGTGCATATTTTAATTAATTTTAATATAATAATTCCTTTAAAGACCACTGTACTACTAATAGTACATATAATCAAAGATTAATATATCATAATTTTTCAATGGTTTTGATTACAAAAATTACATCAAACATTAGCCACAATAACTTATTTTGCGGAAACAATTTCAAATGGTATTTCTAATTATTTATAATATCAATAATGAGAGCAAATTTTAAAAAAATCCCTGCTTGACGTGCATACAAATACTCATCCATCTTGAATGAGTGTTCCTGGACTTGTAGGGCTATCTTTTAGTGAAAAAATTACATACACGCTTTCAAGAGAACTCTTTAAAATAGAATATGAGGCTCTTTGAAAACAATTATTAAATGCTTGAAAAATACTTTAGTTGAAAGATGATGTACTATTAGTAGTACAGCAGACCCGAAAGGGTTAAAAACACGGTTGAATTCAAAGGAGGAGGATAAACACTATAAAATTAAACCTTATCAGCTGCCAGACAAATCCACTGTCTCAATTCAACACTGATTAAGAAAGAAAAGTAAAAAAACATAAAGTCTATCTTTATTAGACTTTCCTACTTCACTTCACTGACGTATCTCTGTTACCGTTAAAACAAGTTTGAAATTGCCCGTCAAGCGTCGAAAAGGTGGTGCGTTTTTACTATAAGGAAGTTTTTAAAATATCAAATCTTAATGTAATAATATACAGTACTTCAAAGACAGTATGGTATCCGAAATATTTTGAGTATCCTTATAAATACTATCTGCTTTCTATTATACAGGAAGTAACTTGTAGTAAACCTCAGCAATGTATACCAATTTCATAAAATGTAAAAATAGTTTAATATTATTAAAACGCGCCTCAAACGATGTTTCTTTCTATACCGTTATGTAATGGAATACTTTTGTGTAGCCCTTGTAAATTAATAACAAATATTTTTTGCACCACAGATTGTACAGAAGGTATATTTTAGTATATACTTCATAGATGCATATCAGTTTTATTATGTTCGAAAGAGGGTAACGTAATTAAAATACACTTCAAACTATTTTTTCCCATTGGCCATAACAGAAAAATTTTGACTGTCCCTATAATTAAACAATTCATCCGATTTTCATAAAATTTGAAATGACTCGACAAAATTATGCAACAATTATATATTTTTAATTTCAAATGATTCGGCGGGGTAGTTTTTCTATTATATGCGGACAGACGGATGGACAGAACGACGACTATAGGTGCTACCTATTTACATAATTACGAACGCTCCTGAAAATGAAAACAATTGCAAGCTCCTTTTGAACAATATTTTATTACATGAGTTTCTTTTTGCATTGGTAATTCAAGAAGAAATCAATGGATAACAACTGTTGTTACATTCTATTCCAAGCATTATACATTTTTAAAACTGTGTTGTAAAAATGATATCGTAATTGGTAAAAATGATATCGTCGTGATATCATAATTTAAAAAGTTCTGGAGACTATGTTGAAAGCATATGCCGTCGAATACCAAGTCGTTTATTAACCAGTTAAGGAAAGAAGTAGCGATTTTCACACATCTAGCCATTCTGATTTGACTTTCTTCACATAAAAACCACAAGAAAAAGTTATTTTTTTAGTAGTTGTATGTTTTATCAGTTGCGAAATCACCGTCGTAACAATTATGCAAGTTATGCTAAAAGTATTTAATGCAATTATTTACCAATAACTATTAATTACAAACCAACTTTAAGTACTCTTGAACCGGAATAAAACAACAGCGATGCACACATTGATTTTTCGTTGAAAAATTGAATATTTCCTAGAAAAATATAAAGAATAGTGAGGGTTCAAGATTTTTTAATAATTCCTGTCTCAAATTAGGTCCGTGCTAATGTTTGTTGTCAAGTAGTGTCCCATAAACCTTAAGTCTGCACCCGCCCCCCCCCCTCTCAGCCCCTCTGAATTGGTGCCCCTGGTTCAAAGTAATTTTGAAAAAGTTTTCTTTTTTTGTCATAACAAATTCGAAATTTTGACTTTTGTGGTGCAAATGGTTACTCCAATCCACTTTTTTCGTTGATCCTTTTTTCTTTATATTTTGGAAATGTGAACAAACATATAAAACACAATGCACTTTTTATTGTTGCTTTCTTTTTCTTTTCTTTTTTTTTCTATAGAAGTTTTGATGACATTTATGACTTTATTATCACAGTAGATAAGCGAACAAAATTATATTAAATAATACTTTCCTTCTAACTTTTCATACAAGAATAAAAAATATATTTTTTAGAAAAATAAAAAAATGGAATCATAACCAAAACTATTCTATAACGTATGTGCTTAACTTTGGGGTAGTTTTTTTTCTTGAAAAATATGAAATTTTTGTCAAACACATGTGTTTTTAGCTAAAACAAGGGATAAACTATGAATTCATACGTAAATTTTTAATTGAATTTTAATCAACTTTAAAAATAAATTTAGGTTATATTTAGTCAAATTTTAGTAGAAAATTGCGTTTATGTTAAACCTTCTACAAGTAAAACTATTCAAAATATTTCACCTTTTTTTTTCAATAATATATTAGCCAAAAAAAAAAAAAAAAAAAAAAAAAAATCACTCACCTGCTTTTTGAAGCAAAAGATTTTCAATACCTCTTAAAATTATTAACACATATAAAATATGATTTACAAGAAAAAAAAATGAGCAATAAAAATTACTTTTAAATTAATATACACTCAGGAACATTGAAAATAGCGACCCAAGAAGAAAGCTATGTACAATTACGAAACTTTGCAAATAAGTACAGCGTAATGTGATATGCAAATGATGCAATTTTTGTGCCAATACGCATGCTCATACACGCCGAGATGGCGCTACAATCAGGAAGAAGGTGCTATATAAGCCAGCGCAAAATCGAAGATTCATAAACGCGACGATTACCTACTGATTGAAGGAAGACTTTGGTAAGCGAAACATGTCAGGTAAACGTGCTAGAAGACATTTTTCACAGTTAAGCGAGTTTGAGAGAGGCCTGATCATCGGAATGAAAACTGCAGGCTGGTCGACGCGCCGTGTTGCTGGCCAGGTGGATCGTTCGGAGTGTGCCGTTAGAAAATGTTGGGAGCAGTGGACACGAGAAGGTACCCACGTGCGGAGAATCGGGTCTGGAGCGACCAGAAAGACCACGAGAAGAGAGGATCGAAGGATCGTGCGGCAAGCACTCGTGGACCCCACAGTGACTCGTTCAACGATTCGAGCAGACGTAGGCGTAGCAATTGTTCCCCAAACAATTTCCAGACACCTTGCAGAAGCAGGTCTAAAATCCAAGCGCCCTTTTCGTGCACTCCCTTTAACACCGGAACATCGGCGACTGCGTCTACAGTGGTGCCAAGCCAGATCAACGTGGAATGTCACAGATTGGCAAAAGGTTGTGTTTAGTGATGAATCCCGGTTTGTTTTGGGGACAGATGACAACCGTGTACGGGTGTGGAGGCGCCCTGGTGAGCGGTACAATTCCTCCCACACTGTTCCACGTCACACTGCCCGCACAGCTGGTGTAATGGTTTGGGGGGCCATAGCCTATGATAGCCGGTCCACTCTAATTGTGATTCATGGAAACTTAACGGGCCAACGTTATGTTGATGAGGTGCTTCGACCCCATGTAGGACCTTTCCTAAATGGTCTCCCAGGGGCGATTTTCCAACAAGATAATGCTCGTCCGCATACAGCAAGAGTTGCTCAAGACTTCCTACGTCAATTTCAGACTCTTCCATGGCCGGCCCGCTCTCCCGACTTGTCCCCTATAGAGCATGTGTGGGATCAGCTAAAACGTCAGATGCCATCGTGTCATTCGGTGCATGATTTGGGGTTGGCTGTGCAAGATTTATGGACCCATCTGCCTCAGGACAACATCAGGTGTCTAATCAACTCTATGCCGGACCGTGTGGCGGCATGTATTGCAGCTGGAGGTGGTCCAACGCGCTATTGAAGTTGCCCTGTATTTGCGTCGTTGCACACCCTGTATTTGTTTAATTGTCTTTATTTTGAGATCAAGTCAATCTCTCATCCGTATCATTATGTGTATTAAATTTCATTTCAATCCGATGCTTTCTTCTTGGGTCGCTATTTTCAATGTTCCTGAGTGTATATAAACTTAGAAGCTACATTTTGCTTCATAACATACCAATAGATGAGAAGAATTATGTTACAAAATTTTATTTCAATATCTTAAAAACCTTTCAAGAAATAATGTTTCTCGTAAACATACACAAAGAAAAACGCAATTTAAGATTTTGATATAGCACAAAAATTATATATAAAGTTTATAGTAACTTTGAAATCCCCGATATTTTTATGTGTTTCTATTATTTGTGTACATATTATACATTATACAGATCTATATTAAAATGTATGGTTTATCTTTCTGTGGCTTTTTAAACGATTACTTGCGGATTCAGAAAGTTCATTTTCTGTATTTATTTTGGGCTACAACTTTGCTTTTAACAATCGCTGATCCAAAAATAATGCATTTTTGGATTAGTTAATATATATATTTTTTTAATTTAAAAAAAAAAAAAATTGAAATTTTTTGCAAAAACGGCAAGTTGAAGATAGGCATATACCTGAAATAAAAATGTCTTACCTTTCAAGTGATGATATTGAATTTTATTTTATTTATTTATTTATTTAGAGGGAAGAGATAGTATTTTATGTCCATATGACTTCGGGCTCCGCTTGCGAAGTCTTTATAATTTTATGTATATTTTGCTGTATCATAGAATAATACAGTAATCGCTTAACATTCGCGAGTTTTGATTATTCGCGAAATAAAAAATGGGGAACATTTCAACATTCGCGAGCATTGAACTTGTTTATTTGCGAATTTTGTTTTATAAAGAATATTTTTTTTTTCAAAGTAAACTCACTTAGTTTTAAAAGTTGATGAACTACGTAACACTGGACACTTTTTCATGATGTACTGTATAGTCTACTGCAGCGGTTCCCAATCTATGGATCGCGATCCACTGGTGGGCCGCGGCAGTTGTTTTGGCGGGTCGCGGAACAATAGAGGTTTGTCATCAAAATACATCTTTTATGTCATCTGTTTAAATAGATATGACAATTTCAACAGGAAATAATATTTCAAGGGAAAATTCTTAACTTCCTTCTAGATTAATATACGAACAGAATATCCAGAAATATTTGAATCAGCTTTGAGATCCTTGATGAAATTCAATATTTCGTAGTTTCGTTCCTATGAAAACATGCTTTTCTACTTTTCTGTTTTTGAAAGACAAGTACTGAGACAAACTGCGTGTTAATATATATTCCCACATTGGTAAACACCAATAACAGAAATCTCATTGATTATAAAGTTATATTTTCATAACAATCAAACGTATTTTTAACTATCTTTGTAATTTGTGCATTGTTTTAATTACTATTTACACTGGTGTCCAAAAGTTAAGCATAATTGTTAATTAAGTAATTATTTTTAAGTAATGAAAGAAATATGAATCGGAATGTGCTGAAACTCCAGGTGTGTAAACAAAATAGTACGCTTCACATATTTTCGCGAAGAGTTTTCCCCGAAATCGAACAGGGGACCGTCAACAAATTGAAAAAGAACGAAGATCTTTTGGATAACCCTGTCAAAACTAATGTAGCAAAAGCGTTCAAACTGCACATTATGATTAATTGGCTTATTGTAATGTACTGTGTTAATTTTTACAAGGATAGCATGTATACTCGTAGAGAAATTAAGGTTTTTATAAAAACAGTCCTAAATTTTTCCAAGTTTTTTGCTTATAATTTGCAGAGTTCTTATTATAAAATAACGTTCTTTTCTGAAAACATGACAAACATCATTGTACACAATACCCTGTCATCAGAATTTAAAAATAATAAAAATTGTATGAAAAATGAGTATGTTTAGTAAATAATTTTTCATTGCGCATGCGTCAGCGATATCAAAATGTCATTTGCATATTGTGTTAGCTAAATGTATAGAGCAACTTCTTTAAAAGTTTCAAAAACATAGCTTGAAAATTCTGAAAATGGGAGCGTATAGAATCAACTCGAAATTCGTTATTCTTAAAGGAAGTAAAAAAATCAGGGGTTTTACCTAAATATAGTTGTACGTGCAATATTGTGTAGGCACTAAACAATGGAATTTGGATACAGCCCCTCCTCTTTTTGCTTTATTTAGGGAATAAAGGATTTTGAGTTGATTCTATAGGCTCCCGTTTTCAGAATTTTCAAGCTATGTTTTTGAAACTTTTACAGAAGTTGCTCTATACATTTAGCTAACACAATATGCAAATGACATTTTGATATCGCTGACGCATGCGCAATGAAAAATTATTTACTAAACATACTCATTTTTCATACAATTTTTATTATTTTTAAATTCTGATGACAGGGTATTGTGTACAATGATGTTTGTCATGTTTTCAGAAAAGAACGTTATTTTATAATAAGAACTCTGCAAATTATAAGCAAAAAACTTGGAAAAATTTAGGACTGTTTTTATAAAAACCTTAATTTCTCTACGAGTATACATGCTATCCTTGTAAAAATTAACACAGTACATTACAATAAGCCAATTAATCATAATGTGCAGTTTGAACGCTTTTGCTACATTAGTTTTGACAGGGTTATCCAAAAGATCTTCGTTCTTTTTCAATTTGTTGACGGTCCCCTGTTCGATTTCGGGGAAAACTCTTCGCGAAAATATGTGAAGCGTACTATTTTGTTTACACACCTGGAGTTTCAGCACATTCCGATTCATATTTCTTTCATTACTTAAAAATAATTACTTAATTAACAATTATGCTTAACTTTTGGACACCAGTGTACTTACACACTATCATGTATCTTCCGTACGAAATTTTGCGTTTTTCGTAGGTTAGGATAACCGAGCGTATGGAGATCGTACAAAAATTGCTATACTGATATACAACTGTACCTTGGGTGGGTCGCGGAATTTTTTTTTTTTTTTTTTTTTTTTTTTTTTTTTTTTTTTTTACAGAAAGGTGGGTTATGTACCAAGAAAGTTTGGGAACCGCTGGCCTACTGTATTACTATATGGACTAAGTTGCAAGAACTCCAGTCGTTGTTTTGTGGGAAAATATAGATCCTTAATTTCCTTTATTTTTATGCAAATGTTTTAAAATTTCCTAAAATTTCTAAAATTTCAAATTTTTATGTCAGATGACATATTTTCTGCAAAAGCTGCCGGGGAAATTTTAAAACATCATGAACAACTTGTTAAAAATTAATAGCATGCAATTCTTCACTGGTGAAGAATTTTAAATTTAAAATAGAAATCGAGGCCGCAACTTTTCCTTACATGACAATTCATAAACATAAGATCTGTTCCGTCAAACAATTGCAAATCGCTAATTTTTTTTTCCATTATGCAAATAAATTTTGTTCAATATGTTTATAATTATTTAAAGCATGAACTTTTAATGTATAAAGGTTAATAAAAATATTTTTTGAACTGCAATTGTTCTTTTCCATAAATAGAACATAACCCCTTTATATGTACGGGAAAATACTCTCAACATTCGCGATTTTGCCATTCGCGAATGTTTTCGGAAACCTAATCTTCGCCAATGTGAAGGGATTACTATATAGTCAGGGAAAATACAGAAATCTCCTTGAAAAAAAATATGGTCTATATCATTCATACTCTGATATTAACATATTTGAAAAAAAAAAAAAAAATAAAATTAATAAAATAAAATAGACCCACTCAAATAACCATTTTCTCTTTTCTATAAGTTTTGGTGTTGTTTTTATTTGTTATCAAATATGGAAAATGTCTTAGAGTCCAAACTAAATAAAAAAAAAAAAAAAAAAAAAAAATATTTTCAGTTAAAAAAAAAAAAAAAAAAAAAAATATTTTCAGTTTAAAAAAAAAAAAAAATCTAAATCAGTAAGCTTTGAAAACTTAGATAAATCGTTCATTTACCGCTATATTTTCTTAAAGTATTTTAAACGAAACTGCAAACAGAAAACGACATCTTTCTAGAAGCAAATTCGTGTTTTATAACATGCATTTATGCAAATGTCCAAAAATGTCCTTCATGATATTTGTACAGATGCAGGAAAACTGTACTCTGTTTATACATTGTTCTGCCCATACACTTACTGATCTACTTACAGTTTCAATTGTTAAAATATTATTTAACAGAGTGAAAGAATTTACTTTCTGATAAACGGAAATGTTGATAAATTCAATTATAATGATGCGAATACCTTTTGCATATACAGAAACATTTAGCAGATTAATTATTAAAATATCAGTTTAGAAAATAAATTGGTTTTAAACATAAAATGGTTTTAAACATGAAATGGTTCAATTTTTTCAATTTTTAATTATCGGCTTAATATTAGAGAAAAAAAATTATGGTGCTAAATGGTTATGGGCCTAAAATAGTTTGGTGCTGGAGGGTTTTTAAATAATATATTTTAAACGCTACACTGTAAAAAAAAAAAAAAACCTTTGAAGTTACTAATAGTTTTCTGGGAAACTGGGATTCCTGGAATATTTTATGTAATGCTAACAGCAAAAAATTGTGTAACACATACAGATTTACACTGAAAATAAAAAAATCTGTAATGTTACTAAAAATTTATTAGGAAACTGGGATTCCTAGAGATTTTTATGCAACTGCAAACTAGGTTACCGAAAAATTTTTAGTAAGATAACTATAATTTCAGTAGCTTCGTTTGTAAAGTTACAGATTTCTGTATCTGTACAAAAATTAGTTTTGTAGATTTACACCTTTTCTTGTCCAGTGTATAGATAAAATGTTAGTATATACATACAGATTTCGGCAACTTTATATCCGTAGGATTACAGATTTTGTTTACTTTGTTCGGGTGTGTATATATACACCCAGAAAAAGGAATTGATTAAAACTACAAAACATGTTTTTTTAGTATATTTTGCTTGTTTTATGCGAATTTTTTGGTTAAAGTAAAAAATTGTTTTGCTGCTCAGACAAAAAAAAAAAAAAAAAAAAAGTTAACATTTTTATAAAATTTTAACAAAATTTCATCAATTTTATTTGAGTTTTATTAAAGTTTTGTATTTTCAATTTGTAATCCCAACAAAATTTTGTTGTTTTTTCAAAATTTAAATTGGTGTGCAGTAGCCATAACTCTCTCACATAATTTTGTTTAATAGACTTATAAAGGATTAACATAATTTTTGGATAATAAAAACTGTTCAAATTGAGACCGATTAATGACGTTATTATTACGTTATTATGCATTTGAAATGAAAATTATAGACAAAAAATTGAAAAAAAAATCAACAATATTTTTTGTTTATTTTTTTTAACAAAATTTCCATTGACCCATATTGGTGTCAATGGAAAATATTTTTGAATAAAAAACGATTATACAATATGAGTATTTCTCTTTTTTTTCCTTTCAAGTAAAAATAATTTTTAATGTATTTTTCTTGAAATAATGAAAATGATAATAATAATCACAGCAATAATTAATTATATTTGTCATTTTTGTGAATCCGGCTCTTGCAGAGGGATATTTCTTTATTTTCATTTTGGCATTTCATCATTCTACATCATTGGCACTTGATTTATGTAAATTTCAATACATACCTATTTTCTTTTGCTTTTTTTTTTTTTTTTTTTTTTTTTTTTTTTTAAGTATATAAATATTGTTTTTATTTGTTTGTTTTGAATGCTGCTAAACAGTGTTGAATTCAGACATTTTTCTACGGGAGAAATATTTATTAGTTAAAGGACTCCAAACGACCAAACAAATTCAAAAACATTTTTCACACTGTATTGAAAAATTTTAACAATTGTGTTAGAAAGTGTCAAACAAACGTAATTTAAATAGTCAGTTTGCGATATATGCATCATTTTCGATGTTGTATTTCATTTCTAATATAATGTAACGGTATGCATTCAAGGTTAAATTTTTTACTCTTTGGAAAGCTTTTTGTCGTCCCGTCCACCTGTCAAGAATGTTAGCTCCAAAACTGACAGCTAAATAACCATAAAACAGCTCACAGGAATGATAATAATGAGTGGGTTTCTGTAAAGTAAGTTGATAGATGTTTTAACACCCAGTTTCAAAATCCGTCTTGTGAAAATTTTAAATACGGTAGATTCTCTGAAATCCGCACAGCTTGGAACCAGAGTTCAGGGCCGGAGCCAGACATAATACTGCTGAGGCGGTCGCCTCAGGGCGCAGTCATAAAGAATGGCATTTACCTACACTATAAACTTAAACTCCAGTAAAAAAACGGAAAAAGTACTGGCAGCAGAGTTGCCGTATCTGATCTGTTAAATCATAGAAATTCTTTTTCATTACTTTTCCTTTCCAAGACTGAAGTGTTCCGTTTGAGACTGGAGATTGTCCGTTTTCGAAACCGGAGCATTTCCGTTTTCGAAACTGGAGCGTCTCCGTTTTCAAAACTAGAGCGTTTCCGTTTTCGAAACTGGAGAGTTTCCGTTTTCGAAACGGGAGCATTTTCGTTTTTGAAACTGGAGCGTCTCCGTTTTCGAAACTGGAGAGTTTCCGTTTTCGAAACTGAAGCATCTCCGTTTTCGAAACTGGAGCGTCTTCGTTTTCGAAACTGGAGAGTTTCCGTTTTCGAAACTGGAGAGTTTCCGTTTCCGAAACTGGAGCGTTTCCGCTTTCGAAATTGGAGCGGTTCCGTTTTCGAAACTGAAGTACTCCAGCTGGGAAACTGAAGTACTCCAATTGGGAAACTGAAATACTCCAACTTGGAAACTGAAACGCTATGGTTTAGAAACAGAATATTGTTTTTCAGACTAAAATTTTCCATTTCAGAAAGAAATTTCAAATTAATGCAAGATTACTTTCCGTTGTACTAATTTATATTTCAAATTTTACCTTACTGATCAAAACTTATTGGCATATAATTAGTTTCGTATTTATGTCGGTAAATATTTTTTTGTGACTAATTTTTTCGGTGTTTTTTTTTTTTTTTTTTTTTTTTTTAGTTGTTGAAGTATTTCAAAAATAATGACTGCATGTGTTAAAGTATTAAGGAAATACATCAAACAATATCAATTATAATAATCAGGCCTTGTATATTTACATTGTACAGGGCCTGATTTCTGAAAAGGTCAGCCTTAGGCTCATTGCAGATGGAGAACCAAAATAATTTAGAAAAGAATTCTTAAAAATGCTTTTCTTCTGCAATTTGCTTAAAAATTTTGTACTCTTTGGTTATCCCGTCGACCAATTTCGCCAAATTATACGAATCGTCCAACTATTATCCAAATTACTCAAATTGATGCAATTTTTTTTATATATATAACAAGAGTACAAATAAATTAGTAGAAGATAAATAAAAAAAAATGTCGAATCAAAAATCCCTTGATGACGGAACAAATACGTGCATTGTGTTTAATGCAAGTGAATGCGAAATTTACGGTAATCCATTATTGGCATTTAAATTTGGCATTAAATTTTTTGCCGACAGCATTACCAAGTTGTACCAAATATTTTAAATTAACTTGAAAACTGCATCGCATTATCTAAAAGCTTCGAAATATACTCTGAATAAACTTAAGAATTTTTCCAAAGAATTTTTCATATTACAAACTGGCATTTTGGCATTTCTCCTTATTGATCGAAACTTATTGGCCTATAATAGATTACAGATAATTTATGTCAGTAATTATTTGTAACTAACTCTTCCTGTATGCTTTTCGTAAGGAAAACATTTTGTTTTAGTTTTCAAAATATTTTGATAAACTGGATGTGTTAAAATTAAAATGCAGAGAAAAAGGAATGCAATATCAATTTTACTATAGACGTTCTTTGGTTTAATCTTAAAGATAAAATAGACATTACACATTGTATTTATGTACATATTTACTCAAAAACTAACTATTTTACTTTTTTGGCAATATTTAAATTGGAAAAAAAATGTGCATATATATCAACTGTTTTCCATTTTCACACATTCTGACATCCCTGGTGATTTCTGGTGTAAAATCAACTCTGCAGAATTACAATTACTTGCTACAAAAGTTTTAAATATGTTAACTGTCTTTTTTGTGTTTATATATAACACAAAATGTTATGTATTGAACTGGATACAAGAATTTTCTTTGCTGTGGTGTCAAGTTTTAAACCGTAAAAATCAGGAAGTAAAAAAAAAAGTCAGAAACTTCAAAAGTATTCATTAATAATTCTTTATTAATATATAAAATATTAACAAAATAAAATAATACATGATGATCACATTAAAAAAGAAATTTACAGTTTTGAGTGTAATGCTGTAATTCATTCATTCTAACAAATAGAATCTTTGTATAATATTTTGCATTTGAGAATGGAAATTGAAAATGTATTCAGAGAAACAATCATGAAGTTTTAAAAAGCAATCATATATGATTGCTGATAACTTCTATCACATCAAATAGTTCTAATAAACACAGTGACAATAAATAAGACTGAGAAAAATTGGGTTAAAAAATTAAGAGGAATAAATATGCAAAAAATCAGAATACTAAATAAAACAATAAAATTATCGATTGTTGCATCCCAAATTAAAATGACTTTCAAAATCTCTAAGTCCATTTACTAACTATATAATTGGCTTGGTAATCTTATTAATTCTTCTTCCTTTCATCCTAGGTGCTTTGATACCTTTATTTGTGTTAATAGTGGCAAAGATTCTGGAAAATGAAAATAGAAACTTTAGTAATAAAAGACACTTATAAAGTTAAAAGATGTAAAATGGTATATTATAAAAAATACCACACTTTCCTTTTATTTTACAATACATTTTTTTATATAAAAAAGTTGCAGGAAATACGAGAAAAAAAGTTCTAAGATAACTTACAGCAATTTATGGCCTTACATAGGATAATTTTAACAATATCATGGTTTTTAAACAGACATGAGAACGATCGATACCAAAGAAAAAAATATTTGATGCCTTTTCGTTCTCCCCCCCTCCCCCTTCGGCTCAGAAATTCATCCTGGCCATAAGCCGAAAGCTGGTCGCCAGGAGGGCGTCTACTTCTACTGCTGCCCTTTCGTTATGGTGTCCGGGGAACGTGTCCCCTCTGTCCCCCTCCCTTTAGCATCGATCCAGAGAACTATAATAAATACCTTAACTTCCACCATTATAAAGGGTTGTAATCCACAAAATCTGATTTAAAAAAAAATACTGAATGGTTCAGATTTTCTTCAACCTTAAATATATTAGGCATCACTAACGTAGAACACACAACGCTATAGGGGAGACTGGGGTACATGTGAACAGTACACATAAATATAGCTTTTTCTCATAAATGGATTAATTTCTATAAACAAAAACTACTCAATATATTAAACAGAGCAATTTTGTATATGGTAATTTTTTAAAAATCGCTTTTATAGTTTCTTTCTTTTGATAGTTTTATAAATAAAAAATAGTTAATAATAACACATTGCTCAGTGGTGCACAAAACAGGAATTTTAATATACATTAGTACATATTAAAATAAAATAAAACTTTCAACGTTTCGCGCCGTCTTCTGCTGGCGTCTTCAGGAAAATATGAATTGGAAGGACTACGTTTGCATCTTGTTCGAGAGATAATATTTCTATTAAATTAAAAACTAAATGAATTAAAATTTTAAAAATGTTGCCAATTACACGTGAGTAAAAATTAAAATATTGTAAGGAAATAAAAATTTTAAGGTTTTATGATGTTAAGCCATATTTTTGGTATATTGTAGGATAAATTATCATTACATGGTTTATTTTCTCGTGCTATGATTTCGATGGATTTTACCTTGATTCTATTATTTTACCTTGAACTGGGTTATTGCATGGAACTATGATTTTGGCTTCCTCAAAATTAATATGGCAACCCTTGTTCGCCAAGTAGAAGCGAGCAATCGCAGTATTCTGTTTATATTGTTCTATATCTCTGCGATGTTCTTTAATTCTAATTAAAAGTTTCGCGTTGTCATGCCGATGTAGACTTTTTTAAGATTATTAGATAAAGTAAGGGGATTTCATAAATACCAGATTTTTGATCTATTGGAATTTTGTCGATTTTATCTGTAATGAGGTCAATGAGATATGGAGGAGGAATGGCGACAAGTTTTATGTTATACTAGCGGCCTTCGCCCGCTACGCTGGTCGGTTTATCTAAAGAAATCTTGAAGAAGTAGTTAGATAAGGTTCAGACATACATTAAAAAAAAAAAAAAGCAAGTCGATCATTCAAAAAACGTTGGGAAATATCAAATATTTACTGTAATTTTTTAAGAAAAACAAAGTTTCGAAAAAAAAAATTAAATCGAAAAAAAAATTACACTGACATATTAATGCAAGGAAATTTTCCCAGAGAGAAAATTCGCCTTGAATACAATATTTCAAATTCTTTTAATTGCTTATAGGCGTTAATGCCAACATAGTGAAAAAAAATTCCATGCTGGGAATCGAACCCGGGCCATCAGTATGGCGCACTGACGTTCTACCGACTAAACCACATGGAACGACAGCCAGCTTGAAACTTTCTCATACTTAAGTAGACTGGCGAAAACATAACGATAGCGCGTTTTAAAATCGCACAGTGACATCTATTGGATTTTATATGTACTAAAAAACGTTATGTACTAAAAAACGTGAGCAGCGCACCTAATAGTTTCTTTTGTTTCTTTTTGTTACTTTTTTGTCTGTTGTCCGATTTTGATGAAACAAAGCCTATACACTGCCCGGGAGTGTGCATTCTTCATTAGTGAAAACCGCATAAAAATCCATTCAGTAGTTACGAAGATAACCTCGAACAAACAGACAGACAGACAGACAGACAAAAAATTCAAAAAAATTTTTTTTGTGTTTCATTGGTTTTCTTTTATCGCCCTGACTCCATTTTTGTCAATTATCTTCAATGTACAGACACACCGGGTCCTACTGTTTTATTATATGTATAGATTTTTGTGCGATCTTTTTTACTTTTTCAAATATGTATGGGATATAATGAAATTTTCTGTAAACCATAAGTTTATTCTGTCGTTGGTCAGATGTGGGAGGAGTATTGTACTGTTGAACTATTTTATTTATAAATTTTGCTGGAAAACCATGGTCAAAAGCTATTTTCTGTATAAAATCAATTTCTTTATTTAATGAATATAATATTACTAGCAAAAGCCATGCTTTGTTTGGATTCGCGAAGCGTTATTTTATAAAGCATATATTTGAAAGTAACAATATTTTTTAATATTATTTTTGCATCTTTATTAAACAAAAACGTTATTTTATGTTTTGGCGCATTTTAATTCTACAAATGTAAGTTCAGCCAAATAACTATCAATTTCTTAGGAATTTTTTATTTATGATGTAAGACTGGCATTAAAAAATATTTTCGAAGCAAACTTTTACAAAATATTTTTAAATTTTCAACTAAAAATTCTTTTAAAGATTTTTTTACAATTTCTAGTAGCCACTGGTGTTTTTTAAAGTTGTTTGAAATATGCATGTTTCCAATCTTTGTAATTAACATCAAATAACCGTTCACTAAACCCTTCTCTGTCCACAAATAAAAACGTAACATTACTTTCGATGCAAATGATAAAGTAAGAAATGGTTGAACTCCATTTGTCATTTCTGAATCGGGTAACTTTTCCTTTAGTACATTTATAAAGAGCTTGAATCGAGGTAAACACGTTCACGCAATTCTTTTAATTTTTCATTTATATAACAAATTTAACAATTAATTTTATTTGTTTACAATTCTTTTGTTGCCACTTTACAAAAAAAAAAAAAAAAAAAATCCATAGTACAATTCTTTTAAAATTTTAAGTGTCATCTGTGCAAACGATTTTGCTGAATAATGAAAACATATTTTATTTATTAAATTAATCACGATTCTATCTATAATTACTTACTCAATGATTTATAATTTTTTTTTCTGAAAATATACGCGTTTCATTTTTTATTTATTTGCTAAAATGCGTCCGTATTGGAAATGCATGTAAAATAAATTAATTAAAATAAATTTTTTTTAACGTTTTACTGTAAAAAAAATTATATTCTGCAAATCTACAGATCATATTTTATTTTTGTGTTTAATTTGAAGTCAAAATATTGAATAGTTTTTTTGTAAAGTGTACGACAAATTGTAATTTGAGTGGCCTAGTTTCATTATATATTATATTCATTAATTAGTGCATATACAATATTAATTTAATATTTATTAAAAAAAAATAGTTGTTTCACAACTGTCCTACTATTGGGGTGACGAAAAAAGAGAATTTATAACGAAACAATATCTATAAATTTCGTTAGTTTCTAAGTGATATGTTTAAGTACTGCATTATAAAATTGAAATAAGTAGATTTGTGAAAGAGAGGGAGGATTAGATGATTGGTTTAATTGTTAAAATAAAAAGAAAAATTAAAGAAGTAAATTTGAAAAAGAAAATATAAAACTTTTAAATTTTGCTTTGGGGTTTGTGTTTCTGGGTTTTTTTTTTTTGGGGGGGGGGGGGAGGGGTATTTAGATAATTCTTATCAGAAATCTAACAAAATATAAAAGGTTCCCTTCCATGTATTTGTCTTATTTACTTCTAAATTAATAAAAAAGAAGGATTTTTAATGATTGTTAAAAAAAACTCGATTATAATATCTCTCCTAAATTTAACTTCTTTCACTTTTGAAAGAGAGAAGGGGGGAGCTGCATAAAATCGTAATTTTATGATATGTATTAGTTTTAAAATTTTACTTTCTTAAGATATTACTGATATCTATCACCGTTTAAAGCATCATATATATAACTATTTTAGAGAAAAGTAAGCTATCGTTTCAAGTTTGGAAAAAAATAAATAGAAATATTTGCTAAACTGTTTAACGCAAAACCTTTTGTATTAACAATGCATAAAACACCGTTTATTAAAATGTAGTATAACATTATTTAAGTTTATTGATTACTAGCAGTTACCCGTGACTTCGTTCACCTAACATTTAAAGAAGAAATAATTGATCAATCAAGCAACGAATTTCGATGATGAAAAGCATGTGTAATTAACTTTTTATCGTGAATTTATAGTAAAAAAACTTCTGATAATCCCTAGTTGCTAATTTGTTTGCTGGTCAAAATTTTCCTTTTAGCGATTAATACTAATAGATAGAAACATTCTTGAATTCTTTTGTTCAGCCCTGTAGTTTTCCAAGTGCCTTTAGTACACGAAAGTATCTTTCTAAAATTTATTTCAAGCAAAAATATTTCTTATTACTACCTAAATTACATTTTTAGAAATTATCATCCGAAGACAACCTTGTATCCAGTTCTTTGCGGGACTCTGTTTATCATTTTATATATATACTACAAACATTTCTTAGTTTACTAAATGCAGTTCAAAATAAAAATGCATATTTTATTTAAAAACCATCTTTAAGTAAATTACGCTCATATTCAGTAACCTTTCCGAGATCTTTTGTGTAACCCTGTATATCTAAATTTAACTATTTATACTATTACCATTTATACTCTCCATTTAATATGCATACATTGAGCGAAACTTAAAAGCATATATCATAATTCAAAATGCATTTCATCCATGCAACAGTCATCATCCATGATATACAGTACTTCGGATAGAATATATAATATTTGAAATCTTTTGAGTGTCCCTGTAAATGCTATGCACTTCGTATTATGCATGAAATAACTTACATTAAGCCTCAGCAACATATATCAATTTGATTATACATGAAATCGTTTACCATAATTAAAATATGTCGGAAACTGTTCCTCCCTTTATTCCTATGCAATGGAATTCTTCTGTCTGACCCTGTAAATGAATAGTAAGTGCCCTTTTCACTACATACTTTACAAAATGCATATTTTAGTGCACTTTGTAAATGCATATAAATTTGAATATGTTCTACAGGCTGTAACATCGTTAAATTTAATTAAAACGATTTTTCCCCACAATGCCGTAATATAAGGAAATTTTTTGACTATCCCTGTAAATAAACTAATCATGGTAGAAACTTCATTTTCAATAGGTATTCGTGCTAGGTAAACGTTAATAATGTCCAAAAATTTCATGGAAATCAGAGTATATTTACGAAAGTTGGAAAGCGACCAGACAGACAGACAAACCGAAAGCATAATAACTTTTCAACTTTGTTCGAAAGTGTTAAAAAATCGAGCCAAAAATATATTAATCAGTGATTTTATTTTCCACCTTTTCCCCACAAAAAATTTCTTCCATTGATAATTATGAGTTTTGAATAAAAATATTCATTTGTATGTAACTTATAACTTATTAATTAGTATAAGTAAAAAATATTTCTGATTCATTTTAAATATGACGTCATTATTTATCTCGCTCCATTAGCTACTGATATTCATACCCCTTATATTTTTAACGACTGCTATAAAGTACCTGTTTTATTTCAACTATGACGTCACATTTTCATGAGTGAACCATTTTATAAAAAATATAATTCTTTTTCATTCTTTTTACTTTTAATTTATGT
Organism: Maratus speculifer; assembly: GCA_964019185.1. Lineage (NCBI taxonomy): Eukaryota > Metazoa > Arthropoda > Arachnida > Araneae > Salticidae > Maratus > Maratus speculifer. The sequence continues at coordinate 43,870,603 of OZ025290.1, forward strand.
CACCATATTTTACACAAAAATTCCCATTAACTAAACAAATATCCTTGTTAAATGTATTATAAAAAATACACCTTTTATTTTTATTTCAAACATGACGTCATATTTATTTTCTTTTAAATTATTTTATTATAGTTTTTCGCGTGGAAGTTTTCTATTAAAAATTCATTGCCGTTGAAAAATTATTATTCCAATTTTTTATTTTCTTGGCAACAGGAAAGGAAAATGGTTAAATTTTATCTGAAAAATGCCTATTGATTTTGTATGAAAAATAATTAAATTCTGAATTATTAAGGAAAATATTTGAATAAAATAAATAAAAATTACCCTATTATTTAATCCGGACTTCTAACTTTACGTCTGCAAAATTTCAAAGCAATCGGTTCAGTAGTTACGGCGTGAAAGCGGAACAAACAAACAAACAAACAAACAAACTCACTTTCCGATTTATAATATTAGTAAGGATTTTAAATTAAAATTAAAGGAGATTGTTGTTCTTTATGTATCTATCGACAGATGTTTTTGTGGAAGTTTGAATACAAAATCAAATGTTCTATGACAAACAGTCTTCTATTGCAGGAAACTTATAGAAGCTGACATCATTTCTCATGAAGTTAACTGAAACGATCAGAATCTAAGAATGATTATTGGGGCTCATATGAATTGTTCATATTTGCCCCCAAAAAATTATTTCATAAATGCTCCACTTGTCCAATACAGTTAAAATAACAAATCATAACATTTTTCAATTTTTGAAGACTTTTTTGTATTAAAAAAATATTTATTAGTATTCATAGTATATGTTAAAACACTAAAATTGAAATGATAGAATAAATAAAATTATTAGCTTACCAAGTGGGAACTAAAATTTTGCTTTTGAGATCTATAAACGGTGTTTTGCCTACCGAGGCCTATCGAAGCAAAATGTCAAAGAGCTTCAATTTTTTCTTCTTTTTACCATATGTCTACAGGTGTTGTTATCATTAATATTTTTTTCAACTAAAAATCATATAATAACTAGTGAAAAAATGCGATGTTCACATAGTTCTATTTTACTTCAACTTGCAGAAGTTTCTCTAAATATTAATGAGTAATTACAATATTTAATATATTTTTGCCTAGATTTCCTTACTGTGGCAAAGTTTTATAATTGTGATTCAAATCGAACTCTAAAACACTTTTCTTTTCTTACATAGTATTTTACTTTTTGACAAATGTTAAGTTTTATCTTCTTAAAAGTTTTTTTTATTATCTGTGGCGTAAAATTAAACTGTATTAATGCACTATCATAGTATGTATTAATGTAATATGTTTATTTTCATCGCAAATTTATTTAAAACTAATGTCTGGGGAAAACTGATTTAAATAAATGATTTTTTAATTTATTTAAATCGTGATTTAAATCAAACTGATTAAAATTAACTAGTCCTGTTAAATTTATTTGAAAATAACTTTAGTAGTATACTTTTAAAATTCTGGTAATAAATACAATAAAAACACAATTCGGTAGTACTTTTCATGGGGTGTTTTGTTCCATTACTATAATTTTGATGTATTTCTGGATATGTGTGATTATTTGATGTATTAATGGAAAAGGAGACTGAGATTGGCTAAGTTTGTAGATTAATATAGAAAAAAACTGGAATATGTTGATTATAACATTATTTAAAAGATAGTTTTTAAAAATTCAATAAACTTAAGCTGTTTAAGAAAAAAGTTTTAGTGCTTCTGCAAAAATTAGGAAAAATGATTTTTCGGTTAGGGAGAAAAAAAGTTTTTCATATAAAGCATAAAACACGTGTCCCACTTTTCATTAACATTTAACTAATATTACTGATTTTACAGACCACTGCTTTTTTAATTGTTATAGTTTAACTTTCAATTTTTCAATTTAACTACAAATACTGATTAAATTTCATTTCATTTGGAACTTTAATACTATCACCGGAGACTTTTAAATGGGTGAATGTTAATTACAATATAATGTCTTGTACAAACTGTTTAGTACAAAAACACCATCGTATGAGTTTATTATTGTTTTTCAGGGTGCGTAGTCTGGAAGGACCTTGTAAGGACCTTTTACCAGCATTTTTATAATGTAATATTTGTTTTATTTAACGAAAAATAAATCCTTTTTCAGATTTAACAACCAATACTTTAAAGAATTTCTGATACTAAAATAATTAAAATCCTCTGAGTTTCTTGATGACTACGCACCCTGTTTTTATTCATCTTTCGAACTTGCAGTCACACAAACCTCTTCAAACTAGTTGCGTTGCAATTTCTGATACGTCAGTTAAAGATTAAACTTGCTATCTGCATATTAAATTTATAGTCTACTATTATAAAAACAAAAATATTACAAGTAAATAAAGATATAAAAGAGTTAAGTAAAACGAATTCTCAATAAAATTATCACTAACATTTCATGCTTCATGGCTGGTAAAAATTGTTAATGATAATCCAATTAAGAAAATATACATGAGAGACTATTTCATACTTGTGTTAAACTTTAAACATGCAGGGAAGAATGGTACACATGTGAACATGGCGCAGATGTGAACATCGCATTTTTTCACTAGTTACTATATGATTTTTTAGTTGAAATAAAATATCAATGATGACAGTACTTGTAGACATATGGTAAAAAATTTTTGAGGCTATTTGATATTTTACTTGTCCTCGGCAGCCAAAACCTTGTTTATAGATCTCAAAAGTAAAATCTCAGTTCCAACTTGCTAAGCAAATAACTATTTATCCTTTCATTTGAATGTTAGTGTTTTAACATATACTATGAATACTAATAAATATTTTTTGTAAAAAAAATCTTCAAAAATGAAGAACTGTTAATGATTTGTCACTTTAACTGAAGTGACCATGTGGGGGACACTTGTGAACAGACTACTTCTGGCAGATATGAACAGTTCATAAGTGCCATAATAACAATTCTGTGATTCTGTTCCTTTAGTTAACTTCATGAGAAATAATGTCAGCTTCTATATCTATAATTTACCTGCAATAGAAGAGTGTCGTAGAATATTTGATTTTGTATTGAAACTTTCACAAAAACATCTGTCAACAGGTACATAAAAAGCAACAATCTCGTTTACTTTCAAGTGTAATTTAAATAAATTTAATGTTTTCTAAAATGTTATAATATTATACAATATTTTAATAAACGGTTTACTGTATTATTTTTTATGCATTTTTAATACAAAAAGTACTGCGTTAAACAACTTTGCTAATTGTTCTATTTAATTTTTCCAACCCTGAAATGGTGGCTTACTTTTGTCTCTAAAATAGCTATGTATATCATGCTTTAATGGAGATAGATATCAGTAATATCTTAAGAAAGTAACATTTTAAAACTAATAATTACCATAAAATGTCAATTATTAGCATTTTCTCCCCTCTCCTTCTCCTCTCTCTTTCAAAAGCAAAAAAAGTTAAATTTAGAGGAGAGATTATAATTGAGATTTTTTTAACAATCATTTAAAACCCTTCTTTATCATTAATTCAGAAGTAAATAAGACAAATACATGAGTGAGAACCTTTCGTATTTCGTCAGATTTTTTATAAGTATTATCTAAATGCCACTGTCTAAAATTTCCCCGAAACACAAACCACTAAGCAAAACTTAAAAGCTGTATTCTTTTTTTTTTATTTTAACAATAAATCAATCATCTGATTCCCCTCTCCATCCCCCCCAATCTACTTATTTTCATTTTGTAATTTAGTGTAAACTATATTTATGTGAACTGTTCACATGTGCCCCAGACTCATAAAAAAAAGAACTTTTTTTGTCAAAGAACAGAAACATTAGGATACTTTCATTTTTGGATCATCTTTCAAACCAAGCTAAACATTTTTTTCCCCTTACTGATATGATAAATTAGTCATTTATTCCTAACAGGGGTCTAGGTAAAGCTGTATTCTATATATAAAATAACATCATCAGTAAGAAATGATTGTTGACTAACAAAATTAATCTTGGGATAAAAGAATTACAATTTCATATTTTATAATTTTATCTTAACATTCTTTTCAAATCCTAACATTTATTCATTCCTTTCCCAGTTGTAAAATAAATGTCATTTTTATTGTTCTGTGTTTCTATTGAATTAAAGGGGGGGGGGGACATGCTGCAAAGAAAATATTGTTTAAGTGTTATATATAAATCAAGTACATGCAAAACAAGTTACATTAGAAAACCATATAACTTAGAAAATCTTATCTACATATTGTGTAATCTACATATGGTACTTTAAATTTATTTTTTCAAGAGCTCCTAGCATTTTAATTTGATTTTGTGGCAACCCATCACTAAATTCTTTTCTCAATAACAAATAAATTGTATTTTTATTTATTTATTTGGATCTGTCCTCCGCCTCTCAAAAAGAGATTATTTGTGCTCCAGAGAATATTTCTGTTAAAGACTGTATACGCATATAACTTATTTTTGTGATATCGTGATTGATTTCATTTCTTAAAATGGTTCATTACAAAAAGTCAGTCCCGCTCCTCCCCCCTCTCTCATATATATAAGAAAAAAAAGAAAGACATAAAAAAAGAAAAAAAATTATAATTTAATAATTGATTACAGTAAAGTAAATTCCAAAAGTAAAATGCATTCTCATTAAATAGAAGCAATGTTGCATCTTGCTATACTAACAACATTTTTTCTTTAGTTGTTGTTTTTCTGAGCATACTTTAAAAAAAACATATTGATGTTTTTGATGGTTAAAATCACTTTAAACGTAATTTAAACTTATATCAAGCCGTCAAAAATTTTTTGACGGCTTGAACCAAACCCTGCATGTAAGCCAAACGTGCAATATTAGAAATAAACATAACAAGATCAGAATATCTAACACTCATTTAAAATAAGTACAATTTTCATTAAAAAAATAATTACAAAATGAATCTGAATAACTTACCTTTTGTTACAAACGTATCGAAAGAATCCAGGTAAAAAAATGACGAAATCGAAACAACATTTTATTATTCGTGTAGTTTTAAGATATATGCTGCATCTAAATGTCAGCATCAGCTAAAATGATCGCAGAAATCTTTTCTAAACATAGCTTAAATATTCATAACCAACGATAACATAAAATCAACATGGCTGTCGCCGGAGGTGTTCTGTTTTTGGTGCGTTTCTTGCCACAAACGGAAACGCTCAGTTAACAAGTCAACAAAAAATGAAAAACTTCCTGGAATTCCTGGAAAACTAAGATTTTTTTCTAAAACGGAATTTCTCAATTAAAAAAGTTAAAATTCAAAGAATAACACCTGTAAAATTCAGGACACTTTTTTACAGTGTAGCATATATTGAACATATACAGTAGATTGCCGATTACCGTAACAGCAAAATTCAAACAGCCTAGTATTCCATTTTTTTTTTTTTAATCGAATTTCCTATTATCCAATGGCTTGGAACCAGGGCTGTAGCTAGAAGTGAACAGAGGGGGGAGGGGGGGAAGATGGGGGTCGGCTCAAGAAAATGTAGGGTGGGAGCACATATTTTCCCTCTTTACTATTATTTCTCTATCTATTATCTATCTTTTTACTCTTCTTTAAAATTTAGTTTTCCTGCAAAAATGTGAAAGGGCCTCAAAACTATATTAGTTTTTTTGAACAGAATTTCATTTGGATTTTCGGAACATAAATTCATTTAGTGATCTTGAAATCTTTTCCAAAGCGGGTTCCAAGGTGGGGGTGGGGATGGGGGTTCAAAATGTTTCAGGGGGGCTGAGCCATCCCTAGCACCCCCTTAGCTACGGAATGCCTTGCTTGGAATAAAATTTTAAATAAAGAGAAAACTGATAACGGATGAGAAAATGAGGACAGTGAAACAATGAAAAAGATGGGAACAATTCTAATCTGTGAAGAAAATGAAATTGAAGAGTAGTTAAATATTGAAGTACGAGTGCGTGGCACTGGATATCAGATTTCAATTGATAATGAGGTTGTGGGTGAGATTCGTCATGAAAAAGAGATTGAAAACGAATGCTCTGAAAATAACCTAGGTCCATCACATAACGAAACCTTTGAATGTTGAAAACAGCTATGAAATGGCTTGAACGATAGAAGAATGTTGATTTTATTTAACTAATGTATTTCAGAAGATATGGAAAAGAATGTCTTCGTTGAAGGAAGTAACAATTAAAAACTTTTATGCTTAAATTATAATCTCTGGAGTTGAAAATATGATAAAAATAGAAAAACAAATGGGTAAGTGTGATCACAGATCGCACAGACAGTTTCGTTTAATATTTCTTTCAAAGCAACTAACCTTTTAATTAATAAATCCAAGTTGTTAATTTATGATCGTTAAATTCTTCCATAGATGGCAGCAGCAACAAATTTAATTTAAAAATAATTATAAGAGGAAGTTATTTATTTTAATCAAATTAAAACTGTTAAAATCAAATTATTTAAATAAAATCCAAAATTCCAATTTTTAGAAAATCCGAAATCAAACAATTTATCTGAGATATAAATAAAATTTTAAATCTCTAAAAATGAAAAAAATGTTTAAACGAAATTTAAAATGTTGAATCATTAATAAATCGCATTAGCTTATAAAATAGAAAGAAAATAGAATTCCAAAAAATGTTATGTTGGATGAACGAAACCTTAATGATTAAAAAATTTTAAATTGCAAAAAAATACGAAATTTTTTAATTAAATCCAACTTAATATGAAAATTTCAATTTTCAGCATCGGTGTTTGAACTAAGAACTCTTGTTTACTGGCGCTATGCTTTTCCACCGAGATATAATGTCTACACGAAAAACATTCAAATTAAGATTCCCTTTAGAAATTTAAATCGCAAGAATGAACGGATGACATTGAAAAATTAATTTAATTAAAATAATAGACTATTTCAAAATTGTCTGATTTGTTGTGTGACACGAGATATTCAGCTGTAAGTAGACAAAATTTGAAGTTTCTAACTTTTACAGTTTTTGTGTAAGTAAGGATGTGAATAGTAAAATATATTTTTTCTACTTCGATTAGAAATAACCGTCTTTTATATTTTAAAATGGACAGCTATTCTTCTTTTGTCAAAGTATTATTAGCATGATAAATGTATAAATTGCTATATTTTTTTATTTTAACAACAAGAACAACAACAAAAAATATCTTAATTTAAATTACTATATGGAAAGTTATATTCAAAGAAAAACCCTTTGAATCAGAGATCACTCATGTGCGTTCGCTTTAATTATAGTGTAGTTTAAACATTTCTCTTCTTAAATGCCAAACAATAGGAAAAAAAAAAACAATCAAAGACAATAACTTGTACGGATTATTAGTTTGAAAAGATGCATTATTGAAATAATTAGCTGCTTTGAAAAAGACATTCCGCATATCTTGTTTAAAGAAACATAATTCCCAGAATTAACTCAATCATCTCCGAAATAATCCTTGTTTAAAAAATTCCAGAGAAGTGCGAAATTAATGCTATTTCCAATAGCTAGGAATAGCGCTTTGAGAGGAAAAAAAAATACCCTTTACAGGATTTTCTATTCTTCAGGGCTAACGTAGTCAATCTTTAAATGTAATTATTACTAGGAAATATGAAATTATTTATTTCCTCAGAAAAATATGTGCATTCTCATAGGAATCTCTGAGATAAAATGCAGCTAAGATATATTTTGTCTTTTTCCGCTAATGCATGTTCAGACATGCCTTTCAAAAACCACATAAGGTTTTTTTTTTTTTTTTTTTAAGATGTTTTACAGAAAGCATTCTTCAATTTTATAACCAGTGTACATTTTTAAAAAAGATTATGGAAAAAAATTCTTTTTATTAGTTTTGGTAACAACAACATCAACCAAAAAGATAATTATTAACTTTACCAATGCATTTATACATATATGTATGCACGTGTATGTGTGTCTTCATAGCTCTAAACTTTTAAGTTTTTTTTTTTTTTTTTTTTTCCGGTAAAATTTAACAAAATGTTTTGCAATATTTAATCAGCAGATTTTTTTCGATTAAATAAAACAACATTTACTATAATTCTTCTGGTGAGAAAAAGCGGAAAAGTTGGCAACTATAAAATTTTTCGCCCATAGTTTACAGATATATGTAATGATTTTGATAATTTCTTTCCATTGTTTGAAAGTATGACATTTGAGATCTTGGATTGAGGATTTTTTTTTTTTTTGAGGGGGAGGAGGGGGGCTTCGATGCTTACAAATTAAGACATATTTACAAATTTATTCTTATAAAATAATTCCTCTGTGAGATAATTTAACTATTTTATAGCTTTAAAACGTTTCATGCGCTTTCCCTGGTGTCATCACTTATTGCCACCATGTTTTATTTTGTTGAAATTTTTTATGTATTATATTCATTAATGTTAATTTTATGAACAGAAATCCGAATTTGGCTTGAAGTCAGATACCCTGCAGTTTTGAGTGAAAAAAGAATATAAATATTCTTAAAAAAAAAGTAACATTTCCACAAAGTTTTGAAAATTTCAATTGTAAAATTTGTGAAGTTCTGAATCATTTTGTGTTTGGATAAATGTAGACTTCTCTTAATCGTCCGTTTTTAAAATAATATTCTGAAAATTCATAATAGTATTCTAAATAATAAAATACTGTATACTATAATAATACTAACTATACTATAACTAAATAACTATATTAACTATGCTAACTACACACAATAATATTCTAAAATAAAGTTCTGTCCATTTATATATATTCTGAAACACATTTTATGAAAATTACCCAAGATTTTACAAATTAACTTTAAAACTAAATCAAAATTTGAAAAAAAAAAAAAAAAAAAAACTATCCTTTTATGTAACGTTTGAAAAAGAAGCAAGCGAATTGTATAAGAAATTAAATGGCATACAATATCTTTTTTTGTATTCATACTTACAAAATTTTATGATATAGCAGATTATAATCAGTAAACAAGCGTAAAAAAACCCCTAAGAAATTGCATCAAAATATAAACAAATTCAGTAAGCTGTTGAGAAAGTAAAAAAAATCTTAATTAAGAATGAGTTGAATGTCCTTTCAAAGATAAAACATCTATATTCAAACGAAGTACATCCTTATGGTCGAGTTTCTTATCGATCAGTTTAACAGCAAGATTCAAAGCAATGACTTCCGTTACGTTAAAACGGATAAAGTAAATTATTGCTCGTAAATTAGAATATTTTTTTAGATACTTTATTAATAATGGAATTTTAAAGTATCTAGTCGAGAAAATATATTTTTTTTTTTTTCTGTTATTGTATTTCCAGTTGCTAACATTTGACCAACGTTAGTAATTTGGCTAATTAAAAATAAAAAACATTCGCCAAATGAAAAAAGTGTTAGCAAAATAGATTCGCCGTGTAGCACTAAAAAAATTATCTTTAATTCTTTAACGTACCCCTTTTTTTCAATATGTTCTAAAAAAAGCTGCGACATCGATTGCTATTAATCTAATTTCTACTATCCGCTACAAATATACTAAAAATATGTATATATGCATATGTATGAAAAACAAAAAAGAAAAGAAAAAGTAAAAACTGAGTACTAGCAATTTGGCAAATCTAATCGCTTGTTTACTCGCCAAATGAAGAATTTAGTCGCAATTTGGCGTAAAGGCGAGCGACAGCGAGAACCCTGAATAAAATGTAATAAAATAAAGACAAGATCAGAAGAAAAACTAGTCAGATGTGGCAATCCCAAAACTTTCTTCTATTTCATTCATGTTAATAATTTAAAATTTCCCATCACAGTGCCAAAATTAAATGGCAATCGATGCCCACCGTGAGGATTCTAATGGCATGAAATTCTGTGCATTAGTTCTTGAAATAGGACTATTGCGAATATCGGGAAAAATATAGAAAGAAAGTGTCACCTGTTGTGCAATTTACAGCAAATAATAATCAGCAATAATATTTATCAAGGTAAACCTGAATCTGAAGTTTGATGAAAAAAATTCGCCCATTAATTCTTGAGATAGAGCTATTGCAAGAACCTGGAAAAAATATGTATTGAAGCACCACCTCCTGAGCGATTGATGTCAAAAGGTAAATAGAATCACTTCATATCAAGGATTAACTGAATCCGTAGTTTGATGATAATCAACACATTAATTCTTGTGATGTAAAAAGAATGTAATGGAAAAATCATGAAAAAGACAGCATAGTAGCGCCACCAAAATGCAAACAGCATCTATTCATATCTAAGACTAACTGAATCTGAAGTTTGGTGAAAATCCATGGATTAGTTCTTGAGATAGAGTTGTTGCGTAAATTGTAAAAAGGCAGCATTGCAGCGCCACCTATTGGCAGATTACATCAAAAACTAATCAGCATCAATTTATATCAGGTACTACCTGAATATAAGGTTTTATTAAATTCCGTGCATTAGTTCTAGAGATATAACGCCCACAAAATTTATGTTACATACAGACTGACAAGTTTGCCTGTAAGTTTCTGGAGCTATCTTGAGCAAGTTTGCAATATATAAGAAAATCAGCATCACATAAACAATTAAATTCATCACTACCGCCATTACTACTCAGACCATTTATATTCTTTTTCCTTCCAGGGGTAATTTCCTCTAATTTTGCTAGTGCAACTGCCTCATACTCACTAAAAATCCTAAATTGTTGTGTATTTTGTTTTCCTTTTGTAAGCTGCAATTAATCTTTTCAGCATTTTTGGAATGTTCCAAAGCGTCCCACAACTGAGTGTCCTAACTTGCGCCATCTAGTACATTAAGTAATAAAAACATTTACACAGTTAAGTTTAGCATTACAGTCTATTTTTTACCATTAAAATAACAAAAAATCCACGTTTTTTTCATCACAACATGCACTCACTCGTATTATTTCATTCCTTTAATGAAAAATTTATTCTTTAAAAGATGCATTAAAGTTACTCAACCTCATTCAAAACAAAAACTGTTAAAATTTAATTTTTATATAATTGCATTTATGCCAAAGCAGTGCTAAACTTCTTTTTCCCTCAACTCAACAATCTGAGTTTTGTAACTTCCCTGAGTGGCAACATTAAGTTTATTATTGATGTTCGTGTGATCGCTAGCACCATGCTCTGATGCTGTCAATACAATCTTGTCTTTCTATTTTAATTAAAGTTTAAAATCCCAGCTACAAGTGCAGTTATTTTTAGCATGTTTATTTTTTCTTTCAACACGTTATCAGCACGAAAAACTCTGATGAGCATTTTTTTAAATAAAGCTCATAAAGCATGCTAAGCCTTGCACGCTCGTTAAGACTGAAGTAGATGTACTGAAGGTATTTGATCGCTAATATTTTTTTTTTTGAAGAAGTCGTGAAATATTGTAGCGATAAGGACTTTTTGATACATTTTTTCCAAGTGTGCATAATGGCTTACGAAGATTATAAAGTGCCGAAATTAAACGGCGAAAATTACCACGCGTGGTCCATTCGAGCACGTGCTGCACTTGTTCAGAAGAAATGCTGGGATGCCGTAGAACCTGGATATGGAATAGAAATGACAGAAAACGAGAGAAAAAAAAACGACGAAGCGCTGACTCTCATGTTTTTAATTGTCGACGATACTTTTCTTGATGATATCGGTGATTGCAGTAGAGCCAGAGAAGCATGGAATTCATTGAAGGAAATGCACACAAAATTCGGATTGCTGCATGTATTACAATTAATGAAAGATTTTTTTAACACCTCAATGAAGCCTGGAGAAACTGTAAAATCATATCTTGGCAGATTAATGGACATCCATCGTAAGCTGTCCAGTGGCGGATATGCATTTACGGACAGAGAAGTAGCTCTAATTATGCTCACTGGATTGCCAAAATCTTATGAATCCCTTATCATCAATCTAGAAAAGGATGAAGAAAACCTCACAACAGCAGTTGTTAAATCAAAGCTCTTAATTGAAGAAAAGAGAATTTCTAGAAATGAATATGCTGACGTAGAGAAACATGAAGAACGAGCACTACACACAAAAAGCTTTAACTCAATGCAGAAGAAGCCTGTACATGAGAAAAACAAGAAGTGGGCATCTAAGAAGCAAGAAGAAGCTGAAAGCTATCAAAGAAAAACTAAGTGTTTCAGCTGCGGTGAATGGGGCCACATATCCAGACACTGTGAAGAAGCGAAGCAGAAGAGTCAAAGTAGAGGTCTGCACGGGCCGAAATTTCCAGGCCCGAGCCCGGCCCGAAAGTTAAAATTTCGGCCCGAGCCCGGCCCGGCCCGAACGAAAGAAATATTGGCCCGACCCGGCCCGGCCCGAAAGTTAAAATTTCGGCCCGAGCCCGGCCCGGCCCGAACGAAAAAAATATTGGCCCGACCCGGCCCGGCCCGAAAGTTAAAATTTCGGCCCGAGCTCGGCCCGGTCCGGAAAAAAGTTTAAAATTCGGCCCGAACCCGGCCCGGCTCAAGTGAATTTCTACAGAACATTGATCTTTAATCTTATGGAAGAGTTCTGACCAAAAAAAAAAATTATATTAGTCTTTTTAGGTGCGTTCGTAATTATGTATATACGTAGCACCTATTGTTGTCGTTCAGTCCATCCGTCTGTCTGTCCGTCCGTCCGCATATAACAACGCAAAAACTACCCTACCGAATCGTTTGAAATTTAAAATATACTATTATTACATAATTTTGTCGAGTCATTTCAAATTTTAAGAAAATCGGATGCATAGATCAATTACAGGGACAATCAAAAGGATTCCGTTACATTACGGTCAATGGCGAAATAAGTTTCAAATGCATTTTAATCGTTTGAAATTTTAAATACATAATTATTACATAATTTTGTCGAGTTATTTCAAATTTTATCAAAATCGGATGCATAGTTCAATTACAGGGACAATCAAAAGTATTCCGTTACATTACGGTTAAAGGGGGGAAATGTTTCAAGTGCATTTTAATGGTGTTACACACATTCGAACGTAATAAAACTGATATGCATCTATAAAATAGATATTATAATATACATTTTGCGTAATCTGTGGTACAAAGAATATTTGTTATTGATTTACAAGGCCACACAAAAGTATTCCATTGCATAATGGTATAGGGAGAACATTGTTTGGTGCGCATTTTAATTGTAATTATTTACAGTTTTATGAGATTGATACATGAGAGTGATCTTTTTAAAACTTCGTTATCGTACGAACGCACCTCATTTGCTACGCTTCACGTGCAATTTCCAACTTGTCTTTTCATGTTTATAATCTCCATTTATGCAGAAGTGCCGTAGGCTGCGATATTTACGCTTTTAAATGAATCTCTGTTTGTTGTATGTAAATGTTTAGGTTATCACTAGTATTATTAATCCATATTCCCTGTAAGGGAGACAAAAAGTCGAAAAAGCGGTTTATGGTAAAATTTCCAAAGACGAAATCGATTTGGAACGAAAAAAAAAAAAAAAATAAATAAAATAAAATAAATTCCTTTCTTAACAGATGTAAATGTTTAATATATTTTTTTCTTCCGTATTGTTGTATTCATTTTGCATGGATGAACATTTTAAAAGAAACTTTCAGTTTTCAGGTTAAAAAAAATTCCGTCATAATCATGTTTTTTTTTTTTTTTTTTTTTTTTTTTTCCTTGTGTGTGTGTGTGTGTGTGTGTGTTTAATTCTATTTTAAAACGCCGAGTAATCTACGATTCTTTAAAAGGAATAAATTTTAATGTTTAATTGTAGAATAATGACGGCTTAAAAGTATATGCCTTTTTTGCAAACATTTTTGGACAAAGCCAAATAATACTGATTTATAAAAAGTCGAGAAAACGATTTTCATATAGGAAGATTCAATAGGAACTGATTATTTTGTTCCATGAAAACTAGGAAGAATGGAATCAGTCTCGGCTTCGTACGGAAAAAAAGTTAGGCACGGCCCGTCCAGCAAAAAAATTAAGGCCCGAGCCCGGCCCGGCCCGAAAGATTAGTGACTAGGCCCGGCCCGAAAGATTAGTGACTAGGCCCGGCCCGGCCCGGCCCGAGTCTTCAGAAGTAAGGCCCGAGCCCGGCCCGGCCCGAATGCCATTATTGGAAATCGGCCCGAACCCGGCCCGCGGGCCGGGCCGGGCTCGGGCTTCGGGCCGCGGCCCGGCCCGTGCAGACCTCTAAGTCAAAGTGCCGCAAAGACCGTCATAGATCTCAAGAACTGGGCATTATCAGTAAATCTGAAAAATGAAAACAAGTCAAGATTGTGGATTTTAGACAGTGGAGCCACAGAACACATGACGTCCGATAAAGCAAAATATGTAAATTTCAAGCACTACAAATCAACTGTTGAAGTTGCAAATTCAGAGAAAATTGAAGTTACTGGAATAGGTGACTTAAAGTTGTTATTACATGACGAAAATGAAGTATCCAGAACTGTCACCCTTGAAAATGTCCTGTACGTCCCGAAGCTAGGAGGGAACTTACTTTCAGTCGGAAGAATTGAAGAACGGGGCCTTAAAGTAGAGTTTGCAAATGGTGAAGCCAAAGTAACAGAGAAAAATGACGAAACCGTTTTCATAGCCAAGAGGAAAGGAAGACTTTAAGTTGTCGAAGAACAACAACCCACAGCTTATGTTGCAAGAACTGCCAGTGAAGAACTATGGCACCGACGTTTGGGGCACCCTAATTATAATGCTTTGAAAGGGCTGAATGAAGATATTTGTCATGGTGAAGAACTTATCCCAAAACAAGAAAATCTTTGCTCAGTGTGCATACAAGGAAAGATGAACAAATTGAAGTTTCCAAAAACTGATCATATACGGTCCCAAGATGTATTAGATGTAATTCACTCTGATGTAGTTGGCAGAATCACTCCATCATCATTGGGCGGCTCAAATTATTTTGTGACATTTACAGATGAATACTCACATTATACTTGTTTATACCCAATGAAGACGAAAGATGAAGTCTTGGATAAATTTGATGAATACAGGCGAATGGCAGAAACATTTCATGGCAAGAAAATAAAAGCTCTAAAGAGTGACAATGGAGGCGAATACAAGAGTGAAAGGTTTGATAATTACCTCATCAAATTTGGAATAAAAAGACAGCTCTCAGTACCAGAATCCCCACAACAAAATGGACTGGCTGAAAGATTAAATCAAACATTAGCGAACATAACTAGATGTTTTTTGATAGAGTCTGGAGCCAATCTCAATTTTTGGGCTGAAGCTGCATGCACAGCGGCATACGTTCTCAATAAGCGACCATCTACAGCAATCAAGGGAAACACTCCAGAAAGATTATGGTCAAACAAGGAACCAAATTTGAAGAACTTAAAAGTATTTGGAAGTAGAGTTTGGAGCCATGTACGTTCCTATGAAAAGAGAAGCAAATTTGATCCTAAAGCCAAAGAATGTGTATTTGTTGGGTATCCTGATGGAATTAAAGGTTACAAACTATGGGATCTAAAGAATAGGAAATTCTTTATTAGTCGAGATATAGTGTTTGAAGAAAATATTTTTCCTTTCAAGAGCAAACTTCCTGACACTAATGAAAACTTCGTTAGACTTCACATTGAAAATGAAGAAATCCTGGAAGATTGCACAATGGAACCAGAAGTCCAAGAATCATGTACAAATTCAGAACAAATTTTTGATACGAACAACTCAAATGAAGCAGTTGAAAGTTGCCACATAAAAGATTTAGATGCATTATGCTTGGATAAGTGCAATGAGGAATCTGCAATTCAAAATACAGATGAAAAGGTAATAGAAGATGACAAAATTGACCCTGGAAGTGAGACTACAACTGAAGAGCCTAATATATCTCCTGGTTATCGACAAGCTAGCGGAATGATCAGAGCAAGAAGACCACCACAATATTTAGATGATTATATTCTGTACAATGTGAAGGAAATGAAAAAACAAGATAAAGATCCAATATCAGTCACAGAAGCTCTGTCATCAGATGAAGCAAAAATGTGGAAAGAAGCTATGACAGAAGAATTTGACAATCTTCTCAGCAACCAAACATGGGAATTAGTTCCAAAACCAGTAAACACCAAACCTATTGGTTGCAAATGGGTGTTCAAAAGAAAACTAAATTCAGAAGGAGAAGTAATTAAATTTAAGGCTCGTTTGGTTGCAAAAGGCTACTCGCAGGTCCCAGGTAGAGATTTCTCTGATACCTTCTCTCCTGTTGTAAAAATAAAATCCATACGTATTCTTTTAGCCCTTGCCATGGAGCTGGATCTGAAAATCCACCAAATGGATATCACCGCAGCTTATCTAAATGGGACACTAAAAGAAGACATATACATGTTGCAGCCGGAAGGTATGCAACAACAAGGCAAAGAACATCTTGTGTGTCACCTGAAGAAGACCTTGTATGGCTTAAAACAGGCTGGAAGAGAATGGAATGAATGTTTTGATACCTTCCTTAAAGAATTTGGACTGTGTAGATCTAAGAGTGATCCATGCATCTACTATCATCCAAAGAAAACATTGTATCTTGGTCTTTATGTTGATGATATGCTGATTGTTGGAACTTCTGAAGCCATAAGTGTTTTCAAGCTCAAGGTTATGCAGAAATTCCAAGCTAAAGACCTTGGTGAAGCAAGTGAAATTTTATCTATGAGAATCCAGAAACAAGCTGATGGTTCACTTGCACTGGATCAAACAGCCTACATTGAAGAAATTCTGGAAACATTTGGAGCAAGTTCAGTTAAAGGAGCATCAACCCCTTTAGACCCAAGTATTAAACATCACAAGGTAACTGATGCAGAATGGTCTAACATAAAAGAGAAGAGCAGTGAAATTCCTTATAGGCAAGCCATTGGAAGTCTGCTGTATGTTGCCTGTGGAACACGTCCTGACATTGCATTCAGTTCCACCTACATGAGCCAGTTTAATGAGAGACCTTCTGAGCAGCATTGGAGGAGCATTAAACACCTCTTTCGATACCTGAAAGAAACCAAGAACCTGTCTCTTACCTTCAGAAAGACTGGAAGAGCTGTGGAAATTTTTTCTGATGCAGATTGGGGTGCAGATCATGTGGATAGAAAGTCCTTCAGTGGATATGTGATTATTTTTGGTGGTGCTGCAGTTTCTTGGTCGAGTAAAAAGCAGTGTTGTACTGCGTTATCTTCTGCTGAATCTGAGTATTTGGCATTAGCCCATACCACAAAGGAAGTGTTATGGCTGAAAAGTCTAATGCAAGAACTTGGTGTGGAGAAATTTATCCATACACCAGTGTCAGTGAAAATCGACAGTCAGGCAGCTATGTTTATTGCAAAAAATCAAACAACATCTGAGCGCAGTAAACATATTGATATTAGGCATCATTTTCTGAGGGACTATATTGAACAGAATGTTATTTATTTAGAGCATGTAGCCTCAGTGAATAATGTTGCTGATCTTTTAACTAAAAACATTTCAAAGAAAACTTTGATTGACTTAAGAAAACATTTAGGTTTTGAGTATTGAGTTTTTTAAAATTGATGTGTTTGTAGTATGCAAGTTCCCTTTTTTTTGGTTTTACACAATGTTTTTGTATTTGTGATGTAGTTAACCTGTGTATTATTTCTTGGGGTAAGTCTATATGTTTTTTTCAGCCATGCTTTGGCAAGGAGGAGTGTTAAAATTTAATTTTTATATAATTGCATTTATGCCAAAGCAGTGCTAAACTTCTTTTTCCCTCAACTCAACAGTCTGAGTTTTGTAACTTGCCTGAATGGCAACATTAAGTTTATTATTGATGTTCGTGTGATCGCTAGCACCATGCTCTGATGCTGTCAATACAATCTTGTCTTTCTATTTTAATTAAAGTTTAAAATCCCAGCTACAAGTGCAGTTATTTTTAGCATGTTTATTTTTTCTTTCAACAAAAACAAAAATAATCGTATTATTTGTTGCCAACAAACACTAGCGATTCCAAAACACACGAGAGAGTAGATTGTAGTATCATATGTTGCCACTTATGTGTGCTAATTTTTAACTGCAAAATAAAGCCTGAAAATTGAAATGTCCCAATGTTCCCCACCTTTTCCTATAGAAATTTGAAAAAAAAAAATGGAAACAAGAAGTATCATATATGTATTAATAATTTAAAACTGAATTAACACATATTTCACCTGTTTCGTTTTTAAGAGTGCCAAGTTTTAAAAAACTACCTGTTTAATACACAAATAAGCTATCATGCTTATCAAGATTTTTTTTTTTTTTTTTTTTTTTTTTTTTTTTTTTTTATGACAATTCTTGATTTTGTCTTCTCAAAATAGATATTTCATATTTGCTGTTGTCCTCAACATTTGGACTCTTGATATTTCATTAGTCTTAAATTTACTCGTTTAAGATTATAATCTAGTACTTCAACAGAAACTGTAACAATCCATTAATATAATATTATAAACACGATATAAAATATTTAGACCTACTTTTTATTATCTACAATTGCATCATTTACAGAAAATCTGCGTCTGCACTGTTAAATTTACAGCAGCACTGACAAGAAAGAGTTTCTTTTGCATAAAATCTTAGAATGAAAGATTACTTCAATGATAAGACAGCATATCTGCGACTGTAATATAATTTTTATCACAATAAATGAAAGCTATAAATGAACTAAAATTCGTTACAGTAATTTTTTACTGCTTGATAATTGCAAATATATATATATATATATATATATATGCATATTGCGTTTATATATTTTATGTATTTTGTATATTTTGTATATTATATATATTTTGTGTATATATATATATATATATATATATATATATATATATATATATATATATATACAAACACACATAAACAGATTTGATACCATGAAATTTTGCATCAAGAAAATGTTATATTGATACCCGTTCTTTTCATCATTTTATGTACTACAAGCGATTATTTATTTAATTTGTTAATTTTGTTTATTTTTTTATATTAAAATTTTAAAACATGAAATATAGCAGTTTTTATGGAAAACTTTGCAAAAGTGGAACAAAAACCTAAACAAATTAGTATTATATTTCAAAGCATTTTAAATAATTTTTCATCCCTAATTTTTTCATGACTTTATTTTCCTGCAATCTTTTAGTAAGAAATGGTCAACAACTTCGAAGAGATCTCAATGTGCATTTATCATGGTCTGTATTAAGTCTATCTTTACAATTTACACACATCTGTTTACTTGAAAAAACAACAAAAGATTGTGTACATTAATATATGCTAAACTGAAGTACATCATCCAAGCGCTTGAAGTAGAAGAAATAACATTTTTCACAAAATTACTTGAATCTTAAAATGGGGAAAAGAAGAAGCAAAAGAAATGAAACGTATTTGATTTAACATCTGGTTGTAAAACTGGAGTTTTCTCCTTTAATAAACCTGGCAATTTAGTATCGTATTTCAACTCATTTTAAACAAGTTTTCATCCCAATTTTTTTCGTGACTTTATTTTCCTGCAATCTTTCACTAGAAATAGTCAACAATCTTTCTTTTATAAAAAGAAAAAATACTATAATACGACCGCTGCCATTATTGAATATATTTACCCTTTTCCACTTACTAGGTTAATCTTGTAAAAGCTAATGCATATAAAAGAATAAATAAAACTGACAATTTTATGGCGAAATGATAAAGACGTTGAAGTAGTTAGTTTTTAAGTGGAAGAGTTAATTTAAGCTCTTCTTAATCTTGAAGTCGGCCAAGATAATTGAGCTACATTAAATTTTATAAACTTAAAACTATTAAAGCAATTTAAATATATTTTGAAGGTACATATTTTGTTTAGATTATACTAGCTATAATCTAGAAATTATTGGACACTGCACACTAGAGTGCAATGTCCAATCATTTTTCAGATTTGTCTAATTTTTTTTTTCTTTTTCAAAAGCTTTTTCAACTTTATATTATTTGAATAGAGATTTAATTTCTATTTCGAAATAGCTACTGCTATCTACTGTAGGCAAATTTTTAAAAGCTCGAATAATAATACTATATTTAGGATACTGTCCACCGCGGCTACGTTGGGCCGCTTTTTCCTGGTTCCACTCACATTTCCATTATTTGAAAATATTATAAATGATTTTTAAACGTCGAAATTGAGTTGTAAACAATTAACTTGAAACAATGAAGCAAACTGTATGGTTTTAAAGAGCAATTTTTTATAGCTTTTCAAATTTAGGTAATATTTGGTTATATTTTAGTAAAGAATTGCATTTATGCCAAACCTTCTAAAACGAAATATATTTAATATATTTCACTTTTTTTTCAACAAAATATCAGCAAACTACCTGTGTTATGAAGCAAAAGATTTGTAATCTTTTAAATTTACTAATAAATACCAAATTTTGCATACAAAACATGATTTTTCTAAGAATAAAATATGTATTTTTCAACTAAGATGTATTCTCTTAAATTAATTTATACAAACTTACAAGCTATATTTTGCTTCATAACATATCTATAGATGAGCAGAGCCCTGTGATAAAAATTTATCTCAATATCTTAAAAACGTTTTAAGAAATTATGCTTTTCATAAATGTACACCATAAAAAACGCAGTTTTCCAGAAAACGCAAATCAAGGTTTTGATAGAAGAAAAAATTATGTACACAGGTTGCAACTTTAAAATCCACCATATTTATACGTGCTTATGTATTTGTGAATATATTATATGTTTGTGAGTTATAATTATTTCTTCCTTTCTGGGTCTCTTTATATGGTAACTTCGGGATCAGAAAGCTTATTTCCGATTATATTTTAGACTATAACTTTCCTTCAAATTATCGCTTAAATAAAAGTAAGACATTTTGAGAATCCTAAATGTTTGAACTTTAATTTAAAATAATAAAAAAATATCTAAAAAGATTGAAAAACAGCGATTTGAGGGCAGGCACATAACTTTATCAAATATTAGTACATTAAGTGATGAGTATAATTTATATAGCTCATATCTAGAAACAAGCAAAAAAATTCATAAGCATACTGATTATAGGGAATAATTGCTTAGTGATGTTTTTTAATTGCGTTACGCATTTTTATCTTAAATATATTTAGTTGGCATGTGCTAAGAAACGTGTGTATATAAACAGACTCGTACACAAATCTACGCAAAAGACGGAATATATTACCACCTGTAGATGGTAATTGCTAAATGTGATTTTAATTGTATTATGCATTTCCAATCGGAATTAAATTTTTAACTAAATATGTCTTTTGCCTAAAATTTTGCAGATCACTTACAGGACAATACAAAATATTTGAAGTTATTACCATTTGCTGTTAAATGCTGGAAATAAATTTTCAAATGTATGCTGCTTTTCATAGCTGAAATACATTTTAATAAACCATGTGGATTGGAGCATGTACAAATCTATATAAAATATACGGGTGTTCAAAAGAGCCGACTGTAGGCTCGAAGTGCTGAAAATGGGTATTTAACTTTTATATTTGATGATATATTTTAATACTATATCATCAAGTTACTTATCTGTGTTATATGAAGCAAAAAATTTGCAATACCTTTCAAATTTACTAACATATATAATATCAAATATAAAAATTGTATGAGTTTTTTTTTAGACGGTTTCTTTTACTTTATTGAATAAAGAAGTTTTTTTTTTTACATTATTCTGGAAGTGTCAGAAATTGTTTCATAATCTATGCGACCCCACCAGCGATCGACAGGTTCTGCCTCCGAATTTGGTAGACGGCAGGTGCTGAGTTCGAACCCAATCGTGACCGTCGGCCTAATCGATCAAAGTTTTCCGTGGTTTTCTATGAACGTTGGATTTCCTTGCGAAAATACGGTTAGGTTCCCTTAGAAAGACCCCCTCGGAGGCCCCCCCCCCTTTAGGGCCTATATCCCAAGGGTAGATAATTGGCCATCATAATCATCAACAAACAAACATAATCTATGTGTGAAGCATGATTTTTCTTGTTAAAAAAAAGAAAAATTAGTAGTAAACGTCCTAGGATATAGCTTAATATATTATACCACATCTTTAGTTTCATGTGCTTTCGCACAATGTACCGCTTGTTTTATACAGATAGTTTGAAAACTGTTGCTTTTGCTATAAACAAGGGTG
Organism: Maratus speculifer; assembly: GCA_964019185.1. Taxonomy (NCBI): domain Eukaryota; kingdom Metazoa; phylum Arthropoda; class Arachnida; order Araneae; family Salticidae; genus Maratus; species Maratus speculifer. The sequence continues at coordinate 43,892,615 of OZ025290.1, forward strand.
AAATATTTTCCAGGAAAGAAATTTCTCCTTTGAAAATAGATTTAAAAATATACTGCTTTTTTGGTGTATCCTGTGTTTTCTAATAAGCTTAATTTAGTGTAAAGTTAGTTGCTTAATGTACAAACAAGTTTGAACTTACATACTGGCACGCATAATTGACGTCAGCAATACCCTAGATACGAGGCATTTGATTAAAGTTCACTCAAGTGCAGAGGAAAAAACAGCATCTATGCACCTTTTATATTTAGATATATTTGTTTGTGAGTAAAGTCACGGCACGTAGAAATAGATTTATTAACGAAATTTCTTTACCAAGTCTAGAAAACTTTGACGATATTTGTAATAATTTTTAAATAACTGATTTGTAAATTCGATTTTGATGATTTTTATTTAGTTGTTCAATTTCATCCATTTATTGGTTTTTACAGCATGATTATTAATTAAAAGAACAAAAAAAAAAAAAAAAAAAAAAAAAAAAAAAAAAATTAAAAAAAGGCTGGTCAGTTTATAAAGTTTACTTAATCTCTACGATTTCACAACTTAGAAATGATAAGCAAGGATTTTTTTATGCATATAATAATAGCATGAATAAAAATAAAAATAAAATCATATGACGGAACGCCATTTTCACCTTGTTTTAAGGGGGCTCAGGGGTTGATTGATACGGAAAAAACATGTAAACAGAGCTCTCGCTTCGAGTCCATATAAAAACAGAAGTATTCAGTGTAATTAATTTAAACTTTCTGATATTTTAAAGGTATGTTTGTAGTCTTATAAAATTATAAAATGAAGTACTTCAATGTAATATAATAAGAAATATAGCAAAATTTATGTAACACAATTTTCGAAAAAAAAATTATGTGTTATATCACCAACACCAAGATATCTTAACGTTGAATTGACATAAGAACCTAATTTTTGCTTTAAAATGATCCGAAAACTTTACTCTATAGAATGAATTAAGGATATAACTATCACTTAAAAACAACATTATAAAAAAACTCTCATATTTGAAAATTTAAAAAACTCCTAAAAAATACAACTTTTTTTTTCATTAAGAATACTCAAAATATTAAACTATCTAAACTATATTAATTCATTCTATAGATAATGATGTTATACGCATGCAAAAAAAAAAAAAAAAAAAAAAAGCCATTCTATTAAATAGTTTTTTTTTTTTTTTTTTAAATCTTGGTGTTAGTCGTCAAAAATCAAGTTTTGTGAAAACGCGACTTAAAGTTGAAATTACATGGGTGCGGCTTTGAAAGTGTTGATACATAAATGCTTGCGGTTTTTTTTATTGAGTTAAGAATTAATTGAATAATAAAACAAGATCATGAAAAAAAAATCGATTTTTTGAAAAGTTTTCAACCCCTGAGCCCCCTTAAATACAAAATATATAATATGAACTTTAAAATGTTCAGATTTATTTACAGGGCCATTAAAATAATCCAATAGAGATGTTAATTTTATTTAAAAGCATCTTAGTCCTTAGAATATTGTTTATTTATCCAAATAGATGATTTCGTTTTAAAAAATTAACGAGTCAATATTTATTACAGTTGAAAGTAGAAGTATTTTTTTGGATTAAACTTAATAAGAGAAGATATATATTATTGTTAATTGCAGTCCCTTTACTTTATTATTCAACTCTGTGTTCATTTCCCTCTTAATTGCATGGTTTGGAGATTTAATTAGTACTATTTGAGATAAAAACATTCACATAAAAATGGTGCTAATTCTATCAGCCCGACCCGTTCGAAAATTCGCCTTCATTTCGCCGGGCCGGGTATGAACCTCGGGCCAGACCTGTAAGAGAAAAATAGAGCAAGTGATTTACCTTGCTATACGCCCTATATACTCTATATATTTTTTAATTGAACTCCGTAAACTTATATATATATATATATATATATATATATATACTGTTTCTATCGCATGCCCGGTAGCATAAAACTTTTGCGTATATCCTTTTTTTACCTCCTTTTTTTTCCTTCTCCATTGCGACAGCAGCATTGTATCTGAATTTCTGAATCACAGTTTGAGGTTTACTATTTGAAATTCCAATGCTCATCTGTTCAAATAGAATAGAACGTTTGTATGCGTGTTGAAACTGACTCGACATTGTATCATATGATTAAAATGCTGACAAATGTCAGTTTATTTCGGTGTATCGAATCATATTTACTCTTTAATATACAGGGTGATTCCAAATTTTTTTTACAATAAAAGAGGGGTGATAGTACACATCAAGACAAACAATATTAAATAGGAGACCAAGGGTCCAAAACGTTTTCCTAAGGAGATAGCCGCCATTAAAGTTTAGGGACCAAAATTTCAAATAAACATAAAAATCGGAAAAATCGGTCGATTGATTTGCGGTTTTCACTAAAATTATTCTTTATGTCGGCATTTTCTTGAAATTAAATTATAAAGATAAATTTCAAAAAATGCCGATAGAGGGCGCTTTAGACTTTGGAGTAACGAACAACTATTTTTTGCCGGTATGTTTTGCATCTCATTAAATGTTTTCGTAAGTTTACACTCAAACTTAAATTTTGAGCTCAAAATCTGTAGTTGGGAGTGGTTAAGTAACACAAATTGTGCTGTGTTCAGAGGGTTCAAATTTCAAATGATTAAAAAAAAACGGAGAAATTGGTCGATTAATTTGCGGTTTTCACTAAAACTATTCTTTATTTAGGTATTTTGTTGAAAATAAATTTTAAAGATAAATTTCAAAAAATGCCGATAGAGGGCGCTTTTGACTTTGGAGTAACGAACAACTATTTTTTGCCGTTATTGTTTGCATTTCTTTAAATGATTTAGGAAGGTTAGACTTAAATTTTGAACTGAAAATCTGAATAGTAGGGAATGATTAAGTAGCACAAACTGAATTGTGTTCAAGGGGGAGGGGGAGGTTCAAATTTAAAGTAATTATAGAAAATGGAAAAATTGGCCGATTCGTTTGCGGTTTAAAATAAAACTATTCTTTAAGTCAGTATCTTCTTGAAAATAATTTTTAAAGATAAATCTCAAAAAATTCCGTCAGAGGGCGCCTTAAACTTCAGAGTAACCAACAATTCATTTTAACCATTATTTTTTGGTTCTAATTAAATGCTTGCAAAAGCATTTTAAATGTTCTCGGAAGCTTAGATTTAAACTTAAATTTTGAGCTCAAATCCTGAATCGTTATGAGGAGTTAAGAAGCGCAAACTGAAGTGTGTTCAAAAGTTAAAATTTAACCCTCTTTCCTCTTCGAGCACAATTTTTTCGCTACTTAAACACTTCCAACGATTCAGAATTTCAGCCCAAAATTTAAGTCTATGCATTTGAAAGCATTTAATGAGATTAAAAAAATAACAGTTAAAAATAGTTGTACGCTACTCCAAAGTCTAAGGCGCCCTCTATCGGCATTTTGTGAAATTTATCTTGAAAAATTATTTTCAAGAAAACACTGATTGATCAAGAAAACTGCTGATTTAAAAATTAGTTTTAGCAAAAACCGCAAACGAATCGACCAATTTTTCCGTTTTTTACAATTATTTGAAATATGAACCCTCTGAACACAGCTAAGTTTGTCTACTTAACTACTCCCAGCTATTCCAGATATTGAGCTCAAAATTTAAGTTCAAGTCTAAGCTTACGAAAGCATTTTATAAAATGCAAAAAATAACCCCAAAAAAGAGTGTTTCGTTTCTCCAAAGTCTAAAGCGCCCTCTATCGGCATTTTTTGAAATTTATCTTTATAATTTATTTTCACGAAAATACCTAAATAAAGAATAGTTTTAGTGAAAACCGCAAATCAATCGGCCAATTTTCCCGTTTTTTATAATCATTTGAAATTTGAACCCTCTGAACACAGTTCAGTTTGTGTTACTTAACCACTCCCAACTACAGATTTTGAGCTCAAAATTTAAGTTTGAGTCTAAGCTTACGAAAACATTTAATGAGATGCAAAAAATACCGGCAAAAAATAGTTGTTCGTTACTCCAAAGTCTAAAGCGCCCTCTATCGGCATTTTTTGAAATTTATCTTTATAATTTAATTTCAAGAAAATGTCGACATAAAGAATAATTTTAGTGAAAACCGCAAATCAATCGATCGATTTTTCCGCTTTTTATGTTTATTTGAAATTTTGGTCCCTAAACTTTAATGGCGGCTTTTTCCTTAGGAAAACGTTTTGGACCCTTAGTCTCCTATTTAATATTGTTTGTCTTGATGTGTACTATCACCCCTCTTTTATTGTAAAAAAAATTCGGAATCACCCTGTATATATATATATATATATATTCATTTTATTATAAGATAAAATTAATCCCCGAACACGTTTCCTGCGTTTATCTATGTTTATTATTTTATGTGATTGACATAATTTAAAGAATTCATTGAAAGTGCTTTGTATTTTTTTAAAAAATATTGTTTTTAAATGATTTATAGTTAAAGTATGAAGCTTGAAAGCAGGAAGAACTTTTATTCTACAAGCAATGCGTAGGAAACATAAAAACGAGGTGAAACCCGTCGAAATTCGAAGAAAGAAAATCCTTAAGGAAGAACTGTTTTATTGATTTATAATACATCTACAAATTTAGTTACAGTAAAAAATGCATCTTATATTGGTCAGTCTAACTCCCAAACAAATATTATTTAAAGCTAAAATTAACAAAATATTATAAAACTCAATTATGCAAATTATTAAACAAAAGAAAACCAAAATTCACCGGATTTTATAATAAACGATACTTTTGAAATAGTATGCGCATTTTATTTTATTTTTATTTTATTAAAAATAAAAAAGTGCATGAAAACATTAAACTCTTAAGAATGAAGATATAGGATGAGGTCTGCAGGGTTGGATAGTTTTACTTCCCACACAATCCACCCCTCTTCAGTGGTCACAAATATGCATTTAGCCGAATAAAAAATTCCTGTGTTTCTACACCATGGAACTTTTTAAGCAGCAAAACACACTTACGACAGACCTATTAGTGCACTAAAACGCAAAATGAATCTTTTCGAGATACGCCAACTTTTTTTTTTGCGAGTGAGCGATATAATCCTTCTGAATTAATGAGATATGTTCTAATTTTTGAAAATGCACAAAACTTTATACATTTTTTTCCCCGCATAACGTATTACTTTATTATTTTGCAAATATAACAAAAATTATAATTTAAAAAAAAATACAAAAAAAGAAAAGAAAAAAAAAAGGGAAAAAGAAAAAAAAAATCTTGATTTAAAAAAAAATAATACGTTTTAAGAAAAATAAAGTTGCTGATCTTTTGTTCTAATTGTTGATTTTTATGTCAGGTGGTTGGTTAAGAGCGCAGTACCTCTAAACAAATACGAATTTGATTTACATTTTAGTTTAAACTAATCTGAAAAATGCAATTTTTCTATGCTTTACTTGTACAATAAAAAAATTTAACATAATTTTAATATCTTGTGTTTGAATTCTAAATTAATTAAAATGAATGCAGAATCATTTATTTTTAATAATAAAGTTACATCTCAATGCCTGTTTGTATAATACTTTCTGGAGAGACCGCTACGCGCAGAGTTATCAGATTTGGTAGGAAAGTGCGTATATTAGTTGAACATTTTATGCGATGTTTAGCATTTTGCGTATTCGGCGCCGATATTTTGTCATCTATAAAAGGAATTCGATTTCAATCTCTTAACTCGCTATACTAAATTTTGTCCTTTCTCATTCTCTCCAAAAGAACTCTCCGATAAATTTTGCTACTTCCGTGATTAAATTAAATTTGAAAGATTATCAAACTGTTCCTATAATAGCGTCAAGCTGAAATTTTTAATTTAATTTGGGTCGGAAAAAAGTATAAATTCAAGGTTCTTTCGATTCGAGACCGGAACACCCGCAGGAGTAAGTCTGCTGAAATTTAATTTATTATATTTTATAGTATTAATTTGTGAGAAAACTGGTCAACATTTAAACAAATCCTTTCGGTTCATTCGAAGAATAAGTTGAGATTTTTATTTTTTTCTATAACTGGTACATACATCAGATCAGTGGCGTAGCTAGCAGGGGACAGAGGGGGCGGTCCGCCCCAGGTGTCACCCTCTAAAAGGTGACACCCAATCTTTATTTTCAAATATGTGTGTATACAAATCTTATAAAATTTTGGAAATTTTTTTGAAATAAATTTATAGCGCACGACGCAATAAAGTTTTTTTTTTTTTTTTTTTTTTTTTTTTTTTGAGAATATGAAATGTTATACAGAATGGTGTATCTAAATAAGGTATGCACCAGGGAACAAAAAACAATTTATCCAATTAGTGGATAGCAAAAGCAAACTTTAAAAGAATTTTCGTCTACATATAGATACCGCATTGAATTTTGCAGACTGCTCGTTGAGTAATAAGTCAAAAGGTAAATAAGGAATGGTATGGTCATTTGTTATAACGTAGAATTGTGACTGAAAAATATCCCGGATCAGGGGGGGGGGGGGGGAGGTTGACACAATTTACACTCGTCCCGGGTGTCGCCTATCCTAGCTATGCCACTGCATCAGATTTAATTAAACAAGTTAGTCTTACTCCTATTACGTTCACTATTTTGGACAGAAAGATTCGCTATTTGCAGATAATTTTTTTATTTATTTACCGAACATAATTGAATGGATATGAAACAATTATAGCAAAAATGTTTTTAGCAATTTTAAAATGCTAGTTTAAAAGTTACGTATAAGCTGTAAAATATTTCCGACCTTCAAATGATTTTGGAGCCCAAATCTTTAATGAACGCCATCGAAAAATTTTATGTGTCCCTACAAATTAATGATACGAGCCACATAATCGATTATTGAACTAATCCAAGATACTTGTAATACATTGTCCAATTCATTTTGAATTAGTTGAAATTTCGAACGCTATCGGAATGACCAGATTAGCATGTTTTACTTTTGCGCGCGCTGTAAAATGTAAACAAACTATAATAACTACATATTTGATCAAGTAACTAATCTAAGATACACTAGTCATCAAAACTAAAGGATAATGAATAAAGTTATTCTCGCTTAGTAAATGTTGCAACCAATGCTCACAGTAGATTTATTATTTATGTTAATTAAATACTATTGAATTCAAAATTGCACTTCGGCATGTTAGCGTAGTAAATGTGCAAGTTAGGCGATTGTCTAAGTTGTGCGCGATAGACGAATCTTGGAATTCTGGTCTGCAGTGTTGTTTAAATGAATGCGGTGTCTGAGAGTGATCAGTATTCATTATAACAGACGAAAATTTTCCATGTTGGTGAAAAAAGATGGGCCAGGATTCGAACCAGGGATATAATGGCTGAAGCCACCAATGCTCTTCCAACTGAGCCATCCCGGACTCGAACATAGGAGGACTATTTCATTCAAATAACCTTAACGATCATATAATCTGGTCTGATACTGTGGATCAGCTTAAAAGAATAAATCGAAGGTTAATATGTAAAAACTGCAGAAAACGCTGCATACGAAATTATTTTAGATTAATTTAAAACACGATTTTTCAATCGGTAAATCAATTATAACAGATGTAAATTTTCAATGTTGGTGAAAAAAACAGATTATATGATCGTTAAGGTTATTTGGGTGAAATAGTCCCGCCTCTATGTCACCATTCATCTTACTACTAGTGAAAAATGCTCCAAGGAGCAGTGCAAAAGCAGAATATGATTTTAATTGAGCATTAAAAAGTAATGGACAAGTGCTTCTGTTAATTACTGAGCATGAGGAAGGATAAGGGATCCTTTCTTGGCTACAACTCACTTCAGTGCCAACTTTGAAAAAATCATATTTGCGCTTTTTCCATATAAAAGAAATTTGCGGTTCTTTAGTAGAATTTTCCACCGTGCTTCAGATGTTAACCAGGGGTGTAGTCATAAAAATAACATAAGATATATGCTCTAAGCAGAGGGATATTCTAGAATGTGTATACTATAAGCTTTCTTGAAAAACAGAGGGTATATGGTGTTCTATTAAAAAGTCCAGAAGGTGTACGGCGTATAGCCTGTACTACATCTCTGATGTTAACTGCACTGTTCACTCTGCACTATACTACAAATCAATTTTCTGTGCAATTATACACTTAGGGTATGCTTGGTGGCAGTGCATGAATGTGATACCTGCAGGAACTAGGTATATGGCATTATGTCACCTTCGTTTACATTTATGTCTAATTAAGCTGCATCTTTACCGGTTACGTCTTTACACTATACATTTTTATAGTAACTGCGACTGATTTGTTTTCACGGAAAAAGAGCAAATATGATTTTTTCAAAGTTGGCATTGAAGTGAGTTGTAGCCAAGAAGGGATCCCTTATCCTTCCTCATGCTCAGTAATTAACAGAAGCACTTGTCCATTACTTTTTAATGCTCAATTAAAATCATATTCTGCTTTTGCACTGCTCCTTGGAGCATTTTTCACTAGTCCTTCTATTTTTCCATATTCCATAGGGATACTGCACAACTTGTTTTGTATTTTATATATAGAAAACAAAATCTTATTTGTATTGAAATTAAAAAATGCTACATACTCTAATACTCTGGTGTTACAAATTAAAAAAAAAATTTTAAACAGGTTTTTCTATACCAAAATTCTACGGTGGTTTTCAAAAAAAAAAAAAAAAAAAAAAAAAAAAATCAGTTTTTTACTAAAGTGAATAAAATAATAAATCCTTTCAAAGAATAGATTTTTCATTCAAATATCCATTATTTTTGCCAAACACAGGAACTTTTTTTATGCAAGAGTAAAGTTTGATACAAAAACCATGCTTCTTTTTTTTCTTTTCTTCTCTTCTTTTTCGTACTCCACCGCTTTTATAGGAAACTATTGCTTTACTGTGTTATGGAGCATTCTCATTGGCAATAAAGAGACATTCTATAAAAGCTGTGGAGTGACTCTGCAACAAATGGGTCAAATTTTTAACAGTGCACTGTTAAAAATCTGCTACATTTTGCTGCAACGCCCTCCACCACTTGTATATAATATCTCTATTCCAACCAATGAGAAAGCGCCATTTCACGGCCAAGTAACCGTTTTCTATACAAGCAGGGGAGTGCGTTGCAGCAAAATGCAGCAGATTTTTTAACAGTGTGCATATCCTTGGAGCTATAGTTTACAGGAGTGGTACATTGTTCAAAATTTGAAACTTTTGCTGCATCGCCACTCCATCGCTTTGATAGAATATCTCTATTTTGATCGATGAGAATCCTCGATAATGCATTTAAGTAATCGTTTTCTACTTATCTACTGTATCGTTTCCGTATATTTATTTTTTCAATCAGCACCAAGGTGCGCACTTTATTAGAAGACGCGCTCTATTAGAGGGCGCATTCTATTAGAATAAATACGGTATATACTTATAATAAATACACTTTGTTAAAGTACAGGGCCCCAATATTTGACAGGTATGCCAGGCATTTTTGCCATTGATGCCATTGTGCTAAAAACAAAATATAAATAAATGAAAAAAATGGATAAAATATAAATTTGGCATGGTGCAAAAAATTGCCTAATTTAAAATTAAAAATCAAATTTGACAGCCACCAGGGCTAGACACCGTGCATAATTATTCAGTAAATGATTCATTAACACTAGAACGCCCGGAAATTCTACTCAAGTTTGAAAATAATATTTCTCACCAGAATTTTTATTCAAAATTATTTAATTGATTTATTTAACGTAAATTTGCGTGGATTAGATTTAAATTATTTCAAGAAAATTTTTCTGGTTCAAATTGAAATTTAGTTACATGATTGGAGTCGAATCGACTCCATCCGGGCGTTCTAGTGTTAAAAAATGACAAAAATCAGCATGTCAAAAATTTCAAAAAAATTCATAATTCGCTAAAAAATTAAGTTAAAAATAAGAGAAAAAAAAAGCATTCTGTATTTTTTTATGCTTAATCGAATGGTGTAACTGGTTTTTCTCTCCGATGATCACAAGTACCTTAGATTGATGACTGCTATTCTTTTATTTCATCTTGTAAAAAAACTGTTTAACGTAAAGCTATGAATTTTTGCAGGATTAATTAGCATCGCAAAATCTTTAAAATAAACTTTACCGCAACATTCTATCTGCAATAGAACGTTAGATATACCCATTTATGACCAAGTTTGGAAAATACGCAATTTCAGAAAAACCGCCCAGCGAAATAACGTTTTCTCGATGACTACCTCGGGATAAAAAGTTTGTCTTTTGTTTAAAAAAAAAATTAAGTTTTTATCTTTAGTAGTTTTCGAGAAAAGTGCTGTGACACAAAATCTTTGTCTGATTTTCAGAATACTCTACAGTACACCTACAGTATGCCATAAAAAAAAATAATTTTTGTGCTATGTTGTGCTTCTTGGTCAGACGAACATTTAAAAAAAAAAATCATCAAAATTGGATAAGTATTTAGTTAGTTATTGCAAAAAGAAAAATTGAAAAATCCGTGTGCATTATCGCTCAATCATATTATTGCTGCGCGCTGCCGCGCGCACAATGATGGTTAAATATGGGAAAATGTTTTGAATATGTTGAAAAGTGTTTCCTAATCTATGCTTGAGACATGATTTTTCGCTCTTAGCTTATTTATTTGTATTTTTTGTTTTGTGAATTTTTCTGACATCATTGAAAAAGTGCATACTTTATTTATCAGTTACTTATTCTTTGCATTCAGATGTTTAGAACACAATGGATATATTAATCATATGACGCGTCGTTTGTTTTGAATAGTTTAGTGTATTTGAAAATTCGACATAAGAATTTATTTCCGGATGTTTTTAAAATACCAGCGAAAAATTCTCATGATAAGATTTGTAATTCACGAAAAATCCCACAAACTTTATATATACCTTATCAAAGTGAAAATGTTTGTCAAAGAAAGCATAATAATTTGTTTTCTGCTTAAAAAAACAAACAAACAAAAAAAGAACAGAAAAGAAAAAAAAGAAATGAAACTGAAAAAGAAACTTGTAAAATAACTAGGTTAATATTTTTCTATTGCAGGAACTGATTAGATTACTTAAAGGATGTAGGAGTTTTATCAAAGGAACTTGTTTTGAAAATAATTTGTAAATTTGTAATCGGTGTATGATTTTATTCTTATCAAAGAAAGAAGATACAGTAAAAAAAATATATATACATATTTATTTATGACAATGGAATCCTGTTTGAAATATGCCAGCTTTAATACCCTGTTCGGACTGAGATAGTTGAGTCACTTAACTTCAACTCACTTAAATTTTTTGAAGCGAGATCCCCGGAATTAGGCTTCTCCTGTTCGCATTAACTAAACATTGTAAGTGACTTAATTTGGCCAAACTGACGTCTGGGCATGCGCATAAGTTCTGAAATTTGTAACTGCAACTTCTACCTTCTTTTTTGTTTACACAAGAATTATCTTGCCAAATTTCAATTAAAAAATTAATTTCGTCATGCTCCCAATTTCTTTTGCGGGAAGAAATTATAGGCTCAAGATTTTCCATTTTCGGCCTTTGATTACAGAAAAACCCACAAACACACGTGTTAAGCAACTGGGGTAAACAAATAACAACTTGAAACAAGTTATAATTACCCTAAATTCCGGCCTATAATCCGCGGATCAAACAATTCTTTTTCAACCCAGAAATTTTATTTTGTAAATGAAGGCAAATATTTACGGCGATCTGAAAAGTTATATTTTATTTAATAAAATTTCTGGGTCGAAAAATGATTGTTTGATCCGCGGATTATACGCAGGAAATTAGGGTATTTGTAGGACTCACCTTCAGTAATTTAATAATCAGAATTATATATTCTAAAATTCAGAAATAATAATTAAATATTCAGAAGGTAGATTTCCAGTCAACTCACAGTTAAGTGAGTATCAAAGGTTAAGTGAGTTTCAGAAACTTGCTCAAGTGAGAATCTTGATTCCGGGTACGATCGCTTCAAAAAATTTCAAGTTAAGTGACTTAACTTTCTAAATGCGAAAAGGGTGTAAGACCCGTTTCCGGGGAAACTACCCGACCGATGTCAGGAAATTTGGAAACCATATTCACCAGAATGCTTCACTAAAAACTTTAGTTTAACTTTAGTAAAACTTTGATTCTATTTGGATATCACGTCAACCAAAAACCTATCGCTAAATTACAAGATTAAGTGCCAATAATGGATGATCTTAAATATCACATTTACTTGACATTAAACACAGTATACATGTTTATTACGTCATCAAAGATTTTTAATTACTTTTATTTTTACTTTTATTAATGTTCTACAAGAGGTCTGCACGGGCTGCAATTTCCAGGCCCGGCTCCAGCCCGCCCCGAAGGTAAGTTATTTAGGCCCAACTCATACAAAAATTGATAAAAACAGGCCTGAGCCGGCCCGATCTGACCCGATACAATTTCTACTATTTCGAAAATTTCAGATTTTTAGCATACTGTTAAGATTACCTTAAAGAATGCATTGCATACATAGTATTTATAGGATGATTTTATAGTATATTTTACTGAAAATACACAATAGCAATATTAATTATTACTTAGATTCTTAGACTTTCAACATTCAAATAAAGATTTATTAAAACTTTAATATGATTTAGAATAAAAGAAAAAAAGTTTAAAATATCATAACTTTTGAAGCTGTATAATAAAAAGTCCTTCTGGCAGTAACGAAAGGAAGAGACAGCTTTCATATACATTATTTATTTATTTATTTATTTATTTTAGATTGAGTTACATTATTCAAACATACGAAGCTCAACTTAGTGGAATCCGATTATATGAGATTGAAGCTAGTTTTTGCAATACTGAATATTAATGGGAATTTTTAGAAATTAGTCATATTTTATTCAAGCTGGTTTTATTTTAAACGATTTATACTGTCACCAAACTCCACGAGATCATGAAGTGAATGCCATTTTTAAACAACATGATGGATAAAACAAACCAGTGAGCTTGGTCGAAATCTTAATTAATGTGCATATGCACACTCACATCGAATTATCAATTAATATATACGAGTGTTGTCGCGGGCAAATTGATTTTTAAAAAAAACTAGTTGGATGTGCTAATCCCAAAACTTTCTTCTATCTCATACATGCATTTTAATATTTAAAAAAAAGTTACTCATTTTAATGCTTTAATAATTTTAATTCAATACTCTACCAACTTTGATTTTCATCTTAAATTTCTGCTTCAATCAATTAATCGGAGTAAAAACGAATTTCCGTCTCTGCACGAGCCGATGGACAATAGAATGATAGGCAGATTTTTTTTCAAATTCAGGGAGGATCTACTTGCCTTACCAAAAAATAATCATATACAAAATGTTTAGTTCAGTTCTAGAACTAACTTCATACACTCTTATGTGGTGCAATATTAAAAATGGCATAAAATTCGGTATTGCAGCGCCCCCTTCCGGCGGATTTTTTTCAGATTCAGAGCGATCCAATTAGCCATAGTCATACAGATACACAAAAAATTTGGTTCATTTCGATACATAACTTCATATACTTTTGGTCGGTACAATATTGAAAATGGCACATAAATCGCGATTGCAGCGCCCCCTTCCGGCGGATTATTTTCAAATTCAGGGAGGACTAACTAGCTATAATCATACACATACACAAAAAATTTGGTTCAATTCGATGCATAACTTCATATACTTTTGGTCGGTACAATATTGAAAATGGCACATAAATCGCCATTGCAGCGCCCCCTTCCGGCGGATTATTTTCAAATTCAGGGAGGACTAACTAGCCATAATCATACACATACACAAAAAATTTGGTTCAATTCGATGCATAACTTCATATACTTTTGGTCGGTACAATATTGAAAATGGCACAAAAATCGCGATTGCTGCGCCCCCTTCCGGCGGAATATTTCAAACCTGAAGGAGGACCTGCTTGCCACAGCCAAAAACACTCACAAAAAAATTGGTTCAATTCTATGCATAACTTCATACACTTTTTGATGGTAGAATGGCGACATACAGACAGACACACAGACACACGGACAGACAGACATTTTGTAAAAACATGTTTTTTGGAATATCTGACCCCTAAATCCGTCGAAAACCGGAAGTCGAAAAAAATGTCGATTACAATACTTTCTTCTATTGAAGATAGAAGAAAGTAAAAATGTCACCCAAATTAGAAATTTAAACTGCTATATCTCAGGTGTTTTTTAAGGTAAAGACAAAGCAAAAAATACTCCGGAATTTATTATTAAGGTAAATACTTTAGAAAGAAACTTTTTTCAATTTCTAATTTTTTGTTTGTACATCAGTATATATTTATAAGATTTTTGACAAACTTAAATGGCCGCTATTTTGAAACAAGATGGCGGATGAAGTTGGTCAGTGAACTCGGTCAAGACATTGGTATGTACTATGAATATACGGAGTTATAACCACATCAGTTTATAAATATGAGTATTATCGCGTGACAAATTTTAGACCGTTTCAAAATGCCAAATACACTGGAAAATGAAAGTGCTATAAATCAGCCATTTTTCAAGATATAGATGAAAAGAAAAATGCTCTTTAATCTTTGTATCAAGGTCAAACACACAAAAGAAAAATCTTTTTCAATTTCTTATTTTTTGCACCTAATTTTAAAATTTAAAATTTTGAAAAAAAATTAATATTTTAGTGTTTTGAAACAAGATGGCGGATAGATTTGGCCAACGAACTCTTTCCAGACATCGGTATGTACTACGTACGCACCAAGTTTCATCCAAATTGGTTGATAAATACGCGTGTTATCACGTGACGAAGATCAGATCATTTCAAAATGTGAGCAACACTAGAAATTAAAAGTGCTATAACTCAAAAAAATTTTAAGATACAGAGGAAACAAAAAATGCTTTGGAATCTTTCTATCACGGTAAAATGCATAAAAGAAAAATCTTTTTTAATTTCTCACTTTTTTGTACCTAATTTTAAATTTTAAATACTTTAAAAACAATTAAATGGCCGCCATTTTGAAACAAGATGGCGGATGGAACTGGCTAACGAACTCGGTCTAGGCCTCGTAATGTACTATGTACATACTAAGTTACATCCAAATCGATTCATAAATACGCGTGTTATCACATGACAAAATTCAGATCGTTTCAAAATGTCACCCTAAGAGAAATTCAAAGTGCTATAACTCAATCATTTTTTAAGATATAGACAAAATAAAATGTGTTCTGGAAACGCTGTTTTAAGTTCTAACACATAAAAGAAAAATATTTTTCAACTTTTAAATTTTTCGCATTTAATTTTAAATTTAATTTTTTTTTAAATTTAAATGGCCGCCATTTTGAAACAAGATGGCGGATGATGCTGGCCAACGAACTCGGTCGAGACATTTGTATGTACTATGTACGTACCAAGTTTCATTCAAATCGATTCATAAATACGATAGTTACAGCATGACAAATATCAGATATATATATATATATATATATATATATATATATATATATATATATATATATATATATATATATATATATGTCAACATTTGAACGGAGGGTGGTTTTGGGGTCTAGGGGTCATGATCGGTATACCAAAATTTTCCAGAAGTGCTTTCCTTCGGACGGCTGCAATAGGTAGCTTTTTACTTTTTGTAATGAAAGCTACCTAAAAGAAAAATGGATACTATTTTTTCTTATACTGGTGTAAAAGACAAAAAAGGGGATGGGAATATTAAAAAGTTGCTTCAAATTCTCGACAAAAATTTTGAATTTTTTAATGTGTAAAAGATAGTTTTTCAAAGACTTAATTTCTAGTTAAGATATAAATTTTAATTTACAGGCGTGTAGCCCCTGAACTTTGGGTACAATTTCAGAAAACTTATCCTTCTACTTGAAGGCGTATTGTTATTTGCTATAACAGAAATGAATGTAATGGAGTCATTTGGTAAGAAAATCGTGGATCTTGCGATGTAGTGGTTAGCGCGTCCTTCGAGTGAACCTGAGATTGGGGGTTGTGTCCCCGCTTTAGATTTTTTGAGAATTTTATCTTTATTGATTTATTTTCAATTATTCTAAAAATTTCTTAAAATTGATTCTTGTTAATAATTTTTATTGATCTACTATCGCTTAATAAAATATATTTTTAAATAAATTTCTGTTACTGAAATTACTTTTTAATTTTATTTATTTAAACAACTTTTTTTTATTGATTTACTAACAGCTAATAATATATTATTATTTTAATAAATAATTGTTAATGAAACAAATTTTTGATATTTAATTTCATTTACATATACAATTATTTTTTTTAATTTACTAACAATTAATAAAATATAATTTCTTTAATCTATTCTTGTTAATAAAATTAATTTTTTATATTTAATTTTATTTATTTATGCAATTATTTTTATTGATTTATTGGCAGTTAATAAAATATTATTTAATAAATCGATTCTTTTTTATTAAGTTAATTTTTAAATATTTTTAATTCTTTTTTATTAATTTACTTTCAATTAATAAAATATTTTTTTAAAATCAGTTCTTCTTAATTAAACTAAATTTTAATATTTAATGTCACCTAAGTCTATATTTTAATAATTAAAATGAAAGACATATTTTAATACAATAATAGCATCGGTAAAAAATGCTTAAAAATATTCTTATTTTGCAATTATTACATTAATTGTTTTTTTTAAATTAAAATGTGGCTTTTAGGTAAAACATTAAAATTTAGTTTCATCATAAAGAATAGATCTAAAAAATGATGTCAATATATTATCTGACAGTAAATTAATAAAAATAAATTTTTGTAAAATTACAATTAAAAAATATTTTTCTATATTTTTAAATGATGTAATTACTGATTTAAAATATCTTTCATTTTGATTATTAAAACATAACCCTTAGGAGATAGTAAACTTAATTTCATTAATAATTTACTTTAAAATGATATTTTATTAACGGATAGTAAATTAATAAAAATTACTGTAAAAATAGATAAAAATAAATATTAAAATTGTGTTTCATTAAAAAAATTGATTGACAAATTATCATATTTTATTAACGATAGTAAATCAATAAGAATAAATATGTAAATAAGTATGACAAATATTAAAAATTAATTAAATAATAAATCAATAAAAATAATTGTATAAATAAATAAAATTAAGTATTAAAAATAAGTTTCATTAACAAGAATTGATTAAAGAAATTATATTTTATTAATTGATATTAAATTAATAAAAATAATTGTATAAGTAAATAAAATTAAGTATAAAAAATTAGCTTCATTAACAAGAATTTATTTAATAATCATATTTTATTAGCTGTTACTAAATCAATAAAAAAAAGTTGTTTAAATAAATAAAGTAAAAAATTAGTTTCAGTAACAGAAATTAATTTAAAAGTATACTTTATTAACTGATAGTAGATCAATAATAATAAATGTATAAATAAATAAAATATTTTTGAATGTATATATTGAACTTATTTTGTAAGATAGTTTACTTTATTTGTCAATTCTGATATCTACTGAGTAAAATCTTAACTGATAACATACTAGTTTTTTTTTTTTTTTCTTTTTTCTTAAAGGTATAAAATTTAAAGTCTTTTTATGTGCTTCTGTTCACCAGATAATTTTATTCTTAATAAACAAGAGAATTTTTTTCGAAAACAAACGCACTTTCAGTAACTTTAAAGTCGAAAATTAGTGGCAAAAGATTTATTATATCACCACCGTGATTTATAAAATCATTTCTCATTTCTGTCATAACGCAAACATAAAGTAAACACGAAAAATAATTTGCTGCAGTAGCGAAATCCTTACCACCCAAATCTGGATATATAATCTCTTTTATCCTCTTTGTTCAAACCAATCACGATATAATATTTCGACTGGTCGCTAAATGAATGTGCAAATGTAATGTGCGCGTCCGGGCCAGGATTCGAACCACGGATGTATTGGCTGAAGTTGCCAACGCTCTTCCAATTGAGCCATCCCGGACGAATTCTGAAGGACTTTTTCACCCAAATAACTTCAATGATCACAGAATCTGGTCTGATACTATGGATCAGCTCAATAGAATATATAAAAGCTCAAAAAGTGGAACTGCAGAAATCACT
Source organism: Maratus speculifer (assembly GCA_964019185.1). Classification (NCBI taxonomy): domain Eukaryota; kingdom Metazoa; phylum Arthropoda; class Arachnida; order Araneae; family Salticidae; genus Maratus; species Maratus speculifer. The sequence continues at coordinate 43,910,677 of OZ025290.1, forward strand.
GCATAGGAAATCATACTAGATTAATTTAAATTAAATCATATTAAATTTATTTCATAAAAATATTTTAAATGAGTGAAACAGAAACGAAACATGCTTTTTGTTTAATTTTATTGTGATGAAACAAATTCTATATAAATATTGGAGTAATTATTTGTTTTTATTGCAGTCTTCTATGAGGAGCAAAAGAAACAGTGTTAGTGGTTACTTTTTAGCAAGCAGAAGCATGCACTGGATACCGGTAAATGTCATTTTTTAATTCTTTTATTTAAACTTAATGTCAATCTCTTACGTAGGTACACATCGAGATTCGTAATCATTTTTTCACTCTTTTTCTGATATGCTACAAATATGAAAATTATGTACAAAGGTGTGTTTCCAACAATACCAAATTTAATTAGTTTACAGATTAATTATAAATTAACATTTCTTAAAGCATTTATCTGTTATCTGGGCGCATGTGATAAACCGCCAAATAATATTTATCGTTGCATAAATGTTTCATAAAGACAAAACACTATTTAAATTACTTAAAGATGTTTTTATTTGCAATAAAATACATCTAAAACCAAGTATTTTCAACCATATTCATGTTTTCATCATCAAGTTTAAAACGATGAAAGTTAGAACGATAAGACCAGAGATTTTATCGTTTTAACCATGATGACTAAAATATTCGAAAGTACTTGGTTTTAGATTGCGAATAGAAATTATTTTAAGTAATTTAAATATTAGTTTGTCTTTACAAAATTTTTACATAACTTGTTATTGAAGTGTGAATTTTTGGGATTTCAAGAAATTCATCATGATTTATATAGTTTTCTCTTATAGATTGGAAGGCAGCAGCACCTAAAATTACCTCATCGAGTTCACAGCTGATAGTCCAGAATAAGTTAAAACTCGATTTACATATTAAAACGCATTCGGTCTGCCAAGTCATATCTTGGTAGAAAACTCCCGAAAACCCGATTTCAGCGGTTGACTCGAAGTTTACCATAGAGTTTTCCTGCTCCCAGTCCTCCATGTTTTCATACCTTTTTTTTTTCTTTTTTTTTCATACACGGAGTACGCCGCCCCTATCATTATGTAATTATGTACGTCCAAACCGTCTGTCTCTTTAAAGGTGCTATTACACGTGCGCTGCTGCAGGCGTCAAATCGCAGGCGTCTCCATGTAATCCTATGGGACCAAGGGAGTCGCTTGGTAGTGCGCGATTCTCTTTTGACGGAGCGTCTTTGACGCGTGGAACGAAGCGAGTCGCCGCAATGCCAATCAAATGCTTGGAAATCCAAATGATGGTAAAGACTCTTCTCGAACAGCCAATGAAATGCTAAAAACACGAAAAAACGCAGGCAATTTTTGTCGCTTGGAATTTTTACGTGTAATAGCACTTTAAGAGTTAATATTTAGTCGAGATTACCGCTAATTGCAGACAGGCACGTAGCCAGGGAGGGGGCTACGGGGGCTGAAGCCCCTCCCGAAATTTTGAAAATACACAAAATTGTCTGAATGATAAAAAATAAGTTTCGTTTGTTTTTATCTTCCATTACATTAAAATCAATTGCATTTTTAGCTGTAAAAATACCCTTTTATTGAATTACAGTTATGGTAATCCTTCATTATATCGGTCATTTGGATATGTTGTTTTTTTAATAGCTATTTACCACTAAAAATATAAATTCTTTTTAAAAAGTAATTTTTACTGTCTTTATGCGCAGTAAAATTCGATCAAGTGTAAATTCTTATCATTAATTTGACTAAGAAAAATTAAATATAATACGCATACGGCATAAGAAAGATCACGAAAAATTAGGAAGATTATTTTCTATATGTTTCAGTCATTGGAAAAAGGCTAAATGTTTTTCTTAAAACATATACAATTAGATTATCAGAAACCTTATATTATTTAAACAAACGAACTTCAGATTTTTTTTTTCAGGAAAATAGAATAGAATTATTTCATTGTTGAATTTTCAAAGAGCTCCAAGAAAAGAAGAAATTAGAGAAGATCTTGAACTAATACTTGAAACAATCTTATTTTGTGCAGAATAAAATAGCCACTGATCACGATGAGGATCCTCTAACTTTAGAGAAATTGGTATAAAAAAGACTAGTTATGAGTTCTTTTAAGTTTTGAGCAAAGTCTGGAGCGAATGAATTGAAACGAGACATTATAAATATCCTTAGAAATGCTATTTATTTCACCCCAGAAACTCAGAATGAACTCAAATATTCTGGGATACAGTTACCGAAGTATTAATTATGAATATATATATTGCGATCTGTTTTAGCTTAATTGCTGTTGAAACTATGGACATTTCAATCACAGAACAGCTTGCCATTTGTGTTAGATATGTGAACTATTAAAAAATTCACAAAACCCAATAATTCGGAAATTTTTTTTCACGTGTTATTCCAATAAATGTCTCAAAAATTCAAGAAAAGTAATTTTACAGCATTGTGATAAACTATGTCTTGGCATGTATAAATGTGTCACATAGGCGTATGACAAAGTAGCCAATAAGTTTGGTCATGTTAGCGGGGTTCATTCCAGAATTCTTCAGAATATCTGAAAATTAGATACGTCCTCTGTGAATGCCATTGGTTAAATCTCCAACAACAAGTTTCCAACAACATGCTGATTCCCTTCATTCGAAAATAATATACATGGATTTGTTAAAGCAGCGACAAAAGTTTTTAAAAATCACCTGAAGGCAAATTTAGCGCTTCAAAAAGCAATTGCATCATATATCCTAGAAAACAAAAGAATATAACTTTTCCGCATTTATGATACAAATTTTATCGTGAGGCATGAAATCATATTGACTTTTGTTGAGCTACTTAAATACATTTGTATTAGCTCAGAAAATATTTCGAAAAACACATGGAAGATTTCTTCAACAGATGGAGATTTTTGGCAGTCAGGGAGAAGAATTATTTTTTCATAAGCTTGTCTGTTTGTCAGAAGGTTTCCTGTCTGACAGTCACAGTCAATTCTTCAAAAAAAAAAAAAAAAAAAAAAAACTTGTGATATAATATTGACTGTAACCCATGCTAAAGATGCCTAATTTAATTGTTTTACATAAATATGCAGAAAAATGAAGTAGAAATCTTTTGTGAGATTTTATTGCACATCAAAACTTCGGGAAGACATCTTCCAAGCTGAAATAAAGATCCCAAGACTGACATTTAGACAGGAAAGAGGTACAATGGTACAAACCCACAAACTACATATACTGACAAGTATTACAACATCACGGTCTTATTTCCCCATGTAGAAAGTGTCATTCAAACTTTAAATTATCGATTCATTTCGAATGAAGACATTCTAAGAGATACTTCCAGGATGTGCTTCACTGGAAAAAGCAAGCAAATTAGAGAATTCGATGCAATATTTTGAGGATAAGGTGTCAATGTAGCAAGTGAAAGCTGAATATGAATTAAGGGTGTATTTCGAATCAAACTGCTTGTTTTCCGATTTATTTTTGAATTCACTTTTGCTCTCAAACACATGAAACTCGCAGATTCTCTTATTTAGAAAGTGCACAAGGTGCCGTAAAGGTCAATTCTTCGATAAGTGTACAAAATATTGCAAAACAAGCAATCAAAAACGGCAATTTGAACCGATTTTTCCGAAGTGGGAGATAAGGGAACGAAAAAAAGGGTCTTCCAGAGAAGTTAATTGCTTATAAATCAAATTCTAATGAATTGAGCGTAAAAAGACTTTACTCGGCACCTCATACGTCCCTTCAAGAATCCCCTCAGCAAGTTTCATGTTTCTACTTTTAATAATGTGTCTGAAATTGTGTCGGAAAATTTCGAGCTGCTGAAGGTGGAAAAGCGTTTTTTCGAATACACCCTTAAGGTGCTAACAAATTGCTAATGTTGACACCAACACAGAGGTTTTAAAAGTTTTAGTACTGTAATGTGACGTGTTACGTAAAATCAAACACTTGCTGACAGTTTTTGTTAAAAGCCGAGTAACAAAAGTCAGTGCTGAAATATATACTTCGGCAAAGAAAATAATTAAATCTGACTCGAAGCGTTATGGTCGATGACAGATTGAGTAGTTTTTCATGATTCCCATTCTTTGGGAAATTACAGAAACTCTTGATAAGTCAATCAGCATCATGGCTAAGAAGAAATTATGATGATTGCCTCTGTTGCACTAGTAAACAGTGTTGAATTCAGGGGGTTGCCCGGGAGGGGGACATTTCCCCTCCCCCGGAGAAATGAGTTGTCCCACCCCGGAAAATTTGTGATTTTGTGTTTTCAATTGTCAAAAAGTACAATTTCCCCCTCCCGGAATGCTATAATATCCCCCTCCGGAGCCCCAAAAATCCCTCCCGGAGAAAAGTGCCTGAATTCAACACTGCTAGTAAATTTATTTTACCACGATTGTCATTCATAATTATTATACTCGGAGAATGTGAAATACAAACATAATTTTTATAATTACATATGGCTGTAGCAATTTTTTTTTTTCCAAAAAAATAATGTATGTAATTTATTTCAATTGTGGATCAATAGTTTCAAGACCTCGCTCAGGGCTCAGATTCTCGCACATTAACATTAATCCTGTGTTTTAAATCAATACATATTATTTGTTTGCGTTTCAGTATTTTACAACGTTTTTCTTCATAGGATAGGGGAGAGGGAAGCACATTTGAACAATTTTTTAAAAAATCAGTACATTTCTTATTTGAATTATATTTTTTGCGTTTTAAGTATTACATAATAAAAACAGTGCATTTCTTCATCATATGAACCAGAAATTAAAAGTTTTCCATATAAATTAAAAAAAATTGTGTGGATTTAAAAAGCTGAAATATTTCTGTTCAAACCTGTCTCATGTAGGGGTATTTTTGAACAAGTAAGGAGCACCTTTGAACAAATGAGTAAAATATGGAAATATTGAGTTTTCATAAAACGCTGCATATGTTTCAGAAATATAAAGTAATACGGATAAAATTTAATAACTATATTTTATTGAAATTAATAATTTTTCTATTATTTAACCAAACTTAAATCCATCAAAGTTGATGTCAAAAATCATTGTTGAAACAACACAGAATGTCTCTCCAGTTATGTTTGTTTGAGAAAACTGTTTTAAAATATCCTTGTAATACACTAATATGATATCTGATGTTTCTGAAAAATTAAAATTTTTCATTCACACTTTTTATGAAAAAACTTGACTTAAATTCTGATTTATCTAGTACGAAAATACTAGTAATTCCGTAGTTTGGGAAAGAGTAAATGAAAGAGTATAGGCTTTGTTAGACAAACCTACTAAACCATGAATCATTATTGTCTATCCGAATTTTGCAATTATCAAATAAATGAATGCCATCATCAATTTAGGGGGGACATTCCCCCTCTCCCGGAGCAATGAGATGTCCCATTCCGGTAAATTTGTGATTTTGTGTTTTCAATGGTCATACAGTACAATCCCCTCCCCCGGAGCCCCAAAAAGCCCTCCCAGAGAAAAGTGCCTGAATTCAGCACTGTTAGTAAATTTATTTTACCACGGGTATCATTTATAATTATTATAATCAGATAATGTGAAATACAAACATAATTTTTATGATTACATATGGCTGTAGCAATTAATTAAAAAAAATAATAACGTTGTAATTTATTTATTTTATTTATGGATCAATGGTTTCAAGACCTCGCACACGTAATGTCAGATTCTCGTACGTTAACATTAATCCTGTGTTTTAAATCAATATATATTAATTGTTTGCATTGAGAGATTGTAATACATGTGTGCAATAAGGAAGGATTGTTAACAGTATAAGTTCATGTTCTTTGATATTCTTAATTAACCTCTTTTCACATAAAAAAAAATTTCAGAAATTAAAATATTTAGATACATCAACAACTCTTTACTTCATAGTTTTAGATGTTCAATTGTGCCCCATCACATGGAGTTCAACATTACAACGGTTTACTCAATTCGGATGATGAATTTGAACAAAACAAAACTTATAGATTAAAGATTACATCTTTATTTAAGTGTTGAACAATAAATCAAAATTTTAGGGATACAAAATTTTGAACGAAAATCTTACAACGTTATTTTCTTAAGTTTAGATTCAAGAGGGAGTAAAATATACATCTTGCTTAGACAGTATTGTGCATACAAAATGGATGAGCTTTGTATACTTATTGCACTGAAGCAATAGTAATGTATTGCCATAGATATTTTTAGAAAATAATTTATTTGAAGGAAAATATTTAGGGTTCAAAGGTGCCCCCAGTTCAAATGTGCCCCCCTCTCCCCTACTTGAGTCTCATCTGAAACATTGTTAGTTTGTGCTTTTTAGAAAAAGCAGCAGAAAATTTTTCGTGAAAACTCTCCGATTCCCAAATCGGTTTGGAAAGTGGAAATGGTCTTAAAAGTTAAAAATTGCAAAAGAAATTGAAAAAATTAAATATGAAATAATAATATTTGACATAGTTAAAAAGTATCCTATGTAGAAACACGCATTAGGATAAGCCTAGATTATTTTTAATTTTTTTACTGAATATTATTCAAATTACTTTTGTAAAAACAGAAAAAATTCCAAAATCAAGCCCCTCCCGAAAGAAAATCCTGGCTACGGGCCTGATTGCAGACGATTTTTATCGAAAATCCTTATGAACAATGCTTTTATACTTCTGCTACGACTGGTACTTGCAGAGCTGCTCCCAACACTTTTGCGGAATGCCCGCAAATCGAAATTTGTGTGTAACGGAAAAAAGTTTTTGCGCTTTTCGCAAAAACTATATGACCTAAAGTAATCGCTATAATTTTTCTGCAAGGTTTAAATTAACGTCTGCTATTCAGGGTACATAAACATCATATATCCGATATATATATATATTTTATATATACATATCCGATATTTTCAAAATAGCGAATTTACTATTGATAACAATTATTTTCTAGCATAATATAAATTAGAAATTAAACTATATTGTGCTTAACTTGAAAACTTTATCAAACATTATTCTAAAAATGTATTTATTTCTTCCTTTTCTTATTTTTTTCTTTTATTTAGAATAAAATTAAAGATCAACTAATTAAAAATGGAAAGAATTTGTTTTATATTTTTAGCTCACAGGCTATCATAGCCTGAGAGCTTATGTACCCGCCCGTTCTGTATGTACGTGCGTAAAGCAATAACTCATGATAAAAATATCGGATCCACTTGAAATTTTGTATATAGGTATATCCTGATAAGGCGCTTCCCTGATTAGTTTTTGGAGTTCATTCGATATGTATAAGAGGGGAAACGAGGGCTCATGCCCCTCCCCTTAATTGATATAAATGGGTTTATCAAGCAGAATTAACAGTTTTCATTCAAAATTTAGATATAGGATCATTCTGATAAGGCGATTCCGTGACTGTTATTAGGTGTTCATTGAATAACTATAAACAGGGGGAACGGGGGGGCTCATGTCCCTCCCCTTAATTGATATAAATGGGTTTCCATGCAGAATTAACAGTTTTCGTTCAAAATTTAGATATAGGATCATTCTGATGAGGCGATACCGTGACTGTTATTAGGTGTTCATGGGATAAGTATAAACAGGGGGAACGGGGACTCATGTCCCTCACCTTAATTGATATAAATGGGTTTTTCATGCAGAATTAACAGTTTTCGTTGAAAATTTAGATATAGGATAATTCTGATGAGGCGATTCCGTGACTGCTATTAGGTGTTCATTGAATAAGTATAAACAGGGGGAACGGTGGTTCTAATGCCCCTCCCCTTAATTTATATAAATGGGTTTTTCAAGCAGAATTGTCAGATTTCGTTCAAATCTCTGAATAGGTTTTGGAACTTTAATGGTTAAGTATAAAAGAGGGGGATAACTCCTCTTAAATTATACAAATGCTAAATGGGTTTTTATTAATAATTATCCGATTTGCTGTGATTTGAATATAAATTTTTTATATGATAAAACATGTCCTTGATAGTTTAGGAGGTTCAATGGTTAAATATAAAAAAGAGGAAAGGGGAGAGCTGTTTCCCCTTCTTAATTTTTTTTTTTTTTTTTCGAACGGAACTAACCCTTGAAAATACAAGGGTGTAATGTACAATTAGTATGCGTAGCCTAAGAGCTTAATGCTATCAGTTTAACTGGGCAATATTCTTTTTATTATATATTCTTTAATTTTCCTAGGTGGGTGCTTCTCTGTTTGCTTCGAACATTGGTAGTGGTCATTTTATTGGGCTGTCCGGGTCTGGGGCCAGTTCTGGTGTAGCAGTTGCTGGTTTCGAGTTAAATGTAAGCATGGTTTTTTGTTTTTTTCTTTAGATTTTGATTAATACGCGTTTATTACATTTTTTAATATATTAATTTTAAGAAATTGCATTTTTCACTTTATTAATTTATTTTTAATTATTTATATTTTTATTTATTTATTTATTTTTATTTTATTTCATTCTATTCTAATCTATTTTATTTAGTAATAAAACACCGTAATAACTGGCGATAAAATAGATAAATAAGCTAAAATACTTTGTTAAATCACCATAAAATGAAAAAATTAAACAGGACGCGTTTCGAGCTAAAACAATAACAGCTCGTCATCAGCTAAAGCAAAACACGTGTCTGTAAGGCACAGATTCGAGATAAATAGTATCTCGCGTCTGTGGCTTACGGACGCGTGTTTTGCTTTAGCGTGTTTTTAATGACGGAAATGAAGTAGTGCATTAGCCAAAAATTAGTACCACAAGTGGTTCACTCGTATAGGTTCATCATTGTGCTTGTCCTACAAACAAAGGTATGAAAACAGTTAAAACTGGAAGCAGGAAAACGCAATGTTAAATCTACGAGTGAATCACTAGTGGTATTAAGTTTTTGCTTATGCACCACTTCACTTCCGGCAGACATGGATCATTAGATTTCCCTATTACTACTCTTCTAGAAAATAAAAGTTTTTTTCTTATACTCGATGACATAGGTTTTTGTGCTGTCGGCTCATGGACTAAGATGAAAAAACCGTGTGGCTTTTAAATATATATATTTTTTTAATTTGAAAGGCTGATTCATAAGTTTGAATACAAAACAGTACCTTTTAGACTGACATAAGTTTTATAAAAAAAAAAAAAAAAAAAAAAAAAAGCTGCTTAGTTATATATATTCTTAAATAATAATTTTAAAAATAGCTATAAATTTTTAAATAGATTCTTTTTTGTGCACAAATTTAATCATGAATTTGTAGTCATTCTTCATATTATACTCAATGTGACCATTTCGATGACTTCAAATGCTAAAAAACACGAAACTAATTAATTAGTTTAACAATTTATTTAAAAAAACAATAGAGTCGAATCTTATTCCTAGCCCTTTTTTTAATAGATATATACATACACTTCGAGCATACACATGACGATTAAATAAATAAAATAAAATTTATGCCATGTTTGAGAAAAAAATTTTGTTCTTTTCTGGATATGCAAGTTTGAAAAAATTCATATAATCGAAATCTAAATTAAACATTTCGTTCATGCGGAAAAAACAAACTTCAATATTATTTTCAGCAGCTGAAAATATAAAATTTTTTACTGAATATTATCAATCATAAAGACAATCATGTTCGTATTTTAAAAAATTCAATATTTTTTCGATGCATTAGTAATTATGAAAATACATAGCACCTATTGTTGTCGTTCACTTCGTCTATCTGTCTGTTCATCCGTCCGCATATAAAAGAGCAAAAACCACCCAACCGAATTATTATCATTTAAAATACATAATTAATGCATAATTTTGTTGAGTCATTTCGAATTTCATGAAAATCGGATATATAGTTTAATTACAGGGACATTCAAAAGTACTACCGCATTACATTACGGCCAATTGGAAAAAATAATTTCAAGTAAATTATAATGACGTTACACTCTTTCGAACGTAATAAAATTTATATACATATATGAAGTATACACTAAAATATACACTCTGTACAGTTTGTGGTGCAAAGAATATTTGTTATTAATTTACAGGGCCCTATAAAAGTATTCCTTGAGATAATGGTACAGGAGGAAACATTGTTTGAGATACGTTTTAATTACATTAAACTATTTCACATTTTATGAAACTGATATACGTTGCTGAGGTTTACTAGAAGTTACTTCCTGTATAATAGAAAGAAGATATTATTTACAGGGACACACAAAAGATTTCGACTATTATACTGTATCTTATTACACCAAAATCTGAATATTTTTAAAACTTCGTTATTGTACCTCATTTGCTACGCCTGACGCGCAATTTCCGACTTGTTTAAATATGCATCACTTAGAAGATAAAAGTCTTCAAAATGTCAAAAGAATCTCCATCTCCATCTATTCCATCTAAGTGAAAAAAGAAAATGTGTAATTAATTGCAAAAAGTATGTAGCTTAAAAAAAAAAAAAAAAAATTAAGATACGCTGTCTATAAAAACGCTAGTTACAATATAGATTATGAAATGAAAAAAAAAATAGAAATTTCTTGTCAATTTTGTTTTTTAGTGCACTACTTGTTCATAATCGCTCGATTTCTATCTTTTAAAAATGTTTCATGTATGAAAATGTTAGATAGATTTTAGATTTTAAGTGCTTCATTTTCTTTTTCTATTATTTTTGAATTGGAAATGGGGCTGAACAGATGAAAACCGTGTGGCATAAATTTGAACACCAAATAGTACCTTTTACACTGGCATAAGCTTTATGAAAAGACTTCTTAATTACATATTTTTTTAAATGGTAATTTTTAAGAGAGTTATTAAATTTATTTCGAATATTCCTTTTAATTCATTTTTCATATTCTATTGGCATATATTGCTTTACAATTAATGGTTATATATATATATATATATATATATATATATATTATATATATATACATATATATTTATACATATATATATACAGTGAAACCTCCAAATAAGGGACACTCCGAATAAGGGACACCTCTATTTAAGGGACAAAACTTCCGGTCCCAGTCCCTTGGTGTAGGACGTGTAATGTATTTACCTCTGAATAAGGGACACTCGATTTAAGGGATAGTTGAAAATGAGATCAATAGAACTGGTTTTTGCTTTTCGGATAATGAAATACTCTGTCACGAGAAAAAAAAAAAAAAAAAAAAAAAAAAAAATGCAGATTTTTGTGAATTTATCAAACAGACAGACAGTCATGTGGATACAAAGGCATAAGACACAATTGATGAGCATTTATTTACCCACAATCCTGATTTGATATCACTGCGTTTATCCCCATTGAAAGTAATGCTGAAAATTTTGAGGAGAATTAAAGGAGTGGGGAAGAAAATAAAATTGGGAAATAAAGAACTTTACAGATATTTTTAGGCCGTTCTCAAATTCAAAAGGGCAACTTTCATGATATAAAATAGCCCTTTTATGTTTTAATTTATTTTTATTCGGAAATGCCTGAAACTAGCAGGCGTTGTTGTTCAAAAACTATGTAATCAAACTTTTTTTTAATGCAATAGGTCTTACAGAAAATATTTTCAAAGTGGGTGTTTTCACTTGACTTTCCACGAGAAAGAAGAATAACTACTAAGAAAGGGTGAAAAATGTATTTCTCACATGATCAAAATCGCTTATAATTCAATTGGTAATTTATTTACCAAAAACGAGCAAACACAACTCAATTTCATATTGCTACCACAGTTAGGCATTCCAGTTTTATACCTTTCCGTTAAAAAAAGATTTTGTAAATATGTCAAACCGTTTTGCGCTTGTTGAGCTGAGCTATTGAGAGATTTATTGCGTTAAAATACACAAAACAGTTGAATACTTTTTTTCGTAAATACTGCTGATAATGAAGAACTAAAATTTATAAGTATGGTGAATGACACTTGAAAGGTTTGAAGTGTAAAATTGAAATTTGCAAAAAATTACTATTGATTGAATACTTCAAGTAAAATTATTTTAAATGATTTAATATGTTTTGCATTTACAGAATTTTCATGTTAAATAAAAATCAATTATTCTACAAATAATTTAATGATTTAGTAATCAATTGAAAATTTTAATTTATTATTTCTCTATTCCTTTTGTGTCTGATTAACGTAATTTATACACTTTGGGTACATTTAAAATTCACCTTTAATGATTTATTATTTTATATCTTCATGTATGATTAATTAAAAATAACAATCAAAACTCCGAATAAGGGACACCTCTATTTAAGAGACAAAAGTTCCGGTCCCATGGGTGTCCCTTATTTGGAGGTTTCACTGTATATTGTTATGTGTACTATAATAATCATGAATGACATTTTTCTGTTAACACTCAATGTAAGCTTTTCGATGAATTCAATGGTTAAAATCACGAAACTAATTAATTAATTTAATATTTTATTTTTTAAATGATATAGGCATTTAAACAAATTTCTAGCCTTTTTTAAAAATACATACACTTTAACGAGCATATACATGACAAATGAATAAATAAAAACAAACTCATGCCGTGTTTGAGAGAAAAAAGTGTTGTTCCTTTTAGAATAAGCTAGCTTGAAAAAAAATTCATACCATCAAAATATAATTTACATATTTCATTCATGCTTGAAAAAACAAACTTCGATATAGTTTTCCGCAACTGAGAATGTAACAATTTTTACTGAGTATTATCAACCACAGGGACAAGCACGTCGTTGTATACAGGATGTTCAGCAAATAAGACCCCGATTTCAAAAGCAAATTTCTCAAAAACAAAGATCGATAGAATTATGCGGTAAACGGTTTGTTTATTAGGTAAGCTGTAAAAATCTTATACAGAGGTTTCGAACGGTGAATATTTTGAAAAAAAATTTGAAATTACAAAGAATGCTTGATTTGACATTTTTCTTATTTTAGATTGCTTGCAGAGAACGGGTTTTCGGCTTACAAACATATCTTAACGATATTTGAAATTTTAATTTCTGAAATTTCAAAATTCCGAAAAATTAGTCCGAAAATTCGTTAAAATATGTTTGTAAGCCAAAAAAAAAAAAAAAAAAAAAAAAAAGAAAAAAAAAAAAAACTCATTCTTTGCAAGCAATCTAAAACAACAAACATGTCAAGTCAAGCATTCTTTGCAATCAGAATACAATCTTTTCAAAATATTCACTTTCCGAAACTTCTGGATAAGATTTTTATAGCTCACCTTATAAACGAACCGTTTACCGCATAATTCTATCGATCTTTGTTTTTGAGAAATTTAATTTTGAAATCGGGGTCTTATTTGCTGGACACCCTATATATATAAATAAATAAAGCTTTTTTTAAAAAAAAATTCTATTTTTTAAGTATGTTTTATTTTGGAAGATAAAAGAATGAAGTCTTCGATATCGAATAAAAGTTTTTAATGTTTAAACTTCTTTTTATGAAACCGACGGAATCCACAATAATGTAAGATATTTATTACAGGCAATGTTTGTGGTTCTAATTCTGGGATGGTTCTTCGTTCCTGTATATATGGCTTCTGGTGTAAGTAAACATTTAATTTTATTTATAATTTACTTTTTCAATGACTTTAATAAAGTCATCTAAAAATAAATTAAACTGCAAGGTGAGAAATTGCATCTACTTGATTATAAATAGTTGGAATTTCATAATTTAAAAACATGAAAATTTAAAGCGAATTAAGTGAAATGAAATGAAGGATAAAAAATGCCTTTCTAAAACTTGTGAAAACTTCGGTACACTGTTAAAAAATCTTGTCCTAGTTTGAACCAAATTTTGGCGCTCAGTAGCTGCCAACAGCAGATGGTGAAATCTCGTACCAAAATTTGGAGCTTCATATTTCAACCTCGTTCCAACTATTGGAATTATGCTTCAACATTAGCTCCAAATATTGTTCAAGATTTCACCATCTTATAGTAGCAGCTAATGTGCACAAAAATTTGGTCAAATTAAGTGAAATGAAATGAAGGATAAAAAATGCCTTTCTAAAACTTGTGAAAACTTTGGTACACTGTTAAAAAATCTTGTCCTAGTTTAAATCAAATTTTTGTGCACATTAGCTGCCACTATAAGATGGTGAAATCTTGAACAATATTTGCAGCTAATGTTGAAGCATAATTCCAATAGTTGGAACGAGGTTGAAATAGGAAGCTCCAAATTTTGGTACGAGATTTCACCATCTTCTGGTGGCAGCTAATGTGCACAAAAATTTGATCCAAACCACAGCAAAATTTTTAACAGTGTACTGTTGAAAAATTTAACAGTTATTATTTAAACGCCAGTTATATAAATAGATGTATGTGTGTGTGTTCTGACAGATGGCTCTCACTTATGTGTACACTTAATCGCTTCTGTTTTCCATTTCTGATTTTTAATTATTTATTCAAATATTAGCATAAATTATGTAAAATCTCGATCAAACCCATTTCTTAACCTATATAATGCATTTTATAAAAGAATGAAAAAGAAGACAAAAAACCGTGTTACAAAGAACTAACTAGTGAAATCATAATGGAAAAATATTATTTATGTATTACTATTTTTTAACTCAAAAAAGAATTCTGTTTTTTTACTACCCAGCTTCAAAAATTCATTTGCGTCTCCCTCCTTTTTTTTTAACAGATTTAACATATACTTTTAAACTTAGAATAAAAAAAATGTAAAAAAAAATTAGTATAGGAAATTAGATAATAGAGATAAAAATAGAAAATTAAGAAAGAAGTAGTTGTGTAATTCGTGATATTAAAAGCACGGCAGCTACATATTTTGTATAACCCTTTAAGGTGGCTAGGTGAAGCTACATTTTATCTCTTTAAGATTGCTCTTTTAAATATGCCTTTTGAAATTCAATTATAATCACTAAATTTTTCTTTTTTACATGCTTTATAATCGAAATATGGAGAAAAATATTGAAAACAAAAGAAGATCTAACGAGTATTATTAAATTATTTCTACTATTAATAAAAAAGTGACTTGTAAAAGAGAAATATTGAATAAATCTCTTAACATTTGTCCATCTCTCTTTCACTGTATCTATACTGATATAAATGCTATCCATTTTATTAGGTGTATACAATGCCAGAATATTTAAGAAAGAGGTTTGGAGGACAGAGGATAAGGCTCTATCTCTCAGTGCTGGCTCTCTTGTTGTATGTGTTCACAAAAATATCGGTAAGTAAATTTAAACAATTTTAATTAAAAAATAAGTAATGCACAAAAAGGGAGTTTAAGATTAAGTTGTAACTGAAACCACTCGTCACAGAAGTTTAGTAGATGCTTTTCGGGTTTTTGTTAGGTGCTTGAATGGTGGTGACAAAAATGAATAAATAAAATATTTTTAGAAAAATGTGTGACAATCTAGTATTTTGAAGTCAGTTTGGCTTCTGGAGTACGGATTTTTACTGCTGCAAGAAATGGTAAATCAACTTGGAAAACATAACAAACTTCCTTTTGCACGATACCTAGTGGAATTTATATAATTTTTTATATAAATTTTAGGTTGCCTTTTTGAGAGATGTGAGATCATATGCATGCGGCAATATGCTAATAAATTAGGTTCTGCTAAACATACATTTCTGTGTCACTGTTAGAAGGGAAAAAACGCATTGAAAAGTTTTAAATTGATTTTATTATGCTCATTTTTGCTTTTCTTTATGTTGGGCTTTATACATCATGGCTAGAGACTCCTTTTGTAATTTACTCCATAACTTAATTTTCTCATATTCTCAACAAATGATTTCTGCAAGAAATCAGTAGAGACGGATCATTAGTAGTATTTGCAAAATAAAAAAGAAAACTATTTTTAATAAGTATTAATACAATATAATATATTCAAAATAAATTCAAATGAACAGGTACTTTTTTTTTCTTTTAAATTATTATGTATAAACGAACACAGGTTGGTTTCGGGTCCAATGGATCCGTTTTAATAAACGCAAGATTAAACGAGATACTATATTAACAGGTATCCTACTTTTAACATTAACTAAATTATTAAAATATAAAACATTTTAAAAAATCCATCCAAGTATTTGACAAACTATTACATAAAAAAAATCCTCCACCCGATCAAATGTCAAGCTGCAGTTTTTACTTTAACAAAAAAAGCCCTGAAAAAATAATAACGCTACATTAAAACCATGCCTCATTAAAATTGAAATAGAGGTCTAATTTATTTTTAAATACATCGGCATTAATTTTTAAAACAGAAGAAGCGTAAAGTACTCGTATCACATTCGAAAAAATAAGCCGAAATATTCATACTCAAGGACATTTACTTTTTGTTTTAAAAGGAGATCTTCACATTTAGAGATTATGATTATTTTTTTTTAAATCGCTCAATAAAAGTAATGCATATATGTAGAGTTAAAAATATATATATCAATTCGTTTAGTTTTATTGCTGCCCGGTCATTTAAATATTTTTTTTTTTCAGCAATGATAAAATGTTGTTTTCTATAGTGTAACCCAGACATTTTCTCATAGAGAGTAATTTTGACACCATTTAAATATCATATCATTTCAAAACTATCTTTATAAATCCAAGTTTGCAACATTTTTCATAAAATGATCGACAAACGCTAAATGGTGAAAAATAAAGTCGAATAAAGATCTTAAATCAAATAAAATTTATAAAATAGTCACAGAATCAAAAGTATTTCTTCATACGGGTTCATAAGGAGAGCTTGGCAATATAATATGTTGTAATACTGGACTTAATAAGAGTAATTTTGGACATCGAGTGTGGGTCCAGGTTTGTCTGATTTCATCCAAACTAAAAAGAACAGTCGGTTTTAACAACTTTAAAAAAGCCGTTTTTAAGTTGATTTACAGTTAATTCATACTAAATTTACATCAATTTATTTAATTTAAAAGTTAAAATATTGAAACAAGACAAATTTAAAAAGGAAGTTTGTTAAATTAAAGACATCGAAAAACGGGTAAGGTTAGACTTGGAATCCTGAAGCTATCGGACAACACAGCGGCTTCGAGCTTAACATTCGTCTCATAAATGCTTTCTATTAATCCCTTTGGGACGAGCAACCAGTGCGCATAAGGTTCTCGGAATTCTTAATTTTTCTCACCAGTAATTTTTTATTGTAAATTTTGCCTTATTTAAAATCCGCGCATTTTCCCAATTTGAATAGGCAAAAATTTCCTTTTTTAAAAAACGGGGGTGAAAGATTAAAATGTCCGCAAAAGGCTTTCGTCCCGAAGGGGTTAAACAAGTTTAACCACTTAATCGTCGCGCCCGAGACATTCACGGGCTACAAGTTTCACAGCTTTTATTTAGAACTGTTTGATTCCCACCAGTTTTATAAAATAGTTAATTGGTTTTATTCTGGTATCATTTTACTTGTCCTTAAATAAGATAAATATATTTTTTTTTTTCAAAAAAGTGGTGGGAATAATGAATTTGAATTTATAAACCATAATTTAATGCGACCATTAGGTGGTTAAACCTCCCATTAAATAAGAAATAAATAAGTTTTTATAGCTGCTAGAAAGAAACTATAAAATCGATATATTTAAGTGAAAAAAATGTACATACATCGAGAAGAATAGATTAAATTAGATTACAATATGGGATTTTGAAACTTTGTATTATATAGTTCCACGAATACTAAAACTACATTCATATACATTCTATATTCTACATACATTCTAAAGATTATATTTGGTTAAACAAAGCAAATCAGCACGCATAAAAAAGAAAACATTATTTACACTTAGTTGCCATTTACTTATGAATTTGTTTTAAACTACGTAATTTACATGTATTTAATATATGAACTTGTATAATATTTGAGAGCAACATCCATATTTAGTTAGTAATCAGTGGGTTGTTCTGGTGACTCATGAAAATGATATACAAGTTTTTCTGCTATCAAGCGATCCGTAACTTATTCCAGATAAGTCCATGTAAAGAGATTAAATTATGGAATGATCCTTGTTGAAAGATGTTCGAGGAGATTTTAAAACAAGTAGTAAAAAGTGTAGAAATAATAATAATAATATTTATCTAAAAGATTGTTTTAAAAGCAAAGCTTGTTACGATAAAGTATGGAAATACTTGTTGTAGTTCAAAAGATCATAAGAAAAACATGCATATTTCGCTTCTAATAACTGTTTTAATAGTGAGAACTAGTGTTTTTTATTCAATGATTTTCTGAATAATTTTAAATATTTATGAGAAAAAGTAAGACTATTACACATCAATAATCCTTAAAATTAGCTAACAAGGAACGTCTCCATTGGGGGCATACTCAGAATTTTTTGAAAAAAAAAAAAACGAATTAAACTACTCATGTAGGTAATAAAGGATCAGTGAAAATTAGCGGCGGAATTACATTATTAGATATGTAAAAAAATAAAATAGTTTGGAATAATTGACTTGAAAAGCTGAAAGCGACGCGGGATTTGGCGAGCAGTGCATTTCCTCGCCAAAAGCAGACGATTTTAACGAATCTGAAAATTGATTTTAATTGACTTCACTGTTAAAAATCTGCAGAATTTGCTGAAACGTCACTCCACTACTTTTATAGAATATCTCTCTTCTGACCAATGAGAATGCTCCATAGCACGGTGAATTGACCGTTTTCTATAAAAGCGGTGGAGTGACGCTGCAGAAAATGGTACAGATTATTAGCGGTGTTGTAGCTTGTGCAACACTGTTAAAAATCTGCCGCATTTTGCTGCAACGCACTCAACCGCTTGTATATAATATCTCTATTCCAACCAATGAGAAAGCTCTATTTCACGGCCAAGTAACCGTTTTCTATACAAGCAAGGGAGTGCGTTGCAACAAAATGCAGCAGATTTTTAACAGTGTATTTTTCAATTTGGAACAATTTTAATCAATTTAAATTGTGTTTTAAATGATAAAATATATTAATTCATTTTGTTATAAGTACATATAAACGTATATGACAAAATTACACTTAAAGTAAAGTAAAAATGCAAAACTAAAATTACTTAAACTAAACTTATTTAAATAAATTGAACATAGAAAGTTTTTTCTTTAAATAGTATTCGAAGCGTAAAAGCGTATTTTTCAAATTTTCGTTTTTTCGCCAACCGGAGATAAATCGCCAAATAAACGAAATTTTTATTATTTTTTTACGGACCTTATAAGGAGGTTCCGCCGATTTTTTTTTTATATATAAACATATATAACTATATGAGAATAACATTTTGTAATTTTTCAGATTTTTCTGAGTATGCCCGTATGGAGACCTTCCTTGTAAGTAGCAAAATGTGCAACTAAACAATTATTGTCCTAAAAAATAAAACATTTGATTACTTATAAAATACTAAAAAAAGAAATAGATTTTAGGGATTAGCGTAAACCAAATAAAACAAATGGTTAAGCCTTTTTTTTTTTTTTTTCAAATTTAGACTGGGATATTTCAAATTCTAATTACAAACCACTAACAGCTTCTTGTATGTGTTATTCCAATAGTAATGTCTTCATTGTTGAGAAAGTAATGTTATTTACATATCCAATATTTCCAACTCAATAAAACGCCCTTAAAATTAGTTTTAAAAAAAATTACTTTAAATGTACAATTTATAATTATAGTTCCTGAGTAAAAACCAATTTGAGCCAAAAATAAGGCTAATTTTGGCCGTACACACATAATAAGATGAAGTAAAACTGTTATTAATAAATTAATATTATCATTGGAGAAAGTTCAATAAACAAATAATAAGTACGGTCATCTTGAACAATCTAGCAATCATCTAAATCTTCAATTGACAAACACTGATTAGATATGGTTGGATGCCAAAAGTTACATGGAAGTTTCTAATCACCATATACCTTGAAATATTACATATGTTAAATTTGAATCTTTTCTATATATGAATCGCATTTCGGGCTTGATAACAACTCAGTTTCGGAAAGCATGGCATTTAGCCTCTTCACATTCTCTATAAGTTACGCCACTATTTCTAAAATTGATTAAATCTATTACAGGCAGATTTGTACGCTGGTGCTATATTTATTAATCAGTCCATAAAATTAGAGATGTATAGCTCGGTGTTAGTAATACTGGCTGTTGCAGGACTATTCACAATAGCAGGTAAATATAACTTTCTTATTTTCAGTTTTTTTAAGTTCTTGATATGCACATTTTTTTATTTATCGCTGTTAAAAGTGAAATTAAAACAGTTAGGCCAATATAAAAAGATTATTTCAAAATCTTTAAGGTAATCTTTAGACAAAACTTTCGGTATTTTACTCATAAAGTTTTTTATTTTATCTTTCAAGGGCAATTCTCTTAAACAGCAAATCCACTAGTTAATTACAAACTACGATGCTGATATAGATACATACATTTCAGCAACTACCAAGCTCCTAAATCACTGAAAATATCACAAGAGATTATTTAGTGGAATAAAACATGTAAGAGAAGTAGTAAAATTATTTAGTTCAAGAAAATAGTTCCAAGTTTCATTGTAATAAGAAATCTCGTTCAATAAATTTTGCATACTTTCAAAATGCATAAACGTCTAAAACTTGTTTTTTTTTTTTTTTTTTTTTTTTTTTTTAATCAGTATTTTAGTTATATTTGTCTTAATTCTTATACTTTATTGAGAAGTTCATGGATATCAAAATGAGATTTTTTTTCAGTTTTAAATTACTTATACTTTTGTCTTTTGAATTTTTTCAGTGGTAAAGTAATTTTGTTATCGAAATGTTGAAAACTCACTTTAGCATTTCACAATTAATTAAATTACAAAAGAAAATTGTATTCAAATATTCTTCAGCAAATGTTGGAAATTTTTGATTGAAAAAAAAAAAAAAAAAACGGTAAAAATGTACTATATGGCCAAAAGTATACGGAACCTTGCAATATTTTAAACGTTTTAGAATAATAGCAGAAAATGGATCTGAAATTTCAGGACTATATAACGTAAGTTTTTGTCTCCATATTTTGCAGAGAAGATTCAGTCACAAAAGCGATTTGGGGAAACATTCAATAAAAAATATTTACGAGTACACTGTAAAATAAAATACTTGAAATAATCAGTAGCTATAATTACAGAATATGTGAGTTCTGTAAAATATTATTGTTCATTCATGTAAGAATATCACATACCAATTCAGGAGATATACAGAAGAAAAAAAAAAGAAAGAAAAAAAAAAGAAAAAGAAAATAATAAGGAAAGAAAAAGGAAACTCTGCATTTTTTAGATTAATTTTTAACACGATTGTTCAATCGGTAAATTAATTATAACAGATATAAATTTTCCCACTTTTCCTCACTTCCCTTTTTTTCACTCACTTGGAAAATTTACATCTGTTCAGAATTTTGTTTAAAATATGCAAGGTCTTCAACTAAATTTAACGCCCCTTTCAGAAAACTTTTAAAAAAGCCGTAGAAGTAAGATATTGCTAATAAAATGCAAATGTATTAAGGATTTGATTCAATACGACCATTAATATATATATTTTAAAAAAAAATCAGTATTTGGATAAAATAAATTTTGACTACCAATGCTCAAACGATAACAATGTTATTTTGCGGGATTCCGTAGTCAACTATAGAGTAACTCGTATAAAATACCAATTCAATATCATTTATAATTTTGAACGATATTGACGACATAGTGAGCTGAATTTCATTGCTTTCTAAAAATAGCCGGATGATTAGAGATTTTTTACAAATTGACATTTATTATTGACCGACTTCCAATAAAGAAGAATCTGTTTCATTTTTATCCATGCACAGCTTTTAAAGAATTGCTGGTGCTTCGATTTTTTAAATAAAAATAAAAATAAATAGATAAATAAAATATCATTATAAAAAGTAGGAAATGAAAATTGACAATTTGTAGAAAATCCCTTTTTACGTAACTACATCTAGAAAGTAACTGAAATTCAGCTTACTATATCAACGATATCTTTCTGAATTTTAACAATATTTGACTGAATTTTTGTGTGAGTTTTCCTTTGTAATTGACTGTTGAACTGAAGAAAACTGTTATCGTTCGCGTACGTGTAATTTAAAATTATTCCATACAAATGCTCATATTTTGTTAAATGTTTAATATATTTATATTCTAATAGCAGTAATTATTTTTTTATACTGCACTTGCTCGAATTTCCTGAAAGCGACGTTAAATTTCGTTGTAAACTCTGCATGCTATAAACAAAAAAAAAAAAAACAAAAAAAAAAAAAAAACAAGCGGGACTAAAAAACATATTTTTAAAAAGACATTTACAGTTATATGAATATTTGTGCTATGCTTACACAAATGTTGTATATAATCCATACAGTTGCTTGCTATACAGGGTG
This sequence comes from Maratus speculifer, assembly GCA_964019185.1. NCBI lineage: Eukaryota > Metazoa > Arthropoda > Arachnida > Araneae > Salticidae > Maratus > Maratus speculifer. The sequence goes on from OZ025290.1 coordinate 43,932,928, forward strand.
TCCCAGGATTATTAGGACAAACTTTAAGCGGAGGTAGGTGCCATCACAAGGATTTAATAAATTTTCACAGCAACACGTGATCGGAAACGTTTTCCTGGCTTGGCAGTGATGACACAAAACATAAGAAAGAAAGGACATGATCTGGAGAGAAAACATATTAATTATTCTTTTTGCTGCAAATATACCGGTCAATGTTGGAAAGGGCTGAGAAACTTGATGCACGCATCGTGGCAGCTGCTGGGGAAGACCGGAACATTCTCGATATTTTCAACATTAGATTTTCCACGCGTCGAAGATCGTCACTGCCCTGCCCGGACTTGTAATTTCGAACACATACTTTGGTGACGATCGTTGTCTCTTTAATATTTTTTCCCTTAGTTGTTTGCTGTACTAAGGATAATAAACATGTTTTCTCCTCTTATTCGTGACCTGTCCCTTTTGTGTTTAATGTCGTCACTACCATTCCAAGAAAGGGTTTCCGAGCATGGGTTTCTATGCAAATTTGAATCCTTGTGATATCCCCTACCTCCCCTTAAAGTTTGTCTTAAAATCCTGGGGCACTCTGTATAGTTGCAAATCATTTTAAGAATTTTATTTACAGGAAGATAGCAAATATTCTATATTCAGTTTGTTGCGTATACTTTGTTTGCCTTCGTGACTAAATGTTTGCTAAAAAAAATAATGTATCAACATATTCTTCATATGCCTAAAGTTCGAGGAGAATTCGGCATTTCTTTAGATATTTGTCAACACGTCTAAAATAGAAAGTATCACATACTTTTGACCAGATAGTGTAAGATATCGAAACATTTCAAAAAGTTAAAAGAAATAAGTATAGGATTTATTTTGAAATCCATTTGATTCATAAAACTTTTACACAGCTTTTTACATAACTTTCGAATCCTGTTTTTTTTTTTTTTTTTTTTTTTTTCAATTAAAAAAAATTACTTTTACGTTAATAAGAGGGCGGTACCTAAGTGATGGAAATTTTTGCTATTATTCTTACTGACTAAGACAATTGCCTGGAGTGTATCTTAGTCGAACGTTGGATTGTCTGACAAAGCCCAGTAAGAACGTGAATAGTGTGATATAGACTGTGTGTCTTGTGATTTCCATTGCGCCCTTTGAGTTACGGCAACGAGTGTTACCGTTTTCTGTTTCTACCTGTGTATTCTCGTAATTCACGATGTCTCTGACTAGTGAAGTGGAGGATGAGGTACCGTCGCGGAGTGGTGGGATTCCCGCAAACTCCTCCACGACGAGTAGCCCAGGTTCTGCCCGAGGCTTGGACTCTTCCAAGCGGGCAACCGTCGGCCCTCAGCTGACGGATATAGGTTGTCAAACAGGAAGTCGGCTGGGAAAGATTGACCTGTCCCTTCCGGACATGGTTGATCTCTCGGCCTTCTTCGCCGAGGAAGCGCACTCTTTAGGTGCGAGAATCCTCGAGGAGGTGAACAAGGCTAAGGGTCTGTCGGCCCCCAAGAAGTCTTTCTTTGGGGAATCTATATCTCGGATAGAAGATTTCATTGTCCGACAGCACGCTTGGTTTGTTCTTCTCTATGGGAAAGCCTCACAGAGGGGAAGCTCTAGTACTGGCAAGAAGGCGTCCAAAGCTGAAAAGCGGAAGGATGCCTCAAGGCCGGATGACACCCCGAAGGAGGTGGTACCACCTGACAGGTCCTATTCCGAAGTCGCCGGTGGTGTGACAAAGGAATGGCAGACTGTCACCAGTAAGAGTACAAGGAGGAAACGGTTGAGGAAGGAACGTGTGGCAGCGGCAGGAACTCAGCCTGCGGCCCGTAGTGGGCCTGGAAGCGGTGGCGCTGTTGGCGCTAAGGGGGCCGGCTCAGCTGCGCCTCCTCGCTACCAGGAACGACACGTTCTTCGAATCCTTCCAAATGACGATACTGTTTCCTCCGATGACACTCGTAAGTTAGTAGCCAGCACGATAGATCCAATGAAAGCAGGGCTGGCTTTAAGAGGAATGCGGAACACCTCCAATGGAGGGGTGCTGGTCTTCGCGGACAGCGCTGCGGACCTCGAGAAGCTAGTGGCGGAAGTGGAGAAATCGGACCTGGTGAATAGTCACTCGGCTTCCAAACCGACCAGGCGCAATCCGGAGATTGTAATCTTTGGCGTCGGCGAGGATTCTACGGGAGACGGGATCATTGCAGCCCTGAAAAATCAGAATACAGCGTTGCGTGACGCTGACATTTCCTTCAAAAAATTCTTTGAGGGTAAAAAGGGACGCAATGGCGTGGTCTCTCTGGATCCGGAGTCGTACCGGCGACTTGGTCGAGTGAGGAAGCTGAACGTTGGCTGGGACACTTTGTTCTTCTCACGAAGACGGCGTCCTCTTCAATGTTATAAGTGCTGGAAATTCGGCCACATGGCAAGAGATTGTCACGGCAAGAGCTGCTGTGGAAAGTGTGGTAATCAGGACCACATTCTCAATGATTGCACCAGTGAACCTGCGTGCGTAAATTGTATGAAGGTCAACTCATTGAACTTGGCGCGTGAGGCTCTCCCTACCAACCACGCAGCAAATTCGCAGGAGTGTAGCATCTTCCGCAAAGAGCTGGCTTTGACTGAGAAACGAAACAATGGCCGATAGTCCAAAGTTTCTTCACCTCAACGTCAACCGCAGTACGGCGGCTTTGTACCAGCTGCAGAAGACAGTGCTCTCGCAGAGCATTGACGTTATCTCCTTGAATGAGCAACGCGTGACGGAGGGAAAGACCGTCGGATTACCCGAAGGTTTTTCCGAAGTCATTTCTTCGGAGCGTAGCCGAGCTGCCTTTTGGATAAGTTCACGACTGAAATACTGTGTGGTCCTGAATACTGACGACATAGTGGCGATTCGTTGCACTATTTCGGGAGAGAATGTGTTGATAGTGTCGTGCTATTGCTCTCCGTCTGAGGACATTGTCCCGATCCTTACTCGGATGGGTGACTTGCTACTGGAGTTCCCTCAGGACAACGTTCAGGTTGTCGGGGACTTCAATGCGAAGTCGTACATCTGGGGGGATAGGCCAACGGACGCCAGGGGTGAGGAAGTAATTTCCTTCGCCCTTGGTTACGATCTGGAAATCGTCAACAGTCCAGACAGTGCCGCGACCTTTGATGGTCATCAAGGTCAAAGCTGGATCGATTTACTTCTGGTCCGTAAATGCGCAGATCGCATAGCTGACTGGACTGTTCAAGACGGGGTGACAACCAGCGATCACAACGCCATGACCTGGACCTACCAAGGCAGGCCAAGGGCTCGAAATCCTAGGGGAGTCCGCCGTCGGTGGAAACCCAAGGACCTTGCCTGGGACGATTTCCTCCGGGATCTGCAGACTGCAGATTTGGACGTTTACAACTCGAACGCACCAGACTCGGGAGTTGAACTTCTTGATTCAGTCCTGGTAGACTTGTGCCTGAAGCACCGAAAGCGTCGTCCTGCCGCAGGCAAGGAGACGTGTTGGTGGACTCCAGAGTTGGAGGCTCAGAGGTCTAGAGTGCGTGCACTGAGGAGGTTGTACAAGCGGACGCTTGACCCGACTCAGAGAGAGAGACGGGAGGCTCTCTTTAAGCGTACGCGGGCAGACTACAAGCGAGCGATTCTGCAAGCTAAGCGTCGTTCGTTCCAAAAATTCCTTTCGGACAAGCTTTCTACCGACAAAATCGGCCAGGTCTGTGCGGTGGTGCGAGGCAGGTGGCGTCCTGAAGCTCCAGCTATTCTGGAGCTTCCCGACGGGGTGGTGGCATCCACATGGGATGACATCCAGGCAGCCCTTGCGAGACATCACTTCAGACAGGTCGATGAGGTAGTGCAGACAGCAATAGGAAGACCTGAGGACCCGGACTTGTTTGACATCGGGGAGCTAGAGTTGGCTATCGACTCGATGGCGCTCGATAAGGCGCCAGGCCACGATGGATTCAGTCTGGGAATCATCCGAGAGGTCTTTCGCTGGCACCCTCAGTGGTTGCTCGGCTTGTTTAATCACTGCCTTAGAGAGTCCGTGTTTCCGAGAAGTTGGAAGCGGGCGGTCGCCATCTACTTTCCCAAGGAAGGTAGAAGTAAGAGCGATCCGGCTTCCTACCGTCCTATCTGTTTACTTCCCGTCGTTGGGAAGATTTTGGACAAGCTGTGCGCAACTCGACTGATGGCCTTCCTCGAGTCGAACGGCGTACTCGATGGGAGACAATACGGTTTCAGACGAAATCGGTCGACCATTGATGCGCTCCATGAGGTGGTCAGGTACATCTCGCAGAGTAAGAGAACAGGCCATTTCACCTGTCTCGTTAGCCTCGACATCAAGAATGCCTTCAACAGCGCTCGGCGGGACGACTTGCTTCGCCTTCTGGCGGAGTACGGAGACCCTCCCGAGCTCCTGGGCTTGATCGCATCTTTCCTTTGGAACAGATCGGTCATCTCGAACGCAGAAGAGCATTACTTCAATGTTGGGGTGCCGCAGGGTTCGTGTCTCGGGCCGGTCCTGTGGCTGGTGTTAATCAATAGCTTGTTGAAACGGCTGGGGATTGAGGAGGCTTGGACTGTACTTGTCTTCGCCGACGATATACTCATCCTAGCACGTTCCGTGGCTGTCTACAGGTTCGCTGACATAGTCCGGCGGGTTCTCGCAGAGATACTCGCGTGGGCTGTAGGATGCAGCCTGGAGTTCAGTTACGACAAGTGCTTGTACACTATCATACCACCTAAGGGAAAGATGGATTACGAACCCTCATTGCGAATCCGGATGGGTGAGCATAGGGTCAAGTTTTCCCCTCAGATCAAGTACCTAGGAGTGGTTATAGATAGGGACTACAGCTGGATGCCTCACTTGGATCTCGTCCGAGAGAAGGCGACCAGAGTCCAGTACAAGCTCACCAGATTGGCAACAGCTACGTGGGGGCTCAGGCCCGAAGTTCGAAAGGCAGTGTACTCGGTGGTGGCCGAGCGCATAGTCTTGTACGCGGCCCCTATCTGGTACTCCGGCAAAGTGGCTCTTCGTCAGAGACTGCTGAGCATTCAGCGAGGTCTCCTGCTGTGTGTCACCAAGTGTTACAGTACGGTGTCAACCGCTGCGTTGAACGTCTTGTCTGGGGTGATTCCCCTGGACCTCCGTGCTCGTATCGAACGCGACTTCGAGGCCCTCACGAGGTGGGGCGGAAGCGTTGATAGACCGAACCTCTCATCAGAAATGGTTGAGGTTTGGAAGTACCGACCCCAACGACGCTATCCGGCTCGAATACCTTGGACGCCGGATCTCAGCCGGAAGTCTCCGTATACGTATTATACGGATGGTTCCAAGCTGGTGGACGGGAGGGTGGGTTGCGCCTACCATCTCGCCACTAGGGATGGTGTTGTTGCGGAGGGAAGGTTCCGTCTCTCTGATGGGTCGACTGTTTTCGCGGCCGAGGTCCATGCGATCAAGGAAGCGATTGCGGACGCCCTTCGGAGGGGTCTCAGTGAGCTCGATATCTTCTCTGATTCGAGATCGGCGCTTCAAGCTCTTTACGCTTTAGTGCCTCGGCACAAAGCTGTAGCTGAGATCAGGAACCTGGTTGAGAACACAGGAGTCAGGGTCCATATGCACTGGATTAAGGCTCATGTCGGGTACGCCTTTAACGAGCTGGCCGATTCCCTTGCGAAGGAAGCTGCGTGTCGACCGTCGGTCGACATTCTTGTTCCTCTCTCAGGACGTCAAGTCAAGAGGAAGCTCCTTGGTGAGGTTCTTTTGGATTGGCAGCAATGGTGGGACCGATCTGAGGACGGCCGGTTGACGTATGCGATTTACCCGAAGGTCTCCACTCGGAGAATACAGGGTGACTTCTTTCTCAACCAGGTCCTAACGGGACATGGTGCCTTTGGCGACCATCAAGCCCGCTTCTTTAAAGGCAACCCTGCGTGCTTTTGCGGGAACGGGGTGAGCACGATTAGACATTGTGTCTATGAGTGCCCCCTGTGGAAGTCCATCAGGGAAAAGTACTTCCCGTCTAACTTCCACACTCGAACGCTGACCGATCTAGTCCTTGACAATTACAGCAGGAAAGGTATCGTCGACATCGTTGGCGACCTCTTGACAAGGACATTGGATCGGGTGGGTCGTCGGGCCAATTGAGCTTCCGACCTCCTCGACCGAAGTCTTCGAACGCATGATGATTTTCCAGATCATTCGAACGCAACGCTCGATTTCGAGAAGTCCGAGGCCTCTTGTAGGCGCGATTCGGACGAGGCGACTATACAAGGTTTTCCGGGTTTCCCTTGTACGTAACGAGAATTCGAGTCGCTTTCCTGTAAGTCCTCCCGGAAGGCTGGGTCTCTGGTTCGGCGGTTGTTCAGGCAGCTTGTGCTACGACGCCTGCTTGGTTGCTCCAATCGGTGTGTTGGGCTCGGGCGGTGTTGTGCGGGTGGCTGCGGATGGTGAGCGGCCGAGGCCGCGACGCTAAGTCCATGTTCCGTGGACCGGGTGTCCTCGCCTGTCTTCCTGGCCGGCAGCGGGCGCTGTCGTGAGGCCGGACGTCACTTGGTTCCTCCTCATTGGAGGTCTCGTGACCTCCCTGCGTGGACCGCATGGAGCCACTCGGCTCTGGATCGGGAAACTCACTGTTTTACGTTAATAAGAATAACACTAGCTATCCAGATAGATTAATTAGAGTTTAACGAATATTTCTTTGACTGAAACATGACGAATGTTGATGCGTTGCGTACTATTCAATTCCTATTTATATGACAATCTGCTGAGGAAGAGTTTTTGAAGATGTTTTGAAAATATTATATCACAACAAAATTTAACTGCTATCTCAACTTTCTAATACTTTTTGCGGTTTATTACGCATGATACTTCCAGGAAAAATACCTTTATTTTAAATTTGAAGAATGAAATATATGTTAAAATAAAAAAATAGCAAATAGTGCAATGAGAATTAATCAAATATTTATTATTATTATCATTATTATTATTATTATTATTATTATTACTAAATGCCTAGACATTAATGAAGTCATAAAGTAAATGCATAGACACATACTAATATTACTACATGTAAACAGTAAGAAAAGTGTTTTTTTAAACAAAATAATACTCAATTGAAAGACATGTACTATTAATAGTACACCAGACCCGAAAGGGTTAAAATAATATTTTACTTTATTCCGGCAGAATAAATTGATTCAAAAATTGTCATACTTTACCCATTTTGTTCACTCAATATTTTTTTAGTTATTTTGCTTTTGAGAAAACTCGCTCCACAAAATATTTTTTTTTTTCTTTCAGGAGGATTAAGTGCCGTCATTTGGACGGATTTCGCACAGACAATTCTCATGTTGTTAGGAGCTCTATATTTAAGTATACTGAGTAAGTATTCAATTTTTACGCTTTTTAAAAGTCTTCATTTATTTTTCTGAAATTAAACTACCTGCTCGATTTAATTCTTTTCTAAATTCGCAACTCCGTGGGGGGGGGGGGGGGGGATAGTTTTATTTTCTGTAAGAATACTTTCTATTTATATAAATAACTTTGTATAATTTATGTCTTACTTTTATTTATTTATTTACTTATTTATTTTTGAAGTAGGTATAACGCTATTAAAAGTAATATCTTATTTCTTTTTTTTTTTTAATTTGTCGATTAAAGCAAATTTCATTTCTAGTATTTTGACATATCATTTTATCATTTTAAAGCTTTTCACTTACTGAAAGCAACTTACTGGACTATTTTGCGTTGTTTTTCGGTGTTAATGAAGCAAAATTTGCGTAATGCGCAACAAATTTGCAAAATTACTTTTCAAATTTATCTTGGTATAGTCATCGAAAATATGAAAGCGTTCTACTACCAGAAATTCCTCTACATTTTTTTCAGTTTTCAGTTCTTCTGTTTTCAGTTTTCCGTTTTCAATTTTCTAAGGAAATTTTCTATAAATGTGGGGCCATACTAGAGATGTGAAGAGTTCGGATTCCACTTTTTTACTACTACCAGTCTTGGGGTTCGGGTTCAAAGGAAAAAAATTATTTATTCCTAGATTGGAAAAATAAAAATCTTATTGCTATCTGAAAAAACAAATAGTTATGTAAAGCTTTTTCATTTATATAAGCAAAATAGATTTAGAAGCATTGCAAATTATGTTCATCTTAGATTTAAACACACGAGGTAGAACCCATCGAACTTCGACGAAAAAAAAAAATGTTTTAGAAGGAACTGTTGCATTGATTTATAACAACGTACAAAATTAGCTACAGTAAAAAATGCTTCTTATATTGGCCAGTTTAACTCTAAAAGAAATAATATTTTAAACCAAAATTAACAAAATATCATTTCTATAAAAGTCAGTTGTCATAATTATAAAAATTAAACTTTAATCGTATATGTAATATATAAAACATGATAAAGATAAGTTATTACGATAAAGTTATGAATTGAGGCTCTTATGCTTGGTAAAAATGAAAAAAAAAAAATCAAACTGTCCCGATCATAAAATTCCACGTGAAATCTAAACACGTCATCATTTTTATCTTCTCAAATTCTACATATTTTTTTTTTCAATTTTAAGAGAAAATGTCGCATTTCTATTGCCACGATTACAAAATTCGCACAAAAAATATAAAAAAAAACTAATATCTCAAAAATAAATTGAGATACAGCTTTGAAACAAATTGCATTTAAAAGTAATTTTTTTCTCTATACCCCGATGTAAAAATTGGGAATGTGTGAGGTTTAGATGTATAAAAATTGCTATAACAAAAATTGCAAAACCGAATTGGGAGAGTGTTGCTATTCGCAAAATGACGTATGCGTTACGCGCAGATACGTTTGGCCTTTATAATATAGATTTTGATATCATTAAAAATAATAATAATTGAGATTTAACTAATCAGGTTAAAACCGTTGACATCCTAATCAAAACTGTTCAAATTTTCTATTAGAATAGTCAATAAGCGGTGCTGAATCTATTTCCTGAATCACGCTATTTATTTATCAATAGTCTATAGATTTTATTTTTTTATTTATATTATTTGTTTCTTTTATTTATTTACTTATTATTTTTATTAAGTCATTTAATTATTTTCTTAGTTATTTTCATTTTTATTTTATTCATTTGTTTTAAGACTAGCATTCGATATCACAGCATTCATTTTGCAGGTTTCACTAAAGTTGGTGGATATCATCAATTGATCGAAAATTTCAAAAATGTGTCTATAGACGAAAATTACGTTGGTTACAACAGTTTAAACGAATCCTGCAGTCAAGTCCCAGACGATTACATGAGTCTCCTGAAATCGCCATCAGATCCTAACTATCCCGCCACTGGTATGATCATGGGATTGACCATCAGTGCAGTGTGGTATTGGTGTTCAGACCAGGTAAGAATAGATGTATATAAACAATATTGCGCTAAAATAACGTATAAAAATAAACATGTGGCAATCCCAAAACTTTCTTGTACCTCATACATGCTAATACTTCTAGAAAAATGAAGCATAACAGCATCACCGGTTACGTTATTTAAACAAAAATCTAATCACCAACAACTCATGTCAATGTCTAACTGAATCTGGAATTTGATGAAAATCCGTACATTACTTTTTTAGGTAGAATCATTGCAGAAATTGTACAAACAAAATCGCTTATTGAACGATTTTTTTCAAAAGCTAAAGAATAGTAATTTATATTAGGAATTAATAATTATCGTTATAATAATGAATAATGTCGCATAACAGCGCTACCTGTTAGGCTATTTACACTAAAGGCTAATCAGCACCACATTATATCAAAGAATAACGGAATCTGAAATCGTGAAAAAGGCATCATAGCAGCACCACTTGTTGGGCTATATACCCCAAAACCTAATCAGATCTTCAATTTATATCAAGTTCTAACTGAATCTAAAGTTTTGTAAATTACCGTGTATTAGTTCTTAAGATAAAGCGCCCACAAAATTTTTGTCACATACAGAGAGACGGATAGACTCACAGGCAGACATTTTGTAGAAAGCTGTATTTTGGGTTTTCTGACACCTAAAGCATGTAAATTCATCGAAAATCGAAATTCGAAAATTTTCATGAGTCCAATACTTTCTTCTTGTAAAAATAGAAGTAAAAAATCATGAATAATTAGAAATTATTTGAAACTTCATGAATTAGGCTCTTTTCCTATTACAGATATTTTTGTCCTATTTAATCATTGATTCCCAGAAATTTAATATGGCAGAAAACTCTATCCAGAAAATCTGGCGCATAAATTAAAAAAAAAAGGGTGTAAAGGACGCTTGCCGCGAAGGCGCTAAATTATGTCAGTATATAACTCTCCGAGTTTCAAACTCTAAACTTCAAGTTCTGGCTATTATTCTGTTACATATTAATTTAACACCAATTTGAAAATGATCTATTCAACTATCTAAAGGCTATTTTCAAGATCAGCCATCTCTTCAAAGTGAGCTTGATCCAATAAAATTTACCACTAAAATTATGTTTGCGGTTAGTATTCTCAAGCTACTTTCAGAGGTACAAAAAAAAGGGGTTGTTTATTTATTTATTATTATTATTAAACTTGTATTTTATTGAGAGAAAGCGAGGTTCAAACTTTTTAGAGTACTTTTTATAGATTTCCTTAATGAAGTCAACCTGTTGCAGTCATTTCGTTTATATGTCTGCCTGTATACTGTAAAACAACTCTTGTCATCTTAATAACGAACGGAATACTAAACCAATCCGAACTTAATTCTGATAGTGTATTAATATTTCCAGTATCTTGGATGAGTTCGTTAGTCAAATACAGGGTGTCCAGCAAATGTCCAGCAAATAAGATGAAAATACCTGATTTCAAAATTAAATTTCTCAAAAATAAGGATCGATAGAATTATGTGGCAAACGGTTTATTTATTATGTAAGCTGTAAAAATCTTGTATAGAAGTTTCGAACGGTAAATATTTTTAAAAAATTGTGCTCTGATTGCAAAGAATGCTTGATTTAATTTTTTTTAATTGCATGCAGAAAACGAGTATTTCGGCTTATAGTGCCATATTTTAATGATTTTGGAATTAATTTTTTGAAATTTGAAATTCCAAAACTTTAGTTCGAAAAATCATTAATATATGACACAGAACGCCGAAAAACTCGTTCTCTGCAAGCAACCTAAAACAAGAAAATGTCAAATCAAGCATTCTTTGCATGCAGAACACAATCTTTTTCAAAATACAAAACACAGTTTTTTCAGAACACAGATCACAAATCAGAACACAATCTTTTCACCGTTCGAAACTTCTATGTAAGATTTTTACAGCTTACTTAATAAACAAACCGTTTACCACATAATTCGACCGATCCTTGTTTTCGAGAAACTTAATTTTGAAATAAGGATCTTATTTGCGGGACACCCTGTATGTAGTTATTATATTTCGTTAATTGGAACACACAAAACAACAAACATGTAAACTTCTCTTCAAGATAACATCCAAAATATTGAATCAATTCGAACCTCATTGATGTAGATTATTAATCAAGTATCTTTTATGTATTCGCAATGCAAACATGTTCATAACTTAAACATTATTCAAGTTTATAGTTCGTTTCAGAGACACAAAAAATCAACATTTACTGATAACTTCAGAAATATGGAATCAATATAAACCTAATTAGTATATATATTTTTCATTTATTGTGTGATATATATTGTTTTACAATTAATGGTTTTATATGTATATATACATTCAAAAACAGAAAAATGAGTTTTTCAATATCGCTACTGTCCTCTAAGAATGAGGTACCCGTTTGCATACATGCATTAATACAAGGAATAAAGTTAAATGAAGGGGAAAAAAAATAAAATGGAAAGCTATAATTTTAGTTAAAAATTGTAAAAAAGTTCTAATTTCTATGAGTGAATGTCCATAATTTTTAAATTTATCAAACTAAAATTATTTTTATTGATTTTTTCCTAATAGGTAATAGTACAGCGGGTGCTGTCTGCAAAAGATTTGTCACATGCTAAAGGTGGTTGTATTCTTGCTGGATACCTGAAAATCTTACCTCTTTTCCTCATAATATTTCCTGGAATGGCATCTAGAATACTCTTTCCTAGTAAGGAAACCTCTCTTCCAACATCTTTAGCTTCACTTTTGAAATGCAACATTAGCAGTGTTAAAGTCAAAAAAGCAGAAGTTACGATACTAAAGGCATAAAATGCTATAGCTTTGTTTGAGAAACAGTGTGTATAGGGAATATTTTTTATACATTGTTATTGTAAAAAGCATTATGTTAAACAACTTTGCAAATTTTTCTATTTCATTTCTTCCAAACTTTCAATGATGGCTTATTTTCATCTCTAAAACAGCTATGTAAGTGTATGATGCTTTGAATGAAGATAGATATTAGTAATACCTTAAGAAAGTAAAATTTTTAAACTTAAAACTATAAAATCCCGATTGTAAACAATCGGGATAACCCACCCAGCCCCTTTTTTTTCAAAAACAAAATAATTAAATTTGTGAGGGGGGGGGGGGTTGTAATCGAGATTTTTTTTAATCATTAAAAAAATCCTTCTTTATCATTAATTTAGAAGTAAATAATGAAAATACAAAATGAAAATCCTTCTTATCTCGGCAGATTTCCGATAACATTATCTAAATTCTCCTTCTCAAAAATCTCCCTGAAACAAAAACCCCTAGGCAAAATTTAAAAGCTTTATTATTTTTTTACAAATGCACTTCTTTGATTTTTATTTTGTTTCAACAATAATTAATCATTGAATGCTCCATCCTTCCCCAATTTACTTATTTTCATTTTATAATCGTGTGCATTAACATATGCACAGAAACTAGAAAGAAAAAAAAGTGTATTTTTTCCCTTATAGTGAATTTAATACATAATATAACTAATTATCATGATGACAAATAAATAATAGAATAAAAATCATGTTAAAGGATATTTTTTCCCTGTGTTCATATATTCCCCACGTGTGTTAACAACTACCCCGCTGGTGGGGCACACGTGAACAATTTTTTGAATTCATAAAAGTATTAAAAAAAAGTAAGGAAAACTAAACAGATGATTTTTAAAAAATACCATTTATAAAATAGTTTTCTGTTTACTATACTCAATAGTTTTTGTCTATAGAAATTAAACCGTTTATGAGAAAAAGCTTTATTTATGTAAACTTTTTACATATGACCTAGCCCCCCCCCCCCCCCTATATATTGTCATAATGAGTCGATTTTTTACAAAAGTAAAATTTATTTCATTTGCAATTTTTTCCTTCCATTGTACCTAAGACATTTTCTGACATTTGGTTGATATATTTCTTAAGAAGATATACGTATAATCCTCTTCTTATTTCTCCTTGTATTTTTATTAAAGATTGATTTATAACGCTCAAACGAAGATTTATTTATTTATTTATTTATTTTTCAGATGAAATTGCATGTTCGAACCCAGAAATGTGCGAAGAAGTCTGCAGCAATAAAGTGGGTTGTACGGATATTGCTTATCCTAAGATGGTTCTAGAATTAATGCCTGCTGGTAGGTAGACACAATTTATTTTTAATAAATACAAAAAGCACAATAAAATATTTATCAATTATGTAGTTGTAGAAAGTAGTACAGAAAAGTTTTCTTTCATATTAGGAACGTTTGAGAAGATTCATTGTATAGCAATGCATAGGTATAACATCTGCATCTATTGACAGAATCTTATTGATTAGATCCAAGACTTTACTATATCTACACAGTTTTTTTTTTCTTTTTTTCTAGAACAAATGTTTAAATAATTATTAATAAACAGCAAATTAAAACTTTGTAATAACATATTATTTTTAATTACTGAAAAATGTAAGATTAAAGCTTTAAAAACAGCAAAACAGTTTATTTGACTGTTGACATGTTTCGACTCTATCGACTGTTGACGAGTTTTTTTTTTTTTTTTTTTTTTTTTTTTCAAAAACCTTGGATTTGTTAATTATTGATGTTTTGTTGGATAATGCTTGTTGCATGTTTTTTTAGGAGCCAGAGGTCTGATGATTTCTGTCATGTTAGCAGCACTCATGAGTTCGTTGACATCTATTTTCAATAGTAGTTCCACCATCTTTACCATGGACATTTGGCGAAGGATTCGAAAACAGTCGTCTGATACAGAGCTTTTGATAGTAGGAAGGTAAAAGAAAATACCACTTACTGTTCAAATTCAATTTACACAAAATCAATAGCAACTAGTGCCACATTATAATTATAACAGATTAATTTTATAACATCATTATTCAATCAATAAATTAATTATAACAGGTATGTAAAATTTCCAAGTGGGTGAAATCCGGACCAAGATTTGAATTTACCGATTGAATAATCGTGTTATGAAATTAATCAGTTACAATTTCGTATGCAGTGTTTTCTGCAGTTCCATTGAACTTCGATTTATTGTATTGAGCTGATACAAAGTATCAGACCAGATTGCGTGATCGTTAAGGTTAGTTGGGTGAATTAGTCCTCCAGTATTCCTCCTGGTGTATTTTGGTGTATTTTTTGTCGTCCGATTATCTGCACTAGGGATATAGGACCAGGGGGAGTGCCCTTCGTGGGGGTCTTTCTAAGGGAACCTAACCCGTATTTAAGCAAGGTTCGAAGAAAACCACGAAAACTCCGAACGGTTAGGCCGACAGCCGCGATTGGGTTCGAACCCAGCACCTGCCGTCTACCAGTTGAGAGGTCCGTACCTCTCGGCCACTGGTGGGGGCGTATTCCTCCTGGATTTCTCAGTTGGAAGAGCATTTGCGGTTTCAGCCAATACATTCCTGGTTCGATTCTTGACCCGGGCGTCTGTCACCCAGTTGGAAGTTTTACATATGTTTTAACATTATAATTATGTTAAACTTTAAGATGTAAAGACATTCAATTTTTCTTCTGAATAGTAAATTTTGTCTGGCAAATTCTAAGAATCTTAGATTTTAGAAAATCCTAAATTTTGCTGTTCTTTTCCTTTTTGATTATAAATCGTTGAGAAAGAGTGGAAATTATGTTTGGGTGTTAACTTTGATTTTGTTTTTAAAAAAATATATTGGCACAGACGTTGATTGCATGAACAAAAGTCTTTCTTGACCGACTTAATTATCTACAACATAATCGCATCCAAATATAGCTTACACAGGATCGAATAACAATTTTGTTGTGTTGAAATATAATATGACTTAGGAGAAGATACTGATGTTTAAAAAAATTGCAAACAATTATTTTTGCTAAATGGCCTTTATAGTCCAAGATCCGACAGCACAAATTCTAAGGTATCAAGCATAAGAAAAAAACCTTTATTTTATGGAAAAGTAGAAGTAGGGGAATCTAATGATCCATGTCTGCCGAACGTGAAGTGGATTATTAGCCAAAAATTAAAGGTGAAAAAATATTTTTCCACCTTCAACAGCTAGAAATTTTCTGATGCATTTCAGGCTCATTTTTAAAAGTAAAAGCATGAAACTTGCTGAGGTGATTTTTTAAGCCATGTAGAGGCCGTCTGGTTTCAATTATCTCTCAATTAATTAGAATTTGATTTATAAACAATGATTATCTCAGTATGACCATTTTTTTCGTTCCCAGATCTCCCGCTTCGGAAAATTCGGCTCAAAAGACCAACTTTGACAGCATTTTTTATAATATTTTCTTCCTTTAAAAAAATGACAAGCATGGCACCTTGTGTAGTTTCTGAATCAGAAAATTTGCCAGTTTGATGCGCTTAAGAGTAAAAATGAATTAAATCAGGAAATAAGCAATTTGGATTGAAATATACCCTTAATACCACCAGTGGATGCTTCGTAGGTTTATCGTTGTGTTTTTCTGCTCTCAGTCCTCCGTGTTTTCATTCCTCTGATTATAGGACAAACAAAATGATAAACCTATGAAGCAACCTGTGGTGGTATTAATTTTTGGCTTATGCACCACTTCACTTCCGGCAGACACGGATCATTAATTTTCCATATTTCTACTCTTTCATAAAATAAAATATTTACTTTGTGCTTGAAACCTTAAGGTTTTGTGCTGTCGGCTCTTGGACTATTAAAAAAAAAGCCACATTTAGACTTAAGTATCAAGTGTATTTTAATCATTTTAAATATTTCCAAATATTTTCATACCACATAAAGCTGTAAATAAGGACAATTTAAATGCATAATATTGGAAAAAAAAAACTTTCAACGATCACGAATTGAAACTGAGCATAGGTTCTATTTTTTTACAGGATCTTCGTTTTAATTTTGGCTGCAGTCAGCATCATCTGGATCCCGGTCATCCAAGCTGCCCAGAATAGCCAGCTTTTTCACTACATCCAAAGCGTCACATCCTATCTAGCTCCACCTGTTTGTGCAGTCTATGTCTTGGCAATAGTATACAAGCGAGTGAATGAGCAAGTGAGTTTTAAAGAAAATTATCTAATACTGTTCTATCACTACTAGGTTATTTTGCCCTACGTCTCGGAAATCAGCATATCATCCATTAAATCATTTGTCTGCATTTGGATTCTAAAACTGTAGGGGGAACTGGGGTACATTGATACATGGGGCACATTGATACACCCCCTCTACCGCTCACAGGGTCATTACAGGAAGTTTCACAACAGCTCCAAAAGGTGATGCTAGTGTATTCAACTACATACAGAAAATCTTGGAATGATTCAGTAGTTTGATGAAATAGGACGGATGATTTATTGTTTTTGTTGTTCAAAAGTAAATTTGAGTTGTACAATTGAAATGCTATTATACAACTGTTCCAGTATTTTCAATCAAAATGAATACTCTCCCTGGCAAGTACAGCTACTCTTTATCAGCTCCTCATTCTTTATTGTTAGATATATTGTGAAGTGTTGGATTTGAGACTCATTTTATTCAAAATGGCTGTATGGGGCACATTGATGCAGTCTATGACGGGGCACATTGATACAGCCTAAATCCTTTAATAGTTCATTTTTTCATTACCTTTTATTATTTTATTTACCATACACTCCTTAATCCAACTTTTTTTCGCAAAAAAATTCTAATATTAGTTTTTATTGAAGTGAAATAGCTCTAATTTCTTTACATTAGAACATTTTATAGTATTTTTGAAAATAGAACATATAGGAACTTACCCAGCATCTGGTGCTAGTAGAACTAACAAAAGAAAAGGACAACAACTTGGAAAATCTCAAATTTCTTTCGATTCTCCAGAGAAAAAAAATATTTTTGACATAAGAAATGTTAAGTAAGAAAAACAAACTGCAGAACAGAAAATGATAATTATATTATAAACAAAATTTTTATTATAATTATCCTTTATTTTCTGTTTATAAACCTTTTTATAAACAGAAAAACTGGTAATTTTTTCATCTATCATAAGAAAGAAGATAATGCTGGGGTTGAAGTGCTAGATATGACAAAGTTACCACAGCCAACAATTAGACAAGAAACAGCCAGAACATCAGGTCATAATATATTTAATTTTGATCGCTTTAATATTGCTTAAAAATAAATTGTGGGTGATTTAAATTTCGATAAATAAATACAAAATGATTTTCTAACTCATTTTCTATGAAAAAAAGGCATTGGTATTATTTTATCGTCATTTTTCGCAAACGTATCAATCTGCCCCGGGGATGGGGCACATTGATACAAATGACTTTTTTTGATTTTTTTTAAATTACATGCAAAAATACTATATAAAACAATGATTGTACATTTTTATAACATACTACACAAGTTTTGCTGTCACCTCATGGAAAAAAAACTTGAATTTTCTACTTTCTTCACACCAAAAAAAATCTTAGAAAAAAACTGTATCAATGCACCCCAGTTCCCCCTACATGTAAAATTTCAAGCAGTAAGACTATGTGCTATCTATGTGCATTAAACACAGAGAAAAAAAACTTGCTCACAATTCTTTGATATTGGAATTTCAAATGTTCGTTTCATCATAGATCCTTTCATCCGCTTCATTGTATTGCAGAAAAAAACTAACCACTTTAACACTTTACGTACTAAATTATGAATCAAGAAATTGCCCTGTCTCGATAATTATTTTCCTTATTGACAGATAATATATATGAAAATTTATGTTATAATTTTTCAAAATTTTAGTTTTTTCGTTAAAACTGATTTGATAAATTAGAAATTATAGCTCTTTTTCTAAAATATTTACAAGAATAATTAGGTTAATTCAGTGGTTCTCAAATTCCCTGCTAAACAACGCTACACTTTTCTGACTCACGTCCAAATAGATACGACAAGTACATTCTAATTTATTTTTCGCATGAGAGAAATAAAATCTTATAAATATATTATTCTATAGTCCATCTGATGAGCAGGAGGTTGAATGTAAAGGTATAAAATTGACAGACAAACAAACTGACTGTCAAACAGACATGGAATAAAAAAAGTTTTCCATTATTTGATAAATAAATTAAAATAGTCGATAAATTAAAAAAGCTTCAAAATTACATTTTGGTGTAAAATAGTTAAAAAGATTATGAGTATATATATATGGGTATATATATATGTATACACTATATTGCCATTGATTATGGGACACTTGCGATTTTAGACATTTTACTAAATATCTAGAAAAATACATGAGGAATCATCTCGAAACTCTTAGTGTATAAATATAATAGTATAAGTCATACATCTCCGTGAAGATTTTTTCCCGAAACTCCAAAGGGGGCCGTCGACAAATTAAAAAAGAGTGAATATCTTTTGAATAACCCTGTCAAAACTAATGTAGAAAAAGAGCTCAAACTCTAGATTGTAATTGAATGCCTTATTGTAATAAGTCTTGTTCATTTTTATGCAAATAGCATGCATACTCGCAGAGTAATTAAGGTTTTTATAAAAAATGATCCCAATTTTTTCCAAGTTTTTTCCTTATAATTTTCAGAGTTCTTAATATAAAATATTATTTTTTTCAGAAAATATGACAAACAACATTGCACACAGTACCCTGTAATCAGAATTAAAAAATAATGAAAATTGTATACAAAATGAGTTGGTTTACTAAATAATTTTTTACTGCGCATGCGTCAACGATATCAAAATTTCATTTGCATATTATGTTAGCTAAATGTATAGAGCAACTTTTGTGAAAGTCACAAAATCATAACTTGAAAATTCTGACAATAATCGTCAATTGAATAAGTCGAAAATCCGTTATTCTCAAAATGAAGCAAAAACAAGAGGGGTTGTATCCATATATTCATTGATTAGTGTCAATATAGAATACACAATATGGGATGTACTACTGCATTTGGATAAAATCCCTCTTGTTTTTGCTTCATTTTGAGAATAACGGATTTTCGACTTATTCAATTGACGATTATTGTCAGAATTTTCAAGTTATGATTTTGTGACTTTCACAAAAGTTGCTCTATACATTTAGCTAACATAATATGCAAATGAAATTTTGATATATTTGACGCATGCGCAGTAAAATATTATATAGTAAACCTACTCATTTTTCATACAATTTTTATTATTTTTTAATTCTGATTACAGGGTACTGTGTGCAATGTTGTTTGTAATATTTTCTGAAAAAAAAAAAAAAAATTATTTTATATTAAGAACTCTGAAAATTATAATGGAAAAACTTGGAAAAATTTGGGACCATTTTTATAAAAACCTTAATTACTCTGCGAGTGTGCATGCTATTTGCATAAAAATGAACACAGTGTATTACAATAAGGCATTCAATCATAATCTAGAGTTTGAGCGCTTTTGCTACATTAGTTTTGACAGGGTTATTCAAAAGATATTCATTCTTTTTTAATTTGTTGACGGTCCCCTATGGCGTTTCGGTAAAAAATCTTCACGGAGATGTATGACGTATACTATTATATTTATACACTAAGAGTTTCGAGATGATTCCTCATGTATTTTTCTAGATATTTAGTAAAATGTCTAAAATCGCAAGTGTCCCATAATCAATGGCAATATAGTGTATATATATATATGTATATACATATGTTACAGGCCAAACCCGATTTCAGGCCAAACTAGATTGGCCTAGGCCAAACCGGTCTATCCTAACGCCCATCGAATAAACTAGTTTTTCCTAGGACAAACCGGTCTATCCTAACGCCCATCGGATAAACTAATTTTTCCTAGGCCAAACTAGTCTATCCTAAGGCCCATTGGACAAACTAGATTTTCCTAGGCCAAACTAGTTTGGCCTAACTTATATAGGATAAACTAGTTTAGACTGCTGTTTATTGGTCTGAACTAGTTTATCCTAGGCCGATCTAGTTTATCCTACGCCAGTTCAATTTGGCGTTATTTTATTGAATTCAATGACCGCCTCAACGCCAACATTCTTGTTTGTCCTATGCTGATCTAGTTTATCCTAGGCCAATGTAGTTTTACGTGTTTTTAGTTTACGGACGTGATTAGTTGTGAACGTTTATTGTTTAAGTCTAAAAGAAAGGGCAATGTAAGTAACACAACATAGTTTCGATAAATGGTTTTTGACGCTGAAAACAATTCTGGGATTCGTCTTATAAAGAAAAAACTATATTCAAAATTTACGGCAAATCGGATAAATATGCATAAAAACCCATTTATCAAATTTAAGGAAGGCAATAAAACGTCCACTACCCCATTATACTTAATCAAAAGAAAAAACCAAATTAATTAAAGAAGCGCCTGATCAAATGAATTCATGTCCAAAATTTTAAGCAAATTGGATAATTCTGTATTATAACCAATTTATCTAATTTAAGGAAGGAAATAAATTGTAAGTTTCCCCCTTATATTTAACCGAAGAACCACCAAAATTAATCAGTGAAGCGCCTCATCAGAATGAACAAATCCAAGATTTGCAGCAAATTGGTTAATTCTGCTTGAAAAACCCATTTGCCAAAATTAGGCGGGATCCCCCTGTTCTTCTTATTCAATTAATCCCCAAAACTAATCAGGAAAGCGCTTTACCAGAATGAATTCAAAAATTTGAAGCAAATCAGTAAATTCTGCGTGAAAAAAGCATTTACATAAATTATGGGGCATTACCCCTATCCCCTCCCTTTACTTAAACAATGAACACCCACAACTAATCATGACCTCAAGATAATGTACCTATATCTAAAATTTGAATAAAATATGCTAATAATGCATGGAAACCCATTTATTTGAATTAAGGGAAGGGGCGAATCGGCCTCTTGTTCTCTCCCCCCCCCCTTTAATCTTCTCCAATGACCTCCCAAAATTAATCAGAAAAGCTCCTCATAAGAATAAACCTATATTGAAAGTTTGATGCAAATCGAGTATTTCTATCAAGAACTATTGCGTTACGTACTTACGTACATACATAGATTCAGAACTTACGGGTACATTAGTTCTCAGGCTTTGGTAGCCTGCTGCGATAAAATCATGTCAAATTACATCATTTCTATCAAGAGTTATCGCCTTACGCACGACGTACATACATACACGTACATACGTACATAGATGCGTACATTTAGAGATGGGAAATATAGTTATTTTTGGTTAACAGGTTACATCGTTCCATACATTCACAGATAACAGGTTTCAACAACCTGTTATTTTTGTAACGTATAACTAATTGATGAGACTATGCTGTCAACAAACATTTTAATTATAGGGCTGTTAATTAAGGTATCTTGAGTAATTTTGATACATAAGTATAGACGCTGTTTTAGTTCAGATAAACATGCACCTTTAAAAGCAACATAGAGTTAAAATTTTAATTTTTGCAAGACAAAAACTTAGTTAGTTGTGATACTTTACATTTCACGTATTATTATCGTTTTCTTGCACTAAAAACGCATTTTTCCTCGTTGAAAATTTATAAGTATCATAACTCAATAAATTTTGCCAGTAGAACCTTTTTTTCTGATCTACTTGTTAAAACACATAAAAACCTTTTCTAAATAAAAGTTATAGGAAACTTACTGAACACTGTATAAAATATGTAGTTACAATATGTACTTAACAATTTAAAAATAATTATTTTAATGTAAATTAATATTTATATGATGCAGAAGAAAGTTTAAAGCATTTTTACAACTGTTCCAATGACTCCAAAACTGACGGTTTAGAAATTAATTTTTTCTAAACGATCAGAAATATCCTCCATAAAAACAACACCGTTTTAACAATGGGATTTGTTCAAAAAAAAAATTATCTTCATTCGTTAGCACCTTGATTTGAAGTTCGAATTTTGGAAATTTTCGAATTATACAGACATCCTTATAATCCTATATCATTTGTAGATTCCTGACAGAACTATTTTAACAATATCGTGCAAAACATAAACTTGAGAAAAATAGACAAACAAAATATTCATTTAGCGCTGCCCCCCTTCCTTTTGTCTGTTGCCCGGGGCACATGACCCCTCTGTCTGCCCTATCACCCCCCCCCCTCCTTCACTCCGCCCTGGGCAAGCGAACGCATTCCAAAGAATCCGAAAATAAAACACACCTTTAAGGTCTACGCACATAGCACTAACTTCTTGCGCTATCTTTGATCTTTCGTGTCGGCGCTTTTGTTCTTTCAGTGCACTGAATCCGAACTTCAAGAGAGAAATCCAGCTCGAAGTCAGTTGACAGCTTTACGACTGCAGATGTGGAGAGATAAAAGTTCCCCTTCCTTTGTAAATTTGGGAGGGTGAGCCCTCAAAAATCATTTAGAGAGATTTTAGCCTTGTTTCGTTTGGTCAACAACGATTGATTGATTGCTCCTTTAGTGTAATAAAAACTAGTGCTGTTCGCTCCGAGCCTTACACTACAGAAATCATTCCTCTACCCATATCCATTGTTCGTTCGAATCAATCTCATTTTCCTTTCGATTACAAAAAAAAAAACGCAAGAACTCTTTTTCACTTTCGTTGCAAAACATTCTATACCACTCAATTTGGTCCACAAAACTCTATTTAACTCCACAACAAATAGGAGTTATTTTAAGTTTTAACCGCAATCCGTGATTTTATAACTGTGAAGAGTAAAACGATCTTTTGTTTCATACCGATACTCGGAATAAAATAACAGAAACGACAACAGAAAATCAACAAAAAGGAATAATAAAATATGCGTTTTTCCTAGCCAAAGAACTTAGAGGGAAAGAAAGGAAGGCTTTAAAAACCGTACACGTAACTAATTGAAACAGTATTGCTGGGAAACACGCTCAAAGGGGGAAAGCGGCTGGTTCATTGCATCCACTGATTCGCTATAAGCGTTTAAAATATGATTCTTTTTAAGCACAATTTTAAGCTCTTTTTTGACAAATACAGAAAACAAATTTCGGAAATTTTATTTTTATTATAATTTTAATGTATACTTCTAAAAAACGATTGTTTCAAATCTTTGTTTTTTAATACGTTGCTGAGATTGCGTTCTAAATTTAACAGGGAGTTTCCGTTAATATGTTGTTAAATAATGAACTATATAACAATAACATTGTTATTTATCCTAATACATTAAATAATGCCCATCTCTACTATACTCGAAAGAGCAGGGGTGTAGTCATAAAAGTAAAAGAGGATATATTCCCTAAGCAGAGGGTATACCCTAGACTATGTACATTATAGCTTTCTTGAGAAACAGACGGTATACTGTGATCCTTTAAAAAATCCAGAAGGTATACGGCGTATACCCCCGTATACCCTGCACTACATTTCTGCGAAAGATTTGGGAGAATCACCATTAAAATGCACTTGAAACTTTTTTTCCCATTGACCGTAATGTAATGTTTTGACTGTCCGTGTAATTCAGACATGTCAAACACGTGGCCCGCCATAACCATTGATTCAGTTCTTAATTGATGCAGAAAATGCACTTTTCATTGCAAATATTGCAACGTTGAAAAATTGGAGAGTGATTTCATACACAATATCTACCATTATTTCTGAATATTAATCTTCATTACATTTATAGGCAGGTATTGACATACATTAAATTTAATGATCCGCAATTAAATAAAGAAAAGTTTAAATTTGTAAATTAATGGTTATTATTTTGGATGAAAATCTTTACAGTTTGGCACAGACGATGCAAACGGCACCGATTCAATACCACTGTGGCATAAAAGATGCAATCATACTGTCTTGAAAATGATCAAATCTAATTCATTTTAAAATTTTGTTTCCAGGAGATATTATATGCAAAAGTTATCAATAAGAAAGTTAATAAGAGCATATCTTAATCTAAAAATTAATATATATATATATTTTTAATAGTTTATTAAGTGTTTTATGTTGAAACGGATACATTATTTTATTGCTCTCTTTGATTAACTGTGACATTACAAAGTAGTGCGTGGTATTTGTTAGGTATTAAAAAGGTATCGAAAATCAATTAAAATACGATGCTAATTTCGAATTAAAAGGTCTCTAAAAATCAATAGAAATAAGAGCTTTAAAAATCAAACGAAATAAGAGCTTTAGATAGTTTTTGCATTTATATATGCAGACATACGGACAGACAGACTGACAGACGGACATGCGGATTGAACGACAACTATAGTTGCTACGTATTTACATAATTACGAATGCACCTAATTATATTACAATCGGTGATTTACAAATCCCTCATTCACCATACATTCGTTTCATACTTTCGTTCTCTTTTATATAACACTGTAAAATATTATAAATACTATATACATATTCCATAAGAAAAACGTACTGTAGAATAGATAGACAGAGAAAAATAACCCGTAGGAGCAAAAAGCACTCAAAGCAATTGTTTTAATCATTCGCAATCATTTCTAAATTTCGTTATACGAGAATCTGTTAATTTCGAATCAACAGACTGACAACTATCTTTTAGCCTGGGTTTTAGCTTGATTTAACTTGTTGTAAGTCCTTCAACAGTCCAAATTTCTTACAACAATCTAAAAAACGGTCACACTGGTCACGGACAGCAATCTACATGAAATTATTGTGTTTAAAATTACACATAATTTTGATTTTTATATTGATAGAAAGCAAAGTCTTTTCTATTATTCTTATCTTTTCCATTTCAAATGCTAAACTTTTTTAGTAAATTAGATTCTTTGTGACTTTTTTCTATGCCGATTTCTACACTGATATCTATATACAAAAGACAATTTTTGTGCGGTATTACTTTTAAAATTTGTTAAAGTCAGTCCTATCAGTTATTAATTTTTAATCTCTATAAATAAAAGGAATTCCGAGGATAATTAATTGAATAATTAATTGAGGCACAGAAAAAATCGTCTGCTAAGAAAATCTTTTTTCATTTTGAACTTCTATAAATAAAAGGACAGATAGGCTCTCAAACAGTGAATCGTCGAATATAATTGAAGAACAAATGGAAGAACAAATGGAAGAACAGATGGAAGAACAGAAAGAAGAACAGATGGAAGAACAAATGGAAGACCTCTTCATTAACAATAAAAAAAGATATGCAAACGAAACCCCAGACAAATGGAAGAACAAATGGAAGAACAAATGGAAGAACAAATGGAAGAACAGATGGAAGAACAGAAAGAAGAACAGATGGAAGAACAAATGGAAGACCTCTTCATTAACAATAAAAAAAGATATGCAAACGAAACCCCAGAACACCGAGAGAACTGGCATTCAGATAGTCTTCGGGCTACTGAGGGCGGGCAACCGTCTAGTTACTATAACAATAAAAGAGAATGAGAGTTAGAATCAAAACAAATTATTTTAACCCCTTAACTATATATTTGCCTGTAGAAAATGCATGTATCTATTAATGAGATAGCAAATTCCAATTATACGAGGCAATTTTCACCTACTGGGCAATTATATATAACAGTATAACAGAAGCATTTTTCTGACAGTTATTTCAAAAAAAGTAATATAGATTTGCTTTAGTTGCAAAAATATGCGATTTAAATAAGGCACTTAAGATTTTATCGGTAGTTATGTTATTAATATTCACAAAAAAAATTAATAGTTAAAACTCCTAATTTAATGTAAAGTCTTAGTAACAAGGCATCTTTTATGGAATTACAACAAAAATATTCTAGATTTTTAAACAATTACAGTATATAAGAAAATAATGTTTTGTTCATTGAAATTTAAGCCATAATTTAAACAATATATATATATTGTATGTGTGTGTGTGTGAAAGAGCAATCTCTTTTTTTTTTTTTTTTTTTTTTCAAAAAGCAGTATTGGAGCGGCGTTTCAACACCAGTGCACTCTTCATTTAAAGGGCTAAATTAAACCACATAAATCAATGCTTACAAGCGTTATTTCAGTTGAAACTTTAAAAAAGCTTAGTTCTTTTCATTTCCCTCTGTGAAGAAACAAGACATTCATTTTGAAATTGATAAAAAGAAATTGTTTTACGAAAAGAAAAAAAAAATCCCAATTTTAGAATGAAAAGAACAAAGACGGTGGCTACAATTATTTATACTTTCTACAACAGTTTGCCTTGTACGAAGTTTATTGCTATTTCAACATTTTGTCGCTAAAATATATGCCGATGTCACGTGATGTCCGTAGAAAAACTGTTTTACACAAAGAGCGTTGTAAATTGAAAAGTTTATTAATCACCTGACATTGTGACATTATTTAATGACTTAATAAAAATTATATTCTTATTATTACTTTTGGTTTATTTAACTGGCGGTTATTTTGTATCTAACTTCACTTATATTTTACTACTTATATTTGATTTTCTGGGCTCTAATGAAAACTTTCTAAAAATTATTTTTAATTTTTAACTTCTATTAGCGGTCGCACACACGGCTATTTTTTTCACAATTTAACTTATATAGCTATCAGTTTAAATATATAATAATAGTGCAATTCTGTTTGGTCTGAAGTTTGAATACTGTCGCTGGAGAATACTAGATGGGTGAATTTTTTTTATTAATGTGAATTTTTATTAACCATTTCTTCGCTCCCGAAGCTAAAATAATGCTATAAATTCATTGGTTTTAAACTAAAACATCATCATAAAACTATGACATCATAGATAACGGAAGAAAAGAGCTTTTTGGAAATTTATACTTTAAGGGATTAGTCATTTAGGTTTAAAGGGATCTGAAATTACAAATTCCCTTAAAATATTGATTTAATTATCAATAACCTAAATTCACGCAATCACAAATTTAAGGTATTTAAACAAGTGAATAATAAACAAATCTTCAAAAGATTTTATTGTAAAATTTTATTGTATTATTTCAATTAAATAAATATGAAAATTTCTCTATTTCTAGGCCACACTGTCTTGAAGGCATTTTGCAAACATATCAAAATATCATATATGTATATAAAAAAATCAACATAAATTTTGCCATTTGGTGGTTCCTTTTTAAAGTAAAAACATTTAGCTATTAAGAAATGAAGTCAAAATGTAAATAATAATAATAATAATAACAATTTAGTTTTTATGATTAAAAGAATAAAAGTCCACATATGTATACCCAGATAGCGAAGAGGTTGCAGTAATTAATTACAGGCGTAAAAAAAAAAAAAAAAAAGAAAGAAAGAAAGAAAAAAGAAAACAGCTTTTACTAATTCTTCAACAAATTATCGTAGAAGAAAGTTACTCGTATTGAACGATTGGAAATAAAGTCTACTTTAAAATTATGTGTATAAAGTTTGCTTAGTGGGCCATCTACATATTAAAATAAACGCAATTTTTTTTTCAACGTCAATACCCAATTTTAACAAGATATTTCAAGTCTTCGTTTCAAACTATGCCTAGACACCAAATTTCAAGTCATTTAAATGATGAGTTTTTGAATTATAAACATTAAAAATTTAGCGCTTTTAATGTTAAATAGCATTTTCATATTTTTATTAATATGTTCTGAAATTATACTCCTAATGTGCTAATTTTTTTATGTAGCAATAATATAACAACTCAAACATAAATACATTGAATTTGCAATTTTTATAGTTTTATAACATGAATAATGAAATTAATATTTAAAAAAATTATGAATTTCAACCGTCAATTTTTTATGGATTTGATTTATTTTGCTTTACGGAAATCAAAAAATTCAAAATTTTTCTTCTAAGTAATTTTTAGTTTATACTTAAGAAATTTCAAAATGGTAGTTTAACTGGCTGTCTACTGTAGAAGTGACTAGATATTTTAAACCTTCTTATGCTATTATAATTTAGCAAGTCTTCAATGACTGCTTGAGTGGCGCCTAAGATGCCTTCATCAAGAAGGGAGTTCCCTTCGTTCAACAATGTAATAACGAATTACAATTTGGATACAGCCCCTAAAATATGCTCGTTTTAAAATAATTAATTTCCCGGAAACTTATCACATGAATTGCGTGAAATTTTGTTTTTATGTTAATTGAAGGGTGTAGAATTCGTTTATGCTGTCAGAATTGGGTACTGCTATTGAAAAAAAAATTAGGGTTCGTTTTAATATGCAAATGGGTCCCAAGCAATTTTTAGATAGAACATTTAAAAATAGACTTTATTTCTGATCGTTTGGTATCAGTGACTTTCTTCTATAATAACTTTTTACAAAGTTAGTGGGGGAGGGGGGTACTTTTTTGTTCCATGACTGTACTTAAAATTTAGTACAAAAACAGTATCCAATTACATTAGATTAATTTTAAACACGATTATTCAATCGGTAAATTAATTATAACAGATAATGAAAAATGGAAAAGTATCCTATTAGTTAATTTTGCCCTTTATTCATCTTTCAATTAAGCGATTTCGAAGACCGCTCAAAGTATCTACGCAACAGTTTTGTCACAGTAGTCGAAGGTTAAAAATAAGAATTTTCACGCAACGCCTATGCTTTGGAAAAAGAGTCTCAAAATTTATGCATTGACTCGACTAGTCGTGTCAAGCGCAAGTTGTCCAGGATCCACAATGCTAAATTCAAGGATTCAAGCGTCTCGGGCAGTTGCAAGAATATTTATTGCAACAATGCAATTTATAATGAGAATATTATTTCAAACGATAAATTACAGAGAAAATATTTTTTCTTCTGAATAATGATAAATGCGAAACAATGCTCCTCGCAACGAGGTGCTCCTGAACAACGAGGCGCACACATTTTAAATATTTATACAGGATGTCCAGAAAACATTGAATTCGATTTTTAATCCTTAAATATTGATCCTAAACATACATTACAAATTACAATGTTAAGTAAAAAAGGGTACAAAATTTTATGAAATCAATTAAAGTTTTCAGAGAATTAAATTTGAAGAAACACAAAATTTAAATTTTTATACAGCACTCGTACGAAAATTTTCCCAGGTAGTAAATGCGACCCATAAACTAACAAAATCATGTTTTTTTTTTTTTTTTTTTCATATTTATTTATACAGGATGTCCAAAAAAAATTGCACTCGATTTTTATTACTTAAATATTGATCCTAAATACACATCATAAATTACAATGTTAAGTAAAAAAGGGTACAAAATTTTATGAAATCAGTTAAAATTTTCAGAGTATTAAATTTGAAGAAACACAAAATTTAAATTTTTATACAGCACTCGTACGAAAATTTTCCCAGTGAATAAATGCGACCCATAAACTAACGAAATCATGTTTTTTTTTTTTTTTTTTTTTTTTTTTTTTTTCATATTTATTTATACAGGATGTCCAAAAAAAATTGCACTCGATTTTTATTACTTAAATATTGATCCTAAATACATATCATAAATTGCAATGTTAAGTAAAAAAGGGTACAAAATTTTATGAAATCAGTTAAAGTTTTCAGAGAATTAAATTTGAAGAAACACAAAATTTAAATTTTTATACAGCACTCGTACGAAAATTTTCACAGTGAGTAAATGAGACCCATAAACTAACAAAATCATGCTTTTTTATTTTTTTTATTTATTTTTTTTTTTTTTTTTTACATATTCATTTATACAGGATGTTAAAAAAAATTGAACTCGATTTTTATTCCTTAAATATTGATCCTAAATATACATTATAAATTACAATATTAAGTAAAAAAGGGTACAAAATTTTATGAAATCAATTAAAGTTTTCAGAGAATTAAATTTGAAGAAACACAGAATTTAAATTTTTATACAGCACTCGTACAAAAATTTTCCCAGTGAGTAAATGCGACCCATAAGCTAACAAAATCATATGCAAAATTTCGGATTAAGTCGCAAAGATACAAAAATGCTTAAATGTTGACTTAACTTCCTCAATCCTGATGTCGTCTGGAGATGACGCTAAAAAATGCTCTTTAAATTATTTTAAATGCTTTTTGAAATGTTAAAATTACATTTAGACCTTTTAAATAAATGCGTGTATATTAGAAGCATCGATATACATAGATTGATGCATCTTTGGAGATGCTTCATAATAATTTTAAATTGGTTTTTGTAGCGTCAGGTAAAATTTGTGTCAGAACTGAAGAGGTTTAATCATTTATTTGACGCCTGTTTATGAGTTCGCAAACGGGAAAAAAAGCACGCCAGATAATCACGTCTAAAGGGGGAGCACACAAATTATGAAAGAAAAATATGACCGCTAAATAAAACTAGTTGTTGGGGGGGGGGGGGGGGCACCGTAATACTTACCCATCATGGTTATGCATATTATAAAATATGAAAATAAAACACGAAAAAACTATTTACAGAATGCATGGCAATTCCAAAACAAAATTTAAACACATATTTAAATAGTTTTAATATACATAATAAGGCTCTATTAATGAATTGCTCATGAGCCAATTTCGACAAATTATATAAAACGCTAAAATACTCAAATATTACCAAATTGCGTAAAAGAAACATCTTTATAACTCCTAAAATCCCAAAATCATATTAACTAACAGTTTACTGTGTCTGATTAAGCGTCATATTTCCAATTAAAATATATCTTTGAATTGAAATTTGAATGAAATACAGAGTCATGAAAAATCGAAGAATGTGGAAAACAGGATTACACATATCTCGGCAACTAATAATCCGATCGACTTTGTTCTTTATGCAAAATTTGTGCTATTTTATTACTTTTTACGTCCACTCCTTAAAATAAAAAAATTAGAAAATTTTTATGTACCTTTCATCAGAACGAATTTTTCGAGAGTCCGAAAAAAATAGTTCCGGATAATCGAGGTTACTGATATTAAATAAACTTCGTCCCTTTTTTACATACTAAGTACATACAAAATTTCAAGTCTCTATCTCAATTTGTTCGGGATATAGAGCGTTTACAGACAGACAGACAGACACACACACACACACACACACACGGACGGACGGACGGACGACAATTTTTTTTTTTTTTTCTTTCTAAAAACATGTTTTTCGGAATCTTCAGTATCTGAAACGTGTAAATCCATGAAAAAAAATTTTTTTCGATTTTCAAAACGATTGCAAGATTTACCCTATACTACGTATGATGGGTAAGTAATAATAGTTGTGCTACTTGTTCGCACAAAAATATCACTGTGTAAAAATAATAACTTTACGCAAATATCACAAAGCTTATTCAAAAAGTTTCCCCATTCATGTCGATACAGAACTGCATAGGTAAACATTTTTAAGCTGTTTTAATGTTTATTCGCTGTATCATTTCCATTTTTAGGTGCGTTCGTAATTATGTAAATACGTAGCACCTATAATTGTCGTTCAGTCCGTCCGTCTGTCTGTCTGCATATAACAACGCAAAAACTACCGAACCGAATCTTTTGAAATTTAAAATATATAATTATTACATAATTTTGTCGAGTCATTTCAAATTTTATGAAAATCGGATGGATAGATCAATTACAGGGCAGATCAAAAGTATTCCGTTACATTGCGGTCAATGGGGAAAAATGTTGCAAATGCATTTTAATCGTTTGAAATTTAAATTATACTAGCTGCACCCGTCGAAATTCGACGGAAAAGAATATATATATTAGGTATGATGTATATCAGTATTATAAACACTAAGATACTGAGCGAAATAAACAATTGCTACCTCTTAAAATAGAGATAACATAACTTTTCATGGTGAAGATACACAAACTTCAGAAAATAACAAAAAATAAGGAAAACAACTCATAAATGATTATGTTGGACTTAACTTCAGCTATAAATCTTTTTCTAATGCGCTTTCTAAACCTTAAATATTATTTAAATGCCAAATTATTTAGGAAGTTAATATAATGCCTCAGAAGACGAATTCAAAAACATCTGCAAAGTTTATTTTTTCCTCGTTTAAATATTGCTTGGTAACTGTACAATAATTATAATATCAATAAAACATTTTAATTATAATAAAAACATGGAGTTATTAAATTACATAACCATACCTCTACACATTTACAGCACTTGCAATAAATTTAATGTATTTATTGGCTTGTAGCCTCCATGAATTTGTCAAAATTAATTTTATTGCTATGGCAACGAAAAGAAAAACGCTATTTTTGTTATTAAAAAGAATAAAATTTTTGTGTTTATTGCTGCTATTCAGAAAACATTTCATTTATTTATATTTTAAATAATAACTTAATACAATGATTTTTATTAATTTTTGATATTATGTAAAATAGAAATATCGTAATACCGGCATATCACAGGTTTTCTTTTTTTTTTTTCTTTTCTTTTCTTTTTTTCTTTTTTTTTTTTCTAATATGACATTATTTACACCTTCAGAAACACTCATCTTTTCCGAAATAAAAGCGTGATTTATGCAGTTATTTAAAAATTATTTAGTTTCATAAAATATTTATTATAATGAAATAAAAATGGCGCAATTTATAGAAATATTTTCATTTGTGCACACCACGGACCTTTAAATAAAAATATGTTCAGTTTATGTATATGCAGGAATAAAAGTCAGTGAATATGACATTATCAGCTATGTCAATTTATATTATATTCATGGAATAAATTTATCTGATTTCTGAATGACGAAATTTTCTTCATGGACAAAATTTCGCTTTAGATATTATATTTTATTAAAGTTTATTTTCTGTTATTTTATTTACATAATACTTAATAATATTACTCAGTAAATAATCTGTCTATTGTACCGCGATTGGTGAATAATCATTGCAATTATTTTATTAGGATTAAATTTCACAAAAACCATTATTTTTTTTTTCTTTGAAATGCGATTACACATTCACCGATGAGATCAAGCTCCTGATTGGTCGAAAGTAAAAAAGCAAATTAATTTTTTATTATAGTGAGAAAAACTTCAATTGTTGCCACTGTTTTGAAGAAATGTCACGAAAAAGCTTTTAAAATTAAAAATAAAATATAAAAATTGAAATAAATTAAAAATAAGCCAGAACATCTACACATAAACGGCTTTCATTTAAAAAAATAATTATCAAAATCGGGCCAGTAGAAAGCTCAGGGCTGATGACTAAAAAATCAGCCAGGTGTTTTAAATATATAGATACTTTTCACATAATTTTGTCAAGTCATTTCAATTTTTTTGAAAATAGGATGCATAGATCAAATACAGGGACAATCAAAAGTACTCCGTTACATTACAGTCAATGGGAAAAAAAATGTTTCAAATGCATTTTAATAATATTTCACTCATTCGAACATAATAATATTGATATGCATCATAAAGTGCATATTATAATATGGATTTTGCATAATCTATTGTGCAAAGAACTTTTGTTATTGATTTACAAGGCCACACAAAAGTATTCCATTACATAATGAGTATAGAGAGAACATTGTTTGTTGCGCATTTTAATTGTAATTAACTATTTACAATTTTATGAGATTGATATATGATAGTGATATTTTTAAAACTTCATTATCGTACGAACGCATCTCATTTGCTACGCTTCACGTGCAATTTCCAACTTGTTTTTTCTGTAATTGATAATGTAAAATTAAGGTATTTTAAAGGAAGCTTAGTTTTGTACATATGTATACAAAACTAAAGATAAGGGCCACCATATTTTATGTGCTTATGATCAGCAGCGTCAACTTTTTAAAAATAGTGAGTGGGATTAAAATCTTGGAATAAAATAACACATATTTTTACTCTTTAGTGTGTAATGCATGTGTGTAAAGAGAGAGGGGAGGAGCGAATGACGCAAGATAATAATTCGAGATTATGTTTTTTCTAAGGAGATTTTTAAATTATTAAAACTTAACAATAATTTTATAAATAATTTTGTTAAGTTATATTCTTATAAGTTCTTCCTGATAAGTACATTAATATTTAGTTTAAACAACATTGGAACAGCTAACAATTGAAAAACACAGCTCCATTCCAAATCGTTTCCATGGTCAGGTCTTCTAATTTATATCTTTTCGTTAAAAAATGAATTGGTAAATGTTTCGAGGCTTTGTGCGCTTTGTTGAGCAGAGAAGTCAAGAATAGTTTTAACCCTCATGCGGTGTTCATTTCGAATATACATACAGAGATTCCAAATTTCCTACCAATATTTTAATTCAGAAAATATTCTTTTATTTAATTGAAACATTTTAGCAATTTAACAGACCAACAATTTCTATAAATTAATGTTAGTGTGCAATAAGCCGAAAACTCAACAATTCTGAATAGCTTTTGGGTCGAAATAGATCCGAACACCTTAGCAAAGTTAAGAGCAATCAATATCCAACATTATATCTTTTAATGTTAATCATTTTCATTAAACATATTATCGGCTTGTCAAATGCAGTCATAGCTTAGCTCATTTTGTTCATGTGACTTTTTACAATCGATATACAGTCGGCTCTCGTTAATTCGAACGCGTCGGGACCACAAGAAATGATCGAATTAACCGAAGTTCGAATTATCTAAAATATGAGAGGAAAACATCCTTAAAATGGTACTATTACAAAGGATTTAATGTTACAGTGTTTTTAAAATTTATTTCCTCTGTTATCATTAGAATATGGTTTAATATTAAATTGAAATTATGTAAATATATAAACTAATTAAGGGATTAGAAACAAGCAAAATGGAAGAAAATTTTGAGGTGTCACTGATGGACAGACGAGGCTCTAATAAAGTAGATATCAAATGAAGGGGATTATATATATATATATACTCGTTCGGAAAAATTCTCACAAAAATCAAACAAAAAAAATTATTTAAAGTATCTGAAGTTCGTGAGAAAGAAAGGAAAAATGAAAAATCGGAATTTTCGTGAGTTCGAATTAAACGAATTCAACAGAAAATGAGTTCGAATAAATGAAAAATTTTTATGTTATTCTGCCATCGAAAATTTCGGGACTTCATGTTTAGTTCGAATTAAGCGAAGATTCGATTTATCCGATTTCGAAATAACGGGAGTCGACTGTACATAAGAAAATTTTCCATTTCGCGATGACGGGTTTTTCGATGTCACCGCTCCCGAACTATGGTTAATGGTAAGGGAAAGATCAATGAAATTTTTTGATTGAAAAATTTTTATAGGCAATTAAAGAAACATAATGTTGGGAATTTGTGAAAATTTAAACAAAATTCATTTTGTTAAAATATAAAGATAATTGAACTATCTGAATTTTGTAAAAACAATTTCAGTTTGGAAGAAAACTTTAATCAACAATTTTAAAGGATTCGTATCTACATCTGCTTGAATTGATTTCAATATCCAGTCATCGAAATAGTTTCCATATGAACAAAAATCGTAAAAACACAATTTTTTTATTTTACATTAATGTTTAGGATTTTTTTTCCTTATGTGATATTCCTTGCGTCTTAATGTCCTTATTGAGATGTTTTCTGCGCTTCACGCTTTTAAAATTTTCATTTTACAATTCAAATTTTTCACTAAAAAAATATTTTCTACTTTTAAGTACATTAATAGAAGTTTTTTGCAAGTATTTTTTCTGCTGTTCAGCATTTAATATATTCTATAATTAATTATTATAACTTACAATATATAGTAATCAATTTTTCACTGCACTCCCATCATTTATTTCTCCCCCCCCCCCAAAAAAAAAATCGATGGATGTGTTATATTATTGAAATAAACACATTCCTTGTTATGTTATCGCCCATCAGTTGTTTTATTCTTTTACAATTGTTAAATTCAATTATCGATTCATTAATTAAAATCAATCTATCAATTTATAGCTAATTTCCAAAAATGTAAATATATTGTTAGGTCATAAAAATATTGAATTTTATTGAAACGGAAGACACAACTGTACACACATTTAAAAACTGTAGCAGCTTGGAAAAACGAATCACAAAATTCCTCTTTTGTATACATGAATCAAACTACATTAGATAAAAGCGTGTAGGGATTTTGACATTTGATTTTATAACTATATTTTTGTTTTATTTTCAGGGAGCTTTCTGGGGTTTGATGGCAGGCCTTATTGTGGGCATGATCAGATTTATATGGGAATTCTCCTACACGGTTCCTAGCTGTGCATCGGGATTACCGGATCCACGGCCTTACATCATTTCTAAAGTGCATTATCTGCATTTTGGTATCTTACTTTTCATTCTTTCAAGCATCGTCACCATCGTAGTGTCACTTCTAACTCAGCCTATCGGCAAAATGCATGTAAGTACTCTTTTTTTTTCCTCTTCTCCTTTTGTAATTACAAAAAGCCTTCAATATCTTAGGTCAATGGTTTTTAGTGTAAGAGAACCTACCTACTATACTTTTTTTTTCTTCGGAGGCGCATACCTTTACCAGTCACCTTTTCCCATTGACGTGAAAATAACATTAAGTCCCGCACTACCTCGCATTAACGCGGAAACACGGTCTCAGCTTGTAAAGTCAAAGAGAGGCAAACGCCTGTGTTAGCGAAAAGGAGTATAAGAGGAGAAGTGGAGCTATACAAAGATGGCGCAAGAAATTTTCCGTTTGTTTTGAACTCTGAGCTAAGTTTGATTACATAATTTTAGCTTACATTTTTTAGGTGCATTCGTAATTATATAAATACGTAGAACCTGTAATCGTCGTTCAGTCTATCCGTCTGCACATAACAGAGCAAAAACTACCCAAACTGTCGTTTGAAATTTAAAATATCTAATCGTTACATAATTTTGTCGAGTCATTTCACATTTCATGAAAATCGGATGTATAGTTTAATTACAGGCACGATCAAAACATTCAGTTACATTACGTCAATGAGAAAAAATACTTTCAAGCGCATTTTAATGATGTTATACTCTTTCGAACTTAATAAAATTAATATACAACTATGAAGTATAAACTAAAAATACATTCTGCACAATCTGTGATGCAAAGAATATTTGTTATTCATTTACAGTGCCACACAAAAGTATTCCATTACACAATGGTATAGGGGGAAACACTTTTTTGGAGAACGTTTTATTGCTAACTAGCTGTTACCCGTGACGTCGTTCACGAAGCATTAAAAAATAAAAAAGATAAACGCTTTAATTTAACAAAACATTTCAATAACAATAATTTAAAATATGTATAACACATAGCTTGTACCAGGCTATGCAGTAATTTTTTTTTTTTTTTTTTTTTTTTTTTTTATGGGACTTAAAGAACTCAGTCAAATAAATAGAAAATGTGTGAGATAATATGAACAATCACGAAAATGAAATTGCAACCATTTATACTGTAGAACAACTGCAACGCACCACAATTGTACAGAAATCATGTTGTAGTTCATTTCAAAATTTCATATCAAAGAAAGAAAAATCATGTGTTAAACCTAGGTAATAAAAAAATACCCAACATTTCCATAATACATAACTTCGCCGGCCCATTCTTTTCTGCAGCTGTGTATATGATCTATGTGTTTGTAAAAATTCTAAATACAATGTTAAAATTTTGCTTAGTTAGAAAAACTATAACGAAGATTAAAATTCACCTTTATCAATTTCTAATAATAGACAGAAGCGTACTTGAATTCTTTTGTACAGTCCTGTATATTACGTGCAAATATTTATACGACCACATATTTAGCTTAAATTATTCAAGCAAAAACCCGATTCAAATTATTGAATTCATATTTCCGGGAATCGCTATTGCACAGGTGACCATATATCCAGTTTATTGTATAGTCCGATACATGATTTATTTAAATTCTACAAACATCTATTATTATACCAAATGTAGCTGAACTTCATGATGCATTAGTTTTCCTTAAAATACATACGATAATTGAAAAAGCTCTTCAGCAATCTTTTCTAATAGACCATACTTTGGATACAATATCTGAGATCTGGACACAGGTCCAGAATCTTTTATGCGTCTCTGTAAATGAACAACAAATGTGATGCAAATCATACTTAACTGCAAGCATATTGTAGTAAATTTCAGTATTTATCATTGTATTGATTATTTCAGTATATTAATTTCATCATGTTTGAAATAGTGCAACGCAATTAAAATACTCTGGGAATATTTTTCCCCCGAAGACTATTATATTACCGAACATTTTTCTGTGATCTTGTAAATGAATGTTAAACCTTTTCACCCCATTTTCTACAGAAATCCTGTTTTAGTGCACTTCAGAAACTGATATCAATTTCAATATTATTAAAATAACCTTAATAAAATAACATTGTTAAAATACGCTGCAAATGGTTTTTCTTCGCAGACTATGATATACTGAAATACTTTTGAGCTCCCTGTACGCACACTATAAGTACTATACTTAACATATTCTATAGTAACCATGTTCTTGTGAAAATGGTTACTATCGAAATGTTACTATCGCATGTAAATTTCATTACATTTAAAATTATGTAACATTATCAAAATACACCACAAATGATTTTTTCGCCGTAGACCATAATGTAAAGTCTCCTTTTGAATGCTCCTGTGATTCAGCTATACTTGCCACCTGGTCCATTTTCAATCCGCAGATGCTATGGCAAATCTCAATAACGTATGTTATTTTCGTATGAATCCCACTATATTTATTCAAGTTGAAACACGGACAAACAGACGGCAAACCCCAGGCTCTCGGCATCCGGTATACAGACAGGTTGAAGTCGTAAACACTTTTGGACCATGTTAGAAAGTGCCAAAAGGGGGTAGTTTCCGTAAAACGAAAAAAAAGTTTTTGAAAATTCGAAAATTTATACTTTGTTTCAGATATGACGTTAGATTGATATTTTTAAAATTCTTAATGGAAAGTATTCCTGTAACGTCACAATTAGTAAAAAGTTGAATTTTATAGCCTCGAACCGAAAGAAAGAAAAAGGTTCATTTTTATTACGGATTAATATCTGGAAAAACTACTAAAATATTTATATTCTTGTAAAGTGTGAAATTATATTCTTGTGAAGTCTTCTAAGTGTAACAGAAATTTTATATAATCGTCTGCGTGATATAAGAAGAAAAACAGTATTCCTCTGACGTCACAATTGGTAAAATCGCGGTTTTTAACCTCGAATCGAAAAACAGAATAGGGTCTATTTATTTATTTCATTTTGTTTTATCACGTGAAAATCTTTCAGATGAAAATTACAGAAGAGGAATAATTATTCTGGTTTTTTTTATTTTTTGGCAACGAAAAAAGAAAGATGATTAAATATTATGGAAAATTTTTCAATTTATTCTGTATGAAAAATAGTGAAATGTTGAATTATTAAGAAAAATATTTGAATAAATAAATAAAAATTAGCCTATGTTCATTTCAGACCAATAATCTATCTATATACAGAAATTTAAAGACATTAATCCATCCGTTTTGAAGCGAAGTTCATTCCAATTTTTCGGACACACTTTCACATTTATAATATACTAGCAGCTACCCGTGACTCCGTTCACATAGCATTTAAAGAAGAAATAATTGATCAATCAAGCAAAAAATTTCGATTATGAAAAGCATGTGTAATTAACTTTTTATCGCGAATTTATGGTAAAAAATTTCTGATAATCCCTATTTGCTAATTTGTTTGCTGGTTAAAATTTTCCTTTCAGCGATTAATACTAATAGATAGAAACATTCTTGAATTCTTTTGTTCAGCCCTGTAGTTTTCCAAGTGCTTTTAATACACGAAAGTATCTTTCTAAAATTTAGTTCAAACAAAAATATTTCATTTTACTACCTAAATTACATTTTCAGAAATTATCATCCGAAGACAACCTTGTATACAGTTCTTTGCGGGACCCTGTATATCATTTTATATATATACTACAAACATTTCTTAGTTTACTAAATGCAGTTCAAAATAAAAATGCATATTTTATTTAAAAACCACCTTTAAGTAAATTACGCTCATATTCAGTAACCTTTCCGAGATCTTTTGTATAACCCTGTATATCTAAATTTAACTTTTTATACTATTACCATTTATACTCTCCATTTAATATGCATACATTTAGCGAAACTTAAAAGCACATATCATAATTCAATATGCATTTCATCCATGCAACAGTCATCATCCATGATATACAGTACTTCGGATAGAATATATAATATTTGAAATTTTTTGTATGTCCCTGTAAATGCTATGCACTTCGTATTATGCATGAAATAACTCACATTAAGCCTCAGCAACCTATAGCAATTTGATTATACGTGAAATCGTTTACCATAATTAAAATATGTTGGAATCTGTTCCTTCTTTTATTCTTATGCAATGGAATTCTTCTATGTAACCCTGTAAATGAATAATAAGTGTCCTTTTCACTACATACTTTACAAAATGCATATTTTAGTGCACTTTGTAAATGTATATAAATTTGAATATGTTTCACAGGGTGTAAAATCGTTAAATTTAATTAAAACGATTTTCCCCATAATGCCGTAATGTAAGGAAATTTTCTGACAATCCCTGTAAATAAACTAATCATGGTAGAAACTTTATTTTCAATAGGTATTCGTGCTAGGTAAAAGTTAAGAACGTCTAAAAACTTCATGGAAATCGGAGTATATTTACTAAAGTTAAAAAGCGACCAGACAGACAGACAAACCGAAAGCATAATAACTTTTCAACTTTGTTCGAAATTCTTAAAAAATCGAGCCAAAAATAGATTAATCAGTAGTTTTATTTTCCGCCTTTTCCCCACAAAATATTTCTTCCATTGATAATTATGAGTTTTGAATAAAAATATTCATTTGTATGTAACTTATAACTTATTAATTAATATAAGTAAAAAATATTTCTGATTCATTTTAAATATGACGTCATTATTTATCTTGCTCCATTAGCTACTGATATTCATGCCCCTTATATTTTTAACCACTGCTATAAAGTACCTGTTTTATTTTAACTATGACGTCACATTTTCATAAGTGAACCATTTTATTAAAAATATAATTATTTTTCATTCTGTTTACTTTTAATTTATGTCGCCATATTTTACACAAAAATTCCCATTAACTAAACAAATATCCTTGTTAAATATATTATAAAAAATACACCTTTATTTTTATTTCAAATATGACGTCATATTTATTTTATTTTCAATTATTTTATTATAGTTTTTCGTGTGGAAGTTTTTATTAAAAATTCATTGCCGCTGAAAAATTATTATTCCAATTTTTTATTTTCTTGGCAACAGGAAAGGAAAATGGTTAAATTTTATCTGAAAAATGCCTATTGATTTTGTATGAAAAGTAATTAAATTTTGAATTATTAAGGAAAATATTTGAATAAAATAAATAAAAATTAGCCTATGTTCATTCCACTGCAATAATCTATCCATATGCAAAGATTCAAAGACATTAATCCATCCGTTTTGAAGCCAAGTTCATTCCAATTTTCGGACACACTTTCACATTTATAATATACTAGCAGGCTATGCCCGCTTCGCTGGTCCATATTTCCAAACAAACCTTGACTCAAAAAAAAAAAAAAAAAAAAAAAAAATGGTGATTTAAAAATTTTATTTTAAAGCAGTATAGACCACCCTGGAATGATCTTCCGTATTGCTGAAAATCATGCCAACGCCATTGCGATATTGTACTATTGTAAGTCGGCGAAAATTTGGGCAATAAAGCACCATCTCTTTTATTTTATCATTTATAATAGAGTTTCGTATGAACATGAGACCGTTATGACAACAGGAATCAAAATATTCTCGAGTCATCACACTATTACATTAGAGGGCATTGCAATGATTAGTGACATTGATTATCAAACTCTATAAACTTTCGGATTGTACATTATCATTTCTTAGTTCTTAAAATCCTGACATCTGAACTTGCACTATGTGTAGTTCTGGTAGCCTACATACAATGTCATTTCATGTTACATTTTTTAATAAACGTCCTCTGCTAGCAGGTCTACTGTAGTTTCCTATCTGCCTTAATCTGTTCCAGCAAGAATAATATAGTAAAAAATGTAAAGAATTATTTACAGATAAAGAAGAGTTTATGTTTGTTTGTATTTATGACGGCCATTTATCTACACGTGGGATATAGGTCCTAAGGAAAGGGTGCCCTCCGTGAAAGTGGCAGACGAAGAAGGGTGTTTCACTTATATATTTAGTAGAACAATGAAGCATAAAAAGTGTGTTTTAAAGCTTTATTATTTGAATAACATTAAAATTACATCAGTTTCACTACCTCTTCCTTTTATAAAACAGTTGCTAACATGTAGCCGTTAAATCAGAATAATCTTGATGACTAAATTTTGTAGAAAAATAAGTCTTTAGTTTGCATCTAATAAAATCTTTCTACCTTCTGTAATCGATTCCATTATGATTTTTAGTGTCAAACATTAGAAGTGCTAGAAACGATATTGTTACAAATGTACCAGACTTATTTCATGTTTGTCCTCAAATAAATGTGAAATTTACGATCATCCATTATTGGCATTTAATGTTATAATTTGACGATAGTTTTTTGTTCGACTACTTGATTATTCCGTCGATCAATTTCGCCAAATTATACAAATGGACATAATTTTTATTTTAAATAACCAAAGAATCAATAAATTACTAAAATGTTAATAGAAATACAAATAAACATCGAATTAAAATTGGTTGATGATGTAACAATTACTTATAACAAATTTAATGTGAAATGAATGTGACATTTACAATCATCCATTGACATTTAACCTTATACTTTAGCGATAGTTTTTTGGTCGATGGGATTATCAAGTATTACCAAATTATATAAACAAATTGTATAAACAGTAATATTGCCAATAACATGTAGGTGCAGGTGTCATCTACGGATCCCGTTGGCGCGATTGCAGCAAATTGCGATTTTATGCCTCACGTGGTAATCCGGTAATAGTTGATTATTTTTGAGTAAATTATTTCATTATTTTTCTTTTCTCTTTTAAAATTATGTAAATTGTTTTGTTCCATAATTATTTATTGACTTAGTTTATTATTATTATTTCCTTTTTAAAAAAATAGAAAATAAAAATAAGTAATATAAATGTAATTGGTATTTGAAAACGCAGTGTTCTCCAAATTGGCATCATAAAAAAAAAATCACGCCAAGGTGATGCGTGTATAAAAGTGGAAAAATGTTTGCAATAATATAAACAAAAAAAAAAAACGTAAACAAATAATTAAAAAATCGCCATTTCGATAGTTTTTTAAAATAACATCAAGGTTAATTCTCCAGTCGGGCAGCAATAGTAAATTTTCTTTTCTTCGTCTGTTTAATAATAAAAAAACATAAATTTAATAACTTCTAATTAAATAATCTGACTAATTTTCTGTAATCGGATGTATGATCTAAAAGTATCCTTAATACATAAACAAAACAGCGCAATAGTCATGTACGCGCCGGGGTCGGCAGGATAATTTTTTACACTAATTTGGCGGAAAAATCGTTT
Source organism: Maratus speculifer (assembly GCA_964019185.1). NCBI lineage: Eukaryota > Metazoa > Arthropoda > Arachnida > Araneae > Salticidae > Maratus > Maratus speculifer. The sequence continues at coordinate 43,976,481 of OZ025290.1, forward strand.
TCGAATACCAGTTTCATATATATATTTAAATTATTTTCTGTTATTTAAAAAATAATAACAATTAGTATTTAAATAATAAGTATATGACAAAACAGTTTACATAATTTTAAAGAAGAGAAAGGAAATAAAAAAACATTTTATTAATAATTAAATAAACAATAGTCGGGTTGCCATGCCAGGCAAAATAACATCAATTTAGTGTCCATTAGGTTACCTCGGTGTGTATATGATATCTGTGCAAACAAAACTTCCGATAATATAACAAATGACGTCATATTTATTTTCCTTTGAAATTTTTTTTTTTTAATTTTTCACGTGGATACTGTTCAACTAAAAATTAACTGCCGAGGAGAAATTATTTTCCATATATTGATTTTTTTGGCAACTGAAAAGAAAATGGTTATTTTTTATCGGAAAAATTTTAATTGATTCTGTATGAAAAATAATGAAATTTTGAATTATTAAGGAAAATATTTGAATAAATCAATTAAAAATTAGCCTATGTTCACCGGAAATTGTATAGCTTTCCAACGGTGAAAGAATTTTTCAAAACCGTCAAGTAGTTTCGGAGCCTATTCAATTCAAACAAACAAACAAACAAACAAACAATCAAATCTTTCCTCTTTATAATATTAGTATAGACTAGCTGGTACCCGTGACGTCGTTCACGTAGCATTAAAAAAAAGACAAACGCTTTAATTAAACAAAACGGTTCATTAACAATAATTTAAAATATATATAACATTTATCTTATAGAAGGCTATGCAGTAGTTTTTTTATAGGAGACTTAAAGAACTCAGTCAAATACAAGGAAAATGTGTTAGATAATATGAACCATCGCGAAAATGAAATTTTAACCACTTATATTGTAGAACAACTGTAACGCACCCCAATTGTACAGAAATCATGTTGTAGTGCATTTCAGAATTCCATATCAAAGAAAGAAAAATCATGTGTTAAACCTAGGTAATAAAAAAAATATCCAACATTTCCATAATGCATAACTTCACCGGGACATTCTTTTCTGCAGCTGTGTATATGATCTATGTGCTTGTAAATATTCTAAATACAATGTTAAAATTTTGCTTAGTGAGAAAAAGTATAACGAATATTAAAATTCACTTTTAGCAATTTCTAATTATAAACAGAAACTTACTTGAATTCTTTTTTACAGTCCTGTATATTACGTACAAATATGTATACGATCGCATATTTAGCTTAAATTATTCAAGCAAAAAACCCGATTCAAATTATTGAATTCATATTTTCGGGAATCGCTATTGCACTGGTGACCAATCCAGTTTATTGTATAGTCCGATACATGATTTATTTAAATTCTACAAACATCTCTTATTATATCAAATGTAGCTGAACTTCAGGATGCATTAGTTTTCCAAATACATACGATAATTGAAAAAGCTCTTCAGCAATCTTTTCTAATAGACCATACTTTGGATACAATATCTGAGATCTGGACACAGGTCCAAAATCTTTTATGCGTCTCTGTAAATGAACAACAAATGTGATGCAAATGATACTTAACGGCAAGCTTATTGTAGTAAATTTCAGTATTTATCATTGTATTGATTATCTCAGTATATTAATTTCATCATGTTTGAAATAGCGCAACGCAATTAAAATAAGCTGGGAATATTTTTTTTTTCTCCGTAGACTATTATATTACCGAACATTTTCCTGCAATCTTGTAAGTGAATGTTAAATCTTTTCACCCCATTTTCTACAGAAATCCTATTTTAGTGCACTTCAGAACCTGATATCAATTTCAATATTTTTAAAATAACCTTAATAAAATAACATTATTAAAATACGTTGCAAATGGATTTTCTTCACAGACCATAATATATTGAAATACTTTTGAGCTCCCTGTACGCACACTATAAGTACTACATTTAACATATTCGATAGTAACCATGTTTTTCTGAACCTTAAAAATGCATGTAAATTTCATTACATTTAAAATTATGTAGCATTATCAAAATACACCACAAATGATTTTTTCGCCTTAGACCATAATGTAAAGTTTCCTTTTGAGTGCTCCTGTGATTCAGCTATTATTGCTACCTGTTCCATTTTCAATGCCGCATATGCTATGGTAAATCTCAATAAGGTATGTTATTTTCGTATGAATTCCACTATATTTACCGAAGTTGAAAAACGGAAAGACAGACGGCAGACCCCAGGCACTCGGCATCCGGTATACAGACAGGTTGAAGTCGAAAACACTTTTAGACCATGTTAGAAAGTGTCAAAAAGCGGGTAGTTTCCGTAAAGCGAAAAAAAAAAAACAGTGTTAGGAAAAATGTACTACAAAACTGTGTTTTAGGTGGCATTTTTGTATAATTTGTACATATATGCTCTGCATACCATAAACATTCATAGAAATTTATTATAAAAAACATTCTTAAAAGTGACAACATATTTTTACTTTTTAAGAGCTAAAAAAATGTGCAATTAATATCCATTTACAAACCTGTTTCCAGTACACTTTGAGCACATTATGCCAAATTGAGATATTGACTGAGGGAATGTATTTTCTCACAATTACATTAAATCTTTAGATTTTAAGCCCGAAAGTGCATTTTTAAAGTGATATTTATTTATATTTTCAGAATTGAACAATTTTCAGAATTAACACACAAAAATATTTTTTTTGATTAGTTGAGCTTTTTTTACTTTATAAAAATGATAAAAAGTTTTTTCATTGATTATTACGTCATTTACGATATGTATAAATTATTAATATTTTCTAGTCGTTTAATATTTAACCTTTAAAAAAACTTATTTCATTTTAAAATTAAATATTAACCACGGTCAGACGATAAACTTAATTTTCTTATTCAAAATTATTTGATATTAATTATTATTAATTATTATATATATTATAATATTATATATATATATATTTATATATTATAATATTAATTATTATATTAAGAAAATATTAACTTATTTTCTTAATTTTCTTAATCAAAATACACCACAAATGATTTTTTCGCCGTAGACCATAATGTAAAGTCTCCTTTTGAATGCTCCTGTGATTCAGCTATACTTGCCACCTGGTCCATTTTCAATCCGCAGATGCTATGGCAAATCTCAATAACGTATGTTATTTTCGTATGAATCCCACTATATTTATTCAAGTTGAAACACGGACAAACAGACGGCAAACCCCAGGCTCTCGGCATCCGGTATACAGACAGGTTGAAGTCGTAAACACTTTTGGACCATGTTAGAAAGTGCCAAAAGGGGGTAGTTTCCGTAAAACGAAAAAAAAGTTTTTGAAAATTCGAAAATTTATACTTTGTTTCAGAAATGACGTTAGATTGATATTTTTAAAATTCTTAATGGAAAGTATTCCTGTAACGTCACAATTAGTAAAAAGTTGAATTTTATAGCCTCGAACCGAAAGAAAGAAAAAGGTTAATTTTTATTATGGATTAATATCTGGAAAAACTACTAAAATATTTATATTCTTGTAAAGTGTGAAGTTATATTCTTGTAAAGTCTTCTAAGTGTAAAAGAAATTTTATATAATCGTTTGCGTGATATAAGAAGAAAAACAGTATTCCTCTGACGTCACAATTGGTGAAATTGCGGTTTTTAATCTCGAACCGAAAAACAGAATAGGGTCCATTTATTTATTTCATTTTATTTTATCATGTGAAAATCTTTCAGTTGAAAATTAATTACAGAAGAGAAATAATTATTCCGGTTTTTTTATTTTTTGGCAACGAAAAAAGAAAATAATTAAATATTATGGAAAATTTTTCAATTTATTCTGTATGAAAAATAGTGAAATAGTGAATTATTAAGAAAAATATTTGAATAAAATAAATAAAAATTAGCCTATGTTCATTTCAGGCCAATAATTTACCTATATACAAAAATTCAAAGACATTAATCCATCCGTTTTGAAGCCAAGTTCATTCCAATTTTCGGACACACTTTCACATTTATAATATATATAAGGACTAGCTGTTACCCGTGACGTCGTTCACGTAGCATTAAAAAAAAAAAGATAAACGCTTTAATTAAACAAAACATTTCATTAACAATAATTTAAAATATATATGTTACAGGCCAAACCCGATTTTAGGCCAAACTAGATTAGCCTAGTTCAAACTAGTCTATCCTAACGCCCATCGAATAAACTAGTTTTTCCTAGGCCAAACTAGTCTATCCGAACGCCCATCGGATAAACTAGATTTTCCTAGGCCAAACTAGTTTGGCCGAACGGTCATTAGGATGAACTAGTTTAGCCTGCTATTCATTGGTTTGAACTAGTTTATCCTAGGCCGAACTAGATTGTCCTAGGCCAATTCAATTTGGCGTGATTTTATTGAATTTAAAGACCGACACGGCGCCAACTTTCTTGTTTTGATCTAATTTAGCCTATGCCGATGCAATTTGACGCGATTTTAGTTCACAGACTATCAAAGCCTGAGAGCTAATGTTCTCGCAGATTCTGTGTGTATGTATGTAACCATGTACGTACGTATGTACAAGTTCAAACTTATGTACGTACGTATGTATGTATGTACGTACATACTTATGTATGTACGTACTAATATAACGGACTAATGTGTAACTAATATAACGCGAGCACTCTGGTGTTGGAATTTGGACGCGATTTAGTTCAAGCCAGCCGGCTTCGCCCGCTATCGGGCCCCTTCTTTTATATAAAATCTTGAAACGGACGTATGTTTAGGCGAACGAACTGTGAAGTGAAAAAAAACATGATGATAAATATTTCAAAAAAAAAAGGATTTTGCATCGAAATACCACTATTTTCTAATAGTAATTTTTGAAAAAATGTTATATTTTTGCTGGAACTTTTTGAAACTTTGTGATAGTTTATCGCATATGATATAATTTTATAAAAAAAAAAAAAAAAAAAAGAGTTACATTTCGGCGTGAAAGAGGATATGGTTGCGAACAAAATCAGGAAATATAACGGAAATTCTATGTTTTAAAGCACCGCGACCTCAAGTAACACATCTACTAATAGGTTATTTAAAGGAGTTTCATTCAAACACAGTTTTGTTAATGATAGAGTACGCTCCCTTGTGTTGGAATGAGGAACAAATATAACGTGGCTTAGTTAAAACTTGCTGGCTTCACCCACTATCGGACAGGCGTGGGCAGCGGGGATATGGTTCGAATTTCGTTCGCTTCGAGGTTCTTTCGAAAAGGAGGGTTACATTCGGTGGTGCGTGCTCAGCATGCTTGCTACGATTTAAATTTTGTTCGCTTCGAAGTTCATTCGAAAAGGAAGAGCGCATTCGGCAGTACGCGTGCAGCACACCTGCTATACGCTGCCGCAGTCTGTGGGGACGCGGCTGAAGAACTAATGCACGAAATTTAATAAAAAATTATATTCAGGCACTCTTTGATCTAAATTGATGCTGATTAATTTTTGGTGTAAATCGTTCATCAGGTGGAGTACTGTTTGGCATTTTTACGATTTACGCATGAGCTTTATCTTAATAGCTAATACAATCAAATTTCCATCGAGCTTTAAATACAGTTCGTCCATGACATGAATTGGTGTTGTTTATATTTTGAAGTAAAACACTAAACGTGGCTATGATATGCTGCATTTTTCACAATTTTCACGATAGCTGTATCTCAAGAACTAATAGACGGAATTTAATAAAAATTTATATTCAGATAGTCCCTGATATAAATCGATACTGATTACTTTTTCATGTAAATAGTTCAACATATGGCGCTTCTAAAGTGCATTTTTACTGATTTTCATTAACACTATTTCAATAACTAATTTACGGATTTTCATCAAACTTCCGAATCAGTAAATCCGTGATATGAACTAAATCGTTTTACGTATTCGTGTTAATTGCTCAATAGGCGGCGCTGTTGTGCTCAATTTTCCCGATTCCTGAAATAGTTTTGTTGCAAGAATTAATGCACGAATTTTCATCAAACTTTAGATTCAGTAAGTCCCTGATATAAATTATTATTCTGTAGTTTTGGAGTAAATCTCTTGAAAGGTAGCTCCGCTATACGGTTTTATTCGTGATTATTGCAATAGCTCAATCTCAGGATCTAATGCATGGATTTTCATGAAACCCCAGATTCTGTTAGTCCTTGATATAAAAAAGTACAAAAGTACTTTTTAGTTTTTGGAGTAAATCGTGCAACAGGTGACGCTGCTATGTGGCATTGTTCATGATTATCGCAATATCTCAAGAAGAAATGCACGGATTTTCATCAAACTTCAAATTCAGTTAGTCCCTGATATAAATTAATATTCTTTAGTTTTTAGAGTAAATGGCTCAATAAGTAGCGCTTCTATCCAGTTTTTTTATGACTTCGGCGATAATTCAAATATCTGAAATAGTACTAATACACAGGTTTTCATCAAATTTCAGCTTGAATTAGAATTTGAAAGACGTTGTTACGGATTTTTCAAAAAGTTCCGGCAAGAATTTAACATTTTTACAAAAATTGCTATTAGAAAATAGTGGTATTTCGATGCGAAGTATTTATCATCATGTTTCTTTTTTTTTTATTCAACATTCGTAAATACCTATTTCGCGTTGTATTAGTTCCAAATTCCAACACCAGGGTGCTCGCATTAGTTCCACATTCCATCACCAGGGAGCGTACCTTATTACTAACAAAACTGTATCTTAAGAAAACACCGTTAAAGAATCTATCAGTAGATATGTTACTCGATGTCGCGGTGCTTCAAAACAAGAATTTGAGATTTTTGAAAAAATCACTATTCTTCAATAGTGGCATTAAATGCGAAATATATTTTTATAAATTTATATCATATGTCATAAACTATCTTAAAGTTTCAAATAGATCAACCTAGAATTTCCGTTATATTTCCTGATTTTTTTTGCCCTCCCCCCTCTTTCCCTTTCGTAATGGGACTTTTTATACAATTTTTTATCACATGTTATAAACTATCACAAAGTTTCAACAATTCCAACAAGAATTTAACATTTTTACAAAACTTACTAATAGAAAATAGTGGTATTTGACGCGGCATCTTTTTTCTTAAATATTTAACATCATGTTATATTATGTTTCAAAAAGTTTCACAAAATTGGTAATATTTAATTAGCAGCTAAAACTTAAAAAAACGCTGAGCTTTTTAAAAAAAATCTAGCGTCCCCTTACTCTACCTCTCCGCCGTATCCTAAATTTCAAGTGTCATGCTTTATTTAAGCTTTTTCTTATTTTTAAAAGGATTCGGATATTTACTTTTTTAATACGAACAATTTCGCGTGAAGTGATGTGTGTGAAAACCAATATCTGTTACGAATTAAAAATATTTTCATAAAACTAAAAGTTTCTATCCGATTGAAAAAATAATCCGCTCTATCTTTATATTTAAACTCAGAACCTCCAAAATTAATCAGGTAAACGCCTTATCAGAAGAAACCTACATCCAAAATTTGAAACAAATCGGTAAATTATCCCTGAAAAATCTATTTACATAAATTAAGAGTGTTACCCCCCATTCCTCCTTTCTTTATATGTAAACAATGAACACCCACAACTAATCATGGATGTACCTTATCAAACTGATATTGTACCTAAATTTTTAATAAAATCTGATACTGTTGCATGAAAACTGACTTAACGAAATTAAGGAGGCGAGGGGGGTGCGGTTTAGCTTTTTGTTCCCCTTCCCTTATTCTTATCCAATGAACCCCTGAAACTAATCAGGAAAGTTCGTTATCAGGATAAATCTATGTCCAAATTTTGAAGCAAATTGGATATTTCTATCAGGAGTTACCGCATTATGTACATACGTACGTACATACGTACGTACATACGTACATACATACGTACATGGTTACATACAAACACACAGAATCTGCGAGCACATTAGCTCTCATACTTTAATAGTCTGTGAGCTAAAATCGCGTCACACTGCATTGGCCTAGGCTAAATTAGATCAAAACTAGAAAATTGGCGCCGTGGCGGTCTTTAGATTAAAAAAAATCACGCCAAATTGAATTGGCCTAGGACAATCTAGTTCGGCCTAGGATGAACTAATTCAAACCAATGAATAGCAGGCTAAACTAGTTCATCCTAATGACCGTTCGGCCAAACTAGTTTGGTCTAGGAAAATCTAGTTTATCCGATGGGCGTTCGGATAGACTAGTTTGGCCTAGGAAAAACTAGTTTATCCGATGGGCGTTCGGATAGACTAGTTTGGCCTAGGAAAAACTAGTTTATCCGATGGGCGTTAGGATAGACTAGTTTGGCCTAGGAAAAACTAGTTTATCCGATGGGCGTTAGGATAGACTAGTTTGGACTAGGCCAATCTAGTTTGGCCTAAAATCGGGTTGGGCCTGTAACATATATATTTTTTAATTATTAAAATGTGTTTCCTTTTTTCAAATTTTAGTGTAATATTATTCTTTATATTTCTAAAAGACTTTTATTTATTTATTTACTTTTCCTATTTATTTATTTACTTTTCCCAATATTCAAGATATCAAACTTCGATTATATGTTATTTTTTTTTCATTTGCAATGGCTTTATCTATACCAACAGCGAAATTATACATAATGAAAGACATTCAGAACTGTACTGACAGTCGCGTGATCGGCGCCTTCAATTACCACGGCTATTGATGCTCTAAGGCAGGACTATCCAACGCGGCTTCCGCGTACGCCCTTCCTTTCGAATGGTTTCTGTTACTAACTACACTGCAAAAAATATTCGTGTGTTTTACACCAAAAATAGTGCAAGGAAACGCTCTAGTAAACTGGTGTAATAAACCACCAGCAGTCGACTGATGTAAACTAACACCACTTTTGGTGGCAACTTAGTTGCCACCATTTTTGGTGTAAAATAAGTAATATGTTTAAAATGTGCATTAGAATAAATTGTCTCAATTAAACGGAAGTTTAGCAGCTTCTTTGCGTGAAACTTTATTTTAAATTATGGCTGCATTAAATTTAAAATGTAATTTTTAAATTATTTTTAATTTTGCTGTTTAAGTTCATTAAATAAATGGTAGTGTGACTTGAACGAAAACAACGAAATATTTATATGATTTTAACAGCAAGATAAAAAATAATTTAAACATTACTTTTTTAATTTAATGCAGCTGTAATTTAAAATAAATAATTTCACGCAAAGAGGCTTTTAAACTTTCTTTCATTCGAAACAATTTTTTATAACTTACATTTTAAACATATTATTAGTTGGTAAACAACGAAATTTCTTAAATATTTATACTTTCACAGCAAAATAAAAAGTAATTTGGAGATTATACTTTAAATTTAAAACAATGATAAATGAAAGTAAATTTAGTTTGATGCAAAGAGGCTGCGATACTTCCTTTTAATTGAGGCAATTTATTATAGCATATATTTTAAACATATTATTAGTTGGTAAACAACGAAATTTCATATATTTACATGCTTAAAAATATCGTTTTCATAGGTTAATAAATAATGCGTCCAATAAGCTAAAAAACATAAAATCTTTTATTAAAATATTTTTTGTTAGAGACCGGGCAAACGCCATAGTCACACGCAGTGTTCTCGCTGTCGCTCGCCAATGCGCCAAATTGCGACTAAGTTCGTCATTTGGCGAGTAAACAAGTGATTCGCCAAATTGCTAGTGCTTGATTTTTGCTTTTTCATTTTTCTTTTTCGTTTTTCATACATATGCATATATATTTAATTTATACATATTTTTTATATTTGTAGCGGATAGTTGATATTAGATTAATAACAATCGCTGTCACAGTTATAAAAACTTGGGTTATTTTAGAACATATTGAAAAAAAGGGAATATATTAAAGGATTTAAGTTTTTTTGTGCTACACGGCGAATCTATTTTGCTAATACTTTTCTCATTTGGCGAATGTTTTTTATTTTTAATTAGCCAAATTACTAACGTTGGTCAAATGTCAGCGAGAACACTGGTCACACGTTATAAAATATTTTTGTAACAAAAATTATAATTACACTTCAAGTGCTGGTATCTCGATTCACACTTCAAGTGCTGATATCTCGAAAAAGGTTGGACTTGAATGGGTAGTTCCACTGCACTTTTTAACGTATATAACAAGATCTTTCTTTTGATACCACACTCGTCTAAATCCACAACTTACACCTGGGAACGTTCCCTAGAAAGCTATTTTTTTAAATTAAAAATCCATTTTAAAATATGTTTTCGTTAAAATTAATAATGTTTGCATGTTACTATTATTATTTATTGTTATAGGTGTGATTAAGATTTCAAATTCCTTCCCCTACAAAATTTTTGAAATAATCTTTCCTGTCAGAAAAATGTAATTCTAAATCTATAACGATTTATGTTTGGCATTTTTACGATTTACGCATGAGCTTTATCTTAATAGCTAATACAATATAATAAGTACAATATATTATAATAAGTACATTATATTAGCTAATACAATATAATACAATATAATATAAGCAAATTATTTTTATAGAGAGTCTTGGAGGCGTAGAAGCCTTATGGCTACATCTGTGAGCCTATGGGTATCATGTGACTCTACCACTACTCGAGGACAAATTTTTACTAGCATTTCCGAACAGTATATTTCGCCTTATTTATGGCACAAATTCTAAATTTATGTAAGGTGATGATTACTGTTTAAAAATACTGGTATAATTTATACTTATGGGAATAAGACTCTGATCTGTCACTACTGCGTTAACGCTATCAAAATTTCATTTGCATACTGTTTTAGCTAAATGTATAGAGCAACTTTTGTAAAAGTCTCAAAAATAAAGCTTGAAAATTATAAAAGTGATTGTCGATAGAATAAGATAAGCTCAAAGTCCGTAATTCCCAAAATGAACCAAAAAAATGAAGAGTTGTATCTATTGATTTGAGAGTGTCAATATAGAATACACAATATGGCACACACTACTATATTTGGATACAATCCTTCTTTTTTTTTTTTTTTTTGGTGGAGGTTTTATTTTGGGAACAACACATTTTGAGCTTATTCTATCGACGATCACTTTCAGAATTTTTAAAGTATGTTTTTGAGAATTTCACAAAAGTTGTTCTATAGATTTAGCTAACAAAACATGCAAATGAAATTTTGATAGCACTCACGCATGCGCAATGAAAAAATATTTAGTAAATCTGCTCATTTTTCATACAATTGACAGTATTTTTAAATTCTGATTACAGGGTATTGTGTACAATGCTGTCTGTCATATTTTCGGAAAAGAGCATTATTTTATATTGAGAACTATGCAAATTATAAGCAAAAGAACTTGGAAAATTTTGGAACTGTTTTTATAAAAACCTTAATTTTTCTACGAGTATACATGCTATTTGCATAAAAATGAACATAGTTTATTACAATAAGCCACTTAATCATAATCTACAGATTGAAAGAGTTTGCTACATTAATTTTGACAGGGTTATTCAAAAGATATTCCTTCTTTTTCAGTTTGTTGACGGTCCCCTATGGGGTTTCAGAAAAAAAAAATCTTCCAGGTAACATTTGACCTGTACTATTACATTTACTCACCTGAAGTTTCTGGATATATCCTCATGTATTTTTCTAGACATTTAACAAAATGTCTGAAATCGTAAGTGGCCGGTCACCTTTGGCCATATAGTGTAGATGAAATGCACTCCCTCGTTTACTGAAAACTTGAACAAGACTGCTCTGATGAACAAATTACTCGTGATTTTCAAGTCAACAACAAATCATTAAGTTTTGAAAAAAATCCTTGTCGACTGGGCCTATAGGTGGAGATAGATTTCGAAGAAGGCTCATTTCAAAAAATATATATATATTATAATTCAATTCTAATTCTTCGTTTTGGTTTATTGTTTTATTGATAAAATCCATTGGTGAATCTTGTCTACTTTTAATGGAGCATTCAAATTATTATGCTGCTCCGCGCGTGTAATTATGAATGTATGCAATTTGATATTTAATTGATATCTTTTCATTTTGAATAGTCATAATGAATTTTTTCCTATTGTGGTATCTTATATATAATTTATATATAACATCCGTTGCTAATAGCAATTTTATAAATATGGTGCGCATAGGTAATTGCTGCTATCCGCATAAACTTTGTGTATTGTCTGTGAGATTTCTACAATGTAGTTTTCCGTTACCACTTAATAGGATTTCCATTAAGAGTTGCAAATCGTTTCATCATGAATATTATATATGGTATATTTATAATATTTTAACTGTTAATTTTGATATTATGTTTAATCCATTGTCTTGATTTTTTTATTTTATTATAATTCAATTCTAATTCTTCGTTTTGGTTTATTGTTTTATTGATAAAATCCATTGGTGAATCTTGTCTACTTTTAATGGTATTATATTAGCATTCAAATTATTATGCTGCTCCGCGCGTGTAATTATGAATGTATACAATTTGATATTTAATTGATATCTTTTCATTTTGAATAGTCATAATGAATTTTTTCCTATTGTGGTATCTTATATATAATTTATATATAACATCCGCTGCTAATAGCAATTTTATAAATATGGTGCGCATAGGTGATTGCTGCTATCCGTATAACTTTTGTGTATTGTCTGTGAAATTTCTACAATGTAGTTTTCCGTTACCACTTAATAGGATTTCCATTAAGAGTTGCAAATCGTTTCATCATGAATATTATAGGGTAGATGTGCCAGTAATGGGCCACCTTAAGGAATTTCTCTAAAAAATAATTTTTTATTAATAGTTATAATTATTGTATTCCAATTTTTTTCATATTAGATTAATCTTTCAACAATATTTAACTAATCCCACAGTTACATTTCCCAATAGAAATAAAAATTTCATTTTAAATAATAGAAATATGTCTAAACACCCAAATGCCCAGTAATGGGCCACCTATGTTCCAGTAATGGACCGCCTATGTTCCAGTAATGGGCCACCCTACAAAAAATAACAGATAATTATTTTTAGGTGCGTTCGTAATTATGTAAATAGGTAGCACCTATAATTGTCGTTCAGTCCGTCTGTCTGTCCATCTATCTGTCCGTTTGTCTGACAGTCTGTCTATCTGTCCGTTTGTCTGTCCGTCTGTCTGTCCGCATATAACAACGGAAAACTATCCAACCGAATCGTTTGAAATTTAAAGTACATAATTATTACATAATTTTGTCGAGTCATTTCAAATTTTATGAAAATCGGATGGATAGATCAATTACAGGAACATTCAAAAGGATTCCGTTACATTACGGTCAATAGGGAAAAAAGTTTTAAATGCATTTTAATCGTTTGAAATTTAAAACATATAATTATTGCGTAATTTTGTCGAGTCATTTCAAATGTTATGAAAATCGGATGCATAGATCAATTACAGGGACAATCAAAAGGATTCCGTTACATTACGGTCAATGGGGAAGAAGTTTCAAATGCATTTTAATGATGTTACACTCATTCGAACATAATAGAATTGGCATGAATCTATGAAATATATACTAAAATATGCATTCTGTACAATCTGTGACACAAAGAATTTTTATTATTAAATTACAGGGCTACACAAAAGTATTCCACTATATAATGCTATACGGGGAAACATGGTTTGGTACGTGTTTTAATTATATTCAACTATTTCACATTTTATGAATAAGATATACGTTGCTGAGGTGTAATAAGAATTATTATTCCTGTATATTTACAGAATTTCAACCAATATACTGTATCCGAAGTACTATTTACTATAAAAGCAAGATCTGAATATTTTTAAAACTTCGTTATCGTACGAACGCACCTCATTTGCTACGTTCACGTGCAATTTCTAACTTGTTCTTTTTATGTCTGCGTAAGTCGCATCTTCTTCTTCCTCAGAATCCACATTATCCTCTTGTATACAAAATTCGGCCTTTTTGAAGCAATTGTAAATTTTTTTTTCTTCAATTACCCCCATTGATCCCGTTCTTATATGTATAACTATTCAATTAACACTGTTTTGAGAAGGATGTTGAAAGGTGTGTGAAAGGAGGGGGTTGATGAATTTGTTGGACTTAAGGAACAAGAAAATTCAAGCAGAGGAGTAATATAAAAAAAACTCAGCACTGAACGACAAATTAGGAATAAGAGATGGAAATTTGATTTCATGTGATTTCGAAGTATTTTTTTACAACTGAATAAAGAACATTTTATGAAAATATTCGTTATATGGAGATAGATATTTCGCTATATAGAGACTGTTTTTAATGTAATCATGGGAAAAGGGGAACATTCCTACTAAAAATTCGTTATATAGAGAAATTCGATGTATGGAGTTTCGTTATAGAGAGACTTGACTGTATTTATAAAGAAATTGTCTTTATTAAATTCTAGTAAGTAAAATTTAAGTATTAAATTTGTTTATTTAGTTTTCAGTTAAATCAAAATATTTTATCACTACTGAAATTACACTTTTAGTATTGGTCACTTGGGTGGCCCATTACTGGCAAATCACGAAATAAGCAATCCAGTAATGGACCACCCCTCCTAAAATCTTAAAAATAAATAAAATTTTGTAAATGGCCATTGGTATATTAAATTCAAAGTTTTATATTGCTAACGAAACAAAAACATTCAATTTTTACGGAAAAATAAAAAAGATATAAACTAAGTAAGTAAAGTCTGCTCTTAGCATGTTCATTAAGATTTTCAGTGAAAAACAGAAAAACTGTGAAACTTTATTTTCTGCTTCCTAATTGTTTTGACGAAAATTGTAAAAAATTAATCCAGCTTATAAAGCATGCAAGGTAGAGTTCAGAAAAAAATAATAAAAGCTTAACTATTATTTATTATTTTTTTATAAACCAAAAAGTGCGAGGTGGCCCATTACTGGAAGGTGGCCCATTACTGGCACATCTACCCTATATGGTATATTTATAATATTTTAACTGTTAATTTTGATATTATGTTTAATTCATTGTCTTGATTTTTTTATTTTATTATAATTCAATTCTAATTCTTTGTTTTGGTTTATTGTTTTATTGATAAAATCCATTGGTGAATCTTGTCTACTTTTAATGGTATTATATATGATTAGAGATAAACCCAGTTTAATAACTTCATTTGGCCGTTTATGAAAAATTTTTAATTTCATTTTTCTGCAAAAACTGGTTTTATCAGAATCATATATCTGTAAATTGGATGCATTTGAGAGCAAAAATGGATTTAAAAACGAGTCAGAAAAAAACGCAATTTCTTATTTGAACACTTCTTTAAATTTTCAGTCACGATGATTTCAGAAAATTCTGTTCAAAATATCCTTTTTGGTAGCCTTTTTTGAAATATATTCCGTCTTTATCAAAAAACTGACCAATGCATCACATTATATAGTTCCTAAATAAGAGGATCTGTAAATTGGATGCGTTTGAGAACAAAAATGGATTTAAAAACGAGTCAGAAAAAAACGCATTTTCTTATTTGAACACTTCCTTCAATTTTCAGTCCCGATGACTTTCGGAAATTCTGTTCAAAATACCCTTTTTGGTAGCCTTTTTTGAAATATATTCTGTCTTTAAAATGTCTGTCTTTTTTGTTTTTCTGTCTTTAAATTGACCAATGCGTCACTTTATACAGTTTCTAAATAAGAGGATCTACCATTTGGATGCGTTTAAAATCAAAAATGAATTTAAAAATGAGTCAGAATATAAGCAGTTTGGATTTGAGGTTATTTTTGTTTAATTTATTTTTGCTATACGAATTGGTCCTATGAAAAACTTGTCAGTATAAAAGTTGTAGATATTTTTGAGAGGATGTAAAATAAATTTAATAAGATTTGATACCTTAAAAATTGACGGAGTTATAGATTTTTCTCTTTTTTTCAGCGCCCTTTTTCTTTTCGTTTTTAATTTTTTTCGTCGGTAAAAGTTGGTCCTATCAAAAACTTGTAAATACAAAAGTTTTAGATAATTTTAAGAACATTTACAAAAAATTTAGCTGGACTTGATATCTTGAAAATTGACGAAGTTATGAATTTTTTTCTCTCAAAATCCCTGTTTTTTTCGCCCCTTGAGCCCACTTCTAAATTTATCAGAAATATGTTATGCATATACTTTTGGCCCATTTTTAAGAAGTAATATAAACTTTAAACCGATTCTATATCTACTTTAATTAAGAAGTTATGGCGTTTTTTCGGTTTTCACAAAAACGCCCCTCATTCCGACCCCCTTGGTCCAATTTTGCCCATTAACGAACTTAGCCAAGATTTTATCCCCTTTGATTTTATGTACCAGTTTGGTGGAGATTGGTGAAAAATTATAGAAGTTATCGTGTCCATAAAAAAGTGAGATATATAGATAGATAGATAGATAGATAGATAGATAGATAAACTGGTGCGATTGCAATAGGTAGTATTTCTTACGAAATCTACCTAAAAGCAGTTACATACATTTCCTTGTCTACTCATTTTACGTACGTATACTAAATCAAACGCTTATGATACAGCTAAAACATTTTTACTTATCCATCATACGTAGTATAGGGTAAGTCTTGCAATTGTTTTGAAAATCGAAAAAAGAAAATTTCACAGATTTACCCTTTCAGACACTGGAGATTCCAAAAAAATATTTTTTGAAAGAAAAATAAATTGTCGTCTGTCCGTGTATGCCTCTGTAAACGCTCCATCTCCCGAACAAATTGATATAGACTTGAAATTTTGTATGTACTTAGTAAATAAGAATGGGACAAAGTCTAATTACATTAATCTCGATTATTTGGATCTATTTTTTTCGGACTCTCAAAATATTCGTTCTGATGGAAGGTGTATAAAAATTTTCGAAATTTTTTATTTTAAGGAGTGGATATAAAAGACAATAAAATAAATTTTGCATAAAAAAATTATAAATCGATCGGATTATTAGTTGTCGAGATATTTGTAATCCTGCTTTCCTCATTTTTCGATTTTTCATGACAGTGTACTTCATTCAGATTTCAATTCAAAGATATACAGTGGACTCTCTCTATCTGAACACTCTCTAATCTGAACACCCCGGTATTATGAACGCATTTTGATGGTCCCGGCGAAACTCCATAGACTTAACATAAGATAAACTCTCTGTATTCTGAACACCCTCTAATCTGAACACCCCGCTGTTATGAACGCTACTTTCGATCCCCATTTTTACCTCACCTCTCTGTAAACTGGACATGTGTTTGGAATCAGAATTCAGGAAATTCCCGCATTATGGAAATTCAGCGAAACTTGTAGCAGAAGAATAAAAATGTTTAATGAACTCAAATAAGTATAGAATTTTGGAATAGAAAACCGGAAACAAGAACATAAATATTAATGTTCGGAAGATTTTTTGTCAAATGAGAACAAAGAAAGAATCACACTGTCACTGGATTCCTACTTCAGATTTTTCAGAAAAGCAGAAAATAGCAGAATTAAAGGCATCGAAAGGATTGATGACTCATATCAAAATTTACCATAACATCGAATTCAAAATAATCAATGGTAATTTTCTCATAGTGGTTCGAGAGCATTAACGAGATAATGAAGAGACAAAGGAATTTAAAATAAAATAAAATTATTGTTGCTGTTAATACCCTCATAGCATGCATGGTCACAGTGACGTCACAATGACGTGATGTGACGAAAATGCCACCACTCAGTGACGTCACATTGTGACTAAGATGTGACTTTCTAAAAAAAATTTCACAGTTCGTCACAATATTAATGTCAAAATAGTCACAAATGACACACTTTTCACAAATTGGTCACATTGTGACGTCACAAAGTGGTCACAATGTGACGTCACAAAGTGGTCACAATGTGACGTCACAAAAAAGCTCTAAAACGGCCATAACGACTTCACATTTTAGTCACTGTGACTTCGCATCGACGTCACGTGACGTCACATCGACAATCGCTGGTCACAAAGTCACAATGTGACTTCACAACGACATTGCAGTGACGTCACCATGTCTTACGGGTACCAGATCACTTACAAACAGACAGCTTAGCAACATAACCTTGAAGTTCCTGTTATCAAACTGTACTACTATAATCCGACCACTGGATCAAAGAGTAATCAAGACCATTAAAACTCACTACCAAATCCATTTTCTGAAGAAATTGTCCCTGGTGATGGAGGCGGCAAATTCGACAGAAGGTCAACGTCATGGATGCTGTCTATTGGATATCAACAGCATAAAAGGAAAAAACCTCCTACACTACATCATCCAAAGGTACTTCTATAAAGTTGGATTCCTATGTGAGAATGGGCAAACAAGAATAGAGGACCAAGAAACAACAGCTGTGAGTGACTTGGTATCCATTCTTCAGAAGCTTCATACTGAAACAGAACTTGGAGCTTATCTTGAAACCGATGAAATCCTTATGGTTTGTAACAACAACATTGTTGAAGAGGAAGAGGAAAGTAAAGGAGAATCAGAATCGGAAGAGACTGACGAAATAAGACGAACAATGATTACATTCAAGCAATATGACTAAGAGACTCATTGAAGACCTGTTGAACTATATGTTTGAAAGATCACCTCAAAGCTTTTCTACTTCTAAACCAGCCAGATAATATGTACATTGCATGAACACATACAATGTAAAAACAGACTTAAATTATTCGTTTAAGTAAGGTACTGATTATGTTTTCAAGAGGTGGATTGTAATGTAAATGTATGTTTTGTAAAGAAAAATAATAAAAAAATGAGATAGTACAGTACAAAACTGACTAAATTTAGTTTGGCATTGCATAATGTTATGTCTACCTATACTAAATATTTTATACCGACTGTAAATTCAATACATAGTAGTAGTAGTAATTTTCGATTTCCGATTCTCCCTCTGTTCTGAACATCCCAGTAATCTGAACATTTTTGGTCGGTCCCTTGAGTGTTCGGAATAGAGAGAGTCCACTGCATTTTAATTGGAAATCAGACGCTTCATCCGACGCAGTAAATTGTTAGTTAATATTATTATTTTTGGAGTTTCGAGGATATTTCTTTTACGCAATTTGGTAATACTTGATTAATTTGCCGTTTTTTATAATTTGTCGAAATTGAGGAAATCAATAAAAACCAGATCGTTTCATTGCGGTTTTGCCTTTGCAGGGCGCAATTCTATATACGTCCTGACAAACCGAAAATATTTTCTTAAAGCTAAAACATTCTCATAATTTATGTTGCAATTTGTTTTTTAAAAAAATATGAGATTTAACCCGTTCAAATACACCGACAAACGCGAATTACAATCCCCGGCTGTTTGTATTTTAGCACAATCTTTTAGAGCCTTTCAATAAACCAGATTTCCATTACCTTCAAAAACTTTGGAACTTTCGTATGGATAGAATTCTTATTTTACAAAATAAAATGTGTGAATTTTTTTAAGAATTCAGTAAAAACCTGAGTGCTCCGTGACGCTTTCGGTTCGCATAGTTAACCAAAAAATCAAATTACATAGAAAACAAAATACCAAACAGCATGTGCTTTCAAATTCAATATATTCTCGCGATTTTTCCGTTTAAAAATACAAATTTTTACAAAATGGACTTAAAGATATAAAATCATAGAAATTTGAGTTTAATTTAAGGATCATTTAGAAAGCAAATAACTTATTTGAAAACTGAAGAACATCACGGGCCCGGGCAGGACAGCTAGTTAGTTTTATAAAGTTTTATCATTACTCTCCATTTCTTTTTTTTTATGCACGTTTGTAGCTCTAGTTATATTATGTGTAAGTTAAAAACTAAATTAAAATGTGAAAAAAAAAATTGTCGCAGGTAATTATTTAAGAAGAAAAAATTTGTAATTAATCTAACTTCAATCTTTTTTGTAAAAAAAAATGTGAGAGAAGAGGTGATTAAACAAATAAATATATTTATTATATTTCTAAGTATTCTGCAGAAAATTCAATATACAGCTTAGTTCGTTATTTAAAACTTTGGCAACAAATATGCGACGTAGCCTTAGTGAATCGATTTAAGTACAATTCTATATAATATTCTCTACTGGCGACTTTATGGGCTACTTTTAAGTAGATTTCATGAGAAATACTATCTATTACATTCACCTCAGGTTGGAATTTCTGTTTTTTTTTTTCTAAATCTACATCGATCATGATCCCTTGAACCCAAAACCTATAAAGTTCAAGATTTTATAGATTTATCCCTTTTTCATGGACATAACTTCTATAATTCAGCACAAATTTCTTCCAAACTGATGCACAAGATCAAGGGGCAGAAATCACAGCCAAGTTCGTTAATGGACAAAATCAGATGAAGGGGTTGGTTGGTTGTATTTATGACGGCCAATTAACAATACAAGAGATATAGGCCCTAAGAGGGGGAAGGAGTGCCCTCCATAGGAATATTTTGAGTATTTTCAAAATACAAAATACTTTGTAAAACCATCAGAAAAAACTTTACAAAAATACTTTGATCTTCGGTTTAAAATTCAAAAATATTTTAAATACATGTATTTCGATAATGTCCCACTCTAATTGTATATAACTAGACCTCGACAAAAATTAATTAACAAATATATTTTATAATAAAAGCATCAAGTAACAAAAAAAGAAAAAAAAAAGGTTATTTGCAAGCAAGGTAACATTTGCGATTCTTTATTGCAGCTGTACAGATTAACATTCTGGAATCGGCATAGCAAAGATGTCCGGATTGAAATAACTAAAAAGCAGCAACCAGACATTCATCAAAATGGGGCACAGTTGGGAACAGTAAATGTAGCCTTCGAAGACATTGATAATAAAAATATTTGCCATAATGAAGAGAATAATCAGAGTAATGGTGCTTCTATGAGTGTAGTTATTCAAGATGCCCCAAAAGTTTTCAAAGAACCAAAATCGGCCTCAGTGGAAGTTATAGGTAAGTCATTCTGCAAATTATTATAAAAAGAATTGCCGCAATTGTATCTGTAATCAATAATAATTATTTTGCATGCTTGTAAAAATAACTTGGAAAATTATAAAATTTGGTAAAACAAGAGAAAAAATAAAACTTAAAAATGTCTTCCTTTTGCCTTTTTATCCTCTTTTGAGAATTTATTATCTGTAAAAGTTATATTGAAAGTATAACTTATTGAATCTAAAGATAATATAACAATTTCACTAACAAAAAATTTTCCTATACCAGTAATTACTCTACATTTTGTCGGCAAGTAATTAAAATAGCGATTTATGCATATTTATAAAGTTTTTTAATTTCACATACATTAAAATATAACTTATTCATATATGAAAAAGTTGAATGAAATATCTCTTTATATCTTGAATTTTGAATATCAAAATTGCTTCACCTAAATAATTATTTATGTTAATGTTTGAGATAGCCAGAACAACATAAATAAAAACTTGATTTTTAGATAATTTTAAATTTCTTACATCTTCAATAGAAGAAAGTATTGTAATCGAAAAATTTTTTTTCGATTTGACTTTTGGTTTTCGATGGATTTACACATTTTAGGGGTCGGAGATCCCCCCAAAAAAACAAGTTTATACAAAAAGGCTGTCTATCCTTATATCCCCATTGTACCATCGAAAAGTATATGAAGTTATGCATAAATTGAACCAAACTTTTTGAGTGTGTTTTTGGCTGTAGCAAACAGGTCTTCCCTGAATTTGAAAAAATTCTGGCTGAAGGAGGATTTATTAAAAATTACGATGTCTGTCATTTTCATTACCGTCAATCAGGACTAACTTTTTTTTTTGTTCATTCTTTAAAAATAGTTTTTAATCTTTGTACTGAACAAACAATGCAAGATTTGAATTTTCTTCCTTTAAAAATATTTTATACCCTAGTAAAGGGTATTTGAATAATTTGGGCCAATTTAATCTTTTTAGTAGCAACATCGTTCGTAAACAACTGTTTTTGTAAACAGTTGTTTACGAACGATGAACTTTACGAAAGTAAACTTTAACTCTCCAAACTTTCTATAGTATAACAATCTGGATAAGAGCTACAAATAAGTTAAGTGTCAAAATATTAAAGTAGGCAATTTAAATAAATTTTACATTGAATTTTTTTAAATGACACGTAAAAATATCTTCAGGCTGTGGGTTAAGACATTTGTATTATGCTTAATATTTATAGACATCAAAAGGTTTTTTTTTTTTTTTTAAATGGGGGAAGGTTAAATAATTAGAATAATAATGCAATACTGCTATGTAACTTCTAACCCTAAACTGCAGTATGCGCCTACTTAAAAAATTTTTCTACCATACATTAAATATGTATTATATTACATATAAAGGGTGTTTCTACGATCACGAGACAAACTTGGGGAGGAGGGAGGGTGCAGTTGACTAAAACATGTTTTGTAGTCGGAAGTGATGCAATGAGGTACGAACACAAAAAATTGGTCTTTCAAAGAAAAGCGTTGTTTACTAACGCTGTTTTCCCATTAGCTTGTTCATACATTAGATCTGCCTTTCTATTTTGCATAAAATCTCCCATCATAGCCTAAAGTACATTGTTTCACAGAAAGATCTGTCATCACAAGTCGTTCAAAAATGTGCAAGAGTTGCCACAAAAAATACACTAAATCATTAACAATGATGCAGTCATAAATAAACCTGGGGGTATACGCTAAGCAGAGGGTATATGGTGTTCCTTTAAAAAATCTCGAGGGTATGTGGAGTATACCCCCGTATACCCTCCACTACACCCCTGATCATAAGCTCAAAATTTACAATAACAATTGAAGAAGTGCAGAGGATAAAATAAAATATCAAATAGATGATGAAATAAATCTCAAATCTAAAACTGATGAAGCGCACTTGATAAAATAAATCAAATATCAATCTGACATTTATTATAAGTATTGCTGCAAATAAGCACTTTGTGATGATGATGTAAATAAAAAATGTTTTTCTTTTTTGTGTCCTATTTTTTGTGATTGTACCTCAACGTGTTACTTCCGACTAAACATTCCTATGCAAAAAATGTTTGTTCAGTCAGCTGCATCCTCCTCCAATTTCGTCTCATGTAGAGACATCCTATATATTATCATTTAAGACAGTTATTGTTTGGATAATACAACAGGTATAATATCTAACTTTATAACCCATCTACAACTACAATATAGTACTTTATGGATATATATGACACAAATTAAAGATTCCAAGTTTTAATTCTAAGAAAAGCTAGTTAATAAAAACACATTCATTATTTATTTTTTTTTTTTTTTTTTTTTTTTTTTTTTTACAGATACCTTAGAAAATCCTCTGTGGAAAAAAGCCATTTATTTCATTTGTGGAATCTCAAAAGAGAAAACTCAAGCTGAGGCAGAACAACAAACATCGCCTGAAGAGGAGGCATATCATGCAGCTGAAGGCATTCTTGAGAGGCCACTGTGGAACAGGATATGCAATGCTAATGCAATATTACTGTTAATAGTGGGGTCCTTTATTTGGGGCTATTATGCATGATGTAGGCTAAACAATATTTTTGTAAATATTTACTGTATATAGCAACTTCCTTAAAATCATAATGATAAAAAAAGGATGTAATATTTAAATTAATTTTAAATATCTAATATAGAAGTATAAATATTTATTTTATTTTATACCATGATTTACATTTTTTTTTTTTATTATTTGAAGTAGAAAAATTGTGTGACAAAAGCAAAAAAAAAAAAAAAAAAAAAAAATTGAAAGTAAATTTAAAAAAAAAAGAAACAATTTCATAATTATGAAAAAAAACTAGAAATAAAAATTATAATTAACACAATCATGTTTTAAGTACCAAAGTAAATTGCATGATTACAGTTACACTAGTTACTTTAGTGCTTATAACATGACTATAATAATTAAATAAATAATATCTTACATTAAGTCAGAACCTTCTTATTGAAACTAAATATTTTTTTTAATTTTATGAAGTTTTCAAAAGTAAGGAAACTTTTCAACTAAATATTTATCAGTTACAGAAATATATTAGATGTTAGTTATATAGTACTTATATTCATTAATTTATTACATTGTCATATTGTGAATTCCATACTGTAGATAATGCATTGTAGATAATATAAATGAAATTCTAGCTATATTTCAATATCTAAGCAGCTAAAATTAGCTGAACTGCATTAATTGCAAACTATAACATTGTGTCAATCACATACAAATTTAATTTTTTAAATATTCGTACTTTAAAATCCAAATACTGATTAAATTTACCATTAACATTTTATTGACAAATAAAAAATAAATTATAATTGTCATATATATTTAAAAAAAAAATCTGATGTAGTATTTTAGTTAATTTTAAATATAGAAGTATAAATATTCATTTTATTTTATACCAAGATTTATCAAAAAGTTTAATGTAGAATTTTGTGATAAGAATGAAGGGAAATGAAATCATCAAGTACATAAGTCAATTAAAAAAATAATAAAAATACATAGAAGCCCAACCTCATAAGCATAAAAAAACTAGAAATAAAAGTTATAATTACCACCAAAGTAAACTGCATATTGTCAAAAAAAAAACAGCAATTATGAGTTATAAACAAAGTAAATAAGAAAAGGCGGTAAAATACATTTATTTTTAAATTAGATTAAAAATCTGAATTGATTTAGATAATAGAAATAGGAAAGTTTATTTTTTTATGCTTGAGATTCAGCTTAGACAAATCAATTTTTTCTTTGTATAAAAACTTAAAGTGAACTTGAATATGATAAGAGAGAATTTAAATTAGACTAAAGGTCGGGTTTAAATCAGTAGTAACTTGAAGAGGATAAAAATTTTGAAAGTAAATAACTCAGCAAAATATATTTGATTAATTTCATTTTAAAAAGAAAAGAAAAAATAATAACAAAAAATATCAAGAAAACTAGTGTCAATTTATATGGTCACATAAAAGACTGAGGTATTTTAAAGTCTGAAGTAAGTTTGTCATATAATAAAGAATAAATGTATGCTAACTAATATTTCCTTATTAAGCCATGAATTCTGAATAAATATAGTAAAAATG
Organism: Maratus speculifer; assembly: GCA_964019185.1. Taxonomy (NCBI): domain Eukaryota; kingdom Metazoa; phylum Arthropoda; class Arachnida; order Araneae; family Salticidae; genus Maratus; species Maratus speculifer. The sequence continues at coordinate 44,001,429 of OZ025290.1, forward strand.
TTTTTGAAATTTAAAGAAAAGCAATAGAATATGGTTATGGATTTAAGTATAATTACTTTATATGATATTTTTCATCGAATGTGCAAACTGCAAATGTTTTTGTAGTAGACGCAGGTCTGCCCATGCAGACAGTAAATTGCTATCTTTTAGAACTATGATCATAGTTTCTCAAAATATCCTAGGATTTCAGGAAGTTTAACTGAATTTACAATTGAAAGTTTTAGCCATATGTATACAAGGAATTGGTGTACTATTCAATACAGTTATTCTGATCTGCTCTAGATATTAGTTTAATTTAATTAAATAATGATTAATTCCTATTAATAACATTGAAGATGAAAGTTAACTTTAAAAGAGAGAGAGAGAGAGACTGCCAATTTATGACTAAATTTCAGAATGTTTCTATCAAGTTCCTGCATTTTAAATAAAATACTGAAAACAGCATTGTTTTCAGAAAATGATATATACCTCATAGTTAATTGTTATCACAAATTGTAATGCAGTGATATAGTATGTACTGTAAATGTGAATAAAAATAGCTATAGTTTTATACCTGTCTTTAGTTTATTAATTAATACATATTTCACAAAATATCTTATTATATTTACACAAATATCATATTTCTGGTGTGGGATTTTTAAACTGCAAAAATACAAAGAAAACCAGGCAAGTTACATACCAAAAATAAAATTAGACATCAGTTGGCAACTACAGCAATATAGGTATGAGATTAGCTTCAATTCTTCCATTACTAATACAACCTGCAAAATTTAAATTTCTGACATTTTTCAAATTAAAACTATCGCTATTTGTTTTAATTAATATTATAAAAAAACATTTGTTTCTTTTAAGCAGGGTTGGCAAGTTTTTGACGCCTGACGGTTTTTACCATGGTTTTTACTGTCATGTCAAAAACCTCTTTGTCAAAAATGTCGAAAACTGTCAAAAACCTATTTTTTAATTATTTGTTTTTATATTATAACAATAATTATTTTTTCATTCTATCTTTAGTATTAAGCCATTTTACACGAAATATTCAGTATCAAAAAGATTCTCAAGTATATTTATTCATAAAAACAAAAACAAAATCTGTATTTAAAAAAAAAAAAAAAAAAGCATTTAAGATTTTCTGTAAATGTAATAATAATTTAAGAATAATTTTAAAGGTAAAATATTTTTACTCGTACAGTCATATACATGTTAAAAAAATATGCAATGTGTTATTTCTTTTAATTCACTTCAAATAATACCTGAATAGATTTTAAATAAAATGTAAGCAGGATATAAATAGTCTGACTTTATGGTAGCTTTAGTAGTTTTTAATTAAAAAAAAATTCATGATTATTCAGGTAAAAATTTATATATAAAAATATAGGTGCTGGAATTGTCTATAAGACTCATAAACATTAGCACTAAAGTTAAAAAATAAAAACAAGAATATATAAATTATTATTATACTCTGATTTTTCTCAAATATTGTTTTGTTATTCATTAAATTTTAAATCCAAAAGCTTTCAATTGAAATCGAGTCTTATCAAAATTTTATTAATATAAAAAATTTAAGATTTTGCTTATTAAACTGAAAATAAAAATCACCGTTTAGATGCATTTATGAAGTGAATAAGATATGCATTTTGAAATACAGTAGACTCCCTCAAATCCATACATCTTGGGACCAGAGGTTTTGTGGATTTTAGAATTTTGCAGATTTCTGGTCATTGCTTTGTTTATATTTTTTAAATAGTAATTTGAATGTAATTAACAATGAAATCGAAACTATTATGAAGGCTTACAATATAGTAAAAATAAGTAATAAGCTAAAATAATAAAAATTTAGATAATTTTTAAAATGATTAAGATAATAAAAGCAAAGGTTCAGTTAATAATCAGTAATGTATGTTAAAATACTTACTATAAAAATAAGATGCATTTTTCACATGAAATTTGCTTTATAAAGATTACTAATTCACATCAAAATCATAAAATAAGCCAGTTTTATTTCAGGTTTAGCCAAACTTAATAACCAAAAAAATTTGGTTAATTCATAAATATATTTGGTAAAAAGATTGTGATTATCAGTGATATCAGCAATATCTTAATTTTTTCCAAAATAATTTATTCTTTCTTCATGAAAACACATGAATTGAGTAATATTTGTCAAAATTACAAATATATATGGAATTGATATAAAAATAAATATGCCAAATTTTGTTCCTACATCTGAACTGAAAGTTTCATTGTTTACATCGGTAAATTATGTGCGGATTTTAGACAGTTGCAGATTTGAGGGAGTCTACTGTATTATATATAATATTCAAATTTATTCAATGACCAGTTCTTGACATCTATTTTCATATCATATAACATTTTTGCATCCCTAAAATGATTTAAATAGTTTATTAGAAATATATATTGAATGTTATTTAATAACAATAATAATTTTTTATCATTTAATATTAATGTTATTTGCAGTTAGTAGAATCTATATTAATGGAGATTATGACAAATATTGTTCTTTCCGTTTACTTTTGTATTTTTAAATTTTCCCACTTAGGAAATCCTTTTTTTAAATAAATTGAACAAATGTAATTGAAAATAATAAGAACAACAAGGAAAAATTAACTTAGAAATTAATTTCATGCTACCAGGGTTGTTTGGTTTAAACAGTGGTTAAAACCATGGTTTAAACCAAGTGGTTTTTTAAAAAAAAACCATGCTGGTTTTTTTTCACCTGGTTTTTTTTTATTCTTTTACCCAAATGTTTTATTTTACACATTATTGAAAAATGCAAAATCCAAATTATGAAGAAGCTACAAGCAAAGCTGTAGAAAAATGATGAATTAATAAGTTTCTAAAAGGACAAAAAATTTTAATCAACTCAACTTTTCTTGTAAGCTGTAAATCTATATGGCAGAATAACTATTTTTTCTAAAATTAGCTGGTTAGAAAAAACTAATCAGTTTTCTTTCTTTCTTTTTCTTTTTTAAGGCCTATATGTATATATATATATATAGCCATTGTTTGTAAAACATATATATATAGCCAGAAAGGCAGACTCGAGTTAAAAATGCACTTTTATTATTTAAATTGCAACAATTAGTTAAGATTTACTAAGGATTTCATCATTTCAGAAATTCTTTTAGTTATGTATGCTATTGAATAATTAATTGGCAATGAGCTTTTTATTTGCTCTGTGATTAGTGATTTTAACAAGCCTTTGTTTTTCTTGCATTCTTACATTGGGATTGGGTTTTTTTGCATTATAATTTTATTCTTTTGCCAGCTAGGTTGACACAGTACAAACCAATTGGTTTTTTAGAACAAATCTAATATATTTTCTCATTTTTGTAATTTAAGTGTTTCAAATTATTGGATAAAAGTAATTTCTATTTTTAAGTCTTATCTCAATAGTCACCATAAGACATAGTGAGTCTAGTCAAGGTCTGGTTAGTATACATGTAGAATGCATATTTCATGCACTGATGAACATATCTGAAACTCTACAGAAAACACTTAAATCATGTAAATTAAGCAAAAATAAAATGGATGAAAAATATGCAATATTTAGATTTAAAAAATATTTTCCTTTGAGAAACGCAGATGATGACATAAATGATCTTAAAAATTTCAGTCAAGCTCTAAAAGAAAATTTTCTTGATTGGAAGGATATTTTTTAAGAATAAAAAAAAACTCAAGATATGAAGTCGAATAAGAAGACATTGAAAAATTAGGCAATAGTAAAGCACCTGTTTATTTAACTAAAATATGCAAAAGATATATTTAAATCTTCTATTGCATAACCAAACCCATTACTTAGAACAGTTAAGAAAATTAGCAGAAAGGGGGGAGGTGGGGGGGGGGGCAAGACAAGGTTTGCTTGAGACGTAATAGAAAAAAAAGTCTCATAAAAATGCCTAAAAAATGCAAATTTTAGTTTAGACGTTTAAAAATACTAAGTGTTATAATAGAGCATGCAGTCCGATGGCTGTTTAAATTCTTTGGTAGATGACAGCATTTATAAAGCTACTATATATTTTAACATCAATGTTTTTCAATAGTCTAAAAAGCTGTTAAATAGATATTTTTGTTTATTTAACAGTCATCTTTTAACTGGTAGTTTTAGAAAACACAATGCTTCAAGTGTGTAAAGACTCTACTGCTAAATTCAAATCCTTCCAAAAATTCTTTATAAAAAGCTTTATTTTTCAATAAAAGATAATTAACTCATGCAGTCTTCTAAAAAAAAAATCAGACATCACATATAACAAGTATTTCAAATTAATTATTTTGAATAACCATTTGAAAATAATGTATATGAAGTTTTATATTATGAATCTATATCATATATTTATTTATAGTGCTAGTAATCAAAAGATTGTTCATTAAGATTTTCAGGGTATCAATGTTTCATTATGTAGCACATTTTATTTAAGAAATATAAGACACAGCTTTTTCTAAAAATGTTTAGATTTTAAAGAATTTCAATTTTCTACATAATTGATTGTATATTAAATAATTATATTGATTAGAATTACCTTTAGATCAAATTATTACTTATATATTCAAAAATGTTTACTTTTGTTCATAAATTTGCATGTATATGTAACAGGAAAACATATTTTAAAAAAACCCGGTTTAAACCAAAAAAACCTGGTTTAAGCCAAAAAAACCCTGTTTTTTACCAACCTTGCATGCTACATTTGCATTATAAATCAGACTAAAATTGAAAATGATGGGTTTTTGACAGAATAAACCGGTAAAAACACGATTTTTACCACTGTCATGTCGAAAACCAGTTTTTGACGTCAAAAACCCAACCCTGCTTTTAAGTAAAAAAGAATAGTTGACTTAGAAGAAAATTTCTATCTATATAAGACAAAAGAAAGCATAAATTATTATTTTGAACAAAAAAATATAAATGCATAGAAGGGTTTAATTCTCGCATACCACTTACCTTGCAACTAGTTATTCATTTAGAAAATGTAAATATTTTTCATCTCATATTAAGATTCCCAAAGCTTAGGAACTTAATTACATTTATTGAATTATCATAGAAATCCAATTTTTAATAGAAAAAAAAAAGATTAAAAAACCCAATTAAAAAAAAAATCATTGCTGTATGTATTTTTTTTTTTTTTTTTGAAGGTATTTTCTTATGATCTTCTCCAACTTTTTTATTTTCTAATAAAGAAAATAAAATTGTACATTTTTTGTGAGTGAACAATGGATTGACATACAATGAATAAACCCAAAATATGTCATTTCAAGGTTTTAAAAAATAATTTTAAAAAAATAAGGGACCAACTTATGCACTGGAGAATATGAATTTTACATTAAAAAACTGTTGACAGTTAGAAATTTTGTAGCTTAAAAATTTTACCTACTTTTTTCAGTTTAGAATCAGCATAATTGACAAATTATTAAACACTTTTACATATTGATTTTATTATTTTAGTTACAAGACCAGAGTTCTTGCTACCACTCGCCATTGTGCCAAATTGCGAGAAATTTTTCATTTGGTAAGTAAATTAACAATCAGACTCGCCAAATTGTGAGTGCTCACTTTCTGCTCATTCTTTTTTAATCTGCTTACAGTTGAAATTCATATTCATGTTACTGTATGATTGATGTTGTTTTTCACCTTCAATCGCACTATGCCATTTACATTATTATTTATAGTAATACTGACTCAACACCAATTTGGTTTGGCAACAGCCAAAGACACAGAAATTATTATACAACAATTATTTCTCTGTTGTCAGTTTATCAGTATCTATGCACAGGTAGAATCATGCACAAAATTACTAGCATCAATCACCAAATCGAGAAAAGTTTTGCTGTAAGACGTTGAATTTGTCATTTACCTTACTGTTTATTAGTTGTATGCAAGGAATTATTGCCCAATAATCAATTTTTTTTCAATCAGTTATAGTCGAAATCTCATAACAATTTACTACTAAAATAATATTTGAAACATTTACACTTTTAATAGACATTTAGAATGTACTTATTTTTAATAGTTTCTTTCACATAGTAGAATTTCTATGTATTTCTATTATAATCCATGACAAAAAACTATGTTACAACAGAACACATTGAAAAACAGATACAATAAGGGGTTAAAGGGTTAGAGGTAAAATTTTCAGTGTTTCACAGCAAATCTTTTTTTCTTTACATTTTTTTTTTTTTTTTTTTTTTTTTTTTTTTTACTTCATTCAACGCCTGATTTTTTTATTTCTTATTCGCCAAATCATGAATATTGGTCAAAAGCCAACAAGAACCTTGTACAAGACAATATTATCTTTCTACTTTGTTATATAATTAAAAATAAACAAATGATCATAAATTTAATATATGGGTGATTCTCTCCAAATGGGCCAAAATAAGAGTTATGAGGGAGTGATGAATTTTAACAAAATGCCCATTTACTTTTTTTAAATTAACTGAAATGAGATGAGATTAGGCTTAGTGGGCTTTAACTATACCTAAATACTTATAAATTAGTAATAATTAACATTTTTTAATATTTACCTGCATTCAGAAAAAGCTGATGAGGCAGTGATGAGGAAGTCTTAAGACCTTGTCACTCCTTCATCAGCCTCTACTGAATACAGGTCTAATAAAAAAAATATTAATTATTACTAATTTATAAGTATTTAAATATAATTAAAGACCACTAAGCCTAATCTCATTTCAGATAATTTTAAAAAAGTAAATGGGCATTTTGTTAAAATTCATCACTCCCTCATAACTCTTATTTTGGCCTATTTGGAGAAAATCAACCATATAATAAAGGCAATTATTTTAAAAGAATATGTTAAAGCAAGCAATTTGACTACATAAATCTATAAAAAATGCCATATATAAATGCAGAATAGATATCAAAATTCTTGAAATTGGATAAAAGGATAAAAACAGAGAAGTGAGAAGCTATAAAATGCCTAATTCAATAATTTCTACAATTAATTGATTATCATGCCTGAGATGCAATAAGTAGTTATCATTTAAAATTAAAAACAAAAAAAAAAATCTTTAAAATTTAAATTAGGATGGGACTATTACAATTTTTCTACAATTAATGAGTAAAGAAACTTAAAACAAAAGAAGTTGTGTAAAAATATAAAATGAGAAAAAATATTTCTTTTTAAGTTAAATTAATTTACAAGCAAGCCCAGAATATTTTCAGAAAGTGAAACTATCATACATTTTGCTTTTTTGGACATAATGATTTTTAAAAAATTTTACAGAACTAGTTTGAATATAAAAAATTTTCACAAAATAAATTTTTATACTTAAATTATAAATATGCTTTTTTTCCATTAACAAAACTTTTTGCTTCAAAAGTCTTAAAGATTCTTTTAAATTAGGGATGCACAACCTGTGGCCCGCGAACTTCGTCAATTTACAGCTAGAAAAAAATAATTTTTGTGGAAAAATCGCAGATAAAGATCGTAAATTTCGTCAATTTAAAGCAAGAAAATATAAAATTTCTTCAGTCATTTAAGAATCGCAAATTTCGTAGATCGGGCACGGAAAGATCGCGAAATTCACTGATCAAGTGCGGAAAAATCGCACTTTTCATTCATCAGGTATCAAAAAATCGTTTTTTGATACCTGAATCGAATAAAAATCGAATTTTGCCCATGAGGCTCGGAAGAAAAATAGTAAATTTAACAGATCAGATACGGAAAATACGCGATTTTTGTCGATCAGATCGAATTTTGTCAATCGATTTTCCACGTCGATCGCACACTTCATTGATCAGCCAAGAAAAAAATCGTCAAATTTGTTGATGATGCACGAAAAAATTGCAAATTAAACTCATCGGCTGCGGGAAACTTCGCATATTTTCTCGGTTTGCCGTGTGAAGAAAATGCGAATTTCGTTGATCGGACACGAAGAAATCGCGAATTTTGTCGATCAAGTGTGAAAAAATTACAAAGTTCGTTGATAAGACACGGGAAAATCACGAATTTTGCGATGATGCGCGGAAAAATTGAAAATTTCATTGATCGGCTGCGAAACAATAGTGTGTTTTGTAAGTTTCCCAAGAAAAAAAAAATCGCGAATTTCATCTTGCCGCGTAAAAAATGCAGTTTTCGTCAGTTAGAGGCGGAAAAGCGCGAATTTTGTCGATTAGACACGGAAAAATCGTGAGTTTTATTCATCGGGTTCCGAAAATGGCAAATTTTGTCAGTCGGAAACAGGAATTTTGCGAATTTTGTCGATCTCACGCGAAAAAATTGCAAATTTCGTCGATCAGGCTCACATAAAATCACGAATTTCGTCGATTGGCGTTGCAAAAATCGCAAATTTCATCGATCAGGTTCGTAAAAATTTCGAATTTCGTCTATCGGCTTTATAAAAATCGCGAATTTTGTCGATACGGTTTGTAAAAATCTCAAAATTTGTCGGTCTGGTATGGAAGAATCGCGAATTTTATTAATCATGCGATGAAAAATTGCAAATTTCGTCGATCAGCTTCGTAAAAATCGCGAATTTCGGCAATCGGCTTCTTAAAAAACGATAATTTCGTCCATCAGCATCAGTAAAGTCGCGAAATTCGTCGATCAGCTTTGTAAAAATCTCCAATTTCGTCGATCGGCTTCGAAAAAATCGCGAATTTTGCCGTTCGGCTTCGTGAAAATTGATAATTTTATCGATCAGCCGTAGAAAAATCGCGAATTTTATCGATCATGCGAAGAAAAATCGCGAATTTCGCCGATCGGCTTTGTAAAAATTGCGAATTTCGCCGCTCAGCTTTGTAAAAATCGCAAATTTCGTCGATCAACTTCGTAAAAATTGCAAATTTCGACGATGGGCTTTGTAAAAAATCATGTTTATGTCGATCCGCCTTGTAAAATTTGCAAATTTTGTGAATCGGTTTCATAAAAAATTTTAATTTTTCTTGATTGGTTTCATAAGAATCACAAATTTTGTTGATCAGGCACAGAAAGATCGAATTTTCTCAATCAATTTCATAAAAATTGCGAATTTTGTTGATTACTTTCATAAAAATCCCTAATTGGGTCGACATGCATGGAAAGCTGCAAATTTTGTTGATCGGGCATTGAAAAATCAGGAAGTTCAGTGATGAGACACGGAAAAATCCTATTGATCAGCTCCTTCCCTTTCCTTCATTCATAAAGATTACTTTTTTTTTTCGGCACCAGCCACTTATCTTTGTTTTTTATTTAGCAGTTTTAATAAAAACAAAATTTACTCTCTGGAATAAAGTCAAGGAATAATATTACATCTTGAGAATAATCCTTGCTATATCTGTTATATACACAAACGCAAAAACTGCTGCTATATCCTTACCAATTGAAGTGGATATTTTGACTGGTTAAGCGAAACCTAAAGGGATATTTTCCCACTTCCCTCTGAAAACATATTTTTTATACGATAATAGGCCACAGATCACCTTCGAATTCGAATTATCTCCATGTTATTGATGTGGCCCTCGACTGCCCAGACTTTTTTGTAAGTGGCCCTTCTCTTGAAAAGGTTGTGCACCCCTATTTTAAATCATACTTTTAAATTAGATAAAAAAAAATTATGATTATCACAAATTTATATATTGCATACTTGTTACAAATGTAAGTCTTTTTTAAAACCAATAAATTACAAATAGAAAAATTATTACAAATATTCTTTATTTTTCAGTCTTTTTATACATATATTATTACATAAAATGTTTATAGAAACACAGTTTCTTTTTGCAAATACAATTAGGTACACAATTATGTTAATGATAAGCACCTTCATACAGTATAAATCAGTGAAAGGTATAAATAATAAATAGAATTAGACAAACACTTATGACTATCGCCAATATTATAGAATCTCTCCTCTTCCTAAGATTGATTCTTTGAATAATGCTGTTGATTACTGGAAAACGATCTGTTAAAATATTAAGGAAAAAATCTGCACATTTGCACATCAGCTTTTAAATTTCAAGGGTTATTTTCAGAATTTGTAACTTTTTATTGAAAAAATGGCGAGATGATCTATAACTAAATATTCACTATGTAAAATTAAATATAGTAAAACTCAATTAAGATACTCCTATTTAATATGCAATCTCACTTAAGATACAAATTACCTAGAATCCCTTAAAAAAAAAAAAAAAAAAAAAAAAAAAAAAATGTGTAAAATTATCCAGATAAGATACGATCCCACTTAAGATGTGAAACTTCCTCTGTCTCTTGATTCTTATCTTAAACAGGTTTCACTGTTTAACAAGAAAGGACAATACTCATCTGGCATAGAATGTAAACCACTTTCCAATACTACATCTAATTTCAAATAATTTCTCAAGGTCAGTTTCTTGGTCTTATGTCAATAGTTATGGTAACACTGCATTTAACTGACAGACCACTACTTTTTACCATGGAAATGAAGAGATGAAAAGAGGAGGACAGATGTCCTCAAGAAATCAAACATTTCCAAGTAGAGTATTGAAGAATACTGTTAAAAAATTTTCTTTTTCCATCAAATGAAATGAGATATTTACATAAACAATTTATAATATATAATTGCTGTCCATGTTTGATATTGTTTGAGGGTTTTTGTATGAAACATTGAATGTGATCTACAAAATTTAAACACACAAATTTATATTCTAAAAAATAGTTAAGATTAAAAAACATACCACAATTGAAAACACACTTCCAATTGGTATTTAACATACTCTATATAGTAACTTTTTTTTTTTGTGTGTGTGTGTTTCTGTAAAGGAAAGATAAATGCTATGGACTTTATAATCTATGGAAAACATGTTGTAGTTTATCTCAGTGCATTTCCCTTAAGCACAAAATACCATTAATACCTTTAAAAATCACTGCAAACATATTTTCCTTATAGACCGTAACATAATAAAATGACCTGTGTGTCCTTGTACATTCTGCACAAAAAATTTCCAAGTCTACCTTAGTACAGCATACTAATGTTATTATAATATTAATTATTATAATTATAATAATATTATATATCATAATATAATTATGTTTAAATTATTTTAACATCATTCAGATGCACAGATTAATTTCTAACCAAAAAAAAAAAAAAAATGTACTGGAGCTCTAACATTCTACAGTAATAACTGCAGTGTACCTCACTAACCATTCCACTGGGATATTTATATTTCATACACTATTCGCAATACTTAAACAAATTTCATCTTCAGAAAAAAAAAAAAATATATATATATACACTAGAGCTGCTATATCTATTTTCTATATATGATGTCCTAATGAAATAAATTTATGTAATGATTGATTATACTTTATAGCTAATTCTAATAAAATATGGAATGTTTGGTGATGAAATTAATGCCAATTACTTATATTAATCTGTAGATGTTGGCAGATTAATATAAGTAATTGGCATTAGATAAAGATGTTGGCAAAAGATGTTGGCATCTGTAGATGCCAAAAGAGGTATTGAAATTTTAAAATTTGAATTAGTTGTGAGATATTAATTTTTTCTAGATAATTTTAAGATATGAAAAAAAAATTTTGCAATCTACAAAAACTTCTCTCATAAAATATCAGTTATACATGACTCATAGTTTGAAAACTGCTTATCTAAACCAAAAGTATTTTTTTTTTTTTCCTTACATACATACATGAGATGGGCTCAGTCCAAGCCAGGACTGGGCTCAATTTTTATGTCTTCAGGATTGAAGTCATTTTTGCTTAAATTCAAAATTTCATTTGTTCAAATACAAAAAAGAATTTTTTTCATTAATTACTTATTCCATTTCAAGTCATTTTAATCAGAAAGACTTTGCAGATTTCTGAATTTTGCTGATTTTAGACCTCTATTTTATTTACCCGTTAAAATCTCATCAAGATAGTTAAATAAATCTTGATGAAATAACTGTATGTTACAAATAATAATAGTATCATACTATTTTCAGTTTTAAATTTCACAATAAAGAAAGAATTATTTTCATAACTTAGTTCTATTAAAAGAGTATTTTATTAACCTATTCTGATTCAAAAAAGTCTAAAGCAAATAAAAGTAGTCTTAAAATGAATATTCAAATTAAATAGTATTGGGGGGGGGGGGGGGGTTCAAATTAATTACATGTATGCTAATTTTTGATTTAGAAACAGTACTGAAAACGTTAAGTGTAATACTTTGAAAAAAAAAATCCATATTTTTGGTATATATGTATTTTTATTTATTTATTTATTTATTTTTTATGAAAAGAAAATGGAATTTACTATGTAATTTTTAGTATATGCATATTTATTGATTTCATAGTACAATGCAGCTGCATCACTGTTATCATGAAGGAATAGAAAATAAGAGAATTAATGCCTAATATGAAAAGCAAAAGCAATTGATTATAATTTTAATAAATAATTGAAAATAATCATAAATCAAATATGAAAGGATACTGACTAAAGTGGTCATTTTGGTTTGTATAGCTTTCATGGCAATTCTTTGATTTATAAGCTCATCTTTGGTCTTTATGGCAATACTAAAATAATAATAATAAAAATTTAATAAATGCTTGCAGCAATGTATAATTTAAAATAAAAGGAAAAATTAAAAACCAACCTTATTTGATCATCCACAAGTTTTTCAGAGCTGTAAAGTAAAACAATTTTTAAAGTACAGACAAAACTTTTTTCAATTACAAAGTATTTATAATTTTTTAGAAAAATTAAATCACTGCAATTAACATCATTAATTTTTTTAATTACTATCAAACTTAATAAACAATTTTAGGAAGTCTTATAAAAGTGATGTTAAAAACATTTTATTCAAACAGAAAATAAATTTGTCGTAGGGGACCATCATAATACTTACCCATCATGAATATGCATAAAAAAATCCTCAATCTCAAATATCTCTAACAATCAGATCAGTCTTCAATCTCAACCAATAAATACCTCTATCTCAATTTGTTCAGTAGATAGTCTGTTTAAAATTGTGTCTTGATGACGTCATAAAATTTAAATGCCCTATTACTGAACTGCTTAAAAGAAATAACTGTATAACTCCAAAAATGATAATCATATTAACTAACAGTTTACTTTCATTGCACTAGATTATACATCTCATTTCCAATTAAAATGCATCTCTGAATAAAATACAGAGTTGTCATGGAAAATACAATTACAAATATATCTGCAACTAATTATCCATTTGATTTAATTTTTTATGAAAAAATTACATTTCTTTATAGTGTTTTATATTCACTCCTTAAAATAAAGAACTTCAAACAATTCTATGTATTTTGTATGAGAATGAATATTTTGAGATCCAAAAAAAGTTCTGGATAATCAAAGATACTGATTTTAGTAGACTTCTTCACATTCTTACATATTGAGTATATGTCAAATTTAAAGTCTCTATCTCAATTCAGACAACAATCGAATGGCAAATGCTTTTCCTAAAAATATGTTTTTTGGAATCCCCAGTGTCCAAAACATATATAACCAGTAAAAATTAAAAAAAAAAAAATACTTTATACTATATATGATGGGTAAGAGGAAAAACTGAAAAGTGACAGAATAGAAGTGGAAAGAATAAGATGTTAAAACAGCTGTGTTTGTATACATTAGACTTTTATAGAATAAAATTCAGCTTTCAAGCTAAGTTCTACGTATCCCACACATACTGGGAATTACATACTCTTAAAAAATTCAACTATGATAAAGTACAGAATTGCAAGCCCTTAATATCGACAAATCAATGCAGAACTATATTTGAATAAATTGAAAATTTTCAACATTACAATATACAATAAAATTTCAGGTTAAAATTTATACAGCTTTTCAAAAATTGTGAATAAAGTATTTTCCATTTTTTTCCCATGCAGCACACATGCAAGAGATATGAGTTCACACTGATATATTTTATGCATATATACATTTAACATTTAAATTATGGTCAGTATGCATAACTGTCTTTTTTATTAGTTTACATTTTGATTAATTATCAGATAACATCATTATTATTATTTTTTTTTTAAATCTAATTCAAACAGAACACTTTTAAAGTTTTTTGAAGGCAGAATGAAAATTTGAACAGTATCAGTACAGAAAATCTATACTATAAATATCAGTTTTTCCTTCATTGCTCTGTTATTAGTTCAATCTTCAAAGGGGAAATTAATTACATTATTAAAAGAATTTGTTTGAAGAAATTAAGATTAACTGGGAAATCATCTATTGATTAAGTTTAATTAAAATATTGCATAATTTGTAATATGGTTTGAGTATATGTGTCTCAAATTACATTTTTAAATTGCATTATCCCTTAATTTCCCACCTACAAAAGCATAAATTGTTGTTATGCTTAAGAAAATAATAACATAGTTACAAAATGATAAATAGTTTTATGCAATTACAATGAAAATACATTTCAAATTAAAAAAAATTAAAGGTGAGATGTGAGATATCTAACGACTGCTTTAAGAGAGAAATGTGCAACAAAGAAACAATTTTTTTTTTTTTTATCATCTTTTGAAAAATTAATATAAATACGTTAACATTGACCTTTTTTTCAAACACATATGAAAATGAACAATGTAAATCAAAAATAGCATACTTAGAACTAAGAATTGCAGATTTGATAGAATCTACAGCAGAGATGGTCAATTCAAGGCACACTTACCACAATATGCCACAGCAAAGTTTCAACAGTGGCACACAAAGGTTTATTGGAAAAAATATTAAAAATGAAAAAATAATTGGCAGAAATCCAGACAGAAATGTTCCTTTTTAATTATTCAAAATTAATTTTTGAAAAAAAAAAAAATTAAAAGAAGTCTCTACATTAATCTAAAAAGCGACTGAAATCACCAATCAAACAAATGTTGTGAACAAATGTTTTCTATCATGAACATTACATAAAATCAAAAAATCATACAAGATTAACTGATATGAGCCAAAAACACTTTTTTTTAGCATCTTCGAAAACTAATTCTAATATCGATGACTTAGTGAAATAGCTAAAAACTTAAAAGCCACATTAATAAGTAAATACTGATTGTTTAAGAATTATTTGGAATTAAATGTTTCAAATTATTCATTTTTATTTTATAGATAATCTGGCAGGACCTTCAAAAATGTTTTTTAAAAATAAAACACTTTTTATATATTTGTTTTATTTGTTATTATTTTTAAATCACTACTATCCACACTTACATTTAAAAAATGTGCTATTTGTGAAAATATCACATAATCAGCCTTTAAAGAGCATTTTTTCATCATTTTATACTTTATAGTATGCTGGGAAAATTTGAAGAAGCATGCATAATTTTTCTCTTCAGATAGTGACAATCTTCCCAAAAAGGTCGGCCACCTCTGATCTACAGTATACAGAAACTTGTACAAGCAATGAAACATTATTAATTTAATGATAACTTCAAAATTTATTTCCAATCTAATTTGACACAACTAAAAACAAGATTATCTACATAATTCAAACTAACTTACTTTCTGATATGTTCATGCTCTTTCAGGTACAAATCTGTTCTCCTATTCAGACCAGAAGAGCTTTTATAAGCACTAAAAGAAAGAAGCTCATAAATTTCATTTAATAAAAAAGCAATTATAAATAAAAATATAACTGATATTTTATCACTAAACAAGACCAACCCATGAAAGAAAAAAAAACAATAATAATAATTGGACATTCTAATAAAATGAATTTATAATTTATTTTATGAGAGATTTTAAAAAGATTTGATAGTACATTTGGGTGTGTATTAACAAAGGAAAAATGCAGAATGAAGAAGATAAGTTAGAAGTTATCATGCATAGTGACAAAACTAAGGAAGGGGGGTAACTAGAAAGTCCGCTTAAGAGTATGCATTATGGAAGTTTTATTGCAGCTTTAAATGCACTATTATACATTGATTATTTTGAACAGTGCTTAAAAACAAAATAATTGCTTTATGTGAAATTACTTAAGGGGGTCTGAACACTTTGAACTTTTTTTTTTTATTTATTTAAGTACTTTAAGATACATCTTTGGCATAATAATAAGAAAGACTCAATGAAAGTAAATGATTCTATCAAGAAATTGTTCAATATCCCCTACAAAATTTTAAAAATTAAGGTAAATTTTAAAGTGTATCTCCTTGCAAAAAATTCAATGCTTTAGAGTTAAATAAAAAAAAAAGCTACTTGTAAAAGTGTGCTGTATAATTTTAAGTATTGGATTTCTCCTAAGTTAATTTGTTTGAGAGAAAAAAATAAAATTTGCAAATACCCATAAAATTACAAGTAAAAACTAAATATTTTTTTAGATTTTTATATGTATTAAAAAAACTTCTTACTTTCTTGTAAATCCAATACTTAGTTTTATCAAATAAATCAAAAGGAATATAGCAAAACAAACAAAAGAAAAACATTATAATTATATAAGAAAAAATATATATATTCGTTTAAGTGTGTTGCATAATTTTAAGCATCAGATTTATCTTAAGTTAATCAGTTTGAGAGAAAAAAAAATTCCAAATACATATTACAAGTAAAACTAAATTTAAAATTTTTATGTGTTTTAAAAAAAAGGACTTTTTACTTTTGTTCTATCAAATAGATTTTAAGGAACAGCCACAAAAAAAAAAAAAAAAAAAAAAAAAAAAAAAAAAAAATCAAACATAATACATAAGAGTTTTATCCCTTTGAAAATGCCCATTTGTCTTTAAAAGAAAAAAAATGAGAAAAATCAAATTTAAGTGAAGTGGATTGTGATAATTAAAGGCACAGCGATGTAATTAAATAGCTTTAAACTGTATTTATAATACTCAGATTTTTAGAAAACTACAGGAAAATGTACTAGGGTTAATAAAGTATAATTTAAACAAAAAATTAGAAAATCTTTATTTTTGTCATTTTTCACCAAATGAAGGATAAGTCCTTTTAAGCATAAAGCTATTAAGACTCCTGTCCTAGCCCGAGAAAATGATCGCAAGCTAATACTATTCCTATGGGGAAGCATTTTTAACAGACTTCAAGAAGTAGGTTATGATTTCGACCTGTATGTATTTCTTGTTCACTCATAAATTCTTTAAATATGAACCGATTTTGGTAAGTCTTTTTTTGTTTCAAAATATAAGATACCCATGTGGTCCCATTTTAATTTCATTAAATTCTAATGATTAGAATTTTTTTTAAATAAAAAAATGCCGATTTGATAAAAAAAAATAATGATTTGTTGCAAATCATCTTTTATTGTTGCAACCGTTTTAAAATCATAAGCATATTAAAACTATGCATTCATATGCGTTACCGCCAAGTTGTCGCCAAGCTTGATTCTTTTTTTAAAACTAGCTGACCCGCCCGGCGTTGCCCGGGTCCGTATTAACAATATTAAACGAACTTGAAATTTGTATGATTTTATCATTAACTGGAAGCATGCAGAAATGCATTGTCTGAAATACGTCGCAGCTGACTTTGTGAAAAATCGGTTTTAAAAACAACAACTAATATTAAGATCTAAAAATACTTAAAATGAGCAAGGAGAAACACGGGAGGGAACATGTATCCAACGATTGCGTTAGTTTCGTGTTAAAGTGTTGATATTTACCCGTAAAAATCACTGTTAAAACACGTAACTAATTATTTTTTTCGCATAGAAATCCCAAGTGAAATATTTTGAATTTCAAACTAATTATATTACTCTTAAATCCGACTATACCGTAAATGAAATCGATACGCGATGATAAAAGATTGGTATATAGTATTATAATTTCAGAGCCATTTAACAAAAGTGTATATTTTTATCAAAGCATGCGTAATGTTGACTCTGTGGACAAATTCCTAACCGTAAATTTTTGTACCATAACCATAATCTGTCTTCGACTTAACATTACCCTACCGTAACTTAAATATAACATAAATGTAACCTAGCCGTCACTTTGAAATATCAATATAGAAGCATCATTTAAGATTTTGCTTGAAAAGTTAACATTCTTTCGTTAATGTCTTAAAATCGTCTGCACTCTGAAATCTAGATTTTAGACTAATATTTGTTATTTAAGTTTTCGCGCATGATTTTAAAAGAATGTTTTCATAATTATATTTTATATATTGACATAGAGTTATTAATATATTGTTAAATTAAAAACATTTTTTCATCTACGTTATAAAGTATTAAAAAGTTCTGAAAAAAAAAAAAGAAAACTTTTAGTAATACAATTTTTAGTTCAAATCAAATGTTTTCAATATTTTATTTAATTTTATTTTTACATTTAATTTTTTCGAATATATCAATTCCAATTATTTTAAAAGCAAACATTTTTTAAAAATAAATGATATAATAGAAAAAAGACCATTTTAAAAAATTACTATTACTTCGTAAAATACGCTTCAGCTGTAATTCATTCCTTTCAATTCGTCTTAATACAAAATCCCTTCCACATGCTTTTGTTTGGGACATTAAAATTTGAGCGATAAATGGTTTAATATTACGACCCTTTTTCGGTTTACTTCACCACCACCTATCTTTTTCCTCCATGGTTTACAACCGCTGTGATAAAAAATCATCATTTAAACTGACAGTTTGCCAGTCTATGAATTTTAAAGGTCTGTTCCAGCTTTTTTAATTATTTATGCGAAAATTTTATGCAACCAACCAACCATAACTAAATGAAGGGAAAAAAAGAAGAAAAAAGGCGATTTTTTATAAGAGTGATCTTTGGAATTTAATTAATTACTCAGTTAATAAATAGAATTTCGAAATTCTAAATCTCAGGTGCATCAGGAGAGATATTGGGCTACTCTCATAAAAATTTTGAGCTTCGTACGTCCCATAGATTTTGCTAGCCATCGCAGACACACACACACACACACACACGCAGACAGAGCGATTTGTTATTTTATTAGTATAGATCGGTCAGTATTTTTTTTTAAAAAGCATATTTTATTACAAATTTATTTACAATGTTTTTTACAAAGTTAGTTTCACTTTTGAAACCGGTTTTGAAAGTGAAACTAACTTTGTAAAAAACATCTACATTCAAAATCGAAAAAGTAAAAAAGGAGCAATGTCGGCATGCACCTCAGCTATCCAATGCAAAAAATATATATATATATATATTTAAAAATGTCAATATGCGAAAGAGTTATAAAAAAAATGCTTCCCCATAGGAATAGCATTAGCTTGCAAGCGTTTCCTCGGCCAGGGACAGGAGCCTTAAGGGGACATAGTACCCTATGATTTTTTTTTTTTAATTTAACCATTTCAAGGTACATTTTTGGCATAATAATAAAGAACTCAATGTAGAAAAATCAATCTATCAAAAAATTGTTCATTTTCCCTGACAAAATTCAAAAAATTTAAATTATTTTGAAAAAGTCAAGTAAATTTTAAATTGTATCCTCTCATACAGTTTTGAACATGTTGTGCTAATTTTCTTTTTTAATTATATATGTGCAAAATTATAATAAAAACTGATTTAAAAACAAATAATTAGTAGAATATTAATAAAAATTCAAATAAAAAAATAAAATAAAAATCACTTAATGACATTTTAAACACGTGAATCGTATTTAATGTCATTGAATGTGACATTCATGATCATCCATTATTGGCATTTAATATTATAGTTTGGCGATAATTTTTGGTCGATAGGATAACCTACTAGTATCCTTTTTATTATAAATCTGATATTTAGTTTCATCAAATAGACTATAAAGATCAAGTGAAAAAAAAATGGAGTCAGTTGAAAAATGTACATAAAAGTTTTATCACTTTGAACATGCCTATTCATTGAAAAAACACAAACTCAGAAAAATCACTTTTAAGTGAGGTGGGTTGGGGAGGGGGGACAGCAATGTAATAAAATCACTTTAAATTATATTTATAATACTCTTATCTATATGAAACCATCAGAATGTGGCAGGGATAATAAAATATAATTTATAATTAAAATTTATAATTTTAATAAGCAAAAAATTAGAAAATCAATATTTCTGTCTTTTATTGCCAAATGAAGGCCTCCTTTTAATATCTTTATATATAAAAATCTTCTGTGTGTGTGTATGTAACTGAACTCCTCCTAAACGACTGGACCGATTTTAATGAAATTTTGTGTGTGCGTTCCAGTGGATTTGAGAATGGTTTAGATTCACATTTCATCAAAATTGATTCAGTACTTTTTTAGTAATTAGGCAAAAACTAATAGTTAGTGATTTTTCGCTAATTAAAAGTGCTATAAATATAAAAGAAAGTCTGAATTTCGTAATTATCACAGCACAAAAAAAATCTACCGAACCAAAAATCTTGAAAATTGGAGTAAAAATACTTCTTATAACATCGAGTGCCGCTAAAAAGGATTTTCGAAAATTCCACCCCTAAGATGAGTAGAAAAAAGAACGAACTTTTAAAAAATTCCTTTAAAATCGGATTTTGTAGATATTTTTCAACTGATAACATATTTTAGTGCATTTTTTCATTCTGAATCGAATGGTACTAAGCAAATTCGTTTAAATCCAGTAGTTCGGGAGATAATTCACATTTTCCTAATTTGGCGATGTCTTCGGCGCAAAAACATGAAATTTCCAATGCTTATCTATATATATAAAAGAAAGTCAGGATTTCGTATTAATCACAGCACAAAAAAAAATCTACCGAACCAAAAATCTTGAAAATAGGGGTAAAAATACTTCTTATAACATCGAGTGCCACTAAAAAGGGATTTTCGAAAATTCCACCCCAAAGATGAGTAGAAAAAAAAACGACCTTTTAAAAAATTCCTTTAAAATCGGCTTTTGTAGATATTTTTCAACTGATAACATATTTTAGTGCATTTTTTCATTCTGAATCGAATGGTACTAAGCAAATTCGTTTAAATCCAGTAGTTAGGGAGATAATTCACATTTTCCTAATTTCGCGATGAATTCGGCGCAAAAACATGAAATTTCCAATGCTTATCTATATATATAAAAGAAAGTCAGGATTTCGTATTAATCACAGCACAAAAAAATCTACCGAACCAAAAATCTTGAAAATTGGGGTAAAAATACTTCTTATAACATCGAGTGCCGCTAAAAAGGGATTTTCGAAAATCCCCCCCCCCCCCCCTAAGGAGGGTAAAAAAAAGAACGAACTTTTAAAAAATTCCTTTAAAATCGGGTTTTGTAGTTATTTTTCAACTGATAACATATTTTAGTGCCTTTTTTCATTCTGAATCGAATGGTACTAAGCAAATTCGTTTAAATCCAGTAGTTCGTGAGATAATTCACATTTTCCTAATTTGGCAATGTCTTCGGCGCAAAAACCTGAAATTTTGAATCCTTACCTTTATATATATAAATCTTCTGTGTGTGTGTATGTCACTGAACTCCTCCTAAACGACTGCACCAAATTTAATGGAATTTTGTGTGTGTGTTCCTGTGGATTGGAGAATGGTTTAGATTCACATTTCATCGAAATTGATTCAGTACTTTTTTAGTAACTAGGTAAAAACTAATAGTTAGTGATTTTTCGCTAATTAAAAGTGTTGAATAAGTTCGATGAATAGAGTGCGGACGGAATGCCCGAGCGGTCTAAGGCGCCAGATATAAGCTCTGCTTCTCGAAGAAAGAGATCGCGTGTTCGAACCCCGCTCCTGTCAAACGTGTATGCTTTACAGTAATATAGCCTGTATTATAATTTTGATTAACTGACTTCAGAGAATCGTTAACTTTTAACAAAAAAGAGAAAAATAAACTTTTCTATCAAAAATTGAACCGACTTCAAAAAATACTGAAGAGTGAAAAATAATTTCCTTACATAATCGTAATAAGAAATTAAATTAAGAGCGTAGTGTTTATCGTGCGTATTATTATATTTAAGTACAATTATTTGATTTTCTGGTGTCGGTGCCAGGAAGGACAACGTCTGTCCGTGACAGGACAACGTCTGTCGGGTCCGCTAGTTATAATATAATTACAGTAAAAAATGCAAAAATGGGATCTGCATATACAGAAATCCAGCATGAAATGGAGAATTTTCACAGACCAAATAAAAAACTATAAATTTAACAGCTAAGACAAAAACATGCCTAAAGTCAATTTTTTATATCCAATTGCTAGAAATTCTGTTTTAATCAATTTTCCTCTACATTTACTAGCAGTTAAAAATCACCCAAATAGTTTTTTATGTCTTTATTAAATAATAGAGATACTACAAATTAAACTTACTCAATATCTTTCCTAACAGAACTCAAAAGCTGTTCTCGTTCTTTACGTGCTTGAATGTTTGACTTTGTTTTCTGAAATTCATGAGTACAGTCTTGTAAAATATCTCTGTGCCTTTGCAAAGTATGAGTAACAGTTGCTCCAGGAACAGTTTGAGTTTGACAATAGCTGATCATTTTATCATTAACATCTGTAAGCTGAAAGAAAAAAGAAATTACACATAGGCAAAATGGTAATTGTTAAATATAAAGCTTGTGCATAAAAGTTATAAGGCAGAACAGAAACTAAATATATGGGTAATACTTAAGATGGTGGGAGGTGGGATAATTTTAATAAATTCCTGATGTTTTATAAAAGGAGATTTCAACAGAACATTTTATGTTTATAAATACTTTGTATTATTTTTTTTTTCACAATTATAATTGGCATCAGATTGGGTCTGATGAGTTCAGAAGTATTTTAAGTTTTGCAAACAAACAAAAAAAAATGGAATAAAGGAAATTAAGAAAAAAAAAAAATTCTGCATTACTTTATGCTAAAAAGAATCAAAACATCTTTAAAAAAAAAAAAAAAAAAAAAAAAAAAAAAAAAAAAAAGAGAGAAAATTAGAAATTTAACTATTTTGAAGCTATTTCAGATCCTGTTACACACACTTACAAAAAAATAAATAAAAAAATAAAAAAACAGAATCTTACTATTTTTGGTGTTTTTTAAATATTCACATGTGAAAAAACAGAAGAAAAGATTGAATTTTATAATTTCTCTGATATTTCAGGTTCTGTGAACATGAAAAAAAAGGAAAATTTAATTTTCCAGATGTCTGTTTTACAATTATGTTGTAAAAGTTACCAATGAAAGTAATGATCATTTTTTGCTGTTTTCATAAAATATTTTACATTTTGCCATTGTAAGAGCTTTCCAGAATTAGATTCAAAATGTGCACGTTATCTATATGTAAGTATAACAATTTGCTGTTTATAGTGAAAAAATTGGCATTTTTCATTCAAAATCATAACATAAATAAATATACAGTAGAACCCCGATAATCTGGATCGGTTTTTTCATTTTTTTTTCAACTTTGAGAAGCGATTGGCGAAAAAGTTTTTGTTTTATTATTCAGAATACGACGATGCAACAAGTTAATGTTAAAGAAATTAGCCAATCGCTTCTCAAACTTGAAAAAAAAGCGAAAAACCCGATCCGGATTATCGGGGTTCTACTGTATAAACATATAATATCATAAATAATAAAAATATAAATCATAACATACATTTCTACATATAAAACAAATAATAAATTCACACAATCATCACAAGTTCGCAGTAATGAATTTTTATTATTATTATTTTTTTTTAATATAATTTTTTTTCAAGTCACTGAAAGTGAATCAAAAGAACATAGAAATGTATTTAAAGGCAGGAAAGGGCCAAATGGGGGTTGTAATACTATAATGACCTTTTCATACTAAAATGATAAGGAAAATGGATGCTACAAACAAATAGCTAAATAAATCCTTTTTAAATTGAAATAACATTGTTACAAAATTTTTATATGCAATATTTTGGTCAAGGAAAAAATCTGTTCTCTAATACAGAGACTGCCAGCTTTTCAAATATCTAGGATCAATTTTTAAGTTTGATGTACGCAAATCAACAATAATAATAAAAAAAGTATACATACATTTGTACAATAATAGTCAAAGAATTTTCATATTATTAATATAAAATGCACTTATTTCATTTAACAAAGTTATAAATTCTTATTTAACAGAAAGCTTATTTAATGATATGAATTTAAGAAATTTTTCAGAAATTTTTTTATTTTTAAGAAAATTATTTCTGAATTTAATAAAATCAGAAAGTTTATTTTAATCATATGAAAAATCTTTTAAAAGCTGTCTAAGTATATAAAAATTATTAAGATTAACTTTAATTATTATAAAATTATTGAGGCTTTTTTAAGTATCACATTTATAGCATGATAATTGTTCTTGTTTTTTATAAAAAAGCTCATAGTTTTTAGAATCTAGTGTAACTATTGATAGATGAAGAGCTACTTTTTATTTAAGTCGAAACCAGTATAATGGAATTTTAATTACTATGACAGATGAAAATATCGCTTCACTTCCCGTAAATATTTCATTGAAAACTAAATCAAAATTTCCATTGCTTTTTCATTCAGTATCGGATATCCACATTTTATAGAGAGCAAATTGCTTATTTTTCAAGTACAGTGTAAAAAAATAATGACTTTTTTTAATCAGATTTTTCTCATTTAAATCAGCTTTTTCCTTTTTTTTTTTATTTCCCAGTATTAAAATACTGTATAGATACCAAGAGTTTTATGTTTCTAGAACAATTAAACCTGTAATTAACATAATCTATGTTTTAACACTTTAATTAATAAAAATTAATTATTAGTTAGTAATAACAAAAATTATAAAAATTGCAAATTAGTAATCTCATTATTTAGTAGAATACAATAAAGTTATACACATTAATATTTTGTAGCAATTACGTAAGACTATATAAAATACTAGAGATATTTACATTTATCAAAATGATAACTACATTTAATATTAAATTGTTAACACTACTTAAAAATAACAATTATCAAACTAATCATCTTTAATTTAATAAATAATATACATTTTTATGCTTTAATTACAAAAGTGATAATTTAGAATTTAATATTTATTTAAGGAAAAAAACAGGATTTAGCTACCAAAAAGGGCACTGTTTTGCAAGAAAATATATTAGTAATGTATTCAGTAACAATAAGAGGAAAAGTACATAACTTTTTATTATAATAAATAATCATTAATATTTTTTTTAATTTTAAAAATTACACAGTGGAAAAAAATGTTGAATAACATAATTTAGCATTTTTTCCCCCCCAAGAAATAAAGTTTATCACTTTTGTAAAGTCTTGGAAACATGTATTTAAAAAAACTATAGTATGAAAAAGTTTTACTTTTTTTTTTTTTTTTTTTTTTTATGTTAAAAGGCAAGATGCATTTTGTCAATTTAAAAAATTTTTCTAGAATAAACAATTACAAAATTAATAAAAACTGTAAGTAATTCCATTAGTTATTAGCACAAATAACAAAACTAACAAACATTGACAGCTCGTTTTGCATTATTACTAAAAAAAAATTAATGTTAATCATCTAAATCTTAACTTATAGAATGTTTACATATGCTAACCAAAATCTTTTGCTGTGCTTAACATTTTTATACCATTACTTTGTTTCTCTTATACATCCTTATACAACAGATGTTGATTAGATGTTACTTCCATTCTTCTTTAGTTCTAGTATTTGGTATTATTATCACAAAAGTAGAATGAGAAAATAAGATTCTATTTATTTGTTCGCTTACTTTGCAGAAATTTGTTATACTTGCCATTTTATTACTTGCTTTTTTATATAAAAGAATTAATAATTTGATTACTTAAAGAAAATTATGCCATCAAAAATTACATTAAATAAAATGTTTAAATGAAGTGTTATTTATGCCTTTACAAACATTCTGTTTTACAATTCTTAGGAATTAAATTTAGAAATTTTTTTAAAGCTTTTATTTATTTATTTATTTATTTATTTTTTTCATTAATTTATAAAACAAAATACTTGTAGAAAAAATTCAAATTAATCTTAGATTTTAATAATTTTATATCATTTTAAAAACTTATAATTTTTTTATTTTAATCAATGACTTTAAAATCAGTTGATACCCTATTTCTAACTAAGTAACATAATTGCCAATGTTTACTATAATTTAAATTTTCCAAACTAAAAGTCTAAAATTTTATAAATAAAAGAAATTCTAAAAATATTATTTTACATAGATATTAAATAATGTCCAGATTTTTTTATGGACTACCAAAATTTTGTTGTGAACAACTGGTGGTTTGTGGATTACTAATTTGTAACTGAAGTGATACCAAATTGTTTTCTGTGCGTTTAACCACAGTTTATTTAAGGAATATTTGACAGAATACATTCACTGAAAAAGAATTCTTTTAGAAAATGCATCAAGACAGCAGAATACAAAATTTGCAGAGTTTAAACTCATTTTAAAATTTTAAGCAGTTGACTATTATCAATTCTAAAAATGTAGAAAAAACACAAGATATTAATGAAGTTTTTAATATTGTGAGTATATTAAAGTCAAGAAACTATTAAACACTCCTATGTATACCTTTCCTTTGCTTTAATGAGATATTAAACTTCATTGCTGTTAATTTAAAATACTAATAAATCAACTATGTATTGTCAATTGTAAGAGAAATGCTGAAATTTTTGGATTTAATAAAATACATGTTTGAGGCTAAGCTTTGTCATCAATTTGCAGAAATCATGGTGAATGTTGTCTTCTATAATTGCTCACATATGCCTGTAAAACTATTTTCACTGCAACAAGATGCATATCTGAGAATGCATCATTAATCATTTTAATTAATAAAATTTAGCAAAATTTTAACAAATTTAACTTTTTTTTTAAACATTGATTGATTGAGCAAATTTTTGAAGAAAAGTGAAGCAATTATATGAAACCTGGCACAAAAACATCTGAGCTTTCTCTTTGTGTGAATGTTATTAAAAGTGTGTTACTACTTGGTTATCTTGTTGACCGAAAATCTAACACCAAACTATAAGATTAAATGACAAAAATGGATGATCATGAATGTCACATTCAATGACATTAAATACGACACACATTTTAAAAATGCCATCAAGTGATTTTTTATTTAGACTTTTTATTTGTATTTTTATTAATATTCTACTATTTATTTATTTATTTCGTTATTTGAAATAAAAATTATGTTAATGTGTATAGTTTGGCAATGAGTTTGGTGTATAATTGATATTTGGCGATTGTGTAATTTGGCAAAATCAGTTGACGAAAAAACCAAGTAATATCAACAGTACTCTACCAGAAAACAACACATTTATCCTAAGAAAATCTCAGACATAACATAAAGATAAAATAAATGAGAAAATGTCAAGATGTTAGCAATGATAAAATATAATATTGAGCAAATGAATATTATGTTGAATGTAACTTTGCTATTCAAACATTATAAACATCATTTTAACAACCAGTTTGTCAATGTCATGAAATATTGCATATCTATGAGCAATCTTTCCACCGGGGGGGGGGGGGGGGATAACAAATTTATAATAACAATAAAGGTCCGAAAAAGTTTTACATCCTAATTGCTAGTAGAAATTTCATATACTTTCCCCCCTCCCCCATTTGAATGCAATTTAGGGTAAAAAATTTCTTTAGCACCAAGATCCCTTTAACTCCCTGATCCTTGCGAATTTCCACAAATGGTCGCCAAAAAAAATCAATTTTGTAAATTGCTCGCAGAAAAATTGCAAATTTCACCAGAAGACTACGGGAAAAACGTGAATTTTATCAAAGAAATGCTGGAAACGAAAACTTTGTCAGAAGGCTGAATAAAACGCAAATTTCGTCAGAAGATCCTGAAAAAAAATATTTATTTCATCAAAGTATAGCAAAAACCACAAATTTTGTCAAAGTATAGCGCAAAACTGCAAATTTTGTCAAAGTATAGCGAAAAACTGCAAATTTTGTCAAAGTATCAAGAAAAGAAAAAACGTGAATTTCGTTCAGGAAACACAGAAAAAACACAAAAATGTTTAAAGAATCGTGGGAATATGCTAACATTCCTGAAATAAACGTTAAATTTGTCAAAAAAATTGCAAAAAATCTGCAAATTTCATCAAAAAATCACGAAAAAATTAAATTCTGTTAAAGAATCGCAAAAAATCTGCAAATTTCGTCTAAAATCACGAAAAATTTGAAAGTTTCGTTAAAAATTTGTGAAAAATCTGTAAATTTCCATAAAAGATCGTGAAAAATCCGCAAATTTTGAAAACTTGCTGCAGAAAAACACAGTGTCTAAACTGAATCTCACCCCCCCCCCCCCATACACACACACACTCTGCACTTTTCAGAAAATTTGCTTTGATTTTTTAGATTTTTTTTTCACTCAGAATCACCTCAGAAACGACAGCTTGACAAATTTGGAATTTTCCCTGGGATCCTTTGACAAAATTGACTATTTTCTACGAACGATTGACAAAATTGATTTTTCGGGAACCAATTATCAAAATTCGCGAAATCTGTATGTTCGAAATTCGGGCCTGATAACTAATTTTTTTATTATTATTATTATTTAATGCGTTAAAAGTTTTTCTATTTGTTTTGTTTTTTGTTTCTTTTTTTTAATTTGGAAACAGAATCACTTCTTTTTCGCCGCGGAAAATAGTATGAAATTTGTGAATCAATCGCAGGTAAGAAATTGGGAAAGCTGTAGATCAGTCGTAGAAAAATTTGTGAATTTGAACGATCTTTCGCGATAAAAAAAAAAAAGCAAAATATGTCAATTAGTCACACAAAAATATCTCAAAATTTGCAAAATGGTCGTGGGAGTTGATCAAAGTTTCAAAATGCGAAATTTCTTGGAAAATGGTGAAATTTTTTGGATGGGAATCTCCCGCCCGCATTATTCTTTTGGGTGAAATTTCATAATTTTGGGCACGAATCCCACCCTGAAAAAAAGTATTAATCATAACATAATAGTTTAAAACTATTACAATTATATTAATTTAAGAAATACTTATATTGCTGTAAAACTTGCAGGTTAGCGAATGGATATATTAGTTCATTATATATTAGTTAGTTAGTATTGCCTTCTCACTGAGCACGGCAGTGAAAAGGTTATAGAGAAACCTGTCCTAGCATTAAGGATATATTCCAATCCAAACTGCTTATTCTCTCATTTATTTTAAAATTTATTTTTGCTCTCGAACACATCAAACTGGCATATTCACTTATTTAGAAAGTACACAATGTGTCATACTTGTCCATTTCTTGATAAGTGCAGAAAATATTGCAAAAAAATGCAGTCAAAGTTAGCGTTTTGAAGCAAATTTTCTGAAGCTTGAAATGTGAAATGAAAAAAATGGTCATACTGAGAAAGTAAATATTTATAAATCAAATTGTAATGAATTTAACCAAAAATGAAATCACACGGCATCTAATGCATCTCTTTGAAAATCACTTCAGCAAGTTTCATGTTTCTACTTTTAAAAATGAGTCTGAAAATATATCAGAAAATTTTGAGCTGTTGAGGGTGGAAAAATATTTTTACGAAGAGGCCCTTAATGAAAAAAATGAAAACAAAACGAGGATTACTGCAAATTCTGAAAAAATGATTAACACTTCCACCTATTGACTCTGCAGGTCACTAAATAAAAATCAAATACAATGTGTCAAATTTACATAAAACACCACAGAAACACAATAAACAGAAATCAAAAATATATAACAAAGGTCATTTTTATTTTAAAAGTTTGTTTGCCATGGATACCTACAAATACATAAAATTAACAGGGTTAAAAAAACTTTATGTTTTGAAACTTGATACAACTTTAGATAGTTGAAAATGAAGATAGATGCTTCTTCTTAATATTTGTCAAATACTAATGATCTGCAATACAGCTGTTACCATGGGCGTAATATGGCGGGGACGAGGGGGGGCATATGCCCCCCTAGTTTTCCAGGAGCAGGGGCAAGACTTACCTTTTGCCCCTCCAATTTTTTGTGCTATTTTGTGGTTAAGGGCCAATTTTATGTTTCGATTTTCTCTTCTTTTTTATTTAACCATTTATGTACTATGTTTTGATTACAAACTAGAATAAATACTGGCTAATTCCAACTACCCAGCAGTAACATCTTTATCAGCGCATCAGTTTGAACTTTTTTCTGGTTGAACAGTGCATCAAACATAAGAGACATAACGGTTGGGCATTCACTATTTTAAAATATCTTTTTAAAGACATAAATTAATAATTTTGGACTTTTCCTATTTTTTTTGTTTTTGGTTGAAAATTTATTTTTTTTTTAAGTATTTAAGTGTATATGTGTGAACGCGATGACTCGAAAGGGGGAGTATAATTTTCTAGAAAAGTACTTTGAAACTTTTGCCCTCCTAGTTTTAGAGCCCAAGTTACGCCTATGGCTGTTACCATTGCAATAAAATGTCTGTTTTATATAAGAAATTCTGTTTGATAAGTTCAGAAGTTTCAGATAATATATATGTGACGATTTAAGGAGAACTCGAATTATTTCCACTGGTTAAAAAGAAACACGCAGCCATGGCAAGCGAGGGAAAAAACAAAATAAAATAATAAATGTAGAAGATCCAATAATTAGTCATGGGCTGCTGTAAATTCATTTATTAAATTCGTAATAATGAGGAAGGAAAAGCTCTTTTTGCAAAAATTCCATCATTATTTCAGCGAGCTGTCCTCATCGAAGAAGCAACCCAAGAAATCTTCTCTCTCATCTCGAAACTTCCACCTTCTAAACTAAAAAAGAAAGTACTGGAACATTCTGTAACCTCAAACCATCATTCTTTTATGTAAACAGAATTCTTGTCCAGCTACGAGGCTATTTTTAAACAGACGATAAATTTATTTAAAAAAAATATTATTTAACCAATTTATAATTGACTCAGAATTTTAAATATCTTACGCAGACGATTTTTATAAATGATTAATTTTAAGAGAAAAAGAAAAGAAATGAATTTATTAATATGCACACATCAAAGGTTGACGTAGGAAAAATAAATAAATAGATAAAATAATGATATTTTTTGAAAGGTATGGTTTTGGAATAAATTTAATAAGACTTTCTTAAAAAGGGTTGATAAAAACATAGAAGAAATTAGTTTTATTTGGAATATTAAGAAATAAAATTTTAATTAAGAATATTTTTAATTTAGAGCCATCTTTTTAAATTTACGCATACTGGAATAATGTTTTTTAAGGCAAATTAAGAATTTATATCGTCTGCATAAGGATTAACAGATTAGATTTAGAAACAAGATTTTAATTTAATAATTTGAAGTAAGTACGGAATATTATTATAAGAAAATTAAGATAGTATAAAGGTTAGTTTTGGCAAAAAAATTTTAAATTTGTAATATATATATATACATTACAAATTTAATTTTTTTTTTCTTTCGCCAAAATTAACCTTTATAAAATATTAATTTCCTTTTAACAATATTCCGTACTTAGTTCAACTTATTAAATTAAAATTCTATTACTAGATCTAATCTATTAATCTTTATGGAAACGATATAAATTTTTAATTCACCTTAAAAAACATTCCAATATGTGGAAATTTAAAAAGATGGCTCTAAATTAAAAATATTCTTAACTAAACTTTATTTCTTAATATTCCAAATAAAATTCATTTTTTTATGTTTTTATCAACCCTTTTTAAGAAAGTCTTATTAAATTTATTCTTAAACCATACCTTTAAAAAAATATCATTACTTTTATTTATTTATTTATTTATTTTCCCTTCTTCAACATTTGATATTTGTGAATATCAATAATTCATTTTTCTTTTTCTCTTAAAATTAATAGTCTGTAAAAATATCGTCTGCCTAATATATTCGAAATTTTCAGTATGATTATAAATTAGTTAAATATTTTTTTTAAAAATAAAATTTATCGTCTGAGTGAAATAAAAATCTTGATGCTTGACATGAATTATGTTTACATGGGAAAATGATGGTTAGAAAGTAGAAAATCTTCTAGAAGTCTGTTTTTAGATTTAAGAAGGAAGCCTGGAGGTGATGAGAGAGATTCTTTGCTTTTTTTCTTCGATGAGTACGTTAAGGACGGCTTGCTGAACTAATGATGAATATTCTTTTTAATATTTCGGTTCAAGGTGGCTTGCAAAGGGAGCATTTCCATCTCTATATGACAACAGTTTAATAAACTAACTTGCAGCAGTCAATGTGTAATTTAATGAATTTTCTACATTATCTTGTTATTTCCCTCACTTATCACGACTGTGCGTTAAAAAAAAAAAAAAATGAACAAGTGAAGATAATTTGAGTTTCTCCTTAAATCGTCACACATACATATACAGTAGACTCCCTCAAATCTGCACTCCTAAAATCCACAACTCTCTAAAATCCGCACATATCTTATGGATGTAAACAATGAAGCATTCAGTTCAGATTGTAGGTGCAAAAATTGATTTTTTTCCGTTTTATATCAATTCCATACATTTTTTAATTTATAATTTTTGTTAAGGTTATTGAATTCATGTTTTTTCATGAAGAAAGAATAATTTATTTCTGAAAAAATAAAGATATTGCTAATATCATTGGTAATAACAATCCTACCAAATATATTTATGTATTAATCAAGCTTTTTTAGTTATTAAGTCTGGCTAAACCTGAAATAAAGTTTCATTATTTTATGATCCTAATGTGAATTAGTAATGTACCTTTATGAGGCAAGTTCCATTGAATAGTTTAGGAAAAACACATTTCCTCTTTTATAATGAATATTTAATTGTACATTATTGATTATTAACTTGACCTTTCCTTTTAGTATTTTAATCATTTTAAAAAATATCTAAATTTTTATTATTTCAGTTTATTACTTTTTTTAAATACTTTAGCATGTTGTATGCATTTATTATACTTTTGATTTCATTATTAATTACATTCAAATTATTTTTTAAAACATGTAAACAAAGCAATGACCAGAAATCTGCAAAATTCTAAAATCAGCAAATCCTTTGGTCCCAAGCTGTGCGGATTTGAGGGAGTCTACTGTGTGTGTATATATATATATAATTTAAGCAGAAATATGTTGATAAAATAATATAACTGCATCAAAATAATAATAACATAAGTAAACAGATCAAAAACTTACTTTAGATAGTAGCTGTTCAATCTCTAAAGCCATAGTCTCAAACATATGTTCACTGTTGGTACTACTAAGCAAAGGAACTGTATCACTACTAAAAATAGATAAAATCTTGCATAAATATTTAGAAATTTATAAATTAAAGATTCTGGAGAAATGAAAAATGTTTTAATTCTAAAACAATATAACATTAATATTCAATCAGAACAAATTTTAAACAAATAGGTAAGTGTAATTGGAGATCGCACAAAGTGTTTCATTTAGTATCTGCTTTAAAACACTTTATCCTTAAACTAACAAATCAAAATTGCTAAATTATAATTAATAAAATCTTATATAAATAGCAACACTCTTATATTTAACTATACAATTCTTCTTGACTATGTGTTATACGTCAACCCAATAAATGGCAGCACCAAAATGTCAAAAATATTTTGTTTTGAAATTATACCTATAATTACTTCAAAATCATCTATTAAAGATTTTTTTTTTTTATTAATAATAAAAATATTTTCAATTTCCCTTTCAATTATTAGAGCTATTTGAGATACATAACAAAAAAAGTACAGTAGACTTCCCTCAAATCCACAACTCTCTAAAATCCACACATAATTTACCGATGCAAACAATGAAATATTCAGTTCATATGTAGGAACAAAATTTGGCTTTTTTAATATCAATTCCATACATTTTTTAATTTGTAATTTTCGTTAATATTACTGAATTAATGTGTTTTCATGAAAGTAGAATAAATTTATTTTGGAAAAAATTAAGAAATTGCTGAACCAAGTATATTTATGTATAACCAAACTTTTTTGGTTATTAAGTCTGGCTAAACCTGAAATAAAACTTCTTTATTTTATGATTTTGATGTGAATTAGTAATGTATCTTTATAATGCAAATTTCATATGAAAAGTGCATCTTATCTTTATAATAAATATTTAACCATACATCATTGATTATTAACTTGACCTTTGCTTTTAATATTTTAATCATGTTAAAAATTATCTAAATTTTTATTATTTTAGTTTATTACTTATTTTAATATGTTATTATATTGCAAGCCTTCATAATAACTTTGATTTCATTGTTAATTACATTCAAATTACTGTTTAAAAAATGTAAACAAAGAAATGACCAGAAGTCCTTGAAACTTCGGGTTCCAAGCTGTGCAGATTTGAGGGAGTCTACTGTATAAAGCTAAAAATAGTTTGAAATTAATAAATTTTTGTATAAGTAATTTATTTAATAAACTTAAATGTACTTTGATACATTTCTTTAAATTTTTTATATTCTAATTTAAAATAGAGAATAGTTTATTTTTTAATTTTTACAAAAAATATATTTATAATGTTGAAAAATGGCTATAAAATCATGATATATAAATAAGTATAAATGTAAAAATAATTTAAATAATAAAAATAATATAAATCCTTAAATCGGCAAAGAATATGAAATTTATTTTAGTTAAATCCATCTTGATATGACAATTTTAACTTGCAGCACTGGGGGTCTGAACTAAGAATCTTCTGCTTACTAGTGAGATACTTTACTTTTAAGCTATGATATCTACATGAAAAGAGTTGAAATTAAAATTCTCTTTTGAAGTTTAGATCGCAAAAATGAACAGATGACACTGAAAAAATTTACTTAGTTAAAATAATGTTTTTTCAAAACTTTATGATTTGAAAATTTTATTGGTTCTTA
This sequence comes from Maratus speculifer, assembly GCA_964019185.1. Lineage (NCBI taxonomy): Eukaryota > Metazoa > Arthropoda > Arachnida > Araneae > Salticidae > Maratus > Maratus speculifer. Next base: position 44,036,068 of record OZ025290.1, read on the forward strand.
AAAAAAACTTTTTTTAGAAGGGCATAATTTTTAATTTGAGATAAAGCCAATGTACTTTTTGTAATTATGGCTTTAAATTGACTATTTTTTTTTTTTTCATTTTGCAATTTATATTAAATAGTAAAGACTAGCAACCTTCTGCCATCCAAACAGAATGCAGTAAAGAATTTTCAAATCTATAAGATTCAGTCATAAAAAAGGTGTGCATCAATGACTCAAGAGTCAAGACTAAATTTATTTGTGTTTAAATAACTTCTATGCTGTAATGAATCTTTAATGGTTTATTGAAATAGAGGATAATTGTATCATTTTTATTGCTCAAATATTGTGATTTCATTTGTACTTGTTTCGAAGTTCCACTGTTTTTTAGTGAGTATCTTAATGAACATGCAGAATTGACTTCATTTAATAAATTTATGGATTTTATATTTTCTTGCAAAATTTCGAATCTTTTGTTTTGATAGTAGTAAAAAACTTTGAATTTTATATACTAATAGCCATTTATAAAATTTCATTTATTTTTAAAAGAAGTGTGTATTACTGAGATGCTTAAATAGTCATTTGCCAGTAATGGACATCTTATGTAGAGACTGCTAAAAGTGCAATTTTAGTGCATAAAATTTTTTATTTAATTGAAAACCTAAATAATTAATTGTTAAATTCCACCTACCAAAATGTAATAACACCAAAATTTATAAATAGTTGCTTTTAAATTGTTTTAATAAGGTTAATAAAATTAATATTTTACTTTTTTTTTTAAATGAATATAACTCTGTCTTGCATATTTTATAATCTGGCAGGCAAACCAGTCAGGAAGCTGGAAATATTACTTAAGACCACATCTAAAGAGGGATTCATAAGGCTTTATCCCTCCGATTTTAATAAAAACAATTAAGGTATAGAATTCATTAAAAATCTATTTTCTATCTTAAATGTTTTCTTATTCATCCCTGATGAAAAAAAAAAAGAAAAAAAAATTAATGTTAATGAAAGTTATAGTAATCATGAAACTAGTAAATCTGCATATCAGTAACCTCAAACCAGTCTTTCAGTTTTATTTTGACGTTATATTTATTTATTATTAAAAATGTTCAACTCACAATATCATTCCTTTCATTTTTCTAATAATTATAAATGATATGTCGAGTAATCTCTGGAAGATTGTTTAAAATATTGAGACAAAACTAAACTCTAATACAGTAGACTCCCTCAAATCTGCCACCCTAAAATCTACAACTCTCTAAAATCCGTACATAATTTACGGATGTAAACAATGAAATATTCAGTTCAGATATAGGAATAAAATTTGACTTTTCTAGTTTTATATCAATTCCATACATATTTTTTACTTTGTAATTTTTGTTAATATTACTGAATTCATGTTTCTTCACAAAAGAATAACAAATTTATTTCTGAAAAAAAATCAATATACAGTAGACTCCCTCAAATCCACACAGCTTGGGACCAGAGGTTTTGCTGATTTTAGAATTTTGCGGATTTCTGGTCATTGCTTTGTTTACATTTTTTAAACAGTAATTTGAATGTAATTAATAATGAAATCAAAGTATAATGAGTGCTTACAATATGCTAAAATATTAAAATAAGTGATAAAGTAAAATAATAAAAATTTAAATAGTTTTTAAAATGATAAAAATACTAAAAGCAAAGGTTAAATTAATAATCAATAATGTACAATTAAATATTCATCATAAAGATGAAATGTGTTTTTTCTAAATTATTCAATGAAACTTGCCTCATAAAGGCACATTACTTATTCACATCAAGATCATAAAATAATGAAGCTTTATTTCAGGTTTAGCCAGACTTAATAACTAAAAAAGCTTGATTAATATAGAAGTACATTTGGCAAGATTGTGATTATTAATAATATCAGCAATATCTTTATTTTTTCAGAAATAAATTATTCTTTCTTCATGAAAAAACACGAATTCAATAACCTTAACAAAAATTACAAATTGAAAAATATATGGAATTGATATAAAACTGAAAAAATCCTTTTTTGCACCTACATCTGAACTGAATGTTTCATTGTTTACATCCGTAAAATATGTGCAGATTTTAGGAGTGCGGATTTGAGGGAGTCTACTGTATTACTGATATCATTGGTAATCACAATGTTCTTAAAATTTGTTATGTATAATCAAGTTATTTTGGTTATTAAGTGTGGCTAAACCTGAAATAAAACTTCCTTACTTCATGATTTTGATGTAAATTAATAATGTACATTTATAAAGTAAGTTTCATTGAATAATTTAAATAAATTTCATCTTTTTAATGAGTATTTAATCATACAGTATTGATTATTAACTCGACCTTTGCTTTTAATATTTTAATCATTTTAAAAATTATCTAAATTTTTATTATTTTAGTTTAATATTTATTTTAATATTTTATTATATTGTAAGCTTTCATTACAGTTTGGATTGCATTATTAATTACATTCATATTACTGTTTAAATGTAAACAAAGCAATGATCAGAAATCTGCAAAATTCTAAAATCTGCACAACCTCTGGTCCCAAGTTTTGCGGATTTGAGGGAGTCTACTTGTTTCAAAACTTTTTTTTTAATTTAAATTATACTTTTAAACCGCGGGAGGTTACCGCCTATTCGTCTCCCCTCTTTATACATAACCAATGAACACCCAAAACTAATCATGGAGGCCCTCATTAGAATGATCCTATATCTAAAATTCGAATGAAATCTGACAATTCAGAATGAAAAACCCACTTATTTAAATTATGAAGGGGTAGCCTCCGCTCTCCCCTGTTCTTCCCCTTATACTTACCCAATGAATTCGCAAAACTAATCAGGGAAATGCCTAATCACAAAACCTATATCCAAAATTTGATGCAAATCTGATATTTTTATCATGAATTATCGCATTACATATATACATACATACAGAACGAATGAGCACATAAGCTCTCAGGCTTTGAAAGCTTATGAGCTAAATACTAGAATATAATAACTATTTTTAAAAAAAATTAAGAAATTCTTTAAAGGTGTCCATTACTGACACATCTACCCTATATATATATATATTGTGTGTGTGTGTGTGTATATATATATATATATAACACTGCATCCAGTTAACTGAAAAGTAATTTATAAAAAAACTGAAATTTCAATTTATATAAAGATTTCATGACAGTATAAGTAAGAAAATAAATTAAATAAAATGCAAAGCCATAACTTTAATATATTATTAATAGCATATTAATAAAATTTTAAACTATACATACTTTTCATTTCTGTAATCTTGACTACCATAACTTGTGCCTAATTTACTAAATGATACCAGTTTCAAGTCGATTTCATTTTCTAATTGTCTTGCTTGACGTCTTAGCTCTATAATAGAAAATATTATATATATATGTAATATGCCACTAGTAGATAAACTCTGGAATTTTTGATTAATAATAAACAGTAATAAATCTTTTTTTATTTTTAATAATTCAGCCTTGCATGTTTTATAATCTGGATTATTATTGATGATATTACTCATATCAATCAAAAAGCAGAAGATTTTTTACAGTTCCACTGTTTTTCAAAAATAAACTTTACTAGGCTAGTTTTCCTTAAATACTGTATTTGCTTGTGTATAACACTTTTTTTTTGTTGAAAAAATTAAAGCAAAACTCATAGGTGTGCATTATACACGGGATAATTTTTTACTTCTTGAAGTAATCACACGATATACATATGAATTAAGAAATGTATTCAAAGAAGACATTAAAATTAGGAACATCTTACTAACAGAAGTATTGCTACAGCTTTATTTCACTCCTCGCACTTCTTATATAGAAAAACATTAATAATGTTTTTTAAACACTAATTAGCAACTCTCATTGCCGTTCTCACTCCTATCCCCCATGCTTTACTCCCTACCCAAAGTCTGAAAATGTAATTTTGCCTTGTTTCTCGGCCTGACAACATTCATTTTGACATTCTTTACTTAAATTTCTATGGCCATTCATTTATTTGCATATCAAATTTATGGTGCATGTTATATATGAGATTTTAAAAAATCATCACTTTTCCTTCTTAAGTAAGGAGTGCATGTTATACACAAGTGCACGGTATACACAAGTAACTACCGTATTAATATTCTTTTTAGAATTGTTATCCATTTATTTTTTCTTATTTTAAAACCAGTGTCTTACTAATTAGTTTAAATAAATTAATAAAAGTTTAATTTCAGATTTGTCATAACTACAAAAAATCTTTTGATTTAACTGAAAAGCTAAATAATGGGATTTAATTTTAAATTGCCCTTACCAGATTGTAATAACTTTCATAAAAATCTGATTTAAATTAATTCCAAATAATTAATAATTTTTTTAATATTAAACTAGATTCTTTTTTTTTTTTTTGGTAATTCTGTTATGCATATTTGATTAAACTCTCAATCAAATTAATCAGGAAGCAGAGAATAACTTCAAACGAGATAGGAAAAAAGAAGCTCAGTAAAATAAAATCCTATCCATTCAAATAAAGACAAATTTTTAAATTACACAAATTGTTATTATTACTTTCTGTCTTTTGATTTGTAATCTCTCACAAAGAAACTCTGCAAATAAAATAATTATATTTGTAGTAGTAATGAAACAAATAAATATGATATCAGAAGCCTCAAACAATAGTTCTGCAGTTTTATTTTTAAAAAATTTTATGTAGTAAATTAAAATTTTAAATAATTTTATTTAATAAAATCAAACCTGCAGTTGCATTTCTTTCATCTGCACTATTAATTTCAATAAAAAATAGACACTGGCTTCAGGCGACAAGAAATGTACTTTTTATAAAACATTGAATCAAATATTTCATTTTTTGAATGAAATGTTTACTGCTGAAATTCATGAGTTCAACCATGAATTCATGGTTCATTGAAAAAAAGCTTTCTTGTTGAATTCCAAAGTTCTGACCAGTTTTATTGCAGTTTCCTCACCATCAGGTAACTGTTAAGTGGTAAAATTCATCTCAAACAATATAGTCCAAGAGCCAAACGCACAAAACCTATGTCATTGAGCACAAGAAAAAAAAAATCCTTTTCTTGTAATTATAATATCATAATATCTATAATATCGTAATAGAGGAATCTAATGATCCATGTCTGCCAGAAGCGAAGTGGTGCATGAGCCAAAAATTAATAACACTAGTGGTTGACTCGTAGGATTAGCATTGTGTTTTCCTGCACCCAATTTTCTATGTTTTCATATTTTTGATTGAACAGCAAACACAATGCTAAGCCTAAGAGTTAACCACTAGTGGTATTAATTTTGGGCTTATGGCAGGGCCGTAGTTGAGGGGACGCTATGGGTGGCTCAACCCCCCCCCCCCCCTACAATATTTTGAGCCCCCCTCCCTCCCCCTGAAAAAGATTCCAAGAATTCCAGGAATTTCAAATTCCCAGGGATCAAAGAATTCATTTCTCAATGAATTTCTGTTCTGAAAATTCAAATGAAATACTGTTCAAAAATCTAATTTAGTTTTGAGACCTTTTCACAGTTTTGCAGAGTTACTAAATTGTATCTAAAATAACTGTTTCAACACTCCCTCATCCTATTTGTACATATGAAGCTAACATGATGGTTGATTTTGCACCAGTTATATACTCAAAACTTTCATCATCAGATACTTTTCTTAACATAAAATGAAGTTATTATAACAATTTAATAAGGAACAGAGTACCTACAATGTGAATATGCACTAATTTATCTTTCTGTGTCAGAAAGAGGAAAAAAAATTATGAACCCCCCCCCCCCCCCTATTGCTCACTCCTAACTACGGCCCTGGCTAATGGACCACTTTGCTTCTGGCAGACATGGATCATAAGATTCTTCTATTGCTACTCTCCCATAAAATAAAAGATTTTTTTCTTGTGCTTGATGACACAGGGTTTTGTAAGGCCGGCTCTTGGACTAATACTTGTCTATTATCACATTCACCATTTTCTGTGGAAACAAGGGGAAAAATTGACAAACAATATGATTTAATGAAAAAAAATGGATGATTTTAGGATTAATTCAATTGGTTTGATCCATTTACACATATTTGCTATGTCATCAAGATTTTTAATTTGATATCTTATCTGCACTTTCAATGATTTTTTTTTTTTTTTTAATCTTAAAAAATATAAAATATTTAAATTTGATTCATAAATGCAATACCAGAAAAAAATATTTTTGTACTTAACAATTCTGCATTTAAATTCTTAAATTAGTAAATCTTCAGATCAGAGGCTTGAACATCAATTTTGAACAACAGCGGTCAACAGTTTAATTTTGATCTCACTTCAAATAATAACTGGCAGCTTAAAATCTGCAATTAAAGTTTTAGATTGTTCACATATTTCTTTTTCTAAGCATATATAAATTGTCTCAAAGGTTCAAAAATCTAATTTTTTAGAATGTTAAATTAGCCTGATTTTAATTAATCTTCTCTTTCTGATGTGCTTATAAAATTCAGTCGCTAGGCAATTGCTAAAAAAATAATAAATAAAATAAAATAAATAAATACATTCCATAATTTCAAAATAAAAGAAAAATCTAAACATTTTTTGAGATATGCACAAAATTCCATAAAATAAGATAATTGTGAAAAGTCAAGAAGATTATTTTAATAAAATTCATAGATTTCATTAAAATTTAAAACATTGGATAGTAAAAATTTGATGTTCATAATGTAACAAATATAAGCTCAAAATTGACTGAATGAATCAAATTTAATATGGAATTTCGCTACACTCATATAAAATCCCTCTACTCTTCAGTGGCATTTTTAATTCTAATTTCTTTGATATTCCAAAGTACAAAAGCTTGGAATAGTAACATTCCTTAATTTGTTCATTTGGTAGTACTTTTTTTTTTTTTTTTTTTTTTTTTTTTTTTTTTTTTCCTTATGAAAACTGGTAGACAGGTTAAAAGACAAGTACCATTGTACCTTAATATATTTTTTCCATTAAAAAAACAATAGTTTAAAATGTTTTGTGAGGTTATGATGATTAATAAAAGGGTCATTCCACATGAATTCAACCAATGAGTGTTGCATCATAGTCACAGATTTTTTTTTTAATTTTATCATAGATAGACATAGTAGTGAAACCCTCAAATCTGAAATTTAAAAGTAATTTTCACAATATTGGCCGAGATATGGCCATTTGAAAACTGGCCATTTTTACGAAATGGCGGCCATCTTGGAATTGTAACACTGTCTAAATATGGCCATAACTTGACAACTAATGGCTCAAATTTTATATATCTGGCACCAATTTGAAGCTATTTGTACAAAGAATGAATATTTCACATCAAAACAATAATAAATTTTCATTTTTCTACTTTTTATTATGTGCAAAGTGAAAATTTCACCGCAAAAAAGGGCAGATTGTAATGGCTCATAAAAAAAATGAATCATCATGAATTTTTCTGAAACTTGGTAAAAACGTTGCTCCATCTGTGTGCTTTAAATAAAAAAAAATTGGAAAGGTAAAATTTGTTGTTTTAAAATAAATGGTTTTTTACACATAAGGTGTCATTAACCAAATAATGATATTTTTAGAATCTGTAAGCATTCCTGATTCAAAAAATAATGGTTAAAATAAAATTTTCTAACATCTAAATTAATGTAAAAGTATAATCAAAACCTCATTTGTACTAATTTTGTAGAAATCTGCCCCCAGCCCCCCCCCTCCCCCCCCCAAAAAAAAAAAATTAGACAATTCAAAAAATTTTACACTGAAAAAGATAAGAAAATAATTAAGGAATATAATGTATAATTATAAAATACCTATAAATGCAGTGCATATATATATGATAATTTACTTCACATATAGGGGCGAGTGGGGTGGAATGGGACAGTAGGTTTTTCTCTTTAAGTATCATTCTAAATATTTCATCAATCACACATTAGGTGAAGTAATGGTACCCCAATCTTCAGTTGAAAAAAGTAGCTGATTTACATAAGCTTGCAATTATATAAAGAAAAAGATTATTTCAAAAATGAAAAGTAAATTTAGTTCATATACTTTTTACGCTTTCTGTATAATGATTTGATTATGCATAGATGTAACAGTTTCTCTATATATGGAGCATTATACTGTAAAATTAGAGAGGTAAAATTTGTTGTTTTAAAAATGGTTTTCTACATATAAGATGTCATTGACCCAAATAATGATTATTTTAAAATCTGTAAGTATTCTTAATTTAAGAAATATTGGTTAAAATGAAATTTTCTAGCATCTAAATTAAAGTATTGTGTTTATATTATATAATTCAATAAAGAAATATCAATTTGCAGTTATTTACACTAAATATTTATTTTTACAGTACTTTTTATTTCATTTCATTCAAAATTTTTGTAACTTTTGTCTGCAAATAACCAAGTTTCCTCTTTGAGCTACGTCTATTCATTTTTATTGGCGATAACTCTAACATTTCACAGCTTTTGTTTAATTGTTCCATTACTACTGTGGGTTCACTAAATTCTGGATCAGAGATGCTTTTCATGTCAATAATAGAAATCATCTTATTTATTGATGAATAGCAGGAAGTACATAATTTTTTTCCTGGAATGAGGATGTCTGGATTTGTCATAGACATATCTAAAGAAATTGTTTTCAGTGATTTTGCTCTGTTACTATTTGGATGTTTATTAAATGGATCACAACACTGTCTCTGATTTAAACTATAAAATTTTAGAAATTTATCCTTGTGAACCTTGCATATATTCGCATGCAAAAAACTTTTTTCATCTGGGATTATATAATGTAACCTTTTTTTTAATAAATGTAAATCCCGTGGGGATAATTGAAGAACAGAAATAACATCAGTACTCAGAGAAACATTGAGTTTTTTACATACAAAACACTCCATCTCCACTGTATAATAAGTACAAAATAATTATTGTATGTCTAAATACACTTCATTGAAAACTTTAGAAGTGGTATATGGTATTTAAAAGGAATTACTCAAGTTTCTTGGACATTATGATGCAAGATTACATCATACTTTAATTATAGCCAATTAAGAAGCAGATGAAGTAAAGCAGCAATCTTTTCTTTAAATTGCATCAGCTCATATAGAACATGATGCAAGATAGCATCATACTTTGATTATAGCCAATTAAGAAGCAGATGGAGGTACAGTAGCAATCTTTTCTTTAAATTGCATCAGCTTATATAGAACATGATGCAATATTACATCAGCTTATAGAAACATAATGAAATTTTTACATCATGTTTTGAATTCAAAATGTAAAATTTTGAATTCATGTTTTGATTCTTGAAATAATCTTTTTCTTTATATAATTGCAAGCTTGTGTAAATTAGCTACTTTTTTCAACTAAAGATTGGGGTACCATTACTTCATCTAATATGTGATTGATGAAATATTTAGAATGATACATAAAGAGAAAAACCTACTGTCCCATTCTACCCCACTTGCCCCTATATGTGAAGTAAATCACCATATGTATGCATTGCATTTATAGGTATTTTATAATTATACATTATATTCCTTAATTATTATCTTATCTTTTTCAGTGTAAAATTTTTTAAATTGTCTAATTTTTTTTTTTTTTTTGGGGGGGGGGGGTGGGGGGGAGGGGGGCTGGAGGCAGATTTCTACAAAATTAGTACAAATGAGGTTTTGATTATACTTTTACATTAATTTAGATGTTAGAAAATTTTATTTTAACCATTATTTTTTGAATCAGGAATGCTCACAGATTCTAAAAATATCATTATTTGGTTAATGACACCTTATCTGTAAAAAACCATTTATTTTAAAACAACAAATTTTACCTTTCCAATTTTTTTTTTTTATTTAAAGCACACAGATGGAGCAACGTTTTTACCAAGTTTCAGAAAAATTCATGATGATTCATTTTTTTTATGAGCCATTACAATCTGCCCTTTTTTGGGGTGAAATTTTCACTTTGCACATAATAAAAAGTAAAAAAATGAAAATTTATTATTGTTTTGATGTGAAATATTCATTCTTTGTACAAATAGCTTCAAATTGGTACCAGATATATAAACTTTGAGCCATTAGTTGTCAAGTTATGGCCATATTTAGACAGTGATACAATTCCAAGATGGCCGCCATTTTGTAAAAATGGCCAGTTTTCAAATGGCCATATCTCGGCCAATATTGTGAAAATTACTTTTAAATTTCAGATTTGAGGGTTTCAGTACTATGTCTGTCTATGATAAAAATTAAAAAAAAATCTGTGACTATGATGCAACAAGTTTTCCTTAAATTGGTTGATTTCACGTGGAATGACCCAAAAGTAAAATGATTCACATTCAATATATGTATAATAAACTATCAAAATGTTTGGTACAGCTTTCATTTAAAATCCTTTGCATGGTCAGAATTAAAATAAATGGTGTTTTAGCATAAAATTTGCATGATGGTGGTATAATGAATAAGTACCAGGCATTATTTTAATGCCCTGTAAAGTATCAATAAATGCTACACACTTTATTTTCAATACAGAACACGTCATCTTATATCTCAATGATGTTTAGCAATTACATGGCAATCCATATATACATGAATTAAGAGAATGCAGAGACAAGCCTTTAAACATTTATCAATTATTGTTGGGAAAAAAAATACTTTCATGTATCAGTATTTAAGTATGTGACCATGGTGTCTTTTTATTGACATTACAAAGATATGAAACATTACAAAATCATAAATCTATTATGATTTTTTATGCATTATAGTAAACAAAAATTAATTTTAATTAGTCTTCAAGTGTAATGTAAAATTTAAAAACATTATTTATGAACAACAATTATTTTTGGCTGCCAAACGTACACAATAATCAACTTCAAACTTGGACAAATTTTTAGTGCTGTATTTTATTTTATTCTTTTTACCTCTTAAATCTCATCTAATATAAGAGATAACTTATCTATCTACTACTATGATTGGGATGCAAAATAATCTTTAAAATAATTCAGAGTATTTCTTGTTTTCTATACAATGTTTGCAAATACTATTACCATTTTTATTCAATACCGAATAACTCAAAATATCTAACAGTATTTAAATATCTTTTTGTAATATAAAGTCAATGGAAAATTACACAAAATAGACGATATGAAAGTCAAAGTCTTTAAATACTAATTATTATTCTAAAGAACACAAAATAGCTAATTTTATAATCGCAAGACAACAAAACTTATGAATATCCTTAGCTTAAAATGTTTTTCCACGAATTATCCTAATAAACAGTATAATAATAACATTGTGATAAATTTGAGAAATTAAAAAGAAAAATTGAAAACTTCCAGAGCCAAATTATTGCCAGTAATACAAAGATTAACAAAAAATTAAAAATATATATTGCTAACCTTCCCAGGTATTTGATTCTTTTGCCATCATTAACGATAAAAGGAAAACTAGGAAATGTCATGAAAATAAACACAAAACCTAAAACGCACACTTGTTGAAACACTAATTCATTTTAAAGAATAATAAAAGTTCACATTCTGGAAAACAAATGTTAAAAATCTTTTCAATAAAGTTTTTTACTAAAAAAGCATTAATTTTTATTAAACAAACAATTAAAACACTTATAAATAATAAATTTCTACTGAACAGACGAAAAATTTATTAGTTTCGTCATCAGAGCAATGTCACCATTAAACAGCTTATAATAAAATATAAATATAAACATTGTCATGTTTTTTCTTTCAAAAATTTTAAATTTGTGTCTTTTAAATTTGTAATTTAAATTTATTTTTAAATGAAGGATTTCATAAATGTGTTTCATAGCTATGTCAGATTTTCAGAGATGTGAAATTCGTAAGATAATGACTTAAATGCACCTGGATGTTCAGAAAAACGAAAGTGGCCAATCAGAAGCCTGCATTTGGGAAATCTTTCACTGTCTGCAAAAATACGGACTTCTGATTGGTCAATTTCGTTTAAAATCCATCTGAATCTCCATTTGCTTTAAGGAATGTTTTCCAACAGAAGTGGTGCATTCTGTAGATCTTTGTAATTCCAAGAACAATCAGCTGTTCTGACCAAAGTAAAGACTGGCAATTCAACTAAACTGAAACACCACAAGCGCAAAATTTGTTTATGCGATTTTTTTTTGTATCAAACTATAGTTTGATACAAAATATAATACGAGTTTGGACATCTAGCATCGTAATGAGAATAGAAGCCGAAAGACGAGTTCTTCCCCCCATTCCCGTTCTCACAAGGAAGGTCTCCATACGGGCATACTCAGAAAAATCTGAAAAAATTACAGAATGTTCTTCTCATATAGTTATATATGTTTATAAAAAACATTTCGGCGGAACCTCCTTATAACGTCCGTAAAAAAATAATAAAAATTTCGTTTATTTGGCGATTTATCCCCGGTTGGCGAAAAAACGAAATTTTGAAAAATACGCTTTTACGCTTCGAATACTTTTTAAAGAAAAAACTTTCTATGTTCAATTTATTTAAATAAGTTTAGTTTAAGTAATTTTAGTTTTGCATTTTTACTTTACTTTAAGTGTAATTTTGTCATATATGTTTATATGTACTTATAACAAAATGAAATTAATATATTTTATCATTTAAAACACAATTTAAATTGATTAAAATTGTTCCAAATTGAAAAATACACTGTTAAAAATTTGCTGCATTTTGTTGCAACGCACTCCCTTGCTTGTATCGAAAACGGCCGTGAAATGGAGCTTTCTCATTGGTTGGAATAGAGATATTATATACAAGCAGTGGAGTGCGTTGCAACAAAATGCAGCAGATTTTTAACATTGTATGACACGGTCAATTCACGGTGCTATGGAGCAATCTCATTGGTCAGAAGAGAGATATTCTATAAAAGTAGTGGAGTGAGGTTGCAACAAATGCTGCAGATTTTTAACAGTGAAGTCAAAATCAATTTTCAGATTCGTTAAAATCGTCTGCTTTTGGCGAGGACATGCAGTGCTCGCCAAATCCCGCGTCGCTTTCAGCTTTTCACGCCAATTATTCCAAACTATTTTATTTTTTTACATATCTAATAATGTAATTCCGCCGCTAATTTTCACTGATCCTTTATTACCTACATGAGTAGTTTAATTCGTATTTTTTTCAAAAAATTCTGAGTATGCCCCCACTGGAGACCTTCCTTGTCAGCTCCATGGTAGAAGACAACCGTAGAACGCCTGCAAGCGTTCGAATCCCACTTCGACCACCTCATTACCACAAATATAATTATCAGTTTATAAAACAAAGAAAAATTTATTTATAGTAAACGCCAACTTTACTTTGTTTGTGTCTATGTTTGAAACATTAAACAAGAGATTTTAAATGCATACATAATTCAATTTTATATGTTTAAAAAAGATTTAATTTACTCTTGAACAATGGTCTGTTTTTCTTTCTTTTTTTTATACAATTATTCTTAAATTTAATAAGGATAAAATAAAAAATAAGGAACAGGTGCCGTATCTATAAATAAGGAGTGGATACAAATGAAACGTTTCCCGTAACAACTTGCGACACAGTCACAAATCCTACAAATAGCGTTGCAAAGGTTAGAAAAAACCCGGTTTAAACCCGGGAATAAACCGGGTTTTTAGGAATAAACCTGGAAAAAACCCGGGATTTTTTGGAATAATTCGGTTTTTTGGGAATAAACCTGGGAATAAACCTGGTCTATTGGAAATAAACCCGGGAATAAACCGACTTTTTGCAACTGTACCTACAAAACGGGATACAAATGAAACGCCAACCGGCTTCTGCCGTCACAAAGTTGTGATTGTTGTCATAAAAATTTGTTACAGCGTGAGACGCGTAGCAAGCTGTCTCAAGCCGGTAACAACTCCGGAAAACGTAAACAAAATATGTCGGCATATCACGTAATGCGGCGATTTTTGATCAAATATCAACAAATATTGGAAAAATAATCTTATTTAAATAGCGAAAATTATAAATGTTGTGAATATTAAGTTTTTTTTTCTTTTTTTTTTTTTTAAGAAGGTTAAAATTGGATTGATTTTATTTCTTAAAAATTTCATCCAAACACGTAGTTTTTTTTAATTTTGAAAGCAAATTTCGCCATATATTTTTAATTTTTTGATATGTAAATTTAAATAACATTTAACAACTTGTGTTGTTTTTTTTTATTATAATTTATTTACTAATGAAAGTTTGTTTGCTAAACTACAAACAGACAGACAGGGGAAAAAATATATAAATTTGTATTGCTTATAACTGAATGATAATTATTATTGATTTGAAATCTTAATAGCTATAAATAATGGCTTGAATTTTAAACCGAAGGTAAGATACGAGATTAGTTTAATAATTTGTTATGTTAAAAAAAAGATAGAATTGAATACAAATATTTATAATTTTTAAATGATGATTAATAATAATAAACTAGTCGTTGGGGGCCACCGTAATACTTACCCATCATGGATATGTATATGAAAATAAAACATGTCAAAACTATTTATACAATGCATTGCAATTCATAAACAAAATTTAAATATTGTTAATATACATAGTAAAGCTACATTAAAGAACTGCTGATGTACCAATTTCGACAGATTATATAAAACGCCAAACTACTCAAGTAGTACCGAACTGCGTAAAAGAAACATCCTTATAACTCCAAAAATAATAATTCTATTAACTAACAATTAACTGCGTCAGATTAAGCGTCTCATTTCCAATTAAAATATACTTCTGAATTGAAATTTGAATGAAATACAGGGTCATGAAAAATCGAAGAATGTGGAAAACAAGATTACAAATATCTCGGCAACTAATAATCCGATCGACTTCGTTCTGTATGCAAAATGTGTGTTATTTTATTGCCTTTCATGTCCATTCCTTAGAACAAAAAAATTCGAAAATTTTTATATACCTTTCATCAGAACGAATTTTTCGAGAGTCCGAAAAAAATAGTTCCGGATAATCGAGGTTGCTGATATTAAATAGGGTTCGTCCCATTCTTACATACTAACTACATACAAAATTTCAAGTCTCTATCTCAATTTGTTCGGGAGATAGAGCGTTTACAGACAGACAGACAGACAGAAGGACGGCAAAAAAAAAAATTCTAAAAATATGTTTCTCGGAATCTCCACTATCTAAAACGTGTAAATCCGTCAAAAATTTTTTTTCGATTTTCAAAACGATTGCAAGACTTACCCTATACTACGTATGATGGGTAAGTAATACTGTAAAAAGGAAAATATTTTTTTAAATAAAATTACTTCTGTTTTGTAATAATTAGAACAAATCATAATCACACACAGCCTTGATATTTAAAAAGTATAAATCTCATATTTATTTATAATTGTATAAATTGTAATTCTACTTTTTTTTATGACAACAAAGGGTAAAGTGGGGAGGACAGATGTATTTGAGAAGCCATAAAATATATTTTGAAATACCTAACATATAACCATGCAATACAACATATCCAATATAGTCTGCATTTTTTTTCCCTTGAAGAATATAAATAGGATATTAATTTAGATTTTGTTTTACTTTAATCAGAACCTTATATGTAAGATTATTTTTAAACATATTAACATAAAATAATACCAAAATGTAACAAAATAAAACATATTAAAGCTCTCAAAACAATTTGGAATAGTTTATTATTTTTGTCATCAAGAGGTGATCATGGTTTTTCACTGTACTATAATATAGTATTTTTTTCAATAGTTCAGCATATGATTTTATTAATCTGAAAAAGTAATGAATTTCTAATTAAATTGTTTTTTATATATAAATTATTTCAGGGATATATTTAATCAAACTTTTTAAATTGTTTTGAATGATAAAAAATATACTTTAAAGATTTAATTTATCAAAATAATAATTAAAATGTTATCATTAAATTCTTACTTAATGATACTCACAATAAGGGGAAAAAAACTATCTAGTTTTTATTTATAGCCTGAAGAAAAATATATAAATAAAATTATATGGTGGATAAATGAAATATTTTCACATTCAAATCATTCAGAATGTATTGAAATAATAGATCATGTCTTAAAAAAATCAAGCAATGGACAAGGTTTTGGAACAGATGTACTGTCTGCTATCAAAATGTCCAAAAAATATCATTCAGTGCATCCAGTGCATATTTTTGTTATTATTATTATTATTTTGGGGGGAGGGGGGTTCAAATATAAATAACCTAATCTAGGATATTTTTTTCTTTTATTCACGATTTCATGTACAAGACAATTTTTAAATATATCAATAAAAATAAATAAATAAAATAAAATTCTTCAAAATTTATCAAAAATATCATATTAAGATCCAAAAAATGAGCTTCTATCATATATGTTTACTGAAAAATTGAAACAGTTTATTGTTCTTTCTTCGGGTTTCTTTTTCCTTCTGTTTAAGATAATTTTTAACACATGAATATAAAAAACAAAATATAACTAAAAATTATCTTCAGCGAGTGCTTCAATTCTATTTTTTGTTATGTTTAATTTAAACAAATTGTAAAAAATTAATTTTAAGGTTTTTTTTTTCCCCCAAACTCATTCAGGAACAATTAATTGAATTTTAAAATCTCTCAACAACAATAGACTTTCTCTCTTGTGGGAAATCAAAATGAAATGATTAAATGTAAATTCATATAAATTAGAAATGAATAAAGGGTGTTCCACTGCACTAGAATAATAATATAGCCTATGATTTTTTTTTTTTTTTTTTTTTTTTTTTTTTATATTACAAATCTAGAATGGAAAAGTATGTTTCGAATTAAGTTTTTATCTAAAATTTCTTCCATTTTTTTAATTTTATGAAATTTAAGATTTGTTTGCTTTTATATTTATAAAAAACATTTCTTTCAATTATTAAAATCTTTAAAACGCCTTATACAAATTTCATAATATTTGATTTTTTTTTTCACTTAAGAAAATTTCATAAAAGGCAAAGGTAAAAAACTGTGATAATAAATTATCCTGCATGAAATACTACCATTATACTCAAAGGTGGATCCAAGATCTGAAAATACAACCCCCCCCCCCCCTCTATACACACATAAACTAAATCAATAAAAATAGCTAGAAAAGTATTCTTTTTGTATGCACAATCCCTTCCACCTTCACCCAATTATTTTACTAATAATTATATTTATTTTTTAAAATAAAAATTCACTATCATAGTCAGATTTTATTATTTTAGCTTTGATATTTATTAACAAAATAGCAAAAAAAATATTGTGTTTTTTCAAGTAACTGTAACAAATTTATTTTGTACCTTGTAGAATTCACTAGAACGCAACCTCCATTTATTTAAACTCATTGCAAACCAGGGTTGTTTGGTTTAAACAATTTTTTTTAACTATTCCAAAATGTTTTGATTTATTTTACACATTGTTGATAAATGCAAAATCCAAGTTACACAGAAGCTACAAGCAAAGTTTTAGAAAAATGATAAATTAATAAATTTCTAAAATGACAAACATTTTTAATCAATGTAACTTTTTGTACAAGCTATAAATCTACAGGGCAGAATAATTAATTTTTAGCAGACTTATCTCATCAGTCATCATAAGACATAGTGAGTCTAGTCTGGGTTCTGTTAGTATGCATGTAGAATGCAAATTTCATGCGTTGATGAATATAACTGAAGTTCTAAATAAAACACATTAATTATATAAATTTAGCAAAGATAAAGATTAAAAATATGCAATGTTTACAAAAAAAAAAAAAAACTGTTTTCCTTTGAAAAACACAGATTTACAGTTAATAACATAAAGTTACATTTAATATTTCAGTCAAGCTTTGAAAGAAAATTATAAATTGGTTAAGTGTAAAAATAGTTTAAAAAAAACTTATGATATTGAAAAAATTGGTGCTATTGAAGCACCTTTTACATTTAACGATTTAACTTAAATCTTCTATTGCATAACTGAACCCACTACTTATGAAAAAAAAAAAAAAAAAAAAAAAAAAATAGGGAGGGGGGTGGGGAGGAAAAAACAGTTAGGCATGCTATGCGGGTATACTGTGCTTTATTATATAGAGATGTAAACTATGCCTAGAAGCAGCATTTTTGTTTATACAAGAAGTTTAGGGGGGGGGGGGAGGCCTAAACTATATGAGCCATTTTTATAAATATATAAGCTTTCAAAAGCTTTTTTCAGGGAGGGGGGATTTTATTTACAAATTTAAATACATTCAAAGAGATACCTTTGGAAAAAAAAAAAAAAAAAAAAAAGGTAAAAAGTTCATTTTTAGTTTCTTTTAATGAAATACTTACTACTCAGAATGTAACACATTCTACCACCATGTAAATATTTTGATTCTTTAAATATATTACCCATCTTGATAAATTCATAATTAAATAATAATATTTCTTTCTACTCTTTCAGCAAGATTTTTGTGATTTTTTAAAATTCAAAATTTATGTTTAAAAGTACAATTTTAAATCAAAATATCCTTCATTAAATCATTAAAGTTAATAATTAGAAAAACTTATTTAAATTTATCTAAAAAAAAAAAAAAAATCATTCACTTGATTAATCTGAACTGTTTTAAGCATATAAAAATATTGTTATATAGTAAAACAAAATAAACAATATAAACAGAAGTCTAATTTAAAAATGTGAATTTACTTTTACTTTTGAAAATATTAAATAAATAAATGTCTAGTATTGTATGAGCATTCTCTTTACTAATAATAGTTACAATTTTACAAGTATCCTATCTATTTATTACCTTAACTTACACATTCTCTACTAATGATTTCATTTTAAAATGTTATGTTCAGGAGTAGGGAAATACATAATTTTATTCGCCACTGGCGAGTGAATTCTCTGATAGATCAAGTACATTTTTAGGTAATCTTCGAAAATTCCAAACTACAGAGATATGCCAAAAAGTTATTATTTTTTTCTCTTCCAGTTAGCTTATCTTTCTCAACTTTCTAAATTACACGATACAAAGTTTTATTCTATATTAAACTTTTCTTTCTTATATATATTTCTTAATTTTATGTATTAAAAAAACGAAAATGCATTGTAGTAATAGAAATTTGCTATTTTTACAGTGACATAACTTTTTTCATAACATTTTTCAACTATATGTTGCATTTTGCTGGGTGGTAAGATTTTCTGAAAATTCTCCACTTATGGTTATGCTTGATTTTAATAACTTAAAAAAGCATTTCCCACTTTTAACAGTTACAATGTATTTTTGAACAAACATATTACAAGATATCTTGATAAAGATTTAAAATAATTATTTAAAAGTGAAAACAGAAAAAAAATTTATTTAAAAGTGAATTTAGAATGAAAAAATTATTTTGTTGAGTATTTAGAATTTATATTAAAATATTTATAAAACCATCTTCATAAAGCAAGTTGTGTCATCTAATGCGTATCTAGTTTGACACCAGTTCTGCTTTCAGATGTACCGTTGTATTTGGAATGGTGATATTTAATTTTGAAAATGAATCTTTGTTAATACACTTAGTGAATGAATTTTGTCATTTCTTACTTTATAGAAAATAAGTTATGAATTTCATAAGAGCCTTATTTATATGTGCATGGAATTTGCAGACATTAATAAATATTCGAGTGTTTTAGAATAAAGCAGTGTTTTTCTTTTTTCTATAAGTGTTTTGTATCTTGAATTGTAATACATCATTCTCTAATGAAGACATTTCCCGTACAATTAAATCTCCAACTTGGGCAACATTTTCTAGAATATTACTAACTTTTATAGGAAATACAGAAAGGCTGTATATTTTTTAGTATCTGAATAACTGTATACAGGGTGTCCCAAAAGGTCGTTTACAAACTTAACATGCTGGTCTGTCATATCACGATGAACAATATTAAATAGGAAACTAAGGGTCCCAAACGTCTTCCAAAGGAGATATGCGCCATTAAAGTTTAGGGTCCAGAAATTCAAATGATTATAAAAAACACAAAAATTGGTCGATTCGTTTGCGGTTTTCACTAAAACTATTCTTTACGTCAGTATTTTCTTGAAAATAAATTATAAAGATAAATTTCAAAAAATGTCGATAGAGGGCGCTTTAGACTTTGGAGTAACGATAAACTAGTTTTTACCAGTATTTTTTGCATCTCATTAAATTTTTTTAGAAGCTTAGACATAAACTTAAATTTTGAGATGAAAATCTGAATCGTTGGGAGTGGTAAAGTAGCTCAAACTGAATTGCGGGGGGAGGTTCAAATTTCAAATGATTATAAAAAACGGAAAAATTGGTCAATTGATTTGCGATTTTCACTAAAATTATTCTTTATGTCACTATTATCTTGAAAATAATTTATAAAGGTAAAATTCAAAAAATGCCGATAGAGGGCGCTTTGGACTTTGGAGTAACGTACAACTATTTTTTTCCGTTATTTTTTGCATCTCATAATTTTTTTTAGAAGCTTAGACATAAACTTAAATTTTGAGATGAAAATCTGAATCGTTGCGAGTGGTAAAGTAGCGCAAACTGAACTGTGTTCAATGGGGGTGGGGAAGTTCAAATTTCAAATGATTATAAAAAACGGAAAACTTGGTCGGTTTTCGCTAAAACTATTCTTTATATCAATATTTTCTTGAAAATAAATTTTACAGATATCTTTCAAAATATTCCGTCAGAGGGCGCCTTAAACTTTATAGTAACCAACAACTATTTTTAACCGTTATTTTTTGTATCTAATAAAATGCTTGTAAAAGTTCAAACTTAAATTTTGTGCTCAAAATCTGCATCGTTGTGAGTAATTAAGCGGCCAAAAATTGAACTGCGTTCGAGGGGTGGGGAAGGTAACATTTCAACTCCTGAACACAGTTCAGTTTGCGCTACTTAACCCTTCCTATCGATTTAGATTTTGAGCACAAAATTTAAGTCTAAAATTTTGCAAGCATTTAATTAAAAAAAAAAAACGGTTAAAAATAATTATTGGTTATTCTAAAGTTTAAGGAGCCCTCTAACGGATTTTTTTTTAATTATCTTTAAAATTTATTTTTAAGGAAATATTGACATAAAGAATAATTTTAGCGAAAACCGACCAATTTTTCCGTTTTTTATAATCCTTTGAAATTTGAACCTCCCCACCCCCATCGAACACATTTCAGTTTGCGCTACTTTACCACTCCCAATGATTCAGATTTTCATCTCAAAATTTAAGTTTATGTCTAAGCTTCTAAAAAAATTTATGAGATGCAAAAAATAACGGAAAGAATAGTTGTACGTTACTCCAAAGTCTAAAGCGCCCTCTATCGGCATTTTTTGAATTTTATCTTTATAAATTATTTTCAAGATAATAGTGACATAAAGAATAATTTTAGTGAAAATCGCAAATCAATTGACCAATTTTTCCGTTTTTTTATAATCATTTGAAATTTGAATCTCTCCCCGCAATTCAGTTTGCGCTACTTTACCACTCCCAACGATTCAGATTTTCATCTCAAAATTTAAGTTTATGTCTAAGCTTCTAAAAAAATTTAATGAGATGCACAAAATACTGGTAAAAACTAGTTTATCGGTACTCCAAAGTCTAAAGCGCCCTCTATCGACATGTTTTGAAATTTATCTTTATAATTTATTTTCAAGAAAATACTGACGTAAAGAATAGTTTTAGTGAAAACCGCAAACGAATCGACCAATTTTTGTGTTTTTTATAATCATTTGAATTTCTGGACCCTAAACTTTAATGGCGCATATCTCCTTTGGAAGACGTTTGGGACCCTTAGTTTCCTATTTAATATTGTTCATAATGATATGACAGACCAGCATGTTAAGTTTGTAAACGACCTTTTGGGACATCCTGTATTTTGTAAGTAAGAATGAGAATGACTTCATAAATAAAGTAGCCAATTTGGATTAGCGAAAAAAAAATTGCAAGAATGAAATTCTTTAAATCCGAAATTTATTTGGTAAGATATCTTCCACTATTCGGCGAGATTTTAACACTATTCGGCTGAAGCATTCGGTCAACAAGCGTTCAATATTCGATCAACCGAATATTCGGCAAAAGGGCCGAATAGGCCGAATGCCGAATAGTGGCCGAATATTCGTCCCATCCCTAATAATTATGCTTGCATTTGAGTATGATTTGCATCACATTTGTTGTTCATTTACAGAAACACATAAAAGATTTCGACCTGTGTCCAGATTTCAGATATTGTACCCAAAGCATGGTCTATTAGAAAAGATTGCTGAAGAGATTTTTCAATTATGGTATGTATTTTAAGGAAAACTAATGCATCTTGAAGTTCAGCTACATTTGGTATAATAAAAGATGTTTGTAGAATTTAAATAAATCATGTACCGGATTATATAATAAATTGGATACATGGTCGCCTGTGCAATAGCGATTCTCGGAAATATGAATTCAATAATTTTAATCGGGATATTTGCTTGAATAATTTAAGCTAAATGTGCGGTCGTATAAATATCTGCACATAATATATAGGATTGTACAAAAGAATTCCAGTAGGTTTCTGTCTATTATTAGAAATTGCTAAAGGTGAATTTTAATCTTCGTTATGCATTTTCTAACTAAGCTAAATTTTAACATTGTATTTAGAATATTTACAAATATATAGATCATATACATAGCTGCAAAAAAGAAATGGCCGGTGAAGTTAAGTATTATCGAAATGTTGGATATTTTTACACAGTACAGTATAAGTGGTTGCAATTTCATTTTCGCGATTGTTAATATTATCTAACACATTTCCCTTTTATTTGTCTGAGTTCTTTAAGTCCACTTTAAAGAAAAACTACTGTATTGCCTCCTATAAAATGTGTGTTAGTTATATATGTTTTATATTATTGTTAATGAAACGTTTTGTTTAATGAAAGCGTTTATCTTTTTTTATGCTACGTGAATGGCTTCACGGGTAACAGCTAGATATATATATATACTAGTAAATCTGCAGATCGGGAGCCTCAACGTCAGCTCTTTTAATGTCTGCTTTTTACCACACTTAGCGTATAATTTAACTTTATACAAACAGCAATAGGAAGTTTTCAAATTACATAAATTTATAAATGAATAAACAAGTCAAAAATTGCGCGTCAAAAATATCAAATGAGGTTCGTTCTTACTATAATGAAGTTTAAAATATGTTCAGATATAGGTGTAAGAGTTGCTGCACTTTTATGCAAAAATGTATGTATACAAAATTTATAACGATTTTAAAAATTAAATTCAGTTATACAGGTATGATATCAGTTATACAGATAATATTACTACTTCTTAACTGGGGCATAATCACCATAGCAATCTGGAATCAATATATAGCATGGGATATGATTGAATTATTTAAAAATGATAGGATTTGATATATTGGAGAAAACTTTTATTAAGTTGTGACTGGAATTTCATAAATTTTGAATTGATGCAACAAAATTTTGCAACGATTTTATATATTTAATTTCAAATCATTCAGCTTGGTATTTTTTGTGCTATTATATGTGAACAGACCGACAAACAGATAGATAGACCAGGTAACGACTATAGATGCTACAAAGTTGAAAAATTATGACGTTTTTCCATGAACGATAATGTAACAAAACTGTTTTAAGTGTCTCAGCAAATAAACTACAAGCTTTACGCACTTTATTTTCAGTAACGAACAGGGCATAGAAAATCTCAATAAAATATATCAATTACAGATCAATATAACGATATTAAAGCAAGTTCGGAAAGGCAGACAAACGACCAGATGGACAGACAAACATAATTCACAAACTAATTTTAACTTCATGTAATGCTTTAAAAACGCATGAAAGATTTAAATTTCACTTTCAAGAAATTATAAATGGAATCATACTTGAATACTCTTATATACAACCCTGTATTTTACGCACTTTTTATTTACACGATACTAATTGGCTGTTTTTAAATTATAATCTGTAATTTAATTAAGACTTATACACACTTAAATCTGCTGAGATCAATGTTCCAGAGATTACCATCCATAGAAGCCCTTGTATCCAATTCTTTGCGTGGCCTTGTATATTATTTTATCTACAATGCACAAAGATATCTTAGTGTACTAAATGTAGTTCAACACGGAAATGCATAATTAAAAGAAAAAAAGCTTTTAAGCTATTTCCGTTCATACTCAATATCCCTAAGAAATTCTTTTGCATAACCCTGTATAGTGTATATGAATTATAACATTTATACATAAAATTTTTGCAAAATTTTAGTTAAAAGCTCATATCAAAACAAAAATGAACCATCAGAAATCATCGATTATTTACAATCTTCATCGCAGTATCGCATCTGAAATCTTTTGAGTGTTCCTGTAAATACTATGTGTTTTCTGTTATATAGAAAGTAACTTGTAGTTGCCCTCATCAACATATAGCAATTTAATAAAATGTTAAATAATTCAATATAATTAAAATACTCCCCAAACAATGTTTCCTCGTATACCATTATGCAATGAATACTTTTGTGTGGCCCTGTAATTTAAGAACAAATATCCTTTGCACCACACATTGTACAGAATATTTATTTTAATGTACTTCATAGATGCTTATCAATTTCAAAATGTACGAAAAGTGTAATATGTTTAAAATGCATTTGAAGGTATTCTTCCCATAGGCGTTATGTAACGGAATACTTTTGGCTGTCCTTATAATTAAACTATACAGGGTGTTTCGCTACCAGACCGACAAACTTTGAGGGGTGGCAGTAGACATGAAGACAAACATTATTAAATAGGAAACCAAGGGCCAAAAGGTCTTCCGTAGGAGCTATAGGCCATTAAAGTTTAAGGTCCAAAACTTCAAACGATTATAAAAAACGGAAAAAAGGGTGGATTCGTTTGCGGTTTTCGCTAAAATCATTCTTTATATCACAATTTATTTGTAAAAAAAATTTAAAGGTTACGTTCAAAAATTGTCAATAGAGGGCGCTTTAGACTTAGAGAAACAAACAACTACTTTTTACCCTTATTTTGCGCACGGGGTTGAAATTATTCTAAAGGTTAGACTTTAACTTAAATTTTAAGCCCAAAATCGGAAACATTGTTATCGGGTAACTAGCGAAAATTGAACTGTGAACAGAGGAGGGGATTTTGAACGCTCATAAACATTTGACAAACTAATCAATTCTGTTGCGATTTGCGTGTAGGTCATTCCCTTGGTAAATATTTTATTCAAAATGACGTACAGCATTGGTGACCCCATTTTTTATAGAGGACGCTTCCAACACATCTCCGAATTTTCAATGCTATTACTCCTGGGTGTTTTGCTACCAGACCAACATACTTCCAGGAAGTGTTAGGGATGCAAAGACGACTCGGAATCATATTATAATGTAACGTCGAAAATGCCTTTTTTACGAGTTAGGGTTAAAAGAAGCAGAGAAAAAAGCAACTTGATATTTCTACTACACGTTCTGTCGGAACTTCTGGTAAAAGCACATGTTGCTCTTTCGTTGCGCCACTCTATAGCACGGTGGGGCTCCTCCACATTTTACCAATGATGTTCGCCGACACCTCAACGTAAAATATGGACAGCGGTGGATAAATAGTGGTGGCCTGGTTCGTTGGCCTGCCAGATCGATGCATCTACTTCATTACATCAATTACTTTTTGTTACCTACCTTTATTTTATTACTGTATAATTATTCTGTATTTTTTAAATAAACATTGCTGGATGGGTCTAGTTGAGCTCAAACTAATTTGTAGACCCCCCCCCCCTCACCTGGCTCAATCTAAATCTGAATCAGTATGGATTTCTTCTGTTGGGGTCAGATGAAAAGTTGAATGTATAAGACTCCCGACCTCTCAGCTCGAATTTCTGTAGATGCCAGAAAGCTATCCGAGATGCCAGGAATCTTTCAAAGCGTGAGAAACAACATGCGACGCTGCTGTGAAGCATGCCCGACTACTTCTGGTCATAATTTCGGACACCTTTTGTAGTAAAACCTTTAACTAAATTGTTTTTTGCCACATTAACGTGTTCCTGTTTCACTACCTGTTTCTGTTGTTTTTTCTCTGTTTCTTTTTACCACAGCTCACTAAAAAGACATTTTCAACGTTACATTCCTATGTGATTCCGAGACGCTTTGCATTCCTAACACTTCCTGGAAGTATGTTGGTCTGGTAGTAAAACCCCCAATAGTAATGCCATTGATATGTCGGAGATGTGTCGGAAGCGCCCTCTATCAAAAATGGAGACACAAGAGCTGTAAGTTATTTTGAATAAAATAATTACCAAGAGAATGGCCTACACGCAAACCGCAACAAAATCGATCAGTTTGTATAATGTTTATGAGTGTTTAAAATAACCCCCTTTTTTCACAGTTCAATTTTCGCTAGTTACCCGATTCCAATGTTTCCGATTTTGGGATTAAAATTTAAGTTAAATTCTAAACTTTAAAATAATTTCAACCCCATGCACAAAATAACGGCAAAAAGTAGTTGTTCGTTACTCTAATATCCAAAGCGCCCTCTGTCGACAATTTTTGAACGTAACCTTTATATATATATATATATATTTTAATCGTGATATAAAGAATGATTTTAGTGAAAACCGTAAAAGAATAGAACATTTTTTCGGTTTTTTATGATCGTTTGAATTTTTGGACCTTAAACTTTAATGGTCCCTAGCTCCTACAGAGGACGTTTGTGCCTCATAGTTTCCTATTTAATAATGTTTGGCTTCAAGTCTACTATAACCCCTCAAAGTTTGTCGATCTGGTAGCGAAACACCCTGTATATCCGATGTTCATAAAATTTGCAATGACACGGCAAAATTATGCAACAATTATATATTTTAAATTTCAAACCATTTGGTTGGGTACTGTTTTCATATTTATGTGCGGACAGACAGATAGGCGGATAGACAGACATACGAACATACCAGACACGATTATAAGTGCAACGTATTTATATAGTTACGAACGCATTTAAAAATACGTAGAAGTTTTCAGAAATTTGATGCATTAAATTGATCCCGTTTCTAAGCAACGCTATTCTAAAATTTTATGAACTGCATATTATTATAATTTTTTAGACAACAAAGTACATTTCTTCAGGGGGCCCTTCCCCCCTGAACCACCCGTTGATTCATTAAATTTACATTCGTAATTTTCTATTGAATGTGCGGCAGTATTGTTTTTTTTATTTATTTATTTTACCTACTAACCACAAAAACCTGTATTTGATGTATAAGTAATTTATAGAAAAGGAGATATAAAAATTTAGGTAAAGGAGTTATCTAATTTAGAATTACAATGTTTTTACAATTTTTGTTTCTCAAAAATTTCACTTTCATTACGTTTCTATAATACTTAGATCTAAGATTTTATCTAAATATAAATCCAAATCTTTTTGATAACTTTAGCTCGCTAAAATCACCCAATAAAGACACTTATTTCCCGCTAATCTTGACGACATTTTGACATCGATATCAGTGTTCAATTCAGACACTTTTCTCCGGGAGCGATATCTGTAGCTCCGGGAGGGGGGACATTATGAAGTTCCGGGAGAATATTGGCCTTTTTTACTATTTGAAAACACATAATCTCAAAAATTTTGCGGGAGGACATTTGATTGCTCCGGAGGGGAATGTCTCCCTTCCCCCCCCCCGGAGCCACCCCCTGAATTCAACACTGATCGATATCTATACTATGCGAGTTAATGTCATTTATATCTATGTCGGACATATTATTAAAATTTACTATCCAACCACTTGCTTAACAACAAGTTTATTATTATTTTAAAATATTTAAAAAAAATTCTTTATTTTAACGTGCATCCAACAAATTTTAAAATTTTGATAAATTTCTGTAAATAAATAAGGATTAATACCATAATCCAAGACCATCTAATTTAAGCGCCAAAGTACATTAGTTTTATTTTCGGTATATGATGTCATAATCGCTTGTTTTCGTGGCCTAAATTCAATCTTCCTTTATCTTTTATTATTAAAAGATACTTGAAAATTTCCATTTTTTTCAATATGAAGCTGTATTAATTTTCTTTTAATTCGTATGTATTCTTTTTAATTTACCTTTATTTACATGAAAATTCAAACATTAAACTGAGGCATGATAGGTACGAGGTAGAACCCGTCAAATTTTGACGAAAGAAAATGTTTAAGAAGGAACTGTTTCATTAACTTATAATAAACCTACAAAATTAGTTACAGTAAAAAATGCATTTTATATTGGTACGTCTAACTCTTAAACAAATGATATTTATCATCAAATTAATAAAATACTATTTCTATTAAACGCAGTTGTTGAAATTGTTAAAATTAAACTTTATCGTATATATAAACAGTAAAAAATAATAAAGATATGTTATTATGATAAAGTTATCAATTAAGATTCTTATGCTAGTATTCCAAAATGATAAAAAGCAAAAATTATTCAACTTTGACTCAATCATATAATTTTTTTCCCATGAAATCTAAACCCGGCATCATTTTTTACCATATCAAAATTTACAAATGTCCATTTCCCATCTGTATTCACCTTTTTTTTTAAATTGGCATTTTAATTTGATAATTTTGATTCAAAACTTGAAGTCTCAATGCTATTAGCTAAATTAGATATTAAACTTTTGATATTCTTTTACGTGTAAATCAAATTTTATAAATGAAGTCAAAAATCACCGGGTTTTATAACAGAAGATATTTAAATTTTATTTTTTTTCCTTTTAATGAGAAAATTGCAACATAAAGATACAGCGCTCAATTTTTTTTCCTTTTTTCCTTTGCTTTAAATAGAAATGGAGTACTCCTGTTGCCACGATTAGAAAAGAGGTATTAAAAGCTACAAAAAAATTTATATTTCAAAAACAAATTAAGATACAGCTTTCAAGCAAATTTCATTTAAAAGTACACTTTTTTTCCCTGCACGATGATGTAAAAATTAAAAATATTGCTAGGCAACTATAAAAAGTAAAAGAAAAAATGGAATAAATACATTTGAGATAAGTAAATTTCTAAAACAAATCGTTTTATATTATTTGAACACATTTATAAAAATTATCCAAAAATTACAGTAATAATTTAAAAAATTTGACAAATGCATAGACAAAATTTCAAAATAATTTGAATAATTTCAGCCTCGTATTCGTAAATTTCAGTATCCAATTTGTCATTTAATGCCTCTGAGCAAGTGCGCCATTTTCTTTCAACAAATGAAAATTTTAAATACGTCTTAATTGCCATAGAAAAGCAATATGGTGCAAAATTAAATGTCCTGTATTTTTCGAACAAATGAATCAAATACAACAAAAAACTATACAGCTAAATCCAGGTATCTCAAAAACATACCCACTTAATTTCAAGTTAATCGGGTGTTTTTTGCGGCAGTTATTGCGGAACAGACAGACAGAAACCAAAACATTTCGTGTCTCCAAAGTAAGCCTTCACTGACGTTTCGGCAATTAAACTCTTTCATTTTTTATGTTTAAATTCATTAAATCTAGACACACGGCAGTGTGTCAGCCAAGTTCACAAAGTAAAAAGGCGTAACACCGGCCGTGGGTTATATTACACGAACCATTTCGGGCCACTTTTGACCCCCCCTCCCCCCATTCCTCCGGGGATTAAACACCTATGCCAAGTTTTTTGGTGGGTGCCCCGGATGGGTGATCCCCCCAATAACTTAAATTCTATTTGACTTAGACACTTGCAATTTTTTGTATCATGTAAGACCATCTTCTAATTACCAAATCCTATAAACTAGTAAATCTGCAGATCAGGAGCCTCAACGTCAGCTTTGCACATAATTTTTTTAAACACACTTTGGGCAAAATTCAACTTTCTGGAAACTAATTTAAATTTTTCAAATTGCATAATTATTTATAAGAATAAAATAAGAATAAAGAGTTTTCAGCCATCAAATCCGTTAAATTAAAATTTTAGTTAGGAAATTCTGAAATTTTGATGATCTATTATTTTTTTTTTTTATTATTATTATAACACAGTAGATCTCTTCAGGGTTGCTCCGCCCCCCTGAACCCCCCGTAGTCTCATTAAATTTAAATTTTCAACTTTCTATTAATTGTGCTAATGGTTATCGTATATCATGCATTTCTTAATACATTTTGATTTATAAGGATAAGTAACAGTTTGGACAAGCATTTTTCATTAACCTCATACTTCTACATGCCTGCCAACCACAAACACCTGAATCTGATGTATAAGGAACTTTTTAAAGTGTAAAATTAGTAATCTAGAGTTTAACATTTTTTTTCCGAAAACAAAAGTTTCGCTGTTATTATTGCATTTTGCAGCAGTTATCACGGAACAGATAGACAGAAGAACAGACTGACAGACGGAGTAAACAATAAATTTCGAACAATTTCATGAACAATAAATTTCGAATCACCAAAGTAAGCCTACACTGAAGTTTCGGCAATGACGTCATTATGCATGAGTTATTGATATCCATGTTTCTTGTATTTTTAACAACTACTATGAAATAACTGTTTTATTTCAATTATGACGTCATATTTTACCAAGTGAATTGTTTGTTAAAAATATAATTCTTTTTTATTTCTTTTACTTCTAACTATGTCTCCATTTTGGTCAGAAAAATTCTTATTAACGAAACAAATATCCGTGTTTAATATTTAACAAAAAGTACTATATCTATTTTTATTTTAATTCTGACGTCATATTTATTTATTTTTTCTTAGTTTAATTTCTCGAATGGAAATTTCTCAATTGAAACTTATTGCCGTTGAAAAATAATTATTCCAGATTTTAATTTTTTTTGGCAACGATAAAAGAAATTGGTTAAATTGTATCTAAAAAGTCTCTATTGATTGTGTATGAAAAATAATGAAATTTTGAATTATTAAGGAAAATATTTGAATAAAATTAATAAAACATAACCAATGTTCTTTTCTGGGCTATGTTATATTTATACGCAAAGATACAAAGACATTAACTAGGACTTCCCTCAACGGGATTAGTCTGAGCGATATTGCTGAGAATACATATTAAATAACTTGCGATAAGTAAAGAAAATAAGATGTTACCTTTAATTGGTCATTCATTGTGATAAAATATGATGAAAATAAGCATATTGAATCATAGAATTACAAAATCTTATATATAAAGTTGCATATACTATTTTTATAAAAGAAAAGCAAACCATGCATGGATATAAAATTGGAAATATGCAAAATGTTAAAAGTAATACAGAAAATAAAACACCAAATTTTCCTATATTGGAAATATAACTCTTTGAAATGATGTCATGAGCATAAACAGAAGTTTCGCACCGATTTGAGAAACTATAAATAACATAAACTATTATGTTTGAAGAGAATGGAGTGTATTTTATATGATGTGAAATCCGTCCGAATAGTTTATAATGTTGAATATCTCTTTGCCACAGATGCAATGAGGTTGTCGATAAGAGTTAAGGAATCCTTTTTTAAAAATTTGTCCTAAACGAGCACTTACATCTTATAAGTTACTGTGATGCAAAAGTTATAGTTTCTGACCCCAACAGTATCCTAGAAATTGCAATATTCTCAATTAACTGGGTTTAAAACTTTTTCTAGAAAAAAAAAAATGTTTAATTTGTGAAATTAAATTGTCGAATGTTTTAGAAATCGTTCATAATGAGAATATTATATCTTAAAAGTTGCCACCAAAAAAAAAAAAAAAAAAAAAAAAAAAGATTTTAAATTTTTAGACATATTAACATCAAAGAATTCTCAATTTTAGAACTTTTTTTGCTCGTGCTTTGATGGTGATTACTGTTTCTATGAAAAATATTGTATATTTTGCAGCAAAGATGGTTACCAACATTTTTTGCCCACATTATTTTTTAAATCGGCTAGATACTCCCAATGATAACGAAAAACACACAAATGTTAATGCTTTATAGCATAGAAATACAGAATCAAAAGCTATTTATCTCTATTGTATACACATAAATTATCTAATTAGTGCTAGCAGATGCATTTTTAAAAAAAGATAGATAAATATAATGCTTCATTTTTCTTTTGTTAGTATTTCTTAGTATTCATTTTTCATTTATTTGTATTATTCAGTAAAAAACTCACTTTCTTAAGCCCGAATTACGTCAAACTTTTTATAAAAGCGCCTAAGTCCATATAACAGCGTAAATACAAGGTAATAAGACACTTAGCCAAACGCAGGTAATAAATCGCCAAATATTATTTTCGCTCTCTCTCGAAATGCATTTTTTCCGTACATTTAAAAAACACGATTTTGAGTCATCTTGTTTAAAATTCAAACAAATAAATAAGAGGAAGCAATAATAGCATAAGTCAAAACATTTTATTTCAGCATCAAGGAATTGTATCGTAGTTACACATGTGGAAAAAAACTGCTTTTGACCAAAACACGTTGTCTTCACTAAATTTGAATCCGATTTAAAAAAGTACCGTGATTAATTAAAATGTTATAGGCAGAGCTGCCAAGTCTCCGGCATTTTGGATACCGGTATTTTAATACAGAAAATGCTTTATTAAATTGGAACATTCTGCGGATTTGAAAAATAACTTTTCCTATAAGAAAATTCTGCTATGCAATAAGCGGAGGCTTGGCATCTCTGTATAGGAATATTTCGTAATCTACTTTTCAACCTTAAAAAAAGCAACGACCATTTTTCGGGTACAAAAAGTATTGCTAATTGTTCCATTTTGCATACATGGTACTGATTGTAATATTGATAATCTATGGTGATAAATTTCCAATAATTTTTCAAATCCCATTTATTTCATTAAAAATATAAATCTTTTATTCATTTAGTTTAAAATAAATGGTTTTTAACTAATTTCATAATACTTTTGAAAAATCACTTTTCATTGGCCATTTTTTTAAAGCATTTAGAAAATGGTTGTTGCTTTTAGTCAAATATAGACTTTGGTCTGTCCGTATTTTATTTTATTATTATTATTATTTATAAATGGTGGAGAAATATTCATACTTAATCCATAACATACATAATATATGACTCTGTTGTTGCATAAGTCACCATTTTATTATCATAAAAATTATGTTTTTACTGATTTTTATTAACTCAATATGAAAAATTTTGTGCTTTGAGCAATAGATGTCCGCATTTCATTTATTTATTTATTTTAACAAAATTCTCTGTATTTAGAAGAATTTTTATTTAAAAAGGAAATCCAAATGTTGCTGTTAATAAAGAAGAAAGTTACAAAACGAGTAGACGCTTACTATCAAATATGGAAAAACGACGAATCAAGACATCGTATGAAATATCATCTTTTAAAGTAAAAAAAACGAGGTCTGATTATCGAGCCTACTGATTACGAAATGTGCATTACATTAAAAAATATATATACATATATATACTGCAAATATTGATTTTTTTTCTTCTTTTGTGCAGTTTTGGCTTCGAAAGGTGCGCTATGTTGCAAAAAGATATAAGCGACTATGAAAACACACTTGATAAACGTTCATACTCAGTTTTACAAATAAATATGGCAAATATATGCCCTATACACACCGAGGTACCTAATTGGTGCCAAAATGGCGTTCAGTTGCCTAACATGCTGGTTATCATATAAATGTTATAATAAATTGTTTGTTCTAAAAATATTATCATTTATTGATTGTTATTTCTTTTTTTTTTTAATAACAGAAAATGTTTCGTTTATTCTTTTTTTTTTTTTTTTTTTTTTTTTTTTTTTCATTTTGAAATAAATAACGTGTTATTATAGCATGCTATATGTATCTGGTAATCAAAATAATGTTTTCGCCTAACTGGCATAAAAAAATCTCGCCAAACCCGGTGCTCATATCTCTTGTATATTACCTCAAGTATTTTATTTATGTATACTATAATTGTTTTTACATACCACTTACTTCTTCTTGTATATAAAAATAGGTAAGTGGCTCCTTTATGCAGTATAAATTGTATAAATCTTTAAAATAAATAGCCCCCGTTGCCCCTTTTTGGATCGAATTTTAAAAAAAAAATCAGTCTAATTTCAGTATTGCTCCCAGGTATGCATACATATTCTAAATTTCAAAGTTGTATGCCAACAGGAAATGGATGTAAAATGAGAAAAGATGTCACATATGCACCAGGGTACATAATTGGCGTCAAAATGGCATTATTTTACCGGAGATGGTAACCCGGCTTTATTTATTTATTATGTGTTTATTTACTCATAAAATATTTATTTACTTTCATTTCCTTTTTTTTAATTATATAAAATACTTCTTTTTATAGTTATTAATTATTATTATTATTTTATTTACTGTCAGTGGCGCAGCCAGAATTCGGTTCTAAGGGGGGTTTTGAGTTTCTGATAAAGGTTATTTGAATCGCCGGTTAATAGAATCAATACTAATTAGAATATTTACTGTATAATACTCAAAGAGCGTCTGTGTGGCCGGAAATCTTTTTTTTTTTTTTTTTTTTTTTTTTTTAGCATGAAGCATCTAAGAAAAGTAATTTAGTTCAAACAATCAATTTTTACTTAACTGATTCATGTAATATGCACTTTCACAATTTTAAGTAGAATTTTCGCCATTTAATTGAATCACTTTATTAAATGAAATCTGATTCAATAAAGTGGCGGATTCCGAAATGCGCCAAAACATTTAAATATTAAGTTTGGATTTCATTCATATAAGCAGCAATTATAGCGATCTTTCTCAGCTCTGGGAGGGGTTTTAACCCTAAAACCACCCCCTTGGCTGCGCCACTGTTTACTGTAAGTTCTTTTTGAAAATAGAAAATAATTTAAAAATGTGTATGTAAGCGTTATTTGAAAACGGAGTTTTCTCCAAATGGGCTTTGAAAAAAATTGCGCCAAATCTGATGCGCTTGTGGTATCCGTGCCGAAAAATTAGTGACCAGAATTGACTTCCATACACAAACAAAATATAAGTTAAAAGAAAACATGCAATAAAAATAAATATAAAGGGAAAATGATGTCATAAAAGAAACTTTTTATTTAAAAACGTAGTTTTTCTAATTTTCACACGCGAAATATATAAAACATTCTTTTAGCGATCAAAAAATGCTATTAAGAGATTATCACAAAATCTCAAAATCAAAGTTTTTATGACATTTTTTTAATATAAAAAAATAACACTTTTATTTTCCTGCATGATTAAATTTTAAAATGTTTTATTGCATTCAATTTTTCTGAGTGCGTAAATGATTACTATTTACTCCATGTACTGATTCGGTTATCTACGAAAATATCAAGACGGTGAAAATCACGCACACCAAGTTTCTGTGACGTATGCAAATAAATTGTGCTTTTTTATCAGTTTTTTAATATAACTTTTAAACTATTTGGAACTAATTTTTCGTATGTAGTGCATTCACCAGATTACCTTCATAGGTACCTATTGGTACAAACAGAATCAAAATTCGACGAGTACTTTTTGAGATTTGCTTGACGAAAGAATTTTTTTGAATTTTAATATCGTTACGTATCTCTGAGTATTCGCGTTTGAAATGAAATAGACGCCCTCTCGCGGACAATGTCTGGAACGAAATAGAACTGATACCGTGAGCATCTTCCGCTGAAATCTGTGTTTAAAAGGCCGATAAATACATAAACAGTTCTATAATAAATAAATAAATAAATAAACAGTTCTATAACGCATGCAACGTTGGGTTCTTTGTATTAAAATTATTTAAAATCAAAATTTTATACACAAAGTTTAGATCTATAATATAAAAAAGTACATTTGACTTACTCATGGCAAAATAACATGACAGCAACAAAATGCTTGCATGATTCGCTTGCTCCAGCTGCATGGAACAAACAGCATTACGTAAACAAACGATTATCAGGTCTATACAACGCCACCTTTCGGTCATTACAAACGCGAATAAAGACTTCGCTTCGCTCAGACAATTAAATTCATCAGTTTTGATGTTGACTTCATTTAAATTTTCGCACACGCTTTCAAATTATGGATAAGAATTAGGATGAATGGTTGCTTAGCAACCAATATGAGAAAATAAAGAAAATGAAATAAATACATTTGAAATAAGTAAATCTCTAAAACAAGTTGGTCTATATTATTGGAACACATTTATAAAAAATCTCCAAAATTAATAGTAATAATTTAAAAAATCTGACAAATGCGTAGACAAAATTTCAAAACATTACGAATAAATTAACCGGTAAATTTCAGTATCCATTTATCATTGAATTCCATTAATTAAATGTGTCATTTTCTCAAAAAAAAAAAAAAAAAAAAAAAAAAAAATTATTGGATTTGCCATAGAAAAGCATTATTGCGGAAAGTAAAATATTCTATATTTTCCGAACGAATGAATGAAACCTAACAAAAGACTATGCAGCTTAATCCCAGTGCCTCACTAACATACCCACTTAATTTCAAGTCAATCGAATGCTTTCTACGTCAGTTATCGCGGAACAGACAGACTGACAGACTGACAGACAGAAACAAAAAAAATTCGTGTCTCCAAAGTAAGCCTTCACTGGCGTTTCGGCAATTAAAAAAAAAAAAAATCTCTTACCGTTCACGAGATTTTGATGCCCGAAAATCATTATTTTTACCACTGACTCACTCATCAAAATGTTTGACTACTTGCAGGTGACTTAGGAAGTTGAAATTGGTGAAGAGGTAGGTTATTGGATTTATAAATAGAGAAAAATCTGAAATCACCACATTAAACATTAATGGTTGGTTAAAAAATAAATTATTGGATTACAATAGGAGTTTATGTGAACTACGCGAAATATCAGAAATAGTGCCAAGTTGGCGTCCCTTTTGGCGAGTATCGGGACTTATCTTTGAAACTACCGAACCGATTTGAAAAGTAATAGTACCAAAATGATGGTATTCGCCCTGGTTCAAACATAGGCTATATCTTATGTCAGTGCCACTAACCTAAAAGGGGGTGCAGGAGCAAAAATGTTCTAAAAATGTGATTTTTGTGTTACTGAAGGGCCTAGAAACATAAAGTTTGGCATGTTAATTACTTATCTTATACTATAATGCGAGCAAAAATTGTGTGTGTGTGTGTGTGTGTGTGTGTGTGTGTGTGTGTGGGTAAATTTTATCTCAAAAACGGCTCTAACGATTTTCGCAAAAATTTGGATTTTACCATTTTCGGGCACGAGAAGACCATTGGGCTAGGTCCCATGTTCGGGAAAATTCGATTACTGGGTCATTTTGGGTCACAATGGGTCAGGATCAAGCTATTTATATTTAGAGAACGGCTGGATGGATTTTAAGGCAATTTTGTATCCAATCGTTTTTTGGCACGAGAAAACTATTGGGCTGGGTCACATGTTCAAAAAATTTCGATTAGTGGGTCATTTTTGGGTCATTATGGGTCAAGCCAATTTTATCTAAAAAACGGCTCTAACGATTTTGACCAAATTTTATATTTTATCGTTTTGGATTACAAGAAGACCATTGGGTTAGGTAACATGTTCGAGAAAATTCGGTTAGTGGGTCATTTTTGGGGTCATTGTGGGTCATGCTATTTTTATCTAGAGATTTTCTCACGCAATTTTGACCAAAAATTGCATTCTATGGTTTTCGGGCACGAGAAAAACATTGGGCTATGTTACATGTTCGAGAAAAAATTTTAATGGGTCATATTGGGTCATTAAGAGTCTGGGTCAAGCTATTTATATTTAAAGAACGGCGTGATGGATTATAACGAAATTTTGTACGTAACAGTTTTTTGACATGAGAAAACTAATGGGCTAAATCACATGTTTGAGGGATTTCGACTATGAGGGTCATTTGTGGGTCATGATGGGTCATAATGGGTCATGGTCAAGCTATATCTAAAGAACAGGTGGATCGATTTTAACGAAATTTTGTATGCAACATTTTTTTGGCACGATAAAACCATTGGACTAGGTTACATGTTTGAAATATTTAGATTAATGGGTCATTTTGGGTCATTAAGAGTCTGGGTCAAGCTATTTATATTTAAAGAACGGCGTCATGGATTATAACGAAATTTTGTATGTAACAGTTTTTTGACATGAGAAAACTAATGGGCTAAATCACATGTTTGAGAGATTTCAACTATGAGAGTCGTTTGTGGGTCATGATGGGTCATAATGGGTCATGGTCAAGATATATCTAAAGAACAGGTGGATCGATTTTAATGAAATTTTGTATGCAACATTTTTTTGACACGATAAAATCATTGGACTAGGTTACATGTTCGAAAACTTTCGATTAATAGGTCATTTTGGATCATAAAGGGTCTGGGTCAAGCTATATATAATTAAAGAACGGCAGGATCAATTTTAACGAAATTCTGTATGTAACAATTTTTAGAAAAGAGAAAACTAATGGACTAAGTCACATATTCGAGAGCTTTCGATTATAAGGGTCATTTGTGGGTCTTAATGGGTCAAGGTCAAGATATATCTAAAGAATGGGTGGGTCGATTTTAACGAAATTTTGTATACAACATATTTTGAAGAAAGAGAGAAAATGAGAAAATCATTGGGGTAGGTCACATGTTCGAGAAATTTCGATTAGTGGGCACTTTTGGGTCATTCTAATTTTATCTAGACAACGTTTCGCGCAATTTTGACTAAATTTTGTATTGTATCGTTTTCAGGCACAAGAAAATCATTGGGTTATGGCAGATTTTTGAAAAAATTCGATCAATGGGTCATTTTGGTTCATAAGGGGTCAGGGTCAAACTAACTATATCTAACAAACGGCTCAATCGATTTTATCTAAATTTTGTATCTAATGTTTTTCGGCATGCTAAAACTAATGAGCAAGGCCACACGTTCGAGAGATTTCGATTATAAGGGTCATTTGTAGGTCATGATGGGTCATGCTAATTTTATAAAGAAAATGGTACTCACAATTTTGACTATACTTTGTATTATATCGTTTTTGAGCAAGAGAAAACCATTTGGCTTGGACACATAATCGCGAAAATTCGATTAGTGGGTCATTTTGGGTCTTAAAGATCTAGGATCATTCTAACTATATATAACAACGACTCAATCAATTTTACCTAAATTTTTAAACAAAACGTTTTTTGTCACGAGAAGACTATTGGGCTGAGTCGCATGTTAAACAAAATTATATTAGTGGTTCATTTCGCTTCTTTGCTGAATGCTGCCAAGCTAATTTTACCTAAAAAATGGCTTAAACGATTTTGATTCAATTTTATATTCTACTGTTTTTGATTACCTGAAGACGATTGAGTTATGTCACATGCTTGATCAAATTTGATTCGTGGCTCATTTTGGGTAATACGGGTCAGGGTCGCGAGAATATGGCAAAAGACTATAACTTGGTGATATTTGACAAAATATTGGCGACATATGGCCAAAAAATCGACTATAAAAATTACGAAAACCAAAACACGCATTTGGAGCCAAATGAAAGAATGCCTCCAAATTTGGCTATATCTAGCAAAAAATATTGTCTTTCAGAATGTAAAGAATTTTTTTATACATTCTTAAGAGGATTCGAGATGCATGGTTAAACCAATCAGAGTCGAGCTAAAAAAAGTGATTTAGATCGATGTCCTTTCGTTGTAAAATTTAAAATAAAATAAAATTTATAAACATGCGCATAAAAACATAGTTTTCTTATTGATTGTTTTTCTAAATAATACTATTATAAAACCATGTTTTACAGTAATAATACAGAGTTAATGATACAGTGAAAATACTATATCGAGTTGAACACAAAGTTAATTTTGACCGAGCTAAGCTCGGTGTCCCCTGCTAGTAAGATATAAATGATCACTAAGAGAATTTGCTAAAACATACAAAACTTGAAAAGGGTAAAAACCGACGAAAAGCGTTTTAAAAACATTCTAAATAGCGATTTTTAAACAATCTCAGCAAATAACGAACCTATTTTAACAGTAATGATATTAAAATGATGTGGACAGTCCTTGCTCCAACATAGGTTATATCTTATGTCGATGCAACTAACCCAAAGGGGGTGCAGGAGCAAAAAGCTTTCTAAAAATACGACTTTTGTCTTACTGACGAACCTAGAAATATAAAATTTGGCATGTTAATTATTTGTAGGTTATAAATGATCTCTAAGAGCATTTGTTAAAAAATATGAAATTTAAAAGAGGTGAAATTGCACGAAAAGCGTTCTAAAAGTGTTCTAAATTGCGATCCTTAAACAATCTCAGCAAATAACGAACCAATCTTAAAATTAATGATATCAAAATGGTGGTGACACTGACAGTCCTTGCTCCAACACAGGCTAAATCTTTTGTCAATGCAGCTAACCCAAAGGGGTTTAAATGCAAAAAACGTTCTAAAAATGTGATGTCTGTATTACTGAAGGCCCTAGAAACATAAAATTTGGCATGTTAATTACTTATAAGATATAAATGATCACTAAGAACATATGTCTTACGTTATACATAAGGTCATTATATGTACAAATATTTGTTAACATATACAAAATTTAAAAAAGATGAAAATGCGCGAAAAGCGTTCTAAAAAATTTCTAAAAGGCGATTTTTAAACAATCTTGGAAAGTCAATGAACCGATTTAAAAAATAATTATATCAAAATGATCGTGACAGTCCTTGCACCAACAAAATTATTGGATAAATTATGGGACTGCAATGGGAGGATACTAGAGGCGAAATACCAGAAATAGCGCCAAATTAGCATCACTTTTAGCAAGTAATTTATGTCATCAATTTGGCTATATATACCCAAGTTGGTGACAAACTTTTTTGGTCGACGGGATAATCAAGTAGTACCGAATTGCATAGAAGAAATATCCTTATTAGTGGGATTTAAAGGAACATAAACAGCCCAAATATTCATATTTTTAAGTATGAATGGAATTTTTTCCGAAACATTCCTGTAATAGAGATGAATGAGCAATGCACTATAACGTTACAAATGTGCAAGAAAACATAGCGTAAATGCGTAAAAATGCGTAAATGCAGGGAAAAGTTGTAAGATTAATATTAAATAAAGGAAATTTAATATTAAGCCTATTTATTTCAAAAAGGAAACTACTTATTTGACAAAAAATAATGATATCCCATCAAAAACATAAATGTGAAAGAATGCCAAGTTCGTTAACGGTTTAGCTAATAAAAGAAGTGAGGTCTAACTGGAAACCAAGTTTTTTCGAAGCTCCTTAAATCATAGCCCCTGTCAGGCGTAATGTTCTTCGATTGCTTGGAATGATTTGTTATGTTACTTGCTATTCAATGGAGCTACTTGGCAAGTTCTCAGCCACCAGCTTTTATCTTTGAGTCTGAGTATAATTTAGTCTAATATGTCATTGGCAAAGATCTAGTCAACCAAGTATTCAAATAAGTATATGGAAGTTAAGATATTGATAAGTTAAGGAAGCGATTAACTTTAAGTTATGATCGACTAAATAGAGAAATTTGAAAAGAGAAAACTTGCCAAGTAGCTCCATTGAATAGCAAGTAATATAACAAATAATTTTAAGCAATCGAAGAACATTACGCATGACGGGGATATGATTTAAGGAGCTTCGAAAAAACTTGGTTTCCTGTTAGATCTCACTTCTTTTATTAGCAAAACCGTAAACGAACTTGGCATTCTTTCACATTTGTGTTTTTGATGGGATATTATTTACACGCACTCTAAAAATCCAACAGTTTTCAGTTGCATTGAAATCGTTTGCTTTTGGCAAGGAAAAGTAGTGCTGGCCAAATAGAGTGATGCTTTTGTCTTTTTTCGCCAAATATTCGAAAGTATTTTATTTTTTTACATACTTTCTATTGTAATTCCGCCACTAATTTTGACTGATCCTTTATTACATATATAAATAGTTTAATTAGTACTTTTTTTTTTTTTTTTCAAAAAATTCTGAGTAAGCCCAATATGGAGACCTTACTTGTTAGTTCTTTCCATTAACAAAAGTTACTGTTATCAAAACGAATTTAAATCGATATTTTAATCAGCCAATCACTTTTTCCATACAATGGTTTCATAGATATCTTTACCTGTTTCAATTTTAGGATCGTTAACTACTATGTCGGTACATGAATTTTCATTTAACCTGATAAAATTCATATTTACATTTTAACCATAAGGAATGTAACTACAAAAGTTAAAATATTTTTTAAAAAAATGTTAAAATGACGTCACTAATGTCGTATTGATCTTAAAGCAATTTCATTAAAAAATTTTATTAACGAGATATTTTTTTTTTTTTTATTATTCATACAAATAATCAAATATGGCAACATAAAAAATTCAATACACAATAACAAAACTTTTCTTTGTTCGAACTCCGATTTCTTTATTAAAACAAAATGATGTTTTTAATTTTGCTTGCATTTTCTACCAAGTATTTTTAATATGTTTCCCTTTGATTATTGTATCAGGTGTTTTCAAAGATACAGATCCTTATTCACATGGCTAAAAAGATTGTGTTTTAAATCAAGACTTATTTTATTAACAGAAAAAGACCTTGCAGATTATGAAGCTCTTACCTATTTGTCTGTGGAGCAAATTCGCCGTGCCTATGAATTGTTTGTGGGTTTGGGTGCAGAATTTACGGAAGATGATACAAATCCAACTGTGCATGTTAGTAGAATTATGAATGCCCCAGAACTACGCCAAAATCCATTTAGAGATCAAATTATCAAAATATTTGCTAATTATGGTGAATTTATGACTTTCGACGAGTTTTTGTATATGATCTCCGTATTCAGCACAGGTGCACCTGTGAATATTAAAGCATATTATGCTTTCAAAATTTATGACTTCAATGGAGACGATTTAATATGTAGAGAAGATTTAAGCACAATGATAACAAGAATAAAAGGAGTAAATCCGCTAAAAAGTTGGGTGTATGAGGAATTAATTGATCACATTTTGACAGAAACCGACATTGATCAAGATGGCTTCATAAATTATCCTGAATTCGAGCACAAAATGTCTAAGAATCCGGCATTCGCCGCCTATTTTGTTATGAGAGTTTAATTTTTTTTTTTTTTTTATG
Organism: Maratus speculifer; assembly: GCA_964019185.1. NCBI lineage: Eukaryota > Metazoa > Arthropoda > Arachnida > Araneae > Salticidae > Maratus > Maratus speculifer. The sequence goes on from OZ025290.1 coordinate 44,079,011, forward strand.
TAAAATAAGATTGTGTTAAAACATTCATTTGTATTATTATCTTTACTGATAAGTGTGGTATCCGTTTTTTAGTATTATCCTTGCGATAAGAAGCTGCTCTAATGAAATAACTTCTAACTTTTAAAATAAAATTATAATATTTTTTTTTTCTTGTCATACTTCTTACGAAATTTTTCAGTTAACTGAGCGCCAGTGTTATAGATACACATATATACACACATGGCACAGATGTAATATACGCACCACATTTGCACGTGTTTTTTCTCCCCGCCAATTTGGCATTACACATCTGTGCCAAGGAAAATATCCATTTAATAAGTTTATAATAATTGTTAGAAAAATAAAATGGGAAAGATTAAAAATTTCAGTGAAATGCGCTGATTAAATGTTACAACTGCATGCATTTAATTTGGCTATAAGTACTGATGTTTACGATTTATTGTGAAAATTATATTTACTGTTTTGTTACTTACTAAGTTTATTACTTATAACTGTTACCTATTGTTTAATTTTTTATTAAATTCATAGCTATTTACTGACGCTTTTTATTTCAATTCTTTAAATTATTTTTATTATATACTGCATCAATAATTATTTATATCTAACTATCATTTATTTATTTTTATTTCCTTTTTTAAAATACCAGAATCTCTTTCATTTTTTCACGTTATTTTATTTTTATACTGCAATAAAAAAATCAAGTGTTGTTATTACATGCAATTTGTAACTTATATTTAAAATCAAAATTTTCGCCAAATTGGCGGGTGGAAAAAACACGTGCAAATGTGGTGCGTATATGACATCTGTGCCACACACATATATATAAACATATACAAATTTATGTATATATATGTGTGTGTGTGTGTGTGTGGTATTACGTGATTATCCCGTTTTGCTAAATTATACAAATCGCCAAACTATGCGCCAAATTATACAAACTGACATAAATTTTATATTTTATATAATGAAACAACAAATAGATTAGTAAAACATTAATAAAAATACAAATAAAACGTAGAAAAAAAATCAGTGTATGGTGTAATAAACTAGGACGGGGGAGCACAAACAATCATCTCTTCGAGTTCATGGGTGAAAATCTAAGATCAGTTAAATCTCGATTCGTATATTAAAATGCAGTCAATCTGCTAAATCATATCTGAGTGAAAAAAAAAAAAAACCCTGCCTAAAATTTTAGTGGTTGATTCATACTTTTACCATTGTGCTTTCCCAAAAGTATGAAAATATAGAGAATTGGGAACAGGAAAACATAATGGTAAACCTAGGGTATCCGCTAAAATCGGGTTTTTAGGTATTTTCCAGCAAGATATGACTTGACAGGCCGATTGCATTTCAATATGCTAATCGAGATTTAATTAATCCTAGATTTTCATCAGTGAACTCTATGAAGTGAATGTGTGTGCGGCCGTCACCCGGTCTATAACAAACAAGTGCAGCATGTCAAATAATGTGGCACTTACGATGATCCATTATCCGACTTTAATCTTATAATTTGGCAATAGCTTTTTAAATAATAAACAAAAACATGTTCTCGCATATTATTTAAATTAAATTCAAGCAAAACTTTTTGAATCATTACATAAGACGAAAGAACGCTTTAATCAACTTTACAAAATATGTTTATTTTGAAATCTCATATTTCTCAAAAACTTTCAGACAGCTTCTACATAGCATTTGATGCATTATATAAAAATGTTACAATCACAAATAACTCATACTGTTACATAAGACTGCAACAGCAAATTTCCTCTGGATATTCTGGAGCATACACTTCATTTTTAATACCATAAATAAAATAACATCTTGTTTTCTGCTTCCATTCATAAGTGATGTAATAGACAGGTATAGTACAGATGCTATGCCTCTGAAAAAAAAAAAATAAAATAAAATAAAATAAAAATGTAATTTAACAAATTGCAAAGACTATTTGGAAAATGATACTTTCAAAAACTCACATTTTAAAGACTTATCAATAAATTCTGTATTTAAATTAATAATAAACAACATTTTTAGAATGATTATAACAAGTCACATATTACGTAAGCCGAGCATTAAACGTTAACGTTCCTAGACCAAGGGAGATGGTCACTCCGGCTCCCCATTGTTTATTGACAAGCATTGTCATGTTTCCTAATCCCTTCTTAAGCAGGCCTGGGGAAATGGACTCCTCCTACATTTTTTAGAGAACTTTTTTTATATTTTGTTTCTTCAGAAAACTATAATTTGGTTACCTTTTCTTGGCGATTTTCAACTTTTTTGGCAAAGAAGTCTCCGGCTTATTTGCAAGTGCATCGTCAAAGGGCTCATATGCAATAGTCGAGAAAACAGTACATTGGGATAGCGTAAAACTTAAAATAGGGCATCGTCAAAAAATACAAAATACAATTGTAAGCAGCATATGGTAATATTTATCATATATATATAAAGTTTTAAACTCCAAAATAATCAATAGCCTGCATTGTCGTGATTTATCTTAAAGAGATTTATTAAAATTTATTTGAGTCATTTAGCCGTTTTTTTGAATGAATAAAAGTTAGACATGATGCACTGTTCTTCTCTATGTATAGTAAGAAAGAAAAGAAATTGTGTACCAATAATTAATAATATTTTATGAGTTGGGATTATTAAATTAAAAAATAAGCAAATAAATAAATATTTATATAAATAGAGCAATTAGTTTCTCAAAAGGAAAAAAGAGAGTGTGTGTGTCTGGGGGGGGGGGGGGCTCTTTTAAAAATACAACTAACGTTAATAAGATTTTAGTAATATTTTTTAACAAAACAAAATCAGACTAGGTAAAATTATGCCTATGTTATTATCAGTTATGAAACAAATATACACAATGCTTAATCCGAAACTAGGGAAGGGCAAAGGGGGCAAGTATTCGAGTGCTAAAACAAAACGTGAAGGGGACATCAAATGAAGATTTTGTTTGTAGTTTGATACAATATACATATATACATGAAACTTAAAAAAAAAAAAAAAAAAAATCTTGCATCTCGGAAGCTTACACGCAAAACTGAAAGTAGAAGTAACATTTAAAATTATTAAAATGCAAGAGAGAATTTTCAAAAAGAACGCTTCCATACATTTAACATTAATGCTCCAATTTCTTTGCGTGACATGTGTAGTAATTTTATTATTATTATTATTTTTAATCTCTTTCTAGATTTAGGTGTACTAAACATATAATTCAACCATATTATTGAAATATTAATTTGATTAACAAATTAATACTTCATTAAATTAATATGAAATATTTATTAAAATATTATATTTTAAATTTAATAGTAATAGCATTGGATTTTAGAAGCATAAAATGTTAAGGTTATGTCTGCGAATGCTCAAAAGAAAAGAGTACATAATGTCATTTCTGCATTATTGAAATGATTTTCTTATTAAAATTTAAAAGAAAACTAAAAGACGATTTTATTTCTCTTTGCAGTGATTTATGCTACTATTATTGCAGATATCAAAATAGTTCCAAAAGGAAATTTAATAATTTTTATAATCCCTAAATGAACTAGTTGGATGTGTCAATCCCGAAACTTTCTTCTATCTCATAATTACATTTTAATATTAAAACGTGGTGACCCCAAAGTTACCCACTATCGAATTTCCTCGAACATTTGACCTAACCTAATGAGATTCTGGTATCCGAAAAGCCTAAAACGCAAAATTTAATTAATATTCTGAGAAAATGAGCTTAGTAGTGCCTCATGTTGGGTAATTTATACTAAAACCTAATAAGCATCTATTGATGTCAAGACCTAACAGAATCTGAAATTTGATGGAATTTCGTCCATTAGTTCTTGAGATATAGTTCTAAAAAAAAATTTGCAAAACGTAGCACAGCAACACCATATCTTGGACAATTTATGCCAAAACGTAAAAAAAAACGTCTAATTATGTTATGGTGTAAAAGAATCTGAAGTTTGATGAAATTCTGTGCATTAGTTCTTGAGATATAGCTAGTTTAAAAAAAAAACGTGTAAAATATAGCACAGCAGCACCATAAGTTGAAGGATTTATAACAAAACGTAATCATCGTGTAATTATGTTATATGTCATTTTGTAACAAAATCTGAAGTTTGATGAAATTCTGTGCGTTGGTTGTTGAGATATAACTATCGGAAAAATCGTGCAAAATGCAGCATAGCTGCACCACCGAAACCACCATGCAAGGTTAATACCAAAATGTAATCAGCGTCTAATTATGTTATATATTCTAGTGTAAAAGAAACTAAAATTTGATGAAGTTCTCTTCATTAGTTCTTGAGATATAGCTATCGCAAAAATCGTGCAAAATGTAGCATAGCAGCGCCACCTGTAGGGCAGTTCACACCAAAACCTTATCAGCGGCTATGTATCTCAAGTTATCGCGGAATATGAAGTTTGGTGAAATTCTGTGCATTAGTTCTTGAGATATAGCTATCATGAAAATCATGAACAACGTGGCATAGAAGCGCCACCTGCTGGCCAATTTACACCAAAACTTAATCAGCGTCTATGTATATCAAGGGGTCACAGAATCTGAAGTTTGGTGAAATTCTGTGCATTAGTTCTTGATATATAGCAATCTTGAAAATCATGAAAAACGTAGTATAGCAGCGCCACCTGCTGGCTAATTTTCACCAAAAACCAATAGGCACTAATTCATATCAAGGTCTAACTGAATATGAAATTTTATTACATTTCGAGCATTAGTTCTTGAGATAGAGCGCCCACAGACAGACTCACAGACAGACTCACAGACAGACAGACAGACTCACAGACAGACGGACAGACTCACAGACAGACATTTTCTAAAAATAGTCAAAACGTGTTCAGGACCTTCTAAAACTTATAAATCCGTCGAAAACCGGAAGTCGAAAATTTTCATGAATCCAATACTTTCTTCTTGTAAATATAGAAGAAAGTAAAAATATTAAAAATGCAATATTATTGAAAGATTAATTTGTTTAAGATTTTATTGTCATTTATATTTATTTATATTACATTCGTAACCTTCCATTCGGTTCCAGACTATCAAAACCGCAATTTAACTTACCGTATACAGATGATTACAGAAAATTATACACTTAATACAGAAAATTATTACACTTAAAAGAATATATGTAGTTTCACATTTATTTCGAGCTAATAACTAATAAAGAAATAGACCCTATTCTTCATTTTGGTTCAAGGCTATAATAATAGCCATTTTACCAATTGTGACATCACAGGAAATTTTTGAAGAAATTGCCGTCAAACAAAATCAATCATTTAATCAGTTGTTTCATTAAATCGTTTCATAAATTCGTTTCATTAGGATTTTATATATATAGGGTAAATATGAAACAAAAGCAAGCTTATCTATTTTTTCATTACTCAAAGTTTAAACTGAGAAAGGTGAAAAAAATTTATTATACTGAAACAATAATTCCTTATGTAAGTTGGACAGTTATTTTCCCAATGACTATTCTAAATAAATATTATCCCACAATATTATTGGTTGTACACTTAAATATCCAAGGTCAAATGTAAAGCTGGAAATATATTATTATTTTTATTAATCTTATTATTTTACCTTTATTTATTTATTTCATTTTTTAAACGGGGGGGAGGGGTGTTAAGAGGCTACTGTTAGAGCAAAAGTTCTATGTCTACAGAGTAACACAGTCAATAGTTAAAAAAGAATATTTTACTTCTTTTATTTGAAAATATCAAAAGTATCATACACAATATATTGAAAATAAATATCAAACACATAAAAATATCAACCTATATATTTACCATATATATTTACCAACCTATATATTTACAATAATATATACCATGACGTATATCCAACTTTTATTTTCAAAATATCAAGAAGCTTGATATTTTTGATATAATTTAATTTATATTCAAAATATTTTAATACTTTTTATATTTTTAATCAAAACAAATGTAAAATTTTTTTATCATTATTACTTTTGTCATTCTGTAGATAAACAGCTTTTGCTACGGAAATGGTTTCTACCCCCCCTCCCCCCCAACCAACAAAAAAATACGTTTTACTTTTGAAGCTGAATTCTTAAATGTAGAATCAATAATAATGTGGGGATGCAATATTTACTTAGAAAAGGTATTGAAAGATGAACTGTCTAATTAGATAAGTTATTTAAATATTCATTGGAAATAATCTTTACTGGTTTTAGTTTTGTTCAATTTAAATTGCACGACAAATTAAAAAATGAAAAAAAATACACGCATACTTTTTTTTTTTTTTCAATTTGTATTTCAAATTTTGTTGCATAAAACGTAACATTTTCTTAAAATTTCAAACTAAATCCTAATTTTTTTTTTTTTTTTTAAAGCAAATTGTGACTGTTTTCAACTAATTTTCTTACATAAGCTTAAAAAAAAAAAAAAAAAAAAAAAAAAAAAAAAAAAAAAAGGCGCTTAGAAGATTGCTGTGTTAAGTTTTCATGCAAAATTTATTTATTTATTTATTATTTAGTTTCTAATTTAAATTAGGTCTGAAAATATTTATAATGTTTAATACGTTTACTACTTTTAAACTATCAAATATGTATTAAAAATATCGGATATTGTTTTATGTTTTTGAAAATATATTTACTAAACCTGAAATTAATATTGCTACCACAAAATTATAGGTTCTCTATTGAAAAATTCAGTTTCAATCATGTAAAAAAACAAAAAAAACCTTTCTTATGCTATAAAAGCATTTCCAGAATTAAAAATATTCTTTGTCCAATGAATGACACAGTTAATAAAAATTGAAAAATATAATTACACATATTTTGACTGGAAATATTTAATTTATTTGTCTCTAAATTTCATGGTATATCCTGGGAGGTCATTTGATTTTTCAGAATATCGTGAGTATTAAATGCATTTACGAATGAACGTTATACTTCATAAATGTAAGAAAATTTAGCCATTTTGTTTTTAGATCAAATAAGAAAAAATCACTAAAATATTAAAAAGATTTTAGTATTTTGTTATGATTTAAACCTTTTTTTTTTTTAAACTTTTCAAACATATATTAGAGTTAAAATTCTAAAAAAAAAAAAAAAAATTTCCCCGTAAATAACATATTCCACGAAACATACGCAGAGATTTTCTCCGAGATATTAAAATTTTCAGATTTCATTATAATCTATACATACAACAAAATAATTTATCTTTATTTGTAATTTTGTATTTAAAGGTATAATATGATGGAAATTTTCAGAAGTTCTAAAATAAAAGAAAAAACTCTAATTTATACACTATTTCTTTTAATTTTACTCTTGATCCTGCCAATTTTATCGCTACATTGAGGGTAATTTCATTCCATTAAAAATTATGTAGAAATCCCAGACTAAATGTAGTTTATCATCTTTATTTAACTGCTACTTTTTAAAGTTAATTTATATATATATATATATATATATATATATATATATATATATACATATATATATATATATATATATATATATATATTTCTTTTTTCATGGGGGAAAATTTTTCTAAAATAAAAGTACTTGGCAAGTACAATTTTGTTTTAAACAATAAGATATTGGATTGTACGAAAATTATTTAAATCCTCTTAAAGCTTAATGAGTGATGTTAAACGTGCATTTCTAAATTTATACTCAGATTGAGTTGGAACTAGTTTATAGCAATTATTTTGGAAATTTTCATTGTTTGGAGAGATACGAATCGCGCTCCATTTTGTAAAGAATAAACTGCTTAAAAAAAGTTGATTTTTTTAGCATCGTGACACCTATTCCAATATCATAATAATAATAATTTTTATTATTATTTGTTTGTTTGCAATAAATTCGTTTTATCATGCATAATAGTCTTTTTACAATTTCGTTTTCATGCATTGATGAAATATATTTAAGTTTAAAGTTTTAGTTTTCACAAAGAAAAAAAAGAAAACTTTTTCTGTTTAATTGCATGTAAAACTTTTAATATTTAGATGCTTACAAAATATATTAATTTCTTCGAGTGATTTTTGTTTTATTGGAAAACTCTTCACACCTCTTTAAAAAAATTGTCGCCAAATAGTAAGATAAAGTAGCAAAATGTAGTTAGGATTTTTCCTTGGATAACTTATACATTTCACCCCTTTTTTAATTCTTTACACAAAAGAGGTAGGAGAAATCCTTATCTACCTAATCCTTGTCAATCTTTAAGATGAGTCCTATTCATTATAACTAAATGAGCGTAGCCGGGAGCAGGACTGACATGCAACCTAGACCAACGATAAACAAAAAAAAAAAAAAAAAAAAAAAAAAAACAGTAGTTTAAAGATAGATATCTTTAACTGTTCAAAATGTGGATTTTAATTTGATGGAGTTAATCAGACTGACTTCTGAATGCCTCATATTACTTGCGACATGCATCAAACATTAATATTCCTGGACAACAAATGTTAAATGAAATTTCAGTTTTACAATTTTTGGAACTGCAAATTTTTAAACTTCAAAACATCGCACACTTAAAATTTTTCAACCGTTGCGTAGAGAAAAAAATGCACTTTTTAATGAAATTTGTTTGAAACCTCTATCACAATTTGTTGTTAAATTATTATTATTTTTTAAGTTTTAATTACTATTTTTGTCATTGTGGGAACAGACGTATTCCATTTTTAGACATTAAACTTGGACCAATCAGAAAACGAATAAAATAAAATGCAGAAGTATTCCATTTTGGGACATCAAACTTGGACTAATCAGGAAACGAATAAAATAAGCCAACTTTATTGCGGAATTCAATTAATAATAAAAAGATTCAGATATGCTTTAGATTTCCCAATTCTTTACCGATAACAACAAAATATTTTTTCCAAACAGTTAAAAAGCCCAGATGTATAAATGAAAAAATATGATTTTAAATAAAACGAAAGAAGTAAATGAGTCTTTTTAAACTGTTCTTTAAAAACAAAAATTATGAATAAAAGCACATTTTCAGAATTTTAATGTTTTACAATTTATGTTATTGTATTTTTTAATGGAATGTTTCAACTGTATATACGATAATTTGTCGCCAGTGTGTCGCCTTTTATTTTGTGAACTTGGCTGACACACTGCCGTGTGTCTGGATCTTATTAAGCTTTATTTATAAGCTAATATTTTTGTTGCATTAAATGTCTCAATTTATTGATTTTCTGCAAGCAAACAAACCTATTGGTTTTCACTGGATGTTGTGGGAGCTTTGCAGAATATTAGAGATATAGACAAATTAATGTTATTTTTGGCGACTAATTTTCGTCGCCAAATCTGGCGATATATCATCAAATTGGCAGCAAACGGGGCTAAATTTGGCAACAGAACGCCCCCTCCCCCTTTCATAGGTATGGAGATGCATTAAATGCTGTACCATGATTTTCGGAAGGATTCTAGAAAGTTCTGATGATAGAAATTTGTGGAAAATTCTCTTGCTCCTATATATATGGGAATGGAACAGAGCGGCAGTCAGTCAATCAGTCAGCGAGTGAACTAATTTGATGCTTTCTTGAATGCGATATGTTTAGTGCGAGTTTGCTTGATTTAGCGACCAATTTACGGTGTTTTATATCTGTTACTGTATTGAGGCATTGTGTGTATAGTCTCTGTGAGATATAGCTGTACTCGAACACTTGATTTATTCGGTTATTAGATTGTTTTTCTGAGATCTGGTGTTATTCGTGAATTATAAGGACTCTGTCGCTGTAAAGAGTAGTCAATAAATTATTATTATTTTTTTTTATTATTTATTTATTTTAAGACTGTGGTCATCAGAATCTTATACACCATAAAATCGAAAAGAATGCCTATATACGCAACAATATGCATGTATATATAGTTATAGTATTGTAGCACATCTGACGTGTGATACCATATTCGCACTAGAAACATAAGATAGCTTACATCACCGTTTTTTGAAGTGGTTCCCTCTCGGAATTGAATGCCTGTTCACATCGAAAAACTTACCTAAGATATCTCAGTGTACGTCACTGTATCTGTGATCGCACAAATGTAAAGTATACGCATGCGCTTAAAATAAAAACGGCCACAACAGCTAATCAGTAAAAGCGAAGCTTTATAGCCAACAAGAGAGAGTGGTACTTCATGTGTCTAGCCAAAGCAAGTTGAAACTTACTGAGAGAGTTTGTGGAACTCGCTTAGAGAGTTCGGCGGCCTGAGATATCTTAAGTATTCCATCGCGAACAAGGTATAAGGAAAGGGCAGCTGACGTCACTGTGGTCGAATTACTGTGGATCAGCGAGAAAAACCTGCCCGTTCTTTAACGACTGATACTGTGCAGATGAGCTCCTGGTATTTGATTGGTCTAAATTTGCCAATGTATAAGTAAGTATGATATGATTGGGTGACGTCGTCAAGATGATTTCTGCAATGATCGCTATGACAAAAATGTAGCGGTAGATTGGTTGACAGAAGTGGTTTGTTTGTAAACATGCCCTGCCTTATAAATATTCAATCGAATCATCGTAACTCCTTTCGGTCGTGCGTGAACTCATTTTAATTCGATGAACAGCCGAGACCTTATTGACAGCTGGAACAGTCGTGAAGTGAACTCAAACAGGCCAAGGAATGAAAAAATAAGGGATTTCTCCATGACGTAATAATGAGTCATCTTTATATCTTCATAATTTCATTAGCAGCATATCATCTAAAACAGTTCCCATCATTCAATATGAAGCTCAGGTGTCTTGATGTTGCGAATCATCTTTGGTGCTAGAAGAAATTAGAATAAAAAGCTATAGACATCAACATAAAACCACTCAGCATAGATGTAAGCAGGTGGAAAAATCTGTCTCTGTTCGTCCAGCAACCGCTTTTTGTCAAAACCTCACATTAATACAAATCATGATATCGTGCACGTTCTAGGAGAAACGAAAAACAATAACGATACGCGCAAAGGTATAATCAGAGTAATTCTGCAAAGAGGTGTGTCAAAAGAGGTGCAATAACACTAGAAGTAAAAAATATTCGAAAAAGATCTCGGAATAAAATGAGTTAAAAACAATAAAGTAAATTAATTTAACAAATTACAACAATCAATTCGAAAATGATTTTTTCAAAGACTACAATTAAGACTTATAAATGAATTCTATATTAAAAAGAGTTATTTTCTTCATTTTCTGTAAACATTACATGTATACTTTACAATTACAATTGAATAAAAGTGAAATATCTCGAAGAGATTATCATTTATACAGTCATTTTAATTCCTAAAGGATTTAGTATTTAAAATAAATAATTAAAGGAAAATAAAGAGGTGATAGTGTTTCTTCCTTTCTGAATTCATTTAATTTCTTATATAGTTATATCTACGTTATCTATCTATATCATAAAGAACAAACATTTATGTGCGTAACGCATACGTCCTTCTGCGAATGGAAACACTTTCAAACTTTAAACGAAATTTCAGTTTTGGAATTTTCGGTACTCCAAATTTTTAAACTTCTAAACATCGCACATTTTCAATTTTTACACCATCGTTGGGAGAAAATGTACTTTTAAATGCGATGTGTTTGAAAGCTGTAATTCAATTTGTTTTTGAGTTATTAATATTTTTGTTCTTTTTAGTACCTTTTTATCATTGTAGCAACAGAAGTATCCCAAAAATGCGGACACCACAAAGATTAAGACACGTATCAGATATATCTATGGTGTTGTCCGTCTTAAATGACCACTCAGTTTTGAACTCATTTACAGTGGCTTACATTTGTTTTTGAAACTTACTTATAAAAATGTAGTCAAAATATCAAAGAATCTATTAAAAAAAATCATACAATTTTTTTTAAACTCTATAATAAAACCTACATATTATGATAAAGATAAATTCAAAACTTTTTTTTTTCAAAAAATTAATTTACCGAGAAAGTATTGAAAACAATCGCACATAAATAATTGGACACTTTGAAGATTCAACAAATGCAAACAAAAATACGCAAATGATAAAACATTTTAATACTTTGTGTGAAATTAGAGTTGCAGTACGCTTTGGTATAGATGCAACTTTTTTTTGTGTGTGTATGAATAATGTTTAATTTTGTTCCATTCCTCTGTTACTACTGTTTAAAGTTGCTCTTTCGAAGAAATATCATGTTTTCTTGCTTTTATCTCTATTTATGCCACACATTTTCAATTGAGTTTAAATTTGGAAAATACGGTGGAATCTTGATAATTTTGGCACAATTGTACTGTACAGTAGCCATAAGCGAACATTTCGGCTTTATGTTTGGCTTGATACAAATGGAATGCGTTTTGAATTCCAAGTTTTTGCGCAGATTTTCACGTTTTCTTTCAGGATATTTTTATACTCACATGTCACATAGGTCCATATTATTTTCAATGAAGATAAAATTTTCATACCAGAAGCAGCAAAACATTCCCAAAACATTAAGCCTCCACCTATATGTTTGACAGTTAACAATAAATTTATCGTATTGAACTCCTGGTTGGGCTTTCTCCACATAGTTACTTGTCCATCAGACCCAAATATGTTAAATTTCGATTCACCCACAAATATGACGTTTTCCTCAAAACGATCCATATTGGTCTACATAGATTTTGCAAAGATGTAAGTTTCTTACTCATTCATTAGGAAAATTTTTTCTTCCGGCAACTCCCTTGATGTACCTCATATGATCTGATAACTCGTCTAACAGTTTCAGGGTTTACTTTTATTGTAAATCTGTTTTCCAATTATGTTATAAGTTTCACTATACTAATTTTTAGATTTTTCTTAATTTTATGCATATTAAACCTTCATTTCCTGGGAGTTGGTTTGTGAAGAGTTCCTGATTTTAATGCTTTTTCATCAGTTCCACATAGTTTGCACCATTTTATAATAGCAAAACAATTGAATGATTTATTTTAACAAGTTTTGCGACACTTTTACTGCTCTTGCAGTCTTTAAAATGATCTATGATTAGATTACAAATGGAATTTGCTGTAACTTTGTAGCGTCCGGCCATGTTTGCTTCCAATCTAGAAATGTAAATGAATTTTAATGAATTAATGGTAATATCAAAGTGTAGACGATAATATTCGATAATCCTTCATATATTTTCATTTATATTAAAAATAAATAACAAGAAATTTAGTAAAATTTTCAAGTGCTCAATTATTTATGTTAGATTGTTTTTAATATTCTCTGGGTAAATTAATTTTTTTAAACGTTTTGAATTTATTTTTATTGCAATATTTGAGTTTTATTATAGTTTATGTGAAAAAAAATATATTTTTTAATATTTAAGTGATATTTTTTATAAGTAAATTTCAAAAACACAAGTGTCCAAAGACAAAGGTGAACCACTGTACTAATTTTATTCACATAATAATAAGCATTGATTCTGACTTTGTTCATCATTATTCGTAGGCAACTCTGAATAGAGGGTCTTCAACTATAAACCCCTGTAAATGTCAAAAATGTGATTTTTTTTTAAACTCCAGGACAAAATAACCGAAGCCTATATAATTGATCTCATAAAGATTAGAATTCTATTTTGAAATTGAAGAAAAAAAAAGAACAAAAAGCAATACAATTTAACAGCGAGTAAGTCCTACAAACCCAAAATAAAAAATTTGACTCATACATTACACAGTATGTCTTAGAAACAGAGCCAAATCTAATGGTAATTCCTTTAGATAAAGAAAACATATAAAGCATCTAAACGCACCTTCATTTTCAAGAATAAATAAAACGCGAGATCGCATTAAGCTTAGTTATTGATCAATAGGAAAAAACAGGGGTAATCCCATCTTACATGTTTGAAAAACTAATGTTTCGAAAGAATTGCCTCACTACCATGGAGTTATATATGTTTGGAGGGGGAAAGTACATTATTAAGTGAAAAGTTGCAAAATGGAGTTATATTGATGAGATTTAATGAGATTTAAAAAAAAAATGGTCAAGTGCGAGTATTACTCGCACTCACAGGATTCTGTACAACAAACATATGTATTATTAACCCTTTGGGTACGAGCGAAAGACAAACGCGCCACTTAAAATTCTTGGAATTCTTTATTATTCCCACCGGTTATTTTTCAATGTGAAGTTTATCTAGACATACGGCAGTGTGTCAGCCAAGTTCACAAAGTAAAAGGCCCCGGCCGTGGGTTATATTACCCGAACCATTTCGAGCCACATTTGACCCCTCAATAATTTAAATTCTATTTGACCTACATAATTGAAATTTTTTGTGTCGTGTAACACCATCTTCTAATTTCCGAATCCTAATTTTTTTTTTTTTAAATCTTTTACCGTTCACGAGAAATTGACGTCTGAAAACCACTGTTTTTACCACTGACTCACTGACTCACTGACTCACTCATAGAATTGTTTGACTACTTCCAGGTGACTCAGGAAGTTGAAATTTGGTGTGGAGGTAGGTTATTGGATCTATAAATAGGAAAAAATCAGAAATCACCATTAATTAAACATTAATGGTTGGTTAGAGGATAAATTACTGGATTACAATGGAAGTTTATGAGAATTTCACAAAATACCAGAAATAGTGCCAAGTTGGCGTCACTTTTGGCGAGTATCAGGGCTAATCTGTGAAACTACCGAACCGATTTCAAAAGTAATGGTACCAAAATGATGGTATTCGCCCCGATTCAAACATAGACTATATCTTATGTCTGTGCCACTAACCAAAAGAGGGTTCAGAAGCGAAAAATAGTCTAAAAATGTTATTTTTGTTTTACTGAAGGGCCTAGAAGCACAAAATTTGGCATGTTATTTATTTATAAGATATAAATGATCACTAATGACATTTGCTAAAAAATATCAAATTTAAATGGGTGAAAATCCGCGAAGAGCATTCTAAAAAAGTTCTAAATACCAATTTTAAAACAATCTCAGCAAACAATAAACCGATCTTAAATGTAACTAGCGAGCTACGCCCGCTAGCTGGGCCAGTTTTTCCAAACGAACCTCGATATTAAGCAATATATAATAAACAAAAAAAAAATTCATTTAATAAGCAAGTCTTGGTGTTCGAATCCTCAAGCACAAAAAAAGTAAATTAAAGAGCTATGGTTGTTATGCGCCCATTATCCCGTTAAAAATATGTGATTTCGCACAGTGGGCTCTACGCTCCATGGTCGCCATCGTCCCATTAAAAATTTTTGGTTTTGTACGGTTGGCTCTGCGCGCCCATAAGACATTTTCTCGTATTTTTTGTTCATCAGAAGCAGACTTTTACGCAGATTCTGAATATGTAATCAGTTTTTTTCTACTTTAAAAACTGTCTGCATGATGGTTTAAGAAAAAACGCGCAAAAAAGGGAGAAAAAGAGGTTTTCGACTGCTTCTTCTTTTAGCCAAAGGGGAAAAGTTCAGGTTCTTCACCGCAAGGTGGCGCAGTGTTTTGCCTCAGAGCTCCGTTTGAGCGCCGTTTGGGATTTGAGACATTTTTCGTTCCGATTCCCAAGGGTTTTTTAATTCATAACTTTTTTAATTTTGGTCCCACGATCCCGAAAATGCCCGAAATGACTTCCCCGGAATTTTTCCAATCGAAAGACACCTCTCGCGATTTCCAACTCGCCCGCGTTTCGAACTGTAATCGGCTTCAAGCAGACAGACAGAGGCGCACGGATTTTATTAGTATAGATGATATCAAAATGATGATGACAGTCTTTGCTCCAAAATAGGATATATCTTATGTCGATTACACTAACCCAAAGGAGGTAAAAGAGCAAAAAACATTCTAAAAATGCGATGTCTGTATATTAAGGGACTGGACTGGAAACATTAAGTGTGGCATTTTAGAGTTTATGGGAATTTCGCGAAATATCAGAAATAGTGCCAAGTTGTCGCTACTTTTGGCGAGTATCGGGGCTAATTTCTGAAACCACCGAACCGATTTCAGAATTACTGATAACAAAATGATGGTATTCGTCCCGGTTCAAACATAGGCTATATTTTATGCGTATACCATTAACCAAAAGAGGGTGAAGAAGCAAAAAACATTCTAAAAATGCAACTTTTGTGTTACTGAAGGACCTAGAACTATAAGATTTGGCATGTTATTTATTTATAAGATATAAATGATCTCTAAGGGCATTTGATAAAAAATACGGAATTCAAAAAGGGTGAAAATGTACGAAAAACGTTCTAAAAATGTTCTAAATTGGGATTTTTAAACAATTTTAGCAAACAACACCCCGATCTTAAAAGTAATGATATCAAAATGATGGTGATAGTCCTTGCTCCAATATAGGAGCAATATAATTCCACTATTCCAAAGGGGGTAAAAAAGCAAAAAGCGTTCTAAAAATGCGATGCCTGTATGCTAAGGGCCTAAAAACATAAAATTTGGCATGTTCATTAATTATAAGATATAAATGATTACTAACAAGGAAGGTCTCCATTGGGGGCATACTCAGAATCTTTTGAAAAAAAATACGAATTAAACTACTCATGTAGGTAATAAAGGATCAGTGAAAATTAGCGGCGGAATTACATTATTAGATATGTAAAAAAATAAAATAGTTTGGAATATTTGGCGTGAAAAGCTGAAAGCGACGCGGAATTTGGCAAGCAGTGCATTTCCTCGCCAAAAGCAGACGATTTTAACGAATCTGAAAATTGATTTTAATTGACTTCACTGTTAAAAATCTGCAGCATTTACTGCAACGTCACTCCACTACTTTTATAGAATATATCTCTTCTGACCAATGAGAATGCTCCATAGCACGGTAAATTCACCGTGTCATACACTGTTAAAAATCTGTTGCATTTTGTTGCAACGCACTCCACCGCTTGTATATAATATCTCTATTCCAACCAATGAGAAAGCTCCATTTCACGGCCAAGTAACCGTTTTCTATACAAGCAAGGGAGTGCGTTGCAGCAAAATGCAGCAGATTTTTAACAGTGTATTTTTCAATTTGAAACAATTTTAATCAATTTAAATTGTGTTTTAAATGGTAAAATATATTAATTTCATTTTGTTATAAGTACATATAAACGTATATGACAAAATTACACTTAAAGTAAAGTAAAAATGCAAAACTAAAATTACTTAAACTAAACTTATTTAAATAAATTGAACATAGAAAGTTTTTTCTTTAAAAAGTATTCGAAGTGTAAAAGCGTATTTTTCAAAATTTCGTTTTTTCGCCAACCGGAGATAAATCGCCAAATAAACGAAAGTTTTATTATTTTTTTACGGACGTTATAAGGAGGTTACGCCGAAATTTTTTTTATAAACATATATAACTATATGAGAAGAACATTCTGTAATTTTTTCAGCTTTTTCTGAGTATGCCCGTATGGAGACCTTCCTTGTAAGAGCATTTGTTAACAAATACAAAATTTAAAAGGGGTAAAAATGCGCGAAAAGCGTTCTAAAAACTTTCTAAATAGTAGTATTTAAGAAATCTTGGGTAGTTAGCGAACCGATTTAAAGAAAAAAAAGATGCCAAAATGATAGCGACAGTCCTTGCTCTAACAAAATTATTGGATAAATTACCAGATTACAATGGGAATCTATGGGAATTTGGAAAAATACCAGAAATAGCATGACTTTTGGTGCGTATTTTTTAGTCAATATAGCGATATTTCGCCAAGTTGGCTACAAACGTTTTTGGTCGACGAAATAATCAAGTAGTACCCAATCACGTAAATGAAAATCCTTATTAGTAGAATTTAAAGGAACGTAAGCAGTTCTAATGTTAAATTTTTAAATTTGACTGAAAAAATGCAGGTAAATGCAGGAAAAAGCTGGAAGATTAGTTAAAATTTTATAAAACTAATTTAACTAATTTAACCTATTTATTTCAAAAAGGAAACAAATACCTACTAATTTGACAAAAAATAATGATATCCTGTCAAAAACATGAATGTGAAAGAATGCCAAATTCGTTAAAGGTATCGCTAATAAAAGAAGTGAGATCTAACTGCAAACCAAGGCGACACACCGGCCGTGGGTTATATTACCCGAACCATTTCGAGCCACATTTGACCCCTCAATAACTTAAATTCTATTTGACCTACATAGTTGAAATTTTTTGTGTCGTGTAACACCATCTTCTAATTTCCGAATCCTAATTTTTTTTTTTTTAAATCTTTTACCGTTCACGAGAAATTGACGTCTGAAAATCACTGTTTTTACCACTGACTCACTGACTCACTGACTCACTCATAGAATTGTTTGACTACTTGCAGGTTACTCAGGAAGTTGAAATTTGGTGTGGAGGTAGGTTATTGGATCTATAAATAGGAAAAAAATCAGAAATCACCATTAATTAAGCATTAATGGTTGGTTAGAAGATAAATTACTGGATTACAATGGAAGTTTATGAGAATTTCACAAAATACCAGAAATAGTGCCAAGTTGACGTCACTTTTGGGGAGTATCAGGGCTAATCTGTGAAACTACCGAACCGATTTCAAAAGTAATGGTATCAAAATGATGGTATTCGCCCCGATTCAAACATAGACTATATCTTATGTCTGTGCCACTAACCAAAAGAGGGTTCAGAAGCGAAAAACATTCTAAAAATGTGATTTTTGTTTTACTGAAGGGCCTAGAAGCTCAAAATTTGGCATGCTAATTATTTATAAGATATAAATGATCACTAATGACATTTGCTAAAAAATATCAAATTTAAATGGGTGAAAATCCGCGAAGAGCGTTCTAAAAAAGTTCGAAATACCAATTTTAAAACAATCTCAGCAAACAACAAACCGATCTTAAAAGTAATGATATCAAAATGATGATGACAGTCTTTGCTCCAAAATAGGATATATCTTATGTCGATTACACTAACCCAAAGGAGGTAAAAGAGCAAAAAACATTCTAAAAATGCGATGTCTGTATATTAAGGGACTGGACTGGAAACATAAAGTGTGGCATTTTAGAGTTTATGGGAATTTCGCGAAATATCAGAAATAATGCCAAGTTGTCGCCACTTTTGGCGAGTATCGGGGCTAATCTCTGAAACCACCGAACCGATTTCAAAATTACTGATAACAAAATGATGGTATTCGCCCCGGTTCAAACATAGGCTATATTTTATGCGTATACCATTAACCAAAAAAGGGTGAAGAAGCAAAAAACATTCTAAAAATGCAACTTTTGTGTTACTGAAGGACCTAGAACTATAAGATTTGACACGTTAATTATTTATAAGATATAAATGATCTCTAAGGGCATTTGATAAAAAATACGGAATTCAAAAAGGGTGAAAATGTACGAAAAGCGTTCTAAAAATGTTCTAAATTGAGATTTTTAAGCAATTTTAGCAAACAACACCCCGATCTTAAAAGTAATGATATCAAAATGATGGTGATAGTCCTTGCTCCAATATAGGAGCAATATAATTCCACTAATTCAAAGGGGGTAAAAAAGCAAAAAGCGTTCTAAAAATGCGAAGCCTGTATGCTAAGGGCCTAAAAACATAAAATTTGGCATGTTCATTAATTATAAGATATAAATGATTACTAAGAGCATTTGTTAACAAATACAAAATTTAAAAGGGGTAAAAACGAGCGAAAAGCGTTCTAAAAACTTTCTAAATAGTAGTATTTAAGAAATCTTGGGTAGTTAGCGAACCGATTTAAAGAAAAAAAAAAGATGCCAAAATGATAGCGACAGTCCTTGCTCTAACAAAATTATTGGATAAATTACCAGATTACAATGGGAATTTATGGGAATTTGGAAAAATACCAGAAATAGCATGACTTTTGGTGCGTATTTTTTCGTCAATATAGCGATATTTCGCCAAGTTGGCTACAAACGTTTTTGGTCGACGAAATAATCAAGTAGTACCCAATCACGTAAATGAAAATCCTTATTAGTAGAATTTAAAGGAACGTAAGCAGTCCTAATGTTAAATTTTTAAATTTGACTGAAAAAATGCAGGTAAATGGAGGAAAAAGCTGGAAGATTAGTTAAAATTTAATAAAACTAATTTAACTAATTTAACCTATTTATTTCAAAAAGGAAACAAATACCTACTAATTTGACAAAAAATAATGATATCCTATCAAAAACATGAATGTGAAAAAATGCCAAGTTCGTTAAAGGTTTCGCTCATAATAGAAGTGATTTGACAAAAAATAATGATATCCTGTCAAAAACAGGAATGTGAAAGAATGCCAAGTTCGTTAAAGGCTTCGCTAATAAAAGAAGTGAGATCTAACTGCAAACCAAGTTCTTTCGGAGCCCCTTAAAATCATAACTCCTGTCATGCATAATATTACTCAACTGCTTAAAATGATTTGTTATGTTACTTGTTATTCAATAGAGCGACTTGGCAAGTTTTCAGCTACCAACTTTAATTTTTGAGTCGGAGTACAATTTAATCTAGAATCTGATTCGCAAATCTGATTAGTCAATCGAGTGTTCGAATAAGTATATTGAAGTTAAGGCACTGATAAGTTAAGGAAGGGATCAACTTTAATTTCTGATCAACTAAATAGAAAAAATTGAAAAAGAGAAAACTTGCTAAGTCGCTCAATTGAATAACAAGTAACATAACAAATCATTTTAAGCAATTGAGTAATATTATGCATGACAGGAGTTATGATTTAGGGAGCTCCGAAAGAACTTGGTTTGCAGTTAGATCTCACTTCTTTTATTAGCGAAACCTTTAACGAACTTGGCATTCTTTCACATTCATGTTTTTGACAGGATCTTATTTAATTGGAGCATATTCAGTGCAGAAAGTTTTCTGTTTTGAAAAACCGGTGGTTAAAGATTAAAAATTAAGCAAAGTGCTCTCATCATGAAAAATTTAACTGTATTATTAAAAGAAAATTGTTGCTGGAAGAATAATAAGACTTTGTAAAAAACTAATACAAAGTACAGTTGGTTATAGCTTCATATACTACAAAAGTATGAATTGGTGTACCATAAAAGTTCAAAGAGATATGAAGCCTAATTGTGTCAAATATTGCTATTCTGTATAACTCTTTTTTTTTCTTATCCTTATCTATATACAAAAAACTTAACTCGCTACTGAGA
Organism: Maratus speculifer; assembly: GCA_964019185.1. Lineage (NCBI taxonomy): Eukaryota > Metazoa > Arthropoda > Arachnida > Araneae > Salticidae > Maratus > Maratus speculifer. The sequence goes on from OZ025290.1 coordinate 44,100,002, forward strand.
TTAATATGTAGTGCATATTTAAAATTTATTTGGGATTTCATAAAACTAAATTAAGCGTAGTAATAGCCTTTTCTTTTTCCAGTGTAGCTAACACAAAACCGTTGTTCAATGTTTATGTTTGGCATTGTGCTAAAGGAGCTTGTGTGGGAAGGAGCTCGCAAACTTGCAAAGCCGCTATGGTCTGTGGCGCAATTTTCCAGATAGGTTTTTGATTTACTTTTAAATACACAAGAGTCGTAATCAAAGACCTACTCAATGCAAACTAATCGCGAGCCCCATAATATTTATGAAGGGTTCGCATACATAAGGAATTTTAAAAAACAGACATTTTAATACCAAAAATTTCGTAACGTAGTGGCGCTATATCCGAAGTAAGGAACATTTTGCATTAGATAAGGCAAATAATACTTTTAAAAAAATCATGTTGCTAAAATGGATAGTTTTTTTTTTTTTTTTTAATTTATTTATTTATTTCTTATGCATACATACCTTGATTTATGTGATTTATTTTAACAATTAGTATGTTTGCAACAGTATCCAGTTTATTATATATATATATATATATATATATATATATATATATATATATATATATATATATATATATATATATATATATATATATATATATATATATTGCGTTACACAAACATATTATTAAAAACTGTTATATAGGTTTTAACCCCTTGGGGACGAGCGACACGTATACGTGCCTCAAAAAGGCTTAAGAATCCTTGTTTATTCCCACCAGTGAAATTATACTGTAAAATTTTCCTTATTTAATCGAAGCATTCTATCGATTTAATAAAGCACAAATTTTTGTTTTTAAAAACTAGTGACAAAACATTTAAAATTTCACAAAAGGTTCCCATCGCAAAGGCATTAAAAGCTAATAGTGTGCAGAGTACGTCGCCCCCGTCATTATTTATGTCCAAACTGTCTCTGTGTTTAAGGGTTAATATCTCTGCTAATTACCAACGAATCTTTTCAATTTTTTTTTATCAACAAAGTTTTTACACTTTTGTTACGATAAGCACTTCCAGCGCTCCTTAATGTCCAAGAATATAAATTAGTGTGTAACAGAGAAATGTGCTTGTTTCAAAAATTATGCGATCCAGAGTAATCGTTATAGTTTTCCTTGAAAGTTTAAAGTTACATTTATCATCTCTAATTTTTTCATAATTTTAGATTCAGTAGATTCGGAATTAGATGGCGGGGAACATATTTTTGCACTATATTTTCGACGATATCTCCGAAAATATAATACTTAGAATTAAAAGAAATATATTTTTAAGTTCAACGTAACAAAAGCTTTCACAAAATACAAAAAAAAAAAAAAAAAAATAAATAAAAAAAAGAGAGAGAGAGAGAGAGGATGATCTCTTAAAAAAATTTTAGTTTCTCTCAGTGATCCTTGCAATTACTAAAAAATCTTTTGTAATCTTACACAGTTACAAGAAAATCTGTAAGAATTACTAGAAAAAAGCTAGCAACGAATAGAGTTAATAGTTTTATATTTTTAATTGCTATTACTAAAACTCACTTGGTGTGGCCGTGATAGCCTATAGGTCATAGCACCGAACTCCTGGCTGAAAAGTCCCGGGTTTGATGTTCGACACCACCAAAGACGCACCGAGTGTATGCAGTGTAAGTTATCCTTAAATAAAGGGATTATGAAAATCCTGTCACAGCAGTTACCATGGGTAATGATCTCTGGTCTTTTCCTCCCCTTCAGAAGCATATCAAAATTGAGCAGGTGACAATGTTTGATGCTGCCATCTATTGAGGCTTTGCCGCAAATCTTCCGCTGCAGAAGACTGTCTTCTTTCCCACATTTTTTTTACAAAATAAATGTTTGCTTCACTTGCTAAAATCGCGTTTGGAATAGTTACTAAGAATCTGTCAGTAATGGTTACTAAAAATAATTTTGAAGCTGTTACTAAAATTTGCTTGGTGGCTCATACTAAAAAGTTTTAAGCTAGTTATACAAAAAATTCTTTTGTTCAGTTTACAAAAAATTTTTTGTTTCATTTGCAAGAAAAAGTTTGGAATGGTTTCTATTTGTACAGTGAGTAATGGTTATTAAAAAACTCTGTGGAATACAAATTTACTAAAAAAATTTTAGTAACCTCATGATTTTTTTTTACAGTGTACCCCACACGATATACAAAGAAAATATTTTTTTTCTTCAAGTAACTTAATTAATCTCCCTATCCCCTTCCTAAATATATTTGTAAATGTTTAATAATCTGTAAATATGTGGGTCAGTAGTCTTTATTACTTCCCCCAATTTGAGTTTTCCATGTCACATAGTTTATGAGTAAGATGATTGTGACAGACGGACTCACAGACACGGGAGTGATCTTATAATGGTTCCGTTTTCACTTTAAAAGTATGCTGTAGCGTAGCCAGCGGGGGGACGGGGAGCGGAGAGGGCGGTCCGCCCCGGGTGTCAACACTAAGTGGTGACACCCAATCTTAATTTGCAAATGTATACACATAATCTTATAAAATTTTGGGATATTTTAAAATTACTTCATTGATTTACCCGGACTATGGGATAAATGCTGAGTTGGTTCTGTTTTTTTTTTTTTTTTTTTTTTTTTTTTTTTTTTTTTTTTAATGTAAGGAAGACAAAAGGTTAATAAGGAATTATATTATCATTTGTTATACTAACATAGAATTTTGATTGAAAAAAATCTGACGGATGTGGGGAGGGTGACATCATGGTGGTTGGGGCTGATACTATTTACATCTGCCCTGGGTGTCACCCATTCCAATGTGTTAAAGCAATTACAAAGCGCCATATGATGATTAACAGAAAGTAATAAAATTAATGTTTCTTCAGGCTGGGTAACACCATAAGATCTTTCAAGGATTATTAGTCAACTGCAAAAATAGTGATTCAGTTGCATAAAATTGGAATTGATGCATCTTTTCAGATAACAGTTCACCCCCCCTCCCTTGGTTTAAGAGATAGTTTTCTTGGTAATTTCATAACCATTGCATATCAATGCTCTAAAATTCAGGCAGTGAGGGGGGCAGGATGCGGCAAGCAATATAGAGTTTCGAAGATATTTTCCATTTCAAGGACATTAATAGACAGAAAAAAATAAGAGCTTTCGACAGAAGCGAGTGGAGGTAACTGAATTCATCACAAAATGCTGTCAACTTTTTTGCTGTGGTGGCTGCACTTTTTTTGCGGGGGGAGGGGGGAGGTCTAATAAAAAAAATTTACGTTTTCATAAAGGTAACATAAAAAATGGCATTTCAGAGCTACTTTGTGCAGGACAAAGGTCTGAAAATAGCTCCAATTACTTAGAAAGTCTTTTTATACAACCACATCTCTTTAAAAATGTTTTCAGTAATTTTTTTTTTTTTTCAAATGTTACTATAGCAAAAAATTACATAAATCGTTCTAGTTCCAGTTGCTCAGGATAACATGACGAAAACCGATTCCCGTTCCTTTAATAGTAACAATTGGTTTATTGTGTTTAAATGTAAAATATATATATATATATGTTTATTGGGTTTGCAGTGTTAATTCATTAGCAGATACTTTTGCAAGGGGTTTCAATAAAAATGTATTAATTTACATTAGGTATGTATTCATTTAATATGAAACTATGTGAATGAACCAAAGTAGCCCCTGGCAGGGGCTGCTTTGTTCAAAAACTTTAAAAATTGCTAAAAAATAAAAAATAAAAAAATCTTTAACATCATACAGTTTGTTTCATTGTTTCATCGTCACCAGAGAATAATAAGGTTCCATCTGTGTTTTTGAAAAAAATGACTTACCGATATATAAATGTTCTATTTGCATCTATGAAGGCATTTCTGGATTAAAATAATGTCATAATATAATTGTAATGTCATATGTAATTTATATATAACATCATTTTGATGCAAAAATGTCTTCTTATCCTCTTCAGACTTGAGGTACACAAATGTGTACCACTATTCTTTTCCCCATAAAAACTAAATTGTCCAAATTTTGCATTTTTATTTTAATTCTATACAGCTGAATGTTTTTGCTTTAAAACAAAATCAATAAATGTCAGCACTGAGGAATATTACCTCATAAAATAAATATTATTTTCATCCGAGTCGCGAAAATACCTTCAAGTCATTGTGGCCAAGAAAGTAAGAAATATTCATGATTATTTAACCTAAATGCTTTACAATAAAAAAAATTTGAGGATTTGCTGATCATTTACTTGTTTAAAGACTTCAATTTTGTTATTGCGTAAATTTATATAACTGATAGTTAAAGTGATGTTTTAAGGGGATTAGTATTTCTCTATCCATATTTGTAAACCTAAATTACCAGTGCCCTAAAGTACTGATTTCATAAAAATGATTCTTTCTGTCATCTATGATGTCATTTCGATTATGCAAAAGCAATAACTATATATTTGTAGAGTTATTTTATGCTCAGGTCTGAAGAGGATAGATGCAAATAAAACCTTTTTAAACTGATTAGTCAATTTTTTTCAAAAACACAGATAGAGCCTTATTATTCTCAGGTGAAGTCATGTTAATTGTTTACAACTTAAATTTGACATTCAAAAATCATATGATATTTTTCAATGATTGAAATGTGAGTAGAAGTGACCCAAAAGGAACCAGGAAAAAGTGCCTCAAAGTGACTCCAGTTGATGGTATGTTACTTTTTATCGAAGATCGTTCAAAGATGTTTAAGCAAAAAATTCAGAAATTTGAAAAGATTTTACTCGTTGTGACGGAATAGCTTTTTATGGAAAAGTACAGCCATCTGTCTTTGTGTGTTTGTCTTGAAACAACAAAGTACATTTATTATCTAACTAGCTGAGTCGCCCGGCGTTGCCCGGGCCCGTAACAATATTCTAAAATACACCTGAAATTCGTACTACAAAATGTTGTAGAAAGACCTTATCTCGAACTTAATCCCCGCTGCCTACGGTGTACCGTTTAGCAGAAATGCTGTGCACACACGGTAAAAAAAAAAGGGGGGGAAAAGTTTCATATTCTACCACCAGATGGCGAACTCTTTTCTTAACAAAACCGTTTCTGGACTTAAGAAAGATATTTCATGAGATTATTATTCGAAAATACGGGTGAGTACACTTTTAAAATTCTATATTAAATATGCATTATTTATCCCAGGGCTCTGAAATATCCGCATCTAAAACTGTACGGTCTCAAATATTTGATCAATACCTCTCTAAAATAATTATTGCCCCCTACCGCCTACCCTACTCTTTAAAGTTTATATTAAGTGTTAAAAACAATCTGAAAGTTTTATATTAAATAAGTAATATTTATTTCAGGGCTTAGTGAAAATCCCTCATTTGAAATGGTAGAAAACGGTACAATTATAAATATTTGATCGCTCCCCATAAAAAAATCCACCGCCCCGTATTTCATGATCACTGACCTTTAAAATATTTACTATGCGTTATAATGTATCTGAAAACTCAAAAAGATCGTTTTGTGAGGGTTTTTTTTTTTTTTTCTTAATTTTAGTTAATTCGCGTTTCAGCATTTCTTTTTCTTTGCACAACCTTTTTGCCAGAAAATTGTTTGCCACCAGAATACTTGAAAAGTGACGTTTGTTTTATTTAATAGCAAAGTTATTCTGGATGAAAATAGTGGTGGCATTGTGGCCCGCGGGCCACAGGTTGTGCATCCCTACTCTAAATGGTGTATTTAAAAAAAAAAAAAAAAAAAAAAAAAAAAAAAAAAAAAAAAAAAAACAGCGTACCAAAAAACATTTGTGGTTTCCATGTACTTGCTTTTTAAATAGAGCAAGTCACCCAAGTAATAAATTAATAATTAATATATAAGGTTATAATTGAGCGGCTGCGAAAAAATTTATATATTTAAAATCAGCGAAAAATTCTTCATTTGAATTGATAAAAATTAAATTCATAAATTAAACATTCGAAAATATTTGCAGGTCGTCTAAAAATGCCACTACTATCTGACTCCCAGCTGTCTGAATTACAAAACACCTGCTCTCATTCAGAAAGATTTCTGGAAATTATGTTTCTTTGAAAGGAAATAAAATGAGATTTTATAAATGGATTTTTACAGATTTTTCAACTATTTACAGGAGTATGAAAATTATTTTTAGAATTTCTGAAAGAGGAATTTTTTCTGCATGTAGCTGTCTAATTTTTAAGTTTTTAGGTCCAGAAGAATTTAAAATACAGCTCTTTATTAAAAAGCCTAGTACATTCATCGCCATGGCAACCCTGTATTTACAGTAACCTTTTTCCTTTTCTTTGAATTTTCCAAGAAATATTCTGTGGTTTAAGAAAAATATATGCCGTTATTGAATTATGAATACTTTTCCTTTCTTCTAATTTAGGAACTTTAATTAATTTCTCAACTAATTATTAGAATTTTAAAATTCTGAGGGCCAGGTGCATTATGAAAGGCCTTGGACAATCTTAAAAAAAAATTTGAATTTCGCTAACTATCGCAGACACACACACACACAGAGCGATTTGTTATTTTATTAATATAGATGCCAGTTTCTGAATATCTTCTTCTTTATGTCTATCGTATTTTATGCTTCGACTTCAATAAATTTTCCTCACCTGTAATATAAGCTTATCAGTTTCGAGGAGTTCTTTATGTTTCTCTATTCTAGAAGATGTAAGAGAATGTATCTCATCGTTTTCTGGGAAGATGATTGGATTCACCTGTAAATACGAAAAAAAAAATTTTTTTAACATACAAAATTTCAATAAGAGCTATAAATAAATAAATAAATAAAATAAAATAAAAAGAGCAATATTACACACATATAAACAACTATCGCAGACTCAAAGTACAGTCTTTAATTACGCAGTTGGCAGGTCGTAGTTGACAATATCCTACTGATTTAAATGTGATCATTTGATTCAAGCAGATAGTATCTTTGATGACAAGATTTTATTTTATGACGTCACCCATCTATTATCAATCCTAGAATTTTCAGATAAATGCTTGGAATTCATTTTAAATTGCAATTTCACCAAGATGACCAAGGTGGTCGCATTCGTCGCCAAAATCAAATTACACACCGACTTTTTCTATTTTCAGCATTGACATGTACCTGTAAATCTACTTTTACAGCAATGACACGTATTGCGCTGTAAAGTAAGTACTAGGCTTTTGTAGAAGTGCAAATAAAAAATTTCGTACTCAAGAAAAGCATTTAATTTTCATTTAAAATGCCAAATGTGTAAGGAATAAAATGGGTTCATAAATTATATAGCATCTTATGACACTAACCATTGGTTTTTCCTCCTCGAACACAACAATGCCTTTAGCGTATTCCAGTTTTGGATCAATCTTGTTTGATGCATCTGGAGTTTCAATGGTATGGCTATCAACATGACTAGACCTGCGAAAGGGAATAATAGTAAAAAACAACAAAATTGTAGTTTAAAAAATTACAACGACTATTTGGAAAATGATAGTTTCAAAAACTCAAATTTTAAAGACTTATAAATAAATTCTATATTTAAATTAATAATAATAACAATAAACATCATTTCTAGAATGATTATAACGAGTCATATATTACGTACACCGTGCATTAAACATTAACATTTCTAGACCAACGATAAAAAAAACAGTATATTAAAGATAAACAATTTTAACTGTTTAAAAATGTGCATTTTTATTTCATTGAGTTAATCAGACTGACTTCTGAAAGCCTCATATTCACGATATGGATTAAACATTAATATTTCTAGACCCGTCACAAACAAATTTTAAATGAAATTTCAGTTTTACAATTTTCGGAACTGCAAATTTTTCAACTTCAAAATATCGCACATTAATTTTTACAGCACTTGCGTAGAGAAAAAAAATGCACTTTTTAATTAAATTTGTTTGAAATCTCTATCACAATTTGTTGTTAAATTATTATTATTTTTTAAGTTTTAATTACTCTTTTTGTAATCGTGGCAACAGAAGTATTTCATTTTTGGACATTAAACTTGGACCATTCAGGAAACTTATAAAATTAAATAAGTTTCGGAATTGTACCAATAAAAAGATTCAATATACTTTATATTTCCCAATTCTCTACCGAGAACAACAACTATTTTTCCCAAATGGTTAACAAGTCAGAAATTATACATCAAACGTGTAAAATGAGGTGTGTTTGTATTATAGTTTGATAAATATTCAGATCTTGCTACTCTAGCTGTTGCACTCGCATGCAAAAATCTATAAAAGCAAAATACGATTATGTATATAAAATTCAGTTATATGGAAATAATAAGACCCGTTCTTAAATATAACGTAATCATCATGGCAACCTAGCGTCATTACCTATCACAGGATAACATTAAATTAATTATGTATGGCAGAAACAGCTCGACAAAATAAACCACAATTAAAGGAATCCCATTGAAATATGGATGCGTAACTACTTTTTTAACTACTTTTGTTTAATCAAACTGATTAGTAAATAAATCACTAGGATCAAAATTTTGTAGTAAAAATAGTGTCGCAATCAAACGAGTTGTAAATTAGTATGATTTTTTTGCCCACCAGTGCAATTGCGCTAAAATAATTAGAGTGTAATTACGTATCCATCGTTTATTGGCGTTCTGTCGCCCTGCTAATCTGTTTATAATAACAGAATATATAGCGAATTTTTTGAAAAAGATTTTTTTTACCTTTAACGTACTTCTTCCCAATTCTGTTTTAAGTTTAGAAAGCGTTTCAAAATATATACCAAATGGAAAATTATTTGTTCAATAAAAAAGAAAAGAAATAATTTAATTTTCTAGCTAAATATGCTGAGAGTTTGGATGCCAACATATTCTGGCGAAATTTTACAACAGTGCTCATAAGTTAAACAGTATAGCTCTAATTTTTAACCGCTTTTTTGTAGTTAATTTTACAACTAAAACTGTTTTTATGGTCGACCTCAATGCATTAATTTTGTTTAATTTTTATTATTCTAATTTTTTTTTACTGCACTTACAGTAATAATAATGCAATAACTAATTGCATAATAACTACATAATATATAATATAATAATAATAAGGCACATACTAATAAGATAATATTATACTAATAAATATTATATACTAATAATTATAATATAATACTAATAAATAATGTCCAAATTTATTAAATGTTCTCTCTGTTTTGACATTTTTTATAATATCTTTTCTTAAATTTGAAATGAAACGCATCACGATTCTTTATACGAAAAAAAAAAGAAAAAGAAAAGACATAAAAAGAACTTTTTGTTTTTCTTGTTAAATATCGCTTACTCCACCCTATACGAGAATGATAAGAAAGATTAAGTGGCCTAAAAGTAATTTTCCTTCCAAAAACTTTTCTACTAAATTTTTCTATTTCTATGTTTTTTCATTATCTATTATATATTTCTGTCAGTGCTAAAAGACATATTAAATTAGACATTTAAAAATTTAGCATGCATTAACATTGTTTTTTTTTAATTTAATACAGATGTACTCTGTTAAAGTTGCAAAAATTCCTTAATATATTATTAAGAGAATTTTTAGAAGCATTTTCTGTTACATGCATCAGATTTATTTTACATAAAAAGAAAGAACTGAACAAGTGGAAATACAGTAAAACTTGTCAATAACGGAATTCTGCATAAGATTCATCCCACAAAGTTCGACACCCTATTTTGGTTGTTATTGTTGTTTTATAGAGCAAAAATGGGGGGAGGGGGAGCATAATACCGATTATTTGAAATAAATTAGTTTGTAAAAAGATAATTTCATTTGTTAGATAATAATTTATTTTAGTGAAATTTATTTCTAATTTTTACAGTTTTACGAACAAATTCCTCAATATTTACTATATTTTGTCAGTTATCAAAAATATTAACAAAACAAAAATAATGAGAGTCGTTAATTTTCCCTCAATAAATGTACTATTTCTGCTACTAAATGGGTGATTCTTTCCAAATAGGCCAAAATAAGAGTTATGAGGGAGTGACTGTTTAGGAGTTATGAATTTTAACAAAATGTTCATTTACTTTTTTACTCTTTTCTGAACTGAGATCAGGTTTATTGGGCTTTAATTTTACCTAAATATTTATAAACAGTAATAATTAATAATTTTTAAATATTTACCTGTATTCAGTAGAGGCTAATGAGGAAGTGATGAAGTAGGTTTAGTCTCATCATTTCCTCATCAGCCTACTGAATACAGGTAAACATTAAAACTAGTCGTTGGGGGAAGCACCGTAATACTTATCCACCATGGATATGCACAATATAAAATAAAAAAAATAAAACCTGTGTATACTATTTATAAAATCCATTGCAATTGCCAAAAAAAAATTTAAACATGTATCTAAATATTTTTATTACATAGTAATGCTCTATTAATGAATTGTTGATAAACCAGTTTTGACAAATTACATAAAACGCCAAGTAGTACTGTACTCAAGTAGTATCTAATTCCGTAAACTATGAGATTTCCCGATCCAGAGCCAAGAGGCTCCATGCGGTCCAACAAGGAGATCACGAGACCTCCAATTCAAGAGGAACCAAGTGACGCCCGGCCACCACGACAGCGCCGCTGCCCGGCCACCGAATTGCATAAAAGAAATATTCTTATAACTCCAAAAATAATAGTCATATTAACTAACAGTTTATTGCTTCGGTTTAAACGTCTCATATCCAATTAAAATATGTTTTTGAATTGAAATTTGAATGAAATATCGGCTCATGAAAAATTGAGATAGAGACTTGAAATTAGATGTGTACATAGTATCTAATTATGGAAAGAAGCCTATTGAATATCAATAACCTCGGTTTGTCGGAACTATTTTTTTCGGACACTCGATTTTTTTTTTTTTTTTTTTTTTTTTTTTTTTGCTTTAAGGAGTGGATGTAAAAGGCAATAAAATGACATAAATTTGTGTCATTTGAAATGTGCTTGTCATGTGAAGAGTGTGAAAAATGGGATTACAAATATCTCGGCACTAATTATCCGATCAACTTCATTTTTTATGAAATATTTGTGTCATTTTATTGTTTTTTACATCCACTCCTTAAAGTAAAAAATTTCGAAAATTTACATGTACCTTTCATCAAAACGAATATTTCGAGTGTCAAAAAAAAAAAAAAAGTTCCGGATAATCGAGGTTACTGATATTCAATAGGCTTCTTTCCATAATTAGATACTATGTACACACCAAATTTCAAGTCTCTATCTCAATTTGTTCGCGAGATAAAAGCGTTTACAGTCAGACACACAGACAGACGGACGGAAAACTTTTTTTTTTTTTTAATGTGTTTTTTGGAATCTTCAGTGTGTTAAGCGTGTAAATCCATCAAAATTTTTTTTTCGATTTTCAAAGCGATTGCAAGATTTACCCTATAGTACGTATGATGGGTAAGTAAAATGTTTAATTATTACTGATTTATAAGTATTAGGCATAGTTAACTCCTTGTGGATGCGCGACACGTAAACGTGCCGCAAAAAGGCTTAAAAATCCTTGTTTATCCCCACCAGTAAAAAATTACTGTAAAATTTGCTATATTTAATCGAAGCATTTTCTAGATTTTAAAAGGCACAAATTTCTGTTTTTAAAATCCATTGACAAAACATTAAAAATTTCGTAAAAGGCTCCCGGCGCGACGGGGTTGCCCACTAAGCCTAATTTCAATTCAGATAATCGTAAAAAAGTAAATGTGTATTTTGTTAAAATTCTTCACTCTTATTTTGACCTATTTAGAAAGAATCGCACAAATATGAAATGAACTTACAGTTTAAAAAATGATATAAAAACTTGGAGTTATTATATGAGTTATTTTTTTTTTTCATAATTTCTTTCAATTGAATTCAATTAGAATCGAAAACATTGACTACCACTATAATTCATTCACCTTACTTAATTGACCGGGAGGTAGCAGCACAGCTTTATCACCTCATCGAGTTCACGGATGAAAATCTTATGATTAGTTGATTTTCGATTTGCATATTAGAACGCAATCGGTCTGCTAAAGTGATATCTTGGTGGAAATTAATTAAAAATCCGATTTTAGCGGTTGACTCATGGGTTTACCATTGTACTTTCCTGCACCGAAAAGCAAGAAAACATGGAGGATTGGCAGCCGGAAAACATAATGATAAACCTATATGAGTCAACCATTTAAATCGGGTTTTTTTATGTTTTCCACCAATATATAACTTGGCAGATCGATTGCGTTTTAATATATGCGAATCGAAATTTAACTAATCCTAGATTTTCATTTATGAACTCGGTGAGATTACTATCTGTGCTACCATCTTCCGGTCTATAAGACAAACACCTTGTACAAAAGTTAAACTTGTCATAGTGCCAAGCGCTCTTCGAAAGGAGGTTGCAAATGTTATGCTTGTCTGTGCTTCGTTTTTCGAGATAAGCTTTTAATTATTATGTTGGATACTTACAGACATTTTATTTATTTATTTTAGAAAATCGTTATCAGTAACCCATGAATGATTCTGTATCGAATACCTCGAGCGTCGCTTAGTTGTACCCGCTGAGTACATGCAAAGTAAATTTTGTGTGAAACGGAAAAATGCAATTTTTCCGGCATTTCGGTGCAAACAAATCGGTGTGAAACGATTTGTTTTACACCGTTCTGTGGAACATATCTGTTTCACAGTGACACCGTAACCAACTAGTTTAAAAAAACTGGCACTAATGAAATTTCCCTGTTTTGCCCTAGCCAGGGCCGAAGCTAGAGGGGGGCAGAGGGGGCACGTGCCCCAGGCGCCAACAGAACAGAAGGTGAAGGGGGCGCCAAAATAAGATTTTCTTTGGTGTGTTTGTTATAAAGAATGCATATATGTACGGGAAGGAAGGGCGTCAAAATCCATGCTTGCCCCGGGCGCCAAAAAGGCTAGTTTCGGCGCGGGCCCTAGCCATCGGAATTCTTTCTTGATGTCTTTAAGCGTAATTTTCAACAGAGCCATCCTTATGAAGGACGCTTTAAAGCGAAGCCCAGTGCAAGGATTTTGCCAGGCGCTTTCCTTTCAGACTCTTAACATAATTTTACCTACTATACTATCAATAAAAAAAAATTATTTTCATCTATATACACTGTAAAAAAAAATTCAAGAGGTTACTAAAAATTTTTTAGTAAATTTGTATTCCACAGCATTTTTTAGTAACCATTACAAACTTTTTTTTTTTTTTTTTTTTTTTTTTTTTTGCAAATAAAACAAACATTTTTTTTTTTTTTGTAAACTGAACAAAAGAAATTTTTGTATACTAACTTAAAAATTTTTAGTATGAGCCACCAAGCAAATTTTAGTACTAGCTCCAAAATTATTTTTAGTAACCGTTACGTGTGCCGGAAGGGCAGGAGCTTCCTTCGAGCTGCATCCAGTGGTGTAAAAAAACAGACTTAAGCGGAAGATTTTCGGCGAAGCCGCAATAGATGGCAGCACGAAACATTGCTACCTGCTCTATTCTGACATGTTTCTAAAGGGGAGGGAAAGTCCAGAGATCATTACCCATTGTAACGGCTACAACAGAAATTTCATATTCCCTTTATTTAACGAGTACTTACATTGCATACATTCGGTGCATATTTGGTGGCGTCCAGCATCGAACCCGGGTACTTTCAGCCTAGAGTTCGGTGCTATGACCACTAGCTATCACGGCCACACCGAGTGAGTTTTAGTAATAGCTTTTAAAAATGTAAAACTATTAACTCTATTCGTTGCTAGCTTTTTTCTAGTAATTCTTACAGATTCCTTGTAACCGAGTAAGATTACTAAAAATTTTTTAGTAATTACAAAGATCACTAAAATTTTTTTAGTAGATCGACCTTTTTTTTACAGTGTACTGTGACCCGGGGAGCTAGGATTCGATATATAAACTATTATAAAGGAGTGGCAATTTTTTGTGTGTTTCTAGGGGTATTTTCTGGAACTACTGAACCAATTTCAAAAGTAATGATGGCAAATCGATGGTGAAAGTCCTTCTTCCAACACAGGCTATATTTTTATGTCAAGATCACTATCTTTTCTTAATTAAAATAATAAGTTTACATTATAGATTTTCAATTATACGTCTTCTTTTTATTAAAGAAAAAATATTTTGTGTCCAGGTGCGAGGCCTTTCTAGGCGCGAAGCCCTGTGCAGCCGCACCTGTCGCACACCTCTGAAAACGGCTCTGATTTTCAAATTACTTAAATGCATACTTCCGATTTCAATACTTTTAGCGATAGTAAAAATCTATCACGAATATTTCATTCTATCAGATTTCGCTGTAATGGGATTTGGTTATAATAAAGATACTCGTTCTCTCGTTAAACGTTTGTTGATGAAATTTTTAACGATTTCAAGTATAAGTATTTTTTATTTTTTGAAATTATTGAAAATAAATTCAATAAATTTTCCAGAATGAATCAATCGGCATATTTTTCAATTAATTTAAGCCCATTTAATTTCAAAATAAAACAATGCAAAATTAAAAAACCCCATATGTGTATATAGGGTACACGCAATAAAATATCTAATTTTAGCTGAAAATTTGAAAATTATTTTTTTTCCATTATTAGACCTATATAAAAAAAAAAAAAAAAAAAAAAAAAAAAAATCATAAAAATAGAAAAAAAAATCGTGCAGTGAAGGGTTATGAGCTATTTTGGAATTTCGCTTATTGGTTTTCTTAATCGAAATGTTTTTCTTATTTTCGAATTATATCGTCCAATTAACTCAATCGCGGCCGTCGGCCTAACCGTTTGGAGTTTTCGTGGCTTTCTTGGAACCTTGCATAAATATGGGTTAGGTTCCCTTAGAAAGACCCCCACGAAGGGCACCTCCCCAGGGTCTATATCCCTTGAGTAGATAATCGGCCGTCACAAAATAAACCAAACTAAACCTATCCTCTAATTAACATAAGAGCTTACTTATTAGATGTTATCGATTAAAACATATTAGGATTTCTTTACCAGTTGACCATGAGAGAGACGTAGCATTTTATTTGTCCCGTTCCTCCACAACCTCGACATACAGCTATTGTATCACCAGCACATTTCCAGCATCTGTCACAAAAAAAAAGTAATTATTTTAATTATTATTACTGATTTTTATGGTCGCCCACAAAACAAAATGTAGGGAAGAACAAAGTTTTGGTACAGATATGCCTATAAGTTATGTAGCCTAGACGACCACATCTTTTTAAAATGAAAAATGTAACATGAAACAAAATAAAATGACCATTTTTTTGTCATATCGCTGTATGCAGAATAATTTTTAAACATGGCAACACAAAAATATATATAGAAAAATGTTAGAAATGAGGAATATAAAAAAATATCATAATAAACTCGTACTAACTTCATCAAAATAAAGAATTGAAATAATCTATTATCTTTACCCTTGCGTGCTTAGTTATTTTCAACATTATTTTAGATTTAGGCGAATAATTATTCATTTTTCCTTGAATCATCAGAAAAAAGAAAACTTAATGAATTAAATGAGAAAATCTTGGGAGGGGCCATTTTCTCTTTCTTGAAAGCGTCCATGTTAACATCGTAACTATGTACAAATGGGGGGGGGGGGGAGATTTTTTTTTTTTTTTTGGAAAGATTATTTTAAAAAGAGAATTAAACATGAAATAAAATAAACTGATCATTTTTTGTCATAATCCTTTAGGCAAAATAATTTTTTAACATGCCAACATAAAAATCAATATTGAAATATATAAGAAATAAAAACTTTTAAAAATGTCATAATAAACTCCTTCTATAACTTTATTCAAAATGAAAAGAAAAATTAAACAATCTATTATCTTTTTCCTTTACCGCTTAGTTCTTTTTAATTATTTTAGGTTTAAACGAATAATTATTCATATTTTCTTAAAGCATCAGAAAAAAAGAAAACTTAGTTAATTAAATGAGAAAATCTAGGGAAGGACAATTTTCCCTTTCTTGCAAGTGCTTGTGTTAATATCGTAATAATGTACAAATAAAAAAGGAAAACTGATTGTTTTTCTTTTTTTGGAAGATCGCTAAATCAAAAAGAAGAAGTAGACAATTAGATTTAAGACGCGCGATTACATAACGTTATGTAGCTTTGGGCTGAAGCCAAGAGCAAAGAAAGAAAAACAAAACGGATTTCGACAGGAGAAAAACACAGGCGAAAGTTAAGCTGGTAACAGATACACGAAGAAAAAGGAGCAAAGCAAAAAGTTAGACGATAATGCATTGGCTTGAAATAATATCCCAGTCTTTCGATATATTGAACATTTGAAATATGAATAGGACTTTCACTAACTCGCTAACCCGTTTGTTCCAAAATTTATTTTTTGAGAATACATTTCATTTCCAATTTGTAATTCTTTCCTTTGTCAGAATGATCCTATATCTAAATTTTGAACGAAAACTGTTAATTCTGCATGAAAATCCCGTTTATATAAATTAAGGGGAGGGGCATGAGCCCCCCGTTCCCCCTGTTTATATTTATTCAATGAACACCTAATAACAGTCATGGAATCAACTCATCAGAATGATCCTATATCTAAATTTTGAACGAAAACTGTTAATTCTGCATGAAAATCCCGTTTATATCAATTAAGGGGAGGGGCATGAGCCCCCCGTTCCCCTCTTATACATATCGAATGAACTCCAAAAACTAATCAGGGAAGCGCCTTATCAGGATATACCTATATACAAAATTTCAAGTGGATCTGATATTTTTATCGTGAGTTATCGCGTTACGCACGTACGAACGTACATACAGAACGGGCGGGCAAATAAGCTCTCAGGCTATGATAGCCTGTGAGCTAAAAAGTAATCGAGGAGCGATCTTGAGAAAGACCTCAGCTATCCAATGCAAAAAAAATTATTTTAAAATGTCAAAATGCGAAAGAGTTATTAGAAAAATGCCTCGCCATAGGAATAGCATTAGGTCGCGAGTGTCTTCGCGGGCAGAGACTGGACCCTTAAAAAAAATATTCCAGAAGAGGTCAATACCAGGTTCCAAACTACTGCCTCTAGAATACATCATGATGACATTGGTAACATTGCGTATAGTGAATTATTTACGATAGCTAGTAATATAATAACACTTTTTGTGTTTAATTTAGTGTAAAAACTAGAATAACTAAATATAAATAAAAATCAAGAGTTTTTCTAATCATAATAACCAAGTCTTTATTTACACATGGAAATTTCGCAACCATACCGGACAAACTCCTCGTTCTTTTTTTTTTTTTTTTTTTTTTTTTTTTTTTTTCTTAAGACGTATGAATTCACAATAGGAATATTACTTTGCCATTTGTAAAAGTAAGCGGGCTAAAAAAATAATTTAAATTGAATATTGACGTATATAATCTTTAAAATCACTATTTATTAATTAAGAACTTTAACCCGTTCGCGACGAGAACTCTTTGCTTAATTTTTAATTTTTTATTACCGGCTTTTCAAAATGGAATATTTTTTTGACGTTGAAGCGAGAATATATTCTGATAAAATAAGATAAGCTTAACAATAGAAAATTATTGCTGGGAATAATGAAAAATTATAAGTACCTTAAGTGACATGCATCCCTAAGAGGTTAAATTTTTATTATTCAAAATAGAAAAAAAAATGGACTTGGTCTGCTGTGGTTGTAAGCACTCATATACAGAATTCGTATGTATAAAGTATTAAAAAAAAGAAAAAATGGAAATTTTAGTACCAGAAATTTCATAACGTAGTGGTCACTATACCTGAAGTTAGAAATGTTTTGCATGAACCCTTTATCTACCGACGATACTTATAAGTACCATTAACAATTACTTATTATAAAATTCTTTTAATATGTCAATTAGTTGAAATACTATTTAGAATGAGCTATAGATACATTACTTTCTTTTATTCCAAAAGAATTATTGGTTACACAAAACAAAAATATGGCGCTGAGAGAGGGGGAGGATTTTTTAATTCGAAAATATTTCTATATTTATATTGTAAAAACATCATATTTGTATATTTTATAATTCTACAAAATACAAAGAAAACAATTTAAAATAAAAGATTTGAGTGGGGTTATAAATATTGCATAAAATCCCTGTAAATTCAAATTTAATTAATCTTTCTAAACCCTTCAAAAATTTATTAAATAATTATGTAAATCTTTTAATTTAGTTTTAAACAATTTATATAAAATGCTTTAGAATGTAAAATTTTCATGAATTCATAATTCGGTAGAAAAAGGGTTAAATAAGGCAAAAAATGCTTCTAAAAATATCCTGGTACTAAATTGTCTTTTTTTTTTTTTTTTTCTAATTCTTTATGCGTACGAACACCCTGCATACATTACTTTGACAAAGTTATCGGGAAGCATTTGGACAATCATAAAGTCACTTACTTTTTTCTACCCGTTCCTAAACATCTGAAGCACCGTTCCCTTTGCCCTTGCAGCGATATTTTGTAACCGTCACCAAGACAGAACGAGCATCTTTCCTTGAGTAAATAAATACAAGAGAGAAAATATATGTATAAGAGAAATGAAAAATATACAAGTGTCAACAGCATTATATTATTTTAAACTAGATTTTTAAGTGTTATAGAGCGATGTTTAACCCTTTCGGGTCTGGTGTACTATTAATAGTACATGTCTTAAATGGAGTATTATTTTGTTTTAAGAAATACTTTTGCTACTATTTACATGTATAGTAATGTCTATGCATTTAATGCATTAATATGTCTATGCATTTACTACAGTAGACCAGAAATCCGAGGATTTTTTTCAGATGTAAACAATGAAATGAAATTAGGTGCTGAAGTCAGCGATTACGCAATACAAATAATTCTTTAAATATATATATTTTTTAAAATCCTTTTCGACTTCTTCCTTTTTTAAAAGTCTTTCAATTTAAATTCTGTAATGTTAAATAATACATTTCTTGGACGTACAATGATCGATATATAATCGAAATAATCATTATCGTATCGTAGTTGCAGCGTAATATAACTTTTAATGCTCGTTTGGCAATGTTTGCAATTCGCGTGGCAGGATAATTTTTATTATACAAAATTATCATTTTAATAGTTCTATTACTATTTTCGTATCCCTGCTAGTTACGAAACGAATTTGAGATCTACATCCGGTTTACTAATAACGATGATCGAAATTTAATCGAAATAATCACTATCGTATCGTAGTTTTAGCATAATATATCTTTCAATAACTATTTGTGTTTATAATTCGAGGTGTAGGATAATTTTTGCTGTATAAAATGAATATTTTTTAATTAATCAAGCTTTTTTTGTTTATTAACAAAGGCAAATATTTTTCTTATAAATAAGATTGACTTTTTGTCTTCATTATTTATATTTAGTATTGAATTTTAATTATTTACTTTATTTTAATATTTTTCTAAAATTTTATTTTACTTAAATTTTTTTGTAATAATAACTTGCTTTTTAACTATTTGTTTATTTAATTATTTTACTTAATTATTTTAATGTTTCAATTTATTATATGCATTGATTACAATGTTTAACTACCAATCAAATTAATGTTTCAAAAATGTAAACAAATCAATGACCAGAAATTCGCAAAATTCTAAATTCCGTACAACCTCCGGTCCCAAGTTTTGCGGATTTGAGGGAGTCTACTGTATCTACCTTCAGCTATGTTTAGACATTTAGTAATGCTAATAATTATTATTTACTTATTTCTTTTTGCGTGGTTTGCAATTCTTTTATTTTAAACATATATTTCAAACTTTAAATTTAAAATAAAAGTTAAGTTTCTTAAAAAATCATGTATAATAAATCGCAAAAAGTATTAGAAAGGTATACTGTAAGTTAAATCTTATTGTAATATACAACATTTTTTAAACATCTCTAAAAATTCTTTCGTTGCCTATATTGTCATATGAATATGAATTGAATAATACACAAAGCAACAACATTCGTTATATCTTTCAGACAATGAAATATTCGTTAAAAACTAGTTAATCTGTTTGGATAGCTAGTGTTAATGTTATTAACGTAAAAGTAACTTTTTTCTAAAAATTAAAAAAAAAAAATCAGTACCGAAAGAGTTAATTAAGAAATGTTTAAGGTGGTTGAAAATAAAGCAAAGGAATAAACATAGGGTTTCTAATTTAAATTCATCTTACAAATTGTTTACTGAAATAACAAGTCGGAAATTGTACATGAAACGTGCAAATGGGGTGCATTTGTACTATAACTGATTTTATAAATATTCAAATTTTGGTACAATAGCTGTTACACTTTTATGCAATTACGCATGAATACAAAATTTGTTACTTTTATATGTATATTAAATTCAATAATACGGAAATAATATGACACCATTCTAAATAAGACATAATCACCATGGTAACTTAGAATCAATACTTATCATGGGATACCATTGAATTAATTATATATTATAGGATTTAATAGAATAATCATCATGTAAACCTAGTATCATTGCCGAACACAGGGATATCACTGAATTAAATGCTTTTGATAGGATTTATTAGAATGAAGAAAAATTTTATTAATATATTTTTAAATTTTTATTTTATTTTCATAAAATTTGAAATGACTCGACAAAATTCTGCAACGATCATAAATATATTAAATTCCAAGCCATTCAATCGGGTAGTTATTGCACTGTTATATGCAGACAAACGACTGTAGTCGCTACTTATCTATCGATCTATCCATCTATCTATAGTATAAAGGCCAAACATATCTGTGCGTAACGCATACGTCATTTTGCGAATGGCAGCACTTTGATAGTTGAAATGAAATTTTGGTTTTGCAACTGCAAATTTTTAAACTTTTAAACATCCCACATTTTCAATTTTTACACCACCATATAGGGAAAAAATATGCTTTTAAATGCACTTTGTTTGAAAGCTGTATCCTAATTTATTTATTTATTTTATTTTTATTTTTTTTTTGTAGTTTTTAATATTGTTTTTCTAATTTTGGTAACAGAAGTATTTCATTTCTATTAAAAGCAAAAGGAAAAATGCCGAATAAAGCAGATTACTATGTATCTTCATGTTGTGATTTTCTCATTAAAAGTGAAAAAAAAATAAAAGTTAAGTACGTGCTGTGTCAAAAATATCGTCTGTTATAAAACCCGGTGAATTTTGGTTTCATTTATACTTAAGAAAAATATAAATAGTTTAGTGTCTGTTTCAGCTAATAACATCAAGATTTCAAATTTTGAATTAAAATGATTGCAAAATGATCAAATTTAAATACCGATTTTTTTTTTTTTTTTTTTTTTTTTTTTTTAAGGTGAATATAGATATGAAAGGTGTATATTTAAATTTTCATGTGGTGAAAATGGTATCGAATTTAGATTTCACGAGGAAACAAATTCTGTGATTGAGTCAAAGTGGAATAGGTTCTGCTTTTTTTCATTTTGGAATACTAGCATAAGGGCTTTAATTGATTACTTTATCATAACAGATCTTTATTATCTTTTACTGCTTACATGTATGATTAAAATTTAATTTTAACAATTTCTGCAACTGAGTTTTATAGAAATAGTATTTTGTTAACTTAAAGTTAAATCTCATTTTTTAAAAGTTAGACTTACCCAGTGGTGTAGTCGTAAAAAAAAACAGAGGGTATACGCTTATGGCAGAGTGTATACCCTTGAACGTCTATATTATAGCTTTGTTAAGAAACAGAGGGTATACGGTATTTCTTTAAAAAATTCAGAAGGCATAGGGCGTATACCCCCGTATACCCTCCACTACATCCCTGGACTTAGCAATATAATGTGCATTTTTTATTGTAACTAATTTTGTTGGTTTATTAGAAATCAATGAAACAGCTCCTTTTTAAACATTTTCTTTCGCTGAAATTCGATGGGTTCTACCTTATTTATATAATTACGAGTGTGCCTAAAAACAGAATTTAAAGTATTTTCGATAATATTCCGCTATAGAATGATTTATTTGTTTATTTATTTAAGAACTACTCTTTGACACAAGCCATAGATAAAATTACTTTCTCAGAGTCGATTCTGCCAGCTGTTGGCTTCCAGCCAGTTTGAAACAAAACTTTTTGTTCCTACTGCATCAGGAATTCCGTTCTTCATCTTACTTTTTTAGATAGAAATGTTTAACTAGTTTCAGGAATTTTTTATTTGATATTGACCGTGGTAAAAGCTTTAGGCCCATTCCATGAAAAATGGAGAAACTATCCTAAACGTGATGCTCACATAAGTACCGATATTTATTAACTTATAAGTTGTTAAACAATAAACTACACTTAATTTAATACAGGGTGTTACAAAAATAACGATCCATTTCTATGAAAAAAACTAATCTATTGATTTCTTTCAGAGGCGTATGGGGGTGTGCAAATATAATGTTATCATTTTAGGTGGGGGGGGGGGGAGAGAAATCTGACATATGATATGGTAAGATATTTCTAGCGGAGGAGGGGAGGGGTTATCTGTTGATATCGGTATCATTTTTGACCCAATTAAAATTTTCTCTTTTTATTTGTAACACGTTATGTGGTGCAAAATATCATGTTATCTTTTTTTAGCCTCTTGCCTATTTTTATAAAAATACGAAATTATTAAAATCACTAAATTATTATAAAATTATTTGATTTTAAATGTGAAATATTCCAACGTTTGACATTCCTATTCTTCTTCAAATATGTATGAATATATAATCACGGTTCGAGAAACCACATGTAAAGTATATTTGAGATGAAGCTTGTGTTTACTAATAAATAAAAGGGAAAGAGAAGGAATGTTCTCCATTTGTTTTGCTGAAAAGAATTTTTGTCTAGCCCCCATCCCTCCTACGTTCGGGGCAAGTGCAACAAAACTTTATTACTGGTGAATACATTATGTAACAAAAAGCTATTATAAAACAATTTAAAATAGTTACTACTTCTTTTAAGTGTTATTTGATATATATTTTTTTTTCATATGCAAAGTGATATTCTATTGACATCTCTGCATTTGAATCATAAAAGTATGCGAAAAATAAATGTAACTAGTTTTGTATATCACTTTGAATAAAAGAAATAAATTCTAGCGGAAAAAAAACACTTTAACAATGATATCATTACCGTGGGGGGGGGGGGGGAGTTTAAGAGTTTATAACGTATAATATCGGAAGGGGGGGGGGAGTGGGGTCCAAAAATGCTGATAATGTTATACACTATATTGCCATTGATTATGGGACACTTGCGATTTTAGACATTTTACTAAATATCTAGAAAAATACATGAGGAATCATCTCGAAACTCTTAGTGTATAAATATAATAGTATACGTCATACATCTCCGTGAAGATTTTTTACCGAAACTCCATAGGGGACCGTCAACAAATTAAAAAAGAATGAATATCTTTTGAATAACCCTGTCAAAACTAATGTAGCAAAAGCGCTCAAACTCTAGATTATGATTGAATGCCTTATTGTAATACACTGTGTTCATTTTTATGCAAATAGCATGCATACTCGCAGAGTAATTAAGGTTTTTATAAAAATGGTCCCAAATTTTTCCAAGTTTTTTCCTTATAATTTTTAGAGTTCTTAATATAAAATAATATTTCTTTCAGAAAATAGGACAAACAACATTGCACACAGTACCCTGTAGTCAGAATTAAAAAATAATGAAAATTGTATACAAAATAAGTTCGTTTACTAAATAATTTTTTACTGCGTCAACGATATCAAAATTTCATTTGCATATTATGTTAGCTAAATATATAGAGCAACTTTTGTGAAAGTCAGAAAATCATAACTTGAAAATTCTGAAAATAATCGTCAATTGAATAAGTTGAAAATCCGTTATTCTCAAAACGAAGCAAAAACAAGAGGGGTTGTATCCATATATTCATTGATTAGTGTCAATATAGAATACACAATACGGGATGTTACGACTAATTTTGGATAAAATCCCTCATTTTTTTTTGCTACATTGTGGAAACAACGGATTTTGTCCTTTTTCTATAGACGATTACTTTCAGAATTTTCAAGCCATAATTTTGAGACTTTTACAAAAGTTGCTCTATACATTTAGCTAACATAATATGCAAATGAAATTTTGATATCTTTGACGCATGCGCAGTAAAAAATTATTTAGTAAACCTACTCATTTTTCATACAATTTTTATTATTTTTTAATTCTGATTACAGGGGAATTCTGATTACTTTTAATTCTGATTATTCTGCAATGTTGTTTGTCATATTTTTTGAAAACAATATTATTTTATATTAAGAACTCTGAAAATTATAAGGGAAAAACTTAGAAAAATTTGGGACTGTTTTTATAAAAACCTTAATTTTTCTATGAGTATACATGCTATCGACATAAAAATGAATACAGTGTATTACAATAAGGCATTCAATCATAATCTAGAGTTTGAGCGCTTTTGCTACATTAGTTTTGACAGGGTTATTCAAAAGATATTCATTCTTTTTTAATTTGTTGACGGTCCCCTATGGAGTTTCGGTAAAAAATCTTCACGGAGATGTATGACGTATACTATTATATTTATACACTAAGAGTTTCGAGATGATTCCTCATGTATTTTTCTAGATATTTAGTAAAATGTCTGAAATCGCAAGTGTCCCATAATCAATGGCAATGTAGTGTATTTATTTGCACAGTCCCTTTGAAGAAATGCTCTCCACAGAAGAAAGAATAGCCATAGTTTCCTGTAAACTGTGTGATAAAACATAGGAAGAGGTGCGTCAATTGACCATCGAAAATACTGAAAACAGCCATCAACAAGGGGCAATATCAGGCTACTTGTGAACATGGGCTCCTTTCAACTGCCTCACGAATGCTGTTGACTGTATTGTTAGATGTTGATGGTCGTCCAGGACGTTTTTCATCCGTCACGTATAAGTAGCCTGATATTGGTCCTCATTGGTAGCTCTTTTCCGTATTTTCGATGGACACTTGATAGTGAAAGGCAACAATGAATGACAGGCGTACCCCGTAGGGAAACGCGAATGTGTAAGGGGATACACTATGAGTGGGTTATTTTGAAAACAACATTCTGAAATACATTAAATATTAAAGCTGGCTTATGAGTCTATTTTAGAAAAAAAAATTACCAAATAAGTAAAAAATAACGCAATAGTACAAATGAGCACCCATTCTGTTAAACAGCTTGCTATCTGTAAAGTTTTCATTAAATATAAAATACGATCTTTAAATTATAAGAAACGTATTAAATTAAACTGCATAATTCAAATTTGGGGAAAAAATGGCACATACTTGATGAGTTGTTTATTTTTTTTTTTACCAAAATAAGAGATTCGACATCATCAAAAGCAGCCCTTTTGATTATGAAGTACTGAAATTTGATTCTCTCAATAGTTCCACTCCATTGCATATTATTTCTTCAATTTTTAACAAGATAATATTTTTAAATCTTCAAATTCCAAACATAGATCTCAAAGAATATTATATTATGTTAGAAAATATAATGCCTGTAATAAAATAGATACCATAAATAATTTTCCTCAAAATTTACTAAATGAGGTTAGCTTAATAGCTGATGTAGTCATAACATTGAATACCTACAAAACAATGTATGCAAACAAAACAAAATATCAAATTCTAATAAATATTATGTCGATTTGATGTTTCCTTGCCGTTCTTATACATCTGAATTATCAACAAAAAATTTTACATGCTTGAAATGAGCATGAATATATAATTCAGTTATACAGGGTGGTGTTAAAAATATGTCAAAAATGTAAAGATAGGTAGAGGGGGCCGAAATAAGCATATTTCTTTTAGGAATGTGTGTGCGGTAATGAGCTCTGATGACTATGGCTTATAAAAGCACTTTGCTAGCTGAATTCATCATTTCCCGCACGGATCTCAAACAGCATGCATCGTTTCACCACTGTGGAGCTTGCCGACATGCATTTCATGTATAGGGCTGCACAAGGAAACGGATTAGATGCTCGAAAGATTACAGGGAGCGATTCCCGGATCGGAATCAGCCGGATCGTTGAAAATTCGAGCGTCTTCATCGGGAGTTACGCACAAGTAGGTCATTTTATGCTTCCAGACGTGGAGCTGGCATTGGAGGATATCGCAGAACTCTTGCAGTAGAAACCAGAATACTAAACACAATAGAGGATAATCCTTCGACAAGTTCAAGGATTGTAGGACTTGCGTTGGATGTGAGCCGTCAAAGTCTTTTGAGGACTTGACATGAAGACGGAATATATCTGTATAATTTGCAGAGAGTGCAAGCAATGACCCCTGATGATTATCTTCCACGTCTCAACTTTACTCATTAGTACCTACAACAGGCGGCAGCCAATCCAAACTTCCCAGCAAATGTTTTATTTACTGATGAGGCTACTTTTACGCGGTCGGGTATGTTTATCATCCATAATTCTCACCTGTGGGCTCATGGCAACCCACATGGCGCAATAGCACACGCGTACCAAGAAAGGTTTTGCATTAATGTTTGGCAGACATTGTACACAATGACTTAGTAGGACCGTACATTCTACCTAGTCATTTAACTGGCCATACATACAGCACCTTCCTACAGGAGTCCTGAACTTTTGGTGGATATTTCTCCAGCTGTTCGCAGACGAATGTGGTTCCAGCACGATGGAGCTCCAGCTCACTTCAGTCGAGACATAAGGAATCATCTGAACATTGTCTACGGCCAGCATTAGATAGGACAGGGCGGTTCAGTTCCTTGGCCATCGCGTTCTTCTGATTTAACCTGCTTGGATTTTTTCTTTTGGGGCCATATTAAAAGCTTGGTGTACGAGAGTCCTATCACACCTGAAGAAGATTTTGTTGCCCACTTGTCTGTTGCTGCTTTACGTGTGCTCGACATGCCTGACGTCTTTTCTAATGTACGCCGATCTATGCGCTCTCGCTGTGAATCTTGTATCGATGGTGCTAACCTCTCTTTCGAGCACCTCTTGTAAGCCGTTAATAAAATTTTGTTTTCTTTTGTCTTTACTTGTCTTTTCAGTTTCCTTTGATCCATACTGCTTTACAAGCTAGTGCTTTAATTCCACACACACATTACTATCCGAAATATGCCTATTAGGTCCCTTCTACCTACCTTTACATTTTTGACATATATTTTAGGACCACCCAATATAAGTTAATTCTAGGACATATTGCAAAATATATGAAAAGTAGTAATTAATTATAGATTTGGAGGCACGTGCTCAAACCATCACCCCATCAAGTTGACCTACGAAATTCCAAGATTCGAATATCAAAATGAAACTTGCCTCTCAAGTCATATCTTGGTGGAAAATGTTTCCAAACCAGATTTTAGCGGTTGACGGGTAGGTCTAACATTTTGTTTTCATGTTTGCCGTCCTCCGTGTTTTCATACCTTAGGGTGCAGGAAAGCACAATGATAAATCTACCGATCGACCATTAAAACGCGACCAATGACATACAAGGCCAGTACATGATGTTTAAAACGTCACATGGAGTGATTCTTCTTTACATGATGATTGGTACAAAGCGATGCGTTCATTGTGTTACGTTAATCGCCGTTTAAATATGATCTATTCCGTGTCGTCATGAATTGGCTTTATATGTCGTTGGTCCTGACTAAAATCCGGTCTGAAGAAGATTTCCATCAAGATATGACCTGGCAAGCCAATTGTATCTTAATATGTTAATGGAGTTCTGCCTAATTCTGGAGTTCCTGAGGTGTTCGTATCTCTGCTTAATTCTCGAATTTCAGCCGTCATCTCGATTAGGAGATAATTTAAAAAACAGCCGTCTCTTGGTCTATATAGAAGCTACTGAAGAATGTGTAAATTATCTTTCAGAAGCAGTACATAAACTACGTGTTGATTTAGATCAACCTTTTTTGCGGAAGTTGCGTGATAACTCATGAACTGAAAACAAACAGCTATTAATCCTTTGCTCTCGGGAAGTGATTCTCGCTGATCACTAGTGTCCCGCTTAAATGGATGCTCTAAATGCTCAGGACACCAGTATTTTAAACCAATTTTCTTTATTATATCTAATAATCCAGTAATTTGTCATAAAAAATGGCGAAAAAAACTGCGAGATATTTGCGATTCCAAAGCATTTGGCGTCCCGATTTAGAAGGGAC
Source organism: Maratus speculifer (assembly GCA_964019185.1). Lineage (NCBI taxonomy): Eukaryota > Metazoa > Arthropoda > Arachnida > Araneae > Salticidae > Maratus > Maratus speculifer. Next base: position 44,128,060 of record OZ025290.1, read on the forward strand.
ATTTGACAGCACTAGTGGTGAATAAGAGTTACCTCACGAGTGCAAAGAGTTAAAAAATATATTAGTGTTTATTGAAACTAAAGCGATCTCGGCGGAGGGATTTGTGCAAGGTTTTCAGCTTGTATGACAACGAAGATTCGGACAGTCTCCTTTAAAAGTTCTCACTGAAATCATCTTTCCTATAATAATATGGCCAATTCTGGCCCATGCATAACAACCCCCTCCCCCCTACACACCTACACAAACACGCATAAAAGATGTGAAGTGGAACCTACCCATCCTACAGCTGAACAAACATTGCACCTCTTACTTCCGACGCCACCACAAGCCTGACATGTCATAAGAATGTCAGTATGGGGAATGGTTTCTGTTGTTGTCTGCATGTGAAAGGGTTTCGGTTGCGCAACATCTATGGACCAGGGAGATGGAATGGACTGTGTAGAGTTGTACTCATCCAAAGCTTCTCCTGCAAATACAAATGAGATACTTCCAGAGGATGTTTTTTCCAAATATAAGCATGGTAAATCAACTTCCAATGCAAATGTCTGAAAGTAAATACATTATGGGATTAGTAAACCAGGAGAATTGCAATATAGGGGTGAGTTGTACACAGTGAGGCACAGGGAGTTTTTATAACGAAATTTGCGCTTGTGTCGGTTGTTGTCAAGCTGTTTAGTGATGTTTAGAATGGAGCCAAGCACATTTAATCCACATTTTCTTTGTGGTTATTTTGTCATTTGAAATTAAAGAAATTTTTCACGCCTGGCAGTTACTCATGAAACTCTGTTACAGATCACATATTATCGATATAACTGATGTAGTATTTGAATTTTAATATTACGTATATGCTCTTTTATTTTTTACATTGAACACAGTGACTTAATTATAACAAAACAACAGGAAGAGGTATATAACAATGTAGCCATTTTTTTCAATATGTCGAAGTGGTACAAAATGAAATATGAAATGCTGGCACATCTTATACTATAATGCGAGCAAAAATTGTGTGTGTGTGTGTGTGTGTGTGTGTGTGTGTGTGTGTGGGTAAATTTTATCTCAAAAACGGCTCTAACGATTTTCGCAAAAATTTGGATTTTACCATTTTCGGGCACGAAAAGACCATTGGGCTAGGTCACATGTTCGAGAAAATTCGATTATTGGGTCATTTTGGGTCATAATGGGTCAGGATCAAGTTGTTTATATCTAGAGAACGGCTGGATCGATTTTAAGGAAATTTTGTATTCAATCGTTTTTTGGCACGAGAAAACAATTGAGCTGGGTCACATGTTCGAAAAATTTCGATTAGTGGGTCATTTTTGGGTCATTGTGGGTCAAGCCATTTTTATCTAAAAAACGGCTCTAACGATTTTGACCAAATTTTATATTTTATCGTTTTGAATTACAAGAAGACCATTGGGTTAGGTAACATGTTCGAGAAAATTCGGTTAGTGGGTCATTTTTGGGGTCATTGTGGGTCATGCTATTTTTATCTAGAGATTTTCCCACGCAATTTTGACTAAAAATTGGATTCTATGGTTTTTGGGCACGACAAACACATTGGGCTAGGTTACATGTTGGAGAAAAAAATTTAATGGGTCATATTGGGTCATTAAGAGTCTGGGTCAAGCTATTTATATTTAAAGAACGGTGTGATGGATTATAACGAAATTTTGTATGTAACAGTTTTTTGACATGAGAAAACTAATGAGCTAAATCACATTTTTGAGAGATTTCGACTATGAGGGTCATTTGTGGGTCATGATGGGTCATAATGGGTCATGGTCAAGCTATATCTAAAAAACACGTGGATCGATTTTAACGAAATTTTGTATGCAACATTTTTTTGGCACGATAAAATCATTAGACTAGGTTACACGTTCGAAAAATTTTGATTAATGGGTCATTTTGGATCATAAAGGGTCTGGGTCAAGCTATATATAATTAAAGAACGGCAGGTTCAATTTTAACGAAATTTTGTGTGTAACAGTTTTTTGACATGAGAAAACTAATGGGCTAAATCACATGTTTGAGAGATTTCGACTATGAGGGTCATTTGTGGTTCATGATGGGTCATAATGGGTCATGGTCAAGCTATATCTAAAGTGGATCGATTTTAACGAAATTTTGTATGCAACATTTTTTTGGCATGATAAAATCATTGGACTAGTTTACATGTTCGAAAAATTTCGATTAATGGGTCATTTTGGATCATAAAGGGTCTGGGTCAAGTTATATATAATTAAAGAACGGCAGGTTCAATTTTAACGAAATTCTGTATGTAACAATTTTTAGAAACGAGAAAACTAATGGACTAAGTCGCATATTTGAAAGCTTTCGATTATAAGGGTCATTTGTGGGTCTTAATGGGTCAAGGTCAAGCTATATCTAAAGAATGGGTGGGTCGATTTTAACGAAATTTTGTATACAACATATTTTTGGCATGAGAAAATCATTGGGGTAGGTCACATGTTCAAGAAATTTTAATTAGTGGGCCACTTTTGGGTATTCTAATTTTATCTAGACAACGTTTTGCGCAATTTTGACTAAATTTTGTATTTTATCGTTTTCGGGCACAAGAAAATCATTGGGTTATGACAGATTTTTGAGAAAATTCGATCAAGGGGTGATTTTGGATCATAATGGGTCAGGGTCAAACTAACTATATCTAAAAAACGGCTCAATCGATTTTATCTAAATTTTGTATCGAATGTTTTTCGGCATGCTAAAACTAATGAGCTAGGCCACACGTTCGAGAGATTTCGATTATAAAGGTCATTTGTTGGTCATGATGGGTCATGCTAATTTTATATAGAAAATGGTACTCACCATTTTGACTATACTTTGTATTATATCGTTTTTAAGCAAGAGAGAACTATTTGGCTTGGACACATGCTCGCGAAAATTTGATTAGTGGGTCATTTTGGGTCTTAATGAGCTAGGGTCATTCTAATTATATATAACAATGACTCAATCAAATTTACCTAAATTTTGAAACAAAACGTTTTTTGTCACGAGAAGGCTATTGGGCTGAGTTGCATGTTAAACAAAATTATATTAGTGGGTCATTTCGCTTCATTGCTGAATGCTGCCAAGCTAATTTTACCTAAAAAATGGCTTAAACGATTTTGATTCAATTTTATATTCTACTGTTTTTGATTACCTGAAGACGATTGAGCTATGTCACATGCTTGATCAAATTTGATTAGTGGCTCATTTTGGGTAATACGGGTCAGGGTCACGAGAACATGGCAACAGCCAATAACTTGGTGATGTCTGACAAAATATTGGCGACATATGGCCAAAAAATCGACTATAAAAATTATGATAACCAAAACACGTATTTGGAGCCAAATGAAAGAATGCCTCAAAATTTGGCTATATCTATCAAAAAATATTGTCTTTCAGAAATGTGAAGAATTTTTTTATACATTCTTATGAGGATTCGAGATGCGTAGTTAAACCAATCAGAGTCGAGCTAAAAAAGTGATTTAGATCGATGTCCTTTCGTTGTAAATTTTAAAAGAAAGTAAAATTTATAAATATGCGCATAAAAACATAGTTTTCTTATTGATTGTTTTTGTAAAAAATACTACTATAATAAACATGTTTTATAGTAATAATACAGAGTTAATGATACAGTGAAAATACTATATCGAGTTGAACACAAAGTTAATTTTGACCGAGCTAAGCTCGGTGTCCCCTGCTAGTAGTTTATTAAACTATGTAGCATCACAATAATATTTTATGCTTAAGAATAATGTGTATTATGTTACTTTAATATAGTTTTGTAATCTTCAAACACGGGCGCATATAAATAATGGTCAGTTTTTATATCTTATTATCACATCACAGCCAAATTTTATCTCCTCTTAAAGTCTAAAGCACTTTGCAATACGGCCGTTGATCCATGGATACTAAAAATTCCAGGCATAACTATGTCATAAACTATATCGCTGCCTGTGCCAAGAAACACATAAGAAATCAGCACTTTCACATTGTACAATAGGTGTGATACACAGTAAGACAAATTCTCAGGCTATTTTATTGTGGGGTTTTTTTCCTTTGTTTCTATGTATGTGAATTAGTAAATTATGTATGCAAGAAGCTTCTAATAACTATGTTTATACATGCAACGGCCAAAATTTCTTTAACCAATTATATCCAGCTCTTAGTAAGCGTTTTTGTTTTAAATCTAACTCATCCTGTTTCGTGACATCATGAGAAGGAAGTTGTGGAAGGATGGGGCGCTATGCTTCAAACTTTTCATTCTTGAAAACTATAATAGCAGTGTCTATCTATTCAAATGTTGTCGCTTTTGTTGTTAATACACTATATGGCCAAAGATGACAAGCCACTTACGATTTTAGACGTTTTGTTAAATATCTAGAAAAATACATGAGGAATTAATTATCCTGAAACTCTAGTGTGTAAACATAGTACAGGTACTACATTTTCGTCAAGATTTTTCCCTGAAACCTCATAAGGAACCGTCAACAAATTATAAAATATCAAATATCTTTTGGTTGGACAAATATGCTCGGGATGTAGGCAGGTGCGATCGCTAGTTTCATCACCCCACCCACCCACTAACCGTTTTTCAATGTCTTTAATTTGTTTACTTTTTCTTTTAAATTTATCCGGTTTCAATTTCTCTCCTTTTTTTTCCTTTTCTATATACAGTTTGAGACTTTCTATATAGAGTCTGAGATATCGTGAATGAAGAATTTTGACGCTATTCGTGATCGCTTATCAGCGACAGCACTTAGTGCAAGACAGTAGGAGTGTTTGGCAAGAAGGTAATGGTCACCGACAAGAACGTGCCGCTCACCCCGGCAACTGAAATCGCTAGTTCGATCGCCCCACCCACCCACTAACTGTTTTTCAGTGTCTTTAATTTGTCTAATTTCTCTTTTAAATTTGTCCGGTTTCAATTTCTCTCATTTTTTTCTATTTAGAGTCCAAGAAATTCGGGTCTTAAGTTAAGAGTTTTGACGCTATTCGTGGTCGCTTATCAGCGACAGCGCTTACGCGCAAAAGAGTCTTACTGTTCGGGGCGTAGGTAGGAGTCCCCGACGAAGATGGGCCGCTCATCGCACAAACAACATTGTACACAATACCCTGTACTCAGAATTAAAAAATAATGAAAATGTTGCGTAAAATGAGCAGGTTTACTAAATGATTTTTCACTACGCATGCGTGAATGCTACTAAAATTTCATATTGTGTTAGCTAAATGTATAGAGCAACAGTTGTGAAAATCTCACAAACGTAGCTTGAAAATTATGAAAATTATCATTGTTAGAATAAGCTCAAAATCCGTTGTTTCCTAAATGAAGCAAAAAGATGAGGGGATATATCCATTAATACATTTATTAGTATCAATATACAATATTGCCCGAACTACTAAATTTGGAACAGACCCTCATTTTTTTCTTCATTTTAGGAACGAACAACGGATTTTGGGCTTAATCTATCGACGATCATTTTCAAAAATTTCAAGTTACGTTTTTGAGACTTTCACAAAAGTTATTCTGTATATTTAACTAGCACAGTATGCAAACGAAAATTTAATAGCATTCACGCATACGCAAGGAAAAGATATTTAGTGAATCTGCTCTTTTTTCATATAATTATTATTATTTTTTAAATTCAGATTACAGGGTATTATGCACAATGTTGTCTGTCATATCTTCTGAAAAGAGCATCTTTTTATATTAAGAACTCTGCAAACTGTAAGGAAAAAACTTGGTAAAATTTGGGATTGTTTTTATAAAAACCTTAATTTCTCTACATGTATGCATGCTATCCTCATAAAAATGAACACAATTTATTACAATAAGCCAGTTAATCATAATCTACAGTTTGAACTCTTTTACTACATTAGTTTTGATAGGGTTCTGCAAAATATATTAATTCTTTTTCAATTTGTTGAGGGTCCCCTATGGGGTTTCGGTACAACATTTTCATGGCAATATATGTCTTGTAATGATTATTCCTCATGTATTTTTCTAAATATTTAACAAAATGTCCAAAATCGCAAGTGGCCTGTCACCTTTGGTCATACAGTGTAATAAATACCTTCTGGATAAATGTAACAGTAATCGAAGGCGATTAGAGAAGGAGTGCAGTTTCCATATGAAGAGGCACTTTAGTGAAAGATCGCGATAAGTTTAAGTCCGCGCTCCCCTTATATTTTTTATTTGAACCGGAAGGGGGGAGGAGATCGCACGGCTTTGGATCTTTTTACACCATCAAATATGCATCTAAGTCTACATTGATTATGACTGATTTCAAAGAATATTTTACATATTTCGTTCACTTGTTTCGAAAATATTAACATTGAAAAATAAATATTATAAAATCAAGTAAGATGGAATAGCACCCTTCTGTTTAACTGCTAAAAAAGGGTTGTTCAAGTATTTTGTAAAGAGTAAGGGGGAGAGGTGGAGGTCTAGTGTCTGCTTATTTTTGCTGACAAGTGCTAGACTGGAGAGGGGGTCACGAGGAACATAATTACGTTAACATAACACAATTACATAAGCATTAGACAGCGAAGCAACTATAGTTTGCAACAAAAACAAAACAGCAAGATTTGATGAACGTTTTGCAAAGAGTGAACGACTTATGATAAAATATATGGAGTAAATAAGGACTGGAAATGAGGAACAAATCAGTGCACCACTACACTGAAAACGTAATAATAAACAATGCAGACTCATAGATTCAAAGATTTTGGACACCAGATTAGAAATGTGAACGCCAAACACATAACATTCCTATGATTTTTGTTAAAATTTTTAGTTATGTGTCGAAATAAGTTTGGGTCTGTTGTATTCCTTAAAGTTTTTTTTTTCAATTCGATTAATAATAACATATTAAAAACAATTTTGTGTTCTATGAATTGTTGAATGCAATAAATAACAATATATTTAATCGGTTTTGTTTTACTTCGATACCACAACCAATATACGTCTATTTATGTAAATTTTCTGCATTAATAATGTATTTTTTCTCTCGCTGAATTTTTTTTATGGCACACAATGTTGATGTTAGAATGTCATAAAATCGTACGTAAGCGAAGGTGGGGGGGGGGGGGGATACCTAGCATTTGCTTATTGTTCCTTACAAAGGTGGGCAGGGGTACAAAATGACTAGGAATATACTTACATAATACGTGAACGGCTTAAACCCTATATAAAAAGAAGTTTGCATTTTTTAGTTTGTTTTAACAATCTTTAAGTCATAGCGACGACAAATATAGACTAAAATTTGACCTACTTTTAAAATTACCGAGCACAGAATTTTTTTAATTTCTTATAAACACGTCATTTACGTTTTCTTTATATTTATTCTAGTTAATTAATCATAGAATTTTTAAATTCAGGTAATCTTCTGAGACATTCTAATTAAAAATCTATATAATAAAGGCCAAACGTATCTGTGCGTAACGCATACGTCATGTTTTGAATGGCAACACTTTCCGATGAAATTTCGGTTTTGCAATTATCGCTATTGTAAATTTTTAAACTTCTAGACATTGCACGTTTTCAATCTTTATACCATCGTTTAGAGAAAAAAATGCACTTTTAACTGCCGTTTGTTAGAAAACTGTATCTCAATTTGTTTTTGAGATATTAATTTTTTTGTAGTTTTTGGTTCAATTTCTCTAATGGTGGCAACTTGAGTATCGCATTTATGTGGGAAAGAGAGGAAAAATAGCCATAGAGTAAAAAAGAAAAAAAATAGAGATGCAGTTTAGTGGCTGGAGGTGACGCCAAAAATGTAATCCTAAAATTCGCTGCATTGCATCAAACACAACGGCGTGCTTTCACAAAAAAGAAAAACTTTTAGCGATGCAATTTTAATTCATAATACAATGAAATGATATTTTATAATGCTAAAATATATTCAGATCTTTTTCATTTAGAGAAAAAATGATGTTAAAAAATTCGGTCTCTGTTCCATATGATTGTTTTGTTTGGGCCGAATGGACTTAAAGAGATTTAAATTGGAAGAATAACGCCCATCAAGCCGTTTTAATCGCATACTGCACCTTTCATCTATCTCTTTTCTCCATGGAAAATAACAGATCACTGTATATTTTAGTTGTCATGTTTTCATAACAACTGAAAACTAGTTGGATGTGTCAATCCCAAAACTTTCTTCTATCTCATAATTACATTTTAATATTTAAAAAAAAACGTGGTGATCCCTAAGTTACCCACTATCGAATTTCCTCGAACATTTGACCTAGCCTAATGAGATTCTGGTATCAGAAAAGCCTAAAACACAAAATTTCATTAATATTCTGAGAAAATGAGCTTAGTAGTGCCTCATGTTGGGTAATTTATACTGAAACCTAATAAGCATCTATTTATGTCAAGACGTAACAGAATTTGAAATTTGATGGAATTTCGTCCATTAGTTCTTGAGATATAGTTATAACAAAAAATTTGCAAAACGTAGCACAGCACCACCATATCTTGGACAATTTATGCCAAAACATAAAAAAGCGTCTAATTATGTTATGGTGTAAAAGAATCTGAAGTTTGATGAAATTCTGTGCATTAGTTCTTGAGATATAGCTAGTAAAAAAAAACCGTGTAAAATATAGCACAGCAACACTATCAGTTGAAGGATTTATAACAAAACGTAATCATCGTGTAATTATGTTATATGTCATTTTGTAACAATATCTGAAGTTTGATGAAATTCTGTGCGTTGGTTGTTGAGATATAGCTATCGGAAAAATCGTGCAAAATGCAGCATAGCTGCAATACCTATTGCAAGGTTAATACCAAAATGTAATCAGCGTCTAATTATGTTATATATTCTAGTGTAACAGAATCTAAAGTTTGATGAAGTTCTCTGCATTAGGTCTTGAGATATATCTATCGCAAAAATCGTGCAAAATGTAGAATAGCAGCGCCACCTATAGGGCAATTCACACCAAAAGCTTATCAGCGGCTATGTATCTCAAGGTATCGCGGAATCTGAAGTTTAGTGAATTTCTGTGCATTAGTTCTTGAGATATAGCTATCATGAAAATCATGAAAAACGTGGCATAGCAGCGCCACCTGCAAAACTTAATCAGCGTCTATGTATATCAAGGGGTCACAGAATCTGAAGTTTGGTGAAATTCTGCGCATTAGTTCTTGAGATATAGCAATCTTGAAAATCGTGAAAAACGTAGCATAGCAGCGCCACCTGCTGGCCAATTTTCACCAAAAACCAATAGGCACTAATTCATATCAAGGTCTAATTGAATATAAAATTTTATTAGATTTAGAGTATTAGTTCTTGAGATAGAGCGCCCACAATTTTTTTGTCACATACAGACAGACAGACATACAGACAGACAGACAGACAGACAGACGGACAGACTCACAGACAGACATTTTCTAAAAATAGTCAAAACGTGTTCAGGACCTTCTAAAACGTATAAATCCGTCAAAAACCGGAAGTCGAAAATTTTCATGAATCCAATACTTTCTTCTTGTAAAGATAGAAGAAAGTAAAAATAGTAATTAAAAACCTGTTATGTCAATATATCGTCGGCTATAAAACCCGGTGAATGTTGTTGGTTTTATTTCGTTTTTATCTATGAATTTAGTGACTTTTAGTTCGTTGTAAACTTACTTTACAAAAGATACATCAATTAACCTTTACAAAAATGTATTTTAAAGAATATCTGGGTGTCATATTTTCTTAGTTGTTTTTAAAAAGTGAGAATGCAATTTTATTCTTTGGCGAAATCTTTGGCTAATAACTGCTATCTTGCGTCTAATACGCAGGGCCGTAGTGAACAATAGGGAGGGCTCAAGAGAATGTTGGGGGACTCATAGTTTTTTCTTTTCTCTCTCTGACGCAGAAAGATAAATTAGCGCATATTCACATTGTAGGTACTCTGTTTCTTATTAAACTGTTAAAATAACTTCATTTTATGCCTAGAAAAGTATATGATGATGAAAGCTTTGAGTGTATAACTGGTGCAAAATAGCCCATCGTATTAGCTTCATTTGTACAAATAGGATGAGGGAGTGTTGAAACACTTATTTTAGATACAATTTAGTAACTCTGCAAACTGTGAAAAGGTTTCAAAACTAAATTAGATTTTTAAACAGAATTTAATTTGGATTCGGAACATAAATTCATTGAGTGACCTTGAAATTTTTTCCAGAGGGGGGGGGGGGGGCTCAAAATATTTTAGGGGAGGGCTGAGCCGCCCATAGCGCCCCCTTAGGTACGGCCCTGCTAATACGGAAGTACCGATAATTTTTAAAGCTGTATATGATTACATAAATAATATGTTTCATATAAAATTGCTATTTGGAATTAGTTGGCAGTTTAAAAAGATTATTATGCAGAAAAAATTTATTAAACTTTTCAATTTTAAATTTTAAAAAAGTTTTTTACCTTTACTTTGTGACCCGGGAACCCCGGGATCGGTGTACTAGTAATAATAATAACAAAATCTGAAAGTTCAATGATACTTACCCGAATATGGTTCATAGTTCCATGATATTTGGCGAGATTCTGTGAAGCTTTCCAGAGTGTACTAGAAAGGGAAGTAGCATGTTAATCAAACTGCATGTTTCTAGATTTGACAGTTATTTTTTTTAGATAGATTTTATTTTAAATGTTATTTACAAGTCATAGCTTTACCATGCTTTTATAATTATTTTTGGAATAAATAACACTAGCAGGGGACACCGAGCTTAGCTCGGTCAAAATTAACTTTGTGTTCAACTCGATATAGTATTTTCACTGTATCATTAACTCTGTATTATTACTGTAAAACATGTTTATTATAGTAGTATTTTTTACAAAAACAATCAATAAGAAAACTATGTTTTTATGCGCATATTTATAAATTTTACTTTCTTTTAAAATTTACAACGAAAGGACATCGATCTAAATCACTTTTTTAGCTCGACTCTGATTGGTTTAACTACGCATCTCGAATCCTCATAAGAATGTATAAAAAAATTCTTCACATTTCTGAAAGACAATATTTTTTGCTAGATATAGCCAAATTTTGAGGCATTCTTTCATTTGGCTCCAAATACGTGTTTTGGTTATCATAATTTTTATAGTCGATTTTTTGGCCATATGTCGCCAATATTTTGTCAGACATCACCAAGTTATTGGCTGTTGCCATGTTCTCGTGACCCTGACCCGTATTACCCAAAATGAGCCACTAATCAAATTTGATCAAGCATGTGACATAGCTCAATCGTCTTCAGGTAATCAAAAACAGTAGAATATAAAATTGAATCAAAATCGTTTAAGCCATTTTTTAGGTAAAATTAGCTTGGCAGCATTCAGCAATGAAGCGAAATGACCCACTAATATAATTTTGTTTAACATGCAACTCAGCCCAATAGCCTTCTCGTGACAAAAAACGTTTTGTTTCAAAATTTAGGTAAATTTGATTGAGTCATTGTTATATATAATTAGAATGACCCTAGCTCATCAAGACCCAAAATGACCCACTAATCAAATTTTCGCGAGCATGTGTCCAAGCCAAATAGTTCTCTCTTGCTTAAAAACGATATAATACAAAGTATAGTCAAAATGGTGAGTACCATTTTCTATATAAAATTAGCATGACCCATCATGACCAACAAATGACCCTTATAATCGAAATCTCTCGAACGTGTGGCCTAGCTCATTAGTTTTAGCATGCCGAAAAACATTCGATACAAAATTTAGATAAAATCGATTGAGCCGTTTTTTAGATATAGTTAGTTTGACCCTGACCCATTATGATCCAAAATCACCCCTTGATCGAATTTTCTCAAAAATCTGTCATAACCCAATGATTTTCTTGTGCCCGAAAACGATAAAATACAAAATTTAGTCAAAATTGCGCAAAACGTTGTCTAGATAAAATTAGAATACCCAAAAGTGGCCCACTAATTAAAATTTCTTGAACATGTGACCTACCCCAATGATTTTCTCATGCCAAAAATATGTTGTATACAAAATTTCGTTAAAATCGACCCACCCATTCTTTAGATATAGCTTGACCTTGACCCATTAAGACCCACAAATGACCCTTATAATCGAAAGCTTTCAAATATGCGACTTAGTCCATTAGTTTTCTCGTTTCTAAAAATTGTTACATACAGAATTTCGTTAAAATTGAACCTGCCGTTCTTTAATTATATATAACTTGACCCAGACCCTTTATGATCCAAAATGACCCATTAATCGAAATTTTTCGAACATGTAAACTAGTCCAATGATTTTATCATGCCAAAAAAATGTTGCATACAAAATTTCGTTAAAATCGATCCACTTTAGATATAGCTTGACCATGACCCATTATGACCCATCATGAACCACAAATGACCCTCATAGTCGAAATCTCTCAAACATGTGATTTAGCCCATTAGTTTTCTCATGTCAAAAAACTGTTACACACAAAATTTCGTTAAAATTGAACCTGCCGTTCTTTAATTATATATAGCTTGACCCAGACCCTTTATGATCCAAAATGACCCATTAATCAAAATTTTTCGAACGTGTAACCTAGTCTAATGATTTTATCGTGCCAAAAAAATGTTGCATACAAAATTTCGTTAAAATCGATCCACGTGTTTTTTAGATATAGCTTGACCATGACCCATTATGACCCATCATGACCCACAAATGACCCTCATAGTCGAAATCTCTCAAACATGTGATTTAGCTCATTAGTTTTCTCATGTCAAAAAACTGTTACATACAAAATTTCGTTATAATCCATCACGCCGTTCTTTAAATATAAATAGCTTGACCCAGACTCTTAATGACCCAATATGACCCATTAAATTTTTTTCTCCAACATGTAACCTAGCCCAATGTGTTTGTCGTGCCCAAAAACCATAGAATCCAATTTTTAGTCAAAATTGCGTGGGAAAATTTCTAGATAAAAATAGCATGACCCACAATGACCCCAAAAATGACCCACTAACCGAATTTTCTCGAACATGTTACCTAACCCAATGGTCTTCTTGTAATTCAAAACGATAAAATATAAAATTTGGTCAAAATCGTTAGAGCCGTTTTTTAGATAAAAATGGCTTGACCCACAATGACCCAAAAATGACCCACTAATCGAAATTTTTCGAACATGTGACCCAGCTCAATTGTTTTCTCGTGCCAAAAAACGATTGAATACAAAATTTCCTTAAAATCGATCCAGCCGTTCTCTAGATATAAATAGCTTGATCCTGACCCATTATGACCCAATAATCGAATTTTCTCGAACATGTGACCTAGCCCAATGGTCTTTTCGTGCCCGAAAATGGTAAAATCCAAATTTTTGCGAAAATCGTTAGAGCCGTTTTTGAGATAAAATTTACCCCCCCCCACACACACACACACACAATTTTTGCTCGCATTATAGTATAAGATATTGTAGTCGCGTAAAAAGGATTTTCTGATAGTGACGACTAATAATTATAAAAAAGATAATATTTCTGATACTGACATTAACTGAATGCTGATTTCAAGGCTTTATTTGAAAAACAGGGGGTATACAGAGGGGGATTCAAAAATTTTCCAACTTGAAACAAACCACTCCAATTTCCCATCTCAAATGATATGTGAAATGTATATATGATAATGTTAACGATAGCTATGTGTAAAAAATTTCCTTTGCAAAGAAAAATACTGAAACTTTGTTTCTTTTTTCTTTAGTTATTCCATTTTAACTTGTTTTAATATTATGTGAGATCAAAATGAAAGGGGGAAAGTCATCGTGTTTTTCTTTTCTAGTTTTAGAATAGAATGCTATTTTAAAAGAAAATTTGTGATATCTGCATATTTATGTCTGGCATTGATGTCAACGACTGGTAATCTTGTATAACTACTCTGGGTAACGATTTATTACTATAACGCCAATCAGAAGACATGAATAATTTGTTGTCCGATTTTTGTTTGTAATACTAGGATATTTTTATTGGGGGTGTTTATTTTTTATCTTTAGAGATCTAACTTGAAGTGACCATTTTATTTTTATTTTTAGTTAACTAGCATTAGTTTGAGGCTTGAAAATGAATTCGTTATCTTCGACTGTGTATGAATCGTAATCGCTTTTCATATGAAATTATGATTCTTAATAAGAATCACTGACGTTATTTTGAAACTGTTGAGTAAAGGACAAAGTTTTGGAGAAAATACAGAATTTGGATCCATCAAAATATACGATATGGATTCGGATCTGATCTCTGGATCAGATCTGTTGCAATTGTTGGTCCATTTATAGATTGACAGGAGTAGAGACATAAAGGTCTGGTGGATGTATATGACATTTTCATAGGACTGAAAAACACAATGACAGATGGATTCTGTCTGCTTTCTTTCTGTATTTAAATATGTAACTTATTTACAGTTACAACTCTCGGAAAAAAAGTTACCATAAAAATAAAAAAGTCATATTTATTTTGCTTTTATTTTCTTTAAAGAAAAAAAAAAGGGTTTTTGAAAAATATAGAATTTTCCAACTGTTAACTCAAATTTCTCAAGTTTACAGATATTGGAGTGGGAGACTCCTCCTCCCTTCCTCCCATAAACCTCCATGGCGACGCCTCTGGATAGAACGCATCTTTAAAATGATTCAGTATGATTTCAGTAGTGTCTTTTCAACTGATGTTTTGTAAGAAATGGTCACCTAAGAAATGGAGAACCTATATGAACATTTTCAACAGATCAAGGTACACTTCTGTTGCTATGATGACAAAAAGAATAATAAAAACTTTTAAGAAAATTAATAATTCAAAAATAAATTGTGATAGAGATTTCAAACAATTTTCATTAAAAAATGCCTTTTTTTTCTCTATGCAACGGTGTAAAAATTTTAAATGTGTGATGTTAAGAAGTTTAAAAATTTGCAGTTCCGATAATTATAAAACTGAAATTTCATTTAAAATTTGTTTGTGATGGGTCCAGAAATATTAATCTACTAAAAAACACTTTTCAAAAGTAAAAAAAAAAGCCAAGCAAGGAAGAAATAAAAAAGTATGAAGGTTGTGTTTAAAAAATGGTCTGATACCAAATTTCCAAGCTTATATTATGGTATTTATTTAATATTTTCCATTAAAAAATTACTATTTGTAAGTCAATGCCTTTGCATATGTTCATAGAAATCCTTTTCTCTTGTACTAAATACATCGTAACGTGTTTTGAAAATTCAAATATTTAAAATTATGCATGATGGGCTTGGCGGCCATCTTTCCATATTTTACACTGATTTCTATCTACCCGAATTCGTAGTTAAAATTTAAAACTCAAAACTGTTACTCAAACAGACATTTCCGTACTTAAATATTGGTGTTGAAATTTAAAAGTTTTGTTTAGTTGTAGGTAACCTATAAATAGATCGCTAGCTGGTAATGAGTTAAATATATCTGTCCTTAGTTAAAATCAGAAGTTCTAAATTGTACTTAATGCAAACATATTACGCTTTTCTTTACAAACTTGGGTGCTTAGAAATTTGAGTAAAATAAGGAAAGATGGCCGCCAAGCCCATCATGCATAATTTTAAAACATTTGAATTTTCAAAACACGTTACGATGTATTTAGTAAAAGAGATAAGGATTTATATCAACATATGCAAAGGCATTGACTTACAAATAGTAATTTTTTAAATGGAAAATGTTAAGTAATAACCATAATATAAGCTTGGAAATTTGATATTAGACCATTTTTTAAACACAACCTTCATCCTTTTTTACCCCCTTGTTTGGCTTTTTTTACTTTTGAAAAGAGTTTTTTAGTAGATATCTTTTCTTTTCTTTTCTTTTTTTTTTTTTCTTTTTGAAGAGATTATATAAAATTTAAGTAATCTGCTCACTTAAATTAAAATGAGTTCTTGTAGAACCTCTGTAAGTAGAAAGTAAAAAATGTAAGTGCATCTTAGAGTAATTAATCATTTAAAAGCAGCGAGAATAAACTTCTTTTCTTAAAGTATCATTCTTCTTCAATATATATGGCATTTAATTTTGATTAAGAATGAAAATTTTGTAAAAAACTGATAGAATCGAAATAAAATATAAATCTGTAGGTGGTATTTTAGTTAGATATAATACGAAAATCGAAATAAAATATAAAGGGTCAATCCATTTCAAGTGGTCCAGAAAATATTTTTTTGGTCGCTCGACCATTTTTAAAAAATCTGAAATTTTTTGTACAACAACCCTAACATGACGGAACTTCAAAATGACCGTTCTTTTAATTTTACTATTTTTTGTTTGTGCATGGCGGCCATCTTTGTTTCATCGTGTGCAGCGATTTTCTCAGATACTAGGATACACAAAATTGTAAATATCTCGTCTTCTATTTTCCCAATTGAAATGCGGTTTGCAGCATTTTGTTCACAATAAAATAGGCTAAATATACAGTGATAGAAAATTTTTGAAAAATAATTTTTTACAGGTGAAATTTTAGCACAAAATGTACGATTTTTTCCAAAATCTATCCGTTTGCAAGAGGAAAATTTTCCTGCTAGGGAAATTGTCAACCTTACACAATTTTTTCTACAAATAGGTCAAAAGTACGTGTACTCATACACCAAGTCCCAGATATGGGAGTTAATTTCTCTTTGCGAAAAAAATTCCGAAATTCGTCAAAAATTTCAAAATTTGCACTTTTTGGGCTTTGATATCTCTGGTGGGGCAAGAGATAAAAATCTGAAATTTCGGCCTATGATAGTATTGTGTAGTAGCGTTATGTACAAAAAATTTCAAGAAGGAGATTTGACTACAAGCTGAGATATGACATGGAAAATATGTGAAAATAATACTGTCAAACTATTGTAAACCTACTATGTAATTGTTCAACAAGACTGTCAACCTTGCACAATTTTTTCTACAAATAGGTCAGAAGTGTGTGTACTCATACACCAAGTCCCATATCTGGGAAATAATTTCTCTTTCCGAAAAAAAATTCCGAAATTCGTCGAAAATTTCAAAAATCGCACTTTTTAGGCTTTGATATCTCTGGTGGAGCACGAGATAAAAATCTGAAATTCTGGCCTTTGATAGTATTGTGCAGTAGTGTTATGTACAAAAAATTTCAAGAAGGAGATTTGACTACAAACTGAGATACGGTGATTTAAAAAAATGTTAAGAAATGCTATTACGAGTACATTTAAGAGAAATGATATTTGTCTCTTTTATTACAATATTTACACAGAAAATATCGTTTGTTGAAAACAGTTAAATAATAAACATTTAATTTACAAAATACTATGTATGCTCAACAAAGAGCTTAACAATATTTACGAGAGATGTTATGAGTTCGACCAGTTACTGTTGTCAGTCCATCAAGCTGTTCTTTCTAAAAAATTTATTTGAAGCCCCCCCCCCCCGAGTCTTGTTATCCTTTGTTAACTTGAATGAAATTCTTTAGGTTTAATAATTGAAGCCATGTCAACTCGATCAGTTGCAATCCATTGTCTATAATTTACTTTTCCTGAAATGTGTTCCGAGTAAAATTGTTGCAATAGCATTTCTAGTAGATTTGTTCATCTGGACAAATAGTGTATTGGCTTAGCATACATTCTGAATTGTTTAAATCACAAAACACTTGAAAAAGATATTTGTAATTAACATTTAACTTTGTACCATAAATAATTAATTTAAAATTTTGGAGGTATGAACAATTAGATAGTAGGTTACAATAGTTTGGCAGTATTGTTTTCACATATTGTCCATGTCATATCTCAGCTTGTAGTCAAATCTCCTTCTTGAAATTTTTTGTACATAACACTATTACATAATACTATCAAAGGCCAGAATTTCAGATTTTTATCTCGTGCTCCACCAGAGATATCAAAGCCTAAAAAGTGCGATTTTTGAAATTTTCGACGAATTTCGGAATTTTTTTCGCAAAGAGAAATCATTTCCCAGATCTCTGACTTGGTGTATGAGTACACGCACTTTTGACCTATTTGTAGAAAAAATTGTGCAAGGTTGACAGTCTTGTTGAACAATTACATAGTAGGTTTACAATAGTTTGGCAGTGTTGTTTTCACATATTTTCCATGTCATATCTCAGCTTGTAGTCAAATCTCCTTCTTGAAATTTTTTGTACATAACGCTACTACATGATACTATCATAGGCTTAAATTTCAGATTTTTATCTCGTGCCCCACCAGAGATATCAAAGCATAAAAAGTGCGATTTTTGAAATTTTTGACGAATTTCGGAATTTTTTTTGCAAAGAGAAATTAACTCCCTGATCTGGGACTTGGTGTATGAGTACACGCACTTTTGACTTATTTGTAGAAAAAATTGTGTAAGGTTGATAATTTCCCTTGCATGAAAATTTTCCTCTTGCAAACGGATAGATTTTGGAAAAAATCGTAAACTTTGTGCTAAAATTTCACCTGTAAAAATTTATTTTTCAAAATTTTTCTTTCATTTTATATTTAGCTTATTTTATTCTGAACAAAATGCTGCAAACCCCATTTCAATTGGGAAAATAGAAGACGAGATATTTACAATTTTGTGTATCCTAGTATCTGGGAAAATCGCTGCACACGATGAAACAAAGATGGCCGTCATGCATAAACAAAAAGTGGTAGAATTAAAATAACGGTCATTTTGAACTTCCATCATGTTAGGGTTGTTGTACAAAAAATTTCAGATTTTTAAAAAATAATCGAACGACCAGTGCTGGACCACTTGAAATGGATTGACCCAAATCTATAGTTGGTATTTTAGTTAGATATAATACGAAAATCTAGTTTAGCAAGCAAACGAATAATACATTGAAATTTCTCTTTCAGCAATTTGTACCAATACACGGACATTTGCTTGAATGCATTTGTACAGCCAAGTATTTTATCTGCTATCTTTACATTCACACTACTATTTAGCTTAAATTTAATCAAACTAAAATATTCTTAGAACTAGTAAAATTACACTTCCAAAAATTATCATCCATTGAATTTGCTTGAATGCATTTGTACAGCCCTGTATTTTATCTGCTACTTTTACATACACACTACTATTTAGCTTAAATTTAATCAGACGAAAATATTCTTAGAACTAGTAAAATTACACTTCCAAAAATTATCATCCATTGACAGCCATATGTCTAATTTTTTGCGTGGTCCTGTAAATCGTTTTATCTATATTCAGTAAGTTTCATTTAGTATGCTAAAATAATTCAGCATAAAAATGCATAACTAATTTAAAAACAGGAATTAATTTATTCCTAAGAAAATATAACCAAAGATATTTTTGCGATTTGTTTGTTTGTTCCCGAACGAAATGCCTGACTTTTACTGTTAAGCTGAAATTTAACTCAGACTAAAATACTCTTAAAACTAGTAAAATCACACTTTCAGGAATTGTCATTCGTTGACGACCATACATCTATTTTTATTTATTTATTTAATTATTTTTTTTTTAATTTTTTTTATTTTTTGCGTGGTTCTGTAAATTGTTTTATCTGTATTCAGTAAAAATCTTTTAGCATGCTAAATATAAGTCAGCATAAAATTGAATAACTAATTTAAAAACACAAATTCATTTTTTTCCTTGAAAAATAAACTTAAAGATACTTTTTGATTTGTTTGTCCGTCCGCGAACGCAATGCCTGACTTTTACTGTTCAGTTAAATTTAACTCATACTAAAATACTCTTAAAATTAGTGAAATCACACTTCCAGAAATTGTCATTCGTTGACGGCGTGGTCCTGTAAATCGTTTTATCTGTACTCAGTAAACATCTTTTAGCACGCTAAATATAATTCAGAATAAAAAATGCATAGCTAATTTGAAAACACGAATACATTTATTCCTAAGAAAATGAAACCAAAGATGTTTTCTGATTTGTTTGTCTTTTCGCGAACGAAATACCAATCGTTTATTATTGATTAATATAATTGGTGAATATTGGTTAGGAGACCATCTTTTCGTATTTGACACTAATTTCTATGTATCCAAATTCGTTGTTAGAATCCAAAATTGTTACTTATTCAGACATTTAGATAGCAGATACTTCTGTACTTAAATACTGGTGTTGAAAGTTAAAAGTTTGTCCAGTTGTAGGTATTCTATAAATAAATCGTTGGATGGTTTTGGGTTAAATATTGCTTAGAAATTTGGGTAAAATATGGAAAGATGGCCGTAAATCGATATGATATAAAATATTATTGTTTAATATAACTGTACAAATTGGTTCAGTAGTTCTAGAGATTACCCCCCCCCCCCCTCCCTTTAACTAAACATTTTATGGTAAAATCGTATTTCATCACACATTGACGTCAAAGTTGTTATCTATGTTGATTCTCTGCTCTAACTCAAAGCGAATATCATTTACCATGGTTCCCTTTTTATATATAAAACACATTCAACTCAATTTTTTTTTCAAAAGTTTGGTTTAGACCAGGGATGAAACTTTAAATGCTAATAATTTTAAATGACTACACTTTAGAAGATATTTCTTTCTTCAAAAGTTAATTTTATTTTAAAGATCTTTCTAAAAATGAGCTTTTACATTGTTTTATTCGAAAAAATAATTGAAACTTGAAGTTGCAGCACCTAAAATGATTTGCTCTATTATAATGTAGAAAGTGCACGATTGGCAGATTTATCGTACTTTGGCATAATTTGTTAATTAATTAGCAGTTTTTTGTTTATTAAGGATAGAAATTTTACTTTTTAAAACTGAATTTTGTACAAAAGCGCGTAGCTTGAATAATTACCTGCCCTAAAATGCACTCTATAGCTTTTTCTGTCCCTTATTTAAGTCTGTACCTTGATTGAAAAAGAAAAATGTTTGACGAAGAAAAAAGTAATATTGACGTTTTTTTAAAAAATCTTGTATCTTTCTTTATGATTATTTTATAAAGATGAGTTTAATCTCAAATTAAAGCTTTTCTTCATTAGATTCTTCTACCTTTCGTTTTATTTATCTATGATATTTGATTTCTTAAATATCTGAAATTTTACAATGCCATGTTTTGTCGATTTAACAAGTAAAAGTTGTCTCGAGTATAATAAGCAGTTAAGCGGTCATTATGTTCTTGGCGTTTGTTTGTTTGGCGGGCATATATATATATCAACGAACATTGATACTGATTGTTTTTTTACTTTAATTTATTTCATTATCTATAATAATTTTATCATGCAAGATAACATTATATATATTCAAAAAGTTGGTATACCACAAGGTGGTAGTACATCTAGTATATTATCAGACTTATACTTGTATCATTATGAAAGTAAATATTTTAATAATAAAATACATTTATATCGATATATAGATGATATAATTTTAATTGATACTGATAATATCAGTATATCTTAATTACCCGTTGATTATCCCTCCAATCTAGAAATTACAAAAAACCTGCTTTTTATTAATACCATTCACTTTTTAGATCTTAAAATTATATTAAAAGAAAACAAAATTAATAACTGATATATATGACAAACGGAAAGAATTTAATTTTAAAGTTAATACATTTGCTAATTTTAAATCCTGTCTTCATAATTCTGTATATCGTAATATAATCCTTAATCGTTTATATAGAATAAAATGTTTCTGTTCTTCTCATTTAATTAATACAAATATTAAAAAGCTTGTTTATGATGCAATATTTAATGGTTTTCCTAAAAAATTCATATATTCTTTATTATACAATTAGTAAGTACATGATCTAATAATTAATTAACACTTTGCGTAAAAAAAGCACAAAAAAAAAAAAATTATTGAAACATAAAAATAGGAATAAAAAATTAAAAATGTAAAAAATATATTTAAAAAAAAATGTATATAATAGGTTGGGTAGGTGGGAAGATGTTAGAATTCAGAGGAGGGCGGTGTTTTCTAGATAATACGCAAAGGTTAATTTAATATATTTATAAAAAAAAAAAATTGAGAGTGGGAAATTTATTTGTTAATTTGGTACAAAATTTCTATGGAGTTTAAATAACACTAATGTATGGATTATTATTTAGTTATATCTATTATATTAATAATTTTAATCATTTACATTATAAAATTGCACTTCACTTTTAATAAATGAGTGTACTATATCACTACTAAATGTGTAGGGTACATTTCTTAATAAGCTATTTTTTAATCTTTAATCTTCCTTAATTAAAATTTTGAGTTCAGCCTAGCATAGTCAAAATAAATGTTGTTGATTTAAATAACAATAGGGTAAACTATGGTGTATGGTTTAACTTTTCTTTTATTACATTATTCTACTTTTAATTAATTTATTAATTTAATATTATGATATGTACGATAAGTCGTTCTTTGTTTTTATTAGCCTCCGATGCTATTTCTTTCAGATAAGCTAAAAAATGTCGTGTCATCAGCCCTGAATTTTCTACTCAACCGATTTTTAGAATTATTTTTTAAATGAAAGCTGTTTATTTGTAGTTGTGCCCATTTTAGTTATTTTTTAATTTATTTCCATTTTTATATTTTATTTTTAATTTTAAATTCTTTTTACGATATTTCTTTAAAATGGTGGCAACTCAGTTTAGCTTTTCTCTCGATAATAAAATTTTTTTTCCAAAATGATTGCGTATAATTATGCACTAATTGAGATTTAAAAAAATATATATTTACTGAGAAATAATATTAATAATGTAAATAAAATAACAAAATAATTTATGATAAAAATTAATGTCTAAAGCAAAATAAGAAAAATTTCAAATGAGGAAAATGATGTCATTCAGCAACCAGATAAATGGGAATTACAATACGGATGCCTTTTTCATATTACTAATAACAGTAACTTTTAAAAAACATTTGAAGAGAAAATGACGTCACTACTTAAAACATCGCATTTTTACTCATAACGATATTAGGTACTACTCTGTTATCAAGGCAACACTAGATACCGGGCTTGCTCATTCCTTTCATGACGTCACAAAAGGGGGCTGAAAGACATCCAGCGATTGGTACAAAACGATGGGTGCGTCACTTTGAACCCTGTTTGTACCAATGGCAGATAGCGGCCAGCCATCGTGATAAGGAATGAGCAAGCCCGGTATCTAGTGTAGCCCTGCTGTTATCCCGTCGACCAATTTCGCCAAATTATACAAATTGCAAACTAATAGCCAAATTATACATATTGACATAATTTTTATTTTAAATAACGAAAAAACAAATAATTAGTAGAATATTAATAAAAATATTAATAAAAAGTCGAAATAAAAATCACTTAATGACATTTTAAACACATGAATCGTATTTAATGTCATTGAATGTGACATTCACGATCATCCATTATTGGCATTTAATCTTATAGTTTGGCGATAATTTTTTGGTCGAGTGATAACCTAGTAGTACCCGATATTACATTTCAATATTTCTTCTTATTATGGGCACTGAGATTGAGATTTTACTTTCAGATGACTTCAGTTAGTGAAAAGTTAAATATTAAATTCAATGGTTAATTTCAAATGGTTAATATTTTTTACTATTAATGGTCTTATATATATATATATATATATTACAAATTTAAAAAAAAATTTTCGCCAAAACTAACCTTTATACTATCTTAATTTCCTTATAATAATATTCCGCACTTACTTCAACTTATTAAATTAAAATCCTGTTTCTAGATCTAATCTATTAATCTTTATGGAAACGATATAAATTCTTAATTCGCCTTTAAAAACATTATTTCCAGTATACGTAAATTTAAAAAGATGGCTCTAAATTAAAAATATTCTTAATTAAACTTTATTTCTTAATACT
Source organism: Maratus speculifer (assembly GCA_964019185.1). Taxonomy (NCBI): domain Eukaryota; kingdom Metazoa; phylum Arthropoda; class Arachnida; order Araneae; family Salticidae; genus Maratus; species Maratus speculifer. Next base: position 44,151,782 of record OZ025290.1, read on the forward strand.
ATTCCAAATAAAACTCATTTTTCTATGTTTTTATCAACCCTTTTTAAGAAAGTCTTAATAAATTTATTCCAAAACCACACCTTTCAAAAAATATCATTATTTTATTTTATCTATTTATTTATTTTCCCTCAGTCAACATTTAATATTGTGCATATCAATAAATTCATTTCTTTTCTTTTTTCCTAAAATTAATTTATAAAAATCGTCTGCCTAAGATATTTAAAATTCTGAGTCGATTATAAATTGGTTAAATAATATTTTTTTTAAATAAAATTGTTGTCTGTCAAATAGTAATCTCGACTCTGGGTATGAGTTATGTTTACATAAAAGAATGAGGGTTTGAGACTAAAGAATGTTCGAGAATTTTCTTTTTAGATTTAAAACGAGGAAGCCTCGAGAGGTGGTAAGAAGAAGGATTCTTGGGTTCTCTCTTCCGTGAGTACGGCTGGATGTAGTAAATGATGAAATATTTTTTTGGATGTTTCGGTGAAAGATCATCTGCAAAAGGAGCTTTTCTCTCTATTATAGCTACAGTTTAATAAAATGTACTTGCAGCAGCCAAGGAGTGACTTATTGGATCTTCTACATTTATTTATCTGTTTTTTTCTCACTGGCCATGACTTTTGTGCGGAGAAAGGGAAACCTGGCGATGATGTTTCTGACCCCCTAACTTTAAAACGTCACACACACACACGCACACACACACATATATATATATATATATATATATATATATATATTCTAGCTTGGCTTGGTAGAACGACCGTCCTGCTTGATGTTTAATTCATGCCGTACGTAATATGAGGAGTTCAGAAGTCAGTCTGTTTAACTCCATCAAATAAAATTGCATATTTTAAACAGTTAAAGTTCTCTATCTTTAATTTTGTGGTGTATTTAACTGTAACCGCAACTTAAGTAAAAATGTAAATAGAATGTTTTTATGTAAGCGGCAATTGTGTTCTATGCCGATTGTGTGTATCTGTGATCGTCTGCTGTAAATAATGTGTCCGTATTAAATAAGTTCTTTTAGTAAGATGAAAGTTTTATTCTTCCAAAGTATATATATCTTGCTAATGATGTTAAATCGATATTTAGTTCACATATTAAAATAATATGTGATATCTGGCGACGATGTATGGAATGAAAAAGTATCGGATTCACGAACATTAGATGCTGAAGACTGCCAAGGTAAAAAATTCTTTTTGTATTTATCTTTAAAGAAGATTTAAAATGGAGCAGTTGGTTCAAAGTTTAATAGAACAAAATAAAATTTTATTAGAGAAATTGACCACTTTTGCCGATCCGAAAACGCAAGAAGCTAAAGTTTCAGTTCAATTTGAAAAATTTGATGAAACAGATGAAGCTTTTGATTCTTTTTTAGAACGCTTCGAAGCTTTCATGGATATTCAAAATGTTCCGGATGGCAAACGTGGGAAAGTTTTTATTTCTAGTTTGTCAGCAAAATTATATAATTTGTTAAAAAACCTGCTAGCTCCTGACAATCCTTCCGATAAAGATTACCTTATTCTAAAAAATACATTAAAAACTCATCTCGCTCCGACGCCGCTTATAATTCCTAGTAGGCATGTGTTTCTAAATCGTAAGCAACGGGAGGGGGAAAGTGTCAGTGCTTTTATGGCTGAACTTCGCTCCTTGGCAATTCCTTGCAAATATAAACAAGAAATGTTGAACACGATGTTACGGGATGTTTTCGTAAGCGGGCTAAGGGATAGAGCAATATTAGATAGACTTTTTGAGGAAGACGATATAGATATTGAGAATACCTTGAAAATTGCTTTAGCTATGGAGAAAGCTATGAAAGGGGCAAATGAGATAATGGGTAAATCTTTAGAAATTAAAGAATTTAGCGTGAGGAAAAATAATGAGCAGTCAAAATTTGTTTCGCAAAAGAAAAACTTTGGAAGACAAAATCTTTCGGGAAAGAAAGTAAAAACGAGCTGTACACGGTGTACAGCAACGGATCACGATAAACATTCCTGCAGATTTAAATTAGCTAAGTGTCATTTTTGTCAAAAAATCGGGCACATTCGAAAAGCTTGTTTTGCAGAGAAAAAAGGGTTAAAAGGGAACACGGTAAAACAAAAGCAGGTAGATACCCTGTATTCTAGTGAAAATGTTATCCCAATGTATTCTTTTGATTTGAACTCGCTGAAAGAGGAGGAGCAAAGAAAACCTCCAATTATGTTAACAGTAAATATTGAAAATAAACCTGTGAGTATGGAACTTGATACTGGAGGGGCCGTCTCGGTAATGAGCATAAAAAAATATCGTGAGATTTCGAAAAAAAGAATTCAACCCACAAAAGTAGTTTTTAAAACATATAAAGGTGAAATAATTGTACCTTTGGGTTTTGTTACTGTTGATGTTGAATACAAAAATCAAAAATTTAAATTAAATTTGTATATTGTTAAGGAAAATTTGGATACAATTTTTGGCCGTGAATGGCTATATAGTATAAATTTGGACTGGAATTCTATAAAAGCAGTAAGAACATCTTATGACTATAATTTGAGTAAATTGTTAGAAGAGTATAAAGAGCTTTTTGACGATAAGTTAGGGGAAATTAATAATTATGAAGTAAAGTTGGAACTTAAATCTGATGCAGTGCCAAAATTTTGTAGAGCTAGACCTGTACCCTTTTCTTTAAAAGACAGGATTGAACAAGAAATTGATAGGCTTGAAAAGGAAGGCATCATAGAGAGAGTAGAGACCTCTGATTGGGCAACACCAGTTGTCCCGGTTGTAAAAACAGATGGGTCTATACGCCTATGTGCAGATTATTCTGTTACCGTGAACCAAAATATTATGGTACAACAACATCCTTTACCAAAATTAGAGGAAATTTTTTCAAGCTTAAATGGGGGTAAACATTTTTCAAAAATCGATTTTAAACATGCATATTTACAAATGAAAGTACATCCAGATAGTCAAAAGATCTTAACGATAAATACACATAAGGGATTATATGTATGTAAAAGACTTATGTATGGTTTAAATCCTGCTCCAGCAATTTGGCAAAGATATATTGATGGGCTTTTCCAGGGGATGGAAGGAATCAAAGTTTTTATGGATGATGTTAGAGTGACTGGATCAGATGATAAGTCACACTTAGAGGCCTTAAGAAATTTTTTTCAAAAATGTAAAGATCATGGGCTGAAATTAAATTTAGATAAGAGTAAATTTTTTCAAAAAGAAATTCAATTTTTAGGGCACAAAATCGATGCAAACGGTATACATAAGACTGATGAGAAAATTTCTGCGATTTCAAAAGCTCCTAGACCCACTAACGTACAGGAAGTACAAAGTTTTTTAGGGCTTGTTAACTTTTATGGAAAATTTTGTCCTAATTTGGCTACAATAGCGAATCCTTTGTATAAACTAACACAGAAATGTGTGAAATGGGTTTGGTCAAAGGATTGTCAGGAAGCTTTGGAAAAAATTAAAAATGAAATTTGTTCTCCGCGTGTCTTAATGCATTATGATCCATCACTGCCATTGATATTGGCAACTGACGCATCTCCTGTAGGAGTAGGGGCGGTTCTTTCCCACTCTTTACCTGATGGAACGGAAAGACCAATAGCTTTCGCCTCTAGAACCCTCACAAAAACTGAGCAAAAATACGCTCAGATTGATAAAGAAGCACTAGCAATTGTGTGGGGTGTCAAGAAATTTTATCTTTACCTAAAAGGAAGACGATTCACATTATTAACTGACCACCAACCTTTAGTAGCCATTTTCGGATCGAAGAAAGGTCTTCCAGTTCTGACAGCGACAAGATTGTTACATTATTCTTTAGTATTACAATCTTTCCAGTTTGACATTAAGTATCGTCATACAAAAAAACATGGTAACGCTGACTTTCTGTCTAGGCTGCCGTCCACCTCTGAACAGCTAGACGTTAAAGATGAAATTGATCTGTTTCAGTTAGCACAAATCGAAACTCTTCCTGTCACAGCTAGAGACTTAGCCAAAGAAACTCTGTTGGATGCAGACCTCGCTCCATTGCTTAATATTTTACAGAATGGAGGAATTTTAAGAGGGAGAGAAGCAGAATATAGTCTACAAGATGGTTGTGTCATGTTAGGCCAGCGTGTGTGCGTTCCCAAAAAGTACCAGGCTCAGGTGCTTGAAGAGTTACATCATGGTCATCTGGGTGCTGTTAAGATGAAAGCTATCGCTAGATCGTATGTTTATTGGAAGAACATCGATAAGGATATAGAAAATTGCTCAAAGAATTGTGTAGACTGTGCTCGGTACAAAACCGACCCACAGAGAGTAAAGGTGCATTGCTGGGAGTATCCTAGTGCACCGTGGCAACGTATTCACATAGATTTTGCTGGGCCTATCTTCGAATATATGTTCCTGATTATAGTAGATGCTCATTCCAAGTGGTTGGAAGCTTATCCAATGAAATCCACCACAGCAACAAAAACCATCGAATGCTTAAGAGATTGTTTCGCTCGATTTGGATTGCCACTCATGCTGGTAAGTGACAACGGTCCACAATTTACATCATTTGAATTTGAGATGTTTCTGCGTAATAACGGTATCAAACACAAGACCACTGCGCCATTTAAACCATCTAGCAATGGGCAGGCCGAAAGATACGTCTTTACAGTCAAACAATCTCTAAGAGCAATGCAAAATTATAGTGGCACAATACAACAAAAATTAAGTACGTTCCTTATGCAATACAGAAAAGCTCCGAACCTCACGACACTTCATATTCCAGCCATGCTTATGTTGAACAGAGAGATTCGGACGAGAATCGATCTGCTGCGTCCTGATCTTAAACGCAGAGTGGAAGAAAAAGTTCGTAAAGGAACTTATGAATTCTCTGATAGGGGATTCGAAATTGGCGACAATGTCGCTGTACGAAATTACCGACAAGGCGACAAGAGATGGAGATTTGGAAAAATCGTTCGAAAAGATGAACAGCTACATTACACTGTCGATGTAAATGGCCAATTGTGGCGTAGACATGTCGATCAAATACGGGATGGAGGAGACATAGAGGAAAAAGAAAGCGAACTCCGACGATCCTTTTCAAAACCTGCCATTCCTGTGCAAGATGCTGATGTTCCGACAACTAGTGCTGAGTTAGCACAATCACCCACTTCTGTGGAGGCGGAGACGACTGATGCAACGCCAGTCTCAGTTACTACACAAGAGCATGCTCCACTCAGTGTCCACGGTTCAACTCCAACACCACAACCAGTTCGCCGATCTACTAGAATTCGGAAACCTCCTCAGCGATTGGACTTGTAGTGATAGTTTAGGAAAGGAGGAGATGTGGTGTATTTAACTGTAACCGCAACTTAAGTAAAAATGTAAATAGAATGTTTTTATGTAAGCGGCAATTGTGTTCTATGCCGATTGTGTGTATCTGTGATCGTCTGCTGTAAATAATGTGTCCGTATTAAATAAGTTCTTTTAGTAAGATGAAAGTTTTATTCTTCCAAAGTATATATATCTTGCTAATGATGTTAAATCGATATTTAGTTCACATATTAAAATAATATGTGATAAATTTACTGTTTTTTTTTTATCATTGGTCTAGAAATATTAATGTTTAATGCACGGCGTGCATAATATATGATTCGTCATCATCATCCTAAAAATAGTGTTTATTATCATTATTAATTTAAATGTAGAATTTATTTATAAATCTTTACAATGTGAGTGCTTGAAAATATTTTCCAAATAGTCATTGTAAATTTTTAAATTACAATTATGTTATTTTTTATTTAATTGTTTTAATTAATACATTTAATAAAAATATATGAGCAATAAAATGTTCACACATTTCTTCTACTATTATTCAACTTACGATGCTTCCTGTATTTCTATATACATATAAACTATAAATTAAAATACATTGTGACATGGAGGTAAATTAAAAAACCTAAAATATTAAATATAAATTTAATATTTTTTTGTTTAGATTAAAAGCTCGTTCTATTATTGTAACGGGAAAATATTTTTTCACCATTATAAGCTTGAAGTTATAGTTTGGCAACGTTAACATTATTTCTAAATTTTTTTATGCATCCTAAATTTCTTTTTATTTTCGTATTTTAATTATTTTTTTTTTTCTCTATGGAAATTATTAAATTAGGTGACAGAATAGAAATACCTTCTAAAAATGTCAAAGGTGAAATTGCTTTCATTGGAAAACCCCATTTCGCAAACGGTACTTGGTTTGGCTTAATTTTGGATGAACCTGTCGGAAGGCATAATGGGACTGTAGAGAGTAAGTGCTACTTTAAATGCGCTGATAATCATGGTATGTTCATAAAAGCTAGCTATTTTGAGAGAGAATGTGTTGACATTAACAATGCCGAAGATAATCATTGTGACATGCTGCCGGAAAAAATTGAATATTCAAACTATCTAAAAACTGTCTCTAAGCAGAAAAAAGAAGTATCTAAGAGTCGCAAAATGAAACCACAGTCTCAAAATAAAAACTGCAATATTCTGGATGGAAGTAATATAAACAATACTAAACATAAAAATATGGAATCAACTAAAATGGCTGAATGTGGAGACAGCATTGCTTCCGATGAGAAAAAGACTCACTTTGTAAAGAGATATCCTAACTATCTGAAAGCAAGTTCTAGGCTAACAGGAAGTCATTTCTGTTTAAATAAAGGCAACGATTATAAAACAGGTGATAAAATTGGTGTTGGTAGTCAGGTTGCATGTAACACTGACAAAAAATTAACCTACAGAAACGGCAGTCAAAATAAAGACGAAAATGAATCTCCAAAAAAAATAATTTATCCAAATTATCTAAAAGCTAGTTCGAAATTAGCTCGAAAACATTTATATTGCGCAAAAAATAAAGGTATAAACGATGATGGAATAAAAGATACTTCCGAAAATACCGAAATGCTGATTTCAAGAGAATATAAAGATAACGATACTTCTGATAATTCCTGTGCATGTCTAATCAAATATCCACATCATAAAAATACTTTCTGTAACTTTAAATCAAATACTTCATGTGCAACAAAAAGACCTGAAATGAGTAAAACAAAGCCACTGTCAAAGAAAGATGACAACGAAATTTCAAAGAGTGATCCTATTCGAGACAACCGTGGCGAAAACCGGGAAATAGAACAGATAAAACGTGAAAATGAAAACTTGAAAAGAAGGTTGAAAAGTACAGAAGTATCTCTAAAGGAAGCTGTCAACAAATATAACGAAGCACGGGAAGAAATTCAACATCTTAAATTCGACAATAAGTGCCAAAGAAAACAAATTAAGTTTCAAAAGACTCATTTGAAGCTATTACAGATGATTCGAACAAATCTCGATATACACGGCAAAACATTGAAACAAAAGAACTTTGGTGAAAATTTAAAGACTACTCTATACGAATATGGTAACAATGATACAAATACTAGAAAATTTGATTTAGAAAGCATGAAAGATGCACAGCATATTCATGAATTAGAGGAGCAAAATAAAATAATGGTACAAGGATTAGTTCAACTCAGGAATTTTTTAAAAACGCAATGTGAATCTCAAACCACCGAACTAAAGCCTTTGACTGTCGACAACCTTACTAGCTCTCCGTGTAGAAATATTAGAAGGACTTTTCCAGAATCCTTTGGTTCACCTCCAGCATTGAATCCTAATACGTTGGTCACTGAGAAATCAGAAGCACAGCTAAAAGAACATTCGGAAATACTGCGGGAAATGACAGAATTCGGTGAACTGCTGAAAGAAAGGAGAGAAAATGTCGAGAATTGGGAAGGAATAAACTTAACTGCAGTACCTTTAGGAGATAGCAATTTCATCCCAAAATCTGAGTTAGATACCTGTAATCATCCAATTGTTCAATCAACTCAAAGTTCTCCAAATCGATCAAAATTTGAATTCGATAGCGGAGCATTTCAAAATCCTTCGACTTTTAAGAAAAATAACGCTCAGAATAGTTATCAAATAGCAGTGGACCGAAATACTCTTTCCATAACAATTGAAAGAAAAGAAAAGACTAACAAGTATCACATAGGAGGAGATCAAGAGCCACAATCAGTCAAAGATATTCATAAATTGAACCATCTAATGTCAACTGAAGATCTGGTCTACGATGAAGATACTTCTTTTTCAAGTACTACTTTAATGGAAGAAGATGCATCTGGAAAAGACTATGAATATTTTGAATCTATCGAAAACTCTATCTCAAAGAAATCAGACGTTTATCCAGGTTTTCCCATGAATTTAAGTGGCGACAGTCCCATGATGTTGCTCGAATCGAAGAAACCTGACAGAAAAGTTCCTATTACTACTGGACTGTGGCCGAGTCGAGAAATGGGATCCATAAATAAGTGAAAATTTCCCACGACAGTTCAATAAATTATCTTAATTTTAGCTTGTGTTTATTAACTGTTTTGAGGAAACAAATGCGCTATTAGATGTCACGGAAGTCTGAAAAAGGTAAGAAAAGGAAAAGCAAAAAAATATAAAATTTCAGCGATAAGTCTTTTAGTCCAAAAGGCAACGTCACGTTTTTACAACCAATTTTAGCGTCGATGGTTTTGGTATATATGATAGATTAATAACGAAACTGCCAGTTTGTTGGAACACCAGTGAGGATGTTCCCATAACAACATTGCACAGATTGCCAATATTAAAGAAAGACAACCCTCTTACTGACGATATCTCCGAATCGCGAAGACCAGTAACACCTGTAATCGGGTTGACATTCCTTTAACATTGCAGTAGGCTGTGTTATGTTTCTATGTTAACACTCATAGCATGCGGGTGCTCTACATGACTAGCAGTTTAGCTATATACATCATCTAATGCTATAAACCAAAATCATCGACGCTAAAATTTGTTGCCAAAAAAAAGAAAAAAAACCGCTGCCTCCTGATACATTTATATTTCAGCTCTTGAAGGAGAGATGAATCCTTTCAAATAATTTTTCTACTAATTACGATTTTTTATATGATTCTATACGACTTCATGAATCCTCCCTATTTAAAACGGTGTCCCTCAATAGTGCCCTTTCAGAAATCACTTTAGTATAAATCTAAATTTGAAAAATCTCCTAAAATTGAGGACGTATCTAAATCTATATTATTTGACTTTATATTTCTTGCTGTGTGATAAACTGATAGAGGTTGGGATCTGTTAAATTCTGAGTAGTTTGTGATCAAAGTCCTGCAATCAGATTGACAGCGTTTTGTCGCATTTTAGCGAGCATCGCTTGGCGCAACATTAAAAATACATTTTTCTGACCAAATTTTTTTATAGTTTTTTTTTTTTTTTTTTTTTTTTTTTTTTAGTGGCATCCTAGATAATTATTTTTTCATTAATCGACTGACGCAAACCTGGGCCAGTTACGGATTATTAGACTAATTTACTGATGCTGTTGATAATGCATTTTAACAAGTTTTAGTTCATTTGGTGTGATTGCAGAACAACCCCCTTCGCCAAGGCACGATTTTCAAAAACCGCCAAATTAGCACGATTTTATATATGCACATATATATACATATGTATAGCATTTATACACATATGCATAGCATTTATACATACATAAGCCAGTTTTATATAGGTATATTATATATCTGCATATGCGTTTATATATATATATATATATATACATTTACAGACATACATACATGTATAAACACACATACACACACATATGTAACGCACCAAAAAAAAGTCTCCTTTATTCATTTGGCGAAGGGGGTTGTTCTGCAAATTAACCATTCATTTTAAGGCAAAGCTTCGTAATTGGCCTACAGTCAAGGTTATCAGCTTCGGTTACCAGAGAGTTAATCTATTTCTGTTTTTAAAACTTATATGTTTGCTGGGCGAAAATTTCACCAATAGTATTTTTTCTTTTGCCAAGTAGCTTTTGTTTTTCGTGTGTGTAAATTAGAAACAATATTTTGATTTGTAAGTAAAATGATTTAGTTTACGGTATTTATTTCTTAATCTATTATTCTGTTTTTCGCGTGTGTAAATTACAAACAATCTTTTGATTTATACATAAAATGCTTTGGTTTAAGTTAGCATTTTTTTTAAATTCTGAATGAAATGAGTGAAATCCATGTATTTTATATGAAAGTTGTGTGTTTTAAATCAAGCGAATAACAGGTTTACATTTTAAATTACATGTGATTTACAATGTGGGTGATGGTAGAAGGAACAATATTTGGCGATTTATCCTTCGCCTAACATAATGCCAGTCTGACGTTTTTTAACAGCGTTTTGACTTGAAACATATTTTGTTAAAACTGTAAAAATAGATTGATTTTTTTTACGTGTACTATAATATAGACTTTAAAAATTATAATGAAAGGAACTGTATCAAACCTGATATCTTGGCTGGTATTCCATGCTAATAATCTTCATGTCCCTGGCAGCATCTTTGTTGTGAATGCATCTTGAATCTGCATAGCGAATGAGCAGAACATGCGCATCGGATACGGACAGAAGTGGTATCCTGAAAAGAATAAATATAAAAGTAAAAATATTTTTTTAGTTAGCACATTTTTATACCATTCAATACTCATCTTGAAAATTGCGCCTAATTACACTCTTCTACTTAACTCGATCTGTTTTTTAACACTTTCCAACATATGTGGTGAGGAAAATTACACCGCATTACACGGTACGCGAAAGATAGTGGTTAGTACAATTAAAATAATATTAAGATAATATCCCAATCCGCGTTGTGAATGATTGAATTGGATATTACCAAACAAAATTGTTTTCTTTTAAACTTATCAATAATTTAAATAAAGGAAAATCGCAATAGCTCATGCTCAACTTATTTAACGTTTAAATTTGCAATATAGGAATTTTAAGAGATACGGAGACTATCAAAATGACTATCATAAAATAAAATTTAATTTAATATTTGAGAGTTTGAAACAAGTAATTTACCTAAAGAGAATTTAGGAAGAGAAAACATGAAAGAAAACAAGAATACATATATACATACACAAATATTTATTTCAAACAATTATATGAATCATAACACAATAAAAGAATTATTGCTTAAGCATATCATTTTCGTAGGGAAACATCTTGACATCGTACCATCCTAAATTATCAGTTTGTAAGTACAAGCACTATAAATAATATTATTCTAATTTATCAATTATTTTGATCATGTTTACTTTCTTTTTTGTTTTATCACACATTATTATAAACTTATACAAAAAAACAAAAGTCTCACAGCACAACTAAAGAAAGGCATAGCCTAAGTTCTCCTTATTATTCTCTTTTCTTTTTTTTCTTTCTTTTTTTTAAATTCCTTATTCAAATTTTAAATTAAAAAATTAATTTTAATATTAAAGAAATTTCTCTTTATTTATATATAAAATGAGCTAAAAGATAATTTTGAAATACAGGAACACCACATATTAAGATTAAATCGCTCACCATTTTTTATGAAGCATTGACATCCATTCGTCAGAGTATTTCATAGCAAGCGATCCATTGGCTTTCATTCGCACCGCATCTTTTTGGAAAATCATGAAGTTCCTCAGGAGGCACACCAATGTTAAATAGTCGATGATAATAAGTCAAGCTGGCCTTTGGAGACACGTAAAATTCACTATGCTGGACAGAAATGTTCGTATAAAACCAGTCTATAATATCAGCTCACGCCACAGTTTGAAGACTTGTGAAAATCGTACTGTTGCATTTAAATGTCCATATAAAAATATAGTCTGCCATATCATCTCGCACCTTTGGAGACACGTGAAATTCACTAAGCTGAGCAAAATGTTCATCACAAATTTGTCCATGTCAAAGAAACTTGGATGCGGGTGAAATCATGGGCTTCCCCGTTCCGGAGATGATTTTCTCTTAACGAAACTTTCTACTTACGACCTACATATCTGGGACCAAAAAAACTTATAAATCTTAGATTCTTTTCTCGGAGAAACTCTATTTCTTTTTTTTGTTTGTTTGTTTCCTCCCAAAACCTTTTTTCTTTTCATTGGTCTCCTGCTATCGCTTTGATTGGGGGCCATCTCATCACACCTCTCATTGGCCGCCTTGACCAGTAGGAGGTCCACCCCTTTCGGCCACTAGAAAAAACCTTTTTTTTTCTTCCCACGGGTTGCAGAAACTCATCGGACCCCTGTCCGAGCCTCCCTTCTGTGGGCGTTCTCGGCTGTAAATTCTGTCATTGTTGGCTTCTGCGCGTAATGTCAAAATTGGAGACAGTCTGGTTTTTTTACAATCTTTGCTATTGTTACCATCTGAAGTTTTTATGGTGAGCAATTGAAATCCCACTTGTGTGTTCCTTTTTAAATCCATTCGTTCTTACCGAACGTTATAAAGTCATAAAGTTTATAGCTTTAATTAAAAAATAGCTTTTATCTTTTCCTGAAACCTAAAGTTATTATTACTACTTGAATGAATGAAACGAACTTAAAATGAACATTAGTGAATAAAATAAATTTAAAACTTTACTTTAATTAATAATTCTTTTTTTTTCTCATATATATAAGAATATTTATATATTTTCGCTTTAGTTGTGCTAAATCATTCTTTATATGTACATATTTATTCTAGCGATGTCGTGACGATATCGTCACTACAACATAGTAGAAAAGTGTTCGTGAATCGGGTATGTCTGTTCGCTTGTCTGGAGGTCGAGAAGTACTCTAACTCGCGTATATACAGTCGGATTGCCATGAAATCGATATACCGTGAAACTTCTGTAAGAAGACCAGCCACTGGACCTTAAACAATTGGTCTTTCAGATAGGAGGTCTTAGAATAGGGGTAATAAATAAAATTTTATGTAATACATATCACAAAGTAGATATAAACACAGGTGAAAACAATTAAAGGGACAAATGGTTTTTAAAAAACGAACAAAATAAGTTATGCCTATGTGCAAATAAGATATCAGATGATAGTTAAGCTCTTTGTGAACACATAACTTTGTCGTTATATGGCAATGGCGCTGTGATCGCGTTTGTATAGAGGTACTTCATTTTCTCTCCGAACATTGTAGCATGAGGACGATTTGAATCCTTGAAGCAGATTCAGATTCAGTCAGGTGGGGAGGCCTACTAATTGGTTTGAGCTCAACAAGCCCCATCCAGCAATGTTTATTAAAAGAAAATAAATAAAACAGAACAATTATACAGTAAATAAAGGTACATAACAAAAAATAATTGAGATAATGAAACAACTATAGGTAGCAATAGTAAAATAAACTAGTTGAGTGATTTACAGACGTATAACACATATTTTTTTAACTATAACAGTAATTCTATAACTTTTTTAATGTAAAAGTTTGTTTGGTTAGTTCCATAACTCATCATCATTATCATATAAAAGGTCCCGAGGAGGCATGAATCGATATTAGGCTCTAATATTGATGAAAAGTACCACTATGGTGAAGGTAGTCCGATGGTATGGGAAGGCACCATGGCAGATGGGTGTACCGACCTTTATCTGTTTGATAAAAGTACTCTGATTGGTCAGTCGTGCAAGGACGAGATTCTTGAACCATATGATGACTTTTCTGCTGAGCATCTTGCATAAATTTTCATCTTTATGGACGATAACGCCTATCCACATAGGCTCAGTTGGTGGATGAACACGGAGGATAATCAACGAATGGAATGGCCTGCCATATCCCTAGATCTTAATCCCATCGAACATATAAGGAAAACTCTTGGGCGATCAATTGCAGGTCGAAAATCAGCTTTAACAACTATCGATGAGCACAAGGGTGACTTGGTGCAAGAGTGGGTGCAGTTACAAAAGGGATTGATAAGGACCCTGGTAAATGCTATGAAACGCCGATGCGAGAGTTACATAGCTGTTAAAGGCGACCATACACCTTATTAGAAATCTTTTCTCTGACTGACAGAGTGTCGGTCAGCTGCTGTGCTAGACACGTGATCAGTTTCCTTATTTAGGATACAGGTTGTGCCCATTTTTGTTTTCAAAAATATATTGCTCTTATATCGGATGATATTTTGGTCGAATTTGGTTTTATTTTTTATTTATTTTTTATTATTATTTATTTTTTAAATTGCGTAAAAAGCACTCTTTGACTTGTCTCTTTAATTATTTTCACCAGTCTATTATTGAATTAGTCCTTCATATTTCATGCCTATGCAACTTAGAAAATTCAATTAAAGTTTGCTTTAATTTTAATAATTAATTATTTTAAACCTTTAATAAATAACAAAATAAGATAAAGAAGCAAGATGTTTTTTCATGTTTATGAAATGTTTTACAAGGAAACAGGAACAGTTTTTCATGCTAAATACAGCTGTATTTTTCATACAAGCCACTCTGAAACAGATGCGAAGCAAACGTGCTACGAGGAAGAAAAATACTTGTTTTTTATTCATCGTTATTAAAATATTCGCCACATTTCTAAACTTACTAATTATTATTTTTTAATCAAAAGGAAACAGCTCAATGTTAATGTAAGTCATCAGTTTTAAAGCTTTGATTACGAAACCAGGACATATACCTCTCATTGGCCGATGGCAGGCGTACTATTGGCGGATTTTTTACACTACACTACATGGCCTTCATAGATGATCGTCCACTTGCGATTTTAGACATTTTGTTAAATATCTAGAAAAATACATGAGGAATTATCCTGAAACTCTTAGTATATAAATATAATAGTACAAGTCATACATTTCCGTAAAGCTTTTTTCTCGAAACTCCATAGGGGTCCGTCAACAAATTAAAAAAGAATGAATATCTTTTGGATAACCCTATCAAAACTAATGTAGCAAAAGCACTCAAACTCTAGGTTATGAATAAGTGGCTTATTGTAATAAACTGTATTCATTTTTATGTCGATAGCATGTATACTCATAGAAAAATTAAGGTTTTTATAAAAACAGTCCCAAATTTTTCCAAGTTTATTGCCTATAATTTGCAGAGTGAATAAAAATGAACACAATTAATTACAATAAGCCACTTAATTATAATCTACAGTTTGGGCGCTTTTACTACATTAGTTTTGACAGGGTTATCCAAAACATATTCATTCTTTTTCTATTTTTGGTTGACTGTCCCCTATGGAGTTTCGGGAAAAAATATTCATGGAAATGTGTGACTTGAACTATTATATTTATTATACACTATGAGTTTCAGGATGATTCCTCATGTATTTTTCTAGATATTTAACAAAACGTCTGAAATCGCAAGTGGACGATCATCTATGGCCATGTAGTGTATATAGCCAATGCTGAATGGTAACTTGCAATTTCAGATGTTTTGTTAAATATCGCCTCAAAAATACACAAAGATTTTCCTGAAACTTCAGGCGTGCAAGCAGCATAGTAGACATCATATATTTCCGCGAATATTTTCTTTCCCGAAACTCCATAAGTTTACCGTCAACAAACTGATGAAAAACTTATATCTTTTGGATAAACCTAAAAACTAATGTTGCAAAAGCGTTGAAACTTTAGCACGTGATTAGGAGACTTCTTCTAATAAACTGTGTTAATTTTTATGAGGATAGCATATACAGGTCAGTCATAATTATCGAAATAATAGGTTATCTTCTTAAATTTTGCCCTTAAGCACATACTTCCACTTGCAAAGTTTCATAAAAAAAAGGTGCAAAGTTTGATAAGATATGTTGCTACTCCATGATGGGTAATATTTGAGAAAATACAAAAATTAAATTTTTACACGGAAATTAAATTTTTAGTAGAATAAAATTTCCAAATAGGAAATTTCTCTTTATCCATTCTTGAATTTTAGAAAAAGTCATCTCTATATCTACAAAACCCACAGAGATAGTAAAACCCAAAGTTCTCCAACATTCGGGACTTACACCACTTTCCCTGCCGCTGAGTGGCAAGTTCTTGACATAATTTCAACACAAGATAGAGATCATTCACAAATTGTACTTTAATAAAAATCGGTTTAAGATAGCACTTCTGCTTTGGACAGAAAATAGTAGCGTATAGATTTTAAGTTAAACATGCTTTGAAAACATGCTGGTGGCATCTGTACTAGAGGTCTGTACGGGTCGAAATACTTGGGTCGGGTCCAGAACTGACCCATAGAGGGAAAAAAATTTGGTTCGGCCTAGAAAAATGTTAAAATCATAACCCGTCCCGGCCTAGAAAAAAAGTTTAAATCATAAACCGGTTCAGCCTTGAATTTCGACATATTTTTTTAAAATTTCGATATGGTTAAAAAATTTTCGTACGGAGGAGTTCTCTTCAAAAATACTTATTATAACTTTTCGTTTTTCATTTTTACGCATTTATTGTTAAAGAAGCGCCAAAGGTTGTGATATACCGTATTTACTCGTGTATAGTGCGCACGCGTGTATAAGGCGCACCCCTACTTTACAAGTAAAAAATGGCGATTTCTTAAAATCTCGTTAATACACGCACCATAAATTTGATACGCTAATGAAGAATGACCAAATGAATTTCAGTAAAAAAAAAAAAGTCGAAACAAACATTACATCAGACCAGAAAACAAGACGAAAATGCATTTTTAGACTTCGGGTTGTAAGAGAATGACGAGAAATAGGAATAAGTGACGGTAAAACGAATTGCTAATTAGCATTTAGATAATGTCACTAACTCTGTTGTATAAAAAACTGCAAGGAGTGAAATAAATATGCAGTAATACTTCAATTAAGTAACATTTTCCGAGTTTTAATATCTTCTTTGAATAATTTTTTGTTTCATATGTATATCGTTTGACTGCATCCAAAAGTAAAAAAATATTCCGTATATAAGGCACACCTAGAAGTTTTGCCCTAATTTTTTGAAAAAAAAGTGCGCCTTATACACGAGTAAATACGGTAATTGTTTTATCAATGAATCTCTATTTGTATGTAAATGTTTCACTTATATATTAATATCGTTAATCCATATTCCATATGTTGGAGATTTTGTAAAATGCTAGACAGTAAAACCTTTAAAATAAATCTTTAAAAAAATCTCATCAACTCGAAGATAAAAGTACAAAAGAAGAAATAAATCATGCAGGTAGAGAGATTA
Source organism: Maratus speculifer (assembly GCA_964019185.1). NCBI lineage: Eukaryota > Metazoa > Arthropoda > Arachnida > Araneae > Salticidae > Maratus > Maratus speculifer. The sequence goes on from OZ025290.1 coordinate 44,168,808, forward strand.
GATCTTGAAACTTACGTTTTTATGGGCTTGAGATCGGCATTTTCTTCTGTATCTTCTTCAGTTGTAATTGCAGAAATGGGAGGTGGCACCGTATCTGTAATAACAACAATGTACATGTATCAAATTGTTTTACGAATTTGTGATCGGAAATCAAATTCAGAAGCTCATAAATGTATCACATTCTATCAATAACATGAGCACTTTAATATCATGAAAAACAAGAAACAAAAAATCATACATCAAGCATGCATTATGAAACACTTATCAACACATTCAGAATAATGTAGCAAAACTGCGCAGCTTAAAAAAATTAAAATATTTTGTCTGATTCAGTCTTATGGAAACGCATAACACATATGAGAACCCAATTTCAGATGTTCCCATCTACAGTCAAAAAATCATTCCAATTCTTTGAAAAGCGCTATATATGATATACGTGGGGGTGCTGAAAAATTTCTTGCTTTGAATACTTATAGTTAAAATAGAAAAACAAAATTAGACTCATTTGAAAATTTAAAATCTCATTACGTAACTCCAGTAATATCAGATGTTTATGATTATTAGAAATTTTTCTATTGCGATTGAAAGCTGCGATGGCAGAGGCACAAGAAAATTTCATATCATTGTAGTTATGACGAGGCGTCATGAAGATTTTATTTCTACAGAAAAAACCATTTTGGTTCTTTTCTAAAATAAACAGGATTTTTTTTTTTTTTTGATGGGGGAGGGGCTAAGTTAGTGACTGAGGATGAAGCCTGGATTTACAATATCGATCCGGAAAATAAAGATCAGTCTAAACAATGGCATCACAGTCGGTCTCCGCGGCAAACGAAATTTCGACAAAGAAATCGGTTGAAATGGTCATGGTGACAGTTTTCTGGGACAAAGACGGCATTGAGTATGTGGAATACCTAGAGCCGTTGAAGCGAGGCCCCTTTCTTTCAGACACTTAACATAATCTTACCTTCAATACTATGAATAAAAAAAGAGTGGTCTTCACTTATATAGTGTAACCCGGGAAGCCAGGATTTGATCCCTTAACTATTAATAATAAAGGAGTATCATTTGTTTGTGTGTTTGCAGAAGTAATTTCTGGAACTACTGAACCAATTTCAAAAGTAATGATGGCAAATTGATGGTGAAAGTCCCTCTTCCCACATATGCTATATTTTATATCAAGACCACAATCTTTTCTTAGTTAAAATCATAAATTTATATTAAAAATTTTCTGCTATACCTTCTTCTTTTTATTAAAAAAAATATTTTGTGTCCAAGTGCGAGGCCTCTCTGGGCACGAGGCCCTCTGCAGCTGCACTTGTCGTACACTCATAAGGATGGCTCTAGGAATACCTATCTCAAGGATGCAGTATAATTGGACAATATTATGCCAAACTATAGGATCAGTTGAAGGAGTTCATCAAGGATGAATACTGAGGAAAGTTGACTAAAAGGATATTTTTGTTGTATGACAATGCACTTTCACACAGGTCTAATTTTGCGGTTGTCAAATTGAAGACCCTGGGCTTCCATTTGGTCAATGAATCTTCCCAATCACCAGACCTAACCCATAAGGCTATTTTCCTTCTTCAAACTGGAAGAAACACCTTAAAGGTCATCATTTTGAGGACTCTGCAGATGCCAAATTAAGCTGCTGAGAGCTGGTTTTGGAACCAATAAAGGAACTCTTATCTGACAAGACTAGAAAAGCTGAAACAACGATATAACAAGATCATCAGTCCCATGGGATAATATGTTGAATAAATGTTTAACTTCTTAACTCTAGCTATTTTTTTCCTGTCTAAGCCAGAAATTTTTCAGCATATCCTCGTATACGTATAGATTTCTGTCAATTAACTACATACATGCCAAAATTTAATTCAGTTAATAAATACATATATTCTTTAGTTCAAAAATATCCTTCAGCAGGCGAATGGTGCGTGAATGCTGATGTGCAGCCCTGTACATGAGGCGCAGAATTTTTATACAACGACAAATAAAATGAAAGAAATTTTAGATAAAAATAGGCTTGTTTTAGATCCGTAAAATAAAAATCTTGGGAGAAATGTGTAATATTAATAGCGCATTTCTGTAGCATTAGATCATGTAAACTTGACCTTATTATAAATGATAAATATCTACATCATTAAGTTTTTAATTTAGTTTAACTATTCTTATATTTTATAAAAAATTTTAGTATAACTATTCTTATCTTTTATAAAATTTGTAATTTACACTGTTAAAAATAAAGGTGACAAACCGGTGCCATTTGGGACCCGGAGGTGAAAAGGCGGTGCCATTTGGAACCCTAGGGTGTCATAGGAGCTTGAATATGCGGTTGGGGTGACGACTGATCTGTTTCTGGAAGATGGGAGCAAAATAAGGTGCCATGCACTTCGTAACCACCTCATCGGGTGACTGGCAACTTGCGCATGCGCTATGACGCGTGTCTTTCTGCTTTCGGTGTCGGCTAGTAAAGTTTACGGTTGTGAGCAAATCAAAACATGGCAGTGTGTAAATTGGCGATATTAATTGAGGACTAACCACTGAGCTACAATGAAACAACAATGAGGACTTAACGATCCGATTTGCGTGACCAGTGAACCGGGCAAAGTCTGATTAAAGGTAAGATTTAACTTTATTTTATTTTATTTTATTGTTACGTTAATTTATCGTATTTCCCTGTAAGTAATGTCATTAAAAAACAGTAACTTAGATTTTTTTGTTAGTATGATTGATTGTTAAGTTTATTATGTGAAGCTACAAGCTACACTCTCACCAAAATACCCGCTTGCTAATGTTAAACCATTGAGGTAGTTATTTTACAATTTCTCGTTTACCTGTCAATATTTTTAAATGATTTATCGAGGCCTTAGCTACCGAGGAGCAACTGGATCAAACTGCTCTAGGCGAGGGAATCCTAAGGGCTCACAATTAGAAAGAGCGAAATGAAAGATTGTAAAAATGTTCACGTATTTTTCATTACAAATCAGTTATTATAGACGAATCTTGTTGCAATCGGAATATTCTATGACTATTTTACCTTGTGTTTAAACTCAACTGTTATATTTAACCCTTAACTGCTGTTAGTGGTCTCAGAGACCGTGAGTTTTTCAAGTTTCGCAGTTTAACTTGTAAATTTTAGTTTAACTATAGATACTGGTCAAATTTTTTTAGATTGGAGTGTTATTACTACCTCTAAATACTTTTGAATAGCTGAACTTGATTTATAATATTCTTGTACATAAAGTTTAATACATAAATAGTATTCTGAGAATTAATGTAAACATTTTATTCATCTTCAGATTAAATGGTCTGACAAACAGCTCACAGTAGTTATGTAACAATTTTTGTCAGAGCAGTTAAGGTTAAAATATGTTTTTGCGTCTATATACAGTTAAAAACAATTAATTTTATTCGCGAAGTTTTAATTTTAACCTTTACACGGGATCTCGGACAGCATCTGGCCGGCTTTGAATATATTGTCGGATAGATGCTATCCGAACCCCTCCTGTAAAGGCTAATTCACACCATATTGCAGCCTCGCGTAACTTCTCTACAATTGTTTCAGTATACCTGATTTGTCTTTATTTGAGAGGGGGGGGGGTAACTTTTTCATTTAAGACAATTGAATACTTGCAAATCTTAAAGTAATCAAAACGTATTTACAGGATTTTCATTTTTAATATTTTCCTTATTAACCACCATTATTTGCAAAATAATCTTCATAATAAGATTAGATCGGGAGGCGGTAGCACGGACAATCATTTAGTCTCATTTAAGGATAAAAATCCCGGATAAAACCTCGATTTGCAAATTAAAACGTTATTAGTCAGCCAAGTCATACCTTGGTGGGAAATGCCTAAAAACCCGAATTTAGCGGTATCTTGGGTTTACCATTATGTTTTCTTACTCTCAATTCTTCATATTTTCATACGTTTGGTTTCATTTTCTTTCAAAAAGATGAAAAAATGTTAGGGTATTGAATTTAATAAACCTTATGATCTGATTATCGGCTGTGCAGATTTACACCCATTTTTTTTTTCGAAAGTATTCTTTCGCATTAAACATTATTTAGTAGCAGAATTTTATGGTTGAATAAAATAAAATATTTTTTTTCAATAATAGTAATTTAAGTTTGATTAGACCGTAATCAGTCCCCCCCCCCTTTCTCAATCATTAACATCATCCGATATGACAAATTTGTAGTCATGAACATTTAAATTATAAAAGGAAAACAGTCTGTATTTACTCCACTGAACTTTCAGAATAGTTTACAGAAATAGTGTGTGTTCAAAAAATATAACAATGAATAAAAACTTATATCGTAATTTTACACAAATGTGAAAATTTTCCGCAGGTGATGATGATCTCGTGTTTTAAAGGCGATTTTTGCACTGTCATTTATAAATCTTAAACATTTTTCTAATGACATAATTTTTAGCAATCTTTCATTCCACTCGTTCTGAAAGAAGACCAATAAACAGGGTTGGCTTTTTACCGGTAAACACCTGGGGAGAAGGTGGTAAAAACCTAAGGATATACAATAAACTGTTAGCCCTTAAACTGTATTTTAATACTATGGATAAAAATTCTATTTTCATATAATTGGTGTATTAATATATAATATCTATATAGGGGAGAGTGGGGTGGGGTGGGACTTTTTTTTACAAAAGTTAGAATTTTTTAAGCTATTGCATAGCTTTTATCGCGGGCTTTGAGCGCGGCGACCGAATCCAGAAATTCCGTAACGCGAAAAATCCTAACACATCCGTAACGAAAAACACCTAACACTCGGGTAACGTCGTTTCAGTTCGGCAGACTTCGGCATGGTATCCTTCGGTAGATTTCGGCAGACATTGACGCGGTATTTTTAAGATATTTAGAGGATATCAAGTCTCAAACTTATATTTCTTATTTCAGTTACTAGAAATCTATAGTTTCAATAATAAAAATTCCTGATAGAATGTGTATAGAAAAGAATCGACTTAAGATAAAATAAGGTAGGATAATGTAGCTTTTGATAATTGGAGACCCGCCCAATGGTGAGGATCGAAAAATTTAAAATGCTTATAACTCGCGATCTAATTTTCGTAGTGCGGCCAAATTTTGTTTGGTAATTTATTATGAGACAGTGTTAATTTTTGGTGACAGGAGACCCCCCACGCTCAGGGTCGAAAAAGTTAAAATGCTTATAACTCGCGTCTACTTTTCGTAGCGCGGCCAAATTTTGTTTGGTAATTTATTATGAGACAGTGTTAATTTTTGGTGACAGGAGACCCCCCCCCCCCACGGTGAGGGTCGAAAAATTTAAAATGCTCATAACTCGTGATCTAATTTTCGTACCGCGGCCAAATTTTGTTTCGTAATTTATTATAAGATAGTGTTAATTTTTGGCGACAGGAGACCCCCATGGAAAGGGTCGAAAAAGTTAAAATGCTTATAACTCGCGATCTAATTTTCGTAGCGCGGCCAAATTTTGTTTGGTAATTTATTATGAGACAGTGTTAATTTTTGGTGACAGGAGACCCCCCCCCCCACGGTGAGGGTCGAAAAATTTAAAATGCTCATAACTCGTGATCTAATTTTCGTACCGCGGCCAAATTTTGTTTCGTAATTTATTATGAGACAGTGTTAATTTTTGGCGACAGGAGACCCCCATGGAAAGGGTCGAAAAAGTTAAAATGCTTATAACTCGCGATCTAATTTTCGTAGCGCGGCCAAATTTTGTTTGGTAATTTATTATGAGACAGCGATAATTTCTGGTGACAGGAGACCCCCCCCCCCACGGTGAGGGTCGAAAAATTTAAAATGCTTATAACTTGCGATCTAATTTTCGTAATGCGGCCAAATTTTGTTTGGTAATTTATTATGAGACAGTGTTACTTTTGGTGACAGGAGATCCCCCATGGTGAGGGTCGAAAAATTTAAAATGCTTATAACTCGCGATCTAATTTTCGTAGTGCGGCCAAATTTTGTTTGGTAATTTATTATGAGACAGTGTTACTTTTGGTGACCGGAGATTCCCCCATGGTGAGGGTCGAAAAATTTAAAATGCTTATAACTCGCGATCCAATTTTCGTAGCGCGGCCAAATTTTGTTTGGTAATATATTATGAGACAGCGATAATTTCTGGTGACAGGAGACCCCCCCCCCACACGGTGAGGGTCGAAAAATTTAAAATGCTTATAACTTGCGATCTAATTTTCGTAATGCGGCCAAATTTTGTTTGGTAATTTATTATGAGACAGTGTTACTTTTGGTGACAGGAGATCCCCCATGGTGAGGGTCGAAAAATTTAAAATGCTTATAACTCGCGATCTAATTTTCGTAGTGCGGCCAAATTTTGTTTGGTAATTTATTATGAGACAGTGTTACTTTTGGTGACCGGAGATCCCCCATGGTGAGGGTCGAAAAATTTAAAATGCTTATAACTCACGATCTAATTTTCGTAGGGCGGCCAAATTTTGTTTGGTGATTTATTATGAAACTGTTAATTTTTGGTGACAGGAGACCACCCCACGGTGAGGGTCGAAAAAGTTAAAATGCTTATAACTCGCGATCTAATTTTCGTAGCGCGGCCATAGTTTGTTTGGTAATTTATTATGAGACAATTTTAATTTTTGGTGACAGGAGACCCCCCTCCCCCCCACAGTGAGGGTCGAAAAATTTAAAATGCTTATAACTCGCAATCTAATTTTCGTATCGCGGCCAAATTTTGTTTCGTAATTTATTATGAGAGAGTGTTAATTTTTGGTGACAGGAGACCCCCACGGTGAGGTTCGGAAAATTTAAAATGCTTATACCTCGCGATCTAATTTTCGTAGCACGGCCAAATTTTGTTTGTTAATTTATTACGGTATTGCATAGCTTTTATCGCGGGCTTTGAGCGCGGCGAAAGAATCTAGAAATTCCGTAACGAGAAAAAAAAACCTAACACTCCGGCTAACGTCGCTTTAGTTTGGCAGACTTCGGCACGGTATCCTTCGGTAGACTTCGGCAGACATTGACGCGGTATTTTTCAGATATTTTTAGATTATCAAGTCTCAAACTTATGTTTTTTATTTCAGCTACCTTAAACGTATAGTTTCAATGATAAAAATTCCTGATTAACCTACATGTATTGTAAGATGATAAAAATATTTTAAACGATATTAGCTTCTCATTCATTCAATAAAAGAAAAAAAAAATTTTGTTATCGGTCATGACGCTCAAAAAGTGTAACTTGAATTAATATCAAAAAAAAAAAAAAAAAAAAAAAAAACCTGCATAAATAAAAAATAAATAATTAATTATAATTGCATAAGTTTATAAAAAATGCTATGCAATAGCTTTACCGCGGCAGTCCCCCGAGTGCCACATGTATTTTTTATATATATATATATACAAAAAGAAAACTTTCAATTTATAGCATGCAAGGTAAAACACTTTTTAATCCCCCTGAACAATATAGAAACATAACGTGCAAATACTATTTTATTTTAAAGAGAACGTAAGTTTCAAAATGTGTCTCATACCTCCTCATTAAGAATTATGGGACGGCAATAATAAAAAAAAAAAGCTATAAGGCACAAAATAACCTATAGTGTCGGTAATATAAACAATCAAACAAAGGTTGTAAGTTGATAATGTATATGCCACAATATAAAATTCCAGTATCTTCATGACTGGAATGAAAATTCAGGATTCTCTGTCATAGGTGTCATTAAGGCCCCACACTAGGCTCAGAATGTAAAGATGATAATGTAAAATTCTATAGGAGCATTCTTTTGAAATACCTAACTCAAATTTTAATATTTTTACATGATTCTTTTGAGCAAGACAGCTGAGGATGATCCATAACCGGCCTAGTTTTTAATTTTTTCTGTTTTGCTTTTCTATTTTTTGTATAACGATAGTTTCAATTTCAGAACCGGTTTAAACCAATTTCGTAAGTTAAAGTAATTTTTAAAAAAAATCTGAATCCAAAACTGAAAAAGTAAAAACTACGCCGGTTGCGGATCGCCTTCAGCAATTTTGTGCAAAACAATCACGTAAAATTATTAAAATTTCGGCGAAATATTTGAAAAGAACGCCCCCATAGACTTTGCATTATCATCCGGGTCTTTTTCTGTGCCTAGCGTTGCGCCTTAAATAATCATCAATTTATTTACATTTTGAAGTATGAATGCATATATTATCAATGTTATTAATATATTATCTTCTAAGAAATTTGCATGTTAGCAATTCGCATTATTATTAATTAAAATAAGGAACTGGGCGCGTCCCATTCATCCCTTTTCTGGCATGTCCCATTCCTCTCCACTTCCTTGTTTGTGTTAAACTTCTTGTTCGAACAAAAATGCTGCTTTAAGCTTAGTTTAAATTATGGATAATATACAGTATAATGTTCCATAAATGGGGAAACTATTACATTTATACATAAACAAGCCTTTAATATATTGAGAGCAAATAAATCAAATTTAAATTGGATTTTTGAAATAATTTTTTCTTTCATACATTTGCAAGTCTATGCATATCAATATTTTTTGTAAACTGAAGAACGGATTACCATTGCTTCATGTTGTATGCGATCGATGAAATGTTTAGAATAATGCACAAAAAGAAAAAGCTACAGGCCCATTCCACCCGACTTTCCCCCATAAAACAAAAGGGGAATTAAAGAATTAGCCAGTTCCCTAAAGCTCCTGATATACACTATATGGCCAGAGATGACCGTCCACTTGCGATTTTAGACATTTTGTTAAATATCTAGAAAAATGTATGAGGAATTATCCGGAAAATCTTAGTGTATAAATATAATACACTACTTGGCCATTGATTATCGTCCACTTGTGATTTTAGACATTTTGAAAGATATCTAGAAAAATACATGAAGAATTATCCTGAAACTCTCAGTGTATAAACAATATAGTACAGGTCATCTATTTCCGTGAAGATTTTTTCCAGAAACTTTATAGGGGACCGCCAACAAATTAAAAAATGTATGAATATCTTTTGGATAACCCTGTCAAAACTAATGCATCAAAAGCGCTCAAACTGTAGATTGTGATTAAGTGGCTTATTGTTATAAACTGTGTTCATTTTTATGTCGATAGCATGTATACAGGTAGAAAAAAGAAGGTTTTTATAAAAATACTCCCAAATTTTTCCAAGATTTTTGCTTATAATTTGCAGAGTTCTTAATATAAAATAATATTTTCTGAAAATGTGACAAACAACATTGCACATAATATTAAGAACTAATTTTATATTAAGAACTCTGCAAATTATAAGCAAAAATCTTGGAAAAATTGGGAGTATTTTTATAAAAACCTTAATTTCTCTACGAGTAAACGTGCTATCGACATAAAAATGAACACAGTTTATAACAATAAGCCTCTTAATCACAATCTATAGTTTGTGCGCTTCTGCTGCATTAGTTTTGACAGGGTTATCCAAACGATATTCATTATTTTTTAATTTGTTGACGGTCTCCTATAAGGTTTCTGGAAAAAATCGTCACGGAAATATTTATTCCAGTAAGTCTAAAGTAAGATGTCTAAAATCGCAAGTGGACGATAATCAATGGCCAGGTAGTGTAGTACAAGTCATATATTTCCCTGAAGGTTTTATTCCGAAACTCCAATAGGGGACCGTCAACAAATGAAAAAAGAATGAATACCTTTTGGATATCTTTTGGATAAACTCAAACTGTAGATTATGATTAAGTGGCTTATTGTAATAAACTGTGTTCATTTTTATGTCGATAGCATGTATACTCGTAGAAACATTAAGGTTTTCTACGAATCCGAAAAACAGTCTCAAATTTACCCAAGATTTTTGCTTATAATTTGGAGATTTCTTAATATAAAGTAACATTCTTTTCAGAAAATGTGACAAACAACATTGCACACAATACCCTGTAATCAGAATTAAAAAATAATAAAAATCGTTCCAATATTGAGTAGGTTTACTAAATAATTTTTACTGCTCATGCGTCAAAGATATCAAAATTTCATTTGCATATTATGATAGCCAAATGTATAGAGCAATTTCTGTGAAAGTCTCAAAATCACATCTTGAAAAATTTGAAAATAATTGTCAATAGAATATGTTGAAAATTCGTTATTCCCAAAATGAAGAAAAAACACGAGGGGTTGTATCCATATATTCATTGATTAGTGTCAATATAGGATACATAATAGGGGCGTACTAATAAATTTGAATAAAATTCTTTATTTTTATTATTATTATTACTGGTATGGAATACCTGTACATGTTAGGGAAATTCGTTTCTAATCTGGAACAGACACTTTGTTGCAAGATATGTTTTGTAAATATGGTTAATAATGTAAGTAGTTTGTAACTCTTAATGATAATACAGGAAAAGAATATCTGAATTACAAGTATGAGTTGGTCATGTAATTTTCTCGTGCTGTCCGAAAATAGGCAATAAAGAGGAAAGTGCCCAGTTAAACTGATGGCATTGAGCACGCAGGCTATACATACAACTGTATATTATACTCTTATTTCAAAAAATAATGCCCTTCCAAAAATAAAAGAAATCAACTGTAAGTTATTGGACAGTGGATTAACTGCCATCCTTCTTTATACTTAACCAATGAGCCCCTAAAACTAATCAGGGAAGTGCCTTATCAGAGTGAACCTATTAACAAAATTTGAAGAAAATGTGATAATTCTCCATGATTTCTGCATATTTATATAAATTAAGGGTGGTAGCACTCTCTTCTCCCCCCCCCTCCTTCATATTTAACCAATGAACCTCCAATGCTAATAAGTAAAGAACCTTATCAGAATGAACCTACATATAAAATTTGAAGCAAATCTGATATTTATATAAAGAGTTATCACGTTACATACAGAACCTGCGAGCACATTAGCCGTCAGGCTTTGATAGTCTTGTGAGCTATAATTTAAATTTTATTTAAATTTTATTCTTTCTTTTTTTGTTAATCTACCATTTTTGCTGTAGTTTGATGATACTTTTTAATTGGACTGTCTTGTTGTGTGTTTTCCTTAATGTGTTATTATTATTATTTCAGATAATGAACTTACATTTATAGTACTTACATTACCATACTTGATACAAGAAAAGTTTCCGAATCTTTATCATGAAGAAGGTGCAGGAATTTCTGTGTTTCAACCTGTTACAGTGCTCCGCAACTCAAACAACTTGTTAAATTACTCATGCTATGTATTAAATTTATATAAACAGTTAATTACAAAAACTCATAATTTTATAAGCTTAGTTACTTTGTGGTATGCATTATTTTGGTTGTTTAACGTTAACTATAGCAAAAGCCAATTTAAATTTTTATCATTTTTATTAGATACTTATGTCTTCAAAATTTTCTCAGTGTCATCAGTTCCACATAGTGTTACGTCTTTGTTTAATAATATTTAATACATTCTTCGTGTTTACAATAAAAAGATTATTTGAACTAAAAGGTTGTTTTTTTAATTCAGTGTTTTATTCCTTTCATTATAATTACTCTTTGAATTAAAATTTCAGATGCAATAAGTCAAAACACAAAAAAAAAAAATTGGCAGAAAGTGTTTTGATGTGGATACAGGACTAGAAATCAGCACTCGTTAGTCGTCAAATGAAACTAAACAAATCTTGATAGCTAGCTTTCTTTAATTTTTGTTTAGCAAATGCTTTCATTTGTATTTTAGTATACACCCCCCCCCCCTCTGCACATGACATCAGCACGTGGTGTCTTAAGAATTTTGAACCTGTCAATAACCTCTAGGTTAACTTCACTTTAACCAATGACTGATAAAACTGGTCATTGGATATTACACCCCTGTAAACAAGATTTTCTTTTATTATGAGATATTTCTGCATCCTTATATGTTCCTAAAGTAAGAAACTGTATTAAAATTGTTTTAAAATTTTTGTACTCCCTTCCTCAAACAAACAAAAAACTATGTGTGATTTGGAAATGTTTTAAATGCCACACCATAATTGGCAACCAAAGATTTATTTATTTGCTAACTTTTTATTTTCTGATGTACTGTTAGTCTCAGATTTTTTAAAAATTAGCTTATCTCTAGATATATCTAAGCTCATATTTTCTTTCTGTGGACATTTTTGCTTGATTATCTGTTTGTATGCACATTAGCTTTATAAAAAGAATAAGTTTTTCCAGAATCCAAATATTGTAGTTTAATCAGGTTTCATACTTATGGAAAGTCAGTTTTTATTTTGTTTAGTAAGAAAAAGTGTTTAATATATAAAATTTCCTCCCCACTTCCCTTCAATACATTAAAATTAAATATGCAATGCAATATTGTTATTATTAACATGGTTGTGAAAAGAAATAAGATAGTATGTAATGCAGTTGGCACATCGAAAAAAAAACTGTAGGCATTATTTTGACACCTTACATACAGTTCTTAATTTCTAATCCTGTGTGGATATATGCTATAAAATATGGATTTGCATAAGTTCACTATAAAGGTAAGTACTACATATATTGTAAAAATGTTTTTTTTTTTTTTTTTTTTTACTCAATTTCATCTGTGATTTTACCACAACTATAAAATGAACTTATTTTCTATAATTCATTTCATAGCTTGATGGCTAACTTTCTTGAAGAATTTTAAAGAATATGGAATATTCTTACTAATTTAAAAGTTATGCAGCATTTATTATATATTCTTTCCTAATTTGTGTTTTGCATTTGTTTTTATTAGATACAGCAGGGTAGCTAAAAAAAATTGGTGCGTTGTTTGACATTGTTATTTTACAACTAAAATCTGAGAAATGCTTATTTTAAAATTTTGTAGCATTTCTTCTATTATATGAAAAACTTAATCCTCCGAAAAGTTCACAACAGTCAAAATGATCAACAACTAATATGTTAAACGAAGTGTTGGCCTCATGGAAGCAAAATAATTTTAATGGAACTTCCAGCAGTATTGGGGCCTTCACATGGAGCAAAAACAACATTGACCTTCAACACCCATCTGCGTGGATATTTAATAACAGGTGTATTGCCTTCGAACAATCAGATCTTAACTCACTTGACTTCTGTAGAAAAGTTAGAAAACCCACAATTGCATTGTATGTGATGCGAAATTATCAAGGCATAGAATGATTTAAATCAGAATTACCTGCAGCGGACTGTCAATTCTGTGATCTTTCGGTTTCAAACTTGTGTAAAAAAAATATCAAGCCAATGAACAATTTGTTAAAATATTGTTATTTCTTTTATTTTTTTAAATTAAAATATGGCATATATTTTACAGGATATAGCATTTTTCTGTGTCCCCATACTTTTCAGTTGCCCTTTATATAAAATAATGAAAATACATGTCAAGCAATATACTATGTGTCAAAAAAGATGGTTACGAAATACTTCTGAAACTATAAGAAAATTATAAAAATATTCATATGAAGATAGATAATTCGATTTGTACTTTTTCTTATTTTGGAGTCAAAAAACATCAAATTTTTATAATGTTCCTGCATCTAAAAATGCCCAATCACAAAAATAGTTACTGGCCCTTTCTTAAATATACCCAAAAAGTTTGATCCAAACATCTGAGTTAGAGACAGTCAAAAATCATGATTTATTTCATTTTACAAGAAATTCAAAACATAAAATTGAAAATCAGGCTTCAAATTGCATGACAAAGTCACAATATTTGACTCTAACTCAGTGATTTTTAGAGGCAGAAAATAGGTGTAGAGGTTGTGTAAATTTTGCGATTTATTCTAACAAAACCTTTTGGGTATGACTAACAATGCAATAGTGGTGACTTATGATTGGTGATTTTGAAATGCAAAGACTGTATAAAAGTTAAAATTTTGAATTTTTCTTAAAATACTCTTCTTGTAAATGAAAGTACAATTTGAATTCTCTGCCTTTCTATGATTATTTTTGTAGTTCATATTATCCCTCTCTGAGTTACAAAAATATGCTACAATTTTTCTTTAGACACCTGATAATGAGTTTAAAAATATAATATTCCGTCAATCTAAAAGAAAAAAAAAAGACTCAAGATACTGACTGATCATGAAAATTTTCTCTGCAGAATTCCTTTTAAAAATGGGTAAACACTTTGTATTTCATGATTCAAACCAATACAATTTCTTGACAAGCGGGATGGGGGGAGGGGGGTTGCAACTGTGGGCCATAGATTGTGATTGCTATTTCTCGTAGGATGCCACAGGGCACACTGGATTATGTGTGTCATCCGTTCACCCTCTGGGGCATCCTGGATAAGTGGTATCATTATTCTCCCCTGAGATGCCATTCTTTCACCCCTAAAGGTACCTTGGATGAGGGATGCCATTACTCACCCCTAAGATGTGATCCTTTCACCCTCTGGGGCACCCTGGATAAGGGGTACCATTACTCTCCTCTGAGGCGCCATCTTTTCACCCCCTGGGGCACCCTGGTGAAGGGGTGCCATTACTCTCCCCTGAGATGCCATCCTTTCACCTCCTGGGGCACCCTGGATAAGGGGTACCATTATTCTCCCCCGTGGTGCCGTCCTTTCACCCCCTGAAACACCCTGGATTAGGGGTGCCATCCTTTCACCCTAGTAAAGGGTGCCATTTTAGCTCCTCTAGGGGTGTCACCAGTGAGACAAGCTTTTCACCCCTAAAAGGTGCAATGTGTCACCATTAGTTTTAACAGTGTATTATAGCTGTTAACATATCCTAAGTTTAGATATTTTGTTCGATTTATTATCATCCTTTATATTTAACATCTTACTGTCGATCCTGATGCAATCACGGAAATTTTTGTCAGTAAAATTATTGGACGCGATGATTGCGGAGTTAAATAAAAATATTTATGTGCCCACACTGTTAAAACTAATGGTGACACATTGCACCTTTTAAGGGTGAAAGGCTTGTCTCACTGGTGACACCCCTAGAGGAGCTAAAATGGCACCCTTAACTAGGGTGAAAGGATGGCACCCCTAATCCAGGGTGTTTCAGGGGGTGAAAGGACGGCACCTCAGGGAAGAATAACGGCACCCCTTATCCACAGTGTTCAATAGGGTGAAAAGATGGCACCACAGGGGAGAATAATGACACCCCTTATCCAGGGTGCCCCAGGAGGTGAAAGGATGGCACTTTAAAGGAGAGTAATGGCACCCCTTAACCAGGGTGCCCCAGGGGGTGAAAAGATGGCGCCTCAGGGGAGAGTAATGGCACCCCTTATCCAGGGTGCCCGAAAGGGTGAAAGGATCGCATGTGAGGCGAGAGCAGTGGCACCCCTCATCCAGGATACCTTAAGGGGTGAAAGAATGGCATCTCAGGGGAGAATAATGATACCACTTATCTAGGGTTCCCCAGAGGGTGAACGGATGACACACATAATCCAGTGTGCCCTGTGGCATCCTACAAGAAATAGCACTCACAATCTATGGCCCACAGTTGCAACCCCCTCCCTCCACCCCGCTTGTCAAGAAATTGTACTGGTTTGAATCATGAAATACAAAGTGTTTACCCATTTTTAAATTGAATTCTGCAGAGAAAATTATCATGATCAGTCAATATTTTGAGTCTTTTTTTTTCCTTTTAGATTGATGGAATATTATATTTTTAAACTCATTGGCAGGTGTCCAAGAAAAATTGTAGCATATTTTTGTAACTCAGAGAGGGATAATATGAACTACAAAAATAATCATAGAAAGGTAGAGAATTCAAATTGTACTTTCATTTACATGGAGAGTATTTTAAGAAAAATTCAAAATTTTTAACTTTTATACAGCTTTTGCATTTCAAAATCACCAATCATAAGTCATCACTATTGCATTGTTAGTCATACCCAAAAGGTTTTGTAAGAATAAATCGCAAAATTTACACAACCTCTACACCTATTTTCTGCCTCTAAAAATCACTGAGTTAAGAGTCAAATATTGTGACTTTGTCATGCAATTTGAAGCCTGATTTTTAATTTTATGTTTTAAATTTCTTGTAAAATGAAATAAATCATGATTTTTGACTGTCTCTAACTCGGATGTTTGGATCAAACTTTTTGGGTATGTTTAAGAAAGGGCCAGTAACTATTTTTGTGATTGGGCATTTTTGGATGCAGGAACATTATAAAAATTTGATGCTTTTTGACTCTAAAATAAGAGAAAGTACAAATTGAATTATCTATCTTCATATGAATATTTTTATAATTTTCTTATAGTTTTAGAAGTAATCCGTAACCATCTTTTTTGACACATAGTATATTGCTTGACATGTATTTTCATTATTTTATATACAGGGCAACTGAAAAGTATGGGGACACGGAAAAATGCTATATCCTGTAAAATATATGCCATATTTTAATAAAAAAAAAGAAAAGAAATAACAATATTTTAACAAATTGTTCACTGGCTTGATATTTATTTTTTACACAAGTTTGAAAACGAAATATCATAGAATTGACAGTCCGCTGCAGATAATTCTGATTTAAATCATTCTATGCCTTGATAATTTCGCATCACATACAATATAAACTGGGGATTTTCTATTTTTAACTTTTCTACAGAAGTCAAGTGAGGTAAGATCTGATTGTTCGAAGGCAATACACCTGTTATTAAATATCCACGCAGATGGGCGGTGAAGGTCAATGTTGTTTTTACTCCATGTGAAGGCCCCATTGCTGGTGGATGTTCCATTAAAATTATTTTGCTTCCATGAGGTCAACACTTCGTTGAACATATTAGTTGCTGATCATTTTGACGGTTGTGAACTTTTCGGAGGATTAAGTTTTTCATATAATAGAAGAAATGCTACAAAATTTTAAAATAAGCATGTCTCAGATTTTAGTTGTGAAATGTCAAACAACGCACCAATATTTTTTTCAGAAACCCTGATGTATCTAATAAAAAAATGTAAAACACAAATTAGAAAAGAATATGTAATAAATGCTGTGTAACTTTTAAATTAGTAAGAATATTTCATATTCTTTAAAATTCTTCCAGAAAGTTAGCCATCAAGCTATGAAATGAATTATAGAAAATAAGTTCATTTTATAGTTGTGGTAAAATCACAGATGAAATTGAGTAAAAAAAAAAAAAAAAAAAAAAAAAAAAAAAAAAAAAAAACATTTTTATAATATGTGTAGTACTTACCTTTATAGTGAACTTACGCAAATTCATATTTTATAGCATATATCTACACAGGATTAGAAATTAAGAACTGTATGTAAGGTGTCAAAATAATGCCTACAAATTTTTTTCGATGTGCCAACTGCATTTCATATTTTCTTATTTCTTTTCACTACCATGTTAATAGTAATAATAATGCATTGCATATTTAATTTTAATGTATTGAAGGGACGTGGAGAGGAAACTTTATAAATTAAACACTTTTTCTTACTAAACAAAATAAAAACTGACTTTGCATAAGTATGAAACCTGATTAAACTACAATATTTGGATTCTGGAAAAACTTATTCTTTTTATAAAGCTAATATGCATACAAAACAGATAATCAAGCAAATATGTAAACAGAAGGAAAATATGGGCTTTAGATATAACTAGGGATATATAACTAGGGGGGGGATGTATGCTAAAATACAAATGAAAGCACTTGCTAAACAAAAATTAAAGTTAAAGAAAGCTAGCTATCAAGTTTTGACGACTAGGAATATTTTTTCTATAATTTAGTTTCATTTGACGACTAACGACTGGTGATTTCTAGTCCTTATCCACATCAAAACACTTTCTGCCAAATTGTTTTTGTATTTTGACTTACTGCATCTGAAATTTTAATCCAAAGAGTAATTATAATGAAAGGAATAAAACACTGAATTAAAAAAAACAACCTTTTAGTTCAAATAATCTTTTTATTGTAAACACCAAAAATGTATTAAATATTATTAAACAAAGACGTGACACTATGTGGAACTGATGCTACTAAGAAAGTTTTGAAAACATAAGTATCTAATAAAAATGATAAAAATTTAAATTGGCTTTTGCTATAGTTAACGTTAAACAACCAAAATAATGCATACCACAAAGTAACTAAGCTTATAAAATTATCAGTTTTTGTAATTAACTGTTTATATAAAATTAATACATAGCATGAGTAATTTAACAAGTTGCTTGAGTTATGGAGCACAATAACAGGTTGAAACACAGAAATTTCTGCATCTTCTTCATGATAAAGTGTCGGAAACTTTTCTTGTATCAAACATGGTAATGTAAGTACTGTAAATGTAAGTTCACTATCTGAAATAATAATAACACATTAAGGAAAACGCACAACAAGACAGTCCAATTAAAATGTATCATCAAAGTACAGCAAAAATGGTAGATGAACAAAAAAAGAATGAATAAAATTTAATAAAATTTAAATTATAGCTCTCAAGGCTATCAAAGCCTGGCAGCTAATGTGCCCGCATGTTCTGTATGTAACGTGATAACTCTTTATATAATTATCAGATTTGGTTCAAATTTTATATGTAGGTTCATTTTCATAAGGTTCTTCACTGATTAGCATTGGAGGTTCATTGGTTAAATATGAAGGGGGGAGAAGAGAGTGCTATCCCCCTTAATTTATATAAATATGCAGAAATCATGCAGAATTATCAAATTTTCTTCAATTTAAATGTTTTTGTTAAAATTTTGTTTTTCTTCAATTTAAATGTTTTTTTCTTATTTTAAATCTTTTCGTTACTATACAACGTCTTAGAAGCAAAATGTTTTTATAATATAAATTCTTATATTTTTATGTAGAATATATATTATTAGTATTACGATTTAGTTATTAGTGGACGTAATCAAGACTTATTTAGTGTTATTTTTCACATTCAATGCCATCAGTTTAACTGGCACTTTCATCTTTATTGCCTATTTTCGGACATCACGAGAAAATTACATGAGTAACTCATACTTATCATTCAGATATTCTTTTCCTGTGTTATCATTAAGAGTTACAAATTATTTACATTATTAACCATATTTACAAAACATATTTTGCAACAAAGTGTCTATTCCAGATTAGCAACGAATTTCCCTAACATGTCCAGGTATTCCATACCAGAAATAATAATAAAAAAATAAGGAATTTTATTCAAATTTATTAGTACGCTCCTATTATGTATCCTATATTGCCACTAAACAATGAATATGTGGACACAACCCCTCGTGTTTTTCCTTCCTTTTGGGAATAACTAATTTTCAACGTATTCTATTGACAATTATTTTCAAAATTTTCAAGATGTGATTTTGCGACTTTCACAAAAGTTGCTCTATACATTTGGCTAACATAATATGCAAATGAAATTTTGATGTCTTTGACGCATGCGCAGTGAAAAATTATTTAGTAAACCTACTCAATATTCGAACAATTTTTATTATTTTTTAATTCTGATTACAGGGTATTTTGTGCAATGTTGTTTGTCGCATTTTCTGAAAAGAATGTTACTTTATATTAAGAACTCTTCAAATTATAAGTAAAATCGTGGGTAAATTTGAGACTGTTTTTCGGATTAGTAGAAAACCTTAATTTTTCTACGGCTGTACATGCTATCGACATAAAAATGAACACAGTTTATTACAATAAGCCACTTAATCATAATCTACAGTTCAGTTTCAGTTTCAGTTTCAGCTAGGTGGGGAGGCCTACCAAATGGCTTAAGCTCAACAAGCCCCACCTTTGAGCGCTTTTGCTACATTAGTTTTGACAGGGTTATCCAAAAGATATCCAAAAGGCATTCATTCTTTTTTAATTTGTTGACTCTCCCCTATTGGAGTTTCGGAATAAAACCTTCAGGGAAATAATTGACTTGTACTACACTACCTGACCATTGAGTATCGTCCACTTGCGATTTTAGACATTTTGTTGAATATCTAGAAAAATACATGAGGAATTATCCTGAAACTCTCAGTGTATAAACATAATAGGACAGGTCATATATATCCGTGAAGATTTTTTCCAGAAACCTTACAGGAGACCGTCAACAAATTAAAAAAGAATGAATATCTTTCGGATAACCCTGTCAAAACAAATGCAGCTGAAGCGCTCAAACTGTAGACTGTGATTAAGTGGCTTATTGTTATAAACTGTGTTCATTTTTATGTCGATTTCATGTATACTCGTAGAGAAATTAAGGTTTTTATAAAAATAGTCCCAAAATTTTCCAAGATTTTTGCTTATAATTTGCAGAGTTCTTAATATAAAATAATAATATTTTCTGAAAATCTGACAAACAACATTGCATATAATACCCTGTAATCAGAATTAAAAACTAATAAAAATTGTATGAAAGATGAGTAGGTTTACTAAATAATTTTTCACTACGCATGCGTCAACGATATAAAAATTTCATTTGCATATTATGTTGGCCAAGTGGCCAATAGGTTCTGACCTCATACTGGTAGACGGTAGGTGCTGGGTTCGAACCCAATCGCGACCGTCGGCCTAACTGCTCGGAGTTTTCCGTGGTTTTCTTCAAAGCTTGCGTAAATACGGGTTAGGTTCCCTTAGAAAGACCACCACGGAGGGCACCCCACCCTTTAGGGCCTATATCCCACAGTGTAGATAATTGGCCGACATACATACACACATATTATGCTGGCTAAATGTATAGAGCAACTTTTGTGAAAGTCGCAAAACCATAGCTTGAAAATTCTAAAAATAATGGTCAATATAATAAGTTGAAAATCCGTTGTTCCCAAAATGAAGCCAAAAAAAAAAAAAAAAAAAAAAAATTAAGGATTTTATCCAAATGTAGTAGTAAGTTCCGTATTGTGTATTCTATATTGACACTAATCAATGAATATATGGATACAACCGCTCTTGTTTTTGCTTCATTTTGGAAATAACGGATTTTTAAGTGAGTCTATTGACAATTATTTTCAGAATATTCAAGCTATGATTTTGCAACTTTCACAAAAGTTGCTCTATATATTTAGCTAACATAATATTCATATGAAATTTTGATATCGTTGACGCATGCGCAGCGAAAAATTATTTAGTAAACCTAATCATTTTTCATACAATTTTTATTATTTTTTAATTCTGATTACAGAATTTTATGTGCAATGTTGTTTGTCACATTTTCAGAAAATATTATTATTTTATATTAAGAACTCTGCAAATTATAAGCAAAAATCTTGGAAAAATTGGGGAGTATTTGTATAAAAACCTTAATTTCTCTACGAGTATACATGTTATCGACATAAAAATGGACACGGTTTATAACAATAAGCCACTTAATAACAATCTATAGTTTGAGCGCTTTCGATGCATCAGTTTTGACAGAGTTACATTCATACTTTGTTTAATTTGTTGGCGGTCCCCTAAAAAGTTTCTGGAAAAAATCTTCAAGGAAATATATGACCTGTGCTGTATTGTTTATACACTGATAGTTCCAGGATAATTCCTCATGTATTTTTCTAGATATTTTGCAAAATGTCTAAAATCGCAAGTGGACGATAATCAATGGCCAGATAGTGCATTATATTTATACACTAAGATTTTCAGGATAATTCCTCATACATTTTTCTAGATATTTAACAAAATGTCTAAAATCGCAAGTGGACGGTCATCTCTGGCCATATAATATATATCAGGAGCTTTAGGGAACTGGCTAATTCTTTATTTCCCATTTTGCTATATGGGGAAAACTCGGGTGGAATGGGACAGTAGGTTTTTATTTTTGTGCATTATTCTAAATATTTCATCGATCGCACACAAGATGAAGCAATGATTGTCCATTCTTCAATTTACAAAAAATATTGTTATGCATAGACTTGCAAATGTATGAAAGAAAA
Organism: Maratus speculifer; assembly: GCA_964019185.1. Lineage (NCBI taxonomy): Eukaryota > Metazoa > Arthropoda > Arachnida > Araneae > Salticidae > Maratus > Maratus speculifer. The sequence goes on from OZ025290.1 coordinate 44,190,549, forward strand.
AATTATTTCAAAAATCCAATTTAAATTTTATTTATTTGCTTTCAGTATATTAAAGGCTTGTTTATGTATAAATGTAATAGTTTTCCTATTTATGGAACATTATACTGTATATTATCCATAATTTAAACTAAGCCTAAAGCAGCATTTTTGTTTGAACAAGAAGTTTAACACAAATAAGCAAGTGGCGAGGAATGGGACGCGCCCAGTTCCTTTTTAAAATTAATAATAATGCGAATTGCTAACATGCAAATATTTTTAGAGGATAATATATTAATTATAACATTGATAATATATATATTCATACTTCAAAATGTAAATAAATTGGTGATTATTTAAGGCGCAACGCTAGGCACAGAAAAAGACCCGGATGATAATGCAAAGTCTATGAGGGCGTTCTTTTCAAATATTTCGCCCAAATTTTAATATTTTTACGTGATTGTTTTGCACAAGATTGCTGAGGGCAATCCGCAACCGGCGTAGTTTTTACTTTTTCAGTTTTGGTTTCAGATTTTTTTTTAAAAAATTACTTTAACTTACGAAATCGGTTTAAACTGGTTCTGAAATTGAAACTATCGTTACCCAAAAAATATAAAAGCAAAATCGAAAAAAAAATAAAAACTAGGCCGGTTATGGATCATCCTCAGCTGTCTTGTTAAAAACAATCATGTAAAAATATTAAAATTTGAGTTAGGTATTTGAAAATAACGCTCCTATAGACTTTTACATTATCATCCGGGTATCTTTCTGTGCCTAATGTGGGGCCTTAATGACACCTATGACAGAGAATCCTGAATTTTCATTCTAGTCATGAAGATACTGGAATTTTATATTGTGGCATATACATTATCAATTTACAACCTTTTATTGTTTATCTTACCGACACTATAGATTATTTTGTGTCTTATAGCTTTTTTTATTATTGCTGTCCCATAACTCTTAATGAGGAGGTATGAGACACATTTTGAAACTTACGTTCTCTTTAAAATAAAATAGTATTTGCACGTTATGTTTCTATATTGTTCAGGGGGATTAAAAAGTGTTCTACCTTGCATCCTATACATTGAAATTTTTCTTTTTGTATATAAAAAAAATCTTACTTTTGTAAAAAAAGTCCCACACCACCCCACTCTCCCCTATATAGATATTATATATTAATACACCATTTACATGAAAATAGAATTTTTATCATTAGTATTAAAATACAGTTTAAGGGCTAACAGTTTATTGTATATACTTAGGTTTTTACCACCTTCTCCCCAGGTTTTTACCGGTAAAAAGCCAACCCTGTTTATTGGTCTTGTTTCAGAACGGGTAGAATGAAAGATTTTTAAAAATTATATCATTAGAGAAATGTTTAAGATTTATAAATGACAGTGCAAAAATCGCCTTTAAAATACGAGATCTTCATCACCTGCGGGAAAATTTCACATTTGTGTAAAATTACGATATAAGTTTTTATTCATTGTTATATTTTTTGAACACACACTATTTCTGTAAATTATATTCTGAAAGTTCAGTGGAGTAAATACAGCTTGTTTTCCTTTTATAATTTGAATGTTCATGACTAAAAAATTGTCATATCGGATGATGTTGATGATTGAGAAAGGGGGGGGGGGGGTACTGATTACGGTCTTATCAAACTTAAATTACTATTATTGAAAAAAAAATATTTTATTTTATTTAACCATAAAATTCTGCTACTAAATAAGGTTTAATGCGAAAGAATACTTTCGAAAAAAAATGGGTGTAAATCTGCATAGCCGATAATCAGATCATAAGGTATATTCATTTCAATTCCCTAACATTTTCTCACCTTTTTGAAAGAAAATGAAACCAAAAGTATGAAAATATGAAGAATTGGGAGTAAGAAAACATAATGGTAAACCGAAGATACCGCTAAATTCGGGTTTTTAGGCATTTCCCACCAAGGTATGACTTGGCTGACTAATAACGTTTTAATATGCAAATCGAGGTTTTATCCGTGATTTTTATTTTTAAATGAGACTAAATGATTCTCCGTGCTACCGCCCCCCCCCCCCCCCCACCGATCTAATCTTATTATGAAGATTATTTTGTAAATAATGGTGGTTAATAAGGAAAATATTAATAATGAAAACCCTGTAAATAAGTTTTGATTACTTTAAGATTTGCAAATATTCAATTGTCTTAAATGAAAAAGTTACCCCCCCCCCTCTCAAATAAACACAAATCAGGTATACTGAAACAATATTAGAGAAGTTTCGCGAGGCTGCAATATGGTGTGAATTGGCCTTTACAGGAGGGGTTCGGATAGCATCTATCCGACAATATATGCAAAGCCGTCCAGATGCTGTCCGAGATCCCGTGTAAAGGTTAAAATTAAAACTTCGCGAATAAAATTAATTGCTTTTAACTGTATATAGACGCAAAAACACATTTTAACCTTAACTGCTCTGACAAAAATTGTTTCATAACTACTGTGACCTGTCTGTCAGACCATTTAATCTGAAGATGAATAAAATGTTTCATTAATTCTCAGAATACGATTTATGTATTAAACTTTATGTACAAGAATATTATAAATCAAATTCAGCTATTCAAAAGTATTTAGAGGTAGTAATAAGACTCCAAACTAAAAAAAATTGACCAGTATCTATAGTTAAACTAAAAATTACAAGTTAAACTGTGAAACTTGAAAAACTCACGGTGTCTGAGACCACTAACAGCAGTTAAGGGTTAAATCTAAACAGTTGAGTTTAAACGCAAGGTAAAATGGTCATAGAATATTCCGATTGCAACAAGATTCGTATATAATAACTGATTTGTAATGAAAAAATATGTAAATATTTTTACAATCTTTCATTTCGCTCTTTTTAATTGTGCGTCCTTAGGATTCCCGTGCCTAGAACAGTTTGCTCCAATTGCTCCTCGGTAATTAAGGCCTCGATAAATCATTTAAAAATATTGACATGTAAACAAGAAATTGTAAAATAACTGCCTCATAGGTTTAATATTAGCAAGCGGGTATTTTGGTGAGAGTGTAGCTTGTAGCTTCACATAATAAACTTACCAATCAATCATACTAACAAAAAAAATCTAATTTACTGTTTTCTTATGACATTACATATAGGGATGTACGATAAATTAACGTAACAATAAAATACAATTAAATAAAATTAAATCTTACCTTTAATCAGACTTTGTCCGGTTCACTGGTCGCGCAAATCGGATCAACAAATCTTTGTTGTTTTATTGTAGCTCAGTGGTTAGTCCTCTATTAACCCTTTCAGGGGCAAAAGAATTCTGTTCGTAAAAAGATGAATTAACAGACTGACACCAGAATATTCAAACGAATTTGTTAGAAAATAAAAATCCGATATTTTGCACTTTCATTACAAAAGCAAAATTTTATTCAAATATTACTGGTGCCATTTGTCAATTTTGGAATTAAAAATAGGTGGCTAGACCCTCTAACCACCGCCCTTGAAAGGGTTAATATAGCCAATTTACACACCGCCATGTTTTGCTTTGCTCACACCCGTAAACTTTACTTGCCGACACCGAAAGCAGGAAGACACACGTCATAGCGCATGCGCAAGTTGCCAGTCACCCGATGAGGTGGTACATTGCTACCAATACGAAGTGCATGGCACCTTATTTAGCTCCCAACATCCAGGAACAGATCTGTCGTCACCTCAACCACATATTCAAGCTCCTATGACACCCTAGGGTTCCAAATGGCACCGCCTTTTCACCTCCAGGTCCCAAATGGCACCGGTTTGTCACCTTTATTTTTAACAGTGCATATATCAACGATGTCCATTGCTAAAATTTTCACTATCATCATTGAATTGTAGGATGATCTGATTTATCTTTACTCTTGCAATTCAATTAATTTTTCATTTATAAATTCATACTGTAAAATTATTTTTTTTAAGTATTAACAGAATAATGTGATTCAAATACAGTTAGATATTAATTATTAAATTAAATAATAATTATTTTTTAAGCAGTTTCGTTAGCAAAAACATTACTGACACGTTCAACAGAGTTTAGCATGGAACGAAAAAGAATGATAGCGCAATAAAACAAAAACTAATTAGAGTCAAGCAAATTTTTCCATTTCGACAAAATTCCTAATCAGTGACAGAAATAAGAACCTCTTCATTTCACCGATTAAAACAGAATTTCAGCTGACCAGTAGAAGAAGACGTTAATGTTACGATTGTTATCTCTGTCATTTCACGATTTCATGGTTTTCAACCATGTCATACAAATACAATTATAATAATGTGCTTTTTAGGTGCGTTCGTAATTATGTAAGTACGTAGCACCTATAGTGGTCGTTCAGCCCGTCCGCCTGTCTGTCTTTCCGCATATAACAACGCAAAAACTACACATCCGAATAGTTTAAAATTTAAAATACATAATTATTACATAATTTTGTCAAGTCATTTCAAATTTTATAAAAATCGGTTGTATAGATCATTTACAGGGACAATCAGAAGGATTCCATTGCATTACGGTCAATGGGAAAAAAGTTTCAAATACACTTTAATCGTTTGAAATTTAAAACATATAATTATTACATAATTTTGTCGGGTCATTTCAAATTTTATGAAAATCGGATGCATAGATCAATTATAGGGACAATCAAAAGTATTCCGTTACATTACGGTCAATGGGGAAAAAAGTTTCAAATGCATTTTAATGGTGTTACACTCATTCGAACTTAATAAAATTGACATGAACCTATGTGGTATATGTATATATATATATATATATATATATATATATATTAAAATATACATTCTGTATAATCTGTGATGCAAAGAAAATTTATTATTAAATTACAGGGCCACACAAAAGTATTCCCTACATAATGCTATACGGAGAAGCATTGTTTGGGGTTTTAGTTACATTAAACTAAATCACATTTTATGAATATGATATACGTTGCTGAGGTGTAATAAAACTACTTCCTGTATATTTACAGGAACACAAAGATTTCGTCAACTATAATGTATCCGAAGTACTGTCTACTATATCAGCAAGATCTGAATATTTTAAAAACTTCGTTATTGTAAGAACGCACCTCATTTTCTACGCTTCACGTGCAATTTCCAACTTGTTATTCATGCAATCAGAGTATGCGATACACATATGCTCTTTTTAGCTAGGAAAGTCGAACTTTTAAAACACATTGAAAAAACATAAGCTTGAAGAAATAGCCTACGTGTTCAATTAACCAGCGTCTACCCGTCAAGGAGTCATCAACGTTGAAGAAAAATTCATTATTGCACTATACAGTGGATGAGTAGACATCACACATACAAATAACATCTTGAGGTTCCAGTTATTTGCTAAATATTCCACTAAAAACAAATTTCATCTTGCAAGGCTACCACCAATGCAAGAAGCTGTGTACACCATTTCCTCCGATGTTATCATCAGGTACAAGTTTGGTTAGGAAACAACATCCTCCTTGATAAGTGAGGTTGAATTTATAGATCTGACAGTCTCTTTCAATCAGTCCAAATGTGCCAAAACCCAGCATCTGAATCCTTGTTGCACTAATTGTCTGACGTACCTGCGAAAAAGGGTATGCAGCAAGGCACGATCTTGCCAAAAATCAGAGCTCAGATGCTTGGCACTTTGTAAAAACTGTAACGAATCAAAACTAAAATGTTGACGTCTTTATTTACCCAGAAGAAGATAATGAAGCTAATGCTTGGGAAACCATCGACCAGAACAGCAAGGACGATTACTTTGACGACCAAGTTGATGATGTCGTATCAAGCTCAAAGAATGTCAAAGCTGTTGAAGAACAAGCATATTGCTGGTTTGCCCCTTAAGCAGAGGTTGATGAACCAAATCCATCAATCGAGACGTTACAAAATATATTAAAATGTTACCGTAAGTATTTTTAAGTCATTCATGTAAATGTCTGCTATTAATGTTCTCCACTAAAGTTCTAAATTCAAAATAAATTTAAATGCTGTTAAGTATTTTTACAATGTTACCGTTGTAATAATTCATTATTTCTATCATGCAAATATCTATAATATGAAATATAGTTACACTAAAGAAAATAAAATGAATAAGAAATGTTGTCAAATGTTCGTTTTCCCGATTTTCCACGAAGTTAGAAAAAAAGTGTCATTTTCAGAAAGCTGTAGTGTGCTTTGTAATGGGTTTAGAAAAACATTTTTAATATGAAATTTATAGAGAAGTTAATTATCTTTCTTTTTGTAATTAAGTATGAAGTACAATTTGTTTTTAGTTTCGAGTTATGGGCTAAAAACTAAAAAAAGTCAGAAAATTTTGTGGATGTTTGGCTCCACAAATTTTAGATTCGATATATTTTGTTGGAAAACAATTAATTCCTGTTATTATCATTCAAATAAATACTTTAAAAACATAAAATCTTCTAGCAGAATTTTTGAATCTATTTTTTGACAATGTGACTGACTTAGTTAACTTTTTTTTCCCCTTAATGCAGCACCTTTGATTTTGTTCATAAAGGGACTTTGTGTTATTAATATTCAATCAATCAACCAATCACAAAATGACGGTTTTTCGGATCAAACGTTTCTGATTATTGACGATGATAAATTCCCCTAGTGAGCTTGAATAGATAATTTCGTCTAATTTAAACTCCATACTAATAGGAAATTTCTGTCATAAATGGAATTAAAAAATATCTATTTCTTTTTACTATGGCAGTTTGCCCAATTGTTATTTTCTATTCACTAAACCAGACAGCAGATTGCCTGAATTATGACAATGTGACGGAATTACTAACGCCGAAGAAAACTTCCACCAGTAAAAATTAATATCAATTTTTATCATTGTCTTTATTGAAATTTTCTACTTAAATTTACTCATGTAAATTTTCCGCGGTGCTAATTAACTCCTATGAAAGCGGTAAAAGTTGAAATTTCACTATTTTAAGGAAATAGCTGTTCCCCTTTCTTAATAGTCTCATGATTTGAGTGCTACGATGCCACCTCATCTATCTGAACGTATAATTTTTTTTATTTAATAAATGAATAGCGCATTATTTTTATTTTCTAAAATTTTGATTTCATTTTATCGGTGCAGTCGAATGCAATCGAAATGTTTAACTTATTCCATGCTTATTCTCTGCATTTGTTTCAGTCCCATATATTTTTACTGGGTCAATCCATTTCAAGTGGTCCAGAAAATATTTTTTGGTCGCTCGACCATTTTTAAAAAATCTGAAATTTTTTGTACAACAACCCTAACATGACGGAACTTCAAAAAGACCGTTCTTTTAATTTTACTATTTTTTGTTTGTGCATGGCGGCCATCTTTGTTTCATCGTGTGCAGCGATTTTCTCAGATACTAGGATACACAAAATTGTAAATATCTCGTCTTCTATTTTCCCAATTGAAATGCGGTTTGCAGCATTTTGTTCATAATAAAATAGGCTAAATATACAGTGATAGAAAATTTTTGAAAAATAAATTTTTACAGGTGAAATTTTAGCACAAAATGTACGATTTTTTCCAAAATCTATCCGTTTGCAAGAGGAAAATTTTCCTGCTAGGGAAATTGTCAACCTTACACAATTTTTTCTACAAATAGGTCAAAAGTACGTGTACTCATACACCAAGTCCCAGATATGGGAGTTAATTTCTCTTTGCGAAAAAAATTCCGAAATTCGTCAAAAATTTCAAAATTTGCACTTTTTGGACTTTGATATCTCGATTGATATATCGGTGGGGCACGAGATAAAAATCTGAAATTTTGGCCTATGATAGTATTGTGTAGTAGCGTTATGTACAAAAAATTTCAAGAAGGAGATTTGACTACAAGCTGAGATATGACATGGAAAATATGTGAAAATAATACTGTCAAACTATTGTAAACCTACTATGTAATTGTTCAACAAGACTGTCAACCTTGCACAATTTTTTCTACAAATAGGTCAGAAGTGTGTGTACTCATACACCAAGTCCCATATCTGGGAAATAATTTCTCTTTCCGAAAAAAAATTCCGAAATTCGTCGAAAATTTCAAAAATCGCACTTTTTAGGCTTTGATATCTCTGGTGGAGCACGAGATAAAAATCTGAAATTCTGGCCTTTGATAGTATTGTACAGTAGTGTTATGTACAAAAAATTTCAAGAAAAAGATTTGACTACAAACTGAGATACGGTGATTTAAAAAAATGTTAAGAAATGCTATTACGAGTACATTTAAGAGAAATGATATTTGTCTCTTTTATTACAATATTTACACAGAAAATATCGTTTGTTGAAAACAGTTAAATAATAAACATTTAATTTACAAAATACTATGTATGCTCAACAAAGAGCTTAACAATATTTACGAGAGATGTTATGAGTTCGACCAGTTACTGTTGTCAGTCCATCAAGCTGTTCTTTCTAAAAATTTTATTTGAAGCCCCCCCCCCCCCCCAAGTCTTGTTATCCTTTGTTAACTTGAATGAAATTCTTTAGGTTTAATAATTGAAGCCATGTCAACTCGATCAGTTGCAATCCATTGTCTATAATTTACTTTTCCTGAAATGTGTTCCGAGTAAAATTGTTGCAATAGCATTTCTAGTAGATTTGTTCATCTGGACAAATAGTGTATTGGCTTAGCATACATTCTGAATTGTTTAAATCACAAAACACTTGAAAAAGATATTTGTAATTAACATTTAACTTTGTACCATAAATAATTAATTTAAAATTTTGGAGGTATGAACAATTAGATAGTAGGTTACAATAGTTTGGCAGTATTGTTTTCACATATTGTCCATGTCATATCTCAGCTTGTAGTCAAATCTCCTTCTTGAAATTTTTTGTACATAACACTATTACATAATACTATCAAAGGCCAGAATTTCAGATTTTTATCTCGTGCTCCACCAGAGATATCAAAGCCTAAAAAGTGCGATTTTTGAAATTTTCGACGAATTTCGGAATTTTTTTCGCAAAGAGAAATCATTTCCCAGATCTCTGACTTGGTGTATGAGTACACGCACTTTTGACCTATTTGTAGAAAAAATTGTGCAAGGTTGACAGTCTTGTTGAACAATTACATAGTAGGTTTACAATAGTTTGGCAGTGTTGTTTTCACATATTTTCCATGTCATATCTCAGCTTGTAGTCAAATCTCCTTCTTGAAATTTTTTGTACATAACGTTACTACATGATACTATCATAAGCTTAAATTTCAGATTTTTATCTCGTGCCCCACCAGAGATATCAAAGCATAAAAAGTGCGATTTTTGAAATTTTTGACGAATTTCGGAATTTTTTTTGCAAAGAGAAATTAACTCCCAGATCTGGGACTTGGTGTATGAGTACACGCACTTTTGACTTATTTGTAGAAAAAATTGTGTAAGGTTGACAATTTCCCTTGCATGAAAATTTTCCTCTTGCAAACGGATAGATTTTGGAAAAAATCGCAAATTTTGTGCTAAAATTTCACCTGTAAAAATTTATTTTTCAAAATTTTTCTTTCATTTTATATTTAGCTTATTTTATTCTGAACAAAATGCTGCAAACCCCATTTCAATTGGGAAAATAGAAGACGAGATATTTACAATTTTGTGTATCCTAGTATCTGGGAAAATCGCTTCACACGATGAAACAAAGATGGCCGTCATGCATAAACAAAAAGTGGTAGAATTAAAATAACGGTCATTTTGAACTTCCATCATGTTAGGGTTGTTGTACAAAAAATTTCAGATTTTTAAAAAATAATCGAGCGATCAGTGCTGGACCACTTGAAATGGATTGACCCTGCTTTCTTCTATCTTTACAAGAAGAAAGTATTTGATTCATGAAAATTTTCGACTTCCGGTTTTTGACGGATTTATACGTTTTAGAAGGTCCTGGACACGTTTTGACTATTTTTAGAAAATGTCTGTCTGTGAGTCTGTGTGTCTGTCTGTAAGTCTGTCTGTATGTGACTAAAAAATTGTGGGAGCTCTATCTCAAGAACTAATGCTCAAAATTTAATAAAATTTTATATTCAGTTAGACCTTGATATGAATTAGTGCCTATTGGTTTTTGGTGAAAATTGGCCTGCAGGTGGCGCTGCTATACTACGTTTTTCATGATTTTCAAGATTGCTATATCTCAAGAATTAATGCACAGAATTTCACCAAACTTCAGATTCTGTGACCCCTTGATATATTTAGACGCTGATTAAGTTTTGGTGTAAATTGGCCAGCAGGTGTCGCTGCTATGCCACGTTTTTCATGATTTACATGATAGCTATATCTCAAGAACTAATGCACAGAATTTCACCAAACTTCAGATTCCGCGATACCTTGAGATACATAGCCGCTGCTAAGGTTTTGGTGTGAACTGCCCTATAGGTGGCGCTGCTATGCTACATTTTGCACGATTTTTGCGATAGCTATATCTCAAGAACTAATGTAGAGAACTTCATGAAATTTTAGTTTCTTTTACACTAGAATATATAACATAATTAGACGCTGATTACATTTTGGTATTAACCTTGCGACAGGTGGTGCAGCTATGCTGCATTTTGCACGATTTTTCCTATAGCTATATCTCAACAACCAACGCACAGAATTTCATCAAACTTCAGATTTTGTTACAAAATGACATATAACATAATTATACGATGATTACGTTTTGTTATAAATCCTTCAACTGATGGTGCTGCTGTGCTATATTTTACACGATTTTTTTTAACCTAGCTATATCTCAAGAACTAATGCACAGAATTTCATCAAACTTCAGATTCTTTTACACCATAACATAATTAGACACTTTTTTACATTTTGACATAAATTGTCCAAGATATGGTGTTGCTGTGCTACGTTTTGCAAATTTTTTGTTATAACTATATCTCAAGAACTAATGGACGAAATTCCATCAAATTTCAGATTCTGTTAGGTCTTGACATCAATAGATGCTTATTAGGTTTTAGTATAAATTACCCAGCATGAGGCACTACTAAGCTCATTTTCTCAGAATATTAATTAAATTTTGCGTTTTAGGCTTTTCGGATACCAGAATCTCATTAGGCTTGGTCAAATGTTCGAGGACATTCGATAGTGGGTAACTTTGGGATCACCACGTTTTTTTTTTTTTTTTTTTTTTTTTTTTTTTTTTTTTTTTTTTAAATATTAAAATGTACTTATGAGATAGAAGAAAGTTTCGGGATTGACACATCCAACTAGTTATGCTGAGGGAAAGACTTTATACTCGCCTTGTTTAACCTTTTCTAATCCGATATTTTTTTATTTTTTTATTTATTTTTTTTTTTAAGAGCAAATTTACTTTTATTTAAATAACGTTAATCGTAGCGATCCAAATAGGTTTACTGAAGTTTAAAGATTATCTCATTATCTAAAATTTAACGAATGTACTTATTTTGTGTTACTATTCAATGCATTTTAATATGGAAATAGGCTAACGGAGAGACGTATTACAACAGGATTAAAGAGGATACTACAACTCTCTAATGTTTTTCGCATTTTATCACATTTGATTCTTTTCAGAAAAGTAACTTATATTTTAAATTAAAAGACTGAACATATGCATAAAATAAAAGAATCGCAAATGGCGCAAAAAGAATTAAGAGAACATTTATTATTATTATTATTATTATTATTATTAATAAACATCAAAACATAAATGACATCCTAATAAGAAACGCACAGCCATATACTATCGTTTTTATATAGAGAAAATAATAATCCAAGAGCCGACATCACAAAAACCTAAGATATTTAGCACAAGGGAAAAAAACTTTACTCTATGGAAGAGTAGTAACAAGGAAATTAATTGATCTATGTCTGCCGGAAGCGAAGTGGTGCATAAGCCAAAAATTATTACCACCCGTGGTTTATTAGTAAGTTTATCATTGTGTTTGTCGTTCAATCACTTCATACATTTGATTGTATGGCAAGAACAATGTTAAACGTACAAGTAAAGCATTAGTGGTATTAATTTTTGTCTTATGCACCACCTAATTTCTGGTAGACATGGATCATTAGATTCCTCTATTACTACTCATCCATAAAATAGAGGCTTTTTTCTTGTATTCGGTACCTTAGGTTTCTGTGCTGTCGGTTCTTGGACTATAACTAAGTAATTGTTAAAGTAAAATAATAATCGATGAAAAGGCATGTACTATTAATAGTACATCAGACCCGAAAGGGTTAATAAAAAATTTTGTTTTGCATCACTTAAATACATAAAGTAGAAATGACCTACAGGGTTCAAAGGTGAGTTGTTCGTATCCTGGAATGACTGGCAGGTCTTCCACCAGCGGAATGCACAGTTCGAGATCTTCGTCCGCTATAAAACCTACAGCGAAAGAAAAAGTCAAACTAATAAAAAAAGCTTTCGAGCATTATACAATAAGGATCGTTACCATATATATATATATATATATATATATATATATATATATATACAGTGGCGTAGCTAAGGGGGGGCAAGGGGGGCGTCCGCCCCGGGCGCCGAGGCCTAGGGGCGCCAAATTGAGAGATATTGTTATATATCTATATTGGGGTGGGGGCGCAAAATTTCTTGCTGGCCCCGGGCGCCAAAAAACATAAAAAAACATAGCTACGCCACTGTATATATATATATATAAGACCCCGATTTCAAAATTAAATTTCTCAAAAACAAAAATTGATAGAATTATGCGATAAACGGTTTGTTTATTATTTAAGCTGTAAAACCTTATACAGAAGTTCCGAGCGGTGACTATTGTGAAAAGATTGTTTTCCGATTGCAAAGAATACTCTCACGTGATTTACTTAATCCTTTAATTTATGTTACATACATAATAATTTTTATATCTATTTAAACTTGTGTGCAACAATTAGAAGGAAAAAAACAATAAAAAAATGAACTGATGATATTTAAAAAATATTTTAATTAAAATAATAGTCTTTTTCAAAATGTTATGATTTGATGGTGTGACAAGAGGCATTCAGCTGTAAGTACATAAAATTTGAACTCTCTGACTTACATAGTTTTTGCGAACTCTATGATAGACATACAGAAAACAGAGGCGGATACGGTTTCGTCAAATGAACGAAATCCCAAAAAAATGCATTACATATAAAAAGAAATTTATTAAAGTTCCCATATTCATCCACGTTTTGAAACTGGGTAAACTGTTTTCTGACCCACCCCCCCTGACTTAATAACAATAATAATAAATAAAAGCCCGTAAAAATAAAGCAATTAGAGACAAAGTGACTTGAGTTCATGCCTAACATATAAGCATAATCAGAACAGAACTCAAAACAACTGTTTATGATTTTGATTCATTCTGAAAGAGGTGCTATCGCTTTGACCTTCTAAATCGCTATCACATTTTTTATCATCTGTTATCCTATTTATTCCTGTCAAAAGACACTTTGATTATCAGATATGTAAATTGCAATCATTTCCAAATAGATTCAGTTTTTTAAGTGTTTTAAAAAATATGTGTAATCCAGAATCGAATGATATAAATATTGCTTTTTTACTAATTTTTGCGGGAAAATTTGTAAAGAGTGTTATTGTGTTTATTTTTTTTTTCCAGCCTTATATTGCAGCAAAATTAATAAAGGGTGTTATTTTTTTCCCCAGGCTTATATTGCAGCAAAATTAGTAAATAGTGTTATCTTTTTTTAGGACTATATTTGTGGAAGAGAATATTTTCATTTCATGATATTAAGATAAGCACAACTATAATATCGGACAGTAATTAATTTGTTTAATTTCTATGATAAAATAATCTAGAAAAAGTATGCATTAGACATCAGGTTGTAAAAGTCTTGTATGTGTGTTTCTACTTTAACTGATAAAGAAATACACGGATTCATTACATCCCAAAACGTATCATGGTTTGTGGATTATATTAAATATATATACAAATATTCTGTTGGTTGGAAGTATTTTTAACATTATAATCTATGTAAGTTTGGTCAAGAATTTTTTCTAACATTATAATCTATGTAAGTTTGGCGAAGAATTTTTTCGTACTACCTACGGTTAATTTTGAAAAACTATGATTTATCTCATTCTTTTCCATCTGAAATGGTATACGCAATGTGTGCATAATAGTAATAATAATAATGTTTAAAACAATCCTTTTCAATGAAAGCTGGTGAAACTACAAACAAAAATTATTATTATTGATACATTAAATGAAAGATTAAAAACACCTCTTTCATTTAAACAGTTAATATGAAAACTAAATTTCTGTTTTCTTATCTTGGAATCGTTCAGCATGAAAATGAAGATCAAAGGCTAAGATATCCAATTGATAAAAAAAAAGTTAAGGAAGTAATTTCAATCAATACAATAATTGTAAAAATTAACAGAACATTTGCATATATGTAGAGAAAATTACATAAATATATGAAATAAAGTAGTGGAAAAAAGAACATAGTGAAACTAGTGCTAAAGAACTTAAATTTCGTCTCTTTTTTCACTAACTTTCTTCTGGTCTTAAAAAAAAACCCGCCTAATGAGATAACATCATACAGTTTAACTAAATCCCCTGCTTCTCTTTCGCATTTTAAAAGCAGTAGGCTGTGAAATCTGACTTGTTCATAGTAATTCGTAATGTCAGTGGCGTAGCTAAGGGGGGGGGCAAGTGGGGCATCCGCCCCGGGCGCCGAGGCCTCGGGGCGCCAAATTGAGAGAAGTTCAAACTGAAATTATCCACTTATTTTGATAACACATAAAATTGTTGATTATTTTTAAAAATTGTTTTTTATATGAATGTTTTTTTAATAATATATTTTTTATATCGAAATAATGAAAAAAAAGTACTTCTGCAATTGTTTTTAGGGTTGCCTCAACACACTCTGTACCTAAGATAATTATGTACCTAAACTGGAGAGCATTGTAGTTAAATAGGGGGCACCAGATTGAGTAGAGTTTTAAACCGAAAGTATTTCACATACTTTGAAAACAAATCGGAATTGTTGACCTTTCCTTTTCTGTGTGTGTGTGAGTATCTTGAAAAAATTCAATGAAGATGGGAGGAGAGAAAACATCTATAATTGTTTATTGATCATGGAGGAGGTTTCTAACAATCTAGCCTCCGATTCATATATCAAATGGTTTATTGGCGACCTAGATTTACATTTTTGGTATTAAAAGGACATTGTTCATTTGTACAGTCGTTATTCCTCCCATAGATTTTTCCAAACGAACCGCGAATGATTAAAACCTTTATTGTATTAAAATGTTAAAAAAGAATAACGAATCTTCCAAAACGAACCTCTGCGATGAGTTCCTACTGTCTTCGGCAGTGTATAATGGGCCTCTACGCGCGCTTCTCTAACCACTCTGTATTCAAATTTATCTTTCTTTAAGGGGTCAGATACCCTTTGAAGAATCCAAAAATCGATTTTTTAGAAAATAGCTTATAATTAAGTATGATTCTTCAGGAACATTTAAAAACAAACCGCATCAAAAAATTCACATTAGAAGAAGAGTTATGTTTAAAACACTTTGCGCTTTTCCTATACAGCCAATGGTTAATTTAAACTTTAACGTCAATTTTCTCAAAACAGTGATTTTGATCATTGCGCGCACGATTTCTGAAAAATGGTTGTGTAGACTTTCACAAAATTTTCGCTGAATGTATTAAACATATATAAGCACAAAATGACCTACTATTATATTCCTCAAATTAAAAGTTTAGAATTCACGACTACTTTTGAGTAAAAAAAATATCAATATTTCGAATTTCTTTAAAAAATAATTTTTTTTCTGGATCTATAAGTTTTATTTCTTTCATCGTAGGTCATTTTGAAAACACATTATATCTCTACTCAGAAAAAAAATCTTGGTTTGTTTTAGCTATTCAAATTTGAAAAATCGTACGCGCAGAGCATGCAAGATTTATTCTTTCGTAAAAATTGTATTATCTTTAAGAATAATTAAAAAAACATGGCATTTGTGTATACTTTTTTTAACAACTTTAACTAATAAAATAAATCCTTCCTAATATGTGTTCTCAATTTTATAGTCAAAAGTTAATTAGATAAAGAGTGACTGCAATTCTTACAGAGGTCACTTTTTCACGTATTTTGTTAGTTCAAAAGGTACCTGACCCCTTAAAACAAAAGGAATATCCGAATGTAGAATGGACCTCTACGCGCGCATCTCTAAGCACTAAAAATCTACATTCAAATTTATTTTTCTTTAAAACTAAAAGAATATCCGGTACGGGTCTAAGCTTTCTGCAAGCGTACGCTGACGGAAAATCTGAAGAGAATCGTAATTTGATTTGAGAGAAAAAATTCCGCAGTAAAAGAAAAAAAAATCACGCTCATGAAACTTCAAATAAAAATTATCCCCTCCCCCCGACTCGGCTGTGAAAAGTAGATTAAAAACTGTAAAACAATCGAAAACCAAGTTAAATGAGCAAAACTTAATTGAAATTGGATCCATAGAGCCCGAGGTAAAAATGGGCCCCCTGCGCCCAAATATGTATCTAAAAACTGCTATAAAATCGTAAGCTATATTGAATGAATCAATCCCCATTGAAATCAGGTCCATAGAATCCTAGAAAAGCATGTGCCGTTAATTTTCGATAATTGTGGTAAAAGATGTTTATCTTTTGGAAAGCATCTTTTCAAATGTAAATATAGAGTATTTGTAGACGAGCTCTTTACATATATCGCGGGACTACTGCCATAGAATATTTTAGTAATCTCCTATTAAACTGATAAAATGCCTTTAAATTATATTTTTAGAGTTTGACAATGCTTAATAATTAAGACAATTGTCTGCATGTCATATTATCTCTGATCCATCGATTTTCGGAAATTAAATGGAGGGAGTGATCTGAAAAAAATATCTATTTTTTGTTTGTTTTTAACGTATGTTCATCTCTGTGTTATTATTTTGACAATACCTTTTGTACTGTCGCCATCATTAAACTAGTTGGATGTGCCATCCCAAAACTTACTTCTATCACATACGTACATTTTAATATTTCAAAATTAGTTACACATGTAAATGCATTAATATTATTTATTCAATACCATACGAACTATGATTTTGATCTTAAATTATTTCTGTTTCCGTCAAGTAATCGGATTAAAAACGAGTTTCCGTCTCTGCACGAACCGATGAACGATAGGCAGATTTTTTTTCAAATTCAGGGAGGATCTACTCGCCATACCCAAAAATAATCATACACATAAAATTTAGTTCAGTTCTATGCATAACTTCCTACACTTTTTGATGGTAAAATAATGAAAATGGCACATGCATCGCAATTATAGCGCTTCCTTCCGGCGGATTTTTTTCAAATTCAGGGAGTGTCTACTGACCATAATCAAACCCTTATATAAAATATTTCATTCAATTCTATGCATAACTTCATACACTTTTCTGTGGTAAAATATTGAAAATGCCCCCAAAATTGCTATAACAGCGCCTCCTTCCGGTGGATTTTTTTTTTTTTTTTTTTTTTTTTTTTCAAAATTAGGGTGAACCAACTAGTCATACTCAAACACACAAAAAATTTGATTCATTTCTATACATAACATCATACACGTTTAGTCGGTACAATATTGAAAGTAGCACAAAAATTGCTATTGCAACGGCCCCTTCCAGCGAATTTTTTTTCAAATTCAGGGAAAATCAACTACCCATAGCCATACACTTGCACTAAAAGTTTGGTTCAATTCGATGCATAACATCATACACGTTTAGTCGGTACAATATTGAAAGTAGCACAAAAATTGCTATTGCAGCGCACACTTCCAGCGGAATATTTCAAAATTGAAGGAGAATCTGCTTGCCGCAGCCAAAAACATTCACAAAAATTTGGTTCAGTTCTATGCATATCTTCATGCACTTTTTGATGCTAGTATGGCGACATACGGACACACAGATACACGGACAGACAGACATTTTCTAAAAACATGTTTTTTGGACTATCTGACTCCTAAAACGAGTAAATCCGTCAAAAACCGGAAGTCGAAAAAAATTTCGATTACAATACTTTCTTCTATTGAAGATAGTAGAAAGTAAAAATAAATTAAATTACTGAGCCAAAAATTTCATACTCGAGTATAAAACATTTTTCCGCATGATCTCTGCAAATTTCAAATCCATATCATATTAGTTTTCTTGATTTTCGTTGATTAGTGAACATTCTTAATTTCTTTCATTTCTGTTGTAGAATCTGATTCAGAAATGCGCGCAATTTTGCCATTTTGTGAAAAAAATCTATTTTTGATTAGTTTTGTATTATAATATTTTCGGCTAATTATCAAAAAATTAGAAATCTAAGGTTCGTGTGCATTGGGATCTGCCTTGGATTACCCTCACCCAAATTTTCAGACTTGCACCTAACTTGCGGTAGATAATTCTAGTTCCGTCATGCGCATAGATTGGTTTTTCCTCTGATTTTTGTGTTCTTAGTATTTCATATGATATTTTGTGTAATGGGGGGGGGGGGGGCGTTTGTGAACCAGTACAAAATGGATTTAGCTGGAAGAACAAGTAAAGATATTATTTCTTCTTTACAGGGTAAATAGTATATATATTTCCGTCGAATTGGCTTTGAGAAATGCCATTGCTAGTACAAAATGCAGTTTGCGTCATTCAAAAGTTAAATATACTTTATACTTAATTAAATTCGACGCATATGCATTAGAGAAAGTTATATATACAGGGTGAGTCATAAATATCGAAACAATAGGCTATCTCCTTAAATATTGCCCTTAGACCCATACTTCCAATTGCAAAAATTCATTAAAAAATGTGAAATTTTTGATAAGATAAATTGCGACTCCATGGGGGGTCTAGTTGAAAAGTTACGAAAATTAAATTTTAGTAGGACAAAAATTCCAATTAGGAAAACTTTCCTTATTCATTCCTGAATAAGACACAAAAAGTTGCATCTTCATATCTCCAAAATTCGCAAAGTTATAGCCGTTTAAAAAATTCATCAGGTTTTAAGGGATTTGACACAAATTGAAATGCGCGCAATTCAAAAAACAATGTTACTTTAACAGTTCTAGAAAACGCGTAAAAAATCTATTTCTTGAGTTAGAATTTCGATTTTTTTTTTCTTTTGTTGTGATGGTTAGCCTTATAATTTGCTAAGAAAATCACATTCTAAAATTTCTCATACAATTTATAAAAGTTTCATGTGGTTAGTACTGGTTTAAATGGGACAATCAAAAATCGTTATAACTCGTAACATTATTTATAGGATTTCAATTTCTTTCCATTTAATTAAAGATGAAAATCTGATTTTAGTTTTGTTCCAAGTTTTTTTTATATTAATTTTAAAACTATTAAAAATGTTTATTGAAAAAATAATATAACTTTTTAAAAAAAAATCATATTTTCAAAAGCAAACATTTTTTCAAAAGTAAACATTTTTTCAAATTTGCCAAAACAAAACTAATGTAAAAAATCAAAAGTGACGTGTTTCAAGTTCTTTTTTCTTTTAAAATTTCTTAACTTTTAATAATTTAAAGACAAGAAATAGAGGATAAAAAATTCATTATGCAGGAAAACGAAGTGTATTGTTTAAATGTCCGTCAGTTATTTTAAAAAATGCTTTTTCAAAGATGCAGATTAAGTCTTTTTTTTCTTTTTAAATTTACCTCTGACAACTTCAGGCTTTTTATCGTCCTCAAGAGGATGTTAAAAAATCTGTATTCTGGGCCCAGGTAGGGCCAGGACCGATTTGTTACTTTTTTCTGAAGACCCGCCAAGCCGGGCCTAGCGTACTTTTCATAAAGGAGGGGACTAATTCCTTCAACTTAGGTGCACTCTGGATGAAATTTTCAAACCCGGTCTAGACAAAACCCGTATTAAAATCACTGTCTCTGACTGACTTAATACGTGCATAAAATAAATAAAATTCGGCTCAATCGAATTTTTTACGAAAAACATATAGGTTTTAAAATCTTTATTTTACAACAACAACAAAAAAAACCTTTAAAATTTAATTTTTTTTAAATAGATTATTCAAAGGCTAAAAAAATTAAATACAATAAAACCAGTGAAAAAAAAATCTGCCTATGATGTAATTCTGTCTTAAACGGAAAATATGTTGATCCATGCAAAATAAATGCAATAGTACCTGAAAAGAAAATAAGCTGCAATTACATCTTCTAGGGAAAGCATCTGTCTATAACGTATTTTTTCTTTAATATGTGATTCCGTCTTAAAAAGTTTTAGTGTATAACATTTTCAGAGTCTATAACGCATGGGATATGGATTAACGATATTAGAATATAAGTGAAACATTTACATATAAATAGAGATTCATTGGTAAAATAAATGTATTACAGCCTTTGGCGCTTCTTTAATAATAAAAAGTATAAATATAAAAAACGAAAAGCTATAAAAGAATTTTTTGGTCAGAACTCCTCCATATGAAACATTTTTTTTTTTTTTTTTTTTTTTCCCACGCCGAATTAAAAAACTATGTAGAAATTTGCAACTGAACCGGGCTATGATTTAAACTATTTTCCAGACCTGTCCGGGTTATGATGTTGACATTTTTTCAGGCCACGCCGAACTTTTTCCCCTATGGGTCGGTTTGGGACCTGCCCTAGATATTTTGACCCGGGCAGACGTCTGGTATACCAATTTAGCGTAAAAACTATACGCTGCTATTTTATGTCCAAAGAAAAAGCGTCATCTTAAGCCGATTTTTATTAAATTGCAATTTGTGAATGTTCCCTAACAAGCGTTGAAATTGAGTCAAGAAATCACAGTTTAGAGGCAGGGAAAAGTGGTGTAAGTCAGGAATTTTTGAGGATTTTGGGATTTAATATCTCTGTGGGATTTTTAGATACGGAGATGAAATTTGTTTTGTTCAATTTAGGAATGGACAAGGAATAATTTCCTAATTGGGAATTTTGCCCTACGGGGGCCGTATAAAAATTTAATTTTCGTATTTTTTCAAATAGACCCCCCATGGAGTTGCAACTTATCTTATCAGAAATTTCCCCTTTTTTTATGAATTTTAACAATTGGAAGTATGGGTCTAGGGGCAATATTTGAGGAGATAGCCTATTGTTTCGATGTTTATGACTCACCCTGTATATATATTTGCTTATGTAAGAAATAACTTTTAGCAAGAGAGATTAATGCATTGAGCATATGTTGCAGGTTTATTAAGATCTCGATCAAATTCATTGAACATCTTGATCCTCTATCCTTTTTCAAAATGGTGGCCCTTTAAAAATTTAAAAAGTATACATACAAATTTAGTTCTTGCATAATCGCTAGACTTTGATAGAAGGACTGGAAAATATTTTTTGGTTTCCCGTCTATCTTAAATTGCGTGAGTACAGGAATTTGAAATTTTTCTATGGCGGATGCCGTTTTGAAGTAAAATATTATTTTTTCGCCATAATTGGGGTTAATTTAGAAGTTTTAGCCGGGTTTTTTTATTTATGTACATTGTTGTTACTTTCATGCGTTTAAAACAACAGTCATATATGAGAACGTTCCATATATATATATTTATATATATATATGTGACGATTTAAGGAGAACTCGAATTATTTCCACTGGTTAAAAAGAAACACACAGTCATGGCAAGCGAGGGAAAAAACAAAATAAATAAATAAATGTAGAAGATCCAATAATTAGTCATTGGCTGCTGTAAATTCATTTATTAAATTCGTAATAATGAGGAAGGGAAAAGCTCCTTTTGCAAAAATTCCATCATTATTTCAGCGAATCGTCCTCATCCAAGAAGCAACCCAAGAATCTTCTTTTTCATCTCTCGAGACTCTCACCTTTTAAACTAAAAAAGAAAGTTCGGGAACATTCTGTAACCTCAAACCATCATTCTTTTATGTAAACATAATTCTTGTCCAGCTACGAGATTATTTTCCACAAACGATAAATTTATTTTTAAAAAAATATTATTTAACCAATTTATAATTGAATCAGGATTTTTTAGGCAGACGACTTTTATAAATGATTAATTTTAAGAGAAAAAGAAAATAAATGAATTTATTAATATGCACACTATCGAAGGTTGACGGCGGAAAAATAAATAAATAGATAAAATAAAATAATGATATTTTTTGAAAGGTATGGTTTTGGAATAAATTTAATAAGACTTTCTTAAAAAGGGTTGATAAAAACATAGAAGAAATCAGTTTTATTTGGAATATTAAGAAATAAAGTTTTAATTAAGAATATTTTTAATTTAGAGCTATCTTTTTTTAAATTTACGCATACTGGAATAATGTTTTTTAAGGCAAATTAAGAATTTATATCGTCTGCATACAGATTAACAGATTAGATCTAGAAACAAGATTTTAATTTAATAATTTGAAATAAGTACGGAAAATTAAGAGAGTATAAAGGTTAGTTTTGGCGAAAAAATTTTTAATTTGTAATATATATGCATATATATATATAATTTTTATTAACTAAAGGTTCTTTTATTAGATACAACACTAGTAGCAGTTGTTTTAAACAGGGATGACCATCCCGGAAGCCCAGCTTTCGCTTTAAAGTATAAGTGCAATGGCAATCCCAAGGGGGAGTGTTCTTTTAAACAAGAAAGTTTAAACTCAAATTTTCTAAGTACATATATATCGGAGGGTGAGGCTCAACCCCATTAATCCCCCATCGCGATTCCTCTGTGGTTCATCATATTATGTATAGGTTTCAACCATGATTTTAGTCTTTACTTAAAAAATAAATGATTTATACCTCTAAGATTCAAACAGGCACACACATTATTTCGCCACTAATTTATTTACAAATATCTTTAAAGTAACGTTTACATTATGATTTATTTTTTTGACCGGGCTGAAAATTACCAATGCAAAAGTAAGAATGTCAGTCTTTATTTAGTTGCCTTAATAAATCTTACGTAATTCAAAATTTTAAGACAAAATAAACTGCACTTCAAACAAACCTTAAAATAGATTTATTTTTATTTGCACCACATTCAAAAATATGAAACAGTTTATTTATTGCCTGGCAGAGAATAATAAATCCTCAACAAACCCATAACATCAAAACTTTTTCTTTCCGAAATTGTCTACACTATTTATAATTTTCAGAAGTCTAGAATTTAAATTTATCATATACCTTTGATGAAGATTTTTAAATTTTAGGATATTTTTAATTGTATGTTTCAAGAGTACACTTTGTAGACAAAGTGTAACAAAACAATAATGTAAAAATGTAAATTGTAATGTAAAAATCGGTTAAAAGATACGCGTGTCATCGCATGAGAAAATCAGATTGTTTTAAAATGTTAGCCAACCTAGAAAATAAAACTTGTATATCCACTTGTATAGGAATTCAAACTGCTATATCTCGGTTGTTTTTTAAAGATTTAAAAAACATATTTTTTTTTTTTTCAGTTTTTAATTTATTTGCACCGCTTTTGAAATTTTAAATGGACGTCATTTTCAAACAATACGGCGGATGAAGCGATCGAGCTAACGAGCCAACGAACTCGGTCGAGACATCGCACAGTGGGGCAAAATCCCGAAAAGCTGGCCAAAGTATGAAAATGTTATTCAAATTGTACCAAAATTCGTATACAGGTGTTTTTCAGGATGCTAAGTAAGAATACAAAATTAAAATTTTAAAAAATGGCGGATACAATATGGCGGAGCAAAAATTAAAAATGTCTCGAAAGTTGTTCAATTTATATGCAATTTTGTAAACTTTTCAGGATGCTAATTAGGATTCAAAAATTAAACTTTAAAAATAAATAAATAAATATTAATAAAGATTAAAAGTAAAAACAATTAGATTTAAATAAAATTTAAAATTTCGAGGGTAAACTTAAAAAGCAATTTTAAAAAAACCAAGGCATATTTAATCGAAATTTAAGTACGTTAATGGAAAGTAAAATATTAGACTATTTAATTTTTATATTATTAAAACAAAAACGAAAATATATTCCAGAAATTCACCTTCAGTATCAACTGTTGTAATAATAAAAAGATTCTTCAGAGGTCAAAGTGTCGAAATATTTAGCAGAACTTGTTGGCGGTATTGGAAGATCCTGTAACTCTTTGGATCAATGATTTTAATTTCTTCTACGATAATTTATCTAAACTGGAAATGAAAGAATCTAATGACATTAAAAGGCGTAAAAATATTTTTTTTTCTCGCTACTGCATCTTTGCGATAAATCTTCTAGATAATTTTTTATTAGTTTGTTGTATGATTCTTGAGTATCTTATACCATTTGACAAATTGGCAGTAAAGAAGATAATGTTATTTCTTTGTCATTAAGTAGTTTGTGTACTGAAGTAGTCATATAGAGCCAGGGGTGCAGCTCAAATCTACGGGCTATTTGTAAGGGAAAGTCTACGAAATTTATCAAGAAAATGACATGACTACAAGAAATTACTTATGATATAGAATCGTTTAATCAAATCTTCGTATACGATAGTTATAGAAGCACATATAGTTGAGTTTTCAAATAATCGTTGAATTGCATTGCCATCATTTCTGCTTCCAAATATGGAATTTAGTTTCTCGATGAGAAGTCTTAATTGTAAACGAAATATTTTTTGCATATTTTATTTTGCAATTTCAGTGTTTTTCTTTTCATGCAGAGTACGAGCTTTTCATTTTTTCTATCCAGTTTGTCTTCTAGATGTAAGCCCTCTCTAAACGTTTTTGCATGTAACTTAGATATTCTGAATTCTAAATTACCTCAATCCAATTTTAATAAAAAATGTCAGATCGGTAAGATGCTGTTTTGATGCTGTCTGAAATAGGTAGCAACGTTGAGTATTAGACTAATTCGTTCTTGACGACTATTTCTTCTGTTATCAATGATTGTATTAAATGAAATAAGTTGATTCTTTGGTGTTTAATACAATCCACCTCAATGACATTCATTGACAGTAGCATCTGTATTTCTTGAAAAAGAAAAATGGATCTTGATTGGCCCGATAAAATCATTGAAATGGAAATCTCGAAATTTTGAAATTGACGATTCATGAATTTTTCGCAACATTTATGTGTTCTAGTAGCACGGGAGAATAGAAAAATATATTAGACCTCCTGCAATCTTCGTAGCTAAATATTTGTTTAAATGTACAGAGAATAGATGTTCCATCACATCCTCACTTGCAAATCAAATCCAAATTACTAATATATTCTAAAGTGATATTCATAATGATTTTTACTCGCATTAATGAAATACGCTCAGTAGTTTGATCTACAAATATTGCCATTCACAAAATAATTCTTCTAATTACAATAGAACAAACAAAATTACTAACTATATAGATAAGAAAATGTATTCTACCGGATTAATAATAGAGAATTATTTTCATTTTTTCTTTACTAAGCTTACTTATCAAATTAATGTAATTTTGTGATTATAGTACTTATTTACAATATAACAAGAAATAAACTATAATAAAATTTAATAATTAAAAAGTTTGAAAAATATTTATCAGCTAAATTATGTGAAAAGTAGTCAATTTCAAAATTTTTGAGGCGGCCGAAAAAACTGGCATTTTACTTGCGGTTACTAAAATATGCGTGAAATGCAGAAAGGCAGTTTTAGGCAGCTGGTTTTTTATGAATCACTAGACAATAGCAGAAGTTATTATTTCCATTAAATTTCGTTGCGGAACACTGTGGAACATTTAAACTTTTTCATGTTTGAAAGTAAAAAAATGAAAAAAAAATCTAAAATTTTTTATCAAAAACGACAATGAATTTATTAATGTTTATGTGCTCCATATAAATTTTGTAATACATGCAAATAAATTATACACTATCATAGTGTGAATCCATTTCAAATCATTAAAATCGGATAATATTATAAAATGTAGCACGCGTTCAGAAAAACTGTTGTTTTGCTGTTTTTGTTCGCTCTATGTGATATCCCTTCCAGTATCATTTTCGAAATAATGCTGCTTGTAAGGGTAAAGCAAAAATATTTTTATAAATACAGATCATGACTCTCCAAACATTATTCTATCCAACTGTACAGTCAAAATTCCCTAAATCGTAACTTCATTTTTCGACTTTTGGCCAGCTTTTTGGGTTTTTGCCCCACTGTGCATCGGTGTGTACCATGTATATAATTAATCTCATCCAAATCTGTTTATAAATACAAGAGTTATGCACGACAAAATTCAGATTGTTTCAAAATCTTAGCCATCCTAGAAATTGAAACTCCTATATCTCAGGCATTTTTTAAGATAAAGACGAAACAAAATGCATTTCAAATTAACTGTATTAAGGTCAAACTATATTTTTAAAAAAATCCAATTTTAATTTATTTTTACCACTTTTTAATTTTTAAATGGCCGCCATTTTGAAACAATTTGCGGATGAAGCTGCACAACGAACTCGGTCGACATGTATTAGTCAACATTTGAATGAAGGTTGCTTTTGGGATCTGGAGTCTTGATCGCTGAAAATAATCATAATTTTCCGAAAATGCTGTCCTCCGGGCGATTGCAACAAGTAGCTTTATATTTTTTGTATTGAAAGCTACCTAATATCTATCTATCTGTATTATAAAAGACAAACGTGCCCATGCGTAAAGCTGACGTCATTTTGACGGTGTCAACAGCAGACGATTATATGTTTTGCTTATATTAATTTTTATTGCAGTTTGTTAAATTTACATATACTGCACATTTTTTATTTTTACACCATAGAATATCGGAAAAACGTGCTTTAAAATGCAATTAGCTTGAAAATTTTATTGCATCTTGTTTGAAAACTGTATGGTAATAAAAAAAATTTTATTTTACTTATTTATTTATTACTTTTTTTATTCTAATAATTTTCAGAAAAAAGGGGAAAACAACTAGAGGTCTGCACGGGCCCGGGCTTGGCCCGTACCCGCCACGGCCGGCGGGCCTGGCCGGCAGAATTAGAATGTTTTTTTTCAACGGGCCGGGCCGGCAAAAAAATTAAACGGGCCGTACGGGCCGGGCCGGACCGATATAAAAATTTTCGGGCCTGCCGGCCCGTTTTGAAGATTTTAACATAAACGATAAAATATAAACCTATTTTCGACGAGAATAAATATAAATGTGCGTCACGAGCCATACTAGTTTGACAGCATCAATATAAAAATGTATCTTGTGCAGTGTAGAGATCGGTATCGGACAGTTACATTGTGTATAACCCGTTTTAATATTTTTTAAACTGACTCGTGCAGGGCCAAGATCAAAATTGGAGATCAAGGCATTATTTTTCTACATATAGACTTGCCGGACCGAAAGAAGACTTAATTGTTCTCAAGATCTGTAGGGCAGACAACATAATTTGTAAAATTACGAACAGCGATAAAAAACTTATGTTAGCTTAATCCTTGGATATATGCTTCTTGATGGTTTTTAAATAAATTTTTCAATAATCCGAAAGTTTGACACATTTTTACATTAATTTTTAATTGTAAAAATATAAGAGTAATAAGCCTGACTATTGAAGGGATTTGGAATCGAATAGCGTTTTTCATTTTTGGTAAATAAAATACTTGCAGGTTGCAGGTTTTTCTCCCTTCCCATGCCATCGCTTCCGGAAATTCTATTCAAAACGCTAACTATGACAATATTTTATTTGCTTGCAGTGTTCTTAAATTGCTTGTATCAAAAAATGGATAACGCCATTCGATTATATAGTTTCTGAATAAAGACACCTGCTAATCTTATGCATTTCTGAGAAAAAAATGAATTTAGAAATATATCAGAAAGGAGCTTCTTTGAATTAACGTATGAATTTGGATTTAAAATCTTTAATAAAAGGATATAGAAATATTTTTATAAAACTTCTTTTGTTAAACAGCTTCAAAAGTTACGATGTTTTTAAATTTCTTTTTTTTTTTTTTTTTCTTTTTCATTCTAAACCATATTAATTTTTTGATGAATCTTTATTTGAATGTTGAAAGCCTAAGAATCTTATTAATCATTAATGTTACTAATGTGTATTTCCTGTAAAATATACTGTAAAATCATTCCATAGATATGTGTGCAGTACTCTTTAAAAAAATCTTAATTATATGATAAAAATCTGAATTTTTTAGAAAACGTAGAAATTGTAACGGGACAAAACGGGCGGGCCTGTTTTCCCTGACTTCTCTACGGGCCGGGATCGGGCCGAACTTTTGAGTTTTACACCGGGCCGGGCCGAAAACATTTTCCTACGGGCCGGGCCTGGAAATTCCGGCCCGTGCAGACCTCTAAAAACAACCCATCTTTTTTTTTTTTTTTTTTTTTTTTTGTATTTTTATAAGCGCCCACATTCGCTTAAGAAATCAAAATATGAAAAAAAATCGCTTATTCAGTTTAATTTTCTAGTTAAAACGGTGTTACCGGTTAAAAAATATTAATATTAACTCTTTCAAAAAATATTTCTCAAACGTAGAATTCGCACTTTTTCGCCATGTTTACACTTCCATACCTGCTCTTCTCATTAAAATACGAAAAATCAAAAATACCCAATTAATGTTGGGTATTTTTTTGTCTTTAGCGACTTCTTCAACTTAAAAACATATCATTAGCAATCCTTTCAGGAAAATATTTAGTAATGCATATTTTTCTTAAAGTATTTTTTTTTTAACCTCCATTCTATTTCCTGAACAAAATACGAAAAAAAAAAAATGAAAAATATGTTCTTATAAATTATATTATTTGCTTTCTAACGATATATTTTTTAATATTATTATTTATCATTATTATTATCTATATTAATATTTACCGTTTCAAAAAAAAAAAAAAATCTAGTAGTTTTAAATTTGAATTTGTAAGCTCTCCCCCCCCCCCTTAATTATTCCCCGGAATCCCGAGCGACAAGTATATGTGCCACAAAAATGTTTAAAAATTCTTCTTTATCCCCACCAGAAAAGTTTTACTGAAAATTTTGTCTTATTTAATCGGAGTATTTTCTCGATTTACTAAGGTACAATTTTCTGTTTTTAAAAACCGGAGACAAAAGATTTAAAATTTCGTAAAAGGCTCCCGTCGCGAAGGGGTTAAATTATACTTTAATATTCCTAGTACATTTCCATGAGATTTTGCAAAAATCCGAATATTATAAATACAGCTTAAAACGATTTTATTGCATCGCTGTAGTTCAAAATGATAAAAATTTTATGAATATTGTTCAATTGACTCGATTTTTTTAGATTGTTCCTTACGGCCTGTTTGATAAAACTAAGTTACTAAGTATCGAATTTGCAATAAAATATTTTTTTCACGTAAAAATCTAAAATAGATTTAGCTTTTTGCTGTAATTTTACATGTACTTGCACATTTTTCCCTCCCAAATTAATCAACCTAGGATAAATCCGATACTTAAAATTTTACAGCACACTTTTACACACGTTTAAAAAAATAGCTGAAAATATTCAAAATTGTACGAGAAGATACTTTTTTTAATTTACTTACATTAAAGAAAATAAAACCTAATTTTGCCAGGAAAACCGAACAATTTCTTGATAGAATCATTTTCCTTCCTTGAGTCCTTTATTATCATACAAAAAATGTACCTTAAAAAAAAAAAAAAAAAAAAAAAAAAATCAAAGGGTAGCGAGTCTTTTTATAACAGAAGATGGGAGAAGGAAAAATTCATTATTTAAGTTTACTCAAGAACTATTTGTCAGAAATGGAAGTTTAATCTGTCTATATGTGAGAAATTAAACCGGCAGTCACTATATCGGGGGACCTTTATTCTGTTTCGAAAGAATTTCATTAAAAAATATACATTGATACGAAATCGGTTTAAAGATATAAAACAATACAAATCTGAGGTTTGATGGAAAAAACAAACTGAAGAGTGCGTAGCACACCCGGTGTATACTGTCTAAAAGCAGTGGGACCGCAACTGTACGTTGGTTCGAATCAATTTTTCTTCAAAAGCATACAATCCAGAGTTGGGCAAAATACATCGAAAAATCATTTTCGATACAAAATACAAAATACTTTGGTTTTGAGAATCTAAAATACAAAATACAAAATACTTTTCAAAAGAAAAAATGCAAAATACAAAATACATGTATTTTCAAAATACATTCAAAATACAAAATACATTTTCCAATTTTGAAAGTCGCTGGGTGTTGTAAAGTGCTTTCTCAAAACTAATTAAGTTTTTGAAATTATAACATAATTTCCAAAATAAGGAAAACTAGAAAGAAAAATCATGCGTCCAGCATAGATTATGAAACATTTTCCAACGCATTCAGAATACTGTAACAAAACTTTATAGTTTATTAAAGAGAACGATAATGTCTAAATAAAGAATTGAAAAGGCGTATAATGCACTCGAAAACCCAATTTCTACTATTGGTATCAATAATTAAAAAAATATATCGGATATTTTTTTTGTGTGTCCGGGTCTGTATATGATTTATGGATTTGTATATACATACTACATAGTATGTCAAAAGTTTTTTCAGTTGAACGAATATTTCCCATTCAGCAATTTCCTTGAATTTACCAAATGTACCTAAGCACTTTTGTACAGCCTTGTATAGGATCTATAAAATTTAGATACCCGAAGTCATGTTAAAAATATTGTTAAATTTAAAAACGCTTATCATAACTAAAAACGTACTTCTAGCAATTATTATTCATAGCCTTCAAAAGTTCAATTATTATTCAGTTTCTTCTTTAGCCAAATTCTTTCATGCACCTCCTGTAAATGAATGTTAAGTTGTATGCACATCATATTCAACAGTAATCGTCATGTCGTATACTTCAGTGTTATATATAAATTTCAGCATAATTAAATTAGTATAATATTATTAAAGTATACCATGAATGATTTTTTCCCATAGATAAATGTAATGAAAGGTTTTGTGTGCTTCTATAAATGAACTGTTGATGCTACACTCTCCATTTTCAATGAACATGCCATACTAAAGTCCAAAAAAATCTTTAAATTTTATGGAAATCGAGCTGTATTTACGCGAGTTAGAGCTAGTGTTGAATTCAGGGGGTGGCCTGGAGGGTTATCCCCCCCCCCTGGAGCAATGAAATGCCCCTTCAGAAAATTCGAGATTTTGTGCTTTTAATGGTCAAATTATTTTCATAATGGTCATAATTTTAGTTAAATTACAATTTCTCCCACTATTTCTCCCCATATTCACCCCATTTCTCTATAAATCCGCCTCCCCACACGGGAGCCACAAAGTCCCTCCCGGAGAAAAGTGTCTGAATTCAACACTGGTTAGAACACGGACAGACAGACAAGCAAACCGAATTCATGAACACTTTTAAACTTACTAGAAAGTGTTAAAAATGAAATGAAAAGTGTCAAAATGAAACAAAAACGAAATCAGTCTAAATTCTAACAGAAAACTCATTTCATACAGAAACAAAAGTATTTTCAAAAAGGGTCGTTTTCACTTTTGACTTTTACTCCCTTTCGGCAACGTAGACATGCGGTTCATTTTCGGGTGTATCGAGTAATAAATAAAAAGAATATTGCCCAGTTAAACTTTTAGCACTGAGTTCACAGGCTATCAGCACTATTTGTATATTACAGCTTTATTTTTTCAAGAAATAACGCCACTCGAAAAAAAATTAAGGGTGGATTAGCTCCCCCATTTCCATCCTTTATGCTTAATGATTGAATTCCCAAAACAAATCAGGAATACGACTTATATTAATGAATCTAAATATAAAATTCGAAGCAAATCGGATAATTCTGCATAAAACCTTTTTTATTTAATTTAAGAGGGTTAATCCCCCGTTCTCCTTTTTATATTTAATCATTACATCCTAAAAACTATTCAGGGATTTGCTTCATCAGAAAGAATCTATATCCAAAATTTAAAGCAAATCGGATAATTCTGCATAAAATCTCATTTATCTAATTTAAGGTGGGGGTGATAATGGCCCGCTTCCCCTCTTTATACGTAACAAAAGAACGCCAAAATTTATCTGAATAGCTCCTTCTCAATATGAACTTATATCCAAAGCTTGAAGCAAATTGATTAATTGCATGAAAAATTCATTTACCTAAATTAAAAGGGGTTGTCCCAAATCTATTTTTTATTCCTTAACAAATGGATCTCCAAAACAAATCAAGAAAACGCCTTTTCAGAATGAACCTATATCCAATATTTGAAGCTTATCGGTAAATTCTGCGTAAAAAAACCATTTATCTACTTTAAAGGCGGGGGGGGGGGGTCCCTTCTGTTCCCTTCTTCTTTAAATTTAAGCAATGGAAACCCAAAACTAATCATGGAGATGCCCCATCAGAATGATCCTACATCTAAAATTTGAAGCTAATCGGTAAACTCGGCGTAAGAAAACTCATCTACATACATTAAAGTGGTGGTGTTACCTCCTATTCCCATCGCCCATTTATAGTTAACCAATGAACACACAAAACTAATTATGCAGACGTCTGCCTCATCAGGATGCCGCCTCATCTATATCTAAAATTTGAAGCTAATCGGTGAATTCCGTATAAAAAAAACCAATTACCTAAATTAAAAAAAGGGTCAATCCCTATTTTCCTCCTTCATTTATGCTTAACCAAGGAATACTCAAAACTGGAGACACTACATCAGGATGATTCTATATCTAAAATTTGAACAAAATCTAATAATTAAACATGAAAAATCAATTTATCTAAATTAGGAGAGGGTATTGTCTCCCCCCATTCCCCTCCCCCTATACTAACCCAATGAACTCCCAAAATTAATCTGGGTAGCGCCCTTTCACCATAAACGTATATCGAAAATTTGAAGCATATCGGATTTTTTTATCATGAGTATCGCGTTACATATATAAGAACAAACGGGTACGTAAGCTCTCAGGCTTGGATAGCTCGAGAGCTAAAAAATTATATGTACAAGTAAAAACTTTTTTTTTTTTTTTTTTTTTTTTTTTTTTTTTTTTTTGACAGTGCAATTGTTTTTTAAAAATTAGAAATTTTAACAATTTTTAAAAAATTGCGACTTTTTTAGACGATTTTTTCCCTGTTCTAAAAATATCTAAACATATGTATGTCAATATACCTCTAATATTTTTCAAGCTTCTATCACCAAGAACAATTTTGAAAGGTTTTGACCAGTAGAAATTAGGCCCGGCCCGATTCGAACCTTCAGAAAAAATTAAGGCTCGTTCTCGGCCCAACCCGAGTGCCGAGAATGAAAGTCGGACTAGCTCAGCTCTGCCCGCGGACCGAATTCGGGCCCAGACCCAGTCCGTGCAGATCTCTATTGCACACCATGTCTTATCACAATAAAATTATTTTCTTGAAGGACTTTCATTGGGAACGGCAAAAGTGTTATTCTTATTTAGCGCTTCAGGAGCTTTTATAAATGATAATAACATTACACTCCTAACGTACGGAAAAAAAGAAAGAAAGAAAGAAAAGCAATAAGAAGTAAAACTTTTTATGAGTCCTTCTTGTCTGTCACGGAATATTTTGTTTTGTAATTCTCGTAGCAGATTTATTACATTATTTTTGTAACAATTCAGCATAAACTATACATCCTGTTCATTAACAGTGTTTATCATACCACTGGCTGAAAAAAGGTGTTTTTGTTAACATCCAGAAACGAATTCAAAGATTAAACAAAACGACAAGTATTTCCTGTTGCCAATCTTTGATTTGCGGTTTACAGAACAGCAAATTTTGAAATCTACAAAAATGTATTTTGAGAGTATTTTCAAAATACAAAATACTTGGAAAAACCAATTCAAAATACATTACCAAAATACTTTCGCTTAGTCAGTTCAAAATACAAAATACAAAATACAAATGTATTTTGAAAATGTATTTCAAATACATGTATTTTCGATACTGCCCAACTCTGATACAATCTTACAAATTCATGTATGTTCGCTGACGAAAGAAATGTCCCTATCCCTTCTTCTTCTTCTCTACATTAAGTTTGCTTGCAATGTCTTTGATTTTTCATTAAAAAAAAAAAAAAAATCATATTATTTTTAGATTTATTTAAGATTATCATCACAGCTCGATATGACAACACATTATTATCATTAGTTATCAACATGTCGATATGACGTTAGTTTTACAAACGGGAAAAAATAATAATAGCAATGATGATGATAATTTAAGTATTGTGATATAACAGGCAATAATAATAACAAACAAAAACTACATTTTATATAGTTTGCTCTACAATATGTGTCCAAATGGTATAAACTGGGGTTTTTTGTTTGTTTGTTATTATTATTACCTGTTATATATCAGTACTTAAATTATCATTATTTTCTTCTTCATCATCGTTACAATTATTATTTTTGATTATAAAATTGAAAAAAAGGGTTGCTTAGGTTAAAAAAATTAGGTTTAGAAATATAAGTAGTTTTAAATGATTTCTTGGGTACGTATATAAATTAACAAAATTCCAGTGCAATATAAACAATCTGCATAGCCCAGCTATGGTAATAATATTGATATTTCCTATTCCAAAAATTTTTATAATCCAATGGTAAAATAACTGTATTTTAAGCTATATTTCATATTAACGTAAAGAAAATGAAAAAGAAAAAGAAAAAAAATAAACTAATTTTGAAACTAAAATAAACTACAAGTCTAATTAAATTGGAAAATATTTTTTGAGCTTTTTTTTTTATGTTTCAAAGGCACATTTATACTACCTTAGATAAATTAAAAAAGTTATTCTGAGCATGATAAAAATTATCGTTAGCATTTTCAAATATTTCGTCTCATCAGTTTATAGAATATTAAATTAAGTGGTTAGTTAGTAATCACTTACAAAATTAAATTTGATGATGAAATACTACAAATAATTGGCTTCCCACAGTTTAGAGAAATTAAAACTACTTGAACGAATGACATACGATATAAGAATTTATTTGAATAGTTATGTAAAAATATATTTCTGAATAAGGAATATGTATATTTAATTTTGAAATGAAGGTTGTGAAATGAGCTTCAAATTCCAAAAATAGATACCATGAATAAATATGAGTAACTAAATAAACTGTCTTACTAGATGAATAACTATAAATAAATTGCCTTACGTGTACAATGCTATAGTTAATAATCTTTACTTTCTTTTATTACTTACCCATCATACGTAGTATAGGGTAAATCTTGCAATCGTTTTGAAAAACGAAAAAAAAATGACGGATTTACACGTTTCAGACACTGAAGATTCCGAAAAACAAATTTTTAGAAAAAAAAATTGCCGTACGTCCATTTGTGTGTCTGTCTGTCTGTGTGTCTGTAAACTCTCTATCTCCCGAATAAATTGAGTTAGAGGCTTGAAATTTTGTATGTTCTTAATATGTAAGAATGGGACGAAGCCTATTTAACATCAGTAATCTCAATTATCCGAAACTATTTTTTTTCGGACTCACGAAAAATTCGTTCTGATGAAAGGTATACAAAAATTTTCGAATTTTTTTATTTTGAGGAGTGTACATATAAGGCAACAAAATAACAGAATTTTTGCATAAAGAATGAAGTCGATTGGACTATTAGTTGCCGAGATATTTGTAATCCTGTTTTCCGCATTCTTCGATTTTTCATGATCCTGTATTTCATTCAAATTTCAATTCAAAGATATATTTTAATTGGAAATGAGACGCTTAATCCGACGCAGTAAAGAGTTAGTTAATATGATTATTATTTTTGGAGTTATAAGGATGTTTCTTTTTCGCAATTCAGTACTACTTGAGTAGTTAGGCGTGTTGTATAATTTGTCGAAATTGGTTTCATCAGCAATTCATTAATAGAACATTATTATGTGTGTTAAAAATAATTAAATATACGTTTAAATTTTATTTTGGAATTGTGATGAATTTTATAAATAGTTTACACATGTTTTATTTTCATATTTTATATTATGCATATCCATGACGGGTAGGTATTATGGTGACCCCCAACGACTAGTCTTTACAAGAAGAAGGTATTGGATTGGTGAAAATTTCCAAATTTGGAATTTCGGTTGATTTACACGTTATAGATTCCAAAAAACATGTTTTTACGAAATGTCTGTCTATGAGTCTGTGACTGTCTGTTTGTCTTAAATTTTGTGGAAGCTCTATCACAAGAACTAATGCATTTAATTTAATTAATGCGAGAAATTTAATAGAAATTTATATTCAGATAGTCCCTGATATAAATTGATGCTGATTAATTTTTGTTGTAAATCGCTCTACAGGTGGCACTACTATGCTGCCTTTTTTACATTTCCACAACAGCTCTATCTCAAGAACTACTGCACGGATTTTCAGAAAACATCAAATTCTGTTAGTCCATGATATGAAAATATCTGTTTACATTTTGGTGTAAATAGCTCAACAGATGGATTTGCCATGCTGCCTTTTTCATGATTTCCGCAGCAGTTCTATCTCAAGAACAGCTGCATGGATTTTCACCAAATTTCAGATTCGGTTTGTCCTTGACATGAATAGATGCTGTTTGCATTTTGGAGTAAATCGCTCAACAGGTGTCGCGGATAAGCTGTCTTTTTCACAATTTCTACAATAGCTCTATTTCAAAAATTAATGCACCGATTATCATCAAATCTCGGATTTATGTAATCCTTGATATGAAGTAATTCTGTTTACGTTATGGTATCAATTGTCCAATAGGTGGCGCTGCTATACAAAAATTTTCCCTATTCTTGCAGTAGCCCTGTCTCAAGTACTAATGCACGAATTTTTATCAAACCAAATATCGGATAGATTCCGGTTTACATTGATAAATATAATTGTCGATTATGTTTGGTGTAAATCGTACAACAGGTGACGTTTTTACTCTGTTATTTTCCCGATATTAACAATAGTCCTATTTCAAGAATTAATGCACACAATTTCATACCATTAAAATAATCCTCACGATGGGCATAGATTGCCATTTTAATATTGGCATTGTGATAGCAAATTTTAAAGTTATTAACATGTATGAGAAATAAGAAAGTTTTGGGATTGCTATATTTGACTAGTTTAAATTTTTGTTATAAAAATATATTTTTAGATTTGCCATAATTTCTTCAAAAGAACACAAGTGTCTAGCAACAGGATATAGCCATTTTAACCGTTTCAACCAAGACCATGATTTCAACAAGAAATTATTCAAACCTGACCCTTAAGCAATACAGCTCAATTCAAAACTGATTTCAACCCGAAAGAATTAGAGTTAACCTGATTCGCACAAAACAGAAGGAAAAGGATTTAACTCCAACCTCGGACCACAGGTCGTGTTTACGTAAAATTGGTTTTCCCTATTAGATTTTGAACTGAAACAATATTCTGAGCGTTTTTATGAAGAAACATGTTAACTACGACGCGTAAGAATCAAAACTCAACCCGAAACTGAAACAAAAAAGTTCAAATCTCGGTCCGAGTAAATTAATGAAAAACATCGATTTTCACGTCGATTTGGTTCAAAATTTATCTCATACGAGGAGTTCGAATCAAACATACATATCTTAGCTTTTTTCATGCTTCATAATCTTCATTTTTATAGAAATTCCGTAAGTTGCGATATTTATTTTTTTAACGAGTCTATATTTGTTGTATGTAAATGTTTCAGTGATGATTAATGCTAATATTCTATCTATTGGAGGCTTAAAAGTCTGATAAATATAATCTTTTAAGTCGGAACTGTATAGGAAAGAAAATAAAAATGTGCTAACAGACAAGTTCTATTCTTAGAAGGCGTAAATGCATTATACATAGCTGCCATAGGTGACTATGTTTATATTCTTTTCGCACCAATATTTTGCTAATAAAAACTTTGAAGTATATTTTTCTTGCAAATGTTGTCAAAGTGTTTGTTAACGATTTCTGTTTAGAGAAACTGGTGCCAATCAGAATTAAAAAGTAGTTGCCTGTGGCAGCCCTGATTATATATTCATATTAGTGTCGGGATAAACCCGACACTTTTACGCGGCCCGCTGGAGTAATAAGTACAGTAAAAAAATAAAAGAATATTATATAGGAATGCAGGATGTAGACCACACCAGATAGTTTGAGGTTCACGTGCATGCGGGAAATCGTCAAAAGGATAGAATTTCCACGATTTAACGACACTTGTTTAACCGGGATGTTTGGTAAGGGGTTAGTGAATTCTGGCTAAACAGTCAGTTAGCCAATAAATTTGTCAAGATTGTTTATAAGTTAGACTGGAAAAGATTGAATTTCCTGTAAACAAGAGTAAGAATCTTCGCGCATACGGGAGTTCAAAGTAATAAATATGTCCACTGTGGTATTTGAATGTCTGCAAATTTAGTAGTGGGATTAACATGTTAGCTAAAAAAATGTCGCATTCGGTAACACGATTCTCACATTACATCGTAAAAGGGGTTTTTGCTGTTTACTAGGATTTGTTTTCAGACCACCTGCATATGAAGTTGCGCGTTACTTGAAAAATTATAATGATATGCAAGAGAGAGAAATTTTATAGGAGGATAAGATTTTTAGGAGGGATTTTCAGGCAGGGAGAAGTTAGTAAAATGCGGTGTCTAGGAAAATAAAAGAAAAGGAGGATAGAGGAGAATGGTCTTTGAGAACTGCGGTTTTGGTGATCTCTCTGGGACAGAGAATAAGTTGATGGTTTGGATATGAGCACCGGTATGGGGATGTGCCTGACGCCCGACGATGACGTTCCTAGTATATCTAAGAGGTGAGTGGGTTCATTCTTAAGTATTTGAGCAACCCTTTCGTATGCGAATTAAATTAATATCTGTAAAATTAGGCATCCTTAAAATCCTGTATTATATTATTAATCAAAATCCCAATGAATGTATTGGAAGAATAACAGTGTATTATTATGCTTTAATTATAAATAAAGTGTCTTTATTACCTTATATTTATAGACTTTTATGTCTTCTAAAACATCCTACTCTAGAGCCTGGGAAACGTTCTAATGCAAATGAACAAAATAAAGTAAAGCTATCAGTAGTCGGACAATGATTACCGTGACCAATTTAATACGTTTAGGTGTTAAGATATTTATTTACTCCAGCCAATGTAAATTATTTAATATAAATAAGGATGCCTGTAATTGATAGTAATAATTGAATTGAAATAAGTAATTAAAAGTATTGATGTTTATATTTAAAATGCCTGTATCTATTAAAATCTATTAAAATGATAAATAACAAGTGTAATATTTATATTATTATTATAATTTAAGGCCCAGTTACAAGTAGGGTCAATAATGAATGAAAAAAATATGTTCAACTTTTAAGGCTTTATTATGAAACTATTTGATGAAAATTTTATTATTGTGAATTTTTGTGTATAATTTTAGAGATATTTTATTTTGTATTGATGGGGCTGTCGCGATAATTCTTGCTCATAAGATATATGAAACAACTAATGCAATTGATGCTAAAAACGATTTTGATAATAATGTACTTAAACAAAAGAAACTATTTTTAACATTTTAATATTTTTTTTAAAATATATATATATATATATATATATATATATATATATATATATATATCAATTATACCTGGTTTCTTTCTTTCACTATTTATGTTACTTTATTATCTATATTTTTCTATTATTTTCTTACATTATTGTCCTTTATCTACTTATTTCTAATATTTGTTATTTATTGATATTTGGAGTCAGATATTACTATGTTTTAATTAATTCTAAAAGAATAGCGGTTATAATTACATGTTAGCGAATATTCATTAATTAGTTGTTTTACTTTTCGTCAATTAAGTACTTATTTATAAATTTTGAAGATGTCTGACAGCGAAGATAATGGAGCGCAGGCGGACGCGAAAATACGAAAACTCGCTGGGTTCCAGGCCCTTATTCCACAGTTCGATAACATAACCGCCATAACCCCTAAATTTTTTATCGAAACTCTGGAAGAGACAACAAATATTGCAAATTACTCTAATGAAGAAAAACTCCTGATTTTACGTTCACATTTACGCGGGGAGGCACTCACAAATGTCATAAATTCTCCTGATTTAAATTTAGAGAAAGATTATGAACAATTTAAATCAAAGTTTCTAGCCTACTTTGACACACAGTTTAGTTTAGCGGCTAGACAGCGCCAATTTTCAAATTGCAAAATGCTGCCCCGTGAACTTGTAAAAGTGTATATAGCGAAAGTCGCTGTGGCGACACAAAATTTCACGATCTTCGACCGATGGATCCGCGATACATATCAGATAGGTTCAAAAATTGGACATTTAAAATAGATAAATAAATTATAATTATTGTACTATTAAGAAACATATATATAATGTTTCTGTAATTATTAGAGGGTTTTGATAAACAATTAAAATTACTATTGATTAAGAGATATTAAGTTTATTAAAATGCATTCATATTCCTCTGATATTCTTTTATATTTCGGTTTAGTGGAATTTTGCTATTGTATTTCTGTATTCATAACCATATTTTTTTTTACGAAGTTTGAGTTTTCTTCTTGGTTATGTATAGATATTAGGTGTAAATGAAAGTATATCTTAATTATTTGGTATATACCATGTTCCGTTCGGCTCAGTGATCTATTAAGTTGAAAATTATAATTATATTTATGGGCAAATAGAATTTTGGGTATCTCTGTAAATAATGTAAAAAAAAAAATAAATAAAAATATAAATATAAATATAAATATAAATATAGATAGAGTAGATTGGAACAATCATAAATTACATTTTCTTTCCATGCATGGAGAACCTCTTTTGTCAAATACGAACTGTTTATCTAAGAAAGATAAAAATATGTGAATTTGTGTTCCATCTGTATGAGGGGAGGATTCGCAAAGGATTGTTGAACTTGCTCGGGAAGGTGGTTATAGAGAAATACGATCTTGTGATCTCCCCAAAGAGAAAAAAAATAGGAAAAAGGGGGGTAGGATACGAGATATTATCGGTAAGGTGAACAAATTGCGTTCAAAAGGAAAAAAAAAAGTTAGGCTACCAGATAGGATATGTGGGTGACTTCTGTTTTGTTTTCATTTTGGGTAAACAAAAGTGCGTTCAAAAGAAAAAAAAAGGTAGAGAGAAAGATATATAACAGATTTTAGCTTATTGTATACTTTTATGCATTAGAAAAATATTGATAGTCATAAAATATAAGCGTGTTTTTTTTTTTTTTTTTTTTTTTTTTTTTTTTTTTTTTTTTTGTAGTTGAATGATATGAAGTTGGTAGTGTTATTGCTGTTAAATTTTAAATATAATATGATACATTTCTATTATATATATATATATATATATATATATATTATAATTTAATTTCATTATAAAGAAAGTATGAATTTTGTTATATTTAGTAGAATATATTAGAATATCACTCAACTGTATTTATTGTTATATATAGATGTTTGTTAATTCAATTTAAAGTGCCAATACATAGAAAATTGCATGGGTTTTATTTGATTATTATACTAAAATGGCACACTTATTTTTAAATTACTCATGTTATTTTACTAAATCGAACGTGTCATATAAGAAAATTAATATGGCATTTCAAATTATTATACTATAGAAGTGTGTTTTGATATTTTGATAATTACCTGTTTATGTATATTAATTAGATATCAGGTGTCGGATTATATATATAAATAAATAAATGCAGAAGTTTACTACATTATTATGTATGGTGACGTAGGATTGAAATTTTATATTTAAGAAGATTAAGAGTGTTAGATATTGTTGTTGTATGACATGATTGTGACATTAGTTTTTTTTTCTGCAATAACTAGTATTATAATTAGATCGTAATCAAATTCGATTTATTTCTATGGAACAATTTTTGCAGTAAGAACTGTATTTGTATAATTAGTCTATTTGGAATTGATTTAGATTTAAAATTGTGACAAAATAATAATAATTAATTAAATTATAATAAGTGCCTTATTAACTTTAGCTAAGTTTTATAATCATAAACCAGGGTGATTTATTTGTTTTTAGATAATATTTATGATGATTCTAAATATATTATTTTGATTTCTTTCATCATTTCAAAATTTTGTTCTTATTCTATTGGAAAGGCATTCAGCAATTCTATTATACAAAAACAAAATTTATTTTAAACACATATAAAATAATACATTACATCCACTCAAACATTCAAATTTATAAATGCTAGTAAAATTTTCTATTTGATCATATGTTGTTTCATTTCTGCAAAATGGCCAATTGCGGGAATGTATTGTTAGGATGATTAAATGGGACTTTAATCTAATTTCAAGAGTGTAACTTTAAAAAAAAAGTAATAATATAAATATATGTAATGCTTAATTTTCTTTCATCATTTGTTCCTTTTACAAACAAATGGAAAGAAAAATTGACTAAATATACTACATGACGATTCCTTTGAATCATTATACTATTGCCTTAAGAGTTGATCTTCGTATTTTCAATTTAAATATAAATAATTAACCGAATTAAATTTGCTTTAAAAAAAAACAATAATAATATAATTGAGTTATTATTCGATTTTTTTTAATTTATGCCATCAGCTGAATTTTAGTTAATTACTTTAATGTTTAAATTAATTTTAATAATATTTGGTTGCTCGAAATATTTAACTGTTAAACCCACTTTCCTGCACATATCAATCATTATTTTAAGACTGATACTACACAAATCCCCGGAATTCCGCTATAATCTACTGCCAGCGGAAAAAGAGCAGCTGAGGCTGTTCCTCTCCTTGATGAACTTTTGTGGAAATTCTTCACTTGCTGCAGTCAATTTTCTACACACAATGCATGTTACAGTCATGTACATATACTTCTGTATGACAACATATCATCATGCTACTGATGATTGCTTAAAAATTTTGCCTGCTATTTCATCACTTTTCATCCAACAAGCTGCAACTTGAAAACTTTACAAAGAATGCGCAGTTTTACCTGTTTGTGAAATATTTATCGTTTGGTGATTCTTATATACATTTCTATGCAAGAAAAACATCACACAAATCATTTTCTTTTTATTGTGATTTGTTTAGGACGGCGTGTTTATAAGATGGGATACGAATATTCCATCCACATTTCAGTAGTGAGGATCGTGGAGGTGATACTGGAATTCTACTACTTCTGTTTACGTTCCATTTCAACACCACCTCCAATTCTGCAAATACTAATTAACTCATCGTATATCATTGTTTCTAACTTTAGTTGGTGGAGGAACTTATTGATATTTAATGTTTTATCAAATTCAACAAACAACATGGTGGACTTTACCTACAACGACTTATATGGTTTCTATAATCGTTAATATACCTGCGGTTTGTGAGCGGACTTCAAACATTGGATTTATTTTTAATCATCGAATTTCACAAAAGAAGAAATAAAATCAAAAGAATATAATTATCTTAATCTTCAGATGCGTAGATGTGCATCTTTTACGATTGTTACTGTCAAGTTCAATCTTCGACTTCAACGAATGACTTTATTTTACTCTTCAGATGCGTAGATGTGATTCATTTACGACTGTTACTGTCAAATTTCGATCCTCGACCTCAAAGAATGACATTAAACAACATGCTTTTGTGAATCGCTATAAGCGAAAAGAAATGACATTATTTCCATAAAAAACTTTCTTTCAGTGCAAAGATGATAAATTATTTTATAAACACTTGATTTGACAATAGACATTGATGGTGATGCAAGTGTCGTAAATTACTAAAAGACATTTGTTGAAAAGTGCTTTCTTTACATGCATATTAATAATATTTATTAGACTTTTCTTTCAGATGCATTTTTTCAAAACTTTTATTCAAACTATATTTACGTCTGTGCATCTATGGAACATTTCACCTAACAAATTTGGTGATTCTAATCAGGAAGAAATTTATTTTTATATTGCTAATTCTTCATTGTGTTTAATGTTATTTTGGTATTATTCATTTAATAACTAAAATTATTTTATCGCTACTTATTTATTGCCTAGTTGAAAGTTGGTATCATCATAACTTTCAAATTTATTATTATTATTATTATTGCTTGATTTTTATAAATGTAATGTATTTAATGCGTATTATTTCTCTTTTTACAATTGTAAGGATCTAGAGGATGCCTAATTGTTTTATTGGGACTTAGGTCTTTTTCTTTTTTTGTGTGTGTGTTTTTTTTTTCTTTATGGAGAAAGTCGTATCATTGTCGGGATAAACCCGACACTTTTACGCGGCCCGCTGGAGTAATAAGTACAGTAAAAAAATAAAAGAATATTATATAGGAATGCAGGATGTAGACCACACCAGATAGTTTGAGGTTCACGTGCATGCGGGAAATCGTCAAAAGGATAGAATTTCCACGATTTAACGACACTTGTTTAACCGGGATGTTTGGTAAGGGGTTAGTGAATTCTGGCTAAACAGTCAGTTAGCCAATAAATTTGTCAAGATTGTTTATAAGTTAGACTGGAAAAGATTGAATTTCCTGTAAACAAAAGTAAGAATCTTCGCGCATATGGGAGTTCAAAGTAATAAATATGTCCACTGTGGTATTTGAATGTCTGCAAATTTAGTAGTGGGATTAACATGTTAGCTAAAAAAATGTCGCATTCGGTAACACGATTCTCACATTACATCGTAAAAGGAGTTTTAGCTGTTTACTAGGATTTGTTTTCAGACCACCTGCAAATGAAGTTGCGCGTTACTTGAAAAATTATAATGATATGCAAGAGAGAGAAATTTTATAGGAGGATAAGATTTTTAGGAGGGATTTTTCAGGCAGGGAGAAGTTAGTAAAATGGGATGT
Source organism: Maratus speculifer (assembly GCA_964019185.1). Taxonomy (NCBI): domain Eukaryota; kingdom Metazoa; phylum Arthropoda; class Arachnida; order Araneae; family Salticidae; genus Maratus; species Maratus speculifer. The sequence goes on from OZ025290.1 coordinate 44,235,168, forward strand.
CGAGAGATATAGCGAAAATGAAGGAGAGATGAGAATAGTCTTTCATGACTGTGTTTTTGTGCTCTCCCTGGGATAGAGAAGAAGTTGGTTTTTTGGATATGAGGACCGGTATGGGGATGTGCCTGACACCCAACGAGGACTTTCCTAGTATATCTAAGAGGTGAGCGGGTTCCTTTTTAAGTATTTGAGCAACCTTTTCATATGCGTATTAAATTATATATCTGTAAAGTTAGGCATCCTTAAAATCCAGTGTTATATTATTAATCAAAATCCCAATAAATGTATTGGAAGAATAACAGTGTATTTATTATGCCTTAATCATAAATAAAGTGTCGTTATTACCTTATGTTTATAGACTTTTATGTCTTCTAAAACATCCGACTCTAGAACCTGGGAAACTTCCAATTAGTAGCGGAACAAGGCGGAGGGCATATCGAACAACTTATGCTTTAATCATTAGCAAGGTGTTGATTCCATGAAGCTTTTTTTTTTTTTTTTGTCATAATCGCTGTTGTCGCTGTATTCTGGTCTTTTTGTTAATAAATCTTTAGTAAATCCCTGAACTCTAATTTTTTTCTTTTGGCTAACAACATTTCTGTGTTTAACGATTACATTTTTGGTCTTTCCTCCTGATATTACCCGGACAGCGCCATCTATCGGCACATTTGGGAACTATTTTTTTCCTTCGCCAAACAAAATTCCATTGCCTTACGATTGTTCTGCTAAAATATCACGTCATTCTGACCAGTAGTTTTAAAATTATCGATTTTTAAAATCGGGACTTTAATTATAATCACCCGGTATTTTAATTCAGCTATCTTTTAAAAAGCCTAGAAACTTACTATTCTTTAAAAAGAATAAATTTTGCTGTTTAGCTGTAGAATAATGGCGATTTAAAAATGAATGCATTTTTTCCGAAAATTTTTGAGCTAAACCAAATTTTACCAGATTTTTGACGAACCAAGCGATGCTGAGACAATGATTTTCAAAATACATAATTATAAGATTTTTTTTCAATTTTATTAGAAATATTAATTAATAAAATTTAGTTTAAAAATTGTTTTTTTTAACTTACAATAACTTAGAAAGTGAAAAAACATCTTCTCGGAGTTATTGGGGATTTTTATCTACAACCACTCTGCAGTTGCAGAAATCTCGGGTTCAAAACCCGGGATAGCCAGAAACAAATCCTTCTATAGTAAAAAAAAAAAAAAAAAAAAAAAAAAAAAAAAAAAAAACTAGCCTTAAAAGGAATGACTCCTGGAATGATGCTGATGTGTAAGATTTCCGGAAATAACGAATCCGGGTGGACCACTCCTTTCATGAGTCGAATAGACCAATCAGGAAAAGGCTCCGTCTATGCATCGCGAAGCGATTCCAACCGGGATTGCAACGCAATACCGAACGGAATCGCGAAGCGATTACGCGGGGGGTTGGCGAGTGTAGCGAGCAGAGGGGCAGAGCCCCCCTATAGTTTAAAAGAACTATAACTGTTCATTCCAATTATGCATGTTTGGGGCGCCGCACCCCACTTTGCCCCCACCCCACCTCCCAAAGGGGAACTTTTTATATTTTTATCCACAGCACTCGTATTGCATGTCTTTAGAAAGGTCTGAAACTGCCTTTTCCTATTATGGGTGTCTTGTGTGTCCCCCTCCACTCTGCCCCCCAGGGGGGGCACATTTTTAATTTCTTTACATCACCAGACGTGTGACACATCATTTGAAAGGTCTGCAACTGCTTATTCATATTATGGATATCTTGTGTGTCACCTCCCACTCTGCCCCCCCCAGGGGGGCACATTTTTAATTTCTTTACAACACCAGTCGTGACACATCATTTGAGAGGTCTGCAACTGCTTATTCATATTATGGATATCTTGTGTGTCACCCCACACTCTGCTAGAGTTGCAAAAAGTCGGTTTATTCCCGGGTTTATTTCCAATAGACCAGGTTTATTCCCAGGTTTATTCCCAAAACACCGAATTATTTTAAAAAATCCCGGGTTTTTTCCAGGTTTATTCCTAAAAACCCGGTTTATTCCCGAGTTTAAACCCGGTTTTTTCTAACCTTTGCAACGCTACACTCTGCCTCCCAGGGGGGAACATTTTTAATTTCTTTACAACACCAGTTGTGTGACACATCATTTGAAAGGTCTGCAACTGCTTATTCATATTATGGATGCCCTGTGTGTCATCCCCCACTCTGTCTCCCCAGGAGGAAGGGCACATTTTTGATTTTTTTACAACACCAGCCGTGTGACACATCATTTGAAAGGTCTGCAACTGCTTATTCATACCATGGGGTATTGGCGAGTGCAGCAAGCAGGGGTAGCCTACAACTTGGAATCGCGAAGCAATTACGCGAGGGGTTGGCGAGCGTAGCGAGCAGGGGGGCGGAGCCCACCTAGTTGTGTAATAATTAAATGATATAACAGTTTAAAATTACTCGAAAAATTGTGATATCCAGAAACTCATTGAAATTTGTGTTATTTACTAATTTTGAAAAATAAATTCAATTATTATCATTAAAAAAATTTACAGAATCTTGTTTATTTTGACGATGTTAATTTACAGAATCTATTGTAAATTTACCGAATGACTTTTCTGTTATTTAACAGAATCTCGGTTTTTCTAATCTCTGTAATTTTACATAAGACTTGAGAAAATGGTTTACGCGTAAATTCTCGGTAATTTCACTTTTTTTTTTCTTTAACAGTATACTTTGCATGGCTTTATTTTAATATGAACTAAATCTGTGTACCAAATTTTATTAAAATTGGTTACTATAGGGCCTTTTTTATTATTTTTATTTTTGCTCATTCTATTTTTAATAGCCTTATGACCCTAACACTGTTTTTTTTTTTTTTAATAATCTAAATACATTTTTAAAAGTTAGACTGCGAGCAGACAATAGTACAGCCAGAGGAAACGAAATCACGAACATCTTTCAACTATGTTGGAAAATGTTAAAAAGAAAAGCAATAGTGATTAACAAATATCTCAGTATCCTTATTTTAATATAATGACATAATGAATATGAGTATAATAATAACTACTCATAATATTAATATATATGCAGGATAAAAAAGTTTTGCAAAGTCGTAAAATAACTTTTATTTTTTATATCATTTGTTCTATTCACTTTTGAAAAAATGTAAAATAGAGTATGCGGAAAACACAACTGTATTGCTATAATAAATATTAGCAAATGAAAGTTTTAAGCCATCCTAATTCAGGGAATTAAATTATAACACCGATATTGTTAGGGAAAAAAAAAAACTAAGAGATAATCCAAACGAAGTGATGTAATATAAAGGGCAGCATCCCACAAGTGTTTAATTGGCACGTCTTCTGAGGTAATGCTTTCCAGATCTGACGTCAAGGTTAAATGCAGATCTGCGGATGAAAAATAAAAGCAAATTAATTCCGTCATCGCTAGGTTTCTCGTGTCGGTACCAGACAAATAACAACTTCTTTCCAAGTATTGCCCTGGAGTTCCGCTAGTAAAATAGTTGATTTCCTAATAAGAATTTCGAGAGACGTTAATATTTATGAGAAGTTTATGGTAAAGACTGATTTGATTAGCAAAATTATACAAAATGAAAGAATAGTTTCGAAGGTTTTATTAAAGAAAAAAAAATAAAAGAAAATAATAAAAGAAAAAAAAAAAACTCATTTTAGGCTGTTCTCAACTGCTCTGCTCAACAAACGCAAAATGATTTAACGCATTTTCAAATTCATTTTTTTAATGGAAAGATATGAAATTGGAAAACCTGACTATGGAAGCGACTTGGAATGGAACGGAATTTTCCACTTTTTTTATCAATAAATTACCTATAGAGTGATAAGCGTTTTCGATCACGTGACAAACACTTTTTTCACCCCAGTTTGAGTGGTTATTCTTCTTTCACGCGGAAATTCGGTTCAAAACGCCCATTTTGGCATTATTTTTTGAAAAATCTATTGTGTTTGCCAAAAAACAAGAAAATGAGTGTGATAGGATAGTTTCTGGGTAATAACACCAGCAAACGTCGTCTATTTTCAAAAATAAATAAATAAATAAAAATTTATGTCATAAAATCGTCTTTTTTTATTTAAGATCAGCCTTAATTGTGCATCTGCAGATCCAAAATTTAATGGCTACTTCAGTCAAACGAAAAGACTCATTCGCTAATGCTAATTTTATGAAATAAATTTATGAAGTTATCTCGTTTTCATTTCAATATTTTTATTATCATTATTATTATTTCATTGGGCAGATGAGGTCAATATGTAGAAAGGCAGTTTTTTTACTTTTTAATTGCAATTTTTTTCTTTTTTTCTTTTTTTTTTTTTTTTTCTTTTTTGAGAATGCTTTTACTTTCGAAATCGGTTCCGAAAATAAAACTGTCTTCATTAAAAATACCAGTGAACAAAACCAATAATGTCAAAAACTACCTTTGTACAGATTGATTTCAGCTACCCAATCCAAAATAAATGAATAAATAAAATAATAAAATATTGAAATGCATACGAGATATTTTTATAAATTTCTTAGATAGGAATAGCATTAGCGAATGAGTCTGTACGTTGACTAAAGTACAGTGTTGATTTCAGGGAGAGGACATCCCCTCTATAACGATTATTTCGTTATATATTGGTTATTTTCTTAAATTATTCCTTCCCCCCGTCTCTTTTCAATTCAAAATCAGTTTTAAGTGTCCTTCATTCACTTTCCATTTTTTTTCCCTCGCATAGTTTTTCTCTAACCGAAAAATCGGCAGCTGCTTAACTTTGTCTGTGAGAAATACACTTACATATCATTCAACCGTTTAAAACATTTCCAGATGTCTGCTATTTCCATGGGCGTAAGAAGGGGGGGTCCAGGGGGGTCCTGGACCCCCCTAGAATTCTGACTGGACCCCTTATTAAAATTTTACAGTGAAATGAAGACTATTTTTTTTTTTTGAAAGATTATTTAAAAGATTTCAAAAGCAGTAATTCTTTAGATGATAAACAATATTAACAAAACCGAATAAAACGCAGCTTGTTTGCAAATTTTCTATACCACTATTTAAAGGGGCGGAGGGTGCAAACTTAAAGTTTCATAAGCGATAAATATCGACAAACATGTCAGACATGGGATTGATTCTGGTCTGGAACTTGGGAGGTCTTGATATTTACATGCCTAAAGCGAGAAAAGGGATCTTTTATTGTTCGTCCTATGATAAGGCAACAGTTTTTCTTTTGTATGAGTTGTCCTTGGACCTCAAGAAAGAAAAGAAGTCTCACTGTACGATCTGTAGAACTCTGAACCCCGTCCACTTAAATTCTGGGAAGTTACGTATAGAAATCGATCGGATTCCCTCTTCTCTCAAAGATATTAATCTAACATTTAACTACACCATTTTGCAATGGTTTTGCGCTTTCTCTGTAAATTGCTTGTAGGTAGAACTGGGAACTATTATCACCCATCCCATATAATCTATGAAAGAACAGATAATATTCAAGGGGAAAAAAAGAGAAGGAACAGTAGAAATGACAGATTATTGTTTTATCCAGTAGTGACCATCCCCCCCCCAAAAAAAAACCCCCTTCATACTTTAACATCCCCCCCAAACATAATACAAATTGTAAATTATATTCTACTTATAATCTACTGCACCTTCAAGAGATAGCGAAATGAGAATAGCAGAATGAGCTATTATTGCCCTTATCTATTATATAAAGAAAGAAAACATAGGAACATTTCTGGACTTAAATATTGAAATATTAAAAAATTAAAAATCTCCCCCCCCCCCAAAAAAAAAATGTACTTTTTCTCAAATTCCCCCCCCCCCAAAACTAAATTGTATGACGCATCTTGCGTCACCAAACCCCTCTCTGGGCACCCCTGGTTTTATCTACTATTATTCCTAACTTTTTCTTTCGTTAATTTTGCATTCAAATACGCACTGTAAAACATTTGTGTAACGTTACTCCATAAAATTGGTGGCAGCTACGACTTCCATTTCAAGGAGTAATTTTTTACTTATATAATGGTGTAATTTAAACATATATTACTGGTGTAACTTTGCAATGTTACACCGGTTATATCGGTTAAAGTACCCCACAAAATCGGAGGCAGCAAGGCTGCCACCAATTTTATGGAGTAAAGTTACACAAATGTTTTACAGTGCGGGCGGATTCAGTATTTTATTCATAGGAGTGTGGGGTTCATAGATCCTTTTTGAGAGGAAAAGCTCATATCTCTTCAGTGTGTTCTTAAATCAAAAAGGGCAACTTTGTGACACATGCTTTAATTTATTTTTGTTCGGAAATGCATAAAAATAGCAGGCGTTATTATTCAGAAACTGTCTAGTTGCACTCAAGTTTCTGTTTTTTAAAAAAAACACAACAGATTTTTCATAACAAGCCTTCAAATTTGACACTTTTGCGCACATTTCCCGACGAAAGCAGAAAAACCGGTCAAAAAGCAGGAGAAAAACGGATGATCATGTGATCGAAATAGCTTAGAACTAAATAGGTAATTTAACTATCATAAAATGGAAAATAAGTTCGATTTGAAATCGTTTCCATAGTCAGGCATTCAAATTTTATATCTTTCCGTTAAAAAATGAATTTGTAAATGTGTCAAAACGTTTTGCGCTTGTTGAGCGGAGCAGTTGAGAACACCCTTAAGCTCACATTAAAGGCTGCTTCCATATCCAAAACAATTCATTTTCTGATATTTTTGAAAAATTATTTTCATTCGTAAATACAAAACGATGGCATTACGAAGAAATTTAATAATTTCATTTTCTTATAAAGACATAAAATTATTTTAAAAAAATGAGCATTTTAAACCAGTTTTTAGGACTTTACAGTTAGAAAAATGTCGTCATAAGGGAGCTCCTTTAAATTCCACATTTTAATGAGATTTCCTGAAAAACACATTGTCTTTATCGAAAAATGGAAAACGCTAATCTATCACATTTATTTTGACTAATTGCACTTGAAAATTTTCTTTTACAACTCAGAAAAAAAAATGATTTTATGGATATGTCAGAAATTAAGTATTTTAGATTTAAGTAAATATTTAGAGAATCGGAAAGTATCTCGTTGTTGAGAAAGAAGAAACTTCGAAAAAATTTAATATATATTTAATTTTTAAACTATCCTTTAAAAATTTTCTTCGTTCTGGAGGGGAAGAGAGGACTGGGGGTACATCATGATCTTCGTGACTCTCCTCCCCCCCCCCCTCCTTGGATTATCAAATAGACTCCTTGTGTGTAGCCTTGAAAATGTTAAATGGGAAACATCTTATGTTGTTTATATTTTACTTTACCCTGCTTTTATACATGCATTAATATTTTACATGATATTTTTATGCATATTCTCAGCTTTTAAATGCTATTGATGTGTTTGTGTGTCTGCGGAAGGTTAGGGGAGTAAACACGAAATCCCACTCTTTGTCACACTAGTGTGTCTATATACAAGTATGTGCATCAAATAAGTGTATGTGTATAAAAGTATATGCATTCTATATAGAAGTAATGAATGTCTTTCAAACGCTTAAATAAACTAATTCATATAAATTTTACAGCAACTTTAAATTAATTTAGAATTTAGTTACATCTACTAAAGGTAAAATAATTGTAATTTATTCAAAAACTTCATTGCAATTGACTATTCTTTTTTTATGGTTTTAACAATAATTTTCAAACATGATTTTTATTTTTAAATCTATCTCTATCGTCTGCAGAGAATTAGGAAAAATAAGTACCATTTACTTTTAAATTAACCCCTTTTTTAGTCACAGGCTATCAAAGCCTGAGAGCTTATGTGCCCTCCCGTTCTGTATGTATGTACGTACGTTCATGTGTGCGTACGTGCGTAACGCGATAACTCTTGATAAAAATATCCAATCCCCTTGAAATTTTGTATATAGGTATATTCTGATAAAACGCTTCCCTGATTAGTTTTTGGAGTGTTCATTCGATATGTATAATAGAGGGAACGAGGGGATCATACCCCCCCCCTTAATTGATATGAACGAGTTTTTCATGCAGAATTTATCAGATTTCATTCAAATTTTAGCATAGGATCATTCTGATGAGGGCACCGCCATGATTTGTTTTGCGAGTTCATTGGATAAGTCTAAAAGGGGCGAAATGGGAAGTACCCCCCCCCCTTAATTAAGGCTAATGAGGTTTTCCCGCAGAATTTACCGATTTGCTTCAAATTTGTGATATAGGTTCATTCTGATAAGGCGCTTCCTTGATTGGTTTTCGGAATTCATTGAATAAGACAAATGGGGATTGGTGGGATTACTCTCTTAATTTATTTAAACGTTTTTTCTTGCAGAATTAACCGATTTGCTTCAATTTTTGGATACAGATTCATAGTGATAAGATGCTTCACTAATTAGCTGTGGGGTTCTTTCGTTAAGTTCTTGTTTAAGGGATACTTGAGATTACCCCCCACCCCTCTTACATTTTATAAATGGGTTTTTATACAGAATTGTCCAGTTTGCTTTTAAGTTTGGATGTAGGTTCTTTCTGATAAGGTGAATCTCTGAATGGTTTTGGACGTTTAATGGTTAATTATAAAAGAGGGGGAATAACTACTCTTAAATTACATAAATGGATTTTTACTAAAAATTTTCCGATTTACTGTGAATTTTGGATATAGATTTTTTATATGATAAAGCATTTCCCTGATCAGTTTAGGAGTTCAATGATTAAGTATAAAAAGGTAAAAGGGAGGAGTTGTTTCACCTCCTTAATTTGTTTTTCGAACGGAATTAACCCTTGAAAATATAAGGCTGTAATGGACAATTAGTATGCGTAGCCTCTGAGCTCAATGCCATCAGTTTAACTGGGCAATATTATTTTTAATGTTGGTTTGTTTGTGTTTATGACGGCCAATTATCTACACTTCGGATATAGGTTCTAAAGTGGGCAATGCCCTCCGTAGGGGCATTGCCCACCAAATTGTAGATATCCGAAGTGTAGATTGTAAGAAGTATTGAATCCGAAGTGTAGATAACCTCCGTAGGGGTCTTTCTAAGGAAACCTAACCCGTATTTACGCAAGGAAATCCAAGGTTCTAAGAAAACCTAGGAAAACTCCGAACGGTTAGGCTGACGGCCGCGATTAGGTTCGAGTCCAGCATCTGCCATCTATCAGTTTCGGAGGCAGAACCTCTCGGCCCTGGTGGGATATATTAACTTGAATTATTGTGCAAAATAGATATAAAATGAAATGTGAGCTCATATAATATTATAAGCATTTGAAAGTTGTATAAATGAGGTTATTCAAAGTGTCTTTCAAGAATGAATTTTTTTTTTTTAGACTTTAAAAATAGGAAGTTTCTTTTTGGAATAGAATATTTTGTGCCATTTATACTACACTTTTGGATAATTTCTGTGATACCTTTTTAAGATGCATTTCCGAAGCAAAGATAAATTTAGCAGGGAGATTGATTTTATTGTAAAATAAAAGGTGGGGGGAATTGCTTTTATTGAAAAAGTAAAGAGGGGTGGAATTTAACAGCTAAACCATTCAAGATAATATTTGTTTTAGAAAATCAATGACTGTACTTAGCATAAGTTTATCAGTTACATTTGGAAATACATTGTTAATGTATCCAAAGTTTTTTTTTATTTTAAAAAAAAAGCTATTATGTATGCAGATTTAGATTTAATTTTATTGTAAAGGTATCGGTTAAAATGGCAGTTCGATTATAAGAGTTTGGCGCCACTGTATAGATGGAAAGAATTTCCACCTTTTTTCTCATTTCCCACTTTCATACCTGTATAGTGTAAAGAACACAAAGTAGAATTATTGAAGAACTGCAGACGTCGAGACGAGTGAGAACTCATTTTTGTCTTTTTAAAATTTATTTCTCACATAAACACACACGTGGACGAGTACGACACAAATTAACAAAAAAATAGAATAACATTTTTTATATAACACATCCCAGAACAAACCAGAAACAACGCTGCACCATCTTACTACACAATAACTCCAAACTCCCGCGCTCAACTGAAAAATTGTTCTGTTTTGGAATGTTCTTTCCTTTCTTTTAGGACGAGTAGCGCCATCTATCGCAGGCTTAGGAATTTAGTTCTCAGAATTAAGTTCTTTACAGACTCCTCCCCACCGGGGGAAAACTTTTCCGGGCCTTGTCGAGGAAAAGTTTGTTTTTAAAACATAGTTCGTGTAGCACTAGTTCCAAAAACATTTTTAGTACCTTGAACCAGACTTATTCCCACCGTAAAAAGAAATAAAAAATAATCTATACAAAATAAATTTTCAAATACAAGTGATACATTTTTTGAAAAAAAATAGTTTACACACATGTAATAAAACAAATTCAAAATTAACTGTTATAGAAATAAACATATATACATATTAGCATTGTAATCAAGTAGACTTTATAGCTCGACTTAAACTATCAGCATTCTGGTGTTGTTTTCCCTTTTTGTGAACAATTTCATAATTGAAAGACTGTAAAATCAAAGCCCATCTTAAAAGTCTTGGATTAGTTCCACTGTTCTTTTCTAACCATACTAAAGGGTTATGGTCTGTCTGGATTTGAAATTTTTGATGGCCATCTAAGTAGCATCGTAGTTTTCGCACTGCAAATACAATAGCTGCGCATTCTTTTTCGGTGGTACTAAACTTTCGTTCTCTGTCTGAAAACTTTTTGCTCAAGTACATTATAGGATGTTCTTCATTATTTTCATTCAACTGGGATAAGACTACACCAATTCCCAAATTTGAAGCATCACATTGAAGGATGAAAGGTTTTGTAAAGTCTGGACTATATAAGACAGGATTTTCAGAGAGTTTAATTTTCAGTTCATCAAATGCCTTTTGACAGTCCTCATTCCAGTCTATAGTTGACTTGCGAATCTTTCCTTTTAATAAATTAGTGAGAGGCGTTGCGATTACAGAAAAGTCCGGAATATAATTTCGATAATATCCAGCTAAACCCAAGAAAGATCGGATTTGAGTTTTAGTAGTAGGAACTGGAAACTCTTTTATGGCTTGAACTTTCAGTTCTCCTGGAGTTCTAAGACCTTGACCCACTAAGTGTCCAAGATATTTGACATAAGCTTGGGCGAATTGACATTTGGATGGTTTAATATGCAGTTTTGCTTCACTCAATCTTTTAAAAACTTCTTCTAGGTGTTTTAAATGATCTTCCCAAGTTTGCGAGAAAACCGCCACATCATCCAGATAAGGTACCGCATATTCTTCACAGTTTTTCAGCAATCCGGCCATAAGTCGGCTAAATTCATATGGAGCATTTTTTAAACCAAAAGGGAGGCGCAACGGTATGTACGTCCCAAAATTTGTCACAAAAGCTGCATATCTTTGAGCACGCTTGGTTAACGGTATTTGCCAGTAACCTCTGGTCAGATCTAAAACTGAAATGTACCTGGCTGAAGACACTTTTTCTACTAACTGTTCAGTGTCGGGCAAAGGATAAAATTTTGTTCGAGTCACTTTATTTAAACGGCGATAATCTATGCAGGGCCTTGCTTCTCTACCGGGAACTTCAACTAAAATTAATGGAGAGGCAAAGTCAGATTCACCTGGTTCAATAACTTTCAGTTTCAACATTTTCTCGACTTCAGCCTTTAGAATTTCCGTCTGTCTAGGCGACATTTTATAAGGCCGGGCACAGATTGGGTTTTCTGACTCCAGTTCAATATCATGTTCAACTAAATTTGTGCATCCTGGTTCAGTCGAAAAAGAGTCAGCATATTTTCCAATAAGTTGCCCTAATTCTTCTCGTTGATTTTCATTTAATCTTTTATTTTTTTGGATTTCTTGCCATACTTCTAACAACGCATTGTCTTTATTTTCTTCATCCAATTTAGGAATTTCATCTTCTTCTTCATCATTAGAGGTGGTTTTTGTAGTAAGTAAATTTACGTTTTCCACACTTCTTTGATAGTAAGGTTTTAGCATATTTACATGATACACTTGGGACTTCTTCCCTTCTGGATTGTATATAACGTAGTTAGTTTCTGATAATCTCTTTAGTACTCTTCCAGGTCCTATCCAACTAACTGACAGTTTATTTGGTTTGGATGGGGCCACAATTAAAACTTGATCACCTTCCTTAAACTCTCGTTTTCTGGCTTTGATATCATACCAATATTTTTGTGTTTGTTTCTCCTTTTCCATATTTTCTGCAGCAAGTTCTTGGCATTTCTTCATTCTGTTCATTAAGTCAAATACATAGGATATCACACTATCTTCTTCCATCTCTTGCTCAGTTAAATTTTCATAGAGTAACATCATTGGAGTTCTTAAGTTCTGTCCATGGACTAATTCTGCTGGACTGAATCCAGTACTAGTATGAGTTACAGTTCTTAATGCAAAAAGAGCAGGTGGAAGTACCTTCTCCCAATCAGATCCCGATTCTAAACAAAGTACTCTGAGTATCCGTTTCAAAATTCTTTCAACTGGGTTACTTTGTGGATGATAAACTGAGCTTCGCACAACTCTGACGCCAAATTTCTCTAAGAATTCCGATGTAAGTGCACTCATGAATGACTTTCCTTGATCAGTTTGTAGTATACGAGGAAATCCAAGTCTACTGAAAATTTGTAACAAAGCATCAATAACCGTCGTAGAATACAAATTAGGTGTAGGAACTGCATCAGGATATTTCGAAGCTAAGCAAATTACAGTTATTATGTATTTGTTCCCTAATGTACTAATAGGTAAAGGTCCACAAGCATCAACATTTAATTTTGTAAATATTTCTGAAATAACTGGAACAATCTGTAAAGGTGCTTTCTTTTTGTCCTGAGGCTTCCCAACCCGTTGACAGTAATCGCAAGTTCGAACATATTCTTCGATATCTTTGAAGCAATTTGGCCAATAAAAGGTCTTAAACAATGCATCTTTAGTTTTAGCCACACCCAAATGAGATGCAACAGTTTCATGACAAAATTTTTTTAACTGTTCACGAAATCTTTCAGGAACAACTAATAATTTCCTTTCAGTACCATTTTTATCTTTTCTTCTATAGAAAAGCATATCTTTTTCCAAAATAAATTTCCTATCCTTAGTATTTTCCGTTTTGGCATCGTCTATAAGAGGTTTGAGCTCTTTGCTTTTCCTTTGCTCGTCAGAAAATTCCTTCGGAGAAATTTTGATAAGTTCTTGCAATGAGACAGTTTCGCAAATTGGTAAAATTGAGCCTTCTTCGTTTTCTATCTTCTTGTCTTCAGATTTATCATTTTTTTCCTCATCCATTTTCTTATCTTCATTCGCTATGTTACTGCTGTGATCTTCCTCTAAAGTTACATCAGAAAATTCGTGCATTCCAGGTTCCTCCAGAGGAACCTCTGCCTCCAGAATTTTCTTCTGAGCTCTGGTTTGCACAGCATTTATCATGTGCTCTCTCAATGCCTTTTCTTTTTTACAATCTTCGAATAATTCGGCTGTTTTATTTCCCAGCAAATATCTTCCTAAATCTACAGAGTCTCTAGAGACAGCAGCTTTAGTTATCACATGTCCCATTTCACAGTCCAATTCAATTTCTGCGAGAGGTAAGCAAATTAAACCGTCGTGTAAGGGCACCCGAACCCACACTTTTTCATTCAAATACATATGTGGCTTCACATATTTTTTTGCAATTAAATCTATTGTCGCACCTGTATCTCTCAAAATTTCCATTTGTACACCATTTACTTTCCCCACACTAAGGTAAGGCGTTATTGAAGAATCATGTTCATTTTCAACATCAACATGTGAAATCACTTCTGTGGATTTCTTAATTTTATCACATTGAGGACGAAGATGATTGCTCGATCCGCACTCGTAACAACGCAACGTTTTCCTCTTCTCGAATTCTCTCTCTCTATGATTTCCTGAAAACGATTCTGATTTAATATGCATTTTTGGCTTATTATCTTTACCTTCTTTTCTGGAGTCAAAATTATTTGAATTTTTAAACTGGGGTCGAAAATTAGAGAAATTCTTTTTAGGAAGTTCTTTCTTTTTTAAACTTTCTTTGATACTCTCATAGTCATCTAATTTTTTTGCCAAATCTAAAGGGGTCATAAAATTTAACCAATTATCTAGAAAATGTTCTTTTGTTTCCGCAGGCACTCGAAATTTTAATTGTTCTGTAATAATTAGATCTTTAAGTTGATCAAAATTGTCAACACCTAATTCCTTAATCCAAGCGGTAAAATAACTAGTGAGTTCTTGTGCGTAGTTCCTCCAAGATTTGTCGGGTGTTTTATGATGGCGATAAAAACATTGTTTCAGTTTCTCACTATTCAACTTGTATCTTTCTAATATAAGACTTTTAACGAAATCATAGTTAATCGCGTCTTCGGGTGATTCCCTGGCTAACATATTTGAGACCTCTGTGGGCAAAACAGCTAACAAATATGCAACCCAATCAGTTTTCGACACTTTAGCCATCTCTGCTCTTCGCTCAAAATTTATCAAAAACAGACCCATCTCATCAGATTTTTCGTCGAATTTCGGAACAATTTGTGCTAACTGTATCTTTGGTCCAAGATCCACCTTTCTCTCTGACAAATTGTTCTGTTCTAGAGTTCTATGCTCTAATTTCTTTAATTCTAGTTCATGTTCACGAGCTTCTTTAGCCAAACGTTCTTGCCTTTCTTCTTCACGTATTTTTTCTTCTCTTTCTTCTTGTCGTCTTTTTTCTTCTCTTTCTTCTTGACGTCTTTTTTCTTCTTTTTCTTCTTGTCGTATTTCTTCTTCCCTCGCTTCTCTCTTTTTCCTATCCTCAATTACTGTGTTTAATATTCCTTTAACAAAATCTTCATCATAATCGTCTATTCCTAGGATAGCTTTCTTGAGATCCGCGATTTTTAAATTCCCTACATCCTTAATGCCAAGCTCACTAGCTAAATTTTGTAGGTCTTCCCTTTTTGATCCCTTTGTTAAATAAGACATCTTCGTTTAAGAGAAATCGAAACAAAATCAGAATGCTGAATTTAAAAATTTATATAATTCCCAATTTTCCTTTACTTAAACTTACTAACAACAATATTTCAAGCAAGTAACAAATTTAATTAATAATTCAATTCTAAAACATACTTCAATTAAATCCCCTACTTAGATTTATTATTTCAATCAAATTTAAATCCCAATCACATATGAAAAATTGACCAATATACAATAACACAATATACCAATTTACTAAAATTCTTAGTAAATTAAACACAAATGCAAATTTTTTTAAAACGAATTAAATAAGCATATGTAATACCATAAAAATACAATTAAAATAGATATATTTTTTTCGAAATTCACAACTGTATTTCAAGTGTAACAGACAATTTTATTTCTAATCAATATTTATATTATGTAATGAAAATTAAACCAAACAGCATTACGTAAACACCAGAATTTTTCTTAATTCTCAAACTTTTTATGCAAACGTAACAAATTATTTGCAAGAAAAAAGAAATATATATTAAATAATTCTCATAACAATTTTATTCTTTACACGAAAAGAATAAACTTTAAAATACAACTCAATTTTCTTTTTCAAACGATAATAAATCTTTTATCTAAATATTTTAAAAAGTTTTTATTGTTTTATAAAAACCTAACAAAGAAATCAGAATTAATCTTTTTCTCGATCAAACTTTTATTTTGTCATACTTTTTCATTCAAAAAATAACAAAACAAAAATATCACTGCATTTATTTCCGAATTAGGAAACAAAAAATAAAAAATAATTTATTCTACTTTTAGAATAAACTAAATAACCAACACAGAAAGAACCTTTCTTCTGTAAATTGGCATTCATCCAATAATCGAAAGGTGTAATGACAACCTTTATTTTTCGAAATCTTTCGTTCTTAGAATAGAATACATATATACCATTTTCACAAATTAAATCACTTTGATTCAAAAGAATTTTACCATCACAATTCTTACAAAAAATTAAATATAACCGTATTACTTTCTTTTTTTTTTCTTTATTTAAGAAATACTTTTTCTTTACTTAAGAACAATTATCAACATTCTAAAACATCATAGCATACGAATTCGAAATGAGCACATTAGCAAAAAATAAAATAATAACAAAAGTAATTTTATACTCTTTTTTACTATTTGATGGGAATAAGCCACTAATTCTAATATTCTTTCAAGCCTGATTTTTTTTTTTTACTCCAATTAATTCGCACTTTTACTAAAGATTGAAATTAATTTACGAAAGTAAAACAAATATTTACTAATCCAGATTTAAAAATTTTAATCGATAATAAATATTTCAAGGTACTAAGAATAAAAGAATTTGGAACTGGCTTACTTGTTTAATAGCTGAGTTTTCATCTTAGTTAAACTGGCTTTTTTTTTACACCAAGAATTCGTCACACTAGCTGCCACCAACTTCACGTATGTAAAGAACACAAAGTAGAATTATTGAAGAACTGCAGACGTCGAGACGAGTGAGAACTCATTTTTGTCTTTTTAAAATTTATTTCTCACATAAACACACACGTGGACGAGTACGACACAAATTAACAAAAAAATAGAATAACATTTTTTATATAACACATCCCAGAACAAACCAGAAACAACGCTGCACCATCTTACTACACAATAACTCCAAACTCCCGCGCTCAACTGAAAAATTGTTCTGTTTTGGAATGTTCTTTCCTTTCTTTTAGGACGAGTAGCGCCATCTATCGCAGGCTTAGGAATTTAGTTCTCAGAATTAAGTTCTTTACAATAGCTTTGGTGGGAAAAAGTTTAAAAATTGTTTTTCCTTATTTTGAAGCAAACTTTTTCGAATATTTCGATGGGAATTGAACATTATAGAAATACAATTACATGCCCCTGAAAGGTTTAATAAAAACAGTTCATCATTTCATTTCCTGCTTATACGCCATAATGGATCTTCATCATAAAATTATATAAACATAAATTTAACAAACATGTAATTGAACTACGCTCTTAATCCCTTCGCGATGGGAGCCTTTTACGAAATTTTAAATGTTTGGTCAATGTTTTTAAAAAAACAAAAATTTGTGCTTTATTGAATCGAGAAAATGCTCCGATTAAATACGGCAAATTTTACAATACATTTTTACTGGTGGGGATACACGAGAAATTTTAAGCCTTTTTGTGGCATCTATGCGTGTCCCCAAGGGGTTAAACAACTGAACTGTACAGAATTGAAATGTTATTGTTTCGAAATTATCAAATGGTACCGCGGCCCCCCCTAGAAAAATTATCTAGTTACGCCCATGGCTATTTCCGATCGAGGCAATTCTGCATTACCTTATATGGACATCATCTCTGTTTCGCAGTTAAAATTTATGCTTACGCTTCTTTTCCTTTCTCGACAAAACCCTATAAAGAATTTAACATCTGCGCAGTAAAATCTCATGTCCCTTCGGTGTGCTTCTTTATTAGACAAAACAACACGTGTAACATTTTATTGTTTGGCAACCTTTTCCTTTCCCATCCCAGCTGGGAAACTAAATTGAATTCTTATCTTGCCGGCTGCATTTTAACTGTATTTGGCGTATACTATCCATTGTGCATGGGCGAACTTTTGTATGTTGGCGATTTTCTATCATGCCAAAAGTGGCAATTTGTTGCTATGTACGAGGGCACTTGACTCTCTGCGCTCGTCTTGTTAACCTGCTATTCTTCGTTCGGAGATTTTCTCCGAGAGCTATAAGTGTGCCCCCCCTTCGTAATAGATGTTAAAATAAAGTGTAACTTAGCAATCATCGTGGGGTTTTTTTCGAGCATCCGAACCTGGACTGATTCTATACTGATCATACCTCTTCTAAACCTTCTAACATATATATGCAACTACCAAAATCCCTCAAGAAACTCTTCTTTATATAAATAACTGGTGCCTGACGGTTTCGTTTTTCCCCACATAAAAAAAAAAAAAAAAATATATGGAGGGGGGTACAATCAACTGCGACTTTACGGCGAATGTGATAATTTTGGTTCTTCTTTCTTCTCTGCATCCCCGGTAAAAAAAAAAAAAAAAAAAAAAGCAACGGCTTGGAGTCTTGACTGGTATGTCTCAACAGAGGTGGAATTCCCCAGCTTCACCGGCGGTCGACGTCGAAATGTGATTCCTTGCCTGGACACCCCCTTTTCTCTCCCCTGTGATCTCCATCCCAAGTGCTGCGGAGCGTCTCCCCTTGAAATTACATCTTCAAAACGAAACCTGCGCCCGATTGTCACCTCAGCGTTGGGCGCCCCCCGTTTTCATCTCCGTGCATTCTCTGTGTGATTGACGTGTTCATCGCCGCCAGATATCGAGGGCTGCATGTGCGCATTGTGTGCTTCTATACCAGTGGTGTTTTGTGGTGTGCTTCTATACCAGTGGTGTTTTGTGGTGTGCTTCTATACCAGTGGTATTTTGTGCCTTTAGTGAACGTAATCTAAAGAAAGTTCATTGTGTTATTATGCATCGTAAAGTCATACATCGTACAAAATAGTGATTCATTAATTGTGGTCGGCAAAAGAAAGTAAAAAAAAAAAAAATCCACATATAATACATATGTCTTCAATTATGTGAAAATACATCAGAAATAATTCATCGTATGTATCAGTTAACAGTGCACAAAAAAAGTATTAAATAAATAACAGAATTCCAACTAAAGCTAAAAAAAAAGATGTGTCACCACCTGTGATAAGTGATTACTAAAGTACCTGTTTACAATATAAAATTTCTGCTAGCCTTCAGTGATAAAAAAAAAGAGAAAAAAGTGCACTACAACAAAAATTAACTTAAAAAAAAATCTACATTTTGAATGTGGGAGCAGATCGAGCCCCATTTCCCTAAGTTTTTGTCTTATTAATTTAGTAATCATTTAATTATATATATTTTTTTAAACTAAATCTGTAAGTTACCCCAAGTATTTTCTTTACTTTATGTTCTGCTTCCACAGTCAGTTCATCATAATCAATATTGCAGTTTGGTGTTTTTAAATCATATTTTTTTCAACATAACTATTATAATCCTGTTATTGTGTTTTTGCAAAGATTTTTTTAAATTGCGAAAGCACGGTAACTGTTGTCATTTCTAGTTATTATTTTTATGACATTTTATGCAGTTTTTATCAGTTATTTGCATTTATGTGCTATTGTTTCATATTTTACGTCCCACCCCTTTTTTTGTTTTTTAATTTGTATTTAGATTCTCTAATATGCTTAAATGTGTTTAACCAGTTTTGAACTTTAATTACAAGGTTAAAATAAGAACATTCTTTTTCATCCAAAACATATAAATAAATCAGAAGATTTTAAGTTACAAAAAAAGGAATTTTTTTTCCTTGAGTAAAGAAGTTAAAGGATTTTTTTTTTCTTGCTTGCTAACAGTTTTTGCGGTTTTCTATAGAGTTTTCTTTACTTTATTATCTAAAGTAAGTACTTTGTTAAAGTGAAGGAATATATAGATATATGTTTCAAAGTGTAATTATTTTGCCATTTTATTTAATTTATTTTCTAAATGTGTTAATTTTGTATGTGCTTCCTTGCGTTACTGTCATAAAAGGTTCAAATAAGATATCTTTAAAGTGAGGTATATTTTAAAATCTATTTATTTTGCTAGTTTAGATATTTTTACTAGCTAGGAAATTTACTTGTTTTCAATGTGCTTTAGAGTATAAGTCAGGTCTGTGTAACAATTTCTCTAAAACTTGTGAGCGTAAACAAACAAAAAAAAAAACTGATCATGGCGGCAAAACAAATTCCGATAAATATCATTCAATTTGATGGAGATCCAGATTTACTTAAATTTTTCTTTGATCAAATTCGCGTCTGTGCAGAAATTAATAAATACAACCCACAAACAACAATTGCAATCTTAAAGGGAAAGCTAGTTGGGCCTGCACAAAAATTTCTAGCCCAAAATCCCGACCTGCAAAAGATAACAGACCTTGATTTGCTGGAAAAGGAATTTGCGTCATTTTTCGCCCCCCCTAGTAAATGTGTTGCTTCTGTTGAATTGTCCAGTTTAGCACTTATGCCTTCTGAGACGATAAAAAACTTAGCTCATAGACTAAATGTTCTTGCGGCGACTGTTTATGCAGATATCAACGACGAAGGTGCACGCAACACTATTAAACTTATGAAATTTCTAGAAGCCCTTCCTTCAAATATTAGAATAAAATTACAGGAAGAAGGCATTAATGATTATAAAACAGCAGTCGAAAGAGCACAAACCCTTCATGAAATTTTAAGGAATGAGAAAATCTTACATTCCTTACCTTCGGTACACAGACCAGAAAATCTCATCGAATCGCAACTGAAAGAAATTTCCGAGAAAATAAATGCATTATCCTTTGCCCCTCCTGATACTAAAACCGAAACTGAGCAAAAAAATCTCCAGACTAGACCAAAACATTTCGCAGGTGTTTCACGCTTCAAAAAAAATTACAAAAATCGAAACTACACTAGGCGTTATTCCCCACACAAGTTTTCACAAAAAAAACCAGTTGTTTGTCAGTTATGTGGACGAAACAATCATGATGCTCTCTCTTGTTTTAAATGGAAAAGAGCAAACACTCAAAGAAAAAATAATTACACGAATTCCACTCCACAATTTCAGGAAAACTGAAACAGAGATACAATTTTTATGCTGATGGTGTTGTGTCTCAATCTAATACTTCTACATCAGCAACTTTTGTTTTTGACCCTGTATTACCTAAAATTTCAAGTTCGAGACTAGTTAATTCAGTAGCTTCCCAAACTTTTGACTCTATTAAGATAGCAAATAACATCAGTACACAAACAGAAAGTGATAATGTTCAGATAATTTGTAGTGTAAACACTATGTCACCATCCCTCCCTCTTGTTGAAGCCACTATAGCAAACCATGATATTACTTTGTTGGCTGATTCTGGTAGTAGTATATCTTTACTTTCACAAAAATTATTCAACCAACTTAAACCGGTCTTAAAATATAAAAGACTGTCCACTGACGTCAATATTAAAACTGTCAATTCTGATGTTTCATTTTCCGCCTGCATCAGAACATCCATTAAGCTAAAACAAAAAGCGTTTTCACATCACTTTTATATTGTTGACATACCCGAGTCTTCCAGTTTTGAAGGCATTTTAGGTTTCGATTTCATAACTAGATACAATGTTGTCATCGATACTTTTAACAGGTGTCTCCACGTCAACAATAATTTCTCTGTTCCTTTAAAAACCAGTAAAGAATCTTCTGGAGAGAAACAATCAAAATCATGCAATTCTTTGAGTGATGTTGTATTGAATCAAGCGGTGTTCTTAACTCGAAAAATTATAGTAGAACCTCTACAACAAATATGGTGCTCTGTTTACACCTTCAATAACATCAACAATGACAGAAATTATCTCTTTGAATATTTGGCACAAACGAAAGAATTAATAGGAAATGATGCCATTATTCAAATGAACAAATTATCCAATAAAAGAAAGAAAACTTCACAAATACATCAGTTCTTCTCAATAACACTTAAAAACACTTCTGAAAAGACCATTCATCTCCCTAAACACACAAAAATAGGTCAATTATCTGAGATTGAGGAAATTCGCGACTATACTTCTGAAATGTCTGACAAGCAAAATAACTCAGAACAGCACTTTGTAAATTTTATTCAGGCGTCTAATGAAATCTTACAAAAAAGAAAGCAGGAGTTATCGGCTAATGATTTTAAACTTTCTCACTTAAAATCTGACGAAGCAAAGAACCTAACTAAATTGCTACTTAGTTATTATCCTGCCTTTTCCAAATCATTAGACACACTTGGTCATACTGATAAAATTGTACCTGATTTAAAATTCATTAATGACTACCCCATAAAGACACTCCCTTTCCCTCTTCCCCAAGCTGTGCAAAAGGATGTTTTAAATCAAATCAAACAGTTGCTTGATGCCAAAATCATTGAACGTCATTGTTCCGAATGGGCCTGCCCCATGCTTCTTGTTAAAAAGAAACCAGACGGTACAGGTATACAGAAATATAGACTCGCATTAGATCTCAGAATGGTTAATACTATAATTCAAGGTTCGTCATATCCACTTCCAAAAATTCAAACCATTATTTCAAATCTTTCACAATATCGTTTTTTTTCTTCTCTTGACTTTCATCAGGCATATCATCAGATTGATTTGCCTGCAAAATTTCAAAATCAGCTCACATTCACTACAATGTTTGGTTCTTTTCGGTATAAGAGATTAGTATTCGGCTTAAAAACGAGCGCCTCAGTGTTCCAAGCTTTAATGGACTCGTTACTTGATGAATTACAGTTAGAAGGTGTCTATACCTACCAAGATGATCTTATTGTTGGTGCCAATTCATATCAAGAAATGTGTGAGAAGTTGGATAAAATTCTTGCAATATTAGTAAAATATAACTTAACGCTGTCCCCTAACAAATGCACTTTTCACAAAACCAGTTTAGATTATCTTGGATTTCACATAGAAAATCAAACTATTTCTCCTGTTCACTCCAACATTGTAAAAATAACATCTTTTCCAACACCTACAACAAAACGTCAATTAAAAGCACTCATAGGCGTCATTACATTTTACAAATCTCTGGTTCCATCCTTTTCTGAACTTGTACAACCTCTCATAAACTTAACTACTCCAAAAGCTAAATTTAAGTGGACATGTAAACATCAAAAAATTATGGACACCATACAGAAGATATTCTTTAATCCACCCATGGTTAGATTACCTGATTGGAACAAAAAGTTCTATTTAAATACTGATGCGTCAAATATTGCCATTTCTGGCGTCTTACTACAAGAACATGATAAACAACTATTACCTGTTGCATACTTTTCAAAATCTTTAAAAGCATCAGAAAAAAAATATCCTGCACTTAAATTAGAACTCATGGCGATTCATAAATCAGTTACTGCTTTCAAATATTATTTATACAACAGAGAATTTGTAATCCTTTCAGATAGCAAACCATTAGAAAAGTACAACAAAACTACAAATCCGGCTGATATTATCTCTCGCTGGCTCATGGATCTCTCAGAATACACATACAAATTTCAACATATTCCAGGTAAAAAGAATGTACTCGCTGACTATTTATCTCGCTGTAACTTTGAAAATAATCAACAGACTTTAGCTACAAACCCTGAACTTATTCATGACACTCAACCCTTACCTATTGTAGAATGTGATACTCCACACTCCAGCTCGAGTGATTCTAATATGCATGTTAACTGCCTTATTTCTGGTACACAAACAAATCCTGACCCTTTATTAGAAATTTCGAATGAAACATTTGCTACTGAACAACAAAATGACCCTACTTTGTCTGTTGTTTATAAAGAAATCTTAAGGAAAGGATCTTCTCAAAAATTTCCTAACTACTTCATTCATCCTGATTCGAAAGTATTAATGTTAAAGAAGGAAAATATTTTTAATAACACTTTTTCGTATCACATTATTGTTCCAAATTCACTTAAAAGCAAAGTCTTAACAATTTCACATTTATCTCACTTTGGCTTTAATAAAACTTGTGAATTCTTGTCAGGTAGATATTTTTGGAAGGGTATGTATGTAGACACTTTAAACTTTGTCGCATCCTGTATCAAATGTCTTCAAACTAAACATCACCAAACTCCACCTGCACCCTTACAGCCCACATACACTCCCAGGTACCCTGGTCACACTATTAGTACAGATCTCCTTGGACCGTTTGCTAATGGAAAATATGTTTTAACTATCACTGATCATTTCTCGAGACATATTGAACTCTTTCCACTTAATGACATATCTGCGAGTAAGGTTGTTAAATGCTTATTCTCTTACATAACCACCTTTGGGAGACCTTCGGTTGTCTTATCAGACTTAGGACCCCAGTACACTTCTCAGGTATATAACATTTTTAATGATACAATGGGCATTAAGGTATTACACAGTTCTGCCTCGAGACCACAATCAAATGCGATTGCAGAGCGAATCAATAAGTCAATCAAATATTCAGTTAATATTCTTTTACAAGAAGGTCATTCATTCGAAAATGCAGTATTTATACACAAATCACTTTATAATGGTTCGAAACATGCAACTACATTATATTCTCCTAATTTTCTTCATTTTGGACGTGAACTTTCTCTAATTTTTGACACTTTTGATCAGTCGTGCAACCAACCCTTTCTTGATAAACATATTGAAGTCCACAAATTACTTGATGATTTGAGTAAGATATATCACAAAGCCTATAACAACATTAAATCTGCTCAAGATAAAAGATATAAATATTACGGTCAGAAAGCTAAATTAAGATCCATTTTCTTAAAAGACATTGTATATCTAAAATCAAATGACAAGTTTAAAACAAAGTATACTGGTTCATATATTGTCACTTGTAAACATTCCCCTGTGTCATTCTCAATTAAAAGGTTGTATACTCCTGATAACACAGCATTTCGTGTACATATTGATAGACTTTTATTAGCACCTCCTCGTTATGGACATTTATTTGATGCATCAAGTCATATAAACAACACTAACTTTAATACGTTTTATCAACCTCACACATACAATCTAAGAAACAGAAGCTAGTGTAAAAACACTATTTATTATTTTTATGTCTTGTTTTATGATACCACATATCCAACCAAAGAGCTCATGGTTGTGTGTATGTTGTTGTTGACTGATCTTTAACAATATCATGGCTGGTCCATCAGTATTGCTCTGAAGATCTCTTAGGAACAATATTAGGTATCATTGTTATCCTTTAACACTTAGATATGTCTTCATACTCACTAAAATTTTATTTACTTTTATTTTGTTTTCTTTTTGCAGTACACTTAAAATTTCTTTGACAATACTCATTAAATCAGCATTTTTCCACTAACTAACCTCCCACTTAACATTTCTTGTACTGTAGGTCAAACATATTATAGTTAGATAAACAGGTACTGTACTTTAAAAAGATTCATGTAATTAAATAAAACACAGTTTATATATATGACTTGTTCATCACCCCACTCGATTGTGACATATTTTTCGTCTCTCTTCACTCTAGGATTGTCTGCCCATATTAGTTATTATATGATATACATTTTTTTTGTTTTTTTTTCTTTTTGAATTCTTCCCTTTGAAGTCTTGTTCCCGTTCAAAATTAAGGCCCTAAGGGTTCAAGCTTCATTGTGTTGAGAGACAAAGTTTTGGAATTGGAGTTTCGATTCAAATTTTTGAATTGTGATTCCAATTCACAACAATTCAAGTTTTTTTCATGTAATTCGACGTGGGCTCCTTCGGAAGACCGCTAGTGTCTTCGGGGGAGCATCACAATTCCCTCCTCATCTAAGGCTAGGCCCTAAGCCGATGCCATAATACTTGTGTTGTACACAAGATTCAGGGTGACGCATATTTTTATGGGCGTGCTTGGAGCACCTCTTTTTTTTTGTCATCCTATGCTTCGGCATGAAACAATTTTTACAAAAACATTTTTATTTTTTAATATACATCATATTACTCTTTTTTAATTTTTTTGAAAAATATAGTACTATTATGTTATTTTTGTGTATTGCCATTTTATATTCATTTAGTATTAGTTTCATGTTTTGTGTATATGTTTCAAAATTTTATTTATGTCATGATAACAATCAAAGCTGCAGTAAGATATTTGTACTGTCTGAGTCGACTCAACTTATACATATAAAATACAGTACTACCTTGGATCCATGAAATACAAATATAAAAAAATATAGAGACTTTAGAACTGCTGACTGTTTTTGAATACAAAAGTCTCCATTATCATGACGTTAAATTTCTACATATATATATATAAAAAAAAAAAAAAAAAAAAAAACTTTTGCATTTATGTATGTTTTTATGTTATAATATTTTATGCTAGCCTATGCACATTGGACAGCAAAAGTTTTTTTTTGTGGTGCACCGGGTGATATATATAACGATTATTTCGTTATATATTGGTTATTTTCTTAAATTATTCCTTCCCCCCGTCTCTTTTCAATTCAAAATCAGTTTTAAGTGTCCTTCATTCACTTTCCATTTTTTTTCCCTCGCATAGTTTTTCTCTAACCGAAAAATCGGCAGCTGCTTAACTTTGTCTGTGAGAAATACACTTACATATCATTCAACCGTTTAAAACATTTCCAGATGTCTGCTATTTCCGATCGAGGCAATTCTGCATTACCTTATATGGACATCATCTCTGTTTCGCAGTTAAAATTTATGCTTACGCTTCTTTTCCTTTCTCGACAAAACCCTATAAAGAATTTAACATCTGCGCAGTAAAATCTCATGTCCCTTCGGTGTGCTTCTTTATTAGACAAAACAACACGTGTAACATTTTATTGTTTGGCAACCTTTTCCTTTCCCATCCCAGCTGGGAAACTAAATTGAATTCTTATCTTGCCGGCTGCATTTTAACTGTATTTGGCGTATACTATCCATTGTGCATGGGCGAACTTTTGTATGTTGGCGATTTTCTATCATGCCAAAAGTGGCAATTTGTTGCTATGTACGAGGGCACTTGACTCTCTGCGCTCGTCTTGTTAACCTGCTATTCTTCGTTCGGAGATTTTCTCCGAGAGCTATAAGTGTGCCCCCCCTTCGTAATAGATGTTAAAATAAAGTGTAACTTAGCAATCATCGTGGGGTTTTTTTCGAGCATCCGAACCTGGACTGATTCTATACTGATCATACCTCTTCTAAACCTTCTAACATATATATGCAACTACCAAAATCCCTCAAGAAACTCTTCTTTATACCCTCCCCCTCCAGGATTAATAAAATATCCTTACCGGAAATTTTGAGATTTTGCTTTTTTAAGAGTTCGCAGTAATAATTTTGTGAAAAATAAAAACATCGCCATAGGAATTGGCAATCACAATCCAAAATATGAAGGGTCAAGTGCATGGGGTCAAGTGCATGGTACTGTTGGCGTTTATGATGAAATTTTCTACTTTTTTTCTTTTCTTTCTTTGTATTTTTTAATCTTTTCCTTTTTTTTTTTTTTTTTTTCATTTGTGTGTGTGTTATTATATTTACAACAAAGATGAGCATGTCTATTAAAAGTTTCATTACAATATACTTCAATTTTCTAAAAGTTATTACCGTCAACCAAAATTCGGTTAGGATAGAACACCCTGTATTTTTGATTAAATAAGTGGTTTGCGACTCCATGTTCTATGATAAATTTTCATCCTTATAATGCCTTCCATCAACCTTCGTAGTTTGTCAGTCGAATTCTGGAACACCCTGTACATATACACAATATTGAACTCAGTGGGAAGACATCTTCCCCGAAGCAATGGAATGCCCCCCCCCGGAAGATTTGATATTTTGTGTTTAAATAGCCAAAAAGTGCAAATGCCCCCCCTCCCCTGAACTCTATACTGATACTTATATGTAAAAACAATTTCTTTTCAAAGAAAAATACTGAAACTGAAAACATAAAAATTATAATTATGGGTTCATTTAAGGATTTTGTATTCTATTGTGTACGAGTCATATTTGTACTTCATATGAAAATGGCCTCGTGATATTTGAAAAATTTCAGAAAAAAACAAAATTTTGGTTGAAATAGATTAGACACACTGTTGGTGGACAGTAGGAAAATTCAGGTCTGGTATGATATTTACAGAAATACAGAATAGATACAGATAGATACAGAAAAACACAATGACAAATTGAGTTTGGCT
Organism: Maratus speculifer; assembly: GCA_964019185.1. NCBI lineage: Eukaryota > Metazoa > Arthropoda > Arachnida > Araneae > Salticidae > Maratus > Maratus speculifer. Next base: position 44,262,824 of record OZ025290.1, read on the forward strand.
GCTTTTTGTATTTCTTTTGAAATTCCATTTTGCTTTTTGTATTTCTTCGTATTAGTTCCGGACCCTAAAAATCCCTTCGGAGAAAAGTGTCAGAATTCAACACTGCATGCACACACACACACACACACACACACACACATGTATTGCTATTCCAATATCATGTGAAAATCATGTCGTAAAACTAAAGTAGCGAAATATTATGTCTGACAAGTAATGAATTTGTAGAATCACCAATTTACAATCGTAAATAGTAGGTCACAGTGAAAGGCCATGTTCCGTATGCAATAGGATTTTTCTTGTAGATATAAAAGAAGCTGAATTCATCATTAACCCCTTGGGGACGAGTGACGCGTATACGTGCCGCAAAAAGGCTTAAGAATCTTGATTTCCCCACCAGTAAAATTTGCCTCATTTAATCGGAGCATTTTCTCGATTTAATAAAGCACGAATTTCTGTTTTAAAACATTAAAAATTTCGTAAAAAGCTCCCGCCGCGAAGGGGTTAAATAATTTATTAGGCTCCACATAGTGAATAAAAGAAATACAAAAAGCAAAATAGAATTTCAAAAGAAATACAATAAGCAGCCAGACTCAATTTGTCATTGTGTTTTTCTGTGCTATGAAAATATCATATCAGATCTGAATTTCCCAACCATCAACAGTCCATCAATAGTGTCTCTAATCTATTTCCATCATAGTTTTGTTCTTTTCTCAGATTTTTCAAAATATCACGAGGCCATTTACATATGAAGTACAAATATGACTCGTATACAATAGAAGACAAAAACTTTCATTAAATGAACCAATAATTATAATTTTTATGTTTTCAGTTTCACTATATTTCTTTGGGGTCAATCCATTTCAAGTGGTCCAGCACTGGTCGCTCGATTATTTTTTAAAAATCTGAAATTTTTTGTACAACAACCCTAACATGATGGAAGTTCAAAATGACCGTTATTTTAATTCTACCACTTTTTGTTTATGCATGACGGCCATCTTTGTTTCATCGTGTGCAGCGATTTTCCCAGATACTAGGATACACAAAATTGTAAATATCTCGTCTTCTATTTTCCCAATTGAAATGGGGTTTGCAGCATTTTGTTTAGAATAAAATAAGCTAAATATAAAATACAAGAAAAATTTTGAAAAAAAAATTTACAGGTGAAATTTTAGCACAAAGTTTACGATTTTTTCCAAAATCTATCCGTTTGCAAGAGGAAAATTTTCATGCAAGGGAAACTGTCAATCTTACACAATTTTTTCTACAAATAAGTCAAAAGTGCGTGTACTTATACACCAAGTCCCAGATCTGGGAGTTAATTTCTCTTTGCAAAAAAAATTCCGAAATTCGTCAAAAATTTCAAAAATCGCACTTTTTAGGCTTTGATATCTCTGGTGGGGCACGAGATAAAAATCTGAAATTTAAGCCTATGATAGTATCGTGTAGTAGCGTTATGTACAAAAAATTTCAAGAAGGAGATTTGACTACAAGCTGAGATATGACATGGAAAATATGTGAAAACAACACTGCCAAACTATTGTAAACCTACTATGTAATTGTTCAACAAGACTGTCAACCTTGCACAATTTTTTCTACAAATAGGTCAAACGTGCGTGTACTGATACACCAAGTCAGAGATCTGGGAAATGATTTCTCTTTGCGAAAAAAAATTCCGAAATTCGTCGAAAATTTCAAAAATCGCACTTTTTAGGCTTTGATATCTCTGGTGGAGCACGAGATAAAAATCTGAAATTCTGGCCTTTGATAGTATTATGTAATAGTGTTATGTACAAAAAATTTCAATAAGGAGATTTGACTACAAGCTGAGATATGACATGGACAATATGTGAAAACAATGCTGCCAAACTATTGTAACCTACTATCTAATTGTTCATACCTCCAAAATTTTAAATTAATTATTTATGGTACAAAGTTAAATGTTAATTACAAATATCTTTTTCAAGTGTTTTGTGATTTAAACAATTCAGAATGTATGCTAAGCCAATACACTATTTGTCCAGATGAACAAATCTATTAGAAATGCTATTGCAACAATTTTACTCGGAACACATTTCAGGAAAAGTAAATTATAGACAATGGATTGCAACTGATCGAGTTGACATGGCTTCAATTATTAAACCTAAAGAATTTCATTCAAGTCAACAAAGGATAAAAAGACTTGGGGGGGGGGGGGGGCTTCAAATAAAATTTTTAGAAAGAACAGCCTGATGGACTGACAACAGTAACTGGTCGAACTCATAACATCTCTCGTAAATATTGTTAAGCTCTTTGTTGAGCATACATAGTATTTTGTAAATTAAATGTTTATTATTTAACTGTTTTCAACAAACGATATTTTCTGTGTAAATATTGTAATAAAAGATACAAATATCATTTCTCTTAAATGTACTCGTAATAGCATTTCTTAACATTTTTTTAAATCACCGTATCTCAGTTTGTAGTCAAATCTCCTTCTTGAAATTTTTTGTACATAACACTACTGCACAATACTATCAAAGGCCAGAATTTCAGATTTTTATCTCATGCTCCACCAGAGATATCAAAGCCTAAAAAGTGCGATTTTTGAAATTTTCGACGAATTTCGGAATTTTTTTTTTCGGAAAGAGAAATTATTTCCCAGATATGGGACTTGGTGTATGAGTACACACACTTCTGACCTATTTGTAGAAAAAATTGTGCAAGGTTGACAGTCTTGTTGAACAATTACATAGTAGGTTTACAATAGTTTGACAGTATTGTTTTCACATATTTTCCATGTCATATCTCAGCTTGTAGTCAAATCTCCTTCTTGAAATATTTTGTACATAACGCTACTACACAATACTATCATAGGCCAAAATTTCAGATTTTTATCTCGTGCCCCACCAGAGATATCAAAGCCCAAAAAGTGCAAATTTTGAAATTTTTGACGAATTTCGGAATTTTTTTCGCAAAGAGAAATTAACTCCCATATCTGGGACTTGGTGTATGAGTACACGTACTTTTGACCTATTTGTAGAAAAATTGTGTAAGGTTGACAATTTCCCTTGCATGAAAATTTTCCTCTTGCAAACGGATAGATTTTGGAAAAAATCGTACATTTTGTGCTAAAATGTCACCTGTAAAAATTTATTTTTCAAAAACTTTCTATCACTGTATATTTAGCCTATTTTATTATGAACAAAATGCTGCAAACCGCATTTCAATTGGGAAAATAGAAGACGAGATATTTGCAATTTTGTGTATCCTAGTATCTGAGAAAATCGCTGCACACGATGAAACAAAGATGGCCGCCATGCACAAACAAAACATAGTAAAATTAAAAGAACGGCCATTTTGAAGTTCCGTCATGTTAGGGTTGTTGTACAAAAAATTTCAGATTTTTTAAAAATGGTCGAGCGACCAAAAAAATATTTTCTGGACCACTTGAAATGGATTGACCCTTTGGAAAGAAATCGTTTTTATGTATAAGTATCATTATCATTAATGAGCATATGATTTCAGTTGGAAAATAGAGCAAATTTTTTCAAGTTGAGAAATTTTTAAATCCCCCCCCCCCCCAAAAAAAAAAATGTATATATAGGGGAGAGTGGGGATACTTGAGCATAGGGGATACTTGAGCCACCCCTATTATCTCTACAGTTGGTTAATTTTTCTTTCTAAAACTGCCAATATGGTAACATATTTATAGTTCTGAACATGTAAAAAAGAAATCACACATCTTGGTACCATTTTGAAAGTATAGTGATTAATAGTTGTCTTTTCCCTATCTGAAGTAAATATTTGGGTGCATGTTTTTTTTGTTTTTTTTGTAATTAAAGTTTTGTTTAAAGTTGCAACTATATACATAAATTTAATAAGCATAATTTCAATTGTATTTTGAATCTAAAATAGTTCTAATAGCTGCATGCTTTATTTAGTAAAACTCTAGGAAACAAAAATAGTGGTAGTGGGGATACTTGAGCCAGTGAGAGTGGGGATGCTTGAGCCATGTCTCAACCACCCCTACTAGAAATTAAACATGGGTGAAACAAACAAAAAATAAAATTCCATCCTTATATTCACTAATAGATTTTTTTCTGGATAAAAGGGAGAATAATTTTTCATTTTATTTTTTTTTCTTAAAAAAATAACGACCTAAAAATGTTCCAAAATGTATATTTTTTAAATGAAAATATCCATTTTATTTTTCATTTTGTCTAACAAAATAGCCTGTCTAGATAAATGTAAACATAGTTTTCAATTTAACTTTTATTAAATTAAAATAAATTTTTAAAACTGTTTTACAGGCTATAATCTCTAATACTTTAATTACTTAAGCCCAACATATTAAAATATTTATTTTTTAATATAACATATTAAGATTAATATTTTATATTGAAATCGTAACCTCTGTTGCTGTAACTTTTTTTTTACTTAACTAAGAAAATTGAAGAAAAATTGGTAAAAAAAAGCGCACAAAAAACAAGAAAAGCAACAAAAATCCCAGTTCAAACTTACCTGCATGGAGCCAAAGAGGAAGACAAAATCTTTTCCTGTGAAATCAAAAAAGTGTTTGAAATAGTAGAATGATACATCTGGCTTAAATTCCGACAGCTACTAAATTAAAAGCATGAGTTCGACAGTATCATTAAAGGAAAATTCTGTCAATGATGGTGATGATGTGAAAAGAAAACCTTCTATTGATGGTTGGTCACTAATAAAATATGCCAGAAAGAAAACTGTAAAAATATTTGTTGGATAAGTGCTTAATATTTTGAAAATGAAATTTGCCCGATGAATTGCAGATTCCAAATTTAAATGGCTCTGAACTGAGGAGGCTTCTACCGTCGTTATAAGTCAAGTTGAAATTATCCTTCGACAGCCAGTTCTAACGACAAAAAATGATCTTATTACTAGCTTTGTTTTCTCAATTGGTTTTGAAGGACTTTATGTTTCATAATTTATCATTCTGTAAAATGTTTGTGCAAAAATAAAGCGAAAAAAATTACTTTTGTAGGTATTTTTCCGTCGTGGCTCAAGTATCCCTCCCATGGGGATACTTGAGCCACGATGTAAAACAAAAAAATAAATACTTATTATACATAGAAAAATAGTTCAAAATTAATTGAAAGTGGTTTTCAGTTGAAGAAAAAATATCAAATTTTCATTTTCAATATTTTATTTTATTCTAAGAAATTATAAAAAATTTTAAAAAATTAAAATTCAAAAAATGGCTCAAGTATCCCCATCTTCCCCTATACATATATTTGTAGTTACACCTTTGATGAATACGATTGCTTCCAAACGGGTGCTTCCAAAGGAACTATCATTTAATGTATATACTGCAGAATACAGTAGAACCCCGCTAAATCGGATCCCGTTAATCCGTATTTCCGGATAATTCGGATCGGTTTGGTCATTTTTTTTTTCAAGTTTGAGAAGCGATTGGCTAATTTCCCTAACATTAATTTGTTTCATCGTCGTATTCTGAATAAAAAAAACTTTTTCTGAAATATTTTCGGAAGAATTAAGCAAAGTTAAAATTTTTACTGTTTGTAAAAATTCAATAGGTTTAACATAAAGGTGATTTTCTTCAAGTATGTTTTGTTTTATTTCATTTTTTTCTAACTCTCCGGACAATCCGCATTGGGTCCGGTCCCAATTAATCCGAATTATCGGGGTTTTACTATACTGTTGCAAGAGCTGTAGAGAATTTCATTATATTCGGCCGACGGATTAGATGTTTAAATCATTTTTAAACCATTTTCAAGCCATCTTGAGACCGATTTTATGGCGAAAATAATCAAGAAAATTACATTGAAAAAAAAAAAAAAAATACCGCCTTTACCTAGAATAAATAGCTTGTCATTTTCTGAATCCCTAAACTAGAACTATGGATTTCCGAACAATGCGAATAGGGTAAACAACTAAACTAAATAGACGAAATGATCTGGAATTTCTAGCTCTTGTTTTCTAGCTGACGAAACGATATTAAATCATTTCAGTAGCGAGAAATTATTGCATGGTTTCTAGAATGGTTTCATAAATAGAATTATAGTTATTAAAATTAACGTCATCTGTTTTGCAGAGATAGTTCGCATCTATTTTGCAGAGATTTTTAAATAAATTTGGCCACGAGAATAGAGGAAAACGCTCTTTAATTCTAGTAGAAGATTCTAGAACTTTCTAGCTTTGTTTGTTTGTTTGTGTTTATGACGGCCAATTATCTACGCTTGGGATATAGGCCCTAAAGTGTGTGTGTGTGTGGGGGGGGGGGGTCTCTCTAAGGAAACCCAACCCGTATTTACGGAAGTCTCTAGAAAAGCAAAATAGAATTTATGTTGATGAAATGGAACTTTTTTTCCAAGAGTTAGAATTTAAATTTTAGATGACAAAACCATATTTTTTCTCAATGTAGAGAGAGTAAAAGCGAGTAAAGTTGAATTCCAATTAAAATGAAAATAATAAAAAGGTTTTAAAAAGTATGAAATACGAGATTATTTATGCAAACTATCCAAAGTTTGTATCTCGTTCCCCGAGAACATGATCAAAATATGATATAAAACAACTTCATAAAATATGCTTTTTTATAGAAAAAAAAAATTACATAAGTTCTTAATGACATGCAATAACCACAAATTTCAAGTCTTCCGATTTTTTAATACCACTATTTCCCAAACAGAAATATTAGTTTTATTCAATTGCAAAATTCTGTAATTAAAAAAGTGATTATTGGTGAATAATGGCACTGAAAAATCGGAAGATAGCAGCTTTGACTAACAAGTTTAATACAGAAATATACTAATTACCTTTTGAACTCGATCTAATTCTTGATGAAGCTGTAAACGTCGAAAGGCTACATCGTCTTCCAGCTGCATTTATTGCAGCATAATTCACACTGCTACGTCTTCGACTTCCTGCAGATTTTATGGCGGTAACACTTGATCTTCTCATTATTTTAAAGCTGAGAGAATTTTATTTTCGTAAAAATTCTTAAGTCCCATCCACAATTTCAGAATTCAGAATGTTTAACTGTACTTTGAATGAAATCTTCAGTAATATTATATGATATGAAACAAAAAATTCCTATAATATCTGAAAACATAAAGCGATTTCCAAATAAATGAATAAATTGGAAATATAATCGTATGTAAGGATTTTCAGTACTGGATAGTTATTCGAGTTTCATTATAAAATAACAAGATAACGATATAAAAAAAAGTAATACATTCATTTATCCATTAAAAATGAGTCGACTTAAATAATATAGCAATTCTTCTTTTCTTTTTTTTTTATGCTGGTCTATCAATCGATAAATTTCAACTTCAAATTCATTATTTAACTAAATATCCAACACTCATAATACAAACTTGAAAAATAGAACAAGCAAGATTTACTTTTATTTGTTTGTCTGTATGTTATAATTCATTAATAGAGGAGCAATATTTAACTTTTAATTCATCACATATCAAGAAAAATTAGAAAATTGGTCATAAAAAGTTTTTTTTTTTTTTTTTTTTTTTTTTTTTTTTTTAAGTGCAAGTTTCTCAATTTCTTTCCCAACTGTCAAATGTTAAGAATGTGAAAGATCTGCAACTTTCAATTTTGAATTCGTCAAGTTAATGAAAAAAGAATAACAGTGTGATCATGAAAGTAATTAATAAAAACAAAAACATAATTTCTTTGGTGTGAATTCAGATATGAAATATTAACTAGGTTATTCATAAGTACTTTTCAACTTTTGAATTCGTTAAATAATTTAAAAACTGTCAAAAGAACAGTAAAAAAAAATCCTTTTTTTATTATGTATTTTCAATAAAATTTTCATCATTTCAGTTTTATTAATCAAACATTTTTTACTGATCAATGAGTAATTTTCAATTTTTAATTCGAGAAACAATTAGACGAATAATAAACAAGCTGTGAAAAAACATGAAAATATACTTTTTCACTATTATGTAATAGAAAAATTTAACATAGTTTTTAATCAAATATTGTTAATTGATTTCTGAATTTTTAGGATAATTAAAAGGATAGAAAAACGATTTATTTATTTATTTATTTATGAAAAGCAAGAACTTCAGCTTATTTTCAGTTTCCAAATATCAGCAGTCAATCAATGTTTGAATAAATCATATAATAAAAAAACAAATTGATTTTTAAACTATTTTTTAAAAACCATAAATATCTTCATCGTTTGATTTCAATAAAAGTTTTTCCTTAAAAAAAAAAAAAAAAAAAAAAAAAAATTAATTGAAATAATAAATGTTACAGTACATAACCTTCTTTTCTGAGAAACATTCACTATATTTCAATATTTAAAATATTAATCTGGTGATAACTCTGGCGTTCTAACTTTTTAACAAGATGTTTGCAAATCTCCTTAAATTGTTATTCACCATTCTTTATTTCTCATGCTTTGTCTGATAAAATCTATAAACACTGAATTTTTTCATCCTTCAGTAAATGAATTTCTTTTAAATACATAAGCACATTGCGAATACTTCTTCACATAATTAAACGTTAGCTTTAGAATCTTAGCTCAGAAATTTCACATTATTCTCTATTATAATACAGGTCAATAATAAATAGTACTTTTATCTCTTCAAATAAAAATACTCATTTCATAAAATAGACTTAGAAGTTGAACTGGATAAGTTTGATAATTATAAATGTGGTTTGGTATAAGCAAAAATACAACAATGCATTTCAAAATCCTGGAGTATGGAGAAAAACTAGTTCTGAATCGCTTTTATTAGGTTAAAAGCATTATCAAAAAAGTATTTTAGCACCTTCATATTTCAATAATCCCATGCATGCTTGAAAAAAAGTATTAAAATAAAATATCTCATTCAGTTACCATTACGAGAAATCAACGACTGGACAAAATTTTATTATATCACTTTCTGAAATTTCGCGGCTAATTCTTTTCGACTCACTCGGCTAATTGAAATCAGCATCTTGAGTTGCTTTCAGATCTCTCCAGTTCTTCTTTGAGATTTTAAAACCTTTCTTGGTGGGAGTTTCGATCTGGTAGCAGGAGTTCTCAGTTTCCACAAGAAAAAAATCATTTAAATATCTGTATTATTCTTTCAAATAGCTCTTAAATATTTAAATATATTCTTTCAATTAATCTCAAGCAATTTTAGCTCGAAAATTTCATTGCTTGTGTTGGCAATAATGAATAACTCTACAAAAAATAGATACAATTTTGAAAATTTAAAAGAACATTAAAAAGTTCATTTTATAAAATGGATCTAGAAATTGAATTGGATAGATAATTAAGAGTCTGAGAACAGTTAAACATTACATATAGATAAAATCCAGATAATCGTTTAAGATTTTATATTAAATAATTTCACACCCGTTTGACGAGGGCAAAACAATAATAAAATGCCCAAGCCAGTTACATAACAAGAAATCAAAAACTAAATGAAAATCTCAAAAAACTACTTCTTGATGTTTCACGGCCAATTAGTTTAACCGAAGATTGGATTCAACATCTTGAGTTCATCCTTTCTATGGTGAGAACTTGGATCTGAAGGAGGGAACCGGAGTTGTCAGCTCTCACGAAAAAATCTGTAACTTTTTACAAGCCTTTTCACAGAAAATACTGACCTGTTGGCTCAAAATAACTTAAACATATGTTTGCGCCATTACCATTCGGAAAAATAGCAAAATGTTTTAACATCTGCATACGTCTGAAAAGTGAATGCGGTCCGTATTTTTTTGCAACACCCAGCCGCGCTCTACTTTTGAATTATGTTTTCCTCTTTTCTTTTTTTATTCTTTCCCCTCTATTCACTTTAGTTTTTACGTTTGCTAAAAAGCCAACTGCTGGTGTTTGTAGCTCATCGGTAACGAAAAAAAATGACGGAACGGTAAGACGGAAAATAAAAAAAGGAATCGAAACAGTATTTTTAGGGGTTTGTTTAATTCTTTCGAAGTTTCATAAATAGAATATGGGTAAGGAGCATATGATGACGCTCGAGAATGAAAAATGGTTTCGGCTTGCAATATAAATGTTTTTTTTTTTTTTTTCAACCATTTTAAATCAAGTATATTTCTTTTTTTAGAAAACGAATTTTAAAAACACTCTTAAAAGGACAGTTTATCTCAAAATTGGTAAAAAAATATATATTATTATTATTGTTATTATTATTATTAAACGAAAGCTTGTTTATCTGTGGATATTTTGATGTCTCATTTTTACTCGATTAACCAAAAATGCTCTACTATAATGTCCCTGTAATTGTTCTGCACCCAATTTCTCTTAAGATAGTATTCCCGTCAATACTCGACCATTCCTTTCAATATTTTAATCTCTTTTAAAAAGAGTTCAGCTTGAGAATGTTCCCAGACATCTCTCCTAAAAATCCTACCATACAAAGAAACACTGCATTTTAGCAGACTAAGAAATTGATTACCCTTCGTCACTTGAGAATAATAAAGATTTAACTGCCGGGTTTTTTTATGGCTTTTTTTGGCATAGGAATGTTTTATTTTTATTTATGAATGCATTCCTGCATTAAAATTTCGTTACATATAACTTACTTCTGCTTGCGATAGAGAATAATATAGTTCTACCAAAAATTGCTGAAAGCAGTCAGAATAAAAGTAATCGCAGACAGCATATAATATAATATATTCTTTTATTTTATTTTATTTTACAATATATTATAAAAATATGCAATCTTTTATTCCTTATTTGAACGAATAAATTATTTTGGTAAATAAATCCTTTTTTCGGCAAAATGTAGAATAAATTTTTATCTGTAAAAATCCTTTTAAATACGTTTTTTAGTACTTCGACAAGCAAAATGAATTGTGTTTAAATTTGTTTGATTAATTTACGCGATTCATGCAAGGAGGAAGTACTAATCATAATTGATTCAGATTTACAAATTCCTTTAAAGGGAATGTTTAGATGAAGTATCAGCTTTTGTTAAACTTCTTTGTACTACACCAATTCAAAAAGGATAGGTAAAGAAAATTCCTACAAATCAAATTGATAGGAAAATAGGAAAAACTACGTTTTTCGTAAGTTAAAAGTGTGTTTACGTAAATAAGTTCATCCTCCTGTTAATTCCTTGTCCCGAGCTCCGAACAAAATCGAAAGAGTGTGTTAATTCTAAAAGTTGTCTTGAAAGAACACAGACAGCATGTATTCAATGATTATTATAAGTTTTTACAAAATGAGAAATAATACTTCATTAAAAAACGGCTGAGTGAATAGATAAGCAAAAGTGATTAAGCATCACATTTATTATTTTTTTTTATCCTCGATTACAAATCATTTTTCAGCATGCTGTCAGAAATGTTGTTTGACTTATACACGAAAACTCAATTTTTCTCAAAATTTTGCTCAATATAATTGGGGGGAGGGGGTCGACTTATACAGTTGTACGTACAATATTTAAAATAGCAGCAGGGATTTTTAAAAATTCAATCTTTTTAAACTTTTTAAAAATTTTAATTAAATATGTAGTTAAAAAATTTGCTTTTTCAAAATATACTTTTAACTGAACTCTGAAATGCAGTGAGTTCATCATTTGAACCATATGTTTAAAAACGAATAAAATTGTTGAAAAGTTAAACTGTCATTTTTGATTTAAAAACAGCCTTAAACATAAAAATATGCAGGGATGTAGTGGAGGGTATACGGGGGTATACGCCGTTTCAATTGGAATTAAAGTAATTATACTTACGTATTATAAAATAAAAAATGAAATAATTTTGTTAATTTCAAATAATTTTTAAAATTAACTTTTGTCCCGCCTTTTTTTTTTTTTTTTTTTTTTTTTTTTTTTTTTTTTTTTTTTTGTGTGTGTGTGTGTGTGTGTGTGTGTGTGTATCTACCCGGTAAAATTTCGTTCCGCTGAAACAAATATAAATTCAAGGATGGTTATATCGGAAGTAACGCTTAAGAACATCTACAGGCTTGAAGTTAGCAATGCTAAACGCGCAAGCCATTTAAGCGTCGCCATTTTTAGTTGTTGCGACGCGACCGTGCGGTAGGGGTTTCGCACGGTGATCGTATATCTCCCCTGGTAAGTCATAAAACTTATAATATTCATTTAATTCAATTACATTTACTGCCCTAATTAACAAATACGGTAATAATTAAAGTGAAATACACAATTAACCCAAAAACTAATTCAGTCAATTAAAAAATTTGAATTTACATGAAAATGTCTCTTCCCTGCCGTATTTCCCCTGGCAAGATAATTGCCAGGGGAGCGAGTCACTGACCAGAAAAAGTTATAAAATATGTATAAAGTGACTTGCCCTTATATGAAAAAGTAAATAAACGGGACAAAAATCATAATTTAAAGGTTTTTGATCAAACTCAAACTTTTCTTTTTGGCCGAATCGTCTATGTTTTTGAAACCTCTTATCGTAGAATCACCCATATACTGAATTTTTACGACTAAACCCCTGAAAGTATGGCATAATTTTATATTTTCTTATCCTCAAAACTCAAACAATTTCATTTCCACGAAAAATATATAGCAACGTGGAATCTAAATGACATTGAATCTCAATTTTTGAAGAAAAAAAAATCCCACTTTTCTGAAAGACTTCCAAGCTATACAGTGAAAGAAACGAAATGTTTTAAGAAGGATTGGCGGTTTAGATTTGCAAGACAATCAAAACATTTGACTTTCTTTATATGATGTAATGTTTACGTTACGATTGCTTTCACTTCGTAAATGTGTAGTTCGAAAGAAAAGCAAACAATTTTGCAAGTTTCTAAACACTCTTAAAAATTTTCTGAAAAAAAAAAAAAAAAAAGAAAGAAAGAAAGAAATATCCTTTTTAATTTATTGTATTATACTCTGTTTTCGGTTTAAAATATTCGTTCAATATTCTTGATCATTTATTCACATTTTTTCTATACAGCGGAGAAATATTCAAATATCTTGGAAGATATTCAAATTCTTCTCATATATACACAATATGACCAAAGGTGACCGGCCACTTGCGACTTTAGACGTTTTACTAAATATTTCGACAAATACATGAGGAATTATTCTGAAACTTCAGGTGTATTAACGCAATAGTACAGGTCATATATTTCCGCGAATATTTTTTCCCAAAATCCCGTAGGAGGCCGTCAACAAATTAAATAAGAAAGAAAATCTTTTGGATAACCCTGTTAAAACTAATGTAGCTAAACTAATGTAGCAAAAGTTCAAACTCTAGATTATGATTAAGTGGCTTATTGTAGTAAACTGTGTTCATTTTTATGTGGATAGCATACATAAAAGAAGAAAAATTATTTTTTTTTTTTTTTAAAAAGGTCTCAAATTTTGACAAGTGTTTTGCTTATTCAAATCAGGTCTACTACCTAAAGTAGGGGTGCACAACCTGTGGCCCGCGGGCCAAACTGATACCAGTAATTTTATGCAGATTAACTTCCTTATAATAATGACTGAAACTTTGCTATGAAAGAAAACAAACGTCACTTTTCAAATATTCTGGTGGCAAACGATTTTCTGGCAAAAAGGTTGTACATCACTAACCTAAAGTAATCAAAATGTTATTTTCATAAAGAAAAGAAAAATCGTGAAGCAAGCAGTGAAGGGTGAATGCTTCATATATAACACATTAGAGGTTAGTTATTTATTTACTTAAATTTAATAAATAAACACATGGTAAGCAATAGACAGTTTCCATTAAACTAAGAAGAGGGAAATATTTGCTATTTTTTGTTGGTATTTTTTCCATTTGCATTATCACTCTCAAAATGCAAAATTAGGTCAAAAGTTTTATTAGATAAATAAATGCACTTTTAAAAAATAAACCCATTCCTTGTCAATCAAAAAATGAAAATTTTTGAATTTCTAAATGATGTTTAAAAGAAGCACTTCATGACGCTGATGGATCAATCATCTTATCAGAACAGGAATGTAATCATTACCTATTCTTTTTAAGCATTCAAAGGAAATACTCATTCATCGAGTTTTTGTTCAATGTCTTTTCGTAAAAATTGTTATGAATTTTCTTGGCTCATAAATTTTTAAGTACCCAGGCTTAAGAAAATATTTATAGTTTTAAAAAGTCCAAATTATTTTCTTAAAAATCATTTTAAATCTTATGATCCTGGTTGGCGATGAAATAGAATTTCAAAAATGCTTTTTAATGTCAAATGTTTTTTAAGATAAAAATAGCTCATGTTGAAATTATTAAAAAGTTTTTATTTAAATAACTTTAATTTTGTCAGTTTTAGTTTGTTTTAACTCTAGTTTTGTCATATATACATTCATAATGAAAGTTGACTATGAAATTTTATGAATTAAAAAAAAATTAAATTAATTAAAAAATTTTCAGTTCCAAAATTAAGTCCAATTGAACATTGTCGATACAATTTTGTCTCTATGGAAACAAAAACTTCTCCGATATTGAAATGTATTTACTGCAGCATTTCACCTTTAATTTCGAATGCGTTTAAATATATTAAAATATATTTTTCAATATGGAAATATTTTTTATATAAAAAATTATTTGTAAAGTGATAACATTAAATACAAACTGCAGAACAAGCAGCATAAATAAGATACAATATATGCATATATAACTCTCTCATTGATTAAATTTAAATACATTAAAACTATTTACACGCATTCTAAAAATCTATTAAGAAAAAAATTCAGTTTCATTAAAATCGTTTGCTTTTGGCGAGAAAAACTGTTGCTCGCCAAATCGTGTGACGCTTTCGTCTTTTCTCGCCAAATATTCGAATGCATTTTATTTTTTTAGAGACTTTCTAATGTCATTCCGCGGCTAAATTCGACTGATCTTTTATTACAAGCATGAGTAGTTCAATTAGTATTTTTTTTTTCTTTTTTAATATTCTGAGTATGCCCAGAAAGGAGACCTTCCTTTTGAGTACTTCCGAACCCGGGTAATCATCCAATCTCGTTTTCCCTGTAAAGTGATCTTCAACTTTCTTTTCCTGAAACTCATTTGCCATCGCAAATTTTGCAAGATAATCTTTGCCCTATAGAGTTCATCAGTGGTGACGTTATAACTCCAGAAATTGGGTCAAAACAAACCATAGAGTTCAGAATATGCATCAATATAATAACAATAGTAAAATACATAAGAAAATTTAATAAATGAATAACTTACATAAGAAATCCACAGACATTCTGAAAACAAACTGTTTTTTAATGCAAGATCGAAAATCTTGATGTAATAAACACACATAGAATACGGTAATCGAAGAAAACTTTTTTTTTTTTTTTTTTTCCTCAGGGAGGATGAAAGGTGAACTCAACATCTACCGAAGCATTAATTCCATTTGTCTAAAAATTCTAAATTATATTAAAATAAGGAAAAGCAAAACGCTGTCAAACAGTAATAACAGAGAACATGCGATACTGGAGCTGCAAACTGATAAATCAAAGAAAAAAAAAGGAGCGGGGACCTAAGCTGTTTTTTGATTTCACATACTGTATTTTTTATTTAATTTCACATATCGGTATTGCACATTCGCGTACCAGTCAGCAGAACTACACGTACCAGCATTGGTACACATACCATAGTTTGAGAAACCTGTTCTACACTTGCTTGAAAATCCTATTGTAGAGTTGTCTGTGGAACAATTTAAATATGTGATTAAAAACAAATGCCATGTGCGCATCTATAAAAAAGATTTGATGCAATTTCGTAAGGGCTAGCACAGCGGTTCTCAACCTGGGGTACGCGTATCCCTGGGAGTATGTGAAAATAACCTCGGAAATCACAAAAATGTTTTAACTAAAAGCACATAAAGAAAATGGATAGTTTTAAGATTTCAAAATTAGTTCCATGTGTAAATCCAATATGTCACACTCAAACGAGAGAAAAGCTCAATATACTTAATAGTTGATAATGCAATGTAGTAACTTCGTTTACTGCTAAGCCTATTGCATGAGTAATTTAACGTTTTCCTACATCTTCCCGAAAACTTTAATTTAGTAAATCATGCAATATTCTTTTCTGTTTCTATTTTGATTATCATCAAGATGCAAAGTTGTTGTCAATAATCATCGTATGATAATTAAACTTGCTTTTAATGGTACATTGATTTTTGTTAATGTTTGTCTAATATTAAGCTATATAAAAAAAAAAAATAAATGTTAGAAAAATGTCAATGTGATTTGTATAGATTTATTATATGTTTGTGCCAAGAAGATTAATTGTGATAAAAAAAATATATATTTGCGTAATTTAGTTGAGTGCCCCCCCCCCTCCCTACTCAAAAGAGCATGATTATGAGAAATGGAGGCACTCTGAAAAAAAAGCCTAAGAAAGAGCTATGTAAAAGAATAAAGGCTGGGGAGCGCTTAAGCAGAAACTACACTTTCTCAGCTCTGACGTTCTTACTGCTGGAAAAGTGGTTTTACAGGCTTTTATATGCAGTTTGTTTAATCAAATCCTTCATTCATTGGGAATATGAACTTACTTTGTCCTTCTATTTTGAAAGCGACATATTTTGTATTAATTTTTTTAAATAATTTTTTAAGGATCTTTTTTTTTAGGGAGGAAAGGGATTTCAGTTTGTGGTTCCCTAAGACGATCGGTTACAAAAATTAAGTCAAACAGAACTTCAGAAAAAAAAATCGTCATTTAATAAAAAAATATCTTTTTTCTTTATTCCGGTATACTCTTTTAAAATGTTATTATAGACACTTGCCACCCTTGGCTATTAGTTTGGCATTCCTTGAATGTATAGTAAGCATTAAATCTTATTGCTTTTATTCATAATTTATTTTAATTGCTCAATTTTTTGCCAAATTAGAAGATTCTGCTAGAGAAACAGACGCAGATTTCATATACGCACCACATTGACGCGATTGTAACAAAATGTCAATTATATGTGCCTCACATGGTAACCCGGCTATTGTTATTTATTTATTAATGAACTATTTGTTTATTTTTATTTTCTTTTTTAAAATGATGTAAAATGTTTTATTCTATAATTATTAATTGATTTTTTTTATTTACTATTTTTTCCTTTTTAAAATAATAGAAATTAGTTTTTAAAAAAAAAGTATGTAACTGGTATTTCAAAACGAAGTTTTCGCGATATTGGCGTCATAAAAATAACACGCCAATGTGGTGCATATATCACATCTGTGCTGATAAATCAAGAACTCAGTATTTTTATGCTAGCCTGGTGCAGATAATAAATCGCCAAATATTGTATCTGTGGCATTTTTTTTTTTTTTTTTTTTTTTTTTTTTTGTATTTTATTAATTATTTAAAATAAGTTAATATAATCCTATTACTCATTTCATTTATAATACATAGATTTAAATTGAAACTGAAAAGTCTAAAATTCATGACTTTTATTTATTTTTTTTAAGTAAAAAGAACAGAAAAAAATAAAAATGATAATAATTTTAAGCTTCGTAATTGCAGCGAAGGAATAAAACATAAATAAATCCAATTTACCAAAGCCTAAATCTTACCAAAGGACTTTTGCACGTAACCAATAAGTTGCGTTTCATTTGAACGTTGCCATTAAATAATTAACAAATAATAATATTTTTTTGTGCTACATACGATAGCGTAATATATATGTAGATTTTCAAAAATGAAGAAAAACTAGTTGATGCAACAATGTTCAAGAAATCAAGATAAGCCACGACAATACATTTGAGCCCTGATATCATATCGATACTACTGATTATAATTAAAGCTTCGCTCTAAATAATTTAACACTTTCCATCATTTGTTTAAAAGTGCTTGTAACTTTGGTTTGTCTGCCGTCCGTTAATGCTCTAACTCTCGTAAATTTACTCCGATTAACATGTAATCGATATATGTTATTGAAGTTTACAATAAAATGTTCGCTTCTGAAAATAAGAGTGCGCAGCATTTGTAGTTCGTTTATAGGACTACTCAAAGTAATAATGATAAATGCAAAGCATTTATCATTTCTTTACAGGGTCTCATAAAAGAATTCTGTGACGTAATGGTCTACAGGAAAAATTGTTTGCAAAATATTTTAATGACATTACGTTATTTCAAACATAATGAAATTTTTATATAAGTACATTACTGCGGTTCACTACATACAAGATTTTTACTGTAGAACAAGACGTGCATAACATTTATCATTCACTTACAGGGACACGCAAAAGTTTCGCTTACAGTCTATGAGTGATAAATGCTGTTAGTACAATTTCAATTGTGGTATATATTTTTAGCAAAATGCTTGCATAGTACAAGGCAGCTATGAAGTATTATATCATTCTACTTCTCACTGGCCAGTGAATTTTTCTGAATTAGTAAATTTTAAAGAAATATTTTACATATCTACTTGTTAGTCATATTTGGCAACTCACTGAATTGCCAAAGGGTGTCCACTCTCAACGGTGGCCAATGGCTAATTTCTAAACCATTAGTCGTAGACATATAGTTCCAATTGCAAAAATGCTTTAAAAAACTAGTCGTTGGGGGCCACCGTAATAGTTACCCATCATGGATATGTATATGAAAATAAAACATGTGAAAACTATTTATACAATGCACTGCAATTCATAAACAAAATTTAAATATTGTTAATATACATAGTAATGCTCTATTAAAGAACTGCTGATTACCGATTTCGACAAATTATATAAAACGCCAAACTACTCAAGTAGTACCGAACTGCGTAAAAGAAACATCCTTATAACTCCAAAAATAATAACTCTATTAACTAACAATTAACTGCATCGAATTAAGCGTCTCATTTCCAATTAAAATATACCTCTGAATTGAAATTTGATTGAAATACAGGGTCATGAAAAATCCGAGACTGTGGAAAACAGGATTACAAATATCTCGGCAACTAATAATCCGATCGACTTCGTTCTATATGCAAAATGTGTGTTATTTTATTGCCTTTTACGTCCATTCCTTAGAATAAAAAAATTCGAAAACTTTTATATACCTTTCATCATAACGAATTTTTCGAGAGTCCAAAAAAAAAATAGTTCCGGATAATCAAAGTTGCTGATATTAAATAGGGTTCGTCCCATTCTTACATACTAACTACATACAAAATTTCAAGTCTCTATCTCAATTCGTTCGGGAGATAGAGCGTTTACAGACAGACAGACGGACGGCAAATTTTTTTTTCTAAAAATATGTTTTTCGGAATCTCCACTATCTAAAACGTGTATATCCGGCAAAAATTTTTTCGATTTTCAAAACGATTGCAAGATTTACCCTATACTACGTATGATGGGTAAGAAAAAACATGGTGCTTTTCAAGCCCGTAAGTTTAGCATTACAGAGGGAAATTTCCAAGTTGACTAATAAGGAACCTAGAAACTAGATTATTGGAGACCAAATAGGAAAAATACAGTCGACTCTCGTTAATTCGAAATCGGATAATTCGAATCTTCGCTTAGTTCGAGCTAAATATGAAGTCCCGAAATTTTCAATGGCAGAGTAACGTTAAGAATTTTCATTAATTCGAACTCATTTTCTCTTGACTTCGTTCAATTCGAACTAATGTAAATTCTCATTTTTACTTACCCATCATACGTAGTATAGAGTAAGTCTTGCAATCGTTTTGAAAATCGAAAAAAAATTTTTGACGGATTTACACGTTTTAGATAGTAGAGATTCCGAAAAACATATTTTTAGAAAAAAAATTTTGCCGTCCGTCTGTCTGTCTATCTGTCTGTCTGTAAACGCTCTATCTCCCGAACAAATTGAGATAGTGACTTGAAATTTTGTATGTAGTTAGTATGTAAGAATGGGACGAACCCTATTTGATATCAGCAACCTCGATTATCCGGAACTATTTTTTTTCCGACTCTCGAAAAATTCGTTCTGATGAAAGGTATATAAAAATTTTCAAATTTTTTTGTTCTAAGGAATAGACGTAAAAGGCAATAAAATAAAACACATTTTGCATATAGAACGAAGTCGATCGGATTATTACTTGCCGAGATATTTGTAATCTTGTTTTCCACATTCTTCGATTTTTCATGACCCTGTATTTCATTCAAATTTCAATTCAGAAGTATATTTTAATTGGAAATGAGACGCTTAATCCGACGCAGTTAATTGTTAGTTAATAGAATTATTATTTTTGGAGTTATAAGGATGTTTCTTTTACGCAGTTCGGTACTACTTGAGTTAGTTTGGCGTTTTATATAATTTGTCGAAATTGGTACATCAGCATTTCTTTAATATAGCATTACTATGCATATTAACAATATTTAAATTTTGTTTATGAATTGCAATGCATTGTATAAATAGTTTCACATGTTTTATTTTCATATACATATCCATGATGGGTAAGTATTATGTTGGCCCCCAACGACTAGTTCATTTTTCTTTTCTTTCTCACGGATTTTAGATCATTTGAATAACGTTCTTTCTTTGATTTTTGTGAAAATTGTTCCAAAAGAGTATACATATAATCCAATGCATTTGATATGCACTTTCTTAGTGCCCCGCCAGTCCATCAGTGACGCTTTAAATTTTTCTTCCATTGAGCTTGTTTCTGATCTTTTAATTAGTTTATGTATTTATACATTCTAATTTAATATTTTGTCATATTCTAATGATAACAGACGAAATAAATTTAAAACAAGTAAGAAAAATCATGCGTTAAGCATAGATTATGAAGCACTTTCCAACACTTAAAGGAATCTTTAACAAAACTTTGTTATTTAGGAAAATAATAGTGTATAGTCAAATGTACCCAAATATGTATTCCAGTACTTTTGAACAGCCCTGCATTTCATATGTCAGTTGATATAATGGGAAAATTTAGTTTAGCAAGAAAATACCCAGTAGCTTGAAATTTCTTTTTCAGAAAATCATACTATTAGATGGAAACATACTTGAATACTTTTGTTCAGCCCTGTAGTTTACATTGTACCTTTATTACACGTCAGCATTAGGCTAAAATTTACTGTAAACTAAAACACTTTTAAAACAACTGAAATCACATTCTCATAAATCATCATTCATAAGCGTCCATGTACCGAATTCTTTGCGTGTCCCTGTATATCCTTTTATCAATATTCTGCAAAAATTTCTCAGTAAATTGAGTGAAGCTCAGCGTAAAAATGCATAGCTTATTTAAGAACCACGTTTAAATAATTTACACTCATATTCAGTAACGTTGGTGAACTCTTTTGGGTAGCCCTGTATATCAACTATAACGCGCTTATCATCCCTCCATCAGCCGTCATCGGACACATATATGGTACTGCGGAAAGAATATACTATTTGAAATCTTTTGTATGGCCCTGTAAATGCTATGTACTTCATATTATGCAAGACAGTAGCGTATAATTTATATTAAGCTTCAGTGATCAATTTTATTATATATGAAAAAGCTTAATATATTTAAAATATGTCACACACAATTCCCCCTTTTACCATTATCTAATGGAATTCTTTTGTGTGGCCCTGTAAATGAATAATAGCTACATTTTCACCTTATATTTTATAGAATGCATATTTTAATATTTTTGACAAGGTATAACATCTTTAAAATTCCTTTGAAACGATTTTTCCCCATAGGCCGTAATGTAATGTGAAAATTTTGATTCGCCCTGTAGATAAACTAATCATGGTAGAAACTTCATTTTCGATAGGACTTGTGCTATGGTAAACGTCAATAACGTCCTAAAATTTCATGGCAATCCGAGTATATTAACGATTTTTCACCATAGGCCGTAATATAATGGGAAATTTTTGATTCTCTCTGTAGATAAACTAATCATGGTAGATACTTCATTTTCAATAGGGTTCGTGCTAGGGTAAATCTCAATAACGTATAAAAATTTCATAGCAATCCGAGTATATTTACGGGAGTTAGAGCGCGGACAGACGGCCATCCGGCCAGACGGACAGACAAACCGAATGCATAAGCACTTTTCAACTTTGTTGGAAAGTGCTAAAAACACTATAACATTGATTCCTTTGTAATATATCATATTAAGCATGTTTTTATTTCATATTTTCCATAATTCGAGCTTCGGATAATTCGAACATTTCCTGTGGTCCCGACGAGTTACGACGACTAAGCATTATTGCATTATATGGTACTTATGAGTACTAATTAATACTTTTTCTCCCGAAATTAAAATGATGTTGTGACTATTTTTTTTAAATGTACATGATTTTATCGAAACAAGCTGTAACAAAATTGTTGTTGGAATAAATCTCGTAGATTTTATTAATCTGTCATGATTGAGTGAAAATGCAGAAAATATGCGCAAGAGATGCGAAGATAATAAGCATCTGCGCATATATGACATCAAACCCGCGCATTCATTTGCACCCCTGCCACCAGCTGGCGCAGCTTGTTAACTTACGACAGATTCCAGCATTAAGTTGGAACGCTCTAGCAGCTCTGCTCGTAACCAGAGATTAAACAGCTCCGGTTAAAAAAAATAAAACCATATGAGAAATGACGTAACAGAAATGTCACATTTGAGAAATATTTTTTTTTATTTATTTTTATTTTTCGTTTGTTTATTTATTTGTTTATTTTGTTAAACATTTTTTAACATGTAATTTTGATACTTTATTATTTTTTAACACCTTTTAAGAAATTTTACCGAAATAAACAACCTACACTTCTGTTTACTATCACAACAACAGCTGACTGACTAGCGCAAGGCACACTGGGAAAATAAAATATCGCTGATGTTGACAAACGCTGGTAACGAGAGTGCCTTGCACAGTAGTTAGGACTCTCGCTAGAATCTATAGTCTGCAAGCGAAAGAATAAATAAACGTAAACAAAAATATTTTAAATTGATGATAGAAGACGCGAGAAGTTAGTTGACTGGAATTTATAGCAGATGTGACTTGTGAGCAGATGCGCATTGACACGGATTTACAATTTAAACAAGAATGTCCACTACAACTCTTCGAAGCGGCAAAACATAAGTCCGAGAAAATTAAGGAGGGTTTGACTGTTAAAATGATTTGGTCTTTGCCACTTTAATTATTATCGGATTTAGTTTGCGCGGCAAAAAAGATAACTAAAACGAATGAATTCGATGGAAAAAAGGTATGGAAAAATATTATTTTTCATGGTTGCATTTATTATTATTATTATTCTGAGAAGGATTTTAATTACCTTTTCAAAAACATGCTATAAAACATTAATGCTTCATTAATTTAATAAAGTCTAATACATCCATTATTTATTTTGTTGACATAAAAATCCTGATTATTAATAATTTGGATTAGGTTGTCAAAGGTAGTGATTTTAATTGCATTTTAATCTGCGTTGTTTCCTTTTGTAAAATAATTGGTTAAAATGTTTCCATAAACATAAAATCATATGAAAATATATTATAATAAATTGTTAAAATAATTATTAAACATTTAAAGATAATTATATTTTGTAATAAAGAAGCTTTTTTATAGAATAAAATTATTAACAAACATCCTTTTTTAATTTTTGTATTAAGTAATCTTCGGAAACATTGCATAATGTTATTAAAAAAATGCATCCGCTCAGAAAAGGAATTTATAAGAGAACGAGAAGAACTATTAAAAGATATCGTAGATGTTTGATATTTAAAACAAGTCGTTGGGGGCCACCGTAATACTTACCTATCATGGATATGCATAGAATAATATATGAAAACATAACATATGTAAACAATTTATAAAATGCATTACAATTCCAAAATAAAATATAACCGTATATTTAAGTATTTTTAACACATAACCATGCTCTATTAATGAATTTCTGATGAACCAATTTCGATAAATTGTATGAAACGCCAAACTTTCCAAGTAGCACTGAATTGCGTAAAAGAAACATCCTTATAACTCCAAAAATAATAATCATATTCACTAACGGTTTCTTGCATTGAATTAAGTATTTCATTTCCAATTAAAATATATCTTTGAATTGAAATTTGAATGAAATACAGGGTCATGAAAAATCAAAGAATGTGGAAAGTAGGATTAGAAATATCTCAACAACTAAAAATCCGATTGACTTTGTTTTTTATGCAAAATTTGTGTTATTTTATTGCATTTTACGTCCACTCCTTAAAATAAAAGAATTCGAAAATTTTTATGTACCTTTCATTAGAACGAATTTTTCGAGAGTCCGAAAAAAATAGTTCCGGATAATCGAGGTTACTTATATTAAATAGGCTTCGTCCCATTCTTAAATACTAAGCACATACAAAATTTCAAGTCTCTATCTCAATTTGTTCGAGAGATAGAGCGTTTACAGACAGACACACAGACGGACGGACGGCAAAATTTTTTTTTCTAAAAATATGTTTTTCGGAATCTCCAGTGTCCGAAACGTGTAAATCCGTCAAAAAAAATTTTCGATTTTCAAAACGATTGCAAGACTTACCCTATACTACGTATGATGGGTAAGTAAAAAGTAAAGAATTGTTTTTCAAGCGATTTAGGTCAAAAATTTCTTTTATTAAAAAATTACGAAAATTAAATTTTTATACAGTCCCTCGGTCCTATATGCGATATTTAGTAAATTTTTACCACAACTCTAACAAGTAATGCAAAGAAAAGTCCCATCCCTCTGCGATTAAAACTAACCGAGTAATAGCTGTTTAAAGTTAAAGCATCTTTTTTGCTGCAAATTAGGGGTCAGTCACAAATTTACTGGAAATAAAAATAAACACACGATATAAAATTTAACATTAAACATTGAGAGTAAAATATTTTTTACAATATTATTTTTAAATTTATGTTGATTATATATTAAAGTAAAATTTGTACTAAAAATATAAGTAAAAAAAAATAACAGAAAATTTGTTTAATTTAAATTATGAAAAGCAACAGTCACAATTCTTTACAAAGTGACATTATATTTAAAATTCTATTAGATTATTTAACCTAACAAAATTTGGTGTAGACCTATAAAATAAATAAATGGTACGCACCTTAAATTGTATTAATATTACATTGTCATTGGATATAAATAAGTGTGCAAATTGAACCTCGATCAGATATTTGGAAGTAAGTTAAAATTTAAATAGAAATGTTGATCTAGGGAAATATATATACGAACGTTTTAAGCAAAATAAAAGCTTATCAAAATAACACTCTTTTTAAAAATAAAATCGCGATTTACCAACATTTTATATTCTCGATAAAGAGAATTTTAAAACTCACGTCTTCAACTACTTAAACCATTCTAGAAGTTAGTTAATAAAAATTAACACTACCGTAAAACTTATATGGTGGTAGCACCTTCAGTTAAAGTGCTTTAAAAATATTTCTTTATCTCATTTAAAACATATTTGAAATTGGAACTACTTATGTGACAAATGGTTTAGGAATTAGCTATTGGAAAGTGTTGGAAATGGACGTCCTTTATAACAATTTAAGCACTTAGTATACGATCCCTGAAAACCTAGTCCAACTCACTCGTTTGCAGCTACAGAAAAGTGGTTCAAGTCATGAAATTTAAAGTTTCACAACTCGGTCAATTTCAGTGTTAGATGAATGGGACCTTTTTTATATTGCTTGATAGGGTGATGGAAAATTTTTACTAAATAACACTAATAGGACCGGGAGAAAGTATGAAAAGTTAGTTTTCATAATTTTTTAATAAAATTTCTTTTTGACCTAAATCGCTTATAAAACAATTCTTTACCTTTTTTAAAGCATTTTTGCATCTGGAACTATATGTCTATGACTAACGGTTTAGAAATTAGCCATTGTCCACCGCTGAGAGTGGACATCCTGTATAACTATAACATGGATAGGGGGGGGGCCTCCCCTCCCCCCAAACATTTACACATGTTGTTACAGTTGGCAAATTTACAAACTGAACTGGCAAATTACTTCAGAACTTTAATAGAAAAAACTACAATACACTTTCTATTTTTGACAAATTTGACGGAACTTACCAATATAGTTAGAAGCAGTAGCGCCTCGTCAGGGGGTGCTGCATCAAAACTTTCGCACCATGAAAGTTGTATAGAAATTTCAGTTTTAATTTATCAACCAAGTTTGTCGAATAAATAATATGAAAGATTCTGTTAAATTTTAGTGGTAGGAAAATCTGATGCAGCACTCCCCGACGAGCCGCTACTGGTTAGAAGTATTATTAAGCTTTTTACAAATAAAAATTAATACATTTTCAAATTGTGATAACTTGGAAAAATCATAAAACTATTTGGCAAACGCTGAGAGCTATTTATGTTTGCTTTTCACTGAATTGGCAAATACGGAATCTTGACTTGGCAATTTAAGGCTCTTTCCCCCACCAGTAAAAAGTCTTTGCGAGGGCCCTAAACATGGAATTAAGTTCTGTTCCATACTAAACTTTCCATTGTTGTGTATACGAGGGTTGCTATTTATATTTCTGTCCTAGTAATGAAAACACAAATATTTATGATCAATATTGAATTTATTGTTTTTCAAAGTATTCTCCATAAAGATGAATACATTTTTACATCCGTTTGAACCAATTTTCAAAGCACTATTTCCACTCCTATGGAGGTTTTGAACGCAGAAACCGCTTCTTCTGGTGTCGAAAATCATTATCCATGTAATTTATTTTTGATGTGTGGGAATAAAAAAACGTTATTGGGTGACAAATCAGGCCTCTATGGCTGATGACCCAATAATTCGATGTTTTGGCCTTTCAGAAATTCCTTTGTTTGAGCCGATGTGTAAGACCTAACATTGTCATGATAAAAAAAAAAAAAAAAAAAAAAAAAAAAAAAAAATCCGCCTTTTATTCTGTTTTTTTCGAATTTCTTCGAATATTTCTGACAAAAAAATAGTCGAGTACCATTTAGAACTGACTGTCCTGCGTTGCTCCAATGCCCCTGTTACCACGTGATCGATAATGTCGAAGAAACAGGCAACCATTTGCTTCGATGTGCTTCTTCCTTGAACAACTTTTGTTGGATTTGGCTCATCGTTGAAGACCCATACAGTCTATTGCTGTTTTGTTTCAGACTCATGTGCATAGATCCATAATTCTTCAACTGTGTAGATGTTATACACTACGTTTTGAATAGCCTTGAACGTGTTTGTTAAACATTTCCTTGCCGTAATCGACACAAGCTTTCTTTTGAGCGTTTGCTAGATCATGCGGACTCCAACGCGAACAAATATTTTGTACTACCAAATGTTCAAGCAATATCTTATTGATGCCTGTCATACTAATATCCAAACATTTCTCAATCTCACGGTAATGCCACATGACGATTTTGCATTATCAGTTCAGGCGCAGTATCAATATTTTCTGGCACAAAAACCGATTTTTGACCTGCACGGAATGCATCCTGAAGTGAACATGGAACACGAACGAATTCGTTATACCAGTTTTTTACATTCATTTAGGATGGTGCTTTATTGTTTGTATAAAAAAAAATAAGTTCATGGAAGTACTCTTATCCTGACAATCCACGTCGAAAGTTATGGAAAATGATCGCACGAAAATGATCACGAGTCAATTTCATTTTTTGCACAAGATGAATTTCTCAATTTACTGCAAATAAAACAAATCAAGCTAAAATGGAAAATCGTTCTGGAGAATTTATGGTTAAAAATATCAAATTTTCAATTAAAATCGTCAGCGGTAGCCTAATAACACTCCTTGTTGCCAAAGCCAGAAATATAAGTAGCAGCCCTCGTAATACAATGGGTTGCCAAATTATTAGGGACAGTCATTTTTTTTTTTTTTTTTGCAAGTTTTATACTTCGGATGCACTTGACAGCGGCTCTAAATGTTTTAAGTGTTGCAGAATTATATTTTACCGTTGTTAATATCTTTATAATTCATCTTTTAAGTACTTTTGGTATGTTAAAAGGTTTGTTTGTTTTCTATAAATATTTTAATGACAGGAGAGACGCTGAGCATGTTACACACGCAATAGTGGAAGATGCTTTTCTTTAATTTAAACAAAATTCTTTAGGGTTTTTGGAAAAGTTAAGAATTATATGTGAGTGTTATCTTTCTTTTATTGATTAAATATTTGTTTTTTGCAAAATTGCTTACAATATTAATTATTTTTTTATTTTTATGGATTTCAGTATGGGTCGAGGGGTTGATTTGTCTCCTAGGAAAAAATCTGAGGTAAAAATTCTTCTCCCGCATACGATTCATTCCCAAAGGAAGATAGCAGAACTTACTGGAGTTTCCAAGTCAGTAGTCAAGAGGATAAGAATAAATCTGAACAAAAACCAGCCACTTTCGCTTAAACAAAAAGGTAAAAGTGGAAGAAAACGCATAACAACTCCACGTACCGATAGGAAAATCTGGGATATCTGTTCAGGAAGCCAAAAAAAACTATGGGAATCCTTACTCAGACTGTTCAAAAATCTGGAATACCATTTTCTAAGAGAACTGTGCAGCGGAGATTAGCGGAGGAACAGTTGACAGGACATTGTCCAACCAAGAAAACATGGTTGAGAGAAGCGATGAAAAAGAATCGCCTTGCCTAGGTTTGTAAGCACCAACAAAAGGCAGTTAATGACTGGAATAAGGTTATTTGTAAAAATAATTGTTATTTATATCATTATTTCTAAATTGTAAAAATATTTTTTTCAGGTGTGTTTCTCAGATAAATGAACCTTTGAGATTTTAGCCGATAAAAGCAGCATTGTCAGGCGAAAAATGTCTTGACTGCATCATAGAGTGTGTTAAACACTCTGATAAAATAATGATATAGTCTTTCATAAGCGCTAAAGGACTTGGATGCCTCTACATTGTCCCAGGGAGCCATTAAACAAGACCAGTAAAGACAAGTTCCGGAAACTTGGCTGTTGTCGCAAATTGAAGAATGGTCCCCGGGTGGTGAAGAGTTCATGTTTATACATAGTTCATCACCTTGTCATAAAGCTAGACGTGTTGCAAAGTTTTTGGGAGCCCAAATATCCCAGTTTTATCTACGCCTGGCAATTCTCCGGACATGAACCGCATAAAAAACTTATGGAAGGTCACTAAGGCAGAAATTGCCACAGATATGATTACAACCAAGGTACAACTCATCGAAAATCTAATAAATGTATGAAATCACAAATCTAAAATATAAGAAAGTGACAGAAATTGCATAGAAAGCATGTCGAGACGCATCGAAGCACTCCTCAAAGCCAAAGAAAATGTCATCAAATATTAATGTTCGTTACATAACATTGGTAAATTGACTGTATTATATATTTTTTTTACATATATATTGCTCAAATACATAAACTTTAACAGTAAAACCTTTTAAACTTAAAAACAGTGTTTTTTTTTCAAATTATATCCTAATATTGTACAAAAAACCTATACTTCATGACTGTCCCTAATAATTTGGCAACCCACTGTATTTCTTTAATTTATATTTATTTTTAATAAGGAAGAGGCGTTGAAAACGTTAAGAAAATGTTAGCATATGTATTGTAGTAATAAATTATATTCATGTAAATTTTGTCATAGCTTTTTCAACTATATGTTGTATCGAGCAGGCTGATGAAAAAAATTGAAAATTCCCCATCTCTGCTAAAAGTTGTGCATAATTTTTATAGATCATATACAGGGCAACACGAAGCAATTCTAAAGCATTAGTGTACATGAGCATGAATTAGCTGTTTCTTTATCGAATTAATCATTTTCTGCAGAACTTATACTTAGTACACTAAGAGATGGTAATAGTAATGACAATTGAATTTTGGCTGAATGAATGAATTTTAGCTGAAATCTTTATAACGGGCCGGTAGGCCCGCTAAATTTTTTTAAAGGCCAGGCCAATATGGCCCATTCATTTTTTTTTTTTTTTTTTTTTTTGCTGGCCCGGCCCATTACAAAATTTAGAAGTATTTCGTGGGCCAGGCCCGGGCCCGTACAAACCTCTAATGCTGAGTTACTATTTTATCTTGTCCAACTACATTCAGACTTTTGCTCCTTTCTGTAACATTAAATACACTTGTAACAAACTTATTTTTACTAAGCAAATAAACTATTTGAAGAATTTCTCCAAATTTTGCCCATAACTTTATTATCTTACTTGCCATCTTTATAATCTTACAATATGATCTAAATCATTAAATTGTATGGCTAAACATTACAAACTGTGAAATACCTTCACTAATAATTTAGTAATTAAAAATATGGACTTGACACTACAACATGCATCTGATGTTAACAAAATGTATTAGTAGAAAGTTTTAATACAGATATGAAGATAAGTTTCTTATACTCCTGCAAAAGAGTTCGAAGATTAAATTTAAAAAAAATCAGTCATCAATATGTATGTAGACATATTGGAGCAACGCTTTCTAAAAAAAAAAATCTATTACACGACATACCATAAGATGCACTTCATAAAATATTATATAATACCCTTAATTTATAAAATTCAAATTATACTAGTGCTCGCGATAGGATACGTATAGCAGGTATACGATTAAACGATATACGTATATCCGTATAATACGTTTTTTTGCTATACGGATACTTTCGAATATACGTTTAAACGTATCCGGATACGTATAAGGCGTATCAACTAAACGTATATTTAAGAATACGTATATTTAATGTATACGTATATTCGCCGTATCGTATCTAATTTAAATAGCGGACTTCACCAGTCTTATGTCGCTGAATGGAGAATAATTTGGAAATCGGTAGCGTTACGACAGAAATCCGCATAGTATGCAGGCCCGTAGCTAAGGGGGCGCTATGGGCGGCTCAGCCCCCCCTAGAATATTTTGAGCCCCCCCCCCCCCTGGAAAAGATTCCAAGGTCACTCAATTAATTTCTGTTCCAAAAATTCAAATGAAATTCTGTTCAAAAATCTAATTTAGTTTTGAGACCCTTTCACAGTTTTGCAGAGTTACTAAATTGTATCTAAAATAAGTGTGTCAACACTCCCTCATTTTATATGTACATATGAAGTTAACATGATGTTTCATTTTGCACCAGTTATACAATCAAAATTTTCATCATCCTATACTTTTCTTAGCATAAAATGAAGTTAGTACAACAGTTTAATTAAAAACATAATACCTACAATGTGAATAGTTATTAATTTATCTTTCTGCGTCAGAAAGAGAAAAAAAAATTATGAGCCCCCCTACATTCTCTCGAGCCCCCCCCCCCCCCCTATGGTTCACTTCTAGCTACGGCCCTGATAGTATGTCTTATACATACGAGATCAAGCAATGAAAAGCGTATATTTTTTAAAACAGTTTGCAAAAAGTTCACAAAAGATCAGACTCCTGATTGGCTAATCTCGCTTCACTAACAGTGAAATATCTACTATCTAGATTCCAACCAAGATCTTGGTATTTCCTTTTATAAATATTTTAATCAACATACATGTTCAGTGCAATTTACCGAAGTGACCCATGTTACCTATCGATTGTAGGGCAGTACGAAACCGAAATGTGGCACCAATGAAAACTATCCTGTTGAACTGTAGCTGACGTCACAATTCGCCTTGATTTTCATTTCATACTACCCTACAATCGGTTGGTAACATTGGTCACTTCGGTAAGTGACCGGTAAGTTACTCTAAACATACTCAATGTTTAATTATGTTTCTTCTAATTTTCATTAAATAAGTCATAAAATATTCTGGGAGGACAAAATAATTAAATTATTTAAAAAAGAAACTAATAAAAATTACCAAATATGTAAATTATTTTAAAATTCCTCCGCGGTAAGACAATTTACATATGGTGAAAAATAAAACCATTGTGTCACGTGACACAGACACTTAGTATAAGTATCTCGTAGAGTAGAAGAACGAGCATTTATAGACACAGTTCTGCTTAGATTACAATTAGAAATGAATAGAAAAAGCTGGGTGTGGCGGTAGAGGTCTGCACGGGCCGGAATTTCCAGGCCCGGCCCGACCCGGCCCGTAGGAAAGTGATTTCGGCCCGGCCCGGCCCGTTGCAAAACTCAAAAGTTCGGCCCGGGCCCGGCCCGGCCCGTTATAATTTTTATATTTTAGGCCCGGCCCGGCCCGTACAAAAATCAGCGAAAACAGGCCCGGCCCGGCCCGGCCCGTTTTGGCCCGTGACAATTTTTACGATTTCTAAAAAATTCACATTTTTATCATATAACTAAGATTCTTTTAAAGAATACTGCATACATATCTATGGAATGATTTTACAGTATATTTTACAGCAAATACACATTAACAACCTTAATGATTACTTAGATTCTTAGGCTTTCAACATTCGAATAAAGATTCATTTAAAAATTAATATGGCTTAGAATAAAAGAAAAAAGAAAGAAAGCTAAAAACATCGTTAATTTTGAAGCTGTTTAATAAAAGAAGATTTATAAATATATTTCTATATCATTTTATTATAGATTTCAAATCCAAATTCATTCTTAAATTCAGAGAAGCTCCTTTCTGATACATTTCTAAATTCATTTTTTTTTCTCAAAAACGCATAAGATTAGCAGATATCTTTATTCAGAAACTATATAATCGAATGGCGTTATCCATTTTTCGATACAAGCAATTTAAGAATACTGCAAACAAATAAAATACTGTCATAATTAGCGTTTTGAATAGAATTTCCGGAAGCAATAGCAAGGGAAGTAAGAAAAACCTGCAATCATTTGAGAAACTATTATAACTCAACAAAGTTATACAAGTATTTTATTTACCAAAAATGAAAAACGCTATTCGATTCCAAATCCCTTTAATAGTTAGGTTTATCACTTTTATACTCTTACAATTTAAAATTAATCAGAAAATGTGTCAAACTTTCGCACTATTGAGAAATTAATTTAAAACTCATCAAGAAGTATATATCCAAAGACTAAGCTAACATAAGTTCTTTATCGCTGTTAATTTTAAAAATCATGTTTTCTGCCAATAATTAAATCTAGTACCGGTCCGGCCAGTCTATATGTAGAAAAATAATGCAAGCGTGATCTCGGACCGGCATGAGTCAGCTAAAAAAATATTAAAACGGGTTACACATAATGTAATTCTCCGATGCCGATACACTGTACATTTTTATATTGATGTTGTCAAACCAGTATGGCCACATTTATACCTATTCCCGTTAAAACCATTTTCGTTGAAAATAGCTCATATTTTATCGTTCCTGCTTAAATCTTCAGAACGGGCCGGCAGGCCCGAAAATTTTTTTTTCGGCCCGGCCCGTCTGGCCCGTTCACTTTTTTTGCCGGCCCGGCCCGGCCCGTTTATGTTGTTTGTCGGCCCGGCCCGGCCCGTTGAAAAAACTATTCTAAATCTGCCGGCCCGGCCCGTTAGAGAATTTGAAACGATTTCGCCGGCCCGGCCCGGCCCGCGGGCCGGGCCGGGTACGGGCCACGGGCCAGGCCCGGGCCCGTGCAGACCTCTATGTGGCGGTACGCTGAGAAAAAGAATGACAGAGCCTACTGCCTGCTATGTGATGATGATGATATTGCTGAAAACTCATTCTGTGCAACTGGTGGAACAAAATTCATGCCACATATAGACAAAGTCACAGACAGATATTTTGTAAAAACATATTTTTCGGACTATCTTACCCTTAAAAAGTGTAAACCAGTCGAAAGATTTCTCGAATCCATTACTTTCTTCTTGTTAAGATACAAGAAAATATAAAAAAACTAAGTACTGAGCCACAGCTCTTCCAAAGATTAGTTTGATTCTATCCACAACTAATGTAAGACAATTTATAATAAATAACTTAGTTTTTTGGGAAAGAAACCAAAATTTAAACTGAGAAACGTATTCAGATTTTTTAGGTACCTGCATAACAAGTAGTAGTTAAGTAAACGCATCATAGTTTTTTAAACAGAGAATCGCGATGGGGATACTCAACCGGATATTTCTCAATGTCTGTAATCCGCAGAAAAGCATTGAAACATCAAATTTCATATCTTGAATGAAAAACGTTTAAACGTTTATACGTTTAACCGCTTGGATAAGATCCGTATATACGATGTACCGTATATGTTGTTTTGCGCAATACGTATAACCGCCGATGCCGTATTATACGTATAGTTGATCCGTATTTCGTATAATACGTATTATACGTATATGCGTATAAACGTATAATCGAGAGCACTAAATTATACCCCATTATACAAAGTGCCAAAAAAAAAAAAAAAAAACTGTACAATTTAAAATTTTATTGCCTTAGTAAACTTCAACATACGATCCTCTCACAGCATAAAGAATATCAGGATGATATTCCAATTCAATCCACGGACATTTTGGCATGCTAATATCAACAGTAGCTACAGATGTTTGATTCTTTTGTTTCAATTCCATGAATCGATTTTGTAGGACTAATAGGAAACGTTTCATGTATTCGTTCTACAAATTCTTTACTTTTGCAAGGCATTTTGAATCACTGGAACCTTTCATAATTATTTATGTGTGTTGTGTAGTGCCATCTATGACCAGAAACAAAGAATTGTTTGAGTTATTTTATTTATTATTGTAATTAATTTTGCTGTAGGCCTCTTTAAAAATAAATAATAATAATAAAATTTTGAAACAGTACGAATCTTTTTAAGACACCCTGTGTATTACGTTTTTCATGCTTACTGTGAAATATGAATGCTATAAAATAGTAAGAGATGCTTGAATAAACTGGAATGTGACACCGAAACAAAATAAATGAGATTGAAAACATGAGATATTCTTGGTAAAATTATTATTTTTTTATTACTATGCATGGGATTTTGTAATAAATGGATAAATAACATAAAATTTAAGCAAGTTCATATATACATACAATTTATTTAACATGGCAGTGGGAATAAATATGCTCTGATTCAACTCAAACATGAATCCAGCAGATTTCCTACAGAAATGTTTATTTTAACCTCATCATTTTATAAACAACAGTTAGTATTCCAGGATATGAAAATACTATCTAATATCACAAATAAAAGTAATCATCAAAATTAAAAAGTTACATCCAAAGAAATACAATGGAATGGAATTTAAAAAAGCATAAAATTTAATATCCTATTCATTAAAAAAAGGGTGAATGTAGATTTAAAAACCTGTAACGTCTATTATTTTTTAGAATTTTTTTAAAGCATATGAACACTGTGTTTTGTTTCGTCTTAGACACAGTAATGAATTCATTCAGGAGGATCAAGGATACATCAACTTCAGAGTATTTAACAAATAGACCGAAAGGTGGCAGCACAAATACCTCATCGAATTCTCAGAGGAATATCAAGAATAAGTTAAATATCGATTCGCATATTAAAATGCAATCGATTTGCCAAGTCATATCTTGGTGGAAAACACCTAAAAACCCAATTTTGGCAGTTAACTCATATGTTTATCATTATGTTTTCCTGCTGCCAATCCTCCATCTTTTCATATTTTAGTGTGCAGGAAAGCACGATGGTAAACATACAAGTCAACTGTTCAAATCGGGGTTTTAGGTGTTTTCCACGAGGATATGACTTGACTAATTGATTGCATTTTAATACAAGGATCAAGTTTAACTAATCATGGATTTTCATCTGTGAACTCGATAAGGTCATTGTCTGT
Source organism: Maratus speculifer (assembly GCA_964019185.1). Lineage (NCBI taxonomy): Eukaryota > Metazoa > Arthropoda > Arachnida > Araneae > Salticidae > Maratus > Maratus speculifer. The sequence goes on from OZ025290.1 coordinate 44,298,262, forward strand.
GTTGCCGCCTCCCAGTCTATTAGGTAATCGTTTAAAGAGTAAGTTCTCTTTTTTGAGATTCTATATTACTGCCCTTACCCCCTCTACTGACACACATATACAGATAGAGAGATAAAGTTTCAAAATTTTCTCCCAGAGAAAAATTATTGAATCATTGCTTAGACTCAATGACTATAGTCAATCACACTGGTGATGAAGTAAAATACAGTCAAACCTCGTTAACATAAACACTCTTAACATGAATTACTTTTAAAATGAATTGTTTTCACAGTCCCCTATAAGAATGAATACAAAGAATTGATACTAATAACATGAATTACTGTTAACATGAACAAAATTTTGATTTCCCTTGAGGTTCATGTTAACGAGGTTTGACTGTATATGGTTCCCTCTATAACGCTCGCTAATCCACAGGGCTACAGAGACAGGGTCACTGCAAATTATTGGGACTTTGTATTCTTAAAGTGTCCATTTTTGATTCTGTTTTTTAAATAAAGAAACAAAGAAATATGACCGGAAATCTTATTTACGAGAAATTTTAAAATGAAAATAATTAGCATCAAGCACTAATCAAAACTTGAGTTATATAAGTACTTGCTAATAATAAGAAATTTAAAAGAAAAAAAAAAACATGTTCTATTAAATCATCTATGGCTATGATGATGCTATGGAGGAAATACCAGGGGGCATCTGCACTAATGATCGCTAAACATTAGTATATGACCACAAGGATTTTTTTTTTCTGTGTTTGTTAATATAGCGTTGTTTAAATTTCAAGCAAATATCTTTTTTTAAATAATTAATGAACAAATTCATTTTCAAATGCCACACTTAACCCTTTCCGGCGCGGAGTAAGTTTAATTGAAATAATTAGCTGCCACCAGAATTTATAAACGAATTTATTAGAGAATACGAGCTTGCTTATTTTCAGGCATTTTATCAAAGGAAAATTTTAATTAAATATTCTTGGTGCCAGTAAAATTAAAATTAGGTGTCCTTTTTAAGGGACACCGCGCCGGAAAGGGTTAAGGACTTGTATTCAAATTACTTTTAGTTTTCATAGACTCTCTGCAGCCATGAGGAATAAATCAGTTTACGATGCCCCTAGTTATGATATTGGTTATTAAAATAGCATCAATTACGAGGCAAAATTCTAAATATTACTACAACAGCAATTCATAGAAATTGGAAGACAAGCAGCAGTAAGATCCTTAAAGAACCAGAGGGTACATGGTAAAAGCAGAAAGTATATATCACAGCCATGAAAGTTTATGGGTAGAGTATATACTATTGTTTTATTTGAGGAACAGAGGATATAGAGTGTTTTAAAAAAATCCAGAAGATGTACGGTATATATCTCAGCATACTTTCCACTACACCCCAGAAGACAAGATAAATCATAGTGTTGATATCTTTAAGTAATACCTTAATTTACAATCAAAACTACTATAAATATTATTGTACTATAAATATTATGTTTTCCCAACTTTATTATATAATTATTCAAGGGGCTGTGCATATATAACGTTATCATTTTAGGGGGGAGGGAGGGTCCACATTTGCTATCGTAAGATACCTCTAGGGCAGTGGCATAGCAAGGAGGGGGAGCAGTCCGCCCCGAGTGTCACCCTTTAAGTGCGTGTATCTCTTTTTACACACACATATACATATGTATACAATCTTATAGGATAAAAAAAATTCTGAAATAAAATAAAAATTCTAGAGCATGACACAACAGAGTTAATTTTCTTTTCTTTAAGAATGTGAATATTTTCTAAATAAGATATGCATCAGAGAACAAAAACCAACCTGTCCAATGAATGGGTAGAAATTAGCGAATCAAACTTTAAAAGAAAACTTATCTTCTACATATAGACACCGCATTGATTTATGTGGATTATGGGTTGAGTTTTGAGTCACTCCTGTTGTTGTTTTTTATGCAGAAGGACGAAAGATAAATAAGAAATGGTATGATCATTTGTTGTAATAATGTAGAATTGTGATTGAAAAAATATGATGGATGGGGCGATGGGGGTGACACCATTTACATCTGCTCCGGGTGTCACCCATTCTAGCTATGCCACTGCTCTAGAGAGAAAGGAGGGTTTGTCTTTTGATATCGATATCATTTTTGATCCAATCAAAATTTTCTCTTTACATTTGTAACATGGTCTTCAATTATCGGTCGGTTATCTATTTTAATGAAAATACAATGTTATTATTAAAATCATTGAATTATTATGAAATTTTATTTAATTCTAAAATGTGGAATACACCAATGTTTGGCCTTCTATTCTTCTTCATAAGTGTATTCATATACAATCATGATTCAAATGTGAAGTATATTTGATATGAAGCTGTCCACTTGCTTTGCTGAAACAATTTCTATTTACCATCCACCCCTCCTCTATTCGCAGCAAGTGCAACAAGACTTTATTACTATTGAATGCATTATGTAACAAAAAGCTATTATAAAATATTTTTAAATAGTAACTATTTCTTTTAAACGTTATTTGATATAAAGTGATATTTTAATATATAAAGTATGTGAAAAATAAATGTAAACAGTTTTTTATATCACTCCAAACAAAGAAATAAATTCCTAAAAAAAATTAAATATAGATGTATTTTTTTCTTACACTTTGATAATGATATTTTTAGTGGGGGGACGGAGAGGGGTCCAAAATTACCAAAAATTTGATAGTGTTATATTTGCACAGTCCCTAATTGATGACAATTTTTTTTTCTTTAAGGTTGTGCTCAAATCCAAAAAATTGGTAGATGTTCTTATTCAGAAACTATGTAACCAAATAGTTTCTATTTTTTTAGTACAGGCAAAAGATCTTTCAGAAAATACTATCAAATTTGACATTTTGAGTTGAATCTTCAGTCATGACAGTGCAAGAAAGAAGAAAAGCCTGCCATCATGAGCAAAAATCCCTTATAATCAACATAAAAAAAAAGAGGGTATCTGTTAAAGTTTTATTTTAGAAACAAAAAGGTATTAAGAGACTAAAAAGAAAATCAAGAAGGTATGTGACGTATACCCTCCACTACACTCCTCCTTATAACTCAGCAAGTAATTTTTCCAAAAAATGCGTAATGCCATTCCATTTCAAATCACTTCAATAGTCAGTCCTACAAATTTTATGCCTTTATGTTTAAAAATGAGACAGAAAATTTTAAGTTTGGTGAGTGGGGAATTTGAGAACCACCTTAAAGATAACAATTAATATATAAACCAGTTTAATAAGTTTTAATAATGGATTTTTAAAGATATAGAAATTAATGCTGACACTTAGATAATTATGACACCTAGAAATAAAATAAAATTTAACTCTAATTGTTGATTAGAAAAAAACATAAAACTGTTGTATTAGATAACTGTTTAATAATAAATAAATAATATTTATAAGGAAATATATGAGCTTCAAACTTAGCATGGAAAATTAAGTAGAATATTTACACTGATACATGTAATGAAAACTTGCATTAATGAATATTTAAATGATACATTTGACACAAAGGATATTTTATAAAAACATTTTATCTAATAAATTTCTTGAAATATGGCTAAAGTTATGATACCCCCCCCCCACACACACACACACATATACCAAGAATCTTTTTAAGCCATTGAACTGTGTTGAAATCTATTATTTTCTATATCTAATATTTGGTAATTTATCTCTAAAAAAACAACAAGTCCGAATCATGAACCCATAAATATTGATTATCTTTAAATGTGTAAATCTAGAAATGAGGGAGTCTCACAGCAATCTCCAAGCTGCAGTTTTATTTTGACATCATTCATTTATAGTTTAAAACTTTTAATTTGAAGTTTAATTTTTTTTATCATAGTATTTTTTTAACATCAGAAAATTCAACCCTTGTAAATTGTACTATAAAATATGATTACCGCACACTATTTATTCTCTGAAAACTTTTATTATATTAAAGGAGGCCTTTAATCCCTACAGTCTCATAATTTAAAAAAATTTAACATTCTACATCTTTTAACATGTGAAATCTACCTAAAATGTTTATTTTTTAAAGATGGCCATTCATAGCCTTTGAACAAGTAATTATACTCATAATATATTTTATGAATTATTGATAATCCTTAACGTTCAATTTATGACTACTTAATCCCCACTCAAATTTTTAAATTGATCGGTCACTGAATAAAATTATTTTGAACTACAAATGGATAAATGATAAATCGATTTTTTAAAAAAAGCAACAACACATGTACTAGAAATTTTGATAAACTGAATGTTTATGTATGGTCATTTAATTAAAACCCAGCTTTAATTTGACCTGTCATTTACATATTGCACACTGTGATCTACTCAAATAAAATGAGTGAATCACAATATTATCTATCTATTATTCATAAAACGTAACATGATCAACACAAAATTCATACATAATATGAACACATGTGTGATCAAACATTGAGCCTTCTAAAAATACCTATTATTGCTTTAATAATGCAATATGCCGAGAAGTGAAATTCTATTAAATTATTTTTTTTTCTTGCTTAAAATAATCTTTATTATTGACTAAGAGACTAAACAATTTCTAAATAAATTTTACACAAGAAAATGTCTTTTAATTATTCATCATAAATGTGAAAATTGATCATGAAATCCCATGATAAGGCTTTAGATATCAGCATTCATTACTAATGAATTTAAATCTAATGAAACATTATTGCTTATTTATTTTAGCTACTTTTAAAGTTTTATTTAACAGATGGATGTTACTGTTACATGATTAACAATGTGTGACTTCATTTTAATGAGCTATATTCTGTTAATCCACAAGTTATAAATAAAAACATTAATAAAATATTGATTAAAAATAAATAAATGACTGAAGCAAAGTACATATTAGCATACTTATGAACCTTTTTCTTAAGTAATCGATTTTCTATCTTTTGTTCAATAAGATTAGCATATTGAGTAAATAATCACAAAATCATAAATTAAATGTTCAAGATAATACAAATTCAATCTATAACATATAACTGGTATTGGTTAAAAATCAATAACATGAACAGTTATTGATAAATGTATAGATAGATATAACATTCAGATTTCATATTTAATTTAAGACAAGAAATATATTAGCTTGTAGATAAAATCTTAGGTGTTCCTGGGTAAAATCCAGCTAAAACAGAATCTGAATTAAAACATGGTATTTTATCTTGCATTCCAAGAACTGAAATACTCTCAAGATTCGGTATTGTCAATTTACTGTACTGGGATAATAAATAAGCCCACAAGCTTTGAGAACTTTCTTGGTCTCCAGGATACCTCTTGTGACCAAAAAAAGAACCCCAAAATTCTGATACAAGAATGTCTGATTCATCATGTATTTCAGATATATTTTCCATTCCCTCAGCTGACATTTCTTCAACAATTGCTACAGTATCACAGTGAGCTATTTCTGATGCAGCATATACGTCCTCAATTAAAGAATCACCAAAATATAAAGCTTTTGGGTTTGAAGTTTTACTATGAATGGCACAAACTTTCTGAAGTTGTTTCCAGTTGCCTTGAGAATATATTAAATGAGTTTTCATTTCTTCGGGCTTAATCCCACTTACTTCTGAATTTTCATGAACTAAACAAAATGGCTTATCCTTCCAGAAAAATCCAGGTTTGCGAGCAAATGTAACTATTATATCAAAATAACTCTTCCAGTCTTTACCGAGGCTATATTCTGCAAGAAAAGACGCAGAATCATAATTAGAACTAGTCAGTAAAAAAGTTACTTTGTTTTTAGTTATATTTTTAATCCAGTTTTTCACATTATCACTGCACGGTTTCAAATATAAATGAGGATTACTCTTTAAATCTGGATAAAATTGCCCAGCATTGTTCTTAAAATTATTCCGGTCATACATATAATATAATCCTTCTAAATATTGCTCCCAAAAATTATACTCATCCATTGGACCACCATTCTTTTTATCTAAAATGTCGACAATATTAGCACATATCACAGCTCCAATTGTAACAAAATAGTCTTTAAAAACATAAAATGGCTCATCTAGTGCTGTATTTGCTACCAGTTTATGAGGAATGCCTTTTGATTCCTCCCACAGACAATTTGAATTATACAATGATCTTATTTCTTCATCTGTCAAAGGATTGGTTCCATGAGTAGCTTTGATAATACGATATTGATTATCGAGTTTAAGGAAATTGCCTCTTCGTTTATCTAGAACTATTCCTTTCTGGGCGAAAGAAAATGAAGAATCATCAAAATTAATTAAAGTTCTGGGATAGTCATACTTGTCAATTAGAAAAGAAGCTAATGTCCTATAAATCAAGTTCATCAAAGGTTTTAATCTGTAGGTACATATAGTGTGATCCAAATCAAATCCAATGCAATCATAATTTTCCAAACTGAATTCTTGAGGTTTCATGTTTGGAGCATAAGTCAACTTTGTAGAATTTGAGCTGAAAATGAAAAAAAATAATAATTAATTAAATCATCATATAATAATGTAATCAATCTAAAAACAAAACAAAATCAATGAAAAAAAATACTTTTTACAGAATTTGAATAAAGATATGACTTAATAAAGATGCAAATATAAGGAATTTTGTTTAGTTGTCACTGGCCCGTGAGTTTATTTTTTTAGTAGCCAGTTTTACTGGCTAGTGAGAATAATTCTTTTAGCAGCCAGTAAGTAGAAATGCATTTATCACTGAATAATTAATTTTTAAAAAGCTAGGAGTTTACAGTAAGCAAGTAATTTATGTACTACATAAAAATATTTTAATATAGATTATTTTGAATAAGGTTTAGATACTAATTTGCAATCTATTTTAAATTTTAAAATAAGTTAACAGACAAGTTATACACAACATGTTTATGTTGCTAATTACATGATTTCCACTAAGCTTAGGTTCTTGTATATCTAAGTACTTTTTTAAGAAATATATCCATCTAGAATTAAGATATTTTACCCACTAATTAGTAGATATGAGAATGAAAAGAATTGTTGAATTGTTGATGCAATGTGAAGTCTGAAACATCTATGGGGTAAGGAAAAGATCAAATTGTAAAAACCTGCATCTGGTTGATTTTTTTCATACTTTTAATCATTAGTTTTTCAAGTTCAATCCTCAAGTGGCAAATATAAATGTTTTCATCTTTTATGACTTAACAAATGGCAAATGATGTCAGACTGCTACTTTTTTAAAATTTAGGTTCCTTGATTACTACCACTTTTTAAAAGTGTAGTAATATTTGCTACATTTAATGCTAGATTTAACAGAGTGAATTATACATTTTAAAAAGTGTTTGCAATCAAGCAATTTGAATTTTTTTTAAAGTAGCAAACTTGCAACACTGCAAATGGTTGTGACAGGTAAAAATACTGCCATTGAATGTTTCTTAATGCAATTTTATTTTGTAATTTTTTATACCAATTGCATCAGTAGGTACAAACTTTTTATCTGAAAGAATTGTAATCTGAAATTTTCATCATAATTAAGTGTATTGGGTCATTCCATGCCAAATCAACCAGTGACTCAACCTGACCCTTTCCGATTTCAATGAAACTGCTAGGGATAATTCTCTATGATGATATAAATTAGAGCATATTTTTATTTTTTGTAAATCGCTTTAAATTTTTATACAATTAATTATTTAAATTTTGAAAAATCATCATTTTTTGACTTGCATAAATATTTTCAATTTTGAATTTCTCAAGTTCTATCAAACATAGAAAATTTTATGCCCACTCACTTCAAAGAGGAGTTTATAAGGTTTAATTTGGTATGCAAGTCGACTATGTATAGTTAAAATGAATAAAATTTAACATTTTTCAAAATTTAAAATTTGAAAATTTTTTAGATAGTAATTTTTAAAAATTTTGAAAAAAATGTATGTTTGTTGTAATATTATAAGCTTTAAATTCTGAAATTTTTAGAGTGGGATCTCAATGGGATCAGGAGTTATTACATAAAAGCAAAACGTACCATTAAAATAGCAATTTAATTCTGTCTATTTTGTTATTTATTTATGATTTGTATAGTAATTTTCAGCTTTTATTTCATAACTCCTGATTCCATTGAGATCCCACTCTAAAAATTTCAGAATTTAAAACTTATAATATTACAACAAACATACAGTTTTTCCAAAATTTTTAAAAATGACTATCTAAAAAATTTTAAAATTTTAAAATTTAAAAAATTTTTAATTTTATTTGTTTTAATTACACATAGTCAACTTACATATCAAATTAAACCTTATAAACTCCTCTTTGAAATAAGTGGTCATAAAATTTTCTATGCTTGATAGAACTTGAGAAATTCAAAATTGAAAATATTTATGCAAGTCAAAAAATGATGATTTTCCAAAATTTAAATAATTAATTGTATAAAAATTTAAAGCGATAAACAAAAAATAAAAATATGCTGTAATTTATATCACCATAGAGAATGATCCCTAGCAATTTCATTGAAATCGGAAATGGTCAGGTTGAATATTGAATTTTTTTGGATGATTTGACATGGAATGACCCTATTGTTTTTCTGGTAAAACAGTCAAAAACAGGAACATATGGTTGATTTTTTTTCATCTGAAACCAATATTTCCAACATCAATTTTTTCAATATTTATATAATTTATTTGGTACTTCCATGTTAGCCAGATGATCACTAAATTTCAGTAATTTTTTGTCAGTCTTGCCAACTTATAACATTTAGCCAACCACAAATAATCAAAGATAATTTAACATTGACAGATATAACTCTCTGAATGTCTGAATAAGTTAAGATATTTAGACAAAAATAATCAAGTTTAATTATAAAAAGTTTGATATTGAGCAGTTCTCTTTGAAAGACTTCCATTGAGGAGTATACCAAGAGTAGTTTAATATTCTTGACAGATCAATTTTAGGAAACAAAATCAACACCAGAAACACAGCAGATTTTTATTCTTGTCATAATATTTAAAAAGTATATAGATAACACAAGCAAAAAAAAAATTTCCCTATTGCGAGTGTTTGTGTTAACAAGGTTCAACCATATCTTAAAAAACTCATCTAGAAAGAATCACGATAAAATATGTAAACACAAACATACAAATACAAATAATAAAATTTCATGTAATCGGTTCTATAATGATTAGGATTAGTCAATAACAAAAAAGTTTAAATAAGAAATAATATTCACTAGAAACATTTCATTTCATAGACACAGACAGAACATTCTAATTTAAAATATATGACACAAAAATAGGACCTTATGTTTCTTAAAAACCTAAAACTTAATATTTTTCGCTTCAGAAATATACTTTTATCAACTTCAGTTATCATATTAGGTACTCCTATTTTATTTTGTTGAACTAAAGAACTGACTCAAACCTTTCATAATCCAATCTAGAATCTAAGATGACATTTCTAAGTGTTTTTTTCCATCATTTTATGCTTGCCATTTCTTCACTATATTTTGCATACCTAAAGAAGCTCGATCAAGAACATTCAAACCATAACCTAGTTGAATGCACTTTTTACGGCGACAAGTATGAACATTGCATCCCCAGAAGCAGAATTTTCTGTGTCAGTCTGCACTGCAGCATAGCATACTAACTAGGGAAGTGCATGAAGTGTGAGTCACCGATTTTGACAAAAGTGGTATCGTTGGAAAGATCTCATCGAGAGCAGCAAAAAACTCAATAGAACTACCCGTCGCAAATGAGTCATTATCGAGATATCCGACAATATATGTGACGCAACTAGCGCATACTTAATGGGGCACAGTAAAAAATTTTAGTCTCGATTTTAACTAAAGTGGTATCGTTGAAAAGATATCATCGTGAGGATTAAAAAACTCAATACAATCACCCATCGGAAATGAATTGTTTTCAAGATATCCGACAATTTGTGTCACATTTTTAATACACACTTCTAGGAAACTGCATTAAGTGACAGAAATTGTCGGATATCACGGAAATCGCTCATTTCAGATGGTTTGTTCCTTTGAGTTTTTTACTTCTCACAATGATATCTTTGCAAAGACACCATTTTCATTATAATCGAGAAAACTTTTTTTGCGGTCCCCCATATAAGTGTACACTAGTTAAGTGACATAAATTGACAGATATCTCGATAACGGCTTATTTGCGACGTGTAGTTCCATTGAGTTTTTTACTGCTCTCAATGAGATCTTTCCAACGATATTACTTTTGTCAAAATTGGTGACTTATACTTTTTGCTCTTCCCTAGTTAATGCAGTTTCTTAGAAGTGTGTATTAAAAATGTGACACATATTGTCGGATATCTCGAAAACAATTCATTTCCGACAGGTGATTCCATTGAGTTTTTTAATCCTCACGATGATATCTTTTCAACGATACCACTTTAGTTAAAATCGAGACTAAAATTTTTTACAGTGCCCCATTAAGTATGCACTAGTTGCGTCACATATATTGTTAGATATCTCGATAACAACTCATTTGCGATGGGTAGTTCCATTGAGTTTTTTGCTGCTCTCGATGAGATCTTTCCAACGATACCATTTTTGTCAAAATCAGTGACTCACACTTCGTGCACTTTCCTAGTAAGATTCATCTGCAACCCGACAAAGCTAGACTAAGCCTACTAAAACAATATCCCATAAAATAAGAAAAAATTGCCTTTATAGAAAAAATATAATAAAATTATGATACAAATACCATGAATCTAGAAATTTAAAGCACATTTCAGCTTTTTTTAAGTTCATTCTTTCTTTTTAAGCTGGTGGATTAAGGCTCCTGTTTCTGCTGGCGAAGACATGCATGAGCTAATGTTAATCCTATGGGGAGGGATTTTTCTGATATCTCATTTGTACATTACTCTCATTTGTACACAATACATTATTTTCATATAAAAATGCATTATTGAAAACTGAGCAACACTAAATATTAAAGATGTAAATTTTCCAGAAAAATATAAGTGGCGGAAAAAAAACTGTTTTTTTACTGATTTTTTCAGAAAAAAACGAAAAAGTTGGAAAAGTTGATTTTTCATGATTGTTTCTCCCAAATAAATTATATTTTCTTAGAGAATATTTTTATGATAAATTTTTATTATTATCATTTCCATTAATCGGCATATTATTGAAATAATTTTGCACATGAATTAATTTTTAAAAAGAGAAGTTGCATTTAATTATATATCTAGATTATTTTCATGTACTCCTGTTTTTGTGAAATTGTGAGCTTCTTGTATATACTTATACAAAATATAGTCAGAATTTATTATTTAGAAATTATTACTATATTTAGGTTCTTATTTAGACATTTTTAATAAGGTTATTCATACATACAACTTGATAAGATTCAGCTGCTATATGACATGAGATTTTTTTTCTTCAATCACTGCATTTGTAAAAGATTCAATTTAGAGATTAAACTTTTTTCTGAAATGTCTATCTTCAAGAGAAATTTTGCGAAGGGTCTTGTGTTTCAAACTAGAAAAAAATGTGAAGGATCCTTTCAAGTCATCTCAAACAGATTTTTGCTGAGAGATCAGATTACCCACATTAAAGTTTTCATGTGGGACACTCAACATAAAAATAAATTAAATTAAAAGTATGAGAATGTAGCTATTAAAAAATTTTCAGTATATTATTTTACAAATGAAATTTCAATTTTTCCAGTTTGGAAAAATTGATAAAAGCCTTCGGAAAAAAACCTGTTTTTTCCCCAATTTTTCCAGGTTTTTTTCGAGCATTCCCATCTCTACTAAATGTACAAATTTGCAATTATTAATATTAGCATCTAACATGTATATCTTAATGCTGATTTAAAAAGACTTTTTCTCAAAATACCTATGGGCCAGTGGGCAGTTTTTCACCACTAAATTTTATTCCTTATTTTTCATCTAATTTTTTTTTTTTTTTTTTTTTGAAAAAATTCTAATAAAAATTAAGTAAAGAAAACAAAATTTAGTCCGATCCCTAGATCTTTACACCCATGTCTATGAATATGTCGAAATGCTTTTAAACTCTCAAAGTTTTCTGTCGAACTTGCAAAAGATGGAAACTGATTGCAGCATTCTACTGATAAAAGTTTTTTTGGGGCTACATTAATGTATATATAATAATACATTTCAGTAAGGAAAATCAGGATTTTAATGATTTTTTTTTAAATACAGTAATTATTGTACAGTAGACTCCCTCAAATCTGCAAAACTTGAGACCGGAGTTTTTGCAGATTTTAGAATTTTAAGGATTTCTGGTCATTAATTTGTTTACATTTTTGAAACATTAATTTGATTGGTAGTTAAACATTGTAATCAATGCATATAATAAATTGAAACATTAAAATAATTAAGTAAAATAATTAAATAAATAAATAGTTAAAAAGCAAGTTATTACAAAAAAATTTAAGTAAAATAAAATTTTACAAAAATATTAAAATAAAGTAAATAATTAAGATTCAATACTAAATATAAATAATGATGACAAAAAGTCAATCTTATTTATAAAGAAAAATATTTGCCTCTGTTAATAAACAAAAAAAAAGCTTGATTAATTAAAAAATATTCATTTTATACAGCAAAAATTATCCTACACCTCGAATTATAGACACAAATGGTTATTGAAAGATATATTATGCTAAAACTACGATACGATAATTTTGATTAACCATTTAACCGGCGACAAGTATGGAGAAATAGTGCTTTTACCCCCGACTTATCTCGGGGCAGACAGTTAAGTGGTTAAATTTCGATCATCGTTATTAGTAAACCGGATGTAGATCTCAAAATCGTTTCGTAACTAGCAGGGATACGAAAATAGTAATAGAACTATTAAAATAATAATTTTATATAATAAAAATTATCCTGCCACGCGAATTGCAAACATTGCCAAACGAACATTAAAAGTTATATTACGCTGCAACTACGATACGATAATGATTATTTCGATTACATATCGATCATTGTACGTCCAAAAAATGTATTATTTAACATCGCAAAATTTAAATTGAAAGACTTTAAAAAAAGGAAGAAGTTGAAAGGGATTTAAAAAAATATATATATTTAAAGAATTATTTGTATTGCGTTAGCCGCTGACTTCAGCACCTAATTTCATTTCATTGTTTACATCTGGAAAAAAAAAAAGCGCAGATTTCTGGCGTTCATGGATTTTAGGGACGCGGATTTAAGGGAGTCTACTGTACTATATTGCTCATCTTAGTAAAACTGATCCAAATTCAAAGTACTGTTTTTTATTTAAATGAGTTTCATTCTACTGTTGGTAAATGATCTGTACTACTTACTACTTGTTTCAAAAGTTTTAATAACTGAAAAATACCTGGTTAAATTAAAATGGATAACATTTAATTGGTTTTGTGCATTTTATATTCCTTTTCTTCATTTAGCCAATGGTTGAAGATCATTAGATTGGTGTTACGTGATTTTAGCTTAAAAACTGATGTAATTATTAATTTAGCATATAATTAATTAAATTATATGGATTTTATGGAATTAATTTACTTAAAGTTATAGCAAGAAGACATTTATTATATTTTGCAAAGTTTTAAGTTACAGTCGACTCTTGTTAATTCGAATCTTTGCTTAATTCGAACTAAACATGAAGTCCCGAAATTTTCAATGGCAGAATAACGTTAAAAATTTTCATTAATTTGAACTCATTTTCTGTTAACTTTATTTAATTCGAACTAACGAGAATTCTGATTTTTTATTTTTATTTTCTTTCTCACAAACTTCAGATCATTTGAATAACTTTCTTTCTTTAACTTTTGTGAAAATTGTTCCGAACGAGTATACATATAATACAATGCATTTGATATCCAATTTCTTAGAGCCCTATCTGTCCATCAGTGACACTTTAGAAACAAGCATGATGGAAGAAAAATTTAATCTTTTAATTATTTTATGTATTTATACATTCTAATTTAATATTAAGTCCTATTCTAATGATAACAGACGTAACAAGTTTAAAAAACACTATAACATTAATTCCTTTGTAATAGTACCTTATTAAGCATGTTTTCCATATTTCGAACTTCGGATAATTCGAAAATTTCTTGTAGTCCCGACGAGTTCGAATTAACGAGAGTCGACTATATATGGTATATTTATAAAGAATAACAGTTTCTTCCACTGTGGAAGAAACCCATTTCTTCCAGCCAGTTTTTTCTGCTGCGGAAGAAACTTGCAAACCCTGGCTGCCATGCTTAACAGTTTTTGTTACAGGGATTGCATCTCCATCAAATACTACATTTAATTAATACATTCATTTTGTATCTTTTCATATACTATATATTTCTGTGAAAATTTTCAGATAAATCCCAAATTTTCACTATCATTAAACATTATTGAATCCTGTTAAAATAAAAGGTTTTGATTATTAAATTAATAAAATGAATGATGGGAAAGGGTTGCAATTCAAATGATGCCAAATGGAACAAAATTTGGCAAGTTATCACTGGCACACAACTAACAAAAGAGAACCATTTATTTATTATAAAGAAGCCATTTATCTATTTTTATATACAAATAAAAATAACTAAATCAATGATAATTTTTTAAATACATATACAAACAAGAATAAAAATTCATCAAGTTTGCTTTTATAGCTGTCCATGTTTATCAAAGTTTGTCAACAAATCTCACTTCCTGAAATTTCAATTTTGCAAAATTAAAAAAGTCAAGGTTTCTATAAAAAACAAGTTCCCTCTGTAGAATTATTTCAACTGAGAGAGAAGAGATTAATACAGAGTGAAGTATAAATTGCAATTTTTGAATAATGTTTGCATAATGGTGTCACATAAATTATGGATTTTCAAGGAAAATGAAATACTGTTAGATAACTTTGTTTAATAATGACAGAAAAAGATAATCCCTCTCCCTTCTTCCAAAAGGTAATAAAATTCTGTATGAGAAAACATGCTTTTCTCAAAGCAGTAAAACCAGGGATAAACACCAATAAAAACAATCCCACAGTAAGTATCATCACAACCTTGCAGTTGACATCTGAAAATGAGAATTAAAATGATCAATTTGTTTTTTATAAAAGAAAGACTAAAAAGTGCTGAAACAAAATTTCAAAGGATAATATTCATCAACTTTCAGGGTAAGTTGTTTATCTAGATAAATATATATATATATATTAAAATGCAATTAAAAAAAAATATATTTCATGACAATATACATTTAACGAAACAATTTAATCTGTTCACAGTTAACTCTCCATATGAACCAATTTTATACTTTTATAGACACATTTCAACTCTTTTGAAGATATATATGTAATATTTTGAAAACATGATTTTCTCAGCATTTAAAAAAATTTTAATTTAGAAATATCTGTTTACGAAGAAAATGGATCCTTCAGAAATTTTTTCATTTCAAAACAGGACGTTTCACAAAATTTTTCATTTCAAAACAGGACCCTTCACAAGAATTTTTACCTTAAAAAAGGTCCTTTCACAAAATTCTTTGTCTTAAAAATAGACTTTTACAAAAATTTTCCAGGTCTAACTCAATTTCTCCCATTTAAAAGTAAAATCTCACATGTAATTTTTATACATATACAGAAAATATATGCATTTTACATACATATATCTTCTGAAAAATAAATAAAAAAAAGAGCCTAAATACAAAGATAATTTCAAATTCCCAAAATCAGGACTATATTTTTAACAGTTGTAAAAAATCTGTTCACAATTTTAAAAAAGCAGGACCCTGAGAGAAAAATCTAGACAGAGCCCTGTAATTGTTGCACATAAGTATACATTTACTAAATGTTAAACCAGGGATAGCTTAAGAGAAAATGTAGATCCTTTAACGGATCATTCACAAAATTTCCAGTCTTAAAAAAACAGACCCTTCACAAAACATTTTCATCTTCAAATTGAACTTTTCTAAAATTTATTTCCCTTAAAACAAATCTAACATATCGCTAAACAGCTGAAGTCTCCAAACAACACATCATAAAGAATCTTATATATATTTAAAAACATGGGTGTAACGTTAACTTAAAATTCACAAAATTATGACTAGATATTTTACAATTATATGGAATTTTTCACAACTAAACCAAACATAGGATCGCAGGTTAAACATCTCAAATAATACATAATCTGATAAATAATACAGACTACTTTGAATTTAGATGTTGTAACAAATCAGAAAGAAGACTCACCGACAGGTAACATGAAACCATAATCTAACTGACGAACGAAAAGCTGAAAAGAGAGACATAATTTAAATACCGGCTAAATAAATAATTCTTGTTAAATCAGCTTTTCCATTCCCTACACATGATGAACTTGACTGACATTGCGATGAAATGTAAAACAAGTTTTGCAAGATCTGAGTGATGCGTCAAAATTCTTAGAGAGTACGAGAGATTTTAACCAATCATCTTCTGCCGTTTTTCAGTGTCTGAGTTCGAGACTTGAATTCGTCTGCTATTATTTGTGATGATGCCACAGAGCCATCTGTGTCATTTGCGATTAAAATGATAGTCTAGGAAAAACATTCTTTTAAAGTTATTGTTCACAACACTTATTTGAAAGTTTTGAAAATCAAATCCGGTCAATTTTTTGCAAGTTATCTGTTGTATGACCCTTTAATGTGAGCGTTCAATCATATACGATCTTCCTGGGTTTGAGGTAATGTTTTTTAGGAAGGCAGTCTAGAAGCATATTTTTTGATTGGATTGATCAGAGCATTCGGCACGGAGTTCAGAAACAGGAGGGGAAACTTAATGCGCATGACTCTTCGAAAATACAAAGTGAAATTTTGGTAAATAATGAAGGGGCTGCGTTACGATGTAGGCTGGTTTTTTAGCAGTCTTTCAATATGATTATATGCTTAAGATGCATATGTTCGAATTAAAAGATATTTTATTTTATTCGTTTATGTTTCATATTGGTATTTCATAAAATAAATGAAAATGGGATGTAAATGCTGTGTTTGTGGATGTAAAACAGTCTATGATATTATAAAAAAAAGGGGGGGGGCGATGGGGGGAAAAAACAAGTTTATTCCGTGCTCCACAAGTGAGTGATTTTTTTAGGCTTTAATATAAAGCTATTTGCTTGTAATTATATTTAAATTGAGAATTTTTTATTGTGTAAAGATCTTAATGTATATGTTTTTTAAATGATATGTGGATTAATAAAGCACAGACTTTGTTTTGTGTCTAAATACAAAGTTATTTAATGTGCAAAAGACTTGTACATTTTACAAAAAATTAATTAGCCAAAGATTTTTTATGCATTTTTATAGCATTTATAAGTAGTATTTATTACTTCTTATCCGTTTTTTATCAGGTACTAACTGAATCTGAAGTTTGATGAAAATTCATGCATTAGATCTTGAGATACAGTTATTGCGAAATCATGAAAAATGCAACATAACAGCGCCATCTGTAGGGCAATTTACACAAAATACTAAGCAACACTAACCTATTTCAGGGATTAACTAAATCTATAGTTTTATGAAAATCCATGCACTAGTTCTTGAATTTGCACTATTGTGGAACTTGTAAATAATACAGCTTAACAGCACCACCTATTGAGTGATATACACCAAAAACTAACAGATCTAGTTTATATCAGGATCTAACAGAATCTAAAGTTTTGTGTAGCTATTGGGATAATCACGAATAATGGACCATAGCAGCGCCACCTGTTGAATGATTTACATCAAAAACTAATCAGATCTAGTTTATAGCAGGGTCTAACAGAATGTAAAGTACTGTGAAACTATGTGCAGTTATTCTAGAGATAGAGCTATTGCGATAATCACGAATAATGCACCATAGCAGCACCATCAGTTGAGCAATTTGCACCATAACGTAATCAGCACCATGTTATATGAAGTATTAACTGACTACAAAATTTCTTGAAAATCCATGCATTAGTTCTTGAGGCATGGTTGTGGTGGAAAATGTAAATAATGCAGCATAGAGCGCCACCTATTGAGCGATTTACACCAAATGTTAATCAGCTTTAATTTGTATCAAGGACTACCTGAGTATCATTTTTATTAAAATCTGCGCATTAGTTCCTGAGATACAACTGTTGCATAAATCATAAAAAATGCAATATAGCAGCGACACCTATTAAGCGATTTATACCAAAAACTAATTATCATCAATTTATATTAGGGAATACCTAAATACAAAATTTTATTACAATCCGTGAGTAATTCTTGAGATATAGCTGTTGCGTAAACCGTAAAAAATGCAGCATAACAGCACCACCTGTTGAGCGATTTACATCAAAAATTGATCAGCATCAGTTTAAATACGGGACTACCGAAATATAAATTTTTATTACAATATGTGCGTAGTTCTTGAGATACAGATATTGCATAAACCGTAAAACAATGCAGCATAACAGCGCCACCTGTTGAGCGATTTACACCCAAAACTGATCAGCATCAATTTATATCAGGGACTACCTAAAACTACATTTTTATTAAAATCCGTGTGCTAGTTCTTGAGATACAGCTGTTGCGTAAATCATAAAAAATGAAGCATAGCAGCGCCATCTGTTGAGCGATTAACATCAAAAACTGTTATATCAGGGACTACCTATCAGACTATACTATATACATTTTTATTACAATCCATGCATTAGTTCTTGAGATATAGCTGTTGCGTAAATCGTAAAAAATGCGGCATAGCAGCGCCACCTGTTGAGCAATTTACGTCAAAAACTAATCAGCAATAATTTATATCAGGGTCTACCTAAATATCGATTTTTATTAAATTCCGTGAATTTTTTCTTGAGATAGAGCGCCCACAAAATATCTGTCACAGACAGATATTTTATAAAAACATGTTTTTTGGAATCTTTGACCCCTAAAACGTGTATAATCCGTCGAAAGTCAGAATTTGAAAATTTATACGAATCCAATACTTTCTACATGTACAGATAGAAGGAAAAAAAATTGGTGGAATAAATTTGGTGCTCCCTAAATTTCCTCGGACGGGGCGACCCCCCCCCCCTCCCCTTTCACATGGGCCTCAATGTCCGGATGAAAAAGATAGGGATTTAAGAGCAAAAATTCCTGAATGAGCTACGAATAATTTTGATTAATAGATTTATTTTTACTGCACAGTCACAAATAAAAGATAGAAACAAAATAAAAAAAAAATTAATAAAAAAAACAATGTTTGAATTATTTTAAATGTGTATTCTGGAGATCCTATAATTTACACAATTTTTCCCCTCCAAATAATTAAAATAAAAATTAGCTTTAATTCTACATGCATTAATTGCATAAATATCCAAGGTTATGGATTATTAAAATGGTCTAAGGTTATAAAAACTATACGCGAAATTAAAATTTATTCCAAAATATTTGATTAATACTTAATTTCTAAAAACTATAAGTCTATTTCTTTGCGATATTCAACTTACTTACAACAGTTATTTTAATCCGCGATATTCAATGTTTTTTAAATGGCCTGTCCTTTGGTTTTTGTCAGAATGATCTCATATTTTAAATGACTTAAAAAAGAAAATGAAGCGCCAAGTACCTTTAAAAAAATATGTATGTTGTGAAGAAAACTTCAATTAATCAGATTTTCATTACTACAACTTTCTAAAAATTCATATTTTTCGTAAAAAAAAATAATTTAAAAATGACCATTTTTTCCATTGAAAAGCAATGCAGAAGCATCGATCGACAGCCCACATTCAGCGGTGTCGCCCCCTATCGTTAAAAAATCCGCATGGCAAAATTGTAACATTACTTTCCTCTCCTGCTTCTTACTCCGTGGCATTCGGCATGAATTAAATGCTTCTTGGCTGAAATCGTGCTTGGCGAAAAACACTTTTTTGTTTTAATTTTCTGTTTCTTTTAATGTAAGATTCTTTTTAGTTTCCGATGCCATTTCTTTCAGACAACCTAAAAAGTGTCGTGTCAAAAATTGTGGCCCACTTTTACTTACCTATCATACGTAGTATAGGGTAAATCTTGCAATAGTTTTGAAAATCGAAAATTTTTTTTGACGGATTTACATGTTTCAGATACTGGAGATTCCGAAAAACATATTTTTAGAAAAAAAATTGCCGTCCGTCTGTTTGTCTGTAAACGCTCTATCTCACGAACAAATGGAGATAGAGACTTAAAATTTTGTATGTACTTAGAAAGTAAGAATAGGACGAAGCCTATTTAATATCAGTAACCTCGATTATCCGGAACTATTTTTTTCGGATTCTCAAAAAATTCGTTCTGATGAAATGTATATAAAAATTTTCGATTTTTTTAAATTATTATTTTAAGGAAAGGACGTAAAATGCAATAAAATAACACAAATTTTGCATCAAGAACGAAGTCGGTCTGATTAATAGTTGCCGAGATATTTGTAATCCTGTTTTCCACATTCTTCGATTTTTCATGACCTTGTATTTTCTTCAAATTTCAATTCAAAGATATGTTTTAATTGGAAATGAGACGCTTAATCTGACGCAGTAAACTGTTAGTTAATATGGTTATTGTTTTTGGAGTTATAAGGATGTTTCTTTTACGCAATCCGGTACTACTTGTGTAGTTTGGTATTTTACACAATTTGTCGAAATGGGTTCATCACCAATTCATTAATGGAGCATTACTATGTATATTAAGAATATTTAAATATACGTTTAAATTTTGTTTTGGAATTGCAATGCATTTTATAAATAGTTTTCACATATTTTATTTTCACATATTATATAATGCATATCTATGATGGGTAAGTATTACGGTGGCCCCCAACGACTAGTTTCGTAATCTGGCCGCTAAAACGAGACATTCATACAATTTTATTGTTAAAATGCATTTCCTTTTTCTCAGAGTCTATAAAAAAGCGTTTAAACTAAAGAAAAAATCCGTTTTTGATGAATCTAGTCAATGAAGAAGTAGCACGTCAAATTGTATCTCTTTATTATTCCGCAATTCCAATGTCTCAGAGAGAAATTGCTAAACAATTGAATATTTCACGCCGTTCTGTTTGCTATTATATTGATAAACACAAGAAAAATGAAGTTAGTTCATTGCATTCTAAACAAGGTCGCCCTTCTAAAAAACCTCTATCGATTTTTTTTTTTTTTTTTTTTTTTTTTTTTTTTTTTTTTTTTATAGGAGGCGAAAGTGAATTCTGCAATGGCAGAATCTACATTCAACTTTTTTTTTTCTTTTTCACAGATTCAATGGAAAGTATTGTGAAAATTTCGAATTCCGTTTTTCGAAGGATTTATACGTTTAAAGGGTCAGAGAACCCAAAAATCTGTTTTTAGAAAATGTCTGCCTGTGAGCCTCTGATTCTGTCTGTCCGTCTGTACGTTGCAAAAATTTTGTGGAAGCTCTATCTCAAGAACTAATGCATGGAATTTAATAAAAATTTATATTTAGATGATAGTCCTTGATATTAATTGGCGCTGATTAATTTTTCAAGTAAATCACTCGGCGCAGCTATGCTGCCTTCTGTTCGATTTCCACAATAGCTCTGCCTCCAGAATTAATGCACAGAATTTCATCAAAATTGATATTCAGATGTTTCTTGACATGAATTGAAGTTTGTTTACGTTTTAGTGTAAATCGTTTGATAGGTGGCGCTGCTATGCAGCATTACTTAAGATTTTTACAATCGCTCAATCCCCAGAACTAATGCACGAATTTTCATGAAATTACAGATTCCGGTTAGTCTTTGACATGAAATGACATTTTTATATTTTGAGGTAAATCGTTTTGAGGTAAATAGCTCTATCTTCAGAATTAATACATGGAATTTCCTTAATTTTCAGATTCAGTTAGTCTTTGACATAAATTTACTTTTTTTTACATTTTGGTGAAAATCGCTCAATAAGTGACGCCTCTGCGCTGTATATTTTAAAATTTCCGCCGCAGCTGTATTTCAAGAACGAATGCACGAATTTCCATCAAACTTCAGATTTTAATAGTCATTGACATGAATTGATGCTGTTTATATTTTGCTGTAAATAACTCCACAAATACTATGCTGCATTTGTTACGATTTCTGAAACAGCTCTATCTCAATAATTAATGAATGGATTTCCACCAATTTCAGATTCAGTTAATCCATGACATGAATTAGTTTTGTTTACATTTTTGTGTCAATCACTCAACAGCTGGCACTGCTATGCTGAATTTAATAGGATTTACACGATTTTAGCTACAGTCATATCTCCAGAACTAAAGCACGGAATTTCCAGGGCCTGACTAAAGCAGGGGCATGCGGGACAATTGCCCCGGGCCCCCCGGCTTGAAGGGGTCCCTCAAGGAGAGAAATTTTTGTAAAAGCAGTGTCAAATGATAAAAAATGGCCAAAACTCTTTTTTTTTTAAAGTTTTAAGGGGATTTCTTCTCCTACCTCCTCTGTTTCCATACCCCATGTCCCATTAAGTCCTCGCATTTATCCTTATATTCCTGTAACCCCCAAAACAATTGAATTCTATAGTTTCTTAAAGTTATCTTTCTTCTACTATTATGTATATAGATGTGAATAGTACTTGATACGAAATTTATGTACACATACAATTGGTATGAATTTTAGTTTTAGTCACTTCAGTATAATACACAAAATTTTAAGATAGAAGGGGCCCCCTACTGTCTAAGTCGGGCTCTGGGAATTTCATATCTTTAGAATCCTCATGATGGGCATAGATTACCATTTAATTTTGGCACTGTGATAGGAAATTTTGAAATGTTAACATGCATGTAATAGAAGAAAGTTTTAAGATTGCTACATCCGACTAGTTTTTTTTTTTTTTTTCTAATTGAAATGATACGGCTGTTCTCAAATACCTTTCTAAATTCAATTTGTTCGGAAACACATACAATTGGCTAATGTTTTTATTAATAAAATATGTAAACGATTTGTGTTTTCAATTTTTTGGCAAAAACAGAACTTTTAGAAAATACTGTCAAAGTTGGCATTGGAAAAAAAAAAAAAAAAAAAATAACAAAGCTTATTTGTGAAAGATTTCTTTAAAAATCGCAATAATCGTAAATATTGTACAATATTAAATATAAGTAATATAATATACAATTAAATTAGTGGGATGTGGCATCCCAAAACTTTTTTTTATCTCATATACGTTAATACTTCCAGAAAAATTAAACATAGCAGCGTCACCGTTTAGGTAAATTACACTAAAATCTAATCTGCAACAACTTATTTTAAGTTCTTGCTGAATCCGAAATTCGATGAAAACCCGTGTATTAGTATATGAGATAGAATTATCGCAGAAATTGTGAAAAGACTGGTTAAAAGTAGGGATGGGACGAATATTCGGCCACTATTCGGTATTCGGCCTATTCGGCCCTTTTGCCGAATATTCGGTTGGCCGAATATTGAAGGCTTGTTGACCGAATACTTCGGCCGAATACCTGTAGCCGAATATTTAGAGATATCTTGCCGAATACTTCTAAAATCTCACCGAATAGTGAAAGATATCTTGCTAAATAAATTTCGGATTTAAAGAATTTCATTCTTGCAATTTTTTTTTCTCTAATCCAAATTGGCTACTTCATTTATGAAGTCATTCTCACTCTTACTTACAAACTATAGAGTTATTCAGATACTAAAAAATATACATACAGCCTTCTGTATTTTCTATAAAAGTTAGTGATATTCTAGAAAATGCTGCCCAAGTTGGAGATTTAATT
Source organism: Maratus speculifer (assembly GCA_964019185.1). NCBI lineage: Eukaryota > Metazoa > Arthropoda > Arachnida > Araneae > Salticidae > Maratus > Maratus speculifer. The sequence continues at coordinate 44,321,930 of OZ025290.1, forward strand.
GTACGGGAAATGACATCATTAGAGAATGATATATTACAATTCAAGATATAAAAACACTGCCTTATTCTAAAACGCTTGAATATTTATTAATGTCTGCAAATTCCATGCACATATAAAAAAGGCTCTTATGAAATTCATAACTTATTTTATTTAAAGTAAGACATGAAAAAAATTTATTCACTAGGTGTGTTAACGAAGATTCAATTTCAAAATTAAATATAATATATCACCATTCCAAATACAACGGTACATCTGAAAGCAGAACTGGTGTCAAACTCGATACACATTAGATGACAACTTGCTTTATGAAGATGGTTTTATAAATATTTTAGTATAAATTCTAAATACTCAACAAAATAATTTTTTCATTCGATAGTTTTTACATTTAAATAATTATTTGCATAATTACTGACTTAAATATGTAACATTATGTATATATTTTTAATTTAATCTTCCTTCCTTCATGTTGTTATCAATTTCTGTTTATCCTTTTAATGCCTGTTGAATAAGTGGAATATTTAAGTTGAATATTGTATGTGCCGATTCAAATGTCAAAGATTTTGTTAACATATGCATTCTATTTTAAGCATAATCTTTTGCTTTAACATAATTTGTAATTTAAAGCTTGGCATCTGATTTCAGAACAGTCTCATTCTTACAAATTTGCTTATCACTAGGGACACAAACTCTAAATGATCAAATTTACTTCATTAAAGGTTATTTCAGAAAATATGTCCTTGTGAGTTCTGAGAGAGAGAGAGATTAAAAATATTATTGATTTTGGATGCAAGAAGTATCAATTGATAGTAAAAGTGAAGTACATTCTTCATATTTTAATGGAAATATCTACCCATCTTGACTTACTGAAAATCAATTTGATGTACATTAGAATAAAGGATATAATGCAATTTCATAATTTTTTTGTGTTAAAATAAGTTTTTCAAATTTAAAAATACACTTAAAAGCACATTTAAGAGTAGTAATTATTATTAAGCTCCTATTTTTTAAATTATATATAATCAAAATTTATTTTCTTTATTGGAAAACTTTTTTACTATTCGGCCGGCCGAATATTCGGTATTCGGCCTAAAATTTGGCCGAATATTCGGTATTCGGCTATTCGGCCAAATCACTATTCGTCCCATCCCTAGTTAAAAGCGCCACTTGTTACGCGATTTACTCTAAAAATTAAAGAATAATAATTCATATCAGGCACTAATTGAATTTGAAGTCTAATGAAAATTATTGCATTAGTTCTTGAGATAGAGAGCTATTGCAATAAGCATGAATAATGCCGCATACCAGTGCCACCTGTTGAGCGATTTACTCCAAAAACTAAAGAATACTTATTTTTGTCAGGGACTAACTGCATCTGAAGTTTGATGAAAATTCGTGCATTAGTTCCTGAGACAGAGCTATTGCGATAATCAAGAAAACTGTCACATAGCAGCGCAACCTGTTGGGTGATTTACGACAATACGCAGTCAGAACCATCTTATGTCAAGGACTAACGGAAACACAAGTTTTATGAAAATCCATCCATTAGTTCTTGAAAAATCAGTTCTCGATTATGGAAATTCTGGAAAAGGCAATAGAGCAGCGCCACCTGTTGGGCGATATACACCAAAAAACTAATCAGATCCAGTCTATATCAAGGTCAAACTGAATCTAAAGTTTTGTGAAATTCCGTACATCAGTTCTTGAGATAGAGTGTCCTCAAAATTTATGTCATATGCAAACAGACTGATTGGCAGACATTTTCTAAAAACATGTTTTTTGGAATCTCTGACTTCTAAAACGCATAAATCTGTCGAAAACCGAAAATTTTCACGAATCCAATACTTTCTTCTTGTAAAGATAGAAGAAAATAAAAACTTTCATTTTAATCTTTGAAAACGGCCATTTTTATAATAGTGAGTTTTACTTCTTTATTTCAGACTAGCTGAGCCGTCCGGCCCGTAATTATAATATTCTAAAACAAACCTGAAATTTGTATTGCAAAATGTCATAAAAAGACCCAATCTCGTACCGAATCCCCGCTGCCTACGGTATCGTTCAGCAGAAGTGCTGTGCAGGCACGACAAGAAAAAAAAAAGGGTGGGGGGGTTCTGGAATTTTTTAGTTTCACATTCCATTCCACCCCCATGGGGCGAACTCAACAAAACTGTTTCGGGGCTTAAAAAAGATATTTAATGAAATTATATTTGAAAATTTTATATTAAATAAGTTTTTGTCTCTGGGCTTTGAAAAATCCGCATATAAAACGGTACGTTTTTTAGCACTTTCCAACAAAGTTGAACAGGGCCTGATTAATGCACGGGCCTCCGGGGCCTTGGCCCTGGGCCCACCAATTTCAGGGGCCCACAAATTATGTGGCTGATTTTTTCCCCCTTAATCAAATGCTTTTCAAATAATATTGCTTTATAAAATATGAACATAAAATTTAAATATCCTAAATGGCTCAATAAAATTTTTAGAAGCTTTTAACCTAGGCACTTTAAACGCAAACAACTTTGTCAACTTGTCAAATAAGCCTTCTTTTTTGTGAAATTGTCGCTGAAAATGGGTAGGTAGAGGGGGCCCAACTTCTTAACAGGCCCTGGGCCCAACTTTGGCTTGATCGGGCTCTGAAGTTGAAAAGTGCTTGTGCATTCAGTTTGTCTGTCCGGATGTCCGTCTGTCCGCGCTCTACCTCCCGTAAATATACTCGGATTGCTATGAAACTTTTATACGTTATTGAGGTTTACCCTACCACGAACCCTATTGAAAATGAAGTATTTACCATGATTAGTTTATCTACAGAGAGAATCAAAAGTTTCCCATTACATTACGGCCTATGGGGAAAAATCGTTAATATACTCGGATTGCCATGAAATTTTAGGACGTTATTGACGTTTACCCTAGCACGAACCCTATTGAAAATGAAATTTCTACCATGATTAGTTTATCTACAGGGCGAATCAAAAGTTTTCCATTACATTACGGCCCATGGAGAAAAATCGTTAATATACTCAGCAGAAACGGATTAACTACCATTTGGGCCCCTAGGCTTGACTTTTCCTTCAAAGTGGTATATACTGGAAAAATTAAAACACATGCTTGCTTCATTAACTCATAAATCATTGATGATTAAAATATAAAAGATTACGACAAAGAATTTCGCACATCTTTTGTCTTTTGTATTAATGTCCGACCAGTGTAAAAGAATATTTTCTTATTCTTTATATAAGAAAAATTTTAGCACCAGGCCCCCTTTTCTTCTGGGCCCCTAGGCTTCAGCCTACTCAGCCTAATGGGTAATCCGCCTCTGATACTCAGATTGCCATGAAATTTTAAGACGTTATTGACGTTTACCCTAGCACAAGTCCTATCGAAAATGCAGTTTCTACCATGACATGATTAGTTTATCTACAGGGCGAATCAAAAGTTTCTCATTACATTACGGCCTATGGGGAAAAACCGTTTCAAAGGAATTTTAAAGATGTTATACCCTGTCAAACATATTAAAATATGCATTCTATTAAATATAAGGTGAAAATGTAGCTATTATTCATTTACAGGGCCACACAAAAGAATTCCATTAGATGATGGTAAAATGGGGAATTGTGTGTGACATATTTTAAATATATTAAGCTGTTTCATGTATAATAAAATTGATATATGTCACTGAAGCTTAATATAAATTATACGCTACTGTCTTGCATAATATGAAGTACATAGCATTTACAGGGTCATACAAAAGATTTCAAATAGTATATTCTTTCCGAAGTACCATATATGTGTCCGATGACGGCTGATGGAGGGATGATAAGCGCGTTTATATTTCGCTAAATATATGCACATTATGTGGTGTGTATAAATGTTGATATACAGGGCTACCCAAAAGAGCTCACCAGCATTACTGAATATGAGCGTAAATTATTTAAACATGATTCTTAAATAAGCTATGCATTTTTACGCTGAGCTTCATTCAATTTACTGAGAAATGTTTGCAGAATATAGATAAAAGGATACACAGGGCCACGCAAACAATTCGGTACATGGACGCCTATGAATGATAATTTATGAGAATGTGATTTCAGTTGTTTAAAAAGTGTTTTAGTTTACAATAAATTTTAGTCTAATGCTGACGTGTAATAAAGGTACAATGTAAACTACAGGGCTGAACAAAAGTATTCAAGTATGTTTCCATCTAATAGTATGAATTGCTGAAAAAGAAATTTCAAGCTACTGGGTATTTTCTTGCTAAACTAAATTTTCCCATATATCAACTGACATATGAAATACAGGGCTGTTCAAAAATACTGGAATACATATTTGGGTATATTTGGCTATACACTATTATTTCCCTAAATAACAAGGTTTTGTTAAAGATTTCATTAAGTGTTGGAAAGGGCTTCATAATCTATGCTTAACGCATGATTTTTCTTACTTGTAAATATTTGATCACGTTCTTCCGAAAATAATTATTGCCTCCCCTACCCATAATTGGACGTCCCCTACTCTTTAAAATCTATATTAGGGTTATAATCTATCTGAAAGTTTTATATTAAATAAGTAATATTTATCCCTGGGTGAAAAATCTGCATTTGAAATGGAAGAAAACGTTACAATTTTAAATATTTGACCGTTCCCCCTAAAATAAATCCTTCCGCTTCATATTTGATGCTCACTACTCTTTAAAATATTTACTATCTGTTATAACTTTTTTGAAAACTCCAAAACAATCGTTTTGTGACTTTTTTTTATTTTAATTAATTCACGTTTCAGCATTTCTTTTCCTTTTTTAATAATTGCTAAATAGTTTTAAAAATTAAAACACACGCTTTTATATCAGGTCGGACTAAAAAGTTAAATTTTTTTTTTGGTTGCATAGTTATGATTTTCATATGTGTTTCAGTTATTGTCATATGTCTAGGGTGTCAGGTAACTTTTAATTTCTCAAATTCATTTTGATTTGTTTATCCGGCGTTTTATTTTGATCCTTTTAAGAGGCGACTATAGCCTATATTCACCAGAAACAGTGTAGCTTTCCAACAATGAAAGAATTTTTCAAATCCGTCAAGTAGTTTCGGAGCCTATTTAGTTTAAACAAACAAACAATCAAATCTTTCCTTTTTATAATATTAGTATAGATTAGTTGAAGCTGTTAAGTTGTTTTTTTTTGTTGTTGTTGACTAACTACATTGATACTAGTTATAAAAGTTTAGTAAACAAAGTTATCTTTAGTACACTGTAATGCAGGAATTTCCAGTCATTCACACAAATGTTTCAAATTTGAAATAGATTGTAATAAAATGAAAATACACTAAATTAAGGAATAAAAACTCATCATCATTAATTTAAGAATCCAACAAATATAACAACTGTAGACAATAATATAACTGAATCTTTTTTTACTGAAAGATAAGGATAGGGATTTTTAGGCCCTTTTTAAAATTTAATAAATTACTATGTAACATTTGAACAACATATTTGAAGTTTTTAAGATGTTTTGTTTAGGAGACGCCGATTTTTAAATCGATTAATACTGTATAGTATTTAACAATATATTCGAATTTTGTAAGCATTAGGTTATTTATCTTTAAATAATATCATACATCTCCTCCCCAGTTTATACCTGACATAAATTGATGCTGATTAATTTTTAGTGCAATTCGCTTAACAGATGGCGCTGCTATGCTGCCTTTTCTACAATTTTGCAACAGTTCTAAAGAACAAATGCACGGCATAAAACTTTAGATTCTTTAGTCCTTGATATAAATTGATTCTGTTTACATTTTGGTGTAAATCGCCTAATAGGTGGCATTACTATGCTGCATTTTTCTCGATTCCTGGAATACAGGGCCATAGTTAGGGGGGGGGGGGGCTGTATTCCACCTAAAACATTTTGAGCCTCCCCTGAAGAAGATTCCAAGGTCACTAAATAGATTTCTATTCCGAAAATCCAAATAATGTTCTCTTCAAAAATCTAGTTTAGTTTTGAGGCCCTTCCACAGTTTTACAGAAATACAACTAAAATAATTATTTCAACACTAGCTCATCCTATTTGCACATATGAAGCTAAACATGGTGTTTAATATTGCACTAGTTATATGCTCGAATTTTTCATTATCATTTTCTTTTCTTAGCACAAAATGAAGTTATTACAACAGTTTAATTAGAAACATAGTACCGACAGGTGAATATGCACTAGTTTATCTTTGTGTCAGAGAGAGAGAGAGGGAGAAAGAAAATATGAGCTCTCCCTATTATTTATTTCTAGCTATGACACTGCTGAAATAGCTTTGTTTTAAGAATTAATGTACAGATTTTCGCCAAATTTCAGATTTAGTTAACCTTTGATATCAATTGGGATTTGAGATTTGGTGTCAATCGCCTCACAGGTTGTGCTGCAATTTGAACATGACTGAATTGTCCCAGATTCTGGCAAAAAATCTATCTCAAAAAGTAATGCTCAAATTTTCATCAAACTTCAGATTCAAATATATTTAGATAAATGATATTGCTGATTATGCTTTGGAGTAAGTCACCCAACAAGGGTGCTGTTCTGCCTCATTTTTCACGTTTTCTGCAATAATCTTATCGCAAGAATTTTATACTTTTAAAATCCTTACGATGGACACAGATTTATATTTCATTCTGGCACTGAGATAGTGAATTTAAAAATTATTAACATATAACAGAAATAGAAGAAAGTTTTGGCCACACACAACTAGTCTATCTTATGGTTTAATGATCGGTAAATTGAGACGTCAACTTCATAATAACACTTAATTTTTTAAGAGAAATTATTTCTATTTAGATTCAGATAATTAAAAACAACCACATAAAAACTCAAAAATCAAATTTAACAGACTTGTCAAATCAAATCAACATATCAAATTTAACAGATTATTGTCAGATTGAAATCTTTTCAGTGCATTAAAGTGAGCTACTAACATTTCAATTACAGTTAACTCCCAATTATCCGGGAGTCTAAACATCAATTTTTGAAAAATGTCTCAAAAAAAGGAAGAGTTGTATTAATAATTCAGGATAAATTCAAACTGATTTATTCAGGACTAGATCACTGCTCCGAGCATTCCATTTTAAAATGGAAGCTACAAAATTAAATATTGCATATAAATTCCTTACTTCTCCCTAACAAGGAATAATTAGAATTCTGAATGCGATTCTTAAAATCCCTCTTAGCAAATTTTATGAAAAGGACATTATATATTTTGCAAATCATTGCAACAATTAAATTAGAAAATGTATAGAACTTTCCACCTAATTAAAAGAATACTCATTATAATGTTTTTCAGATGTATGCAAATAATAATAATACAGTAGACTCTTTCAAATCCACACATAGCACCAGTGTTCTCGCTGTCGCTCGCCTTTGCGCCAAATTGCGACTAAATTTTCCATTTGGCGAGTAAACAAGCGATTAGATTCGCCAAATGGCTAGTGATCATTTTTTGCTTTTTCTTTCTTTTCTTTTTCGACTTTCATACGTATGCACACATACGTATTTTTAATATATATATATATTTGATATATTTGTAGCGGATAGTTGAAATTAGATTAATAACAATTTTTGTTGCAGTCATAAAAATTTAGGTTATTGATATGGATTAGAATAGATAGAATATATGAATATGATAGAATATAGAATGATAGAATATATTGAAAAAAGGAGGCTACATTAAAGGATTAAATATATATATATATACATATTGTGATACACGTCAAATATATTTTGCGAATATTTTTTTGTTTGGCGAATGTTTTTTAATTTTAATTAGCCAAATTACTAACGTTGGTCAAATGTCAGCGAGAACACTGCATAGCACCCAATATGAAAGTAGCTTAAAATTATATCTCCACTACATTCTTTGCACATGTATAAAGTTCTATAAAATCTACAGAATGTTGTGCAGTTTTCTAAAAGGAATCATGTGGTATCTAAAAGTTCCAGCAAGTTGAACATATGTCAGTGATAAAAAAAATAATATAAACCCTTAAACTGGCAAAAAATACAATTTTTTTTATAATTAAATCTATTTTAGTTCAAGTTCCAGTATTGAGTTCAAACAAAGAACCTTCGGTTTACTTGCGAAATTTTATCTCCGAGTTATGTCTAGAGATGTTAATTTTCCGGAAAAATATAAGTGGCAGAAAAAAGCTTTTTTTTTTACCGGCTTTTTTCTGAAAAAAAACAGAAAAATTGGAAAAATTGATTTTTCATGACTTTTTCTCCCCAAAAAATTATATTTTCTTGGAGAATATTAAATAATAAACATTTTTTCCCATTTATTTGTATTAAATGAAAATTATTTTATTTTTATGTTACAAAATAAAAAGAAAATAGCAAAACCTGCTTTTAAAATTTTAGTTTTTTTTTTCCAAAGCCTAAGAATTTTTATTAAATTCTATTGTTTATTATATCATACCTCTGTTGAAATGATTTTTCAGTTACATGTTTAACTACCAATTGACCTAATGTAAGAACCTGAGCCAATATGTCTGCAGTTTGGAATGAAATAAGTTATGCATTCCATTTACATAAGTATAGTTTTTAAGTAAATTATACTAGTTTAAAGAAATTGTTGCAGTTTTGTCATTATTATCAATATTAGTATTCAAAGAATTCCATTGTTTGTTTAAAAAATGTATATTTTTACATTATTACATTTTTTTTCTTACAATTATAATTTTATTTCCTTTAAAATATATATTTAGTTTTGGTTTAGCTTTCCAATCTCAACTGAAAGTTTTGATTTAGTTTTATAATCTGAATTCAAACAAAACTAAGTTTTAGTTTTGCTTACTCAGGTCTGCAACTAAAAAATACCACAGGATTTATTGACTGTTAGATTTTTACTCACTGAAACCAGAAAAAATATTTTATTAAGTTTAATTAAACGTAATTTTTTTCTTTCTATCCTGAAATCTGGTATTCTATTCTTGAGTAAGGAACCATATTCAATAATGTTTCCATATGGTAATTTCATATTTCTACGAATGAAACTCAAAAGTTATGAAAACAGAACACTAGAAATAGAAAATGCTCACTATTTGAGGAATTAACAAAAGCAGTTACATACAGAGATAAACTTCTAGTGTGCTTTAAAAAACTACAAAAATTCAAAGTTTAATCAAGAGGGAATGTATAATTTGGAACATAGTTACTTGTAATAAAATATGGGGTTTTTTTTCATCACAGTTGTACTTTCCTAATGCAAACTGGCCATGTTTTTGCAACATTACTGTACATTATGGAGGTAAAATGAAGGTCAATTTTAGATTCAATACCTTGAAAAAACATTCAATTAATCAGCTATAACAAAATCTTGAAAAATGCAGCATAGTAGTGCCACCTATAGGGCAATTTACACCAAAAACTAAACAACATTAATATATATCAGGAACTGTCTGAATCTGTAGTTTGATGAAAAATCGTCCTTTAGTCCTTGAGATAGACCTATTGCGATAATCATGAATAATGCAGCATAGCAGCGTCATCTGTTGAGTGATTTACACCAAAAAGTAATGTGCACAAAGTTATATCAAAGATTAACTTAATCTGAAGTTTTATGAAAATACATACATTAATTATTGAGACAGAACTATTGAGGAAATTATGAATAATGCAGCATAGCAGCGCCATCAGTTAGGCGATATGCACTAAGAGCCAAACATCTCGAGTTTATATCAAGGTGTAACTGAATCTAAAGTTTCGTGAAATTATGTGCATCAGTTCTTGAGATCGAGTGCCCATAAAATTTTTGTCCCATACAGACTCACAGAGTGACAGATATTTTCCAAAAACTATCAAATTGTGTTCAGGACCTTCTAAAACATTTAGATACACCAAAAACTGGAAGTCAAAATTTTCACGAATTCAATATTTACTTCTTGAAAAGATAGAAAAAAGTAATAAATGCATGCTTCAAATTTTATGTTAAATTTTTAATTTTACCATTTCTATTAATCGGCATATTATTGAAATAATTTTGCACATGAATTAATTTTTAAAAAGAGAAGTTGCATTTAATTATATATCTAGATTTTTTTTCATGTAATCCTGTTTTTGTGAAATTGTGAATTTCTTGTATATATACTTATACAAAATATATTCAGAATTTGTGAATAAGAAATTACTATTTTTAGAGTCCTATTTAGACATTTTTAATAAGGTTATTTATGCATATATACAACTTGATAAGATTCAGCTGCTATATGGCATGAGATTTTTTTTCTTCAATTACTGCATTTGTAAAAGATTCAATTTGTAGATTAAACTTTTTCTGAAATGTCTATTTTGAAGAGAAATTTTGCGAAGGGTCTTGTGTTTCAAACAACAAAAAAATGTGAAGGATCCTTTCAAGTCTTCTCAAACAGATTTCTGCTCAGAGATCAGATTACCCACATTAAAGTTTTCATGTAGGAGACTCAACATAAAAATAAATGAAATAAAAAGTATGAGAATGTAGCTATTGCAAAATTTTCACTATATTATTTCATAAATGAAATTTCAATTTTTCCAGTTCGGAAAAATTGAAAAATAAACCTTCAGAAAAAAACCGAAAAAAACTGGGTTTTTTCCCCAATTTTTCCGGTTTTTTTCCAAGCATTCCCATCTCTAGTTATGTCTACATGAAAAATGTTGGAATGAAGGCTTCTCTTTTAAAATTTAAATCGGAAAAATGAACAGATGACATTGATAAAAAATGATTGTGTTAAAATAATAGTGTTTGTTTTTTTAAAATTTTATGATTTGTCATGTGACACGAGATATTCAGCTGCAAGTACAGAAAATTTGAAGTCTTTTATTTATACAGTTTTTGAGTACAGACTTTGTGACAGACAGACAGTCAAAGGACTGAAAACAAATATGGTTTTATCACATGAACAAAACCCTAAAAAAGTCAATGAGCCACCAGTAAAATTATACAGTAATTTTAAATTTATAATAAACTTACAATATGTTAAAGAAAATCCTACAAAATGTTTCTGATAAGTTTATACTTTTTTTTGTGGCTTTTTAATAAAAGAAGATAGTCGCCTTAAATTATGGAAAGGCAAAACTTCACTGTATCTCAAAAAATAATCATTCAAATGAGCTATAAACTTTGATATCGATGTTTATAACAATTGCGGTTTGTCGTATTTAAAAATTAATGTAGATCATAATTCATAATTTTTTAATATGAATTTATTACTAGTTTTAATAATTAAAAAACTGTTTTTGGATAGAAAAAAAAGTCTATAATATGTTTAAGTCTATTTAGAGTAACTCTATAATAAATTAATAAAAAGTCAATCAGATGATTTTTATGAAGATATAAATTAATTGCCTTTTAAAGGAGTTTAACTTTATCATCCTTAAATTTACCATCTTCTTTCTAACTCTATCTTGATTTAAAATAATATGGATAAAGAATGCAATTTCACAGCCGTTTGGATCCTAGAAACTCAAATAAGGTGTCAAAAATAGGTGTTACTGTTTGAAAATTCAAAGTTGGCACATTTTAAAAAATATATAGATGCCTCTGAAAACAGACATTATACTCAGTATGTTGGTTTCTAGAGATTTTTTACAATTATTTTTAATGGAATTAGTTTGGAATAACCACTTTCATTCCTTGACTCATAGATTTACAAATGTGTTTTCCTGCACTCAACTGTATGAAAACATGGAGGACTGGGAGCATGAAAATACATTGGTAAACCTAAGAGTTAGCTGCTAAAATTCGATTTTCATGTGTTTTACATTAAGATATGACTCGGAATACCAATTGCATTTTAATATGCAAATTGGGTTCTAACTAATTCTGGAATTTCAGTGTCATTATTCAATGAGATAACTGTCTACGCTGTGCCTTCTAATTGTTAATTAAAAAAAAAAAATCCCACTAAAGAAAATATTTTTGCCTTCTAATATTTATGTCCTTTTTGGATAAACTTATTTTTTTTTAAGAACAATTTTAATTATATAATTATAGGTACGTTCAGATCTGGCTTTAAGGGCCAGGAAGAGGGAGGGAAAGGCAAGGCCTGAAGGACTGAAAATATGCAAAATATTTGGTTAAAATCCAAAAGATATCGCTCAAAGAAGCTATGAAAAGAACCCAGTCCAGAACACTGTGGGTACTAAAATTTTTCTTGTGTGCATGTTTTCTCTCTTAGATTCCTACTTTGGTTTCAGATCCTTATTTTGATAAATTTTTAAAAATTTATTTGTTGTAATAAAAAATACCTCTCTTGTGCTGCCTGTCTGTTAACTGGGTATTATTCCATAAATGAAATCTTGTAAATTAGTGCAATAGTTAGAATGCAAGTGTATAACAAGAAAAGAAAAAAAAAATACTGGAGCGGCTTAAGCACTTAGGGGCTCACAGTCCTTTCTGGATGAAGACGCACCTGCTGCCAGGCTGATGGGCCAGTCCGGCCTTGAACAAAAGTAACACAAACAAATGATGCATTATTCTTTTATTCAAAATAGATATTTTATTTATACAAATAAAATTCAGCATAAAAAATAAATAACCATAAATTTTACTTTTTGTATAAAAAAAAAAAGAAAAAAAAAGAATGAAATATACATAATTACATTGTTTCTATATTATGTTTCATTTCTTAAAATTTAATTTTAATTTTCTTGTATAAAAGCTTTGCAGTGCAAAAAAACATTATTAAATTGCTTTTATAAGATATTATTTGTGGCAGAAAAAATTCTTATTTGGATATACATTAGTCTTCAGTTTATCCAGGAATTAGAAGCTGTCATTATCACTCAATTCCAATACCTGTAAAACAAATTACATAACAATAAAATTCATTCTCATCTTAAAATAGTAATAAAATAAAATATAAATTTAATTTAATAGATATATACAATGTAGATATATACAATGTTTAAAATGATATTATTCTTATAAAATATGAACAGATACAGATCATATATTTTATTTTATTACTGCCTCTACTAGTAATTTATGCCTGTGTCTTTTAGGCTACAGAACAAAATCTCAAATCCAGACATAAAAAATTCAGAGATTTCCTTAATTGGTGTGAATTTATTTTTCTTTTGAAAAATTCTAGCTTTCGCTCCTCCCCTTCCCTCCCCCCCCCCCCAAAAAAAAAAAAAATCCTCTAAAATTTTAAAATTTGGTAAAGGCAAAATTTACTTCATTAGGCTAAAAGTTTCAAACTAAATTTCTTTTAACTTACATCAAAAATCACTGCAGAAAACATCCTCATCTTGTCCTCTTTTTAATAAAATTTATTTAGAATCATACACAAAAATGTCTGTATGATTCTGAATAAATTTTATTAAAAAGAGGACAAGATTGTTAGAGTGTTTTTAACCAGATTCCTTTTACTAATGCCAAAAAAATCACCATTTAAAAATTTTAAAAATTAACTGTTGTGGACAAAAGCATTAACCAGAATTTTTTCAAGAATGGCAAAAAATTATTTTGAAGCACGAAAAACAGCAGAGAACAAAATTTACTATACTGGGTTTGAAACCAAATTCCTTTTATAAACTGCAAAAAATCATTGTGGAATTCTAAATATTTCTTAAAATGTTAAAATTGCATAAAAAAATTACAAAAATTCAAAAGTTACTGTATGAATTCAGAGTAAACTCTACTGAAAAGAAGACAACACTTATTATATTGGACTAAAAGATTAAAACCAAATTCTTTTTACTATTGTGAAAAAATTACCACAAAACTTAAAAAAAAAGAGTCTAATATAAAATTAAATTAAAAAGTATTTTGTGAAGCAAATAATTTTGTGAAGTAAAGGTCTGCATGGGCCAGAATTTCCAGGTCCGGGCCCGACCCAACTCAATTTTTACAACAAAGTGCAGATTTCTTTTAAAAACACATAATTAAGATTCCCTTAGAGAATACTGTATACATATTTCAAGATAATTTTACAATGCATCCTAAAATTACAATGTCTTCGCAAGTCAGAAAATTCACAATAGCAACATTAATGATTACTTTGATTCTTAGACATTTCAACAGTCAAATAAGCATTCTTTAAAAAATTAATGTAATTTAGAACAAAAAAAGAAAAAAAGAGCGTGAAAAAGATCATAACTTTTGAAGCTGTATAGTAAAAAGTAGATTAATGAAAATATTTTTCTATAAATTTCTAAGGCTTTTCTCAAATCCACAAAAGCTACTTCATGACACACTTGAAGCGACAACACTGGAAAGGAGAAAAACCTGCAGTTATGTGACAAGAATCTCTTACATCTCAACAAGTAGTTTATTTATCAAAAAGGGAACTGCTATTTGATTATTTGATTCCAAATCCCTTTAGTAGTCAAGCTTATCAATTTTATGCCTTTGCAGTTAAAAATTAGTCATAAATTGTGTCAATGTTTTATGTTGTTGTTTATGAATTTGATTATGTTGTTATGAATTTGAAAACCACCTTAAGATATATTTCCAAAAATTACATTAACAGAAGTTCACTATCACTATTACTAATTTTACAAGACATATTGCCTGTCTACACATATAGAGAACAATTAAGTCTAGTTCTTGGCTCGAGTAAATTATGTAGAAGAAAATATTCCCTGATCTTGGCCTGGTATGAATCTGCTGAAAAAAATTAAATGCGGATCATACACAATGCAACTAACTGATGTCGATCTCTATGCTAGGCATGTTATATTCCTGTATTGATGTTATCAAACTAGCATCGGCTTGTGCTGCACATTTATACTTATTCTCATGAAAGTCATATTAATTGAAAATAACTCATATCATCTAGGTACAAATTTTTATAACATTGACCTGGCCTGACCCATTTTAAAAATTGTCCTAACTCTGCCAGCCAGGAGCAGGCCCACATAGACCTCTAGCATGAAGAAAGAAGGGTGTAAATGTTAGATCAGTTTCTTTAGTATTTAAAAATACATCATTTGGATCAAAAGTATTTTTAAACTTATTTTTGTTTAAAAAAAGTAGACACTTGTGATTTTAAACCCTCTCTTGGACTATTAACTGGAAGTGCCTATCCAGATGCCTAACTCAGAAGTTTATAGACAGCACAGTCTCAAGTTCTGAAAAGACACCTTAGACGATATGACTTTAATAAAATAATTAGAAAAGTTTTTTTTTTTTTTTTTTTTGTATTAAATATCTTTTTACTTTGTTGTCTTGAAGTAGTTCTATTTGATAATTTCTGGATGTTTGTATATTTCTTTATACATTTTTTATTTCTTTATTTATTTTTTACACATAACATAAATATATTTTAAAAAGTTGCTTTTTAATTATACATAAAGCTAATATAACTATATCTGCAAAAAAAAAAATTTTTTTAGAAAAAGATTTTGACTATATTACAGAAGTGATATGAAGTTTTCAGCAATCAACTGAAGAGTGACAACTATAAGTTCAAACCATTTGACAATTGAATGAAAAGTAAAAAGTTGACTGAATAAACCAAATACCTGTTGAATACTTCTTAGGAGCTTAATTATAACACTCAATAACAATATGCTAAAAAAATAGTTAAATTAGGGGAATGTGAAAATAATTATAGTAACTCATTTCGTAAGTACAAAAATATAATTGAAAGTTAGCTATCACTGCTTCAAATCGTTTTCCAACATAATAAAGTAAGAGCTAGATTAGCAAAAAAATGTTTTAAAGACATTTCAATATTATGAAAATTCTGTTCTGATGATGTCTCAAGTGTGCCATAAAAATTTTCAGTTGCATTTTCTGAATATTTTAAAGGCTAACAGAAATATCATTCAGGATTCCTACATAATTCTGATAAAAAAAATTCCCTGACTTTTCCAGGTTTTCCCTAATTTTATTCAAAACTTTTCTTGATTTTTGCCAGTAAAAATTCAGTTATATTGTTGTAAAATTCTCCATAATAGAACACTTGAATCTTGATAAATGCTACAATAAATGAAATGACTGTATGAATGCACTGCATGAATTTCCATTTTTTAGTTATTTTTCATATTGTTATATAATTTGCATAAATTTTACTTAAAAATTTAGAATAATTACATTTATATTAATGATTGATTAATAATTAATTTAAAATTTCTTCATTTACAATGATAATGGAAGTAGTACATAAAAAATTCCCTGATATTTCCCAGACTTTTTGCCTAAATTTTTGAATTCCATGACTTTTTCCTGTTTTCCCTGACTTGTAGGAATCCTATCATTTTATAACACATCATATTTAAATTATTTTATTCACTTAATGCGGAATAAAGTAGCATTTCTTCCAGATATTTTGTCAGTGCTCAATACATATGAATGTATGGGGAAATCACATAAGTGTTTATACATGTTCAGATAAGGTAGTATTTTCTGAGAAAAATCATTGTTTTAGACAGAATAGGGTTAACAATCCAAGTTGAAATATATTAACTAATGAAAAAGTGTAAATTGGATAAAAAATTTTGAACAAATTTTAGACATTTTAATTTTGTTCAAACAATGTTTGCCTACCTATATTAGAAAACAATTATTGTGGATTAGATGAGAAATGCTTTTGTTTTCAAGGAGACATAAACAAATATATCTGCAAATTTAAATGTTAAAGAGAAATGACACATGATGTAAAATAGAGGGGGGAAAATGGATATTGCAAATTATCGAATTTCTTTGTGTTGTTAATTTAAGACCTGTTAAACAATTTCTTATTTCAGTATCATATATTGCTTCCTAAAAGTCCCTGGCATATTTAAAAATTCAATATAAAACAGGGTTGCGACACCACCTGGAGAACCTGGAAAACACAGGGAATTTTAAATCGCCTCCCAAAACAGGGAAATTCCAGAGAATTTAAAAAAAAATCCTAAAAAATCTGGAAAATACAGGGAATTTGGTAATGGCAAATTATAACATTTCTAATTAGCCTTCATATATGCATATACTTTTTGCATTCAACATGGAATAAACGCGTTGCAGTACAGGGAAAATACAGGAATTTTTTTTTCAAGATTAGAGTGGCAACCTTGTAAAATCAAGCAATAATCGTACAGGTGTTTGGTTTGGACTAAAATGCTTCTCACGATGAAAAGTTTTCTTCAGTGAATAAAAAAATCTGTTCCAAATTTCAATCATAAATGTCTTTGGTTTCAAAGTACCAACCTACACAATTAACTTTATGTTGGAAGCAATCATTTCTGTGCCACAGCACCAAAGTATCTCGAAAATCCTAGAAAAATGCATATTGGAAACAACACATATGGACAAATGGTGCCATCAATGACTGAGGTTTGGAACAAATTATTTTTACTTGCAGCTTTTCATTATTCAAGTGTACCATCAAATAAAAAAAAGTTGAAAAACACTGCTTAGCTACATAGCTCATATATATATATTTTGTTAAAATCACATAACTTAAATTGTTTGCAATCAAAAGTATGTTACAAAAAATTATTTTAAGATGAGGGGAATATATAAGAGGTATAATAAAAAAATTTACAAAATAATAATAATAATAATAATAAATAATAAATATTAACTCTTTGACCTCCAGGACTCATGAATGCAATGAGAGGACTGCATATATCCTCTCATTTCAGTAATCAACGACCATGATACATACCATGTACATCATTCACCACAAAATACTGGTTGCATTTTTTAACCAGATTGATCTTTGATATGCAAGTGATATAAAAAGGCCCTGGTTGAAGGCGAGTTTTATGACACAAACATTTTACACCACATAGTTTGGTATATAGCACTTTACTGCTGAAATTAAGCCTGGATGGCAAGGGGTTAGTTTAAATAAAATCTTATGGAAATGTAAGAAGATCTCAACAAATTAGATAGTTAAAATAATAAAAATGAAATAATAATTTTCATACATCCTCTAGATTTGTATTTTTCATTAGTTCTGCTAAACCAGTCACGTCTTCTAGGTAATTTGGATCATTAAATACTTTAAAGAGAAAATTATAGCCATCTTCACGATATTTCTCTATAACCTTAAAAAAAAAAAATTCAATTTTTACATCATTCAAATGGACATGTACTAATATAATACATCGTAACAAGAGAAAAAAAGTTACATAAATATGAAAGATTCAGAGTTTGAACCACAATGGCATTTTAAATTATATATATACAAATTTAAACTATATATATATATATATATATATATATAGTTTAAATTTGTGCTATTTGTTGAGTAATTCTCAATCCATCCAACTCCTTCCAGGGTTGGTAAAAAACTTTTTTTTTTTTTCTTTTTATATAACAAAAATTATGGGGTTTTTTTTGGTCTAAAACCAGATTTTTTTGGTTTAAACTGAGTTTTTTAAGTATGTTTTCCTATTACATGTGCATGCATATTTATCAATAAAAATAAATATTTTTGAATATATAAGTAATAACTTAATTTAAAAGTAATTATAATCAATGTAATTATTTAATATACAATCAGTTACGTAAAAAATTGAAATCTTTTAAAATTTAAATATTTTTAGAAAAAGCTATGTCTTATCTTTCATAAATCAAATGTTCTACATAATGAAACATTGATACTTTGAAAATCTTAATAAACAAACAATCTTTTGATTACTAGCAATATAAATAAATATATGATGCAGTTTCATATATATTATGCTCATATGGCTACTCAAAATAATTTCTTTGAAATACTTGTTATATGAGATGTCAGATTTTTCTGTTAGAAGACCACATGAATTATTTTTTATTGAAAATAAAGGTTTTCATAAAGAATTTTTGGAATGATTTGAATTTAGCAGTAGAGTCTTTGCACACTTGAAGCAGTATTGTGTATTGCTATTTGACACTTCTCCTTTGGAACTACTAGGTTAAAAGAAAAAAAGAAAAAGGTGACAGTAAAATAAAAATATCTACTTAACAGCTTTTTAGACTATTGAAAATATTGATCTTCAAGTATAAAGTAGTTTTATAAACACTGTTATCCACTAAAGCATTTTAAACAGTCATCAGATCACGCCCTATATCATAATGCTTACCGTAAAATCCCGTTAATCTGCCCTTTCCGATCAAACGCCCCCTCCCCACTTTATAAAAAATTTGAAATTTTCAAAAAATCCCAAAAAAGCCCCCCCCCCCCCAAAAAAAAAAAAAAATCGCTGAAAAAAAAGGAAATTTCATCAAAAAATCATGAAAAAGAATGGAAATTTTATCTAATGATTGCTGAAAAAACGCTAATTTCACCAAATAATCACGAAAAATAACTGCAAATTTCTTGAAAGGATCGTGAAAAAATCATGAATTTCATCAAAGTATCGACAAAAAACCCACATTTCGACCAAAGATTGCCATAAAAATGCGAATTATGTCAAAAAATCTCTAAAAGAACACAAATTATGTCAAAAGATCGCGGAAAAATCATGACCTTCTCAAAGAATCACCAAAAAGGACGCACATTTTGTCAAAAAAATTGTTAGAAAAAACGCAAATCTGTCGTATCTATAAATAAACAGTCAAAAAATCACGAGAAAACGTAAATTCTGACGAAAAAACGCAGAAAAAAGGAGAAATTTGTATAAAAAAAAAAGCCAAAAAAAGCACGAATTCTATTAAAAAATCTCGAAAAAAACACACATTTCATCAAAGAATCATGAAAGAAACACTCATCCCCATAAAAATACTCAAATTTTTTCAAGTGTCGAAAAAAAACTCTGCAAATTCGTCAAATATCGTGATAAAACCCTGCAAATCTAGTCAAATATCGCGAAAAAATCCTGCAGATATCTCGCAAAAAAATGCAAATTTTGCTAAACGATCGTGGAAAAAACCTGTGTAAGCGCCCCCCCCCTAAGTTTTCCATTACTTTTTTATACATTAAAAATATTTGTAAATTTCAAGGTTAAAATGATTTATGATAATTTTCATTCTAGCTAGAGTTGATGCATATAGTGACAAGCAAGCTTGGATCACATAGCAGTCCCAACAGTGCTACAATTCATGGTGCTTGACAAGCATTAGCGAACAGAGAAGTGAGTACACTATTCTAATTAGGATTGCTGCATAATTTTGCTGAAAAAATTCCTTGATTTCTCTCTGACCTTCTTTAAAAATTTTCCAGACCTTTCTCAATAAAAAATTTACTAATACAGTAAAACCCTGGTTATCCAAAAAGCATGGGACCAAAGCATTTTCAACTAACAAGGGCTCCATAGGAATTTTCAGATAACCGTGGTTCGACAGGAATTTTCGAGTAGGTGGAAGGCTTATGGTGAAAATTTATTTGCTGAAAAGCATGAATGTAATTTAGAGTATCGTTGTAAAAAAATATTCTGATAACATATTCAAAACACCCTCATTGACACACCAAAATTATAAGTCGCTTCAACAGCAAGGCGATAACTACTAAGGTGGCAATTACTAGTTAAAATCGAAGGCCAACGTTGATAGTGACATAACAGGAGTTCACTTAAGATGCGAAGAGAAAATTTTTTGCACAGAGGAGAGAGATGTGCATGCAACATAGAATCACAGAACGCAAATACAAATGGTAAATTTTATAAGTATTTAATTAAATAATATGTGCAATAGTTTTGTTGTCATGTTAATTCAAATAGTTTAAAGTTATGTTAAAATAAACAGAACATGATATACTTTTTGGTTTTTACCCTCTCCAGGACAATAACAAACTACGTCGATTCGCCACTGCTTTCAGCTGAGCTGCCAGCATGCTGAAATAACAAAATACATGATTTTCTAGAGTTCCGGTGCTGTGATCGTTAGATCACCGGTGATTTTGCTATTCACGTCCGTTCATGAAACTCGATCGGCACTGCGTTCGGCAAGGTGTTAGTTTGGATCAACCAATGGCAATTCTGCTTGAGTTTTTCTTTTTGAATTTTTGAATGGCATCGTCTGTAATGCAGAATACTGTTTGTATTTAAAGACGAACGTGATGGATGTTCTTTGCATCTTCTTACTAAGCCATTATTGCTTGCTTTAGAGCAGCAGCTGCAATTATTTTAAAATGGCGTAAGAGTTAAAGTAATTGTCATGTTTTAATTTAATTTTACTTTTAAGCAAAGTAATACTTAATTTCTTCACTGTAAATATTCATCATTGTTCTTCATGAAATAAACAAGTTAGCTGAAATCTGCTTTTTCATTCAAGTCTCTTCCACACTATACTTTTTAAAGACTTCCACTTGCTACTCATGCTGATTTAGTGAGAAATATAAAGCATTGGTTATGGGCCCAGGCCCGGTAAATAACCATGCATTTTTTGAAAATGTGGAAGTAAAAATTTTGTTGCTGGACTTTCTCTGTACAAACTTTGCCGAAGTATAGAGTTTTAAACGACGAGGGCTGATGGATGCTATTCAAAATACCCTGTTCAACAGCAGCAATTGGGAGATTTGAAAACATGAAGTGAAAGTTTTGTTGTTACATTTTGGAGCTTGGGAATTTGTGGAACATGCAGATGAAAGTGACAAGCCTGTTGACGAAAAGCAAGATTCAGTTTCTTCTAAAACAGGCACTGCAAAGCCAAAGGTAGAAAAAGATTTTTCCTGGAGAGAAAAGCTAGAACTGAAATTGAGAAAAAATAGAGCTTATAACATCATATACCAATAGTTAAACTCGGAGTTTCGGCCACTGATCTCTAGTACCACAGACGGAGCGACAGAGTGGAGGATTTTGCATGGCCATTTCGAGCCAACTACGAGAGCCCATGTAATCCAACTGCTGGATATTTTCTTCAGTACAAGATATGTGCCGGGTGTAAACTTGGGACTGTTTTTGTGTCGAGTGAAACAAGCGGCTGAGCATCTTCGAGTTGTGGGTCATCAGTTGCAGCCTTTGTATTTGAGATATCAGATGATACGTAGCCTTCCTGACAATTTTCAAGCCACTGTTCAAGCTATTTGCAGATGGAGCGATAAGGATTTCGTGCCTGACAAAATAGAAGTGGAGTTCTGGTTGGAGGAGAATCTCCTAAAGCTGTCCCAGAAAGATTTGGCTGATGTCAATATTGCTTACACTAGTGAATCACTTGTAAAACCAAGTAAACATAAAATTGGTCTAAGTTTTTATTATAAAATATATGGTCATGTAATTTCTAATTGTAAGCTCAGAATAAGTAAAAGTAATGGTCGAGATTCTAATGTTAAAATACTACTGTAACAGCTAGTAACAGTAGAAATAATTTTGAAGTTAAAAGTAAAAGTAATTATTCTAGAACTAATGCTAAAAGTAAATCTGATTTTAAAGTTAATTCTAAAAATAAATCTTTTCAGTCAGAAACTAGTAATACTGAATGTAAACAAGTATTTAATCATATCTTCTCTGAACTGGAATGCAGTTTAATTGAAGTTTTTCCCGAACTGTGCGAGGCAAATTCATCAGATCTGGGCTATGAAAATACCCAATGGGTTTTTGATACTGCAGCTACAGCACATTTTTGTAGCAATAGAAAATTGTTTTTTGACTTTCAGCCAGTATCTGATTTACACATATCTCTTGCAGTTGGGGAGAGAGAATGTCCAGTTGAGGGAAAGGGGACAATTCAATTTTTAATAAAATGTAAAAATGGTAAATTTAATCGTATTATATTGAAAGATGTTTTGTTTAATCCACATTTAAGAAGAAATTTACAGTCAGGAGTTAAGCTTGAAAAATTAGGACTTAATTTTGTTGGTAAAAATGGTAAAGTTTTTGTATTTGATAAACATGGTAATGAGCTATTTTATGCATTGAGGAAAAATGACCTATATTTTTTTAAAGCCCTCAAAGTATATAACTAAATGTGAAGGAAATAACAATTCAGTCAATTTTTCAGCAAATCAAGTAGAAAAGGTAAATGCATGAAAGATTTTGCCATATTAACAGTGAATATGTTGTAAACACAAGTAAACAGAAGAGTGTTAATGGTTTACCTCTGCTATCAAAATTGACTGAAGATTGTATTTCCTGTAAGTTAGCCAAATCAAAATGAATATCTTTTAAACCAACAGGCCATATGAGGTCAAAATCCCCTCTCCAGCTGCTGCATATGGACCTGTGCGGCCCATTTCCTGTTGCGTCTCATGGGGGTAGTCGATAATAGATGATTTTTCAAGAAAAGTTACTGTTTATACCCTGAAAATTAAGTCTGATGTTTTTGAGACCTTTCTTAAATATAAACAAGTTGGAAATTGCATGTGAAGCGTAGCAAATGAGGTGCGTTCGTACTATAAGTTTTAAAATATCCAGATCTTGCTGATATAGTAGAGCGTATTTTGGATACAGTACAGTGGTCGAAATCTTTGTGTTCCTGTAAATATGCAGGGAGTAATTTTTAATATACTTCATTAACGTATATCTTATTCATAAA
Organism: Maratus speculifer; assembly: GCA_964019185.1. NCBI lineage: Eukaryota > Metazoa > Arthropoda > Arachnida > Araneae > Salticidae > Maratus > Maratus speculifer. The sequence goes on from OZ025290.1 coordinate 44,345,263, forward strand.
ATATGAAGTAGTTTAATTTAATTAAAACACGCCCCAAACAATGTTTCCCCGTATAACATTATTTAGCGGAATACATTTGTGTGGCCCTGTAATTTAATAATAAATATTCTCTGCAACCCAGATTGTACAGAATGTAGATTTTAGTACATACATCATAGATTCATGTCAATTATATTATGTTCAAATGAGTGTAACACCATTAAAATGCATTTGAAACATTTTTTCCCATTGATCGTAATGTAATGGAATACTTTTGATTGTCCCTGTAATTGATCTATGCATCTGATTTTCATAATATTTGAAATGACTTGACAAAATTATGTAATAATTAAACGTTTTAAATTTCAAACAATTAAAATGCATTTGAAACTTTTTTTCCCATTGACGTAATGTAACAGAATCCTTTTGATTGTCCCTGTAATTGATCTGTCCATCCGATTTTCATAAAATTTGAAATGACTTGACAAAATTATGTAATAATTATATATTTTAAATTTCAAACGATTCGGTTGGATAGTTTTTGCGTTGTTATATGCGGACGGACGGACAGACTGAGCGACAACAATAGGTGCTACGTATTTACATAATTACGAACGCACCTAAAAGAGCTGAAAGGTTTTTAGATAAGAAAGTAGTCTCTGTCAGAACTGATGGAGGCCTTGAGTTTTGTAACCAAGAATTTGATAAATTTTTAGAAGATTAGGGAATTACACACAAAAAGACGAACCCATATTCGCACGAAATGAATGGCTGCGCAGAACGTTTCAATTTAACAACCCTCGATGGAATAAAAACCCTTCTGAACTCTAGCAGATTATCCCAGAAATTTTGGGCGGAGGCTCTTTTGTGTTTCACCTATGTGTGGAATAGAGTCTTTTTTAGAGTCTATAGAGAGAAAATTTTAAACAAACGCCCTTTGAGTTATATTGTGGGAGAAAACCCTCTGTATCTCATTTTAAATAGTTTGGTTGCAAAGCTTATGTTGGTTACCTAAACAAAACAGGAAAAAGCTCGATATGAGAGCTAAACTGGGTATAATGTGTTGTTATGCACAAGCAACAAAAGGTAACAACAATACACAACAATATAAATGTAAGATTTATGAAAGTAAAAGGGGGGGTTGATGTCATAAAAGAATCCAAACAATTTCATTTTTTTTCATATTTTGATTTTCCTGAGGATGGGGATATCTTTCCTATAATAGATGAAATTTTTGAATCTAAAAATAGATGTGATGGCCCTCCGAGTTAAGGGAAAGTAGTTCAAAATGTCAAATGAGTCTTGCAAAAATAAGTTTGGAAGTTAAAACAGACGAAAATTTGGATTTAATACCTTGCACATCCATTAATTGGGTAAGAAGTGCAGTCCCTCGTAGAAATGAACCAAGGACAGACATTTATTATGACATAGAGGGTACTAAAGTTAAATTGAGGTCCACAAATGATGCAATTAAGTATTGTGCAGCAAATAACATAAAATATGATGAAAAACTTTTTGATTTTAAAGGTAAAAATAGTCAGTCTGGTAAAGTTTCAAATTTTTTTAATAGTAACGAAGTAAATTTAGTAGAGGTTAAAATCCTTAGGAGTTACAAGGAAGCTGTTAAAACACTCGAAGCATCTGAGTGGGAAGAGGGTATAAACCAGAAAATGCATGTCATGTATGACTGCAAAGTTTGGGATTTAGTCGAACCACCAGAAGATGCACAAATTTTGGGTAATAGATAGGTATATACTATAAAAATAAATCAAAATAACAAAATTGTTAGATTCAAAGCATGCCTTCTGACTCAGGGGTACAACCAAATTAAAGGTTTAAGCTATGATGAAGTTTTTGGCCCCGTTGTTAGTTTTTCTATTATAAGACTATTTTTTAGTATTTTTGTATGTTTTTTTAAATGGTTAAATGTACAAGTTGATGCAAATAATGCATATTTATATGCAGATTTGGATAAGATCATCCATATGCAGCAGCCGGAGGCCGGAGGGTTTTGTATTAGAACAGGGTAAAGTTTGCAAATTAAATAAATCTTTATATGGTCTCCCCCAAAGTGGAAGACAATGGTTTTTTGAAATTGCCGATGTTCTTTTAAAATTAAATTTCCAGAAACTGAATTGGTGTAATTGTGTCTACATATTTAAAGATAAACTTATTCTTTTGCTGTATGTTGATGATATTATCATATTTGGAAAAACTAAAAGTGATTTAGAATTTGGTGTAAATTTATTAAAGAAATTTTTTAATTTAAAGGTTTTAGGGAAAACAAAGATTTTGGGCATAGAATTTGAAGAGGATGATGATAAATTATATATACACCGAACTCCTTATATATACAGGGTGATTCAGCTCGTCGGTGACAAACTTTAAGGATCGATAGAGCACACCTAGACGAACATTTTTGAATAGGGAATGTAGGGTCCCTGACGCGATGGTAAGGCGCTAGGCGCTTTCGAAAATTTGGGTGCCGAAATTCGAAACGTCATAAAAACTAGGGAAATGGTTAGATTTTCTTGCTTGTTGCGTCGAAATGATTCTGTTTGTTTAGACTTTCTTCAGTACCAATTTGATAAGCGTATCTCTTAAAACATGGATAGGGGGCGCTGCAGACTTTGGAGAGCTGGACAACAACTTTAAGCCCGTTATTTTGATAATTTAACACATGCTCGCCAAAGTTTATACTCTAACTTAAAGTTTGAACCCAAAAGTAGAGCCCTGCAAAAAGCGTAAGAGCCGGAATAAAATGTCAAAGTACAGGGTGGTCGAAACTCGAAGGCTCCTAAGAGATAAACAAACAGATTTCTTGACTTATGGCATGCATTTTCATGATTCTGTTTGCTGGGGCTCTCTGAAACTCAGTTGAACGGTACAAAAAGAAACATCGATAGGGGGCGCTTTGGGCAAAAAACATAATTCGTTGACATTTCGGACGCTAACTGGAAACGGGGCGCTACGATCAGTTAGAAACAAAACAAGAGAGTAATTTACTTATCATAAGAAGCTATTAAAACTGCAGATTTTTTTTTTTTAACAAACATAGCTGGTTTCAATCATGCACAATGCGCGCAATAAAATTTACATAAGGTGCTTTTTGCTGATTTATGCAAAAGATATCGTACCATATCGATATGCAAAAGATACGTAATGCGTAGACGACAACGCGAGATGACGTAGTTGTATGCGCAGACACGTCTTTTGAACGTGCGGTACCTACTTAAGCTTCGGGTTACTTGTCTGCAGATCGGTAGTAGGATGGAACGGTACACAAACTCTGAATTGGCTGACATGCATTTGGCGTATGGCGCTGCTGGTTGTAATGGACGAGCCGCTCAGCGGTTGTACGCCGAGCGTTACCCCAACAGGCAAATCCCCTGCCATGCCTTCTTCGCTCGAGTACACCAGAGGTTGTCCACAACGGGATCTTTCGACGGAGGCAGGCCTGAACGGGAGCGATCAGTGAGCACCCCCGACAACGAAGAGTCTGTGCTTAACCTGGTTGAGGACAACCCAGGTCTTAGCACGAGAGATATCGCCAGACATGTTGGCATTTCGCAAGCAACTGCGTGGCGCATCTTACGTTCCCGGAATCTGCACCCCTACCACATCCAGCGGGTGCAGTTGCTCAGAGAGCAGGATTTTGGCCCTCGAGTGGAATTCTCAAGATGGTACTTGGCGATGAGATCCAGGGATCCCCGTTTTGTAAACAGCATTTTGTTTACGGACGAGTCCACCTTCAGCCGGGAGGGAATGTGGAACGCCCACAATAGTCATGTGTGGTGTGATGAAAATCCACATGAAACCAGAAGCCGAGCAGCCCAGGAGCGTTTCTCAGTAAATGTGTGGGCCGGCATTCTGGGGGATTGCCTCATTGGCCCTTATTTGTTACCTGAACGGCTGACAGGTGGAAATTACCTGATTTTCCTGGATCAAGTGCTGCCGCAGCTTCTGGAGGAGGCGCACGTACCCGAAGGATCGCGTCGCCAGATGTGATTCCAGCACGATGGAGTTCCGGCCCATTACACGAACGACGTGCGTCTCCATCTAAACGCAAGGTATGGCCAGCGGTGGATCGGGCGTGGGGGTCCAGTTCACTGGCCTGCCCGATCACCAGACCTCACCTGCTTGGATTTCTTCCTTTGGGGTTACCTGAAGGCCGAGGTATACCATACACCTGTCAGCAGTGCTGAAGAACTTGTGGCGCGCATTGTGGCAGCTGCAGGGCAGATCAGAGATACTCCTGGCATTGTTGGAAACACACACTCCTCAATGCGACGGAGGTGCGAAGCCTGCATCATGGTCCAAGGTCGAAATTTCGAGCATCTTCTGTAGTGTTATTTTTTGTAAATAAATTTCCAGTATCATTGATGTTTTTGGTCTAAATTTATTCAGAAGTGTTGAGCAGAGGTAGAAAATGTGTTTTCATTATTACTAACTGATCGTAGCGCCCCGTTTCCAGTTAGCGTCCGAAATGTCAACGAATTATGTTTTTTGCCCAAAGCGCCCCCTATCGATGTTTCTTTTTGTACCGTTCAACTGAGTTTCAGAGAGCCCCAGCAAACAGAATCATGAAAATGCATGCCATAAGTCAAGAAATCTGTTTGTTTATCTCTTAGGAGCCTTCGAGTTTCGACCACCCTGTACTTTGACATTTTATTCCGGCTCTTACGCTTTTTGCAGGGCTCTACTTTTGGGTTCAAACTTTAAGTTAGAGTATAAACTTTGGCGAGCATGTGTTAAATTATCAAAATAACGGGCTTAAAGTTGTTGTCCAGCTCTCCAAAGTCTGCAGCGCCCCCTATCCATGTTTTAAGAGATACGCTTATCAAATTGGTACTGAAGAAAGTCTAAACAAACAGAATCATTTCGACGCAACAAGCAAGAAAATCTAACCATTTCCCTAGTTTTTATGACGTTTCGAATTTCGGCACCCAAATTTTCGAAAGCGCCTAGCGCCTTACCATCGCGTCAGGGACCCTACATTCCCTATTCAAAAATGTTCGTCTAGGTGTGCTCTATCGATCCTTAAAGTTTGTCGCCAACGAGCTGAATCACCCTGTATAAGGTTTGTGATTTGTACTCTAAATATAAATTTCCCATAAGCTCTGTACCTATGCCTAAAGGACTTGTTTTGTCAAAATTGGACTCTCCTGTAAATCATCAAGAAATTGAAGAGATGTCAAAGTATCCCTATAGAAACCTCATCGGATGTTTAAGTTTTATTGCTGGTCGAACACGACCCGACATAATGTATGCAGTAAATCTACTTTCCCAATTTCAATCTAATCCTGGTATAAGACACTGGCATAGTTTATTAAAATTACTTGGTTATTTACAGTATACTAAAGATTTTAAATTAGAATTACCCAGGGTAAATGAACTAAAACTTTCTTGTTATTCAGATTCCGACTTTGCTGCAAATCGTGATGACAAGAGTTTCCATAGGAGATTATATTTTACTTTTAGATAGGGCACCAATTTCTTAGAAAACCTTTAAGCAAAAATGCATTAGCCTCTCGACTTTGGAAGCCGAATATGTTACTCTCAAAGAAGCAGCAAAGGAATTGATGTGGTTGAAAAACGTACTAGAAAATGAAAGTTTAAAATTAAATTTAACTGAATGTTCTTTATTCTGTGATAATCAGGCAGCAATTTCGTTTTCTAATTCACCAGTTGAAAATAAAAAAACTAAGCAAATCCATATAAAATATTTATTTCTGAGAAATTTGGTTTATGATAAAGTTTTTAAATTAAAGTATGTATCTAGTAATTTAAATTTAGCTGACCCATTTACTAAACTGCAAATAAGAGATTAATTTAAAAAGTTTTGTAGGCAAATTTTTAAAATTTAAAATTATACACTTATAGTTACTCTGTTCATTGCCATGTTCATTGACATGACATTGATCAGACTATCTTTTTCATAAATTAAAATTTGTTTAATGACGGGGTAAAGAGAAATAAAAAAGTTTATACATTTTGGTCGTTTTTGATTAGTACCTGGCCGGTGATCTGTAACTTTTTCCCCGACCTGTAGTTATTAGACAGACTGTTTTTTTTTTCTATTGAATAATGTATTTTTGAATAAGTGTATTTTTTGAATAATGTACTTTTGAATAAATTTATGTAGAATTTTTGTAACGCCCTGGAGAGGCTAAAAAGGGGACTGCTTATTGTCATGTTAGTTCAAATAGTTACAAGTTATGTTAAAATAAACAGAACATGATATACTTTTTGTTTTTTACCCTCTCCAGGACAATAACAAACTACGTCAAGTCACCATTGCTTTCAGCTGAGCTGCCGGTATGCCAAAATAACCAAATGTGTGATTTTCTAGTGTTCCGGTGCCGTGATCGTTAGATTACCGGTGATTTCGCTATTCACGTCCATTCATGAAACTCGATCGGCAGTGCGTTCGGCAAGGTGTTAGTTTGGATCAACCAATGGCGATTCTGCATGAGTTTTTCTTTTTGAATGGCATCATCTGTAATGCAGAATACTGTTTGTATTTAAAGACTAACGTGATGGATGCTCTTCGCATCTTCTTACTAAGCCATTATTGCTTGCTTTAGAGCAACAGCTGCAGTTCTTTTAGAATGGCGTAAGAGTTAAAGTAATTGTTATGTTTTAAGTTGATTTTATTTTTAAGCAAAGTAATGCTCAATTTCTTCACTGTAAATATTCATCATTGTTCTTCATGAAATGAACAAGATAACTGAAATCTGCTTTTTCATTCAAGTCTCTTCCACACTATACTTTTTAAAGACTTCCAATTGCTACTCATGCTGATTTAGTGAGATATATAAAGTAAGTTTTTTTTAAAAAAATGCTTATCGCAGACTGTAAAGAAATAATACTGATCCTAAAGGCAATAAAAAAGGTAAGTTGACCTTATTTATTTTATAAAGAACATGATTTTTTAACAGTATTTCTGCAAGTATTGCACCTTCCAAAGTTTTGATTTTTACTTATTTTGCTACTAATCTTCAAAGCTAAAAAGTATTAAAACAATACTTTAATGTATTAAAAATAATTCAGATTTGTTTTGATCTAAAACATACAAATAAAGTAGCATCATGGATCAAAATACAGTAGACTCCCTCAAATCTGCACAACTTGGAACCAGAGGTTGTGCGGATTTTAGAATTTTGCGAATTTCTGGTCATTGTTTTGTTTATATTTTTAAAAAAGTAATTTCAATATAATTAATAATGAAATCAAAAGTATAATGAATGCTTACAATATACTAAAATATTAAAATAAATAATAAACTAAAATAATCAAAATTTAAATAATTTTTTAAATGATTAAAAGATTAAAAGCAAAAGTCAAGTTAATAATCAATAATGTACAATTAAATATTTATTATAAAGATGAAATGTGTTTTTCCTAAATTATTCAACGAAACTTGCCTCATAAAAGTACATTACTAATTCACATCAGAATAATAAAATAACAAAGCTTTATTTCTGGTTTAGCCAGATTTAATAACTAAAACAGCTTGATTAATACATAAATGTATTTGGTAAGATTGTGATTACCAATGATATCAGCAATATCTTGATTTTTTTTAGAAATAAATTATTCTTTCTTCATGTAAAAACATGAATTCAATAACCTTAACAAAAATTGCCAATTAAAAAATGTATGGAATTGATATAAAACTAAAAAAGTCAAATTTTGCACTGAATCAAATTTTGAACTGAATGTTTCATAGTTTATATCGTAAATTATGTGCGGATTTTAGAGAGTTGCAGATTTTAGGAGTGCGGATTTGAGGGAGTCTACTGTATGTTGAAAGCTATCATTTGATATTGGTAAAAAAAGTGTTGACAGTAAAATTTTTCACATTTAGAAAGGACTCTAAGAAATCTCAAGGTCTTTCGGTTAAGTCGATTTTTGGATAAACAGGATTTGGATAACCAGGGTTCTACTGTATATTGTTGTAAAATCCTCCACAATGGACAATTTTAATTTAGATAAATGTTAAAAAAAAAGGTACACACTGTATGAATTTCAGATTTTTATTATTTTTCATATTATGCTATTATCATATAATTTGTATAAATTTTACATAAAAATTTAAGATTGGATGAATAATTAATTCAAAATTCCTTCATTTGTGATGATGATTGAGATTCTGTAGGAAAATAATACATTAAAAATTTCCCAACTTTTCCTTGACTTTTTTACCTAAATTTTCGAATTCACTGACTTTCTCCTGTTTTCTAAGTTTTCTCTTCGCGATAGCAACATTGTTTGATATAAATTAAATATATTACTGCTGAAAACAATATAAAAATCGTATTTATTTCAGTGCTCTTGCCATCTCTTTTTACCAGTCTCAATAGAAATAGCTGTTAATATACCACAGGAAAAAAAAAAAAAAAAACTAGAAATGTAGTTTAATGAATATTAAAAAAAAAAAAAAAAAAATCATAAAATTAAAAAAAAATTAAATTTAATTATTATATTTTTACTTATATAAATGGATCAATAAATTATACAATGAGAAAAAAAAAATCAAGTGTTATAAATGTAATTAAATAAAACATTTACTTTTTTAGAGCAAGCTGTACATCTGTCAAAAGCTCGACATGTCAAAACTGAATTTTGGAAACGATCCAGATGACCTCTGATTTGATGAGGTACAATTCCTAGTTCCGTGGATAATTCAGGAGATGTATCATTAACACCCATTATACTTGCTGGAGCCATATTTCTGCATATAAAAGAGATTAAAAAAAAATAGAAATTATAAGGGATAATGACACTAGCAAAATTATACGGAAAACAACTTATATTTAAAAACCTTATTCTTAAAAACTACTAAAGGGGTTTCATTATGTTTTTTATCAACAATTTTGGCAGTAGTTAAATTATGAACTATCTGTTTGGGAATAAATAAAAAATGCAGCAGTTAGCAGTTACACATATGTAATTTTTTTATTTATTAATTAAAGCTAAAAAAAAAAAAAAAAAAAAAAAAAAAAATAGATTAGTGTTATAGTTAATTATGATACAAAAATAATCATATATATTATTTCTATGCAATGGTAAACAAATGGTTATGCTAACAAATGGTTATTTATATATACATATAAATATATATATATACATAAAACTATATTAAAAATTAACTGAAAATCAAGAAATGCTTAAGAAAAAATGACCAATCTTAAAAACAATTATTTTATAGTTTATGAAGTCAACTAAAGCATATATGCAATCTCCAAAAACTCAAGTACAATTATGCGATACACCTGTAGAATCTATTTTTTTATAATCTAGATTGCCTAATGAATAAGGGTACAAAATTATTATGTTTGAAACAAGTAGTTTTTACAATAATCTTTGGAACTCTAAAAAGTTTTGGTCACTGTTATGAAAAAAAAAATACATATATCTGCCTTGTATTATTTTGGGGAAAAGCATCTTTTTGTAACACTTTTAATAAATTACAGCGAAAACAACAATACAGTTTTGACCTTTTGTTTGGCAGTTAATATATATATATATATATATATATATACACTGGTGTGCAAAATTTAAGGACAAGTCCCAAAATGCCACTTTTCAAAGGATTTTCAAGCACTAATTTTCACGTGAATTTTAAAAAGGAAGTAATATAATTCAAATAGTACTATCCTTGCATAACAACTAGTCCATATGACATCTCATTCAGGTCACACATGGTCACAAGAGTCACATGTACTACGGCGAAACAAAAAATAGAAAATTCCGAACGTCTCTTTTATGAGTCTCAAATGACTACTATATGTGACTCCATTGACAGTTCACTGCGACTGCTGCTTTGTGTCAAGTCACCAGGTAACTTTGCAATGTCGTTTTATTGAGACTCTCATGTGACTGTCATTTGAAGACTCAATTTCAAAGTCATTGTGAATGTTCAATTATGATAAATCACCTAATAATGTCACATTAAAGTCACATGGTGACTTTCGGTCACAAGACTTTGTCAAATGGTGACAGAGATCCTACTGTGAAGTAACTACTGTGAAAAGTGGTGAAAAGTCACTATGTAATTTTAATAGGACATTATTTGGAAAATTATCAAAATGCAACGTTCACAATGACTTTGAAATTGAGTCTCCAGTTGAGAGGTCACACGAGAGTCATAATGAAACGACACTGTAAAGTCACCTGATGACTTGCCAGAAAGCAGCAGTCATAATGACCTGTCAATGGAGTCACTTATAGTAGTCATTTGAGACTCATAAAAGAGATGTATGAAATTTCCTGTTTTTTGTTTCGCCGCAGTGACTGTGACTCTTGTGACCATGTGTGACCTGAATGAGATGTTATATAGACTATCTGTTATTTAGGGATAGTAATTATTCGAATTATATTACTTCCTTTTGAATATTCGCTTAAAAATTATCGCTTGAAAATCCCTTGAAAATTGGCATTTTGGGACTCGTCCTTAAATTTTGCACACTAGTATATATTAAGCATTGAATTGAAATAATAACACTCTTAAAATCTTTTAACAATTTTTAACTTTTTTTTTTTTTTTTGGTAAGTTAGATATGTTTTAACTTTAAGTTTTTTTTAAATTAAAAATCTACCAATGTTTTTATGGATTGAACCTGCTTTCACAGAATTTTCAGATCATCAAAATTTAGTCATTTAATCATTCAAGCAAGCTACCAGAAACTGATAATTTTGGAAAACATTGCTATGTGTTGTATTTGGGGAACCCGATCCAAGCGATATCTCGGCAGCTAAACTCATGAAAACAGATGAGTCAGCTCAAATAGTATATTGCCTGGAAGCAGATTTCTCAAATACAGATAGCAGCGCGTGTCGAAAAGCGCGACATTGCGTTGTGCCGAAAGTTAAATTAGTTATTTCAATATGCTTCTACAGGGGGATTCCCCTAATTTTACGTGGGAGGTGTTAGAATCGAAGTCACTAGAAGCGTCTGAAACAATCTCAAGCATGATGACTCATGCCTGGTCAAAACGGATGAAGCAAGAAAAAAAAAATGGCAGTCGAATTTGAAAATACAGCCGATCGTCATTAAAAAATGTGGAGATTGAGCTTAATTTTTGAAATAGCATAAATTGCGAATGATACGATTAAAAGACCGGGCGATTACATGAAAATGATTTATATTTAAAATTAAGACTGATTAATATAATTTTAAGAATGAATAATTAATAATAAAATAATTTAGAAAAATATTATTTTGTATATTGCTATTATGTCAAATAGGGAAGCTGCGATGTATCAATTGAAAATACTGGATTTATAGAATATATTAATGAAAATTAAAATATATTATGGAAAATTAAAATTATTTTTTTTAAATGAGTATTAATTAATTAATTTTTCCTAAAATAATAATCGGAAGTTTTTAGAATAAAAATATAATCTGAAAATCATCCTCACATCCTAGCATTACCTCCAGCCTCTAACAAAAAAAAAAAATAAAAAAAATAAAAAAAAAAATAAAACAATAAAAAAAAAGAATGAGATCCTGGGATCTCAAATGCATACAACATATGCAAAGAAAAATTTTGACACGTTTGAATCAAACGATTGGACTGCGTGTAAGACTAACACTTTGACCACACAGCCCAATAAAAAAAAACATTACATTTAAAAGGTATAAGATATAAACATTAGAAAAAAATATATTGATCTAGAATACAAATAATACATATATTTGCAAGTATCATTCAATACAACCAAGGGTGAGTGAAAAGGGGGAAGAAAAAAAAATATATTCATGTGAACACCATTACATAGCATAAAATTTTTATGTAAAATTTTCTTGATGTAACACCAATTCATTGAAATTTTCAAATTTGCACATTATGATTACATTATATATGGCTTTCATAAGAATATTATGTATCTATTGATTGATCCATAGGTAATATGCATATATACAGGACAATTCTGAATGGTAAAATTGTGATAAACATAAATAATCTATTTTTCAAAATATTTGTAATTGAATGACAGAAGAAAAAAAAAATTGAAAAATAAATAACACTGCATCTAAAATCTCTCTAGGTGTCCCAGATTCGAAGCAGTGAACCTAACTAATAATCCACAAGTGGAAGTTATAGACACCCATAAGGAATCATCAGTATCGTAAAAATTTTATGATGGACTGCACCGTGAGGGAATATCGGAGGGCCAAAATTCTTTGAATCTGGATTAATTCCCTAGCTGAGTCGAGCTGACCCTCTGCGTCTGCTTTGTCCAAAATTTTTAGAAAAATGTGAAAAATTCCAAGAGCAGCTTTCAGAGCAATGGCAAAGTTTTAAGATTACTTGTTTTAAAATTTTAAGACAAATTATGAATTATTTGAAAAATTAATCAGAATTTTAATATTGAAATTTTACCCCAGTATATAACAACCAGCAATAAATTAAAACTTATGCAAAGTAAAGTTTTTCCCTGTTTATTTATATACTTATTTTTGATTAATATCTATTAAAGCAAGTGACAACCTACAATTAAAATTTGATTGAAATTACTGTATTATTTTTAAAAGATTTTTAATATTAGAATTTATTTAAATAAATTTAATAATATGCCCTACTAGTTCTTAAGATAATACGTGGTAGCTGGCCACACATATCGAAAGCAAATCCGGGTTTGGCAGTCCCTGATTTGTTTATTAGCAAAGCATAAAAGAACAAGCAGTTGTCACACTATTATTTACCCATTTAAAATTATAGAAGTCAAAATTTAAATACTAAAAGAATGAAAATTTAGAGAAATATATGAACAAATCTGAATTTAAAGTTAAAATAATAAATATAAACAAAGGGATCAACAATTAAAAAGCAAAAATTATTAATTTTGTCCTGTAACAAAAAACATTTAACATGAATTTATATTATTTATTTATTCGTTATTTACTCTTATTGCTATTGCTTGCTTATTTATTTTCAGTGTTATCACAATCACAAAAATAAACAGAAATGCTTTTATACCAATTTTATGATTCTTTTGAATCAATATTTTTCTTAAAACAAAATAACCTTTATATTCATTACCATAAATAAACAGTTTAAACCATATAAAATTAATATATAGAATATCATGTAAAATTCAATGGCAGGGAAATAATCTGAAAAAAGAGAACAAAAAAAAGATTTGTTTTGAAATTTAGATTTCACCAAAGTGTGCTGAACAGAAAATAACTTCAAAAGGTAAGTTGTATTGTGACTCTCTTAAATTCATTGACTGATAATTATAAAAGTAAATAAATATTTCTAAGATTATATTAATTAATCTTATCAGAGATATATTATAAAATGGTCATAAAGAAAAATTACCAACATAATTACTGAGGAATTTGGCAAAACTTCAATTAAATTAAATGAATTGATTTTTCCAATCTCAATCAAAAAAGAAAAAAAGACCTTAAAATCACCAGAAAGATAGTTTTGGCACTAAAATAGTCCAAAGTCAACAGATGAATCAAGCATAAATTGTGGTGACACGAGGAAACCACAGCCGCAAAATCTCTAATTGTGACATCATGGAAAAAAAGAATTTCCGCAGAACTAACTGCCAAAACATCTAAAATCTCTTCTAGCCGCACTAATTGAGAATAAGTACGATCAAGCTAGGTAGAGAAAAGTGACCGATAAAATATCCCAAGGTCTATAATTACATTACTGATGCATTTTTTATACATCTTTCAAAAATAATTTTCATCTATATTCATTTTATTATGAATATTCTTATTATTTTTCCTTCATTTTATATATTTGATTAGGGTACCCTTTCTTCTTATCTATATATTTCAAAAATAATTATTAAAATATAGTTTTGGCCTCCTCAGCAAAATTGAACAAAAATTTTCCCAGTGTAAACAAATATTTAAATTGATATAAAGATTATTAAAGTTTGACTATTGCATAAGTTAAATAATAAAATATAAAGATAGGAATTTTATCATCCCTTTCACAATACCATTTCGAGAAATCCGGAGGGTGGAGGAAAGAGCTATTTTTCCCTGTGTCACATCCCTAAAATCCGGTCAGTGCAAAGCACTTACTATTCTCCAGGCTACTACTAAACGTTTAAATGAATAGACAGCCCCAATAATAAAATGAAAACGAAATGACAAATACATCCTAAAAGTTCAAACTATTGAGCAAAAGAAAAGCATGAAATCATAATACACATAAAAAGCAAAATTAAATATAAATTTTATCCCCTATCACCCCAGAATATTTTTTGAAACTTTAGGGGGGGGGGGGTAAAGCTATAGTAAATCAAAATAGAAAAATATTTGAGGGGTATGAAAAAATATAGCACTGGAGAAAATTAATTCAATAGTAATTTTTTTTTTCTTTTTTTTGGGGGGGGGGAAAAATATTACTCAATATTACATACACAAAGAAATAGCATATTTTTTAATTGTTCAAATTTAATATAAACATCTTATTGTTCAATTTTTGTTTATTTTTTATCTATCTATATTATTTATTATTATTTTAATAGTAGTACCACTACCATACACAACAAACATTAATGAATTAATCAGAGTGTACATTAAATTATGCACACTATTTCCTGCCTGCAGGAAATAAAAAAATACAGCAAATTATTGTTGCTATTGATATGGAAAATATTACTATGGCACCACAAATAATAATTTGGAAAATTGACCATTTTTTAAAGAAAATAATATTCAATAAATACTGTTATATATATAAAAGACAAGAGTACACACTTTTTTTAAAAAAAACACATTATTATCAAAATATGAGAATATTATATTATTCACATGTTATAAAATGATAATTGCTGATGTTCACATGAATTTGTCAGTAAAATAAAAATCATTATTTATTTCAAAAAAAATTCTAAACTATCGTTAAAAATTTTACTCTAAATCGTTAAAATCCACGATAGTAAAGTATAATTAACAAAGCTAAATTTAATCTTAAAAAACTTAAATAAATAAATTAACAATTATCTCAAAAGTTAAAAAAAAAGCTAGGTAAGATCCTAAACGGTAACACGGCGCCAATTAATGCTATGTGTTGTATTTGGGGAACCCGATCCAAGTGATATCTCGGCAGCTAAACTCATGAAAACAGACGAGTCAGCTCAAATAGTGTATTGCCTGGAAGCAGATTCCTCAAATACAGATAGCAGCGCGTGTCGAAAAGCGCGACATTGCGTTGTGCCGAAAGTTAAATTAGTTATTTCAATATACTGTTAAGAATACCTGAAAAAAAAAAGGAAAAAGTAAAAGGAAATAAACACTCACCCCATAGAACACACATATAGTATACAAATTACTAATGACTTTATTTTAGCAGAGTAGAGTACTTCGTTGGCCAATGAGAGGTGTTACAGAAAAATTAAATGAGATTGAGGTTTTTTAGCTAATTATACATCCAAAGTTTCTTTTTGTAAAATCCAAATCATAGTCCTAAGTAATACACATGTTGAGGGCAGTCTTTGCCTACAGAAATTCACTCTGGAAGCACAAAGAGTTCGTCAGTAGATGGGAGAGTTCTTATTCCAGGAAGAGAGCTTCCTCTCAGAAATGAACAGAAGACGTCATCGCAGGTGTCGCAGGAAAACTGACAGATGCAAATTTGAGGAAAGGATTGTTAGACTATAAAAGGTAAGCTTCGCTCGCTTGTCTCCTCTCAGACATGTATTGAAGCCGCCATCACAGGAATATCTTGCAGTTTTTTCTCTATTGGCAAAGAATTAAAATCATATAACTTAATGGCTGGAGATGAATTTACTATGACTGCTACTATTCCTTATTCCTATGAACCATCGCTACTTGACATCGAAGCTCTTTGAGCTTTATTTGCTGCAAACCGAAAAATTGTATAACATGCGAAGTGAAGAACAGAATCGGGAATCGGACCCTCGGCCAAAGGCCGAGAGCCGCGAGAACAACCTCCTCTCTCTGGCTAAAATCTAAATCTGACCGAATTGCCCGCCAAAATTTCAGCCCTTGTTTGCGACGCCGCCGTCAACCAATCAGAAGCGTTTTCTGGAAGCTTCTACAGGGGGATTCCCCTAATTTTACGTTGGAGGTGTTAGAATCGAAGTCACTAGAAGCGTCTGGAACAATCTCAAGCATGATGACTCATGCCTGGTCAAATCGGACGAAGCAAGAAAAATAAAATGGCGGTCGAATTTGAAAATACAGCTGGTCGTCATTAAAAAATGCAGAGATTGAGCTTAATTTTTGAAATAGCATAAATTGCGAATTATACGATTAAAAGACCGGGCGATTACATGAAAATGATTTATATTTAAAATTAAGACTGATTAATATAATTTTAAGAATGAATAATTAATAATAAAATAATTTAGAAAAATATTATTTTGTATATTGCTATTATGTCAAATAGGGAAGCTGCGATGTATCAAATGAAAATACTGGATTTATAGGATATATTAATGAAAATTAAAATATATTATGGAAAATTAAAATTATTTTTTTTGAAATGAGTATTAATTAATTAATTTTTCCTAAAATAATAATCGGAAGTTTTTAGAATAAAAAGATAATCTGAAAATCATCCTCACATCCTAGCAAACATTAACCTGTAATCACATGTGCTGGGATAAATCTCATCTCAATCATTTTTTTTTTCCTTTTAAAAAAAAAAAGGAAAAAAAAAGAGGGGGGATAAATTTTTTGCAAATGCTTTTGAGCTGTCAAGGTCAAGAAGGGGTGGTTGAAGATATATCTTAACTTTGCTTGCTAGGATGCTTTTTGGGATTAAATAGTTCAGCACATATACAAACAATCCCTTTTGATGAGTTCATTTCTTACAAGATAACACATACCAAAATAATTTTAATGAAAGAGTAACATAAAAGTTCCTTGTATATAATGGTGGTCAGAATTATAAGAATAAATGAAAACTGCACAGAAAAAAAATATTTCTGAACTAAATAAAACATAATTTATACATAAAATACTTTTTATGCTAGAAATCATTGTAGAATGCAAAACATTAGAAAATGCAAAATATGAATGTTTTGCCATAATAAACAAAATATGTCATTGTAAAAATTGGATAAAATTATAAGGACACTGAATGTTGTTGCTTGAAACACACTAATAATTAATAATTTCCCCCTTCTTCTCAATCACTTTTATCAGTCTTGACATTATGGGCTTTGTCAGATTTGGAAAATTTTTACCAGGCTTTTTCGATGGAGGACATGAGCTCCTGTTTGTTTTCATATTGTATACCATTTTTGCATACTTCATGGGCCAGAATACCTCACAGATTTTCTATTGGATTCAGATCAGGACTTCTAGCTGGCCAATTAAGTAGTCTCACGAAATTAGCATCAAACCACGATTTTGAAGTTTGAGAAACATGTACTGAGGCATTATCCAGCTGGAAAAAATAGTCTCCACTCATTATTAACAGTGCTTCCGTTAAAAGATTATCATCTAATACATCAACATAACTCTCAGAATTCATTCTACCATGCACAAAATTATTGGAGTAGATTCACCAGTTTCAAAACCTCCCCAGACCATTACTGAGCCACCTTCAAATGCATGCTTTGAGAAAATGTCTTTTTCTCTACTGAGATCATATCAGAAGTAGAGAAAACCATCTGGTCCATGCAAATTATACTTTTTCTCATCAGAAAAGAAATAATCATCAAATTTTTTTCCCCACAGTAATGCATTTTTTGGCAAACCCCATCCAAAGTACATTATGAACTTTTGTTAGAGGCGGTCGTGACATATGTTTACCGCAGCGAACATATTTTTTTTATTATTATTATTATTTTTTTTTTTTTAGTAAAACACGTTGAACAGTTCGAGCACAGCATTCTAAGTTCAAACCATGTTTTATTTCTGTTGACATTTGTTTGTTTTTTGGAGCGAACTCGCCTTATTATCATTCTTTCCTCCTGTACAGAAACAGAAGATGGCCTACCTGTATGGTTTTGCCGTCCATATTTACCAAGATTTTAAAGATAATTGTAAATAACCGTTCTTCATCCTTGTCGAGATTTGGTGCACAGAAAGTTATAAACTTTTAAGTGCATCCATTTTCCCTTTCTCAAATTCTGAAAGCTTTGTACTTAGCAGCATGACTGAAATACAGAATATGACGATACCAAATGCATTCATATTATCAGAGGAATCTGTGAGTAGAGCAAAAAACATGTAAGTTTTACTTTTTAGATCATACGAATGCAGTTGCTCTTATAATTTTGTCCATATCAGATGGCTGTATAAATTCATGAATATGAATAATCATTTCATGAATATGAATTTTCACATATTTCCATAAAAATTTATAAAAATATTTTTCATTTTTCATTGGTTTTCAACCATTAAATTTGTTTAAATTTCTGGACAAATGTAGCCAAGATTTGGTGATCTTTACCTTGTCTTTATAATTTGACCACCACAGTATATAAATGAAAAGGTATTAAATGCAATTAATATAAATTTTGTGAAATAATTCATATTTTAATATGTAAAACAAATCACTTGCATAATTTCTTTAAAAAAAAAAAAAAAAAAAAAAAAAAAAAAAAAAAAAAAAATTACACAATTGGCAACAAAATATGAAAATAAATATGAAAAAACTGATTTTTTTTTTTTTCTGAAAAAGTAATAGTGATGCATTATATAATATACAGCAATAGATTTGTTTTTAAAATGTATTTAGCAAAAAATATAATAATGACAAAATGGGGTAAGATTTATCCCACATGTGTACTAATATTGCAAAAACAGGCGTGTGTGTGCTTGGATTCATTTCTTAGAATAGTGTTCTTACAATTTATTAGCTAATGAAAACAGAGACAATAACTTTTGTCATTTATTCCCAAATTTTACACTTTCCAGTTTTTAGGTGCGTTCGTAATTATGTAAATACATAGCACCTATTGTTGTCGCTCAGTCTGTCTGTCCGTCTGCATATAACAACACAAAAACTACCCAACCGAATCGTCTGAAATTTAAAATACATAATTATAACATAATTTTGTCGAGTCATTTCAAATTTTATGAAAATCGGATGGATAGATCAATTACAGGGACAATCAAAAGGATTCCGTTACATTACGGTCAATGGGGAAAAAATTTCAAATGCATTTTAATCGTTTGAAATTTAAAACATATAATTATTACGTAATTTAATCGAGTCATTTCAAATGTTATGAATGTCAGATGCATAGATCATTTACAGGGACAATCAAAGGTATTCCATTACATTACGGTCAATGGGAAAAAAGATTCAAATGCATTTTTATGATGTTACACTCATTCGAACATTATTGAATTGGCATGAATCTATGAAATATATACTAAAATATGCATTCTGTACAATCTGTGATGCAAAGAATCGTTATTTTTAAATTACAGGGCCACACAAAAGTATTCTACTACATAATGCTATACGGGGAAACATTGTTTGGGTTCGTGTTTTAATTATATTCAACTATTTCACATTTTATGAATAAAATATACGTTTCTGAGGTGTAATAAAAATTACTTCCTGCATATTTACAGAAACAGAAAGATTTCGACTACTATACTGTATCCGAAGTACGCTCTACTATATTTGCAAGATCTGAATATTTTTAAAACTTCGTTATTGTACGAACGCACCTCATTTGCTACGTTCACGCGCAATTTCCAACTTGTTAATTTTTATGTGCATATCTACAACATCCAGTGATATGTGTGTATATATATATATATATATATATATATATATATAACCATTAGATAATACTTATACATATATACGTACAGGGCTCTTGCTAGCTTTTGACCAATGTTAGCCATTTGGCAAATAGGAAATAAAAAACAGTACATGAAATGTTAGCAAAATAGATCCGGCCTGAAACACTAAAAAATATTTTTTTAACCTTTTATTTTATCCCTTTTTTAAAAAAAGTCCTAAACTAACCCAATTTTTGTAATTTTTTATAAAATAGAAATTCAACAATCAATAAAATAAAAAAGAAGACTTTAAAATTAAAATACTTATAACATAATCCTTTCTGTGTCCTTTATTTTTGCTAAACTGAATTGGAATTGAGTCAGTATCTCTATAAATAGAGAAATGTAAATCTCATGGTGTGAGTGAGTATGTAAAGAGACACCAATCATTCTGTAATGCAGATAAGAGTCTCAACTGTTTTGGAAACCACACACACACAAAAACCAGGAAATGATTACTCGTAATTTGGCAAGTCTCATTGTTCTTTTACTCGGCAAATGGATTATTTTGTTGTGATTTGGCTGAATGGTAAGCTGCAGCAAGAACCCTATATATATTTATATATATACACACACACACATTTGCATTAATATATTTTAATAATATGTGAGAGTCACAATTTTATATTCCAGTATTGAAATACACTATTACAAAAAACAGTATATAATATAAATAAATATAATATTGTACAAATTTTACAATTAAAAATTTTATTAGTTGAACAAAAAACAGAGATTAAATTTAAACAATTGCAAATAATTAAAAAATACACTTTAGTGTATATATACCTGTATAATATTTATATATTTTTAATTGTGGGTTCAACTTGCTGGACCACATGAAATTTTATAATACAGATAATAGAAAATTGTATGTACTTTAAATCTTGATTGTGAAATGGAGAATTAAAGAGGAAAAATAAGTAGATTAAAATTTATTAATAAAGGAGCACATCTGTATAAAACATCTTAGGCACATATTTGAATTACTTCTTAGGGTGCTGTAAAATGCTAACCATCAGTTCCACAACAAGTGCAGCAGCCATATATGAAACTCCAGGTCTTGTGACAGTACATTGCTGATCCAATGTTCTGTCATATGTAGACTAACATGCAAAAGAAAATTGCAAAAATCAATATTAATAAAATGTTATAAATATGAAAACAATGAATACTTTCATTATAATATTAATTTAATTTAATTATGATTTTAATAAGAGAAATTTTAATGCTATTTTAGAAAATGTTATACATAAATGAAAATTATACTAACATTTCCAGGTGCAACAATATCATTGCAAAAATAACAGCCTAATTCACATCCATCAATTATTTTAGAAGAATGATCACCTATGACCTCATTCATTTCATTTTTTGCACCATGTCTCATAACAAGGAATGTGTCAAAACCCAATGCAGCATTAAGAACTATCTAAAAAATAATTAACAAAATTAGCAAAGATGTCTAAAATAAATTAGGTAAAAGATAAATTATCATATCAAAGCAATATATTAACCACAGAGGTAGTAACAGGCATAAGAGTTCCTCCTAAAGGAGGAATTCCATCTTTTTTAAAGCAATTTTGGACATTCTTTGGCTTGATGCAAAAATGGAAAGAAAATTTTGGAAGGGTTAATGGGGGGAAGGGGGGGGGGAGAGGGCTGGAAAATTTAGTAATCTGACATTTTGTCTATTTAGACCCCTAGGAGTTTGTTCTTGAATTGATGGGCAAAAAAGACATAAAATGAAAGGTGAGCTCATATAATATTATATAAGCATCTGCAAGTTGTGTAAATGAAGTTATTCAAAGTATCTTTCAAGAATGAATTTTTTTTAGACTTTAAAAATTCAAAGTCAAGTTTCTTTTTGGAATAGGATATTTTTTGCTATTTATACTACACTTTTGGATAATTTCTGTGATATCTTTTTCAATATGTATTTTTGAAGCAAAAATCAATTTAGCAGGGGGATTGTTTTTATTGAAGAAGAAGAAAAGAGGGGGGGGGGGGAGGATTTAATAACTAAACCATTCAGGAAATATTTGTTTTGGAAAATCAATGACTGTACTTCACATAAGCTGATCAATTACATTTGGAATTACATTGTTAATAAATCAAAAAAAAAAAAAAAAAAAAAAAAAAAAAAAATATAGCTATTATACATGCAGATTTAGAGTAATTTTATATTGTAAAGGTATCTGTTAAAATGACATTTTGATTATAGGAGTTTGGAACCACTCTATAGATGAAAATAATTTTCCACCTTTTTTCTCATTTCCCACTTTCATGCCTGTAGTAAAGAAAATAAAATATGAGAAAATTCTATGACTTACAAAGGATAAGTATCAAAATTAAAAATAAATATTCATATAGTTAAAAGAAAAAAATGAAATGAATTGAAATATTCATATAACTTCCAAAGATTTTTTCTTCAGAAATATTTAATAATAATATCAAAGGTAACTTTAAAATATATAAGCAACATTATTCTTTGCTGAATTCACACAATATTTTTTTTTCAATCCTAGAAAGTTATTTTTTATGCACAATTTACTGATATAAATACTTCTAACATGCATATATAAAGAGTGTCCCCTCAACAAAAAATTTTAATGTGTTTTGCCTTTTTTACTACTTGCAGAAACACAGATAATGTAAATTATTAAAACATTTAAAGTTAGATAGGAATAAGATAATATTTATGAAATGGTACAGACAATGATTTTAAAGGTACACTTTTGGGTTATTCCATACAAAATAAGCAATAATTAAAAAGTTGTGGCATTGTTTTTAATAAAATTTGATATACAGATTTAATTCAGTTCATATTCAAATAGAGCTATGCAAGAAACATGGATATAATAATAATAATAATAATAAATATTTTAGCAGTTCTGGACTTTTAAAGAACTTGTGATATAGAATGGCATGAGTGCAATCATTCAAAGTTGTACGTTTGAAGTTCCATATCTTGAAAACTATTCAACATAAATTAATTTTATTTTATGATATTCTAACAATGAGAAAATTAATCAGACATGCTACAGGCTCAGCAAAGAAAAAGCTGAACTTTCATGGCCTCACAGACTTCTGGTGATTTTTATTTTTATTTATTTATTTATTTATTTTTACAGCATTGACAAAATTTACATTTATCCATGATCCTTTAGCGAAATTCATGGTTTTTCACACCCCTTTTTGATTTGCATATTTTCCACGATCTTTCGACAAAATGTGCATATTTCCTGCAATCTTTTGACAAAATTCACGTACTTTACTCGATTGTTCAATAAAATTTACTTACTAGCAGTGATCTTTCGACAAAGTTTGCTTACTATCCTAGATCTTTCGACAAAATTCTTGTATCATCTGCAATCTTTCGACAAAATTCGCATATTATTCGAAATCTTTTGACAAAATTCATGTACTATCTGTGATTTTTTGACAAAATTTGCGTATTTTTTCCTGGTCTTTAAACAAAATTTGTGATTTTTCTCTGATCTTTCAAAAAATTTTTCATATTTTTTGCAATCTTTTTACAAAATAATTTATTTTTGTCTATTTTGACGATCTTTCTACAAAATACATCTTTTTTCCTCACTTTTTATAAAAATTCTCATATTTTTTGCGATCTTTTGACAAAACTCGCATATTTCCCCAGATTTTTCTACAAAATTCTGGTATTCCCCCCCCCCATCTTTCCATAAAATTCACATACTTTCGCATGATTTTTCTACAAAATTTGAGCATTTTCCACAATCATTCGACAAAATTTGAGTATTTTCCACAATTTTTAGACAGAATTTGCATATTTCCATCAATGTTTTGACACATTTTGCATATTTTCCTCAATCTTTCGACAGAATTCACGTATTTCTCCTGATCTTTCAACAAAATTCGTTTTTTTCCCCCGATCTTTCGAGAAAATTCGTGTTTTCCCCCGATCTTTCAAGAAAACTCGCTTTTTTTTTCCACAAACTTTCTACAAAATTCGAGTATTTTTCAGAATTCTTAGACAAAACTCGAGCATTTCTCTGCAACCTGTTCATGAAAATAGTGTTTTTCCTCAACTGATTTTGCTTTGACAAAAATCGTGCCTTTTCCCACAATCATTTTACAGAAATCGCGTTAACTCCAGTGATCCTTTGAAGAAAATATTTTTTCCGCGATCGTTTGATGAATTAATATTCTTTTCTAATCCTTAGAAGAAATTTGCCCATTATAGTGAAGTTTGTACTGGCTTTTTTGTTGTATTTCATTTATTACCCCCCCCCCCTCCAAATATAAAAATGGCAAAATTTTGATGCATATTTGCATCGATCACAGTCGATGCAGTCTGATTTTTTGAACGAGCCTTAAAAAAACACATTTTTTAATTCACTGTCCATGCTAGAGGTACTTTTACAGTTCTGCATGGGCTTGGGGTTGGGCAAGATCCATACCTGGTTAGGCAGCATAAAATCGATTTTTTCAACAGGCCTAGCTGGCAAAAAATTGAATGGGCCTGCCAAGTCAGGCCAATAAAAAATTAAGTGGACCTACCGGCCTGATATAAAAATCTAAACGAAGGCAATAAAATGAGTAATTTTTAACAAATATGACTTTCACATGAATAAGTATAAATATGCGTCATGAGCCGATGTTAGTTTGACAACATCGATACATAAATGTAAATGTAGAGATCAGCAATGGACAGTCAATGTTTAATTTTTTTCATCAGACTCACGCCGAGTCAAGATGAGACTTACCTTTTTTTTTCCTAAATGGTCGAGCAGGGCAGAACTGGATTTTATTGATCTCAGGATGCATAGGGCAGGCAATATGATTTGTAAAAACATTAATAGCATAATAAACTTCTGTTAACAGAATCTTTGGAAATGTTTTTTATTTGTGTAGCTGTGAAACATAACTTTATGTATGTTTATTTTTATCATTTAAAAAAATGTTCGATTGTTTTTTATTTTAAGATATGTTAAATTTGCGAGCATTGCGAGTTTTTAAAACAGTTTCTATTAACTGAGATTTCTGACATCCAAGGTAATAGCGGTCCTAATTCGCTCGAATAATCGAGGTTGACATGTATATACTTTTATCTATACCATCAAAAAAAATTCTGAACTTAAGTGCTCAAAATCTTAAGTGCTTTCCTTCATGTTCAAACAAATAATAGGAATATTCCATTTTTGTCTAAAAATTTTTCATAATTTATTTTTTTCTCATTAAAGAAAATAAAAACAACAACTAAATTACACTAAATTATTGCTTATTATTCATAGTTAATTATAAATTATTTTGATAGATCTTAGTTAGGCTAATAATCAAAAATTGACAGAACCTTGATTTTATGTCATCTTTAATCAACAATCAAATAAACAATTACAAAATCAATTATTTTGCACTCACTCATAAATACATATGATCTACTTATATGCTGCTTTTCATTAAAATCCGTGACATGTGAACCACAGCTGATTTGCTCATTTTGTATGAAATCACTCCTTTTTTTTTTCATAATCATACAATCCCTGAGTCTGATCAGTCTACTTAGAAAAACTTTTGGCATGTTCTGACAGTTAAAAATAGCTAAGTTGCAGTCTAAAATATACGCCAAAAATGAACTTTCTAAAACCAGAAGTGGCTGTTTAAAGAGCTATAGAAAGGCAAAGAATGCATTTTAATACACAAATACAAATATGGAACATACCTGTATGTAACATATGCACAAATATATAAACACCTATAAATATCATGGATTTTAAAACTGTAAATTTTATACATAATTTTTTTGCGCTCTGTCAAAATCTTAATTTGCATTTGTCACTGTAGACATTTAAGGAAAGCATCATTTCTTAAAAAGTTGAAGAAAATCAAATTTTGTGACAAAGTTCTGCTCATCTATAGATATGTTATAACGCAAAATATAGCTTTTAAGTTTGTATAAATTAAAGAGCCATTTTTATTGAAAAATACTCTTGTTTTTTTAAAGGAAAAAAAATCACCTTTTGCTAACAAATTTTGATATACAGTGAAACTCGTTTAAGATACGCCCGCTTAAAATACGATCCCGCTTAATATACGAATTATCTTCGGTCCCTTGAAAACTGCCTATTAAACTCGTGTAAAATTACCCGCTTAATACACGTATGCTTAAGATATGATCCCGCTTAATATACGACGAAAATTGGTCCCTTGATGACAAAAAACCAGCTTAATATACGAAATGGTGTTTATGAAATCCGTTTATCATGTGTCTTTAGGACAGAATATTTAAAATCTTAGTTATTTTTCATAAGATACCTGCTTTTTACATTTTTTCTGTCTAAAATATGTTCTTTTCCACTGCTTTTGCACGCTGAATTCCGATTAGCTTTTTTTTCAACAAAATACAAAACCAATAACCGCTTTTATTTCTTTTACCATTATACTTGGGCAGTGGATGGATCTGAAATTCCATTAATTGCTCCCTCTCCTGACTGGATGAGAAAGTTGTTGGTGAAATTCGTCTATATTTTTATGCTTTTTCTGCTTTCTATTTTTTGCATCGCTTATCTAGTTGCTTTTTATTATTATATTATTTTTATTACTAAAAATCGTGCTCAGGCGAGCCTTTTTTATGAATTTCTTTTTGTCACTTGCTTTTTTGGGACACCTTACAAAATGTTAACATCACAGAATAAGAGCTGTATTAAGAAGAATACAAAGACTGGTACTTATTTGTCAAGAACAACATTCAGGTTGTGACAAGTGAAGTTCGTTCTACTGCGGATATAATCACGGACGTCCAAAGTTCCGATGAACCTAGGTCTTCAGAAGGAGTAGAAGACGACGCGAAAGAAGAAACAGATGTACCAACCATACCATCATTTGAAACTGCAATGGGCTTGTTCAGCTTACTTTGATTGTGTGCCTCTTTGATGAATGCTGGTCCCTCCATTGAAAAATTTTCTACCACATCAACAAGGCAGAAAACTTCCGAATAAAATCTCGCCCTACGTTGCATCAAATCAAGATAAATAACGTTTTCTCAAGAAACTAAAACTACATCATGATTTTTATAATGTATCGAATAATTATTGTTCCTTGCATACATTTAGTTTGTCTTTCAAAAAATTACTATGCAAATTTATTATTCTTCTCCTTTAAGTATGTAATGTATTTTAGTTACTAAAAAGTTTTCTAAAAATAATTAACAAAATTATTATTTTATTGTCTTTTTTTTATTTGGCAGAGAGTACTGTATAAAGGCATTTCAATTTTTTTACTATACAAACAGATATTCAATTAAATTATGGATAAAAATAAATTATTCTTTATTTCAATCAATATCATAAATTCAAATTTTCTAGAATGTCTAAAAATTATTAGAAATGGGTAAAATAAGAGGCTAAAATACGTTAATAACAATGTGCACTGTCTTTAATATGCATTATTATTCGAGAATCAATGAAATCCGGATAAGATACGATCCCGCTTAAGATACGAAATGCTCTCGGTCCCTTGATTTGTATCTTAAACAAGTTTCACTGTATATTAGTAAATTTAAGAGATCTTGCAAATATTTTGCTTCATAACATAAATAAGTGGTTTGCAAACATCTTGTTGAAAAAAAAAAAAAGTGAAATATATTGAATAGATTTTGCTATAAAAGGTTTGGTGTAAATGTAATGTTTTAATAAAGTTTGACTAAATATTGCTTAAATTTGAAAAGTCAATTAAAATTCCATTAAAAATTTATATGAATTCATAGTTTTACTCCCTGTTTTAACTTTAAAAACAGCTTTGATGAGATATTTAGAATCAGAAAGTTAAATTGATAAAGTTCATCCTTTTTTTTTTTTTTTTTTTTTTTTTTTTGAGGGAGGGGGGGGGGGGGTTGATTAATGTGATTAATATTACATTAAGAAATTTCAATTAATTTTTAGCACATTATACCTATATTTAAATAATATGCAGAAAAAATAACAACAGCAACAGAAACACAATAGACTTTTACACTTTTCAAAACACTTTTAGAATACAAAAATTTAACTAAAAATAATTGCGATAAAAGGGAGGAAAAAAGGTTATCTTTAGAATGAAAGCAATTTTATGATTAACTCACCTTTCCTTCAGATGCTCCAACTAAAGAAGGTAACCATCTACTTTCTCTAGTATCCATAAGGAGAAATATAATATCATGTGAACTAACTAACTCTTCAATCAATTTCACATCAGACTGTACTTGTTCCATAACTATGAAAATACATTGTTTGCAACATTTTTACAAAAAGTTAGTCATTTACACTCGTTTATAAAGTTTTAAAATTTTTAAAAAAGAAAATAAATTAAAAATTTTATAGATCCAAATTAAAAATTTGATAGATTTGATTTGATTAGACTGAATATGGGTGGAAAATGCAATACACATAATAAATATATTATAAAAGGTGAATTAAAGGAGGTGGGGTCAGTAAATTATTATAATAAAATTTTTATATAAGATCAAAAAAATTTATTTAATTAAAATTAAGTAATAAAGAAATCCTAGAAAGCTAATGATATCATACTGACATACATTTCTCATTGAAATAACATTAAGAAAGGGGAAAACCCTAGATTTAAAAAAGGAATATGTTGTTATTCAGGAGTTACAAAAACCAGAATTGTTGAATTTAAAGGCCATCTGCAAAAGATGTTTGTACTCTAGAGGAGTAGACTATTAAAAAAAATAAGACATCAGAGAGTTTGGACAACTTTTTGCAAAATCCATAATTCAAAATCCAAACCAGAAAAAAAAAAAAAAAAAAAAAAAAAAAAAAAAAAAATGTGTCATGAGAGCCAAACATAAAAAGTAAGCAGTAGAAAATTGTTAATATCATAAATATTATTTCAAGATTAAGATTCTGATTTAAAAACATTTTCTTATATAGAAATAAATATAGAAATATAGAAGAATATGATTTTCATGTTTAAAATAGCAAGTTTTTTATTTATACCCAATCATTGGCAAAAATCTATAAAAGTCACAATTCTTATTCTTTCAAAGCTTCACTGTACAACTTTGATAGATTGACTCCAATAATTAAAGAAGAAAAAAAAAAAAAAAAAAAAAGATTTCAGACAGAAAGAGGGGACTAGACAATGGATATCTCTTCAAGGAATAGCTTTTTATGCTAATCTGGCCATAAGGTTTTAAAATAAGAAATATTTTTAATGTCTCAAAAATAATAGTTCCCTTTCAAACTGATTTTCAAAAGGTTGTAAAACACCTTGGGTGATATTCTTGTTTCTCAAATAGTACCTGACAATTATTATTGTTATTGTTATTATTATTTTATTTTTATTTGTTCATTTATTTATTTATTATTTGAGCCTGAACTTAATAAAGACTGCTATTAAAATCTAGCTGAAGTCTGGCCTATGTCTGTTTTAATCTCATCTGAAGACAAGGAAGCAATATTTCAAAGTACCATAAAGTATAGACAGTTATCAATTACATGAATTGAAATCTTTTTAGAAAAAAGAAAATAATAATTTCTAATAGAAAATGACACAATAATTTTCAAACAATTTATCTGAAAATACTTCACATAACAAGAATAACAATAATATATATATAGATTTAAGTAAAAATACTTCTGATGATTAATTATTCATTGAAGATGTTTTGTTTTTGATAAATAATGGCACAAAGACTATGCAGAATATCACATTTGATGGCATTTTTCATGTCAGACTCATTTAGCAGGTATGACATGTATATCTTAAATTTTAAATGCCACAAGAGACAAAAACTGATTGGTGCATAATTAGGTGATCCTACTGATCACAGAAACATGAAACGGATAATAATGTCACCAAATTGTTCTTGGAGCACAGGTGAATCATGAAATGTTCTTTTTTTTTTTTTTTTTTTTTTTGTATGTGTTTGTTTTATATTGCCATTTCTATAATTTTGTGATGAAAAAAAAAAAAAAAAAAAAAAAAATAGATGTCATTATTTGAAATTTCCAAAATTTTGTCACTATAACAGCATGTCACTATAACATGCCAGATTTTGATTACTGTTTCTTACCTCATTCTCAAGTCTATTTCATAAAATAATCACATCTTAAATAAAATCAATTTTTTCCTTAAGAATGTGTCTCATATATAAGCAAGATTTTATTTATTTATTTTTACCATGCACATGTCTCAAAGTGATAGGCATAAAGTCATTACAAAATATCTGAAAGGTGCCAAGAGAATTTTAAAAAAAAAGCTTGGAAGTGCATCGCTAGACAGCCCAGCTACATATCATTCAAATCTCTTTATACAAATACAGTATAAGAAGTTGATTGGGTTGTACTTACAATATAGCCAATAGAAATGATATAAAATAAACAAAATACTTAAAAATAAAGAAAATTGCTTACTTTTTATGGCTGTACACAATAGTATAAATTAAAAGGGGGGAAATATTAAATAACATCCTTCAAAGAAAATATAATAAAAAATACTTTTATGTATTTCTCAAAACTTCAAGAAATAACCAATAACTTTTTTGATAAGAAATCCTTTGTATGTAGTTCTGATTTACATATATTAACTGATTTATGTTTGTTTCTTGGTGATTTAAAGAAAAATGTTAGCTATAGCACTTTAAAAATAAGCAAGTAAATCATTTTCTCGTCTGCTTGAAAATAGCAAAGCAAGTTGGATAAATTCAAAATCTCACAGAATATGAAGTTTAACATAAAAAAAATCCATTTATTAACAGTAAATCAATAAAATTTTAACTAGACTGTAACATAATTTTCAATAGAACAATCTAAATTTCTCATCAAGGGTAAAATAAATTTATTTGGTTTCAAAGAGGCTAAATGAACTAATATAAAAGTAAAAAATAGTAAAAGAACTGATTAAGAGAAAAATAACTTGTGCAAATAATAATTTTTCAAAAAGTATTGATAAGATAAAGTAAAAAATTTCTTTCATGAAATGTAACATGCTGCAATATTACAACATAAGATATCTAGTTGAAGTAAAATAAATAAACAAACAGACAAATTATATATACATACGTACATACATACGATATTGTGAAAAAAAAAAAAAAAAAAAAAAAAAAGAATCATGGAAAAAGAAAACACTGTTACATTTTTGGCAAGTAGTTTAATGCAAAAGCGGAGTTTGCCTTCAATCATTTTATCAGTCACACTCACAGGCACACACATAAATACATTTTATGACAACATCATACGCATACATAAATGCATAAGTTCAAACGAACATTTTCAAGGAAAACAATGGCAGTTGCAAAATTTTCAAATCACCATGTACTTTGCTTCTCTTTTCACTCGACCATCAAACATCAAATTTGAAATTGAATTTCTCTCTTTTTGGAAGTCGCTAGATGGCCGCACAATTGCTACACACTTATTCCTCCCTCCTTCATATTTTAGTTTTCTCCAAAAGTGTTCAAAACATAAACCAGTTTACAAAGTTTTAAAACAGCAATAGTCATAGTCTTTTAAAGAAAATTCAATGTTCTATAGAAAATGTTTAAATTCTTGCAAAATTAAAGGAATGTTGCAAAACCAGTGAAAGAGTGTTCACAAAAGTTTATGAACCATGTTCAATGTTCTTATTCCCTTATTTGGATTCAATTATTAATATAACAAATAAATAAATAGTAAATTTTTCTAAAAATGTTAATACTTTTAATTATTATTCAATTCGGTTTTACATCTCTCAATTTCAGTTCAAACATACAAAAATTATTTTAACTGTAGTTTGAGGTTATGAAAAAATAAGAACAAGAAGGCTACTTACTGTTTTGAGACACAGCATGGCCAGGCATAGGAACATTTAGGACAAAACCTGAAGAATCCTGTTTTAAAAATTTATATATTACTATAATAGATTGTAGACAATTATACTGATTTTGATTAACTGTATATATTAACTCAAATATAGAATACAGTTTCCCTAAAACCCTGCAACATTTCATTAAACTTATTCAATTAATACAATTTGAAATTAATCTAGTTCAAAACTGCAAGCATAGTTAATATTTTCTAGAAGTTGGTGCCACATTATTTGTAAAAATTTTCGTCATGCCCTTTAATATGCAATATATAATTGCATGTAAATAATAGAATTTTTAAATCCTTGTTTCTCTCTAAACTATTTCTTTTTATTAAAAAGGATTTTTTAATATATATATATATAATGATTTATAAGTCAACAATAGAATTGAATTTCTGCAAAGCATGCAAGATGAAATCTTCAAAAATAAAACTAAAGTATTGAAACAAATAACAATCAATGTTATATTAAAGATTCCTTGCCTTTTTAATGGAAATTTTTTTCAAGATTATTTTGTTCTTAATTCAATGAGATTATTTTAAAACATATTCTGCAATCTTCTTTTGTAAAACTGGCCAAGAGAATAATCCTTCCTGCTATATGATAAGATGAAAAGAAAATACTTTTTTTATTTTACTCAACTTAGTATAGTTTGTCCTCCATCTTTTGTTCTTTATCACAAGTAGGAAATTCAATTACATTTTCTCTATCAATGACCATAAAGAGCATAGGGGTTGTTACTCCTTTTATAAATTGACATAGCCAAAACTCTATAAAATACTTTATGAAGGCAGAATTCTCAACAATTTCAATTTATAATTCTCAGAACTCTTAAATTGCTATCATTGCTTGGTTGGCAGAGTTATCAGATGAACATAATATTTTTTATCACAGTTACAATAACAAATTTAAAGGGATTTATGTTAGTTAAAAGTTTAGATTGAAACATCTAATATTTCTGCAGTCAAGAGATTTTTTTTTTCTTTCATCTTTATAGTTTGTAGATTCTTCAACCAGCCAGAAAGAAAAAAAAAGTTTGTGAAGAAATTGCATTACATGCTAGATTCAGTATTTGTCAAGAATACAAATAATTTAATTGCATAAAAAACAAGAATGGCTCTGGAAAGCAAACCTGAGAATGGTAACCTAATCATACATTAAAAATCTTTCAATGATAGGTGTAATGTATTTTAGTATGTTGTCACTAGATGGCAGCACATATGTACAACTCTTAACTAAGAATAAATACTTCAGCCGGCAGTCGGAGACAGGAGGCCATGCTGATAGCATGAACATGCAGTTATATTGTCTAATGTCATATCTGAAGCAATCTATTATATTTATACATAATTAGATAGATATATTCACGCATAATACTTAACATGGTGTCAGAAATAGATCGACCCATGTATTTTTTCTTAAATTGAACAACAACGAAAGAAAATTTGAAACATGGCTGGAAGTTTACCTACCATTGCTGCATTCGAACCGGGCTCAAATCCGTCCGAGTCTTGGCGATATTGGAGGCAAGATTTCGAAGATTATATTGAAGCACTGAAATATGGAAATGAATCAGAAAAAACCAAAACAGCGCTTTTTCGACATGTTGGCGGTGATGAGCTAAAGAAACAATTTCGTGCCTTTGATCTGAAACCAGTAGGAGGAGCCAATGAAATAACGTTGAAACAAATTTTGGATGAATTTGACAAATATTTTCAAGATTATGTGAATGAAATATATGCATCATTTAAATTTCTAGAAATAAAGCAAGATAGTGACGAAAAATTTTCGGACTATTATGCACGTTTACGGAGAGCTGTTATTGAATGCAATTACGGTGATCTTGTCGATCGAATGCTACGTGATAAAATTATCCAAGGGTTGGCTGATAAATCGCTACAAGAGCGATTAATTCGCGAAACTAGCAGAAAGAAGAAAACGTTGCAAGAAATTATTGCAGAATGTAAAACTGCTGAACATAGTAAAGTGCAAGCCGCGGAAATGTGCGATCAAGTCAGCAGATTGAATGTGGATGCAATTAAACGGAAGGAGAGCCGCGAGCGATATCATAAAAGAGAAATATTTTGTAAATATTGTGGCAGATCTCATGAACCAAAAAAATGTCCAGCATTTGGTACAAAATGCAGAAACTGTGAAGGTAAAAATCACTGGTCGAAAGTATGTAGAAAAAAAGTAAACAGTCAACAGGTGCGTCAATTACATGCAGTGGAACAGAATGATGACAGTGATTCAGAGTTTGTTTATTTAGGTGAACTGAAATGCATAAATCAACTTGAGAGTGAAAATTTAAATTCTGTGTGGTTACAAAAATTAAAAGTAAATGGAAACGATATTGTATTTAAATTGGATACCGGTGCTCAGGTCAATGTTATTCCACAAAGTGAAATATTAAAATGGAGTGAAAAGCCAGTAGTGAGAAAATGCAAGCAACCTATACTGGATTACTGCGACAATATTGTGCCAATTCTAGGTGAGTGTTTTCTTAACTGTAAAACTTTAAAAAAAGATATGATATGTAAATTTTTAGTAACCTCTTTAGATGCTAGTCCAATATTAGGGCTTGAATCCTGTGAGAAACTGGAACTTATCCAAAGACTTGACAATGTTATAAAGCCTATGTATAATTTTTCCCATCAAAAACCCGAAGATATAATCCAGCAGTTTTCTGATGTGTTCACAGGAAGTGGTCGTTTAAACCGCATTGTAAAAATAAAATTAAAAGACAATTATGTTCCCCACATAGCAGCCCCCCGTAAGATACCACTAGCTCTACATGACAAAGTAAAGAATGAGTTGCAAAATATGGTCGAATCTGGAATAATTGCTAAAGTGAGTGAACCTACAGAATGGGTAAATAATATGGTTGTTATTAACTCGCCTAAAAAATTGCGTATCTGTTTAGATCCAAGGCCATTAAATGAGGCAATTCGGCGACCTCACTACCCCATACCAACTGCTGATGGTCTTATCGCACGGCTTCAAGGATGCAAAATATTTACTATCCTGGATGCAAAGAATGGTTTTTGGCAATTGCCATTAGATACAGAATCTTCATACCTAACTACATTTACAACACCTTGGGGACGATTCAGATTTTTAGTTATGCCTTTTGGGCTTAACAACGCTGCAGAAGAGTTTCAGATGGCTATGGAGGAGATTTTTGAAGATATGCCCGAAGTAAGTCCTTATTTTGATGATTTAGCCCTTGGTACATCCTCTAGTGAAAATCACTGCCAGTTATTGCATAAAGTTTTAACTCGTGCTCGAGAAGCAAATCTTAAATTTAATCTTGCCAAGACCCAGTTGTCAAAATCTTCGGTAAATTATTTGGGTCACATATTATCTGACAAAGGAATAGAACCAGATCCTAAAAAAATAAAGGCTATAACTGAATTCCCTAATCCAAAAAGTCGTGAGGACTTGCAAAGATTTCTTGGCATGATAACATATTTAGCTAAGTTTACGCCCCATCTTTCAAATCTAACCCATTCACTGAGACAGCTTTTGAAGCAGGATACACAGTGGCTGTGGGATGAAAATGTTCAACGGGATTTTGAACTAATAAAGAAAACTCTAGTACAAGCTCCATGTTTACAATATTTTGATAAAAACAAAGCTGTAACAGTTTCAGTAGATGCCAGCCATTATGGCCTGGGAGCTGTTTTGCTTCAAGATAGTAAACCTGTTGCGTATGGTTCTGCATCATTAACTGAAACACAGCAAAGATATGCTCAGATCGAAAAAGAATTACTGGCTGTAATATATGGCCTTGAGCATTTCAATTATTATACCTATGGAAGACCTGTGGAAGTGCAGACAGACCACAAGCCATTGCTAGGTTTAAGCAAGAAGCAATATGATGCCATATCACCAAGACTTCAACGTATGCTCCTCAGGCTTAATAGGTATGATTTCAAGCTTGAATATGTCCCTGGAAAACGTCTTCTAATAGCCGATACACTTTCACGTGCTCAATTAAGAGAAGAAAATTTTATTGACGAGGAAGACACAGTCCAAAGTGCTAAGATAAATCTGCTATCACATGCAACACCAAATAAGTGGAAAGAATATGCGACATTTACAGCTAATGACAATGAATTGCAAGATGTTCTATACCACATAGAAAATGGGTGGTGTGAAAGAATAAATACAAAAAATTTTGCTAAACCTTATTGGCATTGCAAAGAAGAATTGTACTGTACAGATGAAGGTGTAATCTGTCGAGGTAAAAGGCTGGTTGTTCCAAAGGTAGCAAGAGCAGAAATACTGCAAAAATTGCATTTGACACACAGAGGTATAATATCTTGTAAAGTAAAAGCAAGAGAATATTTTTACTGGCCATCAATGAACTGTGACATAGAAAATTTTATTGATAAGTGTAAAACTTGCCAACAGCATCAGCGTAACAATCAAAAAGAAATTCTGTTGGATCAAGATGTTCCAGAAAAGCCATGGCAAAAGGTTGGTTGTGATATTTTTTATCTAAAAGGTCAGCAATATCTTTTATTAATTGATTATTTTTCGAAATATCCTGAAGTCCAGATAATTAAGAGAAACGATGCACCAAGTGTTATAATTGCTTTCAAATCTATTTTTGCAAGACATGGAATTCCAGAGGAGTTGATCAGTGATGGCGGACCTCCATTCAAGTCAGATGATGTGCAAAAATTTCTCAAAGAGTGGAATGTGGAACATAACATTACATCACCATATTTTCCTAGAGCCAATGGTCAAGCTGAAAGAGCCGTGCAAACAATTAAAAAATCCTTAATTAAGGCATTACAAGATGGGAAAGACCTATATATGGTCTTATTAGACTATCGTATTCAACCATCACAAGATCTCCCCTCTCCAGCTGAATTATTGATGGGCAGACGACTTAGATCTCTCTTGCCATGCCATCCTGAAAAACTTAGGCCAAATTTTCCATTAGCTGAAGCAAAAGAGTCTTTAGAGAAACGACAAATGATTCAAAAGAGATATGCTAACAAACATAGTACAAGACTCTCGAATTTACAAGATAAAGCTAGAGTTTGGTTTCGCCAGAACATAAATGAACCATGGAAGCAAGGAACTGTCATTCAGATTGGTCCTCAACCTCGATCCTATATTATTAAAGGTATAGATGGTAATGTTTATAGAAGAAACAGATTTTATATTCGCCCTGATAAGACTGAATTAAATCAAGCTGCAAAGCCTGTGAGATCAGTGGAAGATTTTTATCCAGTAATTACAGACCCAGTGAGTGATCCTGTGCAAATCTCAGATAGCACAACAAGTAAGTCGCAAAAAGTGTTGCCTCAAGGGACTGTACGAAAATCTTCTAGAACAAAAGTGAAACCAGAGCGTTATAGAGACACTTGAACTAACTTTACTAAAATAATTCTAACTTTAATGATTTTTCAATATACATTATTTTGTTATTTTATTAATATTTAGTTTAATTCCAATCCTAACTATATTTTAATTTAAATACCTTTTCCAATATCCAATATTATCTTGTTCAATTATTTTTATAAAATGGGCATGTAATGTATTTTAGTATGTTGTCACTAGATGGCAGCACATATGTACAACTCTTAACTAAGAATAAATACTTCAGCCGGCAGTCGGAGACAGGAGGCCATGCTGATAGCATGAACATGCAGTTATATTGTCTAATGTCATATCTGAAGCAATCTATTATATTTATACATAATTAGATAGATATATTCACGCATAATACTTAACAATAGGGAGAACTTTAAATTGTTTAATATTTAATTTTAAATGACTACCAAGGCTTAAATCTGTATTAAAATCGTGTAATGTAATTTGTAGAATTAACAAACATTGCATTTTATGCCATACTATCAAGCCAAATTGTTTAGAAAAACATTTAAGATATGCATCCTTAACAATGGAAAATTACTAGATCATTTCAATTTATGTGTTCTTTAACCATTAAAAACATATCTGTAAATGAAGAGGACAAAGGACAACATATCTATATGATCTTGTAATTACACAACAGAGTAAATACAAACCTGATAAAAAATACTTAAAACAAGATAAATCAATAGATGTAAAAAAAATATTATATATATATATTGGTTTTATGTGTGTTGGTAGTCCCAAATTCGTATCGTTTTGCTTTCTCATGGCAAATATGAAGATGAAACCACACACTCCATTTGTAGTTCCAAAGTATTTGGGACCTGAAGATTCTGCTTTGGTTCTACAAATTCCATTTGTATTCATATTATTATTTTTCCCTCCATATTCAATGCGATATAAGTTATTAAATCCAATGGTTAATTTCAAATGGTTAATATTGTTTACTATTAATGATCTTATATATATATATATATATATATATATATATTTGGTAATGACACAGTTACAAGAAATATTTATCTATGTTCATTTCTATCACACATTCAATGAACAGATCTCAAGCATTTTTCTACCTATGCCCCAACAATCTTTAACACATTATAGAAGCTAACATACAATTCACAAACTATAAGATCTACCTCATACTACTACAACACAGATTTTAAGATGTCTTGAGTCTATTTTTCTTTCACTTAATAGTAAACAAGTAAGAAAAATCATGCGTTAAGCATAGATTATGCAGCACTTTCCAACACTTAATGAAATCTTTAACAAAACTTTGTTATTTATGGAAATAATAGTTTATAGCCAAATATACCCAAATATGTATTCCAGTACATTAGAACAGCCCTGTATTTCATATGTCAGTTCATATAATGAGAAAATTTAGCTTAGCAAGAAAATACCTAGTAGCTTGAAATTTCTTTTTCAGCAATTCATACTATTAGATGGAAACATATTTGAATACTTTTGTTCAGCCCTGTAGTTTACATTATATCTTTATTACACGTCAGCATTAGGCTAAAATTTATTGTAAACTAAAACACTTTTAAAACAACTGAAATCACATTCTCATAAATCACCATTCATAGGCGTCCATGTACCGAATTCTTTGCATGACCCTGTATATCCCTTTATCTATATTCCGCAAACATTTCTCCGTAAATTGAATGCAGCTCAGGATAAAAATGCATAGCTTATTTAAGAACCACGTTTAAATAATTTACGCTCATATTCAGTAACGTTGGTGAGCTCTTTTAGGTAGCCCTGTATATCAAATATAACATTTATACACACCATATAATGTGCATATATTTAGCGATATATAAACGCAAATATCATAATAAAAATGCATTTCATCCCCCCATCAGCCACCATTGGACACATATACGGTACTTCGGAAAGAATATACTATTTGAAATTTTTGTGTGGCCCTGTAAATGCTATGTACTTCATATTATGCAAGACAGTAGCGTATAATTTATATTAAGCTTCAGTGACATATATCAATTTTATTATACATGAAAAGGCTTAATATATTTAAAATATGTCACACACAATTCCCCCTTTTACCATTATCTAATGGAATTCTTTTGTGTGGCCCTGTAAATGAATAATAGCAACATTTTCATCTTATATTTTATAGAATGCATATTTTAATATGTTTGACAGGGTATAACATCTTTAAAATTCCTTTGAAACTATTTTTCCCATAGGCCGTAATGTAATGGGAAACTTTTGATTCACCCTGTAGATAAACTAATCATGGTAGAAACTTCATTTTCGATAGGACTTGTGCTAGGGTAAACGTCAATAACGTCCTAAAATTTCATGGCAATCCGAGTATATTAACGATTTTTCCCCATGGACTGTAATGAAATGGGAAACTTTTGATTTGCCCTGTAGATAAACTAACCATAGTAGAAACTTCATTTTCAATAGGACTTATGCTAAGGTAAACATCAATAACGTCCTAAAATTTCATGGCAATCCGAGTATATTACCGATTTCCCCCCATAGGCCGTAATGTAATGGGAAACTTTTGATTCTCTCTTTAGATAAACTAATCATGGTAGATACTTCATTTTCAATAGGGTTTGTGCTAGGGTAAACGTCAATAACGTCCTAAAATTTCATGGCAATCCGAGTATATTGACGATTTTTCCCCATAGGCCGTAATGTAATGGGAAACTTTTGATTCGCCCTGTAGATAAACTAATAATGGTAGAAACTTCATTTTCGATAGGACTTGTGCTAGGGTAAACCTCAATAACGTATAAAAATTTCATAGAAATCCGAGTATATTTACGGGAGTTAGAGCGCAAACAGCCGGACAGACAAACCGAATGCATAAGCACTTTTCAACTTTGTTGGAAAGTGCTAAAAAGGCTGATCTATAGCTGAAATTTGAATGCTAAATTTCATTTTCAAATTCAAAGACTATTATTACATTACTAGCTGACCTGCCCGGCGTTTCCGGGGCCCATTATGATAACCTTAAACAAATATTTAACACTTTAGATCTACAATTAGTCAACATTAATCATAGGCTATAAATTATTCGTTAGAATAATATTTTAAAGAAATGCATAAAAAATTGAGTATATGCTTTTAAAAAGGCCCTAGAATCCCAATAAAAATATTAGGTTGTAGGTAGTGAAAGAAGATTCCAAAACTCAACTTTAAAATTATGCACTGAGAAGGGGGAAAAATGAGTGAGCAAAATATGAATGGCAAACAAAAATTTCAAGGGCCATGAGCCGACCCTTATGGGACCATAGGGAATCCAAGGCTCTTAAATAGAATGTAAGAACGTGGGACTAATTGAAAAAATAGTTCCAAAAATGAAAATTGAATTAAGAGAGGGCAGTTTAATAACAATTTATGGTAGAAATACTCGAGATCCTGTACTGGGACCCAAGGGTCCAGGAACTTATTTCGCATGTAGTTGGATATAAAATATTTTTTGCAGTTATTAAAGTAATGGGAGAATGCTAAAACTACCTTAAAGAAAATTGCAAGCAATTCGGATCATTTTTATAGAAATTGTACCAATGGCCCCAAGGACCTATCTTGGGCTATCTTCATCTAAAATTTTGCACTTCTATCTGCTGTAGATATTGCTAGCCATCACAGACACACACACAGACAGAGCATTTTGTTATTTTATAAGTATATATATATATATATATATATATATATATATATATATATATATATATATATATATATATATATATATATATATATTTCAAAGACCTTCAAAGACTTAAGAAGGAACTTGTGTAATTTATTGTATACTACTACACATGTGTGGAAATAAAAAGTATGTAGATCATGGAGTATCACAAAGTCAACATTAAAGCAGCCAAAATATTTATAGATATATAACAATGGCATATAAAGTAAAACAAAGTAAAACAAGGTAAAATAAAGTAAAACAAAAGAGATTACTAATAAAAACTTACAACACCAGGAAATATCTTTTTTAGTGATTCAGCTGCAGCAAGTGCTTTCTGTTTACCCCCTTTAAGACAATCATCAAAGTTGAACAAAGTTTGCCGAACAGGATTCGAATAAGACACACAAGCATTGTCAATAAAAGTAATTTTTCTAACACCCCAACCCTGAAAAAAAATAGTATAAATAAATATATAATAAAATAAAAACATAATTAACTTTAATGAAAAATGAGTTAATTCTTTAAGGAGATTCAGTACCCTTTGAATTTGTTTTATGAAGAAAAATAATTTAATCAAGTAAAAATACAATTAATAATAATAAAAATAATAATAAATAACACTTTTACAATAAAGGAATATTAAAATTCTAGTACTAAATTTAGCTTGAGTAAATAATTAAAATTCGTAAAAAGCACAAATAAACTGCACTAAAATTGCTTTTAGGTGCATATTATACATAAGCATGAAGCAATTATAAGAGAATCCTTTAAAATAATTTTCAATTAAGATATGGTATGACATGGGACATCCATGAAAGAAGTGGTTAGAATTGCTACATAGTACATGAAAGCTTGTTTTGTTAAAAATTTGAATACCTTTTTCTCTCAACCTATCTTTCATACCACCCTTAAATTAAAATAATTTATTCTTAACAAGTAAGCACAAAGAGAAATAACAACATTTAAATCAACACTAATGATGGCCATATGAATTTGTCCGAAAATGTTTTGGGTTTAAATTTGATTTTTAATGCATTGTGCTTTAATATACTTTAAATAATTTAATATATATACATCTAAAAGCAATTTCAGTATGTTTTATTTATACTTTATATGAATTTTAAGACGTTTAAAATTTTGAATTTTTTGCAACAGTTTTTTCATACATTTCTAACAAATGTGTTCCATAACTGTAAGGAACAGATTTTCAAAGAGTTAATTAGTTTAAGTGAAAAAATAAACAAATAAATAAAATGTCATGATACATGTAAAAATAGGAAAAAAAAAAAGACTTAGAAAAAATGTTAAATAAAAAACTATTTTATTTTTTAATCCAATCCTTAACTTCAAAAGCAAATTATGAGAAACATCAATAAAAAGATTGAAAAATACACTAAACTCTGCCTAAGACAAAATTGATTTGGCCTGGAAATTTTTCTGGCATAGACAGTGTTCTGCTTAGATAGACTTTACTGCATTAAAAATCGACTTGTAGTATTTTAAAATCTTTTTCCATTAAACGGATTTCCATTTTACATAGTCTGTTTTAGACAAAATTTTCTGTTCAAGTTTTCGAATTTTGAACATAACTCATATAAACTGGAGGGAAGGGGGGGGAGAGAGAGAGAATTTGAAAAATATAATTGAATCATTTAAAGAAAAATGAATGCAGTAAAAAGCCATTTTCAAATATTTATACTTATTGGATCTTCACATAACTTTGACAGAATAGACTAGGAATGTCTAATCGAATTTTAAGCACAGAATAGGAAAATTTACATTTTCCTTAACTTTTCACTAATGAAAAGTAGAGAAAATACAAAATTACATAACAAAACTTAAAAACAAAATTAATATCTTATACACTATGATAAAAATACTGAATAAACAAATTTACGCAATTAAATATACAAAAAATTTTAATTTTTATAACTATTATGAAAAAACAATGGTTCAGATTAAGACTTACTTTTTGTTAATAATACATGATTATTTTAGAATACTTCTGGTATCATTTTATTAAAATCTTGAATAGATCTATGTTTTATGGCCATATGAATACAATTTTTATGCAAATAATGTAAGTTTATTTTTTATTCTTTTTCATTCATTTTTTATCAATTTTTTAAAAACACACAAAAAGCGTATGAAATTATGCATAGAAATGAACCAAATTTTATGTGTATGTTTTTTGGCTATGGCAAGCAGGTCTTTTTTTAATTTGGAAAAAATCTGTAAAAAGGGAGTAACAGCAATGTTTGTGCCATTTTCATTATAGTATCATCGAAAAGTGTTTGAAGTTTTGCATAGAATTGAACCAAATTTTTTGTGTACATTTTTGGTTATGGCGAGTAGATTCTCTGCCAATTTGAAAACATTCTATCAGAAGGAGGTGCTGCAACAGCAATGTCTGTGCGTTTTTTCATTATTGTATCATCAATAAGTGTATGAAGTTAATAGTGTGAAGTATGCATAG
This sequence comes from Maratus speculifer, assembly GCA_964019185.1. Lineage (NCBI taxonomy): Eukaryota > Metazoa > Arthropoda > Arachnida > Araneae > Salticidae > Maratus > Maratus speculifer. The sequence continues at coordinate 44,388,391 of OZ025290.1, forward strand.
ATTTGAACAAAATTTTTTGTGTATATTTTTTCCCATGTCCTTGAATGCAGAAGTATCCAGCCTGAAAGAGACGCAATGATGGCAATTTTTATATAATTTACTCAATTTTTCATAATTCTGTTGATCATTGACAGCTTGTACAGCGATAGGATCTCATGTTCTGCTAAGCCAGCTATTCACAAACAGCTGATATACAACAGAACAATAAAAAACTATTGATTTTAATAAATAACACAATCGAGATTAACTAGTTTTTACTCTGATTAATTGACTGAAGCAGCAATTTAAGATGAAAATCAAAGTTGGTACACTATTGAACTATTAATATTGAAGTATCAACATCTGTAACTACTTTTTAAAATACATTAAGATGTATGAGATAGAAGTATGTTTCGGAATTAGCACATAAAACTATTTTTTTTTTTATAAAAAGAATCTTTACTAAAAATTTCATTACAGCCCAATTATAAGTTTTTGACAAATAAATCGAAGAATGAAAAAACTAATTCATATACAAGAAACTGCAAAATGATCAAATGTTAAGAGCATAAAGTATTATAAAATTACACTATCAACATAAAAATTCTAAATATACAACCATAAAATACACATCTAAATAAAACAATTCCAGAAACATTCTGGAATAAAAGAGTACATCATAAGCCAAATATAGGCCTTACTAACTTTTGGCCTTTCACACAAATATATATATATATATATATATAACAATAAATAAATTTATTTTTAATTTTTCAAACATCAGATGAAATGAAAAAGAGTAATATTACCAGGGATGCCACTCAGAAAATAGCAAAAAAGAGGAAATTATGTGTAAAGTAAAATTTACGACATTTTTCACAACTTTATGTGCAAATTTTGAAAATTATATTGTTTATAATAAACTAAATAAAGAATTGCAGCTTTTATTTTGTTGTAAACTTTTAATTTATAAGACATATTATTATTAATTTATAATTATTATTATTAATTAGAATTTATAACTTTTAATTTATTATAGCATAGCACGGTAGTGCTATGCTATATTTATTTCCAATGCGACTCCGTAATGTTATTTTAATAGGTGCGGTTAGGTTTAATAGGCGACTCCGTAATGGTATTTTAACAGGTTTAATGTTATTTAATAGGTAATGTAAGGGAATTTAACATTGAACGAGTTATTTACTAGACATTTTCCCACCTTTTGTACGCGCTGCCACAGATTTTCTTCGAAGCACCTAATTGAGTAAAAAAAAATTCCTCCAATCAAATAAAAAAAAAAAAAAAGAAAAAGAAAAAGAAAATGAAAATCTTAGTAATCAATGGACATATTTCCTGTAGCATTTAATAATTTTTACGTGATTTAAAAAGAAATTTTTTTTGTAAGAATTAAAAACGGCATATTTAAGACTTCATATTGGAAGTGAAACGGAGATTTTTAAACATTTGGTACCAAGAAAAAGAATCATTTTCAGAAAATAATAAATATGAAGCATGATTTTTGTAATAAAGAGATATTTTCTAATATTAATTGATGGATCAAGGCGATTTTTAATTGAAGAAATATAGAAAATTAGTAAATTAAGCTTTTTTCTATTTATTGTTTTTTCAAAATAATAGAAAATAACTTAAAAATATATATGTAAATAATGGTATTTGAAAGTAGGGTTTCTGACACATTGGCATCTGAAAAAAATCGCGCCAAAGCCAGTATATGATATTTGTGCTGGAATTTTGTACCTATACCACAATTTTTATAATGTCTTCGCCTTATACGTTCGAAGAAAATCAAAATAAATTAAGGTAAGTAAAAGTCTCCAAAAATAATAGTATTAAAAAATAATAGTAAAAAATAATAGTATATCATCCTTGGAAATTAGTATCTAATGAAATTAGTAAATCTGCAGAACTAGGCCTTCAAACTCAATTCCTGGCAATTTTTTTAAGGCTAAACCGCAGAATTAACGACTAATTGGCGTAAGACTTTTCGGCACTGCAATAAATTAGCCAATTCTATGAACCTAATCATTCAAATATTTTTTTTAATTTCCAATTTGGCAATTTTTTAAAATCGCTCCTCAACTTGTAACATTACAAATAATTAATCATTGAATAAAGTTTAATTTTTAATTAATTTGTATTAAATTTATTATTCCTATGATTGTTAAAATGATAAGAAACTTACACGATTTAATTTTTAAAACATCACAAAGAATTTCTGTTGAAAAGTAGCTGTTTTTTTTATATTTCAAGTTAATATTTTTATAAAACTCTTTTGATGCATTATTTGTATGAAATTATAAAATGTAAACTCATTTGAAATATTCATAATGCTCTGTCCTTTGGCACAGATGTCTAATACTTATCACGTTGGCGCAATTTTTGCGAAAATTGATGGTGAAAATTTCGTTTTCAATAGAACAAAACAATTTATATCATTTTAAGGTACTTCTAGGTTATCCCGTCGACCAATTTCGCCAAATTATACAAATCGCCAAACTATAATAGCCAAATTATACATGTTGACATAATTTTTATTTTAAATAACGAAAAAATAAATAATTAGTAGAATATTAATAAAAATATTAATAAAAAGTCGAAATAAAAATCACTTAATGACATTTTAAACACGTGAATCGCATTAATGTCATTGAATGTGACATTCACGGTCATCCATTATTGGCATTTAATCTTGTAGTTTGGCGATAATTTTTTGGTCGACGGGATAACCTAGAAGTACCCATTTTAAAAAAGAAAGTACAAGAAAATAATTTATTAATAAGTATACAATGATAGCCGGGTTAGCATGTGAGACACATAATCGCCATTTTGTTCCAATCGTGCCAACGTGTTGCATGCACAGTGTATGCCGCTGAATGCCCCTTAGGCATTCTCTTGAGCTCACCCAGTCCTCCACCACCATAGTTCACTTCTAGCTATGGCCCTGGGTGAATTACATCAGTAATTGTGACACGATACTGCATAAAGAAGTCCTGAAGATGATACCCTCAGTTAATTTTGAAATGAGTTCACCTGAATGCAATAGTTATTAAAAAACTTGAGATATTAAACAAAAACATAATTTGCAGAACAAATTAAAAAAACCCAAGATTTATTTCCTACACTCTTTAAGCCCGAGAAGGGACAGATATTAAGATAATTGATTTATTCATTTCGACATTTAATATTAAATTTTGGTAACAAACAAGTTAAACCAAGTGAACATGAAAAAATAAAAATGCAATTCAAACAATATGATACTTAACCACCCTAAATCTTAGATTCCGTTCAAATGAAATCGAAATAAATCTAAGACTTTTTTTTTTCCAAACTCAACTTGCAAATTTGTATTGCAGATTTTGTATTATGTTTACGGTAAGTGTAAACAAAATGAATAGGCAATCAAAAAAGCAAATGTTCAGAAAAAGTCGGAGATTTATTTTGATTTCATTTGAACGGAATCTAAGATTTAGGGTGGTTAAGTATCATATTGTTTGAATTGCATTTTTATTTTTTCATGTTCACTTGGTTTAACTTGTTTGTTACCAAAATTTAATATTAAATGTCGAAATGAATAAATCAATTATCTTAATATCTGTCCCTTCTCGGGCTTAAAGAGTGTAGGAAATAAATCTTGGGTTTTTTTAATTTGTTCTGCAAATTATGTTTTTGTTTAATAATTTATATTATTATTAATGATTTTTCTTTAGTTCACAGTATTTTACATCAATTAAGGTAACCCAGCAGCAGGTACAGTGAAGAATTTTATGTATTGCATCATTTTAAATCAATTCAAGTAACCCAGCAATAGATTCAATGATTATTCCACGAGTGAATAGCAAAATTTTGCAGGTTGTTTTTTTTATTTGACGAAAATAACTGTTTTATTTCATGATCGTTTGGCGAAAATCGCCGTTTTATTTAGCGATCGTTTGGCGAAAATCGCCGTTTCACATCATGATCGTTTGATGAAAATCATCGTTCCACATCGTGATCTTTTGACAAAAATCGTCGTTTCAAATTGGGATCGTTTCAGAAAAATCACCGCTTCGTTTCGCGATCGTTTGACGGAAATCGCCGTTTCATATCGCGATCGTATGACGAAAATCGTCGTTTTACATTGCGATTGTTTGACGAAAATCGTCTTTTTATTTAGCGATCGTTTGACGAAAATAGCCGTTTCATATCGTGATCGCTTGACGAAAATCATCGTTCCACATCGCGATCGTTTGACGAAAATCGCCGTTTCACATCATGATCGTTTGACAAAAATCATCGTTTCACATCGCGATCCTTTGACAAAAATCGCCGTTTCACAAAAATCACAGTTTCGTTTCGCGATCGTTTGACGAAAATCGCCGTTTTATATCGCGATCGTTGACGAAAATCGCCGTTTTATTTAGCGATCGTTTGACAAAAATCGCCGTTTTACATTGCGATCATTTCAAGAAAATCACCGTTTCGTTTCGCGACCGTTTGATGAAAATTGCTGCTTTATATCGCGACCGTTAGATGAAAATTGCTGCTTTATATCGCGACCGTTTGATGAAAATTGCTGCTTTATATCGCGACTGTTTGATGAAAATAGCCGCTTTTTTCGATCTTTTAACGAAAATCGATGTTATATTTCGCGATCGCTTGACGTATTGTATGCCTGTTGTATTTCGCGATCGTTTGATGGAAAAGGCTATTTTATTTCGCGATCGTTCGACGAAAATCGTTATTTTATCTCGTGATCGCTTAACGAAAATCGCGAATTCTTAAAAATTAAAAAAAGCGGAAATCCGCCAAAAGGCGGAAAAGTGGCATCCCTGTATTACGCATGTGTTATATTTCATCTGTTCATTAAATTATGAGAAAGTCAAAAAACAGATAACAATATAGGAGATAGTGCAAAGCTTACTAAGAGGCAACGAGCTACATTACATCCAAGAGTACCAGCTCCAAAGAGTAAACATTTTGCAGATTTTATTTCATCTAAATGAAGCTCAGGTAAAAGGCGCCAGCGCATGAGCTTCAGATTTAAATCAACTGCTGAATCTGCAAGTCTAAAAAAGAGAAGAGGAAAATCAAATAAAATATATAGCTACATAAATTAAACAGAAGAAAGTAATTTTACTAATTTTACAAAGCATCTAGAAACATTTTTCAAAGAAAGAAGTTTAATCAATTGAGTATAATACACTCTCAATAATATAACCTTGCTGATTTGCCCTGTGTTGTTTGTTTATGATAATAACCTTAAACATATCTAGAATTAATGTTCAATAATTTTATACTTTAAAAAGAAAATTTATCCAAACTAATGTCAACTTATGAGGAACCACCAATTTTGGCAGCATATACAAACCATACTATGCATCCCCCAATCTATTTTGATTTTATATTTTTAAACAAAAATCTTTTCAAATAATTCTTATGTTGTGAGTTTCACTACTTCCTCACTAATTTCAGTATAACACAGCCTTAAATTAGTAAATTAGTATGATTTTATTTTTTTAAAAAATATTATCCAAATGAACATAGTCTCCCTAAAGCCTTCGGCAGCATACACTGGGTATTCTAAACTCATTCCAATGTGTTTTGATTTTATATTTTTAAATCAAAATATTTCCAAATGAACTTAATGTTTTAGGTGGGGCTTGTTGAGCTCAAGCTAACTGGTAGGCTTCCTCACCTAGCTGATTCTATTTCCTCTTTTAGAAGTTCAAAATAGTAACAGATTTTACATGTTAAAGTTTGAGATTTCAGTTTTCTTATTTTTTTCTTATTTTTTATTTATTTATTTATTTATTTTCTGAAATTATTCAAGTACATTCATATTTATGAAAAATCAAGAGACATTTCTTGCAACAAGACATTTATATGCACCATACACTTTACACATACTAAATACTGTATAGAATGTTGTTAGTTGTTACAATGCCTTCTTGCTGTAATCTATTTCGTTAGAGACATTACTTCTTACATGAATAAAGTATGAGTACAGATTTTTTTTAAACTTTATATAGGAAAATAATTGAGAAAATTAACTATAATTCTGATTAACCAGACAAATTCAATGTGAAAAACAGATTTAGATGGATCGGTCAGCCTTAAAGTTAAAACAAAGGGAAAAAAACAGGCTTTAATCATGATAAATGAAGACTTTTATGTATATGTAATTTTAGATTATTTTATGATTTTTATGCTTTTTTTAAATTGCACTTTTAACAACAGACATAGCAGAAAGAAGTTTTTGAAAAATAAATAAATAAAATTAGACAATGACACAATATTTTAGTTCATGCATTTCAGTCTTAGTTGCTAAAATTCACACAGTTTAGATGCATGACTTAATTAAAAGAATAATTCACCTAGCTGGATCCATGTTAGCACTCATGTCTACTTTTTTAGGGGCAAGTTTATTCTGGTTCTTTTCCCATCCAACAGCACTAGGACACTCTGAAATTAAAAAAAAAAAAAAAGAAAGAAAGAAAGAAAGAAAAGAAAAGAAAATATCAATTGACATAACAAAACTGGTAATTACATCAGAATTTAATTTATTTAATCATATTTACAGAGAAAAAAAACAAATTAACTAACTAACTAACCATTTGGAATGCCTGATGCACCTAACTCAATTGATATAACAATGCTATGTTCAAAATGTTTTTTCCTGTCTTTAGTAAATTCCCTGAAGCATGCTACATCCCAAATCTTTTGTTCTCGGCCCCTATAAGAAAATGTGTTTAATGAAAGTTTTAAATTGAATATATAAACAGCAAAAACAATAACATAAATGTGGTAGCTAAGTCTATTTATTAACCTATATTAATAAAAGAAAGTTTTGCTAGTTTCACTCAGTGTATGTGTCTGTCTGCATGCGACGGCTGAAAATTTGTATGAGGTCTAATTTATTTTTCAAAATAAATAAATAAATAAAAATAAATAAATAAAAGAATAAAGATAGTATTAATACCAATGGGAATCACAATAAATTTTGCCAAATATATTTATGTATTAATCAAGATATTTTTAGTTATTAAGACTTGCTAAACCTGAAATAAAACCTTCTTACTTTTTTATTTTTATGTGAATTAATAGGGTATCTTCAAATTTCATTAAATAATTCAAGGAAAATGCATCTCATCTTTTTTATTTATATTTAATTACACATTAATTATTTAAGTGATTTTTATTTTGGTATCAGATTAATTTATAACATGATTAATCAATTGGTAAATGAATTATAACAGATCTAAATTTTCCAAGTGGATGAAAAAAGTCTGGACCAGGATTCGAAACAGGGATCTAGTGGTTGAAGCCGCCAATGCTCTTCCAACTGAGCCATACGGATGAACATTGGAAGATTATTTTCATCCAAATAACCTTAACAATCATACAATCTGGTCTGATACTTTGAATCAGCTCAACAGAATATATCAAAGGTTAATATATGGAACTGCAGAAAACGCTGCATACAAAATTATATCAGATTAATTTATAACATGATTAATCGATAGGATTGATGGCAGTGTAGTTCAGAGGAATATGCTTCCAAAGAAAGTAGGGACAACCTGGGCGACCTAGAGTTATGTTGAATAACCAGCATTTCCAAGTAAAATCTAAATTTCGACAATTTCTCCAACAGATTTTTTATTTTATTTTAGGGTTCCAGGGTCCTTGAAAAGTCTAAAAGTTTAATTTACTCCATAACGTGAGAAACATATTTTTACACATTTTTATTTACACATATTTTTTTGAATAAATATAGACTTCAATTATCAATATTTTAAAACAATAATGTCTTTTTTTTTTTTTTTTTTTTTTTTTTTTTATGAAACGGAAATTTTAATGGAAAATGGTTCAGTGTAACTGAATTCTGAAGGATTATTTAGAAAGAGGTTCACTGAAAACTAAGAACCCTAATAAAAATATTGATTTGACAATTCTAGCTTGGGTGCAAGTTTGAAATTTGGCCAAGACTGAAAATATTTTAAATTAATCTACTCCCACTGAATGAGCACATATGCATACACAGATGCATATACTTAGACAAAATTCAACATGTTGAATATTATATACAACCCCAGTGGCAAAAGCATTGCGACATAATTGCTGACAAAGAATATCTCTTGCAGACAATTTTTTTCTGCGCATAGAAATCAATTTCTGAATAGAAATTTTTTTTCTTAAATTCAAAGAAAATTTTCTGAAAGGTTACAGCAGAGGGAAGGGGGTGAGATATTCTCCCGAGATTATGTGTTTTTTTTTTCTGCAATTTTTTTGACTAAATTTGCATTTTTTTGACAAAATTAGTTTTTGTCCCATGATCATTTTAATGAAATTTGTGTTTTTTCAAGAATTTAAGCCAAAATTTGTAGTTTTTTTTTTTAAAGATTTTTTGAAAAAATTTGCATACTTTCCAAATTTTTTCGACAGAATCTGCATATTTTAAAAGGATCTTTTGACGAAAATTGTATTTTTCAGCCATATTTTGATGGTTTTATTTAATGAAATTTGGGCCTATTTCGCGATGCTTTGAGGAAAATTGTATCTTTTTTCACAATCCTTTGACAAAGACTGAGTCGCTTCCACAATCCTTGGACGTAAACAGCATCTTTTTCACAGTCTTTTAATGGAAATAGCATCTTTTTTGAGATTCTTTGGCAGAAATCACACTTTTTCTGCAAACTTTTGACAAAAATAGAGTCTTTTCTGAGATCTTCTGACAGAAATATGATCATTTGATGAAAATTGTGTTTTCTTCCGCAATCCTTTGACCAATATTGCATCTTTTTTGCAATCTCTTTATGGAGATAGCTTGTATTTCGTGATTCTTTGATGGTGACAGCATAATTTTAGTAATCCTTTGACAGAAATTGCACCATTTTTGTGATCCTTTGACAGCAATAGAGCTTTTTGCACCATCATTTGACGAAAATCACGTTTTTCTGCAATGCTTTTATAAAAATAGTGCTTTTTCCGCGATCATTTGAGGAAAATTACATTTTTCTGCAATCTTTTGAAAAAAAAATTTGTTTTTTTTTTATTTTATCATTTTTTGATGAAAGTTTTTTTTTTTTTTGCGATCCTTTAGTGGAGAACGTAATTTTTCTGCGATTCATAAATGGAGTGATCATAAAGTGAAGTTATTATAAGCCCGATTTTTAAATATCTTGCGCAAATCCTGAGACTATTACTAAAAAAGGATTATTATTATTTTTTTCTCCCTGTCCTCAAATTATTTTTCCGTCCCGCATCCATCCTTGGGAATATTCATAAAACGGAAAATTTACGCTCATTAATTCCAGATATTTTATAAACACATAAAAATTTTTGAGAAGTGGGGGAACTAAATTTCAGGAGGAAAGGGGGGAGGTGCAAGCAAATTATTAAAATCATAGAGTTTTCTCTACTAAACATCATTATTTTAAGTCAGTTTTTTCTTTTTTTTATGCAGCCCTTGATTATGTATTTTTTCACATCATATAAAAATTTTAAAGAGGGGGGGGGGGGATGAATTCTGAGAATTGGATGATCAGGCGCAGACTAATTCAGTATTTTGAAAGCTTGAACCTTTGCTCACCTTTAAAAAAGATTTTTATTTTCTTTTCTTTAGTGACTAATCTCTTTCATGTCATATACACATAAGAAAGATTATTAAACAAACAGTTTTATTCATTGCATAAAACATAAGTTACATTTTTCAATCTTGTATAGTTCAATAAATCACTATTCAACACTAACTTTTGCTTTGCAACAGTTTAATGAATTTTTAAGGAGTATTTTGCTTATTTAAGGAATTCTAAGTACTCTTTGAAAACTTTTTCATTTCTAATGAGTTTCTAAGTAATCTAAGGAATCTGCAAGAATATAGCGCTTGAGCATATTATAAATAAATAATAATGTATTTTAATAACAATAAAATACCAATAATATGATATCAATGCCAGAATATTTCTTAAAGGCCATCCTGGATAATTTTCATAAGTAGAGGGATCTGCAAAGCCAAGAATCACCTAAAACAAGAAAACAAATATGAAACAGTTGAAACTTAAAAGCCAACTATAGTTAAAGAAAACTTAGAATTTCATCTTTTATAAAGTAAACTTGGTGACAGGGAATGTCATTTCAAGAGATTTTTAGAGGGAGGGGGGGGATGTCAAAATTTTCTTTGAGGAGCAGGGTTTGAAACTATGTACGAGATTTTGCAAAGCATACACAAAAATGGAAAATTCTGCATAATAAAAATAGCTGCACAGGATTTTTCTCCCGTAACTTATTTCACTGGCATCAGACTTTCGGCTGGGATTTTTTTTTTTTGTAAAACTACTATTTTTTTTCCTTGTATAATTCTGCAAAACTAATTCATCGATGGGTCATTGAAAAAAAATCATGAATCGCCTGAAAGATTATTGAAACAAATAGCGATGTTCGTCAATCAGTCATGAGAAAAACCCCTGCAAATTTCATCAAAAGGGAGTGGACAAAAAAAACAATTGATTGAGTCAAAAGATTGAGTAAAATGAAAAGATACAAAGAACCTGGGTAAAATGAAACAGATAAGCTCCATAAATTAAATATACATAAACAAATTGCTTAAACAGATGGAAACTTACTTTATCAGCTGTATTTTTTATCCTTTCATAGTCCTTCAATGTTGATAGACAACATTTTCCTTCTTTGGAAATGTGTATCAGGAAACCTGTTTTATCATTAGTATGAAGATCATGATAAGCACAAAGGAATTCTGAAACCTAAAAATTTTTATGATAATATGTAACTACATAATTAATTTGTTGACACACTTAATTGCATTACTGACAATAATGAAATTACAGAAGTATGTAAATAATAATAACAAATATTCGAACCTTACAGTTTTGTTTTAAACTTATACCACAATATATATATATATATATATAAATTTATATGAATTTCATTATGTTTGTAACAGAGTAACATCATTAAAATATACCACAAATGATTTTCTTTTTAGATCATAACATAAAACAATTTTTTGAGTTCCCTGTATTCATACGGTAAGCAATATATTATATATATTCTATAATGTTAAAAAATATTAATTCTATAATATTATATATATTCTATTTTTTAGTGCATCTTAAAAATGTAGATAAATTTAAAATATTGTAATGCTTTTAAAATATACGGAAATGTTTTTTCCCCATAGATCATAATGTAATGGAATATTTTTTACTGTCATGTTCATGAATTGTGAATGGAACACATTTCATTTTCAATATTGAACATACCTTGATAAATCTCAATAACATATATAAGTTATACGGTAATTAACAATATTAGCATGAGTTAGAGCACAAATAGACAAGCCTAATTTATACACACTTTTAAACTATGTTAGAAAGTGTTAAAAATAGAGATTCTTGTGTTTATGGCACATCTGAAGAGCTAAATTGTTAATTTAAAATAAATTTTGAAAAATGCCAGAAAGTAGGAAAATGCAAATTCCTAAAGATGAGAGAAGGCTAAATCTTTTCCACAATCTCATCTCTTCAAAAACTGAAAACCTTTTGTTAACCTTTGCCTCAAATTTTTACACAATACGAACTGGACCAATCATCTTGATCTTATCATGAAAAAAGGAAGAAAACGGCCACAAGAAGTACCTTCAACATCTAAAATAACATCTTATTGGGAAAAAAAGTAAGTTTATATTTCATCCTGTTTATTTATTTATTTATTTGTGAGTGTGTGTGTGTCTTGTTTAATTAGCAAAAAATAAAAATATTATATTGAAATTTCAATACAGAAATAAACTCCACAAGTAACACTGAAATTGTTCAGCAAAATTTAATATAACAACAGATGTAATAAAATTTACATTCAAAGTAATATTTTGTGCTTTTAATATGAAAGAACTTTAGAAGTATATTTTATGTTTCTTTTAAATAATTCTTCGATATGATTATTTTGTAAATTTTGTCTTGGAGGTCTTTTTTAACACAGATTTTGAGAATTCCTGTTTTTAGAATCCTAATTAATGTTAATTTCTACTTGATTAAGTAATATATTCCAATTTTGAATGCTATTTTAAATTCCACAAATCCACGATTTACCCATTCCGTTAATATGGATTCAGAGTATTTTTATTTTTTTTTTCTAATCTTTATTCTGCTTTAAATTGATATTAATTGATAAATTTTAATTTTAAAAGTTGTTTTCTAAGTGAAATTTGGAAGCATCTCTCTGTTTACGGATACTTTTGGATTTAAGTTAGGTTTACGGGCCGCGTTAACTCTGATTTCTGAGTTCTTGTTTTTCAATATGGTTATTAATGCATATTTTTAAGTTTATGTTTGATTATGTAATATATTCAAATTTTCAATGTTGCTTTAAATTAAGTTTCAGAAATCTTTGATGTTACACCTTCTGTTAACGCAAATTCAGAGTAGTTTTGTATGTTCTTTATGTAACTTTTTATTATTTTTATTATTTAATAAATTTTAATTTTTAAACATTTTCTAAATGAGATATGGAAGCCTCCATTTACACGTATTTTACGATTTATGTTGGGAATTGTGGGCTTCGTTAACGCGGATTGCCGAATTCCTGTATTTCAGTTTGGTTATTAATGCAATTTTTTAATTTTCTGTTTGATTACATAATGTTTTCAATTTTTAAAGTTAATTTAAGTTTCAGAAATCCTCAATGTTACGCCTTCCATTAACACAAATTCAAAGTAGTTTTGTGTGTTTTGTACATAGCTTTTTTAAATTATTATTATTATTTAATAAATTTTAATTTTGAAACATTTTTAAGTGAGATATGGAAGTCTCCATTTACGCGTATTTTACGATTTATGTTGGGTTTTGCTGTCTCCATTAACGCAGATTGCCAAGTTCCTGTATTTCAATTTGGTTATTAATGCAATTTTTTAAGTTTGTGTTTGATTATGTAATATATTCAAATTTTCAATGTTGCTTTAAATTAAATTTCAGAAATCCTCAATGTTACACCTTCCGTAAACGGGAATTCAGAGTAGTTTTGTGTGTTCTTTATGTAACTTTTTATTATTATTATTATTTAATAAATTTTAATTTTGAAATATTTTCAAAGTGAGATTTGGAAGCCTCTGTTTACACATACTTTATGATTTATGTTGGGTTTTGCGGGACCCCATTAATGGGGATTGCCAAGTTCTTGTATTTCAGTTTGGTTATCAATGCAATTTTATAATTTTCTGTTTGATTGCATAATATTTTCAAATTTTCAATGTTGCTTTAAAAAAAATTCAGAAATCATCGATGCTATTCCTTCCGTTAACGCGAATTCAGAGTAATTTTGTGTGTTCTATATGTAGTTTATTATTATTATTATTATTTTTAATAAATTCTATTTTCTAAGGGAAGTTTGGAAACTTCTGTTTATGCGGATTTTAGAATTTAATTTAACTTCCCCCCGTCGTTAACGCAGATTTCTGCATTCTTGTTTTTAAATATTGTTATTAATGCATATTTTTAAGTTTTTGTTTGATTACACAATTTATTCAAAGTTAGAAAATTACTTTAAATTAAGTTTCAGAAATCCTTGATGTTAGTGATCATTCAATTACCCATTGATTAAGAAATGTCAATTTTTTGGTTTAATTTGTTAGTTCAATTTGTTATTCACACTTATAACTTGAAAACATTGATTATTATAATATAAATATTAGTATAATGACCTATTAAATAATATTATAAATTGATTTTTTTTTTTTTTGAGCTGGTGTTTAGAAATTAACTTTACCTGCAATTATTTATGGCTTTTTTTTTTTTTTTTTTTTTTTTTGGGGGGGTTAAAAATGAAATTAGTGTAAATGTATATTTTAAAGATTGTTTTTTAAAACTCATTCATTTACAAAATTTAACATATGTCATCTTTGAGTTACAGATGTCCCCCCCCCCCACACACACACACACTTTAAGAATTGAATGGTAAACTATTTTTATTTTATTTTTCTGCAATCAAAAAGAAGCGTAAAAATTGACTTAGTACAAAAAATTACTTTTCAATTTTTAAAAATTTTAGGTAGTAGGTCTAAATTTCAAAAAGCTACCAACTAATTTCACTCACTTATTTTACAATTTGATTCTATCTGTAAAACTTAAAGCTTTGAAAACTTGTGTGAAAATGAGTTATGACTTTCTGTATAGGTTAGAACTTTAAAAAAAAATTATACTGTAAAATTATTATGTAGATATAAGAAGATTATGCAGTGGCTACATATTTTTTTAATTTGTGTATGTAGACCCCATCTTTCTTCCTCTGAAAATGACGTACAGTCTGCTGACTGCGAAACTACTAACTCTTTATTGTCTAAAAATGTAGATTTTTCACCAACACCAGAAAGTAACTCACCTTCACAGCCCACTTCATTGCAGTTGCAGATTCTTACTCCTGAAGTAGAACAGTTTGCTAAATAATCATACGAGCAAACTGATTCTCATGTTCAAGGAAAACCTTGCCTAATAGAAAAAGTTGTTATTGCAGTTTCAAACAATTGTGTAACTGTGCAACAATCCACAAAAGAACCATTTTTGCAAATAAGTTCTTGTTCTCAAGAAGAATCTTACCAAAGGGAAGATGAAGTTACTTTAGTTCTAAGCAGATCTGTTACTGTGCAAAAAACCCGGAAAAGAAATCTTTGTGAAGAATGGAAGGTTGTAAAAAATAATGATGCAGCCACCCAAGACTGGCTGGTAAGCTTAATCTTTTCACCTGAGGAATGTGGTGCAAAGAGCACCTGAGGAATGAGGAATGTGGTGCAAAGTTTGCACAAAATGGGCCAATTCTTTAGGTCCAAAAATTTGTACTAATTTTGTAAAAGATCACAAAAATTTGAAGAAATTTCTGTGAAGATTCACAGAGAAAAAAAGAAGCTGTTGACTTTCACTTCAACAGCATTGCCCATTTAAAATGTCTTGAAAAAGAAAAATTTGTATCGATACCTGCCAGAGAATCTGCAATTGGCAAAAAAATTAACTTGCATTGATTCTCTTGTACAGCAAAAAATGGAACATATAATGAGGATTGTTTTCTATTTTGCACTAAAAGATAGGCCAGAACGAGATTTTGCTTCCGAATGCGAACTCCAAAAACTGAATGGATCACAGTTGGGTGATACTTATCAAAATGAAATTTCATTCAATATGTTACTTAAATATGTATCTCTGTCTCTTCAGAAAGATGTTATTGCACATATTAATAAAGCAAAGTATTTAACACTATGTAATGATGGCTCAACTACTAAAAAAGCTGTAGAATATGAAGCGGTAGTTATCAGATATGTTGACTGTACCAACTCTGCAACGTCAATCAAAACATCTTATGTTGTTATATGTGAAATAAAAAATGCAGATGCTTCAAGTTTGGCTGATGCCATCACTAAACTTTTAACTCAAATAAACGTTACGAATTATATGCAAAGGCTAGTCTGTATGACAATAGATGGTGCGAGTGTGAATTTTGGTGTAAATAGTGGATTAGTGCATATATTTGAATCACCTGTACATATCCACTGTTTTAACAATGTTCTAGACTTGTGCCTGAAAGATGCTGTACAGGGCAATGCCTTTGCAAGTAAGATAGAAAGTCTTTTGCAATCTATTACAACGCTATTTTACAGGACAAGTCCAAAACTAACTAGACAGATTTTTTGCTGTGGAGAAGCATTAAGTATTAACATCTTAAGTTAAAAAAAATTATGCAATACTTGATGGGCAGATTCATTTGAAAACATTGTATTATGTATTGAAAGAAACTTCCAAGCTATAATCCAACACCTAACAGATATTACATCTCATCATGCTAATAGCAAGTAAAAAGGAAGTGTAAAAAGTGCAGCACAAAGCTTGTTAAATCAGCTACTAGATTAAAACAATGCATATTTTTTTTATGCATTTGCTGACTACATTTCACTTATGGCAAAAGCATCCAGAATGTTGGAGACAAATGATATAACATTAACGAAATCTGTAGAAGAAGTTAAGCAGTTAAATTTTGATTTAATAGAATTTGGTTTTTTAAACGAATTAAAATCAGCAGATGACAAGCATCTCTCCAATTTTTTGATAGCCATAGAAGATAGAGAAGGAAGAATTTTTTTAAAGACTTTGAACTACAGAAAGATAAAGTTTCTAGAAGAAACAGTACAATTGACATAGCTGAGTAATTTAAAAAACTATGTCGGGAGACATCATCCATCATATCCACAAGATTTTTTAACAATGATGGCCCAGCCAATACATTCCTTGTGCGCACAGTACAAACTTTAGACACTGCATTTTTTCTGCCTCCTACTTCTGATTTAATGAAATATGGGGACAAAGTTATTATTGAATTTTGTAACAAATTTAACTTTGATGCTGATCGAGCAATTGCTGAATCGAAAGGATTAAAACAAATAATGAGTCTGCACTTTTGGCCATCCATATCATTATTTGATTTGTTAGAAAAACTAAAAACTGATAAATTCAAAGGAAACAAAATTCTAACTAGCATTGTTGAGATTTTGATCACAATTACTCCAAGCAATGCTGAAGTAGAGAGAGCGTGGAGCAGCACAAAAAACACTCTGAAGGATAAAATTTTATCTATAAAAAAGACCCGCTACATAACTGTTTAGTGGTGAAATAATTTAAAATTCGATTAAATGATTATGATCCTGATGCAGCAATAAAACTTTGGAGGGAAGACTCTGTTAGGTCACGAAGACCTAATGTGAATGATAAACACTAGTGTCAAAAATAACTCTTTTTGTAATTTTTTATTTCATTGCAACTAACAGCAAAAGTAAAATACTCAAGAGTTTATTAAAGTAATTTTAAAAATATATTTTAATTTCCTTGTCTCTTTTATTCATTGTATTAAGTACATCTAAATATCTTCAAATACATGTTTGACTTTGACTGCAACAATATTTTTCTATTAGATGTAATGCCAGTTTTTTTAGTTGAATGCTAAGTAAAAAATATTAATAAATTACAATGTTGATAGTTAAAAAAACACAATTTTGTATGAAATGTTCGTGAATTTTTTACTGGCCAGTGAAAAAAAAAATCTGTGTACTGGCCAGTGGCCATTGGGTAAAAATGTTAATTTTGACCTATAGATTGAGGATATTATCTAGAAAAATTAAAATCAAAATATGAAAGTCAAATAAGAGAGCATTCAAAGATTGGGTGCTAGTTATAGCATTTTAATAATAACAATTATTATTATTATTATTATTATTATTTTGAGTTATTTACTGAATCTAGGCCAAAATGGTTGACTTCAAATTGTTACACAAAAGACAAAACCCTCAGAAGTATTTGAAATTTATAAATAACTGTGGAAAAGAATATTATATTTATCAAACTACATCCAAATGTTTATTATTAGTAATCAAAAGATTGTTTATAAGGATTTTCAGAGTATCAATGTTTCACTGTATAGAGCATTTTATTCATTGAACATAAGATTGATTGATAAAGCTGTTTAAATTAAAATGATTTTTTTACAACTTTCTATAAATTCACTGTAATTATTTAATCTAAATTATTTAAAAATGAAATTACACTACTTATAATCCAACAATGTCTATTTTTATCAATAAACATGCATGTATATGTAATAAGAAAGGATGTTTTTAAAAAAAAACCTGGTTTAAACCAAAAAAAAAAAAAAAAAAACCTGGTTTAAACAAAGAAAGAAAAAAAACAGGTTTTTTGCCAACCCTGGTCAATACAACATCATTTTTTACATTCACATTATAATATTGTTTTGTTATATATTATTTGATTTAATCCCTTGCGGGGCAAGCAATAATGTCTTTATAATATTGAATTGTCACCGGAAAAACTGAAAAATTCTGTTTTGTAATAAGAAAAGGCAATTTTACAATGATTTGCTGCCAAAGTTAAAAATATAAAATTTCGTTAAAAGTTTCTGGCTAGAATCTTGTTTAAATTAGGTGGGATAAAATATATCCCCCCCCTATGAAATATAGAACCCCTCAAGGGGTTACAACACACACACACATATATATAAACCTTTAAAGAATGAATAATTCCAGAAATTCTGTACACTTTATAGCTTTATATTTAGGTCAAGTATATTTCTTGAAACTATAAGTACAAGAGAAACAGGAGGTTAAAACATGTAATATTAAAAAATAAATATTAAATATTTTCAGCTAGTGTGAATGAAAGTCAATGAATAAATACAATTGCATTTTTGAACAAAATTAAAGTTTAAGCTGGAAAGTTATGTTAACATTTTTTATTATAATCCCAGAATCATTAATAAAAAATATATAATGTTGATAATTAAAACTATACTGTGCTACAGTATGCTTATTTTTAATAATAATAAAAAAAAAAAATGGCATTATACTTCAATAATTAAAATATTATGAATAGATAAGAAATTTAAAGGTTACCATAAATTATATTACTAAAACTGACAAAAAGTTCTAAATCAATCCTAGATACAATTAAAACAATTCTATACAAATCATAAGGAATTTTTAAACATTTAAAAATACTTTTGAATATTCATTAACAGCAATCAAATTTATTTTTTAATTTAAATTAAATTAAAACAAAGAATTTTTTCTGATATTCAATATAGATAATAAATAAATAAATTTTGATTTGGCAAAGTTGATTAAAATAAAAGCTTTGTAGTGATATTATTGAAAATAATAGCGAATACCAGAATTGCAATTTCTTAATCATTGTAGAAATGAAACATATTATAAAAAGTATTAACAATTATAAAGAAATTAATGAACTAACCTGTTCAGAGTTGAAATAGTCAGAGAATTTTTTTATTTTACCGACTTTCTTAACTTCCGGATATATAAGTGCTGGAAATGCTACCCAATAGTAATAATGATATTTTTTCAAATCCTGAAATAAGAAACTTTTTAAAAAAAGAAATAAAACACAAAATTACTAATTACTAATATTATTATTACCATTCTAACAAATCACAAAATAATTATTTAGTTTTCGCAAAAAACTGAAGAATTTCAGTTGTTTATTTTCATTTTATAATCCCAATCATGGTACAACACTCAGCAAATGGAAGGATCACCAGTGTTTGTCACTCCCTCTGAAATTTCTTTCGGGATGACTATATATATGCCATTAACTGTCAGTCAAGTGAATCAAGATTAAAAAATAAGCAACTGTCAAGATCCATAAATCAAATTTCTATGTTAACATATCTTTATTATTTTATTCAGCCAATATATTGAAAATATAAATAGATATTTTAAAAATCCTTAGAGCTTCATTCAATTTTTTGTCAAAATGAACTCCAAAAACAGAATGATAATGCTCTTAGTAAAATAAAATGACTACAAGAAACAACCAAATATAGATTGCCAGACTTGTTTAACCTGAATTTTTGAAGAATGCAATGACAGATATTCAAAATATCCACCATCTTAACTGTTTTGACATATACTAATGGAAAAACATTTTTGGCTATAAAACATTTAAAAACAAATATACAAAATAACGAACAGTAATTTGGTAGACCTTATTAATATCTATAAATCCCCAAAGATGGATATAAATGAATGAGATTGTACTTTCATTTGTAATGGAAAAGGCTATCTTTTCCTTTGTAATTTTATTAAATCAAGTAATTTGAATTCCCAATAAAGCTGACTCTTAATATATGTCTCTATTCAATTAAAAAATAATAAAAATTTCTAAAGTAAGAAATCAATAAAATTCATGAGAACAAATCCTCTTCCAAAATATTTTTCTACTTATGGTCTTGTACAGTAAATGCACAGCTTAAAAATTTGATGAATGTAAAACAAATAATAAAAATAATTAATAAAAGGAAATAAAATATTAAATGGCTGAAACATTTAAACTATTAATAACATTTACTCAAATAATAAAATAAATTATTTGAATTTGATATGCTAATAAGTGTCTTTTAAAAGCTAAATAAAAGAAAGCTATACCTGATAATACATTTATAATTTGATTTTGCATTTTTGTTATTTTAGAAATTTGTTTCTGAATATACTTATTTCTATTTTAAAATTATCTATGAATGACAGTTATTTACATTTTTATTTATTACAGAAAATTTCAAGGGTTTAAAAAAAAAAAAAAAAAAAAATTATTAAAGATTTGGGAGTGTAAGAAGTTTATCTTGTTGTTAGAAAGTATGCTATAACTTAAGTGATTTGAAAACATTATTAATGATTTAGAAGTGTAAGAAAAGAGGTAGGATGATAAAGGGCTATATTTTGCCCTTCATTTCGCCCCTTAAGTAAAATAAATAAATAAAAAATAGAATTCTGACAATTGTTGAATGTTTTTGTATAGTTAAAGATATGTATTTTTGTTTAACATAAGATTTATGCAGTAAATAAAGTAGCAATTCATAGAAATTGCAATTTGAAAATAAAGTGTTTTGGCTTTTTCAATGTTTTTGTCGCTTTTTTATTTATTTTTTAAGCAGCATTCTATGAATCAAACTAATTTTGACTTGCAATAATACTATTCTTTTACAAGCTGTTATAAGAGCATTAATTTATTTTGGTTCAGTGTGTGCTTTTACATATTAGAGAAACAAATATTTTGTGTTAAAGTTTCAGTTCCATTTCTATATCAGCATGTTCCTATTTATTTTGCAGCACTCAAAAAGTATTTAAATCATTCAGATGTCAATGTTGTGTTTTAAAACTGTTTTGTAAATATTTATTGAAGAACTCATTTATTTATAATGCATAGAAGTCAGTATGATTGTAGTAAAACCTAGCAAAAAAACAAATAGTAATTTTTGTATCTGTTCTAACAGAAAAGTTATGTTGATACTTAGTTCTAAAAACTAGTGCATACAGAGTGCTTCTAAGTTGTGCTCTAAATGCAGGTCATATATAATTCACATACTTTGGCCTTGAAAAACTCCTTTATTTCTTCTTTTGTGGTAAAAATAAGCGATTATATGTCAGTGTGTACTGCAAATGACACCACAAAAAAGAAACCTATATACATTTATTAATACCTCATCACAACTCTAACACTTATTGCATAATATGACAGAATAAGAACTGCCTCATGGTTATACTGAAATCAACTCAAACTCATGCCTTTATAGAAACTAGAATCTATATTTGTCATGAACATGATGCTGTAAAACTCACATTACAGGATCAGTATTAAGTGCTCTGCAAGTTTTATGCCCTGTAAGTCAGAATACATCAATGTATGAAAAAGATATTGAAAATCATTTAAATAATATCAGAAAGTAGTAAAGAAGAGAGATATCAATTTTGACACACCAGGACAGCTTTCTGAGTCTGATTATTATACTCTCATGGCTATATTCATGTCTGATTTTAATTTTATCTTTGAACTAATAAAATCCAAAATGCATTCCTCAAAAAAGAGATACCTCATATTTGTTTGGCAGTGTTATTTGCAAAGCTTAGAACTTTTCTTTGTAATGGTGTTCCATTCACATTATTCAATGTAATAAAAAGAATAATATTGTCTGTGCAATATGCATGCAAAGCCTTTATTGAGAACTTTGATCCACTACACCTGAATGAAACATGTTACCAGAACACAGCTTATTGAAAAATGTACAAGGCCTTTAGCAAGAAGATTTTTTTATTCTGGTCGACGACAATAATACTGTGAACTTGTTGCTGATGGCACATACATTTATATCTTGAAGAGTGCAAACAATTCCTTTCACAGATGATTTTTCTCATTATAAAAAGAAAGACCTTTAGTTAAGCTTATAATGTTGGTCACTATTTCAGGTTATATTTTGGATGTCTTCTGAACTTACTTTGCAGATTTAAAGAACAATGACGCTAATATACTTACATGTATATATATAAAAAATGCACAATATTAGAGAGTGTCTGAATGGGTCTGAACAGGGTTAGAAATTGGAAATTTTAAGAAAGGCATCAAAGGACGCCTACAAATTTTTTTCTATGTGCCAAACATCATCTTATGGTTGCATCCTATTTTCTCATTTCTTTTTGCAACCATGTTAACAATAATATTGTTTATAGTTTCATATGTTAAGGCAGAGGGGGGGGGGGGGTGTAAAAATTAAATACTATATCATTATCTTAATTACTGAATCAAAATAAAAACTGGTTTTCTATAAACCTTGATTAAACTAAAATATATGGACGCTAGAAAAATGTTTAATTAATTCTTTTTATGTAGCTAATATGAATACAAAAATTAACAATATAAAATATGAAAATACAAACAGACAATACAAAAATTAAAATCATGATAGAGTTTTTAAAATCAAGTACATTATTTTGACCATGCATTTCACCGGAATACCATAAATTAAAGGCCTTTTCAGCATTAAAATCTTTGAATTGGGGTCCATATAATTTTAGAAATGTGGCTTTAAGTTCAGTTTTATCTAGTGTCAGTTAAAGTGAAGTTAACTTAGATTTGATTGACAGGAGCATGTGAGTTTTAAACCATGCTTTCCAAACAAGGTGTGTGAGAATTTTATAGACACCTGGCCTTAAGTCAATTTTATCAGTCATTGGTTAAAGTAAAGTCAGCTTAAAGATAATTGACAAATGGCAAGGATTGTCTTAAACACATGGTCAGGGTTAGAAATTAGCGGTCGTTAGTCGCCAAATGCAACTAAATTATTGCATTTGGCAACCACAAAATTATATCTAGTCGTCAAATTTGGCACCTATCTTTTTTTCACTTTAACAAACGTTTTTATTCTGACTTTAATGTAAGTCCCCCCCCCCTCCTACATATATATATATATACACCCTCCCCCTATCTTAACATATAAAAATATAAAATAATATTGTTAACATTATTGTAAAAAGAAATCAAAGTATGATGCAACGCAAAATTGCAACTATGAAGTGCTATTTGGCACCTAGAAAAAAATTTGCAGGCGCCATTTGACACCTTGATGAAAATTCCCAATTTCTAACCTTGCACATGGTACTGTCTAATATTTTATGGAAAACAGGATTCTTCAAGTATGTGCAGCAGGGAAAAAAACGTAAGCTAAATTCGGAATAAAAACGTTTGTTAAAATGGAATTTTAAAAAAGCTAGGCATCAAATTTGACGACTAGGTATAATTTTATGGTCGCCAAATGCAATAATTTAGTTGCATTTGGCGACTGACGACTGCTAACTTCTAATCCTGTGTCTGAAACTCAATGAAATTATGATTATTGATAAAGATTTTTCAAGATTGTTTGGAACTTCTGCAAGAAATGGATTTCATACATGAAATACATAGGTTACTAAATGAGCAGTGTTAGATCATATTAAATAATCCAACATTTAAAATTTAAAATATTTAAAATTTAAATTTCATTTATTTATTTCAATTCAAAATTTTATTAAAATATTCCTTTTCAAATTTTTATACAACAAAAAACGACCTTTTATAAATTAAATTACTTCTGTTTTAAGTCTTTAAAAACGATCCTTCGAAAATAGTTGCTCTTCAAAATAATGATCTAATAACTTTCTTAATGTTTTAAATACTTGTAAAAAAAAAAACGATTCTAAAAATTCATAACATTTGATAACTAAAAAATCAATATCTTAAAAAGTTTTATCAGTTGAACTAACGATCTTTTAAAAATAAAAGGATTTTAGAATATAGAATTCAATATATCATTTATTTCTTACTTTTAATTTAATACTAAAAATAATAAATCAATCGATCTTTATAACATAACCTTTAATATGTAAAATTCGATATTTCGTCTTACATGACGTGTACCATTTTCTGTTTATGTTTTATAATAAAAAATAAAATATTTTTATTTCTGATTTTTTAGCATACTATCTATATTCAATAGATAGATTAAATTTTTCTGGTTATTTTGACATAACTAACACCAAAAACGATTGTATATTTGCTGAAATATGTAATTTCGTATATTTCAGTTTTTCTACCTTTTAAATATTTGTGCTCAGAATCTGTCCGCCATGACGGCAGAAAAATGTGTTCTTCTTTTCAAAATCGACACCATTTTTGTCATGAGCAAGCTCGTGACGCTTAAAGTTCATTCATCCTTGCTTTTCTCGGAAGACGCGGAGAGTAAGAACGCTTCTGATTGGCTAAGTTCGAACCGGGATGTGAGGGTAGCGAAAATATTCTCTGTTTTCTCAATCATCAGGAGATTAGCAGCAGAAGGAGAAGCAGGCTGGTGTTTTTCCCCGGATGGGGTTTCCCATTTCGACGGGTCATTCGTAAAAGATCGTCGGGATGCTTGGATGGGAAGTGTGCAGTCCGAAAAACCAGGATCATATTCATGACTTTATATATAAGCTCACCATTAACAACTCGATCTAGCATTCCTCAGTGTGGAAAATTAGATCACTACATCGTATTCACCGTCCAGTTTCCATAGTTGATGAAAGCTGTGGTCCTATTACACCGATACCAAAAAAGATTCCTACATAAAATGAATTCCTGTGCTATTTAGGATGTCATAATCGCAACTTTCAGCTTACCGTTGGCCTAAGTGTGGAAAATTGAATTGCTATACTATGGCTTCCGTTTAGTTTCTATAGAAGAGTCTATAGAAATATATATAGCAGTGGTCTTAATACACCAATACTGAAAAAGATACCTTCATAAAGTGGATTGATGTGCTATCTATGATATCATATTCGTAACTTTATATACCAGCTCACCGTTAACCACTCGATCCATGCCAAAGAACATTCATAGTTAGGACATTTGGATACATATAATTTCTACTTGTCTTGTTATTCTGTGGATTTAGATTTTATTGAAATTTATTTGTAAATAGTACATAGTTTATATTTTGCATATTTTTATCATTCTGCTATATTTTTGAGGCTAAAGTCTGCACATGATTTAATTTTTTTCTTTCTTTCTCCATCTTTCACATTACTCACCCTTATGTAGATACAGGGTATATTTTTCTTTGAGAACTGTATTTGTAACCAGTATGTTTGTTATCAGTATTATTTTTATTTGATGTTCTTGTAATGTTTTGTCCTTAGTTTTATATTGTTACTTTGTGCCACTTATTATTTTATTTTGTATATGTATATTGTTTTTAATGTTGCATTTATGTTTCAGTATTATTTCCGTTTATGAACTTTTATTGCATCTTATAGTTACTATTTTGTCTATGCAAAGAAAAAAAAAAAAATTAAACTTTCAATTTTTTTAAACCGTTAGTTGCTTCTTTTTTTTTTTTATCTTTTTTTTTTTTTCCACAAAGGGAAGATAAATGTTAGATCATATTAAATAATCCAACATTTAAAATTTAAAATATTTAAAATTTAAATTTCATTTATTTATCTCCATTCAAAATTTAATTAAAATATTCCTTTTAAAATTTTTATACAGCAAAAAACGATTTTTTATAAATTAAATTACTTCAGTTTTAACTGCACTTTTAATTTAATACTAAAAGTAATAAATCAATCGATCTTTATAACATAACCTTTAATATGTAAAATTCGATATTTCGTCTTACATGACGTGTACCATTTTCTGTTTATGTTTTATAATACAAAAATAAAATATTTTTATTTCCGATTTTTTAGCATACTATCTTATAGATAAATTAAATTTTTCTGGTTATTTTGGCATAACAAACACCAAAAACGATCGTATATTTGCTGAAATATGTAATTTTGTATATTTCAGTTTTTCTATCTTTTAAATATTCGTGCTCAGAATCTGCCCGCCATGAAGGCAGAAAAATGTGTTCTTCTTTTCAAAATCGACGCCATTTTTGTCATGAGCAAGCTCGTGATGCTTAAAGTTCATTCATCCTTGCTTTTCTCAGAAGACGCGGAGAGTAAGAATGCTTCTGATTGGCTAAGTTCGAACCGGGATGTGAGGGTAGCGAAAATATTCTCTGTTTTCTCAATCATCAGGAGATTAGCAGCAGAAGGAGAAGAAGGCTGGTGTTTTTCCCCGGACGGGGCTTCCCGTTTCGACGGGTTATTCGTAAAAGATCGCCGGGATGCTTGGATGGGAAGTGTGCAGTCCGAAAAACCAGGATCATATTCATGACTTTATATACAACCTCACCGTTAACAACTCGATCCAGCGTTCCTAAGTGTGGAAAATTAGATCACTACATCGTTTTCACCATCCAGATTCCGTAGTTGATGAAAGCTGTGGTCCTATTACACTGATACCGAAAAAAATTCTTACATAAAGTGAATTCCTGTGCTATCTAGGATGTCATAATCACAACTTTCACCTTACTGTTGGCCTAAGTGTGGAAAATTGAATTGCTACATCATGTCTGCCATTCAGTTTCTATAGAAGAAGAAAGCAGTGGTCCTAATACACCGATACTGAAAAAAATACCTCATAAAGTGGATTCCTGTTTTTTTTTTTTTTTAATGTTACACTATGCGATCTGGCCGTATATATATGTGCTTCTGATGCTGGGATTTTTGATGCTCTGATATTTAAATAATTTTGATTTTCCATAATTTTAATTTGAAATGTTGAGAAAAGTATTGAAAACCCTGCATCCTAAGCTCATATGTAACAGGCAGCAACAATTTTCAACAGAGGATGCTAAGGAGACATGTTTCATAACTAAAGTTCGATTGTTCGCATACGTGCTAAAAACTATAATATTTTGATAAAAACAGAGCAAAGTAAAATTGCACATTGGTATTGGCAATGTAAAGTAGGTACAAGTGTCAAAGAGTGATGTGTGTATGTTGCTTCCATATCATAATTTCTGACTAATTGGAATCACAACTCAATAGAATTATAATAATAATAATAAAAGTCTTTAATATGCTAACATATTATGAGACATTGCCCACAGGATAGTCCAGTAGTGATTCAGCTGAAGAAAGAAAGGAGGAAGACTAATCTAAAAGACATTGTCATAAGCACCTGAAACTATCTGATTATTTTCAGTTAAAGATTGTTTCCAATATTTCATATATTGAAATAACAATCTTAATATGCTCCATTCTTCTTAATTTTGCATTTACTATTGACTATATAGATTAAAACTAATGACAATAGGATTTATGTTTATTAATGTACATCATACTTAATTATAGATTTTATTTTTTTCATCAATTTTAAAACTTTCATTAAAAATATTTTATTTTCTTTATTTTTAATGAGGTACACTAAGGAAAAAAATGTATGTCACATCAAGGGGCTGCTGACCAAAAAATGGCCCTTATCAACCCATCTCCTTTATTATTATTAGAAAGTAACATAGATATATTTTTTAAATTCTTACAAGATGATTTGGTATAAATAAATCTCCACTATAAAGAAATAAAGCTATTACAAAATTTAAAATTCTGAAATTTCATAAATACTTACAGCAAATGTGAAGCATATTAACTTCTGTAGAATTGATGGATTATTCAATGCATCTCCATTCTTAATATCATCCCATATCTATTTAAAGATTTAAAAAAAAAAAAAAAATAATAATAATAATAATAATAAAATGAATGTAAACTTTAAAAACTTAATATAACAGAAACATTGTTCTACATACATATATATATATATATATATATATATATATATATATATATATATATATATATATATATATATATATATATACATACATTCAATTCTATAAAAGTATGAATTTTAAATGAAAGCGCAGTCGTACATTTACACATATCATTAATCATGTGTATTTATTTTTTTTACAGCTTTGGTTCAAAATTATACACATCTACTGTTCACAACTGAGAAGAAAATGTTAATATATTCTCAATCTTAATATATTCTCAATCTTAATGCTTTTTCATTCCAATGACAATTTTTTTTTTTTTTTTACAGTTTACTGTAAAGGACTTTTGTGCATCTTTAAAAAAAAAAAAAAAAAAAAAAAAAAAAAAAAAAAGGAAAATTTTGATTTATTTAATAATTATTTCAAATTTTTATCATTTTAGTTTGTTTTGCTGTACCATTTTCATTATTTGATCTCACACTTCAAAGATTCAGCTATTCCCATAATTAACCTTAATAACAGCAAGTTAAAAAAAATATATATTCTTCATATTAATTATTATTATTTCATATCAATGTAATCTATAAATAACGAAATTTCAGAGACAACACACATTTCCTTTCAAAAATATTTCAATTTTTTATTTTTATTTCCTAATCCATGGATATAAATAGGCCTGCGGATATAAACTTTATAAGGCAGTTAAATTTTCGACATCTTTAAAATTACTGATAGAAGTTGTTTTTAATGATGCTATTTTTTTTTTTTTTTTTTTTTGTTTTTGAATAAGAATTTATAAATAATCTTTATAATTAAAAATTTGTTCTTGAATCTCAAAACTACTTAGATTACATATTTATCATTTCACTATTTGCTTATTAATTTTTAAAGAAATAATTCAACTGAATGATTTTTTAGGAAGGTACAAATTAAAGTAAATCAAATGGAATATTAGTATCCCCAAAATTTCATTCCTCTCCACAAAGATTTAAGGAAAATGCACAACTTATATATATTTTATAATTTATTTTATATTTACATCAAGGAGTTTGATTAAAAACTAAAACAGGAGGAGGAAAAAAAAATTACTTAGTATAGTTTTTAATATGTAGAAGGCCTCTTATGCAAAAAATTCATCTATAACTTGGTAGAAGAGAAGGAGGACAATATTTTAAATCTAATTACACCCTTTTTTGTAATTTAATTTTAAAACAACAAACAAATAACAATTTATGTATGTATAAATATTTAAAGTTGTATTAATTAAATCTATTAATATAATTTAATTTAATAATTAATGTTAATGATTAACTTGAATCCAACTTTTAGCAATTAGGATAGTATCTAAAATATTATTTCTAAGTTATAAAATGCATATATTAATTATCTATTTTACTAGTAGTTTTATCTAATTATACTATATTATTAAAGTTTACATTAGTATTGTTATATTAAATGAAATTATTTTTTTTCCTTTTTAAATATCTAATCATTATGATATGATATTGATTATTATCAATCATTATATTACTTATTTATTAAGTAATTAGGATATGATGTAATAAAGTTTTAATTATTGATACTTTATAATTTGTTACATTTCATTATGGGAATCATTAATTAATGATTCATTTAAATGATATTTTATGTATTTTTAATATTTAATAAATCAATTGCACATTATTTCTTATAGTGTTTTTCATTTAATAAGATACATTTCATTTAATAAGTTTTACTTAAATATCTACTATTAGAAAATGCATAAGGCATCTTCTAATATATATATATATATATATATATATATATATATAGAGAGAGAGAGAGAGAGAGAGAGAGAGAGAGTTTATTTAATTAATAAATAAAATACATATATATATTCAATTGATATTTCATTTATTTTATTAATTTCTGAAGAGATAGCAGCACTAATGTGTTTTATTAGACAAAAGAATAGTTTGGTGGTACTAAAGAGGATGCTGATACCATATATTGAAGTTTGTTTCTTTTATATTTATTTATTTCTATTTCTAGATCATTTTGTTTAAATTGAAATCAACTAAACCACTCAACACAGTTAAACTTAAAAGACATTTTTTGAAAGATTGTATTTTTAGGTCTCAAATGTTATAACCAATTTGAAAAAAAAAAAAAAAAAAAAAAAAAAAAAAAGTTGCAGTTAACCCTTTGAAAAAAAAAAAAAATTCAAAAAGGATCACTTTTTCATTTTTTTTTCTTATGCCAATGCCCCTCCAGGGCACAATTTTAGAGATATAAACAAACTAAAATAATGCTCTTAAAGTTCAATCTTTCTTTTAATTGATAATGCAATTGGTTTTAAAAAATATGGATTTTAATCCTTTCAAATATACTGGCAAAAGGAGGTCACTTTGAGACTTACAAACTGGATATTTTTTCTATGCTAAAAGTATCTAAATGTGCATATTTCAACACAATCTTTTAAAAGTATCTCAAAAGAATTAGATTTACACCCCCAACAAAAATTTTGAAACGTTCAGATAGGTTGAAATATTTTTTTACAAAATAAAATGCACGAAAAATTTGATGAAATCAATAAAAACCAGATTGTTTCATTGCAGTTTTGCTCTTCCAGGGTGCAATTTTATATTGATCAACAAACCAAAAATATCTGTATTATAAAGATCAAACATATATCTGTGTGTAACACATGCATCATTTTGCAAATGGCAACACTTTAAAATTTGAAATGAAATTTTGGTTTGTAAATTGGGTATGTATTTATATTTTGAAACTTTAAATTGCATTTAACATCATTCAATTTTATCCTGACAACATTTGCAGAAGCGATACTAAACACTGATAATTTTTAAGCACATTTTAAATATATTGTTTTTAAGTGTACCATTTAGCAATCTGTATTTATTTTAATACATTTTTTCAGATCTTTATTATTTTTTACTGCTTACAGGTACGATTAAAGTTTAATTTTAACAATTTGTACAACTGAGTTTTATAGAAATAGTATTTTGTTAACTTTAGGTTAAATATCATTTGTTTAAGAGTAAGAAATACCAATATAAAGTGCATTTTTTATTGTAACTAATTTTGCAGGCTTATTATAAATCAATGAAACAGTTCCTTTTAAACATTTTCTTTTGTTGAAATTCGATGGGCTTTACCTTGTATTCTTAAAATTAAAACCTTCTTCTAATCCATGGTGCAATCGGTTTTAAAAAATACAGGATTTAACTCTTTCAAATATATGCAGATGCAAATCACTTCATGCAGACTATGTTTTTTCTACACTAAAAGTAATTAAATGGCCATATTTTAACATAATCTTTTTAGAGCATTTCAATAAAACAGATTTAATTACTTACAAAAATTTTGAAACATTTGGATGGATAGAATTATTTTTTACAAAATAAACTGTGTGAAAATTTCTATGAAATCAGTGAAAATCTGAGTGTTCTGTCCCAGTGTCAAAATTATGCAGAAAATAAAGTACCATACACTATATGCATTCAATTCAATATCTTTTCACAATTTTTCCAATTTAAAAATATAAATTCTGGCAAAATGGACTTTCATTTCTTCAAGGGTCATTTGTAAAACAGATAACATATTTGAAAACTGAATAATATCATGAGCCCGGGCAATGATGGGCAGGTCAGCTAGTATTCAATAAAATATGAAGTGAAGAGTGTACTCATCTACTTCACCTGATATGCTGCAACTATTCAAAATGCATGTCATGTTTGTAAGGGAAAAAAAAAATATATATATTTGACTTTTATTGTAAATTTTAATAACTTAATTATTTTTCAATATTCATGTATGTATTGATCTTGGTTTTTTTTTTTTTTAATTCCCCTTAAAAATTGTGGAATGTACTTTAAGACATTTTTATTAAATTTGAAGAGAATAATTTTCTTTTAAATTCATTTCCTTCATATTCAAAAGTTGTCTTTTCATTCAATGGCCAATTTATTTACCCCTAGTGTAACAAAGAAAACTTGAGCTTTGTGAGGCTGCTTTTTCTTATAGTTTGCATTGATAATGCATGATTTCACATGTAATAATATGGTACACTGAAAAATACAATGTTGCTATCATCTTTTTTTTTCTTTAGTGCTGTATAACTGATTACAGTCAGTACCGGATATATGGTCACCCGCTTATAAGGTCACTTTTAGTAAGTCCGTACTGACAGAATAGGCATTATGTGTTAAAATACACCGCCTATATGATCAGCTTCTAATGAATATATGGTCATCTTTTGTCTCCAATATTATTAATAAATATCTTATAATTTTATGCTTTTTCCTTCCCCTTCTTAAAGTGTAAAGTGCTGAATAGACATATCATTCAACTAGCTTCAATTACCGGCTTCTTTGTATTGGTCAGGCGGTACTTTTCATTTTTAACAGTTTTAGAAAAAAATAGATGGACATACTGAAGGTGGAACATTTCCTTCCAGTTTGTCCTTTTCCTAATCGCTGAATCTTCTGAGCTTGTATTAAAAATCACAAGTAGAAACTTCCATACGGTAAAAAAGTGACCAGTTGGCATTTTTATAGCTATGGAATGAGGGTGATGACCTTTTCCTTTTTAAGGTGTAGACACATGAACCTACAAACTGTTGGCTTGTTTGTTATAGCGAGACAGTGCTTTTGATCTTTAATGACTTTTGCAGGAAGGGAACTTATGACCAGCAAAATAAGAGAGAATTTTTCCGTCAAGTGGCATTGAGCTCCTTATCTTCTGATTCTTTGTTCATTCCTCCATGTTCTATTATGTAGAAACCACAAAAGGGTCCTGTACAAAAGGCATAAAACGCCTTGTTCCAAAAATTCAGTTTACCGGGACAAACAAACATATGTTTTCAGCCTTAAACGGAGCCTTAGAGATCGTGATAATATTGCATAATAGACGTGCGTCCACCTTCGACACTTTTCACTGTCGATTAAAGTTTCCAAAGCTCTAGGAATTTCTCCCTCAACTGTCGCATTTTGATATCAATTTTTGGAAAACATGCCATCACCTCTTGCGATTGAATGAGAATTGATGCATGAGAAAAGTTAAATCAGTTTTTAGTTTTTGCATTTTTCATTATTTGTTGTTGCGTGTAACGTGTTCGTTTATTTTTTTGATTGTCATTTGTGAATAAAATATGTAAACAAATTGAAAAACTTAACAATTGTGGAAAAAAAGGAATCAATAGAAAACTTTGAAAATTGTATGTATGAAAGCAGCTTTTGCGAAGACTCTTGGAATAGGAAGAACAACATTGAATATTGTTTTAGGGTTCAAATCTTGTTTAACAGAAAGATGTAATCAATCAACAGAGAAAGCAGCAATATTCTTTTAGCATAGGGAAATGATGGGGAAGATCTTTTCATTTCGATAAAATAAGCCAGATCCAGAATGTTCCAATGTCATGGATTATCATAAAAGAAAAATCTTTAAATATTGCTGCTGAGCTAAAGAAACTGAATTTTACTGTCAGCAAAGTGTGGTTACAAAGGTTTATCTTATGGAAGATTCTTAATTTTTAGAAATGTTTAGTGAAGCTGTTGATGCTTATAATAGTGCACAAAAAAGTATCGAAGGAATGAATATTAAGCGACATTTCTTGATAAATGCAAACCTTATGATGTTTTCAATTCCGATGAATGTGGGCTGATTTTTCATATTTTTCCAGATAAATCTGTTACTTATAAGAGCAAAAAATGCAATGGTGGGAAGGCAACTAAAGAAAGATTCACCATTTTATTAGCAGCGAATATGGTTGGCTCAGAGAAATTGACTTCATTTAGTTATTGATAAATTTCTCAAGCCTCGTTGTTTGAAAAACTGTAAATCTTTGATTGTAAGATATGATGAGAACCGAAAGGCTTGAATGACAACAAGCATTTAGAAAAAAGAAATCTGGCGTCTCTATAGAATTTGGAGAGACAAAAATAGGAAAGTTTCTGTAATCGCAGACAACTGTACTGCCCATTGCATGATTCTCAATTTAAATTCAGTTAAACTTGTTTTCTTACCTCCAAACTGAACTAATGTTGCACAACTCTTAGATCAAGGAATTATTCAAAATTTTAAGATAAATTATCGAAAGCTGCTTTTAAAATATCACATTGTTGCCATTAATAAGAAAGAAAGAAGCTTCGCGTAATTGTGTTAGATGTCATGCGTTGCGGGAAGTTGGAAAATGGTACTAAGAAGACAATTGAAGATTGTTTTAGACACCCTTGGCTTCCAGAATGTGAAGAATTATCGTTTGGAGAGCACAACAATGATGGTGATGATGGAGATGGTGATGATGACAATGTACCCAATGTGCTCCTATTTTAATTTGCACAAAAATTATGGAATGTCATTTGATCAATACAAGACGAACTGACATAAGCAGTTGTTAACAATAAGATTGATCAATGGGTTTTACCCGTGAGTGGTAACAGTTATATCTTTGCTGTTATGTGCCCTCTAAAAAAGACTGCTTATTGGACGAAGGAGAAGCCATGTTAAAATATTCTTGATGCATATTGCTGTTTTTCTATAAGATACTCGCAGCTGATGTTACATAAGTAAAGGCCATAGTGAAGCTTCTATACAAGAAATTGTTCCGATGTTTTAAATACAAACACTGATGGAAACAATGATAGTGACAGTGAGTGCAAAGCTGAAGCGATAACACAAGCAGTAGCTTTTAAAGCAATAAATATTCTCAGAGATTTTTTATTAATCCCAAACGCACAGAGGAGCATTTTAAAACTGTTCGTGAATATGAAAAGGTAGTTTTAACAATTACGATAAAAACAAACCAACATGCAAAAAAGATTGCTTTTACACTTACGAGTATAGTTATCAATTCAAAAATTTAAATGAAAAGCAATTTTTGTTTATAACTCTTACATTATAATTTATATATTATATATTCATAGCTTATTTGTACATTATTTCACTAATTTAACTAACTTATTAATAATATTTTATTACTTAAAGTAAAATTCCTGTTTACACCACATATAAGGTCACCCCGCTTATAAGGTCATATTTTTCAAGACCGCATGGGTGACCATATAACCGATACTGACTGTATTATTATTGTTATCATCACAACTACTATAAGTACAAAAACTTTGTAAAATTTATGAAACTGCGGGATAAGTAAATTAAACGTATAAAATTGTTGGAGCTAAAATTGAATATTGCATACATTTATAACTTATTAAAGCAGTTTTCTTAATTAATCCAGAAGAAAATGAGAACTTGGTTATTCCCTAGAGCTAATATAAAACATGATATTGATCTTACATTCCAAGTTTATAAACATTTCTTATATATTCTCTTAGTTGATCTAATGCTGACCAGCAAGACATTACAAATTTACTAATTGTGGCTCTCAAAAATGGCAGTGTAAATGATGCGGAATAGGGGTTAATACAGTAGATTCTCTTAAATCCGCACAGCTTGGGATCAGAGGTTGTGCGGATTTTAGAATTTTGCAGATTTCTGGTCATTGCTTTGTTTACATTTTTTAAACAGTAATTTGAGTGCAATTAATAGTGCAATCAGAACTATAATGAAGTTTACAATATAATAAAACATTAAAATAAGTAATAAACTAAAATAATAAAAAATTAGATAAATTTTAAAATGATTAAAGTACTAATAGCAAAGGTCAAGTTAATGATCAATAGTGTATGATTAAATATTCATTATAAAGATTAAATGTATTTTTCCAAAATTATTCAACAAAACTTGACTCATAAAAGTACATTACTAATTCACATCAAAATAATAAAATAAGGATTTTTTTTTTCAAGTTTAGCCAGGCTTAATAACCAAAAATTTTGGTTAATGCATAAATATATTTGATAAGAAGATTGTGATTATCAGTGATATCAGAAATATCTCGAATTTTTTCCAAAAAAATTTATTCTATCAAAATAATAAAATAAGGATTTTTTTTTTCAAGTTTAGCCAGGCTTAATAACCAAAAATTTTGGTTAATGCATAAATATATTTGATAAGAAGATTGTGATTATCAGTGATATCAGAAATATCTCGGATTTTTTCCAAAAAAATTTATTCTTCCTTCATGAAAAGAACATGAATAGAGTATTATTAAGAAAACTAGAAGATAGCCTGTCAAAATGACGTGTTTCCATTTTTAAAAGGATGATAAAACATTACAACAACTTTGGTCAATCATAGCCACTGTAGGCTTAAACAATTTTGAAAAATACAAAGATTGTACATAAGGTAAAAATATTACAAAAAAAAAAAAAAAAAAAAAAAAAAAAATTAATAGAAATTTGCATTTAAAATTATAACAAAACTATCTGGTGGATGGGGAGGGATTGTAATGAACAAATGGTAAATGCATAAATTTTAAAAGAATAAAGTACGGGAAAATATCAATTATAAAAGAATACATTGTGAAACTACAGCTAAAAAATATTTTAAAATACTGAGAGAAAATAATAAAAATATCCAAAATGTATAAAAATTTTTCCCATTTTGGCCATTTCCAGACAAATATGAGGGTAGCCAAATTATTAATTGAATGAGTAAAATGATGGCATAGAATATGCAGCTAATGAATTTCACTCACAAAATTACAGTAATTATTTCACAAAAACATGCAAATTAACATGCATTAATAATGCAAAACATGCACTAATAATGCTATTTTAAAGCATTTGTGAATTAACTATTTTATACCATTAGCTAATACTTAAAAGAAAATACTTTATAAGATAGAAAGGTAGGTAGGTAGGTAGTGGGGGGGGTAGGTAGCTTTGGGATCTATGACCAGCTAAGCTGTTATCCCGATTGATCCAATAATAAGATCGAAAACAAATGTCTACAATAAAGAGTAAACAATCGTGATTCGTTATGTGACAATGAAGTTATTCACGGATGTAAAAAATAAATGAATAAATAAAAAATAAATAAATAAATAAATAAAGCAACACGAATATAAAAATTCTAACAATATTCTATTTAAAACACACCTTCGCTTTTCTTAAATAAAAAGTTTTACTTAAACAATTTAAAAAATTTGACTGTTTTGCTGCATCGTCATTACACAGCTTTTATAGAAAATGATTACTTTATCATATTACACTGTTAAAAATTTGACCGATTTGTTGGAGCATCACTCCACAGCTTTTATAAAATATCTCTTTTATGACCAATGAGAATGCTCCATATCATAGTAAAGTAACCGATTTATATAAAAGCAGTGGAGTGATGCTGTAGCAAATGGGTCAAATTTTTAACAGTTGCTGCAGCATCACTCCAATGCTTTTATAGAAAGCGGTTACTTTTGTGTGTGTTACTTACAGTGTATTCTATAAAAGCTGGGGAGTGATGATGCAGCAAAAGGGTCAAATTTTTAACAGTGTACTGCTAAAAATTTGACCCATTTACAGCAGTGTCATTCCACAGCTTTTATAGAATGTATCTTTTATAACCAATGAGAATGCTCCATAACACAGCAAAGTAATTGTTTTCTATAAAAGCAGTGGAGTGATGCTGCAGCAAATGAGTCAAATTTTTAACAGTGTGAACATTGTGTTTGAAATAGGGAAAAGATTTCAAAGCACAGTAAAATGTAATGATGTCATTTACAGCTCAAACTGTAAATCTGACAAATGAGAACGCTTCATTATGACTCTGGAACGTTTGCATTGGACAAAAAATGGATAGCCTTTAAAATCGGAGATAACTTTTCACTATGGAATTTGTCATTGGTCACAATAAGTATTTTTTCTCGTGCATGGATTGAACCCGGAATCGTTATACACGGAGGGATTTTATATATATAATTACAAATAAAAAAAATATATGGAATTGATACAAAACTAAAAAAAATTAAATTTTGCCCCAATATTTGAACTGAAAGTTTCATTTTCATTCCATAAAATATGTGTGGATTTTAGAGAGTTGTGGATTTCTGGTTTGCAGATTTGAGGGAGTCTACTGTATATGTAAATCCAATGGTTCATATGTTGTAATACAATTAAGATATATATATATATATATATCGAGATCAGATTTTCATAGCCCAATTTAAGGAGGGACTTAAAAAGTAAGGCAATCTTTTTAAATGTATAATGACAATAAACAAACCTTGTTGTTTTTTTAAAAATTATTTGCTTAGTTTTTGTAATTAATCTTTTGTTTTTTATATCTTTGACATATGGCACTAACACATCATAAAAATATTATATTTTTCACAATAATAACTTTTTAAGATTTTTTCCAGAAATTGTATTCGAAAGTTAGGGGGTTGACTTAAGTATATATGGTATTTCTATTTTAACCAAATCTGACAAATTATTTTAGCTTTGAGCATTTTCTGATCTCTTTTTTTTTTCTTTTTGATTTCATTTGATTATATGATTATTACTACATTCTGAAATATTAAATTCCCTGAGGGGAGCTAGACTCTTCCAAATGATGACACTGCATGTGACACCAGACACAAGCCCCTATGACAGGCAAGCCCTCAGGATTCATACAGAATTTGCTAAATGAAAAATAAAGACTCTGTAAGGACTTTGTAAGGACTCCGTTAAAAGAAAAATAAGGACTTTCTAAAGTTAAAAAAGAACAGTACATATAATTATTTACATTAAATTTTAATCGTAATAGATTGAAATTTTACATAAAACATAATTATGTAATTATATAACAAAATATATAACACTAGTTGGCTAGCAGCTGTTTTTTAGCATCTATTTCTTTGGTCAGGGAGGAATTTTCTTCCTTTTTTCTTTTGCAGATGTTCTACAATTGTTCAATTTTATAAATAATTGAATATTTTTAGTTGATTCAGCTTTATCAGCTAATTCATTGGCATTATTTTCTAACTCCAATACTTCTTTTTCAAGAAGCCATATTTTTTTCTTTATAAAACCCATGTCATCTTCAATTAATTTCGTTTATTTCCTGCAGAGGAAGACTGTTGCTGTTAACCATGCTACACATATCCAGTGAAATAATAAGACTGCAATCAAACACAGATCAGCGAATTATAGAACAGATTGGCACAATTATTTGGCGAAATATCTTTTCTTTGTTATTCATTTCTCTATTTCAAAGAAAAGGAAATTTTAGATGGTGAATACTGATTACAGTTGGTGTTTGTGGATACAAGGTTTCTACATCACAATCGGGAAATGAAACAGGCAGCTTTAATGTCCAAAAAACGTGATTTTTTTTTTCAGCTGCCATATTTGGCAGATTAACCCATTTTAGGCCAAGCACAGAAATTTTATAAAATGTAGCATTATTTTTATTGAAATATGCTTAAATTACATACATTAAGACGCAACAAAAGATTCATGCATGAAAAATAATATTTTATATAAGAAATAATATTTTATATAATAATATAAAATATTATTTCTTATAATGAATAATATGAATATGAATAATATTTTTATGACTTTTGTTTTATTCTTATTTCATATACAGAATTTGCAACTTTAATCTATTTTAAAAACATATAATTCATTTCAATTGGAATAATAATATATTTTTAAAAAGTCGAATTTGTCAAAGGCGTTTCAAATTAAAACTCTAGCGTATTTTGAAATTTTTTTAAGAGAAAGTGTTTACTCCAATTGAGTTACCAATATTTTATGGATGTCTTCAAAAGCCTTAAAAAATAGAAGAAAAATAAAATTCTTGAAAAAAATGTGTCAGAGTGTTAAAAAAAAATATTTATCTAAATGTTTCATATACGAACCTTTGGCCGAAAATGGGTTAAGAATGTTTCAGGGATGATTCTGGGTGAATTATTTTTTTCGGAAATTCACATCGCATTTTTGGAAATTGGTGGTGCGAGCGGAGGGGGGGGGGAATTCCGTGAGTCCCCCCCCCCCTTCGGGGAAAGGCGGTTTATCTGCGATCTTCAGACAAAATTGGCAATTTATCTACGATATTTAGCAAAATCGGCAATTTAATGCGATCTTTTGTCCAAATCGGTGTTTTTCCCGTGTTTTTTTTTTTTTTTTTTTTTTATGAAATCGGCGGTTTTTCTGTAATCTTTTGACAAAATCGATGTTCTTTTTTTTTTTATGAAATTGCCGTGTTTTTTGACGATTTTTAGGCAAAATTTGCATTTTTACGTGATTTTTTATCAAAAACTGTGTTTTATCCCTGCAATCTTTTGACGAAATCGGCATTTTTCCGTGATCTTTTGATGAAATCGGCGTTTTTTTTCAATGGTCTTTTGACAAAATATTTTTTAAGTGATCTTTTATCGAAAACGGTATTTTTTTCACGAACTTTTAACGAAATTGGCTTTA
Organism: Maratus speculifer; assembly: GCA_964019185.1. Taxonomy (NCBI): domain Eukaryota; kingdom Metazoa; phylum Arthropoda; class Arachnida; order Araneae; family Salticidae; genus Maratus; species Maratus speculifer. The sequence goes on from OZ025290.1 coordinate 44,428,206, forward strand.
TCTCTGCAATCTTTAGACGAAATCGACGTTTTTCCAAGGTCTTTAGTCGAAATCAGCGTTTTATCTGCGCTATTTGGTGAAATTGCTGTTTTTTCCGTGATCCGCACAGAAAATTATTATTATTATTATTATTTATATATATATATATCTTAGATTTTTTGACAAAGTTCATTGACAAAAACATCGACGAAATCGTCGTTTTCCCTCGAAATATTGACAAAATGTGTGGTTTTTTTTTTTGGCGATCCTTTCACAAAATTTGCATTTTTTCACACAATAAACCGTACAAGTTGGCAACTATGTGGAAATGATAACCCAATTTCAAATTTTTGGAAGAGGATGCCTTAAATTTTCAGAAATTTTGGACGAGAATCACCCCTAGAATGTTTAGTGTTTTTTTTTTTTAATCATTTTACGGATCGCGTTAATATTAAGCTCACATTAAAAAATAAGGACTTTCAATAAAAAATAAGGACTTTAAGGATCCTTATTAAGGACTATTGAAATATAAGGAGTTTATAAGAACTTTTAAGGTCCGTGCGAACCTGGCCCTTATGACAGGCAAAACATAATTCTGTAAATCTTTCTCCAGATCAAGAAACAATAAAATGAATAACTTTTCTAATTTTTAATTGTATAAATTTTAATTTATAGCATAATTGAATAGCTATTACTATTATTTAAAAAATGATTTTTTTAATATGTACTTTCAGAACACATTTAAAATATGTAGCAAAACAAATAATATTAAAAGAAATTATAATATCCTTACCTGGGAACCAAAAGATTGGAGTAATAATTTTTTGTCTCTGGACTTGAATTCTTCCAAGGTATTTGTGTTGATTAAGTAACCATTTAGAGTAAAACTATTTGATGGTGCTTGAAAATCACTGAAATAACAAAGCTAATTATATATTTCCTTTTTATTATTAACCAACATTACAATTAACAAAATAAAGTTAAATAATTAAAAGCAGCTAAATCATATCAGCTAGTCATTAATTTGACATGGTAGTTGATATGATTTAGCTATGTGCTTTCCAAACAAATTTAATATAAATCATGCATTTGAATTTTGCACAGTTTTAAAAAGTTTTTACCTTTTCAAGTTGTTTCATTGTCTGAGCGAAGCGAAGTCTTTATACTCAGAGATACGAAACGATATTAAAATTCAAAAAAATTCTTTCGTCAAGCAAATCTCAAAAAGTACTTGTCGGATTTCGATTCTGTTTGTACCAATAGGTACCTGTGAAGGTAATCTGGTGAATGCACCTACTTTTAAAAAATAATTCCAAATAGTTTAAAACTTATATTAAAAAAAACTGATAAAAGAGCACAATTTATGTGCATACGTCACAGAATTTTGGTGAGCGTGATTTTCACCAGCTGGATATTTTCGTAGATAACCGAATCAGTACATGGAGTAAATAGTAATCATTTTCGCACTCAGAAATATTGAATACAATAAAACATTTTAAAATTTAATCATGCAGGAAAATAAAACTGTTATTTTTTTATATTAAAAAATGTCATAAAAACTTTGATTTTGAGATTTTGTGATAATCTCTTAATAGCATTTTTTGATCGCTAAAAGAATGTTTTATATATTTCGCGTGTGAAAATTAGAAACAATTACGTTTTTAAATAAAAAGTTTCTTTTATGACATCATTTTCCCTTTATATTTATTTTCATTGCATGTTTTCTTTTAACTTATATTTTGTTTGTGTATGGAAGTCAATTCTGGTCACTAATTTTTCGGCACGGATACCACAAGCGCATCAGATTTGGCGCAATTTTTTTCAAAGCCCATTTGGCGAAAACTCCCCTTTCAAATAACGCTTACATACACATTTTTAAATTATTTTCTATTTTCAAAAAGAACTTACAGTAAATAAAATAATAATAATAATTAATAACTATAAAAAGAAATATTTTATATAATTAAAAGAAGGAAGTGAAAGTAAATAAACATTATATGAGTAAATAAACAAATAATAAATAAATAAAGCCGGGTTATACCATCTCAGGTAAAATAATGCCATTTTGACGCCAATTATGTACCCTGGTGCATATGTGACATTTTTTCCCATTTTTCATCCGTTTCCTGTTGGCATACAATTTTGAAATATGGAGTATGTATGCATACCTGGGAGCAATACTGGAATTAGACATTGATTTTTCTTTTAATTCGATCCAAAAAGGGGCAACGGGGCTATTTTTTAAAGTTTTATACAATTTATACTAAATAAAGGAGCCACTTACCTATTTCTATATACCAGAAGAAGTAAGTGGTATGTAAAAACAATTATAGTATACATAAATAAAATACTTGACATAATATACTAGAGATATAAGCACCGGGTTTGGCGAGATTTTTTATGCCAATTAGGCGAAAACATCGTTTTGATTACCAGATGCATATAGCATGCTATAACAACACGTTATTTATTTATTTCAAAATGAAAAAAAAAAGGAATAAATGAAACATTTCCTGTTATTAAAAAAGATATAACAATCAATAAATGACAATATTTTTAGAACAAACAATTTATTATAACATTTATATGATAACCAGCATGTTAGGCAACTAAACGCCATTTTGGCACCGATTAGGTACCTCGGTGTATATAGGGCATATATGTGCCATATTTATTTGTAAAACTGAGCATGAAAGTTTACCAGGTGTGTTTTCATAGGCGCTTATATCTTTTTGCAACATAGCGCATCTTTCGAAGCCAAAACTGCACAAAAGAAAAAATAATCAATATTTGCAGCATCTTTTTTTAATGTAATGCACATTTTTTAATCAGTAGGCTCGATAATCAGACCTCGTTTTTTTTTTTTGCTTTAAAAGATGATATTTCATACGACGTCTTTTTGGGATTCGTCGTTTTTCCATATTTGATAGTATGTGTCTACTCGTTTTGAACCCTTTTTTGTAACTTTCTTCTTTATTAACAGCGACATCTGGATTTCCTATTTAAATAAAAATTATTCTAAATACAAAGAATTTTGTTAAAATAAATAAATAATAGGAAATGCGGACATCTATTGCTCAAAACACAAAATTTTTCCTATTGAGTTAATAAAAATCAGTAAAAACATAATTTTTATGATAATAAAAAGGTGACTTATGTAATAACAGAGTCATATATTATGTACGTTATGGATTAAGTATGAATATTTCAATGAAAAGTGATATTTCAAAAGTATTATGAAATTAGTTAAAAACCATTTATTTTAAACTAAATGAATAAAAGATTTATATTTTTAATGAAATAAATGGGATTTGAAAAATTATTGGAAATTTATCACCATAGATGTTGTGGTATTTTATACTTTTACTTTTCAGGCAACACTGTAGATGGCGCCCCTTGTCCATTCCATGGAATTATGTAAGGAACATAATGTATCTGAGTTCCAGAGTAATTGTTCTGTTTTTACAATATGTGTATGTCGTGTGCAGTGAATTCTGTGTATTAAATATGTTATGTGAAAAAGTGCGTCCACCTCGATTATTTACTGAGTGCTGTTTTATGTCTTAAACTAAGATGTTTAAAGATAGTACAATTGGCGACGTATGGATAAAACTTTGTACCATAAAAATTTTCAAAGAATAACGGCGCGCCAAATAGAAATGGCTCCTTCTTTCGTTTTTGAGTTCGACGACTATTCAAGGTAACAGCAGCTTTCCAGAATATATCAGCATCTATAAAACAAGGGGGTGGTAAGTACATTGAATTTTAAAGTACTTTTTTTTTCCTGTCTTGTTGCATAAAAAATACGATGTTCTCATTTAAAGAATTTGATGATAAAGTAGAAACATTTCAGGCTTATATTAAACGCCTGGAGCAGAATTTTATTCTGAATGAATTAAAAGAGGAAAAAAAAGTTGCGGCCCTTTTATCTTGCATGGGCCCTAAGCTTTATAATTTACTGAGTAATTTATGTTTCCCGAAACAATGTGAAACATTAAAATATTCTGATATTGTTGACATATTGATAAAGCATCTAAGCCCCGCCCCCAACAAATTTATTGAAAGAATAAAATTTCGTAAGTGTTACCAAAATGAGTCGGAATCAGTTCAAGATTTTGCTGCTAGATTAAAGAAAAATACAACTTTTTGTTGTTTTACGGGTGATACATTAAATGAAAATTTATTGGAACAATTTTTACGCGGTTTGAAAAGCGAAAGCATTCAAAATAAATTGATTACGCAAGTAGAGGATTTAACTTTTGAGAAAGCAGTTGAAAAAGCGTTATCCTTACACAATGTAGATATTGAAATTTCTGAAATTAAAAATAAAAATTTCAGATTCAAAGATTGTACACCCAAAGAAATTTTCTAACGATTGTCAGAAGTCAAATGTCAACAATCATGTAAATAATACAATTCCTGAAGCAAATAAAAGTAAATTAAAATGTTATAGATGCGGAAATACTTCCCATCTAGCCAATTCATGTAGATTTATTAATGCTACTTGTAAAATATGTAAGAAAAAAGGCCATATTGGAAAAGTTTGTAGAAGTAAAACTTTCCAAAAACACGTAAATTCGGTAGATACAGTAAATGTATTAACTATAAAAAATACAGGTGCAAATCCTATTAAATTATCTGTGTTAATTGAAAATAAAGCACGAGCTGACATGGAGTTGGACACAGGTTCGGGAATTTCTGCTGTTCCTTTAAAAAGATTTCGCAGAATTTTTCCTGATTATAAAATATTTCCTCCAGATGTTCAGTTAAAAACTGCAACTGGTGAAATTTTTAAACCTGTGGGTTATGTTGAAGTAAATGTTACTTATGAAAATAAAACAGAAAAGTTAAAATTATATTTGATAAAAGAAGATACTTTTCCATTATTATTTGGCCGCGATTGGGCCTCTGCATTCGATATTTTTCCACATAATTTAAGATCTGTTTATGTTAATGAGACTGTAAATTATTCTGATAAATTACAAGAATTGCTAAATGATTTTTCTGATTTATTTTCTGATAAGGTAGGGGAAATTAAAGAATTAAAGGCAGAGCTGTACCTTGAAAAGGATGCTACACCCATATTTTGTAAAGCTAGGACTGTTACTTATGCACTACGTGCTGCAGTCAATGAGGAATTACAAAGATTAGAAGAAGCAGGTATAATTAAACCAGTTACAAATAGCAAGTGGGCAACCCCGATTGTTTCAGTGGTAAAATCTAATGGTAAAATACGCTTATGCGGAGACTTTAAAGTCACATTAAATAAATATCTGAAAGTAGAAAAATATCCCTTGCCTAAAATAGAGGATATGTTAGCTACTTTAAGTGGTGGTGTTCATTTTACAAAAATTGATTTAAATCAAGCATACCTCCAATTGCCCATTGATGAGGAATCCCAGGAATTATTAACCATTAATACACCTAAAGGATTATTTCAGTTTCTTAAATTACCAATGGGTCTTAGTAGTTCTCCTGCTATATGGCAAAGAAAAATCGAACAAATTTTAAGTGGAATTGAGGGAATTACAATTTTTATTGATGATATAGGAATAACTGGGGAAACGGACGAAATTCATTTGCAAAGGTTAAAGCAAGTATTAGAAAGGTTGAGAAATTATAATATTCGGATAAATAAGGAAAAATCATTCTTCATGGCAGATGAAATTACTTATTGTGGGTATAAAGTGGATAAACATGGTATTCATAAAACACCAGATAAAATAGAAGCAATTGTAAATGCCCCTAAGCCAGAAAATGTTTCCCAGGTAAAAGCATTTCTTGGTCTTGTAAATTATTATGCAAAATTTGTACCGAATTTATCGACAATTGCACATCCTTTGAATAATTTGCTTAAAAAGAATGTGAAGTTCAACTGGTCTTACAAATGTGATCAAGCGTTTAAAAAAATAAAAAGAGAAATTACTTCGGACAGAGTGCTGACGCATTTCAATCCGAAATTACCTTTAATCTTAGCTACGGATGCTTCTCCATATGGTATCTCTGCAGTTCTTTCGCATGTGATGCCAGACAAGACTGAAAAGCCTATTGGATTTGTATCCAGAACCTTGAATAATGCCGAAAAACGGTATAGTCAAGTAGATAAGGAGGCATTAGCAATAATATTTGGTGTTAAGAAATTTTTTCAATATTTGTACGGTAACAGATTCACTTTGTTTACTGATAGTAAACCATTAGTTTCAATTTTTTCACCTTCTAAAAGTATTCCTGTTTTATCAGCTGCTAGAATGCAAAGATATGCCATATATTTACAAACGTTCCAGTATGACATTCGCTATAAGAAAACTACTGAACACGATAATGTCGATGCACTCTCACGTCTTCCATTACGTAGTGAAGATTTACCCCATGAATATAATTCAAATGAGGGACTTGATGAATCGGAAATCATTCAAATAAATCAACTTTCTGTTTTACCTTTAAATGCTAAATCTATTGCTTCAGCTACAAAAACCGATCCTCTTTTGCGACAAATTTTTCATCACCTCATTTCTGGTTCAGAAATTCCTAAGAATTTACTTTTTGGTGGTAAACAAGAAGAATTTACTCTTCAGCATGGTTGTATTTTAAAAGGTTGTAGGGTAGTAATCCCAGAAATTCATCGACAACAAATATTAAAGGAATTACATTTTGGTCATTTTGGTATAGTGAAAATGAAATCTTTAGCCCGTAGTTTTGTATGGTGGCCAGGAATAGACCATGATATTGAAGATATTGCAAGAAATTGCTCTATTTGTGTAAATTTGAAAAATAACCCTCCCAAAGTTGATACACATCATTGGGAATGGCCTACTGCTCCATGGCAGAGAATTCATATTGATTATTTTGGTCCTGTTAACGGTAAAATGCTTTTGTTAGTGGTTGATGCTTATAGTAAATGGCCAGAAGTATTTATAGTTCCTAGTACAACTTCAGAAAATACAATTATTTGTCTTTCTTCTCTCTTTGCACGATACGGTTTTCCTATTTCTTTGGTATCAGATAATGCTAGGCAGTTTACATCTGAAGAATTTGAAATATTCTTGAAAAGTCATGGTGTAAAACATAAGTTTAGTGTACCGTACCATCCATCTACAAATGGACAGGCTGAGAGATATGTGCAAACGGTCAAACGTGGATTAAAAGCCTTAGCGTCTGAACCAGGTACTTTACAAATGAAGCTGAATAACTTTCTTATGCAGTACAGGAAGATGCCACATGCTACAACGGGGGAAAGTCCTGCATCTTTATTCCTAAAGCGTCACATAAGAACAAACATAGATTTGATCGTGCCGAATGTTGCAAATTTTGTTCATGAAAAGCAAACTGCAAGGAAATCTAAAGTTAAAGTAAAAGAATTTGAAATCAACCAGAAAGTAGCTGTAAGAAATTATACTCCAGAAGCCAAATGGAAAATTGGTCGAATCGTAGCAAGAGAAGGAAAATTACATTACAGAGTTCAAGTTGGTTCAAATATTTGGAAAAGGCATGTGGATCAAATAGCTAATGTAGGGGAAGATATTTCTTTAACTACTGATCCAAATTCGGAAGAAAATGTTGCAGAAAATTTTAGAAGTGAAAATGCAAAGGTGAAGCAAGATGATTTTCCATCCTTACAGTCAAGTTTCACAGATCCGCCACCAGTTGACTCTCATGTTCCAGTTGCTCCAGATCCTACTCCAACTGACTTTCATAATCCTGATTCTTCGAGTTCTAATTCAACTAGTTCGGATAACATTCTCCCAAAACCGTCGGTTCCTACTAGTGCTACAGTTGATGCTCCTGAACATGTAAAAACTAATTCTTCTTCTTCTCCACAGGTACTTAGAAGGTCCAGAAGACATCGAAGAGCTCCTGACCGACTTCATTACTAAGTGGGGAAGAGCTGTGGTATTTTATACTTTTACTTTTCAGGCAACACTGTAGATGGCGCCCCTTGTCCATTCCATGGAATTATGTAAGGAACATAATGTATCTGAGTTCCAGAGTAATTGTTCTGTTTTTACAATATGTGTATGTCGTGTGCAGTGAATTCTGTGTATTAAATATGTTATGTGAAAAAGTGCGTCCACCTCGATTATTTACTGAGTGCTGTTTTATGTCTTAAACTAAGATGTTTAAAGATAGTACAGATGTATTAATATTACAATCAGTACCTTGTATGCAAAATGGAACAATTAGCAATACTTTTTGTACTCGAAAAATGGTCGTTGCTTTTTTTAAGATTAACCTTCCGTCTACCAGACAAAACACCTATTTATCTACGGCAACACCTAATTTTAATTCCAAACTTGCAAACGACACCAGTAATATTTTAATATAATTTTGCTTTTACAATGAAAGCTTAAATTAAGGAATTCGTAATATCTAGACAAGTCCTTTATAAATTCCGGTGTCAATCGACAATTTCTCATTTTACCATTGACACCAGAAATATTGCTGTCGGGTCCAATGAACCCGTCTGGTAGACGGAAGGTTAAAAAGTAGATTACGAAATATTCCTATATAGAGATGCCAAACCCTTGCTTATTGCATAGCAGAATTTTCTTATAGGAAAAGTTATTTTTTAAATCCGCAGAATGTTCCAATTTAATAAAGCATTTTCTGTATTAAAATACCGGTACCCAAAATGCCGGAGACTTGGCAGCTCTGCCTATAACATTTTAATTAATCACGGTACTTTTTTTAATCGGATTCAAATTTAGTGAAGACAACGTTTTTTGGCCGAAAGCAGCTTTTTTCCACATGTGTAACTACGATACAATTCCTTGATGTTGACTTATGTATGTTTTGACTTATGCTATTATTGCTTCCTCTCATTTATTTATTTGAATTTTAAATAAGATGACTCAAAATCGTGTTTTTTAAATATACGAAAAAAAAAAAAAATGCATTTCGAGAGAGGGCGAAAAGGACAATATTTGGCGATTTATTACCTGCGTTTGGCTAAATGTCTTACTACCTTGTATTTAATACTCTTCACAATACTTTACTGTTTTATGGACTTAGGCGCTTTTATAAAAAGTTTGACGTAATTCGGGCTTAAGAAAGTGAGTTTTTTACTGAATATGACGTAATTCGGGCTTAAGAAAGTGAGTTTTTTACTGAATAATACAAATAAATGAAAAATGAATACTAAGAAATACTAATAAAAGAAAAATGAAGCATTATATTGATCTATGTATATTTAAAAATTCATCTGCTAGCACTAATTAGATAATTTATGTCATGTGTTTAGAATAGGAGATAAATTCTTTATTTCTATGCTATAAAGCATTAACGTTTGTGTGTTTTCCATTAGCATTGGGAGTACCTAGCCGATTTAAAAAATGTGGGCAAAAGATGTTGGTAACCATCTTTGCTGCAAAATATACTATATTTTGCGTAGGAACAATAATCACCATCAATGCACGAGCAAAAAAAGTTCTAAAATTGAGAATTCTTTTATGTTGATATGACTAAAAATTTAATTTTTTTTTTTTTTTTGGTGGCAACTTTTAAGATATAATATTATCGTTATGAACGATTTCTAAAACATTCGACAATTTAATTTCACATATTAAACATTTTTTTTTTCTAGAAAAAGTTTTAAACCCAATTTATTGTGAATATAGCAATTTCTAGGATACTGTTGGGGTCAGAAACTATAACTTTGGCATCACAGTAACTTATAAGATGTAAGTGCTCGTTTAGGACAAATTTTTAAAAAAGGATTCCTTAACTCTTATCGACAACCTCATTGCATCCGTGGAAAACAGATATTCAACATTATAAACTATTCGGGCGGATTTCACACCATATAAAATACACTCCATTTCTCTTCAAACATAATAGTTTATGTTATTTATAGTTTCTCAAATCGGTGCGAAGCTTCTGTTTCTGCTCATGACATCATTTCAAAGAGCTATATTTCCAATATAGGAAAATTTGGTGTTTTATTTTCTGTATTACTTTTAACATTTTGCATATTTCCAATTTTACATCCATGCATGGTTTGCTTTTCTTTTATAAAAATAGTATATGCAACAAGATTTTGTAGTTCTACGATTCGATATGCTTATTTTCATCATTATATTTTATCACAATGAATGACCAATTAAAGGTAACATCTCATTTTCTTTACTTATCGCAAGTTATTAAATGTGTGTTCTCAGCAATATCGCTCAGACTAATCCCTCTGAGGGAAGTCCTAGTAAACTTATTAGTATTCAGCAAAGTCTTCACTGGCTTTTGACCAGCATTAGCAATTTGGTAAATAAGAAATAAAAAACAATAGCCAAATGAAGAGAATTATTAGCACAATAGATTCAATATCAGACATCGAAAAATCTATGGTTATCTTTAATCAAAATGTTCTAAAATAATCTAATTTTTGTATCTGCTTATAAAATAAAAATTTGACTAACTTCTACAAACACTGTTAGAAATAAGTACATTCTAAGTGGTGCCCAAATATGTGTAGATGCTTCAGACATTTTTTAGCAGTTTAAATAAAAATTAATAATTGTTGTCTTTGATTTACCGCTGTGAAAATATGCACCAAAAATTGCTATAAGATTTCAACTCTTAACTAAAAGGGAAAAAAAAAATCACCAGCTAATGGTATTTTGCATGCAACCAATAAAAAGTATGGGAAATGGCTACTTTCAGCAACACATTTAAGCAAAACTTTTCTTTATTTGATGTTTAATGCATGTAATTTTGTTTCTATTTTTAGTAGAGCAATGTCAGGGCATAAAATATTATGATTAACTGACAATAAAGAAAAACCTATTACATAATACTTTTTTCTTTGATTGTTGCTTAACTGAATTGGTGTCGAGTCAGCATCTCTATAAATAAAGCAATGTAAATGGCATTGTGCGATCAAATATGTAAAGTGATATTATTCATTTAGCAACATGGATAAGAATCTCAACTGTATTGGCACATATACACACACACACACACACACACACAAATGATAAAAAAGAGCAGAAATCAGGGCTGGCAAGTTTCTGCCGGAGTGGTTAAAACTAGCGGTTATAACCGGCATGGCAGAAACTAATTTCTGCCAGTAAGTGACAAAAACTGGTAGAAACTAAGAAATAGTACTAATAAGAACTTTAACTTGTACTGATTCATAATTCTTACACATATTTAATATATAAAGTAAAGTTTAAAGTAATGGTTTTAATGTTATTCAAAGTAGCAAAAGGTTTTAAAAGGATCATATAAATATTCTTTGTTTATATAATAATTTTCTGTCCCTTGAAAAACAGAAATTTTCATAATGGTAATCTGATGCTGTTCTAATTTAACTGTTGTTATTATTGTTTTTACAATTGGATTTCGATTTAAAAGTTTAAAAAAAGAAAGTTACAAAAAACTATATTTTAACACCACTTTTCAGAGTATTTTTAAATAAATAATACACTGCAACAACTTAAAAAATATCTACCAGAGTTTCCCCCAGGTTTAAAAAGGGGCAGGGCGCTACTGTTCTGAAAAGAGTACTTTTTACATACTTCAGGGCACTTCTTTGATTTTTAAAGGTGCTTTTATAGAGTTTAATCTAGAATCTAACGGTTAAAAAAATCGCGGAAAAACAGAAATTTTGTCAAATCAAGAAAAATATCCAAAAATTTCATCAAAAAATTAAAAAAAAGAAAACAATGAAAATTTGGTTAAAAGACCGTGAAAAAACGGCAAATATTGATAAAAGATCACGAAAAAAAGGCCGATTTCGTTAAAAGATCGCGAAAAAACGAGAAATTTCGTGAAAAGATCGCGAAAAATGGCAAATTTTGTTTAAGTTTAAAGATCACAAAAAATGGCAAATTTTGTCAAAAGATAGCGAAAAACCACCAATTTTGTCATGTTTAAACACGAAAAAATGCGAATTCCGATTTAAAAAAAAATTCGCTTCCGGTATTAACTTTTTTTGGAGCCCCTTTGACGAAATTTGCATTTTTTCATGATCTTTTAACGAAATCTACCACTTTTTAGGGGTATTTTGACGATTTTTTTTGGCAGAATTTGCCGTTTTTCGTGAATTTTTTCACAGAATTTTCAGTTTTACTGCGGTTTTTGGACGAAATATGCCTCTTTTGCAAATCTTTTGACGAAATCTGCCATTTATCGCAATTTTTTGATGAAAGTTACCGTTTTTCATGATCTGTTTGTTAAATTTGCCGTTTTTCGCAAATTGTTTGACAAATATTTCCATTTTATCGTGATTTTTGGACAAAATTTGACGGGTTTTTTTTTCACAATCTTTTAAAGAAATCTGCCGTTTTTTTCGGGATTTTGTGATAAAATTAGACATTTTTTGCAAATCTTGCTGGAAATCAGTCGTTATTTCGCAATTTTTTAATGAAATTTCGAGATTTTTTTGACGAAATTACGCATTCCATAGGACGCGTAAGGTTATTTATTTATTTTTTTTTTTTTTGCGCGTTCCGTTGACGATTTTTTGCTTAATTTACGCCTATAGCGCGTCCGCATCATCGCTAAAGATCTGTGTTTTTTCTAATGTGGGCAAGAAGGCGCTATTTTTTTTAATGAGTGGCAACAGGGGCGCTAGTTTTTGGATGAGGGGCAAGAGGGGCGCTAGTTTTCAAACTAAAGGGCAGGAGGGGCGGCGCGCCCCTCTGAAATCCTCTAGGGGAAACTCTGTATCTACTACTATTTATAAAGAGAAATGGTTCATGTGAAAATATATAAGTAAATAATTGTGCACAAAAATAACAGAAAAAAAATGTAATGAAATATACAATTATTATACAAAATTGAAAGAACAAATTATTTTTTCGTGGAAAAAAGTAATAATATACTAAGAGCATTCCATAATATAGGATTAATTTTGCTAAACATTTTTAATCTAGACTGTTTTTTATTTTGTTCTGAATGAAAGAAAAGTAAAAAATATTCTTTCAAGACCAGCGTTACTTGCTGGTAATGTTACTATTGAGGATGTAAATTTGAAAAATTCTAGGACTTTGTTTCTGGGAAATGTTTCTGGGAAAGGAGTCAGTTTTGTTACTAAGTGTTGTTACATACGGCACAAAATTTGGATTAATATCAAAAGACATTTTTCTTATCCTTTCTTTATGCTCATTTGTCTATCAAATTCTAATACAAATTTATTTTTTAATTAAAACTATTCACAGTATTTTATTTGTTATTTATCCTGAATAAAATGTATGTAAGCAATTTAAAACCAATAAAAGTCTTGGATTATTTATGAAATGAGTTTATGCCAATTGTTGCCAGTTTCTGCCACTGTCACGGCAGAAACCATTTTATGTCGGCAAAAACCCAGCTCTGGCAGAAATTGAGCACTCTCAATTTAGCAAGTCTCATTGTTTTTTTACTTGCCAAAAGGAGCATTTTGTCACAATTTGGCGCAATGGTGAGTGACAGCAAGAGCCTTGTACTCAGGTCACTTTTATTTTAGATGCAGATTTCTACTTTTATGGAAGTAATTTTGGCCACAATAATTGCATTTTGTAGCCATATAAAATTTACAATGAAGCTAAAATCTGAAATCAGTACTATTTATTTTAAAGCTATCAAATATGTTGAAAGATGCCTAGGTTACAGTTTACAGAATGAAGAAATTTCTTAATTAAATGGATTAATAAATAATTTTGAAGATTAACATCTGTAACTTCTGTTGTCTGGTAACTAAATTACAGGGTAGATGTAGAATCCTGCATGAGTCAAATCTGCAAATTCTATTTTAAGTCAATTTGCAACCCAACAAAAACAATTCCTTGACCCAAAAATAATTTTCAGCAGCTCGCAACCTGACCTGAACCCACAGTAAGAGCAATGTAAATCATGTTTTAATGCTATTTAAAAAAAATAATCTACAAATGCATCTCTAATACCATTTTTATGTTTGAAGAATGAACAAATGCATATTCTTTAATGTTCAAACATAAAAAACTTCTGAATAGGGGACACCTCAGGATCATTGAGATAATTCCCAAGAATATCTGGAGTCAAACATCTAGTTAGATTATCCCAAAATATTTTTTTTTTTTTTTTTTGGCTCAGAATGAATTTAATTTTCTTTCTGCAGGTCAAGCTTACATTAGAAAAATTCTTGTGGATTATATACAGGATTTTTGCCACTCAAATTTTTTAGGATTTTCACAAAAAGTTTGAGCACAACTATTAATCTATCGTCAAAAATCATTTTTTTTTTTTCTAAGGGAAAAAATAGTAAGAAAAAATTATGCTTTTCCGACTTATTTTCAGATTAAAATTATTTTAGTGTGTGCCCATAAGGAATGAACTTATTGAAATGAAATGTTTGTACATGCAGGATATTTAATTCTAAAGGATATAATATAGGCTGTCTCATTTCCTCATTTCTAATGCAAATCTCTGACTTTTAAATATATTTCTTGATATAAAAATTATATGATGGCATACATAAATAAATATGGTAAGTTTTGTGTATCTAAGGAGAATGGTAAAACAATAAAAAATTAATATTGAAGAATCAAAAACAAAATTCATAAATTTATGCAACTAGTAAATAATACCTACTTGTCAAAAGCTGAGTAGTCTATATTTGCTATCGGTGGTAAACCAATTGCGGTATCTAGAATATACAATCAAAAATAAATACTGTTTGTTTAAAATTACAGTTAACAAAGTGATTTGCTAACAATAACATGCTTATTACAATAATTAAAATCAATGTTTAACACACAATACATAAACACACACCACATACGTATACATTTCACAAGCACCAGGGCTTGCTTCCTCAGTGTATAAAAGTTAAAATGTTTAAAAACTGAAAACCCCCCCAACTGACAGCAAGTCAGAGACCCAAATGATCGCAAACATAATACCAAAATACACACAAGCTTCAGCAACCAATAAGATTAAACCGGAAATGAGGTGTTATGACCAGGGTTGGCAAGTTTTTGACATGCAACAGTTTTTGACGGTTTAAACTATGGTTTAAACTGTCATGTCAAAAATCTCCTTGTCAAAAATGTCAAAAACCTATATAGTCAAACCTTGTTAACATGAACCTCAAGGGGAATCAAAATTTAGTTCATGTTAACAATAATTCATGTTATCAGTATCAAATCTTTGTATTTGTCTTTATAGAGGGCTGTGAAAAACAATTAATTCTTATTAAAAGTAATACATGTTAACGAGGTTTGGCTGTATTTATATGTAAATAAAAATATTTATTTGCTTTTAATAAAGGAAATGTTTCTAAATACAGGGTGCGGCAGGTATTTGAGAACAAAGTTATCTCTGCAGACAAACAGGAATAAATACTAACGAAAGAACATTTATTAACTGTGACATTATATACAGTTGATCATATGTACATTAAATAATATTATTCAATAAAACCTCCTTCAGCTGCAATAACAGCTTCTACACGGTGTCGAAACCGACGGCAGGCAGCAATCAGATGATTTTTGTTAATATTCGCCATTGCATCCACAATGGCTGTTTTGAGAGACGAAATTGTGCTATGAGGATGTTTATTAGAGTCTCTTTCAACAACGCCCCATACATAATAATCCATTGGATTAACATCTGGGGAGCTGGGAGGCCACAAGTTTGGGGTGATGTGATCGTGAAAATTCTCCGCCATCCATTCTTGAGTTGTATGAGCTGTGTGAGATGGTGCAGAGTCTTGTTGGAAAACATACGGCCTCTCCTGTGCTACAGTAGTAATCCAGGGCTTCACAACCGTGTTCAGAACCTCAGTGTAAGCAGCGGCGTTGACTCTAACACCTTGGTCAAAAAAATGTGGCGGCATCACATCTCCTTTGCTGCTAACGACCCCCAAAACCATCACAGAGGCTGGAAACTTTGTGTGCATGACGGTAGGAACCTCCTCGGGTGTTTTACATAGCCAGCGATCATTTTTTCGGTTTGTCTTCTGGTCCTGCACAAAGTTTTTTTCATCAGAAAAAAACCACAGCATTCCCGGTTCCTCTGGATGTTTTAATTTAATCAGGAGACGTTTGGCTCTAATCAGACGGTTCTCTCTGGTCTTTTTAGACAAGAACTGTCCTCTCCGCATGACATAGGACTTGTATCGAAGGTCTTCATGAACCACTCGTCGAATGGTGGCCTCATTAACTCCCAATTCCTTACCCAGTGCTCTGATTGACTTCCCAGGATCATTATCGATGTTAACTTGAACTTGGCTCACAAATTCTGGTGTCCTGATAATGTCAGATCGCTGACAATGTCGTTTCCTGTGAGTAATTTGCGCCACATCACCCTTGGAAGCCTCCAGTTCTTTCCGTACTTTGAAAACAAATGATCGGGCGACTTTCAGAAATGTGGCAATTTCTAAATCGGAGTGCCCTGCAACCAAGGAAACAATAACAGCGTGCCACTTCATTTCTTGCGTTAGGTTAGACTCTGACATACTTACCTGCAACAGAAAAAAAATTGTAACTATAACCTTCTGAAAAATATTTAACCTATAATGCGTGTTCTCAAATACCTGCCGCACCCTGTATATGTTCTAGAAAAAATAAATTTAAATTTTTGACGAAACACATTTTGAATAAAAAACAAAATCTTAGAAGGCTATAAACAAATGCAAAGTTTACAAGTCTGGTCCAACTTTCGATTTGGTAGAATTAGCTGAACAACTTGTATCATACCCTGCCAGTTCTGCTGCAATAGAATGAATGTTTTCCAATTTTGGACTAATTCATTCAAAACTCTGTAAGTGATTAGGAACAGAAAAATGTTCAAAACTGGTTATGTGCTACTATATGCTGTGTAGGCAAATGAATTGGATTATAGAATTAAATTTCTACTTTGATAATTTTCATTTGGATTGATTTTGATTATGTAATCAAATTAACTGAAAATATTTAATGAATGTTTTATTTTTTAAAATTATGTATTTAATTAGATAATAAAAAACTACATAATATTTTGTGTTATAGAAGTATTTCATAGATCAATGTAATATCAGAGTTTCCCCCAGCTTTAAAAAGGGGCAGGACGCTACTGTTCTGAAAAAGGCACTTTTTAAATTCTTCAGGGCACTTTTTTGATTTTTAAGGGCACTTTTATAGAGTTGAATCTAAAATCTAGCGGTTCAAAAAATCATGGAAAAACACATGGAATCATGACAAAACTCAATTCGTCAAAGAATCGAGAAAAAAATCCAAAAATTTCATTAAAAATTTGAAAAAAAAGAAAAAAAGGTGAATTTTGTTTAAAGATCGAAAAAACGGCCGATTTTGTTAAAACATCTGAAAAAATGGCAGATTTTGTTAAAAATTCGCGAAAAAACGGCAGATTTTGTTAAAAAATGGTAAATGTTGCAAAAAACTATTTTCTTGACGAAAGTTGCCATTTTTGTGATCTTTTGGTGAAATTAGCCATTTTTCGCAACTCGTTTGACAAAATTTTCCGTTTTATCGTGATTTTTGGACGAAATTTGTGGTTTTTTTCATGATTTTTTTTTTTAGGAAATCTACTGTGCTTTCGAGATTTCGTAATGAAATTAGCCATTTTTTCGCGAATCTTGCTGGAAATTAGTCGTTATTTCTCGAATTTTTAATGAAATTTGCTGTTTTTCGCGATTTTTCGATGAAATCAAGCGTTCTGTGGGACGCATAAGAGCTATATTTTGCGTTCCATTGCCGATTTTTTTACGTAATTTATGCGGTATTAGCATGTCCATATCATCGCTGAATTGCTGTGTGTTTTCAAATTTGGGGCAAGAAAGGCACTATTTTTTTGAATGAGCGACAAGAGGGGCGCTAGTTTTTGGATAAGGGGCAAGAGGGGTGCTAGTTTTTAAACTAAAAGGCAGGAGGGGCGGAGCGCCCCCCTAAAACCCTCTGGGGAAACTCTGTAATATTTTTTCTGTTTTGACTTTTACAATTGTTAGTTTTTCAGAAAAATCAGTAAATTTTAAATTGTCAGTCATTTTTTGAATTTTTAACTAACATAAAGATAATAAATTACTCTTTTCTATAAACATCTGAGTATCTATTTTCAGTGTATTTATTTACTATGCTGAAAAATTAGCTTACACAAATACTTATGAATTTTTTTTTCTGAATACTGTAAAATTTTGTTAAATATCTTAAGTATCCAATTGCTTAATAATTACTTCTTGTCTTATCTTGCTTTCAAAATAAACATTATTTGTATTCTTAGTACTATTAGTGTATGTGTTGGGAAGGAGGGGGGGGGGGTCAGTGATAGAAATTGGGAGATAAAAGGCAGGCGTCAAATGACGACTACTGTAAAAATCTTAGGCGTCAAATTAAGATTTTTAGTTGCCGTCTCTAAAATTCATATTAATATTACTGTAAATAATTTAGGAATAATTTTAATTAAAAAAATTTGAAATTAGCATCAAATTTTCTGAAAGGTTACAGCAGAGACGGGAGAGAAATCCACTCCCAGTACTGTTTTTTTTTCATCCCCTTTTACAAAATTGCTTGCTTTTACAAAATTTTTTGCTATCTTTTGACGAAACTTGCCTTTTTTTCACGATCTTTTTAAGAATCTTCCTGGTTTTTTTTACGATTTTTTGGCGAAATTTGCCGTTTTTTACGATTTTTTGACGAAATTTGCTGTTTTTTCGATCTTTTGACAAGCTTTATCCTCTTTTTTGCGATATGCTGACGAAACTTGCCTTTTTTGCGATCTTTTGGCGATACTTGCCGGTTTTTAGCGATCTTTTAAAGAAACTTGTCGGTTTTTTCACGATCTTTTGAAGAAACTTTTCAGTTTTTCGTGACCTTTTGAAGAAACTTGCCTTTTTGGCGATCTTTTGATGAAACTTGCTGGTTTATTTGCGATTTTTTGACTAATTTGTGGTTTTTCGAAATCCTATGACAAGATTCTTTTTTTTTTTTTTTTTTTTTTTTTGTAATTCTTTGACAAAATTCGCTTTTTTTTTTAAAAGATTCTGTGACGAAATTAAGATTTGTTTCCGCGATCCTTTGTAAAAATCTTCGTTTTTTTTTTTTTTTTTTTTCGATACTATGGCGAAGTTTACGCTTTTCCAGGGATTTCTTTTTGACGAAATTAGAATTTCTTTTCGCGATTCTTTAACAGAATTTCCCAGCGATTCTTTGGCGAAATTTGCATTTCTGTTCGGAATCCTTTGTAGAAATTTTCCATTTTTTTATGTTATCATTTGAAAAATATTTTTGCTTTTTCACTATTTTTTGGAAAAAAAAAAAAAAAAAAAAAACTTTTTTTTTTTGCGATTTTTTGCCGAAATCGGCGATTTTTTATGCGAGCAATTAACGAAATTAATTTTTTCCGCGACTATTTGTTAAATTCACGATGTTTTTCAGTTCTGAATTTTCACCCGAGACACCTTTTTTATTTAATTTTTGGAATTGAATATCTAATAAATATTTTTTTAAAAAGCTAGGCGTCAAATTTGACGACCGAGAATAATTTTCTAGTCGTCAAAGTCAATTTTTTAGTTGCATTTGACGACTAACGACCGCTAATTTCTAACACTGGGGGGGGGGGGGGTAGAGATAAAAATGTTTTATAATGATGTGTAATAATCAGTAATATAATAAAGGATATGCATATTTAAATTCAAATTAAGCTACTGAAATGCAGGTTATTAATATATGTATGTATTGTGTATAGATTTAAAAAATATATATATTACACATGTTTATCAAGTTCAACACTTTTGAAAATCCTGCATTTGTAATACTTAACTTGCTCCTTATAAAATGCTATGCAAAAATGCCCTAAAAAACTTTACATTTTTTTAAGTATTAAAAGAATAATAACAATAAATAAGCAAGATATTTAAACTTTAAACATAATTTTTGTGCAAATACTTCTGCATGTCCATTTCGAGATACATTTCTGAGATTTGATATGTGTCATTTTTACCTTAATTTTTTATGAATTAAAATATTTTAAGTGTTGCTAATTACCCATAATATAATTAAATTTCAACATAATTTATGACAACTGTTACTAAGTTTAAAATTTGCTTTCTAAACAAACTGTAGTGCACCGTATAGTTGAGTATAACTCATAAAGTTATGACTCTATGGGTTTTTGACGGTTTTAACCGGTTTAAACCTTTGTCATGTCAAAAACTCTTTTTTGACGTCAAAAACTCAACCCTGGTTATGACATAATAAATCTAACCAGAAAGTTGAGATGTCCGGTACACTTGAAAGATCATTAACCAAGGAGTTTTTTGTTTTATGTACATGGAGTGCTTCGAAAAAGTCTAAGTCTAGCGGGGTAGTGCATTTCTGGATAATAGTAGCAGGGGTAAAATTAAAGTTATGGCCCTCCTCCCAACAATGAGAAGCAATAGAGGAATTCTTTAAACATAACCTATATGTTCAGCGACTCTTTTTCTGAGTTTACGTTTTGTTTGT
Organism: Maratus speculifer; assembly: GCA_964019185.1. Classification (NCBI taxonomy): domain Eukaryota; kingdom Metazoa; phylum Arthropoda; class Arachnida; order Araneae; family Salticidae; genus Maratus; species Maratus speculifer. The sequence goes on from OZ025290.1 coordinate 44,448,575, forward strand.
CCAATATAGGACAAACCACACTGACATTGTATATTGTAAATACCCCAATGATCCAGAGGAGAAATTTGATCTTTTAATTGAGAAAAGGTTAATTTATTGACTGGTTTAAATACTACTTTCAAATCATAATGTTTCAAAATATTTTCAACTTTAAAGCTAATGCTTTGATGAAATGGTAAAATAATTAAACTAGAATAAGAAACAGGTATAACAGAAGAATCAGGATCATCCAGATGTTTATTAAAACTATGAGAAATTAATTTATTGATATATGATAAACTGAAGCCACGATCTAAAGCAACTGATCTTATGTAATTTAACTCATCACATGTTGAGTTAAATTACATGTCAATACTGAAAGATTGTCACAGAATGAACAATGTTGAAAGAAAAATTAGGAAGGATTCAGTATTTGAGGAGAGTTTAGTACATAAGTATATAAAATAAAAAGAGCAATTAAACAAAAAAATAAATAAATAAATAATATATATATCTAAATAAAATTTGTTGAATTAAAATTTTGGAAAACTCCTTGCTATTTTAAAGAGTACATATATGCACTCTTGCATAGAGATGTAAATTTTCCGGAAAAATATAAGTGTCGGAAAAAAACCGTTTTTTTACCGGGTTTTTTCGAAAAACCCCCCGGAAAAATTGATTTTTCATGACTGTTTCTCCCAAATAAATTATATTTTCTTAGAGAATATTAAATAATAAACTTTTTTTTCCCATTTATAAGTATTAAATGAAAATTATTTTCACTTTATATTACAAAATAAAAAGAAAGTAGCAAAGCCTGCTTTTAAAATTTTAGTTTTTTTTTTCCACAGCCTAAGAATTTTTATTAAATTCTATTGTTTATCATACCTCTGTTGAAATAATTTTTCAGTTACATGTTTAACTACCAATTGACCTAATGTAAAAACCTGAGCCAACATGTCTGCAGTTTGGAATGAAATAAATTATGCATTCCATTTACATAAGTATAGTTTTTAAGTAAATGATACTAGTTTAAAGAAATTGTTGCAGTTTTGTCATTATTATGAATATCAGTATTCAAAAATTCCATTGTTTGTTTAAAAAATGTATATTTTTACATTATTACTTTTTTTCTTGGAATTCTAATGTTAATTCTTTTATAAAATATGTTTAGTTTTAGTATAGCTTTCCAATCTCAACTCAAAAAAGTTTTGATTTAGTTTTATAATCTAAATTCAAACAAAATTAAGTTTTACTTTGGCTTACTCAGGTCTGCAACTAAAAAATAGCTTAGGATTTATTGACTGTTAAATTTTTACTCACTAAAACCAGAATTTTTTAAGTTTAACTAAATATAATTTTTTTCTTTTTACCCTGAAATCTGGTATTCTATTCTTGAGTAAGAAACCATATTCAATAATGTTTCCACATGGTAATTTTATATTTCTAAGAGTGGAACTCAAAAGTTATGAAAACAGAACACTACAAATAGAAAATGCTCACTATTTGAGGAATTAACAAAAGCAGTTACATACAGAGATAAACTTCTACTGTGCTTTAGAAAACTACAAAAATTCAAAGTTTAATCAAGAGGGAAAGTATAATTTGGAACATAGTTACTTGTAATAAAGTATGGTTTTTTTTTTTTTTTTCCATCACTGTTGTACTTTTATAATGCAAACTGTCCATGTTTTTGCAACATTACTGTACATTATGGAGGTAAAATGGAGGTCAATTTTAGATTCAACACCTTGAAAAAACATTCAATTAATCAGCTATAACGAAATCTTGAAAAATGCAGCTAGTGCCACCTATAGGGGATTTACACCAAAAACTAAACAACATTAATATATATCAGAAACTGTAGTTTGATTTTTAAAAAAAAATCGTCCTTGAGATAAAGCTATTGTGATAATCATGAATAATGCAGCATAGCAGCGTCATCTGTTGAGCAATTTACACCAAAAAGTAATGAGCACGAAGTTATGTCAAAGATTAACTTAATCTGAAATTTTATAAAAATACATACATTAGTTTGAGATAGAACTATTGTGGAAATTATGAATAATGCAGCATAGCAGCGCCATCAGTTTGGCGATATATACTAATAACTAAACATCTCGAGTTTATATAAAGGTGTAACTGAATCTAAAGTTTTATGAAATTATGTGCATCAGTTCTTGAAATAGAGTGCCCATAAAATTTGTCACATACAGACTCACAGAGTGATAGCTATTTTCCAAAAACCATCAAAACGTGTTCAGGACCTTCTAAAAGTTTTAAATATACCAAAAACTGGAAGTCAAATTTTTCACGAATTCAATACTTACTTCTTGAAAATATAGATTAAAGTAATAAATGCATACTTCAAAATTTTATGTTGAATTTTTAATTTTATCATTTCCATTAATCGGCATATTATTGCAATAATTTTACACATGAATTATTTTTTAAAAAGGGAAGTTGCATTTAATTACATATCTAGATTTTTTTTATGTAATCAAGTTTTTGTGAAATTACGAACTTTTTGTATATACTTGTACAAAATATATTCAGAATTTTTGAATAAGAAATTATTACTATATTTAGGTTCCTATTTAGACATTTTTAATAAGGTTATTTACATACATATATGCAACTTAATAAGATTCAGCTGCTGTATGACATGAGATTTTTTTTTCTTCAATCACTGCACTTGCAAAAGATTCAATTTGCTGATTAAACTTTTTCTGAAAAGTCTATTTTCAAGAGAAATTTCGCAAAGGGTCTTGTGTTTCAAACAAGAAAAAAATGTGAAGAATCCTTTCAAGTCTTCTCAAACAGATTTCTGCTCAGAGATCAGATTACCCACACTAAAATTTTCATGTGAGACACTCAACATAAAAATAAAATAAATAAAAAGTATGAAAATGTAGCTATTACAAAATTTTCACTATATTTTTCATAAATGAAATTTCAATTTTTCCAGTTCGGAAAAATTGAAAAATAAGCCTTTGGAAAAAAAACCGGCTTTTTTCCCAATTTTTCCGAGCATTCCCATCTCTATATTTGGGCTAACCAAATGTTCGGTAACATGGCCAAATAGGCCGAATACCGAATATTCGGTGCATCCCTAGTTTTTTCTTTGATCTTCTGACAAGATACTCAATTTCATAAGATCCTTTGATGAGGGTACACGCCATTTCAATCCCGCCACTTCGGTCCCAAGACATTTCGGTCTCCAGGAACTTTGATCCCTTGTTGTTTCTTTGCTCCCTACCTGATAAATCATATTCTAATTGTTGTGAGCCTGCAAAATGGTATAAGTTCAACATTATTCGGGCTTTTTTTAATTATTTTAATTCTCTCCCTCCCCCCAAGTTTTATAAAAAGTTGAATATAAGAGTCCGATAAATTTAAACTTTTATAACTCGTGATAATGAAATCACAGTGAGCTGAAAATTTTCTTTGAATAAACAATGTGATATAAGTTTAAAGGATATTGTCTTTTGCTTTTAGTAGTATTAATATTAATCAGAATAATTATTTTAAATTTTATTATTAATTATTAGTATCAGTATTTTATATAAACTTCTATAAACTAAAACGTATTTTATATAAACTGCCATAAATATTTTTTTTGGCTGTTTACATATATTTTTTAGAACCTTTAAATTAGCATTAATTAAATAATAAAAAAACAGTGCTTTTTTGTCTTCCAATTAGTTTAATAATAAATGTCTTTAATAATTCAATTAGACAGTTATAAGTTATAATATATACGTATTTCCTCAAATCACCCATCTACACTCTCTCCTTTGATAATTCAGAAATGAAATACATTTATTGAAGAACAAATTATTTATTTTTTTTATTTTTTATTATTTTTATAATACAATGTTGCATTTTATAAATTTGTTTTCATAAGTTACTCACCATTATTAACATTGCGAAAGCAATGGTGATCTAGTAACTGGGTATGCTATGAAAAAAATTTGTTTTTAGAAATTTGCCTCCGCCACTTTTTTTCCCCTAATAATAATAGTATTTAATGATTGCATTGTTTAACAGTCTTCTCACGCCATGAAGACAATTTTTCTGTGTTAATTTTATTGAAACTGGACCTATTTCATTCTAAACAGATGATTATTTTTTATTTTTATTTACATAAAATATAATAATATAAATATTATACATAAAATATAGTGTATAATTTAATAAAATATATTAAAATGTAATATATTGTTATTTTAAATAATTTTATTTTCAATTTTTAAGTGTTAAAACTAAGCTTTTATTTATTTATTTGTATCACCTTTTTGCTTCTACTTTCCAGAAAAAATAATAATAATACTTATTTTAGTTTTATTTTTAACTATACTAATTGTTTTAAATTTCTGTAGTTTCAAATATACAATAAATAAGCAAGTAAAAGATAAATTTCAGTTTAGAACTACTAGGAAATATAATGATGTATTGAATATAAAATTAATTATGTATTGAGTTTATTTTAAAGTAAAAATCATTATGTAAATTAATAATGTTATTAATTAACAAATATATTTAATAAAATATTAATTTAATTTTTGTATTAAAATTACAAACTGTTTTGAGAATTAGGATTACCAATTATCATTAGGATTACCAATTATTATTAGGATTACCATACAAAATTTGTGTGAATTATAATATTTTGGATAAGAGTTATACGTGTTTGTGGTTTTCGGCACTTATAATTGCATTATGCTAAAATTTTATGTCCTTCAATTTAAAAACTCTGCAATGTTCCCTTTAAAATTATGTCTTATTTCATAAAATTTCAGTGTGCAGGAGAAGAACCGAAATGTCTTGGGACCAAAATGGCTCGGGACCGAAATGTCTTGGGACCGAAATGTCTTGGGATTGGGACCAAAACGTCCTGCTTCCTTTGATGAATTTCATGTTTTTATTGCGATCCATAAAGAAAACCTATGTTTTTTTAGCGATCTTTTGATGAAATACATATTTTTTTCAAACAGCCCTTTGACAAAATTTGCATTTCCTTGCAGTCTTTTAGGAAATCAGCATTTTTCCCACAACACTTTGATAAAATTCGTCCCCCCCTCCTTTTTTGTGATTTTTGATGAAGCTAGAACTTTGTACCGCAACCCTTTGATAAAATTCAACTTGCTTTTGCTGCGATCTTTGATGAAGCTAGCTATTTTTCGTGCAAATAGACTTTATTTTTTACGACGTTTTTTCTTCTGACCCACCAGACTGGTCGCTGAAACCTGTTAGGTCAAAGGTTACTTTATTTTGAAGTGAAGGTCAGATAGCTATTATAGATCTATTAGTGAAATACTTGGCAATAGCAGCGACAATTCTTCCAAACCCAGAAATAACTGTATTTAAGCAGTAAAAAAAGCCTTTACAAACATGAGAGAAATCTCTAAATTTCGCAGCATAGAGAAAAAAATTTACTAATTTCGATATTTTTTTTCAAATTTTTTGAGGTTTAAAAATTGTAGGAAAAATATCACAATTTCCAATTTAAAAAAAAAAAAATCTTTGTATAACCTGCACCGTGTATAAGTCGTAGTGGCTTTTTTTCTTGTATAAGCCGCGGATTATATACCCGAAAATACGGTATTTTAATTATCTTACTTTATATGTTTTTCCATTAACAGACTCATTTTTTCAAATAAAAAATGTAAATTTTCAGATGGAAAAATTAAATCATGAAGTTAGTAATTATAAATAGAATCATGATTAATTAAATAAATAAAATATATTTTTTTATTCCACTAAAATATCTCAAAAACTGTTTTTAACACTTCCCAACAAAGTTGAAAAATGTCAATGCATTTGGTTTATATACAATATATATATAATAACTTTTTTGTCTGAATTTTAAAATAGTGGCTTGTAAACAACATTAAATTAATTTTTTTTTTTAATTTTTAGTTTTAGACACTTGAATAATTCTTTTGACATTATTAGTATATACATTAAAAACCAAATATCCTGTAAAAAACTCAAAACATGTTTTTGGTTCAATAAGTTGCATAGAAAATAGAAAAATAATTGTAAACTACAGGTTTGGTATAAAAACTGGTTTTTTTGAAAAAAAAACCCAAAAAACCGGGTTTTTTTGGTTTAAACCAGGTTTTTTTGGTTTAAACCGGGTTTTTTTTCAAATCATTGTTTAAATAGCATTTGCAAGAAAAATAACTTGAGTTTTAGAAAGTCATGAGGATTTTTTGTAATTAATAGTTAATTAATGTTAAAAATTCACATTAATTTTTATTTTTTTGATAATTAAATAACTAAAGCATAAAAATTTATAATTAAATTATCTTATAAGTTTAGGTTTCTATAGGGAAATATTCATTGTGTGAAAAAAAATAAACTATTAATTTATTAGTATACTTATATAAACCTTTTAGATAATAATTTAAGAAATAATTATATGCAGGTTGATAATGAAGAACATAGTAAAGGGCAAACAAACATATTTTACTAAATTAACAGAAATAAGCTGAAATAGAAAACATTTTCTTGTGCATAATTTAGAAATTATTTACAGTATTAACATCAACAAATGATTATTAATCTCTTACTACATATATTTACTTAAAAAATATCAATATGCATTTTATTAATGCTAAAAAATACATGTGTATTGACTTACTTGATACATCAACGAATGTAATGCTTACACAAATTGAGACATAGGTTTTTTTTTTTTTTTTTTTTTTTTTTTTAAATATAAACTTTATTTTTTCCGTTTCTTTGTTCTTCAAAAAATGAAGATTTAGCATTAAATTTTATTATCTGTGCAAGCATTGAGTTACATGGATATTTTTGTTTTGTAAAATTTAATGTATCCTTTTTTTCTTGTTCACATAGTTCACTTTGACTGTATTGTGGTTCAAGCATGTATACCTAAAAGAGCATGGGTGTTAGGGCTATTTTATACCTGGACTAAAAAACTATAAGACTTCTTTATTTACATTTTTTTTCTCTTAATATTTTTTGAAGACCTGTCCAATTATAAACTGCATTAGTAATGGAACTTATTACTTTAGATATTATACAGGGCAACTGCAAAAGAATTTAACAGTTTTAAAATATCTACAACATTTCTTTTAAAATAAAAATTAGACAGATACAAGCTTTTGAATATTTTTATCAATAACATTCCTATTTTCTACACAAATTTTAAGTAAAGTGGGGCAATTTTTAAGGTAAACATCTAAAGCATCTGAAAATGAATCACACCTAGTATTATAAGGAAGAGCTAATTTGACAGCATTTACATTGTGTGCAATTTTTACATTTGGCTCTTAAACATGTTTTTGATGTATTTCTTATTCCCTCAAATGAAAACCAGATTATATTTTCCTTTCTTCTAGTTTTAGACATTCTTTTATTTCAATATATATAAGTAGCTTTCTTAAAATAAAATACAATACAAAGTAACTAGAAACAGAAAAAAAAAAAAAAAAAAAAATAATGTAAAAACTGCAAATCCAATCTAAGAAAAACCAAAGCTTACTAAAACCAATAGCTATGGAACACAGAAAATTCATAGCCAATCATTCATTAGCATACAGAACAAGAGTAACGAATGGAAAGAATGACTTATGATTATGTCATTATTGATGCTTTGATACATGATACAATCCTTAGTAAATCATAACTAAGCTATCTAAGCAGTAAAATTTCATTTTTGGCTGGCATATGCCTTTTTTACATTTTTTAAAAAATAAAAGGTTTAAAAAATAATTAAAACTAACTACCTTTTTTTATCCTCCACAGTTCACTGTAGAAAAATATTTTGCCATGTCAATTTATAGCTAGTAAGAAAAATTAGATTGATTAAAGATGTTTGTCACTTTAAAAATTTAATTTGTCTTAAGCTTTGCTTGTAGTTACTCCATAACTTTGATTTTGCACATTTTAATAATGTGTAAAATAAATGAAAACATGAGGGAAAAGGGAAAAAAACCAAATTAAAAAAAACCAGCATGGTTTTTTTTTAAAAACCACTTGGTTTAAACCATGGTTTAAACCACGGTTTAAACCAGCGTGGTTTAAACCAAACAACCCTGGAAACTATAAATATAGAATAAAAAATAATCAAAAGTATTGTTACATTAAAAATATAAACTAATCAAATGAAATACTTTAATTTTTAAAAATGAAAATACATTATGTAAATACTTGTATAATTTAATGTATAAAATTATACATAAATAATATGCATATTTTTATATAGCTTTAATTTCAGTCCCATTCTAAGACTTTTCCACAAAAAACGATTAAGGCAAGACTTAAGCTAAAAACTTAAAATAATATGCTCAGACAAAAAAAAAATAATAATCTATCTTACATATGTTTATTGTCTGCAGGCACCCTTAAAAATCTGTGACGCCCAGTTCAGTGTCATGCACATTCAGCCACAGGGAATCACATCCTTGTCCTCATTAAATATAGTATTTTCGGGAATACCCGCCGCACCCACCGTAAGCGCCGCACCAATGACAATCTGTTAAAAAAAAAAAGTACATCGACGTAAGCGCCGCACCATCGTAAGCGCCGCACCCAAGCTGCTGATATTTATACAGTATAAATCTCTAAATTCCGAAATCGTTCGTAGACGCGGCTTTTAGTTATTTCCGAATTTTAGTGATCTTCAAAAAACAACTTTAAAATGTAAGTAAAAATTATTGAAAATCATCATTAAAAAAGAAAAAAAATCACATATTTATAAAAAAAAATCATAAATGGCACATTAAGTTATTTAACAGCAAAGCCAAGCATTTAATCTTATTAAAATTAAATATACACAGAGCATTTTCACGATTACGATTTTATTTATATGTTAGTATTTAGTTGCTTTAATTTAGGCCTACTGGTCATTACTTTTTCCCCAATTACAATGATATTAGCTCAATCTCTGTAATAAAATTCCTTTGTTCCAGGCCTAATATTTTATATAAACTGTTTATGAATTTTTCTGTTGATATTTCTTTGTTTTCTTATTTTACTATATCAAGATAAATAAACTTGGAAATGAATTAGAAGAAATGATTGGTACGGCCATCTGTCGGCAAAATGCAGAATATAATCTAAATTATACTAAAAAGTTAAATACATTTTTGGTGCTGCCATCTGTCGATAAGATAGGATAACTGAACTATATAAATATAAAACATTTGATGATCATTTATGCTATCTGTATTTGAGGTTTCCAGATTTTAGAGACTGTTACAGTATATAAAATATTTTCACTTGAACAGTTAAAAAAAAATTTTTTTTTTCACTTAAGTGCCTAAAAAATATATTTAAAATGTAAAGAAATATCGTATAGAGACACTGACGAAAAAAATAAAATAAATAAAATAAGCTGTTGAAGAAAAAAATCATTGGACGAAAGACACTTAGATTTAATGTATGCAAATGCCTTAAAAACTGTAGTAAAAATATTACTGAAAAATGTGATGTAATAAAGCGTATTGCTATAAGAAAATATTTTTTAAATGCATACTAGTTTATGTTAACTCCTCAGATTACTGCAAAAAAGCAACATTTTGTCACTGGATCAATAACAAACAGAGAAAAATATAATAAATATCAGAAACTTATTTATAATATTATAATCTTACCTGTAAATATTGCAGAATCATTTTTCCCTTGACTGTTGATTTATTATTATTATGTATTTGTTTTTCAATTTAATAACGTTTCCTATCACTGATCCGTTATAAATAGCAGGTATGTAATTTTAATATTAAGATTTCAATTTTTTGTAATATTTATAAAATTTTCTAAAAAAATATTGGATTACATATAATAAGAGAACACTACTTCAAAATATCTTTAAAATATGAAAAATTATTATTGGAATGAAGTGAAAATATAGAAAAAAATATATACAAGATTTTATCAACATGTTTAAAAATCTTCAAATCCATCAAAATCGGAATTTTCACTGTCGGAATTAAATAGTTCTAAAAATTGTTTATCAGTTAATACGTCACAATTTTCATCTTCACTATCATCAGATTCAGATGAATCATCACTAACTGTATTTTCCATGATATTGGCTGCTTTGAAGCCCGACATAATAGTTTTAGCACTAATGTCTTTCCATGCCGATGAAACCCACGACGCTACTTCTTCGTAAGTGGCTTTGCGCATTTTTCCAGAATTTGTAAATGAATGTAGCCCTTCCATCATCCATTTTTCCCACAGTTTTCTTACTTTGGACTTGAAAGATTTATTCACAGCCAAGTCAAGAGGCTGTAAAACTTTAGTTAATCCGCCAGGGATTATTGCTGGCTCGGCTGAGACTTTTTTCAAAGCAGTTTTTACGGAATCACCTTTGTGGGCACTCATTGAGTCCATAATAAGAAGCCCACTAGGCTGAAAAAAAGAATTTTTTCTTTTCCTCCACACTTCCGCCAGCCACTCATACATGATTTCCTCCGACATCCATCCCTTTTCGTTACACCGTATTACGACGTCGGAAGGAAAATTTGCCTTAGGCATAGTTTTGCGCTTGAAAATAATTAGTGGTTTTAATTTGTCTCCATTCGCAGCGCAAGCTAAAACACAGGTAAATGAGGTTCGCTCATTACCAGTTGTTACGATGCCGATTGTTTTTTCCCCAATGGTGTTAACAGTTCTACTGGGGGGGCAATCAAAAGTTAATGGAACTTCATCCATATTAATAATCTGTGCTGTTGAAAAGTTGTTTTCCTTGATTTTTTCAGCGACATACTTTAAAAAAGATGCTTTTGTCTTTTCCCAATCTGCAGGCAGTTCTTGTCCCACAGTTGTCCTGGTTCTTACAGACAAATTATTTCTCGACATGAACCTAAAGCACCAGTTGGGACTACCTTTAAAATTTGTAAATCCCATGTTCGATGCCATAATCCTCGCTTGAAACCGTATCTGAACAGTTGAAACGGGCATTCCTTTTTCCCTTTGCTCCTTTACCCACTTGGCTAAATTTCTCTCCAGATTTGGCCAAACAACAACGCCACTTCTTCGTGCCCTCTTAGATTTTGGCATTTCCTTCAAAATAGATTTTTCAGCTCTCCATCTCCTTACGCAACGCTCATCAACTCCATATTCTCGTCCTGCAGCACGATTACCTATTAGCTCTGCCTTATCAACCACAGCAAGCTTGAAAGCGGCGGTGTAACTTTTTAACTTTTTGGGAGCCATTTTCACTTGAAAAAAAAAAAATAAATTGCTTAAATAAGAGCGTCAGACAAAAAGAGCAGAACAGTACCGTAAAATAATTCTCAGCTAAAAAGAAAAAAAAAACGTGTTTGTAGTACGCAATTAAAATCCAATCGGAAATAGGCGCAATTACTTGCGCCAATGAGAGGAGCGCAGCAGGATGCTAGCTTCCTCCCTAGCATCTTTTCCTAGTAGCGTTCAATTCTAAGTGCTCTTTCCACAGACTTCTAGTTCTTTCCACAAAGTTCTAAACTTTTCTTCGAATCTTGGTCATCCTTGTGTAAATGCGGTTTAGGTTCCCTTAGAAAGACCCCCCACGGAGGGCACTTATCCTAGGGCCTATATCCCTCCTGCAGATAATCGGCCGTCATAAATAACACTATTAACACCACAAAGTTCTAGTTCTTTCCAGCAAAAATCCGTCAGATTTTCGATCAAAGACTTTTTCAAATTAATTTTAGTGTAGGATTTTTTTTTTTTTTTTTTTTTTTTAAGTTAAGATATTATTTCAGTCACACACAAAGACCTCCTTAATGCTAATCCTATGGATGAAATTTATAAAGATATCGTGTTTGCATTTCAATATTTTTAAATGATTTTTGGGCATTGGATAGTTCAAGTCCATCTATATGCAGATCGTTTTATACTTTTTCGATTTTGAAGATTGTTTTCACTTTCGAAACCGACTCCCAAAATGAAAGTGCCCTCATTGAAAAATACCTGTAAGCAAAAAGCGAAAAATGTTCTTTCTACAAATCTATCAGAGTTAATCAATGCAAAAATCATTTAAAAATATTTAAATTCAAACGAAATATCTTTATAAATGTTTCCCATAGGATTAGCATTAACGAGCGGGTCGCTTGACTGAAGTAGCCTCTTAACGAAAATATGATACAGTTGAACCTCAACATTTTAGAATCAGCGGGATCACGGCGATACCGTATTTTCGAGATCTGTTAAAAAATAATTTTAAAACAATATCATGCCCCCCCCCCCCCCCAAAAAAAAGCAACTTTTTCCTCAGTGTAAAGAAATGACGATCAAGTAAATTGGTGAAGTAAATAATAAAATACGAATTACATTGAAACACAGCACATATGCTAAAATTAAATTACACATGTTAAACCACAATTGATTAATAAATATATATATAACCATTGTATAATACTACAAATCATTATCCACAGCGAATACAATCCACAATTGTTTATCATGCCTGCGGCAAAAAATCGATTCTTAAATAGCTTACAGCACTACAAATTCCTTTATATAAATATATACCTGCATATCTTTATTTAATATTTTAACTATTGATAATTGATTTAATGATTCCTTTTGTGGTAGATTAGTTTATTTTTTATTTGGTACATACGCATCTATCCTTGTTCATTTACAAAAATTTTTAAGTTTAAATATTTCTTGCTCAAATTTAGACTTTATATTCATCTTAAGTTATTTCGATGATTATATTATGAAGATATAAATTAAGAAAAGAAAAAAAAATCCACAAATCCACTTAGCGTAAAAAAAAACTATTTTCGTTCTTTTTTTTTCTACTGTATTCAAAGAAACAAAACAGAAGCAATGCGATATTAGCCGACTTACGCATCAAGGTCAAAGGGCAACATGTCCGCACATTGAGTCATGAAGAGGATGAGGAGAAAAGGTGACTTTAAATAACCAGTGTCTCTCTCTCTTTTTTTTTTTTTATTAGCAGAAACAAGAGATAACAAAATTGCACGTTTGCTTTATAGTTATAAATACTTACTTGAGTGCTTTTATTAGGCACTTCTTTAAAAATAAACATAGTAAAAGGGAAAAAAAAGGATAAAATAAGTAGTTTTGTTCAGAACTTTTCGTACGAAACAATTTTTAACCATATCATAGTAAAAATTAATCTATTGAAAAAATTCACTTGGATGATGCGGATATTTTAAATTTTCCGGGTGCCGGATTGTTATTTTTATTTATTAATTATTATTATTATTTTATATGGGCCGGACCGAGCTGATCCCCCCCCCCCCTATAGATCGGACTGCTTCACTCAAGTAAAAACATCTACTCGCTAATGTTAATCCTATGGATTTTTTTTATTTATTTATTTTTTTTTTTTTCAAATGCGTTTGCATTTCAATATGCTTAAATGATTTCTTTGTATTTTATATCTGAGATGTTGATCCCTAAGAAGACACCTTTTCGATTTCGTTTACAGATGTTTTTAGTGGTATACTTTGACTTTTAGAACCAGTTTCGAAAGTGAAAGTATACTAATAAAAAAACCTGTAAACAAAATCGAAAAAGTAAAGACTCTTTGTGGAGATTGACTTCCGTTATCCAAAGCAAAAAATATCATTTAAAAATAATGGAATGAGAATGACACTTTTTTTTTCTTTGAGATTAACATTAGTTAGCCGATGTTTGCACGTGGGTGAAATAGCCCTTAAAGTTGCCAAGTTAACATCGACTCGTGTAGCACATTTAAACTTATTCTTGCAAAGTCATATGCATTGAAAATTGTTTATATTCTATTGGCTTCTTTTAAATGTTTATCACGGAAGTCGGCCTTTTATTATTTTTTTATTATTCGCCAGGCCCGTTTTTGTTGTTTATCACCTGAATTAACTCATTTGGGGGAAAAAAAACTTGCTGATTCGACCGGTTTCAAAGTTTGGATTATTTTTGCCGGATAAAAAAAGAGTGAGTTATTGAAAAAAATAAAGAAAAATCTTGCTCTCTAAAGTTTTTACTATGTATAGGAAGTCTATTTCAAAAGAGTTCTATACCGGGATTTGAGCTCTCTTTGGGCAGTTTTATTTTCTAACTGGAAGGAGGATCATTAGAAGAAAAAAATGTGACAGCTGTACATTCCAATATCCTACAGGTAAAATCATTAATAGATGAGGGGAAAATATAATAATTTTTAACATGAGAACCGGTGAGACCAACATTATTTTTGAATAATGTTGATTGTTTAAAAATAAACAACTAACGCATCACGGACACCTGCGGTTGAGAGACGTTTTCAAATGTTTTGATACCAATTTGAGAGCATATAATTGTTGATTAAACGAAAAAAAAGTGTCAAAATCATTTGACAAAATAAAAAAAAAAAAAAAAAAATCATCGTACCCGCCGCCCCGGCGTAAGAGCCGCACCTACAATATTTTATACTTTTAAACTCGTATGCGCCGCGGCTCATACGCCCGAAAATACGGTACAGGGGAAAGTGGGAAGAATAGAACAGTAGGTTTTTCTCTGTATGTATCATTTTAGACATTTCATCAATGACACAAAATGAAGTAATTGTAGCCCAATCTTCAGTTGAAATTTTTTTTTATCTGTATAAGTTTGCAGTTGTAAAAAAAAAAAAGAGAACAAAAACTATATTTTAAAAAAAGTATTAAAAAATTTGTTTCATGGTTCTGCAAAAATTAACGGGGAAAAAATCCTGCCAAGCTTGGCGATAAACCCCTGATTTCGGTAACCCTATCAAATATGGCACCAAGACCCAATTTTGGCAACCCTAAGAGCAGCTTTTGCTGAGTCAAGGGGGAGGTTTTCTTTTTGGGCCTGTGATGTAATTTGATTACGGAGCTGTGCTGTTTTTGTTTTTCGATTTCTGGGCAGTTCAAATTTTGAAATTCAGTTTGAATATTTAAATTTGAAATATTTACCGACACTTTCCTGCTTTTACCACTTTTCTCTTCTTTGGCCATTGTAGCACAGCAGCACTTTCACCTTTTAAGGACTTGGTTTGTTCAGAGCTAGTTCGTTTTTGAATTTAGTATATATATATATATTTTAATTTTGTCAGATTCAGTTGATTTCTATGGCTGAAAAATATCCATCCCAAGGATGAAAAAAAAGATCCAATGACTTATGCAGGGCTGTCCAACGCAGCGCCCTTTGAAGGCTTTCTTGGCGCCCTTTTGAAAATTTCGTATTAAATCTTTTATAAGTAAAATTTCATCATTAAGAATGATTTACTTTAAAATCATTACTATTTATATCAAAGATATTTTCAAAATTTCTGAATATGTATCCACAAACATACCTTGAAAATTTAATGATGCACACTTTTACGATTTGTCGTTATTGTTTATAAGTTGTAAATATGATGTTTAAATATGGTAATAATTAGAAATAGATCTTTTTAATACTTAAGACTTATCATAAAAATAAGCGTTTTTCAAGTTCTCCTCTCTATCCTGCTTTTTTGAAGATATATATATATTAGGGTGGGCCGAAAAAAACTTTTTTTCGATTTTCGATTATGGCGGGTGCGGAAAAGTGGCCTTTGGTGGCACTCAGTTCACACACAAAATTTGAGATTTTTTGGATTTTTCCTTACGCTGCTGCAAATGGCTTGAAAATTTGCAAAAATGCTGATTTTTGAACTTTTTTAGCTAAAAAATTAAAAATGTCAAATTAAATTTATTTTGGCTGTATTTACTTGAAAAGGCAGCTTTAACGTACCAAATGCTTAAATAAGTTCTGATAATGCATTATTTAGTTGCTAAGTGTATTTTAAATAAGCCGATTTTCATAGCTTTTTTTCGTATAACAGGCAAAAATTGTATTGGTTTGAATCGTTCGTTAATTTCTCGCTTATTTATGTTCCCTAGTCTTTAAATTTTTTCTATGCGTCAAAGGTCATATATTTGGGCAATTGATAGCAATATACCTCAAAAACAAATCTGAAAGGTGAGAAGGTGGTGAAGCAGGACTCTAAGAGTGCGTAATGCCTCATCGTAATGTTGAGGGAGTTAAGGAGGAAATAAAAGAGAAGAGAAAATAGCGATAAGGGATTGTTATTATTTTACTATGCTCAAAACCTATGACATATGTTCAGTGTAGACGTGAAACCTTTTCTTAGAACGATTCGGTACTTTTTGGATCATTTGATGTACCATTACAGTGTTTTATACGTTTTATTACGACAAGCTTAGAAATGGCTAGTATGAAGGTCCATGGCAATGTAAAACACACGCAACAGCATGAAAAGTGTCCTTTTTGGACACCATGCTTATTGAAAGACTTGCAATTGCCAACTTATACTAATATCATGATATCATTCTATGCGGGTTGGCCTTACTTTCAAGCCCATACGATTTCAGGATTTCTCCAATATCTACACTTCTTCTCATAGTTTTTAATCTTTCTGTAAATTGATCGTTGGGATAACATTGGCTTTTATTCAGATTTCGGTAACTTTTTCATCTACCATTTTAATAACATCATCTATTGATTAATATTGGATTTTTCGATTTTATGCCATATCGCTTCGCAACCAGTAGTAGTGGCATATGATATCAGTATAAGTTGGCATTTGCAAGTCTTTCAACAAGCATGGTGCCCAAAAAGGATACTTTTCATGCTGTCATGTGTCTTTTACATTGCCATGGACCTTCATAATTGTCATTTCTAAGCTTGCCGTAATAAAACGCACAAAGCACTGTAATGCAGGGTTGGCATGGTTTAAACCAATTGGTTTTAACCACGGTTTAAACCAGATGGTTTTTTTCTCAAAAAAACCAATTGGTTTTTTTAGAAGAAATCTAATGACATTTTCTTTTTTTTCTTTATAATTTACGTGTTTCAGATTATTGGACATAAATAATTTCTACTTTTAACACTTTATTTCAGTAATAAGTATTATATATAGTAAGTTTAGGTCTTTTTTTATGCATAGGATTAAACCAATTGGTTTTTTCTATATAAAAAAAAAGCAATTTGTTTTTTAGAAGAAATCTAATGACGTTTTCTTTTTTTCTTTATAATTTACGAGTTTCAGATTATTAGATATAATTTCTATCTTTTTTTTAGAAGAAATCTAATGACATTTTCATTCTTTCTTTATAATTTATGAGTTTCAGATTATTGGATATAAATAATTTCTACTTTTAACACTTTATTTCAGCAATAAGCATTAGGTATATTGGGTTTATGTCATTTTTTTATGCATAGAATTCAAATCAGTACACATTGGTGAACATATCTATTGCTCTAAAGAAAAAATTTCAAACATGTGAATTGATCAAAGATAAAATAGATTCAATATTTAGTATGAAATATTTTATTTTTTTTAATAATGCAGAATATTTAATGCAATTAATAATGTAACACAATGACCTTTTTAAGATTTTGCACAAGCTGTAAAAAAAAATTTCTTTTGGAAGATTATCTTGAAGAATTAAAAGCAAAAGCTGGTTACTAGTTATAGCATTTTAATAATAATTTTTTCCCATCTGCTATCTGCTGAATCTAAGGACTAAAAATGTTAACTTCAAATTGTCACTCAGAAAGAAACATCCTAAGTAGATTTGTAATTTATTATTTGAATAATTGTAGAAAAGAATATTTATCAAACTACATCCAAATGTTTATTATCAGGTTGAGTCTAAAGTTTTGACCCTTTTTTTTTATTTTAATGTTGACAACAAATATTTACAAAAATACAAAACATTAGTGAGAATAGTAATCACCATTAAGTTCGACAATCTTCTGCCAACGTTTTGGTAGTTTTTCAATGCCTTCCTTGAAAAACTCTGGGCTACGTGAGTCGAGAAAGAGGTCAACCTCTTTTTTGACCTCTTCTGAAGAATTGAAAATTTCACCACTAAGGTGCAGTTGCAGATGCGAAAACAGATAGTAGTCGGAAGGTGCCATGTCCGGACTATATGGAGGATGTGGCATTAAGTCCCATTCCAGGTTGTACAAGTTCCAATTCGTCCACGCACTGATGTGTGGCCTGGCATTATCCTGGTGAAACATAACCACCTTGCGTCGGAACTCCTTACTTCGCTTTTCCCTAATTGCTGCGTCCACTTTATGCAGCATGCTGCTGTACGACTCACTGTCGATGGTCTGGCCACTTTTTAAGTACTCCTTGTAGATAATACCGCGACTATTCCAGAAAACACTGAGGAGGATTTTTTATAGGTCAATGTGCGCCTGGTTCCAGTCCTGACCGGTACACCTGGTTCAGACCATCCTCCTTTTCGACTGGTGTTGTCGTAATAAACCCATTTTTCATCACACGTAACAATCCGGTTCAAAAATTACCCTTTTGGTGATATTCGAGCAAGTTTACACAGGTCCGTTTACATTTTTCTTTGTCATTTTGTGTCAGATCGTGCGGCACCCATCGATTGAATTTGTATGTCAAACCAATGTTTTTTAATGCTCGAATTATGGTTGTTTGAGAAACATTGAAGTGAGATGCAAGTTCCCGTGATGTAGCATTTTGATCTTCATCGATGGATTTCCGCAATTCGGTCTCATCAATCACAGTAGGTCGACCAGCACGTGATTCATCTTCGAAGTCGAAATTCTTAATCTTAAAATTTTGATACCATCGTTTGACTGTACTAAGTGATACAATATCCTCACCTAAACGTGCACACATGTTACGGTGACATTCTGTCACTCCGGTGTTGCTACAGAACTCGTAGTAGATGATGGTTCTAAACTGGATACGTGATAGTTCCATTTTCGAGGCTTCGTGGAGGCTACAGATGATAATTTTTCAAAACAATAAATACACAGTGTTGTGGCACACGTCTTCTTCTTTTGAAACCAGAAAACCGTATGTAAAAATGTCACTTAACTTGCGAACGCCAGCTGTTTTAGTAGCACTATTCTGCGAAAGGGTCAAAACTTTAGACTCAAGGTAATATTAGTAATCAAAAGATTGTTTATAAAGATTTACAGGGCATCAATGGTTCACTGTGTAGAACAGTTAAAACTTTCAACATAAGACTGTATGCCAAAACTGTTTAAATTTAAAAATGAATTTTTTCAATTTTCAGCATAAATTCACTATAATTATTAAATTTAAATTATTTTATATGAAATTATACTACTTATAAACCAATAGTGAATGTTTTTATCAGTAAATATGCATGTGTATGTCATAAGAAAGGATTTTTTTTAAAAAAACCCGGTTTAAACCAAAAAAACCGGTTTTTTTGGGTTTTTTTCGAAAAAGCCTGGTTTTTTTCCAACCCTGCTGTAATGGTACATCAAATGATCCAAAAAGTACTGAATCTCTCTAGGAAAAGGTTTCACATCTACACTGAATAAATGTGGCAGATTTTGAGCATGGTAAAATAATAACAATCCCTTATCGCTATTTTCTCTTCTCTTTTATATCTTCCTTCACTCCCTCAACATTACGATGAGGCATTGCGCACGCTTAGAGTCCTGTTTCACCCCCTTCTCTCCTTCCAGCTTTATTTTTGAGTTATACTGCTGTCCGCTACCCAAATTTATGACCTTTGACGCACAGAAAAAATTTAAAGACCAAGGAACATAAATAAGAGAGAAATTAACGAACGATTCAAACTAATACAATTTTTGCCTGTTATACGTGAAAAAGCTATGAAAATCGGCTTATTTAAAATACACTTAGCAATTAAATTATGCATTATCAGAACTTATTTAAGCATTTGGTACGTTAAAGATGCCTTTTCAAGTAAATACAACCAAAATAAATTTAATTTAACATTTTTAACTTTTTAGCTAAAAAAGTTAAAAAAATCAGCATTTTTGCAAATGTTCAAGCCATTTGCGGCAGGGTAAGGAAAAGTCCAAAAAATCTCAAATTTTTTATGTGAACTGAGTGCCACCAGAGGCCAATTTTCCGCACCCGCCATTATCGAAAATCAAAAGTTTTTTTTGGCCCACCCTAATATATATGTGCATGAAATTCAAGTTTTTTCTTTTTGCTATTGTCACACTAGTCCACTGACTGTTTTTCACGAAAGATAGAGGGGTTAAATTTCTCCTACTTGACATTTGAATTTTTTTTTTTCAATTTGCTTAGCAAAATCAATAAAATACAACAGAATGGTTTCCAGCTATGAAAGCAATTCCAGCCTACCTCTCTGATACACGCACATGGATTGGTCATTATCATGTCTGTCTTTATTTTTTGTAATTTTTTTTAATTTATATAAAATTAAGTTTAGGTCTTCAAAATAAGTCAAAAGGCATTTTCTTATCCTAAAAGAAGTCTAGAAATATCTATGATTTTCGTCTTATTTATTTTTTGTAATTGTTGTTACTACAGGTGTGCAATTACAGTTTCAGGCATCTTACCTACAACCATTTTTGTAGACCTCTCATAGAAAAAGTTATAATTTGAAATTTAATACATACAACTGCCGAACTGTAGGGACCTTTTATCTACGACTATAAGATTTATTTGCATTATGTGAAGACTTGGGTACATACTAATATTGTGCGATAATAGTGCCGCATATTTTCAGTCACGTGAAGAATGGCGCCCTTCATTGAGTGCCAAGATCTGAGATGCGCCCCTGATTACTGAAAAATTGGACAGGCCTGACTTATGTATTTCAGGAATATAAGGAAGAGTTACAACTCTGAGCAAAAGATGATAATCCTTTTAAGCATAGATTAGGGCACTCCTCTTTGCCAAATAGGCCTTTTTTTATTTTTTGTTCGGGCGGACAGAGGTTTTTTATTTTTTGGTTGACTCATTTTTGATTCATAGTAAAATGACCTGTCAAAACTGCATATCGGAGATGGAAAGGATTAGTTGCCAACATCCTGTCAATCGCAGACAGCGGTATTGTGGTAAAAATCGGGGAGATGGGCACTGTAATAACACCAGGTCGGTTAGGTATAATTTTTTTTTTTTTTTTACTGGCAGCAAACTCCCAATTCTAATAATTAATCAGATAATCTTTGAATTTTTCATGGGTTCCAGTGTTGAAACCATAAATCGAGACCTCGGTGTTCGTGAACATGCCATGGCTGACTGACGCAGGTATTGCACCAATGTATTAGTCGATTATATTGTGAATAATACGGAAAAGATTTAGGAGAGAGGGTCAGATCATCAAGGTAAATGAATCTAAAACTGGGAAACGAAAATTTAACTGTGGGCATTATGCAGAGGGGAAATGGGTTTTCGGTGGTATAGGGTGTGGATCAGGCTGTTTTATTGTTGCTGTCCATGACAGATCAACAGATATTCTTTTAAGTCTGATTAAACAATGGATCAAGCCTGAAACTCTAGTCATTTCAGATTGCTGGAAGGGTTAAGACCAGCTGTCTGAAGATGATTATCAACATTTGAGGATTTATTAATTATCTATTTCAAGGATATCATGACCAGAACTCATACTGTTGAGTCAATGTGGCGTCACTTCAAGGCCTCTTTGCCAGAATACAATCGTCAAGGAGAGTTTGGAGTTTATATCGCATGGCTTATCTTTAGGCGTATTTGTGATGCACAAAAAGTGGATCCTTTCACACGTTTTCTCGAAATTGTACGAGATACTGATTGGAAAGATCGGCATACTGTTCAGGGAGGGGCAGTCGATGGATCATCAGAATTCCCCTTTTTTTTAATTTTTTTTTTTTTTTTTTTTTTTTTTTTTTGCTGCTGGTGCTTTTTTTTTTTAAATCAACTATTTATGTTTATATGATAATATGTTTTGGTTTAAAATTCTTAATCATCTTTTTTATAATTATGTAATTTTCACTTTTCACATGCACCCTGTATATAGGATATTTTTTAAATTATTTTCTTTGGAATTTAAATTATTTCCCTCGTTTTATTTATTTGTAATTTTTTTTTGTTTGTTGTAACCCCCTTTCTGTTCTTTCTCTACTACAAAGAAATCTACAAAATGTAAGTACTATTTTTGTTTTTATTTTGTTTTGTTTTTAATTTTGTGCTTATTCATGCTAAAAAATAGTTTTCAAAATGATGCAATTCTGAATCAGCAATGAAATTTGTTTTCAAATATGAGAATCACCTAAGCATTTAAAATTTTTTCTCCTGAAAAAACAATAAAAAAACGGAGGGTCAAGGGGGGGCTTCCCCCACCCCTGACACAGCGTAAACTATTCATTTTTAATATTTACAAAAATGCAATTTTCAAAAGTTTTGAAAGTGAATACTGTATTTGAAAACAGGTTTCTGACTGTTTCAGTTTGGCGATCATTTTTGGAATCGGCTTTTTGGCGCGAAAAAAATCGCCAAGTTTATGGTGCACAAGGAAAAATCATTTGTTCCAAAAAGTCAAATTTTGCCCCTATATCTGAATTAAATCTTCATTGTTTACATCTGTAAATTATGTGCGGATTTAAGGGAATCTACCGTAATGATTTGTTCGAATAACCGAATACCAATTATTTGGCTGCCAAACAATAAATTCATTTTTATCTAAAAACAATATATAGTATGCACCATAATTGTTCATTTCACAAAACATAATTTTCCTTTTAAAAAATATTAGTATGCAAATTTAATTTTTTAAAGCGTTATTTTATTCTGGAAAGATATTTGGCTGTGTTTGACGTAAAAATTATGTCAATTTGTCAAGTTGATTTTCTTACTTTTGTAAAAAGTGTCCCACACTACTCCACTCTTCCCTATGCCACCGGATATACAGTGTCTCACAAAAGTGATGGAACACTTGTGCTTTATAAAAAGAAACTGCAATAAAATAAATAAACAAACATGTGCAAAAATTTTTTGGGTGTGTTTCATATTTGAAGTTAGTAACAATTATTGCATAACATACATTTTGTCAAAATATTAAAATATTAATTTAGTAAAAATACAATTGTTCAGAACGGAGCAAAAAATGGCTCACATAAGTGAATGGACACTTACTTTTCCATCAAATATTTATCCAAAAATTTTACTTTTTAAAAGGTTTTAATATTTTGTTGGATTTCCTTTTACTTTTAAATAGGGATGCAACGGATATCCGGCCAATATCCGATATCCGGCTGATTTTTCAATATCCAAAATATCATCGGATATCCGACTTCTCTATCGGATATCCGGAGAATGCAGCAAAGCAAATATAGATGAATAACAGTAATCATTTGATTCCAAACAATGCCAAAAAACTTTTGTTTATAATGCAAAAGATGAAATAATAAGTTCCCTACAAATGAGTAAAAGGTAATTCCCAAAAGCTTAAAAAATTGCCAGCTTTCCTTACTACTTATATTTAAATTCTATAATAAATTAAAGAATTTATGCTTATATCTTTTAAAAAATTGTATCTTTACTTTCAGATTGTAAAACAAAATTTGAAGTCAAAAGGAAATAAAGCCTTTTTGTAAAAATGTATGAAGATAGAAAACCAACATTTAGAAATGCTCAAATAATAAATGAAAAGGTAGCAAACAGCCATTTCGAATCTATTATCGAAATTCTTCATCAGTACAAGACTCAGCATGTAGAAAAAGCTAAGCTGAGCAAATCGACAGAGAAGCCCAGGCTTATATACCAATTACAGGAGCGAATAATAGTAGATTCGAAATGGCAATTTGCTACCTTTATATGCATTTCTAAATATTGGTTTTCTGTCTTTAGTCTTTATAAAATTTGTAATTGTTTAATAAACTATGATTTTATTTCTTTCGCTTAGTTTAAATAATTAATAATTGGTTTTTAAGTTAAATAACTAAACAAACATTTTTTACTTTCTTCTATCCTTGATAGAAGAAAGTAATGTAATCAATTTTTTCCACGAATTTATATGTTTTAGGGATCCAGTTTCCCCAAAAACATCTTTATTCAAAACCTGTCTGACATAGAATGAAACAAATATTGTGCATGTTTTTGGCTGTAGCCAACAGGTCCATCTTCAATATGGTAACATTTTGCTGTAAGGCGATGCTGTAATCACAATTTTTGTGTCATTTTCATTATTCCACTTCAAACACTGTATGAAGTTAATCATAGAATAGAACCAAATTTCTTTGGATATGTTTCTGGGAATGGCTGCCAGGGATTCCTTCAATTTGAAAATATTTTGCCACAAAATGTTACTGTTCTGTAATAATGATTTTTAACTCACAGGCTATCAAAACCTGAGACCTTATGTGCCCGCCCGTTCTGAATGTATGTAAGTATGTATGGACAAGCGTAACGCCATAACTCATGATAAAAATATGCAATTCACTTGAAATTATGAGTATTGGTATATTCTGATAAGGCACTTCCCTGATTAGTTTTAAAAGTTCAATCGATAAGTATAAGTGGGGGAACGGGGGCTAATACTCCTCCCCTTAAGTTATATCAATGGTTTTTTCATCCAGAATTATCAGTTTTCGCTCAAAATTTAGACATAGGATCATTCTGATGAGGTTCCTCTGTGATTAGTATTAGGTGCTCATTGTATAAGAATAAAGAGGTGAAACAGGGGGCTAATTCCCCACCCTTAACTTCGATGAATGGGTTTTTCATGCAGATTTATCAGATTTCATTCAAATTTTAGACAGGATCATTATTATGAGGGCACCGCCATGGTTATTAGTATTGGGAGTTCATTGGATATTTATAAAGAGGAGGAAGGGGAGGGGCTAATCCCTCGCCTTTATTTTAGATAAATGGATTTTTCATGCCAAATTATCAGATTTTATTCAAATTTTACACATATGATCATTCTGATGAGGACACCTCCATGATTAGTTTTGAAAATTCACTGGATAAGTCTAAGAGGGGGAAATGGGAGGTAACTCCCCCATCTTGAATTTAGTTTAATGGGTTTTTCACTGAGAATTTACCGATTTGCTTCAAAATTTGGATATAGGTTCATTCTGATAAGGCAATTCCCTGATTTGTTTTGGGAGTTCATTTGATAAGTATAAATGGGAGATCGGTGGGACTACCCCTCTTAATTTAGGTAAATGATTTTTCTTGCAGAATTAACCGAATTCTTTTAATATTTGGATACAGGTTTATAGTGATAAGATACTTCACTAATTGGCTGTGGGGTTCTTTTGTTAAGCATAAAAGGGATACGGGCGTTTACCTCAAACTCCCTTAAATTTGATAAATAAGTTTTTATGCAGAAATATCCTATTTGATTTAAATTTTGGATGTACATTCTTTTTGATAAGGCGAATCCCTGAGTAGTTTTGGAAGTTTAATGTTTAAGTATAAAGAAGGAGGATAACTCCTTAAATTATATAAAAGGGTTTTTATGAAGAATTATTCAGTTTGCTTGTTTGCTATGAATTTTGGATATAGATTTTTTTATGTGATAAAGCATATCCTTGATTAGTTTAGGGGATTCAATGATTAAGAATAAAAAGGGGAAATGGAGGGGAGCTATTTCCCCCCTTAATTTGTTTTTCGAAAGTTTTTGAATTGGCAGTTCATGCAGCAATGGTAATTTTGTATCTTGCTAAAACTGGCTATTCACAAACAGCTGATGTATAGCGGAATAACAAAAAAAAATATATTAATTTTAATAAATATCATGATCGAGATTAACTCATTATTAATCTAATTAATTGACTGCAGTGAAAATTCTAGATGAAAATCAAAGTTGGGTATGACATTGAACTAACAATATTGATGTAGTATTAATATTTGTAAATATTTTTTGAAACATCGAGATCTTTGAAATAGAAGACAGTCTTGGGATTGGTGCATCCAACTAGTTATTTTCGTGACCTCATTATAAATATTTAAAATTAAAAGTAATTTTTTCTTCTTATAAATTTCAAAGAGATTTACCTTAAAATAAAATTAAATATAGCTTAAAGTAAGACAGTATTGAATAATTAAAGCATGAAAAAAAAAAAAAAAATCATCAATTAAACCTGTGTTTGGAGATAACTCTTCAACCATTGGTATATTAGTAAGAATTTTGATTAGGTAACATCCTTTTATAATGTTTACATTATAAAAGGATGCTATGTATTTCTTTGTGAAAATGCTTTACAATTATAGACATATTAATAAACGTATAAAATTGGTTCTAAAAATTATCAGCATTTCATTGTACATATTATAAACAATTTTCAGCAGTTCAATGACAAATAAGGAGAGTATTTAAATGTCAGAATTGCATTTTTTATTCAATATTATTATTATACACATACAGGGTTTGAATTTCACGACGGGGTGGCAGGATTCATGTACTAAAGAATCTTGTGTCATTCCTGTTTCCCCAAAAAATCACTTTTCGAAATTTTTTTCTTTGTGACGTGAAGATCAAGTCTCAGGACCAACTGACTATTTTCTTGATATTATCCTCTATCGATTGACAAATCTCACAGTTTGCTTTTACGACAATTAAACAAAATTCATGATTGTTTTTCTGCGTTTGACTGATAAGTTTTGTAATTTTTCTCACAAAATTTTCCTACTTGCTTGTTTTACAAACTTTTTTTTTTTTTTTTGGGAGACCAACAGGCAAATTTCACAATTTATCTCAACAAATTGACAAATTTAGCTATTATATTCTGCGACT
The DNA here is from genome assembly GCA_964019185.1 of Maratus speculifer. NCBI lineage: Eukaryota > Metazoa > Arthropoda > Arachnida > Araneae > Salticidae > Maratus > Maratus speculifer. The sequence goes on from OZ025290.1 coordinate 44,475,031, forward strand.
GATCAGCAAATTTCCCTTTTTGTTTTTGTGACATTCTGATGAAATTAACAGTTATTTTCCTATGTCCAGCTGAAAAATTTGTGTTTTGACCTCTGTTATTGGCTGACGAACTTCATGATATTTCCTTGTAACAGATTAACAAATTTTACGATATTTTACTGTAATTGATTGAAAAATTTCGCTATATTATCCCACTGTTTAAATTCATTAAATACCATTTACACAAATTCTAAAAATTCAAAAGTTTCCAGTTGCATTAAAATCGTTTGCTTTTGGTGGGGAAAAGTGTTGCTCGCCAAATCGTGTGACACTTTCGTCTTTTCACGCCAAATATTCGAAAGCATTTTTTTTTTTTTTTACATGTTTTCTTGTGTAATTCCGCCGGTAATTTTGACTGATCCTTTATTGCACACATGAGTAGTTTAATTAGTATTTTTTTCAAAAAAATCTGAGTATGCCCAGTATGGAGACCTTCCTTGTAAGTGATATACAATCACCGAAGGATATTGACACCTACATGCATTAATCTTGAAAGTAAATTAAAAATGAATGCACATCAGATTTTACAAAATTAAGAAAAAAAAATACAGTAGAGGACCTATTATCCGGAATTCCGAAATCCGGAAGTGAAGAAGATTGAGAACGAGATGAATCATAATGAAATGAATGAATCACGAATCTTTGATCAAATGTGCGTTTTATGGAGATTTTTTTAGATTTCATGCTTTTTGGGGTTTTTTTTACGAAATTCACATTTTTTCTGCGTTTTTTCAACAGAATATAAGTTTTTTAATGCAAATTTTTTCAAGTATTGCTTCAAGTATCAAAATTCATAATTTTTTTAAAGATTCACGACTCATTCATTTCATCATGATTCATCCCCATAAAAAAACGCAAATTTTTTCAGGTATCGCGAAAATACTCTGCAAATTTGTCAAATATCGCAATAAAAGCTTGCGAATTTCGTCAAATATCGCAATAAAACCCTGCAAATCTCATCAAATACCGTGAAAAAATGCAAATTTTGTGAAACGATCGCGGAAAAATCCCGTGTAGGCACCCCCCTCTAATTATTTTACGATTTACGTCACCTTTGGGGGAGCGGATTAACGGTATTTTACGGTTATATACACACACACACACATATATATATATATATAAAGCCAGTTAGCAAAACGTCCGGATTTTGAAGAGCTCTGAATTTTGGATGTCCGTATATTTGACTTTGTACTATAGTACAAGAGTCAAAGTTGTAGCTTAGTGTTTTTTCCACAGACTTCTCATACAATACACTTTTCATTCATATTCTAGATATCAGTGCTATAATTTTGTTGTTATTTTTAAATTTTCCGTGATTTTTTTTTGATTTTTTTTGGAGGGGGGGGGGGGGTGTCGAGTTTCGGACGGACCCGAAATCCAGAAAGCCCTCAGTCCCGACGATTCCGGATAATAGGTCCTCTACTGTACGATGAAAAAAGCATAACCAAATATTTCAATAATTTAATGTGTTAAAAAAGTTCCTCTGTTCTGTTGGCTATAAAAAATTCTAAACCACAAAAAATCGAATAAAATCTTAATTAAAAAATTCATTTAGCAACTCAGCTATTAATTACACATAACATTGAGTGAAAATTGAAAAATTGATATGATATATACAGGGTGTCCGAAAAGTCTGGAAACGGTTGAATAACTCGAGAAATACATATGAGATTGAAAAACGTAAATATACGTGTTAAATATTTTTAAATAAGCTACTCAGTGATACCAAGTTTGACCTTCGTAACCGACCCCCTGGGGGTCAGAGGGGGTCCAACTTTGAAATCTTAAATTATAACCCCCATTTTTTATTGCAGATTCGGATTCTACGGACAAAAATACGTAACTTTTGTATTTGATGTTTATTTCAAATCTTCGTTTATCACGGTGTAATCGAGCATATTAAATCGATACATATTCCTGCTTTTCCAACGGGATTTTCCCTAATCGAAACTGATTGGGCAGAATTTTTGACGTCAAATTCCTCGTCTTTTGTAGGAATAGCGTTTCCTGAAAATCACCCGTGGCGATTATTTCAATAGTGCTACATAGGGCTACGCTCTAATGCTACACTGTTAAAAATTTGACCCATTTGCTGCAACGTCACTCCACAGCTATTATAGAATATTTCTTTTGTGACCAATGAGAATGCTCCATAACACAGTAAAGTAATCGTTTTCTATAAAAGAGTTGGAGTGACGATTTAGCAAAAGGGTCAATTTTTTTACAGTGTACTTTACTGTGTTATGGAACATTCTCATTGGTCATGAAAGAGATATTCTATAAAAGCTGTGGAGTTACGCTACAGCAAATGGATCAAATTTTTAACTGTGTAGCACTACCGAAATAATCGGCACGGGTGATTTTCAGGAAACGCTATTATTGCAAAAGACGAGGAATTTGATGTCATAAATTCTCCCCAATTAGTTTCGATTAGGGAAAATTCCGTTGGAAAAGTGGGAATATGTATCGATTTAATGTGCTCATTTACACCGTGATAAACGAGGATTCGAAATAAACATCAAATACAAAACTTACGTATTTTTGTCCGTAGAATCCGAATCTGCAATAAAAAATGGGGGTTATAATTTAAGATTTCAAAGTTGGACCCCCTCTGACCCCCAGGGGGTCGGTTACGAAGGTCAAATTTGGTATCACTGAGTAGCTTATTTAAAAATATTTAACACGTATATTTACGTTTTTCAATCTCATATGTATTTCTCGAGTTATTCGACCGTTTCCAGACTTTTCGGACACCCTGTATATAAGGCTTGATTCCTTCCCTTTGTTTTAATTAAAGTAAACATTTTGGATAATTATCTTGAGTTGATTTAATTTATTTCAGTGAAATTTTGTCCTGTCGGTATAATTTTTAAATATTTAAGTGACATGTAAAAAATAATAGGGTTTAAAAAATATCCCTCCCCCTCTCATGCAGTTTAACTCCCCTGCATTTACAAATGTTATGAGGGAAACTCTCTCCCCCTGGGAAAACCTGAATTTCAAGCCCTGATAGTCAGATCTCAGATATATAGTTTCTGTAAAATATATTGCAATATGTTTAAAATGTTGTAATGGTGTGTGAAACATGTTTGCAATTTATTATATGAGATGGCATTGTATAAAGAAATAAACGAACATTCACCATAACTAAAAACATATTTAATACCGGATATCTGATCGGATATCCGGCAAAATCAGTATCCGTTGCATCCCTACTTTTAAAACATGATTTAATCTTTTTGAGATAGATTCGACTAATTTTTTTGTGATTTCTGAAGTGATTTTACCTCATTCTTCTTGAAGCACTGATTTTAGTTGTTGTTTTGAAGAAATGGTGTGTTTGAGAATTCTTGATTCCAATTCTTGCCAAATATTCTTTATGGGATTTAAGTCTGGAGATTGTGGTGGTGTTTTTTTTATTTCAGGACAGTTATACAGCAGCCAGAGTCTAACGTTCAGAGCAGTGTGCTTGGGGTCATTGTCCTGGTAGAATTTAAAATCGTTATGAAAATTCAATTTTCGTGCTGAAGATTTCAAATTTTGCTTTAAAATATGAATATACTTGTACTGATCCATTATACTGTCAATAAAAACAAGATTACCAATTCCAGCGGATGACATACACCCCCATACCATAACTCCTCCTCCACCATTGTTTTACTGTTATTACCAAGTTCTGTTTGCGAAATTCTTCCCTGGGTTTTCTCCACACCAAGATTCTACCGTCAGAACCAAATGTATTAAATTTACTCTCATCAGCAAATATAACTTTATTCCAGTAATCAGAATTCTTATTTATATTGGATTTTGCGAAAGCTAGTCTGAGTTTTCTATTCTTTTCACTTAAGAAGAATTTTTTCCTGACTACTCTACCGTGATATCCAGCCGATCGAATTATCCTTCTAATAGTCTCAGGATTAACAATTATTCCATATAATGCTTGTAAATCAGCAGCAACTTTTAAAGCACTATTTCTTGGATTTTTTTTTTATATTTCGAACGATAATTCGCTTTATTCCATTGGATAGCTTTGATGGTCGGCCAGGTCTTCTTTTATCCTGAATCATATGTTTCTTTTTATATCGTTTAATGATATTGAAAACTGTTGAACGACTCAAGTTAACTGTTTCAGCAGTTTTTCTAATAGATTTTCCACGTTCAATATGCAAATTAATAACTAATTTTCGAATTTCAGGCGAAGTTTCTTTTCGTTTAGCTTTCATGGCTACACAGAGCTAAAAAACACAAAAATTCCAAAACAAACTGGCGAGAAATACTGCAGACGATTTTATAAATTATTGCCAATTGCTTTTAAGTAAAAATAAAACCCCAAAAATATTTTTATTGTTTATTTCAGACGATTTTTGTTGCATATATAATGGTGTCCCATCACTTATGTGAGCTATTTTTTGCTCTGTTCTAAACATTTGTATTTTTATTAAATTAATATTTTAATATTTTGACAAAAAGTATGTTATGTAATAATCTTTACTAAATTGTTACTAACTTCAAATATGAAACACACCCAAAAAATTTTGGCACATGTTTGTTTATTTATTTTATTGCAGTTTCTTTTTATAAAGCACAAGTGTCCCATCACTTTTGTGAGACACTGTATATGCTTAAATGAATTTCAACGTTTATCGTTGCAAATACAATGTAATAAAAAATTTAAATTTACGATGAATATAACAACTAGGAAATGCATTTACTTACTGTTAGAGTAGAATGCTTTAATACTGACTGGTGTATCGTCTAATTTATAATCATCTATTTTTTTCTTACTAAGTTTATACCAAAATCCTGCATCAAATGCTGATGCGAATGGAACATATTGCAAAAGTTCACTTTCAGACATAATATCAATAAAATTAAATTATGTAATGTAAATTTAAAAAATGTGTCCAAAATTATTTCATTTGTTTCAAATGAAGTTTTTTTTATGATGATTTGTAGATAGTGACGCGCATATCGAATGCAACTTTGTCCAGAAAATGGATATTTTAATTTTAGATAGAGAATACGAGAATTTTTACAAATAATACTTTTTTTTTTTTTTTTTTGAAAATTTTTCAGCAAAAATAACTTTTGATTTGAAATGTAAACAAAGCAGAAATGACACCCCCACTTTTATTGTTGCCAATAGTTGTTTAGAAAAATAGTTTTTAATTATCCTGGAAAAAAATATTTAAATTATTCCTTTCTAAAATAATAATTTAGCAGAACACTACATCAAATTTGAATACATCAAATTTTTTCAAAAGCAAAATCTGGACACAATACGCTAGATTTGCAAACACCACATAATGGCCGTGTTCAAAAGCGGCTTTTTTTGTGCGCGCGCGCTCAGAAGATTCTGCTTGGAGTAGGTACTATCGAAGAAGAGAATTTTAAATTTATTCAATTATTGTATTATTTTTATGGTTCAGAATTGGTAAATACAAATACCATATCTCTTTATCCTTTCAAATCATGATTTTCGTAACAGAAATACATACCTGTGACCATTAAAATAAAATTAAAAGTATTCCGGAAAAGTATCACGTGACCTATTTCATGTAATTAACCCCGATTAGCATTTAAAAAATGACAACCAACCCTGCTCAAACCTTGACGCGCGCTACGCAAATAAAAATGATGGGCGATTTGATCACGTGATTGTGCGTTTTGTGCTTATCTGTTATTGGTTGCACGTTGTTTGTTGTCAAAGTTGGTAGGTTGACTGATACAATTTAACAATTGGTGATTTAATTTTTTTAATAATTTAATTTTTATTTTTTTAAAAATCATTTATCAGTTGCTTTATACTTTTCGTATTAAATAATAGAATACTGTTGATTCTATTGTTGTAATTAATAGAATGCTGTTGATAAACCAAGGTTGGGATATCCACACGGGGGACTAGCTAAGGGGGGGGGGGGGCTACCCTCCCAAAACATTGACAAATGTTGTTACACTTTGCAAATTTAAAACTTTTATGTCAAATTTAATTAAAATTTTAATAAAAACTGCAATACATTTTCTATTTTTGATAGAATTTGCAAAAGTTACAACTCTAATTGGGAATATTATTAATTTTTTTTACAAATAAGAATTGTATTACATTTTCAAAGTGCGTTAACTTGGCAAAATTATAAAACGAGTTGGCGAATATAAAAATTTGACTTGACAATATTAAAATTTTCTCCCCCACCAATAAAAAGTCTTAGCGATGGCCCTGTATCCACATATTACAAGATTGATTTGTAATCTACAATACTGGATTGATTTCAATAGAATTTGCATTGTTAGTTAGATAATTTTTCAGAAGAAGTTTTAGTATGTATATATTTCTTATTTAATGATTGTATATTTTAATACCGTGTGGCTAACAGGCCAAAATATGTCATAAAATATGAAAAACAAACGACATCCGTAATTATGTTAGTATAAGCAAAACACTTATTTATACTTTTAATAGAAAAATTATAAACATTCTAATCATACTTTATTCATTACAAAACTAGAAGGCAAACTCCAAATATTTCATTTCTTTAAAATATATGTATGCAGATATTCTTAATTTAAAAAAATGTATATCTTTTACATTTTGCTTTTATAATATTTTCCATTTTGATTTTAACACCGTAAAATATCCACGCATGCATTATATTTGCATCCTAATCTCAATAAAAAATTACTTCTAAAATTTTCAAAAGAAAAAAAAAAGGAAGAAGAAGAAGAACATTAATAATTACTTTATGCGTATACGGATATTTTCGCAGAAAACTTTTTTTTTCATTTTCTTAATATATCTATAAATCACTTTGGAACGATATTAATATCGTTCTAATTATCCTTTTAATATTCTAAATTTGGAATATTAAAACTGTCTCCGCAAAAATCTCATTTTCTCGTATTTAAATAAGTATTTTATTATTATAATAGAAATACATGTACTTCTGTATTATTAATATAAAATTTACCTTTAATAAAAATGTCTTATTTATTAATAAAAAGCAACAACAAAAAAAAAAAAAAACACAAACCAACTTTTGGCCCGCGCAGGTTTCGAACCCGTATCGTCTGGGTTCAAGCTCAGCACTCTGACCATTCGGCCAGCCAGCTCACTTTCATTTGTAACAGATTATCTTTATAATTGGCACCACAAGTAATTACATCCTTGATCTGTTCTCCATCTGTTACTGACAAGGAAGGTCTCCATACGGGCATACTCAGAAAAATCTGAAAAAATTACAGAATGTTCTTCTCATATAGTTATATATGTTTATAAAAAGAATTTCGGCGGAACCTCCTTATAACGTCCGTAAAAAAATAATAAAAATTTCGTTTATTTGGCGATTTATCTCCGGTTGGCGAAAAAACGAAATTTTGAAAAATACGCTTTTACGCTTCGAATTAGTGATGGGCGATTCTGGAAATTTTGAGAATCGATTAAAATCGATATCGTATAAAACAACATCGATCATAATAAGAATCGATTTCTCAGTTCTAGAATCGATACTAGAATCGATATTTCGATATTCAGGTTCACACAGAGAAGATCCAAATTACTAATTCCAAAACTTAGACAATCAGCAGAACCGTAATTACCGCCTCCCACCCCTCATCACATAGAGGCATAGAATTAAGCAATTGCAGATTTTAGAGTCTGATAATAAGAATTATAAATTTTAAAATTATTGTCACTTATGGTTGTCACTTACACAAAAACTTTGACAAATTTGAGAGACATAACTCAACTAATAACAACACTGAGTAACTTGGCATTAAACCGAGGATAAAAAGTGCCAAGAGCGTGTAACTAGGATGGGGAACAAGGAATATAGACAAAAAAACTTTTTTTTTCTAATGCCAACCAAGTGTTACACGAGATAATTTGGAAGAACAAAAAATATGCCCCATTCCCAAGGGGGCAGGTAAACCCCACTCTTGACGGAAGGGCGACCATAGTCCAAATCTATCTTTTGTCGAAGTTTCAAAATGAGGATTTACAATAAAATAGAACGAGAATTGGACATTTTAAAAATTGCATGCATACTTTGAACGGCCCATTTAGTAAAGATTGGCGGGGAAGGAAGGGGGGGGGACGAGGGATTAGAACGGACGAACTTGGAAAAAGAAAAAAAAAACATAATTAACTAATAACCCAAATAACTGAGCTCCTAAACAGAAATATAGTGTTTAACTTAGTGTTGAATTCATGGGGTGGCCTGCGGGGAACATGCACTCTTTGAAACTATAAAAAGTGCCAAGATTATGTAACTAGGTGAAGAGAGGGGTAGTAACAGAAAAAAACGAGGAGTTAAAAGCTTTATAACGCTATGTTACATCAGATGGTGTGGAAGAAACAAAACAAAAAATATACCCCCACCCAGGGGGGGGGAAGGTAAATCCCAAACGGACAGGAGGTTGAACCCGGCCCAAATGTATCTTTTGTTGAGGTTTCAAAATATGGATTTATAACAAAATAGAACGAGGATTAGACTTTTTTAAAATCGCAATCATAATTTGAACGAACCTGTAAGTTAAGATTGGTGAGGAAGGGGGAAGGCGGTAGGACGGTCGAAATGAAAAAAAAAAAAAAAAAAAATAGTGGTGCTCTCAGAGTTTCGATAGAAGTGAAACCTTGAACAATTACGCGTGTATTTTTTGAATCGTTAGGGTATATAATTTTGAATCGTCAGGAAATACTTTTAACTGAATAAAAAAAGTTTCTATAATATTAAAGAATACATTAATCTCTATAAAAAAAAAACCGCGCGATACCATATGTCCAGCTATTGTAGTTAACTCACTATAACTACTTTCTTACATTTTAAAACGCGATAAATACACCAACCAAAATTAGACCATACAATCGATACCTTAATCCTTATCCAAATAAATCATTTTGTATTAATGCCTGTTATAATATCTGTAGATTACTTTTTGAATTATTCATATTGGACATTCCATTCAAAAGATATTACGAATTTAAAGATGACAATCTAAAGAAATAATAGCGCTGCTGAGTACTCGGTGGCCAATAAGCTTAGGGATTACGTGTGCAATCAAATGATTGCGGGTTAGAACCCCAATTTCGCTAATATATATCAATTTTTTTTTTTTTTTTTTTCGAAGTTTGAAAAATTAAAATTTTAACACATTATGGGTCAGTAACGTGACCTGAAATGATGGGAGAAAATTTCTTATGCTAGATTTGTAATGTATGAAGCATAAGCTTTCAATAGACATATTGTATCAAGAAATGAGAAAAAACCCCTCTGCCCCCCCCCCCCAAAAAAAGGTCCTATAGGGGAAACCGGGAAACTGGAATAGCAAAAAGAAAGGCGAGAAATAGTTAGCTATACTAGAATTTTTCTCATCACTGTAACTCCTATAGAAGCAAAGTTATAGCCTTTTAAAGATTGAAATGAAGTGAAGAAATAAGCAAAATTAGGTGAGTGATCGACGGGGGGGGGGGTCCACAGCTCTAGGGGTGCTATGTAGCATAAACTTTTAAGTTAAAAATAATAAAGAATTAAATGAGCAAAATTTTAAGGTGCATATTGGGAGAGGGTGCAAGCCCCCCCCCCTCAAAAAATTTTTTGTTTCGTTTGAAGAAACAAAAAAATATGCCCCCCGGTAGGCGCAGATAAACCCCAAACGGGCGGAAGGGCGACCCCTTATTTATCTTTTGTCAAGGATTTAAACTGTGGATCTCAAATAAAATAGACCGAGAATTGGACATTTTAAAAACTGTATGCATATTTCGAACGGCCCTGTAAGTTAAAACTGACACGGAAGGGGGGGATTAGCAGAGACGAGCGTGAAAAATAAAACATAATAAACTAATTCTTCAAATAACTGGACTTCTAAACAAAAATATAACGATTTAACCTAGTATCGAATTAATGGTGTGGCCCGCAGGGGATTACCCCCCCCCCCAGAAGTTATGAAATTTTATGCTTTTTAATGCACAAATTGCGATCCACCCTCTCTTACAGAGCTGTAAAACATGATGCCTTCTTCCGGACTCGCAGAAAAATACCTGCATTCAACACTGATTTAGCCTAGAAAAAGAAAAAAAATCGAAATCGAATCTAAAGATCGACATCGAATCTAAAGATCAACATCGAATCTAAAGATCGACATCGAATCTGAAGATCGACATCGAATCTAAAGATCGAAATCGAATCTAAAGATCGACATCGTATCTAAAGATCGACATCGAATCTAAAGATCGAAATCGAATCTAAAGATCGATCTTACGGGTAGAATCGATTTTACATTTTTACTTTCTTTTGTAACTTTACAAGAAGAGAGTATTAGATTCGTGAAAAATTTTGACTTCCCGTTTTCGATGGATTTATATATTTTAGAAGATCTTTAACACGATTTCATGGTTTTTAAGAAATACCTGTCTGTGTGTGTGTGTCTGTCACTCTGCGAGTCTGTATACGACAAAAATTTCTGACCGTTCTATCTCAAGAACAAATGCACGGAATTCCACAAAACTTTATATTTAGTTTGACCTTGATATAAACTGAATCTAATTAATTTTTGGTGTATATAGCCTAACAGGTGGCGCTGCTATGCTGTATTTTTTGTGACTTGCGAAACAGCTATATCTGAATAACGAATGAACGGATTTTCATCACATTTTAGATCCAGTTAATCCTTGACATGAATTGATGTTTTTTGCATTTTGATGTATATAGCTTCCCAGATGGCGCTGCTATACTGAATTTTTCACAATTTCCACTCAGCGCCATGTGAAAGGGGGGTGTGGGCGATAGGAAGCGGTCGTTCTGAGCACGGAAATTTAGGGGGCGCCAAATTTTTACTACTAACATCACTTCTAGCCTATCACAAGAAAAAGTTAATAGGGGGGGGGGGCTAAATTGGAACTTTGAACCGGGCGCAGTTCTCTTTTCGCACGCCCCTGTTTCCATTTTAGCTTTATCTCGAGAACTAATGCACGGACTTTCATAAAAAATTAGATTCAATTTGTCCTTGATATTATTTGATGCTAATTACATTTTGGTGGAAATCGCTTAAGAGATGGCGCTGCTATACTGCATTATTCATGATTAACGCAATAGCGCTATCTCAAGAACGAATTTTCATCAAAATTGAGATTCAGTAAATCTCTGACATAGATTACTGTTATTTAGATCTTGGTGTAAATTGACCTACAGGTGGCGCTGATATGCTGCATTTTTTATGATTTCGCAATAGCTGTATCTCGCGCTTTAATAGATTTTCATCAAAATTCAGATTCAGCTGGTACCTAATAAAAATCGATCCTGATCAATTTTTGGTGTACATCACTCAACAAAAAACGCTATTTTGCAGGGGGGGGGGGGGGGGGTTCTGAGGTTTCTTTAATTCTTCTATCTCAGAAACTAATACACTGAAATTTTGGAATTGGCACATCCATCTATTTTATCTTCGACTTTTGGAGGAAAATGAAAATTATATTACTTTCAGAGAAATCGATTAAAAATTTTAAAGTATCGATTAAATCGAGTTGGCCGTAGTATCGATTAAATCGATTTAAAAAATCGAAATCGCCCATCACTACTTCGAATACTTTTTAAAGAAAAAACTTTCTATGTTCAATTTATTTAAAAAAGTTTAGTTTAAGTAATTTTAGTTTTGCATTTTTACTTTACTTTAAGTGTAATTTTGTCATATACGTTTATATGTACTTATAACAAAATGAAATTAATATATTTTATCATTTAAAACACAATTTAAATTGATTAAAATTGTTCCAAATTGAAAAATACACTGTTAAAAATCTGCTGCATTTTGTTGCAACGCGCTCCCTTGCTTGTATAGAAAACGGTTACTTGGCCGTGAAATGGAGCTTTCTCATTGGTTGGAATAGAGATATTATATACAAGCGGTGGAGTGCGTTGCAACAAAATGCAGCAGATTTTTAACAGTGTATAATACGGTCAATTCACCGTGCTATGGAGCATTCTCATTGGTCAGAAGAGAGACATTCTATAAAAGTAGTGGAGTGACGTTGCAGTAAATGCTGCAGATTTTTACAGTGAAGTCAATTAAAATCAATTTTCAGATTCGTTAAAATCGTTTGCTTTTGGCGAGGAAATGCACTGCTCGCCAAATCCCGCGTCGCTTTCAGCTTTTCACGCCAATTATTCCAAACTATTTTATTTTTTTTACATATCTGAAAATGTAATTCCGCCGTTAATTTTCACTGATCCTTTATTACCTACATGAGTAGTTTAATTCGTATTTTTTTCAAAAAATTCTGAGTATGCCCCCAATGGAGACCTTCCTTGTGAGCGAACAGATACAGTAACTGGTGGCACAGTAGCGAGGACTGAACGCACATCCCATCAACTATAAATACCCACTCCATGTCCGTGGCTCCTGAGCGTGCGCGTGCAGCGCGCGTAACAGCTGAACACGGCCCATGGCTTTTTTTGTTTATCCATTATTTTACATCTCAACTTCATCTTTTTGTTTACTTCTCTACTGTTTACATTTTTCACGGATGTCTCGGGGCCTCCGTGGCTGGGTGGTTAAGACATCACGCCGCTAATCGTGAGGTTGTGAGTTCGAATCCCACTGGCTCCATTGCACACACACTTTGTGTGGAGCTCCTGGTTGTACTTCTCTTGTGTTGTAATATTTCCTTGTGTGCTATCTCGTCCCTGTATACTGACGATGGCTTATAAGCAGGCTTCATGTCGAGCACACAAGTCAGATGTATGTTGTTCAATAAACAAACAAACAAACAAACGGATGTCTCCACGTTTTTATGTCGTTGTGAAATAGATAGTTGTATTTATATTACTATGACACGCTACTCAAGGAAAAAAGGAAACCATGGTTATACAGCCAAACGTAAACAACTTAAAATCAAAAGACGAACAAAAGATTTAGATGAAATTGATGAAGATATGAAGCCACAAAATGCCGAAGCTCTCTTAAATCAAGAAGTCGATGTTGATATGCCTGGTGGTGCCCAGCATTACTGTTTACACTGCGCGTAAGTAGCTACTTAAATTAGCATTTCTTTCATTTAATTTTTCTAATCTGTTAATTTTTACTTTATTTAATAAAAAATATTTTAGCGTTACTTCAAACAAAAATCCTTCGTCTGGAATTTCAGGTGTGAAAACACCTAAAAAAAAAAAAAAAGCTAAACTGGTCCAAATATTGTGAGAAAATATTGATCTATGTTTTCAGCCATGTAAGCAAGGCACCCTTCATTGTTTCCCTCAAGATAATGAGTGCCCATGAAAGTTGGACAACCCGGACACAGAGTATTTAAACTACTTCTGTTTAAGTACTACATAAAAATAGAAAATACCTTCTTAATATTAAATTGAATAAATATTTTTAGAAAGCTTGTTTGTGTGAAACAGTGAATAGTTTACTTAGAAATATACAATAAAAATTTCATTCTCTTGTCAAAGTCATTTTCTCTATCACGCCAAAGTCTCATCTACAGCAAATAAGTCGACTACAGAGACCATGTATTAGTACAGCGGTTTCCAACCTTCATTGATATGCAATCTACCTAATATAAAAGCAGGCCTCGCAGCACTCCTATATTTCCTATAAATTTCAAAAAATTCCTATATTTTTCAACCCGCCACCCAGCAGGGTTGCAAAAAAGCCGGCTAAAATTAAAAAAAAGCCAGGCCGGTGGCTTTTATTGGTTTTAACCAGCTTTTTTTTGGCCAAAGTTGGCTTTTATGCAGTGATGCATTTTAATTGTAAGTTAAACATTTTTAAGTGTTTCTTAAATAGCTTTAATGATACTTAAATGACTTTGAGTTTAATACATTTATTTATCAAAATGAAAAAATGGGATTTTAATTATGATTCATTATGAGAAATTGGATTTTAAAGCAATTTCTCAATAATGAAAACATTAATGCTAGAATAACACATTGATGGAGTTACTAATGGTTTATAGTCAGAATTGCAAATATTTCAGCTAAATTGTAAAATGGCCATATCAAGAGCTTTTTTTTTTTTTTTTTTTTTTTTTTTTTTTTTTTTACATTGACTTTTAATCCCACCCTTGTTTTCCATTTTTACTGTTTTATAAAATTAAAAAGGACAATGGTTACTTAGTTACTTGGACAATGGTTACTTAGTTTATGTTTTATTACTTAACTAATTTTATGACTGTTAATATGTCTTATTAGAGGTACATATATGTATTAAGACAGACATAAACGCATTTTTTTTATACAATTACCCAACATGGAGTGAAAAATTAACCGGGGCCAAAAATCGAACCTGGGTTGACAGCAACAGCATGGTACGCTGTCGACCCAGGTTCGATTTTTGGCCCCGGCTAATTTTTCACTCCATGTTGGGTAATTGTATTAAAAAAATGTGTTTATGTCTGTCTTAATATATATATATGTATCTCTAATGATTAATTAAATTGAGATGTTTATTTCTGTGTTCTAAAATGTGTCTCATTTTACTCATCATAAACATTTAAAGTCATATATAAAGTCATGCTATAAAAATAATTTCTCACTATTAAAAATACTATTATGAATTATGCATATTTCAATATTATGAATTAGCATATATGCATGAATATATTCTTGCAATAGTGCATACATGTAGAGATGTAAATTTTCCGGAAAAATATAAGTGGCGGAAAAAAACTGGTTTTTTACCGGGTTTTTTTCGGAAAAAAATGGAAAAATTGATTTTTCATGACTGTTTCTCCCAAATAAATTATATTTTCTTAGAGAATATTAAATAATAAACATTTTTTTCCATTTATTTGTATTAAATGAAAATTATTTTCATTTTATATTACAAAAATAAAAGAAAGTAGCAAAGCCTGCTTTTAAAAGTTTAGTTTTTTTTTTCCATAGCCTAAGAATTTTTAAAACACTATTGTTTGTTATATCATATCTCTGTTGAAATGATTTTTCAGTTACATGTTTAACTACCAATTAACCTGAGCCAATATGTCTGCTGTTTGGAATGAAATAAATTATGCATTCTATTTACATAAGTATAGTTTTTAAGTAAATGATACTAATTTAAAGAAATTGTTGCAGTTTTGTCATTATTATCAATATCAGTATTCAAAAAATTCCATTATTTGTTTTAAAAAATGTATATTTTTACATTATTACACTTTTTTCTTACAATTATAATTTTATTTCCTTTAAAAAATATGTTTAGTTTTGGTATAGCTTTATAATCTTATAAAAAATAGCATAGTATTTATTGACTGTTAGATTTTTACTTGCTGAAACCGAAAAAATTTTTTTTTAAGTTTAATTAAACGTATTTTTTTTTTTTAATCCTGAAATCTGGTATTCTATTCTTGAGTAAGAAACCATATTCAATAATGTTTCCATATGGTAATTTCATATTTCTAAGAATAAAACTCAAAAGTTATGAAAACAGAACATTACAAATAGAAAATGATCGCTATTTGAGGAATTAACCAAAGCAGTTACATGCAGAGATAAACTTCTAGTATGCTTTAAAAAACTACAAAAATTCAAAGTTTAATCAAGAGGGAATATATAATTTGGAACATAGTTACTTGTAATAAAGTATGGGTTTTTTTTTTTTCCATCACTGTTGTACTTTTCTAATGCAAACTGCTCATGTTTTTGCAACAGTATTGTACATTATGGAGGTAAAATGGAGGTCAATTTTAGATTCAATACCTTGAAAAAACGTTCTGTTAATCAGCTATAACGAAATCTTGAAAAATGCAGCATAATAGTGCCACCTATAGGGCAATTTACACCAAAAACTAAACAAAATTATTATATATCAGGAACTGTCAGAATCTGTATTTTGATTCAAAAGAAATCGTCCTTGTGATAGAGCTATTGCGATAATCATGAATAATGCAGCATAGCAAGCATCATCTGTTGAGAGATTTACATCAAAACGTAATGTGCACAAAGTTATATCAAAGATTAATTTAATCTGAAGTTTTATGAAAATACATACATTAATTCTTGAGATAGAACTATTGTGGAAAAGATGAATAATGCAGCATAGTAGCGCCATCAGTTGTGCGATATACACTAATAACTAAACATCTCAAGTTTATATCAAGGTGTAACTGAATCTAAAGTTTTGTGAAATTATGTGCATCAGTTCTTGAGATCGAATGCCCATAAAATTTTTGTCCCATACAGACTCGCTGAATGACAGATATTTTCCAAAAACTATCAAATCGTGTTCAAGACCTTCTAAAACGTTTAAATACACCAAAAATTGGAAGTCAAAATTTTCACGAATTCAATACTTACTTCTTGAAAAGATAGAAAAAAGTAATAAATGCATGCTTCAAATTTAATGTTAAATTTTTAATTTTACCATTTCTATTAATCGGCATATTACTGAAATAATTTTGCACATGAATTAATTTTTAAAAAGAGAAGTTGCATTTAATTATATATCTAGATTTTTTTCATGTAATCCTGTTTTTGTGAAATTGTGAATTTCTTGTATATATACTTATACAAAATATATTCAGAATTTGTGAATAAGAAATTATTATTATTTTTAGAGTCCTATTTAGACATTTTAAATAAGGTTATTTATGCATATATACAACTTGATAAGATTCAGCTGCTATGTGGCATGAGATTTTTTTTTCTTCAATCACTGCATTTACGAAAGATTCAATTTGTAGATTAAATTTTTTTCTAAAATGTCTATTTTCAAGAGAAATTTTGTAAAGGATCTTGTGTTTCAAACAAGAAAAAAATGTGAAGGATCCTTTCAAGTCTTCTCCAACAGATTTCTGCTCAATGATCAGATTACCCACATTAAAGTTTTCATGTGAGACACTCAACATAAAAATAAATTAAAAAAAAGTATGAGAATGTAGCTATTGCAAAATTTTCACTACATTATTTCATAAATGAAATTTCAATTTTTCCAGTTCGGAAAAATTGAAAAATAAGCCTTCGGAAAAAAACCGGTTTTTTTCCCAATTTTTCCGTTTTTTTTCCGAGCATTCCCATATCTACATACATGTATTCTTTTAAATAGCAAGGAGCCTTCCAAAATTCTAATTCAACAAATTTTATTTGGAGACTTCAAATTTTGGAGGATCAAATCTACTTTTTTTTTCTTCTTTTTTTATCTGCTCTTTTTATTTTATATACTTAAGCAAAAAACTATACTAAATTCTTCCTGACTTCTCTTTCAACATTGCTCATTCTGTGACTTAATCTTTCCATTGAGATGTAGAATATTTCTGTAAATTGTAGAGTAAAAAAAAATCAGAATACAGTAGACTCCCTCAAATCCGCACAGCTTGGGACCAGAGGTTTTGCGGATTTTAGAATTTTGCAGATTTCTGGTCATTATTTTATTTACATTTTTTAAACAGTAATTTGAATGTAATTAACAATAAAATTGAAACTATTATAAAGGCTTACAATATAATAAAATATTAAAATAAGTAATAAACTAAAATAATAAAAATTTAGACAGTTTTTAACATGATTAAAATATTTATTGCAAAGGTCAAGTTAATAAATAATGTATGACTAAATATTTATTATAATGATAAGATGCATTTTTCACATGAAACTTGCTTTATAAAGATACATTAGTAATTCACATCAAAATCATAATATAAGGAAGTTTTATTTCAGGTTTAGCCAGAATTAATAAACAAAAAAGTTTAGTTAATACATAAATATATTTGGTAACAAGATAACGATTACCAGTAATGGCAGCAATATCTTGTATTTTTTTAGAAATAAATTTATTCTTCCTTCAATAAAACACATGAATTTAGTAATATAAATGATAATTACAAATTAAAATATATATGGAATTGATATAAAATTTAAAAAGTAGAATTTTGTCCCTACATATGAACTGGATGTTTCATTGTTTACATCCTTAAATTATGTGCGGATTTTAGAGAGTTGCAGATTTAAGGGAGTCTACTGTATTATTTATTTATTTTCCCAATGTTCAAATACTGGATAGTTACCAAAACAATGAAACCTTTAATTGCTAATTATCCTAAGTTTTGGCACTAATTATAGAACTATAATTATTAGTAATTACAGAAATAAAATTGCAGATTAGTAGTTTCATTAGTAGCATACAAAAATTTTGTAATAATTATGCAAAACTATATTAAATATTAGTGATATTTACATGCACTGAAATTAATAACTTCATTTAACATCCAAATATTAACACTGTTTAACGCATTTTGTCATAGTTCAATTAAATATATAATTCTTTAGAATTTGTAATATACATGGAGCTATGTAATATAAAATTTCAAAACACATTTTTAAAGTGTAATTTACATTCCTTTCAATATTTATAATTTTTTTCAGACATAATGCCTTCACAATTGACTTCTAGTAGCTATAAAAACTTATTTATTTAGAAAATTTAACAGAAATTTATAACTTTTTTAATAGAAAATATTTATGAATATTAAAAATAAAATAATCTAAATTTAATATGAATTAGCTGTAAAATAACTTTAAAAAAAATAAAAGCCGGCTTTATTTGGCCTGGCTAAGAGCCAGCAATGAGATTTTTCTACGGAACCAGGATTTTCCGCTTTTTTATCATTTTCTGCTTTTATGAATTTTTTTTTAATTATTATTGTCAAAAGATCGCGGAAAACATGAATTTTGTCTAAAGATCACATGAAAAAAAAAAAAAAAAGATTTTCGCAAAAAGTCACGAAAAAAAATGTTATTTTCGTTTATAGGTCGCCAATAAATGCTATTTTCACAAGAAAAAACTGCGATTTTCATCAAAAGATCGTGAAAAACTGCAATTTTCTTCAACAGATTGTGAGAAAACTTGTTTTTCATATGGAGATTGACAAAAAACCACGATTTTCATCAGAAGATCGCAAGAAAAACATTTTTATCAAAAGATTGCGAGAAAAATGCAATTTTCGTCAAAAGTTAGCGAATAAATGCTACTTTCATCAAAAGATTGTGAGAAAAACCCAAGTTTCATCAAGCAATCTTGAAAAAACATGCAATTTTGTTAAAAAAATCTCGAGAAAATGCATTTATCGTCAAAAGATCGGGAGGAAAATGCGATTTTTTATCACAAGATCGCTAGAAAAACTCGATTTTCGTCTTAAGATCACAAGAAAAATGCGATTTTCATCAAAAGATCATAAAGAACTGCAATTTCCATCAAAAGATTACAAGAAAACACATTTTTCATATGAAGATTGACAAAAAACCACAATTTTCATCAGAAGATCCCAAGAAAAACGTGATTTTCATCAAAAGATCATGAGAAAATGTGGTTTTTGTCCAAGAATTGCTAAAATAAGTGTGATTTTCATCTAAAGATCGCAATTAAATACTATTTTCATCAAAAGATCACGAAAAAAATGCAAGCTTCATCAAAAAGTCATTAAAAAAACGCAATTTTGTTCAAAAAATCTTGAAAAACCGGGAATTTCGTCAAAAGATCGCAGGAAAATCCTTTTTTCATATGAAGATCGTGAGAAAAACATGATTTTTATCAAAAGATCGTGAGAATAACATGATTTTTGCCAAAATATTGTGAGAAAAAAAAGATTGTCGTCTAAAGATTGCGAGAAAAACTTGATTTTTGTCTAAAAATCACAAAATAAATTTTTAATTTCATCAAATTAAAAAAAAAAAGCCTTTTATGTTAAAAAATCACAAGAAAGGTGGCATTTTCATGCAAATTCCATCAAAGCATTACAGAAAAAAAAAAAAAAAAATCCCTGGGAATGCCATTGGGAAAATGTATAATTAAAGTAGGGAAGGATTTCCCCACTCTCTCTTCTCTGCTGTAACTTTTCATAAAATTTGTAAATTTCAGGATTTTTTTTTTTTTTTTTTTTTTTTTTTAGAACTTTGAATTGCTTTTGCTGTAGAAATTCATTTCATATAAATATATTACGAAAAAAATCATTTATAAACTTTATTTCAATTATGTTTGTTTTTGTAAATGCAAATTCTATAAGTGATGATGATTCAGAAAATAATTGTAAAAAATGTTAAATATTGCTGGGGGAAAAAAAGTGTTCGACCCCTGATAATATTATTTTAATTCTAAAGTGTTAAAAATTTCTGAAATAGTCAGGAATGAACTTTAAATAGTTTATTTGTGTTATAGTTTTTACAATGATGATGTCTGTATTGATACATTGTTAATGTATTAAAACATGTGTTGGCGTATTTACGTATGTTAAAATTTCCTATAAAATTCCTATGTTTTCTTCAAAAAAATTCCTATAATGCATAAATTAAGCAACAAATCAGAGACGAGATGCAAAAAAACAGCTCTTAAGCGGCTCATGGGATGCATAATTTTGTCAAAATATTACGGGAAAAGCCCGAATTTCAACAAAGGATTGCAGGAAGCAACGCAATAAATCTTGAAAAACGCCATGTTTCGTTAAAACATTGTGATAAAACGGCAGGTTTCGTTAAAGCATCGCTATAAAGCGTCAGATTTTATCAGAAAATTGCAAAAAAAAAGGCAAATTTTGCTATGAAATCGCAAAAAAAGGCACATTTTGTTCTAAAATCATGAAAATCGATAAATTTCGTCAAAAAAAAAAAAAAAACTTGAAAAACGGCAAATCTTGTAAAAAAAAACAAAACCTAAAAAACAACAAATTTTGTCAAAAGACTGCGGGAAAAAATGCAAATTTCATTAAAATGCAAAAAATTGGAAATTTTGTAAAAAAAAATTATTTTTATTTATTTTGAAAAAAGGCAGGGTTTGTAAAAACATCGCAATAAAATGGCAAGTTTTGTTAAAACATTGCAATAAAATGGCAGGTTTTTTTTTTAACATTTTGGGAAAAGGGCAGGTTTCGTTAAAATATCGTGTCAGATTGCATAAAAAAAATGGCAAATTTCATTTTAAAAAAATCTCAAAAAACAACAAATTTTGTCAAAAAAAAAAAAATCATAAAAAAAGGCTAATTTTGTAAAAAAAAAAAAAAAAAAAAAAAAAAAAAATTGTGGAAAACAACAAATTTTGTCAAAAAATCACGAAAATGGTCCAAAATTTGTCAAACGATCATGCAGATCAACGCAAACTTCATTGAAAAATCCCAAAAAAATGGCAAATTTTGTATTTTTTTTTTTTTTTAACAACAGGTTTTGTTAAAATATTGCTATAAAATGCCAGGTTTCGTTAAAACATCGCGGTGAAAGGGCAGATTTCATTAAAACATCATGATAAAATGGTCAATTTCATTAAAATCGCGATAAGATGGCAAATTTCGTTAAAATACTCACACATAAATTTTTCCGGGAACTTACACTTTTCATCTGGGAACCTATATTTTTCATGTTGGTTCCCAGCTGCGAACTTTGAAATTTTTAGATTTTTCAAGCCCTGTTTTCAGCTCATATTTATTTATTTATTTATTTTTTTTTTTTACAGGCGATATTTCATTGACAACCATGCTTTAACTGAACATTTTCGGACTAAAGTTCACAAAAGAAGGTTAGTAAGTAAAAAATATTGTTTCATTATTTTTAATCTAGCATTTTATAATCAGTAATGTTATAATAAATGTCAATTCAAGCAGCCAAAGAAAGAATCTTACCTTCATAGTCTCAGAAGTTTTTGAATTGAACATATGTTAAAATTCAGGTAAAAATAAAAAAAACCTGTATATATTTGTTTTGCCCAAAAAAATTCCTGACCCGAGATACAGGGTGCAAAGTACAGCGTACAAAGATACCGTCGCGGGCATCATTTCCCATTCGCAATTTTTGATAAAAATTTAAAAGTGCTCTATCTCTGGAATGGTGAAAGATATATTGTTGTGTTTTTTTTTTTTTTCTTTATTTAAAAGATAATGTTTTTCTGTTTAAAAAGATATACTCCATTTTGAAATATGTATTTATTTTTTTTTTTTCTGTAGTCTTAAAAAAAAAAAAAAAAAAAAAAAAAAAAAAAAAAAAAAATCAAAAAATCATTTTGAAATATATATTTATTTATCTTTTTTTTCTGCAGTCTTAAATTAAAAAAAGTTTATTTTTAAAAGTGTCAATCCCAAAATCTTTGATTTTTTTTTTTTTTTTTTTTTTTTTTTTTTTTTTTACTGTTCTGTTAATGAATATTACTGATTTTCACTATAAAAGAGAACTTCCACTTTTGAGTTTAACAAGTTTTAGAAACATTTTATAAATTTGGAGAATTGTACAGAAACTGTATATTAACAGTTCCAGTAAAAGTCTGAATTTTTGTTTATTTGTATCATATGTAGCCAACTACATATCCTAAACAAGTTAGAAATTGCACGTCAAATGACGTAAGTTCGTGTACAATAACTAGTTTTTTTTTTAATAAATATTTAGATCTTGATGTAATAAGTGTTACATCTTGGGAAAACAGACATGAATAGTTAAAATTTATTATGTTTCTACCCCAAAGCAAAATATGTTTAAAAGTGCGACGTACGTCACAGAACAACGAACTTCTCTGCAGAACATTTCAAATAATCAGTTAAAAAATTCACCATTCAATCGAAAGAAAATTTGAGAAATTCACAGGGGTTCCAACTTTTCTGAAAAATTAAGGCAATCAGTTCCAAAAATTTTAATAAAATCAATCATATAAACAAAAACATATCGCAAAGTTAGACAAATGATCGCCGAAAAAGATCAATTTCATCAATCCTGCGAAAAAAAATCTCCAATTTCACCTGAGGATCATGGAAAAAAGAAAGGCAAATTTTCTCAAAAGATCGTGAAAAAACGACATCAAATTTCGTCTATAGTTCGTGATAAAATGACAAATTTCACAAAATAATCTTGAAAAAACAGAAAAATTCATCAAAAGTTCTCAAAAAACAGCAAATTTTGTCAAAAGATCGCGAAAAAAAACGAATTTCATCAAAAGATCATGTAATAACTGAATATTTCATCAAAACAGGCATGATATTCTTCTGCAGATCCGTGACTTTCTGCTTTTTTGTCATTTTCTGCTTTTTTAATTTTTTTATATCATCAAAAGATCACGGAAAATCGTGAATTTCATCAACAGATCGCATGAAACAAATACAATTTTCATGAAAAGGTCTAAAAAAAATGCGATTTTCATCAAAAGATCGATTGAAAAACGTGATTTTCTTCAAAAAATCGCAATAAAAATACAAGTTTTGTCAAAGGAGCCTAAGATTGCAGAAAAAAATTGGATTTTCGTCAAAAGATTGCAAAAAAACTCTTTTTTCATCAAAAGATCGTGAGAAAATGCATTTTTGTCAAAATATAGTGAAAAATTCTGTTTTCGTCAAAAGATTGCTGAAAGGCGGAGATTTTTAAAAAATGGCCGCAGCAATTTCCGTCAAAAAGTCAAGGGAACAGTTGTGTTAGTGTTCGGCACCATAAACTTGGCGACTTTTTTTTGCGCCAAAAAGCCGTTTACGAAAATGATTGCCAAACTGAAAATGCGTGAGAAACCCGTTTTCAAATACAGCAATCACTTTCAAAACTCCTAAAAAAATGCATTTTTGTAAGTATGAAAAAAAAATGAATAATTTACTCTTAATTAGGGGGGCTCCGTCCCTCTGAACCCTCCCGGTTTTTTTCAGGAGAAAAAATTTAAAATGTTTTGTGATCGCCATATTTAAAAACGAATTTCTTTACTGGTTCAGAAACACAATCATTTTGAAACGGACTTTTTAGCACAAATAAGCTCAAAATTGAAAAAAAAAAATAGTACTTGCATTTTATATATTTATTATTAGTTATGAAAGAACAAAAAGAGGGTTACAAAAGAAAAAAAAATGCATATAAATAAAACGAGTGAAATAATTTAAATTCCAAAGAAAAATTTAAAAAATCTATATACAGGGTGCATGTAAAAATTACAAAAATTACCGATTCAAAATTGCAATCATTTTGAAAACAATTTCTTTGCACGAATAAACAGAAAATAAAATTAAAATAATGACAAAAATAGTACTTACATTTTGTAGATTTCTTGAAATTTTCAAATAGTTAAAGATCAGAAAACAGGTTACAATGACAAAATATTTACATATCAATAAAACGAGCGAAATAATTTAAATTCCAAAGAAAACAATTTAAAAAATATATGTATACAAGGTGCAAGTGAAGATTACAAAAATAAAAATACACTATTACAAAAAAGATAATTAAAAATTTTAAACTGAAACATCGATCTTCACTGAAAAACCACTGTCATTGCTGATTAATCATTCTCATGTCCGATTTACAGTTTCCGTTCAAAAATGAATTATCCAAAAAATAAAAATAAAAAAGCCATGCACCCCAACAAAAAAGTTAAAAAATGCCCTTTGGGCAAAATATAGCATCCTAATCTATCCTTAGAAAGATCATCTTTTACTCGGACTTGTAACTCACAATCGACGGAAAATAGTTACTGCAAAATCAACGTTATAAAGCAGTAAAGCACCGTTAAATAGTTCAAAAGTTTGAATTTCAATATCTCAATTGCGCAGAAGTAAAAAAAAAAAAAAAAAACTGTGCAGCTTGTAATCAAATTACTTCACAGGCGCAAAGAGAAAAACCTCCCCTCCTCCCTCACCTCAACCTCCCTCTTGCCTTCGGCAAGAGAAAAACTTCCCCCCCCCCCTCACTTCAACCTCCCTCTTGCCTCCGCGAAAGCTGCTATTAGTGTTGCCAAAATAAGGGTTTTGGCCAGGGTTGTTAAATACCCGGGTTTTTTCAGAAAAAACTCAAGCCACTGTGTTTTTTCAGGGTTTTGGGGGTTTTATAAGGGTTTTTTCAGGTTTTGGGGGGTTATGGGAGGTGATTCAGAATGCTTGAAAAAAAAAATGTACTTATTACTAAATTTAAAGTAGCTAATTGATTACAAATATATATAAATTAATGACAGTAATCAAGATTATGCTTTGCTTTTAGATAGATTGATTATTAATAGTAATTTATAAAGTGTTTTTTTATTACCACTAAATAATAGAATAAGCCAGGTAATTCTACATGTCTACATAATTAAATTAGGATTTTAAGCATATATGGTATTTTGTTATGAGTTTCTATTGTATAACATAGAACGGATTACACATCAAAGTATTTTTTTAATGGGAAAAAATTTGTGCTACTTACACATGCTACAGAGATTAACTAACAATTATTTCTTTTAAAAATTGTGATGGTATAATTAGGACATTTCTTTTCTTTGGGCTGGGGGGTGATGGTTATAAACTTTATGAGTGGTGTACTGATATTAAGAAATATATTACAATATATTATATGTGTAATATAAATACATTATATATGAGGAGCCCAGAAGCCAAGGGGTACAAGTGACAAAATTTAGATTTCGAGTAAATTGAGTTCAAAGTTAAACATCAATTGTAATTGAATGAATTGAGATATGAAACTTTTGCTTACTTCTTAGTGATCTTTGAACTCTTATTTGAATAACTGTTTAAAAAAAAAAGTGGAATAAATTTTTTTTTATTTATAACTAAGCATTGTTTATCATCACTCGACACTTGTACCCCTTGGCTTCCAAGCTGTAATGAAAACTGCTTGAAAGCTAAAGGGTACAAGTGCCGGAAGAACAAATTAAATGAAAAATTATGAAATAAAAAATAGTATTTATGAAAAATTAAGAACAATGTTGATACAAATAAATAAAAGGACAAAAATGTTTTTTAAATGTAAATTCTATAAAAAAAATGAAATAAAAAATGAATCTATGATAAATTTATGAACAATGTTGATATAAATGAATGAAAGAGAAAAATTTTGTTCTAATATAAGTTTTAAAATTTTATTATGAGTTTTGAAACATTGGAATTTTATATCTTTTAACACTTTCCAACAAAGTTGAAAAGTGAATATGATTTTGCTTTTTCAGTCCGTCTGTCCGCACCCTAACTCTCTGATTATCCTAATTCTGATTGTCCTGAAATTTTTTGGAATTATTTACGTGTTCCTCACCACAAACCTATTGCAAATGAAGTTTCTACCATGATTAGTTTATTTACAAGGACAATAAAAAGTTTACCGTTACATTAGAGGTTATAGGAAAAATCGTTTCAAATGAATTTTAAAGATGTTACACGTTTTCACATATTAAAATTTATATGCAATTACGAATTGCACTAAAATAAATATTCTGTAAAATATGACGTGAAAAGAATAGTTATTATTTATTTACAGGGCCACACAAAAGATTCACATTACCTAATGATAGAGAGAGAATTGTTGCGACATATTTTAATTATATTACAATTTTCATGAATAATAAAAATTGCTATACATCGCTGAGGCTTAATTTAAGTTATTTCGTGCATAATACGCAGTACTTGTTAGTTTACATTACGAAAACGTAATGTAATGGGGTTTAAATTATATAGCAGAGTGCTAAAGTACAGTGGAAAAACGTTATTGCTGTTTTTATCAAACCCCCCAAAATTAAATTATGTTAACTATGTTAAATACAGATATTGTCAATTTAAATTAATGTTTTAAATTAAATGTAAATACTTTAAAAGCAAATAAAGATAACATATTTAAAAACAAATATCTATTTATTTAAACTCTCAACATTCAACAGAAACATATTTAATCTATATCATAATTAAATTCATTAAAATCTTTAAATCACATAATATTTACTCATAGGATTAATTTATTTATATAGAGGAGAATATTAGAAAAAGATTTAGACTCACGACATGATTGCTTTTAAGTATATTAACTGTCTACAATCCAGGACATTGATGCAGAGATTTGATCCATTCCAAAGAAGATCCTACTACTTCACTAATGGAAGTGCTTTACTTTGAAAATGGTCTGACACAAGGAAAAAATACATCTGCCCTTATCATCGGCATTCTTCAGCCTCTATGGAGATTACTTAACAGCAAGTCCACTTGAGAATATGACGATTACCAGTTCAAAAACAGGGAAAGAGGTTTACACGAACCACGACTTTCACTCTTCCCAATAAACTCTTTAAATCACCCCTAAGGCATTCAAAAATCAAACAACATGGCTCGTCGATTCACATCAGAAGACAACTGCCAAAGTTCTCGATAACATCAAGATGACTTACACTAAAAATCCCTTAATGAAGAAGGCGAAATTAAAAGCAGGAACTCAACTGAACTATATCATCTTTAAATGTTTTCCATACTGACCAAACAGCTGATAAAACTCTACTCAAAAACATCAGGACAGCCAAACAAACAGCGGCGAATAGAAAGCGTGAATGAACTGATAAGAACTTGCCCGCTATTCTATTTATATCTTACCGGCAGTCTAAAACGAACCTCTACGCATGACAGTCCATCCTTCTATCAGTTTCCAGAACGTCATATGCAAAACTAAAGATGACGTGGATTGCGATGCGATCTACGATCGCGACGCCATCTGTTATTGCTTCAATGAATTATTCAGTTAAACAACTGGATTTAGACCGGAAAATACGTACGGAAATTTAATATGTTGCCAGTGTTTAAAAAGAACAGACAGGTGGTTCTAGGGACAAGTTTCTTTTAAATTTATTAACTATAGAATTATACTTTATAAGAAAATGACTATGTTTGGAAAAAGGTAAGTTAAATTTATTCAGTTATTTTAATAAAGTTATTTTAAATAAACTATTGAAATGACTTGTATCTTTAAAGAGGTTTTTATAATAGCTATGGAAAGTTAAATAGAAGTAATTAACATATGGAGATAATTAATATAAGTACTTTAAGAAATGAATTAATAAAGATATTTAATTTGAAAAGTATTAGAAATTAGTGCAAGGGTGATAAGAAAAAGGTCCTAATATATCTGACAAATGCCCCCCCTCTTATCAACCCGAGCACTATATAAAAAAATACAGAAACCAAACATCAGCCTAAAAAATTAAGACTTCATGATTCATCCAATGGCCAGTAATTTCTTAAACACCTGCGTAAAGAAACAGCCTCCTAAAAATTTCCAAAAAAAAATTATATTCAGCCCCCCATAATTAAAAAATCTATATTCTTTAAATCCAAAGACCCATGCATCAAGTCCTAGAATGCCGAAAAATAAGAAAAATTTACCTTTCATATTCTCCTCTATTTATCACATTAAAACAAACATACACATTAAAAAAAATTAAAAACTAAAAATATCACAGATAAGGTATTCATCACAGTTCAAATCTAATACAAAACAATGCAGCTTTAATGCTAGTATATTATGTCACATAAAAATTAAAGTCTGTTTAACAGAAGTTCTCATAGTATTCATTTACAATTAACATATAAAATTCTTGTCAATCAACTCAATTTAACATTACACCTATAAAATTTTACATGTGACATCTAACAAATCTATATATATCCATACACCCACCTAAAAAGTTAAATAGAAGACCATCAAAATGAAAACCTTCAAAAAAAATTCTCATATTTACTTATTTATTACACATTAAATATTTCTCCAGGATGAATGCTGAATTAACGGATAACACCTAAATTTCACCTTCTATTTAGCCTAAGTACTTAACACTTTGTCTGTTCCACGTATGAAAAACTATTATTAATAAAAGAAGAGACTCACGAATCCATGTCGACCTAGACCGCAAGCCCCCTTATAAAAGTTTTTAATTTCAAAAAAAATTCCCATACTGTCATCCTAACATCTCCTATGTCTAAGAATCCTTACACACTGGACAACACAAAACTAAACCTAATGTCCCTCATCTAGGACAACCAAAAAAATATTACAAATGGAGTGGTACATAACACTCACTCATCACTCACCATATTGAATCCAAAAGGTCAATCCCGAGAACCGCGGGAAATGTATCCCAGAATTGGCCCAAAGGTTCCAGTATTCCCTAACAGCACTAATGCAGATGCACGCACATATTCATCTACATTGCTTCGGGCCCGAAGACTCCACACCAAGCACTCACAAAAACGGACGTAGACATAGGCTGTACAGGAGACCAAAACTGCAATTCCAAAAAAAAAAAAAATTCTCTTAATTAAGTACTAAATGACTACTTCAAGTCATACCCAAAAACAGTCCAAAAAATTTTCCTAACAGACAACTCACGTACTTATCCGGCTACTTAACACACAACACAACTCAACCTCTAACAAAAAAAAATGTTTTCCAGTGAAGTTGCTGTTACTTTTTGGGACTAAGAAACTGCCAAGGATTCTAGCTTCAAGCACATCCTCAAGGCCTGACAATCCCCAAATTCAAAAGCAATACGAGACAAAAATCCTTTTGTTCTTTCATATTGAAAATACTTTACCAGCTATCCATCAGCATTGTCCTTCATAAACCCAAATTTAACTTTAAACTATTTTTCTACAAATTCCAAAAAAAA
Organism: Maratus speculifer; assembly: GCA_964019185.1. Taxonomy (NCBI): domain Eukaryota; kingdom Metazoa; phylum Arthropoda; class Arachnida; order Araneae; family Salticidae; genus Maratus; species Maratus speculifer. Next base: position 44,504,404 of record OZ025290.1, read on the forward strand.
AAACCAATTTTCTAAATTACCACAAACTAAACGAGATTCAATTTCTCTAATCCCTACAAACCGACCGGAATTCCATCTCTTAAATCCCAATTTCTCAAATTTTTCCAATAAAATCCTCTATCCTTAAACAAACAAGAGGAGACCAGCTCACTAAAATTCAGCTAAAAATCTTTAAAATCCAACAAATTCTAGATCAATTAAAATTAAGTCTGTCCAGCAGCCAACTAAATTCAATTGTAAACCACAATTAGCTGTCCCCCCTTTTAACTTCACAAGAGTTCCTCCATATTACAAATTCAATTCTTACTAATCAGGAACCATTCAACTTGCTTAATTTATGAACTGCAGAGCCCTCCTTACCAACTACTTCCAAACCTTCCTCAGCAAGACAAATTTAAATGCCACGCTAAAGCCATATGCAATCCCTTAAGAAAATCTATAATCAAAATTTAGAACAGTTACAAATTATAAAAAAAATTCAAATTCTTTACTCATGAATCCACTATATAAAAAGAAAAAATGCCAGAACTAATGTATTTTTAATATCTACCCTGTCGCCTCAACTAATAAGTACCTGTAGACCCATATTTCATGGACGACCACATTTGGAACCCGATCTCCTAAAAAAAAATTTTAACTCCTCGCACTCTTCACCCCGTTATATTCTCCTATAAACAACTCTTTATAAATTCAGATTTAAAAATAAATAAAACTCAAAACCAGATTTACTAACTACCCAAACCTCAAACATTTTTAGGCAGAAAGCATGCACTGTCAAAATGAGATTTAACTAAAAAGGATAAGGAAAATAAAGAGGAAAAAATGCGATGGTATAACCACCACCAAGAGACCTCTGTCCAGTTCCAATACTATCGATTAAGGCGACACAAACACTATTTCTTTAGAAGCAAACATTTACATGAAAACATTCTGTCCGACAGTGAGCGAAAGAGAACATCTGAACTGCAATCCCCACTGCCGAACAGAAATGTTAAAAACTGCAATTACTTAATAAATACTTTAAACTGAAATTACTTTAAAAATTACCCTTAAAAAATTACTTAAAAATCATTTTTACCTGTAAATTACTTTACTTGAAAGTTGTTTAATTGAAGATTACTTTATTTAAAAATTACTTCAAAATTATCTTACTTAAACATTAATCTGCAACCCCTTTATCAAATTATCTTTAAAATTCCAAGATTCATGAGCAATTATATAAAAATAAATGAACATTTACTTTCAAGAATTTCAATAGGAAGTCTCTTCAATAAGGATATTCTTTCCATATCACATCAAGTAAATCCTTCACAAGGCTAATAACATGCCACTTAAGATACTTGATTACTTAAAGATTTCATTCCATTAAAGAAACTTCTTGAATAATACAGATTAAAAAAAATTCAACAACTTTAAACCTTTATAATGAAAAATTTGCACTTTTATTTTTCAACTAAGAAAACAAAGCAAAAAAATATTAAACTAACAAATAAATCAATGCAAAACTTCATGGCATAATCAAGGCTTATATTTAGTATGGCTTCTATCTTGAATATAATTACACTTGTATCAACTTTAACTCTAAAAAAAATCAAGAAGCCCTTTCTCTTACACATTAAATGTTCACACAAAAATTACTAAATTTTTCACACATCTTTACTATAAATACTTTAACCTTAGCTTTCAGGAACAGAAGCAAATTAAACCATCAATTATTCAAATTTATTAATAAAAATTCATTTAGATGAGCCAAGAATTAGGAACCAAACAAAGTTCAACCCAATGGTCATTATAACCTTTGACATCTTAATCTGTTACTTTCCCAGATTTCTATCATTAATACAAAGTTGAACTTCTAACATCGGTCCCACACAATTGACTCATCCTTAAAAAAAATTTAACAGACAACTCCTCTCTTTAAACATTTGAAAATTAACTTAACATCAATATTTTAGAACTTTTAATTTTAACATTTTATAAATAAAACTCAAATCCCAACATGTATTCATCACATCATGGTATGGATCTTCTCTAAAAAATCTAACACTAAATATGAAGAATCCCCCATATGATGAACAAAAAAAATTTAAGTTCTAAACTTGTAAATTAGGGATATCTATATTTTAATCTGCAATTACTTAAATACTTTAAACTTATATTTTTAATCTCAAATTATAAACAAGTTATCCTTATTTTAATTTATTAATTGAAGTACTTTACTATTATATATAAAACCTTTAAAAGAGGGAGAGTAAAAAAATGTCTCTAAGTATTAAACTTCATTTTTCATTCAATTTATTAACTGGAAAATAAAATAAAAATTTAATTTATTTACTAAAAAAAATTTCAATTAAAAAATATTTAATTTCAATATTAACTTTTAAATTTAAAAAAAATTTAACCTTTAAATCAATCAAATTTAATTAATCATTACTATGTCCTGAAAACAAAAACTCCTCATCTTTACCTCAATTGGCTTCCTTCATTTAAATATCAAGGCACAAAGGTTGGAGGCTCCGCTAGTTCAAGCAAAAATTTAAGCTTTTAAAAATTTAACATAAATACATGCAAAAATGATAAGTCTTCATTAAATGATGGGGTATAAATACATCATTTCTCACTGTATTTCAAAATTTTCTAGAAGAAACAGATGAATACCATTTAAAAAAAAATTACATCACATTTAAAATTAAAAAAAATCTTGATCACAGATCACCATCCGCCGTATCGTTCCATCTTGCAAAAAGTTCATTCACCGCTAAAAAAAATAAAGTCCAGTCTGCTCCCGGTCAAACAAAACAGTCAGCATCAGTTCGGTTAAGTCGAGGTCAGAAAGATGGTAAGATTAGTCCACTAAGACACATCCGGAACTCCATATATCCAAAAAGGTCGAAGTTCAATTTCCAAAAAGTCACATTCATCACAAAAACATTTTGCTATTCCAAATAAATCAACTGCAGCACATCGATGGATTGGCGCCAGCACGCTCCACTTATGGAACGTACTGACGTTAACGTTGACGTAAACTTTATTCACATAGCAGCAAAAAAATCTCGTATCGTTGCAGCATTGAATTCTTCAATTTACTAGATGAAAGACGATCAAAACGAAGTACAGAACTCCATGTTCACCAAAAACCTTTAAAAACAGTTCCAGATGACTCTCAGTCGAAAACCTCTATATCCATAGCCATTCTTAAGTTCCAAAGTCTCGAACAAAAACAGTTCAGGATTCACAGTCCAACACTTTCACTTCCGATGCCATCTTCAAAACGATGATTAATAAGTAGCTGAGTCATCTTATCAAAAACGTAATAATTGCAATCATGGCGTGAGCCGAATGTTATATTATCCTCTTAACTTACACTATATTTCATTTAAATGGTTTAAGTATTGAAAAATTTAATCAAACATTAACAAACTTTTAAATTTCTTTAACCATCTTATTTAAAAAAAAATCTATCAAATTTAAATATTTCTAACACTATATATATTAAACTATTTACTTTTAAAAATTGCTTAAATATCTAATTAATACAATACAAAACAGATTAACTTATATTCAGATTAAACATCAATAGATCGCGGCCCCCCCAACTAAAATTATCTTTAACACCCGTGAAGGGCCGGAATAAATTCCTTCTTATTTAACTAACTAAACCTGGTATAAAACAATCATATTCAAAAAAATTTATAACTTAAATCAATTTCTTATATTAAATTAATAAAATATAACATAAGGTTTAATTATCAATCAATAAATTCAATTTACATTAAGTTAAACCACTGTAATCGCTAACTTCGCTATTTAAGGCTTAAAGAAACTTTATATTTTTAGTTTTAATTAAATTTATATTAAAAGCCCATAACCTGTTAGTTTACATTACGAAAACGTAATGTAATGGGGTTTAAATTATATAGCAGAGTGCTAAAGTACAGTGGAAAAACGTTATTGCTGTTTTTATCAAACCCCCCAAAATTAAATTATGTTAACTATGTTAAATACAGATATTGTCAATTTAAATTAATGTTTTAAATTAAATGTAAATACTTTAAAAGCAAATAAAGATAACATATTTAAAAACAAATATCTATTTATTTAAACTCTCAACATTCAACAGAAACATATTTAATCTATATCATAATTAAATTCATTAAAATCTTTAAATCACATAATATTTACTCATAGGATTAATTTATTTATATAGAGGAGAATATTAGAAAAAGATTTAGACTCACGACATGATTGCTTTTAAGTATATTAACTGTCGACAATCCAGGACATTGATGCAGAGATTTGATCCATTCCAAAGAAGATCCTACTACTTCACTAATGGAAGTGCTTTACTTTGAAAATGGTCTGACACAAGGAAAAAATACATCTGCCCTTATCATCGGCATTCTTCAGCCTCTATGGAGATTACTTAACAGCAAGTCCACTTGAGAATATGACGATTACCAGTTCAAAAACAGGGAAAGAGGTTTACACGAACCACGACTTTCACTCTTCCCAATAAACTCTTTAAATCACCCCTAAGGCATTCAAAAATCAAACAACATGGCTCGTCGATTCACATCAGAAGACAACTGCCAAAGTTCTCGATAACATCAAGATGACTTACACTAAAAATCCCTTAATGAAGAAGGCGAAATTAAAAGCAGGAACTCAACTGAACTATATCATCTTTAAATGTTTTCCATACTGACCAAACAGCTGATAAAACTCTACTCAAAAACATCAGGACAGCCAAACAAACAGCGGCGAATAGAAAGCGTGAATGAACTGATAAGAACTTGCCCGCTATTCTATTTATATCTTACCGGCAGTCTAAAACGAACCTCTACGCATGACAGTCCATCCTTCTATCAGTTTCCAGAACGTCATATGCAAAACTAAAGATGACGTGGATTGCGATACGATCTACGATCGCGACGCCATCTGTTATTGCTTCAATGAATTACTCAGTTAAACAACTGGATTTAGACCGGAAAATACGTACGGAAATTTAATATGTTGCCGGTGTTTAAAAAGAACAGACAGGTGGTTCTAGGGACAAGTTTCTTTTAAATTTATTAACTATAGAATTATACTTTATAAGAAAATGACTATGTTTGGAAAAAGGTAAGTTAAATTTATTCAGTTATTTTAATAAAGTTATTTTAAATAAACTATTGAAATGACTTGTATCTTTAAAGAGGTTTTTATAATAGCTATGGAAAGTTAAATAGAAGTAATTAACATATGGAGATAATTAATATAAGTACTTTAAGAAATGAATTAATAAAGATATTTAATTTGAAAAGTATTAGAAATTAGTGCAAGGGTGATAAGAAAAAGGTCCTAATATATCTGACAGTACTCAATATTTACAGGGACACAAAAAGATTTCAAATAGTATATTATATCCGAAGTATTGCATATTATCAATGATGATTGATTGATGGACGAAATGCCTTTTTAATTATGATTTGTGCTTTTAAGTTTAACTAAATTTATACATATTATATGGCATGTATAAATGCTATAGTTCATATACAGGGCTAAGCGAAAGATCTCTCAAAGTTTACTGAATATGAGAGCAATTTACTTAAAGATTGCTTTTAAATAAGTCATGCATTTCCATGCTGAACTGCATTCAGCTTACTAAGAAATGCTTGTAAAATATAGATAAAAAGATATACAGGGTCACGCACAAAATTTCATACATGGTCATCTATGGATGATAATTTCTCGAAATGGGATTTCAGTAGTCTTAAGAGTGTTTTAGTTTCAACTAAATTTTAGCTAAATACTGGCGTATAATAAAGGTTCAAGGTATATTACAGGATGTACGAAAGTATACAAGTATGTTTCCATCTATTAGTATAAACTGCTGAAAGAGAAATTTTAACCTGTTATGCGTTTTCTTGCTAAACTAAAATTTCTGATTATACAGTATATATCAAACGATAAATAAAGCATAGGGCTGTTTAAAAATATTAGAATACATGTTTGGCTATGGACAGTAACACTTTATTTCACCGCCCATTTTTAACATAATGTCAAGTCCGTTACCAAATCGTCCCCTGAGAATACTAAAGTTCTACCTGTGTTTTTGAAAAAAATTGACTTATCGATATAGGTAGGTTTTATTTGCATCTATGAAGGCATTTCTACATCAAAATGATGTAATATATACTTTACATAGAACCTTACAATCATAATATGACATTATTGTAATCCAGAAATGCCTTTCTATATTGGTAAGTCATTTTTTTCAAAAACACAGATAGAACCTTATTATTCTCAGGTGACGAAATGTCAAATCTGTTACCTCACGGTTTTTTAATGAATATCATTTTTTTCACCATTCTACTTATATTTCTTATTGAACTAACAAACAAATATGCAATTTCCTTAAAATTTAATAATTTACATTAATATATATTGTAATTATTAGAAAAAAATTGTTGTATAATTTCTATGTGATCAATATCTTGTGGCTAAAACTGTCTCTCATCTCAATTTAATTTAAGTATTATTGATAAATATCATGTTTTGAAATTTAGGGACATAAATCACTTTAAAGTAAGTTGATATTAGAAAATTCAATAAATTTAAAGCTGAGTATTTTCAGTAATTTTGAATGGTAATGAACTTGAAAATTTGCCTTACAAGCCAACTTTAAATAGCATTTACATATTATATCATATAGGGAAAAATGCACAACCAATTTTTTTTTTTTTTTTCATGTACCTTAAACATTTACTTTAACACCGTCTCCATTTTTAAAAGAAATTATTAAGTTTGAAAAATAAAAATAAAATTCTGAAGTGTAAGTGAATGGTGAAAATGGCCCTCCCTAAATAGCGAATATTTTAAAAGATTTCAGGAAGTGTTGGAAAGTTTTTCATAATCTGTGCTTAACGCATGATTTTTCTTACTTGTTAACAGTTAAAATGCATTTATTTGATGTATAAAAAAGCAAATGGCCTTGTATGTCGTTGGTCTCACTTCTGCTATATAGACATTAATGGATACAACTTCACTTATACCCCTTGGCCTCCACGCGTTTCACAGTTTCGAGAAAGAAGTTAAGTAACTGAACCCTAAAACGCAGCACAAATTTAAAAAACCATTCATAACTTTTTGCCTACAAATAAACAGACTTATTTCCAGATAGTCTGTGCACTTAACTCAATTTTTTCAATTTTGTCACTTATACCCCTTGGCTTCTGGGCTCCTCATATGTAATTCAAAGTTGAAATTTTGAAAAAACCCACTTGGGTTTTTTCCCGGGTTTTTTCAAGTGGGTTTTTTCAGAAAAAAACCCACCCGAGTTTTTTGGGCTGGGCAAAATCATAACAACCCTGGTTTTGGCACCATTTTGACAGGGTTACCAGAATTAGGGGTTTATCGCCAAGCTTGGCGAGATTTTTTTTCCCATTAATTTTTGCCGAACGCAAACGCAGCTTAGCCAATTCAAGAAAAAAACAGCAATTTTCTTCATCAAATCGCAAAAAAAAACGCAATTTTCATTTTAAAAAAGCATTTTAAAAAAAGACAATTTTCATGGAAAAAAAATGCGAAAAAACTGCAAATTTTGTCAAAAAAAGCGAAAAAACTGCGATTTATATATATACACTATATTGCCATTGATTATGGGACACTTGCGATTTTAGACATTTTACTAAATATCTAGAAAAATACATGAGGAATCATCTCGAAACTCTTAGTGTATAAATATAATAGTATACGTCATACATCTCAGTGAAGAGGTTTTACAGAAACTCCATAGGGGACCGTCAACAAATTAAAAAAGAATGAATATCTTTTGAATAACCCTGTCAAAACTAATGTAGCAAAAGCGCTCAAACTCTAGATTATGATTAAATGCCTTATTGTAACACACTGTGTTCATTTTTATGCAAATAGCATGCATACTCGCAGAGTAATTAAGGTTTTTATAAAAATGGTCCCAAATTTTTCCAAGTTTTTTCCTTATAATTTTCAGAGTTCTTAATATAAAATAATATTTTTTTCAGAAAATATGACAAACAACATTGCACACAGTACCCTGTAATCAGAATTAAAAAATAATGAAAATTGTATACAAAATGAGTTGGTTTACTAAATAATTTTTTACTGCGCATGCGTCAACGATATAAAAATTTCATTTGCATATTATGTTAGTTAAATGTATAGAGCAACTTTTGTGAAAGTCACAAAATCATAACTTGAAAATTTTGAAAATAATCGTCAATTGAATAAGTTGAAAATCCGTTATTCTCAAAATGAAGCAAAAACAAGAGGGGTTGTATCCATATATTCATTGATTAGTGTCAATATAGAATACACAATACGGGATGTTACGACTACTTTTGGATAAAATCCCTCATTTTTTTGCTTCATTTTGGAAACAACGGATTTTGTCCTTTTTCTATAGACGATTACTTTCAGAATTTTCAAGCTATAATTTTGAGACTTTTACAAAAGTTGCTCTATACATTTAGCTAACATAATATGCAAATGAAATTTTGATATATTTGACGCATGCGCAGTAAAAAATTATTTAGTAAACCTGCTCATTTTTCATACAATTGTTATTATTTTTTAATTCTAATTACAGGATACTGTGTGCAATGTTGTTTGTCATATTGTCTGAAAAAAATATTATTTTATATTAAGAACTCTGAAAATTATAAGGGAAAAACTTAGAAAAATTTGGGGCCATTTTTATAAAAACCTTAATTACTCTGCGAGTATGCATGCTATTTGCATAAAAATGAACACAGTGTTTTACAATAAGGCATTCAATCATAATCTAGAGTTTGAGCGCTTTTGCTACATTAGTTTTGACAGGGTTATTCAAAAGATATTCATTCTTTTTTAATTTGTTGACGGTCCCCTATGGAGTTTCGGTAAAAAATCTTCACGGAGATGTATGACGTATACTATTATATTTATACACTAAGAGTTTCGAGATGATTCCTCATGTATTTTTCTAGATATTTAGTAAAATGTCTAAAATCGCAAGTGTCCCATAATCAATGGCAATATAGTGTATATGTATATATATATACATACACTATCTACCAAAAAGTATTTGTACACTTTCAGTTTTTGACATTTTGTAAAATATTTAAAAATATACTGGTCAGATTCTTCTGGAACTTCAGAAATATAAAGATTATGTTTCACTTTATATTTATTTACATTCATTTGTAAAGCGGGTAATTAGGGGGCCGGCAAAAAAACAAAGAAGAATAGAAATATTTGGGATCGCCCTGTACATGAAAATGCACGAAACGACTTATCGCTTTAGAATACAAATATATGAATACAGTAGAATATGTACACTAATTTTTGTGAGAATAGCATGTATATTTATGGCAATAGAGCGATTTTTTTGAAAAATTCAAAAAATTCTGGTATGTTTTTTGTTTATATCATGCTGGGTTTTTGACCAAATTTAATGCAAATTTCAGAAAAATTGGCAAAATGCAGTAGAAAAAATGTACCGCAATTGGAATATAAATATATTAAATATTTTATGAAATATGAGTAGTTGTATAAAATAATTTTTATCTGCGCATGCGCGAACTAGAAAAACATTTTTTTTACATCATTTAATAGTCAATTCTATGGAGTGACTTATAAAAAAAATCCAATCAAATATCGTGAAAATTCAAAAAGATATCATTATTTTAGTGAGATGTTTTTACTCTGCTCTCTAAAAACGGCTGAATCTTAAGGGATTCTCCACAAATTGACATTTTTTAATAACTGACTTAAAAAAAAAAACTAGTATTGAATTAATACAACATCTAATACAATATTGCTGCTAATAAGTACTTGACAATTGTGATAGAAAAGAAAAAGAGCTTTATTCGCATTCAGGGCCAAAACTAAGAGAGGGGGGGGGGGGAGAAGGGCATGTGCTCCGGGCGCTAGGATGAAAGTGTTCCAAATGTATCTTTCGTTTGGCGATTTTTTTCATGGCTATGTTTAGCATAATATTGTTAAAATTATTATATCTGGGCTATGCTAAAGCATAAAAAAATCTAATGATGATGGCTTAAGGTCCCTGCCCCTACCCGCGAAGATGCTCACGAGCTAATGCTATTCCTATGGGGATGCATTTTTCTAACTCTTTTGCATTTGGACATTTTTAAATAATATGTTTTGCATTGGATAGCGGAAGTCCTTTTCAAGATCGCTCCGTGATTACTTTTTCAATTTTGGGCCAAAACTAAGAGAGGGTTGGGGGAAAAGGGCATGTGCCCCGGGTGCTAGGATGAAAGTGTCCCAAATGTACATTTTGTTTGGCGATTTTTTCCATGTCTATGTTTAGCATGATATTGTCAAAATCGTCCCATTCAAAGCATTTCTCCTATACCAAAGCATAGAAAAATCTAATGATGATGGCATAAAGATCCCGCATAAAGCAGATTTTTTTTTTTCGTTTTGATTCAGTTTCACAAATTTAAGGTATCATTTTTTTTAAACAAAGCAGACTACTTGAATCAATATTACATATTTTAAGTTTTAAAATAAGTCGGCTATTAACCTTCTGACAGTCTTGCAAAGGGGCAAAACTATAATGTTGCTTTCTCAGCATTTTGTTTTAATTACTAAAAAAATATGATTCTTTCAAAATTATAGAAAAATCTTATTTACGAATATGAATGTTGTCCTTGAGTGTGTTAATCATTGCACGATGTATTAAAAATCCATTAAGTCAACTGAGTTATATCATTTTAATTATTGCTTGCATTGCAGTGAAACCTGGAGCTTAGGGAACGTCTATAGGCGGGCTTGTCAGTGAGAGGGTTAATAAATTAGAAAATTTTTCTTTGCAAATACTTTTGCAGATGCTTTGCAAAGAAGAAAAGGGAGGGGGGGGGGAGTTCACCAAAATTCATTGAAATATAAATATATTAAATATTTTCTAAAATGTTCTATGTCATGCAATATTTTCAACCAAATATAAAGCCACATTCAGAAAAATTCGCAAAATGTAGTAGAAAGAATAAGGTGCTATTGAAATATAAATATATTAAAAGTTTTCTAAAATATGAGTATTTGTATGAAATATTTTTTAATCAGCGTATGCATGAACGATAAAATTTATCATTTTACATAATTTAATATTCAACTCTATGGAGCTACCCATAAAAAAATCCGATTGAATTTCGTGGAAATTCAGAAAGTTATTGTGGATAGGAGTGAACTGATTTTCAATTGGTCTCTGAAAGCAGTTGAATGACGTCAGATTTTACGCAAATTGCCAAATCTCCATTTACGTTTTTTACTGATGATTTACTTCTTTTCTTAGATAATTACCAGAACGAACCTATTTCAGGATAAAAATAATTATAAAAAATCGAAGCATTTGTGTCAAATCTACCCATTGATACATAATTGATAATGGCTCTTATGCAAATGCCGATATCTGCGATCCTGAAATACGTCAAGTTCTCCACTGTTAAATGTGGTGTCGAAAACAACACTGACATCAATCGCATGCATGATGCCAAGAAGAACAGAGCTGTCTGATTTTGAGAAAGGTGTGATCATCGGGTACCACCGAAATGGCCGATCTTTAATCGACATATCTAGCGAGCTTAATTACTCCAAAACGACTGTGGCTTATGTGATTAGAAAATGGAAGCTGAATGGTGATTGTCAGAATGTGGCCAGAGTAGGCAGACCGACGAAACTGGGAGATAGAGACCGACGGGTTCTGTCTAGAGAAATTCGGAAGAACCGCAACCAACCAATGTTACACATACGCCAAGAATTTCAACAAGCTTCAGGATGTGTTGTTTCCATGAATACCATCCGTAAGGAAGCTCATCTGCTTAATTTTTATGGCCGTGCTGCCGCCCATAAGCCTTTAATCACCAAGTCCAACCGCACAGCTTGGTTAAGTTGGTGCAAAACACGACAGCAATGGACTGTACAGCAATGGAAACAGGTTCTCTGGAGTGATGAATCAAGGTTCACCCTCTACCGTTCTGATGGTAGGGTCTGGGTCTGGCGTCTGCCTGGAGAACGCCTCCTACCAGAATGTATTGTGCCCACAGTTAAATTTGGCGGAGGGGGAATTATGTTCTGGGGTTGTTTTTCCTGGTTCGGACTAGGACCCTTGGTCCCAATTCATGGTAAGCTCAATGCTGATGCCTACTGTAATATACTGGACAACAGTGTACTTCCTACGTTATGGCAATACTATGGATTGGACCCATGTTATTTCCAGGATGACAACGCAAGCTGCCATGTAGCGAGGTCCAGCATGGATTGGTATGCTGATAATGGAGTGCATCGACTCGAGTGGCCTGCCCAGAGCCCAGACCTGAACCCAATAGAGAACCACTGGGATGAGTTGGATCGTCGAATTAAGGCGGGTGACACACGCCCAAAATCAGTAAAAGAGCTTACCTGCCTTGTGCAAACAGAGTGGAATAAAATACCATTAAATGTAATACAAGGACTAGTTGAGAGCATGCCCAGGAGAGTCGCAGCTGTAATTGCCTCTCGAGGAGGATCTACAAATTATTAAATGTGAACAGGGCCAAAACCATTCTTTTTTTCCCGAGGCAAACGTGGATTTTGAAGGTACCCCTTTCCCCCTCCTTCGCAAAGCATATTTACAAAGAAAATTTCTCTAATTTATTAATAGCCGACTTATATTAAAACTTAAAATATGTAATATAAAATAACGTATTCTGCTTTATTAAAATACTCCAACTTGATACTTTAAACCGAATCAAAAAAATTCTACTTTCAACAGGATCTTTAAGGCCCTTGTCCCTGCCCGCGAAGACACTGCTGAGCTAATGCTATTCCTGTGGGGAGGCATTTTTCTAATAACTCTTTCGCATTTTGAAATTTTCATTTATTATTATTTTTTTTTTTTTTTTTTTTTTCGCATTGGATAGCAGAAGTCCCTCTCAAAATCGCTCCATGACTACTTTCTCGATTTGAGTCATAGATATTTTTTATAAAGTTAGTTTCACTTTCAGAACCGCTTTTGGAAGTGAAAGAAACATTATAAAAATATCTACGCCAAAATTGAAAAAGTAATCACGGAGCGATCTTGAAAAGGACTTCCGCTATCCAATGCAAAACATATTTAAAAATGTCCAAATGCAAAAGAGTTAGAAAAATGCATCCCCATAGGAATAGCATTAGCTCGTGAGCATCTTCGCGGGTAGGGGCAGGGACCTTAAGCCATCATCATTAGATTTTTTTATGCTTTAGCATAGCCCAGATATAATAATTTTAACAATATTATGCTAAACATAGCCATGAAAAAAATCACCAAACGAAAGATACATTTGGAACACTTTCATCCTAGCGCCCGGAGCACATGCCCTTCTCCCCCCCCCCCCCTCTCTTAGTTTTGGCCCTGAATGCGAATAAAGCTCTTTTTCTTTTCTATCACAATTGTCAAGTACTTATTAGCAGCAATATTGTATTAGATATTGTATTAATTCAATACTAGTTTTTTTTTTTAAAGTCAGTTATTAAAAAATGTCAATTTGTGGAGAATCCCTTAAGATTCAGCCGTTTTTAGAGAGCAGAGTAAAAACATCTCACTAAAATAATGATATCTTTTTGAATTTTCACGATATCTGATTGGATTTTTTTTATAAGTCACTCCATAGAATTGACTATTAAATGATGTAAAAAAAATGCTTTTCTAGTTCGCGCATGCCCAGATAAAAATTATTTTATACAACTACTCATATTTCATAAAATATTTAATATATTTATATTCTAATTGCACTACATTTTTTCTACTGCATTTTGCCAATTTTTCTGAAATTTGCGTTAAATTTGGTCAAAAACCCAGCATAATATAAACAAAAAACATACCAGAATTTTTTGAATTTTTCAAAAAAATCGCTCTATCGCCATAAATATACATGCTATTCTCACAAAAATTAGTGTACATATTCTACTGTATTCATATATTTGTATTCTAAAGCGATAAGTCGTTTCGTGCATTTTCATGTACAGGGCGATCCCAAATATTTCTATTATTCTTTGTTTTTTTGCCGGCCCCCTAATTACCCGCTTAACAGATGAATGTAAATAAATATAAAGTGAAACATAATCTTTATATTTCTGAAGTTCCAGAAGAATCCGACCAGTATATTTTTAAATATTTGACAAAATGTCAAAAACTGAAAGTGTACAAATACTTTTTGGTAGATAGTGTATGTATATATATATACAGGGTGTTTCGCTACCAGACCGACAAACTTTAAGGGATGATAGTACACATGAAGACAAACATTATTAAATCGGAAACCATGGGGCGCAAACGTCTTCTGTAGGAGCTAGGGGTCATTAAAGTTTAGGGTCCAAAACTTTAAACGATGATAGAAAACGGAAAAAGGGGTCGATTCGTTTGCGGTTTTCACTAAAATCATTCTTTATATTACGATTTCTTTAGAAAAAAATTTTAAAGGTTACTTTCAAAAATTATCGATAGAGGGCGCCTTAGACTTTAGAGTAACGAACAACTACTTATTACCGTTATTTTCTGCATGGGGTTGAAATTATTCTAAAGTTTAGAATTTAACTTAAATTTTAAGTTCAAAATTGGAAACATTCGGATCGGTTAACTAGCGAAAATTTAACTGTGAACAAAGGGGCATATTTTAAACGCTTATAAACGTTGGACAAACAAATCGATTTTATTGCGGTTTGTGTGTAGATCATTCCTTTGGTAATTATTTTATTCAAAAAGATGTACAGCTTTGGTGTCGTCATTTTTTGATACAGGGCGCTTTCGAAAATCCTCCGACATTTCAATGGCATTACTCCTTGGTGTTTTACTACCAGACCAACATATTTCCAGGAAGTGTTAGGCAAGCAAAGACGATTCGGAATTACATAGGAATATAACGTTGAAAATGTCTCTTTTGCGAGTTACGGTTAAAGGAAGAAGAAAAAAAGGCAACAGAAACAGCAGAGAAAGAGCAACACATTAATGTGACAGAAAGCAGTTTATTTAAATGTTTTACAACATTAAGTGTTCGAAATTACGAGCAGAAGTAATTAGGCATGCTTGACAGTGGCGTCGCATGGAATTTCTCACGCTTTAAAAAATTCCTAGCATCTCTGATAGCTTTCTGGCAAGCCACAGAAAAACCAGATGCGAGGTCTTTAACTCATGGTTAGGGAGTCTCATACACCCAAATTTTCATTTGACCCACCAGAAGAAGTCGATATATGATAGGTCCGGCGATCCGGCAGACCACCACAACCTATCCACCGTTGCCCAGATGTTACTTTGAAGTGGCAAACGTCATTGGTTAAATGTGGAGGAGTCCCATCGGGCTGTTCATACTTCAAATAGTTCATTCTGGTACTTTTGGTGTCGGTTAGCGAATGATCCCTTCAAAGTGATCGCTGTTCACATGCATTACCGTTTAGAGACATCTACCGCAAGGAAACCGCAGCGATGATAGCGCATCGGTGCGGTTCCGATGGTGCCGCAGCGACCATCAGCCGGTGGCCGCAGGATGATGGTCGCAGCGGATGGCCCCAGCGCCATCGACCGTCGTTGTTAAACTTGCCAGACTACTTCTGGTCGTAATTTCGAACACCTTTTGTGGTAAAATCTTTAAATAAGCTGTTTTCTGTCACATTAACGTATTGCTATTTCTCAGCTTCCTTTAACCTTAACTCGCAAAAAAAGCATTTCCAACGTTACATTTCGTTGTGATTCCGAGTCATCTTTGTGTTCCTAACACTTCCTGAAAGTAAGTTGGTCTGGTAGTAAAACACCCAGGAGTAATGCCATAGAAATGTAGGATATGTGTCGGAAGCGCCCGCTACCAAAAAATGAGGACACCAAAGCTGTGTGTCATTTTGAGTAAAATAATTACCAAGGAAATGATTTTCACGCAAACCGCAACAAAATCGATTAGTTTTTCTAATGTTTATGAGCACTTAAATTCTCCCCCTCTGTTCACAGTTCAATTTTCGCTAAGTTACCCCACCCCAATGGTTTCGATTTTGGGCTTAAAATTTAAGTTAAAGTCTAACCTTTGGCATAATTTCAACCCCATGCAGAAAATAACGGTAAAAAGTAGTTGTTCTTTAGTCTAAAGTCTAAAGCGCCCTCTATCGGTAATTTTTGAAAATAACCTTTAATTTTTTTTTCTAAAGAAATCGTAATATAACGAATGATTTTAGTGGAAACCGCAAATGAATCGACCCTTTTTTCCTTTTTCTATCATCGTTTGAAGTTTTGGACCCTAAACTTTAATGGCCCCTAGCTCCTACAGAAGACGTTATCGCCCCATGGTTTCCTATTTAATAATGTTTGTCTTCATGTGTACTATCATCCCTCAAAGTTTGTCGGTCTGGTAGCGAAACACCCTGTATATAACAGCAATTTTCGTCAAATCATGAAACAATTGGGATTTTTGTCAAAAAAAACCCAGCGATTTTTGCCAAAAGATCACGAAAAAAAAAACAACAATTTTCGTCATAAGATTAAAAAAAAAATTGCAGAAAATTTGCTGCAATATTCTTTTTAACAACTTTCTTTTGCAGTTGAGTGGCAAATTAAACATTAGCTTGCCATGTTTGTTAAATGATCTTTTTAGTGAAAATGTTAAAATTTGAATTGGACAACTAGCTAAGATTGCTGTTTTAAACATTGCATCAAAAGCGCAAACTTCAAATAGAAACTTTCATTTCATAATTGCTTGTTGTAGTATTTGCATAAATTAATTCACTCTGACCTTTTCCTCCCAAACAAAAAATAAAATAAAAATAAATAAATAAAATAATATAAAACAGGATTTAAGCAAAAATGTTGACAATTTTATTGCTAATAAAATAACTTTTTTAATTTCCTTTAACGTGGGCTATTTAAAATAAATTCTCATTTTCAGGTTGACGCGCTTTTCCTCTTTTTTTTTAACTTTTTGCTGTCTCATGCTTGTCAAAAGATCACGAAAGAAACACAAATTTTGTCAAAAGATCATGTTTTAAAAACCGTAAATTTCGTCATAGAGGTGCAATAATATTAATAATGCTGGGAATAGATTTTATCCCCCCTCTGTTGTAATCTTTTAGAAAATTTGCTGTTAATTTCAGGATTCTTTTTTTTTAAATTCAGAATTACCCTTGGAAAGTCATTGCTCAATAGCCAAAGGCCAAAAAAAAAAAAAAAAAAAAAAAAAAAAAAAAAAAATCTCAAAATTTTTTAATTATTTATTTAAAAAGTTTGCGAAAATCATCAATTGTACATGAGAAAAATTCATACAATTCCCGCAAAACATTTTTGATCAGCTAAATTTCCTTGCAGAACATTGTAAAGTATTCTGCTTTGGGGTGTTTCTATATATTAAATTCTGTAATATGGAAGTAATGTGAATCCATCTTTAAAAAAAAAGAATGGAATCAGTAAACTTTGTCCTCAGCACTTTTTATTACTCACTTTTTTTTTCTTTATTCTGCAATAATTTTTTAATATTTGAGAAAAAAAAAAAAAAAAAAAAAAAAAAAAAAAAAAAAAAAAATCTGGTTACAATGTTTCTGCCCACTATAGTAAATTTCATCTTCTGAAATTTTTGAATTTTAGCCATTTTCTAATGCAATTGTTAGCACTTTTCTCTCTCTTGTCTTTTGTTATGATTTTTCAAAAATAATAATGTGCCAATTATCAAAACATTCTGGATTTGAGACTTTGTAATAGTACTATATTTGACAGATAGTTTTAAAGTAAAAATATTGTCATTTTGATAGAATAATGGATAAAATAATGTACAATAAAAAGAGGATTTCTTTTCTAATTTTATATTAATGGGTAATTTTTTAATAACTACTTTCTCATTTAGTAGGTCTGTGGCCATCAATAAAAGTGGCCACTGGCTATCAGTTATGAATGTTCAAATACGTACAATTATGAACTTGTTTCCTAACTTATTACAATTTAAAAAAATAAATAAATAAAATGACTGTAAATAAAATTCTTAACTCAATCCTATGTATATATATATATAAAAAAAATACATTTTTAACTGCTTCTTTTATCATCCTACTGATTCATATATACCAGAAAAATCAACACAAACTTTAAAAATGAATAATTTGAAAACAAATCAAAATACAAAGGTACGGTTTGTACCAAATAGATGGAAAAGAAACTGGGTTTTGTGTGGCAACAACAACAGAAAAAGAAAAATTGGGGGGGGGGGGACAACAGATGGCACTATAGTATTTTATCATACTAAAAGATGATTTACAAATGAAAAAATTTTAACTTACAAGTATGAATAACTTACAACTCAGTTTAATTACAGTTGATTAGTACTACAGTAAATGATCAATGTGCTCATCATTCAGAAGTACAGCTGTGAAACGAGGCACCACACTGTTCACAGCATTTAGCATTTCTTGTATTATGGCAGGCACATTTTGGCAGATGGCATCTTTCAATGCTTCTAGTGATGCCATTTGGTCACAGTAATCTTTTAAATTCAAGAATCTCCGCAGCCAAAAGTCACAGAGTGTCAGACTGGGAAATCTTGGAGGCCATGCGTGATTAAAGAAAGCAAACACCAAAGTTAACTGCATAATAAAAGATAAATAAAGTGTTTGTGGAGTTCCCACGCAAGTAGATCATAAAGCTGAATTGGTTTGCCTATCAGATTTGTTTAAAAGCATGAAGGTTTTATGTAAAATTGCATTGATACAATAACTAAGAAAGTTTAAAACAAATAACAGGCTTTATTGAATAACATTAAAAGCAAACATAAGTAATATTTAAAATCATTTCTCAAACATGACATAAGTTCTCCACAGTATAGATTCAAAACTATTGTTACTCTGTGTCAATGTTTACATTGTAAATGAACTAGAGCACCAAAAGAAGAAAGTTATTTCAGTTATATAAAAAAATATATAAATGTATTTTTGACTTTATCAACTTTAAATTAGTTTAATTTAACTTTAGATTTTATTTACTTCAAATATGGAGAATGTTACTTTAAATTATCAAAAAGGAAAAATTAATATCTATTGAAAGTGAAACTGCTTAAATGTAATTAATCCAATTCATCTTAATAAATCACATTGACCAAATATATTTAAAGCACATTCACGTTGTTGTAAAGACCAAAAAGAAATTTAAATATTCTATTTAATTTCTATGCTAAATCTCTCCCCATAAGACTTATCAAAAATAATATCAGTCAAGCCAACTTCTTTCTACTAGGTCTCCCTAAAATACCAAACTGCCACTTAAGGTATTTTCCGATACAACACTCCCTGCCACTGAGTGTGTACTCCAAATTCACGTTCTGCCACCACTACATTCATTTGGGGGAAGGAGAAAAAAAAGGAATACAAATGAATCAGCAACCTTGAAGTTTATTTCCTACGAACCACTAAGCAAATACTGACTATCGGACTCAGAAAAGATTATAAAAAAAAAAAAAAAAGATCTCAAACATCACCGACATGCAACAACTTTATGTATCTAGCACAGTATTCTATAACACAGATCTCAAACCACTATTGCTGCTGCCGATACCATGACGTCGATACTCAAAAAGCATTCCCGGTTCCTTAGGAACCGCCTTACGACTTCTATATGAAGAGATTCATTTTAAAAAAATGAAGTTGGCGAGATTTATAAAAGTCAACAGATTAAATCTGAAATTAAAAGACCATCTTAAAAGGAGAGATTAAAATCATTGTCCAAACATTCAAAATAGTTTAAAAGTATAAAAATAGAAAAGGACCTTTTTGAACTTATATTACTGGTGGCTGGCTTTCCCCATTCGCTCCTCCATCAGGAATCCCTACACAGCCAAGTGTTCCTTCTAGACGAACTCACTATTCATCAAGAACAGGCAATCATTCCATGATAATGCTGAACAGGAATCGTCCTTGCCATCAGCATCATGATGGCCACAAAAAAGATTAATTTAGATTTAAAACTATCTGTTTTTCTTAAAAGCACTATTTAAAAAGGAAGTAAGGAGAACCACATCTATTGTTGACATATATCGCTTCATGATTAACTTTGACAATTCACGGGACATCCTTCAATTCAATGACATTCACCGGTACAGCTGACGTTGTTGTCGAAAAACAAAAATTCTGCCGAGAAAGTAGTTCATACTCCTGGGCAACTCCCCCTCATGTGACTCCTACCTTCTGGTCAAACGTCACATCCGATATCTAGAAGGATCGGGGAAAACGGACCAATGGCGTTCAGCTGTGAGGAAGAGGCACGTGTAGGAGACTACAGACACGCTACACCATCTATCGATGCTCCCGGTAATCTATCAGTAGAAATTATGGCAAGACCAATGTTTGTTGATAGTGCATGTTAAAAGAAAAACTGAATTTAAATGTTGTGAGTGAGTCGTCATGAAGTTGAGAGCATGTAACAATTAAATAAGTAATAAAGTAAAGATTTATTTTAAGTTGATGTATAAACATTGAAATAAAGATAAAGAAAACTTAAACTTTGAATTACTTCAACTTAGATGCTTTAAAAAGTAAAAAAAAATAAAGTGGAATTTATTTTAAAATAATTTTTAAACTTAAATAATGAAGGTTGGATATAGAAACAGGATGAAAGCATGAGTGGTTGAATGGAGTAACAAGAATAGGAAGGAAATATACTCATATTTCCTATCAGGAATCAATTCTGAATTGCATTGCAACTTGTAGGGATACCATTGCAAAGTTATTCACAGTGCTCTCCAGACACTAATATGATATTCCTGTCTGCCTTGAAACTTCTCGAGCACTGCACTCTCCATATGCAGCAACCACCAACACGGATTGCACCGTCTGCTCCACTATTGTAGCAACCGCAGCAGCTATTGAGGGACATCCACTTCTTTGACGTGATGCCAAAGAACCTGTAGCTTCAAATTTCGTCATCATTTTGTTCAATGTAGAAGAGGTTATTGGTCCTTTGCTATCTCGCATACCCTTCATGTAGTGATATGCTTGCAATGGCACTTTCCGAATTCTTATAATACAGTTTAAGTAAGAGGGCTTTTTCAATTATGGACAGCATTTTATTGCATACAAGCTTCGACTACCATTACCTGCTGCAGTTGCTCCTTTTTATATTGTTTGTTGCTTTGCATAATCCTACATCAGAAATCCAACAGTGCCATCTGTTGATTGCCAACAGAACTTTTTTTATATTGCCACACAAAACCAGTTTCTTTTCCATCCAGTTGGTGAAAACTGTATCTTTGTATCTTGATTTGTTTTCAAATTATTCATTTTTAAAGTTCGTCCTGACTTTTGGATCACCTGGTGTATTACAGTTAATCAGTTTTCTGAAAAAACTCAGGTGTGACATAATTTGTCACTACGATTTGTTTTTTTGTGCTTTTACTCATCCTGAAGCTTAGAAAAAAAGAAAAAATTCTTATATATTACAATAAATAATACATAATATTCGAATGTCAATTTTTCAAATTTTATGATAAGAAAAGCGATGATGTAATTGCTAAAAATATGATTTTTATTTATTTATTTATTTTTTTTTTTTAGAAAAATTGGTAAGGGAAGCAATTTATCTGTAATTTTCTATTATTTAATTTTTAATATACATTAATAAAAACAATAAAAAAAGTATATATAAATTTTAAAAAGTATATTTATTAAATTTCTTTTAACATAAATTTTTATTATTTTCTGTGTTCAACATCATCTGTTTCTTTATGTTTTGGTATTTTCTGCTAGAAGAATTTTAATTTTCATTATTATTTTCTGTTTATTTGTATACAGTTGTGAATACATATACAATAATGGAACTTTATTATATATATACAGTAGATTGTCTTAAATCTGCAACCCTTCAAAATCCAGACGGGTCAATCCATTTCAAGTGGTCCAGCACTGGTCGCTCGACTATTTTTAAAAAATCTGAAATTTTTTGTACAACAACCCTAACATGATGGAAGTTCAAAATGACCGTTATTTTAATTCTAATATTTTTTGTTTGTGCATGGCGGCCATCTTTGTTTCATCGTGTGCAGCGATTTTCTCAGATACTAGGATACACAAAATTGTAAATATCTCATCTTCTATTTTCCCAATTGAAATGGGGTTTGCAGCATTTTATTCAGAATAAAATAAGCTAAATATACAGTGGAAGAAAATTTTTGAAAAATAAATTTTTACAGGTGAACTTTTAGTACAAAATTTACGATTTTTTCCAAAATCTATCCGTTTGTAAGAGGAAAATTTTCATGCAAGAGAAACTGTCAACCTTACACAATTTTTTCTACAAATAGGTCAAAAGTGCATGTACTCATACACCAAGTCCCAGATCTGGGAGTTAATTTCTCTTTGCGAAAAAAATTCCGAAATTCGTCAAAAATTTCAAAAATCGCACTTTTTAGACTTTGATATCTCTGGTGGGGCACGAGATAAAAATCTGACATTTTGGCCTATGATAGTATCGTGTAGTAGCGTTATGTACAAAAAATTTCCAGAAGGAGATTTGACTTCAAGCTGAGATATGACATGGAAAATATCTGAAAACAATACTGCCAAACTATTGTAAATCTACTATGTAATTGTTCAACAAGACTGTCAACCTTGCACATTTTTTCCTACAAATAGGTCAAAAGTGCGTGTTCTCATACACCAAGTCCTAGATCTGGGAAATTATTTCTCTTTGCGAAAAAAAATTCATCCAAAATTTCAAAAATCGCACTTTTTAGGCTTTGATATCTCTGGTGGAGCACGAGATAAAAATCTGAAATTCTGGCCTTTGATAGTATTGTGTACTAGTGTTATGTACAAAAAACTTCAAGGAGATTTGACTACAAGCTGAGATATGACATGGACAATATGTGAAAACAATACTGCCAAACTATTGTAACCTACTATGTAATAGTTCATACCTCCAAAATTTTAAATTAATTGTCTGAGCGAAGCGAAGTCTTATACTCAGAGTACGTAACGATATTAAAAGTCAAAATATTCTTTCGTCAAGCATATCTCAAAAAGTACTTGTCGGATTTTGATTCTGTTTGTACCATTAGATACCTATGGAGGTAATCTGGTGAATGCACCACCTACGAAAAATTAGTTCCAAATAGTTTAAAAGTTATATTAAAAAACTGATAAAAAAGCACAATTTATTTGCATACGTCACAGAAATTTGGTGTGCGTCATTTTTCACTGGCTGGATATTTTTGTAGAGAACCGAATCAGAGTGTATGGAGTAAATAGTAATTGTTTGAGCGAAGCGTAAGGCTAATACACATAGTACGTAATGATATTAAAAGTTATGCATAATTCTTTCGGCAAGCAAATCTGAAAAAATGCATGACGGATTTTGAATTTGATTGTACTAGAAGGTACCTATGAGTGTAACGTACTGAATGCACCTACTCTCAAAAAATTGTTCCAAATAGTTTAAAAATTACATTAAAAAACTGATAAAAAAGTACGATTTATTTGCATACGTCTCAGATATTTGATGTACGGCACTGGCTGAATGTTTTTGTTACATTCCAGAATTTGAGCACAAGGAGAAAAGAAAATACGTAAGCAATTTTTATTTAAATACAATAAAACATATTTAAATTTAAGAAACAAATTGGAAAAGAAATGTTTTATTATTATTATTATATTATTTATTTAAAAGAAAAAAGCCATAATACTTAGTGATTTAGTATTCGGGGTTTTGCGATAATTTTTATAATAACATTTTGCAATCGCATCTTTTGCTTGAAATCTTGTATATTTCACGCGTGCAAATTAGGAAAAAATTATTTTGTGTTTAAATAAAATACGATTTTGACATGAGTGCTTTAGATATTACTTTTAATCATAGATTATATTCTGTTATTTTGTTTACATAGATTACTTAATATTATTTTTCATTAAGCAACCTGTGTTCCCCGGCGATAATTGTTCTATTGCACACATTTTATTATGGCTACATTTTATGAAAACATATACATGAAGCAGATGTCACACATGCACCAAGTTGATGCGATTGCAACAAAATGGCGATTTCATGTCTCACATGGTAACCCGTTTATTTTGTTCTATCACTTTATTTAAAAAATAAACAATGGTGGAAGCAATAAATATACAGTTATAAATTATAAACATAATAATAAACAGAATAAAAAGTATAAATATGACAAAAAATCGTATTAGAGAAATATTCAAAAACTTTCACCGAAACAAAGTTTCTACCAATTTACGGGAGAAGAAATCGCACCACGTAGTGCATATATGATCCGTGCTATATTTATATAAAATAAGCATAAACGTTCATCAGGTTTATTTATGTAACTGTTCATATCTATCTGCAACAAATATCATTTTCTGAAGTCTCCACAGGACGAAGGTTTATAAAAACGCCAAGGTAAAGGTAATATCGGAAAAGTACCATGAAATTAGACTAGGTATATCATATACGGATCGGGTTTGGGGCAAATTTGACGAAAATCATTTTTGAATATGAATTACAAATATATTTTTCAATTATTTTGTATTATTTCAAAAATAAAATAATAATAATTAAAAACACAATAAATTAATACAGAAAGAAAAATTATTTATATAATTTGATAAAAAAAAATGAAACAATTTATTAATAAATAAACAATAATAGCCGGGTTACCAGGCCATGCAAAATAACAATATTTTGGCGCCAATCATACGAAAACAGCGCCGTGCAAAAGGGGGGGGGGGAGCGAAGGGGGCAATCGACCTGGTCACGGAAATTTTTGGGGAGCCAAATTTGTACTACCAACGTCATTTTTGGCCTGTTACAAGAAAAAGTTATGTGGGAGGGTGCCAAATTGAAACAATTTCTTGGTGCAGTTTTTCTTCACACGCCCATGTGCGGAAAAGTTCTATATTCTTTTCTAGCATTTTGGCGAGCATTTTAAATTATTTATTTGGCATTAAATGAATCGATGTGATTTCAATACTCAGCTTTGGGTTTGAATTTTTAATACTTTCCAACAAAGTTGAAAATTGTTTATGCATTTGGTTTGTCTGTCCGTCTGTCCCCGCTTTAATGCCCGTAAATATACGCTTATTTTAATGCAATTGGTAAACCTTATTAACGCATGCCTGTTTGTGTTCCGGGGATTTTACTAAAAGTGCCCCGGAAATTCCGGAGTTAATTACAACAAATCGGCATACTTTTTTTTTACTTTTCTATGAAGCTTTCCTTTCATCTGGACGTTAGTAGCGGGGAAGCTTGATTCAAAAGTAAAATATTGCCCTTTAGTTTAAAAAATAGCGCATCTCTTGCTCCTCATTAAAAATCTAGTGCCCCTCTTGCCGCTCATTTAAAAAAATAGCGCCCTTCTTTCCCCTCATTTAAAAAAACGCTTTTACTGTTGTTGCGTCTGAACTGAATGCGCGCCTGCTAGTTGTCTTCTCATTCATACATTTAAGTCTGCGCGTTCTCAAAGCGTGCATTGCGGTAGACAAGTCTTTGACAGGTCAAGTTTTTTTTATAAGATTTTGTTCCGAAATTTCCAAGAACTAAAAACATTCTGTTCTTTTTTTTTTATATCATGGATCAGAAAATTGAGGCATAAAAAGTATCGCGAATTTCAACAAATGATTGCCGAACATTTTCGTCAATCATTCACACACACACAAAAGAAAAAAAAAAAAAAAAAGAAATGAAAAGAAAGAAAAAAAACGTGAATTTTATCAAGGAATCGTGGGGGAAAGCGTGTTTCGTTTTAGAATTGCGAGAAAAATGCTAACTTCGACAAAAAAACGCCGAAAAAGCGTTAATTTCATCAAAATGCAGCAGACAAAAGTGTGAATTTTGAAGAATCGGGAAAAAACTTCGAAGTTCGTCAAGGAGCTATCGAAAGGATGCCAATTTTGTCAGAGTATCGGGTGTAAAATAGAAATTTTGTTAGAGAGCCACGGAAAAACGCGAATTTTGTTAAATGACCGTGGACAAAAGACTAATTTCGTCAAATGACCGCAGAAAAAATGCTATTTTTCAAAGGGCCGTTGAAGAAACGCGAATTTTATCTAAGAATACAGAGACAAAAAGCGCGAATTTCAACAAAATGTCTCGTAAAAATGCAAATTTTATATCAAAGGGCTGTGGGAGAGACTTTTTTTTTTCGCGACTCTGCGAAATTCACGTTTTTTTTTAAATCGTAATCCCTGAACGAAATTCGTATCTTTTCACGATTCTCTGTCAGAATTCATTTATTTCATGCGATTCTATAACAAAATTTGCATTTTTAACAATTTGTCAAAATTTGCGATACGTTTTATATTCGAATTTTCGGAGTTTTGACCGATTTTTTAAATTTCCGAAATGACTGGCTCAATTTTTCTTGATTTTGTGGAAAATCTGATTGGAATCACAGAGGTGAAAAAACATGAAATTCACAGCAAATTTTCTGAAAGGTTACAATAGAAGTGGGAAAAAGGGGGGAGCAATTCCATTGCAAAGTTATGTGCTTTTTTTTTTTTTTTCCGCACCCTATTTTGAAATTTGCGTCTTTTTGCGATCTTTTGACGAAATTTACCGTTTTTTCCCAATCTTTTAACAAAACTTGCCGTTTTTTTACGATCTTTTTCAAAATTCGCCGTTTTTTGCGATCTTTTTATAAAATTTGTCGTTTTTCGTGATTTTTAGCAAAATTTGCCGGGTTTTTTTTACAATCTTTTTACAAAATTTGTCTTTTTTTTTTTCATGATCTTTTAACAAAATTTTCTGTTTTTTACAATCTTTTTAAAAAATTTGTCGTTTTTCATGATTTTTTAACAAAATTTGCCATTTTTTTACTTTTTTTAAACAAAAATTTGCCGTTTTTTCGCGATCTTTTAGCAAAATGTGCCGTTTTTTCGCGATCTTTTAACAAAATGTGCCTTTTTTCGCGATCTTTTAGCAAAATATGCAGTTTTTTTCGCTATCTTTTAACAAAATATGCCTTTTCGCTATCTTTTAACAAAATATGCCTTTTCGCTATCTTTTAACAAAATATGCCTTTTCGCGATCTTTTAATCAAATTTGCCGTTTTTTCGTGATCTTTTAACAAAATTTGTCGTTTTTTCGCGATCTTTTAACAAAATTCTTTTTTGGTGGATAGGAATAAATGTGCAAGGGGTGAAAAAAGGTAACATTTTTTGATGATTTTATAGTTTATAAATATTATAGGAGTAAAATCCACAAAAGAATAAAATATTTGAAAGGGGATACTTATGAAGTTAATCGGTGATTATGATTTATATATACTATTGTAACTTATTTTAAAAAAATGAAGATTTATTTTTTCAGGGGATTTAATCAAGTGTTACAAACAGGCATGTTAACGTCCCCTAAGCATGTTTTATATTGTATATGATGCATGTTAGATTAAAATTCCTTTAGAGGAGCACCCTAAAGAATTTTATTACATTATGGTCTATGGGAAGAAATGTTTACAGAGTATATTAATGACATTATCCTATTGATATGGATTGAATCTGATATAAATCACCGAGTTTCACAACGATTACGTTAGAACAGGATATTCATAGCATTTTTAATCCATTTATCGGCACACACAAAAGAAATCAGCTACAATGCTGTCTTTTAGTTATAATCGCTGAGATGAGTTTTCAATTTTGGCATGTGCTTTTAAATTTAACTATTTTTAGATACGTTCGCAATTATATAAATACGTAGCATCTACAGTCGTCGACTGATCCGTCCGTCTGTCTACTTATCCGTCAGTATGTCCACATACAACAGCACAAAAACTACCAACCGAATCGTTTGAAATTTTAAATATATATTTGGCGCCAAATTTTGTTGAGTCATTTAAAAGTATTCCGTTACATTATGGCTGATGGGTTGAAATAATTCCAAGTGCTTTTTAATTATAACACCCGTAGAAACATAAAGAAATCGATATGCATTTATAAAGGGCACTAGAATATAAATTTTGTAGAATATGTCACAGAAAGAATACTTATTATTCATTTAGAGGGTACCATAAAAGAATTCCGAAGCATAATGTTATGTGTGTGTGGGGGGGGGGGGGCATTATTTTTTCCAAGCAAAAGATTTTTATTATAGAATCATTTTCTCATTTGACATTACAAAGTCTTTTAAATAGTAATTTATTCAGGTAAAACTGCATAATAGAGTTCATTTTGGCGTATTGAGCCTGCATGTTTTGCTGAAAAAATGTGTTAAAATTTCCAAATCCCTTGTGATGACACTTTGACAGCTCAAAAATTATGCAGACGAGATATTCAAATCTCATGCCGTATCTTATACTACAAATATTGCCAATTCCTTTTATTTAACCCATGCTAAAGCGAAATATTGCTCAACTCCTTGAGAATGGGTTTGAAAAGAAAACAAAACAGCGTATGTAGTGACAAGCATGCATTACCTATTTAAATCCAATTGATCATATCTGGAACACATTCAAACGAGGCATCGCATTCCTTTGTTGGCGTTTTCGCGATTTTTATGTACCACTTTTAAAGAGAGCCTAAATTCTTATTGAGAACCTCATCGCATCAATAGAAATCAGATGTAGATATTATACTGTTATATATATTAACTATTTAAGGGGTTTACACACCATATAAAAAAATTTCTTTTCTTTTCAATCATCATGATTTGTGCCATTTTTACGTACTAAAATTCGTGTAGAGTGTCTGTTTATCTTCTTGGCGTAATTTCAGAGTTCAAATTCCGATACAAGATATTTTAGTGTTTTATTACGTGCATTAATTTTAACATATTGCATACGTTCAATTTTATAACCACGCATGGCTGTTTTGCATAGTTTGCTTCCCTCTTTTTTAACCGTGTATACGAATTTATATAGAATATTTTGTAATTGTATAGTTCAATTTGGTCATTTTCGTCATTTGAACTTGTAGCAGTATATGGTCAATTAAAGGTAGCATCGTATTTTTTTTTCTTTTATTTTTTGCAAGTTATTATTAAATCTATGTTCTCAGCAATATCGCTCAGACTAATCCCTCTGAGGGAAGTCCTAGTTATTTATGGTATAAAGTTAAATGTTAATTACAAATATCTTTTTCAAATGCTTCTGTGTGTTTTAAACAATTCAGAATGTGTGCTAAGCTAATACACTATTTGTCCAGATGAACAAATCTACTAGAAATGCTATTGCAACAATTTTACTCGGAACACATTTCAGGAAAAGTAAATTACAGACAATGGATTACAAATGATCGAGTTGACATGGCTTCAATTATTAAACCTAGAGAATTTCATTCAAGTTAACAGGGGATGACAAGACTTAGGGGGCTTCAAATAAAAATTTCAGAAAGAACAGCATGATGGACTGACAACAGTAACTGGTCGAACTCATAACATCTCTCGTAAATATTGTTAAGCTCTTTGTTGCACATATATAGTATTTTGTAAATTAAATGTTTATTATTTAACCGTTTTCAACAAACGATATTGTCTGTGTAAATATTGTAATAAAAGGGACTAATCTCATTTCTCCTAATGTACTCGTAATAGCATTTCTTAACATTATTTTAGTCACCGTATCTCAGCTTGTAGTCAAATCTCCTTCTTGAAATTTTTTGTACATAACACTACTACACAATACTATCAAAGGCCAGAATTTCAGATTTTTATCTCGTGCTCCACCAGAGATATCAAAGCCTAAAAAGTGCGATTTTTCAAACTTTCGACGAATTTCGGAATTTTTTTCGGAAAGAAAAATCATTTCCTGGATATGGGACTTATGAGTACACACACTTCTGACCTATTTGTAGAAAAAATTGTGCAAGGTTGACAGTCTTTTTGAACAATTACATAGTAGGTTTACAATAGTTTGACAGTATTGTTTTCACATATTTTCCATGTCATATCTCAGCTTGTAGTCAAATCTCCTTCTTGAAATTTTTTGTACATAACGCTACTACAGAATACTATCATAGGCCAGAATTTCAGATTTTTATCTCGTGCCCCACCAGAGATATCAAAGCCTAAAAAGTGCGATTTTTGAAATTTTTGACGAATTTCGGATATTTTTTTGCAAAGAAAAATTAACTCCCAGATCTGCGACTTGGTGTATGAGTACAGGCACTTTTGACCTATTTGTAGAAAAAATTGTGTAAGGTTAGCAGTTTCCCTTGCATGAAAATTTTCCTCTTACAAACGGATAGATTTTGGAAAAAATCGTAAATTTTGTGCTAAAATTTCACCTGTAAAAATTTATTTTTCAAAATTTTTCTATCACTGTATATTTAGCCTATTTTATCTTGAACAAAATTCTGCAAACCTCATTTCAATTGGGAAAATAGAAGACGAGATATTTACAATTTTGTGTATCCTAGTATCTGAGAAAATCGCTGTACACGATGAAACAAAGATGACCGCCATGCACAAACAAAAAATAGTAAAATTAAAAGAACGGTCATTTTGAACTTCTTTCATGTTAGGGTTATTGTACAAAAAATTTCAATTTTTTTTAAATGGTCGAGCAACCAAAAAAATATTCTCTGGACCACTTGAAATGGATTGACCCAGACATAATTTATAGACATAAATAATGAAACTTTGTTTCAAAATACTAATAGGGACAAAATTTGACTCTTTTATTTTTATATCAATTCTATATATTTTTTAACATGTAACTTTTGTTAATATTACTAATTCATGCTTTTTTATTAAGGTAGAATAAATTCATTCCTAAAAAAATTCAAGATATTGCTGATATCGCTGGTAATCACAATCTTCTTGCCAAATGTATTTATGCATTAATAAAACTTTCTTATTTTATGATTTTGATGTAAATTAGTAGTACACTTTTAGGAGGCAAGTTCCATTGAATAATTTAGGAAAAATGCATCTCATTTTATAATAAATATTTAATTATACATTATTGATTATTTACTTACTCTTTGCTTTTAATATTTTAAAAAGTTGTCTAAAATTGTATTATTTTAGTTTATTACTTTACTTAATTACTTTAATATTTTCTTATATTGTAAGCATTCATTATAATCTCAACTGCATTATTAATTAAATTGAAGTTACCGCTTTAAAAATGTAAACAAAGCAATGATCAGAAA
This sequence comes from Maratus speculifer, assembly GCA_964019185.1. Taxonomy (NCBI): domain Eukaryota; kingdom Metazoa; phylum Arthropoda; class Arachnida; order Araneae; family Salticidae; genus Maratus; species Maratus speculifer. Next base: position 44,535,478 of record OZ025290.1, read on the forward strand.
TCCACAAAATTCTGGAATCTGCACAACCTCTTGTTCTAAGTAGGGATGTAGAGGAGGATAAACACTGTATATCTTCTGGATTTTTCAAAGGAGCACTGTATACGCTCTGTTTCTCAAGAAAATTTATAGTACACACACTCTAGGCTTTACCCTCTACCTTGAGCATATACCCTCTACTTAGAGTTTATATCTTCTGTTATTTTTACAACTACACCTCTGGTCCCAAGCTGTGCAGATTTGAGGGAGTGTATTGTGTGTGTATATATATATAATTTCAATATAAACAGTGTAAGTAAAAGTGTAAGTAAAAACACAGTAAAGTTCAATATTTCCAACTGAATAATAATACCCTTAAGCTACAATCTTGCAATTGATATTGTGTGAAAATTACATGCCAATTTGATGCGGACTTAAATTATGGAAGATTCTTTGTTTAAGGTTGTGCTGATTTCACATTATTTATAAAATGAAAATTCAATATGAAATTAATTTTGTGTCTTTAAAGAATTTTTTAAATACTACTCTAAATGTAACTCAGAATATTAGAAAATAAAAACCATCAAGTAATACTACTTAAAAATGATATACAATTTAATAAAAACTGAAATTTCATTGAGATTCTACTAATATGTTTATTTATTTACTTATGTAATTAGATTGAAAGCCTTAGAAATGGAACCATATTCTCAGAAAGAAGCTGAAGCTGCTGCTGGTTTAGGAAATTATGTACCTCCAAAAAAGAGGAAAATTCAAACACAAGAGTTGAAAGAATAAAGCTAATTTAAAAAATCTTTTGTTACCTTCTTTTATACTTTTTCTAGTAGGAAATAGAAATCATCTACAAAATATACAATTCACCTGTTATGATATATACCATGCTGTGAAATTTATTGTTTTCAATCATAATACATTTGCACCTCTACTTTATGAAAGAGAACAAATAGCAAATATTTGAAAGTATACTATTTAAGCAACCCTCCAATTAAAGTCCAAGTGCCTCATAAAATTTCTTTTCTTCAGTTTTTATAAATTCCAAGATCTAGCAATTTATTATTTAACACAAAAACACAGTGACATGATTAAAATATAATAATAAGAAAGAAAACATATGTGTTAAGTGTACCCAATACTTCCAAAATATTGTCATGAAACTTTGTTTAAAAGGCAAAAGACGATACTTAAATAAGTACTTAAGAAATCACAAAATATATTTCCATGATAAACCTTGTTAGAGGTCTGCACCGGCCCGGCCGACGGAAACGTTTAAAATTTTCTAACAGGCCGGCAGAATTAGAATAGTTTTTTCAACAGGACGGGCCGGGCCGATAAAAAAATGTTAAGGCCCGTTCTCAAGATTTAAGCAGAAACGATAAAGTATGATCTATTTTCACCGAAAATGGTTTTAAAGAGAATAAATATAAAACTTGTACAGTGTAGAGATAGGCATCGGACAGTTACATTGTGTGTAACCTGTTTTAATATTTTTAAGTTGACTCATGCCGAGATCAAGCTTGCATTATTTTTCTACATATAGATTTGCCGGACCGGAACAAGACTTAATTGTTCTCAAGATCTGTAGGGCAGGCAGACAACATTATTTGTAAAATTATCAACAGTGATAAAGAACTTATGTTAGCTTAATCTTTGGATATTACTTCTTGATGACTTTTAAATTAATTTCTCAATAGTGCGAAAGTTTGACACATTTTCAGACTAATTTTTAATTGTAAAAATATAAAAGTGATAAGCCTGACTATTGAAGGGATTTGGAATCGAATAGCAATTTTTCATTTTTGGTAAATAAAATACTTGTATAACCTTGTTGAGATACAATAGTTTCTCAAATGGTTGCAGATTTTTCTCCCTTCCCATACTATCGCTTCCGGAAATTCTATTCAAAACGCTAACTATGACAATATTTTATTTGCTTGCAGTATTCTTAAATTGCTTGTATCAAAAAATGGATAATGCTATTCGATTATATAGTTCTGAATAAAAACACTTGCTAATCTTATGCATTTCTGAAAAAATATATATATATATATATATAATATATATATATATATATATATATATATATATATATATATATTTAGAAATGTATCAGAAAGGAGCTTCTTTGAATTAACGAATGAATTTGGATTTAAAATCTTTAATAAAATGATATAGAAATATTTTTATAAGTCTTCTTTTATTAAACAGCTGCAAAAGTTACGATGTTTTTAACTTTCTTTCTTTTTTCTTTTATTCTAAGCCCCATTAATTTTTTAATGAATCTTTATTTGAATGTTGAAAGTCTAAGATTCTAAGTAATCATTAATGTTGCTAATGTGTATCTTCTGTAAAATATACTGTAAAATTATTCCATAGATATATATCCTATATATATGCAGTATTCGTTAAAAGAATCTTAATTATATGATAAAAATCTGAATTTTTTAGAAATCGTAGAAATTGTAACAAGCAGGCCGGGCCTAAGATATAAAAATTTAAACAGGCTGGCCCGGGCTAGGGCCAAACTTTTAAGATTTATGCCGGGCAGACCCGTGCAGACCTCTAAATCTTGTATTGCCATCAAAAGGAATATTTTCTAAAGATAAAGCTACAAAAATTAATTTTGGCGATGTTAAAATTACTGTATATACTCATATATTAGTCAAAGAATTTTAGACAAAATTTGGGAGTTGAAAATGGGAGGTCAACCTATATACCAGTCAGTACCTGAACAATTTTTTGCTCAGTTGGAAATATTCAATTCGTATGATAAATTTACCAATCAGTTTGATTGTGTTAAAATAATAGTATATCTACATATCCATCGTTATATGGAGTTCTATTACCTGCGGTTTATTCTGCTGAGCTGTCTAAATGGCAGACCTGATATAATGACCAATAACCTGAGCGAAAAATCCCAGCCCGCTATCGCCCAATTAGCTTAATAGGTAAAGCTTTGGCCTTCTAAGCCAAGTATCTGGGTTCGATTCCTGGCTTGGGAATTTTTCGCTCAGTTGGAAATATTCAATTTGCATGATAAATTTACCAGTCAGTTTGATTGTGTTAAAATAATAGTAATTTTAATATTTGCTTTAAAGATATCTAAAAAATGTTGTACAATGCTTTAAAATTAAACCTATAATGGCTAATCAAATGATGAGGGGATCTCTCTCCTGAAAGAATAGTGCCCAGTTCCCCATTTTCAAATGTGGGGCTATATTTAAGTGGGCTTTTTGAAATAAAATATAAAGGTCAGAGAAAGGGTACTTTTCAGAAAATCTATGTTGCCATATTTGTATATATAGTCACTAAAGCTGTACACTTGGATTTTGTCTCAAATTTGACATCCGAGGCTATAATAGTGACTCTAAAAAGATTCTTCGCTCGTCATGGGAAAAGCTCTGTAATCTTTAGCGACAATGCTACAAATTTTGTTGGGGCTTCAGTAGAACTAAAGCATTTATGCAAACTTGTTACGAGTGATGAAGTTTCGAACCTTTTAGCTTCTGAAGGTATTAACTGGAAGTTTTCCTCTCCTAGGGCACCAAATTTTGGTGGCCTTTGGGAGACAAGAGTCAAATCTTTCAAATACCACTTGAAAAGAGCTGTGGGCTCAGCTCATCTCAGGATTGAGAAATTCCTGCCTGCTATCACACAGATAGAGGCTACTTTAAACTCGCGATCACTTTGTCCTTTGTCAACGGATCCTGATGATATTCAAATGTTTTACTTCAGAAAACGAATATAATATTTTTTATATAACATAATTAGAAACAATTGTTTCACAAACATATTAACAAAAATATTAGCATGCTAAAAATATTCTTAGAAACATAATAGTAAGTGAAATATTCTTTTTATTTCAAATTATATCATGCCTCCCCCTCTCCCCAAAGAAAAATATGTGCTATGTTTTTTTTTCTAAATTTCTTTTTTAAAGCTGTATAAGTGATAAAATGGGAAAAAAATAAACTAAGTGCACAGATGACCTGGAAATATGCTTTTTTTTTTTTTTTTTTTTTTTTTTTTTTTTCATGTAAAGAAATATAATTGATTTTCTATGTGCTGTGTTAAAGAGATAACCCACTTTTGTTGAATAATAATCAATATTGATTGATTATAAATTTAAAGAAAATTGCACTCTACTTTTTTTTACAGTTATTGAAATAAGAGTTGAAAGACCACAATGAAACAAGTGGCAGCTTCCTATTTCAGTTCAGTGAATTATTATTGATGTTCAAATTTAACATCAATTATCTTTAAATACAATGTATTCGAAATTAAATTTTTGTCATTTGTACTCGTTGGCTAGTAAGGTCATCATATATCATATAAAATTATTGTCGAAGTAGAATGGACTGTAGTCTTGATAGTCTTTTTAAAGTTTTTTAATGTCACTTGCACAAATACACACACATATAAAAACACAAAACGACAAATGATGAACTAATATGCAATTATAAAATTCAAATTGATTTCCATAGCTTGAAGGATGTATGGATGATTAGCAATTCGAGTCCGTGCTGATGCTTTGATGATCAACAGCTAAACTGTTCATTTTTTACAAGCGCTCGCCAGGTGGAGCCAAAAACACTTCCGGAACGGAACATGCCGCCCGGGGATGAAATATGCAATATTTCATCAATCAATAAACATAATACAATAATAATTAATTAACAATAAAATGACATTAAATACAAACACTTAATATATAAACAATGAGTATAATTACTTTAAAATAATATAATAATAATACAATGACAATCAGTCGCTAGTGGGCAATAGGCATATTTTAGAAATGCCCCGTGAAAAAATACCAGTAGCAGTTTTTACCTTCACTGCTCGAACCTTGTGGTCCTTGCCGGGAATTATTTCCATAATCCGGGCAAGAGCCCATTTACATGGTGGTAGATTTTCCTCCTTTAGTAATACTAGGGAGCCTAGCTTAATGTTTTCCCTTGCAAATTGCCATTTACCTCGCTGCTGCAAGTGATTTAGGTAGTCAACAGACCAACGTTTCCAAATACATTGAACATATTTGGAAATTAACTGCCAATGGGTTAATCTATTATCAGAAATATTCATGACATTAGGCTCTGGAATACTGCTGATAGGCCTGCCAATTAAAAAATGGCCTGGTGTAAGTACCTCAAACTCATTTATGTCATCAGAAAGAGGAAATAAAGGCCGAGAGTTTAAGATCCCTTCCATTTGGACCACTAGAGTTTCAAAGTCCTCTAAAGTGATTTTATTATTACCTACTGCTCTGAGCAAATGATGTTTGAAGGACTTAACACCAGCTTCCCAAAGACCACCAAAATTAGGGGATCGAGGAGATATAAATTTCCAGGTTATGAATTCTTCAGCAAAGAAATTTGATAATTCCTCGTTAGGTTTTTCCAATAATTTTTTTAAATTATTTAATTCAGTTGACGCACCTTTAAAATTAGTGGCATTATCCGAAGTTAGTGTGTTTACTTTGCCTCGCCTGGCACAAAATCTCTTAAGCGCAGCAATGAATGCAGCAGCGGACAAATCGCTTACTATTTCTAAATGAACGGCTTTGGTAGCCATACATATAAATATAGCCACATAACTTTTGGAATAATTACCTTTCCTCTGATTTTTGTATTTGATTTGAAAGGGACCGCAAAAATCTACGCCTGAATTGAAAAATGTGCAATTAGGTGTTACGCGTTGCGAAGGGAGGTCTCCCATCAATTGATCTAACGTCTTGGGATTGTGCCTGAAACATGTGACACAATTGTGTACTGTTTTCCGGGCAATGCTTTTAGCCTTTATGGGCCAATATTTCATGCGTACTTGATGAACTAGTCCCTGAGCATCAAGTACTTTTTATGAAAAGTACTTGATGTTGTTATATGGAAGTACTTTTTATGAAAGTACTCAAAAATTAATTTAGTGATCTTGTGATCACTGGGTAAAATTACTTGGTGCTTTGCATCAAAAGGCAAGTGAGAGTTGATTAATCTACCACTAACGCGAAGGACTCCACTTTCATCAATGAATGGGTCCAAACTTTTTAACTTACTGCAGGAAGGAACAGGTTGTCCCTTTCTTAATGCTGAAAATTCAGGAGAGAACTTACTTTCCTGGGCTTTCTTTATTAAAAAAAAATGTACTGAACTTCAGTTCTTCCGATGTTAGGAAGCCTTTGGTTTTCTCCTTTCTCTTACAATTGTTGATGAACCTGAAAATAAAACTACATATTTTAATTAGTTTTAAAAAATTGTTCAGTTTGAATAGTTCATTTAAAATGTTCGGATCTTTTTCCACAGTTAGTAAGGATAGGGAAAAGTCTGCTTTCATTTCTTGTTCACATTCAAAGGCAGTGGGAGTGGGAAGTTGGCTGGGAACTGTAATTTCTCTTTGAAGAAATGTTGGTCCAAACCACCACAAATCATTGTCAATGAGATCCTTTGCTGTTGCACCTCTGGAGATGATGTCTGCCGGATTAGATTTTGAGGCAACATGGTTCCACTGATGAGTTTCGGAAAGAGATTGGATCGCGGACACCCTGTTTGCGACGAAGGTTTTCAGTTTTTTGGGTGATGTATTAATCCAGAATAGGACAATTGTAGAATCTGTCCAGAACCATACTCTTTCAAGATTTAATTTTAGAGTGGCAATCACTTTCTGAACTAGCCTTGTCAAAAGTAGAGCTGCAGACAGTTCAAGTCTTGGGATTGTCATTGGCTTTAGTGGGGCTACCCGGGACTTGCTGCATAGAAGATTAGATCTGAATTGCCCACTTGAGGAGAAAGATCTCAAGTAGATAGCTGCTCCATAGGCCTTTCCAGAGGCGTCTGAGAATGCATGTAAATCTAGACTTGTAATGTTGTCTGACAAAACATACCGTGGAATTGTAAGATTATTTATTTCACTTAGCTTGTTAAGAAAATTCTTCCATTCTCGAAGTGAGCTAGAAGGCAATTGTTCATGCCAATTAATTTTTAATTCCCATAAATGTTGCATAAATATCTTAGCTTTGGTTATAATTGAGCCAATTAGGCCAAGGGGATCATATATTTTAGCTATTTGAGCCAAAACATCTCTCTTGGTATAAACATCTTTAGGCTCTATATTAATCTCAAAAATGAAATGGTCCATCTGAGGTTTCCAAAGCATTCCCAAAGTTTTTACCGAAATCTGCTGAGAGTTTTCATCAAATGCGTATTCTGATATGGCGGCATCTTGTAGTAATTCAGGATGGTTAGCGACCCATTTGTGAAGGTCCATCCCTCCCCTTTTCAAGATCTGAATCAACTCTGATTGTAGTTCCTTTGCAGCTTGTAAGCAACTGGCACCAGATAAACAATCATCGACATACATGTCGTTAAGTATGACTTCTGAGGCTTTAGGAAAATCTGTCTTTTCCTCATCAGCAAGAGCCTTCAACGTTCGCGTGGCTAAAAAAGGGGCTGAAACTGTCCCATAGGTAATCGTGTTTAGCTCAAAGACTTTTATCGGAGCGTCCTTACTAACCTTCCAAAGAATTCTTTGTTAATTTCTCTGCAACGGTTCTATCATTATCTGTCTGTACATTTTCTTAATGTCTGCGCAGAATGCATACTTGTGCGTACGAAATCTAGTTATAATAGAAAATAAATCTTGCTGAACCGTTCCCCCATTTAACAATATTGAATTAAGTGAATAACCGCTAGATGTATTTGAACTAGCGTTGAATACCAATTCAGATTCAATTTGAGTCATATGACCCAAAGCTTCATACTCGTTCATAAATTCTATATATAGATCAGACATCATTTTATTTCTATCTAATTTATTCCATAAATTAGTTAATCTTTTCGCTGCAATTTCTTTAGAAAATCCCAACAATGCTTCAGCTAAAGGTTAAAATTCACGGTCGCCTCCGGCCACAGAGCGACTAAATGTAAAAAATTGGCGACTTAATGTTATGCATCTGATCGCCAAAATGGCGATCAATCATTTCCGAAAATTTAAAAAAAAAAAAAAAAGGTCATAAATCTGAAAATTTGGACATAAAATATATCGCGAATTTCGAAAAATGATCGCCGAAAATAACCAATTTCACCAATCGTTTGAAGAACAATCGCTAATATCATCAAAGGATTGCGGGAAAACGTGAATTTAATCAAAAGATTTTGACAAATTTCGGCAAAAAAATCGAGGGAAAAGTAAATTTTGTCAAAAAATGATAAAAATACGGCAAATTTCATCAAAATATCGATGAAAATACGACAAATTTCATCAAAATATCATTGAAAATACGGCAAATTTCATCAAAATATCGATGAAAATACGGGAAATTTTATCAAAATATTGATGCAAATACGGGAAATTTCTTCAAAATATCGATGAAAATACGGCAAATTTCATCAAAATATCGCGAACATAGGACAAATTTTATCAAAATATCGCGAAAATACGACAAATTTCATCAAAATATCGCGAAGAAACGGCAAACTTCTTCAAAAAAAATCGCTGATCTCGTTAAAAGATCACGAAAAAAGGCAGATCTCGTCAAAAAATTGCGAAAAACGTTATTCTTTGTCAATCATTGCGAAAAATAGCAAATTTCGTCAAAAGATCGCGAAAAAAACGGCAGATTTTGTCAAAAAATCGCGAAAAAACGGCAGATCTCTTCAAAAAATCGCGAAAAAAACAGCAAATTTCGTCCAAAAATTGTGAAGAAACAATCATTTTCATCCAAAAATTGTGAAGAAACAATTAATTTCATCCAAAAATTGTGAAGATACGATAATTTTTTTCAAAAAATTTCTTCAGAAGATCGTGAAATCCATTAAAAATCATAACTTTGAACAAAGTTATGATTTTCTATATACATAAAATAATTAACTATTTAATATTCTGATTAGAATTCCATGAAACCAAATTCTATATTTGGGCAAAATAATGTTAGTGTAGTGTAAAATTGTACATATTGACAGGTAGCGAGGTAATTATTCGTTTACACAAATCCAACTATGAAAATGCAGTTTATTTATAATAGAAAATGCTATAAAACATTTTAAGGGGACACCACACTGTTAAAAATAAATCTGTGAATTCACGGTGAAACTACCGGCAGCAATGTAGCCGAACTTTTACCGTTCCGTTAGTAGATTTTCCGTTATGGATAATACAAGAAGGGAAAACTCCGTTTGAAGAAACAGTAACTTTCCGTTACAAAGTTTGATTTTTAATAATAATAATTTAATATAGTTTTTAAAATTAATGAATCGATTAAACGTCAAAGAATTCGAAACTGCCGAGCGATTTTAAGCTGTTATGTTATTTTACTTAATTATTATTTTGTATAATTTAGTTCACGCCGTCCCGAGGATCGAACCCGGGACCTTTAGCTTGCGGAACAAATCCTTATGAACTGAGCCAAAGCTGCTGATGCTGGATTGTACAAAGTATGTCTTATGAGTTAGTGAGAAAATCTGCTGTGCTTTTAAAAGATTTCCTTTCAAATATATTCCTTAGAATATTTTTAAACGGTTTATTTTATTTTATTTTAGACTGATACTTATTATTTTTTTAAATCAATTTTAATTTTTTAAATAGTTTAAATTAAAAAAAAAAAAATCACTGTTTAAAATCACTTTTTTTCCTTTTTTTTAATAAATTTTAATAAATGAAAAAAATTTAACTTTTTTTTTTTTTTTCAAAAAAAGATACTTTTTTTGAAATTGTCGTACACTATTTATTTATTTATTGGCTAATACATTTAAAAAAATTAATAAGAAATAAAAGAAAAATAAACAGAAAAAATATAATTTAAAAGTGATTTTTTATGTTTTCATTATTCCATGGCGCCAGTGGGACCCGAACCCATGATCTGCGCTCGCAGGTGATTAGCGGTGTGGTAACTTGACCACTCGGTCATGGAGTCCCCCAGACTCCGAGTGTCTCCGTTTTTTGTTTTTATTTCCATCAGTTTCCTTATTTTCAGAAAATATGGTGGAATTTTGGGATTTGTAACGGAAAATGCCCTTTTGTTGTGAAAAGGGACCTTTTCTGTAAAATTCAGGAAAAAAATGTTCGTAAATTTCAGAATTTTTTTAACAGTGCAGTACCTTTGAAACCATCTCTTCAATTTTGAATAATACTGTAATATATGCATATATGTAATATACTGTAATATTTTTTTTTTCTTTATATAAAAAAAATGAAAGAAATTCAGCAAAATCTCAATTTAAATAATTTTTAAAAAATAACTGTAAACTTGAATGTTAAATCCATATATAAAAATATTAAATACACCATGGAGAACAATTAAATCAAACCTCTATCTCAATTAGCAAAAAAAAAAAAAAAAAAAAAAACTTGAAATTTTTTCAAACAAGCAAATTATAAAAACATGAATAGGGAGAAAAATCAGTTTAAAGTTTTTATTTAATTGAGTCATTGTGCTGGATTTATTAACATAATTTGCAATATTTCACAATATAGGGCTTGAAAAATAGCCATGCCGGGGAACCCAGAACAGAAATCCTTTCTGGGTACATTTTTTTTTTTTTTTAATTCAGGTTCCCAGTCAGGAACCCAACAAATTGCCATAGCCACAACAGTAATTTCGTCAAAGAATCGCTGATAGTAATTAGTGGCCACTAAGTTGACAATAGTGGCTACTAAACATTCAGCCTCTACTGGCCACTGGCTACTAATACAAATGTTGAATTTTAACCTTTAGCTTCAGCATTTTCCTTTATGGGTAATTGTATGGTGAATCTACCCGTTTGATCTCGTTTATAAGTGCTTTTAAAGTGTTCCTCACAAAACATTTCTTCATTGCTTCTAATGGAATTACTGTCATCACCCGGTAAGGATTCTATTTCAAAAAATCTTTGTAAAGTGTTGTCTAGACTATTTTCAGTTAAAGGATAACAATGGGACTGAATTTTACTTTGTGGGAGCGACCCTGTCACTAAATATCCAAATTCAGTGTTTTGTAAAATACAGTTAGCATCTGCTAAACGAATTTGTTCACTCTTTAAAATTGAAAAAAACAATTGACTACCGATCAGTGCGTCGATTGGTCCAGGTGTATAAAAATTGTCATCTGCTAGATTAATTTGTTGTGGAATACATAAATTAGAAATATCTAATTTTGAAACTGGAATGTTGTTTGTAATTTTTGGCAAAACAGCGAATTCTATTTCTTTGGAAAATGTTCCTTGTTCATTTGATATTTCTGCATTGACTATTTTCCTTATTTCTTGATGTGTTTCATTAATACCCGAAATCATTCCCTTGAATGGTTTTGGTCGTAAATTTAATCTCTTGCATGCACTATTACTTAAAATGTTAATCGACGATCCGCTGTCAATCACCGCACGCAATCTAACTTTATTTCCAAACACATCACTTATTAAAATTATAGCCGTATTTAATAATGCACAATTTTTTCTGTTATCTGTAAACAAATTTGTACCGATTATTGCTGCTTCCCTTTTTTCGGAATCGAAATCACTTATTTGTTTATCTCTCAACATGTCATTATTTTTGTTTTTATTTATTTCCACCCCCTTTAACATCTCATGTTCTTCACATAATAAGCTATTATGTAATTGCGAGCAGAATTTGCAAGCGAATTTAGAATTACATTTTCCTTGGTGTAATCTTAAGCAATTCAAGCACAATTTGTTCTTATTTACAATACTTTTTCTTTCTTGAACATTTTTGTTTAAAAAAACATTGGATTTATAAAGCGGGTGAAACGCAAATTTGCAACAAAAGCAGGTCTTTAAATTATTTCTATTTTTATTGTCATTGATGAGAAATGATTTTGATTTATTTATTGCGTAATTCGCCTTGGAGAATTTGGATTTTGAAGTCTGGTTGGCGCCAGATGCATTCGTTATGGCTTCTAAAGCACAACGTTTTTCCAAAAAAGAAATTAAATAATCAAAACTTGGAACATTTGTTGTTTCCAATGACAATTCGAATTGTTTTTGAGATTCGGTGTCTAATTTCTTCAAAATGATATTTATAAATACACTTTCTGACAATTTATTTTGTGTATATTCCAAGACCTTTAGAGCTCTGATGTTTTTATTAATAATATCAATAAAATTACGCAACTCTTTCGGAGATTCATTTTGCATTTTTTCATAATTTAAAATTGCAGAAATATGCGAATCGATTAATAATCTCTTGTTTTTGTATCTACGTATTAAAGCTTGAAACAATGAATTAAAATCGTCATCAGGGGACTCTAATTGCTTAGCTTCGTTTTTTAAAGAAGCCTTTAAATAAAATAATTTCTGATTGTCATCAAGTTGTTCATTATTAACAATTAAGTTAGTGAATTGCATTTTAAAATTAGCAAAATCACAATAAGCACCTCCGAAAGAAGGTAAAGGTATTTCTGGGAGGCAAACTTTTGTTTTGGTTTCACATACATAATCATTAACAGTATGAGATTTATTTTCGAATGAGGCTAATAAAAGTTTTAAGCTTACCTCCACTTGTTCTAATCTCTCGAGAACACTATCAATACTTGATCAATTTCTTGGACTTGTTGCGATGTGATATCCTGAATTTCGAAATACTGCTCTCTGAGCTCTTCGAGCTTGTTTTGTAGACATTCCGTCTTAACTTCACTTCTAAAATACTTATATTAGTCGTTTTAATATCAGTAGTTTCCGATATAAACTGCTCTAGTCTTGTTATGGCAGCCTTTGACGTGCCTTTTAATCTATTTAATTTTTCCATGGTTCACTCCGGCCGAGAGGGCCACAATGTCGAAGTAGAATGGACTGTAGTCTTGATAGTCTTTTTAAAGTTTTTTAATGTCACTTGCACAAATACACACACATATAAAAACACAAAACGACAAATGATGAACTAATATACAATTATAAAATTCAAATTGATTTCCATAGCTTGAAGGATGTATGGATGATTAGCAATTCGAGTCCGTGCTGATGCTTTGATGATCAACAGCTAAACTGTTCATTTTTTACAAGCGCTCGTTAGGTGGAGCCAAAAACACTTCCGGAACGGAACAATTATACTACCATAGTTTTGCGTACATCTCAAACAATTCATTTTCGACCCACAAAATCAATTCAGTAATTTAAGATAAATATATATCGCAATACAAAATGTGACATTTTATTTTGGAAAATTTTTGGGTCGAAACAGAATTGTTTGAGCTGTGGCTTATCTGTGCGAAATTACGGTATACATAAATAAAATAAATTGCTTGAGCCAAAAATTTTTAAAAATAAAAATTTCATTTAATCATCTGATTCATGATAAAAAAAATACAAAGGAACGGATAATAAAAGTCAACTATACTTTATTAACTGACTTAAAAAAAGATCAAAACAAAAAGTTAAAGCATCGGAGAGGATAGAACACCAGATCTTTAGGTCTACAGCCCAGTAATGTACCGACGGAGCAAGAAACTTATGGGAAGGAGTGGAGAAAAAAGAAGAAAAAGTAAGCATGTGCATGAATACAATAAATGACTTCCCGAGTATTTGCATTAAGATTCTCATAAAAGTGCAAAAAATATAGTTTGATTTTTCATGAGGATTATATAACAAACAAGAATTTTCCTAGAAACTAGGTAAGTCTTATTCTCTACATAAAGAACAGATTCATATTATATATTAACTTTTTTTAAAAACTCTAGGCCATTTCGGAGAAGAAAAAAAAAGACAAACTTACACTATTGTTAAGGATCTAAATGGACTTGCACATCTCGAAATATATTGCACATATGAGACTGTTTTTTAAAAATCAGAACAATATGAGCTATATTTGCTGAGTTATTAAAGGCATCTTTTCACATTTCCTTTGATCTCAAGTTAGCTGTATATACAAGTTCCGCACTTCATTCATTCTATGATATGATTTCAGGTTTAAGTCTGCGTCACAGGAATACTACCATCTTCCATGATAAAGATGCTTTCAAAAAGGGATTTCCTCTTGAAAATAAACACCTAGTTTCATAGAAAAACAAACTTTTGTTTTTAATCAAAATAGCCTTTAACTCCTTCATGGTGAGCATCTTTTACAAAATTTTTAATCTTTTATTAGTTTTTTTTTTTTTTTTCAGAAAGTTTCATTTTATTGAAAAATGAAAATGCTTAGATTATATAAGACGAAATTTTACTGGTGAGAATAATCAAGGATTCTGAGTGTTTTACACGACACATATATCAGTCACTTGTCCCCAAGGGATTAAAAGGCATCCAGATTAAATTGTAGTGCATAAATTTACAGATTAAATAAGAATCAAATTAACTTTTTATATTATAAGAAAAGTCGTCATTCATTTAAGAATAAAAATTAGCTTTTATTAACATTAAATAAAAGTTTATAAATTCAAAATACTGTTGTTTTACAAAAGTAAGTGCAGTTGTATTAAAAATATTATCAATTCATAGTGCATTCCCAAAAAATATTGCTAAATGCTCTATCATTTTTAAATTGTTTTCTTTTTTAAATTATCATTTCATTTTTGCAAATTAGATGCTTAAGCTATAGTTAAATCAAATTTGATAATAAAACCTGTTTTTTCTTAAAAAAAAAAAATATATATATATATATTATATATATATTGTTTAAACTGGGTTTTTTTTAAAACATCTTTTCTTATTACATATATAAGCATATTTATTGATAAAAATAGACATTGTTGGATTATAAGTAGTGTAACTTTATTTTTAAATAATTAGTGAATTTATGTAGAAAATTTTTAAAAATCATATTTTAATTTAAACAGTGTTAGCAAACAGTCTTATGTTCAAAAAATAAACTGCTCTTCACAGTGAAACATTGGTGCTCTGAAAATCTTCATAAACAATCCTTTAATTGTTAAGGATAAACATTTGGATGTAGTTTGATAAATATAATGTTTTCCACAATTATTCAAATAATAAATTTCAAATACTTCTTGAGATTTTGTTTTCTGAGTCACAATTTAAATTCAATTTTTTTTTGTCATTAGATTTAGCAGATAAAAGAAAAAAATATTGTTATTATTAAAATGCTATAACAAGCACCCAATCTTTGAAATACTCTCTTATTCAACTTCATATTTTTATTCTAATTCTTCAGGATAATCTCCCCAATCAATAAAATTTTCTTTTACAGCTTGAGATAAATCTTAAAGATCATTGCGTTATGTTATTGTGTTAAATAACCTGCATTTTTAAAAATATTTTATACTAAATATTGAATCTTTTAAATCTTTTTTATCTTTGACCAATTTACATGTTTGAAGCTTTTTCTTGAGAGCAATAGATATGCTCACCAACACATACCGATTTTAATCCTTTGCATAAAAAAATGATGCAAACCCACTATATCTAAAGCTTATTGCTGAAATAAAGTGTTAAAAGAAGAAATTATTTATATTTAATAATCTGAAACAGATAAATTATAAAGAAAAAAGGGAAAATAATTTTCTCTTTTTGACATTTTAAATGTCATTAGATTTCTTCTAAAAAATTCTTTTTTTTTTTTTTTTTTTTTTCTGAGAAAAAAACCAGTTGGTTTAAACTATGGTTAAAACCAACTGGTTTAATCTGTGCCAACCTTGGTATTTAATATAACAGTACTTTCAGCGCAGAGTTACTTTCTCTGAAGCAGATTACACACAGTTCACAAGTTTGTTTTATGCTTAGTTGCTTATGCCAGCAAATTACTGTATCCCATATGTTGATGATTGATGTATTGATAAAATATCAGTATTTGGACTTTAAAATAAGTTTTTTGACTGTCTAACACAGAATTACAGAATTCCAATTTCGTTTTACTGAAAACACTTTAATAGCTATATGACTAATCTCTTTTTCCTCCTAGAATTCATTGTTTACTGCAATTGAAAATATAAAAAACATTACTATATCTTATTCATGAGTCTGTCCAGGATTTATGTGTGAAACTTTTTTTTTTATTGAAGAATCTAATCACAAATTTGTGAATTTGAATTTATTATTAAACTCTATATGGCCAAAGATGACCGGTCATTTGTGATTTTAGATATTTTGTTAAATCTGAAACTTCAGCTCTGTCAGCAACATAGTAGATGTTTTATATTTTATTGAAATTTTTTTCTCAAAACCCATAGGAGACCTTAAACAAATCGAAGAAAAACAAACAACTTTTTTATCACCCTGTAAAAATTAATGTTGCAAAAACATTAAAACTGTAGCACATGATTAGGAAGCTTCTTGTAATAAACTGTGTTTATTTTTAGAGGATAGCATTAAACACATAGAGAAATTAAAGTTTTTATAAAAACCTCAAATTTCATCAAGTTTTTTGGTTTAGAATTGCACAGTTCTTAATGTAAAAAAAAAAAAAAAAAAAAAAAAAAAAAAAAAAAAAAAAAATTCTTTTCAGGAATTATGACAAACAACATTGTACACAATTCTCTGCAATCAGAATTAAAAAAAAAATAAATATATGGAAGATAAGCAAATTGACTAAATAATGTTTTGCTGTGCATGCAAACAAAATATAATGTGCATATGTATTAACTAAATGTATAGAGCAACTTCTGTGAAAGTCTCAAAAACATAGCTTGAAAATTCTGAGTGATCATCGATAGAATAAGCATGAAATCTATTGTTCCTAGAAGGAAGCAAATTGATAAGGGGTAGTATTCATATTTAGTAATTCGTGCAATGCTGTATATACACATACACAATAGTGTGTAACATGTACTACCCTCATCAAAATGAATACACATTACTGGAAACTTAATAATCATGTGCTACAATTTCAATGCTTTTGCTAATTTAGTTTTTAAAGAATAATCCAAAAGATGTTTGCTTTAATTCAGTTTGTTTATGGTCCTTATGTTATTTTGGGAAAAAAATCTACTACATCATTGCTTTTTGGTTAGCTGAGCACCAGTGTTATTTATACATATATATGTATAAATATATGTACAGTAGGACTGGGATTAACTGAGTATTGTTTAATCAATGTTTCTATTAACTAAACCAATATATATATATTTTTTTGTGTGTGTGTGTGTGTGTAAATAAACTTTTAAAATTGACCACACTTTTTTTTGTTCACTGTTTGTACTAAAGATTCTTTTTGAGGTCTGCCGGAAGAAATGAATGACCCTGCTGTGCTAAGCTGAAAACAAATTAAGGAGATTTACTCGCTCAATATAAAAGTTTAAACGAAGGCAATAAAATATGAGCCATTTTCAATTTATATCACTTTTGAGTGAAAAAGTATAAATATGTTTCACAAGCTGATGGTAATTTGACAACATTGATACACAAATGTAGCATGTACAGTGTAGCGATTGGAATAGGACAAACAGTTACATGGTGTTTGAAACTGTAGCTTAGTTTATTTTCAGCAGACTTGTGCTAGATCAAGATAAGCCTTGCATTTTTTCTACAAAGTCGAGCCTGGGTGGAACTGGACTTAATTGTTCTCAGAATATATAGGATAGGCAGTATGTTTTAGCTCAAATAATCAAGGTGTACAACTGTACATATAATACTAGCATCCGGCTAACCGAAAAATACTAAATTTTATCTTTGTTTGTAACAATTTTATATTTTTATTTAAAATGTCTTGCAGTCTTGTCTAGAAAATATAATGAAATTAATAGACTACTATATTTGTAGATAAATTCTAAATATTATAATTCAAACAAAGAAATAACCTATAATCTGTGAAATTCTATAATCTGCAAAACACTTGGTTCTTCCAGTTGATTGGGGCAATAAATGTAGATGTGTACCATTACAATATGTTTACTCATAATAAATGCACAACAGTATGTTAAAATGCAATTTCTTCATTTATTACAGTTCCTATATTCGTATAATTGTATCACAATATCTACATGTTTTATTAACTGACTTTTTAAAAGCATATATGATTTCAAATTGTTATTGAAATCATTCCACTTGTAATGTTTACTTTTCTTAGCCCTAAATTTTAAGGATAAAAGTATGTATTATACAGATGTAAATACGTAATATTAAGAAAAGCGTCTGCATATACATGTAGTGTAATTATATTTTCAACTTTGAAGTTTAACTAAAATTTATAGCTGGACATGTTTGGTTAACAAAACAAAATTTAGCTAGACAAATTCAAGAAAAGAGTGAAGGGATTGTATATGTTAATTTCATCAAAATTAATAAAATGTTAATACAGATTTTCAGCAATTATTAACAATTTTCAATGATCAGTTAAGAAATAACAGTAAGCATTTGCTATTAATTCTCAAAAATTACATGCCTCACTATTGAAAAGTTGGTATCTCAATCATTTAGAATTGAAAAGATGGCAACTCTGCAATTTATATGAATGTTGATGCGATTAATAGCAAATTCAAAGCATCTAAAATAAAATTATCAAAGAAAAAAAAGTTTGTTTCTTCTACTTTATAGATGCGTTAAAAGACATTTTAATTCTTTCTTTACTTCATTAATATTTATTTTTAGGCTATGTATTTTGAAACATTGTCTTTCTCAAATCTGCCTTAAGCTCAATGTATGACATACCAGGGAACATTCTCAACTGTCAGTTCTGGATTTTGACGAGACTGGTGTCACTCAAAAGTTCTTATGTCAAGAATTGAGAAATGTACAGGAACTATACTCCCAAATCCAATATCTCATGAGATATGGACTCTCTTCTTTTTCGGAAGAAGAGCAATAAGGAAGTGAAAAACACTATGTGATTCTTTCTAAAGCTATCAAAGTCAGGAATTACTTAACCATGATAGTGGTTTTCACATTAGTGTTGCATGATAGTGTGATAATGAGAATGCTATGCTGGTACTGGACAGATCGAGTGGTCAAACAGATGAAATTTTATGCTTCGGAAAATTAAGATCTGCAATACAGCCAGTCTACCTCCCAGCTGAATTGATAAAATATCTTCAGCCACTAGATTTTTACTTCTTAGCCCTTTCTGGCACAGGCAAATTTGCTTGTAAAATGAGAATTTATTGACTGACACTGGAATTTAAAAATGACTATTTAAGAACCCTGTAGTTTAAGCTTTCATTGGAAAAACAAAATTATCTTAAAATATTATTGATGCCATTTGCAGGTTTGAAATTAAAATTCGATGTGCACAGAGTGGGAACACTGTGCCAGAAAGAGTTAAAGGACTACAAGTACATGGCAAAGAAAATGAGAGAATATTCAAAATCTCATCTAAGTACTTGCAGGAGGGGGGTCGTGAGTCTCCCCTCCTCCAGCGATCTTCGGACAAAATCGCCATTTTCCTGCTATTTTCAGACAAAATCAGCATTATTTTAGCAAAATCAGTGATTTATTGCGATCTTTTGCCGAAATCGGCGTTTTCCCATGTTTTTTTAAGTGAAATCATCCTTTTTTCGACGATCTTTAGACAAAATTTGCATTTTCCCGCGATCTTTTGATGAAATTGGCATTTTTTCCATGATCTTTTGATGAAATCGGCGTATTTTTCTAACATCAGAGATTTCTGAAATCCGAGGTACTAGTGGTCTCAATTAGCTCAAATAATCAAGGTTGCACTGTACATATAATACTAGCATCCGGCTAACCAAAAAATACTAAATCGTATCTTTGTTTGCAACAATTTTAAATTTTTATTTAAAATGTCTTGCAGTCTTGTCTAGAAAATATAATGAAATAAAAAAAATGTGTAAATATATACAGCAAAAATAAATAAATACACATATGTAAATAATTATACAAATGTTTTAATTAAAAAAAATCTGATTTAAATCAATTTGATTTTTTCTTAAAGAATCGTGATTTTTATCAACCATGTTTACTATTAATTTGTATTATGTAATTAAAATGTATTTCTAATATTGAATATAGTTTTTTTAAATATATATTCATAAAATATTCACTTTCATTTCTGTGTTATTTATTTACAGTGTGACTACTATATTTGTAGATAAATTCTAAATATTATAATTCAAACAAAGAAATAACCTATAATCAGTGAAATTCTATTATCTGCAAAACACTTGGTTCTTCCAGTTGATTGGGGCAATAAATGCAGATGTGTATAATTACAATATGTTTACTCATAATAAATGCACAACAGTATGTTAAAATGCAATTTCTTCATTTATTACAGTTCCTATATTCATATAATTGTATCACAATATCTACATGTTTTATTAACTGACTTTTTAAAAGCATATATGATTTCAAATTGTTGTTGAAATCATTCCACTTGTAATGTTTACTTTTCTTAGCCCTAAATTTTAAGGATAAAAGTATGTATTATACAAATGTAAATACGTAATACAGGGATGAGATTGACCAAAAAGAAAAAAAGCTGAAAACTGCACAAACGACTTTTGAGCAATGACAGGAATGTCAATCGCAACAAATATAATTGTATTAATATATAACAAACAATTTAGCTTTTGGTAAATTAAATTAAAAGAAAATTATTAACGTGAATTGCAGAAATTATTTATACTTACTCTAATGAAAATTTAGTTTATCAAGATACAGTACATTAATAAAACCCTGTTATTGGCATGAATTTTTTTTTATTGAAATTTTCTAACGGTAAGAAACTTTTGGTTAAGTATTAGGGAAAAGAAAATAGAAATTTTCTTTGTGGTTTAGCTTTGCTCTTGCACAAGGTAAATTTCTTTCTCCTGCTTTTTTCTTGGATATTACACATTAAAGATATCTAATGATGTCGCTGGACTTTAAAAATCCTGGGTCTCCAGGACCCGGAACTTAAATTCTGGGTTTCTTTTTTACAAAAGTGGGTCCTCACTGATAAGTCATTTTTAGATGCAAAACTTGAACTTGTTCATTTGGAAAAGAAGACTGAAATGGAATAATTTTTGTTTTAACAACAATTAATGAATAATTAAAATCAATATTATTTTTTAAAACTATTGAGAAAAATTTCATTTATTTTTAAAAATAAATGTGCAAGATACAAATTTAATTATAAATTAATGCTTATTTGAGTGTAGAAGATAACACGTATCACTATTGTTTGCATTTCTTTTTAAAACGGGCAAGACTGATTTATTGAAAAAGACATTTTTGTTGAAAAAAAAAAGATACTTTTGTTGAATAAAAGGGTATTTTTTGTTCAATGAATGGGTGCTTTCAGAAGTAACATTCATTCAGAAAGATTTAGAGGTGTCAAAAATGGATTTTGGAGCAGGAAAGTCTTATTTGGAGCGGCAAAAAAATAATTTTGAAAATTAATATTTGGGTTAGTTTTTTTCAGAGTCCCTTTGAGGAATTTTTTAGTTTTAACACTATCTCTTCTTGAAATGTGTCATTTGTTGGAATCTTTTGGCAAAATTTAAAGGGTTTTTTTTTTTTTTTTTTCAAAAATTTGCCATTTTTTGCGAATATTTTGACGAAATCTGCCGTTTTTTTCGCGATCGTTTGACGAAATCTGCCGTTTTTTCGCGATCGTTTGACGAAATCTGTCGTTTTTTCGCGATCGTTTGACGAAATAAACCGGTTTATTGCGATCGTTTGACGATATCTACCGATTTATCCTGATTTTTTGACGAAAGTTGTGATTTTTCGCAAAACATTTGGCGAAATTCGCCGTTTTATCGCGATTTTTGGACGGAAATTGTCGTTTTATCGCGATTTTTGACAAAATCTGCCGTTTTTTCGGCATTTTGTGACGAAATTAACCATCCTTTTGCGAATCTTTTGACAAAATTGGCCGGTTTTTTGGCGATTTTTTAAGGAAATTTGTCGTTTTTTCGCGATTTTTTTGATGAAATTACGCGTCTTGTATTTTTTTTTGGTAAATCAGAAAATTTGAAATTTGGAAATAACAAAAAAGCTGAAAACCGCGGATCCGCAGAAGAATCTCATCCCTGGTAATATTAAGAAAAGTGTCTGCATATACATGTAGTGTAATTATATTTTCAATTTTGAAGTTTAACTAAAATTTATAGCTGGACATGTTTGGTTAACAAAACAAAATTTAGCTAGACAAATTCAAGAAAAGAGTGAAGGGATTGTATATGTTAATTTCATCAAAATTAATAAAATGTTAATACAGATTTTCAGCAATTATTGACAATTTTCAATGATCAGTTAAGACATGACAGTAAGCATTTGCTATTAATTCTCAAAGATTACATGCCTCACTATTGAAAAGTTGGTATCTCAATCATTTAGAATTGAAAAGATGTCAACTCTGCAATTTATATGAATGTTGATGCGATTAATAGCAATTTCAAAACATCTAAAATAAAATTATCAAAGAAAAAAAAGTTTGTTTCTTCTACTTTATAGATGCGTTAAAAGACATCTTAATTCTTTCTTTACTTCATTAATATTTATTTTTAGGCTATGTATTTTGAAACATTGTCTTTCTCAAATCTGCCTTAAGCTCAATGTATGACATACCAGGGAACATTCTCAACTGTCAGTTCTGGATTTTGACGAGACTGGTGTCACTCAAAAGTTCTTATGTCAAGAATTGAGAAATGTACAGGAACTATACTCCCAAATCCAATATCTCATGAGATATGGACTCTTTTTCGGAAGAAGAGCAATAAGGAAGTGAAAAACACTATGTGATTCTTTCTAAAGCTATCAAAGTCAGGAATTACTTAACCATGATAGTGGCTTTCACATTAGTGTTGCATGATAGTGTGATAATGAGAATGCTATGCTGGTACTGGACAGATCGAGTGGTCAAACAGATGAAATTTTACGCTTCGGAAAATTAAGATCTGCAATACAGCCAGTCTATCTCCCAGCTGAATTGATAAAATATCTTCAGCCACTAGATTTTTACTTCTTAGCCCTTTCTGGCACAGGCAAATTTGCTTGTAAATTGAGAATTTATTGACTGACACTGGAATTTAAAAATGACTATTTAAGAACCCTGTAGTTTAAGCTTTCATTGGAAAAACAAAACTTTATTAAAATATTATTGATGCCATTTGCAGGTTTGAAATTAAAATTCGATGTGCACAGAGTGGGAACACTGTGCCAGAAAGAGTTAAAGGACTACGAGTACATGGCAAAGAAAATGAGAGAATATTCAAAATCTCATCTAAGTACTTGCAGGGGGGGGGGGGGGGGGGTAGTGAGTCTCCCCTCCTCGAGCGATCTTCGGACAAAATCGCCGTTTTCCTGCTATCTTCAGACAAAATCAGCAATATTTTAGCAAAATTGGCGATTTATTGTGATCTTTTGCCGAAATCGGCATTTTCCCATGTTTTTTTAAGTGAAATCATCCTTTTTTCGACAATCTTTAGAAAAAATTTCCATTTTCCCACGATCTTTTGATGAAATTGGCATTTTTTCCGTAATCCTTTGATGAAATCGGCATATTTTTTCAAATATTCTTTTGACAAAATATTTTTAAGTGATCTTTTATCGACAACGGCATTTTTCCCTGCGATCTATGAAATCGCCTTATATCCGCAATCTTTAGACAAAATTGGCTTTTTCCCGCGGTCTTCAGAAGAAATCAGTGTTTTATCTGCGATATTTGATGAAATTGTCGTTTTTTCTGTGATCCGCACAGGAAATTCGTGTTTTTTATCGATCTTTTGACAAAGTTAGTTTACAAAAACATTGACGATATCGTCGTTTTTCCACAAAATATTGACAAAATGTATGCTATTTTGGCGATCCTTTCACGAAATTTGCATTTCTACGTAATTGTTTTTTCTGCTTGCAAAACCGCACAAGTTGGCAACCATGTGGAACTGATAACCCAATTTCAAAATTTCGGAAGAGGATGCCTAAAATTTTTGGGCGAGAATCACCCCTGATGAGGCTGCACTTTAATTCTTTCTATATTATATGAATGATAACCTTCTGAAGTCCAAATGCATATAGATCCATATTTTATAATAAAAAGATGTGTGTGTTTTGAAGAATTCTTACAAGTAATTTAAAGGAAAAACTATGATTTTCTTCTGTATGAAAGTTTTATTATTACAATTCTGATTTTTCTGAGTTGGAGGCAACAGAGTAAAAATAGTGTACTTCAATTTAATTATATTAAGATATTTAGCCCCTTGATGCATGCAGAATTTGGTAATTGGACTTTTTTTTTTTTTTTTTTTTTAAATCCAAAGAATTTTATATTTTTTACTGTCTACAATTACATTTTAAGAATATATAGTTTTTTAGCATTTGAAAATGACATACAACAAGCATGATTTTCATTGATTAAAAACAAATACATTCAAAAATGATCCAAATTGTCTAGACTTATTGCAATTTCAAGATGCAAATACAGTGAAAATATGCTACTTTCTTGCTAACAAATACACTAGTTTTTCCTAGAAATATATTTGTTAATATCTTTTGTACCTTAAAATATACATTAACAAAAAATATTATGAAAGTTTTGTGTCTGTGAAAATGACTGTATTTTCCACTTAAAAAAGTTATTTGGTTGTTTCAAAGTTATGTAAAATTCACAGATTTTTCTTTTGTAATTTAAGATTAGATTAAGAATCTAGGTTACTTTGATTTTTTTTCTAGGATACATGTCATTGATTACTTTATTTTGAAATAAACTATATAAATATAGATAAGATGAATAAAGTTTAATTTTTTAATAATGTGAAAAGTTAGTAAAAATAGTATCATGGTAGGTTTTGGAGTTATATTAACTAATATAAGATTGAAATTTTACTAGAATTATTATTATGTTTAACTAAACATGTTTATTTTGTCAGATGTTACATCATTTTAAAAAACAACAAAATAATCATTTGGAAAATGATACTGGGAAAAAATGCATAATATTTACAAAAACATCAACTGTTTTGAAAACAGCTGCTTTCAAATATAACACAATATGCTTGATATTAAAATGGCCTCTGATTCATTTTCTGGGTAGCTGAGTTTAATTATTTTGAAAAAAGTAAAAACCTATCAACTTTTTTGCAAAATATTGCTTGTAAAATTATTTGTGTTTACACAAAGTAATTATGATTAATTTGTCACAGTCAAGTTTAGTTATTTTCAAAGCATCCCACTCACTTTAGGAGGATCAATGAAGATTTTTTTAAATATTTTTTTTAATTCATAAAAATTACATCAATACATTTGGCACATTTTCTACAAAATACTAAATTTGAATTTCCTGTACAGTGAGAAAAAAGATTGATGTATTAAACTCATAATTATGTACAATACTGTAATTCTACTTATGAATTTATATTTTAATGATGTAATTTGAAATACCTTATTTCAAATTCACTTCAAGTGAAAAACAGATATAATACTAAGTAAGGTATGATGAAAGAGAAAACAAAATCAACACTAAGTTTTAATCTGAATTCAGAATGATTTCTACTCAGATGAATTGTGATGCTTGCCTATGAAAGTTGTATAAAAAATTAAGAATGAGTCGAAATCATGCTTAAGTCTAATATTTTATACATAAAATTAAAAGCAAAGTTTTAAGCAAGCTTCAAATCTTATGAAAAATGTTAAAAAATTGCAAATGTAATTTACTTGCAAACAGAACGCTACACAAACTTTTTTTTTTTTTTTTTTTTTTTTTTTTTTTTTTTTAACAAATTGGATCAAACTATTTATAGAATTATTATTGCTATCATATGTAAAATTTACAAAATTATATCATTATTTTAAAGAACAGTTAATAATACATAATTAAACTGTTTCAGAAATTATCCTGCTGCCAGAAAAAATTAAAATTTATTATTTATAAAAATCTGCTGATAAATATTATGAAAAGTAAACTGTATTTTTCAATTAATTAAAAATCTCAAAAAGTACTATATTCTTACTGCACTAAACTAAATATATCACAATTCCTTATAGATTGTAACAGTTAACAAAATGGACTCTCATCACTTAAAATGTGTGGTTGTGATATTACCCAGTTGGTCTTAAAAAAGTGAGATTTGTTGCTATGCTAAATGATATAAAAAGTTACACAAACAAAATTGATGAACTGTTATGCTTGTTTCTCTACAGATATCCTGCTCTATGCAGATAGGTATTTAAAAAATTGCTTCTGATGACATGACACTTTAATTATTTATCTTTGAAAGCAGAGCTATTGTCTTTTGTATGACAATATATAAATTAAATAACGTAAATATTGAACAAATTACCTGTGTATATGAAACAGTGTGTAGATTATGAGAAAACATTTGTGGCAAATTTTCTTCTTTTGCTAAGGTCATTGTCTTAATTTTGCTTGCTAAAAATGTTCAAGTCTCATAAATTAATGTTTAGTTATAGTCTTAAAGTAGAGTTATATATAAAACATGAAAGAAACAAAACACTAAAGGCACTTGAAAAAACTTTAATAGTAATCAACAATATATAAAAAATATATGCTTATAAAATAAGACTAATGAAGCTCTGTAAAAAGAAAAGCAAAGAGTTTATAATTTCAAAACTTGCCTCTTCATAACACGGAAAAGCCCATTTGAATCTGTATTATATAAAAGGCGGATGGCTTCAGTATAATCAGCCCAAATTACATGCACTTTGTTTTCTAATCCATCAACAATATCCATTAGATCATCATACTCATCTGGAGTTATACCTGAATTATCAATACGCAATAATTTAAGTTCCTTGTGCACCTTTAAAACTTCTTCAAGAAATGAAGCTTCCACTGAAGTATTGCTTAAATTCAAAGCTCTAAGATTTCTAGGATAAGTTAAAATATTATCAGTAATCTCATCAGTAAGCTCGCATCGAATCATAATCAATTCTTCGAGATTTGGACTAGAGGAAATTATATAATTTACAGATTTGATATTTTCTTCAGAAACTACGAAGGTATGAAGACTAAATACTTTAAGATTTGAAAATATTCTATCTAAGCCAAATAGAGGAATATCTTCAAACTGGGGATAATCTAAAGTTAAGTATTCCAAATTAGGACAATTCTGAAGAAGAACATTCAAAGATAAGGAGAAAGACATTAAAGATAAAGACTGAATTTTATCTCCCCTTATCTGTAAGAAATTGTTAATACTCAGACCATGTTGATTAACTAAACTGCATTGTAAATTAACGGTTTTCAGCTCTGGAAATGAAGAGCACAAAGATAACTGTTTTTCAGTTACAATTTCAGTAATGGTCAAATCATTTAGATATGGACAAGTAGACTGACAAACTCTTAAAATTGAAATCAAGTGATTCTCAGGCCTAAAAGAGTTATTTGATATAACAATATTGTTCAAGTTGAATGTTGTACCTTCATCAGTGATCTCTGGTGAATCATTCAATCCTAAAACTTCAAATATTGCTCTTGGCACGTTTGAATGCCATAATTTTTGAAGAGATTGAATATTTTTTAATACAGAAGCAAGTCCCTTGTAAGTAACACTAGTTCCTTCAACATTCAAACTCTCAAGTGGAAGTTTAGCATCAATCAAATGTGTTAGACCTGCATCATTTACTTTACAACAGCCAAATAAGTTTAGATTTTTCAAAAGAATGCAATTTTCAGTTATAAGAGAAAGAGAATAATTAGTACAATTTGTATGCTGAAGATCTATTGTGTGAACATTGGGTAAATAACACCACACTCTGTTGAAATTGAAAAACACGGGAATATCCCTCAAAGAGACTTTTTCTATAACCTACAAAAGAAGAAAAAAAAATAGCAGTAATAATTTATGAAATTAAAGAATACATATGTAATCTATAGTTGCACAAGAATGCTTTACTAATGTATTAATATTTAAGCCATAACAGGGAAGGTATGTTCTTTGATGACACTACCCATATTAAAATTGAAATTTTTTGTTATAAGATAAAATGTTTTAAAAATATCTTCTGTACAAAAATTTTGAAGACTAATTTTACCTTCCCTTTCACAGGTTAAAGATTTATAGTACAAATATATACGGTATAATTTTATACCAATATTTAAATAAGGCAGCTTTATTGGAAACATAAATAAATGCACACTGATACTGCATATCTGCTGTAGGGTTTTACTTTTTATTCTGCTATCCTATATTTAACACCTTCCCCGTTAAAGGTTAATTTATTTATGGGGTCATTCCATATCAAATCAACGAAGAAAAATATATTTTTGAGATTGACATCAAGCAATTTTAATGAAATTCACAGGATTGTTTCTACTTATGTAATAATGCAATAAAATATTTTTTGTTGATTTTTTGCAGCCTTTTTTTTAGGGGGGAGGGCTTCATGAAAAAGTGGAAAACACGTACAAAATGACATTCTGGTAGTTACAAAAATACAATTTTCTCAACTCCTATAATAGATATAGAATTTATCTTGGTGTTGTTTTGAAGGTCTTTGTGTGGGCTTTCATATGACTTATCACTTAACAGGATTTATTAAATTTAATATTTCAAGGTCATCGAACATTGTCTTTGACCTTGAAAATATTAAAAAGTCCATTTTTGAAAAATCTGAAAAAAATATATATTTTACTTCTTAATATGACAGACATTCTGTAAAAATTTCATATTGGGATTGCAATGGGATCACATAAAAATTAAATAAGAAGCAACTTACATTACAAGTAACTGTCATTTGTAGCTTTGTGTTGTGGTCATTCTAATCCTCACTGTTTGATTGCAGTTATTCAAACGAATATTGCAATACTATATTTTGTAATTAAATGGGCTTAAATTAATTCATTTTATCTGCTTAGCATTCTGCAACTTTTGTAATATTTGTATGAAGTATTCAGTAAAAATAAAAGTAAATTTTACTTAATAAGATGATTTTTTTTAACAATTTCTTCACAGTTATGTCAAGTGTAATGTCTCCCTTAGAACAAAACCATATGGCCCCATATGGGGAACTACCATTTCAGTGTTGCTTAAAAATAAAGATTTTCTTGCACAGAAACAACATACTTAATCTCAGGATAATTCTTATTGTACAAAACTTAAAAAAATTAAAAGATATTATTAAAAAAAAGTTTTATATGAAAAATATCATAGATATGTTTATTTTAAATTTCTTGTAACAAAGTAAAAAAATTAAACATGACTTTTGTTAAAATTGAAAATATACTAGAGCAGCGGTTCCCAAACTATAGGTTGCGACCCACTGGTGGTCCGTGGCTGTTGTTTTGGTGGGTCGCGAAACAATGTAGGTTTGTCAAAAAATATATCTTTTATGTTATCTGTTAAAAAAGATATGACAATTTCAACAGGAAATAATATTTCAAGGGAACATCCTTAATTTTCTTCTCGATTAATATGTGAACAGAATATCCAGAAATATTTAAATCAGTTTTGGGTTAAAATCAACACCTCATGCTTATAAAAACATGCTTTTTTTACTTTGCTGTTTTTGAAAGACAAGTACTGAGATAAACTGTGTGTTAATACATGTTCCCACATTGCTAACTACCAGTGTCAGAAATCTCATTGATTAATAAAGTTATGTTTTCATACTAACTAAACATATTTTCTACTATCTTGGTAGTTTGTACATTGTTTTAATTACTATTCACTTACACACATTGAGATTACCGATTCTTGTTTTTGTTGATAATGTATCTTCCGTATGAAATTTTATGCTTTTCGTAGGATAGGGTAGCCGAGATCGAACAAAAATTGCTATACTGATTTACAACTTTTTCTTGGGTGAGTCACGAAATTTTTTTTTTAAGTGAAAGGTGGGTCTCGAAATTTTTTTACACTGAAAGGTGGGTCACATACCAAGAAAGTTTGAGAACCGCTGTACTAGAGCATTTTTATTTAAAAGTATTTAATGCCATTGCTTTGTTTTGAATGTGAATAAAATTTTTCAACTTAAAAAAAAGAAAGAAAAAAAGCACCGAAAAAATAACAATAACTTTTCCCTAAATACTGAGACTGTTAAAAATATTGATTTGTGGACCAAAAACAGTCTTAACTTCTTCTTAGATGCAAAACCTGAGCCCCAAATTTCAGTTCCCCCTCCCCCTCAAAAAAATATAATTTTGTTATATGCAGAGTTCTCGCTGTCGCTCGCCAATGCGCCAAATTGCGACTAAATTCTCTATTTGGCGAGTAGACAAGCGATTAGATTTGCCAAATTGCTATACTTTTTTTTTCTTTTCTTTTTCGTTTTTCATACATTTGCATATATACATATTTTCATATATTTGTAGCGGATAGTTGAAATTAGATTAATAACAATCGTTTTTGCAGTTATAAAAACTTAGGTTATTTTAGAACATGTTGAAAAAAAGGGAGTATATTAAAGAATTAAAGATTTTTTTTGTGCTACACGGCGAATCTATTTGGCTAATACTTTTTTCATTTGGCGAATGTTTTTTATTTTTAATTAGCCAAATTACTAACATTAGTCAAATGTCAGCGAGAACACTGGTTATATGTATAGATTATTTGTTGATACGAAATCAATTGGCAGATGATTTAAGTAAGACAAGATACATTAGGAGCCTCTAATCATGGTTATACCTACCCTTCCCCCCCACTCCCTTAACTTACTTTCAAGCCAGGCTTTGAATTAAATATATTGGTACCCAAAAAGTCATTATTTTACAAAGTTGTTTGAAGCTGATTTAATATTTTGCTTGAATTTATGTATACAAATTTGCTATACACAAACTAACTACACACTATGCTATACACACACTAAATCAAATTTAATCTAAATTATTTAAAATTATCATATAATATAAAATTTTTTAAATCAAAGTAGGATAAATA
Organism: Maratus speculifer; assembly: GCA_964019185.1. Taxonomy (NCBI): domain Eukaryota; kingdom Metazoa; phylum Arthropoda; class Arachnida; order Araneae; family Salticidae; genus Maratus; species Maratus speculifer. The sequence goes on from OZ025290.1 coordinate 44,566,118, forward strand.
GAAGTAGTAATGTATTGTTTTCAAATGATCACTTGTAATACGAACAATTATTTTAATGCTTGTTTGGGGATTTCCAAAGCCATTTGTATACAGTTGCTTTTTTCAGCATTTATTTTTATTATTTATTTTGTAGTTTGTGATAAATAAAATATATTTGCACCCAAAAAGCCATTTTTTTTTTCAGTCTTTCAGTTTATGCATAATTTTAAAGAAAACTGATTGTTTAACTGCTATGCCTTTTCAAAAAATGAGATTTGAAAATTATTTTTTTTTTTTTTACAAAATTCTTTTGTAAAAACAAACTTTAGACAATTTTGAAAGGTCTTAAATTAAAATATGATCATCAAACCTTTTTTTTTTTTTTCCTTTATATCTTCATCCTTTCGTGTACATTTTAATGCAAATTTCAACTTAATATGTTTATAAATAGTAAAACTATGATTTTTTATTTTTCTAAAACAATGTTTTTTAAATACGGATCTTTTGAAGTGCCACTTATGCACCTTTTCTGTTTATTTCAGTATATATATATATATATATATATTTTTTTTTTTTTTCGCAAAAAATACTTGAGATATTGAAGTATTATTTTAGATTGTTAATAAGGGTGGTAAAAAAAAACAATTACAAAATTTTTTATCAAAATCTGAGACCATGGGTTTCATGGTCTGGATGAAGTGATATGGAATGATCCAACGATATATATTTTTTAATGTGATCCCATTGCAATCCCAATATGAAATTTTTACAGAATGTCTGTCATATTAAGAAGTAAAAAATATATTTTTTTCAGATTTTTCAAAAATGGACTTTTTAATATTTTCAAGGTCAAAGACAATATTCAATGACCTTGAAATATTAAATTTAATAAAACCTGTCAAGTTATATGTCATATGAAAGCCCACACAAAGACCTTCAAAACAACACCAAAATAAATTCTATACCTATCATAGGAGTTGAGAAAATTGTATTTTTGTAACTACCAGAATGTCATTTTTTATGCGTTTTCCACTTTTTCATGAAGCCCTCCCCCCTAAAAAAAAAGGCTGCAAAAAATCTACAAAAAATTTTATTGCATTATTACATAAGTAGAAACAATCCTGAGAATTTCATAAAAATTGGAGATGGTCAGGTTGTGGGCCTCGTTGATTTGACATGGAATGACACTATGGAGAAACATGCCTAAGATTCATGGTGGTTATAATCAGAAATCAATACCTTGATATTATAGCTTGTACATGAGCTTAAGTTATTTTGTCAGCAAATTAATCATTGAAAATAAATAAATAAATTTTAAATCAGCATATTTTTGTATAATAAAAAAAATAATTTTAATTATATCAAAGTAGCATTAATAAGTTTAAAGCAGATAGTGTAATGCAACTCTGCTACAAATTTCTTTGATCTTTTTCAGGTATTTCATACCAATGAAAGAAAATTTCCTGGTATTATGATTTTGTGTTGTTACCTACAAAAATCACCATCTATTAGCAATCAATACAAATAAAAGAACTTAAGAAAATGCAGGATGTAATAATATTATTTAATACCTATTTTTAAAACTTTTGTTATATAGTTTTAGAATTTGTTTAGTATAAATAAAATGAATGTTATAATTTAAATTTAGTTTTATTAATTTTTAACCCTTTACGCATCTTAAAGAATTTTTCATTTATGTTTAAGAATTCATAAAATAGTAGCTATGGAATGTGTGTATTTGAGAATTTTTATTTAATAACCTTAGATATTTATTCACTTCAAAAAATTAGATTTAATATCAATTTTATGTTAATTCAGTCTTTGATACAAAAAGATATGCGACAAAAAACCCTGGTTAGTATGAGTAAATAGTTAAGAGCTTAACATTTATCAATTTATTTTAAAATTTTTTATTTGCATTATATATAAAAAACTTCCAGATGAAATTGAGTTATGAGATAGCATTTGTATGACAGAAAATTACTTTTTCACATTCTCTTATTAAATTACAATTTTATTTTCACTCTAAAGTTATGTTTGAATGTTATGATGTTAAAAATTGAAATTTTATCTATGTTACAGGCCAAACCCAATTTTAGACCAAACTAGTCTATCCTAACAAACATCAGATAAACTAGTTTTTCCCAGGCCTAACCGGTCTATCCTAACGCCCATCAGATAAACTAGTTTTTCCTAGGCCAAACCAGTTTATCCTAACGTCCATCAGATAAACTAGTTTTTCCTAGGCCAAACTAGTCTATCCTAAGGCCCATAGGACAAACTAGTTTTTCCTAAACCAAATTAGTTTGGCCTAACTCTTATAGGATAAACTAGTTTAGCCTGCTGTTTATTTGTCTGAACTAGTTTATCCTAGGCCAATTCAATTTGGCATGATTTTATTGAATTCAATTGAACCGCCTCAGCGCCAACATTCTAGTTTGTCCTAGGCTGATCTAGTTTATCCTAGGCCAATGTAATTTTACACAGGCGTCAAAGCCAGAGAAAAAATGGGCTCACTGGCTCTGTATGTATGTACATATATACGTAACGTGATAATTCTTGATAGAAATAATGTCATTTGATGTGTTTTTATTTCATATCAGGCAACTAAAGCCTGAGAACTAATGTGCCCGTGGGTTCTGTATCTATGTAAGTTCGTAAGTGCGTAATGCAATCATTTTTGATAGAAATACTCGATTTGCATCAAACTTTCAATATAGGTTTATTCTTATGAGGAGCTTTTCTGATTAATTTGGGAGGTCATTGGAGAAGAATAAAGGGGGGGGGGGAGAACGAGAGGCTGATTCGCCCCTTCCCTTAATTCAAATAAATGGATTTCCATGCATTATTAGCATATTTTATTCAAATTTTAGATATAGGAGCATTTTCTTGAGGTGCCTCCATGATTAGTTGTGGGTGTTCATTGTTTAAGTATAAAAGGAGGGGGAATAGGGGTAACCCCCATAATTTATGTAAATGCTTTTTTCACGCAGAATTTACTGATTTGCTTCAAATTTTAGAGATAAATTCATTCTAGTAAGGCACTTCCCTAATTGGTATTGAGGGTTAATTGAATAAGAACAAAGGGCCTTATAAAGCTATGAGGGGATCCCACCTAATTTTGGCAAATGGGTTTTTCATGCAGAATTAACTGACTTGTTCATTCTGATGAAATGCTTCACTGATTAATTTTGGTGGTTCTTCGGTTAAGTATAAAGGGGAAACGTACAATTTATTTCCTTCCTTAAAATAGATAAATAGGTTATAATACAGAATTACCCAATTTGCTTAAAATTTTGGACATGAATTCATTTGATCCGGTGCTTCTTTAATTAATTTGGGTTTCTCTTTTAGTTAAGTATAATAGGGTAGAGGACGATTTATCACCTACCTTAAATTAGATAAATAGGTTTTTATGCAGATTTATCAGATTTGCGTAAATTTTGAATGTAGTTTTTCTCTTTATAAGGCGAATCCCTGAATTGTTTTGAGGGTTTAATGATTATGTATAAAGGAAGGGATGAGTGATTACCCTCCTTAAATCAGATGAATGGTTTTTTGAGTAGCATTATCTGATTTACTTCAAATTTTGGATAATTATTTAATTTTATAAAACATATCTGTGATTAGTTTTGGGGGTTCAATTTTTAAGTATAATTAGGGGAAATGGGAAAAAGTAATCAAACTTACTTTATTTTTCAAGGGTGTTATTCTGAAAAAAAAAATAAATAAAATAAGGCTGTAATACACAATTGGTGTAAACAGCCTGTAAATGCAAAGCCATCAAGTTTAACTGGGCAATATTCTTTTAAATATTGATCTTGACTCTTGACTACTGCTCCATTGCTAACCTTGTGCAAAGTGGTTTTATCATCGCCCCTATATAATGTATTTTATTCCAAGGATTGTAGAATACTGTTAGAGGTTTGTATGGGCCGGAATTTCGAGGCCCGGGCCCCAACCTTCCTGAAGGAAAGTAATTTTGCCATGACCCGGAGTAAAAATTAAAAGTTCAGCCCGGGCCCTGCTTGTACAAAAATCAGTGAAAAGAGATTCAGTCCGGTTCAATCTGGCCAAACTCAATTTCTGCAAAAAATTCAGATTTTACTTAACATACAATAAAGATTCTTTTGAAAAATACTGCATACATATTTATTGGATAAATTTACAATGTGTTTTTTGTTGGAATGTTATTCCATAAGGCGTGAATAAGTGAGTTCCTTGTGACAGTGCCACATATTCCGACTCGGCTGACGATAATGTCACACATGTTTGTTTTCTCGAGAACCAAGAAATGCAGCTATTGCCTAAGAAGATTACATTTCCTGAGGTAGATTTTCTATCTGTAATATCTTGACCCCAGTCAGCATCTGAGTATGCAACTATATTAGGATAATCTTTTGAAGAAATATGAAGTGCAAGATCTTTTGTGGTTTTTAGGTACCTTATTACCCTCTTAACAGCATTCCAGTCCTTTTGTCTTGGATTATTGCATCTTCGACTTAGTATGTGCGTAGGAGCTGTAATGTCTGGTCTTGTGCATGAAGAAATATATAAAAGACTTCCAATAGCTTGTCTATAGTTATCATTTGATGATAAAAGATTTTCTTCTTTGTCTAAACCAGAGGTTCCCAAAGTGTGCTCCGCAGAGCCCTTGGGGCTCCGCCTGAACTTTCCAGGGGCTCCGCGGCGTTCCAAGAAAATAAACAAAACATGAAAGAAATAAGCACATTGCAAGTGAAAGATTTCCAAAAGTATACAAGAATTTTGTGTCTGTGTGTGTGCCAAAAATAAATAAATCTATAAATGGGTTGAAAAGTACAATAATACACTTCAAATCCACGTATGAATTTCCATTATTCATGTATCTACTTTCTGTATAATATTTTTGGTTTAAATGGTTTATTTTATATTTCTGCACTTATTGCGTTTTAAAAATTCGATTTAAAATAAGCTACAAGAAATAGTATTCTGAATCGAATGCACAACGTGAATCGAAACAGAAAGGGACCGCCAGTGCTGTTAACTCTGCTTGCCGAACAAAAGGAAGAACAGTTTAGTTCTTTGGAGCTCCGCCTATTTATATGTTTATATACATAATCCTTACTAAATACTTAACTCTTACTAAAATATTTTTAAATGGCTATAACATCAAGTTTGAAAAAAAATTCAGAAAGTACCCATAATCATCTCGAAGCTCTGATAAATTAATTTGACCATTACTTTCCAGAAGCTCAAAATAAGATGCTGGACGATTTTAACTGGATACTAAATCCATTGAGTGTAAAAACAAAATCACAGAGCTTTAAGCTCTGAGGAATACGAAACGCTCATTGATTTAACAACTCGAAGCGATCTAGCAATCTCTCTCCAAAGCAAGCGTAATCATTGAACTTTGGTGTCATTTGACAGATGAATACAAAATCTTGTCAGAAGAGCAAAATTAATTTTACTCCCATTTTCAAAGACATATCTGTGTAAAGCTGGATTCTTCACTTACACAAGTATCTAAACAATATACAGAAACCGGTTAAATTCAGAGCCAGACTTTCACTTACTACGAGAGAATTGCACCAGATAATAAAATAACAGTCCAAAATAATTCAAGTGCATTTTTCACACTAAACTTTTATATATTATTGTTCATAAAACTTATGCAGAATTATAAAAAAGAAAAAAAAAATCAGGCATATAATATTTGTCTATATTGCATATTATATTATTTGTTTTTGGAATTTTAATTTCCTTAAATGTTTATTTTTATTAATTTTTGCTTATTTAAATCTTGTATCCTAGTTTTCAAAATTGTATTTAATTTTTAAAACAATATCTGTAGCTTAACCCTTTCGGGCACGGCCAAAATCTGTTAGTGAAACGAGAAATTATCGACTGATACCGGAATTCACAAACGAATTTTTTAGATATTTTGAAACCTCTAATTTAAGCTTTTACTGTTAAACTAAAATTTCAGTAAAATAATATTGGTGCCGTTGGCAAGTTTAGAATTAAAATTATGTGTCCCAGACTGCGCACAGTGTGCTGGAAATGGTTAAAACGACTTTTTTAAAAGGATCTTGTATAAGTTAAGATCCCTCACTAGATTCATTTGTGTATAATGTATGTACATATTTATTTTTATTTTTATATGTTTGATTTTTTTAAATCTGTTTATGTTAATTGTATTAATATTTAGTAATTTAATTTTTTATACTGTTTTCATAATAAAATAATGTTTGTCGCTAAAAACATATTTTTATTGCATCTTCTATCATTTAAAGACCTTTATTAGATCCATATTACATTTGTGTACATTATGTATATGTATTTCTTTTTTTAAATATAAATTTAAATTCTTTAATCTGTTTATGTTATTTGTATAATTAAATTTTCTAAACTGTTTTCTCTATACAACAATATTTGTCGATTAAAACGCCCCTTTTATGTAATATTTTGTATTATTTAAGACACCTGTCATTAGATTTATTTAATATTTATGAGCGTTGTGCATATAGTTCTTTTCTTTTCGTAACTTTAATTGCTGTAATCTGTTTATTATATTTTTATAATTTCTTAGTTATTTAATTTTTCTATGTTGTTTTTTATAATTGTACTTAATTTTTTAAGCAATGTATATTGCTGAAACTGGATTTTTTAGCATCTTGTATCTTTTTACAACTCTTCTTTAAAATTTTCTTTTAATTGGTCTCTGCCACATTTCCAATCAGAAATAAGTCTGTAGCAATTTAAAAGATATATATTGGTTCTTTACATTTCTCATCGCATTAAGAATTTAAAAATTTGCTCAGCTCCAACCATTTCTTAAATTTTTTGTCAATGAGTACCCGCCCTGATATAAATATAATCCCACCCATATTATCCCATTAAATTAGAAAAGTTTTCCTACTAGTTGCAGTTCGTTTAACCCCTTGAAGGGCGGTGGGATATATTTTATCCCACCTCATTTAAACGAGATTCTCACCAGAAACTTTTAACGAAATTTTGCAGCAAATTGTTAAAAATTGCCTTCTCTTATTTTAAAACAAAACTTTTACGATTTTTCCGGTGTAACAGAGACATTATTGCTTGCCTTCAAGGGGTTCACATGTGCAGTTTTTAACTGCACGTCTATTTTCAGGATAAAACAATGACGAAAGAAAGTTTCTTTTAAAACTGTAATTAACAACCAAATATAAATAAAATGTCCAAAAAAGTGAACAATGCTGCACCAAACAATACAGCTTATAGATTTTGCCCCGCCCACTTAAACACTAAAACGATGACTTAATTCTAAATGTATTTTGTTAAAATTGTAAAAAAAAAAAGTGAGTAACGATTTATTTTCTTGCATGTTTAGAAGTATTAGAAACTTAAGGATGAAAAAAAGAAATATTCCATAATCGCTTGATTCTATTACGAGTAGACGGGACTAGCGAAAACGTGTTACATGGTTACTAATGGGGGATTGAAACTAGGCATTTCTTTTTTTTTTCGTGAGTAGCGTATGGGAATTACATAGAAGTACCTCTCTGCTAACGAAAATGGTACAACCTACATTTTTTTTCTTTGTGCCTGTGGTTTTCTCCATAAATAATAATAGTTTTACGTAAGCCCCAAATGCAATGTATAAACGAAACATGGTTACCATTTTGATCTTTAATTCCGAGTTCATGCTGGAAATTCATACTGAATTCAGAATTTCTGTATCAGCAAAAACCCAAACAGAGAACTTTGGTTCAATGTTGTAAATTATTGGCTCGGATTTTTATTCAACATAGGCTTGCTCCATATTTGCTCCATGGGCATAAAAAACATAAAATTGTAAACTACAGAGTATTAACGAGTTCAGGGGCTCCGCCTTAAAACTTTTTCCCAAAAAGGGCTCCGCGAGCCCAAAAGTTTGGGAACCGCTGGTCTAAACTATAATAGTTCGTTTCCATTGGGGTATAAGTTGGTTTGGCTTCTTCAAGCTGAAAATCTTTAACTAATTGATTTATTTTATTTGTTTGTGACAGAAGATAACTTCCATCTTCTTTTCTGTGAATTTCTATACCTAAGAAGTATTTTGCTTTTCCTAATGATGTTATGGGATAAGACTTCTTTAAATAGTTTATTACTTCATTGACTTCATCTTCATCTTCTGATCTTATCAACATATCATCTATATATAGTATGAGATGAATTGTCTTCTTTGATTTCTCTTTTGTAAACAAACATGGATCTGCTTCACTTTGTTTAGAGTATTTTCTATTTCTTCATTCCAGCACTTGGGGGCTTGCTTGAGACCATATATGGCCTTTTTTAATTTATAGATTTTGTCTTTATTTTCTTTATCTTGAAAGCCTTCTGGTTGAAGCATGTATAATTCTTCATTGTCTAATTTACCATGTAGAAAGGCTGTTTTAACATCTACTTGGAAAACTTTGGCTTTACGATAAGCTGCACAGGTCAGTAAAGCTCTAATAGTTATATGTTTGACGACAGGAGAGAAGGTTTCATCATAATCAGTGCCTAGTTGTTGAGTGAAACCCTTGGCAACTAGTCGTGCTTTGCATTTTATTTCTTTTCCATTTTCATTGCATTTTGTCTTATAAACCCATTTACAGCCAATTGCGCGCTTACCTTTTGGTAAAGTAACAAGCTCAAATACTTCATTTTCTTTTAAAGAGTTAAATTCTTCTTTCATAGCTTGAAACCATTTCTGTTGATCTTTTACAGGTAATTTTAGAACATCTTTAAAAGTTTCGGGATCTTGATTTTTGGAACAACAGTCTTCAGTTTTGTAAGAAAACCTTTCGGGTGGAATTCCTTTTGTCTCTCTGCTAGAAATTCTTCTCTGTGAATTAGCTTCACTTTCTTCTGTTGTTGGGCTATCTACTGATTTTTCATCAGTTTCTATTTCTTCTGCAGCATTTTCTATTGGAATAGATTCACAATCATTTTCAAGATTTTCTTCTGAAAAATTGAAATGAATTAAATCAGAAGTTTGCTCTTCAGGATTTTCTGGGAAAAAGTTTTCACCGTTCATATTTTCAAAAAACTTTACTGTTCTGCTTATCACAATTTTTCTTCCACCTGTATAAATTCGATATCCCTTGCTTCTTAAATCATAACCAACAAAGATTCCTTCAGTGGCTTTTTCATCAAATTTTTGCCTCTTCTGTTTATGAACATACACATATGCTTTGCATCCAAATACTTTAAGGTGACTCAAATTTGGCTTATGCCCATTCCACAGTTCATATGGTGTCTTTTCAGTTGATTTTGTGGGTAATCGATTTTGCAAATAAGCTGCTGTAGCTACGGCTTCTGCCCAGAATGTTTTTGGTAATTTGGCATTTATAAGCATGGCTTTACACATTTCAATTAGCGAGCGATTCTTTCTTTCTGCGACTCCATTTTGAGACGGCGAATATGGCATTGTTGTTTCATGATGTATTCCTAAGTTCTTTAAGTAGTTACTAACATATTCGTTGCAATATTCTGCTCTATTGTCAGTACGCAAGGATTTAATCTTCAATCTAAATTTGTTTGTTGTTGATGCAACATACTCCTTTAATTTAACAAATACTTCATCTTTTGAGGAAATAAAATATACCTGTGTATAACGAGAATAATCATCGATAAACGTAACGAAATATCTTTTTGATCCCATACTATTTGTTTCAGCAGGACCGCAAACGTCACTATATATCAGATCAAGTGGTTTTCTACTTCTGTATTGCGTTTCTTTTGGAAATGATTTTTCTGTTAGCTTAGCTTTTATACAACTTGAACATTCAGTATTATGAGAACAATTATTCAGAGTAATACCTAAAGCTAAATCATTCTTTTGAATTTTCTTGATGGATTCCAAATTTCTATGACCCAGTCTTTGGTGCCATTTTAGAATGCAATTGACATTAGAACATACAGGTAATATTTCTGAAGCGCTGTATACTTTTTCATTTGTGGGTTTTATTTTTAATCTGTATAACCCCTCATCAGCTTTTGCATCTGCAACTAATATGTTACCCTTTTTAATTAAACACATATCATCTTTAAATGTTACAACAAAACCTTTCTCAGTGCAAGACTGTACAGACAACAAATTACTGTCTAACTCGGGAACATAAAGCACATGATCTAGTGTAACTTTATTTGTTTGACCATTAACTGTTTCAATATTAAAAGTACATTTACCCTTTCCTTTTGCAGTTAATTTAGTTCCATTAGCAATTGTAATTGTATCTTTATTTGAATTCTTTGATTCTGAGAACAATTCTAAAGAATTAGCTAAATGAACAGACGCGCCTGAATCAATAACAAAAGTTAACTTTTTGTTTTGATTTCCATTTTGTTGAGATTTCATAACAAAACCTGAAGAATTTGATTCTTTTATTAATTCATGATAGTTTTGAGAATTTGGTGGATTTTCATTTTGACTAGCAGTAGAAGCAGAGAAATTTTGTTTTTTAAACTGTTGACGTGATCTATCTTGAGTAAAAATTTGTTTTGTTTTGTTATTGTTGTTATTCTTTAAGTGAAAACAATCTTCACGGTTGTGATTGGTTCTTTTACAATCAGAACAAAATTTTTGTTTATTCAAATGTTTTGGTTTATCCCTATTACCCTTTAAAGCAATAGATTCAAATTTTGTTGAAATTTGTTTAGTTTCAACTCTTCTAAGATATTCATCAATTAACTTGTTTTGAACATATTTTAATGATAAATCTGTGTCATATTTGCTTTTAATAGCAGTTATAAAGGTACTATAAGAATTTGGCAAAGAACAAAGCAAAATAGCTATTAAATTATCATCTTGTATTACTTCACCTATACTTCTTAATTTTTCTGCCAATTCTAAGACGGAATTTATATGTTCCTGCATTTTAATACTTTCATTATATTTAATGGAATACAACTTCCTAAGAAAATAAAGTTTATTTGTAAGATTTACCCTTTCATGAACAGATTTCAATTGATCATATGTTTCTTTAGCACTTTTAGCATGTCTAACATGCACAATTTGAGAATCTGAGATATTTAAACAGATTAATGCTCTAGCATTTCTATCATTTTTCACCCAATTGTCATCATTTTCTTTTTTAGGTTCAAACACAACATCATATAAACCTTCTTTGATTAACAATTGGGTCATTCCACATGAATTCAACCAATGGGTGTTGCATCATAGTCACAGATTTTTTTTTTAATTTTATCATAGATAGACATAGTAGTGAAACCCTCAAATCTGAAATTTAAAAGTAATTTTCACAATATTGGCCGAGATATGGCCATTTGAAAACTGGCCATTTTTACGAAATGGCGGCCATCTTGGAATTGTATCACTGTCTAAATATGGCCATAACTTGACAACTAATGGCTCAAATTTTATATATCTGGTACCAATTTGAAGCTATTTGTACAAAGAATGAATATTTCACATCAAAACAATAATAAATTTTCATTTTTTTACATTTTATTATGTGCAAAGTGAAAATTTCACCGCAAAAAAGGGCAGATTGTAATGGCTCATAAAAAAAAATGAATCATCATGAATTTTTCTGAAACTTGGTAAAAACGTTGCTCCATCTGTGTGCTTTAAATAAAAAAAAAAATTGGAAAGGTAAAATTTGTTGTTTTAAAATAAATGGTTTTTTACACATAAGGTGTCATTAACCAAATAATGATATTTTTAGAATCTGTAAGCATTCCTGATTCAAAAAATAATGGTTAAAATAAAATTTTCTAACATCTAAATTAATGTAAAAGTATAATCAAAACCTCATTTGTACTAATTTTGTAGAAATCTGCCCCCAGCCCCCCACCTCCCCCCAAAAAAATTAGACAATTCAAAAAATTTTACACTGAAAAAGATAAGAAAATAATTAAGGAATATAATGTATAATTATAAAATACCTATAAATGCAGTGCATATATATATGATAATTTACTTCACATATAGGGGCGAATGGGGTGGAATGGGACAGTAGGTTTTTCTCTTTAAGTATCATTCTAAATATTTCATTAATCACACATTAGGTGAAGTAATGGTACCCCAATCTTCAGTTGAAAAAAGTAGCTGATTTACATAAGCTTGCAATTATATAAAGAAAAAGATTATTTCAAAAATGAAAAGTAAATTTAGTTCATATACTTTTTACGCTTTCTGTATAATGATTTGATTATGCATAGATGTAACAGTTTCTCTATATATGGAACATTATACTGTAAAATTAGAGAGGTAAAATTTGTTGTTTTAAAAATGGTTTTCTACATATAAGATGTCATTGACCCAAATAATGATTATTTTAAAATCTGTAAGTATTCTTAATTTAAGAAATATTGGTTAAAATGAAATTTTCTAGCATCTAAATTAAAGTATTGTGTTTATATTATATAATTCAATAAAGAAATATCAATTTGCAGTTATTTACACTAAATATTTACTTTTACAGTACTTTTTATTTCATTTCATTCAAAATTTTTGTAACTTTTGTCTGCAAATAACCAAGTTTCCTCTTTGAGCTACGCCTATTCATTTTTATTGGCGATAACTCTAACATTTCACAGCTTTTGTTTAATTGTTCCATTACTACTGTGGGTTCACTAAATTCTGGATCAGAGATGCTTTTCATGTCAACAATAGAAATCATCTTATTTATTGATGAATAGCAGGAAGTACACAATTTTTTTCCTGGAATGAGGATGTCTGGATTTGTCATAGACATATCTAAAGAAATTGTTTTCAGTGATTTTGCTCTGTTACTATTTGGATGTTTATTAAATGGATCACATCTGGGATCAATGGATGTCTCTGATTTAAACTATAAAATTTTAGAAATTTATCCTTGTGAACCTTGCATATATTCGCATGCAAAAAACTTTTTTCATCTGGGATTATATAATGTAACCTTTTTTTTAATAAATGTAAATCCCGTGGGGATAATTGAAGAACAGAAATAACATCAGTACTCAGAGAAACATTGAGTTTTTTACATACAAAACACTCCATCTCCACTGTATAATAAGTACAAAATAATTATTGTATGTCTAAATACACTTCATTGAAAACTTTAGAAGTGGTATATGGTATTTAAAAGGAATTACTCAAGTTTCTTGGACATTATGATGCAAGATTACATCATACTTTAATTATAGCCAATTAAGAAGCAGATGAAGTAAAGCAGCAATCTTTTCTTTAAATTGCATCAGCTCATATAGAACATGATGCAAGATAGCATCATACTTTGATTATAGCCAATTAAGAAGCAGATGAAGGTACAGTAGCAATCTTTTCTTTAAATTGCATCAGCTTATATAGAACATGATGCAATATTACATCAGCTTATAGAAACATAATGAAATTTTTACATCATGTTTTGAATTCAAAATTTAAAATTTTGAATTCATGTTTTGATTCTTGAAATAATCTTTTTCTTTATATTATTGCAAGCTTGTGTAAATTAGCTACTTTTTTCAACTGAAGATTGGGGTACCATTACTTCATCTAATATGTGATTGATGAAATATTTAGAATGATACATAAAGAGAAAAACCTACTGTCCCATTCTACCCCACTTGCCCCTATATGTGAAGTAAATCACCATATGTATGCATTGCATTTATAGGTATTTTATAATTATACATTATATTCCTTAATTATTATCTTATCTTTTTCAGTGTAAAATTTTTTGAATTGTCTAATTTTTTTTTTTTTTTTTTTTTTTTTTTTTTTTTGGGGGGGGGGGGGGGGGCTGGAGGCAGATTTCTACAAAATTAGTACAAATGAGGTTTTGATTATACTTTTACATTAATTTAGATGTTAGAAAATTTTATTTTAACCATTATTTTTTGAATCAGGAATGCTCACAGATTCTAAAAATATCATTATTTGGTTAATGACACCTTATCTGTAAAAAACCATTTATTTTAAAACAACAAATTTTACCTTTCCAATTTTTTTTTATTTAAAGCACACAGATGGAGCAACGTTTTTACCAAGTTTCAGAAAAATTCATGATGATTCATTTTTTTTATGAGCCATTACAATCTGCCCTTTTTTGGGGTGAAATTTTCACTTTGCACATAATAAAAAGTAAAAAAATGAAAATTTATTATTGTTTTGATGTGAAATATTCATTCTTTGTACAAATAGCTTCAAATTGGTACCAGATATATAAACTTTGAGCCATTAGTTGTCAAGTTATGGCCATATTTAGACAGTGATACAATTCCAAGATGGCCGCCATTTTGTAAAAATGGCCAGTTTTCAAATGGCCATATCTCGGCCAATATTGTGAAAATTACTTTTAAATTTCAGATTTGAGGGTTTCAGTACTATGTCTGTCTATGATAAAAATTAAAAAAAAATCTGTGACTATGATGCAACAAGTTTTCCTTAAATTGGTTGATTTCACGTGGAATGACCCAATTGTTCAATTTTAAACTTCCATACTGAATAATTATCATCAGTTAACTTATCAATATAATGAGATTCTTTAAGACTAGACATTGTTATCTATATTAATAAAATAACAAAACGCTCTGTCTGTGTGTGTGTGTGTGTCTGCGATGGCTAGCAAAATCTACAGCATGTACAAAGTTCAAAAATTTTTTGAGAGTAGCCCCAAATCTCTCCTGATGCACCTGAGCTTCAGAATTTCGAAATTCCAATTATTAACTGAGTAATTAATTAAAATTAAGAGGTCACTCTCATAAAAAATCATCTTTTTCCCAATTTTTTTCTCTTTCGTTTCTTTACGGTTGGTTGGTTGTGTAAAAATTTTAAGAAAGCTGAGACAGAATTAAAGAAACCCATGGAGGAATGAGATAAGTGGAGGTGAAGTAAGCCTCAAAAAAGGTTTGCAATATGAAACCATTTATCGCTCAAATTTTTATGTGCCAAAAAAAAGGACATGGAAGGGATTTTGTATTATAAGACGAATTGAAAGAAACGAATTACAATTGAAGCATATTTTAAGAAGAAATAGCAAATTTTTAAAATGGTCTTTGTTTTATTAATATTTATTAAAGTAAATGTTCGCTTTTAAAATGAAGGAAATTGGAAAATTAGCAATAATTAAATATCAAATTAAAATTAAATAAGATATTGAAACCTTTTGATACGAACTAAAAATTCTATAACTAAAAGTTTCCTTCATTAATATAATTTTAAGTACTTTATAACGTAGATGAAAAATGTTTATGACTTAATAATTGAATGTAAATAAATATTTAAAGTATAATGATGAAAACATTCTTTTAAAATCATGTATGAAAACTTAAGTAATAAATATTATTCTAAAATATAGATTTCTGACTGCAGACGATTTTAAGATATTAACAAAAGAATGTTATAGTTTCAAGCAAAACGTTTAAATAATTTTCTATATTGATATTTAAAACACATATGATAAAATAATTAATAAATTTTTATTGGTGAAGTGATAGATTAGTTCTTTTTAAGAAACAAGACAAAAAAAAAAAAAAAAAAATACGGATTTAAACCTATTTCAGTTGATAGGCGTGTCAAAGCACGTGCATTTGTTGGTACTTAATTTGACTTAATGGTAGAGTTACATTTTTAGCATCATCTCCAGAGATAATATTTCCACTCTATTAATTTATTTTTATTCTATGCAAGAAACCAATTTGAGCTTTTACATTTCAAAAGTGACTGTTTTTTTTTCCAAAGACCATTAAAATTCATAGGTTGGCAAAATGTCAGTTTAACTTAGGATTTTATAACACAACTGTTACGTCAGATCGTTGGTACTTCGTATATGTCTGGTTAGCTGTGTGCAGTAAATATATTATATATGTATATACGAAGCTTTTTCAGCAGTTTTTTAAGTCACTGATTAAATTTGAATGCATTTTATTTAAGTTAAAATTTTATTATGACTTTAATTTGTTTTTAAAACAAAAATGAAATGGCTGTTTGACGTAAAATTGTTCGAATCGGCAGCTGATTCATACACAACAATAAGTTATCAAATAGCAAAGTAAATTATCTATCAAAAATAGTCACTACAATAATAGTAGCAAAACATAATGTTTAGGCGTATTAATACATAACCCGATCCCAACCAAAAAAAAGAGACCATACTCCGATCCAAACAAGACAAAAATTCCATGAGCACAAACCCGACCCGAACCTAAAAATTCCGTTTGAAAAAAAAAATATGGATTTGATATCTGAACCGAATCAAATCTGAATCCCACAAAAATATTCAAATGAAGCTTACCCCAATCCGATTAAGGAAAAATAATGTTCGTGTATATGCAACCCGACCAGAATCTAAAAATTTTCTTTGAAAAAACCCGAAAAATGACCAGAACGAAACATGAAATCGATAAAAATATTCCAAAGAACTATAACCTGATAAGAGCAAGACAAAATACTTTCCGTGAACATAAAGCTGACTCGAATCTAAAAAATTCCATTTGAAAAAAAACCTGAAATTTTATGCAGACTACATCTGAATCCGATCAAAATATTCGAAAGAACCATAACCGGATTCGAATAAGAGAAAATAATTTCCGTGGACATGAACCTGATCCGAACCTAAAATTCCATTTGAAAAAAATTACATGAAATTTGAATCAAACCAAATATGAACCTGACAAAAATATTGTACAGAATCATGCACGGATCCGAACAAGACAAAAAATTTCCATGAACATGAACGCAATCCGAACCTAAAAAACTGAACTAAATCTGAATCTGACAAAAATATACAGAGAAGCATATCCTTATTCGAACAATACAGAATAATTTCCGCTGATGCGCAACCCAACCTGAACCTAAAAATTCCCTTAAAAAAACGAAATCTGAATTGAACGACATCTGAACCTGAAAAAAATATTCCAAAGACCCAAAACCGGATCCGAGCAAGACAAAATAATTTCCCTGGACATGAATCCGACCAGAATCTTAAAAATCAATTTGAAAAAATATCTGAAATCTGAATCGAACAAAATCTGAATCCGACGAAAATATTCCAAATAACTATAACCAGATACGAACAAGACAATATAATTTCCATGGACTTGAACGCAATCCGAACCAAAAAATTTGTAAAAAAATCCCAAAATTTGAACCAAACCTAATCTGAACCTGACAAAAATATTTCAGTGAAGTATAACCTCATTGGAACAAGGTAAAATAATTTCCATTGAAGTACAACACGACCCGAACCTAAAAATCCCATTTGAAGGGAAAAAACCCCACGAAATCTGAATTGAACTGAATCTAAACTGAACAAAAATATTCCAAACAACCATAACCGTATCCGAAGAAGACAAAATAACTTCCATGGACATGAATCCAATGCGAACCTAAAATTCGGATGTTCTACAAAGCATAATGCGCTCCGTAGCGGTGGAAAGTGAAACTAAGTACTTTGTAGCGCGTGATGGTTAAGATATTTCGTTTTTAGTTAGTATTAAATTAGAACTTGGTTACGGTTAGGTATCAGTTAGGTTGCAATTACGTTCCGGTGAGCCTTATGTTATAATCAATTTCCGGTTAGGTTACAGTTAAGTCATGGTTAAGATACAGTTAGGTTAAGGTTAAGTTACGGTTAGGTTATGGTTAAATTATGGGTAGGTTATGATAAGGTGACGGCCAGGTTACATTTATGGTATATTTAAGTTACAGTTAAGTTACTGTTAAGATACAGCTAGGTTACAGACAAGTTATGATTACAATACAATTAGTTTAAGGTTAGGATTTTGTTCACAGAATGAACATTACGCATGTTTGATAAAAAATATACACCTATTTTTGTAAAATGGCTCAGAAATTATAATACTATATTCTAACCTTTTAGCTAATTATCGACTATCGATTTCATTCACGGTATAGTCGGATTTGAGAGTGATATAATTAGTTTGAAATTCAAAATATTTCACTTGGGATATCTATGTGAAAAAAGTATTTAGTTAAGTCAATGAACAGTACATTTAAGGATAAATATCAACACTTTAACACGGAAACCACACAATCGTTGGACACATATTCCCTCCTGCGTTTCCCATTGCAATCATTTTGGGTATTTTTGCAGCTAAATATTAGTTTTTTTTTTAAACCGATTTTTGACACAGTCAGGTATTTAATATAATTTACACTGTAAAAAATTTGACCCTTTTGCTGCATCATCACTCTCCCGCTTTTATAGAATATCTCTCTTTTGACATATGAGAATGCTCCATAATAGGCTGAAGTAATCATTTTCTATAAAAGCGGTGGAGTGACGATGCAGCAGAAGGGTCAAATTTTTAACAGTGTATTTACACATATTTCGAGTTAAAGATAAAATCACAGAAATTTCAAGTTCGTGTAACATTATTATTACGGACCCGGGCAAAGCCGGGCGGGTCAGCTAGTATAATAATATTTGCTTATTTCACAGAAAATAAAAGAGTGTTTATCTTATTAATTTACAACAATAAAATATTATAAACTCATATATAATGCTAAAGATGAAATAAGAACATAATAGAATTCTTGAGAACAATTTTAAAAGTTACTTCTGGTTTCAGAAATTTTTTTTCTTAAATATTCAAAATTCTTTGTTTAAAACATATATTTGTATTTTCAATTAATAAATAATAAATTTCAATAAAAAACAAGCAAAATAATTTCTTTTCATATCAACAAATAATAGTTTTGGTTTCAAAACAAGAACAATTCTTTGAATTTTCTTTTCTATCATTCACTTCTAAAAAATATAATATTCAGAAAATAATCATTTCAAAGTATTTCTTTTGAATTTATATATTACATTTTCTGTTTTGATATTATTATATTTAAATTTTGAGACTCATTTCTCAGTCTCATAATCAACAATGTTGGAATGTTATTCCATAAGGCGTGAATAAGTGAGTTCCTCAATAATAAACAAGTTGGAAATTGCACGTAAAGCGTAGCAAATGAGGTGCGTTCGTTGATAACGAAGTTTTAAAATATTCAGATCTTGCTGATATAGTAGAGCGTACTTTGGATACAGTATAGTGGTCGAAATCTTTGTGTTCCTGTAAATATGCAGGGAGTAATTCTTATTATACTTCATTAACGTATATCTTATTCATAAAATGTGAAGTAGTTTAATATAATTAAAACACCCCCCAAACAATGTTTCCCCGTATTATACATTATTTAGTGGAATACATTTGTGTGGCCCTGTAATTTAATAATAAAAATTCTTTGCATCACAGATTGTACAGAATGCATATTTTAGTATATATTTCATAGATTCATGCTAATTCTGTTATGATATTCTTTGCATTACAGACTATACAAAATGTATTTTTAGTACATATTTCATAGATTCATGTCGATTCTATTATATTCAAGAGAGTGTAACACCATTAAAATGCATTTGAAACTTTTTTCCCCATTGACCGTAATGTATCGGAATACTTTTGATTGTACCTGTAATTGATCAATGCATCCGATTTTCATAACATTTGAAATGACTCGACAAAATTATGTAATAAATATACGTTTTAAATTTCAAACGATTAAAATGCATTTGAAACTTTTTTTCCCATTGACCGTAATGTACCGGAATTCTTTTGATTGTCCCTGTAATTCATCTATCCATACGATTTTCATAAAATTTGAAATGACTCGACAAAATTATGCAATAAATATACGTTTTAAATTTCAAACGATTAAAATGCATTTGAAACTTTTTCCCCATTGACCGTATTGTAACGGAATGCTTTTGATTGTCCCTGTAAATGATCTATCCATCCGATTTTCATAAAATTTGAAATGACTCGACAAAATTATGTAATAATTATGTATTTTAAATTTCAAACGATTCGGTTGGGTAGTTTTTGCGTTGTTATATGCGGACGGACAGACAGACAGACAGACGGACAGACAGACGGACAGACAGACAGACGGACGGACTGAGCGACAACAATAGGTGCTACGTATTTACATAATTACGAACGCACCTAAAAAGAGTTAAAAGCTTTACCTTTTAGTTGACACACATTTATTTGAAGAAATAAAGTAGAATAATGATGAACAAATACTTGGAAACACTTCACAACACAAAAGAACAGATGCACAGTCTTCACAATGTTTACAGAACACAACAAAAAAAATAACTTTGAAACATATATTAGCTTCAGTTTGAAGCAGTTCTTGATGAACAGTAATTATTCCTTTGGAATCATAATGTATGATAATGGATTGTTAATCCTTGACAGCATTTTGCTGCCTAACCCAGCTCAGTCACTACATCAACTAACTGTTCTAAAGTTCTCTTCCAGTGAAAACAGAATAATGTCTGGTGCTGCCATCTGGCGGTAGATTTTAGTACAAAAAGAAGCAATTGTCTAACATTTTTAAATTACGATGTGTTCACAGAATGGAAAATAGACAACATTGATTATTTAGATTCTTAAACCTTTCAATATTCAAACAGGGATCCATTAAATAATTAATGTAGTTTAGAACAAAAGAAAAAAAAGGAAAGTTATAAATATCATAACTATTGAATCTGTTCAGTAAAAAATAGATCTGTGAATATGTTTCTCTGTCATTCCTTAATGCTTTTCTCAAATCCAAAAGAGCTACATCCTAACACATTTAAAAACTAATTCATTTTCAGAAATGCATAAGATTAACAGACATTCTTATTCAGAAAATAGGTAATCAAATGGCATTAACCATTTTTTCATAAAAGCGAAGTACTTTTGAGAAAATACTATTAAAGCTATGTTTTGAATTGAATTTCTGGTTACGACTTCACGGAAAAGAAAAACTGATGCCGAGACAAGAATAGCTTATATGTCGACAGGTATTTTTCAATTTACAATCTCTAAAAAATGGAAAACACTGTTCGTTTCCAAATTATATTCTGCTCCGATCTGGCTCGAATATGCAATAATAATAATAATAATAAATGCAAGTCTGATCCCAATTGGCACGAGTCTGCAGAAAAAAAAAAAAATAAGTAAACACCATGCCTAATGCATCATGTGTCTTCGCAGGACATGTTAAATTTCTATATTGATGTTATAAGCAATGACTCTTGACACACATTTATACTTATTCTAGTGAAAGACATGTTTTTTACCGACCAAACCCAATTTCGAGCCAAATTAGATTAGACTAGGCCAAACTATTTTATCCTAACCCCAAATGGATAAACTAGTTTTTCCTACGCCGAACTTGTTTGTATAAATGCCCTTAGGGTAAACTAGATTTTCCTAGTAAGAGGGTAATCCTTCATTTTTCCCTTCATACTTAACCAATAAATTCCAAAACTATTCAGGGAATTGCAGACTTGCCAAGTCTCCTGATTTCGGCTGGAGACTCCTGATTTTCATATGTTTCTCCATACTCCTGATTTTTGACATATTTCTCTAGATTTTTCACATTTTTTTTAAATATTCTTTTATTTTACAATCAAATATGCTGCGATTTAGTGATGAAGACTCTAATGCAGGTGTAATTATTTTTTAGTCTGATTGATCAGTAATATTTTATGTGATAAACTACATTCAGATTCATTATAAACAACAAATCTTTAAGACTTGATACTGTTATTATTGCCGTGTATTGAATTATTAATAATCTGTTTTGATTAAGACTTACTTATGATCTTTAATACAGTTTTATATAAGTTAAGTAGCAAAACATCCCCCTTTTTATAATATTTACTCAAATCAAAAATATGTTGAAACATCCTAAATATCATATGCTTAAATCTGTTCTACGTGAAATGTGTATATGTTTTCTTTATTTTAATAAGAGTGACATATTTCTTTTTTATTTTCAATAATAACCAAGCCTAGTTGAAATTTTAACTTTCACTTAAGCTGTTTACATTTAAAAATTAATACGTTTTCATTGACGAAAATGTCTCCTGATTTCTGAGATAAAATCTCCTGCTTTTTAGGTTTCAGAACTTGGCAAGTCTGGAATTGCCTTATCTGGAAAAAAAAAAAAAAAAAAAAAAAAAAAAAAAAAAAAAAAGATATTGAAAATATACTTACATTTCCAACTTCCTTAAGACGGTTTATCACAGTTTCACTTTCACATTGCAAAACAGCCTGGAAATCTAGCTCTCTTGTATATTTATTAATAACAACTTGCAGATGTTCATCTTTTAATAAAACTTTTTCAAATAACTTTTGTAGAATTCGAGCACTCCAATGTCTCTCTAAAGAAAAAAACCACATTATAGTTTTAAAAAATACAAAATAACTGTGCATGTGATTTTATAATAATTTTAAGATAGAAATTAGAAAGATTATAACTGGAATTTTAGCTAGTGTGAAATTTGACATTTTTATGGATTTAAATGGGAAGTAAAAAGAAAAAAAAATGCACACAAATTCAATAGCTCACAAAATTTTGTTGTTTTAAAATTATCTTGCACGAATAAACCTCTGTTTTTCATAGAAAGAAAATCACTATTATATAGAATTAGCACACTAACTGAAATTTTCTACTGTGAATCAAAATTTTCTTCTAATTAAATAAATTTTGATTATGATTTTTTTTTCTTTTTTAATTAGCTCTTAATTTATTTTTTAAATATCAAACTCTTTTATTCTTAGAATACTACTTGCATACGTAAAAATAAAATTTTTATTTGCTGTAAATAGTTATGTGTAACTGCAAAGTCGAGAATTCAAAATTTTTAAAAGTTATATTCAAAATGAAAAATGTTGAATTAGGATAGTGGAGAAGGGATAGTTAAGATAATAAATTTAACTTCACATTAAAAAATTTCATGTAAATTACTAAATTTAAAAAATAGCAAAATTTTAAGATCTATAGAATTAGAAATTGCATACAGTTTTTTTGGTACCTTTATGTAAACTGGGTTTAAATCTTGCCAATAGCAACTTTTATTTTTTACATGTGTCATTAGAAACAATTTATGTTTAAATAAAATGTTTTGGTTCATGGTATTTCTCTTTATTTATTGTATTTTAAATTGAATAAGTAAAAGATGTATTTTAAATTTATGTAATACATTATGTAGTATTTTGAATGAAATTATTTGACCTGCCCAACATTGCCTGGTCTTGTTATGTTAGATTTAAATATATCTAAAATAAATTTGAATGATTTTATATTTTTAAATGGAAATCTAAGTAAAAATTGCTTGCAAGAAACATTCTTTTATTTCATGTAAATACAGTTGACCTCAAAAATTCAGAATTAATGGGATTGCAGCGATTCAGGATTTTGGAAGTCTGTTTAACACCTTTCATTACATTATAATAACATACAAAATGCATTCCACCCCCACCCCCAAGTGTAAGTAAATGACTATCAAGTTGGTGAATAAAATAATAAAATGGAAATGCTACACTAAAACATAACACTGAAAATAAATATACATAAATTAAATGTTCCATGAATATTTTTTTAATTTTGTTCTGAATCAGCATTTTTTTTTTTTTTTTTTTTTTTTTTTTTTTTTTTGAATTTTACAAAATTATCTTGTGAAACAGTCTTAAAAAAAGAAACACGAATTTTCTGAAATGATCTTAGAAAAATATTGTAAATTTGTCTATTCTGCCATATCCACCTGGAGATTATGGCCATTTTGCTGCCGATTTTAAATTTCTGCATTCGGATTTATTTTTTTTGTTTTTTAAATACAGTAGACTCCCTCAAATCCGCACAGCTTGGGACCAGTGGTTTTCCAGATTTTAGAATTTTGTGGATTTCTGGTCATTATTTTGTTTACATTTTTTAAACAGTAATTTGAATGTAATTAACAATGAAATCGAAACTATTATAAAGGCTTAAAGTATAATAAAATATTAAAATAAGTAATAAACTAAAATAATAAAAATTTAGACAGTTTTTAACATGATTAAAATATAAAAAACAAAGGTCAAGTTAATAAGTAATGTATGATTAAATATTTACTATGATGATAAGATGCATTTTTCATGCAAAATTTGCTTTATAAAGATAAATTATTAATTCACATCAAAGGAAGTTTTATTTCAGGTTTAAACATACTTAATAACTAAAAAAGTTTAGTTAATACATAAATATGTTTGATAGCAAGATAGTGGTTAACAGCAGGGGTGGGGAATTTTCGAAAAATTTTACCAGCCAGGGATTTATTTTACCAGCCAGCAAAATACAATATACAGTTAAAAATAGTTCAGACAAAATTTAAACAACTGAAAAAACAGTTAATTACTATTACTGCAATGCATTTTCATATTTTTGTTCAATAAAAACAAGAAATAGAGAAAAAATATTAGTACTATAGCGTAGAATTTAGTATAATATTTATATTACAAAAGTTGCAAAATATAGGGAACTAATAAAAATAAATAAATAAAGATTCTGGCATCTTTACAGTTTGAAGTTTGAAAAAATAACTTAAAACTTCACTCGCCCTGAAGGAAAATTTACTCGCCAGTGGCGAGTACAAGGATGCAATTCCCCAGCCCTGGTTAACAGTGATAACAGCAATATCTTGAATTTTTTCAGAAATAAATTTACAGTAGACTTCCTCAAATCCACAAACCAGAAATCTGCAACTCTCTAAAATCTGCACATTTTATGGATGTAAACAATAAAACTTTCAGTTCAGATATTGGGAGAAAGTTTGATATTTTTAGTTTTGTATCAATTCCATATATTTTTTAATTTGTAATTTTCTGAACAATACTCTATTCATTTTTTTTTTTTTTTTTTTTTTTTTTCATGAAGGAAGAATAAATGTTTTTGGAAAGAATTCAAGATATTGCTGATATCACTGATAATCATTGTCTTCTTACCAAATATATTTATGCATTAACCAAGATTTTTTGGTTATTAAGCCTGGCTAAACGTGAAAAAAAAAAAAAAATCCTTATTTAATGATTTTAATGTGAATTAGTAATGTACTTTTATGAGGCAAGTTTTGTTAAATAATTTTGGAAAAATACATTTAATCTTTATAATGAATATTTAATCATACGCTATTGATTATTAACTTGACCATTGCTATTAAAATACTTTAATCATTTAAAAAATTATCTAAATTTTTATTATTTTAGTTTATTAATTATTTTAATATTTTATTATATTGTTAGCATTCATTATAGTTCCGATTGCACTATTAATTGCTCTCAAATTACTGTTTAAAAAATGTAAACAAAGCAATGACCAGAAATCTGCAAAATTCTAAAATCTGCACAACCTCTGGTCCCAAGCTGTGTGGATTTGAGGGAGTCTATCTACTGTATTTCTCCTTCATGAAAACACATGAATTCAGTAATATTAATGAAAATTACAAATTAAAATACATATGGAATTGATATAAAATTTAAAAAGTACAATTTTGTCCCTACATCTGAACTGGATGTTTCATTGTTTACATCCGTAAATTATGTGTGGATTTTAGAGTTGTGGATTTTAGGAGTGCAGATTTAAGGGAGTCTACTGTATTTAATCTCTGAAACTTTTGTAAGATGTAATTTATTATGTAATTAATATACATATTTTAAAATAAATATTTGATTTATTTAATTGTTTTAATATTTATGTATTTATAGTTTGATAAGTATAAATTCCTTCTCCCCCTTTGCCTCGTCCTTTTTTTTTTTTTTTTTTTTTTTTTTTTTTTTTTACAGTGTTGATTTTCTGTTTAAAAATTTGTTGTTGTTTATGTTTAATATCTGAATTCTTCAAAAATCAAGCATAGAGTAGCTATTAGTGACCAACAACGAAAGAAGATGGTGGACTCTGGGCGATTATATTCAATCAATCACTGAAAAAGGTTGCTAATTTCAATAATCAATTGCAGAAAAAAAAATATATATATACACATATATATATATATATCCTTAAATAATATGTTCAGCTTCTTGACTAGTTCCATTGCCAGATTACAAAATATGCAAGGCAGAGTTATTACATAAGAGATATGAAAAGAAAAGAATAAAACATTGAAATTTTATTAATCATATAAAATAATTTAAAACTAGCTAGTTATAAAAGTTTCAGTGTTATTAATTACATTTTGATAAATGTAATTTAAAAATTAAATTTGATTACAGTAGACTCCCTCAAATCCGCACAGCTTGGGACCAGAGGTTGTGCGGATTTTAGAATTTTGCAGATTTTTGGTCATTGCTTTGTTTACATTTTTTAAACAGTAATTTGAGTGCAATTAATAGTGCAATCGGAATTATAATGAATGCTAACAATATAATAAAATATTAAAATAAGTAATAAACTAAAATAATAAAAATTTAGATAATTTTTAAAATGATTAAAGTGCTTTAATAGCAATGGTCAAGTTAATAATCAATAGCATATGATTAAATATTCATTATAAAGATTAAATATATTTTTCCAAAATTATTTAACAAAACTTGCCTCATAAAAGTACATTACTAATTCACACGAAAATCATAAAATAAGGATTTTTTTTTTTTTTCAAAGTTTAGCCAGGCTTAATAACCAAAAAATCTTGGTTAATGCATAAATATATTTGGTAAGAAGACAATGATTATCAGTGATATCAGCAATATCTTGAATTCTTTCCAAAAACATTTTCTTCCTTCATGAAAAAAAAAAAAAAAACATAAATAGAGTATCGTTAAGAAAATTACAAATTAAAAAATATATGGAATTGATACAAAACTAAAAATATCAAATTTTGTCTCAATATCTGAACTGAAAGTTTCATTGTTTACATCCATAAAATATGTGCGGATTTCTGGTTTGCGGATTTGAGGGAGTCTACTGTATTTAAGTTTCCAGTTAAGTCAAAATATTTTATGTACTACAAACATTACTGAAATTGCATTTTTAGCAATGTCTATATGAGCGATTCTCTCCAAATAGGCCAAATTAAGAGTTATGAGGGAGTGATGAATTTTAACAAAATGGCGATTTACTTTTTTGTGATTATCTGAATTTAGATTAGACTTAGTGAGTGTTAACTATATCTAAATACTTATGAATCAGTAATAATTATTTTTTTAACTATTTACCTGCATTCTGTAGAGTCTGATAAGGGAGTGATGAGGAAGGCTTAGCACCTCATCACTCCCTCATCAGCTTCTACTGAATGCAGATAAATATTAAGCAATTTTAATTATTACTGATTTATAAGTATTTGGATATAGTTAAGGGACACTAAGCCTAATCTCGGTCCAGATAAAGGTAAAAAAGTAAACGGATATTATATTAAAATTCATCACTCCCTCACAGTCACTACCTCATAACTCTTATTTTGACCTATTTGAAGAGAATCACCCATATGGGATGTCCATTAATGGAAAATGACTAATTAAGCATTCCAGTAATGGACACCCCTCTTTTAAAACCTTTAAAATAAACAAAATTTTATAAATGGATAGTAGAGCAAGCCAGAGTTATTACATAAGAAATATGAAAAGAAAAGAATAAAACACTGAAATTTTATTAACCACATAAAATAACTTATAAGCAACTTTTTTTAAATGTTTCTGTGTTATTCCATTTTGATAAGTGCAATTTAAAAATTAAATTTTGATTATTTATGTTCAGTTAAGCCAAAATATTTTATGCACAATAAACATTATTGAAATTGCATCTTTAGCAATGTCTACGTGAGATGTCCATTACTGAAAAATGACTAATTAAGCATCCCAGTAATGGACACCCCTCTTAAAATCTCCAAAATAAACAAAATTTTATAAATGGCTATTTGTATAGATAAAATTCAAAATTTCCAACTACCAACACACAAACACACACACACACACACACAAAAAAAAAAAAAAAGAAAATAAAGTATATAGGGTAGATGTGCCAGTAATGGATCACCTTCCAATAATAGGCCACTTCGTAGTTTTTAGTTTATAAAAAAATAATAAATGATAGCTAAGTTTTTATTGTTTTTTTTCATAGCTCCCTCTGCATACTCTATAATCTGGATTATTTTTTTACACTTTTCGTCAAAGCAATTACAAATAACCCTATAAATTTATACAAGCAGAAAATAAAAAGTTTCACAGTTTTACTGAAAATCTTAATGAACATGCTAAGAGCTGACTTTACTTAATTTATATCTTCTTTATTTTCTTGTAAAAATTGAATGTTTTTGTTTGAATAGTAATATAAAACTCTGAAGTTCATATACCAATAGTCATTTACAAAATTTTATTTATTTTTAAGATTTTAGGAGGGGTGGTCCATTACTGGATTGCTTATTATGTGAATTTCCAGTAATGGACCACCCAAGTGACCAATACTAAAAGTGTAATTTCAGTAGAGATAAAATATTTTGATTTAACTGAAAGCTAAATAATCAAATTTAATACTTAAATTTTACCTACTAGAATTTAATAATGGCAATTTTCTTTATAAATAGTAGTTTTTAAGAAGACATCCAAAATTGGTCTACAAAAAACAAGCAGAACATTTGACAAAATCTAGATGTGCCGTTACAAAAGAAGTTGTTTTAAGTTGGTTCAGAAATGTAGAATCCTCAGAGTAAACATAGTAAATAGAGGGAGAATTCCCCCAGTGTTTCTTCAGCCAAGATAAGAATCACGTGACTCCAGGCAAGACCGTTTCCGGTCATCGTAGTAATAGCATTGATTTCTATGGAGGACATTCGACAATTTTTTGTTTGCGACTAAAAAATATCATGGTATCAAGTTGTTGTGCCTATGGATGCACAGAGAGACAAAGCAAAACAAGTTCTGTTACTTTCCATCGGTATGTATTTATTTTTTATTACTTTTTTTAATATTTAAAGGACTTTAAAAATGTATCATTCCAACTATTATACCGTTTACTCTTGTTATCATGATAAAAATAGAAAACATTTTACATTTAATAACTTAAATGTATGTAATAATGCTATTTACTATCATCCAGTGTCATCAATTTAAATATTAAAAGTGTAAATTTGATTAATTTGAACCGTAATAAGAACATTTCTTATTACGGTGCTTGGCGATACATTTTTATCGCCAAAAGAAACTTGTTTTCATTGCTTTAAAACGTAAACACTTGCGTTTTTTATTTTTATTTTTATTTTAAATAAATTTTTGCTTTAAATGAATCGCATCTTTACTCTCTTGTTAGTTATTTCGCGTGAGTTCATATATCTTTAAATTTTAAAATTTGAAATTAATGCAGTTGTTTGAAATAAATACAACTTTCTAATATCATTTTATAATTTTTAATTGAAGTTTCTGAGAAAAAATGCACGAATTTGTTTTATATTTTGTCATGTTTCAAGAATTCTTTTTAATTTAAATTAAATTTGTGAAATATTTTAAAAATTATAATATTAAAATTATTAATAAAAAATGATGGTTGGAACGGTATATTGAATTTATTCTTTTTATGTAACAAACATTTAATGAAACAATGGTTATTTATTTATTTATTAATTAAGTCCTTTTTTTTCGACTTGTACTTGTCTTATATTCTTTGCGGCTCTTTCTCACTTATTAAATTCAGTTAAGGGATTTTAAAAAAGTATACTAAATTTAATTTTTTTAAGTAATTTATTTGCTTACTTGTTTATATATGTATACTTTTGCATGCATTAACATTTAAATTTGCCAACATATTATACATTTTTATTATCATTATATACTTTTAAAAAAGTATCATTTATAAAATACTATTTTAATTCATTTTATGTATAGCTTTCCAAAGCATGAAGACAGAAGAAAAATCTGGGAAATGAAATTACGAAGAGAAAATTTCAAAACTACAAATTCTTCAGTGGTGTGCTCGAAACATTTTACTCCCGATTGCTTTGACAGAGAAAAATTTGGTGGTATATAGTTGAAAAAAAAAAAAAAAAACTGCTGTACCAACATTATTCGATTTTCCCAAACATCTGATTGAAAGAAAGATTTTACGCAAGCCCTTAATTAAGAAAACACCTTTACTGGCCTCAAAATAAAAACTGTTCTATCACGTCAATCTTAAATGAGATTCAATTACCTTGAAAATTGAAATTATCTTTAATAATTTTGTTACAATTAAATAACCTTTAAATATTTTTGTTATCATTAAATAACCTTTAAATATTTTTGTTATCATTAAATAAGGCGGTAATTATTATTTTTAAAAAATAGTAGTACATCCCGTAGGTAACAATGTGGCACTCCTCATTTAAAATTTATTTTATTGAATAGGCACATTTTATTTTAATAGAATAAAAATTTTGTAATAATTATTATGCAAATATGTTTTTAACATTAAAAAATTCTTATTAGTAGTCCCTGGGAATTCAGATTATGGATTTAGTGTATCGTGAGGTTCTGAAGATTGGCAACTGCTGATATAAATGAATTAAACATGGCTAAATAAATTTTGTTTTTTAATTCTATCGTTTCTAAAAGTGAAATTTTGCATTTTGGACTTTTTCGAACTAATTTGTGTGCATTTATGCAATTTGTTTTATTAAATAATTTCAGTATATGTTAAAATAGTGCATTAAATTATTTGTAAATTTCCATCCTGAAGAAAAGTTGCATATAATATTATCTGTGTAAGTTATGATCATTAATGAATTATTCAATTAAACTTTTTGCGTTGAAAAGCATACAATTAATTGTATGCGTTGTTATAGATGTGTTTGTTTAGAAAGAAAAACAATAAACATTTTGTGAATTTAGAAAATTTAAAGTTGATGTTTATTTTTAATTAAAATGCCCTTTATTTAATATCAGCATTTAAAAATAAAATAATTATCAAATTGTTTAATTTTTTGTTTTTAATTTACAATAAAAGTTTGGCTTGTTTGTTAATTTGATGTAATAATAAGCAAATAATTCATCACTTAAACTTTCTTTCTCTCGAAATTTCATCTTTCTTCCTCCCCCTCCTCAGCCTCTGATTTTCCAGCACACAAAGTTAAACTTCTTAACCAATTTCTTTATTTTTTTCCCGCCTATTTGTACTTTGTATTAACAATAAAAAATTAATTATGGCATTAAATTAAATATAAACAAATCCATGTAAAAGATTGAAAACTGAACAAAAATATATACATTTGAATGATAAAAAAAATTAAGCATGAAATAAATAAACATTAGCATAAAAATCCAACGTACATTCGGATTTCTTTTACTACTGATCAACTGTCAACTCTCAAGTGTCTGAATGACGGCATAAAAATACTGCACTCCTGCCAAGAGCTACGATAAAGAGACAAATCTAGCATTACTTCTGGCAACCATTCATCGCCAAATGCCTGGAGTCACGTGGGTCATCCTGGCAGCATTTCTTACTGCAGGAAGCAATAGGAATTCTCCCTCTATTTACTATGTTTACTCTGAGGTAGAATCATATTTGGAAGAAAATATTACAGTGAAACCTCCAAATAAGGGACACCTCTATTTAAAGGACAAAACTTCCGGTCCCAGTCTCTTGATATAGGACGTGTAATGTATTTACCTCTGAATAAGGGACACTTGGAAATGAGATTTAAGGGGCTGGCTTTTGCATTTCAAATACTGAAATAGTCTGCGATGAAAATGAAAATACAAAATTTTGTGAAATTATCAAATAGTCATGTTCTTATAGAGGTATACAACGCAATTGGCGAGCATTTATTTACTCGCAATTCCATTTGACTTCAGTGTGTTTATCCCCATTGGATTAATGCTGAAAATTGTGAGAATGATTCTGAAATGGAGAATAAAAGAAATTGTGAAATAAAGAACTTTACAAATGCTTTAAGGCTGTTCTCAAACCCAAAAGGACTAATTTTATGACATAAGTTTTAATTTATTTTTATTCAGAAATGCCTAAACTAACAGGTGTTGTTTAAAAACTGGGTAATCAAACTTTTTTTTCTAACGTAATAGATCTTTAAAAAATATTGCCAACGTGGGCATTTTGAACTAAATTTCTACGTCAAAGAAGAATAACTACTCAAGAAAGGGTGATAAACTTTTTTTTTTCTTTTCACTTGATCAAAATCGCTTATAACTCAATATATAATTTATTCAAAACTTGAAAACACAGTTCGATTCCGAATCAATTCCTTAGTCAGGTGTTCCAATTTTATTTCCATTTAACATTGTTGCTGAAAAATGAATTTGTAATGGTGACAAAACATTTTCTGCTTGCTGAGCTGAGCAGTTTGAGCGATTTGTTGCCTTAAAATATGCAAAGCAGTTGAATACTTTTTTTTTTTTTTTTTTTTTTTTTTTTTGCAAGTACTGCTGATAATGAACTAAAAATTATAAGTATGGTAAATGAACACTTGAAAAGTTTATAGTGAAAAATTGAAATTTGCAAAACAATCACCTTTGATTAATTAATTGAAGTAAAATTCTTTTAAATGTTTTTTTACTTTTTGCATGTACAAGGTTTGCATAAAAAATATAAATCAATAATTCTACAAATTATTTCATTACGTTAATCAATTGAAAATTTTAACTAATTAATTCTCTATTCTTTTTGTATCTGATTAACGTTATTTATACACTTCAGATATATTTAAACTTTACTTCTAATCTTTTGTTATTTTTATATCCTCCTGAACAATCTATTAAAAATAATAATAAAAACTCCGAATAAGGGACACCTCTATTTAAGGGACAAAAGTTCCGGTCCCATATGTGTCCCTTATTTGGAGCTTTCACTGTACTAATATCATCTTCCAAATTCTAAAGCATATAGAGTATTTTCAGTGCAGTTAAAACTGGTTTTTTTTTGTGCTCTTAAAACAGGGAAAATTTTGGGACCAAAATCAGTTAAAGATGTGTAATATGTATTACCGATTAACGAAAAAAGAACAAATCACTGTTATGGGATGTTTTTCAGCAAATAGTGAGATTGTTCCATTGATGATAATATATCCATATAAGTATCTCTCAAGGGAAATTGTGGAACCAATCTGTGCCAAATTGATGGGCTATATGATTATCTGAAAATGGTTGGATAGTGCAAGAACATTTATCATTTTAAATGCATTCTAAAATTCCGTATTGAATAGCTTGGACTATCAGAAAGTGATGATAAAATGGAAGATTTGTTATTTATATTTCATATTTGCACAGCACATCATTTAGATAATGATATGAATGAAGATTGGAGGCTTTTTTTTATTGCCTTATTTTATCTAAACTTGATTTCAGTAAAACATTGTCTTTATCTTATAAATCCTTTAAATTTAAATGTTTTGTTTTATGTTTTTACAATATAAATCCTTTAATGTAATAAACTTTTAATAATATCATTAATATTTTGTTTTATATCCACATTATAAATCCTTGATTATAATAAATTCAAAACTTAAATTATTTTAATATTTTGTTTTATGTTTTTTATTATAAATCCTTTAATGTAATGAATTTCTAACTTAAGTTTTAATATTTTGTTTTATTAGTATGCTTTCATTAAGTCCTGGAATAAAATACAATTAAAAAAACAATTATCTGTTATTTTTTGTAGGGTGGCCCATTACTGGAACGTAGGGTGTCCATTACTGGAACTTAGGCAGTCCATTACTGGGCTTTTGGGTGTTTAGACGTATATATCTATTATTTAAAAATTTTATTTCTATTGGGAAATGTAACTATGGGATTAGTTAAATATTGTTGAAAGATTAAATATAATATGAAAAAATTGGAATATAATAATTATAACTATTAATAAAAAATTATTTTTTAAAGAAATTCCTTAAGGGGGTCCATTACTGCACATCTATCCTATAAATTTATTAACCCTTTCCGGCACACTGTGTCCAGTCTGGGAAACCTAATTTTAATTCCAAACTTGCAAACGGCACCAATAATATTTTAGTAAAATTTTGCTTTTACAATATAAGCTTAAATTAGAGGATTTCAAAATATATAAGAAAAAAAAAAAATGTTTGTGAATTCCGGTGTCAGTCAATAATTTCTCATTTTACTAACAGATTTTGCCTGTGACAGAAAGGGTTAAACAAAGCCAGCAGCATATTCATTAAAGTTTTCACTGAAAAATAATGGAACTTCGAAACATTATTTCCTGCTTCCTTAGTGATTTGATCAAGAGTGTCAACAATAATGTAATATTATAAAATATACAAGAAAAAATTATCAAATAAAAAAAAGTTTTTTTTTTTTTTAAACAAATTAAAATTATAGAAGGGTGTCCATTATTAGCACACCAATCCCATATCATGAATATAAATTGCTCAAAATAGTGGAAGAAACAATAAAATTTCTCCAATACACAGCGAGAGATAGGAAAATATACTCATCATTAAAACTAAAAAACTGTGCAAATAAATTGTTTCTTAGATATTTAACAATAGTGAAAATACTGAATTTTTTGCTTCATAAGATTAGTACTTATTAAGAATAAAAATTTACGTTTCAAATGTTGAACTATGTGTTCACGAGCAACCTGCCGTTAAATGTTTATTTTAATTTTACCATTTGCAACTTCTACAAATTTTGTTTTAAGTAGTTTTATATTTTGATGTCTATTATATAGGTTTGTTTTATTTAGATCGTATTTCTATTAAATGTTTATTTCCTATTCAAACTGCATTTATTACTCTGCCTTGCTACACAATTAAGTAGTATGCTTTACAAATTTAATTTCAACAGGTTATGTTGCCCAGGAGGCTATTTTATTTTGAATTAGGAAAATTTATTTAACAGTTCAAATTCATTTTTGTGAAGAAGTGCGATTTAACATATGAATTGTGTCCAGGGATGGGGAAATGCATCATTTTGCTTGCCAGTGGCGAGTGGATTTTCTGGCAAGGCGAGTGCATTTTTAATTTTTGAAAAAACTGTAGGCAATAGAAACATTATCAGAGACATTTTTTCAATCTAGATATTTTAACTTTCCAAATTATTACAGTGTAAATATGATACTAAAATTCTATCTTATATTAAGCTTACCTCTGTTGTATATATTTCTTAATTTTATAGGGAAAAAAGAATTACGAAAATGTATTGTAGTAATAGTAATTTCATGTGCGTTTTTGTCAAAACTATTTTCAACTGCATGCGTGCTGTATCTTGCAGGCTGGTGAAATAAATCTATGGCTGGTAAGATTTTTGAAAAATTCCCCACCTTTGAGTATGTCTGAACAAAAAGCAAACTTTACGATGTTAAATAACAGTAATTATGATGTTTGGAAATTCAAAATGCAAATGTTTTTAATTGATAAAGAATTATGGGATGTTATTAGATCGGAACAACTTACTGAAGTGGGATTTGATCGAGATGCTTGGATTAAAGCAAACAAGTCTGCTAAAGCGAAAATTGCTTTAAGTGTCGAAGATAATCAATTAATACATATCAAGCATAAAGAAACAACAAAAGGTATGTGGGATTCTTTATGTAAGGTTTATGAACAAAAGCATTTAAATTCAAAACTTTTCTTACAAAGAAAGTTGTACAGTTTGAAATATGATGAAAGATTAAATATGAAAGATTACATTCAAAATATATTAGAAATAGTTGATCAACTAAGGGGTCTAGGTAAAGTAATCCCAGATGATGATATCATTGTAATTTTACTATGCAGTGTTCCAGAGAGTTATGATTCTCTAATTACAAGTTTAGAAACTCTTTCTTCTGAGGAATTATCATTAGAATATGTGAAAAGTAAACTTATTGCAATGTATGAGCGTCGCTTAGAAACGTCAAAATTAAATGATGAAACAGCAATGGAAGTATATAAAGAGTCAAAGAAAAAAGGAAATTTTAGGATTAATTCTGAAAACAAATTGAAACAGCTTTGCCAATACTGCAAACGGCCAGGACATATTAAGAAATTTTGTTCATATGGAAAGCAAAGCAGCATAAAAAAAGAGATCATAAAGTTAAAATGATAACAGATAGTGAGGAAGTTAAAACGGAAAATGAAATTTTGCAATGTCTTAAAGCTTCCAATAAATTATCTGATGTTAATTGGTATATTGATTCTACTGCGACAACTCACATGACAAATGATAAAAATATTTATTATGGTGAAATAAAACCTTAACAAGGCCAAGTACAGGTTGCTAGTGGTCAATTACTTGATATTAAAGTCACCGATGATTGTTTAATTAAATACAGAGGAACAGGCAATGAAGTTAGAAATATAAAATTTTGTGATGTCTTATATGTTCCAGATATTGATAGCAGTTTATTATCAGTGAAGCGACTTGATGAAAACGACTGTTTTGTGGGTCCAGAGTTTCCCCCAGGTTTAAAAAGGGGCAGGGCGCTACTGTTCCGAAAAGGGCACTTTTTTGATTTTTAAGGGCACTTTTATAAAGTTGAATCTAGAATCTAGCAATTCAAAAAATAGTGGAAAAACAGAAATTTCGTCAAAGAATCGAGAAAATAATCCAAAAAATTGAAAAAAAGGTAAATTTTGTTAAAAGATCGTGAAAAAACAGCCGATTTTGTTAAAAAATCACAAAAAACAACAGATTTTGTTTAAAAAAATCTTGAAAAAACGACAATTCTGCTAAAAAATCACGAAAAAATGACAAATTTTGTTAAAAGATCACAAAAATGACAAATTTCTATTTTTTTTGAATGAGCGACAAGAGGGGCGCAAGTTTTTAGATGAGGGGTAAGAAGGATGCTATTTTTTAAACTAAAGGGCAAGTGGGGCGGAGCGCCCTCCTGAAACCCTCTGGGAGAAACTCTGTAGTACAGTTTGGAAACAGGAAATGTACAATAATGAAAAACGACCAAGTCATAATTGAAGGGAAATTAGAAAATGGTCTAATACAAGTTAAACTGCAATGAAATTGCTAATATAGTTTTTGAAGAATCACATATCAATTGTATTCATATGTGGCATAGAATATTTGGACATCGTGATCTTCGAGCAATTAAAGAATTACAAGATAACCATTTAGTCCATGGTTTAAAAATGAAGGAGTGTAAACAGAAAATGAAATGTTTATGTTGTACAAAAATTAAGATAGTTCAGAATGCTTATCCTATGAAAAGTGAACATTGAGCATCAAAAGTTGCAGATTTATTCCATGCTGATATTTGCGGACCTTTTCAAAATGAGACTCCCACAGGATTCTATTTCTTAACACTTATAGATGACAAATCAAGATATCAACTGTTTATTTGCTGAAGCAGAAAAGCAAAGCAGCTACAAAAATTGAAGAATTTTTCCGTTATGTGAAAACTAAATTTGAACGTAGGCCAAAGTTTTTAAGATGTGACAGAGAAGGGGAATTTGTGAATGAAAGACTCCGAAATTTCATGATTAAGGAAGGAATTAAATATCAGTACCACATTCTTCTCAACAGAACGGAGTTGCAGAAAGAAGAAATCGTTATGTGACTGAAATGGCAAAATGCATGCTGGAAGATTCAAAGTTAGATTAAAAGTTTTAGTGAGCAGCTATAATGACATCGACCTTCTTGCAAAATCGTTTACCCACAAATGCTTACGAGAAAACACCTTTTGAAATTTGGCATGGATATAAACCAACAGTAAAACACTTAAAGATTTTTGGTTGCAAAGTTGTATATTATATTGCACCTGTATTGAGAAGAAAATTGGACAACAGAGGTAAAGAAGGAATTTTTCTTGGTTATGCAGAAGAAGCTAAAGATTATATTATTCTTGATAAAGAAACAAAGTAATTATTTCAAGAAATGTAATTTGTCTCAATGATGGAGAAAATGAAATATTAACTAATGCTCATGAAACAAACGACTATAATAAACACAAGAAAATAACCTTAAACTTAAATGATGAGCACAAAGCAAAACCTTTAGAGGAAGATAAAGTTAATGTAAAAATAAGACGTTCAGAATGTTTGAATAAAAGTGTACCTACTGTAAGATATATTACAGCTTATAAAACATCTGTTAAAAGTGTTGATGAACCTATGTCATGGGCTGAAATGAAAAAGTTATCTGAAGATGAACAAAATAAATGGATTAAAGCTAGTGTTCACATTTCTTTTGAAAAGGGGCAGGGCGCATTTACTAAAAAGGGCACTTTCTTGTCAAGAAAAAGGGCACTTTTTTATCAAGCAAAAGATCAGTTTTTGATAGGAGCAGTGATGAATTCAGGGGGTGGCCCGGGGGGACATAACCCCCGGAACTATCACATGTCTCCCACCGGAAAATTTTAGGTTTTGTGCTTTCAATGGTAAAAAATATAATTTCTCCCTCGGAACTCTGTGGTATCACCCCCCCCCCTCCAAGCCACAGAAGTCCCTCCCAGAGAATAGTGTCTGGAAAGGGGACTTTTAAATCAACACATTCTATGCCTTCAGCTGGATTATTTTCAGTGCAGCATCAAAGTGAACTGGAATTATGCTATATATACAAGATTTCTAGCACCATGGAAAATTTGAACAGGGAAAAGTTTGGGGTAAAAAAAAATGAAAAAATGGTACAAAATTCATCAAAATCGCAAAATTTGTCAAATGGGAAAAATCAAAGAAATTTAAAGAGCGATTATAATAAATCACTAATATTGACAAAGGATTGCGGAAATAAACAGCAAATCTCTTTGAATGCCCAGTTGTCATGGAATTTTTAAAGATCTGGTCAAGGCAATTGTCAAATATTTTTTTGCTGGAAACCCTGATTTATGTAAGTCTCATATATGAAATAACTTCACTTTCCGAACATCCTACTTAAAATCTTAGCTTGTTTCTAAAAAGTGAATATATTTCTTTTACTAGGGCAAAACAAGATTGCAAAAAGAGCAGCTAAAATTAAAAAAGTCGAATGACAGGCTTTTATTGGTTTTAAACCTTTTTTATTTTATTTTATTTATTTATTTTGCTATAATTAGCTTCTATCTCTTTACTTTTGGCTTTT
Organism: Maratus speculifer; assembly: GCA_964019185.1. Classification (NCBI taxonomy): domain Eukaryota; kingdom Metazoa; phylum Arthropoda; class Arachnida; order Araneae; family Salticidae; genus Maratus; species Maratus speculifer. The sequence continues at coordinate 44,604,851 of OZ025290.1, forward strand.
ATATCCTTTTAATTTTACTTTATATCCTTTTAATCATTGCTCCAAATCGCGCCAAAACGAGCTTTGTACCAAAATAAAAATTTAGTAGGATTTTGTCGATCCGAGAAATGAAGAAAAATTTCTTTTTTAATTTTTTCCAGATTGCAAATGTCGCTAAATCGCCAAAAAATTAAAATATCGGGTCAAAAGATCGCTTAAAACACGCAGTTTTTGTCAAAAAATAGTTAAAAACACATGGATTTTGTCAAAAAAATTGCGAAAAACATCCAAAAGTCTTGAAAAACATTCGAATTTTGTGAAAAGATCGTGAAAAACACGCCATGTTTTGGTAAAAATCGAGCAAATAATGTGAATTTTGTCAAAAAATCGCAAAAACACACTATGTTTGGGTAAAGATCGAGAAAATAACGTGAATTTTGTCAAAAGATCGCGAAAAAACAGCAAATTTCGTCAAATGTGAAAAGCAGAAATTTCCATCAAAAAGATCGTAAAAAACACGCAATTATTGAAAAGTGGCGAAAAAACGTGAATTTTGTCAAAAAATTGCTAGTTTCGTGAAAAAAACGAACAAAAAATCTCAATAAATAAATAAATCCGCAAACTTCATTAAAAGGCCATCAAAAAGCACAAATTTTGTCTGAAGATCGCAAAAAGACGCAAATTTCATGAGAAGTTAGTGAAAAATCTGGATTTTGCTACTAATTCATGTTTACTACTACAAAGTCAGATTTTTGTTGCAACAAAAATGGTTTTTGCTGCTCCAAAATGTGATTTTTGTTTCTACAAAATTGAATTTTTACTTCTCTAAAATCAAATTTTCGTTGTTAAAAAAAAAAAAACTGAGGCCGAGAGGTTCTGACCTCTCAATTGGTAGACGGCAGGTGCTGGGTTCGAACCCCATCGCGGCCGTCGGCCTAACCGTTCGGAGTTTTCTGTGGTTTTCTTCGAACCGTTGATTTCCTTGCATAAATACGGGTTAGGTTCCCTTAGAAAGACTCTCACGGAGGGCATCTCACCCTTTAGGACCTATATCTCACGTGTAGATAATTAGCCAACCTAAAAATAAACCTAACAAACAAACAAAAAAAAAAACCGAATTAATTGCTCAAATTCTGTTTTTGCTGCTGTAAAACGTCTTTAGTGTAATTTCATCCATGCCCCCTCCCTATATTTAAAGTCGATCATTTCCAACCAATTAATCATTTTAGGCACATTTTAAATCAATCCTAACTCTAATTATTATTTTTTTTTTTTTCATTCATTTGAGATTGCAACAACCTAAAGCAATAAAAGAAAAAAATAAAGACAGCGTGTGAGCTATGATTCAGCACGTGAATCCTTTAGTTTAGTTTAGATTGAGTACTTGTATTAATGGCCTTTATCTCTGCACAGTGCAGAGGAGAGGGGAGAAAATATAGGTCATGCGGTTTTTTACAAATGGACGATTTGAACTAGACTTTTTTTTTTTTTTCTTTTGCACATTTTGAAAGATAATTATGGAATAGAAAGGGTTATTTAGGAATTTCCAATGTTTTTGAAACGTGTAAATTTTTCTTTTATTTATTTATTTTATTTTTTCAAAACTATTGCAAGATTTTAGAGATCTGCACATGCCGGGCCTTGGCCCGAAACCCGACCCTGGTCCGGCCCGATTTTCATTGACAGTTTCGGGGCGGGCCTAAACACTAATCTTGCCGGGCTGGACTCGCGCCTTACTTTCTTCTGAAGAATCGGCCTAACTTTTTTTTTCTGCGCGAAGCCGGGAATTATTTAATTCTTTCCTGTCTTCAGATGAACCAAAATATTTAGTCTTGGTTCAATCATCCTGTATGAAAATCATTTTTTCGACGTGGCCAAGTCTGTTAAAAAATCTAAAATTTTGCTTGGTCCAAAAATTCTCGCAAAGTCATTGCATGCTTTTAAATGCCATTGTTCTACAATTAAACATTAAAATTTATTCTTTTTAAAGAATCATAGATTTCTAGGTTTATTATAATAGAGTTAAATGCATGAAACAAAGAACCTGCCTATGACGAAATCTTCTTTTAAACTGAAAATGATTTTTTTTTTTTTTTAAAGCCATTCGTCCATGCAAAATGACTAGAAAAATGCGCGAGAGGAAAAAAAAGTATACATTTACACCTGCTAAGAAGGGAGCTTGTCTATAATTTTTTTTTCCTTTCCAATGCCACACGTTCTTAGCAGGGCTCGAAAAATCTATTGCCCGACATGCCCGGGGCATGTAAAATTATCGATCGGGCATGTATTATTTTTATCAACATGCCCGAACGGGCATGTATTTTTGAAAGTACCACATTTAAATTTAAATAGGTTGACATAAGCTAAATCATGAAGAAGAATGATCAAACTTCGTAAATTAATGGACGCCTTACGAAAAGTAGACATTTTATTTACAATGCAATCGGTCAGCGCCGGAATACGACTGAGCTTTCGTCAAAACAAGTGAAAATAGAAGAGGAGCATAGCCTTTGCTGCGCACATCCGTTGCGCGTACACACCTTTTCTCCGATGGAACGGCAGAGAAAGACTCTCCGCTAGCCGCTACCGCATTGGCTGCCAGGATAGAACGTCACTCACGTAACTAAGTGCCGTGATCGCCGATGTACCAGTGATTCTTTAATAATGGTTTTCAAAAGTTATGGAGCAACATATTTACCCGCGCAGCAATGGCGGCTCGCATAATGTACGCTATTGACGAATGTAACAGTAATTTATAATATAATAAAAAAATGTGTAATAAATTCCATGATGTAAATTTTATTTATTAAATGAGAATTATTTAATAAAGAAATCTTTAAACATACGAGTTTGATATTTCCTTCAATAAAAAATATTTGGTATGTATTTTTATGATTTTATGGACTATGATATATAAAAAATACCAGCTTTAAAGTTACAATCATAAAACTTAGAAGTACAAAAAAGTTGGACATGTAAATTTTTTATTCGGGCATCTATTTTTCCCTACCACATGCCCGACTGGGCATGTAATTTTTTTCAAATTTTTCTAGCCCTGGTTCTTAGAAGATTTTACTTTTACCATATATCATTTTTTAGATTTTTATGTCTCGAATGCATGGAATATGGATTAATAATATTAATGATAACTTAAACATTTACATACAAAAAACAGAAGTTCATTAAAAACAAATATTGCAACCTACTATACTTCTTCATAAATAAAGATTATAAATATGGGAAAAAAGGACTAAGTTTTTTTTTTTTTTTGGTCAGAACACTTTCAAAAGAGTAAAAATCAATGTTATGTAGAAATTCACTTGGGCCGGGCGGGATCGGACCGAAATTTTAACTTTTTTTTGGGCCGGGACATGTTTTAGCTAGTATATCGGGTCAGGCCTCTAAATTTTACTTCTGGGCCAGGCCGATTTTTTTTTTTATGGATCTGGCCTGGAAATTTCGGCCCGTGCAGACCTCTTCCAAACTTATCCTATACAAAGTATGATGGATAAATAATACAGAATAGAAAGCTAAGCTTTTATTTTCCATACTATTAATATGTATATCTTTTGTTAATTATCCGATTGCGTTCAAATTTTCAGAGGGTTCAAATAATAATAAATTAGGCCGCTTACCAAATTTCTATTAAAATATAATAAGTTTTCTGATAATTAGAACCCTCTAAAAAACCCCCACTGTTAAGGTTACTTGGATAAAAAAAAAATGACAGCTGCAGTTTATTTGTTCAGATAACAGAACGGGCGTCATCTGATGATGTACTATGCTATGTTGAAAGGATTTATTTTTGTTTCATCACAAGCATAATTTGTAAATATAATGCAATAAAAGTTAAGTTAGTTATGCATATTTTCAACACAAACATTTAAATAAAATGAAACTGAAAAAAAAAATACTTATTTTAAACGTATCCGCTAATCTTTTGCATGATTATCTCTCCTTTTTTCTTAAATCTTTCGATAATTTTCTCTTACAGTTCGATGAAGGCATATCTAAATGAAATGTATGTAACAAGCACGTGATCTATGGGGGGGCGGGGGGCGAGAGGATTTTAAAACTGCAAATGCAAATGACTCTTTGGAATCTAGGAAGAAAGTAATTTGAAATATTGATTCTTTGAATACACAAAGATCTGGGGTTCCTGCACCTTTTCTAACTTTGAGTAGGGAGGGTCCGATTGTCCGATTATCGTCACCTGTCGTGAACAGGTATTCATAGCGTGTTGGAATCTGGAAATATTGAACAGAATGTGGAGGGGAATGGTGAAATCTTGAATAAACAATGAATTGGGGCACCTGTTTCGGCTATGTGTAGAGTGGGGAGGGTCCGATTGTCCGATTATAGTCACCTGTCGTGAACAAGTAATTACAACATTTGAATGACTTGTTTCTCAAGCATGAACATGTTTTTTTTCATAAAGAGAAGAAAAATAAGACCTTTTTTCAAGAAATTACGGGGCGCAAAATACATGTTTTGAGAAATGGGCAGGGTGCATTTTCACTTATAAAATGGGACAGGGCGCGTGTTATATACAAAAGGGCAACAGGGCGCATCAATAATTAAATAAAGGCAGGCAGGGCGCGGCATAATGGGAACACTAATTAAAGCTGCAGACGACGAAATTAAATCAATTGAAGAAAGAAATGTTTGGAAACTTGCAGATTTACCGCAAAACCAAAATGCAATTGGAACTAAATGGGTTTTTAAACTTAAACAAGATCAAACCAGAAATGTTTCACGCTATAAAGCTCGATTTGTAGCTAAAAGATTTACTCAAAAGCCAGGAGAAGATTTCAAAGAAACATACGCTCCTGTTGCAAACAATGTAACATTTAGAGTCCTCTTGACAGTGGCAAGTGCCAAGAATATGAAAATTAAGCATTTAGATGTAAAAACAGCCTTCTGAAATGCTGATATAGATAAAGAATTATATGTATGACAACCAGAAGGATACATTATTAAAGGTAAAGAAGATAAAGTTTACAGATTAAAGAAAGATTTATACGGCTTAAAACAATGGGCAAAAGCTTGGAATGATAAGGTAAATTCAATTTTAACATTAAATGGTTATGTACAAAGCAAAGTGGATATCAGTGTCTCTACATCAGAAAAGAAGAAAATGGCTGGAGTTATATTCTTTTGTATGTTGATGATATACTTATTTGTACATTAGATGAAGAAACTGAAATTAATATAATGCAAATATTTAAAGAATCATTTGATATCACGGATTTAGGACAAGTGTCATATTATTTAGGAGTTCAAGTTGAACGACTAGAAGATGGATGTTTTATAATAAACTAGAAAATAAAAATTGATCAACTTATTAAGAAATATGGATTAAATGAAGCTAAAACTTAAAATATCTGTATGGACCCAAAATTTTTGAAAAAAAAAGATTCGTCAAGAGAATTGGAAACAAACAACAAGTATAGAGAAGTAATTGGATCTCTTTTATATATTTCTAATACCTCAAGACCAGATATTTCAATAGCAGTTGGAATCTTATCAAGACATGTTAGTAAACCAACTGAAAATGATTGGAATGCAGTTAAACAAGTTATGAGATATCTTAAAGGAACATCTGAGTTTAAATTGAAATTTGGGAAAGATCTGTCTCCGTTTGAAGTTTTTGTTGATGCTGATTGGGGTGGAAATATTTCAGATCAAAAGTCTACAACCACATTCATAATTATGCTAGGAAATTCACCTGTAACATGATCTAGTAGAAAAAACAGTCAGTTTCACTGTCCTCTACTGAAGCTGAATTTATTGCTGTGTCTGAAGCATGTAAAGAGAGTGTGTGGTTAGCACAATTATTGTGTGAAATTGAGGATACACAGAAAAGGCAATTTGCAGTTTATGAAGACAATCAATGATGTATAGCCCTGATTAATAACGAATGAATCAGTCAATGATCCAAACATATTGATGTTCGTTACTGTTTTATACGTGAGCTCTATAAAGACGGTGTATTTGATATAAAGTACTGTGAATCTCATAACATGACTGCAGATATGTTTACGAAGCCATTGTGCAAAATTAAATTTAATAAAATGTGTGATAAAATTATTTTTAATGCGGCAGTTTGAGGAGGGGTGTTGAACTATGTGTTCACGAGCAGCCTGCCGTTTATTTTAATTTTACTATTTGGCAACTTTACAAATTCTGTTTTAAGTAGTTTTATATTTTGATGTCTATTATGTAGGTTGTTTTATATAGATCGTATTTCTATTAAATGTTTATTTCCTATTCAAACTGCGTTTATTACTCTGCCTTGCTACACAATAAAGTAGTATGCTTTACAAATTTAATTTCAACATTAACGAAATAATAAAACATATAGAACTAATTATATTGCTTACGTATAAACTCGAGATAAAATTTTAAATTGTTTTCTTCAGAGCAAAATGCAGCACAGAATCGATCAAAATTCGTTATTACAACATCTAAGCATAATAACTCTAAAGTATTACTATCTGAAAAAGACATTTTTTCTACAAGGTGCTTAAAAATAAATATTTTATTGCACTAAATTAAATATAAATACAACAACAAACTGCAACTGAGCTAAGTATGAAAATCATCTATCAAAAATACTGTCAGGAATTACCTCTATTGTTATAGGGTGTGTTCAAGATGCATGTTTAGAAGACAGGAATATGGAGTGGGTCTTCACCGTTACTGATCATGGATTCGATTGGGAATCTGCATCGAGAGTATGTTACTGTTTTTTTTTAAAAATAAGTGAAGCAGCTTTTATCAACTCAACTTTGCCTTATTGATGGTTCACAATCATATTTTCTTAGTTTCTGTTTATAAATATTATTTAATTATTTATAAATTTATTACTTAATTAGCCCCATTACATATTACTATGTATTTTGTAGCAAGCACATTTTGCACTTTCATATCCATTCTACTGTATTAACTTTAGCTGTTAAAGGAATTATGAATATTTGCTATATTATTTGTTTACATTATAAAGTCATATAACTCAATGATATCATATGATGTTGTTTATGCTTTCAAGCAGCATGGATACAGTATCAGTTGAGTGCCAACAAAAACTTGAAGTGACTAAAAACAAAACTGAAACTACGGAAAGTACTAGTGATCGTGAATCATCAATTGAATCATTTCACACTAACAAGTCTGAACCCTCGATTACGACTGAAACCGAACTTATTGACGTCGATGATATTGAATTATCCGACGAAGAATCATGGTACTGATTATGATTTAACATTTAAAAAAATAATTCATAACAAACAACGATTTTTTTTTTTTTTTTTTTTTTAACCATTGAAAAATGATTGTTGTTTTCGGTGGAGGATTGACAAAATGACGTGGTCACTTTTGAATTTAAATTAAATTCTTTACTTTTAGAAGAATTTTTATTTGAATGGGAAATTAAAATGTTTAAAATCATTGTAATAAAGGAGAAAATTAACAAATTTAAAAATGGGTTGACGGAAATTAACAGATATGGAAAAAGCCGAAGCCAAAGAAATGAATGACCGTGAATGTAGCATTTAATGACATTAAACACTATACGCGTACTTAAGCAATCATAAAGTGATTTTTATTTCGACTTTTTATTAATGTTTTACTAATTTATTTGTTCTTTTGTTATTTAAAATAAAAATTTAGTCAACATTTATAAGTTGCTTATTAGTTTGGCAATTCGTATCATTTGGCGAAATTGATCGACAGGATAACTAAGTAGTACTGTATTTGATTTGGCGCAAAAAGTCTTTCAATGCAGAAAACGAGACAATCAAAAGATTATCGAGCCGCTGAAAGCCAATTACATGTTGAAAAGCGATCACGAAAAAGGAAGCAATTTAATGCCGAACCGATTAATTGTAAAACATTATGTCTCGAGGGCAACCAATCCACTAGCCATGGTGTTTTACAATCGGTCGGTTCTAACCAGGAAAATTTGAGTGCCAATAGTGATTCTAACAAGCCGGAAAATGTTATAGCTATTACTCTTGATTTTCCACCACCTAAAAAGAAAACTAAAAAGCAATCTGCTTGGGAAAAACTTGAAAAAAATTATTTTTGATTCAATGTTTGGTGGACCCATTCACAGATGCATGTGCTGCGATCGACTTTGGTTTAAAACCTCCATCACCAAATTTCTACTCTGTAAAATCAAACAGTATATACCAAAGTCTTACAAGTATAACAGTATATGCCAAAGCTGTATTTTGATAATGATTACTTTCACACCAACAATGTTACATAGTTTGAAAAGTTTCTTTCGTCACCAACTTTTATGCTTGGCGACAATAGAGTGATGTAACTTAAACGAACCGTACCTTCAAATTGCAGCATGTATAAAGTCATTTATAGCAGTGGCATGGATAATACACAATAAAACAACTGGTATTTAGCTTAAAATGATAGATGAATGTTTCGAGTGAAACATTTTTCAAATGGTTGGTGTAATTTCTTAAATTACAATTTTTTCTTTTTTTTTTTGGGGGGGGGGGAGGTTAAAATTAAAACATTTTAGAATTTTTCAGTACATTCTTAGTACAATATAAATTATTGAAAAATGCTTCAATGTATATGTTTAAATGAAACGTTGGTTTATGAGACATAAATAGAACTCTCATTTATGTATTTCATTACTTTTTTCTTTATATGATACTTTATAAAAGACACCATAATGATCCAGATTTCCTAATTTTACAGCAGACATTAAAGGTTCCATACTATAGGGATGTTCAATGACTTATTCGCAGGTGCCATGGCACCATTTTAAAGTACTCTTTGTGTCCCTTCACATGTTTCATGCTTTTCTCCTTTTTAAAAAACAAAGTTTTTTTTCCAAATGTTTTGTTTAAAAATTATCATTATTTACATACCGTAAAATCTCGATTGTAAGCCCCACCTGTTTCAAATTTACTATTTCTTTAATTGTTTTATTGTAGCAATATTTAATCAATCATCTAGACTTGTCTCTCTCCCCAAAAAATCTGCCTCTCCCTTTATTCATCTCCCTCTGATTCAAACGTGCATAATTTTAGCCTATAAAACTCTTATTTTTTTTCTGGCTTTTTTAATAGACTTAGTAACAAATAAATAAGTTGTACATCTACTAAATTATCCCATCGTCTCAAAATCTCTGCTCTTCCCCCTTGTCCCCCTGACTTTCATATAACGAACATCACTTTTCTCTCCTCCCTCCCCCTCCCTTTCATTTTATACAGTTTAAAATGCGTAATTTTTTTTTCTTTTTTCTACTTGGTTTGTGATACTGATGTAAAAATATTTTAATGAGCATTTACATTATTTCTCACTTTCTTAAAAAAAAAGTTTTTTTTTTTTTTTTTTTTTTTTTTTCATCCAACAATAATATACGAAATCTTTTCTGTTTTTATACATATAAAATATAGATTTGATTCAGAAACAGAATAACAGATAAGAACAGTCAAACTACAAAAAAGAAAATCTTTTGCTTTCCTCACACATATTTAAAAATCCTTAATGTTTTGGGAGGTGGAGGTAGAGGGAAGGATGGAATGAGTGAGACTATATAGTAAATGATATTTTAGGTAAATCATCTTGCTACAAAGTAAGTAAAATAAAAAATTCTTTAAAAAAATAATTTTTAAGATTTTAAACTTTGCTGGGGACAAAGGAGGACAAAGAGCAACTTTGGAAGGAAGGAGTGTTATTTAAATAATTAATTATATATTTATTGCTACTAATGAGCAACAAATAGAACAAAAGAATTAAGTGCTCAATATGTTCAATTTTGTGTTTGGAAGGGAAGGCAAAGAAAAGAAGCAGGCAAGCAGGACTAGGAATTTCAATAATGTTAAGATTATTTGAAAACATATGGAAATCCATCCAAAAAAGTCAAGATTTAAATTTATCTCCCATAAGATTTAAAAAAAAAAAGTTTGAAAAGGGAGGGATTTATAATTGGAATAGAAAAGTAAATTAAAATTACTTAAATGTAAATGGGAGCTGACAATCAGAATTTTATGATTTTATTATTTATTTATTTATTACTAGGACATTAAGGAATTAACTTGTTCCTTTATAAAAGGTTTTAGTGTATAAGGTGTTTGATAAAATGTGCTATAAAATAAAAATTTCCCATCAAAAAAAGGAAAAATTATTGCTAAATTTTCAAGCAATAAATTTTAGAAAGGATTTTTTAAAAGTCATCATAATCCTCCCCACCTCCCATTGCTATAATAAGGACCTTATACATACTATTATAAGACATGCTATCATTACTATTACTAATAATCTGTTAAATTATGATAAAAGTTTATAAACATGTGCAATATCTAAATTCCAATATTTTCATGTCTTTTTTAAGGTTAAATCTTGAATTAATCACAATGATCCGTATAATGGGGCCCTTCATTGCTTACTTCAAGCAGAGGTCTGCCTCTTTATATTGAAAGATTAGATATTCATAGGCATGTCATATGAGATTTCAGGATTTTTTTATATAAATCTCTTAATATCATGTATACATCACTCATGATAGGAAATATAGTCACAGCAAAAAAAATCTTGACACTGCGATTTTAGACGTTTTGTTGAATATCTAGAAATATAGATAATGAATTATTCTGAAATTCCAGCTATTTAAACAAAATAGTATAGGTTATATATTCTCGAGAAGATTTTCTCCTGAAATCCCATAGGGGACCGTCAACTAATTTAAAAAGAACGAAGATGCGTCAATTATATAAAAATTTCATTTGCATATTGTGTTAGCTAAATGTATAGAGTAACTTTTGTTAAAGTTTCAAAATCATAACTTCAAAATTCTGCAAATTATCGTCGGAAGAATAAGATAAAAATCCGATATTCCCAAAATGAAGCAAAAAGATGAGGAGCTGTATCCAAATATAGCAGTACGTGCAATATTGTGTAGACACTAATCAATGGAATGTAGATACAGCCCCTCATCTTTTTGTTTCATATTGGGAATATCGGATTTTTATCTTATTCTTCCGACGATAATTTGCAAAATTTTCAAGCTATGATTTTGAAACTTTAACAAACGTTGTTCTATACATTTAGCTAACACAATATACAAATGAAATTTTTATAGAATTGACGTATGCACAGTAAAAATTTCTTTAGTAAACCTGCTCATTTTTCGTAGAAATATTAATATTTTTTAATTTTGATAACAAGGTGTTATGTACAATGTTGATTGTCATATTTTTTTGAAAAGAATATTGTTTTTTATTAAGAACTCTACAAATTATAAGCAAAAAACTTTGCAAAATTTTCCACCATTTTTATAAAAATTTTAATTTCTCTACAAGTATACATGCTATATTCATAAAAATGAACAAAGTTTATTATAATAAACCTCTTATTCATAATCTACAGTTTGAACGCTTTTGCTACATTAGTTTTGACAGTGTTATCCAAAAGATCTTCATTCTTTTTTAATTTGTTGACGATCCCTTAAGGGATATCGGGGGGGGGGGGGGGGGATCTTTATGAAAATATATAACCTGTAATATTTTGTTTACACACCTGGAATTTCAGAATAATTCCTTGTCTATATTTCTAGATATTCAACAAAACGTCTAAAATCGCAGTGTCAAGATTTTTTTTGCTGTGGCTGTACAATGTGAATTAACAATTTTTATTTACAGTGTTGAATGGGTTATTCTCTGCAATAGTGCAAAAAGTGTTTCCCAGCCATATAAATGCTCTAAATTTCATTTTATTTTTATTTATTTATACTTTTATTAGAAGATCTAAAGTTTGTTTATTAGGGGCAGGGCGTAAAATTTAAAAATAAACAAATTTAATGTTTAAAAATATAAGATATATCATGCAAATATCATTCCCTCACCTCTCCCCTACCCATACTACCATACTTTACTGCCTGATTTTTTCCATTCAGAAATAAAAATAATTAAAAACATCCTAAGCAAAATAAAGTTCTTAATTGGTATCTTACAAAAAATAATAAAAATATTATTTTTTACTATAATTATGTAGTCTACTCAATCAATTATATGTCTCCCCATGTTAGACCATCATTCCCTCACATCTTGCTATTATCGCAAATATCCTATCACTAAAGATGAGCAGCAGTCTAGCATTCTTCACAGAGAGGAAGCTAATTTGAGTACTTGTCAGTCCAGTAACATAAATTGGTGGTATAAGTTTTTGTTAATTTTCTAGAATTTTTTTTCAATCGGAAAATCGGGGAGTATTTTTATTAGCAGTCATTCCCTCACACAAAATGCTAAATTTTTAGCAATTTTCAAAATTTTTAATTTTATCATACATTATATATTATGTGTTCTTCTTTAAGGAATCAGTTTGGTTTTTTCCATAATTTTGCATTTTTCATGACAATTAGTAAAAACATCTTAATTTCATCATTCCCTCACTCGTCATTCCCTCACATTTAATTTATGAGTTAATGATAAAGTGAATAGGGAATATGTACTTTTGTTTAAAATTTTATAATGATTTCTGCTGCTATTAAAATCTTCAACAATTGACCAATTACTAGCAATTTATCCAATTTTTATGAAAATTTACCTATGTAACATTCAAGTCAGACTGCTTGGTCAAATTTGCAGTATTGTAGCAGTATCGGTAATCCGAATATAGACATTTCTCTGTGTGAGGTTGTTCTGTGGCAGCAAAACTAAAGAAAATTTGCATTTTTTTGCCATTAATAAACATAAAGCTAGGGGGGCAGAGAATGTTTTTACTCCCAACATTTCCCTCCAATTCATTTGAAAATCTCCCCAAAATTTTATATTTTTTAGGGTTACATAAATTCTGTATTACCGTAACTAGCCATAATATTTTTTTTTTTTTTTTTTAATCTTTCAAAATTTCTCAACTTATGTGTTAATATGTTATGGTATATATTATTCTGAGATCAATTTTGTGAAGATTGGCATGTGGATCTTTTATTTGTAGTGAACATTTTCCTTACTTAGAGAATTATATAATTCATTGTTAAAATTAAAATCAAACTTATGTTTTTATGCTGAATTTCTCCAGATCCTAAATGATTAGATCTGACATATTCTGCATTCTTGCATAAAGCCTCAAATCTTACAAGATGGAAAGAGAGAAATAATTTGATATTTGAAGAGATATCTCGTTAGGCCATTTTTTGAATGTCTGAATTCATATGTATTCCTTTGTGCTACTTGATCCCTTTTTTTTTTTTTTTTTTTTTTTTTTTTTTTTTTCCAATTACAACTTTTTAGTTTCTTCTATCTTTACAAGAACAACATATTAGATTCATGTTAATTTTTTATTTCCGGTTTTCCACAGATTTACATGTTTTGAGGATGAGAAATTATGATAAATATGTTTTTACAAAATGTGTCTGTGAATCTGTAGGTAACATAAATTTTGTGAGCATTCTATCTCAAGAACTAGCACATGGAAACTTGAGATTCCTTGACATGAATTGACATCTGACATATTCTGCATTCTTGCATAAAGCCTCAAATCTTACAAGATGGAAAGAGAGAAATAATTTGATATTTGAAGAGATATCTCGTTAGGCCATTTTTTGAATGTCTGAATTCATATGTATTCCTTTGTGCTACTTGATCCCTTTTTTTTTTTTTTTTTTTTTTTTTTTTTTTCCAATTACAATTTTTTAGTTTCTTCTATCTTTACAAGAACAACATATTAGATTCATGTTAATTTTTTATTTCCGGTTTTCCACAGATTTACATGTTTTGAGGATGAGAAATTATGATAAATATGTTTTTACAAAATGTGTCTGTGAATCTGTAGGTAACATAAATTTTGTGAGCATTCTATCTCAAGAACTAGCACATGGAAACTTGAGATTCCTTGACATGAATTGACATCTGACATATTCTGCATTCTTGCATAAAGCCTCAAATCTTACAAGATGGAAAGAGAGAAATAATTTGATATTTGAAGAGATATCTCGTTAGGCCATTTTTTGAATGTCTGAATTCATATGTATTCCTTTGTGCTACTTGATCCCTTTTTTTTTTTTTTTTTTTTTTTTTTTCCAATTACAATTTTTTAGTTTCTTCTATCTTTACAAGAACAACATATTAGATTCATGTTAATTTTTTATTTCCGGTTTTCCACAGATTTACATGTTTTGAGGATGAGAAATTATGATAAATATGTTTTTACAAAATGTGTCTGTGAATCTGTAGGTAACATAAATTTTGTGAGCATTCTATCTCAAGAACTAGCACATGGAAACTTGAGATTCCTTGACATGAATTGACATTTTTTGCATATTGGTATAAATTGCTTAATGGATGGAGCTACTATTCTGCATTTTGTGCATTTTTCGCCAGATTCAGTTAGTTCTTGATATAAATTAACATTCTTTTTTTTTTTTTTTTTTTTTTTTTTTTAACATTTTGGTGTTAATTGCTCAATAGATGGTTCTGCTATGCTGCATTTTTTAGGATTTTCACAACAGTTCTATCTCAAAAAATGCATGGATTTCCATGAAACTTCAAATTCATTTAGTCCTTGACATGAATTGTTGCTGTTTACATTTTGGTGTAAATAGCTTCATAGGTGGTGCTGCTATACTGCATTTGTTACAATTTCTGCAAGAACTCTTATCCCAAGAACTATTGCACAGATTTCCATTGAACTTCAGATTCAGTTAATCCTTGACATGTATTAACTTTGTTTATGTTTTCATGTCAGTCATCTTGCAGTTGGTGCTATTATGCCGAATTTTGTAGGATTTACACAATTCAGCGATAATCAAGAACTAATGCATGGAATTTCATATCTTTAGAATCCTCATGATGAGCATACATTGCCTTTTAATTTTGGTACTGTGATAGCAAATTTTGAAATTTTAACATGTATGAGATAGAAGAAAGTTTTGAGATTGCTACATCTGACTAGTTTTTCTTTCTTATGTATGACTAGTATTTGCTTTGTCCTGCTAAAATATTCTGTTGTTTGCTTTTCCAATCTTGCTATTTTGATTTTCCTGGAAAAATAATTTCTTTTTAATTAAATTTTGATTTATATTATGTTTAATATTTAATTTGTGTTTGTCAATTTTGTTATTTTAATCTTTCTCATTTTTGTAACGATGTATTTTGCACATAGGCTTTACAAGTCCCCTAAAAAACTTACATCTGAAGAAAAGACTGAAAGCACTGATAAATGGCTTGAAAAAAACATTGATGACATGGATGATGTAGAATTAAAAGCAACTAGAACTGCCCTCTTAAGCAAATTGAACCAGTTAAAATTGCTCAGTAAGTTATATAATATTCTCAATTTTCATTTCTATGCATTGGTTAAAGTTAATTGTTATTATTCTTGATTTTGAATTTAGAAAACATGTTAACTTAAATTTTATATTTCTATATGTTATTTTATTTGCTGATTTTAAACTTCTTTATGGTTTGCCAAAGTCTAATAAACTTTTTTTTCTAAATGACAGTGTCAAGTAAAAATCTTGGAAAAAACATCTCTGGCAAAATATTTCCAGGATTCATACAGACTCCTTAGAAACTACTCAGAAATGAAAACATTCCCAAGTAGTACTTAGAACTACTTACACAAACAAAATACTCCTTAGAAACTCCTTAAATTGTATTGCGGTTTTCGCGAGCGATATTGCTCTCGGAAAAATCTTTATCATGGATTATTGTAAATCTTTTGATCTATATTTTATTTATGTGTACATAATTTAATTAAAGTATTCAAAAGTATATAATGAAGACTTGTATCTTACAGGGATATTAATAATGGTGTTTTTTATGTAAATCATGGACAACATTCACCTTCAAAGAAAGTGATTAAGGTAAAGTGTTCTAAAGCTGACATCCAAAATACTGTTCTTAAAGCTGACATCTTTAAGTAAAACAAATATTTAAAGCATTATCAATTTTCCAAATCTAAGATATCTTTGATTTAAGAAGAAAGAAAAACGCATTCTAAATTATTTTAGAAAATTGGTAATGCTAATATTTGTTAGATGTCGGTTTTAGGACACTTTACCTTATTGTTGCTCTAAAAGGATAAATTCAGAGTTATATTTTTTCGTATATGTTGCATTAGCATTTTTTATTTTTTTACCTTTGAAATTTTTTTAAAAGATGTGTGCAATATATACTTATTATTATATATAATAAGTGTTTTGAGTTTGACTGATCTCTGTGTATATGACCATTGGTCACTGCTTAGGAAAATTGATTGTGTATTTTTTATTTAAACTTACAAAATCATCAAGGTTGGGAATTCTGTGCAATTTCAGCACCAATAGTTAGATTCTAATGGAGAAATATTTGTTTGAAATGTTCTTCTCTCCAAATGGGGCATTAAATATTGGGGGTGTGCAAGTGCATGCCACATAAATAACAACAAAAGTGGCAAGTCCTTAAAATTTTTTGGACTCCTTGGATTTTTTCTTCTCAACTCTGTATGAACCCTGATTTCATAATTTTGTCCATTTTTAATCAGTTGCAAGCTGCCATATTACATCCAATTTACTATTTTAAAAATGTAAACAAGGAATAGACCAGAAATCCACAAAATTCTAAAATCCATACATCTGGTCTCAATCTGTGTGGATTTCAGGGAGCCTATAGTATTTCAAAAAAATTTTAGCATTGCACACATGTATTTACATAGCAAGAGCCTGCAAAAGTTCCTCATGGTGAAATGCATGTTTATTAGATTAATTTCATAAAAATTTGGATATTTTCACTTCATAAACAATTACAATTTATTATTTATAAGTGTTGATGTACAGATTGCATTGTAAATCATTAAAAGTTTTTCATAGATGATTTAAATTTGTCAAATCACAATTTTTATATTCACTTCCTCCAGTTTATTTCTTTTTCTATGTTTTAGTATTGTTCGCAGATTATAAATGCATTTAGTTATTATAATTAAATCATTCAATTTTTAATTTAGATTCAAGTATCATGGAAAAAGAAATGAAAGATACTAAAACAGCAGATGAATCAAGCTCTGGTAAAATAATTTTAAATTTGATTTTCTTGTATAATTAAAAAAATTTTCTTGTATATCTTTAAAATCAAAATATTTTTATTCATATACTGATTTTTAATTATAACATGATACAATTTCCTATTTTCTCATTCAAAATATTTTTAGTACAAATGAATTGGTCATTTCAAAAATTGCATAAATCCAGTTTTTCTCAAAATTATTATTATTGTTATTTTTTTCCCCAGATTTTGTCAAGGTAAGGTCACATATGTGAGCAAAAATTGTATAGATTTATTTATCCATTATCACTCAATAATCTCCATAAAATTTTCAATTACTGTAAAAATGGCATGGTTTGTGACTTATGACTTACAGCCACTTATAACTTGAGTTCTGTTGAAATGATAAGATTTTGATGGAACTTGCAGTTAGATAATTTTTAAAGGTTTTAGTATACATTATACTATTCCATAGTGCTTAGTTATAGAATTTTGATGCAAAGTTCTATAATCACATGAATCGATTATCTATGATTTGCCTTTTTAAGTAGGGATGCAATATGCAATGGATATCCAGCATATCTGGCTGATTTTTCAATATCCGAAACATCATCAGATATCTGACTTCTCTGTCAGATATCCAGCAAAGTACAGCAAAGTTATTTACAAAAAAAAAAAAAAAAAAAAAAAAAAAAAAATCCATCCTTTGAGAAATGCAGATTTACAGTTAATAACATAAAATGACCTTGACCTTTAAGATTTTAGTCAAGCACTAAAAGAAAATTTTCTTGATTATCTTTTAAGAATTAAAAAAAAAAAGAACTCAAGATGTAAAGTTAAATAAGAAGACATTAAAAAAAATTAGGTGCTGATGAAGCATCTGTTTACATTTAACTAAAATATGCAATAAGATATATTTAAATCTTCTATTGCATAACCGAACCCACTACTTAAATCAGCCAGGAAAATGGGGGGGGGGGGGGGGGAATATCAAGAAAAGGTTAGAAAAAAAGTAATAAAAATGCCTAAAATGATGTAATTTTTAGTTTCGACATTTAAAAGTACTAAGCATTATAATACAACTTAGAAAAAAAGCCTATTGTCTGATGACTGTTTAAATGCTTTAGTGGATCACAGCATTTATAAAACTACTTTCTATTTTAAGATCAATGATTTCAATTGTCTAAAAAGCTGCTAAATAGATATTTTTGTTTATTTTACTGTCGTCTTTTTTTTAATCTAGCAGTTTTAGAAGAGAATTGTCAAATAGCAATAATCAATACTTCTTGATATGGTAAAGACTCTACTGCTAAATTCAAATCATTCCAAGAATTCTCTATAAAAAGCTTTATTTTCAATAAAAAGTAATGTAGTTCATGTAGTCTTCTAACAGAAAAATCAGACATTCATATAGCAAGTATTTCAAAGAAATAATTTTGAACAACCATGTGAAAGTAAATTTTATTTATGAAACTACATCATATATTTACTTATAGTACTAATAATTAAAAAAATTTTTATTAAGATCTTCAAGATATCAATTCGGTTTTTTTTTTTTTTTTTTTTTTTTTTTTTTTCCAATTTTGGTTTCCAAGAAAAAATCTGGGTATATCAGGGACGGGACCATCAGATTTCGAATGAGAAAAAAAAATATTGTTGTAGACATGTGCTGCTAAAAATCAATTATCAGGTTAAAAATACATTGAATAAATAGGAATTTCACTGGAACCAAAAGAAAATATCGTTATAAACAGTATTGTTATATACACGTTTCATTGTTTATGTATATTGGCATGAAAAGGTGAGAGAAATTTGTTCCTGATCTGCAATAGACATCAAGGCCTTTCCACTTTGCTGTAAGTAACAACCTTGGAGAAAGTTGTAGGATAAGAGTGTTTTCATGATTAGTATGCAGAAACTCTTCGATTTTGGAATTTACAATGTTAGTCATTCTAGGGTTGACAACACCGTGATTTAGTGTCAACTAACGTCTAAGACTCAGTCTTGTCAGTGTTAAAATGGTTGATACCATTGGGGCCATTAAGGTCCCAAATGTATGTTCATGTCCTATGTATATGGGCCATTGCTGGCCAAATTGCATTGTGAAAGATTGACAAGGGTTTAACATGGGGGTTCCAATTTGCCATATTAAACTCCTTGAGTCATATCTCGATGGATACCACCTCTAAACCTGATTTTAGTGGTTGATTCGTAGGTTTATCAATTGTGTTTTATTGTGCCTGGTGGTAAGAAAAAATGCAGGAAAACACATTAATATCTTTCAATCAATCAATAAACTGGATTTGGAGGTAGTTTCCATCAAGATATGGCTTTGCAGGCCAATGTCATTTTAATATGCTGATTGAATTTTAACTAATCCTTTAATTTAAGCCATGAATTCGATGAGGTGAGGATTTGTGCAGTCATTGCATAATCTAGAACTAAGTATCTAGGTTAACTTCTTTTGCTTTTCACATTCCTTCTAGACATAAAACAATTTGCTTATTATTTTTAAAGTTGCAAAAATCATGTTTAAGATATTTATTTTTTCTTTTTTGATTACAAAATGAATAGATCATTATTTTTTTTTCTATTACTTGTTTGAATATAAATTGAAATTCTATTAAAAATAATGCATGGAAATTTTCTCTGCATTCACTAAAAAACATGACTAAAACTAAAATATCTGTCTGTGCTTAATGTTTTTTTCTTTCTTTCTTTGTAGCTAAGGACAAATTAGAAAATCAAAGAAAAGTAAATAATGATGACTTCAGAGCAAACATGGCTCAGATTTCTAATAAAACAGAAACAGATTCTTCATGTTACAGTTCTGACAATAATGAATCTAGATCAGATCATCAAGAACCAAGAAAAAGAAGTGAAGTCTTTGATGTTGTTGATGTGCAAAAAATTGCCAGGCTTCAAGAAGAAAGTTAGTGCTATATTGTATTTTTCTATGTATTCTTTGTGTAGCACTTGCACCCTGACTTTTAGTATCTCATTCGGAGGAGGAGGGGAGGGGAGGACTGGTGCAAAATATGGGAAATAAATTTCAAACCAATTTTATTCTATTAACAATTATCAGTGATATTACAATTTTTTTTTTCCAAACAGTTGCTTAACAGTTTTATATATTGAAATTTTTATAATATTTCAACCTGTCTGCTGAAACCAGTGCAAAACTTTATAAATAAACTTGAAATTCAATGTTGCCATCTATTTGAAAATATTCAGAAGTATGTTAATAATATAGTTTCAAACATTATATATCTATGTATATGGAAAGAGCCATTCAGAAATTTTGTGACAATTCAAGCAAATTTTCATAAATAATCCTAATTATTTTATAAAAAATTATAATTAAGAGAAAAACTGATATAATCAGTTAAATATCATTGTGTTCCACTCAAGTAAACATATGTCTAATTTGTAACAAAAAGCATTTTACTTTCTAAATATTAAATCAAAATTTTGTTACTCTTGTTACACTCTGGTCACAAGTGTAACAAAATTTTGATTAATTATAAAGACAAGCAAAACACATTTTGTAACAAATTGGATATATTTTGTAAGTGTAGATCATAATGGTATTTCACTGATTGCAACAATTTTTATCTTAATTATTTTTTTTAATAAAATAATTGGGATTATTTATGAAAATTTGTTTGTATAATCACAAGAGTAATAGTGGATGTTCTCATATATATATATATATATATTATTACTCTCCAAATGTTGTAGTGGTATTCAAATCTGAAATCTTTCTGTATCAAGCACAATCCTGATTAATTAAGTTAATTTTTTAGATTAAAACTGCATCGTATATATAAGAAATACAATAATTGTTAATATATAAAATGTTCTGAAGAATATTAGAAAAGTAAATTTGTTATTTAATCATGTTTTCTGAGAAATTTCAAGTCTTTCATTTTTTCATAAGGAGGAAAGAAAACAAGAGCTAAAAACAGTAGCCTAACTATATTCATAGAGGTGCATGACAAAACTGAATTCTGGGATGGAAGAAGTTGTATTTTCAGTAGCAGTTTGTGTTATGACCAGAGGTGCAGAATATGTCGGATCCGGCGATCTAGGTTCGTGGGAAATTTTAACCATCTGGGGAAAGTTTGCAGAAACATATACAATTGATTTCAATTTTAACAACGAATTACTTAATTCGCTGAAATAGAACAATACTACAAATAAAAAGATCCATATGACGACTTTCTCAAAATCGATCTCGGAATAATATGATATGTACCATGTATCAGAAGTGATTCTATTTCACATTTTCCAAAAAAAAAAAAACGAAATAATAATAAGGTATTTTATTTGGAAATTTAAAAAAAAAAATCTATCATCAATCTGAAAATTTGAGCATAAAAAAATACTGCAAATTTTCTCCAAGAAATGCGGAAAAAACAAGGATTTTGTAACAAAATCACAAATTTTGTCAAAAGATAGGGAAACAACTGCAAGTTTTGTCAAAAGATTATAAAATAACACATTTGTGTCAAAAAATCATGAAACAACCTTAAATTTCATTAAGAAATCGCAAAAAACGGCAAATTTTGTCAAAAGATCACGAAACAACTGAAAATTTCTCACCAAAAAATCTCAAAATAACTGCAATTTTCTTTAAAGGAACGCAGAAAAAAAGCTGGCAAACTTCGTCAAAAGATCACAAAACAATTACAGATTTCCTCAAAAGAGGAAAGATAACCACAAATTTTTTCAAAGGAGCACGGAAAACCCTCGCAAATTTCGTCGAAAGGCCGCAAAATTAACGCAAACTTTGGGAAAAATCACAAAATAGAAAATTTTGTCAAAGGGTTGCAAAACACCACAACTTTCGTCGAAAGCTTACGAAACAACTGCGGAGCGTGTCAAATGATCACAAAATGCGTCAAAAGATTGCAGAATAACAGTAAATTTCATCAAAAGTTCTCTAGATAATGCAAATTTTGACAAAAAATCTCTAAAAAATGCAAATTTTGTCAAAAGATTGTAAAAATCATAAAAATCGTGAATTTCGTCAGAAAGCTAAGGGAAGGGAAAAAAAAGTGTTATGTGTTGATTCCTCCTTCTTCTTTCATGCTGCTATAACATTTCAGAAAATTTATTGTAAATTTTAGATTTTTTTTTTCTTCTCAGAATCATTTATGCCGTATATACTCGCACATAAGTTGAGAAATATTTGAAAAATAAATTTTCACAGTAGTACAGCATTTACCTATGACATGCCGTGAAATTTTGGGGAAATTTTCATATGGATTGGGGAAATGTTGGGAGTAAAACATTTTCTGCACCCCTGGTTATGACTAGCTTTCTTTTGGTGCACAAAACACATGACTGACAAATTTATTCCTTCTGTATCAATACTGTTAAAATCTCTTGTCTTTTTTACTATCATGATGTTCATCCTTTAAGCAAGGCAAAGACTGTTTAAAAAATAATGATTAGAAAAAAATAATAACCTCTGTGCGGGGTTATGGAGCCCCTTACTTATTACTAGAGAAATTTAGCAGAGTTGTAGAAAATGTAGTTGAGAAAATGTGTACTTTGAAGTTATTTTTCCATAACTAGGCAAAATCAATTTAGCTTCTTGTAAATAAAATAAATTCAAAATACTTACAATAAATGATGACTCACAAATGCTCTTCATTATATTTATTGAAGATATAAGGATACCTTGGAAAAACATACTCTGTTACTTTACAGATGAAACTCATAACAGGAGCCACAAATGGAACTTGCTCTTGACTTTAGAATAACTTAACCTTTTAAACATATCTTTTGTAAGTAACGCGGACTTCAAAATTGCACTTCAAAATATTGTTAAATTAACTTCAACGTATCGGAAAAGGCTTTAAATAGAGTGTTGAATTGAAAACCATCTTTAAAACGCCGTTCGAACTGCTTACACATTTTACACACCAAAACATGAAAACTGTCCCTTTAAATTGGAACGAAAACCTACTAGCCAATCACAAGCGACTATGCAATTTGCATAAGTCAGACGATAATTAACATTTTACATTAAAAATTTTTTTTTTTTTCTTATTCAATTAAATTCATTAAATACATTTAGAAAAATTACTTTAAACATGAAAATTACTTTAAAAATGCTTTTGTTACTTAATTAAATCAAAATAATATTTGTAACTTAAAAGAAACTTTAATACAGGCGAATGCGATCGCAAGTAGTAATTGCTGAATACGCTCCATGACTGAGCGCGACACGAAACAACTCAACCGCGCCGTTGAAAAACGTAAACAAACGCCGATTCGGCAGGGAAAAAGTAAGCAAGAATTGCAGGTTCCATTTTGGCTTTACTAAACAATATTTAAATTAAATAAAAATAAAAATGGATGGGAAAAACTTTTCCCCACAGAATGCCCCCCTTTCCCATTCATTTTGTTTTTTCACTGCAAATAGTTCTTTGCAACAGTTTATGCAAATGCAGGATCAAAAGAAGAGTTTTTTTTTTTTTTCTGTTGGTGGCAAAGTTCATCACCATAAGTAGGCATCACGAAATATTTGAAAAGAGTTTTTGACTAAGGATTTGGTCAAAAGATCAGCGACGTTTTCTTTGGAGAGGACATGTTTTACATCGAAAAGTCCTTGACTGTACCAGTCTCTGATAAATTTGTACTTCAAATCAATGTAACGGTTCTTTATCGTATCAGTTTTGTGCTTTATAAAAGAAATGGCCGCAGTGTTATCACAGAAAAGAAGGGGACGTTGAATAATAATGTCATTCAGTTGTAGACACTTTTCTAGTTCAGTAATAGACATCTGTAAAAATTTTAAGTCTTTGACAGCCTCTGTTGCAGCGATGAATTCAGCTTCCATGGGGCTTAAGGCGACACAGCTTTGTTTTGCAACTCTCCAAGTTACTGGCATATTGTTGACGAAGGCGGTGTATCCAGTCCATGACTTTCGGTCAGTGGTGTTACTTGCCCAAGAAGCATCCACATAGACGGCTAACTGGATTGGAGAGTCAGACCTTGCAAGTTTCAATCCAAGAGATTTCGTTGAAGATAGGTACATCAGGATTCGAAGAAGTGCTCTGTAATGCGAAAGATTTGGCTTTTCAGCAAATTGTGAAAGTGCAGCAACTGGCCATGAGATATCAGGACGGCATCGATGAGCAATATATTGTAGACAGCCAAGCAAACTTCTGTAAGGCAGATTCTCAGGAAATTCATCTTCTTCCGCAGCTGGAGCAGGATTATACCCAGGTGGAGAAGGAAGAGAAACATTAGTACAATCAGGAATATCAAATTTCTTTAAACACTTTTCTATATAATGTTGACAATTGATATTAAAAACTTCATTATCTTCTACTTTAAAGTTTATGCCTAATAACATTGTGATAGGACCTAAAATTCTAACTTCATAAATTGATTTGATTAATTCTACTACTTCTTTTAAAACTTCATCATTTTTAGCGAATATTGGCAAGTCATCCACATAAACTATCACAATTGCTTGACTTTTGTAAGAATATACACATGTTAACCCTGGAACTTCAGTAAAACCATTTGAAATTAATTTATTATGCAAGTCATTGTACCAACATTTTCCGGCCTGATGAAGGCCGTATATTGCCTTCTTTAACTTTAAAACAAAATGTTCTTTCCCTGGAATAGTGTAATCTTGAGGTTGCTTTATGCAAATATCTTTGTCAATTTCACCATATAAATAGGCACACTTTACATCAAGTAGACAATGTACCCAATTAAAAATTTTAATGAAAAGGGCTATGAAAAGACGAATAAGTGTGAAATTTACAACAGGACTGAATGTGTCATTGTAATCCAAGCCTTCTCTTTGATTATTTCCTAATGCAACTAGACGTGCTTTAAATATATCTCTTTTTCCCTCACTATTTTCTTTTACTGTATAAACCCATTTGGTTCCGATCACCTTTTGATTAAGTTTTGGGACAGGTGTCCAAACGTTTCTATCTAACATAGTTTGGATCTCTTGATCCATTGCCTCTTTCCATTTCTCAGCTTCTGGAAGTTGTTTTGCTTGTAAAGGACTTTGAGGTATAATTATTTCAGTTAATAGTGCTTCTTCAGCCAATTCGCTTTCAGGTTCTTTTTCTAACTTAATGGGACCTTCATAAGTATTTGCTGAACTAAAATTTGCCAAGGTGTCATCTAAAATAATTTTATTTGCTTTACAATATTCTAAAAGTTCAGGCATTGACCTAAGTGTTGAACCAATAGGAGACAATAAATAAACATCTAATTTACCTTTAGTTATCCCTTTCTGTCTTGTCTTAAGATACCTGTAAAATGTGGCTTTTCCTTCTTCCTTTCCTTCTGAAATTTCTGGAACTTCATCCTCAGATGACATATCATCCTCCAACTTTTCCAGAGAGCCTGGTTCCATCAAATTCTCTTCTTGAGTGGAAGTTTTTGAAGTAGAGGGTAACTGTTTAACAGATTCATCAGTTGTGGGTAGATTATCTAGACCTGTAAAGAAGTCATCATCACTTGTAAAATCAACAAAAGAACGATGTGTTACTTTCTGCTCAGGATAGCCATGTAATTGGGCCTCATCAAACGTTACATGTTTTGACTCTACTATAGTGTTTTCTCTTGGAAAATAAATTCGATAACCACATGATCCTAAGCCATATCCTACAAATATTCCTTTCTTCGCTCGAGACTGGAACTTGTTCCTTTTCGCTTTTGGTTGATGTACATAAGCGATACAGCCATAACGCTTTAAGTGTCGGATGGATGGTTTAGTTCCATACCATCTTTGAAAAGGTATAGCTTCAATACCAGTATGAAAAATTCTGTTTCGTATATAGTTTATGGTCATAACAGCTTCTACCCATAAATTATCTGGCATATTTGCTGCTTTCATAACAGTTCTCATTCCATCGAACAATACTCTATTGTAACGTTCCGCTGTTCCGTTCATCTGCGGACTATATACCGTGGTTCGTTCATGTTTAATTCCTAATTTATTTAGTATATCTTTGACCTGTTGATTGCAATACTCTAACCCGTTATCCGTCCTTATCGCTTTAACTTTCTTATTAGTTTGGCGTTCTACAAAAGTTATAAATTGCTTTAATTTAATGAAAACTTCATCTTTAGAGCGTAGCGGATAGCAAAATGCTCTTCTGCTATAGTCGTCAATAAAAGTAAGTATGTAACGTTGCCCGTTCCTTGAAGTGACTGGGGCTGGTCCCCATATGTCACTATGAATAAACTCACAAATTTCTTTAGATCGAATGTTTTGTAACCTAGGATGAGTTGATCTAGTATTTTTAGCAAGAATACAAGGTTCACAAGGAGATTCCTTCCCCTGTAATGGACTACAGCCTTGAACCAAGTTTTCTCGAAACATTTTCTTAATCACGTTAACATTACAATGTCCCAGCCTTTCATGCCATAGCATTATATTATTACGGTCATTGGCATATGAAATATTGTAAAGACAATTTGACTCTTGTGAATTAGCTTTATTTTGAGTATAAATTCTTTTAGGATTAGTGTTACAAGATTCAGTACGTGCAAAAACTTTCACTTTATCTGAACTTAGAGAAGAAAGTTTACTAGAAGGTTGTAAACATGGATTTTTAACATTAGGTTTAACCTCAGTGTCATCATAATTTCTAATTGCTTTTAAAACATAAAAATTTTCTTTTAGAGTGGCTGTGTATAAATATTTCCAATTCTTATCAAACACTTTAAACCCATGGTCCATAGTAGCATGAAGACCAGCTTTATCCATTTTTGACATGGAGATTAAATTTTTATGTATGTTTGGAACATACAAAACATTATGTAAATTTACAATTGATATTTTATCTTTTTCTTTAATTTTAAAACTAACTTTACCAATTCCTTTAACCTGATGAGGTGTGGTTCCCATTCTAACTACTGCACCCTCTGGTGGTTCCCTTAGATGAGTAAAAAAATTCTTATTCTGACAGACATGGGAGGTGGACGCTGAATCTAAAGTCCATTCCCAACAAGGGGGGGAAATTTTGCAACAATCATTACTTTTATACTTTAATTCAGTAACATATGAATCTAAATCTACTTCTTGAACCCTTTTACTTGTCTTTTGATTTCTACAGTTTCTACCTAAATGGCCATTTTTCCCGCAGTTTTCACATTTTAACTTATTTCTACTTTGAAAATGAGATTCGGGAGAAATTTTTCCTGACATATGAGCGCTTCTATCAGCCATAAGGGTTTCATTACGCAATCTTTCTCTTAGATCTCGTCTTGAACATTCTTTTAAAATTTCATCTTTAACATCGTTAAATTTAAATTTATCTTCAGAAAGACGGTCTAGTTCCCTAATTAAATAATCATAATTTTCTGGTAAACTTTCTATTAACTGATAACACCTGTGCTTTTCGGCAATTTCTTCTCCGGAATCAATTACACGGCGATATGCTTCTTCAAATCTAGCAATATATGATGGAATATCTTCGTCCGGATTTATTTTTAAATTTCTAAATTCATTTACATGAAAGGATTTTAATGCTCTACCAGGAATTTCTAGGGTTAATTTCAAAGTTTCCCAAATTTCAGAGGGATCATCTAAATGCCCTATTGTTAATGCAATCTCTGGACTAACATATGTTTTAAGAATTCCTACTGCTCTCTGTTTTGATTGGTTAAGTTTAAATTTGTCAAGAGGTTTTAAATCAGTAAATTCTGGCCATTCACTTTTCTTTACCCATGTAAATAACCCTTCAGTTTGCAATATACATTTAATAAATCTTATCCAAGTTTGATAGTTATCTTTAGTTAATATTACTGTATCAGGTGCAGTGGCCATTATTCATTTAATTTCAAACAATAAATATATATATATTAGAATTCATACACATAAATTACACATTCAGATACTTCAATAATATATATTTTCAACAAGAAATTTTCAAAACTATTTTCTCTTACATATATAATAAATTTGTGCAGTTGCAAGAGCTTCTGGGCCCATAACCTCTGTGCGGGGTTATGGAGCCCCTTACTTATTACTAGAGAAATTTAGCAGAGTTGTAGAAAATGTAGTTGAGAAAATGTGTACTTTGAAGTTATTTTTCCATAACTAGGCAAAATCAATTTAGCTTCTTGTAAATAAAATAAATTCAAAATACTTACAATAAATGATGACTCACAAATGCTCTTCATTATATTTATTGAAGATATAAGGATACCTTGGAAAAACATACTCTGTTACTTTACAGATGAAACTCATAACAGGAGCCACAAATGGAACTTGCTCTTGACTTTAGAATAACTTAACCTTTTAAACATATCTTTTGTAAGTAACGCGGACTTCAAAATTGCACTTCAAAATATTGTTAAATTAACTTCAACGTATCGGAAAAGGCTTTAAATAGAGTGTTGAATTGAAAACCATCTTTAAAACGCCGTTCGAACTGCTTACACATTTTACACACCAAAACATGAAAACTGTCCCTTTAAATTGGAACGAAAACCTACTAGCCAATCACAAGCGACTATGCAATTTGCATAAGTCAGACGATAATTAACATTTTACATTAAAATTTTTTTTTTTTTTCTTATTCAATTAAATTCATTAAATACATTTAGAAAAATTACTTTAAACATGAAAATTACTTTAAAAATGCTTTTGTTACTTAATTAAATCAAAATAATATTTGTAACTTAAAAGAAACTTTAATACAGGCGAATGCGATCGCAAGTAGTAATTGCTGAATACGCTCCATGACTGAGCGCGACACGAAACAACTCAACCGCGCCATTGAAAAACGTAAACAAACGCCGATTCGGCGGGGAAAAAGTAAGCAAGAATTGCAGGTTCCATTTTGGCTTTACAAAACAATATTTAAATTAAATAAAAATAAAAATGGATGGGAAAAACTTTTCCCCACAGTTTCTTAGTCTTCTTTTTTGAACAGTTAGAGAAAAGAAAAATTGAAACTGGTGTGAATCAATAAAAACTAGAAAACTTCTTAAAACACCATCAATTTTTTTAAAATGTGCTAGGTCTTTCAAAAGATCTGAGTCTCTTCATCAGGTGCACAGATGACATGCTTTTACTATGAAAGCAGCAACAACAGTAATAAAAGAAAAGGAAACAAGCTAAAATGAAAGTAGAAATCAATAGGCAATCGAAAAGCAGAAGGCAACAGCCAATAACAGAAGAATGTAATCAACAACATGGAGTAGAAAAGAAATAATAATGTAAATTGGGGAAAAAAGAAAAACAGAGAGAGAAAACAATTAAAATTAAAACAGACACATACAGTGTTGAATTCAGTGCGTGTCCGGGGAAGACATTCCCCCCTCCCCCTAGAAAATTACAAAATTTGTGTTTTCATTGGTCAAAAAGTACCAATTTCAATCCCGGAATTCTATAGTCCCCCCCCCCCCCTCCGCCGCAGGGGGCCACTGAAGTCCCTCCCGGAGAAAAGTGTCTCAATTCAACACTGGACACATATGAGAGCACATTAAATTGGGGGAAAATAATGTATATATATAAAGCTAATATTAATTAATATAAAAAATAAATTATATGGTAGTACAGAAAAGGTTTTTTCAAGCTACAGAGAGCGTTGTGGATTCTGATTTAACGTTAACAATAACTTCACAATTAAGGTGAAAAGCTAAATTTTTAAGAAAATCTAAGAGATACTGTTGGCATTAAAGATGATTTTAGCATTTCAAAAATTAAAACTGACCAGAATCCCAAAAGTGCATGGCAATAAAATATTTACAAATTTCTTGATTGATGACATAACAAGAGTGTTCCTTTAAGCAAATTTCAAGATTTTTTTTAGTTAGAGCAATGTAAAATAAATGACAACCATTGCAAGGAATAATATAAATTCCCTGTTTATGAAGATCAGAAACAAAAGATTTAGTGGTTCAAATTCTCAAAAGAATTTGACCTTATTGATATATTTAAAGATAATGTTTAAAATTGAAACATCGTAAAACCTTAACTAATTTGAAACATAAAAAAGCATAGACGTAGCCCAAGGTTTTTAGAAAGAGAGGTTGGCCAGTAACTTTTCCTCCAATCAGAGGGCTTCCGCTCCTCTGCGTCACAAGAATCCACAGTGGGACTTCATCGGATGCTAATATGTTATAAACAATTGAATTCTATGCAATTTTAAGCAAAAATAAATAAATTTCAATGATTTTTTTGCTCATGTAAAGAAGTGACAGACCTTAGTTTTAAAAATACTTAGAAGAAAATTAATTAGTTTTAAAATTTTTAGTGACACAGGGGATAAAATTAAAATATTTTTGAAAATAAGAGGAAAAACTTTTATAGCTGCATTATAATTCTTATTCTCTCTCTCTTATTTTGTTATTATGATATATTATTTTTCACTTATCAGTGGTCTATTTCTACTTTTTATACATATTAATTTGGTAAAATAGTAGTTTGAACTTATTTAATTAAAATATACGTTTCAATATGGAATTTCTACAAATTAGAAAAACAAAATAATAACTTTTTAGAATTATATTTATAAAAACTAATAAGTTTTAAAATATTTTTAAGTAATAAAAAACATTAAAAAATACTTATAACGTATGCAATTATTATTATTAATTTAGCATATTAATAAAGTCAACAATTCGGAATCCTCCAGAACCCGTCGATTGGATTTTTCCAAATTTCAGATCATTTGGGGGAAAAAAAAAGGAGGGGGATAAAATAAAAGAAAAATTTTATTTTATTTTATTTTATTTTTTTTCTTCTTCCCTTTTTAGCCCTTTCAATATCTATTTAACAACATCCATATTTCTTAAATATTCAATCAATACATAATTCAGAAAGTAATAAAATAATTACTACATTTCAACAGTTCAAATATATATATATAATTTAAAGGATTTGATTTTCTATAGTAAAGAAAATAATGAAAAAAACAAGAACTATGCAGTTGTTTTTATCTTTTTCTTCTTCCCTTTTTAGCCCTTTCAATATTTATTTAACAACATCCATATTTATTAAATAATCAATCCATACATAATTCAAAAAATAATAAAATAATTACTACATTTCAACAGTTCAAATATATATATATATATATATATATATATACAATTTAAAGGATTTTATTTTCTATAGTAAAGAAAATAATAAGTATAAATAAAACAACTATACAGTTGTTTTTATCTTTTCCTTCTTCCCTTTTAACCCTTTCAATATTTATTTAACAATATCCATATTTGTTAAAAATTCAATCCATGCATAATTCAGAAAATAACAAAATTATTACTACATTTCAACTATTCAAATATACATATAGTAGAACCCTGCTATTTCGGACCCCGATAATCCAGATCTCCGGATAATTCGGATCTCTTTGGTCATTTTTTTTTTAAGTTTGAGAAGTGATTGGCTAATTTCTATAACATTAACTTGTTTCATCATCGTATTCTGAATAAAAAACTTTTTCTGAAATCTTTTCGGAAGAATTAAGCAAAATGAACATTTTTACTGTCTGTAAATATTCAATAAGTTTAACATAATGGTGATTTTCTGTAAGTATGTTCTGTTTTAATTTTTTTTTCTAACTCTCCGGATAATCAGGATTTTTGATAATCCGGATTGGGTCCAATCCCAATTAATCCGAATTATCGGGGTTTTACTGTATATATATATTTTTTTTTTTTACAATTTAAAGGATTTGATTTTCTATAGTAAAGAAAATAATGAAAAAAACAACAACTATGCAGTTGTTTTTATCTTTTTCTTCTTCCCTTTTTAGCCTTTTCAATATTTATTTAACAACATCCATATTTCTTAAATATTCAATCCATACATAATTCAGAAAGTAATAAAATAATTACTACATTTCAACAGTTCAAATATATATATATACACAATTTAAAGGATTTGATTTTCTATAGTAAAGAAAATAATAAGTAAAAATAAAACAACTATGCAGTTGTTTTTATCTTTTCCTTCTTCCCTTTTAACCCTTTCAATATTTATTTAACAATATCCATATTTCGGACAAACAGACAAAAACAAAGAAAATATATGTTGCGTCCGAAGAAGCTAGGAGGTTTCCAGGGTTCCGTGGATTCTTGTGACGTATGGTCCTGCATAGCAACGGGAGTGGGCGTGTTTGTGTGCCTAGTAATGAGCCAACCTTATCTTATTCTAAAAGCCTTGGGCGTAGCCAGCCTTTTGAACAAGGGGGGGGGGGGTGCCCAAATTTTTTAATCTGAACATGTTGGGTACAAACAATATCTTATGTAATAAAACCTAATAAAACGGAACCCCATAAAACCTATCAAATTTTTGCTTTAGACAGGTTTTTTGCGGAAGGTATAATTGTGTAGAACTTCTTTTAAAAAGGACCAAACACAATTTTTCATTGCGTGAAGAAGGATGAGAAGTTGTTTAAAACTAAATCTAATGGACAGGGGCGTGCGAAGAGAAAACTGCTTCCGGGGCAAAGTTACAGTTTGGTGCCCCCTCCACCCAACTTTTTCTTGTAACAGCCAAAAATGACGTTGGTAGTATAAATTTGGTGCCCCCTAAAATTCCATGGCGGGGCAGCTGCCCTCTACGCTCCCCCTTTCGCGCGACGCTGCTAGTGGATGAGAAAAAAATATATAAACATAAATAAAACATGATAGATATAAAACAAAGATATCCGTAAACATAAATCTGTAATTATCACAAGTTTTCATTTAAAACAGCAATAAAATACTAAAATAAATAAGCACGACTTTAGTTCCTCCCGTCATTTTGATCAAAGTAGCATTAAAATAACTTGTAGTACGCAATTTAAAGTGAAAAATAGTTCTTATATTTTCTACTCATGAATAAATAAAATTTTCCCGTTTAAAAAAAATGAGCCCGTACGAATGTCAAAATATGATCCCAAAAAACAAAATTTAGCAAACCAACGAGCCAACCTCCATATTAATTTGAATTTTGTGTAGCATCATTTCTTATTTTCAGAGGAAGCACAGATTTGTACTACAGATGAGTTCAGGCTCGATTTTTGAAACCCGCGCCCGAAAGATTTTTAGTACATTGGAGCCCGATACAAAAAGTATACAAAAATAAATAAATAAAAGATTTAATGATATTTTAAAATTGTTTCAAATATGATATCCCATTTTTAAAAATTTCTTATAAAATTTACTGTTAAATAAAAATTAAATTCAAGCTTATGAAAAGAGCAATTTGGTATCAAATAAAAATATCCTTCATATCTAAAATGATTCCCATATTTCTTGTCCTTTAAGAAGAAAATTTGATGGACATATTAAAGAAGTGTAATGAATAAATGGATAGTGTTTATAGAAATTACTATTTGTATGCTGAAGAATCAAAAAACATTTTCAATTTCCTATAAAAAGTATACATCTTCAGGGGTGTAGTCGTAAAAAAACCACAGGTTATACGATCGATGCAGAGGGTAAATGCTCAAGGCACAGAGTATACTCTAGAGAGTACATCCTATGGGTTTCATGAGAAACAGAGGGTTATACAGTGTTCCTTAAAAAAATTCAGAAGGTATACGGCATATACCCCAGTATACCCTTCACTAAATCCCTGTACATTTATCTATAATCAATTCATTTCTCTTAACAATTCCCCATGACTGACGGGAACCTTAAAATCAACGCAAATTAAAACATTGATTCAGTTATCTTAAAGTTCCGTTGTTTTTATGGGAAAAGAAGAAACATTAATTGAATGTTTTTTATCGGAATAACATGTAAAATATGTTTACTTACGAAGGGAAAGCCTCAGCATAAGCAAAATTCATGATGACAAACAGAAAAAAAAAAATCACAGTGCTGTTATCATATGAAGAACGGTTATGATTCGTGCACAATCAAATAATTTGCAAACCTCAAGCATCTAGTCTGCATCAAAAGCGAAGAAATCATTCTCTAACAAAATAAATAAATAAACGATCGAATTAAAAAATATCCTCTGCCTCAAATGAAAATCCAACCAGAAGCTAATTTATTATTTATGATTATTTTGACAGGCGCCTTATCAGTTAATCGTCGACGGAAATGCAGTAGACATAAATCTCCATACATTACAAATTTTCTTTTAAAGCAACAATCAACTATTGAAATATTAAAAAAAATTATTTTTATTTTTCTTTCGTTTTGATCAAAATAACACTGAAATGATCTGAAAAAGAATAAATAATTTTAAAAGGAAAATAGTAGTTCTTTCAATTTCTTCTACACATAAATGTTTCTTAATTCTCAGAAAGAATGAGCCCAAGCCCCCCCCCCCCCCCCCCCCCCCCCGAGCCCGAACACTAAATGAAAATAGAGCCCGTGCTTGCTTCGGACCCGGGATTGGGCTCGGGCTTTCGTGCTGGGGCTGAGCCTGTCTCATCTCTAATTTGTACAACCTTCCACCCCCTCCAGGCTAATCACATGGTGGAATTATCGTTTCACATCTGTATTTCCTTTCTTTCTTTTTTTTTTTTGCTTCTATCTAGATTTTAGATAACAAAAGCAAAGATATAAATAGTAGTTTCTATCCTTGTCGAGAATTTACTCTAATTTTTTATGGAAATATGCATGCAATAGAAAGGTGTTTAAAAAAATTCCATAAAGAAACGACATCAAATTGGGATTATAAAACCAACTTTTTTGATTTACTGTGATTAATACAGATTTTAGTAAATATTCTAGTTTTAAAAAAGATGAATAAAATAATTTTCTTAAAAAGAAAAAAAAAAGAATCAAGGTCTCTTCTTTTATCACATTTCAAAACATAGACTGTTAGTTTTGATTAACTAATTGAACTAACTTTGCTTACATTTTTCTTCTTTTTTCTTTTATAAATTTTGATTTTTGAACGAAATCAATCTTGGATCTGCGCGAGCGGGGGGTCCCAGGGCACCCCCCCTGGCTACGCGCATGAAAGAGGATAAAAAAAGGGGGGAGGGGACAACCAAATTATCAATTTTACTTTAAACAGATTTGGAAATAATAGATTTATTAGACAGTTTATTGAATATCTTCACAGCATCATAGATGCCAACCTCTCCGGAAATTCCAGAGTTTCTCCGGAAAAGTACGTTAAAATACGGTAGTACGGTAATAAGGTAGAAAATACGGAAATTTCCGGCAAAAAATCGCGATATTTTCGATCATTCGGGACCAAAAAATAACGATCTTTTTCGATCAATCATTGCAAAAAATCGCGAAATTCTACAATAGGTCATTGAAATACATTTCCGTCAGTTGTTCGCCACAGAAGATCACGATTTTCGTCAGTAATTCGCGGTAAAAAAATCTCGATTTTCGTCAGTAAGTCGTGGCAAAACACCGCAATTTTCGTCAGCCATTCGCGTAATAAAACCACGATTTTTGTCATTCATGACACAAAATCACGATTTTCATCTATTAGTCTGAAAAAGATCGCGATTTTCGTCAGTTAGTCTTCGGAAAGAACAGGGATCTTCGATAATATTTCTCGGCAAAAGATCGCGATTTTCGTCACTCAGTCTCGGGAAAAGATCGACATTTTCGTGAGTCATTCGCGACGAAAGATCGCGGGTTTCGTCTATCAGTTTCGGAAAAAATTCACGATTTTTGTCTGTCATTTCTGAAAAAAGATTGCAATGTTCGTAAGTCACTCTCTGGAAATGATCGCGATTTTCGTCAGTCACATCAGGAAAATATCTCGATTTTCGTCAGTCATTCGCGATAAAAGATCGCGATTTTCGTCACTTATTCGCAATAAAAGACTGCGATTTTCGCCAGTCATTCGCGATAAAAGACCGCGATTTTCGCCAGTCATTCGCGATAAATGACCTCGATTTTCGTCAATCATTCGCTTAAAAAGATCACGATTTTTGCCAATTATTCGCGTCAAAAGATCGCGATTTCCGTTAATTACTCTCGGGAAAAGATCGCGATTTTCGTCAGTCAGTCTCTGGAAATGATTGCGATTTTCGTCACCACTGCAAAAGATCCTATTTTCGTCTGTCAGTTGTGGGAGGAAATCACTTTGTTAGCAAACCAGTTGTGAAGAAAAAAATATTTTATGAATTTCACAGCTAGTATAGAAATCATGGATTTTTTGCTCTGTAAGGATAAAAAAAATATGCCATTTGTATAAATTTATTAGATTTTTTTTTAACTACATAGAAAAGTGACAACATTTATTTTAATTTTGTTTGTATGAATAAATACAAGAGCTGTCAGGGTTGAGGATTGAGAAAGTATGTAAAAAATATTTTAAAAAATCTCTAAAAAAATTATGTGCAACTCCTGAAACGACTCCTGAAAGGTGACTATTTTACTCCTGAAGAATGTCCAAAACTCCTGAAATTTAACTAGTTCACTCCTGATATGGTACTTACAATGTTGGCATCTATGCAGCATTATTTATAACAGAAGGAGTGAAATCTCGTTTGACAACAACAATCTTTAAAGTTGACAGAATGGTTTGAGAGAGTATGAAGTAGATTAGAGGCAGAAAAAGTCTTTTATAAACATAAGTTTTGAAAGAAGAATCGCATTTGGTAACTAAAACATCAAGGAAAAGGAAATTATTGCTATTTTCTAATTCAAAAGTTAACTAACTATGTGGGTTGATAGAATTGCTAGTTTGAAGAATGGTAGAAATTTCATAAAGATTAGCAACTAAAATAAAAGTATTGTCGACATATTACATGCAACAACATAATGCATTAAGTTGACAATAGAAATTGATGCTCTCTTTAGCATACTGTGTATATAACATTTATTGTTCATTTACATTCTCAAGGAAAAATACAAAAAAAAAAAAAAAAAAAAAAAAAAAAGTTGCAGTACTGTCTGTGAGCAATGTGTATTTTTAATAGTATGCATTTTTAAGTTTAAATATTTTTTTTACATGTTACTTGGTGTATATAAATTCTAAAGATCATATGCAGGGCTACAAGTTATGCTGTCCAAAAGAATTTGAGTAGATTTCCTTTTATTGCCTGACATTGCTGAAGGGCAAATTTCAAATGTGTTAATATATTTCCTAACTGAATTAAATTTTTGCATTCTATGTGTTGTATATACAAATCTATAAATCATATACAGAGCTACACAAAAGATATTTTTCTGACTGTAGAATAGATAGTAATGGTTAAAATTGAGTTTTCAAATGTGCTATGTATTTTCCAAGAAATATGTTGGAATGTGTTTCATAATGTATGCTTGATGCATGATTTTTATTTATTTATAGTTTTTTTTTTTTTTTTTTTTTTTTAAATAATGTCATTCAGAATTTTTAAAGACTTTCATATTTAAAAAAAAAAATTATGTAAGTTGTCAGACTTTATAAATATATTTCACAAACTTATTGTACTTGTTGTTTATTTCAATTTAATCTGTAATGAATTTTTTTATCATTCTAGGTCTGAAACAAAGCACTTACAAGTTTTTAAGCCAAGGAGGTAAATACTTTTCCCTTTCCACTAACTATGCAAAATTGAAAAAGTAATTTCATAAAAATAAACAATTAAAAATATCATAAAAATGAACAACAACAAAAAAAAAAAAAGGCCTTAAATTTTAATTGTGTTAAGGTCACATAACAAATTCACTTATCGTTCACTTGTGAGAGAAATCCATTGTCATAACAACAGTGTTTTGGCTATAAAAAGTTGCTGTAAGAACCAGTGCCAGAATAAATCCCTCGCTATAACTCCATTTTAATCAGAAAAAAGAAAAACGAAAAACTTCCCACACACATTAATATTGGGTCAAAAATTTTCTGCTAATTAATTTATAATACAATTATATGTTATATTACTTTGATGATACGAATTAAAAACCATAGTTTAAAATAATTTCTTTTTAAATTAAAAATTAATTAATATTAATTAAAGAATAATTATTTTAATTAAAAAATTATAAAGCAAAAATCCTTGATAGGAAGGAATTCTTTTCGATTATTTTATGAATGCATTTAGAAACAACCCAATCCTTAATATTGTGATCTTTTTGCATAAAATGTCAGTCACTCTTATAGCATTAAAAAATTATTTGATTTCTTAATGTTATTGCCTTTATTGGGCTAAAAAGTCACTGCAACTGCTGGTGGAAACTGATCAGCAACAAGTATTAGCCTGCGGAAAATAGAAATAAAAGGGTCTGTGATGTCACAATAATGTTTTGAGTGTTTAAACTTTGAATTGTGGACAAACAATATATAAAACATAATTGTACATAAAATTGCAGAGTATTTATAATTTTTGATATTATAAAAAAGTTACAAAAACAAAAAATATGTTTTAATTTTCTTAACTTTTTTCCACAAAGTTCCATATTTTTCCAGATTATTTTTTTTTTTGTGTGTGTGTGCGTGTGTCCATGGCTTTGCACATACATCTATAATATACAACTCTGGACATGCTCAGAGAAAAACTATTTTATTAATATAATTTACTAGTTGATTACAAAGATAATTTTTAACTATAATTTCTTCACAAATAAAATGTTAAAAATTAGCTCCAGGACACATTCAAATAACTTTCATTCTGTTTTTCAAGTAAGATTATTATTTTAAATGACAATATTAATAATATCATAAATGTGAAAGTGCGCAGGAACGTTTGAGTGAAGTCAGCGTCAAAACGAGTGGTTCAATTGTACCTAGGCTTATTGTTAGATTATTTTAACTCAGAAAAGATTTTAGGGTTTTTTGGTATTTTTTATTTGCTTTAATCAAAGGTTTTTTTAATAATTCAAAAAATTTCAATGTTTTTATTGAGAATAAGGGACACTTTTCTTATTCACCAAATTTTACTTTCTTCTATCTTTAAAAGAAAAAAGTATTAGATATGTGAAAATTTTCGACTGATTTAAGTTTTAGGAATCAGAGATCTCAAAAAACATGTTTTTAGAAAATGCCTATTTCTATGTATGTGATACAAATTTTGTAGACACGCTATCAGGAGAACTAATACACAGAATTTAATAAAAGTTTTTATTCAGTTAGTCCCTGATATAAATTGATACTGATTAGTTCTTGATGTAAATCGTTCAACAAGTGGCAGTACTATGTTGCATTTTTTCTGATTTCCATAATAGCTCTATCACAAGGACTAATGTACATATTTTCATCTAATTTGTGATTCAGCTAGATAGTTATTGATACAAGTTGTTGCTGATTAAGCTTTGGTGTTAGTCATCCAGTCGGTGCAAAGATGAATTTTTCACAATAGCTCTATCTCAAAAACTAATGCGTTGATTTTCATGAAATGTTAAACATTGACATAAGTTTGTTGTTGATAGGTTTTGTTCTAAATTATCCAATAGATGGTGCTGCTATACTGTATTTTACAAAGTTTAACGATTTTAGTGATAGTCATATCTCAATAACTAATGCACAGAATTTCATATCTGCAGAATCCTTGTGGTGGGAATAGATTGTGATAGCAAATTTTGAAGCATTATCATGTATGAGGTAGCATAAACTTTTAGGATTGCCATCTTTTTAATTATCAAATTTTTGAAAACCGGATTTTTTTTTTTTTTTTTTTTTTTTTTTTTTCTTTCAGCAAATTAATTTTTTCATTGAAAAAATTAATTGTGAATAAGAGAGAGAAAAAAAAAATCAAAATCAAATAAAAACGACATAATACATTAAACAAAAAAATTAAATATTTTTTAGAGGTTTTCTTTATTAAATAAAGCCATGATTAATAGAGAAAGAAAATAATCAAGAATTATACTAAGCATTTTCAAAAAAAAAAAATTAGTACTAGGACAATTAATATTAATAAGTGCAGAAATGTCATATTTGAAATTAATATATCAAAATATTTTTTGCTGATATTGGATATTGAGTGAAGTATCAGTTACATACAGAAGAAAGTTTTATATTAAAAGTGCAGGAAAAGAAAATAAACATGAATTTTGAAAAATATAATTTGCAGGGGGGAATAATGACAATGTAATTAAAATAAAATGGGCATTTTCAAATCTTTTTAGTCTCAGAGTAAACATAGCAAATAGAGGGAGAATTCCCATTGCTTCCTGCAGTAAGAAATGCTGCCAGGATGACCCACGTGACTCCAGGCATTTGGCAGTGAATGGTTGCCAGAAGTAATGCTAGATTTGTCTCTTTATCGTAGCTCTTGGCAGGAGTGCAGTATTTTTATGCTGTCATTCAGACACTTGAGAGTTGACAGAAATACAAATCAGTAGTAAAAGAAATCCGAATGTACGTTGGATTTTTATGCTAATGTTTATTTATTTCATGCTTAATTTTTTTTATCATTCAAATGTATATATTTTTGTTCAGTTTTCAATGTTTTACATGGATTTGTTTATATTTAATTTAATGCCATAATTAATTTTTTATTGTTAATACAAAGTACAAATAGGCGGGAAAAAAATAAAGAAATTGGTTAAGAAGTTTAACTTTGTGTGCTGGAAGATCAAAGGCTGAGGAGGGGGAGGAAGAAAGATGAAATTTCGAGAGAAAGAAAGTTTAAGTGATGAATTATTTGCTTATTATTACATCAAATTAACAAACAAGCCAAACTTTTATTGTAAATTAAAAACAAAAAATTAAACAATTTGATAATTATTTTATTTTTAAATGCTGATATTAAATAAAGGGCATTTTAATTAAAAATAAACATCAACTTTAAATTTTCTAAATTCACAAAATGTTTATTGTTTTTCTTTCTAAACAAACACATCTATAACAACGCATACAATTAATTGTATGCTTTTCAACGCAAAAAGTTTAATTGAATAATTCATTAATGATCATAACTTACACAGATAATATTATATGCAACTTTTCTTCAGGATGGAAATTTACAAATAATTTAATGCACTATTTTAACATATACTGAAATTATTTTATAAAAAAAATTGCATAAATGCTCACAAATTAGTTCGAAAAAGTCCAAAATGCAAAATTTCACTTTTAGAAACGATAGAATTAAAAAACAAAATTTATTCAGCCATGTTTAATTCATTTATATCAGCAGTTGCCAATCTTCAGAACCTCACGATACACTAAGTCCATAATCTGAATTCCCAGGGACTACTAATAAGAATTTTTTAATGTTAAAAACATATTTGCATAATAATTATTACAAAATTTTTATTCTATTAAAATAAAATGTGCCTATTCAATAAAATAAATTTTAAATGAGGAGTGCCACATTGTTACCTACGGGATGTAACTACTATTTTTTTTTAATAATAATCACCGCCTTATTTAATGATAACAAAAATATTTAAAGGTTATTTAATTGTAACAAAATTATTAAAGATAATTTCAATTTTCAAGGTAATTGAATCTCATTTAAGATTGACGTGATAGAACAGTTTTTATTTTGAGGCCAGTAAAGGTGTTTTCTTAATTAAGGGCTTGCGTAAAACCTTTCTTTCAATCAGATGTTTGGGAAAATCGAATAATGTTGGTACAGCAGTTTTTTTTTTTTTTTTTTTTTTTTTTTTCAACTATATACCACCAAATTTTTCTCTGTCAAAGCAATCGGGAGTAAAATGTTTCGAGCACACCACTGAAGAATTTGTAGTTTTGAAATTTTCTCTTCGTAATTTCATTTCCCAGATTTTTCTTCTGTCTTCATGCTTTGGAAAGCTATACATAAAATGAATTAAAATAGTATTTTATAAATGATACTTTTTTAAAAGTATATAATGATAATAAAAATGTATAATATGTTGGGAAATTTAAATGTTAATGCATGCAAAAGTATACATATATAAACAAGTAAGCAAAGAAATTACTTAAAAAAATTACAGTTAATTACACAGTATACTTTTTTAAAATCCCTTAACTGAATTTAATAAGTGAGAAAGAGCCACAAAGAATATAAGACAAGTACAAGTTGAAAAAAAAGGACTTAGTAAATAAATAAATAAATAACCATTGTTTCATTAAATGTTTGTTACATAAAAAGAATAAATTCAATATACCGTTCCAACCATCATTTTTTATTAATAATTTTAATATTATAATTTTTAAAATATTTCACAAATTTAATTTTAATTAAAAAGAATTCTTAAAACATGACAAAATATAAAACAAATTCGTGCATTTTTTCTCAGAAACTTCAATTAAAAATTATAAAATGATATTAGAAAGTTGTATTTATTTCAAACAACTGCATTAATTTCAAATTTTAAAATTTAAAGATATATGAACTCACGCGAAATAACTAACAAGAGAGTAAAGATGCGATCCATTTAAAGCAAAAATTTATTAAAAATAAAAATAAAAAACGCAAGTGTTTACGTTTTAAAGCAATGAAAACAAGTTTCTTTTGGCGATAAAAATGTATCACCAAGCACCGTAATAAGAAATGTTCTTATTACGGTTCAAATTAATTCAAATTAATCAAATTTACACTTTTAATATTTAAATTGATGACACTGGATGATAGTAAATAGCATTATTACATACATTTAAGTTATTAAACGTAAAATGTTTTCTATTTTTATCATGATAACAAGAGTAAACGGTATAATAGTTGGAATGATACATTTTTAAAGTCCTTTAAATATTAAAAAAAGTAATAAAAAATAAATACATACCGATGGAAAGTAACAGAACTTGTTTTGCTTTGTCTCTCTGTGCATCCATAGGCACAACAACTTGATACCATGATATTTTTTAGTCGCAAACAAAAAATTGTCGAATGTCCTCCATAGAAATCAATGCTATTACTACGATGACCGGAAACGGTCTTGCCTGGAGTCACGTGATTCTTATCTTGGCTGAAGAAACACTGGGGGAATTCTCCCTCTATTTACTATGTTTACTCTGAGTTTTTAGTAATATAAAAAGCATGAATCTATTTAACAGAAAGTCTTTTGCCAAAAATGATGTTATGACAAACAAGATTTTAATCATATGTTGATAATTTATTTACATTTTTATAATTATTTAAAATATTTAATTTTATCTCTAACATCTTTATCTGGTATCTCTGAAATGAATTCACTATCTCCCCCCCCCCCCCTCCCTTTTTCACATATTTTGATCAAATTGAAACCAATTGTACCAGTTACAATAATCATCATTCAAAAAAAATTTTTAATTGTTAATTTTTAACTTCTTTGCAGATTAATAGATAACCTATACCAAAATATAGCTTTCAGATTGAATCTGTATTTGACATTTATGTTAATTTTACCTATTAATTTATTTATATTTTTACCTACTGCTTCTTAAATAATTTTAGAATTTATCATAGGTAAGAAGACAATGAGTAACAGAGATCTGTCCCCAGCTTCACCTTCTCCAATTGCTAGCCTAAGTAAACCAGCTTCTATTGAAGGTTATTTTATTGCTATTTATTTATTTTCATAAATAATTTGTTGAAATTGTGATATAACTATCACATTTTTTTAGTTGTGGCGTTCCGCCCCTGTGTTTTGTTTTTCTGCTGGGCACCGATTGTCGCGATTTCTCTCGCCGCGTCTCGTGCCTGTGTGTTGTTTTCTCGGCTTTGCTCCGGTTTCACTTGCTTTGTTGACGCGGCGGGGTGCGAGTACGCGCAGGTGTCGGTTGTGTCAGCCATTTTTCTTCCTTAACACTCTAAAATACATAATTCTAATTATATATATCGTAATATTGTAAAATGGCATGGCTTACTATCTTATATTTTGTTCCAACTTCCATTTTTCTTCTTTGCCGGTAATTTTCCAATCTTCCGATCTTTTGTTTACATGTTCAAATCAATCGCTTATCTTTTCCGATCGTCGCTGATGGGTACGTTCATCCAGGTTTTATCGTTTCGTTCGATCGCAATTCGCAAGCATCGCGGATCGCAACTTGCAAATGGCTGTCTTGCATTTCTTCCTTCGCAAGTCAGGAGCTCGCTTGCTCAACTCGGAG
Organism: Maratus speculifer; assembly: GCA_964019185.1. NCBI lineage: Eukaryota > Metazoa > Arthropoda > Arachnida > Araneae > Salticidae > Maratus > Maratus speculifer. Next base: position 44,648,693 of record OZ025290.1, read on the forward strand.
GGGCGTATCCAGTTTCGGATTGCCGCTGCTATTTAAACCGGCGGAGATAGATTGTGCTGGGGATTTTGAAGTGATGTTATGTCTCAAGATAATTGATGTTAACGTCAATATGATATAGTTTCAGAAATGTATTTTAATTCATCCAGTTTTAAAGTTTTAAAGTTAACATCTAGTTGTTTAAATCCATTGCTGGACATTTGATTGTGAAGAATGGTTTATCAACTTCGCCCGTGTTTTATTTTACCAGCGGTCATAGTCCATTTGTGTTGTTAATTACGTCTTCATACTCATTTATTTGTGGACATTATTTTCTTCAGTTTTCTTAAGACTTTTCATCGAAATAGTTGGTGTGCCATATCATGGGAATTCTTTCAGTACGTCGAGAGCAGTCATCCATACGTGAGTCCGTTTTGTTTTCATTGCTATCCTAGTATTGTTATATGCCATGCCATGCCATTCAATAAGTAACATTATTTCATTACATAGAATGTTTTTAATTTAAATACAGATTTGAACTTTTTTTTCTGTTTACATTTTACCAGTTATATTTTCCATCTAAGTTTATACATATTTTATTTAAACTTGAATATTATTTCATGACATAGAATAATTTTTAACTGAACTTGTTTCTGTTCACGTTACGCCTGTTATATTTTTCACCTGGATTTATACATGTTTTTATTTAAACTTGCACTTATTTTTCGTTAATAAACGTTAGCCTTATTTTACTGAAAAACAGTTTCTTTAATGTCTTACATTACACTGTCACAATGTCACCAATACTTACTCTCTTAGGTCACCGTAGTTACACTGTTATAAGCTGCTAAATTTTATTTTGTTTTAGACGGTTCTTGTTACAGAACCGATCACGGGTTATGGGCCCAAAGCGAATACGCTTTTAAACCCTTTACGGCGGCCATAACCTAATTGGTGACATTTCAAACATTTTTTGACAGTTGTTTGTAGTATGCGGCCATTGGACCTCCGAGTCACTTTAGAGGGGGGGGCCGCAATATAAAATTTTTTTTTGAAGGCTATATGTTTTTTTTCCTTTCCTATTGAGATGAAATACAAAAGGGTTTTTTTTGGATCATTTATAATAGAAATTTTTGTACTATCTGATTACTAAGTACGTTATTTTACTAAAAAAAAAAAAAAAAAAAAAAAAAAGAAAAAAAAAAAAAAAAAATTTTTTTTCTTCCTTTTTCATGTAATACCTTCTGTTTAAATCATGGCCATGGCTAACATACAGGTGTGCATAACAAAACTGAATTCTCACAATTATGGAACTTGGGCAGCTGACGTAAAGTATCTACTATTAGATAAAAATGCATGGAGCATAGTTAATGGCACTGAAAAGGCTCCTGATGAAAATGACTCTGTAGCGACAAAAGAATACCAATCCAGAGTCAGGTCTGCCCTATCAATAGTGTATTTAAATGTGGAAAATGAATTCCGGAGAATCATAGAAAATATCGACGACCCTCATGAAGCCTGGACTAAACTTAAATTGCATTTTCAGCCTGATAACCGGGCACGCCATATGCAATTATTTGGTGAAATTCTTTCCTGTAAGATACAACCTGAAGAGCCCGTTGATATGTTTGCAGCTCGCCTCCAAAGACTTGCTGACCAACTTGCTGCAATAAATGAGCCAATCAAAGAAACTTACCTCACATTTCAATTGCTTAGATGGCTCCCGAAGAAGTTCGACAACATGGTGCAAGGGATTCTGCGATGGCCAGACCAACAGTTTACGTTCAAAAGTGTTCTTACAGAATTAGTCGCAGAAGAGTCCCGAATCAAACTAAGAGAGGACGACAGAATAGATGCCGTGCAGTCTCATTTCTCCAAAGCCCGTTCCTCAAAGAAGTGTTCCTTTAAGCCTAAGTTCAGAGGTCGGTGTCACAAATGTGGACGCATAGGACATTTACAGAGCCAGTGTAGAGTGCCTGATGTCACCCGCCAGGAATCCTGTCTTAGCTCTAGTTCCAGAAGTTCCATGATGCCTAGAGACTCCTCCAATTCCGGTTCCGTGGTGTACAGAGACTCTTCCAGTTCCAGAAATTCTTCTTTGTCCAGAGGTTCCTCCTTTTCCAGAAATTCATCGAAAGACTCTTCCGTATCCAGTCCTGTCCGTGCTCAATCTGATGGTCATAGATCCAGAAAAGATGTGCCTCGCAACCGATGTCAACGTAAGACAACAGGCCAGGTAAATTACCTCATACAATCTAATCTGAGTAACATAAAATGTGGTGGAGACGCCTGGGTCTTTGACACAGGTGCCTCCCACCATTTCTGTAAAGATAAAAGTTTATATGTTAAGTTTAAACCTTTAAAAAATGAGGAATTGGCTGTTGCAGTTGACGGTGCTACTTTCCCTATCGAGGGCACCGGTTTAGTGGATTTAAAAATAAATGGGGAAATGGTTCGCTTCGGCGACGTCATGTATTGTCCTAGTCTAAGACATAATTTAATTTCAGGTCCCAGACTTGATAAAATGGGTGCCAAGTTCAAAGGAGGTGAGGGAAGGGTCAAGGCATATCGGGATTCTGGCACACTTTTTCGTGCTTTTCTTAAAGATGGCATTTACTGCCTCTATCCAGATCCTAACCATAAAAATAGAAATAAAGACCCTAAAACTAACCGTAATCAAAATCCTAAAAGGGTACGTTTCCAAGCCTCAACCGTTCAAAAAGATGATTTTAAACTCTGGCATAGACGTCTTGGGCACATCAGTTCCACATTAATTGAACATACTCTAAAATGTAATGGCGTTAGGGGCTTACCACCCATTAAATGTAAAGACTTTGAATGTGAAACATGTAAAATTAATAAACACAGACGAACATCATTCCGTCCAATAAACCAAATAAGATCTAAACGACCTCTAGAACTGCTACACACTGATCTGTGGGGTCCGACACAAATAACAGGGCGAAACGGGGAGAAGTATTTCCTAACTATAACAGACGACTTCTCTCGCAAAGTGTCAGTATACCCCTTATGCAGTAAAACACAGGTGTTTAAGGTATTTTCTAACCACGTAAAAAGAGCAGAAAGGTTTTTGGGCACCAAAGTAAAAGAAGTTCGTAGCGACAATGGGCGGGAATTCGATAATGAAGCATTCACTAAATTCTTTGAGGACAATGGCATAAAACACGAATTTACCAATGTATATTCTCCGGAGCAAAATGGAGTTTCAGAACGTTTAAATCAAACAATAATGGACGGGGCTCGCTCAATACTCAATGAAAGTAAACTTAGTCTCAAATTCTGGCCAGAAGCTGTCTTATACATCGCATACACTCTTAACCGAATATGTCACAAAACTCAGAAAAAAACTCCTTTCGAATATTATTGTGGTAATAAACCGTCCATAAGACATTTACGACCTTTTGGTACGGTGGCATATGTGGGGGTACCTAAACAACTAAGAAATTCCAAATTCGATCCGAAGGCTAAAAAGGGTGTCTTAGTGGGTTACGCAATGTCTACAAAAGGCTACAGGGTATGGATTCCCGAAACCAATAAAATAATAGAGACAATAAATGTTAGGTTTGGTGACGAATCTGTATCCGGAAGTATCCACAAACACAGTGAACAAGGTCCAAGCTATTCAATAGGCACAAACCCATTTACAACTTCGGAGCAGCGCAACGGAAGCGATCTGGGACCCTCTTACATCCTAAGTTCCGAACCACCTGAAATAGACCCTTTGACTGACCTTCAACCTGACAGATTTACTTCAGAAGCACCACCCACTCAAAGTATTAGACCGAGTACCTCTAAACCTTCCGACTCTGCCTCCTCACACCCATCTGAGGGTGACAGTGACGAGGATGGCGAGGAGTTTACTAGAACTCTCAGGGAAGCTGTCTGGTTCCGTAAGCCTGTAACTAGGCCTGACAAATCGAGAACCGACGTCTACTATTACGAGTTGGGTGAGACACAACGTCTAAGATCACTGAAGGAAGTAAGAAATTACTGTCAATCTAATGGTATCAAATTTAATCCGTCACTGTTCAGTTTTAAAGGAAGCAATAAGTACGAAGGCATTGTAAAGTCCACTCCTAGTCCTAGCTCAAGTCCTAGTTACACACCTCCACACACTTCTTTCACTGAAACTCATAAAACCAGTTCCTGACTAGAAGACCCCATACCTACCACATATAAGCAGGCATTAAAATCACCTCAGTGGGAACTCTGGAGACAGGCAATGAAGGAAGAGATGGATGTTATAAATAAAAGACAAGTATGGGTATTAACAACTCTGCCACCCAACACCGAACCACTAGGCTGCAGATGGGTATTCACCATCAAACGAGACGACAAGGGACGGGTTGCAAGATATAAAGCGAGACTTGTAGCACAAGGCTACAAACAAGTCAGGGGTGAAACGTACGATGAGACGTTTTCGCCCGTAGTCAATTTCAGTCTAATTCGCTTTTTCTTTGCAGCCCTTGTCTCATGTCTCGGATGGATCCACACTCAGTGTGATGTAAAAGGTGCCTATCTGTATGCCCCTCTTTCTGATAACATCTACATGAAACAACCATCAGGGTTCGAGGTAAAAGGTAAAGAGCATTTAGTCTGCAAACTCCAGAGGGCCCTTTATGGCCTCCACCAGAGTGGACGAGTATGGTTTTATGAATTACATAAGATTTTAATTTCTCTTGGTTTTAAAAAGTTAGAGTGGTGTAATTGCGTCTATTCGTTTTCTAATTATGTGGTTTTATTACTATATGTGGATGACTTTGTAATATTAAGTAACCATCAGAAACATATTAATGAAGTTTTAACCCTTTTAACAAAACATTTTGACATAAAAATCCTGGGGAGAACACGCAAACTACTTGGTGTTGAATTTGAGGAGGATGGGAATGGCACTGTTTCAATTCATCAAAGGCAATATATTGATGATATTTGTACAAGATTTAAAGAATTCAACTTTCCCATTACATCACTCCCTATAACTAAAGGTACTGTATACTCCAAGTCACAATGTCCTCAAACCGAAGCAGAAACCCAGGAAATGTTACAATATCCATACAGAAGTGTTTTGGGCTGCCTTTCATTTTTAACAAGCAGGACACGTCCTGATATTTCGTACGCTGTAAATATCTTCAGCCAGTTCCAGAGCAATCCTGGGATTGTTCACTGGAATGGTCTCCTGAAGCTTTTAGGGTATGTCCAAAGCACAAAACACTATAAACTGAGGTTACCTTGCAACCACATAAACCTAATAACTTACACCGACGCGGATTTCGCCGCTAATAGGGATGACAGGACATCAATGGGGGGACAACTACTAATGTTAGACAAAGCTCCTATCATGTGGAGAGCCTTTAAACAAAAATCTGTCTGTTTGTCTACTATGGAATCAGAATTTGTGGCTTTAACAGAAGCAACTAAAGAGCTTCTATGGTTTAGTAGGATCATAACTGAATGTTATAACAAACATATTTTTACAGGTCCACAAGTTAAACCAACACTTTTAGTAGACAACATGGCCTCCATTGATTTTCTTAAGTCTCCCATTGAAAATTACAGAACGAAACACATTGACGTAAAATTATTTTTTGTTAGAGACCTTTTAAACCAAGAGATTTTTAATGTTAAACATGTAGCCAGTAAATCTAATCTCTCAGACATTTTCACTAAACCTTTAACAAAGTTTGATCTTAAGAAATTTATTGATGTAATTTTTAGTTATAAGTAATTTATATATATACATGATATTTAAATGCTATGAAAAAAAAAAGAAACTCCTCCTCCTTTGGACTTGTGTCAAGCATTAAGATGCTTGTTTAACTTTTCATGTTAAACCTTGAAGTTTAGCATCTTTTGTTAAAACTGAAATTTTTTGTATATTTCAGTACTTTTCTTTTAAAAAATGTTTGAATATGTGATTATACTCTTGTTATTTCATATGCATACGTTTCATAATATCATTTCATAGGTGTTGAAAATCGAGTTGTATTTTGTTTTATTGCATATGTAAATATGAAATTTTTCTTCTCGTTTTAAGAATATATATAACAAGTTTTTTTTTCATATTTAAATTGGCCAAATCATTTGCAAATGTATATCGTTTCAAAAGCTTAAGCATATTTTTTTTTGTGTTGTCTTTCACGTGAGCGCTCACAGTCATTTAACTATGTCACTAACATAATCATAATTCATAATCGTTATCATGATCATGATCGTTGTTGTTCTCATTATTGAAATTTTCTCATTAGCATAACATGTATCTTTCATATATTATCAAAGTATTTTCATATTGTAATTCATGTATATGTATTTTTCATATTATCCTGAATTTGCGTTTATGTGATAATCATTCTCTTTCAGAATAAATATGCAAATGTATAATTGTTTAAAATTCATTCGAATATTGTTACAAGTCAAGACCAAAGGAAAAATCATCATATTAAATTGTTTATGTAAAGGTAACTCGTAGTCACTTGCACGTGACGAGGTAATTGTAATTATCTTTCACGGTTTTTTTTCAGGAAAATGTTATCTTTATAGATTGTTGCTATTGAACTGTATTCGACGTGAAAAAAAAAACTTTTCGTTAAAGTTACAATTGTAACTGAACTTTCATGAAATGAAAGAATTGTTAATCTAGTTGTTATATAATTGTTAAAATTGTTGTTATTGTTGAATATTGTTATTAACATTATTGAAAATTGATGTTTTTGATTAACCCTGTTGAAGTTATTGAATTTGTTGCATTTATACTTGTTAATGTCAAGTTTCTGTTTTACTTGTAACTATCAAAGTGTGATAGTTGATATTCTAATGTTTTACATTATTCCATATATATATATATATAGTTTACAATATATGTTGATTATCCATTTTATTTTTAAGTACGAGTGTTAAGGGGGGGGGCGATTGTCAGCCATTTTTCTTCCTTAACACTCTAAAATACATAATTCTAATTATATATATCGTAATATTGTAAAATGGCATGGCTTACTATCTTATATTTTGTTCCAACTTCCATTTTTCTTCTTTGCCGGTAATTTTCCAATCTTCCGATCTTTTGTTTACATGTTCAAATCAATCGCTTATCTTTTCCGATCGTCGCTGATGGGTACGTTCATCCAGGTTTTATCGTTTCGTTCGATCGCAATTCGCAAGCATCGCGGATCGCAACTTGCAAATGGCTGTCTTGCATTTCTTCCTTCGCAAGTCAGGAGCTCGCTTGCTCAACTCGGAGGGGCGTATCCAGTTTCGGATTGCCGCTGCTATTTAAACCGGCGGAGATAGATTGTGCTGGGGATTTTGAAGTGATGTTATGTCTCAAGATAATTGATGTTAACGTCAATATGATATAGTTTCAGAAATGTATTTTAATTCATCCAGTTTTAAAGTTTTAAAGTTAACATCTAGTTGTTTAAATCCATTGCTGGACATTTGATTGTGAAGAATGGTTTATCAACTTCGCCCGTGTTTTATTTTACCAGCGGTCATAGTCCATTTGTGTTGTTAATTACGTCTTCATACTCATTTATTTGTGGACATTATTTTCTTCAGTTTTCTTAAGACTTTTCATCGAAATAGTTGGTGTGCCATATCATGGGAATTCTTTCAGTACGTCGAGAGCAGTCATCCATACGTGAGTCCGTTTTGTTTTCATTGCTATCCTAGTATTGTTATATGCCATGCCATGCCATTCAATAAGTAACATTATTTCATTACATAGAATGTTTTTAATTTAAATACAGATTTGAACTTTTTTTTCTGTTTACATTTTACCAGTTATATTTTCCATCTAAGTTTATACATATTTTATTTAAACTTGAATATTATTTCATGACATAGAATAATTTTTAACTGAACTTGTTTCTGTTCACGTTACGCCTGTTATATTTTTCACCTGGATTTATACATGTTTTTATTTAAACTTGCACTTATTTTTCGTTAATAAACGTTAGCCTTATTTTACTGAAAAACAGTTTCTTTAATGTCTTACATTACACTGTCACAATGTCACCAATACTTACTCTCTTAGGTCACCGTAGTTACACTGTTATAAGCTGCTAAATTTTATTTTGTTTTAGACGGTTCTTGTTACAGAACCGATCAGGTTGTACGCATGCGTCAACTTTTTCTTCGCCGCTGGTGCGCTCCGAGAAGATACGTAGGGAGAGATGCACCTCTTTAAACCAATGGGATTGCAGTTCAGTTTTCACGTAATTTAAATAATCTGGTTTAATTTTTTTATACGCGCGTTTTAATTTACGTCATCTTAATTTAACTAATGGTTTCAAATCTCTTTTGTTTTAACTTCTGAAGACCCCGTTTGTGTGATATAAAAAGTAATGCAACGAATTTTTAAGAGGAGAACGAAAAAGTTTTGCGTAGGATTTTGACGGTGTGTTTTTTTGTCCCGTTAAAAATCCGAGGAGTGCGCTTAATTTAAAACATCGGAATGATGATGTTATTATTCATATTCTAGATTAATGTCATCGCAATTCTAAAATTTACTTTCGACACATCGAATCTTAAAGGGAGAATTTCCGTGGATTTAATCGCAGTGCTAATGTACAGTGTCCGGCATCGATTTCGTCCTTCTTCTCTCCTATGCTCAAAGGAAGAAAAATAAAGTGGATTTTTTTTAATTTAAAGAGAAGTCATCCTTTTTATTACCTAGTTGTCAATTCATGGGATTTTGGTGAGATCTAATTTATTATTATGTTTTTGATTTACCGACATTTTAAATTGACTATATTTAATTTTCACGGCCTCATCATCTACTTAATAGTAAAATTAACTGTTTAACACCACAATTGGTGCCGTTCTATCAAAGAACCAAAACGGTTATTATGCATTTTCAACGCTAAATGAATAATATTTTAAAAATCAATATTCTAACGGCAAATGGCCGATGTTGTTGTAATAGTTATTTGATAATTTCAAATTTCATGGCTTTAAAGAGATTTATTCTGAAGATGATGATAAAATAAAATTTTAATTTTTACTAATTTTAAAATTGGTAAAATATTTTAATAGAAGATGGAATTACTGCAATAATTTTTTTTAAAGAAGATAAAGTTGGTTTTCTGAGACAGTTACATATTGTTCTTTATTTTGCAACTTGCAATTAATATATTTTTCAAGAACTTTATTGGTGTGGAATTAATTTAATTTAATAGATTATTTGATTGTTAAAAAATGCTCTCAAGAACATTATATTTAAAAAAGGCTGTGGCTTTTGAGATTATATATTTTTTGTGTTTTACTTAATGGCATTTTACATTGAAGAATTTTTTGAATTTCAATAAATATATATATTAAAGAGGATATTTTCAGTTGACATCTAATATTTTCTTGGTATATGTTATTCTTTAAGATGTATGAGGTTATGGCAAATAATGTAAATTGTGTATTTAATAGAAATTAAGTAATATGCATATATTGTTGAAATCATTATTTTTAATTTGAGTAAGTTAATTAAGTTTGTTCTTAAAAATGACTTCAACAAGCAAGCCGTTAAGAATAGTTGTGACACCTTTTTCTGGAGATCCTGATTTGTTAGACTTTTTTACTGAACAAGTTAAGGCATGTATTTCTTATTCCAAGTGGAATAATGAACAGGCACTCATTTTTCTTAAGTCAAAACTTTCAGATCAGGCCTTAAAATTCTATATGTCATCTACTGCTTGTAAGAAAGCAACTTCACCTGAAGATTTATTCAGTATCTTCAGAAAACTCTTCAAATCAGAATCTTCTAACTCTATTGCTCTTAAATATAATAATATTAAAATCCTACCTTCAGAATCTGTTCGAAATTTTGCTACAAGATTAGACAATATTGTTCGAAAACATTTCCCACTTTTGCCTGATTCTTCTATTGAACAAATTTTAATGTCAAAATTTACGGAACTTATTCCTGATCATTTAAAAATTCATATTCTAACTCATAATATTGATTCTTTTGAGAAAATGGTTGAAGCTGCTTCTTCATATCAGGAGATTTTAGATTCTGTACAAGCTCCTGCACATACTGTTGCAACACTTCCACCGTCATATAGTACCCTACATAGTATGGATAATGAATCTACAGACCCTACATCACATAATGATTCTTCTATAGACGAGTCAGAACCGAGTAGTAAAACCCATTCAACTAATCCAAGTGATAGTTCTTGTAATACACAAACCAGGTACTCTACAGATAAAAATAAAAGAAACATTCATTTCATCAAACATTCTTATAGAAGGATAATCTGCCAATGGTGCAGAAGACCTGGTCATTCAGCAAATCACTGTTTCAAACTGAAAGATATTTTAGATTCCAAACCTAATCAAAGATCTCGTCAAAAACATCACACCTCCCCTAAGAACACAACGCATTCATCAAATTCTTCTCGTTCATCCACTAAAAATTCAACCTCCCGTAGGAACGACACGAATAAACATCCTCGTAAACCTTGACATGATGTGGGGGGAAGTGGGTGTGGAGCTACTTCACCCCTGTATAGTTTTTCTCCACAATCCTACATCAAAGTTTCAGCTTCAGATTATTCACATTCTGCTAAAAACATTGAACTTCCGTCAAATATGTTTCCTGACAGAATATTTTACAATTCTAATATGAACTATCAGTCTTTCCAAAACTCATCCTCTGATACAAATATCCACACTTTTAAAGAAATGTCTGCCAGTGATTTTACTCCTTTTCATATTCAGACTGAAATTGTTGCACCAAGATCCCCGTTGACTAAAGCTAGTTATCCAATTTCATCTCAATGACTTGTAAAATCAGTAGCTAGTCAAACAAGCAAGAATGTTCCTCTATTGGCAGACTCTTCTATACAGACAATGGCTACTGAAGATGACTCAGTTTTTGTTGAGTCTATTGAATTTCTTCTCCATGCAGAAGTTGAGCAGCCGACACTTCCAATTATTCAATTATCAATTAACAAAATTCCTGCCAATTTCCTTCTCGATTCGGGTGCAAGTATTTCCTTATTATCAAATTTCTTTTTTCAATGTATAAAGCAAGAAGTACATTATACCAGAATTTCTTCAAACGTTAAAATTACAACTGTAAATTCTACTGTAATTTGTTCGGGATGCATAAACTTATCATTTAAAATAGGAAAATATTTTTACAAACATTCCTTTTTTCTCATTGACATTCTTGAGAATTCTAAATTCATTGGTATCATAGGCTTTGACTTTTTGAAATCACACAGAGTTGTTATTGATTTACATAATAATAAGATTCAAATAAACAACAACTCACTAGACATTTTAGATGCTGTTTCTGCACAAGAAGTTGATCATCCACAGAATTTGCAACATAACACTTTATCTCATAAAACTTCTTTACCTGAATATCCCAATGTTAATATGTTAATCAACTCTAGTAATAATGTAAACGATTCTCTTTCTCCAAATAATTCTTGTTTTGCCAGAAAGAAAGTCATTATTCCACCCAACACTACTATGTATGTACCTGCAATGTCTTCTCTTCATTCTTGTGAACAATTTTTGTTTGAACCAAAAGAATATGATTCACCAATATGTACTTATCAATCTGTGGTTTCGGCAGACCTTATCTCGAAATCTAAAAATTGTGAAAAGGTCAGTAGCTATTTTTATGTTCCAATCACTAATAATGCTGAAAAACCTGTTCACATCAATAAAGATTCAATGTTAGGGGTAATTCATGAAATTCAGGAAAATATTGATCCTCAAAATATTATTTCATCTCATGAAATTAATGTCATTCAAGCTTCTGATGATATTTTAAAATTAAGAAAATCAGAATTCAAACTTAGTAATTTCAGCTTAGATCATTTACTTCCATATCAAAAAACAGAATTGCAAAAACTAGCTAAGTATGATACTGTGTTTTCTTCCACCTTGAAATCCTTGGGTCATACTGACAGAGTTATACCGCATATTCAGTTTATCTCTGATGTTCCTGTTAAGACCCTACCCTTTCCTGTGCCACAATCTATCCAGGAAGAAGCAAAACAGCAATTAGAGACGTTGGTTGATGCTGGCATTATTGAAAGAAATATTTCTGAATGGGCTTGCCCGATGTTAATGGTTAAAAAGAAACCATCTTCTCCAACAGAAAAACCTAAATTTCGAATGGCGCTTGATTTGCAATTAGTTAATTCCATGATTCGTAGCTCTTCATACCCATTACCTAGAATTGATACTATTATTAACAATATTTCTAAATTTAAGTATTTTACAACGTTAGATTTTCCATCAGCTTATCACCAGATAAACCTCCCAGAAGAATTTCGCAGGAAACTTTCTTTTACTACCGAATGGGGTACTTAACAGTTTTTCACGTTTAATGTTTGGACTCAAGTCTGCGGCTTCTTCTTTTCAAATGTTAATTGATGCAATTATTGAAGAAAGTAAATTACAAGGTGTATATTCGTACCAAGATGACATTATCATTGGTGCGGATTCATTTAAAGAAATGATTCATAAATTGGGTGTTTTATTTTCAGTTTTACAAAAACATAATCTTACCTTATCCCCTTCTAAATGCAAATTTCATCAAACTGCCATTGATTATCTGGGTTTTCACCTGCAAGATCATACCATTCAACCAGTATCTTCCAATATAACTAAAATTACTTCCTTCCCACCTCCAAAAACAAAGAAACATTTAAAAAGATTTATTGGTTTATGTGGATTTTATCGTAGACTTATTCCCAAATATTCCAAACTTATGGATTCACTAATTAAACTTACTTCACCGAAGGTTCCATTTACATGGACAGAAGAACATGATAAAATTTTTAAGGATATTCAAAGCATATTTTTCTCAAAGCCTTTTCTCTCTTTACCTGACTGGTCAAAACCATTTTTTCTCAATACCGATGCAAGTTGTATAGCTATTTCTGGTGTCCTTTTACAAGAAAGGAATGGTTAGCTGCTACCAGTGAGTTATTTTAGTAAATCTTTAAGTCCAGCAGAAAGAAAATATCCTGCTATTAAACAAGAACTTATGGTAATAGTAAAATCAATTAATGCATTTAAATTTTTTCTGTATAATAGACATTTTACGATTCTAAGTGATAGTAAACCTATCGAACATTATAAGTCTATTAGTTCACCGGTTGATCTAACTACTAGGTGGTTAGTTGATCTTTACAATTACGACTTCACGTTCAAATATCTCAAAGGCAAGAGTAATGTTTTGGCTGATTACTTTTCTCGCGAAGATTTTACATATAACTTCCAAGATCTTAATACTAATCCTGCTTTAGTGGAAGATGAGAATATTCTTCCACTGACTAGAGATTCCCCAAAAATTGAATTACATCATATAGATCAAAATCAACAATCTGAAGACAAACAAATGGAAATTTCAAACTCTACCTTCCTCTACGAACAACAAAAGGATCCTGAAATTATGAAAATAATGGAGTCAATAACTTCAGATAAACCAAATGCCAAATTTAAAAATTACTTCATTCATCCTGATACAGGTTTACTAATGATTAAAAGAAAATTTTTACAACCTGAAAATTCTCAGCATACAAAGATTATTGTGCCTCATTCTTTAAAATCCAAAATTTTAAATATTTGCCATATGCCTCACTTTGGTATTGGAAACACTTATAGAAGATTATTAAAGAAATTTTATTGGTCGGGAATCTATAAAGATACAAAGAATTTTGTGCTATCTTGTCATTTATGTGTTAGACACAAACCTAGAAGAATACCATCCGCACCTTTACAGGAGATGTTCATACCGTCCAGGCCCGGTGAGCTTGTCTCAATGGATTTCCTAGGTCCTTTCTCCAACAAATTTCATGTGTTAACATTTCTTGATCACTTTTCCAAGCATATGGAGCTTTACCCAATTAAAGTTGCTACCGCTCAGAGTGTTGTAAATTCCTTGACACATTATATTACCACCTATGGTCGCCCAGCGTGTTTGATGTCTGATTTAGGTCCTCAATTTAGTGCACAAATTTTTGACAACTTCACAGAAAGTCTCAAAATCAGTATCGTGCATTCATCATCAGGTCATCCTCAAACACAAGGGTCATCAGAGCGGATAAATACTAGTATCAAGTCATCAATTGCGACATTAGCCCAAGAAGGCTTCAATTTTAAACAATCCCTTATGATACATAAAAGTTTATATAATGATACAATTCATTGATCAACAGGATACTCACCATCTTTTCTGCACTTCGGTAGATCTGTATCCAACATTTTTGATTTATTTCAGTATCCTGACCTTGAAGCATTGGCTTATCCATACGAATATTACCAGCACATGTCAACAATGCAACATGTGTACCAGACTGTCTATGCTAACATGAAGCAAGTGCAACATTTGCGAAATGAACGTCAACATAAAAAGTCTAGACTTCGAAAGTTTCAGTGTGGGGACATTGTGTACATTAGGACCAATGACACCTTCAAACCAAGGAACATTGGACCCTATGTTGTAACAAACATTATTTCTGACGTACTGCTTTCAGTTAAATTGTTGGAAGATGAACTCGATAATTCCTTCACAATTAACATTAACAGAGTTTTACCTGTTCAGAAACGTAAACAACATTTAGTGCTACAACAGTCACAACAGAGTATGCCTCCAACTAAGAGATACAATTTGAGAAATCGATAACTTTTAGATGTAACATTTCATTAATTTTTTTTACTTATTTTTTTTCAGATACATAAGAAGTCCTGTAGACGATCTTTTCTGTATCTTGGAAAGTTACATGATGTTCCTACCTGTTCATTATTTATGTGTATATATATTTTGCAATTTTAATAGTATTTCTTTATTTTTGTTATTGTGTATTTGGAGATCTCCAACCCCCCCCCCCTCCCCATGCATATGTTTTGTATACATGTATATATGCCAAGTTAAAAAAAAAAAAAAAAAAAAAAAAAATTAATATCACTAATTGAATTATAAGAATTTTTGAGTGATTGCTGAAGTGTGAAATTTTACATTTTATTTGCTGTTGTTCATATTGAATATATATATATATATATTTTTTACTTGTAATATATGTCATACAAATAGATGCGTATATGTTTGGTGACAATAGTGGATATATATATTTTTAACACATTAACATTTTTTGTATTAAAATGATTTTTTTAGTGAGATACTTTATTTGTGTGATTGGGTAGTGCACGACTCAGTTACTCAAATGGTATCACATACAAATAATTTTATTTTATTAGGTTGAATTTGAATTTTTGAATGTATATTTAAATGATGTAGTAATTTTTTTACATATGGCCAGTTAATTTTAATTAAAGACCTAGGCAAAGGAAAAATGCACAAGACTTATGATTGTTGCATCTGTAATTACAATTTTTTTCCAGAAGTTGAATTATGTAATATGGTACCACAAGTATTTGAATTATCATTACTTATTCATCTCATTTTTGTCTTTTTACTCAAATACGATAATTCTATGAGATTAATTGAAAGTTATGCCAGTATTATTGTATTTTGTTGGCATTGTTAGTATATACTTAATGTGTTATATACATTGTGGATTATGAATGTACTACTTGATGTATATTCCTTTTTCTTTTCTTTTTTTCTTCGGTCACTGTACATGCACGTATAAGGGACATAAGATTGTCACTATATGCTCAAATATGCTTAACATTTATTTCATGGAGCTAAATTTTTATTCCTCGATATTCAAAATTTTGTATTCCCTGTGTTGAAAAAGGTTTTAATTTCTTTTTACCCTTTTTGACCTTTCGGTCATCCAAAATTTTATTCGGCGTGTGGGGGTATTGTGATATAACTATCACATTTTTTTAGTTGTGGCGTTCCGCCCCTGTGTTTTGTTTTTCTGCTGGGCACCGATTGTCGCGATTTCTCTCGCCGCGTCTCGTGCCTGTGTGTTGTTTTCTCGGCTTTGCTCCGGTTTCACTTGCTTTGTTGATGCGGCGGGGTGCGAGTACGCGCAGGTGTCGGTTGTACGCATGCGTCAACTTCGCCGCTGGTGCGCTCCGAGAGGATACGTAGGGAGAGATGCGCCTCTTTAAACCAATGGGATTGCAGTTCAGTTTTCGCGTAATTTAAATAATCTGGTTTAATTTTTTTATACGCGCGTTTTAATTTACGTCATCTTAATTTAACTAATGGTTTTGATCGGTTCTGAAGCCAGAACCATTCTAAAATTATATAAAACTAAAGCAGAGATAGAAAAATTAAAATTGGTGACCTGAATTAAATATTGGCAATCTGTGGTAGTGTCATAGAGTCAGTAAAGAAGCATTTAATTAAAAGATAATCTAACGTTTTTTTCAAGAAAAACATATTCAAAATAAAAATATATGTATATATAAAATAATAAACAATCATAAACTATATCTGGTAAAATCAACCAAAAAAGTAATTTCTGAAATTATATTATCTATAAAATTAAAGTCATACTTTAACACAATAAAAATACTTAATTAATTAAACAGCATGACGTAAGGTAAAGAAAAAAAATGACCTGTACAGGCTGCAAAATAAACTACTCACTGTAGCATAACTGGAAGAAAACAGATTTCTCAAAACTGATGATGACGGAAAAGTAATGTCCGGGAAAAGTTCAAAAGAAATAAAAGCCTTAGATGTCATAACAATTCATCACAACAAATGTTCAGCAAAATATTTTCACTATCTATTAACTGGATTCACCTTTAAAACAACATCATCTTTCAAAACTAAAACAAACTACAAACGTAAACTTCCATAACTGAAATTTAAAATAACGTACGGCCTTTGCTAGACCAAAACATCGTCAGACCACCGGCAGTCAAAACAAACCGACTGCTTTAAATACCCCTCGCGATTCCAGACATCGCCAGAAAGCAACGCCCCCTTTGCGTCTGCCGAAGTTGAGCGAAAGCTGTCCTGCCTTGCGATATGGAGATACGGCTATTCGTAAGTTGCGATTTGCGAAGATCGCAAATCGCGACCAGACGGAAGAAAACGATCATGAATGCACATGTAAAATGTTCAAATCGAAAGTAAACAAATAAGTAACTGACTAAGAAATAGAATATGCCATGGAATAAGGAAAAACAAAATAAAGGGATTGGAAATAAGATAAAGATAAGATAAGATTGGAATAAAATAAAAACCAGTAAGTCATGCTATATTATCCTATTACAATATGTATATATGCTTATGGAGTGTTAAGGGTATGAGTAGGCTGACAATCGCCCCCCCCCCCCCCTTAACACTCGTACTCCAAAGAAACTTAATTACCAAGTATTACAAAATAATATAAATAATATCAAAGGTCATATCGAACAACATAGGATATCAGTATATCTACTATCATACTTTGACAGTTACTAGTGAAGAACACCTCAACATTATCGTGCATAAATGCAACAAATTCACAATATCATATAACAAGGTTAATTTACAAAAATGAACAAATTTTTAACAATGTTAATAACCATACAATATGAATAACAATTTAATAACTACAACACCAAGAATAACAATCTTTTCATAGCACAAGAGTCTTTAGTTACCATAGTAACTTAAAAAAAAATTTGAAAGTCTTTTAGGTAAAGAAACATTTCAAAAAAAATTCATGAAAATTTGTTACCGTTTTACCTCGTCACGTGCAAGTGACTACTATTACCAGTACATACCACAACATTCTTTAGTATGTCGATTTACTTGATCTTGGCCTTGACAATACACGATTATATTTACATACATTTGCATAATTACATTAGAGTAAATGATTATCATACGACAGATTCATAAACATTACGAATATGAAGAATAGCAAAAACATGAATTACAATGCAAAAACACTTTGATAATGTATGGGAAATTCATGATATGCAAAATAGACACATTCAATGATAATAACACTAATGATCATGATCATGATAATGACTTATTATGATAATGATAAGGATGGTGAGCGCTCACATAAAAACAAACAACAACAACAACAACAACATGCATGCTTAAGCTTTTGAAATAATACACATTTGCAAATGTTTTAACAAAGATTTCAAATGTGAAAAACACTTGTTATGCAATTTCTTAAAAGTAAAACAACCCTTTTCATATTTATATATGCAAAAAAATACAGCTCAATTTTCAACACCATGGACGGGACCTATGTGACATTTCCATTCTTCAAAAATAGGGACTTACAAACTTAAAAGAAACGATGCCCGCGACAGGCCTTCCTGTGATCAGAACACTCAAGAAGGCCACTACCCCCTGCAGGCCACTCTGGCTATTTACAATTGCACCCCTGCGAGCCGCTTCCTGGGGCTGCTTGGACCAGGGAGGATGAACCATCCTGAGGTCTGATCACATTCCAGCGGGAGTTAAATTGTCCGCAATGTTGGAAATGAGGGTATTGAAAAACTTATTTATGACATTAGAACATATGCATATGAGACAAAAATATGAAATAAAAAGAAAAACAAGTGTATAATCACATATTCAAACATTTATATAAAGAAAACACTGAAATATACAAAATTTCAGATTTGAAAAATGAAACGTGTTAAACTTCAGGGTTTAACAAAAAAAAATTAAACAAGCATCTTAATGCTTGACACAAGTTCAGAGGAGGGGGAGTTCCTTTTTTTTTTATACTTTTTTTTTACTTTTAAATAATACTTATTTAAAACGTTATATATTACTTATAACTAAAGATCGCTTCAATGAACCTTTTAAGATCAAACTTCGTTAAGGGTTTTGTAAAGATGTCTGAAAGATTAGCTTTACTAGTTACGTGTTTTACATTAAATATCTCTTGGTTTAACAGGTCTCTAACAAAAAATAATTTAACGTCAATGTGTTTTGTTCTATAGTTTTCTATGGGAGACTTAAGGAAATCAATGGAGGCCATATTGTCTACTAACAGGGTTGGTTTAGTTTGTGGGCCTGTAAAAATGTGTTTATCATAGCATTCAGTTATGATTCTACTGAACCAAAGAAGCTCTTTAGTTGCTTCTGTTAAAGCCACAAATTCTGATTCCATGGTAGACAAGCAGACAGATTTTTGTTTGAAAGCCCTCCACATGATAGGAGATTTGTCTAGCATTAAAAGTTGTCCCCCCATTGACATCCTGTCATCGCGATTGGCGGCGAAATCAGCATCAGTGTATGTTATTAGATTTATGTGATGACAAGGTAGCCTCAGTTTGTAGTGTTTGGTGCTTTGTACATATCCTAGTAATTTTAAAAGACCATTCCAGTGGATGATACCAGGATTACTCTGGAATTGACTGAAGATGTTTACAGCATAGGATATGTCGGGGCGAGTCCTGCTTGTAAGAAAAGATAAGCATCCCAAAACACTTCTGTATGGATATTTTGACAACTCCTGGGTTTCAGTGTCTGTTTGAGGGCACTGTGCTTTGGAGTACACTACTCCTTTACTTATGGGAAGTGAAGTGATGGGAAAGTTAAATTCCTTAAACCGTGCACAGATATCATCAATATATTGCATTTGATGAATTGACACTACACCTTCCCTATCCTCCTCAAACTCAACCCCAAGAAGTTTACGTGTTTTCCCCAGGATTTTGATGTCAAAATGTTCAGCTAGTAATTTTAAAATTTCATTTATGTGTTTCTGATGGTTACTTAAAACAACGAAGTCATCAACGTATAATAATAAAACAACGTAATTAGAGAATGTGTAAACGCAATTACACCAATCCAATTTGTTAAAACCAAGAGAAATTAAAATTTTATGTAATTCATAAAACCACACTCGGCCACTCTGATGGAGGCCATACAATGCGCTCTGGAGTTTACAGACCAAATGCTCTTTCCCTTTTATTTCAAAACCTGGAGGCTGTTTCATGTAAATGTTATCTGAAAGAGGGTCGTACAGATAGGCTCCTTTCACATCGCATTGCGTGTGAATCCATCCGAGACATGAGACTACGGCGGCAAAGAAAAAGCAGATTAGACTAAAATTTACAACTGGTGAAAATGTCTCGTCATAAGTTTCACCTCTGACCTGTTTGTAGCCTTGGGCTACTAGTCTCGCTTTGTATCTTGCCACATGCCCTTTATCGTCTCGTTTGATGGTGAAGACCCATCTGCAGCCTAGAGGTTCAGTGTTGGGTGGTAATGATGTTAATTCCCATACATGTCTTTTATTTATTACGTTCATTTCCTCCTGCATTGCCTGTCTCCAGAGTTCCCACTGAGGGGATTTTAAGGCTTGCTTATATGTGTTTGGTATGGAGTCTTCTAGTCATATATTGTTTTTACGTGTTTCTGATAAAGATGTGTGTGGAGGTGTGTAACTAGGACTTGAACTAGCACTGGAAGTAGATTTTACAATACCCTGGTATTTATTTTCCCCTTTGAAACTGAACATGGTTGGATCAAATTTTATACCATTAGACTGACAGTATTCCCGCACTTCTCTGAGTGATCTTAAACGTTGCGTTTCACCCATCTCATAATAATAGATGTCGGTTCTCGACTTATCAGGCCTAGTTATGGCCTTACGGAACCACACAGCATCCCTCAGTGTTCTCGAGAATTCCTCGCCCTCCTCGTCACTTTCATCCTCAGATGAGTGAACGGAGGCGGGTTCAACGGATTCTGAGGTGCCTGGCTTAGGTGATGGTGATCTTTCTAAAGGAAATCTGTCAGGTTGAAGGTCGGTCAAAGGGTCCATTTCTGGTTGTTCTGAACTTAAAATATATGTGGGTCCCAGGTCGCTTCCGTTGTGCTGCTCTGAAGTTGTAAAAGGGTTTGTGCCTATTGAATAACTTGGGCCTTGCTCGCTATTTCTGTGAACACTTCTTGGTACAGATTCATCCCCAAATCTAACATTTATGGTTTCTATTATTTTATTTGTATCGGGGATCCATACCCTGTATCCTTTAGTTGACATCGCGTAACCCACTAACACCCCCTTTTTGGCCTTAGGATCAAATTTTGAGTTTCTTAACTGTTTGGGCACCTCCACGTATGCCACTGTACCAAAAGGGCGTAGATGTCGTATTGAGGGTTTATTGCCACAGTAATACTCGAAGGGTGTCTTTTTCTGTGTTTTATGACATATCCTGTTTAGTGTGTACGCGATGTATAGAACTGCTTCTGGCCAGAATTTTAGACTGAGTTTGCTTTCATTAAGTATTGAGCGGGCCCCGTCCATTATAGTCTGATTTAAACATTCCGAGACCCCATTCTGTTCCGGAGAATACACGTTGGTAAACTCATGATGTATCCCGTTCTCTTCAAAGTATCTTGTAAATGCTTCGTTGTCAAACTCCCGCCCATTGTCGCTACGGACCTCTTTTACCTTAGTGCCTAAAAATCTTTCAGCTCTTTTTACATGATTAGTGAATACCTTGAATACTTGTGATTTATTACATAAGGGATAGACTGATACTTTTCGTGAGAAGTCGTCAGTTATGGTTAAAAAGTACTTCTCACCGTTTCTACCTGTTATTTGTGTCGGTCCCCACAAGTCAGTATGAAGTAATTCAAGGGGTCGTTTTGATCTTATTTGATTTATAGGACGGAAGGAAGTTCGCCTGTGTTTGTTAATTTTACATGTCTCACATTCAAAATCTTTACTTTTAATAGGTGATAAGCCCCTTACACCATTACATTTTACGGTATGTTCGATTAAAGTGGAACTAATGTGTCCGAAACGTCTATGCCATAACTTAAAGTCGTCCTTCTGGACAGTAGAGGCTTGAAAACGCACCTTTTTAGGACTTTGACTATTTTGAGTTTTAGTTTTATTTTTAGGGTTAGGATCTGGGTACAGGCAGTAAATGCCATCTTTAAGAAAAGCTCGAAATAGGGTACCACTGTCACAATATGCTTTAACCCTACCCTCACCTCCTCTGAACTTGGCACCAGTTTTATCAAGCCTAGGGCCAGATATCAAATTGTGCCTTAAACTTGGGCAATACATAACATCGCCGAAACGAACCATCTCCCCATTTATTTTTAAGTCCACTAGTCTGGTTCCTTCAATAGGAAAAGTCGCTCCGTCAACGGCAACAGCCAACTCCTCATTGTGCAAAGGCTTAAATTTTACATATAGATTTTTATCTTTGCAAAAGTGGTGCGAGGCACCTGTGTCAAAGACCCAGGCATCTCCACCACACTTAATGTTACTAAGATTAGATTGAATGAGGTAATTTACCTGGCTTGTTGGCTTACGTTGACGTCTGTTTCTGTTTCTATTGCGAGACGCATCTCTGCTAGGTCTGGGATTACTGGGTTGGACTCGAACTGGACTGGACACCGATGAACCTCTGGATACTGAGGAGTTCTGGAATGAGGAGTCTGAGGAGTCTCTCGAAGTAGTATGGAGGCAGGATTCGGGACTGGAGGCTTGTTGAGGCAATTTGCACTGTCGAAGCACATGGCCGGCTTGTCCATACCTGTGGCATCTTCCCTTAAACTTAGGCTGATAGGCGGACCTCTTGGGTGTGCGAGCTCGGGAAAAATGGGACTGGACCAGGTTACCTCTGTCCTCTTCTCGTAATTTGATGCGGGACTCTTCAGCTACCAACTCGGTCAGGACATCTTTAAACTTGAACTGCTGTTCGGGCCATCACAAAATTCCCTGGACGAGATTATCAAATTTCTTAGGGAGCCATCGCAGCAACTGGAATGTCAGATAAATTTCCTTTATCGGCTCATTCATGGCAGCCAGTTGATCGGCTAGTCTTTGTAGGCGTGCGGCAAACATGTCGACCGGCTCGTCAGGCTGTATTCTGCAGGATAGGATCTCACCGAAGAGCTGCATATGACGAGCACGGTTGTCAGGTTGAAAATGAGTTTTCAGCTTTGTCCATGCTTCATGAGGATCGTCGATGTTTTCTATGATTCTCTGGAACTCATTTTCGACGTTCAGGTATACTATGGACAGTGCCGATCTGAGCCGTGCCTGATATTCTTTTGTGGCTACTGCATCACTGGTATTCGGAGCCTCTTCAGTACCATTCACGATGCCCCAAGCATTTTTATCGAGCAGCAGGTATTTTACGTCCGCTGCCCAGGTTGCATAGTTGTGAGAATTTAGTTTGTTTATGCTAACCTGTACATTGGTCATTGCCATGCTCTTAACTAGACTTTATTAAAATTAAACAGAAAGGAAAAGAATTTTTTTTTTTTTCAAAAAAAAACGTACTCTAAAACAGTCAGATAGTACGACAAAAAATTATACCAAAAAAAAACCTTTCTATTTCAAGCCAGAGAAATTAAAAGTGTTTATCAAAAAATGCTATTGCGCACCCCCCCACTAGAAAACACTTGGAGGTCTAATGGCCGCATGCTACCACTAGTTTATGATATTGCCAATGAAGGTTATGGCCACCATAACAGGTTAAAAAGCGTAGTAGCTTTCGGCCCATAACCCGTGATCGGTTCTGAAGCCAGAACCGTTCTAAAATTATATAAAACTAAAGCAGAGATAGAAAAATTAAAATTGGTGACCTGAAATAAATATTGGCAATCTGTGGTAGTGTCATAGAGTCAGTAAAGAAGCATTTAATTAAAAGATAATCTAACATTTATTTTCAAGAAAAACATATTCAAAATAAAAATATATGTATATATAAAATAATAAACAATCATAAACTATATCTGGTAAAATCAACCAAAAAAGTAATTTCTGAAATTATATTATCTATAAAATTAAAGTCATACTTTAACACAA
Source organism: Maratus speculifer (assembly GCA_964019185.1). NCBI lineage: Eukaryota > Metazoa > Arthropoda > Arachnida > Araneae > Salticidae > Maratus > Maratus speculifer. The sequence goes on from OZ025290.1 coordinate 44,672,377, forward strand.
TAAAAATACTTAATTAATTAAACAGCATGACGTAAGGTAAAGAAAAAAATGACCTGTACAGGCTGCAAAATAAACTACTCACTGTAGCATAACTGGAAGAAAACAGATTTCTCAAAACAGATGATGACGGAAAAGTAATGTCCGGGAAAAGTTCAAAAGAAATAAAAGCCTTAGATGTCATAACAATTCATCACAACAAATGTTCAGCAAAATATTTTCACTATCTATTAACTGGATTCACATTTAAAACAACATCATCTTTCAAACCTCAAACAAACTACAAACGTAAACTTCCATAACTGAAATTTAAAATAACATACGGCCTTTGCTAGACCAAAACATCGTCAGACCACCGGCAGTCAAAACAAACCGACTGCTTTAAATACCCCTCGCGATTCCAGACATCGCCAGAAAGCAACGCCCCCTTTGCGTCTGCCGAAGTTGAGCGAAAGCTGTCCTGCCTTGCGATATGGAGATACGGCTATTCGTAAGTTGCGATTTGCGAAGATCGCAAATCTCGATCAGACGGAAGAAAACGATCATGAACGCACATGTAAAATGTTCAAATCGAAAGTAAACAAATAAGTAACCGACTAAGAAATAGAATATGCCATGGAATAAGGAAAAACAAAATAAAAGGATTGGAAATAAGATAAAGATAAGATAAGATTGGAATAAAATAAAAACTAGTAAGTCATGCTATATTATTCTATTACAATATGTATATATGCTTATGGAGTGTTAAGGGTATGAGTAGGCTGACAGGTTTCAAATCTCTTTTGTTTTAACTTCTGAAGACCCCGTTTGTGTGATATAAAAAGTAATGCAACGAATTTTTAAGAGGAGAACGAAAAAGTTTTGCGTAGGATTTTGACGGTGTGTTTTTTTGTCCCGTTAAAAATCCGAGGAGTGCGCTTAATTTAAAACATCGGAATGATGATGTTATTATTCATATTCTAGATTAATGTCATCGCAATTCTAAAATTTACTTTCGGCACATCGAATCTTAAAGGGAGAATTTCCGTGGATTTAATCGCGATGCTAATGTACAGTGTCCGGCATCGATTTCGTCCTTCTTCTCTCCTATGCTCAAAGGAAGAAAAATAAAGTGGATTTTTTTTAATTTAAAGAGAAGTCATCCTTTTTATTACCTAGTTGTCAATTCATGGGATTTTGGTGAGATCTAATTTATTATTATGTTTTTGATTTACCGACATTTTAAATTGACTATATTTAATTTTCACGGCCTCATCATCTACTTAATAGTAAAATTAACTGTTTAACACCACAGAAATCAACAGAAGAAATTAACACTGTAATATGTATTATTTACATTAATAAGGAATTTAGACAATCGAACCACCAATTCATTGAAAATTATGTCTGTTGCCTATTTACTGTTTAAATGCCAATGTTCCTAAATGGCAACATTGCATTATTTGTAATATAAAACATATATTTTCCATCATAATAACAATGTCCTTATTTTTCCTATAAAATATAAGGTTGATTTAAACTTTTGAAAAAAAAAAGTTTATGTTTAAGTATTTATCACAGGTAAAAGGAAAATGTAAATTCATTAATTTGCATTATAAATATCATACAGCATGATAGTGCTGTATAGTGGAGCTCAGATGCATCTCTAATGTTAAAGTCTTCTTAATAACTTTAGAACCAATCATCGGATAGCAATGAAATTGAAAAGGCGAAGTGTCCTACTCTAGACCTAAAAGTTTATAAAAAATCATCCAGATCCAACGATTAAGTCATGGAAATCCAGAACCAACGAGACATTTTGGCAATTACGATCACAGATTTTCATCAAACAACTTTTCACCATAATCCTCCCGGTTATTCGAAAACTCCTATGGAACCCTGGTTATTCAAAAATTCCTATGGAACTCTGGTTAACCGAAAATGCTTCGTTCCCATGCTTTTCGGATAACCGGGGTTTTACTGTATTCTAATATTCAAAATGATTGGATAGTAGAAAAACTTCCAACTATTATTTTTTTTAGTTTAGTTCACCATACTTTTAATTTAGCATTATTAATTTAGTAATTGCTATATTGTTTATCAACTTCAATATTAAGATATAAGAAAGTTATTATACTTAAAAAAAAAAAGAAAACTAGTCAAATGTTATAAATTCTACTGTAGATTCAATTATTATAATTAAAATGTGTTGTTAATTCTATTTCCTATATTGTGATGGCCACCCTCATTAAACATGTTTTCCATAAGACAATAAATCATTAATTTTACTGATATTTGGATTTTTACTTTTGTATTTGTCTCTATTCGGTTATGTTATATATACACAGCCCCTTACTTTCTAGAATGAGGTCTGTTTTACATCAAAGTATTTTTAGATAAATTTATTTCATGTATTAAAAAAAAAAAAAAAAAAAAAAAAAAAAAAAAAAAAAATTGCACATTTTTTGTTTATATTTTTTCATTTTATTAAAGAAAAAAAAACTTTAAATATAGAAAAAAATTATTATTATTTATTTATTTATTATTAATTTTTTTTTTTTTTTTTTTTTTTTTTTTCAAAGTTACAATTTACTGAAAGTAAACAAAATGGATAAAATGTCTTTTGTGCAGGAGAATTTTTGCAGAAAGTTTTCCAACTTTTTTTCCACAGTGGAAAAGCTGGAAAACATTGAATATAATTACAGTGAAACCTCCAAATAAGGGACACATATGGGACTGGAACTTTTGTCTCTTAAATAGAGGTGTCCCTTATTCGGAGTTTTTATTATTACTTTTAATAAATCGTTCAGAAGGATATAAAAATAACAAAAGATTAAAAGTAAAGTTTAAATGTATCTGAAGTGTATAAATAATGTTAATCAGATACAAAAAGAATAGAGAACTAATTCATTAAAATTTTCAATTGATTAACGTAATGAAATAATTTGTAGAATTATTGATTTATATTTTTTATGCAAACCTTGTACATGCAAAAAGTAAAAAACATTTAAAAGAATTTTACTTCAATTAATTAATCAAAGGTGATTGTTTTGCAAATTTCAATTTTTCACTAAAAACTTTTCAAGTGTTCATTTACCATACTTATAATTTTTAGTTCATTATCAGCAGTATTTACAAAAAAAAAAAAAAAAAAGTATTCAACTGTTTTGCATATTTTAAGGCAACAAATCGCTCAAACTGCTCAGCTCAGCAAGCAAAAAATGTTTTGTCACCATTACAGATTCATTTTTCAGCAGCAATGTTAAATGGAAATAAAATTGGAACACCTGACTATGGAATCGATTCGGAATCAAACTGTGTTTTCAAGTTTTGAATAAATTACCTATTGAGTTGTAAGCGATTTTGATCAAGTGAAAAGAAAAAAAAAGTTTATCACCCTTTCTTGAGTAGTTATGCTTCTTTGACATAGAAATTTAGTTCAAAATGCCCACGTTGGCAATATTTTTTAAAGATCTATTATGTTAGAAAAAAAAAGTTTGATTACCCAGTTTTTAAACAACACCTGTTAGTTTAGGCATTTCTGAATAAAAATAAATTAAAACTTATGTCATAAAATTAGTCCTTTTGGGTTTGAGAACAGCCTTAAAGCATTTGTAAAGTTCTTTATTTCACAATTTCTTTTATTCTCCATTTCAGAATCATTCTCACAATTTTCAACATTAATGCAGTGGGATAAACGCACTGAAGTCAAATCAGAATTGCGAGTAAATAAATACTCTCCAATTCCGTCGTATGCCTCTGTATCAACATGACTGTCTATATGTTTGATAATTTCACAAAATTTTGTATTTTCATTTTCATCACAGACTATTTCAGTATTTGAAATGCAAAAGCCAGCCCCTTTAATCTCATTTCCAAGTGTCCCGTAAATCGAGTGTCCCTTATTCAGAGGTAAATACATTACACGTCCTATATCAAGGGACTGGGACTGGAAGTTTTGTCCTTTAAATAGAGGTGTCCCTTATTTGGAGGTTTCACTGTATTCCTTTTAATATACAGCATAGTTCCTTTTTTTAACAACATATTCAAATTTTATAATGAGTGTCCTACTTTTTAAAAAAGAGTTAGAACCAAAAGACAAATATGCCATTATTTGATTCTGATAAAGTTCTATAGTGGAACTTCCACAAATAAAATCTTTTCTGACTAGAAGGGTAAATATATATATATATATATCAAAAATTGGATAATGCATCTGAGAGTTAAATGAGAACATGCATAATAAATAGTTTTAAAATTATATAATCAATTCTTTTTGTTAAGATGGTTAATAATTTTTTCGGCTGTTTCATTCAAAGTCATCTACTTTTTCTAACTGAAGAAAAACCAAGATAAGAAGCCTAACTAATCATTCTTCAGGAAAATTAAGTTTTTCATGTTCTTTTATTAATCTCATTTAATATTTTTTTCTTGCAATGAGAAATTTTATATTTTATTATTTATTAAATTGTGTTATTTTGTATGCAGCTTTAAATACGACTGACAAGATGAATTCTGCAAATGTGTACTCTTTAGTTCCTTTACATGGAATGAAGAAGCAGAATATGTTCAGCTCATCCACCGCCCTTAACAATAGTCATGGTAAGTCTCACAACAAAGATTTAAGCTATTTTAATAGAAGTTTATGATTTTATAGTAAAAGAAAAAACTAGTTTTATGGTTTTAGCTATAAGTTTTATTTTCTTTGGATATTAATGTTTTAATTTTTAAAAGAGGTTGGAGCAGTGCAATGTTAGCTTTTAAAGGAAGGAGAAACAATGCAATGATACTTTCTAACTATCAGGATGTCAGTTGGTTTGATTCCGAACATAAAAGCTGGTGCAAAATTTAACGAAAGATAAGAACAACAAGTTTAACTATGTTTATTTTTTTGTGAAAATAAGTAAATGTTTCACAAAATAAAAAAGTATTTTTTAAATACAAGTACATTAATTTAATAAGTTAATATATGTTAGTGAATGCTTGATTATCTTTTTTAAGGAAAAAAAATTAAATTTTAATCAGTGTTAATTATTATTACAGTAGAAGCCCAATATAATGCAGTTGTAGGAACACATGTTTCACAACCACATTATAGCTTATCAGAATGTTGTCAAAGAAATGTTACAAAATGATGAAATCACTTACCCTCTTTGTGAAATGTAATTAACTTTATTATTCATTGAACACAATCTTATACTGTCTCAAAAATGTCCCTAAGTGTTGTTTGGCGAATTGAGGCATTTCATTTCTTTTCGACATATTGTTTCATATTAGCAAGATGAAATAGAAGGACACTATATGTATCATCTTGCCTCTACATCCACAAAATTACCTTCGTCACTAATATGTGGAACGTCAAACAGGATATACTTCTTTATATATATTTAGGATACATTCATCTTGCATATTAAATGAAATACTACCTGAATCTTGCTGTTCAACACTTTTATCATAAACAAGGAACTATGGTTTTTTTAATAGTTTGCAATAGTTACCTGATGAACATAAATATTCTTTGACTGAATTTCATTATGTTGTGGCTTCATGCAATGGAACTTTTATTGAAGGAATAATGGTCATTCATGCTGTTGACGCTCTTCAAATATGTGAGTACTTCTATATAACTGGCTTAATGAAATGTTTTTTTGAGAATATTAGTGTCGTGTATGCCTGTGACTGGCCATTGTTCAAACATTGCTCAAACATTGTTCATACATGTCATACGTTATTGCTATACAGTGATGCCACTGGACTTGAAAAATCCTGGGTCTCAAGGACCCAGGACTTCTAAAATACTGGGTCCCTTTTTTACAAAAGTGGGTCCCCACTAATAAGTCATTTTTTTTACACAAAAATTTAACGTCTTCATTTGCAAAAGAAAAATGCAATAATTATTGTTTTAATAATAATGTATAAATAATTAAAGCCAATATTAATTTTTTTAAACTATTAAGAGAAATTTTCTTTACTTTTTTAAAAATAAATGTGCAAGATAAAAATTAAATTATGAAATTATGCTTATTTCAGTGTAGAAGATAACAAGTAACACTATTGTTCACATTTCTTTTAAAAAGGGGTAAAACTGATTTATTGAAAAAGACCTTTTTCCTGGAAAAAAGAATACTTTTGAGTAAATGTGTACTTTTTGTTTAATGAATGGGTGTTTTCAGAAGTTACATTCACTCAGGAAGAGTTGGAACAATTAAAAACAGATTGTGAAGCAGGAAAATCTGTTTTTGGAGCAGCAATAATAATAATAATTTGGAAACAGGAAAGTTAGTTCTTGAAACAGAAAATTTTTATCCTGCCATTAACTTTTTTTTTGTGCCCCTTGACAAAAATTGTGTTTTAAGGCGATTTTTTGACAAAATTTGCGTTTTTCGCAATTTTTTGAAAAAAATTTCCTTTTTTTCGCGATTTTTTGACGGAATTTGCCGTTTTTTGCGATCTTTTTACAAAATGTGCCGGTTTATCACAATTTTTTGATGAAAACTGTCGTTTTTCGCAACCTTTTTGACAAAATTTGCCGTTTTATCGCGATTTTTGGACGAAATTTGCTTTTTTAGCGATTTTTTAAGGAAAAATTGCCTTTTTGGGGATTTGGAACAAAATTAGCCATTTTTTCGCAAATCTTTTGCCGAAATTTGCCGGAAATTATTCGTTTTTTCGCGCTTATTTTTAACGAAATTTCCCGTTTTTTGCGTTTTTTTGACGAATTGTGTCGGTTTTTCGGGATCTTTTGTCGAAAGTTACCGTTTTATCATGATTTTTTGATGAAAATTACCGTTTTACGCGAATCGTTTGACAAAATTTGCCATTTTATTGCCATTTTTGGACGAAATTTGTCGTTTTTTTCATGATATTTTGAGGAAATCTGCCTTTTTTTCGGGATTTTGCAGCAAAATTAGCCATTTTTGTGCAATTTTTTTGACGGAATTTGCCGGAAATTATTCGTTATTTCGCGATTTTTTAACGAAAATTACGTGTCCCGTGGGACGCGTAAGCTCTACTTTTTTGCATCCCGTCGCCGATTTTTTGCGTATTTTACGCGCTATAGCGCGTCCGCAGTATCCCTGGCTATTATTGAATTTACATTTCTATTTACATTAGTTGTTTATTTGATTTATTTATTTATGCTTTAGTTACAATAAACGTTAGTTTTTAAGGAAAACCTAAAATTTTATGCATCTTTATTTTTCAATTTCTACACTTACGTTACCCAAGCCGACACATATTTAACTTCCACACTCTGCTCAATTCAATTTAATTTTAGACCGGACCTAGGTCCGAGAACAAAACGATCTGTTTTTTATTGATTTCATCAAATTTTTCGCACATTTTATTTTGTAAAAAATATTTCTATCCGTCCGAACGTGTCGAATTTCTTGTAGGGAGTATAAATTTGGTCTATTGAGAAGATTTTAAAAGATTGAGTTGAAATATGCACGTTAAGACAATTTTAGCATGGAAAAAATACCCTCTCAGTGAGTCGCAAAATGACCTTCTTTGCCAGTGTATTTGAAAGGGTTAAAATCCAAATATTTTAAAACCAATTACATCATCAGTCAGAAGAAAGTTTCTGTAGCGGCCGTGGATCTTCGGACGCGCTATCATTTCGTTTTTACCGGCGATCGGCGCTTCGCCGATGAGAGAAAAAAACTCACAGCTGACACGGGAGAATCACAGAACCAGAACTAAACTTTATTTACAGAAAAAATATTTACAGCATATAAGAGAAATTCTCATTGGTTGAGAATGAACATTCCAGGAGCTCTCATTGATCTCCTCATAAGGCACGCGCCGTAACGTCACATGACGTCATGCTCCGAACTTTACGTTCGGCTGCAATGAAGAACCAAAGGAGGAATGCTTCGAGGGAAAAAGCAACTTTACGGCCGTTTACCGAGCCGCGATTAAAAATCCCACAATTCTCCCCCTTTCCCTCGAATCATCCTCAAAAAAAAATTTAAGCATATGACACATAAAATTATACACAAAAAAATAAAATACTACAATAATATTCAAGCTTATCAAAAGACACTACCTTGGTTAATATGTCAGCAACATTTTGTTTTCCAGATACATGGTTCAAAACAAACAAATCTTTCATTAAATAGTCCTTAACAAAAAAATATCTTGTGTCGATATGCTTTGTACGCTTATTTTCTACATTATTTCTTGAAAAATAAATAGCACTTTGGCTGTCACAATATATTACAGGTTTCAAAATGTTTAAATTCAAATTACACTCATTCATAATACGCGAGAGCCACAAAATTTCCTTTACCAATTCTGATAAAGCAATGAATTCCGATTCCATGGTTGACAATGCCACAGATTGTTGCTTAGAGGACAACCATGAAATCGGGACATTTCCCATCATAACTACAAAACCATTAACAGATTTTCTATCATCTCTATCAGCAGCCCAACTCGCATCACAATATCCAGTAATGAAACAGTCTTTTGCGTTAGACAAATTTATACAATAATTTGATGTATTTACTACATATTGAAATATTTGACAAAGTAATTTCTAGTGAGTTTCAGAAGGTGCATTACAATATTTTGACAACATTGTAACAGAGAACATAATATCTGGTCTTGTTCTGGATGCTAAAAATAATAAACTTCCTATTAAGGATCTGTAAGGAACATCATTTACAATACAACTTGGATCATGCACTTTTTCCACAGTAATACCTGTACTCATTGGTAGTTTACATTTTGTTTTAGGAATGTTCTTAAAAGTATCACACATTTTCTTAATATAACTCATTTGATGCATTAACAAACATCCATTTTTCATTTCAAATTCTACACCAAGAAATTTCGAAATAGGACCTAGATTCTTAATATCAAACTTTTCATTTAACATTTTAAACACATAATTCATATAATAACTATCTTTGGCAAACACTGCAAAATCATCAACATAAACAAGCACAATAACATTCCAATTTAAATGATATACACAATTACAATTTTTCATTTTCTCAAAACCCATTTCAATAAAATTTTTGTGCAATTCTAGGTACCATTCCCTACCTGATTGATGTAGACCATACAAAGCCTTTTTCAATTTCCATACATAAGATTTGTTGTCACATTCAGTAAAACCTTGTGGTTGTTCAACATAGATTTCTTCATTTATTTTACTATACAAATAAGCACATTTTACATCTAGATGATTGTGTTTCCAGCCCAATAGTACAACTAATAAAATCATAAAATATCTTACCAATGTAAAGTTAACAACCGGTGAAAATGTATCTACATAGTTAATGCCTTCAATTTGTCTATACCCCTGAGTAACTAACCGTGCTTTAAATCTCTGAATTTTCCCATTAGAATCTCTTTTTAAATTGTATACCCACTTACTTCCCAATACTTTATGCTTTTCAGGCCTAGGAACTATATCGTAAACTTGCTTTTTAATGTGTCAATTTCCTCAGTCATGGCTTCATGCCAATTTTTACTTTCTGCTAATGTCTGAGATTCTAAAAATGATGAAGGTATTTTCACCTCAACACAGTGTGCTTCAGCATCACTTTCCTCATCTGAACTTTGTTCAGTTTCCTTTTCAGTGAAATTAAAGTCCTCAGGTTTGAAATTTATCTGTTTTGATCTACAATATTCCTTTACATCATTTAAGCTTCTCAATCTAACATTACTCTCGGGATAATAATATACATCCTTTTTCCCTTTTGTTTTCCCACTTTTTCTTACTTTTACAACTCTTTCCCAGTGAATTTGGTTATCGTCAGATGTTACATCATTGTCAGGAGGAGTGATTTCGAAAGGATCCTCTACGGAACTTTCATTTTCATCTGGTGAATTTAACGGTATTGTGAAATCAGAACTATTCTCATTTGTTGATTTATTAAATTTTGACAGAATGTTAGAATCATCAAATCTTACATGTTTGGTCTCAATTACTTCTCTTGTACCCACTTTCCAAATTCGATAGCCCTTGGTTTTTATTGCATACCCAATTAAAATTCCCTTCTGTGCACTTTCATCTAGTTTGTGCCTGTTTTGTTTGGGAGTATGATAGTATGCGACACTGCCTATTACTTTTAGGTGTCTAACTGAAACCTTTCTGTCTGTCCATACATTTAAAGGTACTTTTCCCCCTAGACTTCTATGTGGAAAACGATTCTTTAGATAGTGCTGTGTGTTTACTAACTCTGCCCATAATGTTTTTGGCAAATTTCCCTGATAAAGCAAAGTTCTCATCCCTTCTATAATTGTTCTATTAAATCTCTCAGCAATCCCGTTCATTTTTGGTGAGTACGGGTTTGTTCTTTCTACTCTAATACCTTGTTTTTTCAGATTTTGCTCAAAATAATTAGCACAAAATTTCATGCCATTATCAGTCCTGATTCTCTTTATTTTTTTCCCTGTCTGTCTCTCCATTTCTGTCTGATATTGTTTGAAATACTCAAATGCCTCATTTTTATGTTTTAGAAAATAAACAGTAGAATATCTCGAGAAATCATCAATTACACTCATGAAATATTTTGATCCCCCTATGGATTCTACAGGAGCTGGCCCCCAAATATCTAAATGCAACAATTCTAGAATTCCCTTAGTAGATATTCTATTTATGGGCTTAAAAGATTCCCTATGAGATTTACACATATTACAAGTATCACAACTTTCAATTTTTCCCTTTACATTTTCTAAACCATATACAACATCAGATTTCATTAAAGTACATAAATCTTTTACATTTTGATGCCCAAATTTAACATGCCAAGACATAATATTATCATTTGCAACATAAGCTTCAGGTACAACAATATTTTCAATTACATTTGCATTAATTACATAAAAATTATTACTCAAAAATGACACAAAGAAAAAAGAACCATTTGGCCTTCTAATGACCAATTTACCATTTCTGATTATGATACTGTACCCAGCATTGTCAATTAAACGTGCAGAAATTAAATTTCGCGACATTTTTGGAGCATGCAACACTTTATTTAATATCAAAGGAACCTTACCTCCGTCTTGATGAACCAATAATTTTACCTGACCATATCCACATATAGGTGTAGATCCTTCAGCAATGTTCGCAGATTCAGAGTTCTTGAGTTCACTAAAAGAACTAAATAAGTTCATATCGTTACAAAAATGTTCTGTAGCCGCAGAATCAATCACGAATTCAGTCACTTTCGGTTTCGAGTTCATAAACACCGCCGATGACGTCGCCGCTAAGAACACATCACCCTTTCTAGGATTACTTTCGGATTTGGCCGGAAGTACTCTCGGTGGAAAATTCTTTGTATTCTTCTTGCAGTATTTCATAACATGTCCAGGTAAGCCACATTTGAAACAATTTCGATCCTTGGAACATTTATTCTCTGTTTTGTTACCGAATTTTGTTTTATTCTTTCTTTCGGTTTCGGAAGCTAACGCCGTAGAACTACCATCATTCGATCCGAAAACAGTCTCTGTACGATGACTAAGACGATCATATTCAGCAATAAGTGCTTTATGCACGTTTTCTGATGTAAAACTCTCATCATCTAATTGGTAAAGCTGAATAACTACGTTATCATAATGGGATGGCAGTTGGTACAACATCTGGTACGCGATTTCATCATCTGGAACAGTTTTTCCCGCTAGTTCTAAATCTTTTGCAGATCTTAGAAGACGGCTCAGAAATACCGACATCGATTCGTTTTTCTTTAATTTTACGTTCATAAAATCAGCACGCAATGATGCAATTCGAGCGTGGGTAGTCGGCTCAAAGTTTTGTTTAAGAACGTTCCATGCAGCTTCCGCTGATTCACAATCCATTACTAAGTTTTTGAACTCATCTTCGATGCTTAAACATATTGTTGATAAAGCACGGGCATCTTTTTTAATCCATTCGGCGATTTTCGTATCACCCGTTTCTGGTTTCTTTTCGGTTCCTTGGATAAGTCCATATAATCCTTGATGCATTAAAAGCATCTTTACGTTGAATTTCCATTGCTGGTAGTTTTCTCTGTCTAGTTTTTGTATACGAAAAACACTACTTTCTTCCGCTGAATTCATTTTCTTTACGAAAAAAGTTCGCACAAATAAAACAAAATAACGCAACCACGCTCTGCTACCATATGTAGCGGCCGTGGATCTTCGGACGCGCTATCATTTCGTTTTTACCGGCGATCGGCGCTTCGCCGATGAGAGAAAAAAACTCACAGCCGACACGGGAGAATCACAGAACCAGAACTAAACTTTATTTACAGAAAAAATATTTACAGCATATAAGAGAAATTCTCATTGGTTGAGAATGAACATTCCAGGAGCTCTCATTGGTCTCCTCATAAGGCACGCGCCGTAACGTCACATGACGTCATGCTCCGAACTTTACGTTCGGCTGCAATGAAGAACCAAAGGAGGAATGCTTCGAGGGAAAAAGCAACTTTACGGCCGTTTACCGAGCCGCGATTAAAAATCCCACAGTTTCAACTTTAAGATCTTCTTTTACGCCCTAGAGGGGCATTGACAAAAGGGAGAAAAATAGTTTTGGAAAAAACGACCATTTTTGAATACAGTAGACTCCCTTAAATCCGCACAGCTTGGGACCAGAGCTTTTGCAGTTTTTAGAATTTTGCGGATTTCTGGTCATTGCTTTGTTTAAATTTTTTTTAAAAGAAATTTAAATGTAATTAATAATGAAATCAAAAGTATAATGGATGCTTACAATATGTTAAAATATTAAAATAAGTAATAAACTAAAATAAAAAATTAGATAGTTTTTAAAATGATAAAAATACTAAAAGCAAGGGTCAAATTAATAATAATGTACAATTAAATGTTCATTATAGAGATGAAATGTGTTTTTCCTAAATTATTCAATGAAACTTGTTTCATAAAGGTACATTACTAATTCACATCAAAATCATAAAATAATGAAGCTTTATTTCAGGTTTAGCCAAACTTAATAACTAAAAAAGCTTGATTAATACATAAATATATTTGGTAAGATTGTGATTACTAATGATATCAGCAATATCTTGATTTTTTCAGGAATAAATTATTCTTTCTTCATGAAAAAACATGAATTCAATAACCTCAACAAAAATTACAAATTAAAAAATATATGGAATTGATATAAAACTAAAAAAATCAAATTTTGCACCTACATCTGAACTGAATGTTTCATTGTTTACATCCGTAAAATATGTGCGGATTTTAGAGAGTTGCGGATTTTAGGAGTGCGGATTTAAGGGAGTCTACTGTATTTGTTTTCAAAGGGTTAACTGCAACATTTTTTCGAATTGATTATTGCATTTGAGACCTAAAAATATGATTTTTTGAAATATGTCTCTTAAGTTTAACTATGTCGAGAAGTTTGGTTGATTTGGATTTAAACAAAATGATCCAAAAATAGAAATAAAAGGGGGGAAAAGGTTCTTCCTCCGATTAGATGCGTAATTGAGTTTCTGTGAATGTGCAAACGTTTTCTTTCCCAGAACATTTAAAAAATGACTTTTTGATGAGAGTGAGTTCCGCTTCATAATTAATATCTATTAAACTGATAAAAAAATTAAAATTCTGAGCCTTAGGTGCATCAGGAGAGGTATTGGGCTACTCTCAAAAAAATTTTGAGCTTCGTACGTGCTGTAGATTTTGCTAGCCATCGCAGACACACACACACGCGCAGACAGAGCGTTTTGTTCTTTTATTAGTATAGATAATACACAGTAGGGTAACATCCCCAGTAATTGGCGCTTTAAGAATTTGTCTTTAAACTTACTTCAATTTTCATTACAAAGAAATAAGATATTTACTTGGAAATATTTTTAAATCAAAGAATGCATATCTGTGCATCTATTTTGCCCACTAAAAGCAAAAAAAAAATTGGAAAAGTATTTTTATAAAAATATATTTATAAAAAGTTGCTGAAATCACCAGTAATTGGCACCTAGAGCACCAATGTGTGACACCTTGTGATCCAGTAATTGGCACAAGTTTATATTTAAAAAAAAACTTTACATTTTGCATTGGATTTAATCACTTTAAATGAATTTACTCTAGATGAAGATGCCATATTTCAGGTTTTTGAGAGTAAGAAATCAGCATATTAGTCTAAAATGTGAACAATTTAAAACAAAACAATACAATATACTTATATTAATACCCAGTAATTGTCATGCTGTGCCCAGTAATTGTCATATGAACTGTCAGCCTTACACATACCCTTAACACTCTATAAGCACATATACATATTGTAATAGAATAATATAGCATGACTTACTGGGTTTTATTTTATTCCAATCTTATCTTATCTTTATCTTATTTCCAATACCTTTATTTTGTTTTTCCTGGTTCCATGGCATATTCCATTTTTTTAGTCGGTTACTTATTTGTTTACTTTCGATTTGAACATTTACATGTGCGTTCATGATTGTTTTCTTCCGTCTGATCGCGATTTTCGATCTTCGCAAATCGCAACTTACGTGTAGCCGTATCTCCCTTTCGCAAGACAGGATCGCATTCGCTCAACTTCGGCAGACGCAAAGGGGGCGTTGCTCTCTGGCGATGTCTAGAATAGCGAGGGGTATTTAAAGCAGTTGGTTTGTTTTGACTGCCGGTGGTATGACAATGTTTAGGCTGACAAATGCCGTTAGTTGTCTTAAATGTTAGTTATGAAAGTTCAGTTTGTAATTTATTTTAAGTGGTGAAAGATGGTGTTGTCTTATGAAATGAATCTTAGTCGATAGCGGAAATATCGTGATGAATATTTTGTGGTCATGAATTGTTTTAACATCCAAGGTTTTTTTACTTCCTTTGAACATTTTCCGGACATTATTTTTCGTTATTACCTGAATTGAGAAGCCTGTTTTCTTCCAGTTATGCTATAGTGAGTAGTTTATTTTGCAACCTGTACCGGTCATTTTTCTTTACCTTACGTCATGTTGTTTAATTAATTAAGTATTTTTATTGTGTTAAAGTATGACTTTAATTTTATAGATAATATAATTTCGGAAATTACTTTTTTTGGTTGATTTTACCAGATATAGTTTTTCATTGTTTATTATTTTATATATACATATATTTTTATTTTGAATATGTTTTTCTTGAAAATAAACGTTAGATTGTCTTTTAATTAAATGCTTCTTTACTGACTTTATGACACTACCACAGATTGCCAATATTTATTTCAGGTCACCAATTTTAATTTTTCTATCTCTGCTTTAGTTTTATGTAATTTTAGAACGGTTCTGGCTTCAGAACCGATCACGGGTTATGGGCCAAGGCTACTACGCTTTTTAACCTGTTATGGTGGCCATAACCTTCGTTGGCAATATTATAAACTAGTGGTAGCATGCGGCCATTAAACCTCCAAGTGATTTCTAGTGGGGGGGGCCGCAATAGCATTTTTTTTTTTTGATAAACACATTTAATTTCTCTGGCATGAAATAGAAAGGTTTGTTTTGTAAAATTTTTTTTTTGCCGTACTATCTGACTGTTTTAAAAAATACGTTTTTTTTGAAAAAAAAAAAAAAAAAAATTATTTTTCCTTTCTGTTTAAATTTAATAAAGTAAAGTTAAGAGCATGGCAATGACCAATGTACAGGTTAGCATAACCAAACTAAATTCTCACAACTATGCAACCTAGGCAGCAGACGTAAAGTACCTGCTGCTTGATAAAAATGCTTGGGGCATCGTGAATGGTATTGAAGAGGCTCCGAATACCAATGATGCAGTAGCCACTAAAGAATATCAGGCATGGCTCAGGTCAGCACTGTCCATAGTATACTTGAACGTCAAAAATGAGTTCCGGAGAATCATAGAAAACATCGACGACCCACATGAAGCATGGACAAAGCTGAAAACCCATTTTCAACCTGACAACCGAGCTCGCCATATGCAGCTCTTCGGCGAGATCCTATCCTGCAGAATACAGCCTGACGAGCCGGTAGACATATTTGCCGCACGTCTACAGAGACTAGCTGACCAACTGGCTGCCATGAATGAGCCGATAAAAGAAATTTATCTGACATTCCAGTTGCTCCGATGGCTCCCAAAGAAATTTGATAATCTCGTCCAGGGAATTTTGCGATGGCCAGAACAACAGTTCAAGTTTAAAGATGTCCTGACCGAGTTGGTGGCTGAAGAGTCCCGCATCAAACTACGAGAGGAAGACAGAGGTAACTTGGTCCAGTCCCATTTTTCCCGAGCTCGCACAACCAAGAGGTCCGCCTATAAGCCTAAGTTTAAGGGAAGATGCCACAGGTGTGGACAAGCCGGCCATGTGCTTCGACAATGCAAATTGCCTCAACAAGCCTCCAGTCCCGAATCTTGCCTCCATACTACTTCGAGAGACTCCTCAGACTCCTCATTCCAGAACTCCTCAGTATCCAGAGGTTCATCGGTGTCCAGTCCAGTTCAAGTCCAACCAAGTAATTCCAGACCTGGCAGAGATGTGCCTCGCAATAGAACCAGAAACCAGCGTCAACGTAAGCCAACAACCCAGGTAAATTACCTCATTCAATCTAATCTTAGTAACATTAAACGTGGTGGAGACGCCTGGGTCTTTGACACAGGTGCCTCGCACCACTTCTGCAAAGATAAAAATCTTTATGTAAAATTTAAGCCTTTGCACAATGAAGAGTTGGCTGTTGCCGTTGACGGAGCGACTTTTCCTATTGAAGGAACCAGACTAGTGGACTTAAAAATAAATGGGGAGGTGGTTCGCTTCGGCGATGTTATGTATTGCCCAAGTTTAAGGCACAATTTGATATCTGGCCCTAGGCTTGATTAAACTGGTGCCAAGTTCAGAGGAGGTGAGGGTAGGGTTAAAGCATATCGTGAAAGCGGTACCCTATTTCGAGCTTTTCTTAAAGATGGCATTTACTGCCTGTACCCAGATCCTAACCCTAAAAATAAAACTAAAACTCAAAATAGCCAAAGTCCTAAAAAGGTGCGTTTTCAAGCCTCTACTGTCCAGAAGGACGACTTTAAGTGATGGCATAGACGTTTTGGACACTTTAGCTCCACTTTAATTGAACACACTGTAAAATGTAATGGTGTAAGGGGCTTACCACCTATTAAAAGTAAAGACTTTGAATGTGAGACATGTAAAATTAACAAACACAGGCGAACTTCCTTCCGTCCTATAAATCAAATAAGATCCAAACGACCCCTTGAATTACTTCATACTGACTTGTGGGGACCGACACAAATAACAGGTAGAAACGGTAAGAAGTACTTTTTAACCATAACTGACGACTTCTCACGAAAAGTATCAGTCTATCCCTTATGTAATAAATCACAAGTATTCAAGGCACTAATCATGTAAAAAGAGCTGAAAGATTTTTAGGCACTTAGGTAAAAGAGGTCCGTAGCGACAATGGGCGGGAGTTTGACAATGAAGCCTTTACAAGATACTTTGAAGAGAACGGAATACACCATGAGTTTACCAACGTGTATTCTCCGTAACAGAATGGGGTCTCGGAACGTTTAAATCAGACTATAATGGACGGGGCCCGCTCAATACTTAACGAAAGCAAACTCAGCTTAAAATTCTGGCCAGAAGCAGTTCTATACATCACGTACACACTAAACAGGATATGTCATAAAACACAAAAAAAGACACCCTTTGAGTATTACTGTGGCAACAAACCCTCAATACGACATCTACGCCCTTTTGGTACTGTGGCATACGTGGGGGTACCCAAATAGTTAAGAAACTCAAAGTTTGATCCTAAGGCCAAAAAGGGGGTTTTAGTGGGTTACGCGATGTCAACCAAAGGCTACAGGGTATGGATCCCCGATACAAATAAAATAATAGGAACCATAAATGTTAGATTTGAGGATGAATCTGTACCAAGAAATGTTCACAGGCATAGCGAGCAAGACCTAAGTTATTCAATAGGCACAAACCCTTTTACAAATTCAGAGCAGCACAACGGAAGCGACCTGGGACCCACATATATTTTAAGTTCAGAACAACCAGAAATTGACCCTTTGACCGACCTTCAACCTGACAGATTTCCTTTAGAAAGATCACCATCTCCATCACCTAAGCCAGGCACCTCAGAATCCGTCGAACCCACCTCCGTTCACTCATATGAGGATGAAAGTGACGAGGAGGGCGAGGAATTCTCGAGAACACTGAGGGATGCTGTATGGTTCCGTAAGGCCATAACTAGGCCTGATAAGTCAAGAACCGGCATCTACTATTATGAGATGGGTGAAACGCAACGTTTAAGATCACTCAGAGAAGTGCGGGAATACTGTCAGTCTAATGGTATTAAATTTGATCCAACTATGTTCAGTTTCAAAGGGGAAAATAAATACCAGGGTATTGTAAAATCTACTTCCAGTGCTAGTTCAAGTCCTAGTTACACACCTCCACATTCATCTTTATCAGAAACACGTAAAACCAATGTATGACTAGAAGACTCTATACCAAACACATATAAGCAGGCCTTAAAATCCCCTCAGTGGGAACTCTGGAGACAGGCAATGCAGGAGGAAATGGACGTAATAAATAAAAGACATGTATGGGAATTAACATCATTACCACCCAACACTGAACCTCTAGGCTGCAGATGGGTCTTCACCATCAAACGAGACGATAAAGGGCATGTGGCAAGATACAAAGCGAGACTAGTAGCCCAAGGCTACAAACAGGTCAGGGGTGAAACTTATGACGAGACATTTTCACCAGTTGTAAATTTTAGTCTAATCCGCTTTTTCTTTGCCACCCTAGTCTCATGTCTCGGATGGATTCACACGCAATGCGATGTGAAAGGAGCCTATCTGTACGCCCCTCTCTCAGATAACATATACATGAAACAGCCTCCAGGTTTTGAAATAAAAGGGAAAGAGCATTTGGTCTGTAAACTCCAGAGGGCATTGTATGGCCTCCATCAGAGTGGCCGGGTGTGGTTTTATGAATTACATAAAATTTTAATTTCTCTTGGTTTTAACAAATTGGATTGGTGTAATTGCGTTTACACATTCTCTAATTACGTTGTTTTATTATTATACGTTGATGACTTCGCTGTTTTAAGTAACCATCAGAAACACATAAATGAAATTTTAAAATTACTAACTGAACATTTTGACATCAAAATCCTGGGGAAAACACGTAAACTTCTTGGGGGTGAGTTTGAGGAAGATGGGGAAGGTGTAGTGACAATTCATCAAATGCAATATATTGATGATATCTGTGCACGTTTTAAGGAATTTAACTTTCCCATCACATCACTTCCCATAAGTAAAGGAGTAGTGTACTCCAAGTCACAATGCCCTCAAACAGACACTGAAACCCAGGAGATGTCAAAATATCCATACAGAAGTGTTTTGGGATGCTTATCATTTCTTACAAGCAGGACTCGCCCCGACATATCCTATTCTGTAAACATCTTCAGTCAATTCCAGGGTAATCCTGGTATCATACACTGGAATGGTCTCTTAAAATTACTAGGATATGTCCAAAGCACCAAACACTACAAACTGAGGTTACCTTGTCATCATATAAATCTAATAACATACTCAGATGCTGACTTCGCCGCCAATCGCGATGACAGGACGTCAATGGGAGGACAACTTCTAATGCTAGACAAATCTCCTATCATGTGGAGGGCTTTCAAACAAAAATCTGTCTGCTTGTCTACCATGGAATCAGAGTTTGTGGCTTTAACAGAAGCAACTAAAGAGCTTCTTTGGTTTAGTAGAATCATAACTGAATGTTATGACAAACACATTTTTACAGGCCCACAAACTAAACCAACCCTGTTAGTAGACAATATGGCCTCCATTGATTTCCTTAAATCTCCCATAGAAAACTATAGAACAAAACACATTGACGTTAAATTATTTTTTGTTAGAGACCTGTTAAACCAAGAGATATTTAATGTAAAACACGTAACTAGTAAAGCTAATCTCTCAGACATCTTTACAAAACCCTTAACGAAGTTTGATCTCAAAAGGTTCATTGAAGTGATCTTTAGTTATAAGTAATTATATAATGTTTTAAATAAGTGTTATTTAAACGTAAAAAGTATAAGAAAAAAAACTCCCCCTCCTCTGAACTTGTGTCAAGCATTAAGATGCTTGTTTAATCTTTTATGTTAAACCCTGAAGTTTAACACGTTTCATTTTTCAAATCTGAAATTTTTTATATTTCAGTGTTTTTTTTTTTTTTTTCTTTTATAATGTTTGAATATGTGATTATACACTTGTTTTTCCTGTTATTTCATATTTTTTATCTCATATGCATATGTTCTAATGTCGTACATAAGTTTTTCAATACCCTCATTTCCAACATTGTGGACAATTTAACTCCCGCTGGAATGTGATCAGACCTCAGGATGGTTCATCCTCCGGGGTCCGAGCAGCCCCAGGAAGCGGCTCGCAGGGGTGCAATTGTAAATAGCCAGAGTGGCCTGCAGGGGGTAGTGGCCTTCTTGAGTGTTCTGATCACAGGAAGGCCTGTCGCGGGCATCGTTTCTTTTAAGTTTGTAAGTCCCTATTTTTGAAAAATGGAAATGTCACATAGGTCCCGTCCGTGGTGTTGAAAATTGAGCTGTAATTTTTTTTTTTTTTTGCATATATAAATATGAAAAAGGGTTGTTTTACTTTTAAGAAATTGCATAACAAGTGTTTTTCACATTTTAAATCTGTTGTTAAAACATTTGCAAATGTGTATTATTTCAAAAGCTTAAGCATGCATGTTGTTGTTGTTGTTTGTTTTTATGTGAGTGCTCACCGTCCCTATCATTATCATAATCAGTCATTATCATGATCATGATCATTAGTGTTATTATCATTGAATGTGTCTCTTTTGTATATCATGAATTTCCCATACATTATCAAAGTGTTTTTGCATTGTAATCCATGTTTTGCTATTCTACATGTTCGTAATGTTTATGAATCCATCTTATGGTTATCATTTACTCTAATGTAATTATACAAATGTATGTAAATATAATCGTGTATTGTCAAGGCCAAGATCAAGAAAATCAACATGCTAAAGAAAGTTGTGGTATGTACTGGTAATTGTAGTCACTTGCACGTGACGAGGTAAAATGGTAATAAATTTTCATGAACTCTTTTTTTTAAATGTTTGTGTACCTGAAAGACTTTCAAATTTTTAAGTTACTATGGTAACTAAAGACTTGTGCTATGAAAAAAATTGTTATTCTTATTGTTGTATTGTTATTCATATTGTGTGGTTATTAACATTGTTAAAAAGTTGTTCATTTGTTGAAATTAACCTTGTTATAAGATATTGTGAATATGTTGCATTTATGCACGATAATGTTGAGTTGTTCTTCACTAGTAACTGTCAAAGTATGATAGTAGATATACTGATATCCTATGTTGTTCAATATGACCTTTGATATTATTTATGTTATTTGGTAATACTTTGTAATTACTTAGTTTCTTTTGAGTATGAGTGTTAAGGAGGGGGGGGGGGTGATTGTCAGCCTTACACATACCCTTAACACTCTATAAGCACATATACATATTGTAATAGAATAATATAGCATGACTTACTGGGTTTTATTTTATTCCAATCTTATCTTATCTTTATCTTATTTCCAATACCTTTATTTTGTTTTTCCTGGTTCCATGGCATATTCCATTTTTTTAGTGGGTTACTTATTTGTTTACTTTTGATTTGAACATTTACATGTGCGTTCATGATTGTTTTCTTCCGTCTGATTGCGATTTGCGATCTTTGCAAATCGCAACTTACGTGTAGCCGTATCTCCCTTTCGCAAGACAGGATCGCATTCGCTCAACTTCGGCAGACGCAAAGGGGGCGTTGCTCTCTGGCGATGTCTAGAATAGCGAGGGGTATTTAAAGCAGTTGGTTTGTTTTGACTGCCGGTGGTATGACAATGTTTAGGCTGGCAAATGCCGTTAGTTGTCTTAAATGTTAGTTATGAAAGTTCAGTTTGTAATTTATTTTAAGTGGTGAAAGATGGTGTTGTCTTATGAAATGAATCTTAGTCGATAGCGGAAATATCGTGATGAATATTTTGTGGTCATGAATTGTTTTAACAACCAAGGTTTTTTTACTTCCTTTGAACATTTTCTGGACATTATTTTTCGTTATTACCTGAATTGAGAAGCCAGTTTTCTTCCAGTTATGCTATAGTGAGTAGTTTATTTTGCAACCTGTACCGGTCATTTTTCTTTACCTTACGTCATGCTGTTTAATTAATTAAGTATTTTTATTGTGTTAAAGTATGACTTTAATTTTATAGATAATATAATTTCGGAAATTACTTTTTTTGATTGATTTTACCAGATATAGTTTTTCATTGTATATTATTTTACTAGATGGAACCCGTCAAAACTTGACGGCACTACAGAAATAAAAGGTATTTTCCAGCTATCAAAGGATTTTTTAACGACTAATCTTCAGCAAAAATTTCAATAAATAAAAGAAAAACCTGCATTTTACATCCAGGCAAATGACCTGCAATTGGCAGAGTTACATTCAAACATTCTGCTATAGAATTAGAATCTCTCTCATTTGATAATTTTCCATTTACAAATACAACACCAATAAATTGTACATGACATGAATAAATCATAAATTACCATCATTTCTCATTTCATACAAAATATACATACTTCACTTACTTTGCAGTAAAATAAGACTGAATTTATAGTTTGCCATTTAGCAACAACTGTAACAATAATCCTCTCAGTGGTTAATTTGTTTTTACATTACCCACCCCATTCAACAAATAAATATTTGCATTTTCAAATAACTTTTCTATTACATTTTCATAAATCAAAAATACATGTCGATTTCACATATTAAAAAAATTAGTGATATTTATTCTGGCTAGGTGAAACCCGTCAAAACTTGACGGCAACAATATGAAAGAACCAAAGAAAAAAAAGTATTTTGCCGCTATAGAAAAATTAATATTTCTTAAAAATTTCAATATGCTTTTCCATTTACCAAGGTAACACCAACATGACATGATCCCAGGCGCAGAATCGGTGCAACGCTGCGACACACGTCACAAACTCTTGAAAATGTTTGAAGATTATTTTTCTACTGTTAAAGTTTAAAAAAAAAAAAAATGCTAGAAATCATTTACTATGTACAAAAATTTGTCTAGGTACCATAAAAAATGCAAATTTTGGCAAATAATCACAAAAAATAGCTATTTTCGTCAAAATACTCCCCCCCCCCCTCCAAAAAAAAAAAACATCACCCGGAATTTTTTTAAATGGATGTGAAAGAAAAAAACAGCAAATTTTGTCAACAGATTGCAAAAAACAACAAATTTTATGAAAAGATCTCTAAAAAATTTGTCAAAAAAATGCAAAAAAAAAAAAAAAAATTGTATCCCAAATAAAACAAATTTCGTGAAAGTATTGCAAAAAAATCAAAATTTTGCCAAAACGTCTAAAAAAATTAGCAATTTTCATGAAAAAATTTCGAAAAATAAAGCCAAATTTGACAAAAAAAATCCCTAAAAAATGGCAAATTTGTAAACATATTCTGAAAAAAAAAAATTCAAAATATTGTACGAAAACAAAAAGTTTTGACAAATGATTGTGAGTAAACAACAAATTTCGTCAAAGGATTGAAAAAAAAAGCAAATTTCATCAAATAATTACAAAAAAAGTAAATTTCGCAAAAAACCCCAAAAAATTTTGCAAAAAGATTTTCAATAAAACAGCAAATTACATCGAAAGAACTCGAGAAAAGCGATAAACTTCTCCGAAACTGTCCAGGTATCATAAAAGACACGAATTTCGTCCAAAGATCTCAAAAGCACATAAATTTTGTCTAGGTAATCGCAAAAAAAGGTAAATTTTGCAAAAAATAGCAAAAAAAAAAAAGAAAAAACAACAACAAATTTTTCAAAAAGATAACAAAAAACGACAATTTCTCAAAAAAAATCATGAAAAAAGGATAAATTCGATAAAACGGCAAATTACATCAAAAGATTGTGAGAAAAAAACAACAAATTTCAAAAAACAACTTTCATTAATTGCAGGGGGAAAAGATGCAACATTTCTTTGTTCATCAAAAAAAAAAAAAAAATCACAATTTCTCGACCTATCACATGAAAAATAGAAAATTTGTCAATCAGTTGAAGAAAAAATACAAAAACCGACAGTTGGTTATGTGGGGTAAAAATTATAAAATTCATTAATGAATCATGGATAAAAAGTCATTTAGTTATGTAAAAAAGCCCACAAAAATCTTGTGATTGATCGAGACATTTCAGAATTTTTTTTCTGGGTAATCTTATGATGGGAATACTGCAGTTCAGTGTACCTATTGAACTGTGTGCTGAGTGACATATGTTTATTCCCTCATTCTATAGGCAATTAAATATATGTATGGAATTTTTTATCGCAACGTAATAAGTATATTTTCAACATAGGATCAGAGTAAATTAGTCTTTTCAACAAATAACCTGGTAAGTGAGAACTAACTTTTTTATTGATAGGCAATGTAACATTGGGTCGATCGAGTTTATTTTGATTTTGCCCTTGTTTTTGAAGGACATAATTTAACCGTTTTTTCTATTGCATAACACTTCTTATTGTGATCTTCATTTCTGTCATATGAAAAATTCATTTCTATTTTGCCTATAGCATTTCCATAATGTTAATAAATTTCTGAAAAAAAAAAAAACCGAAAAAACAAAAAAACAAAAACAAATTTCCAAAAAAAAGGATAAATTCGATAAAACGGCAAATTACATTGAAAGATGGCAAGAAAATACGACAAATTTCACCGAAAATCCCTGAGAAAACAAATAATTATTTCCTGGTATCATAAAAGACATGAATTTCGTCAAAAGATCGTGAAAATACTTTAAATTTGTCTAGGTACTTCAAAAAATGCAAATATTGGTAAACAGATTGTGAGAAAACATATTTTGTCAAAAGATGAAAAAAAGGGGCACATTTCATCAAAAAATCTCAAAAAAGGTAAATTTTGCAAAAAAAAAAAAGGAGAAAAAATGACAAATTTCTGAAAATAACAAAAAAAACCAACAAATTTCACAAAAAAAAAATCACGAAAAAAGGAATAATTTGATAAAACGGCAAATTACATTGAAGGATGGCAAGAAAAAAAACGACAAATTTCACTGAAAATCCCTGAGAAAACAAATAATTATTTCCTGGTATAATAAAAGACGTGAATTTCATCAAAAGATCGTGAAAATACTTTAAATTTGTCTAGGTACTTCAAAAAATGCAAATATTGGTAAACAGATTGTGATAAAACAACACATTTTGTCAAAAGATGAAAAAAAGAGGTACATTTCATTAAAAGATCACAAAAAAGGTAAATTTTGCAAAAAAAAGATGATAAAAAAAAGGCAAATTTCTGAAAATAACAAAAAAAATGAAAAATTTTACAAAAAAAAAGATAATTTCGATAAAACAGCAAATTACATCGAAGGATCGTGAGAAAATAACAAATTTCACCAAAAATCCCTGAGAAAACAAATAATTTTATCCAAGTATAAAAAAAAACATGAATTTTGGCAAATAATCACAAAAAATAACAAATTTCGTCAAAATACCCTCCCCCCCCCCCCAAAAAAAAAAAAAGAACACCTGGAAATTTTGAAAATAGATGTGAAAAAAAAAACAGCAAATTTCGTCAACAGATTGCAAAAAACAACAAATTTCTTCAAAAGATCTCTAAAAAATTTGTCAAAAAACTGCAGAAAAAAAAATTATCCAGGTATCTCAAATAAAACAAATTTTGTGAAAATATTGCAAAAAATCAAAATTTTGCCAAAATGTTTAAAAAAATTTTGAAAAAAAAAAGCAAATTTTGACAAAAAAAACTCTAAAAAATGGCAAATTAAACATATTGTGAAAAAAAATTTCAAAATATTGTGAGAAAACAACAAATTTTGACAAATGATCGCGAGTAAACAGCAAATTTCGTCAAAGGATTGAAAAAAAAAAGCAAATTTCATCAAATAATCACAAAAAAAGGTAATTTTGCAGAAAAAAACAACAAATTTTGCAAATAGATCTTCAATAAAACGGGAAATTACATCAAAAGATCATGACAAAACGACAATTTCATCGAAAGACTCGAGAAAAACGATAAACTTCTTCGAAACTGTCCAGGTATCATAAAAGACACAAATTTCGTCCAAAGATCTAAAAAGCACAGAAATTTTGTCTAGGTAATCGCATAAAATGTAAATTTCACAAAAAATAGCAAAAAAAGACAAATTTCTCAAAAAGATAACAAAAAACGACATTTTCTCAGAAAAAAAAAAAAAAAAAAAAAAATCACGAAAGAAGGATAAATTCAATAAAACGGCAAATTACATCAAAAGATTGCGAGAAAAAAACAACAAATTTAAAAAAAAGCTTCCATTAATTGCTTGGAGAAAAGATGCAACATTTCTTTGTTCATCAGAAAAAAAAAAAAATCACAAAATTTCTCGATCCATCACATGAAAAATAGAAAATTTGTCAATCAGTTCGACAGTTGGTCATGTGGGGTAAAAATTATAAAATTCATTAATCAATCATGGAAAAAGTCATTCAGTTATGTAAAAACCCCACAAAAATTATCAATCAGTAGAAGTCCCCACAAAAATCTTGTGATTGATTGAGACATTTCAGAATGTTTTTTGCATGTCCAAATTAAAATATATATATATATTGTAGCTGCAGATTTAAAAAAGTAAGTTATTTATAAGGCATCTATTTTGATCTCTTATTATTTTGTTTATTTTTTGCAAGACCTACGTTTATTTAGTTGAGTAATATGAATTTAGAATTTGCAATGTTTTGTCTTTTTGTTATTTTTTATCAATTTTCAAAATGATAATGCAACAAATGTAAATGCTATAGGCAAAATAGAAATGAAATTTTCATATGACAGAAATGAAGATCACAATAAGGAATTACTTTAGAAAAAAGAAAAAGATTGAAAACAAAATAAGAAGTGGTTAAATTATCATAATAAATAAAATAAAATAAAAACGGTTAAATTATGTCCTTCAATAAAAACGGGCAAAATCAAAATAAATAATATTATGAAATATAAAATTAAGCATTGATCGAAAAATACTATCCAGAAAAGTTTTTGCGAACATCGTAAGGGGGATATTTTACTTCAGTGTACCCATGGCAAAATAGAAATGTATTTTTCATATGACAGAAATGAAGATCACAATAAGGAATAACTTAAAAAAAAAAAAGATTGAAAACAAAATAAGAAGTGTTATGCAATGGAAGAAACGGTTAAATTATGTCCTTCAATAAAAACGGGCAAAATCAAAATAAATAAACTCGATCGACCCAATGTTACTACATTGCCATTCAAAAAAAAGTTCTCACTTACCAGGTTATATTGTTGAAATCCTATGTTAAAAATATACTAATTACGTTGCGATAAAAAAATCCATACATATATTTAATTGCACATTTTAAAAGCACAAAATAGAATAGATCCATTGGCTCTGCAACAATAAACAACGAACGCGGGCAGACCACGCTAACATTTAGAGACAGTAATTATCTCTTCTCTCATTGGTTCTGTTGTCGGATCTGCGCAAGCAGGAATGCGCAGAGAGCAATAAGATTATGTTTCATTACTGGTTTGGATATATGAAATTCAATCTCGCCGAATATCCTCCATGGTGCATAGAAAACTCGTCATGTGAATGAATCAAATCTGGCCTTTGTTTACATATATCGACATATATCCAGCGCTCGAACGCCAGAAAAAAATGACTTTATATCTCAGAAGATATTACAATTAGGGAAAAACCGTAAGCAAAAAAAGCGTTTATTTTTGAAAGCTCTTTCTAATGACATAACATTTAGGTTAGTGCAATTTTTAAAAAAACACCAAAATTTCTAAAACATGGCCGTCAGAATTTCTTCTTTAGCGGATGCGTACAACCCCGGAGTCGTTCTACATACAGGGACAGAGAGAGTCACAACGGCTATTATTATAGAGGATATATACATATATTTTTATTTTGAATATGTTTTTCTTGAAAATAAACGTTAGATTATCTTTTAATTAAATGCTTTTTTACTGACTTTATGACACTACCACAGATTGCCAATATTTATTTCAGGTCACCAATTTTAATTTTTCTATCTCTGCTTTAGTTTTATATAATTTTAGAACGGTTCTGGCTTCAGAACCGATCATGAACCTTTAATGGATTCCAATTACTGATAATATTTCATATTTTCAAATAAAAACAAATGATAAACAAAATTAGTCTATAACTTTAAAAGTACTGCCAAAATAAGTGGTTTAATCTCAAATTCCTTGCGAATTCCTTGAAATTGGAATAGGTACCAATTACTTGGAACTATCAAAATTGAAGCACCATTAATTGGCATCTATCATAAATTCCGAAATCCAAATATTTGTGTCGAAAATACTTTTACACAATTAAAGTAACCCTTTTTAACTAAAAAAACTGTTGTCAATTAAAATTCAAAATATATTATAAATCATATAATAATGAATAGAAAAGCATGCCTTGCTTAAACCAAAGAAGAAGCATTTGCAACAAAAATGGCTAATTTCATACAAGCCATAATTGTTTCTCTTTCCTAGGCACTATTGTCATATAGTAGCATAAATCAAAGTTATAATCTTTAAAGTAAATGGGCATATAACTGGTATATGGTCTTGCATTTTTAAAAGACTGGATATAAATCTTATTTTAGGACATGTCTGTAGGATTGCCAATCACTGGTGCATGCCAATTACTGGGGGTGTTACCCTACAAAGAATTTTTATTGATTTTTTTTTTACCATATATATACCGTAATTTCTGGAAGAAACGTTGCAGCGGCATAAACGCCGCATTGCGGAAAATCACTCAAAAAAATTTAGAAAATGGTCGCAAACGCCGCATCGTCGTAAATGCCACAGGTGAAATTTTCGCGGTAATCGCGGTTAACATGTTAAACAGAAACACATTAATAAGCTGTATTAAGAAATCATAAAAATGAAATTATTAATCAGAAATTAATAAATAAATACAAAATTAATAATATTCTTTAAATACCGTATTTTCGGGAATAAGCGCCGTGACGCATACGAGTTTAAAAGTAAAAATATGCTTAGTGCGGCGCAGTGGATACGGTGATTTTTTTTCCTAACAATATTGTAAAGTACTGTTAATCTCCCCCCCCCCCCCCCCAAACGTGACAAAAAATCATAAAATAATTAGAGTGGGACTCTTACACGGGATTTTTCCACGATCGTTTCACAAAATTTTCAGGAATAAATCGTGAATCTTTGAATGAATCATGAATTTTGATAATTGAAGCAATACTTGAAAAAAAATTGGTTTAAAAAAAACGTAAATTCTGTCGAAAAACGCAGAAAAAAGGAGATTTAAATTTGTAATTAAATTTGTAAAAAAAAGCATGATATCAATTAAAAAAATCTTTAAAAAAAAAGCACATTTTATCAAAGATTCATGATTCATTCATTTCATCATGATTCATCACTGAATCTTTGGAACGGGGGAAAAAATCGGATTCAGAACAAATTTTCTGAAAGTTATAAAAGAAGGGGAGGGGAAATTCAGGAAATTCATTCGAAAATGCAATTTTCGTTTATTCGTATTCTAATGTGAAATTTGCGTAACTTTTTGCGGTCTTTTAATGAAAATTGACATTTTTTCGCGATATTTTGACGAAATCAAAATTATCTTGTTTTTGCAACCATTTGTCGGAATTCGCGATACATTTTATGTCCAAAATTTTGGAATTATGATCGATTTTTTTTTTTTTTTTTTTTTTTTAAATTTTTGGAAAAATTTAGAAAAATATCACGCTTGTTTGAAAAAAAGATGCTCGTAAACGCCGCATCACTTGAAATTTCAGTTTAAAACACGTAAACGCCACGACGTTTCTTCCAGAAATTACAGTATATAATTTTGCCAACACTCTTTGACAAAGCTGCCAAAAAACTGAGATGTTTGCATTACTGATTGACGAAAGGCATGCCTTTTTTGTGACTGATCAATTGATAAAAAATTTGATAGATCGGTAAAAAGTGTGGAATTTTATGGCTGATAAATGAAAAGCAGGATCTTTTTTTAACAATCGGTAAATAAAAATTTTCATTTATAATAACCAATCATCAAAAATTGTCATTTATTACATGACAAATTGACAAAGATCAGTACTGAATAGACAGAGACATAGATCATCATATGACATAGATCAGAAATACACACTTTAATGGATAAAGATCCCTTAAAGTGCAGGGTTGGCACGGTTTAAACCAATTGGTTTTAACCATGGTTTAAACCATGGTTTAAACCAAATGTTTTTTCTCCAAAAATAAAACCAATTGGTTTTTTTAGAAGAAATCTAATGACATTTTCTTTTTTCATTATAATTTACGTGTTTCAAATTATTGGACATAAATAATTTCTACTTTTAACACTTTATTTCAGTAATAAGTATTATATATAGTGGGTTTAGGTCTTTTTTTATGCATAGGATTAAACCAATTGTTTTTTTCTATTAAAAAAAAAAAAAAAAAAAGCAATTTGTTTTTTAGAAGAAATCTAATGACATTTTCTTTTTTTCTTTATAATTTACGAGTTTCAGATTATTAGATATAAATAATTTCTACTTTTAACACTTTATTTCAGCAATAAGCATTAGATATATTGGGTTTACGTCATTTTTTATGCATAGGATTAAAATCAGTTCACATTGGTATTGGTGAACATAGCTATTGCTCTAAAGAAAAACTTCAAACATGTGAATTGATCAAAGATAAAATAAATTCAATATTTAGTATAGAATATTTTAATTTTTTTAATAATGCAGATTATTTAATGCAATTAATAATGTAACACAATGATCTTTTAAGATTTTGCACAAGCTGTAAAAGAAATTTTTCTTTTGGGAGATTATCTTGAAGAATTAAAAGAAAGACTGGTTGCTAGTTATAGCATTTTAATAATTTTTTTCCTTTTGCTATCTGCTGAATCTAACAACTAAAATGTTAACGTCAAATTGTCACTCAGAAAGGAAAAATCCTAAGAAGCATTTGTAATTTATTATTTCAATAATTTTGGAAAAGAATATTTATCAAACTATATCCAAATCTTATACTATAATGCGAGCAAAAATTGTGTGTGTGTGTGTGGGTAAATTTTATCTCAAAAACGGCTCTAACGATTTTCGCAAAAATTTGGATTTTACCATTTTTGGGCACGAGAAAACCATTGGGCTAGGTCACATGTTCGAGAAAATTCGATTATTGGGTCATTTTGGGTCAAGATCAAGCTATTTATATCTAGAGAACGGCTGGATCGATTTTAAGGAAATTTTGTAACCAATCGTTTTTTGGCACGAGAAAACTATTGGGCTGGGTCACATGTTCGAAAAATTTCGATTATTGGGTCATTTTTGGGTCATTATGGGTCAAGCCATTTTTATCTAAAAAACGGCTCTAACGATTTCGACCAAATTTTACATTTTATCGTTTTGGATTACCAGAAGACCATTGGGTTAGGTAACATGTTCGAGAAAATTCGGTTAGCGGGTCATTTTTGGGGTCATTGTGGGTCATGCTATTTTTATCTAAAGATTTTCTCACGCAATTTTGACTAAAAATTGCATTCTATGGTTTTCGGGCACGAGAAAAACATTGGGCTAGGTTACATGCTCGAGAAAAATTTTTAATGGGTCATATTGGGTTGTTAAGAGTCTGGGTCAAGCTATTTATATTTAAAGAACCGCAGAATCAATTTCATCGAAATTTTGCCTGTAATAGTTTTTTGACACGAGAAAGCTAATGGGCTCACATGATCGAGAGATTTCGATTATAAGAGTCATTTGTGGGTCATGATGGGTCATAATGGGTCATAGTCAAACTATAGCTAAAGAACAGGTGGATCGATTTTAACGAAATTTTGTATACAGCATTTTTTTGGCACGAGAAAACTATTGGGCTAGGTCTCAGTTCGAGAAATTTCGATTACTGGGTCATTTTGGGTCATAAAAGGTCTGGGTCAAGCTATTTATATGTAAACTACGACAGTATCAAATTTAATGAAATTTTGTATGTAAGTTTTTTGACATGAGAAAATTAATGGGCTATCTCACATGCTTGAAAGATTTCGATTATAAGAGGTTATGGGTCATTATATTATGAGTCATGATGGGTCATAATGGGTCATGTCAAGCTATATCTAAAGAACACGTGGATCAGTTTTAACGAAATTTTGTATACAACATTTTTTGGCACGAGAAAATCATTGGGCTAGGTCACATGATCGAAAAATTTCGATTAATGGGTCATAAAGGGTCATAAATGGTCTGGGTCAAGTTATTTATATTTAAAGAACGGCAGGATCGAGTTTAACGAAATTTTGAGTGTAACAATATTTATACACGAGAAAACTAATGGGCTAAGTCACATGTTCGAGAGATTTCGATTATAAAGGTCATTTGTGGGTCATGATGGGTCATGGTCAAGCTATATCTAAAGAATGGGTGAATCGATTTTAACGAAATTTTGTATACAGCATATTTTTGGCACGAGAAAATCATTGGGCTATGTCACATGTTCGAGAAATTTCGATCAATGGGTCACTTTTGGGTTATTCTAATTTTATCTAGACAATGTCTCGCGCAAATTTGACTGAATTTTATATTCTATCGTTTTCGGACACAAGAAAATCATTGGGTTAGGTCAGATGTTTCAGAAAACTCAATTAATGAGTCATTTTGGGTCATAATGGGTCAAGGTCAAACTATTTATACCTAAAAATTGGCTCAATCGATTTTATCTAAATTTCGTATTTAACGTTTTTCGGCACGCAAAAATTAATGAACTAAGTCACATTTTCGAGAGATTTCGATATAAGGGTCATTTGTGGGTCATGTTAATTTTATCTAGAAAATTGTTCTCACCATTTTCAGTATATTTTCTATTATATCGTTTTCGGGCAAAAGAAAACCATTGAGATAGGACACATGCACGTAACAATTCAGTTAGTGGGTCGTTTTAGGTCTTAATGGGTTCGGGTCATTCTAATTATATATAACAACGACTCAGTCAATTTTACCAAAATTTTGCAATGGAACGTCTTTTGTCATGCGAAGACTATTGAGCGGAGTTGCATATTAAACAAAATTATATTAGTGGGTCATATCGCTTCATTGCTGAATGCTGTCAAGCTAATTTTACTTAAGAAATGGCTTAAACGATTTTGATTCATTTTATACTCTACTGTTTTTGATTACCTGAAGACCATTGAGCTAAGTCACATGTTTGATCATATGTGATTAGTGGATCATTTGGGTAAAAAAGGGTCAGGATCACGAGACTATGGCAAAAGCCAATAAGTTGGCGATATTTGACAAAATACTGACGAAATTTGGCCGAAAAATCGACTATTAAGGTTACGAAACCAAAACACATATTTGGTGCCAAATGAAAGAATGTGTCCAAATTTGGTTATATCTGGCAAAAAATATTGTCTTTCAGAATGTGAAGAAATTTCTTATACATTCTTAATAGTCTTCGAAATGCATAGTTAAACTAATCAGAGTCGAGCTATAAAAGTGATTTGGATTGATGTCCTTTCTTTGTAAATTTTAAAATAAAGTAAAATTTATGAACATGTGCATACAAACATAGTTGATTGTTTTTATAAATAATATTATTATTAATAACATGTTTTACAGTAATAATACTATATCGAGTTGAACACACCGAGCTGAGCTCGGTCACCCCTGCTAGTGTTTATTGTTCGTAATCAAAAGATTGTTTATAAAGATTTACAGGGCATCAATGGTTCCCTGTGTAGAACAGTTAAAACTTTCAACATAAGACTGTTTGCTAAAACTGTTTAAATTGAAAAATGAATTTTTTCAATTTTCAGGATAAATTTACTATAATTATTAAATTTAAATTATTTTAAATGAAGTTACACTGCTTATAAACCAATAATGTCTGTTTCTATCAGTAAATATGCATGTATATGTAATAAGAAAGGATGTTTTAAAAAAACCCGGTTTAAACTAAAAAAACCTGGTTTAAACCAAAAAAAACGGTTTTTTTGGTTTTTTGAAAAAACCTGACTTTTTTCCAAGCCTTTTAAATTTTCTATTTAATTAAAGTGTGATTTAAAATTTCTAAACATTTTATTTGCCATTATGGACAACAATTATTCCTTTATAGGCAACAAAATTGCACTAACAAATACTTTGGTTTCATGCAGTTCCTTTTTGATGCCATAGGTTAACATAGTGTCACTTTAAAGGAAGCAATATCTTTTATGATTATAATAGGTATAATACACTATATAATATGGTTATATAGTATAATAGGACTATAATCAGGGATGTAGTAGAGGGTACACGAGGGTATATGCTTTATACCTTCTGTATTAGGTAGATTTCGTATGAAATACTACGTATTGCATTCGCACCAGTTTATATATATATATATATATATATATATATATATATATATATATATATATATATATATTTCACTTTCTTATGGACACAATAACTTCTATAATTCTTCACCAATCTCCACCAAACTGGTACATAAAATCAAAGGGGATAAAATCTCGGCTAAGTTCATTAATGGGCAAAATCAGACCAAGGGGGTCGAAATAGGGGGCGTTTTTGTGAAAACAGAAAAAAACCCCATAATTTCTTAATAAAAATAAATATCGAATCAGTTTAAAGTTTATATTACTTCTAAATAATGGGCCAAAAGTTTATGCATGACAGATTTTTGATAAAGTTAAAAATTGGCTCAAGGGGCGAAAAAAATAGGGTTTTTAAGAGAAAAAAATCATAACTTTGTCAATTTTTCAGATATCAAATCCATCTAAATTTTTTATTAATATTCTCAAAATTATCTAAAACTTTTGTATTTGCAAGTTTTTGATAGGACTAATTCTTACCGGTAAAAAAAAAAATTAAAAACAAAAATAAAAAGGGGTTTGGAAAAAGAAAAAAATCCATAAATTTGTCAATTCCTAAACTATCAAATCCAATTAAATTTATTTTACATTTTCTCAATAATATCTACAACTTTCATATTGACAAGTTTTTCATAGGACCAATTCGTATAGCAAAAATAAATTAAACAAAAATTGGAGTTGGAGAAAAAATTTCTATCCAAACTGCTTACATTCTGAATCGTTTTTTAAATTCATTTTTTATTTTAAACGCATCCAAATGGCAGATCCTCTTGTTTAGGAACTATATAATGTGAAACATTAGTCAGTTTTTTTTTTATAAAGACAGAATATATTTCAAAAAAGGCTACCAAAAAGGGTATTTTGAACAGAATTTCCCAAAGTGACCGTGATAAGAAATTTGAGGAAGTATTCAAATAACAAATTGCGTTTTTTCTGACTCATTTTTAAATCTATTTTTACTCTCAAACGCATCCAATTTACTAGTCCTCTTATTTTGGAACTGTATAATTTGATGCATTGGTCAGTTGTTTGATAAAGACAGAATATATTTCAAAAAAGGCTGCCAAAAAGCGTATTTTGAACAGAATTTCGAGAAGTTATCGTGATTGAAAATTTGAGGAAGCATTGAAATAACAAATTGCGTTTTTTCTGACTCATTTTTAAATTCAGTTTTGCTCTCAAATGCATCCAATTGACAGGTTCTCTTATATAGGAGCTGTATAATGTCCCGTATTGGTCAGTTTTTTGATACAAGCTGAATATATTTTTAAAAATGCTGTCAAAGTGGGCACTTCACGCAAAATTTCTCGAAGCTATTATGATTAAGAATTGGGGTTGTATTCAAAATTGGTTATTTTATAACTCATTTTTAAATTCAATTTTGCTCTCAAACGCATTCAATTGACAGTCTTTTGTTATTTAGGAACTATATAATGTACCGTATTAGTCGATTTTTTTTTAATAAAGTGGGAAATATTTCAAAATATGTTGTCGGAATGGGCATTTGATCAGAATTTAGCTTAAGATGATTCTGATAAAACCAGTTCTTACAGAAAAATGAAATTAAAATTTTTTCAAAAGAGGACAAACAAAGTTGTTAAACTGGGTTTATCTGTAATCAATTTATTTTTTGTTGTTGAAATGAGCACTCTTCGAAATCTACCTCTGCCTATAGGCCAAGCCGACAGGGATTTTTTTTATAAAGGAACACCGTGTGCATGTACCTTCTGTTTCTCAAGAAAGCCATAGTTTACATACACTAGGGTGTACCTTATGTCTTGAACGTATACCCTCTGCCTAGAGTACATCCTGTGTTATTTTTACGACTACACTCCTGACTATAATAAGGCCATTAATGCCATGTATCATGCTACTCAACCATAAGCATTTGTGATTGATTGTTGGAGTTTTTTTTTACTGGTATGCTTGTGTAACTAGTTATCTTTACCGTTTTCCTCTTTTAGAGCTACACCGTGGTAGTCTACCCAATATCAACAAAGGATATTACAGTCTTAAATCAAAAAAATCAAAACGTCCTAGTGAACCTAAAATTTCTTGTCCATTGCCAATACATCCTTCTCATTCAAAAATCTCTGTAAATGGAACATTATCTCAAGTAAGTGACATTTATGTATCACTAAGTTCTTTATTAATAATATTTTGCTCCTAATTTTCAAAAAATTGGTGTACTGTTAAAAAGAATTTAATCTATTATTTAAATATGTAATTATTTTGTTTTAAATAAATTTAGATGAAATATAGCAACGGCATATTGTTTATTGTGGTTAAAAAAATTCAAGTTTTTTTAATTCTAGACAAGATTGAACTTTTAATTGAAAAAATTTAGGTATAAAAATATGTTGTTACAAAATAATTTTATTCTGAAAGTATATGTTGTGATAGAAATTCTGTTTAAAAAAATGTCTATTTTTTTTTCTTTATTATTCTTATTTTCAGTAATGACCATTTAATTTTTATTCTTAAAAACCTTTGTTAGTTAACAAATTTCTTTAAAATAAAATACAGTCAAAACTTGCTTTAATCCTTCACCAGTTTCTAAAGTATGGAAGTTGCTAATTTGTTCCTTTGAAATTTAGAAGAATTTAAGACTATCATGTAGTATTTGCCCGGAGATGGCGGCCATTTTTTTGCCAATTTTAAATTTCTGTATTTGGATTTATTAATTTATTTGTGTTGTTGTTTTTTTAAATGTATAATTTCTTAAACATTTTTGTCTGTAATTTCAGAATACATATTTTTTAAAATGAATATTTGCTTTATTTAACTGTTTTAAAATTTATGTATTTACCGTTTTGCTAATTATGCATTCCTTCTCTCCCTCCCCCTCCCACTTTTTTTTTCTTTTTTACATATAATGTTCAGAGTGCTGATTTTAAGTTTAAAAATTTCTTGTTATTTCATTTCTGAATGGTTCAAAAATTAAGTATGATGTGGTAGTGCATAAGGGACCAACAAAGAAACAAGATGGTGGATTCCGGGCGAATACTACATCTGTTCCAAATTTAATTTTCATTGTAACAATATCATACTTAAAAATAAATAAATGAAATATTAGAATTAGTTCACTTTGACTCTGAATCACTGAATTAGCTTTACTACAATAAATCACAAAAGTTCAGTTGTAGCTCAAAAAAATTTTTGCAACTTTTTTTATTTATTTTCATAAACCAGAAAGATTTTATACCTAATGTAGCACATTTTGTCAGCAGATTTTGATATTCTATCAAATTTAGTACAGCTTTTGAAATTCTTGTTAGTCCGCTAGTCCAAGACCACCAAAAATTAAATCAGGCTACTAATTTGAAAAATTTAGTGGTCTACAGGACCAATAACTTTTTTTCCTTCTCTGACTGATAAATATAAATTTTTCTGTCCCTGAGAAAACCACAACTGAACACAAACCACACAATTTTATTTCATTAAAAATAATAATAGTAATAATAATATTAAGTCTAGGGTTAATTAGAAGATAATCTGCTGAATCTCATCACCCAATTCATCTGTTTGGCAGATTTTCATCGAAACAGGCTTTTATATCTCTGTTGTAATATAGAAATGTCCGTATGTTATTAAAAATTAAAAGATTAAACATGCCAGTTATTGGTGAATAAATTGCATATAATTTTTATGACACTGTATTTCACTATGATAATCAAAACATTATTAATAAAAATTAATATATATATTCTATATGTTTCTTCCTCTTTTGAAGAAGTGCTAAAAGTTTATAAATTTTGCTCTCATTTTACTCAATAGCTATGCTTTTTAAATTAATGTAGTTTGTTGGATTACAATATAAAATTTTTACTTCTGCTTTTATATTTGTTTCAGAATTTGCAGATGAATTAAATTGTAATACTACCTGTACAAATCATGATTAAAATTCTCTTCATTTTTTTTTCTGTGCATTAAATTATAATATGTTTTGTTCTGGTTTTTAACTATCCTTAAAATCAAATTATCTTTCATTTATAAATGTGTGTGGTGCATGCAAGCCTGTGTATGTGTAACATATAGATATACATGCTGAGCAATGAGATGTTTTAGCTAACTCCTTTAATGTATCACATTTCCATTATAAGCATGCTTGATTTTCAATAATTTCTCTGCACTGTCTGCTTATTTTATTTATTGGCATTATTTGATATGCATGGAATTATTTTTTTTTACTATTATTGCATGGAATTATTTTAATAGGTGTTAACTTACATTGCTGCTTAGAAAGATTAGTTTGTGAAACAACTAGTAATAGCACTTGAATGAAGCTGCTTGATTGCATGTCTGCCTGAAATAAGGTATTAGAAAATTTGTTTGAATTATTTTGATATATTTCTTTTTTTGTGTTTATATATTTCAATACTGCCTTTGATTACTTTAAAACAATATTGTAGATTGCCATTATTGCTAATGTAAAACCCTGATTATATAGCAGACCTTTTTCAGAAGCAAAACAGTTAAATTTTGAAAGGGGAGACTATGAAAATTATATGTATGTATAAAAAAAAATTGAAAAATCTTTTATATTGTTTAGAAGTAAAAAATATAAATACCAACATTAGAATCTTTTGCATTTCAGCAGATTTCCGATTAAAGCTGGGAGTCACTCAACTTCTGAATTCCCTCACTAAGTCTATAAGTGTAGAATGCATTCATATATTTAAAACTGTTAATCTCCCACTATACTCCTATTATTTTTCCAAACAAATCATAAATCAATCAATCAAAATATATCCATGAGTATGACATATTTTAAGACAATATGGATTTTTACCTGTTTCCTGATTTCGAGAAACAATCTAAATGGTGTGATATTTTTTAATGTGTTGGACAAAATTTGAGTTATAAAGCACTAATTTTTTAGTTGATTAATTACAGTAAGATTAAGCAGTAAAATGAAGCTGTTATGACAACAAGAATTAAACTGCTGTTTTGCTGCTTCACTACTGAAATGGAGTGTGTTACAGTGATTCTCTGTGACATCAAAATAATGTTCAGATTATTCATTCTCATTTGTTAGTTTTCGAATTTCAGACTTCTCATTTTTGCTTGGCTTAATTCTGGTAATTTATATGTTATATTTTTTAAAACACAAGTCTATCACAGTTTTTCACACTTTCATTCTAGCAGAAGAAATTCTGTTAAAATTATAATAGCAATAAATAAGGCTAGTTTCCATTACCTGTTAAAATACAGCACTTTTTATAATATGTCACTGAAATATCTCTCAAAAATAAAAAAGAAATCTGTTTTAAACATGAAATCAAAATTTAGAAATTTCCATGTAAATCATAGATGCCAACATTGTAAAAATTGCATCAGGAGTAAAATAATTAAATTTCAGGAGTTTTGGGCATTCATCAAGAGTAAAATTTAAGCATTTCAGGAGTCATTTCAGGAGTAATATGATTTGCTTTTTTTAATTAGTTAATTACAAATATTCTATAAATTCATACCTTTAACAACATTTCTATCTATTCATGCAAAGATAATTAAAATGAAGGTTTCATAATTTACTTTTATCTTCAAAATATAGATGATTTTTTGTTACAAATTTATGAAAGTTGATTTTAAAAATAAATTATGAAGCAATGATATGTATAAAAATGTGCATAAGATAAAAGATTGTTTTAAAATTATGTAAAATATTTTCATATGCAAAAAGTAATTATATAAATTATCATGAAAAATAATCTTTTTTGATATCAGATTAACTAATCCTATTCTATCAGACTAAGCTTAATCTAAATCAATATTAGAAATATCTATTTTAAATGATTGGAGAAAACTGAAAATAATGTTCATTAAATCATACTAGCATATCTGTCAAAAATAATTTTTAAAAAAAATTACAAATTCATTTAAAACCTACCTTTTAAGTATAATTAAATGATTGGAGAAAACCGAAAATAATGTTCATTAAATCATACTAGCATATCTGTCAAAAATAATTCTAAAAAAATTACAAACTCATTTAAAACCTACCTTTTAAGTATAATTGCATAACTTTAAAGGAGAAATAAAGAGGAAAAAAAGAAGTCATGAAGAAATAACAATGTTTATATCAAGAAATTATTTTCAATCTATATATGATAAAAGTACACAAATTTATATTGAAATGAAAAATACAATTATTGAAAATGAATAAGAACAACTGAAAACAATGTGCAATAATTATCTAAATGACTGTTCCTAAATGATCATTTTTTTCCCTAACAAACGTTCTTAAATATAATTAAATGATATTCAGATAAATTATTCTTGCATTTAATAATGCATATAAATCAATATTTTTTTTCTAATATCAAATTGACAAAGTCTTCCCACCCAACTTCAACTTATTCCGAATGACACATAAAATTGCTGATATTAATCTTACAGTTTGACAACTAGCAGACACTATTCAACAGTACAAGACCAGAAAAAAAAAAAAAAAAAAAACTCTCATCAGGATTAATATTCTCCATCATAACACCAACTAAAGAAATGCTAACTAGAAAATACTCAAATTACCACATGTTGTGTAACATAACAATATAATGCAACGTACGCGGTCGATGCCAGTGAAAAACAGCATGTCTTTGTTGTTAAAGTTACAGCCTTAAAATTGATTATCATCGAAGAAAGAAATATCTTTTTGAACATCCATACCAAGGAGAAAAGAACCAATGCGCTTACTCTGAAGGGCGTGGCCACTTATTTTACGTCATTGCTGCAACTTTCTACTACGTTTTCATTTGCTGATTAACACTTGCATTCTAGGAAAGAGTGCACTCTGATTCATTAATAGTTGTTTACGTATTGAGAACAAAACAGAGATAGAAACACTGCATTGTTTACAAGACAAAATACGGTTTGGGGAATACCGCAGCTTTCAGAGAGCAGTTTCTTTTTTTTTTTTTTCTTTTAAGGTGTAGATGCAGATTTCCGTATTTTTAACTTTATTTCCATACTCCCGTATTTTAGTATGCATTTCCGGAGAAACTCCGGAATTTCTGCTGTTGTTGGCATCTATGTGTAACTCTTATAAATATAGTTTGGCATCTATGTGTAACTCTATAAATATAGTTCATTGTTTTTCAATTGGCAAATGACCTTCATAATCACTAATACTGGTTTCCATGGAAATCCCATTCTTTTCTTTCTTGATTATAAAAGCTGTGAAACAACCTGAAATGTGGTGTGAAAAGAGTATCCAACGGAGGAATTTAGAACCTTTTATCAGAGAAACATTTTCAAGGTCTCCGGCCTGTCTTTGTGGAAAATACTATAAACAACGCTGGTCAATGTGTTGTACACCTACCTCCAAAAACTAATATATTCTATCAAAATAGTATAAACCATCTGGTTGAAATGCAAAGCTGCATTTTATATGTATAAATATGATGATATGATTTTCTATAAATGGATTCATCATGAAAGTTTTACTTCAAACAAAAATGATTCTTCAGTATCTTATTTAATTCATCAATTAACAAGATATCCAATTACGGAAGATTAGCCGGTAGTGCTATGACTAATTACCTGATGAAGTAGAAGATTTTGCTGAAAGCTGAAAAGTTAAAAATATTACATAATAATAAACAGATGATCTAAACTTTATTTCAGCAAATTTTTTTTTTCAAATGCAAATAATATTAATACATAATTGCATAAATATATGTAAGAATGATCTTTCATTCAGAAATTCCAGAGATGGTTAATATTAATATAAAACTAAAGAAAAGAAAAGAAAAGAAAGAGAAAAAGAAAAAAAGGGGAGGTGGTGGGCAGACTGCATATTTTTCTAACTAGCAAATTTTATCGCTAAAAATCACAGTTGTATAATTCTAACCCATTAATAATGGCCCATATTTCTCAATTTGTGGCCAGGTTGTTCTTTACTGCATAAAGCTTGTGCCCTTGTGAAAAGTGGTTAAGGGAAACACCAGAAATTTAAAAATACTCAATAATTTTGAAATCTGCTCATCTTTGGAAATAGAATTCACTGTGAAAGATTCTCTTTAAATATGAAAAATGCTTCCAACAATATAATTCATATGCAAATTGGGAGGGTGGTGGTACTCAGTTGCTTAAGGAGTATTCAAAAAAGTATTTTTCCCCTTTCAACAGCTTGAAATTTTGTGGTACATTCTCAGATTCATTTTTAAAATGAAAACATCAAACTTTCAGAGGATATTTTTGAAGAAATGTATAAGAGACTGTGTGATTTCATTTTTTGCTCAATTAATTAGAATTTGATTTATAAACTATTATCTTAGTATAACCATTTTTTTCGTTCTCAGATCACCTGCTTCAGAAAATTCGGTTCAAAAGAGCAGCATTTGTACCATTTTCTGTCTTTTTCAAAAAGTTACATACACAACACATTATGTAGTTTCTGAATAAGAGAATTTGCCAGTTCAATGTCTTTGAGAGCAAAAATGAATTAAATAAACAGTTTTGATTGGAAATACACCCTTAAGATTAATCAAAAATCTTAGCAATCACC
Source organism: Maratus speculifer (assembly GCA_964019185.1). Classification (NCBI taxonomy): domain Eukaryota; kingdom Metazoa; phylum Arthropoda; class Arachnida; order Araneae; family Salticidae; genus Maratus; species Maratus speculifer. Next base: position 44,715,310 of record OZ025290.1, read on the forward strand.
TATCAGAAGAAAAGGGAATGAATATACAGTTATACGAAAAAGTAATAAAAAAAAAAAAATATGAAACTTTTTTTAACAATATGAAATTACATAAATTCTAATAATTGGTACCACTTGGTTACCCTGTCAACCAAAAAACTATTGCCAAATTATAAGATTACATGCCAATAATGGAGGATTGTAAAGTTATTTTTAATCAAGTCAAGTCATCATCAAGTTATTTTTAATTTGTATTTTTGATTATGTTTTACTTACTTATTTGTTCTTCCATTACTTAAAATAGAAAATATGTCAATTTATATAATTTGGCAAACAGTTTGGTGATTTGTATAATTTGGCGAAACTGGTTGACTGGATAATCAAGTAGTATTGAATAAATCTAGGTTCCCTTAATTATTTTTTTAAACTGTATTTTAAATAAATTTACTTAGTTTTTCATAATGTTAGTTTTTTTCCTTAATAATAGCATAATGTGTTGTCACCAAGATAACAAACCATGACCAACAACAACCTTTTCCCTCCCCCCCCCCCCAATTTAAAAAAAAAAAAAAAAAAAGAAAGAAAGAAAGACAGTGAGAGAGAAACATCAAATTTTGATTTAAAATAATAATAATAGTTATATCCATAAATCATGCATATAAATAAATCCATGAACCTATCTAATGGTGTAAATCATAAACAAAATGCAGTACTTTTGAAATCTCCCCTGACATACACACACACACACACACAAAAAAAAAAAAAAAAAAGGAAAGAAAGAAAAAATGCTATTTTATTTAAATAAAACTTATGTAAATATTTTCTTATTTAGGCACAAATTTAGGCAACAATTAAGATAAATCAGAAAAATTTGTTTCAATGGATCAACCATGGTAGTACAATATCTCAGGTAGAGGAACGCAATGTACCAGTTTTGATCAAGCGGGAAGTTCGAATGATGCATGTACTTGCCGCAGCGCCATCTATTATCATCATTTGAAGTTAGAAACGAGATTCTACTTTTTCAACATTTTTTTAATTCTATTATTGATTATTTTTAAATCATTATTATTATTTTTAAAAAATCAAAACAAACTATTCTAAAATTTTTAAATTATTCATATTACATTTTGTAAACTGAAAATATCTTCCTTTTTATCAGCTGTATTATTTAAAAGGAACAAAAAATATTAACTTTTGTTCATAACAAGTCTAAAATATATTTTTCCCCCTTTCTAATTTTACTATATTCATATTATTTCAAGTAAGACTTATTTAAATCAAGAGTATCTAATAAAATTTGTGTCCTAAATTTGGCATGTAAAATTTTTGCAAATATTTTAAAGATTAACTTTTTAAAAAATAAATAAATAAATGCTGTAATATTTTTATTTGTATTTATTATTTTATTAATTACCCCTCCCCCTCTCCCGCGAAAATAGAGATTCAGTTTGGGAACTTAATAAATATTCGTGTTAAATTTAATAAACTGCAAATAACCAAAAACTTTTTTTTTTTTTTTTTTTTTTTTTTAGCTGTATTACTTAAAATGAAAAAAATGATTCCTTTCCATACAAATTCATTAAATATTCATAGTTAATTTGACAAATTGCAAATACTAACTATTTTTAAACTAAAATAAATGCTCCAATGTTTTATTTGCATTTAAAAAAATGATAAATAAATAAATTTGACAAATTAAAGGTAAGTAAAAATCTATTTTATTGTTTATCTGCATTATGTAAAAGTTGCACAATATGGATAGAAAATATCAATTCTTACTTTAAAAAGTAAATATAAACAGATTTATAAAGTAAATTTATTGACAAGTTTTTATTTTATTTTTTAAAATCAAAACATAAGTTGATGTCTGTGTATTGCACTTAATTTAAACTTATGTGTTTGTGTGAATATATTTGAATAAAGATAACGTAATAAAATGCACGTCGTCTTTATTTACGAAATAATTAAATTAATTCAAGAGAATATTATTTAACACAAGAATTTAGAATATCAAATCAATGTAATTTAACACAATATTGTTTATAAATCGAGCAACAGATGGCAGCTCTAACGAAATTTCATATGATTTCACCAGAAGTTATTAAAAAAATAAAGATTATTAAATATTTATTTAATATATAACACAATTAAACATTTTAATGACTAATTTGGAATTTAAATTTCACTAAATGCTAGTTGTAATGTATATATATCAATCTTTTATTTATAGAAATGCGGGTAGAAAATTCGTTATCAAAAATGAGACGTCTTCCACAAGGGAATTAATTTTTAAATTGTTTCTTTCCCAACACTTTAATCTGTTTTTCGGCTTACACATAGTCCGTGACACATCCATACATAAAACATTTCCGCTCCACATCAAATTATGATGCAAAAATATGAATTTATGAACAAAATAATTACACAGTCGTATAGAATGCAATGTTAAAATGATGCATGTAGTGTGCGCAGCGCCGCTATGCGGCCACTTCAGCGTTAGTGTCAAGTTTGGTTGAGAGTTGCCATAGGAGAAGTTTCTCCTTCATATATCTCCCTGGGATCAACTTTGAAAATGAATACTTCTTTTAAGACATACAAACATATTTCTTTTCTATTCAAATTAATTACTTTCATTTTATAATATTATTTCTCCTTAAACTGTATTTATTTGTATTTTTAAAGAAATCAGGAAGTTTTTACATTTTATTATTCATGCTGTTTGTATATTAAAAAGAAAAAAGATGTATAACAGATAATTGAAAAAAAGAACAGAAAAAAATGTATGCAACATCACAATTTCATTTTTCTTTCAAACATAAAATGTCTTTCTGAAACGTTAAAAGAAAAAAAAAAGTAATATTGCATATTTTAAAATATTTAGCTAAGGTACATAAACTGGATAGATAATTGACATATGTATCTCATAAATAAGTTGCATGTTCAAAATGATTAACTTATTGAGAAAAAGATGAAATAAAATATATTCTTTCATTTTTAGATATTAAATTACTTTTCATTGATTCCACTGAATTAACTATTAATGATTTTAAAACTTTTATGATATAACTAAACATTTTTGTGTTTTTTATGAGATGGATGACTACTATTTCTTAATTTGTTAAGATACTGTCCATATAATTCTGCTTATTTAAATTATTTATCCTTCTCGCTCTAGGGTTCTTCTGATTATCATAAGAAGTCAGAACTATCTGATCAGCGGGAAACAAAAACTCTACCATCTTCTTATCGAGTTCATTCAAGAAGTAATTCTTCATCTCGTAGGGATATCAATACATTATCTATTTCACCTAGGCGAGAATCAATGCCATTTTTGGGCACTAATTCTCTAGAGCTAAACCAGAAAGACAGCCACCGAAAGTATTCATCTCCATCTATTCATCCACGTTACAGTACGTCTGCAGCTATAAACCCAGCCAAAGTATTTTCTTCTCATTCTCAGAATCTGAGATCACCTCCAAGTATTGAATCCCACAGAACTGCCTCACATTCCCCTTCGAAACGTCTTCCACTGTCAACAGTTCAACATCATTCACCAAAAAAAGGAAATAATTTTCCATTATCCAGAAATGGAGAAATAAGGACACTTAAAATGCCATCAAAAATACCAAGTCCAGCTCTAAGGTATGTAAAAATTTAAGATGTGCAAATAGCATATCCCCCCCCCCTCCCCTGAATATTAGATATGTAGTAGCAATGAATATATATATATATATATATATATATATATATATATATATATATATTTATTTTTGTTATTCATGTTTACTTTAATAACCAGTAATCCCTAAAAGAATTTTGCTTAAATCAAATATCTGTTAAACCTGATGATGTCATTATTAAAAAAAAAATTATGTATACAGTGCCCGCCACCTTATAAAATCACATTTGTCCCAAAGGATTCAACTTTATCGATTGGCTAATTTTAAAAACCATCAATCCAACATTTAATTTTTTTTAAATATGTTTCCTTGTACAAGATTCCATAAATAAAAGTGAAAAGAAATCACACTTATATTTAATATATTTTGCTCAATCTTTTAAAATACTGACTAATAATGTTAGAAATTAAGTAAAATTTACCATAATGTTATTTATCTCCACCTTTTTACTTTCTTCTATCTTTACAAGAAGAAAGTATTGGATTCATGAAAATTTTCGATTTCCGGTTTTCGACGGATTTATACGTTTTAGAAGGTCCTGAACACGTTTTGACTATTTTTAGAAAATGTCTGTCTGTGAGTCTGTCCGTCTGTCTGTGAGTCTGTGTGTCTGTCTGTGAGTCTGTCTGTCTGTATGTGACAAAAAATTTGTGGGCGCTCTATCTCAAGAACTAATGCTCGAAATTTAATAAAATTTTATATTCAGTTAGACCTTGATATGAATTAGTGCCTATTGGTTTTTGGTGAAAATTGGCCTGCAGGTGGCGCTGCTATACTACGTTTTTCATGATTTTCAAGATTGCTATATCTCAAGAACTAATGCACAGAATTTCACCAAACTTCAGATTCTGTGACCCCTTGATGTACATAGACGCTGATTAAGTTTTGGTGTAAATTGGCCAGCAGGTGGCACTGCTATGCCACGTTTTTCATGTTTTTCATGATAGCTATATCTCAAAAACTAATGCACAGAATTTCACCAAACTTCAGATTCCGCGATACCTTGAGATACATAGCCGCTGATAAGGTTTTGGTGTGAACTGCCCTATAGGTGGCGCTGCTATGCTACATTTTGCACGATTTTTGCGATTGCTATATCTCAAGAAGTAATGCAGAGAACTTCATCAAATTTTAGATTCTGTTACACTAGAATATATAACATAATTAGACGCTGATTACATTTTGGTATTAACCTTGCAACAGGTGGTGCAGCTATGCTGCATTTTGCACGATTTTTCCGATAGCAAACAACAACCAAATCTCAACAACCAAAGCACAGAATTTCATAAAACTTCAGATTTTGTTACAAAATGATGTATAACATAATTACACGATGATTATGTTTTGTTATAAATCCTTCAACTGATCGTGCTGCTGTGCTATAATTTACACGTTTAAAAAAAAAAAAAAACTAGCTATATCTCAAGAACTAATGCACAGAATTTCATCAAACTTCAGATTCTTTTACATCATAACATAGACTTTTTTTTTTACATTTTGGCATAAATTGTCCAAGATATGGTGTTGCTGTGCTACGTTTTGCAAATTTTTTCTTATAATTATATCTCAAGAACTAATGGACGAAATTCCATCAAATTTCAGATTCTGTTAGGTCTTGACATCAATAGATGCTTATTAGGTTTTAGTACAAATTACCCAAGATGAGGCACAACTAAGCTCCTTTTCTCAGAATATTAATTAAATTTTGCGTTTTAGGCTTTTCGGATACCAGAATCTCATTAGGCTAGGTCAAATGTTCAAGGAAATTCGATAGTGGGTAACTTTGGGGTCACCACGTTTTTTTTTTTTTTTTTTATATATATATATATATATATATATATATTAAAATGTACTTATGAGATAGAAGAAAGTTTCGGGATTGACACATCCAACTAGTTTTGCTTTAATCAACATTCATCGGTCATTAGGTGATGAATTTTCATTTTTCTCTTCATCTTTGGATTTTGAATCATTGTCGTTAAAACAAGACTCTAGAGTTTTCAATTTTTTGTATTATATTGTACGAGTCAGATTTTCCTGCTAACATTAGTTAATCATTATCAACCTGAGTGCAGAATTGGCACAACACTGCCACGCACATCACAGACTCTTGAGAAATTCTGCAGACTTTTTTTCAATTCTGAAGATTTAGATTTAAAAAAAAGTTTGCTAGAAATTATTTGTCATGTGTCATAGTAGTATGGTTCACGCCACATGCGATTAACAAAGCTTCGATTTCAGTTACATTATAAATCAAGGACTATTTTGCTCTGAATTTTCCAAAAAATTAAGCAATCATTTCCAAAAAGACTGAAAATTTGGACAAAAAATGTATAAACATATAATACAAATTTCAACAAATAGTCACCGTAAAAATTAAATTTCATCAATTATTCAAAGAAAAATTGCCAATTTTGTCACAGATCACGGGGAAAATGCAAATTTTGTCAAAATATGATTCATGTCAAATTTCATTATAAGATAGCAAAAAGGCAAATTTTGTTAAAAGATCGTGAAAAATGGCAAATTTCGCCAAAAGGTCACGAAAAGTACATTTTTGTCAAAAGATGGCGAAAAAAGAGAACATTTCATCAACAAATTGCAAAAGATGAAAATTTCATCAAAGAAGCATGGAAAAAAAATATAATTGTGTAGGGAGGGGATTTTCTCCCCCTTTTGGACAATGTATGATGATGTTAAAAATTCTGAGGACAAAGGTAACTTATTTTTAAAAGTACTTTCCATTTATGTTAATCACAAATACTTGGGAGATTTGAGTGCATGTAATTAATATGAGGGGTTAGAAAGAGTGCATTTATCAAATTCTGTAGACTATTTCTAAAGTTTCTACTTGTGTTGCAACTGCTGTAAAAAAAAAAAAAAAAAAAAAAAAAAAAATTCTACGTCTGTTCATCTTCTTCAGCTGAAATTTTTTCCTCTCAGAGTTGTCTAATATAGACACACATGCCATGTGCAGAAAATTTTATGAATGTTATAATTTTTATGTTTGTAACTTTTTTCACCAATCAGTAAAATTTTGTAATTATTTTTATCCCTACTCTTAACCATGTAAATACCAAAGCTTTTAAAAATATTGCAAGTAGTTTGACTTGTAAAGCAATTCTAACACAAATATTTTAATTATGACCGTCCTATATGTATGTGTTTAATCTTTAGTATTTTGCCCCTCTTTGCAACTAAAGTTACAGATCATTCTTCTGATATTCTTTTGTTATGACATATTTAGTTAATTATATTTAAAATGTATTTTAGATCTGGAATACCAGTGCCTTCAACAGCATACTCACCAAAGGCAAATGAAGATGACACTTGGAGTCAAGATTGCTTCTAAATATAATTGCTCCTCATGTTGTATTTATTTTGCTTGTGTGCCATGTTTTACAGTGATTTGCCACCTTTGAAATATTTTCTTCCCTTTGTGTGCCTACTGTTCAAGTTGCCAAAAATTTAATTGCCAATCTTCTGAAATTTTGTGATAAAATGAAATCGTATTGCACTATTATAGTAGCTTTTAGTATCTATAAAAAGCTCATTGTTAAAATTTTACAATACTTTGGAAATTATGTAAATTTTTGTAATAAGAAAATTTGCTAAAATTTTACATAGGGTCATCTTTTAATATCAGTACATTTGTAATCTGTATTAAAGATGATCAAAGTATATTTTATTTATTTTTAGTCCCACAATTGTACTAAAATACACCCCCAAAGATAAAATAAACAGATCTTTTGTAATGGTTTTGTATTTCTTTATTGAAACAAAAATTCATATGAACAACTTATATATCTTTGAAAGATAATTCATGTTAAATACAGAAATTTTTACATATGCTGATGACTTTTATATACAATCTTGGATGCAAACAAAAAAGAATCAATGTTTTTCTAAAAGTAGCACTAATAAATCATTTAAATTAGTTGTTACTTTACGTGGATCATCAACCAAACCAGCTGAAACCATGGCAGCATCAAATACCTGCAAGCAGAAATGAAATACTTTTTCAATGTACAGTAAAATACCTACAAATGATATATTGAGAAACACCAAAATCACTGGCGATAAATTGATAAATAAGCTAAAAAACTTTGTAAAATCACCATAAAAAGAAAATTAAACAGGACGCGTTTCGAGCTTCAAAAATACAGCTCGTCTTCAGCTGAAGACGAGAATTTTTTAAGCTCGAAACACGTCCTGTTTAATTTTCTTTTTATGGTGATTTTACAAAGCTTTTTAGCTTATTTATCTACAAATGATATGACAGAGGGGAAATTGTAAACTAAAGTTTATGCCTAAAAAACAATCTTTTAACCATTTGCAGAAATTTTTCTAAATGTATGCTTGCAATTCGTCAGTCTAGTTTTGACAGTAACAAAAAAATTAATCGCGGATGCCTATCAGAATATGTTTGATTTAGATTTTTCATGCATTTCACATCACCAATGATATTAAGAAAGTGACACAAATCTTTATACCGAATGACATAGTTATATTCAGTGAAATTAATATAAAATGACATGATTGCATACTTCATAAGGTGGCCTGCCAAATATCTAGCTACAAACAGCTAAACACTGGTAATTTTTTTTTTTTTTTGGTAATAACACCATTTAAACTTAATTTTTAAATATAAGTTATCCTTATATTCATTAACATAGATAAACATTAAAAATGTCATATCCAGGGTTCATATAGACTCCTTAAATTGTAGTGGTTTTGCACGCAAGCAATCAGGGCCGGCGCTAGACATTTCGCCGCCTGAGGCGAACCCTTTTTTGCCGCCCCTATGATGACCCTTTTTTACCATTACTCATTTTTTTAAGTAAGCAAATTAATGTTATAACTATAATTATTTGCATAAATATAACATAAAATGTATTATAAAATGTATTTACATTTAATTAAAATTAAAAATTTATTTTAATTAAATGGAATGGTGTTTCACCATTGGGCTAAAAAAATAAAAGCTGATTTAATTTATTAAGATATGGAAAAATCGCCGGAGACACAAAAATCGTGGAATATCGCAGAGGGCAGTCTTTGCAATAGTGGAATAAAATATTATAAGAGGAATTATTTCCTGAATGTCGAAAAATTGGCGCGAAACACAAAAAATTGATATTTATATTGCAAACTGCGGAAGATAAAATGTAAGGTGTCCTGGAGTAATAAGGTGAAGTCCTAATATTACGCATAATTATACAGGAATAAGGCAGATGGCATTTCTTCGTAGAAAGGCTCTAAGCCATGTGAATCACAAACAACCGCTAAAAGTTAATTAGTTCAATTTATAAACATTATCGCTGAAAAGAGCACATTAGAGTGAACGCCCGATCTAAAATTTGCGAGGTAAGTTCTTTGATATGAAGAGTGTATACACTTATTAGGAAATACTTTGCTTATTACATAAATTTGCTTTTATTGTATACTTCATGTGCTTTCGAAATGTTGTGGAAATTTTTGAATGTGTTCGCGGAGGTAGTTTGAAGTTTAAAATATACTGCGCAATAAGTATACTGGAGTAATAGCGTTATTCTCTGGCATTATTACTCTGGTCGATTCTTTTCACTACTACGAAGAGGTTTTATTTTTTACTTTGTGTACGAGAGAATATTATTGTCATTGTTGGAAACCAAAAATGATAAAGGGAAATTTGTATTTCCAAAGTGCTGCTTTTTTTCACCCCCAATGTCAGATAAATGAAACAGCAAATGATTATTACTGCACCCTAATATCGCAATTAACGTTAAGTAAAAAAAAGAAAAAGAAAAATGTCAATTTTTAGTGCTGTAGCGTTTGTATCTTTAGAATTAAATATTTACATGGTCATTATTCTGTCATATTTTATAGTTCATTTGCATGTAATAACGCCAGCATTGGTTAAGAAATCTAATACATTTTACGAATCTGCTAAAATATTCTTTCTTGTATATATACTCAATAACGTGCTATATCAAAAATTTTAAATTAAGCCGTGAAAATTGATTGAACCTTAATGTGGTGTTATTAAACCAGAATACATAAATATGAAATTAGGCTTAATGTTTGAAAAATAATCTTTTTTATGAATGTCAAAAGAGCACGTACTGCAAAAATATAGCAACACTTACGAGGGAACGTTCCCAGGTGTAAGTTGTGGATTTGGACGAGTGTGGTATCAAAAGAAAGGTCTCGTCATGTACGTTAAAAAGTGGGTGGGGCTAGTTGAGCTCAAGCCAATTGGTAGGCTTCCCCATCTAGCTGAATCTGTACGTTAAAAAAGCACCAAAGAACCACCCGTCCGAATTAAACCATTATCAAGATATCAGCACTTCTTACGTGAATGAATAAATAAAAAATTGACAGGCAAATGTATAAATTGTTCGCAAGTCAAGTCAGCCTAAGAAAAAAACATGTTATTTTACATACTATATATACATACAGTTTACTCATTACTTCATGCCACTCATTTGCCGAAAAACTTAGTGCTAGAAATTACAAAAAAAGGTGGAAAAACTCTCCGAATGCAGCCGTACGCATGTTTCGTAAAATGCGAAGTGCCTGTGTAAAAGAGGGGGAAATAAATAACAATGTATGGGTGTAAAAGATTTTGGCATAGCTCGGGAAAAAGTGTTGGCAGAAGGATTAAAAACAATTTATATATATATTTTTTAAACTTGCGAACAATTTATATGCCTGCCTGTCAATTCATTTATTCATTCATTCACACTCCAAGTGCTGATAACTCGTTGGATTCGGACGGGTAGTTCCATTGCTCTTTTTAACATACATGGCGAGATCTTTCTTATGGTACTCCACTCGCCCAAATACACAACTTACACTTGGGAAGGTTTCCTTGTTAGACATATCATTGAAAATCGCAAACACTTCAAAAATCACGAAGGACAAAATTTCCAAGATTTAGGCTAAAATTTCGAGAAATGAATTTGTGTAATGAATGTCAAAAACTCGCAGCAGAATGAAAAAGAAATAAATAAAATAATAATGATAATCACTAAAATAAAATAACAATGATAATCAGTGACAATCGCATAGAAAATGACGTAAGATAAATATTTAAAAATAGCGGAGGAAAAATTTTAATATATTTAGCTAATTTTTTTATATAGAATTCCTTCCAAAAAGTTTAAAAAAAAGCCACAAAACTTGGAAAACTGACAAAAATCATTTAAAAATAGTTTTTAAAAAGTTACAGAGCAAAATTGAATATAGTTTCCCAGAAGATAGTAACCGAAACTCTTTTTTGTCAAAAAATAGCTCTGAAAAAAATGCGAAAAAACGCTAAAAAATCATTTTTTTTAAATAGCAGCTAATAAAATTCGTTATATTAAGCTAAAAGTTTGAAACCGAACGAATCTTACAAACGCTAAAAAAAAAAATGCTGCAAAATGACAGAAAATTTCCAAAAATCGCTCTATGTAGGTAAATTTTATTCAAAAGAATTTTTTAATATTAATCTTAAATATTAAAGTACATTTCCTTTTACTAATGTCGAAAAATCGAGAAAGGAAATTATAAACCTTTTAAAAATCGCAGTAGAGAAAATTTACTACAACGAAAGCAAAAGCATTCTAACAGGAATTCACTTCCGAATAATAATAAAAAATCGGCACGTAAACGAAATAATGCAAAAAATCGCATTGAAATTTTACACAGGACAAATTTTACTATGTTAGTCTGAAACAGCATCCCTATCTAAAAACTGCAAACATTTTATTAATCGCGATTTACAAAATGTACTACATTAGATTAAGTTAAAAAAAAAATTACAAATATAAAAAACTGCAGAAGAATAGAAAAAGCCCACTAAGAACAGCATTGAAATTCTCACTAAAAATTGGTAAAAAATTAATAAAAAAAATGTGAAAAACATCTTTTACTATACCTGTTTAAAGGTTTAAAAATAGATTGCATATAGTGGATTATATGTTCAATTTACATTACAGATAAAATACTTTTTTTCTACCAATTGATGGCCAATAATTAAAATTTGGAAAGAACTTTATTTTTGTACTAAAAATGAAAAATCTCCCCCCCCCCCCCCAAAAAAAAAAAAAAAAAATTACAATGTTATAATTAGCAAAGGGAAGGGGGTTACCTTGGAGAAAAGGAATCCAAATTTTTTGAGTAGGTATGGTTTCATATGGATTTTTTTTTTTTAAATTCTAAATCGACTGACACCATCTGCAAGTCGATAGATCATTTGTTTTTTCAAAGTTACAGTTCGTTTTACGAATAAAATGGTATAAATTATACTCAATTTAGATAAAATAGGTTTTTACAGTTTTTTGGGGGGGGGGGGGGGCGGAGAGATACATTGAGGAATAGGTATACTTCAACTTTTTGAAATAAAGTCAAGTGGGCATCAAGTATTATCTGTTTTTAAATTCTGGATCAAATAACATCATTCACACGTCCATACGATCATTCTTTACAAAAGTTATGTTAGATTTTATAAATATACAAAGTTAAAAGTGTTGAAAGTTATGCTGTTTTATTATTGAGCACAGCTTTTTAATATTTATTTTACGTCCAAAAAGCATTCTTTATATCATATCAAATATAATCAAGCTTTTTAAACGTCCTCAAAACAGCAATAATCAAAATCAGGATCATCAAATTTCTTCATCAAAATACTCGTATATTCATAATTTTTTATTGATAAAATCATTAATGACTTAGTATTCATAAAACCTGCCTAATTTTGTCACGTATAATCGTATCAACTTGCGGAAATGTCATTCAGTTTAGAATTTAAAAATACGTAGCAAAGGATACTTACATTTTAGCTAAAGAAAAAAGATTAAATTTTCCACCAGAGTAAAAATGCCCCCTACCCCCTCTCCTCCCCAAAGAATGTTAAAACAAGTTTTCTAGTAGGGTGGGGGTCATTGGATCTTCATTTTTACTGAAAAAAAAAAAAAAAAAAAAACATTTTACAAATTTTCGTGAATGGTTATAAGTTAGTCCATTTATTCATATTTTAGTTTATTTTACCTGTACAAATATGCAAGACAAATGCCGCCCTTTTACGGTGCGCCCTGAGGCGGCCGCCTCACTTGCCTCACCCCTGGCGCCGGCCCTGCAAGCAATATTGCTGCTGGGGGGAAGAAAAGGGAAAAAAAAATGTGATTGTAAAACGGACGGCAAAACTCTCTATGCACTTCATTCATCAAAAGCATAACAGTTATTGGTTGCGATCATACTAATAGCCACCAAAGTGAATTACTTTTAACGGCCATAAGGAAAAGAAAAGTGAAAAGAATAATCCAGACACCTCTAAGCTTCTAATTTCAAAAAGTGATTACACTGTTTAATTCCTTCACAGCTAGATATACAACTTTGATTTCTTCTTCATAATACTATTCATAATCCTCAATTTTGCTGATAACGGTGGATTCAGCTGTGATTCTCATCAAAAATTTAAGGCATCCTCTTCTGAAAATGTGAAAATGGATTATCAGTTCTGCATAGTTGTCAACTTGTACGGTTTTGAACACTGAAAAAACAATCGCAGAGAAATGCAAATTTCGTGAAAGGATCGCCAAAAAAGCACACATTTCGTGGAAAAACAACGATTTCGTCAATGTTTTTGTCAACGAACTTTGTCAAAAGATCGCTAAAAAATGCAAATTTCCTGTGCGGATCACAGTTAAAACAACAATTTCACCAAATATCGCAGATAAAATGCTAATTTCGTCTGAAGATCATGGAAAAATGTCAATTTTGTCTAAAGATTGCAGATAATCCGGCGATTTCGTTAAAAGATCGCAGGAAAAAAAGCCGTTTTTGATAAAAGATCACACAAATATTTTGTCAAAAAATCATTGAAAAAAACACCGATTTCATCAAAAGATTGTGGAGATAAAATGCCATTTTCGAGAAAAGATCATGTAAAAATGCAAATTTTGTCTAAAAATTGTTGATTTCATAAAATAAAAAAAAAAAGGTGATTTTATCGAAGGATTGCAGAAAAACTACCGATTTTGACAAAAGTTTGCAATAAATCGTCAATTTTGCTAAAATATCGCAGATAAATTGCTGATTTTGTCTGAAGATCGTGGATAGCATTGCCCCCCCCCCCCTCTCACGGGGTGTGGGGTAACTTGCAGAATCCCTGCAGAATTGGGGCTGTGCAAGTGCATGCCAAGGCACTCAAGGACAAAGATATAGTATTAAAAGAAACTGAACATTTTCCATATTTCATTTTTTGTCTTACATAATTTATGTTATGCAAGACAAAAGATTTAAAGTCAAGTCTATAAAAATACACTGGAAGTGGTAACTTAGGCATCACTTATTTTTGGCTGACTTGGGTCATAGATTGTGCTATTTCTATTCATACAAAAAAGTATAATTCTTTTTCTTGTATCTAAAAATATAGGGTTTTATGTCATCGCCTTCTGGAATATTAAGAACAGAGGTTGTGAAGATTTTAAAATTTTGCTGATTTCTGGCCATTGCTTTGTTTACATTTTTTAAATGGTCATTTGTATGTCATAATGCAAAAAAAAATTATAATGAATGTTTACAATACAGTAACATATTAAAATCATTAAGTAAAGTAATAAATTCAAATAATTAACAAAAAAAGATTACATTATTATTTACTTGACCTTTTGTTAAAAATTTAATTATTAAGGTACTTTTCAGTTAGGCGAGTGCCAGTATTATATATGTATGTGTGTCTGTGTATACAGGGTGTTTCTAAACTCATGGTACAAACTTTAAGGCTAGATAGAGCACACAATAACAATCATTTATTATATAAGAATGTATGGGACCAAGTGACGCATTAAAATAAAAACACCAGGGAGGCAATTAGGCCCTTTTTTTAATTTTCAAAATTTCTGATTCGTACCAGAAAATTTTGAAAATTAAAAAAGGGGCCTAATTGCCCCCTTGGTGTTTTTACCTTAATGCGTCACTCGATTCCATACATTCCTATAAAATAAATGATTATTACTGTGTACTTTACCTATCCATAAAGTTTGTACCATGAGTTTAGAAACACCCTGTAGATACACTCAATGGCTAAAAGTGAATTGCCAATTTTTTAAACATTTTGCTGAATATCTAGAAAAATAATGAGGAATTATCCTGAAATTCCAGGTGTGTAAACACAGTATAGGTCATAAATTACAATGAAGATTTTTTCCGAAACCCCATCGGAAATCATTAATAAATTGAAAAAAAGAATGAATATCTTTAAGGGTAATCCTATCAAAACTAATGTAGCTAACTCGTTCAAACTGTAGATTATGATTATGTGGCTTTATTGTAATAACCAATGTTCATTTTAATGAGGACAGCATGTATACTGGTAGAGAAATTAAGATTTTTATTTTAAAAAAAAGTCCAAAAGTTTGCCAAGTATTTTTCATATAATTTGCATGTTCTTAATATAAAAAGATGTTTTTTTTTAAAAAAGTATGACAAACAACATTGTACATAATATTCTGTAATCAAAATTTAAAAAATAATTATAATAATTATATGAAAAATGAGCAGGTTTACTAAATTTTTCACTGTGCATTCGTGAATATTTTCAAAATTTCATTGGATATTGTGTTAGCTTAACCCTTTATCTACCAAATTATTTATCAAGAAATGGTTTCACATCAATAATTTTCTTCTTTAATATCTGAAGATATACTGGAATTTTTAAAATACTGGTATATTTAATCAGTTTTAATGAAAAAACACTTCTAAATTTCACATTTTTATTATTTTTAAATAATAAAAATGTGAAATTGAAAGTGTTTTTTCATTAAAACTGATTAAATATATCAGTATTTATAAGTTTTTTTGTAAACTACTAGGGGGGCCCTGCCCCCCTGCTCGCTATGCTCGCCAACCCCCCGCGTAATCGCTTCGCGATTCCAAATTATTGGCTATCCCTGCTTGCTGCGCTCGCCAATACCCCATGGTATGAATAAGCAGTTGCAGACCTTTCAAATGATGTGTCACACGACTGGTGTTGTAAAGAAATTAAAAATGTGCCCCCCTGGGGGGGGGGCAGAGTGGGAGGCGACACACAAGACATCCATAAAATGAATAAACAGTTGCAGACCTTTCAAATGATGTGTCACACAATTGGTGTTGTAAAGAAATTACAAAATGAGACCCCCTCTGAAAGCAGAGGGGCGGTTACACACAAGATATCCATAATATGAATAAGCAGTTGCAGACCTCTCAAATGATGTGTCACACAATTGGTGTTGTAAAGAAATTAAAAATGTGCCCCCCTGGGGGGCAGAGTGGGGGATGACACACAACACATCCATAATATGAATAAGCAGTTGCAGACCTCTCAAATGATGTGTCACACGACTGGTGTTGTAAAGAAATTAAAAATGTGCCCCCCTGGGGGGGGCAGAGTGGGGGTGACACACAAGACATCAATAAAATGAATAAACAGTTGCAGACCTTTCAAATGATGTGTGACACAGTTGGTGTTGTAACGAAATTACAAAATGAGACCCCTCTGAGGACAGAAGGGGGGGTTACACACAAGATATCCATAATATGAATAAGCAGTTGCAGACCTCTCAAATGATGTGTCACACAATTGGTGTTGTAAATAAATTAAAAATGTGCCCCCCTGGGGGGCAGAGTGGAGGATGACACACAACACATCCATAATATGAAAAAGCAGTTGCAGACCTTTCAAATGATGTGTCACACAACTGGTGTTGTAAAGAAATTAAAAATGTGACCCCCCCTGGGGAGAGCAGAGTGTGGGGGTGACACACAAGACACCCATAATATGAATAAGCAGTTGCAGACCTTTCAAATCTTGTGTAACACGACTGGTGTTGTAAAGAAATTAAAAATGTGTCCCCCCTGGGGAGCAGAATGGGGGATAACACACAAGACATCCATTATATGAATAAGCAGTTGCAAACCTCTCAAATGATGTATCAAACGACTGGTGTTGTAAAGAAATTAAAAATTTGGCGAAATATTGCAGTTATCGCCAAGTTGGCGTCACTTTTGACAACTAATTTTGGTCGCCAAGTTGGCGACAAACTTGGCGATTGTTGGCGATGGTAACCTTTCCTTTTTTTATGGTAACCCATACGGCGATGCATAAACGCAGTCCTTTCCTGATTGGTCTATTCGACTCATGGAAGGAGTGGACAAACCGGATTCGTTAGTTCCGGAAATCTTCCACATCAGCATCATTCCAGGAGTCGTTCCTTTTAAGGCTAGTTTTTTTTTACTATAGAAGGATTTACAAAAATAAGTAAATTAATTAACCAAAAATACTCTTATGAAAATATTACAATTCTAATAAAAGCAATGTATTAAAAAATATTATGATCCTATCTGTAAATGGAAAGGCTTTTACCATCGAAAATATTTCATATAACTTTTTTTCAAAGAAAAAAAATATATACCTATGAAAATTATTAAGAAAATTGCCTCTTTTTTAAAATATTTAACTTTGATTGTTTTTCTATTCTATTTAAATGAGATCGAGTAAAGTTGTATATTGTGTGGTAAGAAGAACTTGTATTAATAAACTAATTAAATATGTTTTTTATTAAATTTTTCACAATGGTACTTATAAGTACCATCGATAGATAAAGGGTTAATGGAAAGAACAACTTTTGTGAAAGACTCAAAAACATAGTTTGAAAATTCTGAAAATTACTGTCAATAGTATAAGCTCAAAATCTGTTGTTCCCAAAATAAAACAAAAAAATGAGGGGCTGTATCCAAATACATTAATTAGTATGTGCAATATTGTGTATTTTATGTTGATACTAATCAATAGATATATGGATACAGTCTCTCATTTTTTTTGTTTCATTTTGAAAAAAATGAATAATTTTCAATGGAATAAATTTCTTTACAAGTATAGATGCCATCAACTTAAAAATGAATGCAGTTTATTACAATAAGCACTTAATTGTAATCTACAGTTTGAATGTTTTTGCTACATTAATTTTGACTGGGTTATCCAAAACATATTTGTTGTTTTTTAATTTGCTGACAGTTTTCTATGGTGTTTTGGGAAAAAATCTTCACAGAAATGTATGACCTGTACTATTATGTTTATATACTTAGAGTTTCAAGATAATTCCTCATGTATTTTTTTAGATATTTAACAAAATGTCTAAAATTTTCAGTGGCCAGTCACCTTTGGCCCTATAATGTATGTATAGATAGATATACAGGGTTCATACTCATTTTCCAAGAAAAAGTCCCCTGATGTATTTTCCAGGATGTACAAATTTTCCGTATCAACAATTAAAGACATTTTTATATTACATACAATAACAAAGCACGTGAAAAGTAACAATTGTCCCAATTTCCCAGAATAGACTCATTTTGGCTGGTTTTCCCAGGTTTGGGAAATTTTTTGTATTATCCCCTGAGATTCCCCTGATTTTCCCAGGAATCCCATATTCCCCTGATGAGTATGAACCCTGATATATACAGTCAAGTCTCTGTATAACAAAACTATCCAGCGAATTTCTTTATTTAATGAATTTTTTGTAGGAACGGTCAATTTTTTTCATGTTTACGTTAAAAATAATCTCCATATAGCGAAATACATATATCAAATTAACGATTTTTTTCAACAATGTTCTTTCATATGTTCAGAAAACGCTTCAAATTAGTTGCAGATTTTTTTTTTTTTTTTTTTTTTTTTTCGTTGATTTCTGGTTTATATTTCATAGCTACATTCCTCTATCTTATTCCTTATGTTCCAAAAAAGGCATTCACTCTCTCCCACTCCCCCTTCCCAAAGAAAACATCCTTTTTTGAATGGTTATACTTGACTCTCTTTTAGCCAACATGAGCCTGCGTTCTTGGAAAAGATTAAAACATTTGCTTGGTACAGGAGCGATTTGCAATTATCACAAATCATCCTAAAAGATAGAACTACCGTATTTACTTGTGTATAAGGCGCACTTTTTTTTTTTCAAAAAAAGGGGCAAAACTCCTAGATGTGCCTTATACACAGAATAATTTTTTACTGTTGGATGCAGTTGAACTATATCAGGGCTCGAAAATTAACTGGGAACCCAGAAATCCTTTCCAGGAACGCATATTTTATCATTAGGTTCCCGGGAACCTTATCTTTCGCCGTGTCTGCTAGCAATGCCGCAGACGCATTATAATGCTTAAATTAAGCAAAAAAGCGGCAAAAAAATAGCTCTTAAGCAGCCCGGGGGATGCGTAATTTCGTCGAAATATTACGGGAAAAGCCCGAATTTCAACAAAAGAATCGCAGAAAAAACGCAAATTTCATTAAAGGATTGCAAAAAATGGTAAATTTTGTCAAAAAGTCGCAAAAAATGGCAAATTTTGTTGAGAAATCGCGAAACAGCGGCACTTTTCGTTAAAAAATCATAGAAAACAAATTTTGTCAAAATATTGCAAAAAAAAAAACGGCAAATTTCGTCTAAAAATATCTGAAAGACAACAGATTACATTGAAAGATCGCATGAAACAACGCCAATTTCATTAAAAAATTGCAAATTTCGTAAAGATTTTCTTTTGAAAATCGACAAGCTTCGTTAAAACATCGCAATAAAACAGCAAGTTTCCGTAAAACATCGCGATAAAACGGCAAGTTTCCTTAAAACATCGCAATAAAATGGCAGATATCATCAAAAAATTGCGAAAAAACAGTAAAGTTCATTATAAAATCGCAAAAATCAGAAAATTTTGTTAAAAAATCATAAAACAGCAAATTTCGTCCAAAAATAGCGAAAAGACAACACATTTCATCAAAAGATTGTGAAAATGCTCCAAATTTCGTTAAAAAAAAAAAAAAAAAAAAAAAAAAAAAAAAAAGGCAGATTTTGTCAAAGAATCGGGAAAAAACGGCAAATTTCTTTTAAAAAATCGCGATGAAACTGAAAATTTTGTTAAAACACTCATACATAAATTTTTTCGGGAACTTATACTTTTCATCTGGGAACCTTAAAATTTTTAGAATTTTCAAGCCCTGTATGTACATATGAAACAAGAAAATATTCAAAGAAGATATTAAAACTCGGAAAATATTACTTAATTGAAGTATTGCTGCATATTTATTTCACTCCTTGCAATTTTTTACACAACAGAGCTAGTGACATTATCTAAAAGCTAATTAGCAATTCTCTTTACTGTCACAAATTCCTATTTCCCGTCGTTCTCTTACAACCCAAAGTCTAAAAATGCATTCTCGTCTTGTTTTCTGGTCTGGTGTAATATTTGTTTCGACTTTTTTTTTTTTTTTACTGAAATTCATTTGGTCATTCTTCATTAGCGTATCAAATTTATGGTGCACGTTATACACGAGATTTTAAGAAATCGCCATTTTTACTTGTGAAGTAGGGGTGCGCCTTATACATGAGTTAATACGGTATTCATTGTCATCTTGAAAATGTTGTTTGTTTCTGGGTTTGAATAGTAAGGCAGGAATATGGAAAAGATAAGGGGCAATTGCAGAAAAGGTCGTCGTTTTTGGCAGGTTTTCGTTTATCTAAACTGACTCTCATTACTTTTAGAGTTTAAAGTAGATGTTTGTTATTTGTGGCGACTCAGAGTATTTTCTTGTTGTGAGAGGTCATTTGAATGAAAAATTGTTACTAAATGTCATCTATGCTGGTGTTATCTTCAACTGCATCTGCATAAAATCACTTCTAGAATAAGCATAACTCTCTTTAATAAAATAATAATTTTTAAAATATGAAATGAGACACTGGAAAAAAAAAAGAAAGTGGCAGAAATGTTTGAAATTCTGGAAAAATTCTGTTAAATATTTCAAAAACTTAATTAAACACCTCAAAAACAATTCTATTTCAAAATTTAAACATTAAATGGAAAATTTTTAGCCATTCTCTATTCAACGAATTTTTCTATATAATGAACTTTTTAACAGAACGATGGATTTCATTATAATACTGTCATCCAGCTAATCAGTTTAGTTAATAAATACTCTTATTAATTTCTTACTTGATGTTTAATACATTATTAATGTAATTAAATATGCATAACACATTTTTTCTTGAATTGTTCTTTCTATTCCTTCTTTCTATAAAACTTTCCTATTAAGTGTTAATTTACATCAAATCATAATTTAAGGAAGTTTTATTTCAGGTATTATTTAGTCAATCTTTATAACCAAAACAGTTTAATAATTACACAAATATAAAGCAAAACTTCCATTTAACAAAGTCTCATAGTTACACTTAAACATTTCATTATGAAGAAAATTTGTTAAATAAAAATGAACTCCAATTCAAGAAATTTGTATAATAAAATACACATGCACAGAATGAAAAATACATATAAAAAGCAAATGTTGGAAAAATTTATTTTAATTTGGGCAGTATTTGTTTTTAATGCAATGCAGACATATTAGAATAATGTTTATAAAAAAACACATAACGAAAACAGATAAATAAGAACTCATAGCGTATATTTTTTATTTTTTCTCACTGTACCAAAACCCCAATTTAAAAAGAAATCTGTAATCTTACTTTCTACAGGTTTGTTATAAAATATATACTGTTCATAAAAATTTTTGTACTTTTGTAAGTATCCGAAAATTCATCTTTAACATTTTCATGAAACTGGAATCCACTTCTTATAGTGCCAAAAGCCTTTTGCATGTCTTCTTTTGAATGGAAATGATTGCCGTATTTTCGGGTGTATAGCCCACACCCTGTGTATAGCCTGCACCCCTAAATCGAGCAGTGCAGTAAAAAAAGTTCGTGTATAACCCGCGGAGATGCATCGGTGTATAGTCCGCGGGCTATACACCATTTACGAACGTATATTTCGATCAGGGTTCGAAATTAGAAGCCATTAGTCGTAATTTTTAACACAAATTTACCAAATTTTTTCGTGGTGCATAATACCTACAGTAATTCGGCTAAAAAACTAGGATTATCAGTACCGTAATTTTCAGAAGAAAAGCCGCGGCGTTTATGTGTTTTAAGATAAAATTTCAAACGATGCAGCGTTTACGCACTTTTTTTTTTTTTTTTCCCCCAAACAAGCGTGATGTTTTTTCTAAATTTTTCAGAAAATTAAAAAAAAAAAAAAAATCTGTGATGAATTCAAAATTTTAGACATAAAATGTATACGTATCTTAGGTCATTGGTTCCCAAAAGGATCGAATCCTCGGAATCGATCTGAAATGCACCAACATTGAAAAGGAACGATTCTTCAGATTCTATCTGAAAAGAAACGACTCTGGAAAAGTTTGATTCCTTGAACTCGTTCCGAAATGAAGATTTCTGAAAAGGAACGATTCCTCGGAATCATTTCGAAAAAGACTGACTGCTCTGAATCATTCTGAAATGACATAAATCACGCACTTTTTTTGTTCTTTGCAACAGGGTAGGGTACCAAAACTGAAAAGGAACGATTCCTCGGACTCTATCTGAAATAAAACGAGTCCGGAAAAGTTCGATTCCTTGAACTCGTTATGAAACGACTCTGTAAAGGAACGATTCCTTGAAGTCGTTTCGGAAAAGATGGCTTTGAATCGTTTCAAAATGACATAAATCACGCACTTTTTTTTTTGTTCTTTGCAACAGGGTAGGATAGATTATTTTTTTAAAAAATAAACAAAATCTTAAATGAAATTAAATTTAGAATTGTCGAGGTTGGAAGGGTTCCGGATTTTGGATTTTGTACTCTACAAACACAATGCAGTGCTGCAGCACTGATTCACTAGCAAATTATTTTCTGATAATTTATTTAAAGATTTTTTTTTTTTTAGGTCTTGCATATAAGTCGACCCCCCACTTTGAATTTCTTTTTTTGTCTAAAATTTCACGACTTATACGCGAGTATATACGGCAGCTATTATAGATCTATCAGTACAATACTTGGTGATAGTTGCAACAATTCTTCCAAACCCAGAAATAACTGAATTTAAGCAGTAAAAAAAAAAAGCCTTTACAAACATGGGAGAGCATAGCGAAAAAAAATTACAAATTTTGATGTTTCTTTCAAATTTTTTGAGGTTTAAAAGTTGCAAAAAAATTATCACAACTTCCAATTTTCTAAAAAAAATCTTTGTATAACCCGCAGCGGCTTTTTAGAAGATTCTTTTCATGTATAAGCCGTGGACTATACACCCGAAAATACGGTAAATAAATAATTTCTGTTTCATATAATCTGCTGAAATAAATTCACACATCCACTGGAACAGCAACCCCTCCATTTGAATGTTGTATATACATGACAGTGGAATAACTTTACGTGCTAATGGTGTTAAAGTCAAGGTTAAGCAGAAAATTTCATTAAAGGGAAATTCTACTGTACTTGGTAAAAAGGTTATAATTACCAGAGACATTACCAATATCTAGATATTTTTTTCAAAAATATATTTATACTTCCTTTATGGAAAACCACGAGTTCAATCATCATATGAAGAATTCCATATTAAAAAACACGCTAAATGATATAAAACTAAAATATTCTGAAATTTTGTTCTTACATCTGATCTCAAAGTTTCACAGTTAACATCTGTGATGATGTGCAGATTTGAAGGGGGGGGGGGGGGTCTAGTGTATTATATTATGCTTGGTTTAAACAAATGTTTAACAATGTTTCAAATGTTTAACTGTACAACAATGAATTTCTCCAATAACTGAAGTTAATTCTAGATTCAGATCAGTTTTTTGCACCAATTTTGAATATGCTTTCTGTTTTACTCTAGGTGGTCAAGATTTTCAGAAATTTACATATCCAAGTTTATGCAAATTAATTGCATGCCACATTGAATTAGCTTTTCTAGATAATGACTACTGGACTAAATGCTTTAAACAGACAGGTGACATAATTTGCATTCTTAACTTTTATCTGTCAGTTATTAAGCCTAATTTATATACTTTTCAGTGGTATAATGTTTACATTACTATGAACTATGAAGTAATTGTTGCAGAATTTATGTAACTTTTTTTTAAGACTAGATTTTTATGTTTATTTTAAATCTGCAATCTGTTTATATATATATCACATCTAGTTTTTTGAGTAAAATGAATTTCTGCTTTCACACAACATTAATACCAGTTTGATATACATTGCTTTTTTACGGGTTTGTACCATTTGTCGAAAGGATCAAGAGTGTCAGATTTCTATTAGAGACATTATGTAATTAAAAAGAAATTAATAAATTCTATCCTAAGTATAACAGAAAGTAGCATAAAAAGCAATTTCTGGCTCTTTTTGACTGAAAAATAAAATTCCCCTTTTTGCAAAAACTATACATGATAGAAGAAAATAGATACCAGATTTAAAATCAGCACAAAAAATTGGTTTTGAAACAGCATATTCATGTGGCAGAAATATTTGAGTGTCGAAAAATATGTAAATCAGGCACAATAGTACAGTGGATAGTAATAAGACAGTAATCATAACATAAAAAAAGCTAGTCTGATATTGCTTTATTCCTTAAATTTGCATATAATTGTATAAAATTTACTAAATTTGCATAAATCGAAAAAATACCTTAAAAATAAGACTTGCTGGAGTAAATCTAAAACTAGATTCAGAATCAGCACAAAAAAAAAGCTAATTTCTGTTTTGGGACAGAACAGAAATTTAAATTTGTTGACCAATGTTGTTGAATGAGATTTTTATATTTTTAATAAGGATTTAAAAAAGAAGCCCACTTCATTTTTTTTTTTTTTTTTTTCTGTGGGGTGCAGAGGGAGGTGAACAAAATAATGTTAATCCTTGTACCAGAATGATCGTTATCTTCAACATCAAAATAATTATTTTTTAAACATCTAAACCAATCCTTGCATGTTTTCAACAGTGCATGGTCACCATAAATCTCAACAAGAATTCTGTGTGCTTTATGTGTAAAGTTTTATTTATTTTTCAAAATAAAGTAGGGCAGTAAAATCATCTAAACTCCTTTTTTGAACAAAATTCAACATGTTTAAAACTGATTTTTTTTTTGGTGTGTGTGTGTGTGTGTGTGCGTGCGTGTGTGTGTGTGTGTGTGTGTTTTGGCAGAATGACATGCAATGAAATCCAAGCTTGCTTATTATACTTCTTTATAAATGCCTCACCATCTTAAGCTACATAACAGCATTTCTAGTAATGTCCAGGGCCAATGCAAACATCAGGCAAAAGGGGCAACTACCCAGGGCCCCATACTTGTCAATGAGAGATTAGGGGCTCACACACCTCTGTGCTTTGGCTCACATTTTGATCTTTTAGGTTCTTATTTTAAAACTATTTTTGTGACAAAATGCAGGTATGAAATTTTGCTTGTTATAGCTAAAATTTATAATATTTTTCAGCAATTATAAACTTGAAAATCATTTTTTTGGGGTGGGGGGGATGTGTATATAAAACAGTCTTACTATCTATAATATTGATTAATGACTGCATTCATTTATTTATACATTGCTATTGGACAATGAAAAGAGACAACAGAAATTTATAAATATGTTTATTTGTTTTTCTGCTGAACTCGTTTTTTATTTTTTTTTCCTCGGTCTGAAATTAAAAGCAGCAACAAGAGACAATTCTTGAGTAAAAAAAAAGCCCCTGGAATCAGTTAATAGTTTTGAAAATTTGTTTTACCATCAGGGAAAAAAAATATATTCAATAACAAAATGTATTATAATAAATAATTACAAAACTAAAATATCAAATTCAATATTAAATTGTTCTGCCCAAAAAAGCACTTAAATGCTGTTGCTGGTGATGTAGGAGGTGTATTATTTTGTTGGGCCATTTTATATGAAGTTATATGAATTAAAATAATGTCACTGATTTTGATTATTGATGACTGAATTATAAGTCTTTAGAAGACCTTGCAAATTTATACCAGTTTAGCATAAATATCAGTATCATTAATAATACTTGAATTTTTATTAAAATTTGGTAACCATTTTGGCCATTATGAATTTAATACTGTTAATTTAATATAAATTATGTATATATATGAAAATATTGGTTATAATGCTAGTGAATTATATACTAAAAAGAAAGCAAGGTTCTGTTCACTCACAAAAAACACAGTTTGTATAGTTAAAATATCAAAATGATGATATCTTTTGATTTTCTCCATACTTCATTTTACAATTAAGATAAATCAGTTATTTTTTAGTGTATTTTAGAAAAAATACATTAAACTTGTTTAAAAAATCAACAGTCCCAGAAGCAGAATTTTCTGTATCAGGTTGTAAGATTTATCTTTGACCTAACAATTCTGGACTAAGCCTACTTAAAACAATATCCCACAAAATTTAAAAAAAAAAAAAAAAATTGTCTTTATAAAGAAAATATAGTAAAATTATGAAATAAATACCATAAATCTAAAAATTTAAAATAAATTTCAGCTTTTTTTTTTAAAGTGCAGCCTATCTTTTTAAGGTGGTAGATTAATTTGCAAGGTTTAAAATAATCTGCAGTGCCCACTGCCATACTGGACAGTTTCTGCTACTGGATCAACAGTGGATTGAAAAATGAAAAATAAGTGAGATCATTAAAAGTTAAAACAAAAGTCTACTGAATTTATATATTTGTGAGATTAATATCAAAGCGTATCTTACCTGATGGGCCAATAATTCAGCTAATTTAGGATTAGAACTTTGCAAAGAACTCATTTTCTTAATAATAGGATGGCTAAATAAATAAAAAATATAAGATACTTATTATATAAAAGTTTCATTGTAAAAAGTAGATTAAATTAAATAAACTTAAGCATACAAAGCATTTTTACCTAAGATTAAGTTCTAAAGTCGGTTCAAGTATTTTATATCTTTGTTCTTCGGTCATTGTCTGTAATGATGTTCTAACATAGTGTCGAGCTGCAGACATTTCTTCCACAGAAATCAAACATGGATGAGTAGATAACCTTTTTGTTACCTAAAAAATAAGTCAAAAGAGATATTTTTTATAATATTGCTAAAAAAGAAAAAAAATCAATGAGATTTTAAAGAATAAAATAAAATAATTTGAATCAGAAAAGGAGGTCTGCACAGGTCAAAATTTCCAGGCCTGGCCCGACTGATTGGGGAAAAAAAACAAATAAAAAGACACAGTATACAAATTAAAAGTTCGGTTTCGCCAATACAAAAAAGATATTGGCCCGACCTGGCCTGTTTTAACTGGCCAGGGAATTTTCGTGTATGTATCAATGTTTGTGGTTCGATAGCAACGCAGAAAGTTTTTTCACAGCAGGGGACTGTCCAACTGACTTTTAATTATGTTACGTCATCGGGAAGTAGACTTCAATGGTGTTGGATGTCTTGGGATGACATCAAACGTGGTTAATAATTTGGATTATGAAACCTCTTGTTGGATCAAATTTGTTTATTTGGCTGCTCATCATACAGATGGATTCGCAAGTCCGATTAGAGGTCCCTCAAGCCATTTATGTTGATTTTGAAGAACTACATCATCATAGGTTATAGAGGCACCTCAAATCTGCAAAATCTCTCTTTTTCACACGTTAATATGCTTGGGATTGTAATATGAGAGCGGCTATTTATATTTCTGGCCTTGGCAACAAGGAGTGTTATTAGGCTACTGCTGACGATTTCAATTGAAAATTCGATATTTTTAACCATAAATTCTTCAAAACGATTTGCCGTTTTAGATTCATTTGTGTTATTTGCTGTAAATTGAAAAATTCATCTTGTGCAAAAATTGAAACTGACTCGTGAACATTTTTGTGCGATCATTTTTCATAACTTTCGACGTGGATTGTCAAGATAAGAGTACTTCCATGAACTTAATTTTTCATAGAACGATAAAGCACTATCCTAAAGCACTATAGAAAAAACTGGTATAACAAATTCATTTGTGTCCCTCCAGGATGTATTCCATGAAAGTTTATCAAAATCAGCTGTTGTGCCACAAAATATTGATGCTGTGCTTGAACTGATAAAGCAAGATTGCCATGTGACATACCATGAGATTGAGAAATCTTTGCACATTAGTATGACAAGCATCAATAAGATACTGACTGAACATTTAGTAGTAAAAAATATTTGTTTGCGTTGGAGCCTGCAAAACCTATCAAATGCTCAAAAGAAAGCTTGTGTCAATTGGGGCAAGAAAATGTTAAATATGTTCAAGGTTTGTCAAAAGTTGTGTATAACATCTACACAGGTGACAAATTGTGGATCTATGTATATGAATCGGAAACAAAACAGCAATCGACTGTACAGATCTTCCAAGACGAGCCAAATCAAACAAAAGTTGTTTGAGAAAAAAGCACATCGAAGCAAATGGTTGCCTGTTTCTTCGAAATTAGCGACCATATGTTGACAGTGGCATTAGAGCGAAGCAAGACAGTTAGTTCTGAATGGTACTCAACTATTTATTTGCCAGAAATCTTCTGAGAATTTCGAAAAGAGCAGAATAAGAGATGAATAATTTTTTTTATCATGACAATGTGAACTCTCACACATCAGCTCAAACAAAAGAATTTCTGAAAGGCCAAAACATCGAATTGATGGGTCATCAGCTATAGAGCTCTGATTTGCCATCTAATAATATTTTTTTATTCCCACACATCAAAAATAAATTATGTGGATAATTATTTTTGACACCCAAAGAAGCGGTTTTTGCGTTCAAAGTGCATGTTTATAGTTACCTCCATAGGAGTGGAAACAGTGCTTCGAAAATTGTTTCAAACAGATGTAAAAATGTATTCATCTTCATGGAGAATACTTTGAAAAACAATAAATTCAATATTGATCATAAATATTTGTGTTTTCATTACTAGGTCAGAAATATAAATAGAAACCCTCGTATTTTCCAGCAGAGGGTACAGTTGTGAATTTGGGAGAAAAATTTCTTTAAATGGTTCATTAGCTTTTGATTGATGTGATCAAAGCCCACACAATTCCCGATGTCAGTGATGTATGAGACCTAACCACAAATGCCTGCAAAAAGCATTTAGATCATCAATATTAATCCTAAAGAGCATCTAAAATTGATATTTGAAAGTAATAAATGTAAGGCTGGGAAAAAAAGTTATCAGGGGCAAAATAATTTTAAGCTTCGGAATTAAGGTTAAAAAACATTACTTAGGATTTTGAACTTTTGAATTTTAAATTTAAACTTTAAAAAGGGGTTGGTCTTTATCCTTCCATATATAAATATATATATATATATATTAATATATATTATATGTTTTATTATAACTTTATATCCACATATTTACCAATTATATCAGGTATTATCGTAAGTTCAAAATGGGGGAGTTTTCTACGTCCAACTACCAAAAAATTCAAAATTCTTTTTCAAAAAATAGCATATAAATATATACACATATAAGCACATACTCTATGTATATTTCAACATGTTTATTTATATTATATCAGTTATTAATATAGTATTCTGTACAATTTATTACATACAATAAATCCAATTCACAAATCCTTTTTTAAAAAGTAAGCATATTGCATCGAGTCTTTTAAAGTGTTTAAAAATGATGATAATGATAGTTCGAAGTTCAAGTTAAAAACATAGATTTGTCCACAAAGTATTCTGTATAATTTATTACATACCATAAATCGTATTTACCAATTTTTTTTTTTTTTTTTTTTTAAGTAAGCATATTGCATCGAGTCTTTTAAAATGTTTAAAAATGATGATAATGATAGTTCGAAGTTCAAGTTAAAAACCTAGATTTGTCCACAAAAATTGGTCCAGAGAGTCCCAGTATTTAAATACATAAGTTCATATAAGATTCATTACCTTTTTAATTTTCATTTGTACAGAATACTTTGTGGACAAATCTATGTTTTTAACTTGAACTTCGAACTATCATTATCATCATTTTTAAACACTTTAAAAGACTCGATGCAATATGCTTACTTTTTAAAAAAGGATTTGTGAATTGGATTTATTGTATGTAATAAATTGTACAGAATACTATATTAATAACTGATATAATATAAATAAACATGTTGAAATATGCATAGAGTATGTGCTTATATGTGTATATATTTATATGCTATTTTTTGAAAAAGAATTTTGAATTTTTTGGTAGTTGGACGTAGAAAACTCCCCCATTTTGAACTTACGATAATACCTGATATAATTGGTAAATATGTGGATATAAAGTTGTTAATACAGGTATTAAAAAAAACTTTATAGATAAAAAACTTTGGTTTTTTTCTTAATCCATCTTGAATGTTTTATTATAGTTATTATTCAATATATTTATTTCAATTAAATTCATCTTTGTCCTATTTTGAAATGGTAAATAAAATCCAGCCAGTTGGGTGCATTATGGGTCGAATTTCTTAGCTTATAGCATGACCTATAACAGAAACTGGTTGGATGTTTTGCTTTTGTATTAAACTATACACACCTGATGAGTAGTTTAATAAAAAAAAATCCTTCTGTCTATTTAACAATTTGCCTTTCATATTTTGGTAATCTACTTTCTATATCACTCCAAACTTCAAATGATTTTAATAGGATTTCATTTTTCATGTTAATTATACATAAAAACAAAAAAATACTGGTTTCAATGTATTATTGTTATGGTAATATCTGAGTTAGTTGGGTTTTATTTGTAAAAGTATTTATATATATATTTCATGTATGTTGGTAGCCCCAAATTTGTATTATTTTGCTTTTTCATGGCAAATGCAAAGATGAAACCACACACTTCATTTGTAATTCTAAAGTATTTGGGGCCTGATGATTCTGCTTTGGTTCTACAAATTCCATTTGTATTAGTTTTAATTATTTATTTTTTCCCTTCGTGTTCAATGTAGTATAAGTTATTAAATTCAATGGTTCATATGTTGTAATACAATTAATGGTTTTATATATTATATATAAAAATTGGGAAGAGTTCTAAATACATATACCGTTTTCAACAGGCTAAAGTTGAAGGGACTGTGGATATATGCACTCTTTCAGTAACAGGAAATAAATGGTAATTTAAAATCTTAATATATTAGATATTAAAATTTTAAGATAGCTTAATATTTCACATAATTAATTAAAACACCCTTGATATTCTTAACAGTTAAAGAAGACTGTATTAATGCAATATTTTTAGGTAGAAATGACTGAAAATTTGACTGAACTATTGTGAACTGAAACTATTTGTGTTCCAAAAACCTTATGTCTTCCTTCGGAAATTTTTACCATTACTTGTGGATTTGAGCTGTATTAGCTTAAATGTGACTATTTATTGCTAAGAACTGTATTGTTTATAATTATCAGTCATGGCTGACTCAAGATCAAGCAGTAGGTGAAAATTACAAAGCAAGCCATGTATATCCGACTAAACTTTTCCACGTGCTCATTAAAAGTATTATTTAATGGTGATAGCAAATTTTTAGTTTGAAACTGCAGAAATGTTTTGAATATTCTTTTAAAAAGTTCTAGTATAATAGATAATCATTTATAAAA
This sequence comes from Maratus speculifer, assembly GCA_964019185.1. Taxonomy (NCBI): domain Eukaryota; kingdom Metazoa; phylum Arthropoda; class Arachnida; order Araneae; family Salticidae; genus Maratus; species Maratus speculifer. The sequence goes on from OZ025290.1 coordinate 44,746,365, forward strand.
ATCCTTATAAAAGATAAATCGAGGTATACATACCTAAAACTAAAACTTTTTTTAATTTAATGAAATTTGTGTAATTAGAAAATTTTTCTGTATCATTGATGAATTAATCACATTTTCTTTTATATAAAAATAAAAAGTTTTGAGTCTAACGTACAGAGACCCAACTTAGGCCAACATATAATTAATTAGTAATTATGTATGGGTCAGAGATCTGCCCAAACTTTTCTCACAGAGCCCTGTTTTTGTGAAATTTTTCTTAAATTTGTAAAAATTCTAGTCATAATTTTGTGAATTTTAAATTACGACTAGACGTATTCAGATTCTATCTTTCATATATAAAAAGGTAAGTCATATGCTCTTTGGTGAGTTCAACTGTTTATTTACAGGCCAGATTTTATTTTTAAATGACTAAATTTTCAAAAAGTTCAATTTGAAATGGAAAAAATTTGTGAAAGGTCTATTTACGAGACAATTTTACGGAGGGTCCTTGTTCTGGGATAAAATGTTTTGTGAAGGGTCCTCTTTTAAGATAAATTATTTTGTGAAGGGCCCTTTAAAGGACCTAAGATTTTCCTAAACATATTTCTATTTATGTATGTATTATTTACTTTTTTTTTTTAAGTGTTTTTGTTTTATGATAAATAAGAAAATCATTGAAATTCACTTTTGGTTTGGCCATGAAAATCTGTTACAGTCAATCCTTACTTTTAAACCACTTTTTAAATTTTATAATTTCTTGGAAAAAAATAAAATATTGAAAAGGAAAATTTGATATTTTTTCATTAACTGAAAACCACTTTCAATTAATTTTGAACTATTTTTCTATGTTTAATAAATTTGTACTTTTTGTTTTACATTGTGGATCAAGTATCCCCACGAGGGGGATACTTGAGCCATGGTGAAGGGATATTTGAGCCAGTATGGAAAATACCTACAAAATATAGGTGTAAATTAATGGTCGCCACTCGCCACGTGGCGATTAAAGTTGTAAAAATGGCAATTAAAAATCGGCCATCGATCGCCACCCTAGTTGCCACTCGCAGATTAAAATTTTTTTTATTTGCTTTGTGAAATGCAGCTGTTTTCATGGGTATATGCATCTCTATTTTGTTTACAACTAATTAGTGAATTCTTTAATTCTTTGGCCAAAGCAAAGAATATTTATATTTATCTGTACACTCACCAAATTAAATAATTACCACCAATTTTAAGTAAGAATAAAATATCCAAGAAAGATGTGAAATTATTTTTAAATTTAAAAATACAATTTCCTTGTTTGTTTTATACAATGCATTAATATATATTTAAATATAGTTTATCACTTATAATTTTATCTGCAATATTAATCACCAATTCATATTTTTCCATTCAGTGGAATGACAGTTTTATTTTTAACCAAATATGTGTAACTTTGTAACTCACTAGCCACTAAATAAATAAAAAATAGCCATTTTGACCTATTTTTTAAAAAGTGGCTACTAACTTTTAATAAGTGGCCACTAATGAAACTGGGTCTACCGGCCACAGGCTACTAATCAAATTTCCCAGTTTTCACCTATACTACAAAAGTATGTTTTTTGCTTTATCTTTGCACAAATATTTTACATAATGATAATTTATGATATATAAAGTCCTTCAAAACCAATTGTGAAAACAAAACTAGTAACATGATCATTTTTTGTTGCGGTAATTGGTGGTCGAAGTATCATTTCAGCTTGGGTTTCATCAATGGTAGCAACATCCTTAGTTGGTGGCCATTTAAATTTGAAATCTGCAATTCTTTGAGCAAATTTTTATGTTCAATCAGTAACAGAGGTTACAATATCAATGTACAATATTTAATCTTAATATATTAAACAATAAATATTTTAATATGTTGGACCTAACAAATTAAAATATTAGAGATTATGACTCGTAAAACAGTTTTAAAAATTTATTTTAATGTAATAAGTTAAAAGTTAAATTGAAAACTATGCCTACATTTATCTAGGTAGGCTATTTTATTAGTCAAAATGAAAAATAAAATTTACATTTTCATTTTAAAATATATATATATATACATTTTTAAACATTTTTTCTAAGTCATTATTTTTTAAAGAAAAATATTAAAATGAATATTTTAATATGTTGGACTTAACAAATTAAAATATTAGAGATTATGACTTGTAAAACAGTTTTAAAAATTTATTTTAATGTAATAAGTTAGAAGTTAAATTGAAAACTATGCCTACATTTATCTAGATAGGCTATTTTATTAGTCAAAATGAAAAATAAAATTGATATTTTCATTTAATATATATATACATATATAATTATTTTTAGGTCTATCCTGATTTCCACTCAGAAATTAATCGCAATTAATGTGGCTATTTAGTATTGCCCTTGATAACGAGCTAAATACCACATTTCCAATTTTAATTCTAATTCTGACAACTCCTCTGTATGATATAATTTGGCATTAACAAATATTTACAGTAATTGATGTTGATTTGTAGTATTATCTAATGGTTCTATATGTATACATATATATTAATTTTCTAAATCATTATTTTTTTAAGGAAAAAAAAAATTCTCCCTTTTATCCAGAAAAAAAAAAAAAAAGTAAATCTATCAGTGTATATGATTTTTTCTTTTTTGTTTCACCCATATGTCTAATTTCCTAGTGGGGATGGTTGAGCCAAGGCTCATGTATCCCCAATCTCAGTGGCTCAAATATCCCCATTACCACCATTTTTGTTTATTAGAGTTTTACTAGGTAAAGCATGCAGCTATTTGAACTATTTTAGATTTTTAAAAAATTGAAATTATATTTATTAAATCTATCTATGTTGTTGCAGCTTTAAACAAAACTTTGATTACAAAAAAAAAAAAAATAAAATAAATAAATAAATAAAAATAAATAAAAAAAACTATGCACCTAGATATTTACTTTAGATAGGGGAAAAATACTAATCACTATACTTTCAAAATAGTACCAAGATATGTGATTTCTTTCTTACATGTTCAGAACTATAAATATGTTACCATGTTGCTTGTTTTAGGAAGAAAAAATTACCAACTGTAGAGATAATAGGGGTGGCTCAAGTATCCCCTATGATTAAGTATCCCCATTCTCCCCTAATAATAATATGATATGAATTCAAACATGTAGGGTAGTAAATGTGTTTAAATAAAAAGAGACACTGCATTTTAAAATATCATCATTGTTATTATCTTACCTTTATTTTATGTACTTTCGATCCTAATGTATTTGACAGCCATTTTATTAAATTATCAGCTGATGCTTTTGGCAAAGCATCTGAACCTAAATTTTAAAAATATATAACTATTAAAAACTTATTTGATTTTAAAATAATTTTGTTTTATCATATTCTAAAAATGAAATTAAAAAATCAAGAATTTTTCTTACCGAGGTCTTCTATAGATGTATCTTCTTTTTCTCTACGCATTTCTTTTTCTACTGATGTTATATTTTTGTAATCGAATTGTCTCAGCTGAAATAACACAAGTTCATCATAGGGTTCATAGCAGAAGAGTACTTCGACATCTTTTTGCTTTACAGCCTCAAAATATGGAGACATCTCAGCAAGATGACGGCTGCAAATGTAAGATTTGATTATATAAATCAACTTCCTGAAGGGGGAGGGTGTTAAGGAGTAGGCCATAAAAGTTATTTAATAATGTAATTTTAATTGATTTATATACATACAGAGTTCATACTCATTTTCCAAGAAAAAGTCTTCTGAGAATTCCCTGACATATTTATTTTGCAATGTACAATTTTTCCATATCAACAATTAACGATGTTTTTAAAACCATTATCATGACACACCCATCTCCTCAAAATAAAATAAAAACAAGGTAACCTCAAAAGTAAAGTTTATGCACCACTTAAATAAACAATACGAAACTTTAAAAGTAAAACATTAATTTATGTAAAACAGGGATTAAGTCTGCATGCCTTTTACAACTGTTTTTAAAAACTTGGTAGTTTGTTGAAAGAATTTCATTTCTACTTCATGATTTTATTATCTTTTTTTTAAAGCATCATGAATAATATGAAGACTACAAGTGCCAATATCAATTATAAATGTAATTTTATTTTTCTTGAACTATCGTCAAACCTCATGATGTTAGATGACGCAATTTCATAAACCCATTACAACAAAACAGCAACAATTGCCTTCAATTTCTCAGAGTAAACAATCATTTTGGTAGGTTTTCCCTGGTTTAGAGAATTTTTTTTGTACGATCCCCTGAGATTCCCTTGATTTTCCCAGGAATCCCGTATGAACCTTGACAAAGTAATCAATAGTGAATGCAAATAATCTCTTAATTTTAATTAAAAGATATGCTTTGAAATGATTTTTTGCATGGTTGAATAATCAAATAAATAACTTAATAACTTATGGAGAATATATATATATATATATATATATATATATATATAGATAGATAGATAGATAGATAGATAGATAGATAATATATATAGAGATAGATAGATACTGAAGAATTCAAATCAAGATCTTTTTTAATTTAAAAGAAGAAAAAAGTTAAACTTAATTACTTAAGGCAGTATTTCTCAAACTTGTATGTCTCAAGTATTCCTTGAAGAATATATATGTAAATATAATATACTCATAAATATATATATATGAGTTATTCTCTGAAAAGTGGCAATTTTACGTCCCAGGGGTCTTAAAGACATTTTTTAAATTACAAAAAGAAAAGGTGATTTTAAACTACCAACATTAATCTGTTATATATATAAACTGTAGTTATTTGCTTATTGAAAATGAAATATAATATTTTAAATACATTTTTTTCAATGCAAATATCATTCTCTCACTATGTTCCCATTCACAAATATCGAAAAAAAGAAATGCTTTTTCTGACATTGCAGCATGTATGTTTATAATTGTTTTATTTTTAATCCACTAAACATACTTAAATATTTAGCCATTTCATTATATTTATATTTTATGTAATAAATTAATTAGGACACTTTTTAATGATGTCCCTAGTATTTGTCATCATTTTCTCACATGACTATGAATTTGCCTCTATTTATGTAGTAGATGGCAGCACATGCATTATATAGGTCTAGAATAGTTTGTACAAGAGTAAAGTGAAAGAGCCATCTTGTTTTTTGCACAAAAACATTCCCGAAAGCTAGCACATGGCTTTCAAATACTAGATCTAAGTAAGCATTTTTATTACCCATTATCTCCTCATCTATTATAAATTTAATAAAAAGTAATAAAATGTGGTTTTTTTAATGTTGTTATATTATTAGAAATAGGTTTTAAAAGATATTTATAATTGAAAATATGTCTTAGACTAATAATTTTTTTTGCAACATGGAAGTATTTCATCATTCCCTCACAATCACTCCTTCATAATTTTAATGCATGAGAAAATGATTTAAATTGTGAGGGAATCATCTGAATTATTTATTTATGTATAAACAGCTAAATAAGAAAATCCAATGCAATAAAAAGCACATTAAAAAACTCATAAAGTTTTTTATTAGTGCAAGTAAGGATAATGCATTTTTATTTTTTATTATTTTACTGGGGGAAGTAAATTTTTAAAAATTATTGTACTTTTCAAATAAAAATTAAATCTGCTATATTTTAATGTTTTATCTTAATGAGAATATGACTAATAGTTATTTTTAGAATAAAACCATGGTGATTGTGAAGGGACTATTTTTTTAAGCGGAAATTTGTGAAAGGGCTTGTTTTATTGAAATAAATTTTATGAAGGGGTCTGTTTTATTAAAAGGAAATTTGTGAAGAGGTCTGCTTTATTAAGAGGAATTTTGTAAAAGGAAAATTTTGCCTGGATTGACCCTTGATAACACACACCTAAACTTTCAGACTTCATTTTTTTATTATATGTATATTCACTGTATACACATGCACATAACTTTCTTTGAAAAGAAACTTTGATGAGATTCATAGAAAAAAATAAAATAAAGATTACTGTTAAGTATAATAACTATTATTTTCATGTTATCTGAAAAAGGATTTTTGTCACATTAAAAAATAACATGTTCATTAAATTAGAAATCTTTGTTCAGATATATATATACATATTTCATTTTTATAACTGGCACATAATGCTCACATGTAAATTTTGATCAATTTTCTTGTATTAAAAGTGCATATTATAGACTGGCACATATGATAAATACTTGTAATTATAAACATTGAGCTATAATATTCAATAATTTAATTCTATTTGCAGTAGCCACTTGTCCTTCTTCGAGCCAGATTGAATCATTTAACCATGCTGCACCATATATTGGTTAATAAAATATGTTTCCATGTACCACAATTTGAGGAGGACTGACTTAATGCATTAAATATACATGAAGAGAATGATGCTGTGAAAATTGAAAACACATACCATGCTTATTGAATCAATTCAAATACAGTAGATTCCCTCAAATCTGCACCAGCTTCAGACCAGAGGTTGTGCAGATTTTAGAATTTTGCAGATTTGTGATCATTATTTTATTTACATTTTTTAAATAGTAATTTGAATGCAATAAAAATTATAATGAATGCTTGCAAAATTTTAAAATAATTAAGTTATAAACTAAAATAATAAAATGCAAGACATTTTTTTAAATGATTAAATTATTAAAAGAAAAGGTCAAGTATATAATTAATAATGTATAATCAAATGTGCATAATAAATATGAGGTACATTTTGCTTGAATTATTCTATAAACTTTTCTCATAAAAATATTGCTAAAGATTAATTTCCATTAATTCATAAAGTCAGGAATTTTATTTCAGGTTTAGCCAGTCTTAGCAGCCCAAAAAGTTTGATTAATACATAAATATATTTGGTTGATTATTATATCTTAAGCTATATTTTAATTTTTTTTTTTTTTTTTTTTTTAGAAATAAATTTATTTTTCCTTTATGAAAAACCACAAGTTAATTTTATCGAGAATTGTATATTAAAATATATATGGAATGACATAAACAGAAAAATTCTGTAATTTTACCCCTATATCTGAACTAAAAGTTTCATCATTTACATCTGCAATAATGAGTGCAGATTTGAAGGAGTCTGCTGAACTTTCAATAATAATTTTAGTAATACAGCAACATTAATATTTTTTACCTTGGTGCTGCTAAGAAATAAATATCTTTTTGGCCTTCCTTCATACGACTCACATATTCAGCCAAACTAACTTTTGTATCAGATGGTTGAAGTGATGATTCAAAAAGTAGTAATTTTGCTATGTCTTCCTAATTAAAAAAAAAAAAAAAAAAAAAAAAAAAACAATAAAAGCAATAAAAGCAAACTTTTTTTAGAAGAAAAAATTATAACAGATTTTGCATTCAAATGATACTGTGTAGCTCAGAAATACACAAAATTAAAATTTTTAACTAAAGTTCAAGAAACTGGGATACATTTATTTTCATAATGCATGAATGACAACAGCCAAATTACCAAAATAAGGAAAATATATGGAAGAATAACAGAGCGAAATTTCAATAATATCAAATTAATTTCTAAACAACAATACATATACCACAAATTATAATCTTGTAATAATAAACTAATTATAATAGCTAAAAGTACAAATTTATATTATTTACACATTTCAACTAAGTCTCCCCCCCCCCCCCCACATTTTCAAAACAAATAAAAATATTCCAAAATTACACTACCATTCAATTTTTCATGCTCTTTCATCTTATGCATGTTATTTTTTATTTTACTTCGATGTTTATTATTATTTTCATAAACCTTGAAAAACTCAAGCTATAATTTTGGTGAATCCTTCCAGTCTATACTATTCATCCATTATAAGAGAAACCATAGATATTATAACTTGCAAAATTCGATTATGTAACAATGCAGCATCATTTAACAACATTTACTTATTTATTTATTGTTTCTTCATACATTGTGAATGGAATAATATCTTGCAAATTTATTGGTGCATAAAATTTATACTGAATGTTTGTTTTTGATTCTACCTCATTTAAACCAACTAATCTTTCTTTCAAGAAATTTTACACAAATTTTACTACATTGTATTTAGATTTTCCGAATGTAAAACAGATCTTTATAGTAACGCACAGCATAATAATTATGTTCTTCTCTTGCATTATGTATATATTTATGCACCATTTCAGCATTTTGCAATGAGATAAGATTTCTACTTAATTGTTCAAGTAATATACAGTTATAATAAGTACCAAGCATATATGTTGTAAAACTACAGTACTAAGTGATGACCAGGAATTACCCCACAAATATGGCTTCATTTGGCTTGCTCGGTTTTTAATATAGTAGTTTTAATACAGTTACTCATTTTTAATATAGTTATAAAAGTTTTTAATACAGTAGAGAAAATTTTATAATTACTTAAAAAAACTATGGTATGTCTAGTGTACCAGGTACAGCATCACAAAAAGTGGGACAAGAAGAAAAAAAAAAAGCAGAACTTTGATTTTAAATTTGGGATATAAAAATACAGTAAATCCTATTAAAACAGAGCATATCTATAATAGAATCCTGTCTTCAACGTAAAAATTCTATTGTACAGTAGGAATACCATACAAATAACTATATTTGCTAACATGAAAGTCTATTTAAAATGAAATTTTTTCCCCTATCACTTGCAATTTCATCTTAGAGGTTTTATTATATTATATAAGGTAATAATCTTATGTAGTAAAACTATTTAGCTTGGGATAATAGCTTGGGATTGAAACAAAATTACATATTAACAACCCAGAGGCCGAACTATCAAGTGTCTGCAACACTAATATTATTTTCAAAAATAGTCTGCAAGATGTAACATATATAAATCTATTCTTTGTGCTATTGTAGTGCTAATTAATTATGGCAACATATGTATGTGTGTATGTGTCAACTATTTCCATCATTTACAAAAAAAGCCTTCAGATAGACAGATTTATTTGGCATTAGGCAGAAAATTAGATAACAAAAGGAACATTGGGAAATTTTCCATTTGAAACAAGGCAGTATTGTTTAATCATTTTCCAAAATTCTCGACACAACTGTTAGCTTACTTTTTTGTTTATAGCGTGCTTTTTGTTTAAAAAATGGGTGCTTTAGGAGTCATATTCACTCAGAAAGATTGGAGCAGTAAAATGTATCTTTAAAACAGCAAAAGAATAAAAAAAGGAAAATAATAATAATGAATTTTGACTGTGTCTCATGAACCACAAAAGTAAAATAAATAAAAAACTGTAATTTAAGAAATTACAGCGACTATTTGGAAAATTATATTTTCAAAGACTAAAATTTGACTTATTCTTTAGAATCTTCTTATTTCTTAATTTTAGACTTATAGTTCTATATTTAAAAAAATAATAATAATGAACATAATTTTTATGATGATCAAAATTTGGTTTACATAATAACTATATTACATACGCCATGAATTAAAAATTAATATTCTTGTACCAATCATATAATGCAAATTTTAAATGAAATTTTAGTTTTACAATTTTGGCAATGCAAATTTTTAAACTTCTAAACATCACACATTTTTATACCGTCGTATAGAGAAAAAAAAATGCACTTTTAAATGCAATGTTTGAAAACTGTATCTCAATTTGTTTTTTAAGTTTTTAAACTTTTTGTTGTTTTTTTAATACATTTTAGTCATTGTGGCAACAGAAGTATTAAATTTCTGGACATTAAACATGAACCAATCAAAAACGAATAAAATAAAAAGCAGAAGTATTCCATTTTTGGACAATAAACATGGACCAATAAGAAAAAGAATAAAATATACAAAGTTGCAAAATTCAACCAATAAAAAGATTCAGATATACTTCAGGTTTCCCAGTTCATCACCGAGGATAATAAATATTTTCCAAAGAGGAAAAAAAAAGTGAACAGAAAAATCTACTTTTGGTAATAACTTTTTTTTCATACCCCTTTGACAAAATTTTTTTTTCGAAATTTTAGGAAGAGATTTGCGTTTTTTTTGCAATATTTTGGCAAAATTTACTGTTTTTTCACGATCTTTTGATGAATCTATATTTTTTCAGGATTTTTTGATGGAATTTTCCGGGTTTTTTTTTTTTTTTTTTTTTTTTTTGCTTTCTGTTGCTTTTTCAGAATCTTTTGACAAATCTGTCCTTTTTTGCATTTTTTTTTTTCTTTTTTTCAAGATTTTTTCACAAAATTTGCCGTTTTTTTTTTTCGCAATATGACGAAATTTGCTTTTATTGCAAGACATTTTTGATGAAATTTGCCATTTTTAAAGAAATTTGCCATTTTTTAGCGATGTTATGAAAAAATTGTCATTTCATCATGCGTTCCTTTGAAGAAATTTGGGCTTATTTCAGGATTTTTTGGCAAAATTTGTCATTTTTTTTTTTGGATTTTTTGACGAAATTTGTCGGGGTTTTTTTTTTTTTTTCAATTTTTTTAAGAAGTTAGTCTTTTTAAGCAATTTTTAAAAGAAATTTGCCTTTTTTCGCAATGCTTTGATGAAATTTGCATTTTTTCTTGCGATCTTTGGACAAAATTTGGGTTTATTCCGTGATATTTTGACAAAATTATGCATCCCATGGGATGCGTAAGAGCTACTTTTTTACGTAATTTATGCGCTATACCGTGGCATCGCTGAGTCTGCAGGTGTCCTTAAAAGTCTGCGATGCCCATCGCAGTGTCACGCACATTCAGCCATGGGGATTAACAGGTATAATTATAATTATATAGTAGTATTTCTATCATAGAGACAATGAATTTTTTTACTTTTATATAGGATTCTGTTACAAACAGGCTCCTTTTCATGAATAAAGTTTAGTAAAATTTGTAAAAAACAGAATTGCTAGAAATCACAAACAATTCCATTTTAAATAGGCTTCCATGCAAGTACATTTTTATTTTATTTTTTCCTTTAAAAGAAACTGTAAAAAAAAATTATTATACATACAATAAGTAATAGATTGTTGCTTGGTGCAATATGATAAAGATAAAATTATTTTCAACGTTAGAACACCAGAATATTCGTATTCCAAGCATACCGGTTTCGGTAGCATATAGCATACCTTCCCCAGTGAGCACTGAGGAAGGTATGCTATATGCTACTGAAACTGGTATGCTTGGAATACGAATATTCTGGTGTTCTAACGTTGAAAATAAATTTATCTTTATTATACATACACTATATGGTCAAAGGTGACCAGCCACTTGCGATTTTAGGCATTTTGTTAACTATCTAAAAAAATACACAAGGATTATCCTGAAACTCTAAGTTGTAAACATAATAGTACAAGTTATACATTTCTGTGAAGATTTTCCCTGAAACTCCATAGAGGACCATCAACAAATTGAAAGAAAAAACAAACATCTTTTGGATAACCCTGTCAAAATTAATGTAGCAAAAGTGTTCAAACTGTAGAGTATGATTAAGAAGCTTATTGTAGTAAACTGTGTTCATTTTTATGTGGATAGCATGCATACTCGTAGAGACATTAAGGTTTTTCTAAAACAATCCAATATTTTCCCAAGTTTTTTGCTTATAATTTGGAGAGTTCTTAACTTAAAAAAATGTTCTTTTCCGAAAATATGACTAATAACATTGTACAAATATTCTGTAATCAGAATTAAAAATCAATAAAAATGTGCAAATTTACTAAATAATTTTTCATTATGCATGCGGGAACACAATCGAAATTTCATTTGCATATTGTGTTAGCTAAATGTATAGAGCTATGTGTTAGCTAAATGTTAGTGAAAGTCTCAAAAACATAGCTTGAAAATTCCAAAAAATGACCGTTGATGAATAAGCTCAAAATCTGTTATTCCCAATATAAAGCAAAAAGATGAAGGGCTGGATCCATTTATCCACTGATTAGTGTCAATATAGAATACACAAAATGGCACATAGTACTATATTTGGGTACACCCCCCCCTTTTTTTTTTGGCAATCAATTTGTAGAATTACCATCAAACATCAATATTTTTTTAACTAAGGACTTATAGTACAAACTCTTGAGCTTTTATTTTGACAAATTCAACTCCCTTAAAAATATATATACATATATATATAATTATTCGGTCAATTTGGGAAAATTTTTGTTTGCCAAGTTTAAATTTTAATGATTAGTAGTTACTTTCGTGGGATATTTGTCACCTGAAATTAAAAGGGGGAAGATAAAAAGAGGTGAAACTTTTCGTAGTGAACTTTCATTGTACTCAATAATATGCATTAAAAATACTAAAAAAAATCTAAAATGACTTTCTAAATTTCCACAATATAATAGTTTTTCCTTAACAGACTTATATAATTACTAAAAAATAATTATACAAAAATCGTATGAGCAGTTACTCCTGTGATAGAATAATTTGATGATGATGATGATGATAATAATAATAATTAGTCATTGAGGGCCATTGTAATACTTACCCATCATGGATATGCAAAAAATATGAAAATAAAACATATGAAAACTACTTGTAAAATGTATCGCAATTTCAAAATAAAAATTTAAACATATATTTAAATATTCTTAATACATAGTAATGCTCTATTACGGAATTGCTGGTACTTGATTTATCCGTTGACAAATTTCGACACTTAATACAAATCCCCAAACTATTAATAAATTAAAAATCACTTGATGATGTAACATGCACACATGTAATGTGTTTAATGTTAAGTGAATGTGACATTTACGATAAACCATTATTTGCATTTAATCTTACAGTTTGGCGTAACTGAATTGTGCAAACGAAACATCCTTATAATTCCAAAAATGATAATTATATTAACTAACATTTTTCTGTGTTGGATTAAGCATCTCATTTCCAATCAAAATATATCTTTGAACTAAAACTTGAAGGAAATACAAGGTAATAAAAAAAAAAAAAAAAAAAAAAAAAAAAAAAAAAAAAAAAGAATGAGGAAAATAAGATTACAAATATCTCAGCAACGAATTATCCAATCAACTTCATTCTTTATGCAAAATTTATGTTTTTTTAATTGTCTTTTATGTACATTCCTTAAAATAAAAAAGTAAAAAAATTTATATATTTTGCACCAGAACAAATATTTTGAGAGTCCAAAAAATATAGTTCCGGGTAGTTGAGTTTACTGATATTAAATAAGCTTCTCCCCATTCTTGCATACTAAGTACATACCAAATTTTAAGTCTCTCTCTCAATTTCTTCAGGAGATAGAGCATTTACAGACAGACGGTAATTTTTTTTTTTTTTTTTTTTTTTTTTTTTTTTTAAATGATTGCAAGATTTACCCTATATTACATATAATGGGGAAGTAATAAATACACAGATGTAAGGTTTCTCTATGCAGAAAAGAAAAGACATGTTATGACAGGTAACCTAAATTCCGATGCCAACATATGAAGAGAAAGCATTTTATTTCTGAATTTTTATTTCCCAATATATTAAAATAGGACATTCTATAATGTCAAATTATGCTTTAGAAAAGTAAAAGAAATATATTTTTAAAATATATACTATTTATTAAGTACCAGTTGATATGATTTTGTATTTTTTGCAGTTACAACAACATACTCATATTCTTTTTATCCCTCCTAAATAGATACCCCTCCCCCACGCACGCACGCACAAAAAGGCCAATATTTAAAAAAAAAAAAGGAAAAGATTTAAACAGAACATTATGATTTTCTTAAAAATTCTTCTAAGCTGAATATAAATTTAATTTTTATAAATAAAAATGCTGATGCAGAATTTCAGAGCACTGATGTATGTTTTTCTCAGACGCCATATGTAATTTCTACTTTCAGTGAATGGGTCTGAAAACCTAAATCATCTAACAAAATTAGGCCCATGGGTAATGCAGATGTCATTTTGATGATAGCAATGACCTAACCAATAATATTTGCTTTTACCACAATTCTTTTAAAAAATTTCCATTTTTATGTAGACAAATATAAACAAGATGTATTTCCAAATGCAGTTTGTTCGGAAACTGTATCCCAATTTACTGATTTTTTATTGTTTTAAAAATTATTTTTAAGAATGATATTTAAAAAAAAAATCTGCTTAAAACCCAATTATATAATATTAACCCATTTGCACTTTTAAAAAATTTATTCAGCACTTGTTTGTTTCCAATATGTCATAACTAAATTGTCAAATGAAATGTAAATTTCGCAAATAAATAAATAAACATGAGTCTTTAAAAAATATATGTATTTAACTGTCTGCATAAATTTCAAGTAAACATCATCAAAAGATTCCTACATGCATAAATTTGAAATATTCACGATCATAAAGATTATTATAAATAATAAACATTTCATGACTGATTGCTGCCATGCAGCTAATATTAATATGAAAATACTATAACTGCTAATGGGTGTAATTGTTGGACAGTCTAAGAAAATATACTAGAATTTTTAATTTAAAATTATTTTTATCTTTGTTTTGTATATCTGATAGTTATTTTTCATGATCGGATTACCTGGTAATTTGAAAATTTTCAAATATTGCAAATTTGATTTCAATTGATACAGCTGAAAATTTCACATATTTACTTATTTGCTTTGAAAGTGAAATATATTTTTCTACCTTTTTTGAATAAATGACTAATATATTTTTTTATTTCCTAAAATAAAACATACAATTAACCGTTTGTCTACCACATTATGAATTCATGAAAATTTTACATTCTAAAGCATTTTACGCAGATTGTTTAAACTAAATTAAGATATTTACATAATAATTTAATAAATATTTGGAGGATTTTAGAAGGATTGAAGGATTTAGAGGGATTAATTAATTTTGAATTTAGAGGGGTTTTGTGCAATTTTTATAACCCTAATCAAATCTTTTATTTTTTATTATTTTCTTAGTATTTTGTAGAATTATAAAATGTACAAATATGATGTTCTTACAATATAAATATGGAAATAATTCCACACTGAAAAATCCCTATTCCCCTCCCTCAGCACCAAGAAAGCTGAAAAGATGCAAAGGCAAAAGAAATCATCCTTTTAAAAATATTTTTGTTTTGTGTTACTAATAATGCTTTTGGAGCAAGATAAAGTAATGTATCTTAGCTCATTCTAAACAGTATTACAACAAACTGATATATTAAAAGAATTTTAGAGTAAGTTATTTTAATGGTACTTATAAATACCGTCGGTAGATAAAGAGTTAAATTGAGATATAAAACTTTCAAAAATTTACTAATACATACTTTTTTTTAAAAACAAAATTAAGCAAAATAAATCTTATTACCTTTTGAATTTGGTCACTAATTGAAAGAATTCCTTCTTTTAAAAATATTGCATAATCATCATGAAATTTTTTATATTTTTCTGGATCTTTCTTCATCTGTTCTTGAAGAAATCTCAAAAGTCTATTTGTAATCATTGTAGATATTTTCCTAATTATAAAATAAGGAATAGATGAAATAAATCAGGAATTTATATACACATATGTACACAGAATTTATACACGCATACAGTCTATATCTTTTTATTGAGAAGGGAGGGAAGAGACATTAAATCTATAAATTCTCTTACAATGTACTCATAATGTGCTACATATTGATTACAATAAAACTTTAGGTAGTAAATATGTAAAGCGAACCAAGATATGTACTTCCACCAAATTTTATCTGCAATCATTATTTTAGGGCAAAACTTATAGCGATTTTTAACACCACATAAAAACCACACCATACAAAAGCATATTTGAAGGAAGAAGTGACTCTCATTGTTAACATTTCTGTTAATTCCTGTAACTGTAATCATTTTAATAAAATGTAAATTTTTTATCATGTCTTATGCATTATAGTAAATAAATTAGTGATTATTATGACATAACATGTGTAAATTTTTTGAGTCAACAGTAAAAACAAAAGAAATGCAATTTTTATTTTGTAGTAAACTACAACTACTTTATCAAAAATGTAGTTAACCCTTCAATGCATACTATTACCGTTTCGCAATATTTTAAATTTCACTTTATATGTTGTTCAAATTACTATGTAGCCATTTGACACACTTTTAAATTTTGGTTAAAATTTGACATGTAACATTTTAAATATGTTTCTTGTTCAACATACAGTATTAGATAATAACTTTACAGGGAGAGGATGCATGATTTAAAAAAAAAATGATGCAGTACAGGTTAACTGCAACTAAAACTATTTGTTGAGAGAAGTACAAAGTACAAACAACTTTTTAAAAGTAGTCACTTCTTTGATAACTTTCAGTTTTTGTCAAAGGATTCAATTTACAATCAACATTGAAGACACAAAAATATTAATACATCACATTATATCATATGTGTAGCTATAAAATTAAATAAATGTCATATAACCAAGGGCACTAAAATATATAACATACAAGGAAATGTTTCATATAAGTCTGAAAAAAAAAAAAAAAAAAAAAAAACAGTTTCAAACATATTACAATTCTTTTAATAAAATTAAGAGTAATATGCAACTTTTAAAAAAATCTATATAGTTACATTGAAATATGGTTAAACTACAGCATATTTATTTTCTTGGAAGACATGAAAATAGAGCTCTAAATCTGAAAGGATAATATATCAAGAAGCTACTATTGTATTTTCGGCAAATGAAAAAAAAAAAAAAATCACCAACCCTGAAATGAAAAACTATAGAATTTGTAAATAATTCATAATCCTAAAGAAAGGTGAAAACTGTAGTAAACCAGTGAATGTAGTTTGATGGCTTCTTTCCAGTCATGTAGTTGCACCAAATGTCTTATAAATTTGTTCACATTTAAAAAATCATAGAAAAATTAACAAATTGTGGTATCAAACTGTGTGACCATAAAAATAAAAGTAGTCAAATGTGTCAGATGGTTTGTAGTAAAAGGAAAAAAAAAAAAAAAAAAGTACAGAGAAACTCGTCTAAAATACACTTGTTTAATATACAATCCTGCTTAAGATACAAATGATCTGGAGTCCCTTGAAAAAGAATCCTGTGTAAAATTACCTGGATAAGATACAATCCTGCTTAAGATATGAAATTTCCTTGGACCCTTGATTCATATCTTAAATACATTTCACTGTAGTTCCAATTTCTTAAAATTGGAACTAATTTTATTTTTTGGTACAAAAAAGGGTTTCCATTTGACAAGCTTTGTCATGCAAACTCCAATCAATACAACAATTTGTTACACTTATAAGTTTAAACTTTATTGATTGTAATCCATCTTAAATTAAAAATAAAATTTGTATGCATCATTTCTCTGTTTCTTCAAAACAATTCTTCACAGGGTTCCCAGTAAAACATGGCTGAGAAATTCCCTGACTTTCCATGACCAAATCTCAGAAAATTCTCTGACCAAATGCTCATACAGAGAAATCTGCTACTTTTTTTGCAATCTTTTGTCGAAATTACCAATATTTTTCTATAATCATACTTTTTTTTTCAATTGTTTGGTGTAAATTTTGTGATTTTTTTCCCGAGACTTTATGAATTCGTGCCATTTTTCATTTCTTTCCTCCAAGACTTTTCCATGACTTTCTAGAAAATATTTGTAAATTCCCTGACTTTTCCTGTATATTTTGAAATTTTCCTGATTTTCCATGACTACTTTGAAATTCCCTGACTTTCCATGACTCTGGGAACCCTACTTCAATTTCTTGGAAGGAGTGGGACTTTCATTTTTATGTTTACATGATTTTTTAATTTTATTTCCTTGTGAAAGTTGAAACATACATGAAAAGTGGTTCACAAAAAATAGAAAAAACTTGACAAAACAAAATGCAATAGAATCTCTCTTCAGATATAACTTAGCAAATGAAACAAAAAAAAAAGTATAAAATTTTACCTAATAAGAGCACTATCTTGTAATAACTCACGACTAAGATTCAAAGGAATATCTTCACTATCAACAACACCTTAAAAAAAAGAAAGCATACATATTATACTGAGGATATAAAATTATTTTATAGCATTTCATATTATTATAATCATATTAAACAAAAATGGAAAAATAATAATGTGTACCAGCATTTCTCAAATGTTTTCAAGTGGACCACTTTTATACACTCTGCACTCTGGGGACTAACTTTATGTAATTTTTGTGTTTTATATAACTCTAATATTTTAAGCTGTACTGTATAAAATTTATTTCATTCAAATCTTATTTTCTACGCCTTTTTTGAAAATGTAAGAGGTTAAAAAAACATTTCTTGAGCGTAACTGGTAGTTTGTGGAATACAATTTCGCAAATGTTTTTGTACAATTTTATGAAAAATATTTTGAGAGATTGATATTGTGAAGGGTGTATACAAACACAATAACTTAAAAAAAGAGTTATATTTGCATTAGAGAATGAAAAGAAGTTTAAAAAGAAAGTACAAAGTAGATAACTAATTTAATTATACATTTTCTTTGCTTTTATTTTATTAATAAATTAAAAAATAATTATTATAATTAAATAAATTATTAAAGCTGCAAAAAAGAAAATAACCTACTAAAAATTATTGCATTGTAATTTTATAATAATAATAATAAAACTAACCTCTAACAAAACGCAACCATTTAGGCAAGATATCAGCTTTGCTCTTGATTAAAACTCTGTGACTATACAGTGCTACACCCACTTCTATTTCACGACTCATCTCAAACAATCCAGGCTTGCCTTCAGGTATGTACAATAAGCATCTAAGATTAAGAGGTGAATCTGTATGGTAGTGTAAATGATACCTTGGCAAATCATAGGAATTAGCTATGTAGCGAAAAAATTCATTATGCAATTCAGGCGTTGCTTCTTTAGGATCCATAAGCCAAACTGCCTAAAGATAAAAGAGAGTAATAATTTAAAATGCAATTATAGTTTTAACAAAAAGAATTCTTAATTAATCAGTGTATTTTCTTAGATGGACCTGCCTTGCTTAAAAAATTATTAATTTTTTGTGAGAAAAATAAACACAAATTTGTTGCATATGATTAGAAAAATTATATACAATAGAGTGCTGATTATCCTGACCAGTTGTGACTCAAGCCGATCTGGTTAAATTTTATTTTCTATAAAATTGCTACAAAGGTATATATTGAAGTACACATAGAAATTATTAGATATGTACATATATAAGTGTAAAAAAAAAACATTAATTAATAGGTTGGCTGGGTGGGTAGATGTTAGATTATGGAGGTTGGATGGAGCTACTGGAAAATATGTGCGCATATGTTAATATATTTCTTATAAAAAGGGGGGAGGAATAGGTACAGTGTAATAATAGATTGTTTTTGGTATTCTGCTGACATAGCGCACCTTGTTCATGCCTTTTCGCTTTAATTTGCAATGTGGTTTATGGCTGGATATTTGTTATTAATATGTTATTTATTATTATTATTTTTATTTTTTTTATATATATTTTTTTAATTAACAAGTTCTCAAAATAAACTATCCACTGCTAGCATATTATTAAATTATTAAATATACTATTAATTCTCACAGAGTTGTTTTAGACTGATATGTAATGAAATCTTGTTGATTAGAAATTACAATGAATATATTTTGCATAAAGCAATTTTAATCCTATTTACAAACTAGAGATGGCGCCATTACATGTTTTTACTCTCTCAGTATAATGAAATTATTCCATTAAACTACTTTGTTTTGACTCATTTGTTCTTATAATTAATTTTTTCTGTGTATTTCATTTTACTTACGTAAAACTGCTTAATTATTGGCACATAAAATACTGTCAAATTTGCATTCCATGATAAAGCCTATTTGCCTTATGCACAATTCAAATTATGTCTTGCTAATTGTACATACATTAATAATTTATCCTGTAAGTTATCAAGTTAAATTATCCTTATTAATATAGTATTATTTATCAAGATTTTAAAAAATATTATTAATTCTGCCTTTGTTGATTAAGATCTAACTGTCATTATATCTTGTTTTTTTATATTTATAAAGTATATAATATGCTTTTTAAAATGTTTAATCAAAACTTTATACTATCATTTGTAGATGGCACTACCAGTCTTTTTTATTTTTATTAAATTGTTCTTCTTGTAAACTCTTGTTG
Organism: Maratus speculifer; assembly: GCA_964019185.1. Lineage (NCBI taxonomy): Eukaryota > Metazoa > Arthropoda > Arachnida > Araneae > Salticidae > Maratus > Maratus speculifer. The sequence goes on from OZ025290.1 coordinate 44,766,408, forward strand.
ACATTCCTTTTAACTTTTTATCGTTAAAATATAATTACATTATTTCCATTAATTTCATAACATTATTGTTTAATATTATTTTGATAATTTAATATTTATAATAGTTATTTTTAATTGACTTAATAATTAATTATATATATTTGGTTTCTGATATAAATCTCCTTACAATATTCTGTTAACTGTAATCTCTTAACTGTAGCAAAATGAGATTGCAAATTTGAATTTTTTTTTCTTTTCTCCCACATGTTGCCGATTGTATAATGTTAGTTTTTTCTCCTTACTAATTCTATTATTATTGGTTTCATATATGTCTAGAATTTTTCATTGAATTAAATTTTGCATGTACGATTAATTGGATACTTTAAAAATAATTATGTTTATTCTGATTTCTAATCAGAAATTAATCTACTTAATTTGTCTATTTAGTATTATCTTTGAAAGCGAGCCAAATGCCACATTTCCAACGCTTTGTAATTGTTTCAATATTGCAAACCCCTCGATTTGTTTATATATATATATAAATATGCTGTATGTAAAAATGCAAATTTTTTGCATTTTTACGTAACTTCTATACAGCTGAATGTTTTTTGCTTTAAAACAAAACCAATAAATGTCAGCACTGATGAATATTACCTCATAAAATAATATTACTTTCATTCGAACAATTATTTTCAACTGAAGCACAGTCTAATTTTCATATGGATTCTCTTGAAAATCCATTTTATAAAAACACTTTTGTCCATATACTATTCCTATTAATCAATTTGACTTTTTTGTTAATCTTATTTATAGTATTTATAGAATAATTGCCAACATTTTCGGTAATAATTCACTCATTTTTGGCAGAATAAAATTTGATTTTATCCAAATATAATACTTTACATAAAAGAATTCGCAAAATAAAGCATGTGTTGCTGTATGAGCACTTATGTAATGAGATGATGACATGGCCCAGTTATTAGTTTGATATGAATCTTTGACCTAATTTAAATTTTTGGTCCACAGAAAATATTATCCAAGGGATAAGCGAACAAAACTTTGGCAATTTTTTTTATTATTATTATCACATATCTTTTACACATTGTACATTCTAATACTTTTTTGTTATCTTTTGTTTGTAATAGTATATTTTTCTAGAAAAGTGAAAATATGAGTTTCAAAAATACCTTCAAGACTTTGTGGGCAAGAAAGTAAGAAATATTCATGATTATTTAACTTAAAAGCTTTACAATAAAAAATTTTGAGGATTGGCTGATTATTTACATGCTTAAAGACCTTAATTTTGTTATTGCGTAAATTTTATATTACTGATAAGTTAAACTGATGTTTTAAGGGATTTTATATCCATATTTGTAAACCTAAATTACAAGTCCCCTAAAGTACTGATTTCATAAAAATGACTCTTTCTGTCATCTATGGTGTCATTTCAACTATACAAAAACAATAAATATATATTTGTAGGGTTATTTTATTCTCAGGTCTTAAGAGGTTAAACATCACGCAGCATTGATAAGTGCATTTTAAAATTTATAGAATTAAAATCTAAAGAATGGTGTACACCTAAACTAACTTTTTTCTTCTTCTTTGCAACGTAATAATAAAATTAATGACTGCAACTTGAAACCATTGAGATGCTAGAATATTTTCTGATTAGGAGAATTTAAGCATTTACTTATACTATCAAATAAATGTTTTCTGAGATTTTTCTTTTGATATTAAATACAAAGAATATTTTAATATAATAATCAGTCTTTGGAGATTCTGGTCTCTGAGACTAAATAAATCAAGTAAAGAAGTTACATTTTATTACAGAAAAATTAATAATTTCAGTTGAAATAATATGGTTTTAAAAACAATATTAACAAAGTGGAAACAACTTACTTGAACATTATTTTCTTTCTTGCCATTTACATATATAGGACTGCTTACAAAGTTGCTATACTTCTGAATAACATCTATTATAAAAATAAATGATACAAAATTCATAAATTTATGAATATTAGGCAAGAAAAGCTTTCATATTTTATTAAAAATATTTATTCAAACAATTTGGAATATTTTAGCCACTTAGTCATTTGCAAATTATATATTCAGATACATATAATTAATTATATATATATATATATATATATTCTTTATCATAATTATATATTATTTAATAATACAATATTTAAACAAATAGTCTGTCTTCCACAAGGTGGGATTGTATCATCAATCTGTGCTGATCTCTACTTACATTATTATGAACGTAATACTTCTATTGTTGATTGTTTTTTTATATGGTTATCTTAAAGATATAATAATTTTATATTCTAAAAAGTCATCTAACTATTCTCTACCAATCAAATACCATAAAAATTTAAAGTACAGTTATAATGATATGCGTAATAATAAAATTAACTTTCTCGATCTTAATATTACTCTTTCTGATAATAAAATTCTATTTGATATTTATGATAAACGTAATGATTTTCCTTTTAAAGTAAACCTCTTTACTCATTATAATTCTTGCCTACATAAATCTGTATATATCAATATGTTACTTAATTTTGCCCATAGAATTAAAAATATTTATTCACCTAATTTTAAAATGCATAATTTAAAAACTGTTCAAGAAACTGCTATAAGATATGGTTATCCTTTACATTTGGTTAAAAAAATATTATCTGTATAAAATAATAAAACAATAACAATAACAAATAAATAATAAGTAATAAAACATTTATTTAGTATTAACTGTCTATTTTCTCCTGAACCAAATATTGCAAACATTAAAATGCTAATTTATGCAGCACCATATGATGTTATTGATAAGAACTCCTATAATCTTTAATATATAATAAGTTATTACATGATCTTAAAAATAATTAACACATTGCGTAAAAAAAGTTTTAAAAAATTATAAAAAATAAAAATAATACAAAAAAAAAAAAAATACAAAAAATTAAAAAATATATATAATAGGATGGATGGGTGGGTTAGATGTTAGATTACGGTGGAGGGCGGTGTTGTCTGGATAATACGCAATGGTTAATTATTATATACAGTAGACTCCCTTAAATCCGCACAGCTTGGGACCAGAGGTTTTGCGGATTTTAGAGTTTTGCGGATTTCTGGTCATTGCTTTGTTTACATTTTTTTAAAAATAAGGAAAATTTAGGAATGTAATTAATAATGAAATCAAAAGTATAATGAATGCATACAATATACTAAAATATTAAAATAAATAATAAACTAAGATAATAAAAATGTAGATATTTTTAAAAATGATTAAAATACTAAAAGGAAAGATCAAGTTAATAATCAATAATGTACAATTAAATACTCATTATAAAAGACGAAATGTGTTTTTCCTAAATTATTCAATGAAACTTGCATCATAAAGGTACATATCAAATTCACATCAGGATCATAAAATAATGAAACTTTATTTCCAGTTTAGCCAGACTTAATAACCAAAAAAGCTTGATTAATACATAAATATATTTGGTAAGATTGTGATTACCAATGATATTAGCAATATCTTTATTTTTTTCAGAAATAAATTATTCTTTCTTCATGAAAAAACATGAATTCAATAACCTTAACAAAAATTATAAATTAAAAAATGTATGGAATCGATATAAAACTGAAAAAATCAATTTTTGCACCAACATCTGAACTGAATATTTCATTGTTTACATCCGTAAAATATGTGCGGATTTTAGAGAGTTGCGGATTTTAGGAGTGCAGATTTGAGGGAGTCTACTGTATTTAAAAAAAACTTGACACATAGTATTAAAGTTTATGTTTACCTAAAAACTAATATGTATAACTTAAAAATGATCTAGTTATTGAGATAAGATATAATTGTCTATTGTATTTGTCTTAAAGAAATTATTTGTAAAATATTAGAATAGAAATTATTCTTGGAAATTCTTAGCTATTAAATAATTTATTTTTATTTCAATATTTTTCAATAGATGGCAGCACCATAAGTATATAATTTAATTAATATATTAATCATATAGATGGCAGCACGAAAACATTTTTTGTATGAGAAGTTGAAGTAACATATTCTAGTTAAATAATTAATGTAGTAATATTAATAATTGTTTAAAAATATAATACTTCTAACAGTAGCATTTATTTTTTTCTAAATGTATTATGAATTTTATAGTATAATATATGTTCTGCTAATTTTTATAATTATTATTACAATTTTAATTTTATTATCTATATGACTTATACCTTGACCATAACTTTAATTATTACAAAGTCACATGTAATTTATATCTACTGTAGATTCACTTGAACTAAAAATCATGCTAGGATTTGGGTATGGTAGATATTTTAGTATATATATGCTTTTTTTAAAGAATATTATATTATTGTTATTTTGTTATATTGTTTTTATTTTCTTCAATGAGTATCTTTTTACTAATTTGTAATAGTAAATAGCTTCCTGCCAGTCGGGTGCATTGTGAGTTGAATTCTTAGCTTTTAGCACGACTCATAACAGAAACTGGTTGGATGTTTTTGCTTTTTTGTTAAACTATGCACCCCTGATGAGTAATTTAATAATAAAGCCTTCTACTGTCCTTTTATCCATTTACCTTTCATTATTTTGGTAATCTGGCTTCTATTTCACTTCAAACTTCAACTGTTTTCAATAAGATGACTGTAAAAATACAGGTTTCATTGGTTTATTGTATGGTAATATATGAATTACTTTGGTTATATAATGTCCATTTATCCATATATATTTTTTAGTAATTTGGTAATCTGCCTACAATTTCACTTCAAATTTCAACTGTTTTCAATAATATGATTGTAAAAATACTGGTTTCATTGGTTTATTTAATGGTATTGTCTGAATAACTTTGGATGTATTTATAAAAGTATTTATATATATATATATATTTAAATATGCTTCTAAAAGTATTTATATATATGCTTCTAGATGCAGAAACAATTTTCTTTTCACCTTTACACACTTTTTTAAAAATGTTTTCCATAAAACAAAAAAATATACATAGAGAGAGCTTTTGTATGGAAAGCATATAATCTAATATGGAACAATATTTATTTTAATTTTATATGACCTCTAGACTCTCATTTTAAAATACAAGTCAGATTTAACTTTTGATTCCATGAATGAAAAATTACATATTCTAGAAATGTTCAATTATCTCTTCCTTTTGCTTTAACCTGCTTTAAACGACAAAAATGCCCTTAAAAACATCTGTTCTGTTTTTACTTAGCTAATTTAGGATTTCTTTCAAAAAATCATATTTTTTTTTTTTTCAGCTTAATCTTGATTTGTGAGAAATGACAAATTAAAGGTAAAAATATGCAAATAAATGTAGTAGTTAAAGTATTTGAACAAAAGCAACAAATCAATCTATTATGAATAATTATATACAGATCAAATTAATGTAGTGATTAAGAAATGTTATTTTGTAAATGCATTTAAGGAACATTAGAATATTCCTGAAAACTATTGTCAACTAAATAACTTCTAATGCTATGAAAATAATATATTTCAGTCAGAATTTATTTTTCAGATAAATTCATCTTATAAAAGTATCTCTTTATTTTATCACTATTACAATGATTAAACAGGTATAGTTTATTTTTAGCTCACAGGCTATCATAGCCTGAGAGCTTATGTGCCCGTCCGTTCTGTATGTATGTGCGTAACGCGATAACTCATGATAAAAATATCCGATCCACTTGAAATTTTGTATATAGGTATATCCTGACAAGGCGCTTCCCTGATTAGTTTTTGGAGTTCATTCGATATCTATAAGAGGGGGAACGGAGGGCTCATGCCCCCCGTTAGTTGATATAAATGGGATTTTCATGCAGAATTAAGTTTTCGTTCAAAATTTAGATTAGGATCATTCTGATGAGGCGATTCCGTGACTGTTATTAGGTGTTCATTGAATAAGTATAAATAGGGGGAACAGAGGTTCTAATGCCCCTCCCCCGTTAGTTGATATAAATGGGATTTTCATGCAGAATTAATTTTTCGTTCAAAATTTAGATTAGGATCATTCTGATGAGGCAATTCCGTGGCTGTTATTAGGTGTTCATTGAATAAGTATAAATCGGGGGAACAGGGGTTCTAATCCCTCCCCCCCCCCCCCCCCGTTAGTTGATATAAATGGGATTTTCATGCAGAATTATGTTTTCGTTCAAAATTTAGATTAGGATCACTCTGATGAGGCGATTCTGTGACTGTTATTAGGTGTTCATTGAATAAGTATAAATAGGGGGAACAGGGGTTTTAATGCCCCCCCCCCTTAATTTATATAAATGGGTTTTTCAAGCGGAATTTTCAGATTTCGTTCAAATCTCTGAATAGTTTTGGAAGTTTAATGGTTAAGTATAAAAGAGGGGGATAACTCCTTTTAAATTATATAAATGCTAAATGGGTTTTTATTAAGAATTATCTAACTTGCTCTGAATTTTGGATATAGATTTTTTATATGATAAAGCATGTCTTTGATAGTATAGGAGGTTCAATGATTAAGTATAAAAAAAGAGGAAAGGGGAGAGCTGTTTCCCCTTCTTAATTTTTTTTTCGAACGGAATTAACCCTTGAAAATATAAGGCTTTAATGTACAATTAGTATTTGTAGCCTGTGAGCTCAATGCCATCAGTTTAGCTGGGCAGTATTCTTTATTAAATAAATTTTAACAGATCTAAAACAATGATGTGAAAAGAATAAATACTCAACAGATAGGGATTTGGTTTTTGCATATACAGCAAAGTATTTAGACAAGCATGGGGTAAATACCCCAAAATTTTATATTTCTTTATTTCAGCATAAAACATCATTTTTCTTCATCACACCACATTTTTGGTTATCATAGATTACAGTGCTTCAAATGCAACAGCAGCTTTGCCTTTAGTTTTAAAAAAAAATACTCATATATTGTCTTTGCTAATCTTTTACATGTACTATGTTCTGATATTTTAAGATGCAAGCAGGGCTGCCAGCAACTTTGGTAAAAATAGTAGGGACTTAGGGACCTAATGATTAAAAATTAGGGACTTTTTAGGGACCAAAAGTCTGAAATAGGGACCTTTTAGGGACCTGAAAAATAAATATAATATTTATACAAATCAAATACAATTTTTAACAAATAAAAGCCAATTTTTTTTAAACCTATTTAATCAAATATAATATTTACAAATTTCTTAAATTAACCTTCTTTAGATTTGTTACTCATAAAATTTGTAATTAAATTATTTTTTTCTAATTTATAACACTAGACAAGCTATCAGCTTTATCCTTTTTTACTTTCAGTTCCTTGTTAGCTGTTATACCAGCTGCAATCAAATTTTAACCACTTTAGCTTCAGTTAAATTTCCTTTTTCTAAAGCAATTTTTAACCTTTTATTGCCTTTATCGATCAATCTGTCCAATACAGTTACTTCTTCATTCACATTTTTGTTTAAATCTTCCAAAATTTTGTCAATAACTACAATTGTACTTTTATCTTTTTCAGCTTCTTTTTTTCCTGATTTCTTCCTCTTCTGTAGCTTTTTCCACTTCAAGTTGTACTTTCCTTTTTTTTTTCTTTTTCTCTCTTTTCATTTTCTAGGTAACTTTGATAATTTTGATATGCAATATTAGCCTTTTTTTTATCATTTTACTAGTTACTGGTACTAGAGCTGCATGGTTTTCATAATGATGTCTTAAAGTATCTGCTAAGTTTAGCCTAGCATTTAGCATCCGTTCTTTCATAGAGGCCCGGTCTTCAGAAAGAATTTGATGTGAAAGCGAAAATACTCATTCTACATCTGCACTGCCATGGTACAAACTGAGGCTACTCTTCAAAATAGAGAGATTTGGATATTTTAATCCTCCCTTTTCCTCTTTTGCATTAATAGAAGTAGCCCAAAATAAATCAATTCTATTTATTTCAGATTCTTCTTGACTGAGCTTGCAAATTTTCCATTCATCCAAGAGGGCATAAATTTCAATGTTTATAGGCAATTTTTGTGCAAGTTTAGCAATATTTTTAAAACTTTTAGGAGTACTTTTGAATTCTGGCTTTAAGCAACTGAGATATTTCAAGTTTTAATTTTGCGATATATCCTTATTGTAAAGATATTTACCAGAAGCTAAATAATGACGTTGCACATCACTTAAAACATAACCTTTATCTTTTTCAGATAATTGCAAAAACTCTTTTTGCAATTCTTCATTAAAAACAATATTTCTTGGAGAGATTAAATTTTTACTCTCAAAGGGATCTTGACTGACATCATTCTTGAAAGATTTAATGGCTGACTGTTTGCAAATACGCACTGCGACTTTAATGATAAGGCATTTTATTTCATCATACACTAAGTGGATCAGAGGATCTTCCCCTTGGAAAAATGCAGTAAACTGGGTAAATAGTTTGGTACTAGATACAATAAACAGTAACTGACATTTCATTGTTTTCTCCTTCAAATATTCAACAATTTTTTTGTAGCTGACTGTATTTAGTGTTCTTTGTTCTTTTCTAGATGGAATATATTTTAAGAAATACTCATGGAGACAATTCCATTGTTCTAACAACCAATTTGCTGCAGGTTCCAGAGTTAACCATCTGCTTGGCACATGTTTTATAAATCTATGTGCAGGAACACTTAGTTTTTCCTGTATAAAACTAAAATCTTCCCACCAGGATGGCCAGTCATTAAAATAGTTATATACTAAAATAATAAAATCAGACGCATCACATCCATCAGGCCTAGAAGTGACTTTTTTCAAAAATATTATAGGAAATATAGGAATTTTTTTGAAGAAAATATAGGAATTTTATAAGAAGTTTCATTTATATGTAAATATATTGACACATGTTTTAATATATTAACATATGTATCAACACAGACATCAACATTGTAAAAACTATAACATAAATAAACTATTTAAAGTTCATTCCTGACTATTTCAGAAATTTTTAGCACACTTTAGGATTAAAATACTGGTTTCAAGAATAGTACGCTTTTTTGTTTTTTCCAGCAATATTTAACACTAATTACAATTATTTTCTGAATCATCATCACTTATATAATTTGCATTTACGAATACAAACATAATTGAAATAAAGGTTATAAATGATTTTTTTGTAATAAATTTAAATGAAATGAGTTTCTGTAGCAAAAGAAATTCAAGGTTCTAAAAAACCCTGAAATTCACGGCAATTTTTATGCAAAGTTACCTTAAAGAGGGAGAGAGGAAGTCCTTCCCTACATTAATTATACATTTTTTCAACTGCATTTCCAGGTTTTTTTTTTTTTTTTTTTTTGTAATGCTTTGATGGAATTTGCATTTTTCCTTTGATACTTAGGGGAAAAACCACCTTTCTCATGATCTTTTAATGTAAAAGTTTTTAAAAACTCTTTATTTTTAATTCTTTGGTAAAATTTGAATTTTTTCCACAATCTTTAGACAAAAATCTCGTTTTTTCGCAATCTTTAGACGAAAATCCCATTTTTCTCGCGATCTTTTGACGAAATCGCCTTTTCCTGGTGATCTTTTGAGAAAATTTGCATTTACCTCACGATCTTTTAGCAAAAGTCACGTTTTCCTTGCAATTTTTTGGCAAAAATCGCATTTCCTTGCGATCTTAAGACAACAATAGCATTTTTCTAACAATCTTTTGATAAAAATCGCATTTTCCTCGTGATCTTTTGACAATAAACATGTTTTCTTGAGATTTTTTGACAAGATTGGGGTTTTTTCACAACTTTTTGATGAAAAATGTGTTTTTCTCACAATCTTTAGACGAAAATAGTGCTTTTTTCGCAATCTTTGGACGAAAACCGTGTTTTTCTTGCGATCTTTCAACAAGAATCGTGTTTTTCTCGCAATCTTTTGATAAAAATCCCATTTCTTTTCAATCTTAAGACGAAAATTGCAGTTTTTCACAGCCATTTGGCAAAAATCTCTGTGAAAATTTCCTTATGAAAATAGCATTTAATCACGATCCCTAGACGAAAATCACATTTTTCTCGTGATCTTTTGATAAAAATTGCATTTTTCTCGTAAAATTTTGCCAATAAAAGCATTTTCTCGAGATTTTTTGAACAAAATTGCAGGTTTTTTTTCAGGACTCTTTGACCAAAATTGCAGGGTTTTTTCATTACAATTTTTTCATTTCTTCCACTATGATCAGTTATGTGCTATCATCTATAACATTAAATTTTTAAAAAAAGTAAATTTTCTTGATAAATTTTGGTAAAATGTAAGGAAAAAATTAACTTAGACACAGTATAGATAAAAAAAAGGGACTTTTAGGGACCTCTTAGTGAAAATAGGGACTTTTAGGGACCAAGTTAAAAAATAGGGACCTTTTAGGGAAATAGGGACTAACTGGCAGCCCTGTGCAAGTCAATTAAAATTTCTTATTTTAATCAAATTTAATATGAAGCAAGAAAAAAAAGATTTCTTGAAATTGGCAGGAAAAATGAAGTGAAGAAATCATTTACATTTCTTAACTTTTTAACATTCAAACTATTTGAATAATTTAGGCAGGATTCTCACCTCTTGCCACAAAAATATCTTTAGAACATTAAAAAAATTAGAATTTTTAAAGTTTGTTCTCATAATGCCAAAGAAAGATGCTTCTAATATGCACAGAAAAAAAAAAGAAAATAACACAATACATTTAGAAAGAATTAATCTTTCTTCACCAGTACAAGAGCAAAAGAAAGTTTTTGTTGTTACTGTAATAGCAGCACATAATACAAGTAAAATGTAAAGCACATCAATTATAGTCCTTTGTAGTGTAAAGAAAATAATAATTTATTCTAATAACAAAAAATGGTATTCTAACAGTGGATGAAAACAGCTAGACTATGCCATTACCAAGCAATATGGAGAAATGAATGCCGAGATACATTGATATGTACAAAAAAACCAATAAGATAAATAAATTTTTAGAAAGCAATAGTGAAAAAATTCATCTATGGTGGGGAATTATTTTCCCCAAAAATATAAATGGTTAAAAACATTAAAGACAAACTACAAACACTAATAGCAGAATGAGATGAATCTATCTGCAGCAAACTTAAATTTATCTGTGATTCAATAATGACTCTGCTTAATAACATACAATTAATTCCACTGAATTGTATGCAATTAAGTGGGGTATACATTTCAGCAAGGGCAACAATTAATGCTATCCATACAGGTTATAATTTGATCATACTACCTTTGATAATAAAGTTCGGTGAATGAATTCAGAACAATCGATTTGGCAACAATGGGAAAACAAAACGCTGCACCAGCATTTACAGCAAGCCTACCGACACATCTTAAAAGGATAATCGAAACTGATTAACTCATCAATTCGCGATCTTTATATACGCTTATCATTAACATGGGTAATGGTTAACTACTAAAACAGCGATTCAAAAATCCATTCACTCTCTGAATTTTATTAAGAGTAAGAATGACGTAAGAGTATCAGAAAGATGTAACTTCTGATCGATAACGTCAAAGATCGGACACTTCATCATCTCGTAACGGCCGCGTGAATTACGATGAGATAATGAAAGGAAGTGAAACTAGATTCTAAAAGACTTTTAAACAGTAGCATAGATGAAATATATGACAGCTGTAAAGTAATATATATTCTAGAGAACTATTTAGGAGATTTAGCAGAATAAAGATTAAAGTTAAAGGTATAATTTATTTCAATTAAAGATAAACTATTTTTTAATAAAAACTGCATTTTAATTCAACATTAATTTCAGCAAAAAAAAAATTATTTTTATTTAATAAACTTTAGGGAACTTTAGTACTTTAGGAATAAGACTTAAAAGGGAAATTATGGAAGTGTTGATAGTTGCATTTGCACAGTGACAAGAACTAAAACTGAGGAAATAGACAACAACTCCGAGGCCTGATTATTCTGTAAATTGTTATTGTTCATTAATATTTATCATATCTATGGTATAGAAACAAATGATAACCTATACTGATAACATTAAATGCTGCCCTTGCTTAAATGCATACAATTCACTAGAACCAAATGCATGCAATTAAGCGGGGCCGATTATATTACATACATAAACATTAGAAGAAGAAAAATATTCATTATGTCTAATTTATCTCCTATAGTCTCCTTTATGAATGTTATCAAATTTACAGCTTCTTACTCTATAAAGTTATTTTACCTTTTATGGTTCCCTCATCAGCAAATTCACGACAGTCTGATTTCAGATAAACAACAATTTTAGTTCCAGGCTGAACACCTTCAGCTTCAGCTATTTCATACATACCAGATCTATAAACCAGAAAATAAATTGTACTTGACAATATACATAAAAATACAATTTTTTAATAAGCTTTATGTGATTGGGAAAGGGAGTGGGATAACATAGATAATTTATAGTATTTATAAATTATTATCTATAAAAATATTTATATAGTGTTTACTATATAAATATTTTTATAGTAACTACTAATTAAAAATAAAGAAAAAATATAAAAAACAAAATTAAGTCTGTATGCTACATGGAAGGCAAAAATAAGAATAGGAACTTTATAGTGGAAGATTTAGCTAATTGTTTATTTATATATTATTACTATAAAGTAAGATTACAAAATTATTACAAATAAGATATATATGAAAAAAAAAAAAAAAAAACTTATTTTAAACTAATTTTTTTTAATTTTATATGCTCCGGAAAGGAAAAAAAAGAAATATTGGGTGTGGGGTAGATCTTGATATAAAAATATATATGTATACATATATATATATATATTACATAACTATTATGTAATACTACAAATTGACATCCATCTCAAATACAAGTCACAATTGAGTATCATGCCTGATATAAGCAGCATGTATTAAACCCAAAACAATGCTCATTAAGTTAAAAAAAAAAAAAATCGCTAAAATATATTAAAACCAGACCTGGTAAAGTAAAATTGAAGTAGTAAATAAAATTAAAATATTTATTTTTGGCAAAAGATCAATTTGAAATCACAAACAGCACATCAAATCTATTTTATGTAATGCAGGATCACTTAATGAAACATACTCAAAGCCAATCAGATAAACAAATGGAATACATATAAGTAGAACTATGACAAGTAAAAATGGAATTTGTGAAACATAACTCATTATCAAAGGCAATATTATGTGATCACAAAAAATATACGATTAATTTCTGAGGTAGAAATTAGGAGAGTTGTTCTAATGTTTCTACTATTGTTCCATTAATTGTAACCAAATAACAGAAATAAATAAATAAATTTAAACATGTATAATTTTTACATAAATTAAATCAAAGAATGAAACATATGAGTAAAAAACATAGATGTAAAATAGATATTTAAGAAAGCCAAAACCTCAGAAGATAAAGTTAAAAAACAGACCAAAATCTCCAAACTCATGCACATGTTATAATATAATTACAGTTAACATCATATCTGAAAGGTAGGAGATAGTAAATGGATGGAATAAAATATTATTAAATATAATAATTATTAAGTATATTAAATTAATCAAATAAAATATAATAAATTATATTTTAAGCTAATTAATGAAGCCATAAAGAAACTTAATGAAATAGATTTAAAAAATACAGGCTATAATTGGAAATTAAATAAACTTCACGATAGATATTTTTAAGAAATTAAATATTAAATCCTAATTATTGCGCTGTCAACCATTGCTGGAAAATGGATTTAAAAATTACAAGCCAAGCATGCAAAGAATTGGAAGAAGAATATAGCAACATAACAACATGAAAAAGATTGTAATTCTTAATTTAGATAAAGGGTATATCAAAAAGTGATAAATCATAAATAACAGATAATTTTAATGACATGAACTCTGTGTGGCTTTGCATTATCGTCCATAAATATGAAATCTCGTCTTACAGCACCATGGAACAACTTCACATAGGTTTCAAGGACCTCATCCCTATAGCTAAGTGCATTGACAGTACCTGCATCGAAGAATTGCAGTGGTATATAACTGTCCAATATTATGCCACTCCAGACAAGGGTTCCTTTGCCACAAAATCTGTCTTTTTTTTTTTTTTTTTTTTTTTTTTTGTAGCTTGGATAATAGTGAGCTCCACATTCTTTCCAGATGAAGATTCGACGAAAATCTTTATGTGGAAAATCTTAATTCATCATTAAAAAGAACACACCCATTCTTGTTGTGTCCAAGACTGATATCTTCATCTCCACAATAACCAGGCTTTTTTGTTGGATACAGTGAAAAGGACACACAGGACTGGATGTCGGACATTAGGGATGAGGTCCTTGAGGTCCTATGAAGTTGTTTTGAGGTTCTGTAGGCCCAGACTTCATGTTTATGGACAATAATGTGAAACCAAACAGAGATCACATTGTCGATGATTTTCTTAAAAAAGGAAATATTCACTGTATGAATTGGCCCTCAAGGTCCCTAGACTTTAATCCTATCAAACATGTTTGGGATGGTCTAGGAAGAGCCATTGTGCAGCATAATTCTGCTCTAAGGACCCTCCAGAATTTAAAAATTGTGCTTTTGAAAAATTAGGTTTTGTTACCACAAACATTTATGACACCTTCATAAACAGTATGAGAGATTGTAGTAAAATTTGTATAGTAGTGCACGGTGGTCACATTCCATATTAGACAGATTTTTTCCTGAATTAAATGCTTGATCTCTGATTCAAAGTTAACTATTTTTTGATATACCCTGTATCTTAATTTGCAATTAAAATCTTTTCCATCATGTTATGTTGCTATATTCTTTCCCCCATTGTAATGTATCCCAGTGTCAAATTTCTTGGTGGATAGTTCATGAGTTTTCACAGATTTTATGTTTATGACCTTGATTTTGGACATGTGTATATGAAAATTAATTGTATAATATTAATACCTAATAGATCATATCTGTTTTTTAACCCCTTTTAAATTTTAACTTGAAGAGAAAAAAATTACATTTATTTTTTACCCAGTACTTTTTAAAATTAAATTTCAGGGAGGGGTGGGAGATGGGTCGATATAACATATTAAGCATCAAAAACTATATATAAAACATAAATCATATACTGTACTAGAGTTTATTAGTGATAAAATAATTAAATAAACAAAACATATGTATATAGAAATAAATTTATACTTACACTAAGTCTATATTATTATCCCTTATTATTTAATTCAGGGGGGGGGGGAGAGGGGAGGTTGAGATAAAAAAAATTCTACAAGTTTATATAATACATATCATAAACTAGAGAATATATATTTTATGCAAAAATTTGGTGAAACACAGAAAAATCTCACCCTGTATTTATGTATAGTACATGAAGGTTTTTTTTTTCTTTTTTACATTTTTAAGATATGAAAAATGCTTTTAATCACATTAATTTTAATTTTCACTTATCTGATTAATGAACACATGGTAGAAATATAAAAAGCAAAACATTACCCATCAGAAGTCCATTTATATCCTTTAGAACCAGGTTGATGAGATTTAGAGTAAACTTCGACTTTATCTGCAACCATAAAGGTAGAATAAAATCCAACACCAAACTGCCCGATTATTTTATTCACAGCACAACTGGTACTTTCATTTTTCTTTACTTCTTCTAAAAATGCCTATAACAAAGTAATTTCTCATATATATACATAGTGAGGTTATATTATTTTATTTTATTATAAATACTAATCAATATAATTTTTTCGGAATAAATTCAAAAATTTCCATCTAAGCCACAGTTTCACTAAATTTCATTATTACACTGCATTATTCTAAATTAAGACTTAAAATAATAAGAATTAAAGCTAATTCTAAATAAGTGATAGTTTAGAAAATAATTTGATGCTTTTATGCTCAATTCAAACATTCCTTTCAGTATTCATTTGAAGAATTTAATTTTTTTTTTAAACAATCTTCTTAGTATGCATTTACATTTTAAAATTAATCATCATGTAAAAATCCATGTTTCTTTTCTAAAGGTCTATCATCTCTCAAGGGAGAGTGGCACTAACATAAAATGCTTTATGTTGAAAAAGGGATTGTCAAAATTAATTTGTCAACATCAATTTTGAAATTCAGGGCTCTAAAAACAGATTTTTCTGCTTCACAATCTGTTTTTGATTGTTGCAAATCTTTCTGAGTGAATGTAGCTTCTGAAAACACCCATTCATTAAACAAAAAGTACCTCTTTACTCATCAAAAGTATTCTTTTTTCAGGAAAAAATGTCTTTTTCAATAAATAAGTTATGCTTCTTTTTAAAAGAAATGCGAACAATAGTGATACTTGTTATCTTCTACACTCAAATAAGCATTATTTTGTAATTTAATTTGTATATTGTAGATTTATATTTTTAAAAAGTAAAGAAAATTTCTCTTTATAGTTTAAAAAAAAAATATTGGCTTTAATTATTTATACATTATTATTAAAACAATAATTATTGCATTTAATTTTTCTTTTGCAAATGAACAAGTTTAATTTTTGCGTCTAAAAATATGATTTATTATTAGTGGGGACCCGCTTTTGTAAAAGAGGGACTCATAATTTTAGAAGTCCTGAGTCCCCGAAACCGAAGATTTTTCAAGTCCAGCAGCATCACTGGGAATTGGTTTGGTATTGCCTAATATTTCATGAAAACATAATTTAGAAATTTTTTAAAGGATTTTAGAATACTTGTAATCTATATATTTAAAAGACATGGTTGTTTTTTTAGTCATCAGGCCTACTGGACCAATTTTGATAATTACTTTTTTTTATGAAAGCTGTTCATATGTAGATGTGGCCATTCTAGCTATAAACATGATATATATATATATATATATATATATATATATACATTATTACATATAGGCATAATCCTTGAGAGTATTGTGTTAAAAACATTATAGTGTAAACTCTAAATGAAGGTTTCAGAAAACAATAAACAAAGCCTTTAAATAGATTTCATCCATCATCATATAATTTAAACAGCAATCAGGAAATGACTTTTTGCAAGAACAATTTTCTCTTATTATCGGAAGTGAAAGTAATAACATCATACGCAAAATAAACCTTCGGATGATTATAAAAGACTGTAATCTGCAAATCATCAACTTGATTTATTATACATAAGTGATGATTAACTGTCAAGAACATTATTATGAAAAGCTTATTTGTTTTGATAAACATTATATTAACTTTTACATTATATAAACTTTTAAATCATAAATTTTCATTTTCAATGTAAAATAACAATTTTTCTTGTATACTTCACAGATAAGAATATGTAACAGCAGAGAAAGGAGCTGTTATGAGAGCTCCGTAAATATTTAATCTAGTTTAATACAATATTCCTTTTTTCTAAATGCTCCTGTGTTTTTATGTGTCTTCATAACTTTACGTGATCGAAAGTGGATACACTATA
The DNA here is from genome assembly GCA_964019185.1 of Maratus speculifer. Lineage (NCBI taxonomy): Eukaryota > Metazoa > Arthropoda > Arachnida > Araneae > Salticidae > Maratus > Maratus speculifer. The sequence continues at coordinate 44,783,788 of OZ025290.1, forward strand.
TGGATACAACAATCCCAATCTAGCGACGGCCTGCCCTGAGATGAAAACAAATTGAAGGTAAGTCAATCTTACCTGACTTTTCTGTTACATTACTGTTTTTTAGTAGAACTAGTGAGGACGTACACATGCAATTTTAAATGTTAAGCAAATTATCGCTAACAATTTTTGATTACGAGACAGAAATAAAAACAAAATCAGGTCAGGCAGTCCATAATTAAACAATTTAGTAAATTTAAAGAAGAAAAAAAAAATTTCTATAACAATATCATGGCTGCTGTAAAAGACAGCACAACCATAGAAAAACTAAATGCCAATAATTACTCAAATTGGCAGTTGTACATGTCAAAAATCTGAATTCGGCGAGGGAAACATGGGACACTCTAAAACAAATTCATGAGAGATCCAATCTCTCCAGCAAGCTGTACTTATTAAGAAAACTGTACAGCACAAAATTAAATGAAGGTGGCAACATGATAGCCCACATTACTAAAATTCTAGAAATTGTGGATAAATTATCTGCCATAGGAAAAAATATCACAGATTCCCATATTTCCGCCTTACTACTATGTTCACTTCCTCCTTCGTATGATACATTAGTGACGGCACTTGAGGCCCATCCAGAACCTGAACTCACAGTACTATTTATAAAAAATAAATTAACAGATGAATATATCTGTCGAACGGAAAGCTCTGAAAATTCAGAAAATAACACCAGAGCATATAAAGCTCAAGGAAAATCTGTCAACTCTGATTATAAAAGAATGAACAAATATTGTTCACACTGTAAAATGAAAAACCACACAAATAAAGAATGTTGGTTCCTAAAAGGGAAAAATAATAACACTTACACTCAAAATAAGCAAAATAAAACTAAAAACCATTCCACTTCGCTATGTTTTGAAGAAAACACTGAAGACAGAAAAAATGCTGTATATGAAAAAAATGATGTAGACTTACTTACAGAGAAACCTGATAATAAAAAAACCTTTATTGTAGATAGCGGAAGTTCCAGCCATATCGTAAACTCAAAAGAAATGTTTACAAAAATAACAAACGACGTTGAGTCAAACGTCAATGTAGCAAACGGTAGCAAACTGATTTCATATGGATCAGGTGAAGTTGTTATTCAAACCGGAAAAAATAATAAACAAGTAACACTAAGGGATGTTCTGTTCATACCAGATATTTAAACCAATCTGTTATCAGTTAGCAGGGCAACAAAAAATGGATGCCAGGTACATTTTGAAAACGATAGGTGCAACATTACACATAAAGGTGAAATAATACTCCAAGGTAAATTAAAAAACAATTTGTATGAAATAGACATAAACGAAGATGAAAATAGTAGCTACTATACAAATGTAACGTATAATTGCACAAATGCAAATTGTATAGATTTATGGCACAGAAGAATGGGCCATAGAAATTATGACACAATAAAAAACATGGTGTCTAAAGAATTAGTAAGCGGCGAAACAATAAATAAATGCAAACATAATAATGTATGTGAGGTATGCATTCAATCCAAAACAAACGAAACACCATTCCTGAAATCAGGAGCGTATAGAGCCAAAGAAAGGCTAGAATTAATTCACACTGATGTATGCAGCCCTATAAACACACCCACTATAGGGTGTGATATTTAAAAATATATTTCATCACTTTCATCGATGACTTTTCGAGGTTTTATATAATTTACCTAATGTCAAATAAGAGTGACGCGTTTGAAAAATTAAAAGAATACATCGCTACAGTTAAAAATAAATTTGGTAAAATGCCAACTGCGATCAGATCCGACAATGGAAGTGAATATATAAATGATGAAATGGAAAAATACCTAAAGTATAATGGCATAGAACACCAACTTACCATCCCATATTCTCCAAGTCGAAACGGGGTTGCGGAGAGAAAAAACAGATCGCTTCTGGATATGACTAGGCGCATGCTAAACAAAGCAAATCTCCCACATAAATTATGGGGAGAGGCCATATGTACCGCAAACCATTTGCAAAATCGACTGCCTTCTAAATCCATCAACACCACGCCATATGAGCTCTGGCTAGGTAGAAAACCAAACATAAAATATTTAAAGGTTTTCGGCTGTACTGCATATGCCTATATACATAAATTTAAACAAGGAAAACGTGACAATAGAGCAGAAAAGGGCACTTTTGGGGTATGACAATCACTCTAAAGAGTACAGAATATACACCAGTGATGGAAGAGTCATACTAGCTAGATCAGTAAAATTTATTGAAAACAAAATAGATAACGCAAACACTAATGAAAATACAAACACAAATGATTCAAAGTCTGAAATCAAAAAACAGGCTCGCAGCAGAATGAAAAAAATGTAATGGAACTAAATATAACACCAGAAAACATTGATACAGATACACCATCCACATCTTTACAAACACAACACATTAGAAGATCTGAAAGGGAAAATAAAGGAGTACCACCGGACATATTTGTTTATGCAGTCCGGCTCAATCCAATATATGAACCCAAAAGTTGGCAAGAAATGATAAATCTTAAGAACCCACATGAAAAAAAGAACTGGATCGATGCGACGCGAGAGGAAATAAATTCACTTAAAGAAAACAAAACATGGACATTAGTGCATCCACCACAAGGAGTAGTAATCGGATCAAAATGGACATTCAAAGCGAAATACGATGAATTTGGAAAAATAAAAAGATACAAGGCTAGGCTCGTAGCTCAGAGTTACGGACAAAAATATGGGATAGATTATGACGAAACATATGCGCCAGTGGTGTTACACACAACACTCAGAAGTTTTTTAACTGCCGCAGCATATCATAAGTTAAAAATACATCATATTGACATTAAAACAGCTTTCCTACATGGAGAACTGGAAGAAGAAGTATATATGTCTCAGCCTGAAGGATACATAGACGCAAAAGAAAGTTTCAAAGTGTGTTAGATTGGAAAAGGCAATTTATGGACTAAAACAAGCAGCACGAGCTTGGTATATAAAAATTACCCAATCACTTAAAGAATTAAACTTCACACAAAGCACAGCAGACGCTTGTTTATTTATACAGAAACAAGGGGAAAATACTATTTACATCATAGTTTATGTTGATGACATTCTTATTGCAGGAAATGATGACCAGATAAAAGATATAATAAATAAATTGAAAACAGAATATACTCTTGAAGATCTAGGAGAGATCAACAATTACCTCGGAATAAAAATAGAAAAAACGCAGAATGGATTCAAACTGAATCAAACTGCAAAGATAGAAGAAGTAGCAAAAAAATTCATCTTAGCGGAATCTAAATCATACAGCACTCCAATGGAGGATTTCAGCGATTAAATGATGAAGATAAACAAATGCCAAACAACACGAAATACCGTTAAGTGATAGGTGCATTGTTATACATCGCTACGATATCAAGACCAGACATACGTGTAGCTGTAAACATTCTAAGCAGAAAAAACGAAACCCCCTCCGAATTGGACTGGAAAGGCGCGAAAAAACTTATACGATACCTAAATTCAACAAAAAATCTGAATTTGGTAATCAACACGGAAGAACCACCGATCTTGGAAATATACAGTGATTCGGATTGGGGGGATGATTTAAAGACAAGAAGGTCAACGACAGGAAATTTATTCTTACTAGGAAAAAATCCTATAATGTGGATCACAAAGAGGCAAACCTGCATTGCACAGTCCTCTGCAGAAGCAGAATTTGTGGCAGCGGCCAGTGCTATGCAAGAACTAACGTGGTTATTAAAATTATTAGAAGATCTTGGCGTACTACAACAATTGCCAATTACTATTTTTGAAGATAACACCTCTTGCATAAAGATGACAGAATCTGAAAAATATTCCAACAGAACAAAGCATATAGCTATCAAGTATCATGTAATTAAACAGCTTAAAGAAAACGGAATAATCCAACTACATTATTGTCCAAGCAAATCCACGATTGCCGACATCCTTACAAAACCGAAATCCAAACCTGAATACATAGAAAATAGAAACAAACTCAAACTACTGGATAACCTCCATTAAGAGTTTAAGGGGGGGGGGGGGGTGTTAAAAACATTATAGTGTAAACTCTAAATGAAGGTTTCAGAAAACAATAAACAAAGCCTTTAAATTGATTTCATCCATCATCATATAATTTAAACAGCAATCAGGAAATGACTTTTTGCAAGAACAATTTTCTCTTATTATCGAAAGTGAAAGTAATAACATCATACGCAAAATAAACATTCGGATGATTATAAAAAATTGTAATCTACAAATCATCAACTTGATTTATTATACATAAGTGATGATTAACTGTCAAGAACATTATTATGAAAAGCTTATTTGTTTTGATAAACATTATATTAACTTTTACATTATATAAACTTTTAAATCATAAATTTTCATTTTCAATGTAAAATAACAATTTTTCTTGTATACTTCACAGATAAGAATATGTAACAGCAGAGAAAGGAGCTGTTATGAGAGCTCCGTAAATATTTAATCTAGTTTAATACAATATTTCTTTTTTCTAAATGCTCCTGTGTTTTTATGTGCCTTCATAACTTTACATGATCGAAAGTGGGTACACTATATGGATACAACAATCCCAATCTAGCGACGGCCTGCCTTGAGATGAAAACAAATTAAAGGTAAGTCAATCTTATCTGACTTTTCTATTACATTACTCTTTTTTAGTAGAACTAGTGAGGACGTACACATGTAATTTTAAATGTTAAGCAAATTATCGCTAACATATTCAGCGTTCGAAATCCTTGGTGGTCCGCTGGTCCGAGACCACCGATAATTCAATCGGACCACTAATTTGAAAAATTTAGTGGTCCGCAGGACTAGTGCCTTTTTTCAGGCCCTGAGAGAACTGCAACCGATCGCACATAAGATTTTTTTTTTATTAATCAGTGATGCCGCGGACGTGCTATAACGCGTAAATTACGCAAAAAATCGGCGATAACGACGCAAAAAAATAGCTCTTACGCGTCCCACAAGAAACGTAATTTCGTTAAAAAATCGTGAAAAAACAGCAAATTTCGTTAAAAAATCGCGAAATAACGACTAATTTCCGGCAAATTTTGTCAAACAATTCTCGAAAAAATGGCTAATTTCATTCCAAAAACCGAAAAAAGGCAGATTTCTTCAAACGATTGCGAAAAAATGGCAAATTTCGCCCAAAATAGCGATAAAATGGTAAATTTTGTCAAAAAAATCATGAAAAATGGCAGATTTTTTCAAAAAGTTGCGAAAAAAAGACAGATTTCTTCAAAAAATCATGAAAAAACGAAAAATTGTGTCCAAAAATCGCGATAAAACGGCAAAATTTGTCAAAAAATCGCAAAAAGCGACAAATTTTGTTTAAAATATCGCTAAATAACGGCTGATTCCCGGCAAATATCGTCAAAAAATTCGCAAAAAAATGGATAATTTCATCTTGAAACCCGAAAAAACGACAGATTTCTTCAAAAGATCGCGAAAAAACGGCAAATTTCGTCCAAAAATCGCGATAAAACGGCAAATTTTGTCAGAAAATATTGCGAAAAACGGTATATTTCGTCAATAAATCCCGAAAAAACAAAAGATTTCGTCAAAATAACTCGAAAAACGGAAATTTCGACAAAAAAGCACGAAAATAAATAAATAAGTGAAGCCGGGAGAGAATTTTTCTGTTTTAAAAACTAATTTTCCTGCTTCAAAATTGTTGTTGCTGCTCCAAAAACTGATTTTCCTGATTCCCAATCGTTTTTTTTTTTTCTTCTTCAAATCTTTCTGAGTGAATGCGTCTCCTGAAAGCACCATTTCATTAAGCATCATTTGAGTATGTACCATGGCATTTTCTCAACAAAAATATCCCTTTTTTCAGCAAAAATGTCTTTTTAAGTAAACCTGTCTTGTCCCATTTTAAAATGGGGCAGACAATAGTGATATCTTCCACACTCAAATAGGCAATTTTTTATAATTAAATTTGTATCTTGAGCATTTATTCTTTAAAAAGTACAGAAAATTTCTCTTAAATTAATATTGGTTTTAATTATTTATTATTATTAAAACAATTATTGCATTTTATTTTTCTTCTGGAAATGAACAAGTTCAATTTTTGCGTCAAAAAATATGACTTATTATTAGTGGGGACCCGCTTCTGTAGAAAAGGGACCCAGAATTTTTCAAGTCCAGCTGCATCACTGACACTAGCTACAATTCCACCACTCTGGCTAAAATCTGGAGAAAAATCGAAAAAAATGTGCATTAAACCTTAGTCAGTTGAAATAAGTAATGGGAAATAAAATATCTAATTAATAATTTGATAGTTTTTCTTTACGTACTGTTTATTTAATTTTTAGCAAATTATAATTTTACATTTTATTATGCTGAAAATTTTGGACAAATGCAAAGTAAGATTGGTTTATTTTCCAGGGTGTGTGTGGGGGGGGGAGGCCACTCTAAGTGTTAAAATTATTTAATAGAATTTTATGTAGCGGACCAGAGATGAAGTCTGCGGACCAGTAAATTTTCATGCTTACTGGTCCTTGGGACCAGTGACTTTTTTTTAGGAATTCTAACGCTGATATTGATAATAACTTAATTTATTAAAACTGGACAATATCAATAAAATTATATGAACAGATTACTATTATGAATGGATATATCAGTTCTTGGCGGTTAAAAATGTCCAATGATATAAAGAGAAGTTTTAAGGTTCAACTGTATCATATAAATGTAAATATCAAGACATACAAAGAGTATGAAATATTAATTTAAATATTCTGAAGGAAAAGAAAATTTGACAACTTCTGATATTTAAAATAAATAAATAAATAAATAAATAATATAAAAAAACTCATTTTAGAAATCTTTAAAAATGGTAGGCCAATTAGAAATGATAATGAAATAGAACATTATTTTGAAAAAGTCTTTAAATGTTTACTGTCAATTACTCAAATGTTAAGTCATTATCAGTTTTGAATAGGCTCCTAATTTATTTTTCAGAAGCAAACATGTTATAGGTGAAAACTGTGAAATTCGATTAGTAGCCAGTAGCCGGTAGACCCAGTTTCATTAGTGGCCACTTTTTAAAAGTTAGTAGCCACTTTAAATACAGGTCAAAATGATTTTAAGTGTCTAGTGAGTAACAAAGTTACAAATAATTGGTTAAAAATAAAACTGGCATTTCACTAAATGGAAAAATATGAATTAGTAATTAATACTGCAGATAAAATTATAAGTGAAAAATTTTATTAAATATATATTAATGTATTGTATAAAACAAACAAAAAAATTGTATTTTTAAATTTAAAAATAATTTCACATATTTCTTAGATATTTTATTTTTACTTAAAACTTAGGAGGATCTAATATCATTAAGATTGGCAAGTGGTAATTATTAAGATTGGCGAGTGTACAAATAAATATAAGTATTCTTTGCTTTGGCTGAAATTTCAAAATTCTGGATGTCTTATTAAGGCAATCAGAGAGTGCCAATCTGTTGGTGAGATAGATGGAGGAAGTCTGCTTGGTGACAGTAAAGTCAGATACTAAATTTGCAGTATTACTCGCCTAGTGACAAGTGCTAAATTTGTCCTATATTTTTAAAGTAATTGGCTATAGTGTTCTAATCTTTCTTGTCACCTACATACATAAACCTTAATCATAAATATAAAAAACTTTTTGTATTAGCTAAAAATGATACAATTACTGAACATATGGAAAGCACATTTGGATACAGCAATTTCCTTAAAATCTCCTTGCATCCAGAGCTAAAAATGATATAATTTATTTGAAATGCATGTGGAATTAAAATTGATGACTATATTTTGTAGGAAAAATGCTATTTCTTGAAAATAATCTAAATAAGGTGTTCATGGTAAAAAGCCAAAATATGGAAAATGCAACAAAGTTGCTAAATCTGTTTGCATCCAATAGAAAGAAAGAATTAACCAATTCACTAATTAGATGTAAACAAAGTAGTGATGGATATATCCATGAAAAAAGCTGTATTTCACAAAGCAAATTAATAAGATTTTTTAATCGCAGAGTGGCGACTAGGGTGGCGATCGATCGCCGATTTTTAATCACAACATGGCGAGTGGCAACTGTTAATTTACACCTATAAAACATGTTAACCCATCTAGGTTTAGTATCCTATAAATAAGACAGCTTCATTCTATCTCTGTAAATTTAATTAATGAGCTTTATTAATTTCTTTTGTAACACTGCATTCCTATTCATTCATTGATTTATTTCAATGGAAACCATCATAGTCTAGATTTTTTGCTAGCTGTCAATAAACATCTTTTTTGTCTGTATAGTTACTTGTTATTATTTTAGAAGTGCTACAATTGACTAGTAAGCATTATTTGAAGTATATCCTGACACTGTAATAGTTGAAGGAAGATTTTATTCTACTCTTTTCATGGTAATTCATTTGCACCTAACAAACATTTAAAAAAAAAAAAAAAAAAAAAAAAAAACATTTAGTTAGTTTTTATTTTATGATATATTTAAAATTTTTCTTTCATTTATATTATTTTTAAAAAATGAAATTTTTTATTTTTGAAATTTGAAAAAACAGTAAAGCATCTTTTATACGACGATCACTTATACGACGTTTTAATGTGGTCCCGATTCATTCCTATTCATTTTAATGTAAAAATATATCTTTTATACGACACTTAAAATCGTTTCTACGTCGATTTTTTGATTTTATATAGGTTTATTTTTGTTTATTTTTCTTGTGTATTTTACGAAAAAGCGGAAATTGGCAGCTATGAATGACACCAAAGAGCGTGTTTAAATGCACTCCATATTATACAAATGTTGGCTGGTATTCTATAAGTCTGAAAAATCAGCTTACGTGTAGCAGATTACACTGTGAGGGGTCATTCTTTTTTCTGGACTATCCTTCTAACTGTTATCAGTATTGGCGACTTTTAGTTAGCCACGCGGGATTTTTAATCTTTGACTTTAAATGGAAAGAAAATGATGTACTGCAAATAAGGAACCTTTCGGTGAAACATAAATAAAGGTACGCATATTAATATTGCTTACTAATCCCCCCCCCTTAGTTTTTTTAGTTATTTGTTTATTTTGATTTGTTTAATTTAAAAATTCATGCAAATCATCACGTTAAACATTAAAATTAAGTGAAAACAAAATTAATTCTAATTTTGGAAGGGAAAATCGATTATATGTCGTTGCCGTTTATACAACGTTTTTCAGCAATCCCTTTGGCGTCGTATAAACGATACTCCACTGTAGTCTAAAAATGCCATTTAAGTTCAAAATTTAAAAAAACATGGGCATTAATGGGTTGATGACAGTAAGCCAGCCTATGGACTTTAGTAATCAAGTTAGAACATTTTATACAGTAATAATAATAAAAAAGGCTCAGCTGAAAATAAGAATCAGCTATGTATATCAAGGGAAATTTTAAATTGCTTCTGAATATATAGAGAAGTAAGTTAAATGAAAATACTAAGTAAAACATATTTAATGAATTGGATAATCAATCAAAATTAAGTAGATAAGCTACCTAACAGATAGACTCTAACACATACAATCCAAATCTTCGACCACTAATTTTTTCTAAAGTTTTAACTCTAAATTCAAATGCCTTTTTATGTTCTAAATTAGCGATGCACAACCTTTTTGCCAGAAAATCGTTTGACACCAGAATATTTCAAGAATGACGTTTGTTTTCTTTCATAGCAAAGTTTCTGTCATTATTATAAGGAAAATTATTCTGCATAAAATTACTGGTATCAGTTTGGCCCGCGGGCCACAGGTTGTGTACCCCTATTCTAAATGATTTTTATATTTTCAACTACACAAAACAAGTATCAAATAAAAAGTCTTTTTTTTTTTTTTTTTCAATGCAACATCATATTCATTGAATAAAAAACAGAGAGAGATTTGTATAATGCATAATAACCTTTGATCCTGAGCGGGCTATAGTTCCTAAACTGCTAATCATTTCTTCTTTAGTCATTCCAATACCAGTGTCCTAAAATAAAATTTATAAAATAAATATCAAAGAAAAGTAAGATAATGAAATGCAGAGGTTAAACAACTAAAACAAACTACAAAACAAAATTCATAAAGGCAGTTCTCAAAAAAAAAAAAAAAATTCCCCAGTCAATGATGCAAAACTTTATGACACATTTTCTGGTCTCATTTTTAAATACAAAGGCATGGCACTCGATTCCTGGCTAATGAAATGATTTGGAATGGAACAATGGTACCTATTTTTTGATAACTTAATTATTTAATTATTGAGTTATAAGCGATTGATGTCACATAGTCACAGACTTCTCTTCTTTCCCATCCTATCCTGTCCAGAAAATTGACACTATCAACTTTGACAGTGTTCTTAGACAGATCTTCTGTCTTTATCAAAAAATAGCAAACAACATTCAGTTATATTGTCTCTAAATAGGAACACCTGACAATTTCATGCATTTCCTATTTCCAAATAAAATTGAATTTAGAAATATGTCAGAAAGTATATCCTTTGGAATTAAAAACAGCATTAAAGTTAAAACAGGGAAGTGGGTTGAATTTTTACACTCTTTTACTTACCCATCATACGTAGTATAGGGTAAGTCTTGCAATCGTTTTGAAAATCGAAAAATTTTTTTTTGACGGATTTACACATTTCGGACACTGAAGATTCCGAAAAACATATTTTTAGAAAAAAAAAATTTGCCATCCATCCGTCTGTGTGTCTGTCTGTAACCGCTCTATCTCCCGAACAAATTGAGATAGAGACTTGAAATTTTGTATGCGCTTAGAATGTAAGAATGGGACGAAGCCTATTGAATATCAGTAACCTCGTTTATGCGGAACTATTTTTTTCGGACTCTCAAAAAATTCGTTCTCATGAAAGGTATATAAAAATTTTCGAATTTTTTTATTTTAAGGAGTGGACGTAAAAGGCAATAAAATAGCACAAATTTGGCATATAAAACGAAGTCGATCGGATTACTAGTTGTTGAGATATTTCTAATCCTGTTTTCCACATTTTTTGATTTTCATGACCCTGTATTTTACTGAAATTTCAATTCAAAGATACATTTTAATTGAAAATGAGACACTTAATTCGATGCAATAAACCGTTAGTTAATATGATTATTATTTTTGGAGTTATAAGGATGTTTCTTTATGCAATTCAGTGCTACTTGAATAGTTTGGCGTTTTATACAATTTGTCGAAATTGTTTCATCAGCAATTCATTAATAGGGCATGATTATGAGTTAAAAATACTTATATATACGTTTATATTTTGTTTTGGAATTGCAATGCATTTTATAAATAGTTTACACACGTTTTGTTTCCATGATGGGTAAGTATTGCGGTGGCCCCCAACGACTAATTATTTAATTAAATTTGTTTAATTTATGTAAAGACGAAATTTTGAAATCAATTTTTCATTCACTTTCTAGTGTGCTATATGTATGACAACACAGGTGTGTTTCTAATAAGCATACAACATTAATATTTTTATAATTTAAGTATAATTAATTATAAGGTACTTTTCTATTTGCCAGGTGCTGGTAATAAATTTACAAAAATTCTTTCTTTGCAATGCACTCATTTCATTTAAAACACATAAATCAAATACATTTGAAATACATATTATTTTCACTCATTCAATTTAGAATGTAAAAATTTTAAAAAAGAAACAACATTATAAACTAGAAAATTTTTATTTCAACACTAGTTGACCTGCCTGGGATTGCACAGGCCCATAATGAATGACCCTTAAATTAATCTCAAATTTGTATGATTTTATATTTTAAGACTCCATTTTATCTGAATTTATATTTTAAAATGAAAAAAACTTGAATTGAAAGCAGGGCTGCAGGGTTGAGTCATTTTAGAGCTTTTTAAAGCAGGGTTGAGTCAGTGGGAAAAATACTTACTTAATTTCTTATGAAGTATTAAAATCTAAATCTTCCTTGTCGTTTCAGCTTTTAACACATAAAATATGAAATTAAACATAGATTTTAGAAATATTCGGTAACTAAGGGGGAACAAAATAAACATCTTTAAAAAGATACAAATGAAAAAGCAATAAAAAACATTAATTTGCTCAGGAGCTATTTAAAAGATACGAATGGATTCTATGTTTAGAGTCAGAAATTAGTGAGTAGAATACGGAAGCTGAGAGACTAGTAGCCTTAACAGTACTCTGCTAAGGGCTGTAAAATATCCCTAAATTATTGTGCATTGTTTTGCTACTTAAAAAATAAGTTTTCTGTTGTAATAACAAAATCTTCTGTCTTTCTAGTTGCTACTAACCTAGCAACTTAGTAGGATAAAAACAAAATTAGCAATATAACAGCAAACTAAAATAATAACAGAGTTTCCCCTCAAGCAGTTTCAGAGATATACTGCACACTATCACCTTTATATGGTTTACAAAATAGCTAAGTTCGTACCCCTCATTCAAAAAACCATCACATTTTTTGCCCTTCATCTAAACATTTTGTATTGTTCTTGCCTCTCAGCTTAAAAAATTCCCTTTTTCTTTATTACATTAAAAATTTGATAGCAAAGTAAAAATTGACTCAGTGTTGTCTTAAAAGGCTTTAACAATCAAAAGAATGAACTTTAAAATAAAAAAAGTGCCTTTAAGAATTTGAAAAGTGCTTCAAAGCATCCAAAAAGTGTCTATTTTTAAAACTAGGGAAAACTCTGATATTAGTTTAATAATAGTAGATTAATTGTTTTCATGAAAATTTAAAAGATTAAAACTGAATACATTTGCAGCAGAATGCCTACTTAAATACTATTTTTATCATCATTTTTGAAAAAATTTGTTAACTATATTCTGTTGATTGCTTTACTTATTGAAACTAAGTTTTATTAATAATACTATATTTAAAATATATTTATATTGATTGAATAAAAAAATTCCAAAAAGTCAGTCATTTTCAAATGTTTTAATTTATAAATGATTACTTTTAGACCAATAATGTTATTTTTTTCTTTTCCTAAATATTTCATTTGGCACAATAATGTTTGCATAAAAGAAAAGTCTTTACTATTTTGATGTAGTTATTTGCCTGAAATATTTCAGTGACAATATCCAATTAGCATGTACTTTGCTTAAATATTAGCTCAACAAATCCTAAACTTAAGAAACTTATGATTAAAGCATCATTTTCAATTACACAAAATTATAAAAAAAAAAATACCTGAATTACAAATGTTCTTGCTTGCTTATCAGTTGCTATATGAATTTCATGGGGTTTATCTAGTGAATCGCCTGTAGTTAACTGAAAATATCTCAGCTTTTCTAAAGCATCACTTGCATTAGAAATCAATTCTCGAACAAAAACCTTTGAAAAATAAAAAGACAATTTATAAAGAATTGCTCAAATATATTACTGAAATTGAGTAATGAATCACAGAGTGAATTAAATAAAATAATGTAAAAAAGATTATATAATCAGGGCTGGCAAGTTTCTGCCAGAGTGGTTAAAACCAGCAGTTATAACCAGTTAAAACTAGCATGGCAGAAACTAAGAAATAATACCAATAAGAACTTTTAACTGCAATGATTCATAATCAATGCATGTATTTCATATATAAAGAATTAGTTAAAAAAATAAAATAAAGACTATGAATGTTATTAAAGTAACAAAAAGTTTCAAAAGAATCATATAAATATATTTGTTTATATAATAATTTTCTGTCACTTGAAAAACAAATTTTCATAACTGTAATCTAGGCGTGCACAACCTTTTCAAGAGAAGGGCACACATAAATATGTCTGGGTAGTTGAGGACCACATCAATTACACAGAGAGGATTTAATTTAGAGGAGGTGATCTGTGGCATGGTATCGAATAAAAAATATTGTTTCAGAGGGGAGTGTGTTTGCAAGGGGGGGGGGGGGGGAGGTTATCCCTTTAAGTTTGCTTACCCAGTCAAAATATCCAATTCAGTTGGTAAGGATAGATCAGCAGTTTTTACATTTTTTTTATATAATGGATATAGCAAAGTTTATTTTCAAAGTGTAAAAATATTCCTTGACTTTATTTAGGAGAGTAACTTTTGTTTTATTAAAAGTGCTAAAAAACAAGCATCAAATGGCTGTATCGAAAGAAAAGTGAACTTTATGAACAAAGAAGAGAGAAGGAGCCGATTAACAAGATTTTTCTGCGCCAGATCAATGAAATTCACAATTTTCTGTGTCTGATCAATGAAATTTGTAATTTTTCCATGCCTGGTCAACCAAATTTGCACTATTTACAAAACTGATCGACAAAATTTGCTATTTTTATGAAGCTGATCGAGAAAATTCACAATCTTTCCTCACCTGATCAATAAAATTTGCAATTTTTTCGAAGCCGATTGACGAAATTCATGATTTTTGCAAAGCTGACCAATGAAATTTGCCATTTTATTCTCATGATCGACAAAATTCACCATTTTATTTGCATGATCCATGAAAGTCGCAATTTTTATTTGCATGATCGACGAAATTTCCGATTTTTCTGCATATTATTGACAGAATTCGACATTTTTCCAAATCTGATCAACAAAAAAAGGAATTTTTATGAAGTCGATTGATCAAATTCACGATCTTTCTGCACTAGATGAACAAAATGAGCTACTTTTACGAAGTCAATCGACAATATCTGCAATTTTTACAAAGCTGATCAACGAAATTCGCAATTTTTACGAAGCTGATCAACGAAATTCGTGTTTTTTTCGCTGCAGATCGTTGAAACTCCTAATTTTTCTGCACAAGCTCAACAAAATTTGCTATTTTTCTTCGCATGATTGACAAAATTCACGATTTTATTTGTGCCTGACCGATGTAATTAGCTATTTTTCAGCTTGTGATTTAAAATCTCTCTTAGAACAAAGAAATTTGCGATTTTTCGAATCCGATCAATAAAACTTCCAATTGACGAAGTGTGCATTTTTTCCACTCTTAATTAACGAAATATGCATTTTTCCGCACTTGATCAACAAAATTCGCGATTTTTGTGCTAACTCTGACAAAATTTCTATTTTTTTTTTTTTTTTTTTTTTTTTTTACTCAGCAAGGTGAAATTTGTGATTTCTCTTTCATGATAAACTGATGAAATTCACAATTTTTTTGCAACCGATCAATGAAATTTTCCTATTTTTCCATGCATCATCACTAAGTTCGCGATTTTTCTGTGCCTTAACAAAAGCGATTTTTTTCGTCCTTGATTGACAAAATGTGTGACTTTTTTGTGCCCAATCAACGTAATTTGCAGGGGGGTTTTTTATCATGCAATTAACTGAAAAAACATGCTATTTTTTTTTGCAATCAATTTAATTTGCAATTTTTTTCGAGCATTAGCAACAAAATTGATGATTTTTTCTTGCTCTATTAACGAAATGTGTGATTTTTCCATGCCTGATCAGGAAATTTGCTATTTCTTTCCAAGCCTCATAGACAAAATTAGCAATTTTTCCATATCTAAGGAGTGAAACTTGTGATTTTTCTGAACCTCATTGTTAAATTTGCTTTTTTACCACATTTTATCAATGAAAAGCATGATTTTTCCTTGCCGATCAATGAACTTTGCAATTCTTAAATGACGAGATTTTATATTTTCCCGCTGTAAATTGACGAAATTTATGATTTTTTCCTGAGACATATGAACAAAAATTGCAATTTTTTCAATTGTAAATTGGCGAAACTCTTGGGCCACAGGTTGTGTATCCCTACTATAATCCGATGCTGTACAAGTTTAACTATGAATATTATTGTTTACGGTTAAATTTATATTTAAATGTTTTAAAAAAAATTCAGAGCCAGTTCAAAAGTATATTTATGTGAATATTAAAAAAAAATAAATAAATAAATTTACAGTTACAATTAAGTAACACCAGATTTAAACGTTGCATTTAAAGTGCCTTGCTTTAAAAAAATTATTTATACTGTGGTCCAAAAAATACCAAGAGGCAGAGACTCTGCATATTTCCCTGTTTAACTGACCTTGTTTAATCAATCATGTAAATGGTCAATAGATGTTTAACAGCAGATGATTTGACCTTAAAATTTCCTAATCAAAGGGAAATAAATTAGGGATGCACCAAATATTCGGTTAGGCTGAATATTAAACTATTTGGTTCAGCCGAATATGAAACTATTCTGCCTGCCAAATATTCGGTTTGTCCGAATATCAAAGTATTCGGCCAAATTGAATACTTAATAAAACCTTTTCACAATTTCTACTTTTAACTGTCAATTTATAAATACATTTAAAATAATTAGAAAGAAAATCATATTTAAATAAAATAAAGTGTTTTTACATTATTTATTAGTTGTTTATAAAGTATAATTTAAGAAAATTAACCATGAGAAGGATTAAAATGGTTATTTATTAAGATTCTCCTTAAGAATAAATGATGTGCAAATGCAAGTTCCTAAATTTTGCTTAGTAAATAATATGTTTCTTCCTTTTCTTAAATAAAAGTCCTTAAATATGAAAGAAAAACTTTTGAGAATAGTAATAGCTATCAAGGTAATTTTTGTTCATGAAACCATAATCATAATCAATTTATTGAATCATAAATACTTTGTACTTATGATTCAATCAGGTCTTCATCTCACTCTAGGTCAAACTTGTGTTTTCTTTTGTTGCATTAACAATACATATAAGATACCATAACTATGTTTTCAACTCATATGCTTTGATTTCTGTAAAATATGATATGATGTAAAGGGTGGAAAATGCCATCATTCATAAGAAAAGAACTGAGCTAGATATTCCTTTATTCAGAATTAACTTAAAAGTATTTGTACTTTATATTGAAAAGAATCGGCCTATAGTTATTGAAAAAGGACAATTAAGAGACTATAAAGTTTTTCTTTGACCATTTGTTCATTATTTCTCTTTGATTTTAAAATGTTTGTTTTAATTTATAGAAGAAACCATGAAATTTATTTTAATAATTAAAAAAGCCTCATAATTGTGTTTCTTAAATAACTCAAGGCAGTGTTTTTTTCAGTACTAATGCTCTTGTTTATCAAAATGTAAGTTTCTTTTATTAAATATTATGTAAAATTGTTTTAAAAAGTAACATTTTAATACCTTTAAACTTTGAAATATAAAAATATTTGGAAAGCCGAATATTCGGTATTCAACTGAACAGTTACTATTCGGCTGGCCGAATATTCAGTATTCGAACCCAACAATTACTATTCGGCTAGCCGAATATTCGGCATTTGGTTCACCTGTCAGCTGAATATTCGGCATTCGGCCAAAATCACTATTCGGTGCATCCCTAAAACAGGCCTAGGACCGCTGAGTCACTCTTAAAAAAGAGAGAAAAGAGACTAAATCGCAAGAAAAAGAGACTAAAATATAAAAAAAGAGACTAAAAAGAGAGCAAATAAAAAACAGTTTTTTCTCTGCACTTAAATGTTTTAGATACACAGATAAGCACTAAGATTTAACACCATCCGCAGAATGCATTTTCAATGCATTTCAGTTGATTTTGAAAGAATTGCGAATTTTGTTAATGGTTGCAGAAAAATAAATAGCGACAATTCATCATGGAAAAAAAATCACAGAATTCACCAAATGATCATGAGGACAAAACCAAAACTCGTCAAATGTTCTTCCAGGATATATAGTGAAATTCATCAAAATGTCTCAGAAAATAAGTCACAAAATTTGTCACATGATCTCGGGAAAAAAAAAATTCTCGAAATTAATCAAATATTCTTGGGATAAAAATCACAAAATTCATCAAATGGCCTCAAAGACAGAAAAAAAAAAATACAATATTAGTCAAATGGGTTTTGTGTTAAATTCAGCAAATGGGTTGCATTAAAATGTTGTGCAACAATCAGCTGCAATATAAAATAGAGAAGTTTGTCAAATTATCTCAGGAAGAAATCGCGAAATTCATCAAATGGTCTTGGTGTAAAAGTCAAATCAGGGATTGTACTGGTGCCAAGTGATACTTCAACACAAACTTTTTTCAATATTTCAGGACACATTTAATCAGCTTACTATTTTTTCTTTCATGACCATTTGATGAAATTAGCAATTTTTACCCAACTACCGACTAATGCAATTTAATATGAAAATTGTCATATCCCCCGCCCCCATTGCTTACTGAAACACATGATTTTTCCGTCATTGTTTGCTAACATTTGCAATTTTTTTTTAGTGAAATTTGTGATTTTCAGGGGTGCCACTCAGAAAATAACAAAAAAGAAAATTATTTATAAAGTAAAATTTGCAAAATTTTTCACAACATTTGTGCGTGAATTTTGTAAACTATATTGTTTACAATACACTAAATAAAGAATTAAAACTATTTCATTTATTCTTTTAAGAACCTTTTTTTGAGGGGGGGGGGGGGGTGGCATGTAAATCTTTAATAAGAGTAAATAAATATTATTTTTTTATAGTCCACAGTCTTTTACATCAATTAATGTAACCTAGCAACAGGTTCAGTGAGGAATTTTAAGTATCACATCACTTTAAATCAATTTAAGTAATACATAAATAGATTCGATGATTATTTCAGGAGTGAATAACAAAAATTTGCATTTTTTTTTTCGATCGTTTGGCAAAAATCGACGTTTTATATCACGATTGTTTGACGAAAGTCGCCGTTTTACATTGCGATTGTTTGACGAAAATCGTCGTTTTACATTGCGATTGTTTGATGAAAATTGCTGTTTTATATCGCTACCGTTTGATGAAAATTGCCGTTTTATGCAATCTTTTGACCAAAAATCACCTTATATTTTGCGATTTTTGACGAAAATCGCTGTCATATTTCGAGATCGTTAAATGAAAATCGCTGTTACATTTCGTGATCGTTTAACGAAAATCTATGTTTATTTTGCGATTTTCTGATGAAAATCACCGTTATATTTCAGGATCTTTTCAGGAAAATCGCGTTTACATTTCACGATCGTTTGATACAAAATCGCTGTTATATCTCGCGATCGTTTGACGAAAATTGCTGTTCTATTTCGCGATCGTTTGATGAGAATCGCTGTTGTATTTTGTGATCGTTTGACGAAAATCGCTATGTCATTTCACGATCGTTCGGCGAAAATCATTATTTGTGATTGTTTAACGAAAATCTCGGATTCTTAAAACTTAAAAAAAGCTGAAATCCGCCATTTAGCGGAAAAGTGGCATCCTTGGATTTTTATCGGCGATCGTTTGTCGAAATTCACAATTTTGTTGGGCCATTGTTTGCAGAAATTAACATTTTTTTCTGTGTGTATTTGACAAAATTCGTGATTTTTTTGTGATCAATTGATGAAATCCAAAAATCTTTCGCGTTTATATGCAGAAATTCGTTTTTTCCGCAGAAAAAAAATTGCTAATTTTGACTAACGATCACTTACCGAAATTCATGATTTTTTCTCTCTGCAATCTTTAGTCAAAATTTGCTACTTTTTCCTACAATTGCGAAGAAAAAACGAATTTCCAGAAATAAAAGCGAAAGAATTTCGAATTTCGGCAAACAATCGCCGAAAAATCATGAATTTCGGCAAATGATCGCGGAAAATATCCCGAATTTTGACAGATAAATGCAGAAAAATTGCGAATTTTCTGAAAACAATGGCTTCAATTAATTATCATTTACTGTATTTCAGTAAACAATCTTAAAAAAAAAAAATCGAGAAATTTTACTAATGATCGCGGGAAAATAGCACAAATGTTGAGAAGCGATCGTTTGCCGAAATTCGTGATTTTTTTCTCTACGGTCGTTTGCAAAAATTCGCAATTTTTTCGTTAGTCAACATTCGCTTCTTTTTTCTGGGATCATTTAACGAAATACGCATTTTTTCTGAGATCGTTAATCGAAATACGCAATTTTTTCGTGATCGTTTGCCGAAATACGCAATTTTTATCCGAGATCGTTTGTCAACATTCTCGATTTTTTTGACTTACCTCGGGAATTTATTCCGCAATCGTCTCCCGAAACTCGTGATTAATTGCTGCCCTTGTACGACGAAATTTCATGCTTTTTTTCTGCTACCAATTGGTGAACTTCACGATTTACTTTTCGTGAATGATTAATAAAATGAGGAATTTTTTTAGTCATCGAGTGACGAAATTCATAAATTTTGATTCAATCGATTGATGAACTTTACTGTTTTATTCTATGAGCTAGTAGCAACACATCGCAATTTTTTTTTTTTTTTTTTTTTTTTTTTTTTTTTTTGCGATTGATTGACAAAAATTGTGATTTTATCTCAGGAATGTTTGACAAAACTTTCGGATTTTTTGTGATCGTTTGGTGGAAATCCAATTTTTCTTCCACGATCGTTTGCCCAAAATTTGTGATTTTTTTTCTCTGTCTTGATTTTTCGTGTTTCGTCGTGTTTACGATTTTTCCGCGATCGCTATTCAAAATTCGCAATTTTTTTTTCTGCGATCGTTTGCCAATATTCGTAATTTTTTTCCAAAATTTTTCACATAATTTGAGAATTTTTTTTGTAATCGTCTCACGAAACTAGCGATTAAGAAATCTGTGGGTTTTTTTTTTTTTTTTTTTTTTTCGCAAAGCTGATGGATGAAGTTTCATGTTTTTTTCTGAGACAAATTGACAATTTACTTTTCGCGAATGATTAATAAAATGATTTTTTTTAGACACCGATTGATGAAATTCATAATTTTTTCTGCAATCGATGGACTTTACTGTTTTTTTTCCCTACTAGCTAGTAGAAAAATTAGATTTTATTTTAGGATCGTTTCACGAACATCTCGGTTTTGTTTCAAAATCGTTTGGCGAAAATCGGAACTTTATTTCGCGATCATATGTCAAAAATCGAAGTTTTATTTTGCAATCGTTTGAAAAAAGTACGGGTTTAATTTCATGATCATTCAATGAAAACCGCTGCTTTATTTCGTGATCATTTGATGAAGGTGGCGCTGCTTGATTTCACGACCGCTTGACAAAGATCGCGATTTTATTTCAGGATCGCTTGATGAAAATTGTTTTATTTCGCGATCATTCGAAGAATATCACTTTTTGATTTTACAGTCATTTGACGAAAAGCGCGGTTTTATTTTGGGATCCTTTGACGAAAATCTCCCTTTTTTTTTTTCGTTTGGCGAAAATCGCGATTTTATTTCGGAAGCATTTGGAAATACCGTATTTTCGGGAATACCCGCCGCACCCACCGTAAGCGCCGCACCAATGACAATCTGTTAAAAAAAAAAAGTACATCGACGTAAGCGCCGCACCATCGTAAGCGCCGCACCCAAGCTGCTGATATTTATACAGTATAAATCTCTAAATTCCGAAATCGTTCGTAGACGCGGCTTTTAGTTATTTCCGAATTTTAGTGATCTTCAAAAAACAACTTTAAAATGTAAGTAAAAATTATTGAAAATCATCATTAAAAAAGAAAAAAAATCACATATTTATAAAAAAAAATCATAAATGGCACATTAAGTTATTTAACAGCAAAGCCAAGAATTTAATCTTATTAAAATTAAATATACACAGAGCATTTTCACGATTACGATTTTATTTATATGTTAGTATTTAGTTGCTTTAATTTAGGCCTACTGGTCATTACTTTTTCCCCAATTACAATGATATTAGCTCAATCTCTGTAATAAAATTCCTTTGTTCCAGGCCTAATATTTTATATAAACTGTTTATGAATTTTTCTGTTGATATTTCTTTGTTTTCTTATTTTACTATATCAAGATAAATAAACTTGGAAATGAATTAGAAGAAATGATTGGTACGGCCATCTGTCGGCAAAATGCAGAATATAATCTAGATTATACTAAAAAGTTAAATACATTTTTGGTGCTGCCATCTGTCGATAAGATAGGATAACTGAACTATATAAATATAAAACATTTGATGATCATTTATGCTATCTGTATTTGAGGTTTCCAGATTTTAGAGACTGTTACAGTATATAAAATATTTTCACTTGAACAGTTAAAAAAAAAAAATTTTTTTTCACTTAAGTGCCTAAAAAATATATTTAAAATGTAAAGAAATATCGTATAGAGACACTGACGAAAAAAATAAAATAAATAAAATAAGCTGTTGAAGAAAAAAATCATTGGACGAAAGACACTTAGATTTAATGTATGCAAATGCCTTAAAAACTGTAGTAAAAATATTACTGAAAAATGTGATGTAATAAAGCGTATTGCTATAAGAAAATATTTTTTAAATGCATACTAGTTTATGTTAACTCCTCAGATTACTGCAAAAAAAGCAACATTTTGTCACTGGATCAATAACAAACAGAGAAAAATATAATAAATATCAGAAACTTATTTATAATATTATAATCTTACCTGTAAATATTGCAGAATCATTTTTCCCTTGACTGTTGATTTATTATTATTATGTATTTGTTTTTCAATTTAATAACGTTTCCTATCACTGATCCGTTATAAATAGCAGGTATGTAATTTTAATATTAAGATTTCAATTTTTTGTAATATTTATAAAATTTTCTAAAAAAATATTGGATTACATATAATAAGAGAACACTACTTCAAAATATCTTTAAAATATGAAAAATTATTATTGGAATGAAGTGAAAATATAGAAAAAAATATATACAAGATTTTATCAACATGTTTAAAAATCTTCAAATCCATCAAAATCGGAATTTTCACTGTCGGAATTAAATAGTTCTAAAAATTGTTTATCAGTTAATACGTCACAATTTTCATCTTCACTATCATCAGATTCAGATGAATCATCACTAACTGTATTTTCTATGATATTGGCTGCTTTGAAGCCCGACATAATAGTTTTAGCACTAATGTCTTTCCATGCCGATGAAACCCACGACGCTACTTCTTCGTAAGTGGCTTTGCGCATTTTTCCAGAATTTGTAAATGAATGTAGCCCTTCCATCATCCATTTTTCCCACAGTTTTCTTACTTTGGACTTGAAAGATTTATTCACAGCCAAGTCAAGAGGCTGTAAAACTTTAGTTAATCCGCCAGGGATTATTGCTGGCTCGGCTGAGACTTTTTTCAAAGCAGTTTTTACGGAATCACCTTTGTGGGCACTCATTGAGTCCATAATAAGAAGCCCACTAGGCTGAAAAAAAGAATTTTTTCTTTTCCTCCACACTTCCGCCAGCCACTCATACATGATTTCCTCCGACATCCATCCCTTTTCGTTACATCGTATTACGACGTCGGAAGGAAAATTTGCCTTAGGCATAGTTTTGCGCTTGAAAATAATTAGTGGTTTTAATTTGTCTCCATTCGCAGCGCAAGCTAAAACACAGGTAAATGAGGTTCGCTCATTACCAGTTGTTACGATGCCGATTGTTTTTTCCCCAATGGTGTTAACAGTTCTACTGGGGGGGCAATCAAAAGTTAATGGAACTTCATCCATATTAATAATCTGTGCTGTTGAAAAGTTGTTTTCCTTGATTTTTTCAGCGACATACTTTAAAAAAGATGCTTTTGTCTTTTCCCAATCTGCAGGCAGTTCTTGTCCCACAGTTGTCCTGGTTCTTACAGACAAATTATTTCTCGACATGAACCTAAAGCACCAGTTGGGACTACCTTTAAAATTTGTAAATCCCATGTTCGATGCCATAATCCTCGCTTGAAACCGTATCTGAACAGTTGAAACGGGCATTCCTTTTTCCCTTTGCTCCTTTACCCACTTGGCTAAATTTCTCTCCAGATTTGGCCAAACAACAACGCCACTTCTTCGTGCCCTCTTAGATTTTGGCATTTCCTTCAAAATAGATTTTTCAGCTCTCCATCTCCTTACGCAACGCTCATCAACTCCATATTCTCGTCCTGCAGCACGATTACCTATTAGCTCTGCCTTATCAACCACAGCAAGCTTGAAAGCGGCGGTGTAACTTTTTAACTTTTTGGGAGCCATTTTCACTTGAAAAAAAAAATAAATTGCTTAAATAAGAGCGTCAGACAAAAAGAGCAGAACAGTACCGTAAAATAATTCTCAGCTAAAAAGAAAAAAAAAACGTGTTTGTAGTACGCAATTAAAATCCAATCGGAAATAGGCGCAATTACTTGCGCCAATGAGAGGAGCGCAGCAGGATGCTAGCTTCCTCCCTAGCATCTTTTCCTAGTAGCGTTCAATTCTAAGTGCTCTTTCCACAGACTTCTAGTTCTTTCCACAAAGTTCTAAACTTTTCTTCGAATCTTGGTCATCCTTGTGTAAATGCGGTTTAGGTTCCCTTAGAAAGACCCCCCACGGAGGGCACTTATCCTAGGGCCTATATCCCTCCTGCAGATAATCGGCCGTCATAAATAACACTATTAACACCACAAAGTTCTAGTTCTTTCCAGCAAAAATCCGTCAGATTTTCGATCAAAGACTTTTTCAAATTAATTTTAGTGTAGGATTTTTTTTTTTTTTTTTTTTTTTTTTTTTTTAAGTTAAGATATTATTTCAGTCACACACAAAGACCTCCTTAATGCTAATCCTATGGATGAAATTTATAAAGATATCGTGTTTGCATTTCAATATTTTTAAATGATTTTTGGGCATTGGATAGTTCAAGTCCATCTATATGCAGATCGTTTTATACTTTTTCGATTTTGAAGATTGTTTTCACTTTCGAAACCGACTCCCAAAATGAAAGTGCCCTCATTGAAAAATACCTGTAAGCAAAAAGCGAAAAATGTTCTTTCTACAAATCTATCAGAGTTAATCAATGCAAAAATCATTTAAAAATATTTAAATTCAAACGAAATATCTTTATAAATGTTTCCCATAGGATTAGCATTAACGAGCGGGTCGCTTGACTGAAGTAGCCTCTTAACGAAAATATGATACAGTTGAACCTCAACATTTTAGAATCAGCGGGATCACGGCGATACCGTATTTTCGAGATCTGTTAAAAAATAATTTTAAAACAATATCATGCCCCCCCCCCCCCCCCCCCAAAAAAAAAGCAACTTTTTCCTCAGTGTAAAGAAATGACGATCAAGTAAATTGGTGAAGTAAATAATAAAATACGAATTACATTGAAACACAGCACATATGCTAAAATTAAATTACACATGTTAAACCACAATTGATTAATAAATATATATATAACCATTGTATAATACTACAAATCATTATCCACAGCGAATACAATCCACAATTGTTTATCATGCCTGCGGCAAAAAATCGATTCTTAAATAGCTTACAGCACTACAAATTCCTTTATATAAATATATACCTGCATATCTTTATTTAATATTTTAACTATTGATAATTGATTTAATGATTCCTTTTGTGGTAGATTAGTTTATTTTTTATTTGGTACATACGCATCTATCCTTGTTCATTTACAAAAATTTTGTAAGTTTAAATATTTCTTGCTCAAATTTAGACTTTATATTCATCTTAAGTTATTTCGATGATTATATTATGTAGATATAAATTAAGAAAAGAAAAAAAAAATCCACAAATCCACTTAGCGTAAAAAAAAACTATTTTCGTTCTTTTTTTTTCTACTGTATTCAAAGAAACAAAACAGAAGCAATGCGATATTAGCCGACTTACGCATCAAGGTCAAAGGGCAACATGTCCGCACATTGAGTCATGAAGAGGATGAGGAGAAAAGGTGACTTTAAATAACCAGTGTCTCTCTCTCTTTTTTTTTTTATTAGCAGAAACAAGAGA
Source organism: Maratus speculifer (assembly GCA_964019185.1). Lineage (NCBI taxonomy): Eukaryota > Metazoa > Arthropoda > Arachnida > Araneae > Salticidae > Maratus > Maratus speculifer. Next base: position 44,809,432 of record OZ025290.1, read on the forward strand.
TAACAAAATTGCACGTTTGCTTTATAGTTATAAATACTTACTTGAGTGCTTTTATTAGGCACTTCTTTAAAAATAAACATAGTAAAAGGAAAAAAAAGGATAAAATAAGTAGTTTTGTTCAGAACTTTTCGTACGAAACAATTTTTAACCATATCATAGTAAAAATTAATCTATTGAAAAAATTCACTTGGATGATGCGGATATTTTAAATTTTCCGGGTGCCGGATTGTTATTTTTATTTATTAATTATTATTATTATTTTATATGGGCCGGACCGAGCTGATCCCCCCCCCCCTATAGATCGGACTGCTTCACTCAAGTAAAAACATCTACTCGCTAATGTTAATCCTATGGATTTTTTTTTTTTTTTTTTTTTTTTTTTTTAAATGCGTTTGCATTTCAATATGCTTAAATGATTTCTTTGTATTTTATATCTGAGATGTTGATCCCTAAGAAGACACCTTTTCGATTTCGTTTACAGATGTTTTTAGTGGTATACTTTGACTTTTAGAACCAGTTTCGAAAGTGAAAGTATACTAATAAAAAAACCTGTAAACAAAATCGAAAAAGTAAAGACTCTTTGTGGAGATTGACTTCCGTTATCCAAAGCAAAAAATATCATTTAAAAATAATGGAATGAGAATGACACTTTTTTTTTCTTTGAGATTAACATTAGTTAGCCGATGTTTGCATGTGGGTGAAATAGCCCTTAAAGTTGCCAAGTTAACATCGACTCGTGTAGCACATTTAAACTTATTCTTGCAAAGTCATATGCATTGAAAATTGTTTATATTCTATTGGCTTCTTTTAAATGTTTATCACGGAAGTCGGCCTTTTATTATTTTTTTATTATTCGCCAGGCTCGTTTTTGTTGTTTATCACCTGAATTAACTCATTTGGGGGAAAAAAAACTTGCTGATTCGACCGGTTTCAAAGTTTGGATTATTTTTGCCGGATAGAAAAAGAGTGAGTTATTGAAAAAAATAAAGAAAAATCTTGCTCTCTAAAGTTTTTACTATGTATAGGAAGTCTATTTCAAAAGAGTTCTATACCGGGATTTGAGCTCTCTTTGGGCAGTTTTATTTTCTAACTGGAAGGAGGATCATTAGAAGAAAAAAATGTGACAGCTGTACATTCCAATATCCTACAGGTAAAATCATTAATAGATGAGGGGAAAATATAATAATTTTTAACATGAGAACCGGTGAGACCAACATTATTTTTGAATAATGTTGATTGTTTAAAAATAAACAACTAACGCATCACGGACACCTGCGGTTGAGAGACGTTTTCAAATGTTTTGATACCAATTTGAGAGCATATAATTGTTGATTAAACGAAAAAAAAGTGTCAAAATCATTTGACAAAAAAAAAAAAAAAAAAAAAAAAAAAAATCATCGTACCCGCCGCCCCGGCGTAAGAGCCGCACCTACAATATTTTATACTTTTAAACTCGTATGCGCCGCGGCTCATACGCCCGAAAATACGGTAATTGTGTTCCCCCCCTCCCCCCCCAGTATAGTACGGTGAGAATCGCGGCTTGATCTCGCGATTGTTTAATGAAAATCGTCTTTTCCCCCGCGATCAATTGATTAAAATCCACAGACGAATTTCTCAATTGTTTTTCATGAGATCAACTAACAAATTTTGCGATATGTTTTTGTCACTGATTGACGGATTATACATGTTTTTTTTTTTTTTCGCGAAAATGACAAAATCTAGACTTTTTTTCCGCGATTGAATGACGACGTGTATGATTTTTACTCCCACGAATGATTATTGAATTACATGTTTTTATCTTGCCACAAATTGATCAAAATCACTTTCTTTTCAATGTCTGACAGAAAAATTTTGCAATTCTTGCCCACAAACAATATGCCAATTTCGTAAACTTTTTTTCCACTATAGAGTGACGAACTTTAGAATCCCCCCCCCCCCCCAGGGTCGTACTGGCATAACAAAGAGGGCGGTGGCAAAATGGATAACAAGGGCGCCGATCGCCTTACAAAAGGGCGCAAATCCTTACACATACACACACAGACATACATATATATACATATTACGTAAATTTTTCATATATATATATATATATATATATATATATACACATATACATATATATATATATATATATATATATACATACATACTACATAAATTATTCATGTAAGGTGGTCTGGGATAATAACGCCAGGCGGGGTAATAACGCCAAGTGCTAATATTTTGCATAATTATGAAATAATCTGGTAAATGACACCTATGTGCTCTGCGCAGAAGGGTTTTGAGTCATATAAATCGCAAAAAACAGCTTCAAGTTAATTTGTTTCAGTTAATTTGATGTTCTTATTGTTTTTACAAACAACTAAAATTAACGCTTGATCTAAAATTTGCGAGATACGTTTTGAGATGTGAAGACTATTTTTTTATCCGGAAATACTTTGTTAATCACATATATTTGTAGTACATTTCATGGACTTTCAAAATGTTGTTGAAGATTTTGGATATCTTCTCGAGATAATTTGTAACTTAAAATGTACAGCGCAATAACTATAACGGGGTAATAACGCCAATCCTTGTCATTAATACCCCGGTTCATTCCTTAATGGCCGAGCTACATCCTAAATACTGATTCAAATAAACACAGTTAAAACTGTGCAACGTTTCTAATAATTCCATTTAAGCTGTCCTTTTTAAGCAAAAAGAAGCTCACGGTCTAATATTCTTTTACCTCATCCTGCCCCCCCCCCCCTCCCTACACCACACCTTTATTTTTCTTGCACTTTCACAAAAAATTGAACATTTTCAATCGCTTAGAATGCAATTTGTCAATTTCTAAGTTTGTAGCGTTTGTATTTTTAGAATTGGGCAATCTACATGCAATCATTCCATCTTATTTCATAGTTTTGTTTGCATGGCGTTATTACCCATATAGGTGGGTAATAACGCCAAATAGCATTGGTCAAGAAATCACGCCATTACATTTTATGAACACATATCTGTCAAATTATTTTTTTTTATATAGATAGTCAATGAGTTGCTGTATCAAATCATATATTTGTTTGAAAAATACAAAATAAAACTGAGCCGTGAAAATTGGTAGAACCTTAACGTGGCGTTATTATCCCAGGGTACCTTATATATATATATATATATATATATATATACAAAAAAAATAGTTCTCCGAAAACATTGCACTTTAAAAATAATCTTGATCAAGCATTGCCAATTTAGAGAGTTTATATTTATACAATCTTTAAAATACAAATAATAATTATGGTTAACAATATTCCATATCGTGGTCTAAAAAAGTCTATTTTATGTGAATTATTTTTTTAAAAAAAGATCTTTTTTTCCTTCTTTTCTTCAATAATATATAAATTAGTTTCAAATTAGATACAAACCATACACACACACTCGCAAAATAATAATAATAATAATAATAATAATCTTATCTTGAAATTAGTTAATAAAATGACAATGTGAGTTAAAAAGTTTCTTTTTTCTAGTAAACTATTAAAAAAAAATTACTTTGTTCGAGACACGCTACATAGAAATTTTTTCACAGTACAAATTCCCAAAAATATAAAATATTAATATTTAATAGATTAATATTTATTTAAAATTATTTAAATAACAAGAAGTAATATTTATTGAAAATTATTTGACTAGTAAGAAATAAAATTTGATTTTAACTAAATGTTACATTTACTTAGTTAATTCACACTTTATTCTGGATATCTGAAAATCAGGCTCCATTACATCATTATTTCCAAATAAAAAAGGAATTAATAAATAAAACGAATTAAAACAATTTCATTGGCCAAAAATTCAAAACTTTATTTCATACAATTAAATAATATTTTATATTATGCAATCATTAGGATACAAAAACTAATTATGATGTAAAAATTTTCCAAATCATTATAAAAATGACGTCTATTTTATGTGAATTATTTTTTAGAAAAAGGGATTTTTATTTTCTTTCTTTTCTTCAATAATATGTAAATTAGTTTCAAATTAGTTTTAGACTGGTATATATACATATATATAGTCTAATAAATAGTCTTAAGAAATTTTCTTTTAAAACAATTAAAATTAAGCCCCACCAGTGGCCGAGAGGTTCTGACCTCAAACTGGTAGACGGTAGGTGCTGGGTTCGAACCCAATCGCGACCGTCGGCCTAACCGTTCGGAGTTTTCCGTGGTTTTCTTCGAACCTTGCGTAAATACGGGTTAGGTTCCCTTAGAAAGACCCCCACGGAGGGCATCCCTCCCCTTAGGGCCTATATTCCATAGTGTAGATAATTGGCCGGCATACATACAACATACATACATACAATTAAAATTAAAAACGAAAATAAATTACTTTTTTTCAGAAGCGCCTTATGAAATTTTTTTCATAGTACCAATCTCAAGAAATATGGAATATTATGAATATGGAATGGATTAACATTTATTGAAAATTATTTAATTAATAAGAACTAAAATTTGATTTCAATTGCATATTACATTGGTAAACGGAAAAAAAGTGACCGGAAAAAGTGACATAAACTACAAAAGCGGAAAAAAGTGACACGGAAAAAAAGTAACCGGAAAAAAGGTGGCACGGAAAAAAGTTATCGAAAAAAAGTGACAAGGAATTGATTTTAGGGATTTATAATTGATTTTGGGAATTCATTGGTTAAGTATAAAAAGGGGATCGGGGGGAGGCTCATAATTTAGGTAAATGGATTTTTCATGCTGAATTAACTGTTTTGGTTCAATTTTTGGATATACGTTCATACTGAAAAGACGCTTGCCTGATTAGTTTTGGGAAGGGACGATTACTCTCCCCCCTCCCCTCATCCGCCCTAAATTACATAAATGAGTTTTTATGCAGAATTATCCAACGTGTATCAAATTTTGGATAAAGGTTCTTTCTGATAAGGCTTATGCTTATATATAGAATATAATGCCTGAAGAGATTTGAAAGTTTAATAGTTAAGCGTAGAGAGGGAACGGGGAAATAATCTCTCTTAAATTAAATTAATAGCTTTTTACGCAGTAATGTCAGATTTGCTTAAAATTTTGGACATAAGTTCATTATTGGCCGGTAGACCCAGTTTCATTAGTGGCCACTTTTTAAAAGTTAGTAGCCACTTTTTAAATAGAGGTCAAAATGATTTTTTTTTTTCTTTATTTAGCGGATAGTGGGCAACATAGGTTACAAATATTTGATTAAAAATAAAACTGGCATTCCACTGAATGGAAAAATATGAATTAGTAATTAATATTGCAGATAAAATTATAAATGATAAATTATATTTAAATATACATTAATGCATTGTAGAAAACAAACAAGGAAATTGTATTTTTAAATTTTAAATTTAAAAATAATTTCACATCTTTCTTGGATAATTTATTTTTACTTAAAACTTAGTAGGATCTAATATGATTAAGATTGGCAAGTGGTAATTATTAAGTTTGGCGAGTGTACAGACAAATATAAATATTCTTTGCTTTGGCTGAGATTTCAAAACTCCGGATATCTTATTAAGGCAATCAGAGAGTGCAATGTGTTGGTGAAGTGGAGAAAGTCTCCTTGCTGGCAGTAAAGTCAGATGCTGAATTTGCAGTATTACTTGTCAAGTGGTGAGTGCTAATTTTGTTCTATTTTTTTAAAGTAATTGGCTATAATGTTTCAATCTTTTTTGACGCCTACATAAACTTTAATCATAAACATTAAAAAAATGTACTAGCCAACTATTACTGGTACAATTAGTGAGCATATGGCAAGAGTGAAGGATATAAGATACAGCAATGTCCTTAAAATCTCCTTGCATCCAGAGGTAAAAATGGTATAATTTATTTGAAATGCATGTGGAATTAAAATTGATGACTATATTTTGTAGAAAAAAAGTATTTCTTGATAACATAATCCAAATAAAGAGTTAATGGTAAAAAGCCAAATATAGAAAATACAACAAAGTTGCTAAATCTGCTTGCATCTGATAGAAAGAATTAAAGAATTCACTAATTAGTTGTAAACAAAATAGAGATGCATATACCCATGAAAACAGCTGCATTTCACAAAGCAAATAAAAAAAATTTTAATCGGCGAGTGGCAACTAGGGTGGCGATTGATCGCCGATTTTTAATCGCTACTTTTACAACTTTAATTGCCACGTGGCGAGTGGTGACCGTTAATTTACACCTATAGTTGACGAGCATGGCTCGTAGGGGGAAGAGACTTTTTTTTTTATTATATATGAAACATTCCTTAAAACATTTTATCTATTTTGCAGAGCTCCCCCCTCCTTTTCCTAATAAAGAAGTTGCTAAAATCATATTACAGCAATACATATCATTCATTATTAAAAAAATATATAAGAGCAATACAAAATTAGGCACTTTTTCATTGTGTTTCACATTATTTTGTAGAAAGAAATTCTTACGTTTTTTATCTATTCAGTTTTGTTACAGTTAACTCCTCAGTATTGAAGAAACAGAGCAGCAATCAAAGGAGAAATACCACATACAATTAAAGTAAAGATATATGAATTATATATAACGAGTAAATACGATATCTAGCCCAACTCAGGTATGAATTGCTCTGACTTTTACAAATTTTCCTTACAATTAAAAAAAATTGCAAAAATTGTGATTCCATGATGTTACAAAATTATATTTCAAACAACTCTGCAAATTTTTGAACACCGAAATATTTATTTCACAGTTAATGTTTGCTTGAAATCCCTATATTCTTAATGAGAATATTTTTTTATAAATCAGTTTGCAAATACACATATTTAGTACCGGGCGACATTTGTCCAATTATCTTGAAATTCTTTATCACATCAGTCACAATTAAATATAGAATGCTTTAACATGTTTTAACAAAAGAAAAAAAATTTCTTTATAAGTAAAATATATCTGATCTGTAATTAACCAAACTTAAAGATAATAAAAAGCCAAATACATTAAGTTAACATTTATTCAATTCTCAAGCAATAAGAAAAAAACTGCATCCCCAAATCAATTCTACGCAATTTCATTGAAACTGATATCGAAAGTACTATATATTAGTTAGAAGAAAGGACTAAAAGAGGGTAAACAAAAGGAATTTGAGAAAAATATCCTTTACAATATTTATGAACAGCAAAATTAGATTTTCTTAGCACACTCTGACTTTCACTTTTCATAAAAGATTCCTTGATTTGTTATCCAGGTGACCCGAATAGCAGAAAATTCTCCAGGGTCTGTAACAGATATTATTTCAGGGGCAAAAAATAATCTGTGCAGATAAAATATTTTCACAATTGAAATGTTAATTAATAAAACAATCACTTACTTGTAGTGTTTTTAAGTACAGTAGACTCCCTCAAATCCGCAAACCTAAAATTCGCAACTCTCTAAAATCCGCACATAATTTACAGATGTAAACAAGGAAGCATTCAGTTCAGATATAAGGACAAAATTTTACTTTTTTTGTTTTATATCAATTCCAAATATATTTTAATTTGTAATTTTTGTTACTATTACTGTCTTAATGTTTTCTCTTGAAGGAAAAATAAATTTATTTCTGAAAAAATTCAAGATATTCCTGTTATCAATGATAATCATAATCTTACTAAATATATATGTCTTAATCAAGCTTTTTTTTTTTTTTTTTTTTTTTTTTTTTTTTTTTTTGGCACTAAGTGTGGCTAAACCTGGAATAAAACCTCCTTACTTTATTATTTTGATCTGAATTAGTATTGTACATTATTTATGAGGCAAGTTTCATTGAATAATTTATTCAAAATACATTTCATCTTTATAATGAACACTTAATCATACATTATTAATTAGACCTTTGTTTTTAATATTTTAATCATTTTAAAAATGATCTAATTTTTTATTATTTTAGTTTATTACTTACTTTAATATTTTATTATATTGTAAGCATACATTATAATTTCAATTGGATTATTATTTGCATTCAAATTACTGTTTAAAAAATGTAAACAAAGCAATGACCAGAAATCTGCAAAATTCTAAAATCCACAAAATCTCTGGTCCCAAGCTGTGCGGATTTGAGGGAGTCTACTGTATTTCATCAATTTTTATTTAATCTTAATTTTTTTTACATAATATAAAGAATAATAAAAATTCAATGAAAAAGAATCTGCATTAGAGGAAAGAAAATCTGCAATGGCCATCTTGAATTTTGTGCTACCGGGCAGGTGACTAGATACACTGGTTAAAGGAATTGCTTTGAGGTTCTTTCTTTCATCACTTAAAAATGAAACCACACTTTAATAATCCACACTTTAATAAACATTCTGAACAATACATCACTAACAGTCTAGTGATAAAATCTGCTGCTTTAAAAGTAATTATGTTTCATTGTGTGACCCTCCACTATAAAGCCTTTTCAATACATATATACTCACTTCCTTATCTGAATACAATGATTTAGCAACAATATCAAGTAACATCCTCGTTTCTGCCTGGAATTCCAATTTCTCTGCATCTCCTATTCAATAAAATAAGAAAAATGAGTAAGATATTTAAAATTTTAATTATTTTTCAAATGTGACAAAAGATAACTTACTGGCAACAAACAAACAAAAGAATTTTTTTAATTACACTACTATATCTCACCTTGAGAATGCTCGGTATCCTTGATAATTGTATGATAATCTGGGTCTGGAGCTGGATTCTCTTGAGCTTTGTCTAGGAAGCATGTGTGAAATTGTTTTCTTGATATGATTGATGGTAATGGGGCTACAGCTAGTAAAATTTATAAATACACATCATGTATTATTCATCTCAGTGGAAAACACTAGAAAATATTTTTAAAAAAAATACAACATTAAATGTTTTCAATAAATCAGTGATAATTTCAGTGGGTAGTAGAGAAAAAAATTATCTCCTTATCATAGTTTTTTTTTTTCACATTGATAAATTATAAGAGAAACATTCTAATGGGAATTCTACAATGTTCCTTTCTCTTAGTATAGTAATTCCATCTCAGGAAAAAAGATCTGAATTCAATATTGCTCTCACAATGTTTCAATTAATTTTCAAAAAAAGCATATGAAAACTTGCACTAAAGTTTATATTATATCTATAGTAATTCTCAAATTGAAGGAGCCAACTTGGATTAAATTATTCTGAATTTATTCTTCATTCTGGAGAGCAATTAAAGCATGAAAGAAAGACACATATTTTGAAATTTTGAGCCTTTTTAAAAGGCTAGAATAGTATAGCATATCAAGTGACAAAACCAGGAATTCTCTTTTAAATTACAACTGCATACAAAACTTTAAGATGTACTTTTTAAATACATCACAGTTCAAAGTGATTCGGAGCATATATGCAAGAAAACCATACAAACCAAGGCTGAAAACTTGCCGAGTATTAGGTATAATAAAATGAAGATGGGCCGGAAATGAAGATTTCTATTTTCTTTATGCTATGGCTAAAAACTGATCTTAGAGAATGACTAAAATTTTTCTTTTATAAAATTGCTGTTATTTAACTACATATATAGTAGGGATGCACCGAATATTCGGTATCTATTCGGTATTCGGCCATGTTACCGAATATTCGGTTTGGCCGAATATCACACTATTCGGTTGAGCCGAATACTCGGCTTGGCCGAATATCAAACTATTCGGCCTGCCGAATATTCGGTTTGGCCGAATACCAAAGTATTCGGCCGAATCCAATACTTAGTATAGCCTTTTAAAACACATTTTTAACAACTTTTCATGATTTCTACTTTTAACTATCAATTTATAAATATATTTAATATAATTAGAAAGAAAATCATATTTAAATAAAATAGAATGTTTTTACATTATTTATTTGCAGTTCGTAAAGTATAACTTAAGAAAATTGACCATGAGAAGGCTTAAAATGGTGATTTATTAGAATTCTACTTAGGAATAAATGATGCGAATGCAGATGCAAGTTCCTAAATTTTATTTAGTAAATAATCTGTTTTTTGCTTTTCCCAAATAAAAGTCCTTAAACAAGAAAGAAAAACTTTTGAGATTAGTAATAAGTACATTGTATTTTATCTCACTCTAGGTCAAACTTGTGTTTTTGTTTCTTGGATTAACAATAAGTAGGATACCATAACTATATTTTTAACTCACATGCTTTGATTTCAGTAAAATATGATATGATGGTAAAGATTGAAAATGCCACCATTCATAAGAAAAGAACTATGAGCTAGACATTCCTTTATTCATAATTAAGTTGAAAATATACATATTTTATATTGAAAAAAATCTGCCTAGAGTTATTTAAAAAGAACAATTATGAGACTGTACAGTTTTTCTTCAAACATTTTTTCATTATTTCTCTTTGATTTTAAAATGTTTATTTCAATTTGTAGAAGGAATCTTGAAATTTAAAATTTTATTAATTAAAAAATTCTCATTGTGCTTATTAAATAAATAAAGGCAGAATTTTTTCAATACTAAATATTCTTATAAAAAGCTCTTGTTTATCAAAATATAAGTTTCTCTTATTAAATATTATGTAAAATTGTTTTAAAAATTAACATTTTAATAACTTTAAACTTTGAAATATAAAAATTATTTGGAAAGCCGAATATTCGGTATTCGGCCGAATAGTTACTATTCAGCTGGCCGAATATTCGGTATTCGGCCCAACAATTACTATTCGGCTTGCCGAATATTCGGTATTCGGTTCAGCTGTTGGCCGAATATTCGGCATTCGGCCAAAATCACTATTCGGTGCATCCGTAATATATAGGTTGTATTAACTATATATAAAGGTCTTGAATTTGTGATGCTAAAGGTGCACTATAGTGTATCATTTATGAAAAACTTTCAGAGACAGGAGAATAAATATCAATCAACAATATTTTGTGTTTAATTTTATTTCTATTTTTAAATTAATCTTTACATATTATAAAATCAGAAGATGAAAGTGGTAAGGTATAATATAAATAACTATATAAAATGTGTTGGGTTTGTAATTTTAATAATGAGCCACAACTGATTTATCATTTTTTAACTAATACAGCTTCAAGTCTGATCATCTGAAAAGTTTAAATTCTCTCTATGAATCAAAAGATATTGAAAAGTAAATAAATACTCTTGACATTGATTTGCAGTTAAGTATGAGAAAAAAAAAAATCTAAAAATATTTTGAAAGTTTATAAAAGTGAGCTATTACCTTGGACAGATATTATTTTCGGTTTTCTTAATAATCTAGAGATCGAATGAAAAGATTTACTAGAAAAATTATTTAAAGATCGGCAAAGAGCAAATCTCATGGGGGCAGCCATTTTTTCAAAGTGAAGTGAAAGTTACAGTAAATAAATATAGGCAGGCATTCAGATGTCCGCACCGTAAAGATCCTTAAATAAAAATCTTTAACTTAAATTTAAGGATTCTTATTCTAGGATCCTTAAAACGCTATTCAGACTGGTCTTCTTAAAACAAGCTTCGACTTTCTTTATCTCCGAGCTGGCTTCGGCAATCTTCGGTACATGATACCGATTACCCAAACGATGACCAATCAGCACATAGAATAGCTTCCCAGCAGCCGCGATGACATCTCATCAATCAATCATGCGCATTATTTGCCGTTCAAAGTTACGCACGCTTTTTAAAATTGAATTTTGTTACTACTCTTTTTCATTATTACCGTTGAAAAGGAAAAAAAGAATTAAAAAAAAGAAAATAGAGGGAAAATTGTGCAGATTTTGCGAATTCGAGTAATTTCTGAATTACTAATATATTTAGAGATAAATATTTTATTTATTTTTTAACATAATTAAATAATGGAAATAATAGCTGTTCTTTACTTGCTACTTTTTAGTTTTATTTCCTGAAATATATATTTTTAAGATGTTTTAATAGTTTGAATGCATGTATAAAATGTTCAAACAAAAGGTTTTGGGAAAGGTTAGAAAATATTTAAGAATAATTTTTTTTATAAAAACATGTTCATACACAAGATTTTTATTACATAAGGGAAGAGGGGGGGGTGTATTGTACGTACATCTTCTTGGTATAAAAACTTGCAAGAGCCTCACTAGTGGCCGCCAGGTTCTGACCTCCAAACTGGTAGACGGTAGGTGCTGGGTTAGAACCCAATCGCGACCGTCGGCCTAACCGTTCGGAGTTTTCCGTGGTTTTCTTCGAACCTTGCGTAAATACGGGTTAGGTTCCCTTAGAAAGACCCCCCCACGGTGGGCATCCCACCCCTTAGGGCCTATATCCCATAGTGTAGATAATTGGCCGACATAAATACAAACAAACAAACACTTGCAAGATGGCAGTGGAGAGCCATTACACATCACTGGCTTTGGAATTTAATTATTTAATTTTGATTTATCCCTGATTATTTAAAAAAAATAAAATTTAAGAAAATTAGGACTAATTAGGACAATTAAAAAATAAAATAAAAGGAATTAATATTTTCATCAGGGGAGGGGGTGAAATTGCTCCCTGAACACATGGTGGAAGACAATTTTTAATGCTTATTATTTCTTATTTGTTAAAGTCTTATATTATTTATAATGATTATACGTTTGCAAATTGTCTTGTAAAAAGAATTACGTTAAAAAATCTTAATTCAGTTTATTTCATGTTAATGTTTTCCATTTTAAAAGACAGACTTAGCTGTGGACCACAGGCACATTTTCTCCAAAATCCTCCATCTCACTAGATTTCTTTCTACAAATATGTATATTTCAAGTTATATTTCACTCTTTTCGGAGACTTGCAAGAGGAAGAGTTCTTTCTCCCGTATATGCTTTATATATAATAAATTTTTCTATTCTTAAAAATCATCTTGGATACCTTTTTCTTTTCTTTTCTTTTTTAAGGGTGGTGAAAGGGGAGGGGGAGCTTTTTGATCAACATTTTATTTAAAATGTATATGGTATTTTTTCCCTTTAAAACTTATTTTAATCATGATCTAAAATTAAATTTTAAGATAAAACAAATGCAGTACACACAAACATTTCAAAAGATTATTTTTAATATCAGGGGATTGATCTAAGCAAAAATTAGGTCCCATTCACAAAAATCCATTTTAATATAACAATCCCTTTCTTTTTCTTGAAATTCCTCTTAATATAACAGGCTCCCTTCACAAAATTTTATTCCTTAAAAATACTTTTTTGAGATTGATAGGTTGTAATATGTGTAATTCGCAAAGAAAACAACTCTACCAGAAAAGAAATCTGTAGCAGGACTTTAAAAAGTTATTAATAAATGCTTTATCCAAATTTGAGTTATTGAATTTCATTATAAAATGTTATATTTCATAAGAATAAACTTTCTTTTATTTTCAGAAAATAAGCTTTAAGAGAAAAAACAGTACTTTTCCAGTACTTCTTTTTGGGCGCCAGTGTTATATATACATATATTGTATTTTATACATATATGTATACACATACAAATACATAGACATATAAATGTATGTATAACACTGGCGTCCAGCTAACCGAAATATCTTGTACATGCATCAACTCCTAAATTAATATTTATTTTCTAAAAAGTGTTTTTTTTTTTTTTTTTTTTTTTTTTTTTTTTTAACCCAGACATTTGCAACCTTACATAATAGAAAACATATATAAATATTAATCTGTAAAGGCTGTAAATAACATAAAATCAGTTTTACCAATGTACATGGGGATTTTATTTAATTTTCTATAATTCAACATACGGAAAAATGCGATGTATGTTTTTTATAGACAATTACTTTTATAAAAAGGCAAAATTTTAAAAATGTAAAATTAGCAATAATGAAGTCTTAAAAAGAGAAATGGGAGGGGGGGGGGGGGGAGAGAATTTCAATTCACTTTTTAAATTATTAAAAAAATTGCAGTTATGTAAACAAATATCTTTGAATGAATCATCTGATAAAAAAATTAATCAAAATTATATTAACTCACAGAATTTCACGAAGGTTTTTTGTTAAAACAACAATTTAATGTTTGTTGTTAGTTAAAAAACAAACCCTTTCTTAATCTTAAACAAAACACCAAAAACTTTTACTATCTAAAAGCATCATATTCCCCCCCCCCCCCTCCCATTTTTTTTTCTTTCAGCTTTACAAATGAAACCCAATAGTGTAGTTGCTTTGATAAAAAAGGTGTTGGTATATGTAAGATGTAAGGCTGTCTCATACTTTTTTTAAAATTAGCAAGATTTTATTTATGCCCCAGACTGAAATATATAAATGTTTAATTCACATTTTATTTACAATTTTACTTTATTATTTCATGGGTATTAATATTGTGCTCGCATAGTTTGTAGCGTAACATGCTATTTGTAGAAAATATAATTTAGCGAGTGATGTAATTTAAAAGACTAGTTTGTATGGAGCACAAATATTATTTTTGATGTTACTTTATTATACTTACTATATTATCTCCTCTTTTGACATGCGGTGGCAATCCATAATCTTCAGAAAAGTAGCATAGAATCCAAAGCACCATCAATTCCAGTTGCTCGCAGAAGATCAATAATGGTAGTTACTATTATTTAATAAAACTACACATTTGTGATCTTCGGAAAGCATTAAAATTTGAAGTGAGATCTATTCCGGCAGTAGCTGATCCATCAGACATTTATCTCCACTGTTATATTTTGCATCCGATTAGATACTGTTTCTGGACATAACATCAAAAACAATATTAATGCTCCCTAATAATTAGTTTATTATTATTACATTACTTGCTTAATTATAAGTTCCAAAAATTGTATATTACACAACAAGAAATGGTAAAATTACAACCAACTATAGTTTTTCATTTAAACTGTTGATCTATGCTGTAAAATAATTATATAAATACTCATATAAAAATGCACCCAATAACAAAAAAACTGATATATTTTTTAAATGGAGAATCTCTTATTGTTTTGGTATCAATACTTTAATATAAATGAAAATTCCTTCACTAACATAGGAAAACATGCAGATTTCACTTAAAATACATTGAATTGATAAAATTAAATAAATGAAAATAAACTTTTGAGATTAAGAAACTTTTTTTATGAAACAATAAATTTTTAATAAAGTAATTTAATAACATAATAACAACTTATGTTTTCTTCAATGTTCAGAAATTATTTATTATTTGACAATCTTTTAATTTATCCTTGTTTTAATCAAATTTTATTTGTTAGCCTTATTTTCTTTTATTCAAGGCAAATTCATCATTTTTTTTTTTTTTTTTTTTTTTTTTTTTTCATTTTGGGCGAAAACAGGCTATAGACCTCAAAAGGGTTTTGCAGTATAATTATATATTTTATAGCATTCACATTTGATAAAGTTTCAGGAATATGGGAGAAGGGATATAAGTTAAATATAATCTGAACACTTTGTAATGTTTAATACACAAAATTAAGATTCGCGAAAAATTAAAGCATTTAAAATGTAAAACTGATAAGTAACCATGAGAGACAAGTACAGAAATTACAATGATCAGTCAACTACATGATAGAAATAGAGGTAATAAAATTTGAGGAGTTAATCCAAAATAAATTGTAAGGCTAATTTTTTTTTTTTTTTAAACTTTTTATAGGAACATAAAGAAAATAAGGTATTTGCATTTTGATAAATTAAAAATACGTATGTATTTCAGAAATGTTTTTTTAAATATAAAATGTGTGTTTTATTATTAAAACAATCTGAAGAATTATAATTTAGTTATCTTAAATTGTAAAATTTCATTAAAAAGAAAAAAAAAATGGTAAAATGCAGAATCTTTGTGAATTAAACAAAATGATTGAATCTTATCGAAATAAGAAATATTGTTAGAAATATATTTTACTTCCTAAGAGACTGCCTTGCGTAACTTTTTTAAAGCGATAATTAAAAGCAAAGAAAATGCACGATAAATGAATATATAAAATATTCAGTACAGAAAATATAAAACTTAGTAAATGGCATATTGTATCTGTCGATAAAATAGTTTATAGAACCGGGACAAGCAATGAAATAAATTTAGTTATGTAAACATGAAACTATACAGTAACTTATCGTTAGGAAGACATATACAGATAAAAATAATACATTATAACTGTAAAAACATAATAAAATATATAAAATTAGATATCTAAATGACCACAAACCTCTAAAAATTATAAATAAAAGCAATACATACCGATTAGATATCCGTAGTAAAGTTCAATATTCTTTTATTTACATTGTTGTTTACAACAGTTATAACATCGCGTGTTTAAAAAATTGTACTTGGTGATGCCAAACAAAACTACTTTTAAGATATTTTAATAAAAACAACAAAAATTTTATTGCTAATAATAAATGTTTTATATTGCTGTGCAATAAATAATTGAAAATATCAATTTTTAAAAATGTGCCATGAAAATAATGGCGTCGAAAACTACCGATCCTTAACTTTAAGATAGCGTTTTAGCTTTCCTTAAATCCTGGCGCTTTTAACGCTAGAATCTTAATTTAAGGATCTCAGAACGGACACCTGAATAACGATTTTGAGATTTCACTCGGTTTTAAGGATTTTCGACCCATTTAAAGATCTTTAGCGGACATCTGAATCCCTGCCATAAGCATGGAGGAATGAGATAGGTGGAGATGAAGTAAGCCTCAAAAAATGTTCCAAACAAAAAGACATGTGAAGCACTAGTCCACACGTACACACACACATTATTTTACTAAAACACTTATTACAATAAAAATAATGCATCTTCAGACATTTAACATTAAATACGGTTTGTTTACTGAGATGAGAAGCTAAGGGTGCGTTCAGCATCTCTACGTGATGTACCCCAGACGGGGTTCTATAGGGCGATATTACGGTGCCTCACTTAAGATCGACGTAGAGACTTACGATGTAAACAAAGCGCAAACGGTATTACGGTAGCGGCGTAAACTTAAGGCAGCTCGAGAGCTGTCGTAAGTTTCAACACAAATGGATGCGCGCGCAACCACAACAAAAGTGACTACGGCCTCTGATTGGCTGAGAGCAAGAGGACTTACGCTTAAGCGCGAGGACTTACGCTGAAGCACCGTAATACGAAGTTACGATCGATCGCAGGAACGCCCATCCTACGATCGAGCGTAAGATAAGACAGAGCGAGGCACCGTAATTCCAGCCTTAGAGTAGTTTGCGTTGCAGAACGATATGGGGTAAGTTGGGGGTAGGAACCATTGGGCGTGTTCAAGTGACAAAATTTTTGCGCGCGGGCGCTCAGAGGATTCTGCATGGAGTAAGTATACTTCAGCTTAACGGGTTAGATACCTGGTATCGGGGCGAGTGACCGCCTAATCGCCGCGTAACGTCAATAAACCCGATAACTTCGCTTCTCAAATTATCATATTTGCAGTCGTTGCTCCTCATTTGAGCATTCTTTGTTTTGTCGGTTACTTAAAGTGCTATTACACGAAGAGTCAAAGTCGCTTCAAATTCCAGGCGTCTCCATGTTATCCTATGGCACCAGGAGAGTCGCTTGGTTAGCGCGCGATTCTCTTGTATCGAAGCGTCTTTGACGCCTGGAACGAAGCGAGTCGCCAGTAAAAGCCAATTAAATGCTTGGAAATCCAAATGATGGTAAAGACTCTTCTCGAACAGCCAATAAAATGCTAAGAAAACGAAAAAACGCAGGCGATTTTTGTCGCTTGGAATTTTTACGTGTAATAGGACTTTTAGTGTTACATCTGGTTGTTTGTACTGCATATGGCTACTCAAGTTGGTCTCGTAATTTTGAGCCTTGATCAGATGACGAGACCTTCACCTGGCAAGCAGTGATGTAGTCCTGGAAAAAAAAATGGGGGGGGGGAAACGCTCATATTTTCGCACATTAGGATCTCTATCACCTATAGGGCTAACGAGATTTAGAATTCCAGGGGAAAATAACTGTAAAATTAAATTTAAATTAAAAAAATTAATTTAATTTGCATTTAAAAATTAATTAAAATTTCAAATTTTAAATAAAATGAAATAAAATTTACATTTACATTTAAAAATTAATTAGAATTTTGAAAATTCAATTTAATTGCATCTAATTTATGTTTAAAATTTAAGTAAAATTGAAAATTTTAAATTTAAGTTGCTTATATAAATAGTTTATTTATTTATTTATTTTATAATCGGTTATTCAAAATGAAAAAGAAATTCATTCAATGTAATTTATCTTATGTTACAACAATTTTAACTATTTTTTACTGGAAATATAACTTTAAATACAGGAGAATTTTAAATTTATGGTACAAAATTTAAATAGCCAATTTTGCCCCTTTTTATTTCAAAAATTTTCCTTCATAGAAGAAAATTCATCTATTCTTTTGTTTAATTAAGACAGAAATTTCATGATTACAAAAAGAAAAAAGATTTCTTTGAAGTTTTCTGGTATGATATCGAAAGTTTTGAAGAATAATAAAAAAAAAGGGAAAACTAGCAATTCTGTGAAATACAGAAAATATACATACATATATAAGTGGCGGTCAAAAGTTTCCGACCAGCAAATTTTTTTCAGTTTATTTGTAAGTATACCCATATGAAGAGGAATCTCAAAGTGATACTCATACATTTTATTGACATAATAGTTAGGAACTCTCTTATAAAAGAACGTGTAAATATCAATAAATGTAATTGAAAAAATTAAGTATAAAGGAAAACGGATGTTCTCAAAAGTTTCCGGCCACCATCACAAGTTTGTAAAAAAGTGGTATTGCAATAGAAAATTACAGTGATCAACAACATTTACAATTAGTATTTTATCGTATTACTATTTTATTAGCTTTAATAATAAGTACTGCGGCGCAGCAACGTGACATTCATACAATCAACGGTTAAAGATCACCTATGGTACGTTTTTTCCACATTTCTTGCAATTTTGGCGAAATTTCGGCTGAGTTGGAATATTTATTGTTCCGAAGACTTTTGCCAACTTCTTTCCAAAGATTTTCTATTGGATGCATGTTGGGCGTTTGGGCTGACCATTTTAAAAACGAAATTTTTTGTGTGAAAACCATTGCTTATCTAGGCTTGCATACGTTATTTATGTCGTTATCATGTTAAGAAAAATAGTTGGGACCAAATTTTTTTCCTCTAATAAGGCAGAAAATGGTCTTACAAGATATCCTTATACATTGTATCATTCACTTGGCTGTGGATTTCAAATAACGGACAGACACTTTTTGAAGAAAATACTCCCCACGGCATAATGAGTCCTCCGCCATGCTTCATTGTAGGAATAACATAGGTCGAATGATATATTTTGTTGTTAGGTCATCGCACGTTGTGTCTGCCATCACTTCCAAAACTGTTTTGAATTCGATTCATGGAAAAATAGAACTTTTGTCCAGTTTTCACTTGACCAGACTATGTGCTCCTTGGAAAATACCATTAGGGTACGTCGGTATTTTTTTAACCTCTGAAAATTTTTTAACACCGACTCTTCCATAAAGTTCTGTATCATGTCAGCATCATAACACGGTAGACAAACTTATACCAACAATATTTTCATTCCGTAAATCGCAGTATATTGCAACGGATTTTTCATGCGGATTATCAATGGTTTTTCTCCTGATAATTCTGTCCACAAGAATAATAATTTTTCGGGATCTCCCGAACCTCTGAAAGTCTTGAAAGCCATGGCCATTCTTATATAATTTTTAAATATTGTTTACAGTCGATTTTACCGATCGATAACTTAGCCGCAATATCTCGGGAAGATTGGCCTTTTAGCGAGAAACTAATCACCCATTTATGAACAATAATTTTTGAATTTTTTAAATTTGAATTCAAACTATGCTATACACGTTGATTCATTCATAAACACAACCAAAAAACACTTTACGGATAGAAACAAATTAAAGAATTATAAGTGGCCGGAAACTTTTGAAAACATGCGTTTTCTTTTATACTTAATTTTGTCAATTAAATTGAATGATATTTACACGTTCTTCTATAAGTAAGTTCCTAACTAATGTGTCAATAAAATGTATAAGTATCGCTTTGAGATTACTCTTCATATGGGTATATTTACAAATTAACTGAAAAATTTTTGCTGGCCGGAAACTTTTGACCGTCACTGTATATATATATATATATGTGTGTGTAATAAATAAATATATGTTGAACTCGAGGAAAATAAACTATGTTGCATAAATTCTAGATATTCTTAGCAGCACGGGCAGAGTAATCGCTCCGACAGTTGGCGAGCAGTAGAAGAGTTTCATTGGGGTATTTCCCCATTAAAAAACATTAAAAAACAGACACCATCAGTCTTCAAGTTCTTTATTGATGAACTCATAAAATAGATAAAATCTTCCCCGCAATCACCTTAGTACAAATCGACACTACAACTGTCATTATCTCATCCACATCATCAAATATTCTAATTCAGCGGAGAAATGAAATGTGCGGCTTGGTAGTTTAAAGGGGAAGGCTTTTCTAACCTCCTGAAAAGCCAAATGAAAATAATCATTTTCACGACAAAACTAGCGCCCTCCTACTCCGCGTAAATCATTTTAAAAATCCAATTAGGATGAACTCGAGCCTCAAACGGACAAAAATGATCAATTCTAATTGGTCGTAGCAGGCGGTCCTTGGCAAGAACTATATTTTTTCCTCGGAAGAACAAGCCCTTTAGCAACGCGTATTAACACCTGTCACGCGATGTTAAAATAAAAAATAAAATTAAAATCCCAGGAATATTCCAGAAAGTAAAAAGCTTACGAAATACCTCCCGCCGTTTTTGAGAAGCAAGCAATAATTTATTAATAACTAAAGTAAGAAAAAGAATTTTAGCTGTTATAAGTTACGAAACTAAGATTGAAATATGTTCCACAAATTTAGAATTGAAGCTAAGAGAGAACAAAAATGGCACAAATTTTTTTATTTTATTACAAATCCCCCATCCCAGAAAGACGGGTGAAAAAGTAGGTCTGAGACCTGCAATTTCACAGAAAGGAAGATGATGCAGACTTAGCTCACGAAGTTGTTGATATAAGTAATAATAATTAGATACTAAATAAAAGAAAAATTAAATTAAATTATTTTTTTTATAAATATAGAATTCAAATTTAGGAACACTAAGGTGATGCGTGGAATGACTTTATATTTTCATACAATAATGTAGGCATCAATAAAAATACAAGATATGATCTTGTTTAGCAGTACATAACAGGAAGTAAGTTGAAAATATAAACAACTAATCTTAATATGCTAACATGAAAAATAAAAATAAAATAACGTTGAATGCATTCATGATAATGACAAATCTAAATATGAAGAAATTCACTGGAGAGTTTTAGACATAAATTTCGAGAGTTCATTTCAAAAATTCCTCTAAGGCTCAGAATTAGAGTGGTATAGTTCGTACCTCTTTTTTCAAGGAGTCTAATTATATCTTTATTAATTGTCTAATTTTCATTAGTTAATATTATAACAACAGTCAGTTTTCATGTGACTGAGTTCTTGCACCTTTATAACAGTTCCATATTTGGGTATCTTTGTGAAAATACTTTATACTTGTAATTCAATATAGTAACACATTTTATAGTATATTAATATAGTAATAATAAATTTTAACAATGTAATAAACAAACAAGATAATAAAGAAACATAATAAAGAAAAAAATATCACTAATAATAAATATCATAAGTATAAGTTACTCTCATAATGGGTAATAATAAATCTTTTTAGTAAGTAATAGTAAATATTTCAAAAGACATTCTTTAAATTCTAAATTATATATTAAATTTCGTTTATCTCATCTCAGGTATTTTTGGGATGAAATATAGAGGAAAGTGGAATAGAATAAAGAATATAATCAATTATTTAATCATTTACTTAATCTTGCAAATCGAGTACAGGATTAAGTAGGAATATGTAAAAAAAAATTAAAATATAATATGATAAAATAATATAAAATAAAAATAAATAAAAATTCATTTCATTTTTGAGAATGCACGTGACCTTCAAACTACTAAGACTCTTTAAAAGAAATATTAATAAATAATAAAAATAAAAGACAAGATTATTAATGTCAGTTCATGTCAAATAATTACGCAATAAATATTCTCTCGGTGTGATAAAACATTGCAAGATGCAAGTAGGAAAGAGAAAAAGAAAAAAAATTAAATTCTAATTGACATGTACTTGGACTGGAATGTAGCAGCAAAGAGAGAGAGAGAAAAATTAAAATAAAGTGATAAAAATTTTGTTACTTGGCAAATAATTAATTTATTAATTGATAGCTTAATTTTAATATTACAAATAGGTTCAGTTGAAAAATATATATTTTTTAAAAATATTTATTTGTTATTATATTATTCTAAGTAGAGTAATTCAGTACAGAATAAGAAATTTCCACTTTGTTCGTCTACGCCAGCATAAACAAACAAATATAAAAATTTCCAGACAAGTGACACTCTCGCTGCAGTCAAGAAATATCATTGCCATTCTGTAAGAATTACAGGATATTATCTGAAATAAAATATGGAAAGAAATTTACTGTTTAAGAGGAAAAAAATTATAAAATGATAAACTAGAGCTATAGTCTAAGCTACAGTTTTTACTTGAGTTTGTTGTTGTTGATTTGGGGGTTGTTGCTCATGACTTAATTTAAATTTATCAGGGGAATAATAAGGCCTTAATTTAGATACATGTACTATTTCTGAACTTTTGAACTGGTTTTGCCTATCAATTTCAAAATTTACTTCGGATAATTTGTTATGAATTTTTTAAGGGCCACTAAATACTTGTGATAACTTTCTAGTATTAGGGTACTGAAATTCTTCATAGATAACTAGATCTCCTATTTTAAATTTTGGTTCGATATAATCTTTATCATAATATCTTTTATTTTTTAAATGAAATTCATCAGTTCTTGCTTTAGCAATTTTAAGTGCTTCATGAACAGGGGGATAATAATTTTGTTGTAAGGGGGAGTCATAGGGTAATTGGCCAAAAAGCAAGTAAGCAGGTGGAAATTTAGTAATAGAATGGGGTGTATTATTATATTCATTAATTACCTCAGTTAAAAGCTTACTCCAGGGAATTTTAGAGGTAGTGGAGTTTACTTTACATTTTAATCTAGTTACTATTGTCTGATTTACTCTTTCACATTTCCCATTCGTTTGTGGATGATGGGCAGTGGTCAAACGTTGTTTAATATTATGATTTCGCAGGAATTTTTTGAATCTTGAAGAAGTAAAAGCAGCATTCCTGTCACTTAGTATTTTTTGAGGGGACTGAACACTTGAAATCTTACTAAAACAGAATAATTGTTGAGGGATTTTGATATTGAAGATTTGTTTCAGACAATTTGTATAAGTTTCTGTAGTGACACTTTTGGAAGGAAATGCCCAAACATATCTTGTGGCATGGTCTATTACAATATGGAGATATTTTTTTGTAGAATTATAATAATTGAACCCTCCTACAGTATCAACAGACAGACAGTCAAAAGGTTGATCTGTAGTGGGCATAGCTTGTAATAAGCCAAATTTTTTCTGTCTAGGTTTTTTATTTTTCTGGTAAATATCACAGTATTTAACAAAGTTAGTAATGTCTTGGGTCATATCTGGCCAATAATAGTTAGGAGAAATTAAATTTTGCATTTTTTGAACACCAGGGTGACCAAACTGTTCATGAGCAACACTAAGCAATTTTTTTCTTAGGGACATGGGAACTACCACTTTACGAAATCCTTTTCTTTTAACTATAATCAGTCCATTATCATTAATATAATTTGATCCACACACATTTTCTTTAATTAACCCAGCAGCTAATAAGGATTGGATTTGCTGAGATATTTCTTTTTCATCAGCAGTGGATGTACGATAAGGTCTCAAAGATATTGGTAGGTCAGATTTAAGATAAATACGCTGAGGTTCAATATTAATTCTCCCTACATCATATTTATTTTTTGCAAAAATATCTAAATAATCCCTTAAAAGTTCCCTTACATTTTTATTTTGAATAGCACTCAGATTCCCCAATAGATTATAATCATCATTATTAGTTCGCGGCAAGGATTGAGGAGTTATGGTATTTCCATAATCGGGTTGCACAGTAATATCATTTTTTATAATATCAAAATGAAGCAATTCTAAGTTATCACTGGATATGTTGACATATTGGTTTAACGAAATATTGTCTTGTAACACCTGGCTTTTTGCACAATCAATTTTCAATTTAAATTTGGCACAATCAGGTAAACCTAAAATAGCATAGTCCAAATCAAGCTTACTTACTAAAAAATTAACATATCTCTTTATATTACCAAATTTAATACATAATCGACAAGATTTATTAATTGTAAGAGTTCCTTGTGCCTGTCTAATAGTAATAGGGGTAACATTATGTAAATTACCATTTAAATATCGAACAAATTTGAGGGGTAAAATCGAGACAGTTGATCCACTGTCAACCACACAATACACTTTGTTATTGTCCACATATCCAGGGATAAATAATTGTCAGACATTATTAGTAGGGGGTGGTTGACTATGAGCAGGAGTTTGAGATTGAAAGGAATTTGTGTTAAATATACAACTCCTCTCCCAATGATATGCATTTTCAATGCCTTTGTTTAAACATATTCTGCACGGACGACTAGGGTAGTTGTTTTGATAATGAGTCGCAGGCATTCTAGGAGTGAAAAACCTAGGATTAAAATTTTGGGATGGATTGTTTGGAATAGGTCGAGTCCAATGTCTCGGCTGAGGATTGGGATTGTGCATAGGTATAGTTTGTTGAAAATTTCTATTGCTGTTATTGAAAGGTATGATTTGGAATGGCTGCTAATTGTTTAGCAATGCGAAACCATTCACGAGTATTGGAAGGAGGGTTAACCATCAAACAATTTTGATACTCCGGCTGAAGTCCATCAGTTAATCCCTGTATAATTAAATTTTCCCCACGCTGAAGTTCCCTTCCAATCTCAACTTTCTTTCTAAAATAAGAATCCAAATCACTTAGATCATTTAAATTTAAGGAAGTAAACTCAGAAAATTTTGGAACTCTAACCTGGATGAATTTTTCAGTTAAAATCTCGACAATTTCCTCATAAGTAGCACAATCCAAACAATCATTTATATAAGCTTTTAGCGCTTCCCCCTTTAAATATTTTGAAAGATTTTGTTTTTTCCACTGATTATCTTTTTTTTCTCCAAACACTCATTATCAAAGTGTTTAAACCACTTAAACATATCCATGCCTGACTCAAAGTCAAAAGGTACAATATCAAGTTTATTTTCTGACATTTTTTCTTCCTTTACTAATCCAGATCTTAATAACATGAAAGAAGGATAATTCATATGGAAAATATTTAAATGCTATACTTCAATTATTAACATTCAATTACTATACTTCAAATACTTCAATAAATAACAATAAAAATAATAAATAATAAATAAATCAATTCTGTGTTGAATTCATGTGAAATAAATAAATAATAAATAAATACGTAATAAATAAATAAAATAATAAATATCGGTTTTCCATACATGGGAAATAACAAATAATTTTAAGAACAAAAACACTTTTCTTTACGTATTGAAAATAAATTTAGCAACAGAGAATTTTTTAAGAACAAAATAATCCATCTTTCGTATTAAAAACACCTTTAAAACTAAATAAAATTTCTATGAGCAGAAAATTTCAATTAATTATAAATTAAGAACACATTTATTTGTTAATATCTGTAATAAAAGAAAAAAAAATCAAGAATTTAAACAAAGAAATTATTATTAAAATTTCTTAATCAATAAACAAATAAAATAATAAATAATAACTTACAGACACCTCGATGTGGCCTTGTTCAAATACCTAAAATTTATTAAAATAAACAAAAATAAAGCACTTCGTAGATACGACTCACAGGTGCAAATTTCAATTAGCCTTTATTACCGATGGAATCAACCGTAGTTTCGCAATCGTGATGCAAGTGTTCATTTATTATGAAATGAAAATTGATCAAAATATTTCTGCACTTTTACCTAGAAAATACAGTAATAAATAAATAAAAGCAAATGATGTTGAAATTTGTCGTGCAGGTGTTCTTTGGATTAAATAATCAGCACACGTTTTCGTAAATATCGTGTATAAAAAAATACTAGAGGCATATTTCACAATTAAAAGATTTGTAGCTGTAGATACCACACATAATTACAAACAAGACTTCATAACACGATCTTTTTTCACAGCTGAAAGGTTTCTCATTTATATGGACAGGAAGATGTTATTCTTAGATTTCCTTTTTTGAGAAAAATTTTTTCCTTATCGACCGCATTCCCCTCAACACCAGTAGCACCACTCGATGATTCATGTCGGTTCAAGATGAATAATAAACAAAGGCAGAAGTTCCAGCAATTAGTTTCAAGCTCGGCGAAAATGGCGCGTGTACACACAGCGTTGCGAAGAATTCTCAGACAAAGCTTCAGTTGTTATTAAGCCACAATAATTTCCTTTTCTCAAAAGTCGTACGCCGGTTCATTTTTTAATCCTGTCGGCTAAAATGTAATAAATAAATATATGTTGAACTCGACGAAAATAAACTATGTTGCATAAATTCTAGATATTCTTAGCAGCACGGGCAGAGTAGTCGCTCCGACAGTTGGCGAGCAGTAGAAGAGTTTCATTGGGGTATTTCCCCATTAAAAAACAGACATCATCAGTCTTCAAGTTCTTTATTGATGAACTCATAAAATAGATAAAATCTTCCCCGCAATCACCTTAGTACAAATCGACACTACAACTGTCATTATCTCGTCCACATCATCAAATATTCTAATTCAGCGGAGAAATGAAATGTGCGGCTTGGTAGTTTAAAGGGCAAATCCATTCTAACCTCCTGAAAAGCCAAATGAAAATAATCATTTTCACGACAAAACTAGCCCCCTCCTGCTCCGCGTCAATCATTTTAAAAATCCAATTAGGATGAACTCGAGCCTCAAACGGACAAAAATGATCAATTCTAATTGGTCGTAGCAGGCGGTCCTTGGCAAGAACTATATTTTTTCCTCGGAAGAACAAGCCCTTTAGCAACGCGTATTAACACCTGTCACGCGATGTTAAAATAAAAAATAAAATTAAAATCCCAGGAATATTCCAGAAAGTAAAAAGCTTACGAAATACCTCCCGCCGTTTTTGAGAAGCAAGCAATAATTTATTAATAACTAAAGTAAGAAAAAGAATTTTAGCTGTTACAAGTTATGAAACTAAGATTGAAATATGTTCCAGAAATTTAGAATTGAAGCTAAGAGAGAACAAAAATGGCGCAATTTTTTTTATTTTATTACATACATACATATATATATATATAAATGAAACAGATTTTTTTTATTGAAAAATGTTGATTTAATACCAGAAATTTTCAAAGATGAAATTTTTCTTTGAGTAATCATAAAATGTCTCTCTTAAATAAAGAAAATATAAAGAATTTTCTGATGTAAATGAAAAAACTTGAAATAGTAAAAACAGCCAAATTGCTTCCCCACCCCCCACCCCCCTCCAACGGTGTTTATACCTCAATGTGTCACTTGCGCCCATACATTCCTACATAGTAAATTATTGTTACTGTATCCTGTACCAACCCCGAAAGGTCGATTTCCACATGCCCGTTTTTTTATGCAAAAATCACTTAAAAACATTTAAATGCAAACGAGGTATTTAAAAAAAATTCTGACATAAGATTAACATTAAAAGTGGGTGGTTTTTGCATAAGTGAAGTTGTCTCTTAGCATGCAAATTCTTCAGTATGTAATTTTCATATTTTTTACATACCACACAGTAAAACTAACGGTGTAATTAAATGAAAAAAGTGTAAACTATTAAGAAAGGATTTTCTGGCAATTGACGTTCATTGACGACAATATTTGAGAATCCATATCTTTTGTGCAGTCTAATGAATTTATTTGTATCATATTCTCACAGTAAAACTTATTTATGCTACAAAAGACTAATATTTCTGAAACAACATTTTTCTCAAATCCTGCCCATACAAGTTAAATAATGCGATTGTTGCACTCCATATGATTTATAGAATTCATTCCACATAATGTAACAAAAATTAGTTAAGATTGGAAACGCACATCCTCCAATATTGTTCACACACTAAGGCACGCCACACACTAGGGAGACATGCGTCAAAAATCGTGCAACATGACGCAGTGAAACCGGTTTTTCCTTTGTTATCAGGGTGAAATTGTCGCATGTCTCATGTTTTTTTGCTCAATGTCTCACAGGTGTGTGGCGTGCCTTAAAGAAAATTGATACGATACATTACTTATGTTTTCAGTGGGTGGCGTTAACTCCCTCCTCAATAACGTATATCCATTTCGCAATATGATTTCCAAACAATTATTGTACATCGAGTGTAATGTAATGTAATTTTTTTGTATATCCCAGTAAATGAATGATAGAAGCTACTCAGTCCTTATTCTATATTGAGCGTATGTTATGCATTTCAGTGATATACAGGGTGAGTCATAAATATCGAAACAATAGGCTATATTGCCCATAGACCCATACTTCCAATTACAAAAATTCTTAAAAAAGGTGAAATTTTTGATAAGATAAGTTGCAACTACATGGGGGTCTATTTTAAAAATTACGAAAATTAAATTTTTATACGGCCCCGTAAGATAAAAATTCCAATTAGGAAAACTTTCCTTATCCAGTCCTGAATTAGACACAAAACATTTCATCTTCATATCTTCAAAACTCGCAGAAGTTATAGCTGTTTAAATAATTCATCAGGTTTTAAGGTCTTGGACACAAATTGAAATGCGTGTAATTCAAGAAACAATGTTACTTTAACAGTTCTAGGAAACATGTAAAAAAACTACCTTTTGAGTTAGAATTTTGATTTTTTCTTCTTTTTTGTGATGGCTATTGCTAAGAAAATCCCATCCTAAAATTTATCATAAAATTTATCAAAATTTCAAATGATTAGTACTAATTTAAATGGGATAATTTAAAATAGTTATAACTCGAAATATTATGTATCGGATTTCAATTTCTTTCCGTATAATTAAAGATGAAAATCTGATTTTAGTTTTGTTACAGGATTTTTTTTTCCAATATTAATTTTAAAACTATTAAAAATATTTATTTAAAAGTGATATAACTTTTTAAAAAAATCGCATTTTAAAAAGTAAATAGTCTTTCAAATTTGCGGAAACAAAACTAATGTAAAATAATCAAAAACGACATGTTTCAAATTTGCACTTTTGTTCTTTAACAATGCTTGATTTTTATAACAAATTTAACCCTTTACCTACCGACGGTGCTTATAAGTACCATTAAAATTACTTATTATAAAATTCTTTTAATACGTCAATAAGTTGTAATATTGTTTAGAATGAGTTACAGATACATTATGTTGTTCCAAAATCTTGATTGATTACAGAAAACAAAAATATTTTTTAAAGGATGATTTCTTTTTCCTTTGTATCTTTTAGGCTGTGTTTGCGCTGAGAGAGGGGGATTGAGATTTCTCAATGCGGAAATATTTCTATATTTATATTGTAAGAACAGCATATTTGCACATTTTATAATTCTACAAATTACTAAGAAAACAATTTAAAATAAAAGATTTGAGTTGGGTTATAAATATAGCACAAAATCCCTGTAAATTCAAATTTAATTAATCCTTCTAAATCCTTCAATCCTAAAATCCTAAAATCCTTAAAAATATTATTAAATGATTATGTAAATATTTTAATTTAGTTTAAACAATTTATGTAAAAGGCTTTATAATGTAAATTTTTCATGAATTCATAATTCGGTAGATAAAGGGTTAAAGACAAAAAAGAGTGCAAAAAAAACTCATCATGCAGAAAAACGAATTTAAAGTTTATATAAAGTTTGGCTCCTAATAAAATGTTTAAATGCTTTTTAAAGAATTGAAAGTGTAAAACTAGCAGGGGCGTAAACCATCCTTGTTGCGTAGGGGGGTGTAGACTCGAAAATTTCCGACTCCAAGAAGGAAAATTTCCGAGTACTAAGAAAAATAAAATACCGACTATTATATACATACATATATGTATGTGTATATACACACACACATATATATATAATGTCATGTATTAAATTCGTGGAATCTTGGCGGTTTATGGAAGATTGTGTTTTTTGTAGTCGTCTTGCATGAAATTCTTGATAATAGTTGATATCAAAGAATTTAAATTGAGAACACAAAGATGGATGTTTTGCAGTCATTACTATTAATCTATACGGTCAGAACGTAACATGACAAATTGAAATACATGAAAAATTAAAATGAGTCTTACATATGAAAATATTCGTTAAGCCTTCATTCTTTGGGATGAATCTCTATGTCATACTATAAGATTTTCAAAAGAACATTTACAAAAATACAAGAGTCGTAGACAGGAGATAATGTATGTCGAAATACTTAAAACAAAAGATAGAAATCTAAGCTCCAAAATCACTGCATCTGCTTTTTGTTAGATTCGCAGACGACGACAGATATCGACGTAATACAGAAACGAGCCAATCAGTTAAAGGAGCACTTTTAGAGATGGGCAGCTAAGCTAATGACTCGAGAGGGGAGCGGCTTAAGGATCCCATACCTCGTAGCGTGCTGTTTTCGAAGTAAAAAGCATAGCATTGAAAAGACGTGGGAACAAAGATTCCTGGAATTAAGATTGGAAATAAAAATAACAAAATGACTTTTCAAACATTCGAAAATAAAAACTAGCTTCTCTCAGAATATTATAGATTGGTCAACTGATAAAATTTATAAAGGACTAAAAACTTTAGATAAAATAATAATATTTATTAATATACGCGTTTTAAAATTAAAGGAAGACTCAATCGAAACAAATATTAGGTATTACTGAGAAATGGAGAAATAAATAATATGCCAGAAATTCAGAATAATTTAGATGAATATTGCGAAATAAAATATAAAATACACGCACACATATACATACTGGCAGCCTTCGCCCGCTACGCTAGTCGGTTTTCCTAAAAGATTATTGAATCAAATGAAATAACACAGATAAAATTAAAATAAAACTACATTTTCTTAACATCTAATTAATTGTCCATTATTATTTATTGTCTTATTTGTATAATTTGACATTATCTCCTTCAAAGTCGATGTTGGTGATAGAATAGACAAAATAGCTCTAAAATCACTGAAGTACTGTAATTAACAATTTTTTGGTAGGTTTGTTACACTGAATTTCCCGCTCCTATCTAAAATTTGTGATTAAATATGTTGAAACTACCTAAAACTTACCATTATGCCATTAAACATCATTACTTGAGAATTTCCAAAATCAATAAAATATACATTTAAGTACGTTTTAGTAGATTAGTTATTTTGAATCGCATCATGAATGTAAAACAGAAATATTGCGAAATGATCTGAGAATTTTAATACTCTCCCCCCCCCCTTTAATCATCTTAAAAGCAGGAGAATTTCTAAAATCTCTGAAATGCATGTTAAATTACTTTTAAATTAGTTTGTTATATATATAAAAAAAACGAATTACACAACCGAATGAAAAAACCGAATTACACAACTTGCATTGCATTTTTTGTTTTTTGCATTTAGGAGGTAGCATAATTGATACAGAAAATATTGAATTATTAAATATGTACAAAAATATTTTCAGCAGTAGCAACATATAGCGATTAACGGTCTTAACAATTTCATGCCACGGGGTGTCCCAAAAATGACTGATGGATTTTAAAATTCAATAACTTGCAAACGGTGACAGTTATTTAAATTTTTTTTGCAGGAGGGTTATGTATAATGTCAGGAGTTTTTTTTACCATAATTTTTTATTTTAGTTCGCATTTCAAACAATAGGTGGCGCTGACGGCGATTGAAGGCCAGGTGATCAGTGCTGAGTAAAGCGTCGACCTGGCCTTCAATCGCCGTCGGCGCCACCTATTGTTTGAGATGCGAACTAAAATAAAAAATTACGGTAAAAAAAACTCCTGACATTATACATAACCCTCCTGCAAAAAATTTTAAATAGCTATCACCGTTTGCAAGTTATTGAATTTTAAAATCCATCAGTCATTTTAGGGACACCCGGTATATGACATAAGCTAGAATACTAATGGTTTAAGCAGAATAGTGTTAAATATTAAGAAGATTGGTTGTGAGGGATTCGTAGGTATGCCCATCATGGCGCAAGCGTAGTTTTGTCTTGTGACTGGTACTTGGGAAGGGTTCCAGTCGTCTGAGTGTGCCAAAGCATTATCTGGAAAAGAAAACATTGTTCTATCTCTTTAATTTTTAGCAATGAATTAAAATCTTTTTAGCGTTTCTTTTATGAGTAAAATTGAAATTTGATTGCTCGAGGACTACTTAAAAAAAAATTTTCAATGTTTTTTTTCTTTTCTTTTTTTCTTTTTAATTTAAGTTTATAATTCTTTCTAATGACATTGACATACTTTCAATCTGCGTAAAATTTTGGTGTCATTTCTGTTTTTTTTCGACTAAGCAAAATGTAGTTATAATAATACTAGCTGTTCTGCCCGGCGTTGCCCGGGTTCATCAAAAAATAGCAAGAATTGCGAAAAAACTTTAAAAATCATAATAAAAAGCTCGAAAATTTTTTTAAATGCTGTACGAATTTCGTCTAAACTTCGTTGAAAAGAGATGGGCTAGAAAATTGAAGTTGGATTATTTTTACTAATGTGGAAAAATCTTACAAATCGCAAAAAACATTAAAAATCTCATAAAAATATAAAACAAAATTCAAAAATTGTGTTTCAAAATTCGAATAAACTTTGAAGAAAAGAGATCAGAATTTAATAAATTCGGTCAAAAATTGAACCTCTAAAAAATCGAAGCGGGTCGCGAAGAAACGTAAACATCGCTTTAAAAATGGCAAAATTTTCAAATATCACGGAACTCAAAATTTACTCTACTTGGATAAATGTTTTGAATCTAATTAATTTGATAATGTAAAAAGCATTGAAATACGAAAAAAAACTGCTAAAAAATCGCAATAAAATCTTTAATCGCACAGGAGAAAATTTATCATATTAGCGAAGAAATTAAAAACCGAATTCCTTTTACGTATCTGAAAAAAATCGCCGTGGACTCAAAAAAAAAAAAAAAAAAAAAAGCATACTTCAATAAAAATTGCTGTAGATCAAAATAAGAGAGCAAAACAATTACCGTAAAGGATAAAAGTTTGAAACCAAACTCTTATTAGTCTAGAAATTTAAAATCGAATTCCTTTGAAAAATATTTAAAAAAAAAGACTGAGAAAGCCCAAAAATTGCATTGAAAATTGTAATGAAAGTCGTAAAACATTAAAAAATCCCTAGGGTAAAAATTCACTGTTATAATATAAAATATTGTAATCAAGAAATTAGCCATATTAACCAAAAAGTTTGAAATCGAAATCGAAATCGATTTCCGGATGTAAAAAAATCGCCACGGAACTTGAAGAATGGCTAAAAATTACATTGAAAATTGCATTATAAATAGCTAAATATTTGGAAGTCAATGCTTAAAAAAATAATATTAAGGCAGGGCGGGGGGGGGGGGGGTTATGATCGAAATCATTCATAATTTACAATATATAGGCATGGAACGCCAAAATCATATTAAGAGATAAAACATTGCATTCGAAACATAACTACATTAAACAAAATGTTTGATATCAAAATTGGTTTCTGAATGGCAGAAAATCGCCAAGGAACTTAAAAAAATGGCTAAAAACCGTATCGAAAACTATATTAAAAATCGCTGAATATTTAAAAGTCATGGCTGTAAAAATTTAATATTCAGTCGAAAATATTGTAATCGGAAATCGTTCATGAATAAGAAAAGTCAACACGGAACACCTAAAATCCCCCAAACTAACTAAAAATTACATTGAATATCGCATTAGAAATTGGCAAAATTCATGAAAGCGTGGAGAACAAATTGTACTATTTATGCTAAAAGTTAGAAACCGAAATTCTTTTACTGATGTCAACAACTGTCACAGAACTTGAAAAATCACTATAAAACAGATTAAAAATCAGTAAAATTCAAAAATCCGGACAAAATTTGTCATAGTAAGATAAAAAATTATATTAAATTCCTGCGGACATAATTTACCATAATGAGACAAAAGATTGAAATCTGAACTTTTTCATTAGTTAAAAAATATCGACACAAAACTTGCTAAACATTTTATGAAAATACACAAAAAATCTGAATCATTGATGTCAAAATTTACTACATTAAGCTACAAATTATTTAAAAATTTCTCTTCCAATTGTGAAAAAATCGTCGTGGACTCGAAAACATCTAAAAATTGTATTCAAAAATTCATTACAAATCGTTTCAAATTTAAAAAATGAGGGGGACAACATTTACATTAATAGAGTAAAATAGTGTAATCTGAATTATTTCTTAAATACGAATGAAAAAATCGGCGCAAAGCGTGAGAAATAATGAAAACATTGTTAAAAATTGAATTAAAAAAATCTCTAAATTTCAAAATTCGTAAATGAAGTATAAAGTTTGAAATTAATTTCCTTTTCGAAATTTCAAAAAATAGCCGTGAGAAATAAAAAACCAATAAAAAACCATTGAAAAATTCATTAAAAATCGCTAAATGTAAATACATCGAGTGAATAAAAAAATATTCTTAGTCGTGTAAAACGTACCAACCATTCTTTTTTACATGAATTACAAAAAAATCGACGCAGAACAAAAAATATATCAAAAATCACATTGAAAATCGATAAAATTAAAAAAAGGTAAATGGTGAAATTTACTATATTAGGCTAAAAGTTGAAACCAAAATCCTTTTTTAATTGTTAAAACACTGTGGTGGGGATCCAAAAAAATAGTACTAAATCGCATTAAAAAGTTCATTAAAAACGCATTGAAAAATGCACTAAATATCGCTAATTATTTTTTAAATCGCAGTAATCAGAATTTCATCAAACGGATAAAACATTCTAATCGGAAATCTGAACTATTTGATTATCCGGTTGACCAAGAAACTATCTGGGTCAAACCATCAGATTAAACTACAATAATGGCGGATCGTAAATTCCATATTCATTTGACATTAAACATGTTACATATGTTTGTTACGTCATCAAGTGGTTTTTACTTCTTATTTTTATATGCATTTGTATTAATATTTTTCTAAATTATCTCTTCTTTCATTATTTATCATAAAAATTACATCTATTTGCATAATTTGGCTTGTTTCACGATTGATATAATTTGGCGAAATTGGTCGACAGGATAATCACGTAGTAAAAGGAAATCCTTATTAGATAATAAAAAATCGACACGGAACACAACAATTCTTGAAAAATCGCTAAAATTATATTAGATTAAAAGTTTGAAATCAATTTTTACTTCCGAATATCAAAAAATCACCATAAAACTCGAAAAATTTCTAAAAATTACCTTGAAAAGTGCATTAAAAATCACTAATATTAAAAAATCACAGGGATCAAAATTTACTCTAATATGGTAAAACGTTGTAATTGGAAATATCTCATGAATGACAAAAATCCGACATTAAGCGCAAAAAATCTCGAAAAATCGCATTAAAATTAGCTGAAATTCATAAATCTTAACAGCTAAAATTTAATACATCAGCCTGAAAGTTTTAAGCAAAATTCCTTTTACTAATGTCGAATAATAGCGGCAAAATTTACATTAAATAATTCACTAAAAATCCAAACATCGTTGCACGAAATCCAAATAAATTATATTGAAAAGAGAACAAAATTCACTAATTTAGGTCGAAAGAATGAAACCGCTTTCCTTTTCGCTAATGTGCAAAAATCGCCTCGAAACCCACTAAAATTCGCACATGAATTAAATTAAAAAAACTGAAAATCGGCCTTCAAGGTGTAAAATTTCATACATAACTTCGTGCAGCGGTCTCTCCAGAGCATAGCCAGTACTTTAAAATTTTTAACATGCGTTATAAACCACCTTAAAGTGTAAAACAGATCTCCTTATTACATTTCCTAATCTTGTTCGCGCTCTTCCTTTCACGCACCCTGAAATGTGTCACACCATTCTTTGTTTAAATTTTTTTATCATGTATTATAAACCATTTTAAAATTTAAAATAAATCAGATTGTTATATTTCCAAATTTTAACAAAATCGCGTTCTGTTAGTTCCATTTTTCACCACCAGCTAGCGCACTCTATTCTTCAAAAACTTTATCAAAAGGATACTCTGTTAAACAACCTATCAGGTGATATATTACTCGAGGGGGTAGCGGTCTTAAGCAAGAATTTAAGATATTTTATGAAATTGCTATTCGAAAATAGTGGTAACTAAATTTTTGACATTTTAGGTAAATTTCGCAAAAAAATGCTATTTATTGCATTCTCAACAGCTCAAGATTTTGATAGAAGAACTATGAAAAAATAGA
The DNA here is from genome assembly GCA_964019185.1 of Maratus speculifer. Classification (NCBI taxonomy): domain Eukaryota; kingdom Metazoa; phylum Arthropoda; class Arachnida; order Araneae; family Salticidae; genus Maratus; species Maratus speculifer. The sequence goes on from OZ025290.1 coordinate 44,845,793, forward strand.
TGCTAAACGCAAAAAATCTTGAAAAAGCGTTAAAAATCACATTGAAAATCGCATTAAAAATCGTTAAAATCTAAAATTCGTAACAAACACAAAATTTAGGGCTAAAAGTTTGAAACGGTTTTCTTTTTATCAATCTCAAAAAAAAAAAAAAAACTGCAAAATGAGAAAAAACACTAAAAAACGCATTAAAAATTCGTTAAAAATTCAAAAATGGCTGTACAAATTCCGAATAAACTTTGCGGAAAAGAGAAAAAAAATTGCTATATTGGGTTAAAAGAATGAAACCGTATTTATTTCACTAATGGGATAAAACTGCAAAAAGAACGCTAAAAATCACCTAAAAAATTATCAAAAAAAATCTAATGAAAAAATTTAAAATCGGGCTTCGAGGTGCAAAACTACATGTATAAAAGTACCTTCCCTCCACATTTTGTAACTCTACGTACAGCAGACTCTTAAGAACAGCGCTGACACACACACAAACTTGTCTCTTTATTATTATAGATTTAAAAAAATAGCGTTCTATTAGTTCCATTTTCCACCACCAGGTAGAGCACTCTATTCTTCAAAAACTTTAAACGTTTTTGTTTGTGTGTGACACACACACAAACTTGTCTCTTTATTATTATAGATTTAAAAAAATAGCGTTCTATTAGTTCCATTTTCCACCACCAGGTAGAGCACTCTATTCTTCAAAAACTTTATCAAAACCATACTCTGTTAAATAACCTATCAGGTGATATATAACTCGAGGGGGTAGCGGTCTTAAGCAAGAATTTAAGATAGTTTATGAAATTGCTATTCGAAAATAGTGGTATTTAAATTTTTGACATTTTAGGTAGATTTCACAAAAAAATACTACTTATTGCATTCTCAACAGCTCAAGTTTTTGATAGAACAACTACGAAAAAAATAGATGCTAAACGCAAAATCTTTAAAAAACGTTAAAAATCGCATGGAAAATCGCATTAAAAATCGTTAAAATCTAAAAATCGTAACAAACACAAAATTTAGGGCATTAGGCTAAAACTTTAAAATGATTTTCTTTTTATCAATCTCAAAAAATAGCCGCAAAATGAGAAAAAACACGAAAAATCGCATTAAAAATTCTTTAAAAATTCAAAAATCGCTGTACAAATTCCGAATAAACTTTGTTGAAAAGAGAAAAAAAAATTGCTATTTTGGGTTAAAAGAATGAAACCTTATTCCTTTCACTAATGGGATAAAACCGCAAAAATAACGCTAAAAATCGCCTAAAAATTATTTAAAAAAATCTAAACAAAAAATCGAAAATCGGGCTTCGAGGTGCAAAACTACATGTAAAAAAGTACCTTCCCTCCAAATTTTGTAACTCTACGTGCAGCAGTCTCTTCAGAACAGCGCTGACAGACAAACATCCTTCTCTCTTTATTATTATAGAAGACTAGCAGGCTATGCCCGCTTAGCTGGTCCATATTTCCAAACGAACCTTGACTCAAAAAAATGGTGATTTAAAAATTTTATTTTAAATCAATATCAATGTTCTTCCGTATTGCTGAAAATCATGCCAACGCCATTGCAATATTGTACTATTGTAAGTCTTGGTGAAAATTTAGGCAATTAAGCACCATCTCTTTTATTTTATCATTTATAGTAGAGTTTCGTATGAACATGAGACCGTTATGACAACAGGAATCAAAATGTTCTCGAGTCATCACACTATTACGTTAGAGGGCATTGCAATGATTAGTGAGATTGATTATCAAACTCTATTAACTTTCGGATTGTACATTATCATTTCTTAGTTCTTAAAATCCTGACATCTGAACTTGAACTATGTGTAGTTCTGCTAGCCTACATACAATGTCATTTCATATTACATTTTTTAATAAACGTCCTCTTCTAGCAGGTCTACTGTAGTTTCCTATCTACCTTAATCTGTTCCATCTCCTGCAAGAATACATAGAGTAAAAAATGTAAAGAATTATTGACAGATAAAGAAGAGTTTTTGTTTGTATTTATGACGGCGATTTATCTACACGTGGGATGTAGGCCCTAAGGAAAGGGTGCCCTCCGTAGGGGTGGCAGAAGAAGAAGGATGTTTCACTTATATATTTAGTACAACAATGAAGCATAAAAAGTGTGATTTAAAGCTTTATTATTTCAATAACATTAAAATTACATCAGTTTCACTGCCTCTTCCTTTTATAAATCAGTTGCTAACATGTAGCTGTTAAATCAGAATAATCTTGATGACTAAATTTTGTAGAAAAATAAGTCTTTAGTTTGCATCTAATAAAATCTTTCTACCTTCTGTAATCGATTCCATTATGATTTTTAGTGTCAAACATTAGAAGTGCTAGAAACGATATTGTTACAAATGTACCAGACTTATTTCATGTTTGTCCTCAAATAAATGTGAAATTTACGATCATCCATTATTGGCATTTAATGGTATAGCTTGACGATAGTTTTTTGTTCGACTACTTGATTATTCCGCCGATCAATTTCGCCAAATTATAAAAATGGACATAATTTTTATTTTGAATAACCAAAGAATCTATAAATTACTAAAATTTTAATAGAAATACAAATAAACATCGAATTAAAATTGGTTGATGAAGTAACAATTACATATAACAAATTTAATGTCAAATGAATGTGACATTTACGATCATCCATTGATCATCCACCATCCATCCTTATACTTTGGCGATAGTTTTTTGGTCGATAAGATTATCAAGTATTACCAAATTATATAAACAAATTGTATAAACAATAATATTGCCAATAATATGTAGGTGCAGGTGTTATCTACGTATCCCGTTGGGGCGATTACAGCAAATTGCGATTTTATGCCTCACGTGGTAATCCGGTAATAGTTGATTATTTTTGAGTAAATTATTTCATTATTTTTCTTTCCTCTTTTAAAATTATATAAATTGTTTTGTTCCATAGTTATTTTTTGACTTAGTTTATTATTATTATTTCCTTTTTAAAATAATAGAAAATAAAAAAAAGTAATATAAATGTAATTGGTATTTAAAACCGCAGTGTTCTCCAAATTGGCATCATAAAAAAAAATCACGCCAAAGTGATGCGTGCATAAAAGTGGAAAAATGTTTGCAATAATATAAACAAAAAACGTAAACAAATAATTAAAAAATCGCCATTTCGATAGTTTTTTAAAATAACATCAAGGTTAATTCTCCAGTCGGGCAGCAATAGTAAACTTTCTTTTCTTCGTCTGTTTCATAATAAAAAAGCATAAATTAAAAAACTTCTAATTAAATAATCTGACTAATTTTCTGTAAACGGATTTATGATCTAAAAGTATCCTTAATACATAAACAAAACAGTGCAGTTGTCATGTACGCGCCGAGGTCGGCGCGATAATTTTTTACACTAATTTGGCGGAAAAATAGTTTTCGAATACCAGTTTCATATATATATATTTAAATTATTTTCTATTATTTAAAAAATAATAACAATTAGTATTTAAATAATACGTATAGAACAAAACATTTACATAATTTTAAAGAAGAGAAAGGAAATAAAAAAACATTTTATTAATAATTAAATAAACAATAGTCGGGTTGCCATGCCAGGCAAAATAACATCAATTTAGTGTCCATTAGTCACCTCGGTGTGTATATGATATCTGTGCAAACAAAACTTCCTATAATATAATAAATGACGTCATATTTATTTTCCTTTGAATTTTTTTTTACTTTAATTTTTCACGTGGATACTGTTCAACTAAAAAATTAATTGCCGAGGAGAAATTATTTATCATATTTTGATTTTTTTGGCAACTGGAAAGAAAATGGTTATTTTTTATCGGAAAAAATTTAATTGATTCTGTATGAAAAATAATGAAATTTTGAATTATTAAGGAAAATATTTGAATAAATCAATTAAAAATTAGCCTATGTTCACCGGAAATAGTGTAGCTTTCCAACGGTGAAAGAATTTTTCAAAACCGTCAAGTAGTTTCGGAGCCTATTCAATTCAAACAAACAAACAATCAAATCTTTCCTCTTTATAATATTAGTATAGATGAAAAAAACATTCGAATATAATTGATTAAGAAAGAAGAAAACGAACAAATTATTTCTGATAGAAATAAAGTTATATAGGTCGAAAAATATCCAGATTAATTCGCGGTAAAAATTCAAAGTATTTGGGGGTTTTCAATTTTCATCCACCTATTTTGATTAAAATTACATAAACTAAATAAAATTCACATTAAAAAATAGTTAGTAGAAAAAATAAAACCATAATTATTTTCGATTAAAATTAAATTCGTGTAGCTTGGAATATATATATATACAGTGTCTCACATGAGTGATGGGACACTTGTGCTTTACAAAAGGAAACTAATCAAATAAATTAAAAAAAACATGTACACATTTTTTTGTGGGTGTGTTTCATACTTAAATTTAGTAAAGATTATTACATAACATACATTTTGTCAAAATATTAAATATTAATTTAATAAAAATACAAATGTTTAGAACGGAGCAAAAAATAGCTCACATAAGTGATGGGACACCATTATATATGCAACAAAAATCGTCTGAAATAAGCAATAAAAATATTTTTTGGGGTTTTATTTTTACTTAAAAGCAATTGGCAATAATTTATAAAATCGTCTGCAGTATTTCTCTCCAGTTTGTTTTGGAATTTTTGTGTTTTTTAGCTCTGTGTAGCCATGAATGCTAAACGAAAAGAAACTTCGCCTGAAATTCGAAAATTAGTTATTAATTTGAATATTGAACGTGGAAAATCTATTGGAAAAACTGCTGAAACAGTTAACTTGAGTCGTTCAACAATTTTCAATATCATTAAACGATGTAAAAAGAATCATATGATTCAGGATAAAAGAAGACCTGGCCGACCATCAAAGCTATCCAATGGAATAAAGCAAATTATCGTTTGAAATATTAAAAAAAAAAATCCAAGAAATAGTGCTTCAAAAGTTGCTGCTGATTTACAAGCATTATATGGAATAATTGTTAATCCTGAGACTATTAGAAGGGTAATTCTATCTGCTGGATATCACGGTAGAGTAGCCAGGAAAAAATTCTTCGTAAGTGAAAAGAATAGAAAACTCAGACTAGCTTTCGCAAAATCCAACATAAATAAGAATTCTGATTACTGGAATATAGTTATATTTGCTGATGAGAGTAAATTTAATACATTTGGTTCTGACGGTAGAATCTTGGTGTGGAGAAAACCCAGGGAAGAATTTCGCAAACAGAACTTGGTACCAACAGTAAAACATGGTGGAAGAGGAGTTATGGTATGGGGGTGTATGTCGTCCGCTGGAGCTGTTAATCTTGTTTTTATTGACAGTATAATGGATCAGTACAAGTATATTGATATTTTAAAGCAAAATTTGAAATCTTCAGCACGAAAATCGAACCTTCATAACGATTTTAAATTCTACCAGGACAATGACCCCAAGTACACTGCTCTGAACGTTAGACTCTGGCTGCTATATAACTGTCCTGAAATAATAAAAACACCACCATAATCTCCAGACTTAAATCCCATAGAGAATATTTGGCAAGAACTGGAATCAAGAATTCGCAAACACACCATTTCTTTAAAACAACAATTAAAATCGGTGCTTCGAGAAGAATGGGGTAAAATCACTCCAGAAATCACAAAAAAATTAATCGAATCCATCCCAAAAAGATTAAATCATGTTTTAAAAGTAAAAGGAAATCCAACAAAATATTAAAACCTTTTAAAAAGTAAAATTTTTGGATAAATATTTGATGGAAAAGTAAGTGTCCCATCACTTATGTGAGCCATTTTTTGCTCCGTTCTGAACAATTGTATTTTTACTAAATTAACATTTTAATATTTTGACAAAATGTATGTTATGTAATAATTGTTACTAACTTTAAATATGAAACACACCCAAAATTTTTTTGCACATGTTTGTTTATTTATTTTATTGCAGTTTCTTTTTATAAAGCACAAGTGTCCCATCACTTTTGTGAGACACTGTATATATATCTTATACTATAATGCGAGCAAAAATTGTGTGTGTGTGTGGGTAAATTTTATCTCAAAAACGGCTCTAACGATTTTCGCAAAAATTTGGATTTTACCATTTTCGGGCACGAGAAGACCATTGGGCTAGGTCACATGTTCGAGAAAATTCGATTATTGGGTCATTTTGGGTCATAATGGGTCAGGATCAAGCTATTTATATCTAGAGAACGGCTGGATCGATTTTAAGGAAATTTTGTATCCAATCGTTTTTTGGCACGAGAAAACAATTGAGCTGGGTCACATGTTCGAAAAATTTTGATTAGTGGGTCATTTTTGGGTCATTATGGGTCAAGCCATTTTTATCTAAAAAACGGCTCTAACGATTTCGACCAAATTTTATATTTTATCGTTTTGGATTACAAGAAGACCTTTGGATTAGGTAACATGTTCGAGAAAATTCGGTTAGTGGGTCATTTTTGGGGTCATTGTGGGTCATGCTATTTTTATCTAGAGATTTTCTCCCGCAATTTTGACTAAAAATTGCATTCTATGGTTTTCGAGCACGAGAAAAACATTGGGCTAGGTTACATGCTCGAAAAAAAATTTTAATGGGTCATATTGGGTCATTAAGGGTCTGGGTCAAGCTATGTATATTTAAAGAACGGCGGGATCGATTATAATGAAATTTTGTACGTAACAGTTTTTTGACATGAGAAAACTGTTAGGCTAAATCAGATGTTTGAGAAATTTCGACTATAAGGGTCATTTGTGGGTCATAATGGGTCATAATGGATCATGTCAAGCTATATTTAAAGAACAGGTGGATTGATTTTAACGAAATTTTGTAAATAACATTTTTTTGCAACGAGAAAATCATGGGGCTAGGTCACACATTCGAGAAATTTCGATTAATGGGTCATAAAGGGTCATAAATGATCTGGGTCAAGCTATTTATCTTATACTATAATGCGAGCAAAAATTGTGTGTGTGTGTGTGTGTGTGGGTGGGTGGGTAAATTTTATCTCAAAAACGGCTCTAACGATTTTCGCAAAAATTTGGATTTTACCATTTTCGGGCACGAGAAGACCATTGGGCTAGGTCCCATGTTCGGGAAAATTCGATTACTGGGTCATTTTGGGTCATAATGGGTCAGGATATAGCTATTTATATCTATAGAACGGCTGGATCGATTTTAAGGAAATTTTGTACCCAATCGTTTTTTAGTACGAGAAAACTATTGAGCTGCGTCACATGTTCGAAAAATTTCGATTAGTGGGTCATTTTTGGGTCATTATGGGTCAAGCCATTTTTATCTAAAAAACGGCTCTAACGATTTTGACCAAATTTTATATTTTATCGTTTTGGATTACAAGAAGACCATTGGATTAGGTAACATGTTCGAGAAAATTCGGTTAGTGGGTCATTTTTGGGGTCATTGTGGGTCGTGCTATTTTTATCTAGAGATTTACTCCCGCAATTTTGACTAAAAAATTGCATTCTATGGTTTTCGGGCACGAGAAAAACATTGGGCTAGGTTACACATTCGAGAAAAAATTTTAATGGGTCATATTGGGTCATTAAGGGTCTGGGTCAAGCTATTTATATTTAAAGAACGGCGGGATCGATTATAATGAAATTTTGTACGTAACAGTTTTTTGACATGAGAAAACTATTAGGCTAAATCAGATGTTTGAGAAATTTCGACTATAAGGGTCATTTGTGGGTCATAATGGGTCATAATGGATCATGTCAAGCTATATTTAAAGAACAGGTGGATTGATTTTAACGAAATTTTGTAAATAACATTTTTTTGCAACGAGAAAATCATGGGGCTAGGTCACACATTCGAGAAATTTCGATTAATGGGTCATAAAGGGTCATAAATGATCTGGGTCAAGCTATTTATATTTAAAGAACGGCTGGATCGATTTTAACGAAAATTTGTATGTAACATTTTTTAGACACGAGAAAACTAATGGGCTAACATAGGCTAGGTTACATGTTCGAGAAAAATTTCAATGGGTCATATTGGGTTATTAAGTGTCTGGGTCAAGCTATTTATATTTAAAGAACGGCGTGATCGATTTTAACAAAATTTTGTATGTAACAGTTTTTTGACACGAGAAAACCAATGGGCTAGGTCACATGTTCGAGAGATTTCGATTGTAAGTTGCATTTGTGGGTCATGATGGGTCGGGTCATAATATATCATAATAAAGCTGTATCTAAAGAACGGGTGGGTCGATTTTAACGAAATTTTGTATACAACATTTTTTGGCACGAGAAAACTATTGGCTAGGTCACATGTTCGAGAAATTTCGATTGGTTATTTTGGGTCATAAAGGGCCTGGGCCTAGCTATTTATATTTAAAGAACGGCAGGATCGATTTTAACGAAACTTTGTATGTAAGAGTTTTTAGACACGAGAAAACTAATGGGATAAGTCACATATTCGAGAGATTTCGATTATAAGGATAATTTTGGGGTCATGATGGGTCATAATGAGTCATGATCAAGCTATATCTAAAGAACAGGTGGAACAATTTTAAGGAAATTATATATTTTATATTTTTTATGCACAAGAAAACCATTGGGCTCGGTCGCATGTTCGAGAAATTTCGGTTAGTGGATCACTTTTTGGGTCATTTTTGGTTAAACCGATTTTATATAAAAAATGGCTCTAATGACATTGACCAAGGTTTGTACTCTATCGTTTTGAATTTCAAGAAGATTATTGTGTAAAGTCATGTGTTAGACAGAATTCAATTAGTGGATCATTGTGGATTATGCTAATTTTATCTAGATAATGTCTCGCGCAATTTTGACTAAATTTTGAATTCTATCGTTTTCGGGCACGAGAATATCATTGGGTTGGATCAGATGTTCGAGAAAAATTAATGGGTAATTTTCTATCATAATGGGTTAAGGTCAAGTTAATTACATCTAAAAAACGGCTTAATCGATTTTATCTAAATTTTGTATCCAACCGTTTTTCGGCGCGCAAAAACGAATGGGCTACGTCACATGTTCGAGAGATTTCGATTATGAGGGTTATTCGTGGGTCATGTTGGATCAACCTAATTTCATCTAGAAAATGGCTCTCACCATTTTGACTATTCTTTGTAGTATATCGTTTCCCGGCAAGATAAAACCATTGGGCTAGAACACTAGCTCGCGTGAATTCGATTAGTGGGTCATAATGGGTCAGGGTCATTCTAACTATATGTAACAAATACACAATCAATTTTATCTAAATTTTGTAAAGGAACTTTTTTCCACGAGAAGTCCAATGGGCTGAATCGCATATTAAAAAAATTATATTAGTGGATCATTTCGGCTTCATTGAGGAATGCTGTCAAGCTAATTTTGCCTAAGAAATGGCTTAAACGATTTTGATTCAATTTTATAGTCTACTGTTTTTGATTACCTCAAGACAATTGAGCTAAGTCACATTTGATCAAATTTGATTAGTGGGTCATTTTGGGCAATACGGATCAGGGTCAAGAGAATATGGCAACAGCCAATAAGTTGGCGACTTTTGACAAAATATTGGCGGCATTTGGTTGAAAAATCGACTATTAAGATAACGAAAGATTACGATTAACCAAAACACGTATTTGGCAACAAATGAAAGAATGTCGCCAAATTTGGCTATATCTGGCAAAAAAATTGCCTTTTAGAATGTGAAGAAATTTGTATACATTCTTAATAGAATTCGAATTGCACGGTTAAACCAATCAGAGTCGAGGTAAAAAAGTGATTTGGATCAATGTCCTTTTGTTGTAAATTTTAAAATAATATAAAAAAGTGCATACATACATAATTGTCTTATTGATTGTTTTTGTAAATAATACTATTATAAACGACATGTTTTATAGTAATAATACAGAGAGACTGATAAAGTGAAAATTGCGTTGTACAAAAAGTTATTTTTGTCCGAGCTGAGCTCAGTCACTCCTGCTAGTCTTATATTATAATGGGAGCAAAAATTGTGTGTGTGTGTGTGGGTAAATTTTATCTCAAAAACGGCTCTAACGATTTTCGCAAAAATTTGGATTTTACCATTTTCGGGCACGAGAAGACCATTGGGCTAGGTCACATGTTCGAGAAAATTCGCTTATTGGGTCATTTTGGGTCATAATGGGTCAAGATCAAGCTATATATATCTAGAGAACGGCTGGATCGATTTTAAGGAAATTTACTATCCAATCGTTTTTTGGCACGAGAAAACTATTGGGCTGGGTCACATGTTCGAAAAATTTCGATTAGTGGGTCATTTTTGGGTCATTATGGGTCAAGCCATTTTTATCTAAAAAACGGCTCTAACGATTTTGACCAAATTATATATTTTATCGTTTTGGATTACAAGAAGACCATTGGGTTAGGTAACATGTTCGAGAAAATTCGGTTAGTGGGTCATTTTTGGGGTCATTGTGGGTCATGCTATTTTTATCTAGAGATTTTCTCACGCAATTTTGAGTAAAAATTGCATTCTATGGTTTTCGGGCGCGAGAAAAACATTGGGCTGGGTTACATGTTCGAGAAAAAATTTTAATGGGTCATATTGGGTCATTAAGGGTCTGGGTCAAGCTATTTATATTTAAAGAACGGCGTGATGGATTATAACGAAATTTTGTATGTAACAGTTTTTTGACATGAGAAAACTAATGGGCTAAATCACATGTTTGAGAGATTTCAACTATCAGGGTCATTTGTGGGTCATGATGGGTCATAATGGGTCATGGTCAAGCTATATCTAAATAACAGGTGGATCGATTTTAATGAAATTTTGTATGCAATATTTTTTGGCACGATAAAATCATTGGACTAGGTTACATGTTCGAAAAATTTCGATTAGTGGGTCATTTTGGTTCATTAAGAGTCTGGGTCAAGCTATTTATATTTAAAGAACGGCGTGATGGATTATAACGAAATTTTGTATGTAACAGTTTTTTGACATGAGAAAACTAATGGGCTAAATCACATGTTTGAGAAATTTCGACTATGAGGGTCATTTGTGGGTCATGATGGGTCATAATGGGTCATTGTCAAGCTATAGCTAAAGAACAGGTGGATCGATTTGAATGAAATTTTGTATGCAACATTTTTTTGGCATGATAAAATCACTGGACTAGGCTACATGTTCGAAAAATTTCGATTAATGGGTCATTTTGGATAATAAAGGGTCTGGGTCAAGCTATATATAATTAAAGAACGGCAGGATTAATTTTAACGAAATTCTGTATGTAACAATTTTTAGAAACAAGAAAACTAATGGACTAAGTCACATATTCGAGAGCTTTCGATTATAAGGGTCATTTGTGGGTCATAATGGCTCAAGGTCAAGCTATATATAAAGAATGGGTGGGTCGATTTTAACAAAATTTTGTATACAACATATTTTTGGCATGAGAAAATCATTGGGATAGGTCACATGTTCGAGAAATTTCGATTAGTGAGCCACTTTTGGGTCATTCTAATTTTATCTAGACAACGTTTCGCGCAACTTTGACTAAATTTTGTATTCTATCGTTTTCGGGCACAAGGAAATCATTGGGTTATGACAGATTTTTGAGAAATTCTATCAATGGGTCATTTTGGATCATAAGGGGTCAGGGTCAAACTAACTATATCTAAAAAACGGCTCAATCGATTTTATCTAAATTTTGTATCTAATGTTTTTCGGCATGCTAAAACTAATGAGCTAGGCCACACGTTCGAGAGATTTCGATTATAAGGGTCATTTGTTGGTCATGATGGGTCATCCTAATTTTATATAGAAAATGGTACTCACCATTTTGACTATACTTTGTATTATATCGTTTTTGAGCAAGAGAAAACCATATGGATGGACACATGCTCGCGAAAATTCGATTAGTGGGTCATTTTGGGTCTTAATGAGCTAGGGTCATTCTAATTATATATAACAACGACTCAATCAATTTTACCTAAATTTTGAAACCAAACGTTTTTGTCACGAGAAGACTATTGGGCTGAGTCGAGTGTTAAACAAAATTATATTAGTGGGTCATTTTGCTTCATTGCTGAATGCTGCCAAGCTAATTTTACCTAAAAAATGGCTTAAAAGATTTTGATTCAATTTTATATTCTACTGTTTTTGATTACCTGAAGACGATTGAGCTATGTCACATGCTTGATCAAATTTGATTAGTGGCTCATTTTGGGTAATACGGGTCAGGGTCACGAGAATATGGCAAAAGCCAATAACTTGGTGATATTTGAAAAAATATCGGCGACATATGGCTAAAAAATCGACTATAAAAATTACGAAAACCAAAACACGTATTTGGAGCCAAATGAAAGAATGCCTCCAAATTTTGCTATATCTAGCAGAAAATATAGTCTTTCAGAATGTAAAGAATTTTTTTTATACATTCTTAAGAGGATTTTAGATGCATGGTTAAACCAATCAGAGTCGAGCTAAAAAAGTGATTTATATCGATGTCCTTTCGTTGTAAATTTTAAAATCAAGTAAAATTTATAAACATGCGTATAAAAACATAGTTTTCTTATTGATTGTTTTTCTAAATAAACAACATGTTTTACAGTAATAATACCGAGTGAATGACACAGTGAAAATACTATATCGAGTTGAACACAAAGTTAATTTTGACCGAGCTAAGCTCGGTATCCCCTGCTAGTATATATATATATGTCAACATTTGAACGGAGGGTGGTTTTGGGGTCTGGGGGTCATGATCGGTGAAAATATACCAAAATTTTCTGGAAGTGCTTTCTTCCGGACGGCTGCAATAGGTAGCTTTTTACTTTTTGTAATGAAAGCTACCTAAAAATAACGGTTAAAAATAGTTGTACGTTACTCCAAAGTCTAAGGTGCCCTCTATCGGCATTTTTTGAAATTTATCTTTAAAATTTATTTTCAAGAAAATACTGATTTAAAAAATAGTTTTAACGAAAACCGCAAATGAATCCACCAATTTTTCCGTTTTTTATAATAATTTGAAATTCTAACCTTTGAACACGGTTCAGTTTGCGCTACCTAACCACTCCCAACTATTCAGATTTTGAGCTCAAAATTTAAGTTTAACTCTAAGCTTCCGAAAACTTTTAATGAGATGCAAAAAATAACGGCAAAAAATAGTTGTACGTTACTCCAAAGTCTAAAGCGCCCTCTATCGGCATTTTTTGAAATTTATCTTTATAATTTATTTGCAAGAAAATACTGACATAAAGAATAATTTTAGTGAAAACCGCAAATCAATCGACCAATTTTTCAGTTTTTTATGTTTATTTGAAATTTTGGACCCTAAATTTTAATGGCGCCTATCTCCTTCGGAAAACGTTTGGGACCCTTAGTTTCCTATTTAATATTGTTTGTCTAAATTTATACTATCACTACTTAAAGTTTTGCCCAAGAATTTAGATACACCCTGCATATAAGTTGATTATCAATAAGTTGACTATTTTTGGCTATAATCGAAAACTTATAGATTGAACCCGGGCTTCCCGGGACTACATAGTAAAGATAAAAACCATCTTTTTAAATTTAAAATTGAACACTGTAATAAATTTTCTACATGTAATATGCTTTTTAGCTTGCCAACTTTTTAGGCCCTCTAGCTATTATATGAACGACAAAAAAAATTCTCAGACTTCAGCTACCATTAATTTTGATTACCAATCGCTTTCTTTGATTCGTTGATGCAGCTTCTTTAAAAATGAACCAAACTGCTTTCAATTTTATTTAACGTAGTTTTATGGTCCTTCCATCATTTTAATAACTACAAAAAATATTTTAATTCCCAACTACATGCGAAATACATTCCTGGCCCCTTGAAGTTTTTGTAATAATAAACTGTTAATAAATTGCATTCTTTTAATCTGATCTTCATTTTTAAGATTCTTTATTCATTTAGATTAGATATTTTAATGTTTTGATATTCCATATAAGACACTGTGGCCTCCTATGGAATTATAAGGTGCAGTCCAGAGCCTCTGAACATTTTGTGAGCCAAACATAGTTCACTCCCTAAATTTCTCATCTTCTCAGTGCAAAATTTAAAAATTTAAGTCTTGGACTCTTCTTTCAGGACCAACATTCTCATATTTTTATCCGCGCCTTGGGCCCTTTTTTAAAATATTTACCGAATCAATTTGGGCATTTCTTTGAAACATTATTCAAACAAATAACCCTCTGATTAATTTTAACTAATTGTAGATCTAAAGCGCTGAGTACTAAGACATTTTAACATGTTTTTCTGTTAGGACCCTCTTTTTAACTGTCAGCTGGCCTTTTTGGGACCCTTATTATAAATACTTTAAAAATAGTCCAATTCATTCGCTTTTTTTAAACAACTTCTTAAATCCATCAGCTACTACAAAAAAAAAAAAAAAAAAAAAAAAAAAATCTTAGTTTAGCTACCACCAATTGTGAATAATAATCACGCTCTTGGGGCCGTTGGTGCAATTTCTTTAAAAATGATCCGAATTGCAATGCAATTTTCTTTAACGTAGTTTCAGCGTAGTTTTAGCCCTACAAAAAATATTTTATATCCAACTACATGTGAAATTTCCTGGTCCCATGGGTCCCGGTACAGGTCCCCCTGAAGTTGTTGTACCATGAATTGTTATTAAACTGGCCTCTTTTAATCTAACCTTCATTTTTGAAACTATTTTTCCATTTAGTTATTCCCACGTTCTGGCATTCCACTTACGTGCCTTAGGTACGTGCCCTATGGTTGCCTTACGTGCCCTATGGTTCCGTAGGGCCCGGCTCAGGGTCTTTGAAATTTTTGTTCGGCTTGCATATTTCACCCACTGATTTTCCCACCTTCTCAGTGCATAATTTTAAAGTTGAGTTTTGGACTCTTCTTGCAGGAAAACTACACCCTGATATTTTTATCGGGTCCTAGGGCCTTATTTATAGCATTTACTCAATTTTTTATGGCTTTTTTAAAAATATTATTCTAACGAATAATTCATAGCCTATATGATTTATTCTAATTGTAGATGATGATTGTAGTATTAAGTGTTTCAGGTTATCATAACAGGTCCCGTTGCAACGCCGGGCGAGTCAGCTAGTGTATAAATAAATTTGCAGCACTCCTCCGTATTGAACAGGTTTCTGCTATGGACAAGACCCGATTAAGCTTTGAAGCTATGGGAAACACAATGCCATTTCGGGACCCCTTTTCTTTTGAAAAGAGTTTTCTAAATTCGACTTGCCTGGAAATTCACCAATATTGTTCGAAATAGTGACTCAATTGAGTTTACATTGTGACAGAAGAAAAATACCTAAAAAATATTAGTATAAAAATGTAAGCTAGATAAAAAATGTGAATTTACCAACATCAATATTTTGAAATACTTCTTTCAACTCTGGAAATTGTTTAAATTATTAATATTATATGTTATGCATAAAGCCCAATTCAATAATATTCAAATTCAATAAGTAAAACTAGTCGTTGGGGCCCACTGTAATAGTTACCCATCATGAATATGCATAGTATAAAATGTGAATATGAAATATGTGTTAACTATTTATAAAAAGTATCGCAATTCCAAAAGGAAATTTAAATATTTTTAATACAGTCTACTCTTGTTAATTCCAACTCGTCGGGACAACAAGAAATGTTCGAATTATGGAAAGTATGCGGGAAAATATATTTAAAGGGGCTTATTACAAATGAATTAATATAATGTTACATTATTTTTTTTAAATATATTTCGGCTGTTATCATTAGAATACCACTTAATATTAAATTAAAAGATATAAATGCATAAACTAATTAACGGATTAGAAACAAGTACAAAGGAAGATGGGGTGGAGGTGTCATTGATGGACAAACGGGGCACTAAAAAAGCGGATATCAAATGCATGCATGAGCGCACGAAGAGAAAATTGCGCCCGGGGCAAAGTTTCAATTTGATGCCCCCCCTCCCCCCAATACCAACTTTTTCTTGTGTCAGGCCAAAAATGGCGTTGGTAGTATAAATTTAGCGCTCCCAAAATTTCCGCGCCCGAGGCGACCGTCCCCTTTGCCCCCCTCCCGTCTTTTTCGCACGGCGCTGAATGCATGGGATTATATGTATACTTGTTCAGAACAATTCTGACAAAAATGAAAGAAAGAAAGTTATTTCAAGGATCTGAAGTATACGACGAGAGCAAGTAAGGAAAAATGAAAATTCGGTATTTCGTTAGTTCAAATTAAAGTTCGACGTCAAGAGAAAATGAGTTCGAATAAGCGAAAATTTTTAATTTTATTCTGCTATTGAAAATTGCGGGACTTCATGGTTAGTTCGAACTAAGCAAAGATTCAATTTATCCGATAGATTTCAAATTAACGAGAGCCGACTGTATACATAGCAATGCTCTATTACTGAATTGCGGGTATTACTTGATTATCCCATCGACCCATTTCAACAAATTATATAAATCGTCAAACTACTCGTAAATTATTCAAATTGGCTTAATTTTTATTTTAAATAAAGAAATAACAAATAAATTAGCAAAAGATTAATAAAAATACAAGTAAAACGTCTAATTAAATGGTCATTTGATGACGTAACAAACACGCGTAACGCGTTTAATGTCAAGTGAATGTAACAGTTTTTTTTTTTTTTTGGTCGATTTTGGACAGTTTTTTTGGATAATTAAGTAGTACCGAATTGCGTAAAAGAAACATCCTTATAATTCCAAAAATAATAAATCTATTAACTAACAGTTTACTTCGTCGGATTAAGCGTCTCAATTCTAATAACAATTTATATTTGAATTGAAATTTGAATGAAATACAGGGTTATAAAAAATTGAAGAGTGTGGAAAATATTATTAAAAATATCTCGGCAACTAATTATCAAATTAATTTCGTTTTTTTTTTTTTTTAATGCAAAATTTATGATTTTTTTAATTGTCTTTTACATTTGCTCAAAATAAAATTGACCATAAATTGAAATAAAAAAATAAAAGTAAAAAAATAAATATTAAAATAAAAAAAATCGAAAATGTGTATATACCTTTCATCAGAACCAATATTTCGAGAGTCCGAAACAAATAGTTCTGGATAATTGAGATTACTGATATTCAATAGATTCCCATTATTATATACTAATTACACACCAGATTTCCAGTCTTTCCATTAATTTATTCAGGAGGTAGAGCGTTTACAGGATACATAGAAAAACAGACACGCAACTCACAGACAGAAAATAAACAATTTTTTTTTCTAAAAATATATTTTTCGAAATCTCCAGTGTCTGAAACATGTAAATGCGTCAGAAAAAAAGTTTTCGATTTTCAAAACGAGTGCAAGACTTACCCTATACTTCGTATGACGGGCAAGTAATAAACATACATCTAAAATAATGGACAAAGTGAAGGATTGTGATCAAGTGTTTGAAAATGTAAAATTAATTTGTTATGGAAGGTATCTTTATAAAACACTTTGACATATGTAGATATAAGTTAATTTGAAAAGAAAAGAAAATTTTGTAATTGAATTAATTCAATATAAAATTTGAGGCCCCTTGTATTTTCAATTTTGGGCCCCTTCGAAGGGAAGCCCGTGCATCTCGTGCCTAGTCGGTAATCAGGGTAGAGATCTACACGGACCGGGTCTTACTTCTCAAGACTCGGGCCGGGCTGGGCTCGGGCCTTAATTTTTTTCCTGGAGTATCGGGTCGGGCCTAACTTATTTTTTCCGTACGAAGCCGAGACTGATTTCATTCTTCCTAGTCTTCACGGACCAAAATAATCAGATCCTGTTGAATCATCCCGTATGAAAATCCTTTTCTCGACATGGCCAAGTCTGTTCATAAATCAGTAAAATTTGGCTTGGTCCAAAAATTTCTGCAAAAGAGGCATATGTCATTATTCTACAATTAAACATTATAATTTATTTTTTTTAAAGAATCGTAGATCATACTAGGCTTATTAAAATAGAGTTAAACACATGAAAAACAAAATGTATATATATGATTATTACGCGAATTTTCTTTTAAACTAAAATCTGCAATTTTTTTTTAAACTGTTCACCTATGCAAAATGAATAAAACAATACTCGAGAAAAAAATATACTAGTAAATCTTCAGATCAAGAGTCTCAACGTCAGCTTTTCACATCTTTTTTTTTAAAACACACTTAGCATAATATTCAACTTCCTGGAAACTGTAATTTAAAATTTTCGAATTACGTAATTATTTATAAGAATAAAATAAGAATAAGAAATTTGAAGCCATCAAAAGCCGTTAAATTAAAGATTTAGTTATGTTAGGATATTCTAAAAAATTCATGATCTATTATTTTTGTTTTTTTAAGCTATTGCATAGCTTTTATCGCGGGCTTTGAGCGCGGCGACCGAATCCAAAAATTCCGTAACGAGAAATATCCTAACACATCGGTAACGAAAAAACCTAACACTCGGATACCGTCGTTTCACTTCGGCAGACTTCGGCATGATATCCTTCGGCAGACTTCGACAGACATCGACGCGGTATTTTTCAGATATTTAGAGGATATCAAGTCTCAAACTTATATATCTTATTTCAGTTACTATAAATCTATAGTTTCAATAATAAAAATTCCCGATAGAATGTGTATAGGAAAGAATCGTCTTAAGATAAAACAAGGTAGGATAATGTAGCTTTTGGTGAGTGGAGACCCGCCCAATGGTAAGGGTCGAAAAATTTAAATGCTTATAACTCGCGATCTAATTTTCGTAGGGCGGCCAAATTTTGTTTGGTAATTTATTATGAGACAGTGTTAATTTTTGGTGACAGGAGATCCCCACGGTGAGGGTTGAAAAAGTTAAAACGCTTATAAGTCGCGGTCTAATTTTCATAGCGCGGCCAAATTTTGTTTGGTAATTTATTATGAGACAGTGTTAATTTTTGGTGAAAGGAGACCCCCCTCCCCCATGGTGAGGGTCGAAAATTTTAAAATGCTTATAACTCGCGATCTAATTTTCGTAGCGCGGCCAAATTTTGTTTGGTAATTAATTATGAGAGAGTGTTAATTTTTGGTGACAGGAGACCCCCCCCCCCCGATGCTGAGGGTCGAAAATTTTAAAATGCTTATAAATCGCGATCTAATTTTCGTAACGCGGCCAAATTTTATTTGGTAATTATTATCAGACAGTGTTACTTTTGGTGACAGGAGATCCCCCATGGTGAGGGTCGAAAAATTTAAAATGCTTATAACTCGCGATCTAATTTTCGTAGTGCGGCCAAATTTTGTTTGGTAATTTACTATGAGACAGTGTTACTTTTGGCGACAGGAGACCCCCCACGGTGAGGGTCGAAAAATTTAAAATGCTTATAACTCGCGATCTAATTTTCGTAGCGCGGCCAAATTTTGTTTGGTAATTTATTATGAGACAGTTTTACTTTTGGTAACAGGAGATCCCCCATGGTGAGGGTCGACAAATTTAAAATGTTTATAACTCGCGATCTAATTTTCATAGCGCGGCCAAATTTTGTTTGGTAATTTATTATGAGACAGTGTTACTTTTGGTGACAGGAGACCCCCCACGGTGAGGGTGGAAAAATTTAAAATGCTTATAACTCGCGATCTAATTTTCGTAGCGCGGCCAAATTTTGTTTGGTAATTTATTATGAGGGTGTTCATTTTTGGTGACAGAAGACCTCCCCTCCCACGGTGAGGGTCGAAAAATTTAAAATGCTTATAACTCGCGATGTAATTTTCGTAGAGCGGCCAAATTTTGTTTGGTAATTTATTATGAGACAGTGTTAATTTTTGGTGACAGGAGATCCCCCATGGTGAGGGTCGAAAAATTTAAAATGCCTATAACTCGCGATCTAATTTTCGTAGTGCGGCCAAATTTTCTTTGGTAATTTATTATGAGACAGTGTTAATTTTTGGTGACAGGAGACCCCCACGGTGAGGTTCGGAAAATTTAAAATGCTTATAACTCGCGATCTAATTTTCGTAGCGCGGCCAAAGCGCGCGTTTCGTAGCGCGTTTGTTTGTAATTTATTAAGGTATTGCATAGCTTTTATCGCCGGTTTTGAGCGTGGCGAAAGAATCTAGAAATTCCGTAACGAGAAAAAAAAAAAACTAACACTCCGGCTAAAATCCCTTCAGTTTGGCAGACTTCGGCACGGTATCCCTCCGTAGACTTCGGCAGACATTGACGCGGTATTTTTCAGATATTTTGAGAATATCAAGTCTTAAACTTATGTTTTTTTTTTTTATTTCAGCTACCATAAACGTATAGTTTCAATGATAAAAATTCCTGATTAACCTACATGTATTGTAAGATAATAAAAATATTTTAAACGATATTAACTTCTCATTTGTTCAATACAAGAAAAAAAATTGTTATCGGTCATCACGCTCAAAATGTTTAACTTGATTTAATATCAAAGACAAAAAAACTGCATAAATAAAAAAAAATAAATAATTATAATTGCATAAGTTGATAAAAAATGCTATGCAATAGCTTTACCGCGGCAGTCCCCGAGTGCCACACATATTTTTTATTATACCACAGTAGATTTCTTCAGGGGGGCTGCGGCCCCCTGAACCCCCCGTAGTCTCATTAAATTTAAATTTCTAACTTTCTATCAATCTGCTAATGGTTATCGTATATCTTGTATTTCTTTCTACATTTTGATTCATAAGGATAAGTGACAGTTTTAATAAGCATTTTTCATTATCCTCATGCTTCTAGATACCTACCCACCAAAAACACCTAAATCTGATGTATCAGGAACTTTTGAAAGTGTAAACTCAGTAATCTAGGGTTTTACAATTTTGTTTACGAAAAAAAAAAGTTTTGATTGCATTTTGTGGCAGTTATCGGGGACTCTGATAGATAGACAGAAGAACAGACTGAGAGATGGAAAACAATAAATTTTGCGTCGCCAAAATAAGCCTTCACTGAAGTTTCGGCAATGACGTCATTATTCATGAGTTATTGCTGTGCATGTTTCTTGTATTTTTAACAACAACTATAAAATACCTGCTTTATTTCAATTATGACGCCAAATTTTACCAATTGAAATATTTTGTTAAAAATATAATTATTTTTTATTTCTTTTACTTCTAATTATGCCCCCATTTTTGTCAGAAAAATTCTTATTAACGAAACAAATTTCCGTGTTTAATATTTAACAAAGTACTATTTTTATCTTTATTTTAATCCTGACGTCATATTTATTTTTTCTTAGTTTAATTTTTCGAATGGAAATTGCTCAATTGAAACTTATTGCTGTTAAAAAATTATTCCAGTTTTTTTTTTGGCAACGATAAAGAAAATTGGTTATGGGTTAAATTTTACCTAAAAAATCGCTCTTGATTCTGCATGCAAAAGAAGGAAATTTTGAATTATTAAGGAAAATATTTGAATAAAATTAATAAAACATAGCCTATATTTTTTCTGGACTATGTTATATTTATCCGCAAAGATACAAAGACTTTAATTAATTCATCAGTTTTGAGGTTGACTTCATTTAAATTTTCGTACACGCTTTCAAATTTATAGCATTAAAATATAATAAGGATTAGAATGAATGGTTGCTTAGCAACCATTAAGAGAAAATAAAGAAAATGAAATAAATACATTTTAAATAAGTAAATCTCTAAAACAAATTAGTTTATATTATTGGAACACATTTATAAAAAATCTCCAAAATATACAGTAATAACTTTAAAAATCTGACAAATGCATAGACAAAATTTCAAAACAATACCAATAATTTAACTGGTAAATTTCAGTATCCATTTATCATTGAATTCCATTAATGAAATGTGTCATTTTCTCTCAAGGAAAAAAAAAAAAAAAAAAAAAAAAAAAAAAATTGAAAATCATTGGATTTGCCATAGAAAAGCATTATTGCGCAAAATAAAATATTCTATATTTTCCGAACGAATGAATCAAATCTAACAAAAAACTATACAGCTTAATCCCAGTGCATCACTAACATACCCACCTAATTTCAAGCCAATCGGATGTTTTTTGCGTTAGTTATCGCGGAACAGACAGACTGACTGACAGACTGACTGACTGACTGACAGACAGACAGACAGAAACCAAAAAAATTCGTGTCTCCAAAGTAAGCTTTCACTGACGTTTCGGCAATTAAACATTTACATCCGCTAAGAAAAGGACATATTTTTTTCTTTCCAATGTGATTCCGTCTTAGAAGATTTTACTTTTACCATAAATACCATTTTTTAGATTTTTATGTTTCCATTATATGAAATATGGACTAGTAAATCTGCAGATCAGGAGCCTCAACGTCAGCTTTTCACATTTTTTTAAAAAACACACTTTGGGTATATTCAACTCCCTGGAAACTGTAATTTAAAATTTTCAAATTGCGTAATTATTTATAAGAATAAAATAGGAATTAGAAGTTTTCAGCCATCAAAAGCGGTAAATTAAAAATTTAGTTATGTTAGGATATTCTGAAATTTTCATGATCTATTATTTTTGTTTTCTTTATTATAACATAGTAGATTCTTCAAGTGGGCTCCGCCCCCCGAGCCCCACTTAATTTAAATTTGTCACTTTCTAATAATTGTGCTAATGATTATTGTATATTTTGCATTTCTTTATACATTTTGATTTATAAGAATAAGTAACAGTTTGGACAAATATTTTTCTTTATCTTCATACTTCTACATGCCTGCCAGCCACAAACACTTAAACTTGATGCATCAGGAACTTTTGTAAGTGTAAACTCAGTAATCTAGAGTTTTACAATTTTGTTTCCGAAAAAAAAAAAGTTTTGATTGCATTTTCCTGCAGTTATAGCGAGACAGACAGACATACAGAAGAAGAGACTGACATATGAAAAAAATAAATTTCGTGTCTCCAAAGTAAGCCTTCACTGAAGTTTCGGCAATGACCTCATTATTCATGAGTTATTGATATTCATGTATCTTGTATTTTTAACGACTACTATAAAATACCTGTTTTTGTTCAACTATGACGTCATATTTTACTAAGTGAAATATTTATTAAAAATATAATTCTTTTTTATTTCTTTTACTTCTAATTATGTCCCCATTTTTGTTAGAAAAATTCCTATTAACGAAACGAATATCCCTGTTTAATATTTAACAAAAAGTACTATATCTATAGTTATTTTAATTCTGACGTCATATTTTTTTCTTTTTCATAGTTTAATTTTTTGAATGGAAATTGCTCAATTGAAACTTATTGCTGTTGAAAAATTATTATTCCAAATTTTGATTTTTTTTTTTTTTTTTTTTTTTTTTGGCAACGATAAAGGAAATTGCTTAAATTTTATTTAAAAAATCCCTATTGATTCTGCATGAAAAAGAAGTTTTGAATTATTAAGGAAAATATTTGAATAAAATTAATAAAACATAGCCTATGTTTTTTTTTTTGGGGGGGGGGGGCTATGCTATATTTATACGCAAAGATACAAAGACATTAATTAATTCATAAGTTTTGATGTTGACTTTATTTAAATTTCGCACACGCTTTCAAATTTATAGCATTATAAGGATAAGCATTAAGATGAATGGTTGCTTAGCAACCATTAAAAGAAAATAAAGAAAATGAAATAAATACATTTCAAATAAGTAAATCTCTAAAACAAATTAGTCTATATTATTGGAACACATTTATAAAAAAATCTCCAAAATTTACAGTAATAGTTTTAAAAATCTGACAAATGCGTTGACAAAGTATCAAAATATTACGAATAATTTAACTGGTAAATTTTAGTATTCATTTATCATTGAATTCCATTAATCAAATGTGTCATTTTCTCTCAGGGGGCAAAAAATGAAAATCATTGGATTTGCCATAGAAAAATATTATTGCGCGAAATAAAATCATAGCAAACGCGGTAGCGTTTGGTATAATATGTTTAAGAAATAGAAAGTGCAAACAACTTTCTAAAATTTCTGGCGAACCAGTTGAGATACGTCAGTGAAATTTTTTTTAAAAGATAGAACTCGACGAGACGAATAAAATGATAGCATTCAAAAAATTACTGCAGCTTAGAATAGTTTTTTATTTAATTTTTAATGAAAAAATGAAAGCAAAAAATTCAACAAAGTCTTGCTAACGTTTCCGTGGATGGATTAACTTCGTTTTTGGTTTATTTTAATCCTCATGGTAAAACTCAGAACAGTTTTTTTTTTTCATCTTTGTATGTTTGTCGGTCGTTGAGAAAATCGAATTTTTGTCTGAAATTTCCAGCTGAACTTAGTCTTTTTCTTATATATTTCTTATATTTACTTCTTCTTGTAATTGTTGCTCGTAAGTTTAAATGAACATAAAAATAACTAAATAGATTAGATAAATCACGTGAAAAAATACTTATTTGTTGTTATTTTCATGTATCATATTCACTATCTATTTTGACGAGCGAAGTGAAATATTTTTTTTATTTATTAATTTCTCATTTATTTAAGTTAAAAGCCGCCTCTGGCAAAAAGTTTAGTCTCTCTTAAATTTATGCTAGCCACTGTTATATGATACTTTTATTCGTAATTTTATTTACTTGCTTATCTGAAGGTCCATAAGATGAAATGAACAAATTTAGGCAATCAGGACAAGAATTTGCGGAAAAGTTCATTATTATTAAAGTTATTCTGGTGGTGTGTTTGGCGAATAAATCAAAAATGGCGCCGAAAGACCGAATAGCAAATGTTTTTAACCGCAAAAGCGACGTAACCGTGTTTTTCCATCACGTAATATTTTATTTCAAAGACTGATTTAACAAAAGATTGACATTAATATTATTATTTTTTTTAATTGTACAAGAAAAAAAGATATGTAAAATTATTAAGTACAAACGTTCATACCAATACTTTTCACAGTTATTATTTTATGAATAATTAGACATGAATGGAAAAATCTACAGGACAATTAAAAGATAAGCGTAAAAATATGGTTTTACATTTATTTGAGCCTTTGAGATGTAAGGTAAGGGCGTACCGGTAAGAAATCCGGTTTGGCGCAACACAAGAGCGGTGAGTCGGGCGCTCCATGATGATTCGGACGTGAGAATGTGTCAGCTTTTTTTTTTTTTTTTTTTTTTGAGGGTACGTTAAATTATTCTAGGTCAATTAAATTATTACTTATTTTATGAATGTCTGATTAATATAAATATGTTTGCCAAAGCTTGGCGCTATTTTGGCTTCAAAAAGGGAGGGTATGATGCCAAAATATATAAATAGCTCTGAAAACAAACCTGATGAACTTTAATTTTTGTTTTCGCACGAATTTTTTCTGTTTCTATATTAAAATGCGGCACAAATGTCATATACGAATCACATTGGCGTTAGTTTTTTTTCTAAAGCCAATTTGGCGAAAATCTCGTTTTGGGATACCAGTTACATACCCGGTGTCCCAAAAATGACTGACGGATTTTAAAATTCAATGACTTGCAAACGGTGACAGCTATTTAAAAAAATTTTGGAGGAGGGTTATGTATAATGTCAGGAGATTTTTACCGTAACTTTTTATTTTAGTTCGAATTTCAAAAAATAGATGGCGCTGATAGCGATTGAAGGCCAGGTGATCAGTGTTGAGTGAGGTCAGTTTCGGCGTCGACCTGGGCTTCAATTGCTGTCAGCGCCATCTATTGGTTGAAATTCGAACTAAAATCAAAAGTTACGGTACAAAATACTCCTGACATTGTACATAACCCTCCTGCAAAAAATTTTTAAATAGCTGCCACCGTTTGCAAGTTATTGAATTTTAAAATCCATCAGTCATTTTTGGGACACCCGGTATATATTTTTTGAAAGGTAATAACAATAAATAAAAAAAGGTTTGTTTAATAGAACAAAACAATTTATATATTTAAAAAAAAGAAAAAATTATTTATTAAAAAGTAAATAACAACATCCGGGTTGACATATCAAGCAAAATAACGACAATCTGGATTCAGTTAAATACTCCGATGCGCATATGACATTGGCGTCAGAAAAAAAAATTCGCCAACATGGTGCGTATATGACATCTGTGCCAAAAATGCATACCTATTTTATTTATATTACGTAAGGTGCTACTTGATTATCAGGTCGACCAATTTCACCCATTTATAGAAATCGCCAAACTATTCGCCAAATTACTCAAAAGTAAAAATGTTGACATTAAAAAATTTTAAGTTTAGAAAATTAATGAATTTAGGTTAAAAAAATAAAAGTCATTAACGAAAAAGATTACTTTAATGATGACGTTTAGTTATGACGTCGAGACGTACCAAATATAAAATTCGATTTATTCAGGTGATTTCGAACAAAAGAATACTAATAAAAGTTTTCATATTTTAATGCAGAATTTATCAAATCAAACCATAAAGAGATATTTGTAAGATATCGCATATGTGAATAACATTGAAGTATTTTAAATGTAATATTAGAATTTATTAAAGAGCATAAAAATATGGTACTTGCGTATTAACGCCACCGCAGCAGAAGTTGCGCTAATGTGCCAATAAAGAGCAATCTTGTTCGCACGAGCACAAAAAAAAAATGGTATCAAAAATAGGCTAAAAAAGTACTAAAATACTAAAAATTACGTCAAAATGAGCACAAAAAAAAAAAAAAAAGGCACGAACAACAAGATCACTCTTTATTGGCGAATTAGCACAACTTCTACTGCGGTGGCATTAATACGAAGGTACCAAAAATATCAATGTTAGCGGAAATTTGTAAGGAGTTAAATGCTTTTTATTTAACCAAATAATGTCGGCGGATACAACCATAAAGTAACTTTAATAAATTATATATTATATTTTTCTCAATTAATATCAAGAGCTATTCGCTTATTGGCATAAAATTTATATTAAATAACAAAAGAACAAATAAATTAGTCAAACATTCATAAGAATATAAATAAATCATTGAATTAAAATCATTTGATTACTTAACAAACAAGTGTAGCGGGTTTAATGTCAAGGAAGTGTAACATTTATGTTCATCCATTATTGGCACTAGTAGATCGAACCCGGGCTTCCCGGGTTACATAGCAAAGATAAAAAGCATTTTTTTAAATTGAGAACTTTAATGAATTTTCTGTATATAATATGCGTTTTAGATTGCTAACTCCCAAAAAGCATTTTTAACACTTTAACCCCTTGAAGGGGGGAGGTGAGATAAAATGTATCCCACTTAATTTTAATAGCAAAACGCCTCATTGACGCCAGTAATTTGAAATAGCAATGTTATTTTTGTCAAATACGTGAAGAAACGCTTTTAAATATTTTAAAACAAATTTGTTTTTAATTTCTGGTGTCAATCATTCCAGCATTTTAAGAATTTGAGTGCTTTTTCCTTCAAAGAGTTAAGGATCTTGCGAGTTTTTTCATTCATGTTTCATTCATAAAATAACTGTAAAAAGTATTGTATTTGATAACGTTACATCTTTTTTTATCTTATTACAATTCACAACATTAACATTAATCTCAATATTATAGTAAATCAATCTTTGAATTAAAATATTACATATCGGAAAAACATGGTTAGGCTAACATGGTTAGGTTAAAGGGTTAAATGAAAAATATTAACTATGGAATCAAATAAAGCAATGGGTTTTTTCAAAAGTTATATTTCCGTATTATACGCATGCTGAAAGTTATTAGCCAAAGATTTCGTTACGGCAAGAATTTTGTTTCTGGTCATTTCAGTGCTTCGAGCACGTAATTCAATTACATGTCTGTTAAATTTGTATTTATTTATTTTATTTTATTTTATTATTTATAAAGGACATTTTAATTTTGCTATAGTATATTAGCCGGAAACAAATCCTGAACTCTTTATATTTTTCTAAGGACCAATAGAGTAATCCATCGTAATCGAGTTTCACTTGATTGAGATATATTAAAAATAACTCGCACCTGATTTTTTTTTTTAAACCACAGCCAATCAGTAAATTAAAATACAGTTTTCAAACAAATTCAAAATATTTTTAATTTTTTTTCTTACTTGGCAGTGAAAAATTTTAAGTTGTTTGATTACATGTTAAATTTGTAATTTTTAATAATTTAATCTGCGTTTTTAACCATTCTTTTATTTTATTACTCAACCAATTTTAATTTTATAATGGGAAATTACCAGAAACAATATTCACAGATTTATGAGTAAATTGTGTATCATTATTTCTTAATAGAGATACGTGATAGAGATTTTTAAAAAAAATGCTTGAAAAATATAAGCTAGCACTAAATGAGTCAAATGAGATACAGTTTTCAATCAAATTACATTTGAAAGTAAATTTCTTTTCCCATATGAAATAAAAATTGAAAATGTGCGGCGTTTAGAAGATTAAAAAATTGCAGTAACAAAAATTGCAAATAGTGATTTATCCGGAAATGTCATTCGCAAAATAACGTCAGTGCTATACACGGAGACATTTGTTTTACAATATAGATTTTGCGCATATGAAAAATCGGTACTACTTTATTATCCCATCGACCATTTTCGCCAAATTAAAAAAATCGCCAAACTAATAGCCAAGTTATATATGTTGACATAATTTTTATTTTAAATAACAGAAAAACATGAATAAAAATACAAATAAAAAGTGGTATTAATCATCTCTTGACGACATTTTAAACATGTATATCGTTTTTAATATCAATGAATATGACATTCACAAATCATCCATTTTGGGCATTTAATCTTATAATTTGGTGATAGCTTTTTGGTCGACGGGATAACCAAGTAGTACCGAAAAATCTTACGCGCATGCTAAAATGTTAAAAGTAAAGAAATGACTGCATGTATATTTTTTTCAAAAAAAAATTGCTTCAAAGTTAACTCGATGACAAATTTAAAATTCGTTTTATAAATAAAAATACACAACACAAATTAAAAGAAAAAACGATACTACTCTGTTATCCCGTCGACCCATTTCGCCAAATTATACAAATCGCCAAACTAATAGCCAAATTATGCATATTAACATAAATTTATTTTAAATAACGAAAGAAAAAATAATTAGTAGAAGATTAATAAAAATACTAATAAAAAGTCGAAATAAAAATCACTTAATGACATTTTAAACACATGAATCGTATTTAATGTCATTGTATATGACATTCACGATGATCCATTATTGGCATTTAATCTTATAGTTTGGCGATAATTTTTTGGTCGACGGGATAACCTAGTAGTGCCGAAAAAACATTGCACTCCGTCACTTCAACGTGCCAAGAAGATGCCGTATTTTCCGTGAAATACACAAATCTCGATTTTTACAAATCATGCAAACCAAATTTTCAATTACATTTTAAACATTGGATATTAACGAATTATGAAATCTCATTTCGTCATTTACATTGTTCTTTTTCTATTTCAGATCAATTTTCTATGTGAAAATTCACTTTTTTTTTTCTTTTCTGAAAATATATTTGGAAAATAAAAATGGTTCTAAAAGTAAAAAATAAAGGTACTACTCTGTTATCCCGTCGACCAATTTCGCCAAATTATACAAATCGCCAAACTGATAGCCAAATTGACATAATTTTTATTTTAAATAACGAAAAAACAAATAATTAGTAGAATATTAATAAAAATACTTAATAAAAAGTCGAAATAAAAATCACTTAATGACATTTTAAACACGCAAATCGTATTTAATGTCATTGAATTTGACATTCACAATCATACATTATTGGCATTTAATCTTATAATTTTGCGATAAATTTTTGGTCGACTGTATCACCTAGTAGTACCAAAATAAATAACAAAAATATAATTATTCCAAGAAGAAAGAAAAAATAATTTTGTTTTGAATTTTCCTTCTGGTAAAATGACAGGTAACAAAAAAAAAAATCTAAAAAAAAATCGCTTGTTCTAGCGAGTTTATCTGAAATTTATAAAAAATTACATTAAGCGAATAACGTTATTTTAATATAATTACAACTGAATGTCTTAAACAATTGGACAAAGATTTGGGGAACCGGACATTACTTTAAACCTGGAATTATTTCCAAGATAATCTTTGTTTGCTTGCTATCTCGGCGAAAAAAATTCAACCCGGAGAAAAAAAAAAAAAAAAAAAAAGAATCACATTGAACAGGTACTAAATCCTTTGATATCAACCGTGCGTTTTTTCTCTAAATAGAAATGATATGCTTAAATTTAAGCATTATAAAGTAGAATTTTATTTTATTATAAACTAAAAACTATAGTACTAAAAGTCTCCACAGACTTGCCATTGAAAGTTTCCTTCTTTTTAGCGAAAACACGCGGTTGTGTTTGGGCTTAATGTAGCAGATTTCAGGGTTAATTTTTTCGCACCACTCCCAGCCACCATAAGTTCTCTTCTATTTCTTCTTTTTATTTTATGGTTATTTTTCCTTTACTTTGCACAGAAATGGAGTACTCAAGTTGCCACCTCCAGAAAAATTAAATTAAAAACTACAAAAAATTAATATCTCAAAAACAAATTAAGATACAGTTTTCAAACAAATTGCATTTAAAAGTAGATATTTTCCCCTACACAACGGTGTAAAGATTGAAAAAGTGTGATGTCTAGGAGTTAAAAAATTTGCAGTAATGAAAATTGCAAAAGTGAAATTTCATCAGAAAGTGTTGCCATTCAAAAAATGACGTATGCGTTACGCACAGATACGTTTGGCCTTTATAATATAGATATAATCTTACAGTTTGTCTATCGTTCTTTGGTCGATGGGAAAATTAAATACTTATATATTTACTTATAGGATTTTTTATAAAATGAAAAAAAAACGTGCAAGTTAAATGTATCTGATATATGTATTTTTAATTTATGTGTTTTTTAATGAAAGTCATGTACTTTAAATAAAGCTAGTGACAGCTTTATATTTAAAATGAAATTAAGGCGAAGGAAACCTATTTGGTGATTGTTTCGAGTAGCTAAAATAAAAGTAGGAAAATAGCCGTCGGGCATATAAAAAATAAAACAATCAGATCGGAGCTGTTGATGACAGTCACAAGACTTATGCTGGTATTTATATAGGTATTATAGCAAAATTTGCAACATCTCTGGTGTTAAACTAGGACTCTCGTGGTAAGACATTTGGCTGCTCAGCAGCGGGTATAGAGTTCAAATCCCGTCGGATGTAAGTTCGTTTTATTTAGAAATGCTTTTGTGTTAAATTATTATTCCTTCGGGAATATTCTTATGTTAATTGTTATTCAATTTCTAGAATTTTTCTAGTTGTGAATGTTTTATTTGAGAAATTACCTTGAATATATTTAATTGGTATGGCTTTTAATTCTTTTAATAAAGTTCTGTTTTTTTTCGTTCAAATCCATGGTTTATTTTTCTTATCATACATTTTATATAGCAATGCAATGATTTTTATAATTATTCTGATACATTAAAATTTTATGCTGTTGTTATCATTTTATAAATTTTGACAGCAGCAGTTATTTTTCTTTTTAAGATATTAGAAAATCTTCAGTTTTTATCAAAAAATTAAATGACTAGTATTAAAAAATGCTCTGACGAGCACCAAAAAAGGTTAATATGTTTTTAAGTATGAAAAAGGGTTTGACAAGTGCTTCTGTTAATTATTGAGCATGAGGAAGGACAAGGGATCCTTTCTTGGCTACAACTCACTTCAATGCCAACTTTTAAAAAATCATATTTGCGCTTTTTCCGTATGAAAGAAATTTGCGGTTCTTTAGTAGAACTTTCCACCGTGCTTTAGATGTTAACCAGGGGTGTAGTCGTAAAAATAAGATAGGATATATGCTCTAAGCAGAGGGATACCCTAGAATGTGTATACTATAAGCTTTCTTGAGAAATAATGTATATGGTGTTCTATTAAAAAGTCCAGAAGGCATACGGCGTATAACATGCACTTACATCCCTGATGTTAACTGCACTGTTCACTCTGCACTATACTACAAATAAATTTTCTATGCAATTATACACTTAGGGCATGCTTGGTGCCAGTGCATGAATGTGATGCAGGAACTAGGTTTTTGACACTGTGTCGTCTTCCCTTACATTTATGTCTAGTTAAGCTGCACCTTTACTGGTTATGTCTTTACACTATACATTTTTATAGTAACTGCGACTGATTTGTTTTCACGGAAAAAGAGCAAATATGATTTTTTAAAAGTTGGCATTGAAGTGAGTTGTAGCCAAGAAGGGATCCCTTGTCCTTCCTCATGCTCAATAATTAACAGAAGCACTTGTCAAACCCTTTTTCATACTTAAAAACATATTAACCTTTTTTGGTGCTCGTCAGAGCATTTTTTAATACTAGTATTAAAAATCTTCCGAACGAATGAATCAAATCTAACAAAAAACTATACAGCTTAATCACAGTGTCTCACTAACATACCCACTTAATTTCAAGCCAATCGAATGCTTTTTACGTCAGTTATCGCGGAACAGACAGACAGACTGACAGACAGACAGACAGAATCCAAAAAATTTCGTGTCTCCAAAGTAAGCCTTCACTGACGTTTCGGCAGTTAATAATACTAATGATAACTGAAAAATTTATATACAACAAACAAAGTTTCATTAACAAGTTGAATGTAGATTCTGCCATTGCAAAATTCAGTTTCGCCTCCGATTAGAAAAAAAAAAAAAATCGATAGAGGTTTTTTAGAAGGGCGTCGCCGTTTATATTGCAATGCACTAACTTCATTTTTCTTGTGTTTATCAATATAATAGCAAACAGAACGGCGTGAAATACCCAATTGAATAGCAATTTCACTCTGAGACGTTGGAATTGCGGAATAATAAAGAGATACAATTTGACGTGCTACATCTTCATTGACTAGATTCATCAAAAACGGATTTTTTCTTTAGTTTAAACGCTTTTTTATAGACTCTGAGTAAAACGAAATGCAATTTAACAATAAAACGAGTGGAATCTCGTCGAATTCGACGAATGAAATGTTTAAAAGACCCGATCGATTTGGTTAAAAAATAAAGGCAAAAGTAATTACATTATTGAATCAATATATAATAAATATATTTACAAACTAAATGTCAAGTTTGCCATTTACAATTTTGCATGCAAGTATTCGCACATCTTCAGTTAAAATTGTAATCTGAGTGCCGGCGAAATCCAGAAATTTTATTTTATATGCACTCACAAAAAAATAGTTTTATTTAAAAAAAAAAAAAAAAAAAAAAAAAAAAAAAATTGTAATTTAAGAAATTACCCCAACCATTTGAAAAATGTTTCACTCGATACATTCATCTATCATTTTAAGCTAAATACCAGTTGTTTTATTGTGTATTATCCGTGCCACTGCTATAAATGACTTTATACATGCTGCAATTTGAAGGTACGGTTCGTTTAAGTTATATCACTCTATTGTCGCCAAGCATAAAAGTTGGCGACGAAAGAAACATTTCAAACTATTTAACATTGTTGGTGCAAAAGTAATCATTATTAAAATACAGCTTTGGCATATACTGTTATACTTGTAAGACTTTGACATATATTGTTTGATTTTACAGAGCAGAATTTTGGTGATGGAGGTTTTAAACCAAAATCGATCGCAGCACATGCATCTGTGAATGGGTCCATCAGACATCGAATCAAAAAAGTTTTTTCCCAGTTTTTCCCAAGCCGATTGCTTTTTAGTTTTCTTTTTAGGTGGTGGAAAATCAAGAGTAATAGCTATAACATTTTCCGGCTTGTTAGAATCACTATTGGCACTCAAATTTTCCTGGTTAGAACCGACCGATAGTAAAACGCCATGGCTAGTGGATTGGTCGCCCTGGCGACATGATGTTTTACAATTAATCGGTTCGGCATTAAATTGCTTCCTTTTTCGTGATCGCCTTTCAACACGTAATTGGTTTTCAGCGGCTCAATAATCTTTTGATTTTATCATTTTCTGCATTGAAAGACGTTTTTGCGCCAAACCAAATACAGTATTACTCAGTTATCCCGTCGACCAATTTCGCCAAATGATACGAATCGCCAAACTAATAAGCAACTTATACATGTTGACTGTGTTTAATATCATTGAATGCGATATTCACGTTCATTCATTTCTTTGGCTTCGGCTTTTTCCGTATCTGTTAATTTCCGTCTACCCATTTTTAAATTTGTTAGTTTTCTCCTTTATTACAATGATTTTAACCATTTTAATTTACTATTCAAATAAAAATTCTTCTAAAAGTAAAGAATTTAATTTAAATTCAAATAAAAATTCTTCTAAAAATAAAGAATTTAATTTAAATTCAAAAGTGGTAACATCATTCAAAAGTGGTAACATCATTCAAAAGTGGTAACATCATCGGGTCCATTCTCCCGAAAACAACAACCATTTTTCAAATGGTTAAAAAAAAACTAATTTTATTTTTACTGTGACATTATTTTCACTAACTGAAGTCATCTGAAAGTAAAATCTCAATCTCAGTGTCCATATTGAAGTTGAATGTAGATTCTGCCATTGCAAAATTCAGTTTCGCCTCCGATTAGAAAAAAAAAATTGATAGAGGTTTTTTAGAAGAGCGACGCCGTTTATATTGCAATGCACTAACTTCATTTTTCTTGTGTTTATCAATATTGTTGCAGCGTATATGGGGTTCTTTCGATCTTATGGTTAGACAACTTCAAACTCTTTGCTCTTAGAAAAGTAGAAAATAATATATCTACAGAACTTCAGAACAACAGAGTCCTCGAAACTCACAAATATTTCTAGATATTCAAAAATAATTGTTCATATCTATCGTATAAGTGCAGATACAGGTTCCAGAGACTCTTTATACAACGTCTCTACACTAAATCACATTCAAATTAACGTAAATAAGACTCAAGCAAACTTGCTTAACAAACGCGTTGTTCACTCAATGACTGACTGGTAAATAATAACAACAGCTCGCATCGCTTCTCTTCTTATATAGGCTCGCAGCATGTGCGGGAAATTTCTAGAACCATCTCGAAAAATCCACGGAACAACAAACAATGTATCAGTATATCTAAGGGGGGTTACCATAGAGAGGAAAGGGTTACCATCGCCAACAATCGCCAAGTTTGTCGCCAACTTGGCGATATATCGCCAAATTTGGCGACCAAAATTAGTCGCCAAAAGTGACGCCAACTTGACGATATCTTTATTATTTCGCCAATCTGCCGTAGACATACACTGAAAATAATGGACAAGTTTGCTTGATTACAGAGACAATGTAACAAAAACTAATATTAGTAAAGGAATGGAGCTTAATAAGATTATTTACATTATTTTACAGTACAAACACTAACTATTTACAAAATTCGTAACACTACCCCCTCCTCAAAGACTGCACGTCCCGGGCAGTGCAATCCCTGAGTTAGAGGAGAACACTTAAAATAAATAAACAAATAAATAAATAAATAAATAAATAATAACAATAATAATAAAATTTACATAAATAAGAACTAATTACTATTTACATATTTACAAAAAGTGACTTTCATGACCATGGTCTGAAATTCCAGTTTAGAATTTTTAATCACTTTGGCCAAAATAAGGGGCTAGCCGGTTATAATGTACGACCTTGGGCTTGGTGTGTGGCGATTTTCGTATGCGTACGACGACGTCATTCAGCCTGCTGACGACTGTGTAGGGACCGTCCCAGTTTCTTTGTAATTTTGGCGACAGTCCCTTACGACGTATCGGATTCCACAACCAAACTTTGTCACCTTCGTTGAACTCATGTCCTGTTGCCTTTGTGTCGTACCGTGTCTTCATCTTTTCCGTTGCCAGTCCAATTCGGTTCCTCGCTAGACAATGAATCTCCTCAATCCGCGCCTGGAGTTCATCGACATATTCCTCAGGCGATGAAGGAGCATCAGGAGGACGGCCAAACAAAAGATCCGCAGGTAGACGAAGATCACGACCAAAGAGCATTTGAGAAGGGGAATAACCAGTGGCCTCATGAGCAGCACTCCTGTAGGCATAGGCGTAGCGTCGGGGGGGCCAGGGGGGGCACGTGCCCCCCCCAATCATCTGTACCCGGGCGCCAGAACAGAAAGCGTAGGGGCGCCAAATGAAGGGATTTTTTTTTTTTTTTTTTTGTCTTTCCGTGCAAAAATGTATATATATATATATTTATATCGAAATTGAATAAAAATATCTCACAAACAGAAAATTCAAACACAAAACTGAGCCAAGTGTATCTTTATGCATTCTGTCATTTAAATAAATCAGTCTCTACTCAAAAAACCCTCTTCTGTGAGAAACTGTACCTCACCGACAATTACCAAAAACCAAGCGATTTCCCTAGGCGTTGCAGAGATGGCATGTGTCTCGGACGCCAAAACGATAGGCGAAGGGGGCGCAAAATGAAGATTTGTTTCTCTTTAAATACAAAAATGTATATATATATATATATTGAATTTGCATGAAAATGTCTCCACAGCCAGAAAATTCAAAAGACCAAATGCATCTGTATACCTTATTCGATTTAAATAAGTTAGACTCAACTCAAAAATACTCTTCTATGTGAAACTATACTTCACTGATAATTAACAAAATCCAAGTGATTTCCATAGGAGCTGAAGAGAGGGCATGTGTCTCGGACGCCAAAACGAAAGGCGAAGTTGGCGTCAACTGAAGATTTTGTTTGTCTTTACATACAAAAACGTATATGTATGCAATTTGAATAAGAATGTCTCACAGCCTGAAATCTAGACATTTCCCTAGGGGTTTCAGAGTGGGCGCCAAATGAAGAAATGAAGATTTTGTTTGTCTTCACATACAAAAATGTATATGTATGGAATTTGAATAAGAATGTCTCACAGACTGAAACCTAGCGATTTCCCTAGGGGTTTCAGAGGGGGCGCCAAATGAAGATTTTGTTTGTCTTTACATACAAAAATGTATATGTATGTAATTTGCATAAGAATGTCTCACAGCCTGAAACCTAGAGACTGGGTTTCAGAGGGGGCGCCAAATGAAGATTTTGTTTGTCTTTACATACAAAAATGCATATGTATGGAATTTGCATAAGAATGTCTCACAGCTAGAAACTTAGCGATTTCCCTAGGGGTTTCAGAGGGGGCGGATTTTGTTTGTCTTCACATACAAAAATGTATATGTATGGAATTTGCATAAGAATGTCTCACAGCCTGAAACCTAGCGATTTCCCTAGGGGTTTCAGAGGGGGCGCCAAATGAAGATTTTGTTTGTCGTTACATACACAAATGCATATGTATGGAATTTGCATAAGAATGTCTCACAGCCTGAAACCTAGAGATTTCCATAGGGGTTTCAGAGAGGGCGCCGAATGAAGATTTTGTTTGTCTTTACATACAAAAATGTATATGTATGGAATTTGCATAAGAATGTCTCACAGCCTGAAACCTAGCGATGTCCCTAAGGGTTTCAGAAGGGGCGCCAAATGAAGATTTTGTTTGTCGTTACATACACAAATGCATATGTATGGAATTTGCATAAGAATGTCTCACAGCTAGAAACCTACCGCTTTCCCTAGGGGTTTCAGAGGGGGCGCCAAATGAAGATTTTGTTTGTCTTTACATACACAAATGTATATGTATGGAATTTGCATAAGAATGTCTCACAGCCTGAAACGTAGCGATTTCCCTAGGGGTTTCAGAGGGGGCGCCAAATGAAGATTTTGTTTGTCGTTACATACACAAATGTATATGCATGGAATTTGCATAAGAATGTCTCACAGCCTGAAACGTAGCGATTTCACTAGGGGTTTCAGAGG
Source organism: Maratus speculifer (assembly GCA_964019185.1). Lineage (NCBI taxonomy): Eukaryota > Metazoa > Arthropoda > Arachnida > Araneae > Salticidae > Maratus > Maratus speculifer. The sequence continues at coordinate 44,883,403 of OZ025290.1, forward strand.
GGGCGCCAAATGAAGATTTTGTTTGTCTTTACACACAAAAATGCATATGTATGGAATTTGAATAAGAATGTCTCACAGCCTGAAACCTAGAGATTATTAGAAGTCTCAGAAGGGGCGTCAAATGAAGATTTTGTTTGTTTTTACATACAAAAATGTATATGTATGAAATTTGCATAAGAATGTCTCACAGCCTGAAACCTAGCAATTTCCCTAAGGGTTTCAGAGGGGGCGCCAAATGAAGATTTTGTTTGTCTTTACATACGAAAATGTATATGTATGGAATTTGCAAAAGAATGTTTCACAGCTAGAAACCTACCGCTTTCCCTAGGGGTTTCAGAGGGGGCGCCAAATAAAGATTTTGTTTGTCTTTACATACAAAAATGTATATGTATGGAATTTAAATTAGAATGTGTCACAGCCTCAAACCTAGAGATTATTAGGAGTTTCAGAGGGGGCGCCAAATGAAGATTTTGTTTGTCTTTACATACAAAAATGTATATGTATGGAATTTGAATAAGAATGTCTCACAACCTGAAACCTAGCGATTTCTCTAGGGGTTTCAGAGGGGGCGCCAAATGAAGATTTTGTTTGTCTTTACATACAAAAATATATATGTATGGAATTTGAATAAGAATGTCTCACAGCCTGAAACCTAGCGATTTCCCTAGGGATTTCAGAGGGGGCGCCAAATGAAGATTTTGTTTGTCTTTACGTACGAAAATGTATATGTATGGAATTTTCATAAGAATGTCTCACAGCCTGAAACCTAGCGATTTCCCTAGGAGTTTCAGAGGGAGCGCCAAATAAAGATTTTATTTGTCTTTACATACAAAATTGAAATTTTGCGAAAAATTTATAAGTGATCGGGCCCTTGTAAATAATCACAATGCAAACTTATATATTTATTCTAATTAACATTAATTAATCAACCTATTTAGAGCGAGGGTTATTTTTAATTATTTTTATCTTGCGACGTCTTATCACTAGAATTTCTTTTGATGTAGGATCACAATGATTTGTCATTTTAAGTAAATTAAATTGTACCAAAGTTACTTTAGGTATGGTTAGGAAATGTTTGGATAGAGTATGTAAAATTTTAACTAGTTATAAAGAGTGTGTTTATATCTATCCAGCAAACTGCAAAATTAAATGTATTTCGCTTATTAAAAAAATAAATTAAAAAAAATGTGCTCTTACATGTTACAGTGGCAGTATTAACCATTCAAAATGCATTAGGTCAACGTTTTGTGAATCTAAAGAAATTTTGTTCTACGATTTTCGTGGGGGGGGGGGGGGGGGGCGTAAAATGCGAGAACACGGTTTCCCACTGGCACAAAATATCATTTTATAGTTAGTGCATGAATCAAAAATATGAAATAATATAAAATACAACTCAAGATTACCTTATTATTTTATAAGAAACCCAAAAATAACTTTTGTTAAGTTGGTAATACTTTATTGTTATGATCTTATTTAAAAAAAACCTACAAACTAAAATTTTTATCATTGCTAATAGTGTAAGAAATTGTTTTTTCAAGGTAACTCTCAGATCCAAACCGCATTTTTTGACACTTTTTTTTTTTTTTTTTTTTTTTTTTTTTTACCCGAACAGGTGCTGTGCTTTTATTTGCAATTGTATAACTGAATAGTATTTTTCACTTTTCGATAAATTCAGAAATATTTTTAGAAGATGTCAATTTGGCATTTCGAATTGAATTTCTGGGCGGTGATAGTGCAAGTGAGGCAAAAAAGTTACCTCCATGAGACAGTAACCTGCCTAAAGATTTAATTCGTTTATCGGAAAATAGAAATAAAAACATTTGATCATAAATCTCTTCAATAATCACGATTGCAATCGTCATGCTTTTACGTTTAAAACTTAGACAGAAAATATGTCAGAAAGTTTTTTGTTTTTATGCAAGGAAAAAAAATATATACATTTTCGAGAATCGGCTTAAATGTTTATTTAAATTCTTTATTTTCTGCGTTTGGCAACATATATTTTCTTTATATATTTACAAATTCATTTTCATTAGTATAAATAATACAATGAAGATTTGGAACTAGAAAAGTCCTGAAAATGTTCACCATGATTTTCAATAATATATTAAACCGTCTTCGGGATTTATTATTGTTCTTATTCTTATTATTATGGATTTTTTTTCCAGTCTATATTTTCAAAGAATCGTGTAAAAAGAATATAAAAATACTTTTTTTTTTTTTTTTTTTTTTTTTTTTTTTTAAGATAGGATTTCAAAAATAAATATTTTTGTAAATAGCAAAGATGATTTAATTTTTTTCTGTAGAATTTAAAAAGAATTACATTTTTTAGAAATTATATCGATTTTCAAACATGATTAATATTTAAAATTTTTAAATTAAAATTTATATTTTTAAATCGAAATTCTCTCTTTTTTGGTATTATTTACTTATTATAAGTAGCATAGTATAAATCTTGCAATCGTTTTGAAAACAAAAAGAAAAAGAAAAAAAGAAAAAAAGACGGATTTACAGGTTTTAAATACTGGAGATACCCAAAAACATTTTTTTTTTTCCCCAGAAAAAAAATTTGCCGTCCATCTGTGTGTCTGTAAACACCTCCCGAACTGTCTCCCGAACAAATTGAGATAGAGACTTGAAACTTTGTATGTTCTTAGTATGTAAGAATGGGACGAACCCTATTTAATATCAGCAACCTCGATTATCCGGAATTATTTTTTTCGGATTCTCGAAAAATTCGTTCTGATGAAAGGTATATAAAGTTTTTCGAAATTTTGTATTTTAATGAGTGGATGTAAAAGGCAATAAAGTAGCACAAATTGTACATAAAGAACGAAGCCGATCGGATTAATTAGTTGCCGAGATATTTGTAATCTTGTTTTCCACATTCTTCAATTTTTCATGACCCTGTATTTCATTCAAATTTTAATTCAAAGATATATTTTAATTGAAAATGAGACCCTTATATAATCCGACGCAGTAAAATAGTTTTAATATGATTATTATTTTTGTAATTATAAGAAGTTTTTTTTTTTTTTTTTTTTTTTTTTTTTTTTTTACACAATTTGGTACTACTTGAGTAGCTTGTCGTTTTATACACTATATTGCCATTGATTATTGGACACTTGCGATTTTAGACACTTTACTAAATATCTAGAAAAATACATGAGGAATCATCTCGAAACTCTTAGTGTATAAATATAATAGTATACGTCATGCATCTCCGGGAAGAGTTTTTACCGAAACTCCATAGGGGACCGTCAACAAATTAAAAAAGAATGAATATCTTTTGAATAACCCTGTCAAAATTAATGCAGCAAAAGCGCTCAAACTCTAGATTATGATTGAATGCCTTATTGTAATACACTGTGTTCATTTTTATGCAAATAGCATGCATACTCGCAGAGTAATTAAGGTTTTTATAAAAATGGTCCCAAATTTTTCCAATTTTTTTCCTTATAATTTTCAGAGTTCTTAATATAAAATAATATTTTTTTTCAGAAAATATGACAAACAACATTGCACACAGTACCCTGTTATCAGAATTAAAAAATGATGAAAGTTGTATACAAAATGAGTTGGTTTACTAAATATTTTTTTACTGCGCATGCGTCAACGATATCAAAATTTCATTTGCATATTATGTTAGCTAAATGTATAGAGCAACTTTTGTGAAAGTCACAAAATCATAACTTGAAAATTCTGAAAATAATCGTCAATTGAATAAGTTGAAAATCCGTTATTCTCAAAATGAAGCAAAAACAAGAGGGGTTGTATCCATATATTCATTGATTAGTGTCAATATAGAATACACAATACGGGATGTTAAGACTACTCTTGGATAAAATCCCTCATTTTTTTTGCTTCATTTTGGAAACAACGGATTTTGTCCTTTTTCTATAGACGATTACTTTCAGAATTTTCAAGCTATAATTTTGAGACTTTTACAAAAGTTGCTCTATATATTTAACTAACATAATATGTAAATGAAATTGTGATATCTTTGACGCATGCGCAGTAAAAAATTATTTAGTAAACCTACTCATTTTTCATACAATTTTTATTATTTTTTAATTCTGATTACAGGGTACTGTGTGCAATCTTGTTTGTCATATTTTCTGAAAAAAATATTATTTTATATTAAAAACTCTGAAAATTATAAGGGAAAAACTTAGAAAAATTTGGGGCCATTTTTATAAAAACCTTAATTACTCTGCGAGTATGCATGCTATTTGCATAAAAATGAACACAGTGTATTACAATAAGGCATTCAATCATAATCTAGAGTTTGAGCGCTTTTGCTACATTAGTTTTGACAGGGTTATTCAAAAGATATTCATTCTTTTTTAATTTGTTGACGGTCCCCTATGGAGTTTCGGTAAAAAATCTTCACGGAGATGTATGACGTATACTATTATATTTATACACTAAGAGTTTCGGGATGATTCCTCATGTATTTTTCTAGATATTTAATAAAATGTCTAAAATCGCAAGTGTCCCATAATCAATGGCAATATAGTGTATAATTTGTCGAAATTGGTTCATCAGCAATTCCTTAACTCCTTCGCGACGGGAGCCTTTTACGAAATTTTTGATATTTGTCAACAATTTTTTAAAACAGAAATTATTGCCTTATTAAATCGAGAAAATTCTCCAATTAAATAAGGAAAATTTTACTGTAAAATTTTGCTGGTGGGAATAAACTAGGGTTCTTAAGTCTTTTTGGTGCACGTATACGTATCGCTTGTCCCCAAGGGATTAATAGAGCATTATTATGTATATTAAAAAAATTAAATAAACGATTAAATTTTGTTTTGGAATTGCAATGCATTTTATAAATATCTCAAACATGTTTTTTTTTTTTTTTTTTTTTTTTTTTTCATATATTATATTATGCATATCCGTGATGGGTAATTATTACGGTGGCCCCCAATGACAAGTTTTTTATTCATTTTATTTATTCATTCATTAACTTATCTACATAAAAATTTAAGCGAAGCCGATAAAATATGAACCATTTTCATTGGTTATGACTTTCGCGAGAATAACAATTATAAATGTGTTTTAAGAACCGATATTAGTTTGACAAAATCGCTATAGAAATTATAATATGCCCAGATTGGAGATCAGATAAGCGGACAATCACATCGTATCTGAGCACAAACTCAATTTCAAAAGCAGATTCGTGCTGGACCGAGTCTTTATCTTTATATATATAAATTTTCTGTGCATGTGTATGTCACCGAACTCCTCCTAAACGACTGGACCGAATTTAATGAAATTTTTTGTGTGTGTTCCAGTGGATTCGAAAATAGTTTAGATTCACATTTCATCGAAATTGATTCAGTACTTTTTTAAGTAATTAGGAAAAAACTAATAGTTAGTGGTTTTTCGCTAATTAAAATTATTGAATAAGTTCTCTAACTAGAGTGCGGATGGAATGGCCGAGCGGTCTAAGGCGCAAGAGTTAAGATCTGGCTCTCGGACAAAGAGATCGCGAGTTCGAACCCCACTCCTGACATACGTGTATGATTTGCGATAATATTTTCTGTATTACAATTTTAATTCACTGACTTCATAAAATCGCCAACTTTTAACTAAAAAGAGAAAAATAAACTTTTCTATAAATAATTGAACCGACTTCAAAAACTACTGCCAAGTGAAAAACACATTTCCTTACATAATTGTAATCAGAAATTAAATTAAGAGCGTAGTATTTATCATGCGAATTATTATATTTATGTACGCTTATTTGATTTTTTGAAGTCGGTGCCAGGACAACGTCTGTTGGGACCGCTAGTGTAATATATATATATATGTGTGTGTGTTTTTGTTGTTGTTTCAGCATAGTCGAGTCAGAGCGAAACTAGATCTAGTTGTTTACAGTGGGACAAGCAATATGTTTCGAAAAAATATTAATAGATTATTCGGGCCTGTAAACAAATTTAAAGGACCTGGCCAACAAAAAAATTTAACGAACCTGCCGTTCCAGATCGATAAAAAAATTAAGCAGATCTACCGACTCGATATAAAAATCTCTACTGGGCCGATAGAATAAGACTCTCGCAAGAATATGTATAAATGTGCGTCACGGGCCGATGATAGTTTGACAATATCGATAAAGAAATGTACGAAGTGTCCAGCATATAATAGATCGGCATCGGACAGGTTTATGGCATCCGAATCCGGGCTTATTTTTTTCAGCAGACTTTTACCGGGCCAAGATCAGGCTTGCATTTTTTTACACAATCGAGACGAGACAAAACTAGATTTAATTTTTCTCAGGATGTGGAGGCCAAGGAATGTTCTGTAAAAATATTAATAGCGATAATGAACGTACATTAACACAATCTTTGTAAGCACAACTTAAGGTTATTCTCAAATTCCCAAATCAACAACGTGAAATTTGACACACTTTCTGACTCATTTTCCTTTATAAAGGCATAAAATTGTCAGGTTTGGTGATTGAAATAATTTGGAATCGAATAGCATTTTCCATTTTTTTTAAATAAACAACTTTTTGATTTATAAGCTATTCTAATAACTTGATGACAAGTTTTTCTTTTCCCCAGTACTATTGCGTCTTGAATTTCGATTCAAAATGACAATTTTGGCAGTATCTTCTCAAAGACTTTTTGTCTTTTGCGAAAAATGGAAAATTCCATTCGATTCCATAGTTTCTGAATAAGAATGTCTGCCAATTTTATGTGTTTCAGAAAAGAAATGAATTCAGAAATGTGTCAGAAAATAGCTAAATTGGATCAGAATAATAATTTACTGAAAAGTACGGGGTCATCCATAAAATAAGTTTTCCGTGGCTAGAAATAAAAAAATATATAATTACCCAAAAAGAACTATTACAAAAGATACAGCAATGTTTTAACTACATCTCCACATTAGAACCAACGGAATTAAAACGCTTGTCACAACGTGGGATAAGTTTTTGAGTCCAGTGTGATACAAGTCTGCCACCTGGGAATAAAGCCAGGAACTTGTTACAGTTGTCAACTCACGTCTCATCAACCGTAAAAGTCTTGTTGAGGTATTCATTTCCTTCGTCGTGATATCGCTACAGAAGCATCAATGCTGCTTTCCCACGTTTGGTTTTGTGTTAAGGTGCAAGTTGATTAGGCATTCACCTGGCACATAGTTTCTAGATAAACAGGAGTTTCGTGGTGGTTTCCTGCATTGAGAATCTTTTTCGTGCTATTTTAGAGCGATACCACGATGAGGGCAACAAGTACTTCAACAGGATTCAGTTCAATTGGATCCAACTTTCCGGGTAATTATGTTTTGTTTCTTTTAAAATGCCGTGGAAAACTCGGTTTTTCGATGACCCTCGTATTTCAAAATCTACTTTTTTTATAGCTTCAAAAGTTAGGATTTTTTTAACCAACTTTTTTTAAAATTCTAAACTACATCAAGTTTTATAAATCTTTATTTGAATGTTGAAAAGTCTTAAATGTCTAAGCAATTATTAATGCTGCTATTGAGTATTTTCTGGCTTGTGAATACATAGTAATTTAAAGTATACTATAAAATTAACTAATTAACATTTATGTTTTTTCATTGTTTTTTTGCAGGAACTGGCCGTAAACTATGAAAATATAAACGGGCCGGGCTTGGATGAAACTTTTAATACCCACGCCGGGCCGTGCTGAGCCCGTGCCTGGAAATTCCTGTCCATGTAGACTTCTAGCATGTACCACTGGAGGGACATGCTAAAGAGACGGTCACCAATGCACAAAATTTATTCTGTAGCCACGATTTTATTCATTTTTTGACCGACAATCATTTTCAGGAAATTTCTTTATCTCTCTTGATCATTCCCCCCCCCCCCTGTTTTAAAACATTGTGATCTCTTTGGCAAAAAAATGCAGATTTCTGTATGTTATTTAGTTCTGAATTTCTAAATTAAAATTAAACCTTTTAAAGTTCCAAAATAAACGCGAAATAATTATTTAATAGAATTAAGTTAGTTTTATGAAGCCTACCAAAATAAAAAAGAATTTTGTTACTTTTTTGGGGCTAAGAGGGGGGGGGGAGGGCGCCAAATTGAAAATTTGCCAAGGGGCGCAGTTTTTACTTTGCTGGTGCCCCCCCAAACGTTTTGGTCACGCTACGCCTATGCCTGTAGGCAAGCAGGAACAGAGGTAATTTCTTGTCCCAGTCCTGTTGATCTTTAGGACACCAGGAGGGAGAGGCTATTTAGGATGGTACGATTGAAACGCTCCACCATGCCGTCCGATTGAGGATGTAGAGGTGTAGTTCGAGTTTTGTCCATGCCGAGTAGTCCACACATTTCCTTAAACACAGCCGAATCAAAATTTCTTCCTTGATCAGAATGGATTTGAAGAGGAACTCCGTATCTGAAAACCCAGTGTTGATGAACCAGTATGTCTGCTACGGTTACCGCCTCTTGATTAGGAATGGCGTAGGCTTCAGGCCACTTGGTGAAGTAATCCATGACAACGAGGATGTACTTGTTGCCATCAGATGTTCTAGGAAGAGGACCCAGGATGTCTAGAGCAATTCGTTCGAAAGGAGCTCCTATATAACGTTGCAATCGTCCACGAGTGCGCCTCTTTGGAACTTTACGTGCTACACAGGTGTCACAAATTCGACACCACTTCTCCACGTCGCTGCGAACATTATTCCAGTAAAAACGCTCTCGAACCTTTTGAAGGGTCTTCATTACACCAAAATGACCTCCTGTGGGACTACCATGAAGTTCTTGAAGGACCATAGAAATTCTCGACTTAGGGAGTAGTAGTTGTCATCTACATGTATTTCCATCATCAGACTCCCATTTTCGGTACAAAATACCATTCTTCAAATGTAGGGAATCCCAGAGAGCCCAATAACGTTTAGTCGTAGGATGGTAAAGGGCCATGTCTTGCCAGCTGGGCTTCCTGTTGGACTCCTCTTTCAGCTCTAGAATTGGCTTAATTTCAGGATCAGCAAGTTGATCTTTACGCAGGCTCTCGTCACTCCACGGATCTTGCGATGATGTAGACCCAGTTGTAATTTGTCTTACTATAAGACATTTGACATTAAATTTCTTCTCAACCAGGTCGCAGTATCTACAATTCTCTGAGCAGGGTCTTCTTGAGAGAGCATCTGCATTTCCATGTGATGAGCCTTTTCGATGGCGTATCTCCATATCGTACTCTTGAAGCTTTTGTATCCACCTGGCTATCTGGCCTTCAGGGTTCTTAAAATTCAATAGCCAAGTTAGAGAAGCATGATCAGTTCGGATCAGGAATTTTCGACCTTAAAGATAGCGATGAAAATGGTCTATGGCTTTCACTACAGCAAGAAGCTCTTTTCTTGTTACGCAATAGTTTCGCTCTGCCTTTGACAAGCACTTGCTGAAATAAGCGATAACACGCTCCTGGCCGTCGATTTCCTGGGAAGTACAGCGCCAATGCTTTCGTTGCTTGCATCCGTATCAAGTATAAACTGTTTATCGATTTGAGGATACGACAGAATTGGAGTGGATGTCAAAGCCTCCTTAAGCTTTTCGAAAGCAGCGTCACATTCCTGTGTCCAGATAAACTTTTGATTGGCTTCTGTTAATTTATGAAGTGGTCTTGCAATCATCGAGAAGCCTTTGACGAATTTTCTGTAATAGGTGCATAATCCTAGAAAACTTCGAAGCTGGTGAACATCTGCTGGACGATTCCAATTTTTCACGGCCGATGTTTTCTCCGGATCAGTCCTAACTCCTTCCGCCGAAATAATGTGTCCAAGGTAGGCGACTTCATTACGAAACAAACTGCACTTCGAAGGGCTTAACTTCAAATTAGCTTCCTTTAACTTTTGTAGCACCCGCCTGAGGTTGTTCAGATGTTCATCAAAAGATTTTCCTATGATTATGACATCGTCTAAATAAACAAGACATGCCTCATATGACAGTCCCCGAAGAACCGTTTCCATAAGGCGTTCAAAAGTTGCAGGTGCGTTACATAGACCAAAAGGCATTAACTTGAACTGCCATAATCCTTGTCCCGTTGTAAAGGCAGTCTTCTCGCGGTCGTCGGGATGGATCTCTACCTGCCAGTAACCACTCTTCAGGTCTAAAGTCAAGAACCAAGTGTTGCCCGCAAGTGTGTCAAGAGTGTCGTCAATCCTTGGCAGAGGGTAACTATCCTTTTTGGTGACGTCATTCAGTCGGCGGTAGTCTACACAAAATCTTGTAGAACCATCCTTCTTTCTTACTAATACAATGGGAGACGCCCATGGACTTGTCGATGGTTCAATGACGTCATTTTCTTCCATATCCTTAATTAAATTCTGCACCTCTTCTTGCTTGGCAAAAGGTAATCGTCTAGGGTGCTGTTTAATAGGAGAGTGATCTCCCGTGTCAATTCGGTGTTGTGCCATTTTAGTTCGTCCAAAGTCTTCAGATGTTTGGGAAAATAAACTTTGGAATTCTCTAATTAAACTTTCCGCAGCATCCCTTTGATTTGGATCTAAGTCCGTATTTTGTAACAAATCCTTGACTAAATTATCTGAAGATTTCTGAGAGTGATTGGAATTTTGACTTATGCACGTCACAGGAGCACATGATGCTATCACCTCTCCTTTCTTGATAGTCCTCGTCTTATCACTGATGTTAGCAATTCTGACTGGAATGGTCTTCTTCGAGAGGTCCACTACAGATGAAGCCACCAATACTCCTGCTTGTTTACTATTGTCTTCTGGATAATCTATATGGCCAAATCGGTAATTAGTTTCATTTTTAATTTCAGCTGGAACTAAAAATTCTGTTCTTGGATCTAGATTGATGTCTTCTTTGGCTATTACTGTTTGTTTACATTCAATTTCATTATTTAATCCAAAAAGACTTATTTCTTCAAATTTCGAGAGCATTTTGTTATTTTTGAAATCAAGCTTGAAGCCAAACTTCTTCAGAAAATCTAGCCCGATTAAGCAAAGATCTGTTATGTCAGCCACATATGCCGTATGGTAATATTTCGTTCCTCCAAAGTGTATGGTTAAATTGGCCTTTCCATATATGCCAATCTTGTCGCCCGTCACAGTTTGCAGGGTAACGCATGGTGGAGTCCAGATGAGCTTACATTTACATTTTCGAGCCAAATCTTCTCTTATTATTGTAACAATGGCTCCTGTATCGACAATCATACGGCACTGAATTCCGTTAATAAAGCCTATCACATATAATTCATTATCACCGCCACTCATTTTTGATATCTGGAGGATCTTCAGGTGGGGCTTTTCATTCTCTGGCAACCTCCGCCCCGCGAGATGGCCAAAATTTAGTTTCCCTGCTGACTGTTTGAATTTATCTCACGTTCGTGGATTTTGGGGCAATTTTTTCGGAGATGTCCTGTATCACCGCATCCCCAGCACGTGAGATTCTGTCTTCTTGCACTTGTTCTTCCATATTTTAAAGCTTCAATCTCTTGATATATTTTCCTAATTTCTTTCAAGACGTCGCTCTCAGTGTCTGACAAGCGTCTAGAGATCACACTTTCTCAATTTGATCCCGCGGTGGATCGGCCACTGCGCATATCGTTCCCCGCATGACGTAGCGATTTTCGCGGATTTTTGCATACTGCACATATATTTCCGTGCATGACGTATATTTTTGACAAATATGAGTTAGATATATATTTTTTAACCATTTTATATTATTTTAATTAGGAAATAATAATAAATTACAAAAGTTTAATTAATAATAATAGAACAAAACAATTTATATCTTATACTATAATGCGAGCAAAAATTGTGTGTGTGTGTGTGTGGGTAAATTTTATCTCAAAAACGGCTCTAACGATTTTCGCAAAAATTTGGATTTTACCATTTTCGGGCACGAGAAGACCATTGGACTAGGTCACATGTTCGAGAAAATTCGATTATTGGGTCGTTTTGGGTCATAATGGGTCAAGATCAAGCAATTTATATCTAGAGAACGGCTGGATCTATTTTAAGGAAATTTTCTACCCAATCGTTTTTTGGCACGAGAAAACAATTGAGCTCCGTCACATGTTCGAAAAATCTCGATTAGTGGGTCAATTTTGGGTCATTATGGGTCAAGCCATTTTTATCTAAAAAACGGCTCTAAAGATTTTGACCAAATTTTATATTGTATCGTTTTGGATTACAAGAAGACCATTGGGTTAGGTAACATGTTCGAGAAAATTCGGTAAGTGGGTCATTTTTGGGGTCATTGTGGGTCATGCTATTTTTATCCAGCGATTTTCTCACGCAATTTTGACTAAAAATTGCATTCTATGGTGTTCGGGCACGAGAAAAACATTGGGCTAGGTTACATGTTCGAGAAAAAATTTCATTGGGTCATATTGGGTCATTAAGAGTCTGGGTCAAGCTATTTATATTTAAAGAACGGCGTGATGGATTATAACGAAATTTTGTATCTAACAGTTTTTTGACATGAGAAAACTAATGGGCTAAATCACATGTTTGAGAGATTTCGACTATGAGGGTCATTTGTGGGTCATAATGGGTCATGGTCAACCTATATCTAAAGAACAGGTGGATCGATTTTAACGAAATTTTATATGCAACATTTTTTTTGGCACGATAAAATCATTGGACTAGGTTACATGTTCGAAAAATTTCGATTAATGGGTCATTTTGGGTCATTAAGAGTCTGGGTCAAGCTATTTCTATTTAAAGAACGGCGTGATGGATTATAACGAAATTTTGTATTTGACAGTTTTTTGACATGAGAAAACTAATGGGCTAAATCACATGTTTGAGAGATTTGGACTATGAGGGTCATTTGTGGGTCATGATGGGTCATAATGGGTCATGGTCAAACTATATCTAAAGAGCATGTGGATCGATTTTAATGAAATTTTGTATGCAACATTTTTTGGCACGATAAAATCATTGGACTAGGTTACATGTTCGAAAAATTTCGATTAATGGGTCATTTTGGATCATAAAGGGTCTGGGTCAAGCTATATATAATTAAAGAACGGCAGGATCAATTTTAACAAAATTCTGTATGTAACAATTTTTAGAAACGAGAAAACTAATGGACTAAGTCACATATTCGAGAGCTTTCGATTATAAGGGTCATTTGTGGTCTTAATGGGTCAAGGTCAAGCTATATCTAAAGAATGGGTGGGTCGATTTTAACGAAATTTTGTATACAACATATTTTTGGCATGAGAAAATCATTGGGGTAGGTCACATGTTCGAGAAATTTCGATTAGTGGGCCACTTTTGGGTCATTCTAATTTTATCTAGACAACGTTTCGCGCAATTTTGATTAAATTCTGTATTTTATCGTTTTCGGTCACAAGAAAATCATTGGGTTAGGACAGATTTTTGAAAAAATTCGATCAATGGGTCATTTTGGATTATAAGGGGTCAGGGTCAAACTAACTATATCCAAAAAACGGCTCAATCGATTTTATCTAAATTTTGTATCTAATGTGTTTCGGCATGCTAAAACTAAAGAGCTAGGCCACACGTTCGTGATATTTCGATTATAAGGGTCATTTGTTGGTCATGATGGGTCATGCTAATTTTATATAGAAAATGGTACTCACCATTTTGACTATACTTTGTATTATATCGTTTTTGAGCTAGAGAAAACCATTTGGCTTGGACACATGCTCGCGAAAAATCTATTAGTGGGTCATTTTGGGTCTTAATGAGCTAGGGTCATTCTAATTATACATAACGACGACTCAATCAATTTTACCTAAATTTTGAAACAAAACGTTTTTTATCACGAGAACACTATTGGGCTGAGTCGCATGTTAAACAAAATTATATTAGTGGGTCATTTCGCTTCATTGCTGAATGCTGCCAAGCTAATTTTACCTAAAAAATGGCTTAAACGATTTTGATTCAATTTTATATTCTACTGTTTTTGATTACCTGAAGACGATTGAGCTATGTCACATGCTTGGTCAAATTTGATTAGTGGCTCATTTTGGGTAATACGGATCAGGGTCACGAGAATATGGCAAAAGCCAATAACTTGGTGATATTTGACAAAATATTGGCGACATATGGCCAAAAAATCGGCTATAAAAATTACGAAAACCAAAACACGTATTTGGAGCCAAATGAAAGAATGCCTCCAAATTTGGCTATATCTAGCAAAAAATATTGTCTTTCAGAATGTAAAGAATTTTTTTATACATTCTTAAGAGGATTCGAGATGCATGGTTAAAACAATCAGAGTCGAGCTAATAATGTGATTTAGATCGATGTCCTTTCGTTGTAAAATTTAAAATAAAATAAAATTTATAAATATGCGCATAAAAACATAGTTTTCTTATTGATTGCTTTTCTAAATAATACTATTATAAACATGTTTTACAGTAATAATACAGAGTGAATGATACAGTGAAAATACTATATCGAGTTGAACAGAAAGTTAATTTTGACCGAGCTAAGCTCGGTCTCCCCTGCTAGTCGATTTATAAAAGGAAATACAAAGTAAATAAGCAATTTATAAATAACTAAACAACAATGGCCGGGTTACCATATGAAGCATAAAATCGCCATTTTGTTGCACTCTATTGATTAAAAAATATATACAGTGTCTCACATAAGTGATGGGACACTTGTGCTTTACAAAAGGAAACTAATCAAATAAATTAAAAAAACATGTACACATTTTTTTGTGGGTTTGTTTCATACTTAAATTTAGAAAAGATTATTACATTACATACATTTTGTCAAAATATTAAAATATTAATTTAATAAAAATACAAATGTTTAGAACGGAGCAAAAAATAGCTCACATAAGTGATGGGACACCATTATATATGCAACAAAAATCGTCTGAAATAAGCAATAAAAATATTTTTGGGGGTTTTATTTTTACTTAAAAGCAATTGGCAATAATTTATAAAATCGTCTGCAGTATTTCTCTCCAGTTTGTTTTGGAATTTTTGTGTTTTTTAGCTCTGTGTAGCCATGAATGCTAAACGAAAAGAAACTTCGCCTGAAATTCGAAAATTAGTTATTAATTCGCATATTGAACGTGTAAAATCTATTAGAAAAACTGCTGAAACAGTTAACTTGAGTCGTTCAACAGTTTTCAATATCATTAAACGATATAAAAAGAATCATATGATTCAGGATAAAAGAAGACCTGGCTGACCATCAAAGCTATCCAATAGAATAAAGCGAATTATCGTTCGAAATATTAAAAAAAATCCAAGAAATAGTGCTTCAAAAGTTGCTGCTGATTTACAAGCATTATATGGAATAATTGTTAATCCTGAGACTATTAGAAGGGTAATTCGATCTGCTGGATATCACGGTAGAGTAGCCAGAAAAAATTCTTCGTAAGTGAAAAGAATAGAAAACTCAGACTAGCTTTCGCAAAATCCAACATAAATAAGAATTCTGATTACTGGAATAAAGTTATATTTGCTGATGAGAGTAAATTTAATATATTTGGTTCTGACGGTAGAATCTTGGTGTGGAGAAAACCCAGGGAAGAATTTCGCAAACAGAACTTGGTACCAACAGTAAAACATGGTGGAGGACGAGTTATGGTATAGGGGTGTATGTCGTCCGCTGGAGTTGGTAATCTTGTTTTTATTGACAGTATAATGGATCAGTACAAGTATATTATATTTTAAAGCAAAATTTGAAATCTTGAGCACGAAAATTGAACCTTCATAACGATTTTAAATTCTACCAGGACAATGACCCCAAGCACACTGCTCTGAACGTTAGACTCTGGCTGCTATATAACTGTCCTGAAATAATAAAAACACCACCACAATCTCCAGACTTAAATCCCATAGAGAATATTTGACAAGAATTGGAATCAAGAATTCGCAAACACACCATTTCTTCAAAACAACAACTAAAATCGGTGCTTCAAGAAGAATGGGGTAAAATCGCTCCAGAAATCACAAAAAATTAGTCGAATCCATCCCAAAAAGATTAAATCATGTTTTAAAAGTAAAAGGAAATCCAACAAAATATTAAAACCTTTTAAAAAGTAAAATTTTTGGATAAATATTTGATGGAAAAGTAAGTGTCCCATCACTTATGTGAGCCATTTTTTGATCCGTTCTGAACAATTGTATTTTTACTAAATTAATCTATACTAATATTATAAAGAGGA
Source organism: Maratus speculifer (assembly GCA_964019185.1). Lineage (NCBI taxonomy): Eukaryota > Metazoa > Arthropoda > Arachnida > Araneae > Salticidae > Maratus > Maratus speculifer. The sequence continues at coordinate 44,899,505 of OZ025290.1, forward strand.
AAGATTTGATTGTTTGTTTGTTTGTTTGTTTGTTTGAATTGAATAGGCTCCGAAACTACTTGACGGATTTGAAAAATTCTTTCACCGTTGGAAAGCTACACAATTTCCGGTGAACATAGGCTAATTTTTAATTGATTTATTCAAATATTTTCCTTAATAGTTCAAAATTTTATTATTTTTCATACAGAATCAATTAAAATTTTTTCGATAAAAAATAACCTTTTTTCTTTCACGTTGCCAATAAAATCAAAATCTGGGATAATAATATCTCCTCGGCAATTGATTTTCAATTGAACAGTATCCACTTGAAAAATTAAAATAAAAATAATATATAAGACGCACAAATATCGGTTACGTTAATAAGAGGTTCTCTGCGAAAAATGGCGACATAATTAGAAGTAAAGTGAACGAGAAAGAATTAAATTATTATTAAAATATTTGATTTGGAAAAATGTGATGTCATAATTTAAATAACATAGGAATTTTCAAATATTTGTTAAAAGAACAAGAGGCATGGATATATGTAACTAATAAAAATCAGTAAATAATGATGTCACATCTATACCCAATATTATAAAGAGGAAAGATTTGATTGTTTGTTTGTTTGACTTGAATGGGCTCCGAAACTACCTGACGGATTTGAAAAATTCTTTCACCGTTGGAAAGCTACACTATTTCCGGTAAACATAGGCTATATTACATTTAAAAAAAGGGGGGGATCCTTACTAAAATGCCAATAATGTAACCCAAGGTGTAGAAATATGACCGTAAAAAATCCGGTACTTCTCTATTATCCCGCCGACCAATTTTGCCAAATTATACAAATCGCCAAACTAATAGCCAAATTTTACATATTGACATAATTTTTATTTTAAATAACGAAAAAACAAATAATTAGTGGAATATTAATAAAAATTCAGATAAAAAAACGAAATTAATATCACTTAATGACATTTTAAACACGTGAATCTTATTTAATGTCATTGAATGTGACATTCACGATTATCCATAATTGGCATTTAATCTTATAGTTTGGCGATAATTTTTTGGTCGATGGGATAACCTAGAAGTACCAAAAATCCTTACATCGCGTGCGCTGCGAATACTATTGATTATAAAACAAAATAATATACTACGACTTTGCAGAATGTATAATTATCTAAAAAAAATGGCGCGACAGCATATGTCTAACTGTTATGTCTAAAGTCACAATAAGTGTTTTTGGCACAGATGTCATATTCGCGCCACATTGGGCATATGCTTTTTCCCCCCTCCGCCAATTTGGCATTGCACATGTGTGCCAAGGAGAAAGATCCGTTTAATAAGTTTATAACAGTTGTTAGGGGAATAAAATGAAAAAAGTTAAAAGATTTCAGTGAAATGGGCTGATTAAATAATATAAATGCATGCATTCAATCTATATATATAAAAGAAAGTCTGGATTTCGTATTAATCACAGCACAAAAAAATCTACCGGACCCATAATCTTGAAAATTGGGGAAAAAATACTTATAGCACCGAGTGCCGCTAAGAAGGGATTTTCGAAAATTCCACCCCTAAGGGGGGTAAAAAAAAGAACGAACTTTAAAAAAATTCCTTAAAAATCGGCTTATGTAATTATTTATCAACTGATAACATATTTTAATGTATTTTTCCATGCTGAATCGAATGGTACCAAGCAAATTCTTTTAAATCCAGTAGTTCGTGAGATACTTCCCATTTTCCTAATTTGGCGATGTCTTCGGCGCAAAAACCTGAAATTTTCAATCCTTATCTATATATATAAAAGAAAGTCTGGATTTCATATTAATCACAGCACAGAAAAATCTACTGGACCCACTGTCAGAAAAATTCGTCAATATACACTAAGTTATCGTTATTTTTTCACAAATAATTTCTGTTCTCCCAGAAAACGTATTTGTTCTGTGAGTTCATTCCGAGCGTCGAAAAATGAGGAAAAGTTTCCGTTTCTATCCAGCACGCATGCGCATTGGGTCTGTTAGTAATAAGTTCGAATTTATTTTTAAAATGAAAAACAAAAATATTCTATTGATTAAAATGTCTAATTTAGTTTTAAAAGACAAAAATGTTTTCGAATTTAAAAATAAATAACAATTACTTTCTTTATTCGTTCAAAAATTCTCACAAATAGAACATCCATGTTTTTTCTCTAACATTCTACGTAATATATTTAAAATTCACATTTTTATACTATATTAATACTAAACGTAAAAAAAACCCAGCCACAGTTTCATTAAAGATGAAATCTTTCCGAGATTAACTGCATAATTAAAAGCTTTTTAACGAAATACACCAACCCACACCATATCAAATGAAGAGTTCTATTTTAACGCACAATCATCATGAGCAGCCGTAGCGCCGTGGATTAGCGTTGGTCTGGTAATCCTGGGGTCCTTGGTTCGATCCCCGCCTCTTCCGCATTGATTTTTTCCAAACTTTTTTCAAGTGACGGATATTTTTCCTCTTTTGACAGGGAAAAAAATAAACAGAAAATCGTCAATATACAGACAATTTCTGGCAGCAGTGCTGCCAGTGCATTTTCTGTGAAAAGACGGAAGTTTTTTTGAGAGTGCCCATAATCTTGAAAATTGGGGAAAAAATACTTCTTATAGCACCGAGCACCGCTAAGAAGGGATTTTTGAAAATTCCACCCCTAAGGGGGGTAAAAAAAAGAACGAACTTTAAAAAAATTCCTTAAAAATCGGCTTATGTAGTTATTTTTCAAATGATAACATGTTTTAATGTATTTTTCGATGCTGAATCGAATGGTACCAAGCAAATTCTTTTAAATCCATTATTTCGTGAGATACTTCACATTTTCCTAATTTGGCGATGTCTTCCGTGCAAAAACCTGAAATTTTCAATCCTTCTATATAGATCAGATTTTGTAGTCAATTCAATTGATACCATTTTGTAGACGATTCAATTGGTACCATATTTTAGTGTATTTTGCCATGCTGAATCGAATGGTACCAAGCAAATTCTTTTAAATCCAGTTGTTTGTGAGATACTTCACATTTTTCTAATTTGGCGATATCTTCTGCGCAAAAAGCTGAAATTTTCAATCTTTATATATAAAAGAAAGTCTGGGGTAGAGGTCTGCACGGGCCCGGGCCGGGCCGGCGGAATCGTTTCGAATTTTCTCACGGGCCGGCAGATTTAGAATAGTTTTTTCAACGGGCCGGGCCGGGCCGGGCCGACAAACAACATAAACGGGCCGGGCCGGGCCGGCAAAAAAATTGAACGGGCCAGACGGGCCGGGCCGGGCTGATAAAAAAAATTTTTCGGGCCTGCCGGCCCGTTTTGAAGATTTAAGCAGAAACGATAAAATATGAGCTATTTTCAACGAAAATGGTTTTAACGAGAATAAGTATAAATGTGGCCAGCCACTAGTTTGACAGCATCAATATAAAATGCACAGTGTATCGGCATCGGAGAATTACATTATGTGTAACCCGTTTTAATATTTTTTTAGCTGACTCATGCCGACCCGAGATCACGCTTGCACTATTTTTCTACATATAGACTGGCCGGACCGGTACTAGACTTAATTATTGGCAGAAAACATTATTTGTAAAATTATTAACAGCGATAAAGAACTTATGTTAGCTTAGTCTTCGGGTATATACTTCTTGATGATTTTTAAATTAATTTCTCAATAATGCGGAAGTTTGACACATTTTCTGATTAATTTTAAATTGTAAAAGTATAAAAGTGATAAGCCTAACTATTGAAGGGATTTGGAATCGAATAGCGTTTTTCATTTTTGGTAAATAAAATACTTGTATAACCTTGTTGAGTTATAATAGTTTCTCAAATGATTGCAGGTTTTTCTCCCTTCCCTTGCTATTGCTTCCGGAAATTCTATTCAAAACGCTAATTATCACAGTATTTTATTTGTTTGCAGTATTCTTAAATTGCTTGTATCAAAAAATGGATAACGCCATTCGATTATATAGTTTCTGAATAAAGATATCTGCTAATCTTATGCGTTTTTGAGAAAAAAAAAAATGAATTTAGAAATGTATCAGAAAGGAGCTTCTTTGAATTTAAGAATGAATTTAGATTTGAAATCTATAATAAAATGATATAGAAATATATTTATAAATCTTTTTTTATTAAACAGCTTCAAAATTAACCATGTTTTTAGCTTTCTTTCTTTTTTCTTTTATTCTAAGCCATATTATTTTTTTAATGAATCTTTATTCGAATGTTGAAAGCCTAAGAATCTAAGTAATCATTAATGTTGTTAATGTGTATTTGCTGTAAAATATACTGTAAAATCATTCCATAGATATGTATGCAGTATTCTTTAAAGGAATCTTAGTTATATGGTAAAAATCTGAATTTTTTAGAAATCGTAGAAATTGTAACGGGCCAAAACGGGCCGGGCCGCGCCGGGCCTGTTTTCGCTGATTTTTGTACGGGCCGGGCCTAAAATACAAAAATTTAAACGGGCCGGGCCGGGCCCGGGCCGAACTTTTGAGTTTTACAACGGGCCGGGCCGGGCCGAAATAACTTTCCTACGGGCCGGGCCTGGAAATTCCGGCCCGTGCAGACCTCTAGTCTGGGGTTTTTTTTATTAATAATCGTACAAAAAAATCTATTGAACCTACACTTTGGAAGCGAGTTCTATAATCAGGTTAACATGATTATGTAAGCTATATTTAATTGTCTCAATATATATAAAACACAAAGTAAAATTTCATTCCGGCCTCTTATAAATTAAGTTCTACTAGATAGATTTTAATAGAACTTACATTGTTAGCTGGATAATTTTTCAGAAATTTTGTAACAATTGTAATATAGCATTCATATTTAGATGAATACTTATGGAGATATTTTAAATCAGATGAACCCAATTACAAAAGGTTGGCTTTATTTTGAAGGTTCCACTGAATGAATTTTTATGTGATTAAAACTGTTAACATGTTGAGCGCTACGTCATTCGTTGGTGACTAACTTTGAACTTTCTGTTTAGATGACTGCCTTTTCTCCGATGACATACAGAATAAAATACAATATAAAACTAAAAATTACTATGATATAAAAATTTCGTTTGATTTAAAGTTTCTTTAAAAAAACTGACCAGCGTAGCGGGCGAAGGCTGCTAGTATTTTAATATTTTGACAAAATGTATGTTATTTAATAATTGTTACTAACTTTAAATATGAAACACATCCAAAAAAATTTTGCACATGTTTGTTTATTTATTTTATTGCAGTTTCTTTTTATAAAGCACAAGTGTCCCATCACTTTTGTGAGACACTGTATGTAACTGATATTTGATAACGAAGTTTTTGCCAAACTGGCGTCAGAAAAAAAATCCCGCCAATGTGGTGAGTATATGAGATCTGAGTCCTGATATATATATATATATATATATATATATATATATATTTTAAATAATGTTATGAATAATAAATTCCAATATCTTGATGTTATGTAATTTTTCTTTTACAATATTATTTCATATGTTTTTTTCATTTATCTTTAAATGAAATTTAATTATACATCTGCTAAAGGGTTAAGCTGCTTAAAATGTTTAGATTTAGAAATTTTTACAAAATTACGATATAAGTCAGTCTATTTTAAAAACAGTCTATAGAAATGTATAACAACATGTACATAAACTGTAAATCTGAAAAAGAAAGATTTTTTATAGTCTTTCTTCATGAAGAAGTAATTATTATATCAAAGATATTATAAAAAAAAAGTATTTGGCATATAGAATTTGTGAAACTTCAATTTCCATTAGCATAGTTTGGTGATGCATATGATTTTTTTTATCATTACAGAGTATAAACAATTATTGTTATAACTAATTAAGTGTTTAAATGTTATTATAATTATTTTCTTGCTATTAATACTGCTTTGTCTGAAATGTCAAATAATGGTGAGTAATTTGTTTGGATACCAACTTGGACATTTTTTCGCCAAGTACTGGCAAAAATGTACCACTAAACATATTGATGGAAATTCAAATTTCATTAACTTTTTTGTAATAGGAATTGGAAGGAAAATCTTACAATTATCTATTAAAACAATTAACAGGTTTAAATAGAAAAAGACTAAAATTAAAAAATGAATAAATATGTATGCATTTAAAATGAAGGAGAATCGCGCCATCGATGAAGGGATTACGTGCATAAATGTATAATAAATATATTTCTCTGTAATAATATAAATGTATTTCTTCATTAGAGAAATACTACATCTTCATCAATGGAGCGATGATTAGAAAGAAACACGCGCGCGAGAATAAATTTATTACTATTTCTTCATCAGAGAAATACTACAATCTCCATGCACGGAAATATATGTGCAGTATGCAAAAATCCGCGAAAATCGCTACGTCATGCGGGGAACGATATGCGCAGTGGCCGATCCCCCGCGGGATCAAATTGAGAAAGTGTGATCTCTAGACGCTTGTTCAGTGTCTGAGCTTTTGTTCACCGTTGCCCCTCGGACTGAATGACGATCTCTTCGGCTGGCTTGTGTAGCTGCTTCTAACTTTAAGGCATATAGTAATGCAGCCTTTAAATCCTGTACATCTGCCATTCGTACCGCTCTCTGCACTTCTGGATCTTTTATTCCGTCTACAAAATATTGCAGTGAGAGCATTTCCCGTACATTTGTTGGACAGTCAATGAATGCTAAATTTGCAAGCCGTTCAATTTCCGAGGCAAACTCTTGAAGGGTTTCACTCGATTTTTGATGGCGGCTCTTCATTTGTATTCTCGTATAATCCTTGAAGAATTTTTCGCCGAATCTCATTTCAAGTGCACAACTTAGAGTCTCAAAATTGAGTTGCGTCATATCGGGCAATGTTTGCAGCACGTCGGCGGCTTCTCCTCTCAAAGATGCTGCCAGTTGACAAGTTTTCACCTCGTCACTCCATTTGTTCGCTTCGGCTACTATGGTGAATTGGGTCTTGTAAACTTGCCAGGAACTCTTTCCGTCGTATGTCGACAGCTTAATGTGCACGGGAGAAGCAGGCGGATTCCTAAATTCTTCATAATTACCACTAGACGCTGAAAGCTTCTTCTCAAGATCTTCTACTCTTTTATTTAGCTTTACATCTACGTCAACTATTTTCTCTTCAACGTTACTTATTTCATTCTGAATTTTATCTTCTACTTCCTGTATTTTCTCTTCTACCGAACCTATTCTTCTCTCTACCGACGAGAACTTTTCTTCAAAAGTTTTCTTCATTTCTTCTTGGCCTTTATCAATTTTATTTGTCAACTGTTCCATTCTTTCTTCGTTTTTATTCATTTTATCCGCCAACTCTTCTTGGCCTTTATTCATTTTATCAGCCAACTGTTCTTGGCCTGTATTCATCTTTTCAGTCACTTCTTCTTGGCATTTATCAATTTTATTTGTCAACTGTTCCATTCTTTCTTCGTTTTTATTCATTTTATCTGCCAACTCTTCTTGGCCTTTATCAATTTTATTGGTCAGCTCTGTTCTTAATCCGTTAATAGCTTCTAACAGTTCTTTCAGTTGTCCGTCCATTGTTCTTGTTTTCGCCATAAGATCCCGACTGTTGACACTAAATGTTGCAGCGTATATGGGGTTCTTTCGATCTTATGGTTAGACAACTTCAAACTCTTTGCTCTTAGAAAAGGAGAAAATAATTTATTTACAGAACTTCAGAACAACAGAGTCCTCGAAACTCACAAATATTTCTAGATATTCAAAAATAATTGTTCAAATCTATCGTATAAGTGCAGATATAGGTTCCAGAGACTCTTTATACAACGTCTCTACACTAAATCACATTCAAAATAACGTAAATAAGACTCAAGCAAACTTGCTTAACAAACGCGTTGTTCACTCAATGACTGACTGGTAAATAATAACAACAGCTCGCATCGCTTCTCTTCTTATATAGGCTCGCAGCATGTGCGGGAAATTTCTAGAACCATCTCGAAAAATCCACGGAACAACAAACAATGTATCAGTATATCTAAGGGGGGTTACCATAGAGAGGAAAGGGTTACCATCGCCAACAATCGCCAAGTTTGTCGCCAACTTGGCGCTATATCGCCAAATTTGGCGAACAAAATTAGTCGCCAAAAGTGACGCCAACTTGGCGATATCTTTATTATTTCGCCAATCTGCCGTAGACATACACTGAAAATAATGGACAAGTTTGCTTGATTACAGAGACAATGTAACAAAAACTAATATTAGTAAAGGAATGGAGCTTAATAAGATTATTTACATTATTTTACAGTACAAACACTAACTATTTACAAAATTCGTAACAATATAATAGCAAACAGAACGGCGTGAAATACCCAATTGAATAGCAATTTCTCTCTGAGACATTGGAATTGCGGAATAATAAAGAGATACAATTTGACGTGCTACTTCTTCATTGAGTAGATTCATCAAAAACGGATTTTTTCTTTAGTTTAAACGCTTTTTGATAGACTTTGAGTAAAAGGAAATGCAATTTAACAATAAAACGAGTGGAATCTCGTCGAGTTCGACGAATGAAATGTTTAAAAGACCCGATCGATTTGGTTTTAAAAAAAAGGCAAAAGTAATTACATTATTAAAGCATAGCACGGCAGTGCTGTGCTTTATTTATTTCCAGTGTGACTCCGTAATGTTATTTTAATACGGAATTTAACATTGAACGAGTTATTTACTAGACATTTTCCCACATTTTGTACGCGCTTCCACAAATTTTCTTCAAACTATCTAATTATTTAAAAAATAATCCCCACCAATCAAAAAAAAAATATATATACAGAGGTCAATGGACATATTTCCTGTAGCAATTAATCATTTTTACGTGATAAATAAAAAATTAAATTGATTTTTTTTTGTAAGAATTAAAAATGGTATATTTACGACGTCATATTAGAAATGAAACGGAGATTTGCAAACATTTGGTACAAATACAAGAATCGTCAACAGAAAACAATATGAAACATGATTTTACTAGCTTCTAGATCCCGCCCCAAACAACGGCTCTTATCACAAATGCACCCAAGAAAATTCCCATGCTGCCGATAATTTCCCTTTTTAAACAAAAAATATGATTTCTTGTCGTTTCCTGACGCAAGTACAAACAAACAAACAAACATATAAACAAACCGAGAGACTGACAAACAGACAAAGAAACAAACAAACCGACAAATAAACGAACACACATACAGACAAACAAACAGACAAACAAACCGACAAATAAACAAAAAGACAGACAGACAAACAAACAAGCAGACCGACGGACAAAAAAATCGGCAAACAAACAAACACACAAACAGACAGATAGACAAATAGACAAACAAACAAACAAACACAAAAACAAACAACAGATAGACAAACAAACAAACACCAACATAGATAGACAAACAAAGAAACACACAAACAAACAAACAGTTAGACACACAGGCGGACATACAAACAAATCGATTTACAAACAAACCGACAAGCAAACAGACAAACAAACCGACAATCAAACAAACAGACAGATAAACAAACAAACAACTAGACACACAAACAGACAAACCGACAGAGATACAGACAGGCAAACAAACAGACAGAGACAGGCAGACAAACAAACAAACAGGCAGACAAACAAACAAACACAGACAGACAAACAAACAAATAAAGAAACAAACAAATAAACCTATGAACAAACAAATTAATAAACAGGCAAACAGACAAATAAGCGACAAACAGACAGATAAACAAGGAAACAAACATACAAAATGACAGACAAACAAATAAACAAACACACAAACGAACAGTCAGACAGAAAAACAAACAAACAAACAGACAGACAAACAAACAGACAGACAAACAAACAAACAGACATACAAACAGACAGACAGACAGACAAACAAACAGCAAACAAACAAACAGACAGACAGAAAAACAAACAAACACAGAGAGACAGACAAATAAGCAAACCGACAAACAAACAGACAGACAGACAGACAAACAAATAAAGAAACAAACAAACAAACAGACAAATGAACAGACAGACAGATAAACAAATAAAGAAACAGAGACAGACAAACAAACAAACCGATGAATAAACAAATTAACAAACAAACAAACAGGCAAACAGACAAATAAACAGACAAACAGACAGACAGACAAACAAGCAAACCGACAGACAAACAAACATACTAAAAGACAGGCAAAGAAATCGACAAAAAATAAACAAACATACTAACAGACAGACAGAAAAACAAACAAACAGACAAACAAACAAACAGACAAACAAACAGACAAACAAACAAACAGACAGACAGATAAACAGAAAAACAAACACACAGACAGACAAACAAGCAAACCGACAAACAAACAAATAAACAGACAGACAGACAAATAAACAGACAAACAAACAAACAAATAAACAGATAGACAGTCAGAGAAACAAACAAACAAGCAAACAGACAAAAACAGACAGACCGACAGGCAGACAAACAAAGAATCAAACAAGCAGACAGACAACCAAACAAACAGACAGAGAGACAAGCAATGAATCAAACAGACAGACTGACAGAAAAGCAAATAAATAAACAGACAAACAGACAGATAAACAAACAAACCAACAAACAAAGAAACAGACAGACAAACAAACTAACAAATAAAGAAATAAACAATCAGACAAACAGATAGACGGTCAGACAGACACTGGTGTCTAGACCCCGCCCCAAAATATAATAACGTCATATGAACCTGCTTGGGTGCATTTGTGATAAGAGCCGTTGTTTGGTGCGGGGTCTAGACGCTAGTCATGATTTTTAAAATAAAAGGACATTTTCAAACATTGATCAAGAAGCTTCTAACTGAAGAAATATAGAAAATAAGTAAATTAAACTTTTTTCTATCTAATGTCTCTGCAAAATAATAGAAAATAACTTAAATATATTTATATGTAACTGGTATTTTGAAAGCGAGTTTTTTGACACATTGGCATCAGAAAAAAATTGCACCAAACCCAGTGCGTACATGACATTTGAACCAGGATTTCGTACTTATACCACATTTTTAAAAATTTCTTCGCCTTATATGTTCGAAGAAAATCGAAATAAATTTATGTGAATAAAAGTTTTCAAAAAATAAATAAATAGTATTTGAGAAAAATAGTATTTCATCCTTGGTATGTAATGAAACTAGTAAATCAGCAGAATTGGGTCTTCAAACATAGCAATTTTTTAAGGTTAAACCACAGAATTGTCAACTACTTGGTGTAAGACTTTTCGGCACTGCAATAACTTCGCCAATTCTATCAACCTAAATATTCAAATGCAATGTAAACAAGTATAAACAATAATGTTTACAAATATATTTTTTAAATTTCCGATTCGGTGATTTTTTTAAATCGTGCCTAAATTTGTAATTTTACAAATAATTAATCATTGGATAAAATCAATTTTAAATCAACGGTACTACTTGGTTACGCCGTCGACCAAAAAACTATCGCCAAACTATAAGATTAAATGCCAGTAATGGATGATCGTAAATGTCACATTCAATGACATTAACTACCTATACGTATTTAGAGATGTCATCAAGTGATTTTATTTCCACTTTTTACTAGTGTTTTATCCATTTATTTGTACTTTTGTTATAAAAAATGCCAATATGTGTAATTTGGCTATTAGTTTGGCGACTTATATAATTTGGCGAAATTGGTTAAGGGGATAACCAAGTACCGAATTAACTTGTATTAAATTCATTATTCCGATGATTTTAATATGATAAAACACTACACTATTTCATTTTTAAAACATCGCAAAGAGTTTCTGTTGAAAAATAGCTGTTTTTTTATACTTTAAGTTAATATTTTTATAAAACTCTTTTGATTCACTATCTCTATGAGTTAATAAAATTTAAGTACATTTGAAATATTCATAATGCGTCACCTTTATGCATAGATGTCTAATACTTACCATGTTGGCGCAGTTTTTTTCTGACGCCAATTTGGCGAATTTTTTTTTTTCAAATACATATCACATATATATTTTTGAATTATTTTCTAATATTTAAAAAGGGAAATAGTGATAAATAAAAAAAAAGTTTATTAATAACTATAGAGCAAAACGATCTACATAATTTTTTTTAAAAAAAGAGTAATAGAAAATAAACAATTTATTAGTAAATAAACAACGCTAGCCAGGTTAGCACGTGAGGCATATAATATCCATTTTGTTCCAATTGCGCCAATGTGTTGCATATATGAGATCTATCCCCAATTTTTCTACGCTGAACCCTGCCCAGAGCTTCGACAGCGGTTTGAAGTTCTGTTGAAGTTAAATTTCAATTTTGGGCAGAATTTCAATTCAAACATTGATTACTTTATCAAGAAGCCTCTAAGTGAAGAAATACAGAAAATAAATAAATATGACAAATACAAAAAAAAAAAAAAAAAAAAAAAAAAAAAAAAAAAAAAAAAAATACATTTTATTGATACTATGTCTTGAGGTATTGTTGGAGGAATTAAAGCATAGCACGGCAGTGTTATTACTCGCACAACACATCATAAGAAAGGGGGAGATAATTAATTAATTCCACACATTAACACCATAATGACCACAAACTCTAATCATTTCGCTAGCGCATTTTATTTACACGTCTTCCATCATCGCTGTCCAGAGCGCATATATACAGGTACATACAGAATTAAAACAGATTCACTACAGGCGCCATCTACAGGCTCTTTCCACATAACACTGAAGATATAACATATTAGGATGTAACATACTGGGCGTAACATACTGGCAGAGGCGGATTACCCATTAGGCTGAGTAGGCTGAAGCCTAGGGGCCCAGAAGAAAAGGGGGCCCGGTGCTAAAATTTTCCTTATATAAAGAACAAGAAAATATTCTTTTACACTGGTCGGACATTAATACAAAAGACAAAAGGAGTGCTAAATTCTTTGTCGTAATCTTTTATATTTTAATCATCAATGATTTATGAGTTAATGAAGCAAGCATGTGTTTTAATTTTTCCAGTATATACCACTTTGAAGGAGTGAAAGGGGGCCCTCAGAAAGTCAAGCCTAGGGGCCCGGGTGGTAGTTAATCCGTTTCTGCATACTGGGGCCCCATGACCACGTCATCATCATAAATAAAATAAATATATAACAAATTGACACATTAATACAATACACAATGTAAACATAAAAATATATAACAATAATATTACACAATAAATTCACATTTATATCTAGAAATTTAAATAATTTCACAAAGAAAAGTTAATTTTCATTTATTGGCAGTTTGACTAATTTGTGGATTGGTCTTTTAAGTTCACCTATGGCAGTTTTTAAATTCACTGATCTTACTCTGCTGTCAGAACTTTTGAAAATGTCAATTATTCTTGCCATTTTCCATTTCAACGGTGGCAAGTTATCATCTTTGATGAGCACTAAGTCATTTACACATAAATCTTCTGTCGGAAATTTCCACTTGTTGCGCACTTGCAACTGTGTAAGATAGTCCTTAGACCATGCTTTCCAGAATGACTGGGAAATATTCATAATCAATTTCCATCGATCTCGAATTGAAATTTTCATATTTGTAATGTCTGGTTCGGGAACACTCTTTAAATCTGACCCAATGAGAAAGTGACCTGGAGTGAGGACTGAAAGATCATTTGGGTCCTCCGAAATAGCGACTAATGGGCGAGAATTCATAACTGCTTCAATTTCCGCCAAAACTGTTGCAAATTCCTCTTGAGACAAGATCTGCGACCCAATAATTCGTCTCATATGGTACATCATTGATTTAACCGCTGCCTCCCAAAGACCTCCAAAATGGGGAGCAGATGGAACATTCGTAGTCCATTTTATACTCTCATTGTGCAAGTAGTTGCCGATTGCTTCTGATGCAGCGACTTTCAAATAATTCTTTGCTCCTATATAATTAGCACCACAGTCACTGAAGATCTCTATTGGCTTACCTCGACGTGCAATGAATCTTTTCAACGCAGCTATACAGGCGCTGGCACTCAGATCACTAACAAGTTCCAATTGAACTGCTTTGGTAGAGAAACATACGAAGATACAGACGTACATTTTGACTGACTTTACTCTCCTACCACGTCGAAGACTTATTAGAAAAGGTCCACAAAAGTCGGTGCCACAACAAATAAACGCTCTTCCTTGGCTCACTCTTGATGTTGGTAAATCAGCCATGATTTGTTTCGAGAATTCGCTGAGAAATCGTGCACAGATAACACAATTTTTTATTGCTTTACGGATAAGAGACTTCGCACCCACAATCCAATAGGTTTGCTTCACAGCAGAATTTATTAGCTGTACTCCTCCATGTAAGTATTTTAAATGATAAAATTTAATTAACAAGGTCGTAACTGGGTGATTTTTAGGCAAAACTAAAGGATATTTTGCAGTCTCTGGTATGTTGGCATTTCTTAGCTGTCCACCAACTCTTAAAAACCCACGATTGTCCAAAAAAGGATTTAAGGAATTTAAATTGCTGGTTTTTAGAATTTTTTCCTTCTCCAAGTTGGCTATTTCGTTTGCAAAATTCGCTCTCTGGACTAACTTAATTATAGTATCATGCGACCTTTTCAATTCCTCTGTTTGCAAAAACGGAGCTGCAATTCTATTTCTCTTTGCATTATCGATAAATCGCAAGCACCACGCAAGCACTCTTTGCAATTTAGTCCACGATGAAAATTTACTCCACAATTGTTCAACTAACTCTAATTTACCGACCAAATTTTCGGCAAGCTTGACCTTCTGCTCTTTCAATACATCTACACTATTTATTTCCGTAGACGTTCTCAATATCTGTTCGGGCCAGCTCTCATTATTACTTCGAAGCCAAGCTGGACCTTGCCACCATTTCTCGTTGTTAACTAAACTTTCAGCAGCAATTCCTCTTGTTAGCATATCGGCCGGGTTGTCTTTCGTAGGACAGTAGTACCAATCACTAGGGCTGGTTTTCTCTTGGATTTCTAGAACCCTATTACCTACAAACTGTTTCCACCTTTTCGCACATCCTTTAACCCAATAGAATGCAATGGTGGAGTCACTCCAATATACTACTCTTTGAATTCTATCCTTACAAATATTCTTCACATAATTTCTAACTCTAGCACCTATTACAAGACCCATCAACTCTAAACGCGGCAAAGTTAATTTCTTTAACGGTGCTACTCTATTTTTTGACAAAATAAATGACACTTTATAATTTCCACTATTATCACAATATCTAAAATAAAGAACTGCTCCATGCGCACTTAATGAAGCATCATAAAAAACATGTGCCTCTACTTGTTCATCTTTACAATCAACTAAACAAAATCTGGGAATAGTTATATAATATATTTTCTCAATTTCGTTGCACCACTTAAGCCATTTTTCCCGCAAATCATCGGGCAACTCTTCATCTCAATCACAACCTGTTTCCCAAATTTCCTGTAACAATAACTTAATACGAACAACAAATGGCGAAATCAGGCCTATGGGATCAAAGATACGTGCTGCTGTTTTCAAAACACACCTTTTACTGTTTTGCAACGTTTCCCAAGATTCTATTAAACCCTTAACTTCCAATGATAATTCATCTTTCTCTGGGCACCAATTTAAACCTAAAATCTTCAACTGCTGAACACTTTCTTTCTCTATATCCTTAAAGCCATTTTCTATCCAGAGTTTTTCCAACTCTCTACTATTAGACCTCAGTTTTCTCAAATTAAATCCTCCACTCTTTAAAATATTTACAGCGTCCGAAGATAATTCGAACGACTCACTCACAGTACCTCCTCCAAAAAATAAATCATCTACATATAGAGCTGAATTTAACATTTCAAATGACTTAGGATTGCTATTTTCAAATTTTTTAATGTGATGTTTTATAGTAGCACTCAAAGTAAAAGGAGACACTTTACAGCCAAATGGTAATCTTTTCATTCTCATGATTTCGTAATCCTTATTAGGATCATCCGAATACCAAAGAAATTTTAAAAATTTCCTATCTCTCTCTGAAATTCCTATCATTAAAAAAGCTTTCTCTATGTCAGCATTAAACGCTATTTTATGTTTCCGAAAATTTAGAATAACATCAAGAATATTAGGATTTAAGTTAGAACCAGTTTCTAGACAATCATTCAAAGACAAATTATGTTTAGATTTTGAACTACAGTTGAATACTATCCGAACCTTAGTTGTTTCTTTATCTTCTCTAACAACTGCTCTATGAGGCATAAAATATTCTAGCTGACCCCTCTGACATTTCTCAATAATCCCGTTTTTCAATTGATCGTTTATTATTTCTCGATATTCATTAACAATCCAATTGTTTTTAGAAAAACCCTTATTTAACTCATCAAATCTTTTTTTTGCCAAAAAATAATTACTTTCTAATTCATCACAACTAATTTTCCATAATAAATCAGTTTCGTACCTCCCATTCACAAATTTTAGATTTCTTTCAAATTGATCTATCAATTCTTTATCCGCTGAATTTAATTCTTCATTTTCTTTAATACCTAAAGTCTCGAGTTCCCATACATTTTTCATTGTTTCATTTAAATCTGAATCCCGTATTAACCCACAATGTTATTTATCTGTTCGATACTTCCACTAGCCACGTAACCAAAACAAGTATTCTGTAATAGAAGTCGCGGATTTTTTAAATATATTTGCCCTGGTCTCAACAACTCATAAAATATTTCGGCCCCTAATAATACGTCTACTTTTCCAGGGATATTAAATGTATGATCAGCTAAAGCGACTGACTCAGAAACATCCACCTGTACTTGAAATACTTTATGTGGAATAAGATCTGTTATTTTGTTCACTACCAGCATATTTATATCTCTTTGAAAATTCTTATCTCGATTAGAAATCGTAGTATTTACACACCCATTAACACTTAACGATGAATCATTTAAACACGATATTACCGTATTCGTTTTATCTGGTTTCAATTGCAAACGATTCACACAGTCTCTGCTTATTAAGCAAGTTTGACTCCCGACATCTAACAGGCATCTCGCTTCATACCACTGAGAATTTTTATCTTTAATCAAAATCAAAGCTGTACTCAATAAAACATTTTTTGTTTTATTTTTTGCCAAACTACTAGCGACCACAGACCTATCAGACTGACTGGGAGGGATGGAAGGAGAAAGCGCATCGTTACTTTCCCCTCTCTGATCTACATTATTGGAAACAGATGTGAAGCTGGGCGATTTTTCTTTACTCGACTGAATATTTATATTTTCTTTTGGATAGTGGATTAACTTATTATGCGGTTTTTTTACAAAAACAATTTTTGCTCTTACAAACTTTTACACTACAATTAGGATGCAAACATTTAAAGCATAGTCTATTTATTTTAACAACATCTACTCTTTCCGGAATTGGAAGACTTTTAAATTTCGGACAAAAATACAGTTCATGATTTTCATTTTTGCATAAAACGCAAATTTTTATTTCAGAAAAGAACACATTCGAAACTTTCTTTTGAAACGTTGGATTTGGCGATTTATTTCCAAAAAAACTTTTATTTTCATTTCCGTTTTGTTTCCTAAACACATTATTGTTAGTTTTTATTTTATTTTTCGTAGAAAGAAAAATATCACATTCACGACCTAATTGTTGCGGTTTAAAATATGATTCTCCCAGTTTTACTCCAATGTGAGACATTAAATCACTATCTAATGAACCAAAAATCTTATCCGAAACAATTAGCTCACACAAAGATTTAAAATCATTCACTTCACGTTAGAGGTCTGCACAGGCCGGAATTTCCAGGCCCGGCCCGGCCCGGCCCGGCCCGTAGTAAAACTCAAAAGTTCGGCCCGGGCCCGGCCCGGCCCGTTTAAATTTTTATGTTTTAGGCCCGGCCCGGCCCGTACAAAAATTAGCAAAAACAGGCCCGGCACGGCCCGGCCCGTTTTGGCCCGTTACAATTTCTACGATTTCTAAAAAAATCTGATTTTTATCATATAACTAAGATTCCTATATAGAATACTGCATACATATCTATGGAATGATTTTACAGTATATTTTACAGCAAATACACATTGACAACATTAATGATTACTTAGATTCTTAGGCTTTCAACATTCGAATAAAGATTCATTAAAAAAATAACATGGCTTAGAATAAAAGAAAAAAGAAAAACAGCTAAAAACATCGTTAATTTTGAAGCTGTTTAATAAAAGAAGATTTATAAATATATTTCTATATCATTTTATTATAGATTTCAAATCCAAATTCATTCTTAAATTCAAAGAAGCTCCTTTCTGATACATTTCTAAATTCTTTTTTTTTCCCCTCAGAAACGCGTAAGATTAGCAGATATCTTTATTCAGAAACTATATAATCGAATGGCGTTATCCATTTTTTGATACAAGCAATTTAAGAATACTGCAAACAAATAAAATACTGTCATAATTAGCGTTTTGAATAGAATTTCCGGAAACAATAGCAAGGGAAGGGAGAAAAACCTGCAATCATTTAAGAAACTATTATATCTCAACAAGGCTATACAAGTATTTTATTTACCAAAAATGAAAACGCTATTCGATTCCAAATCCCTTCAATAGTTAGGCTTATCACTTTTATACTTTTACAATTTAAAATTAATCAGAAAATGTGTCGAACTTTCGCATTATTGGGAAATTATTTTAAAAATCATCAAGAAGTATAGATCCGAAGATTAAGCTAACATAAGTTTTTTATCGCTGTTAATAATTTTACAAATCATGTTTTCTGCCAATAATGAAGTATATTACCGGTCCGGCCAGTCTATATGTAGAAAAATAATGCAAGCGTGATCTCGGACCGGCATGAGTCAGCTAAAAAAATATTAAAACGGGTTACACATAATGTAATTCTCCGATGCTGATACACTGTGCATTTTTATATTGATTCTGTCAAACTAGTATGGCCACATTTATACTTATTCTCGTTAAAACCATTTCCGTAAAAAATAGCTCATATTTTATCGTTTCTGCCTAAATCTTCAGAACAGGCCGGCAGGCCCGAAAATTTTTTTATCGGCCCGGCCCGGCCCGTTTATGTTGTTTGTCGGCCCGGCCCGTTAGAAAATTCGAAACGATTCCGCCGGCCCGGCCCGGCCCGCGGGCCGGGCCGGGTACGGGCCACGGGCCAGGCCCGGGCCCGTGCAGACCTCTACTTCACGTAACTGACAGTAATATTCGAATGCTGCACTTAATCTTGACGCATATTGGACATAACTTTCTGAAGGTAATTTTTGCGCCTTACGGAAATTATTCAAACACTCCTGCGGAGTTGGTTGAAACTCTTTTAACACTACATACAAGAGATTAATCATCTCTTGATGACATTTTAAACATGTATATCGTGTTTATATCAATGAATATGACATTCACAAATCATCCATTTTGGGCATTTAACCTTATAATTTGGTGATAGCTTTTTGGTCGACGGGATAACCAAGTAGTACCGAAAATTTTACGCGCATGCTAAAATGTTAAAAGTAAAGAAATGACAGCACGTACATTTTTTTTTTCAAAAAAGAAAAAAAAATGCTTCAACGTTAACTCTATGACAAATTTAAAATTCGTTTTATAAATTAAAATACACAATACAAATTAAAACAAGTTGGATGTGCCAATCCCAAAACTTTCTTCTATCTCATACATGAATTTTAATATTTTTTAAAAAAAGTTACTCATTTTAATGCTTTAATAATTTTAATTCAATATCTTACCAACTTTGATTTTCATCTTAAATTTCTGCTTCAATCAATTAATCGGAGTAAAAACTAATTTCCGTCTCTGCACGAGCCGATGGACAATAGAATGCTAGGCAGATTTTTTTTTCAAATTCAGGGAGGACCTACTTGCCTTACCAAAAAATAATCATACACAAAATGTTTAGTTCAGTTCTAGAACTAACTTCATACACTTTTATGTGGTGCAATATTGCAAATGGCATAAAATTAGGTACTGCAACGCCCCCTTCCGGCGGATTTTTTTCAGATTCAGGGCAATCCAACTAGCCACAGCCATACACTTACACAAAAAATTTCTTTCAATTCGATGCATAACTTCATGTACTTTTGGTCGGTGCAATATTGAAAATGGCACAAAAATCGCGATTGCAGCGCACCCTTCCGACGGATTTTTTTCAAATTCAGGGAGGTCTAACTAGCCATAGTCATACACATACACAAAAAATTTGGTTCAATTCGATGCATAACTTCATATACTTATGGTCGGTACAATATTGAAAATGACACAAAAAACGCGATTGCAGCGCCCCCTTCCGGCGGATTATTTTCAAATTCAGGGAGGACCAACTAGCCATAGTCATACACATACACAAAAAATTTGGTTCAATTCGATGCATAACTTCATATACTTTTGGTCGGTACAATATTGAAAAGGGCATAAAAATCGCGATTGCAGCGCCCCCTTCAGGCAGAATATTTCAAAACTGAAGGAGGACCTGCTTGCCACAGCCAAAAACACTCACAAAAAATTTCGTTCAATTCTATGCATAACTTCATACACTTTTTGATGGTAGAATGGCGACCCCACACAGACACACGGACAGACAGACATTTTGTAAAAACATGTTTTTTGGAATCTCTGACCCTAAAATGTGTAAATCCGTCGAAAACCGGAAGTCGAAAAAATTTCGATTACAATACTTTCTTCTATGGAAGATAGAAGAAAGTAAGAAAAAACGGTATTACTCTGTTATCCCGTCGGCCAATTTCGTCAAATTATACAAATAGCCAAACTAATAGCCAAATTATGCATATTAACATAATTTTTATTTTAAATGACGAAAAAACAAATAATTAGTAGAATATTAATAAAAATATCAATAAAAAGTCGAAATAAAAATCACTTAATGACATTTTAAACACATGAATCGTATTTAATGTCATTGAATATGACATTCACGATGATCCACTATTGGCATTTAATTTAATAGTTTGACGATAATTTTTTGGTCGACGGAATAACCTAGTAGTACCGAAAAAACATTTCACTCCGTCACTTCAACGTCCCAAGAAGATGCGTATTTTCCGTGAAATACGCAAACCTTGATTTTTTTACAAATCATGCCAAACCAAATTTTCAATTACATTTTAAACATTGGATATTGGCGAATTGTGAAATCTCATTTTATCTTTTACATCGTTCTTTTTCTATTTCAGATCAATTTTCTATGTGAAAATTCGCTTTTTTTTCTTTTTTGAAAATATATTTGGAAAATAAAAATGGTTCTAAAAACAAAGTAAAAAATAAAGGTACTACTCTGTTATCCCGTCGACCAATTTCGCCAAATTATACAAATCGCCAAACTGATAGCCTAATTGACATAATTTTTATTTTAAATAACGAAAAAACAAATAATTAGTAAAATATTAATAAAAATATTAATAAAAAGTCGAAATAAAAATCACTTAATGACATTTTAAACACGTGAATTGTATTTAATGTCATTGAATGTGACATTCACAATCATACATTATTGGCATTTAATCTTATAATTTTGCGATAAATTTTTGGTCGACTGAATAACCTAGTAGTACCAAAATCATAGCAAACGCGGTAGCGTTTGGTATAATATGTTTAAGAAATAGAAAGTGCAAACAACTTTCTAAAATTTCTGGCGAACCAGTTGAGATACGGCAGTGAAATTTTTTTTAAAAGATAGAACTCGACGAGACGAATAAAATGATAGCATTCAAAAAATTACTGCAGCTTAGAATAGTTTTTTATTTAATTTTTAATGAAAAAATGAAAGCAAAAAATTCAACAAAGTCTTGCTAACGTTTCCGTGGATGGATTAACTTCGTTTTTGGTTTATTTTAATCCTCATGGTAAAATTCAGAACAGTTTTTTTTTTCATCTTTGTATGTTTGTCGGTCGCTGAGAAAATCGAACTTTTGTCTGAAATTTCCAGCTGAACTTAGTCTTTTTCTTATATATTTCTTATATTTACTTCTTCTTGTAATTGTTGCACGTAAGTTTAAATGAACATAAAAATAAATAAATAGATTAGATAAATCACGTGAAAAAATACTTATTTGTTGTTATTTTCATGTATCATATTCAATATCTATTTTGATGAGCGAAGTGAAATATTTTTTTTTATTTATTAATTTCTCATTTATTTAAGTTAAAAGCCGCCTCTGGCAAAAAGTTTAGTCTCTCTTAAATTTATGCTAGCCACTGTAATATGATACTTTTATTCGTAATTTTATTTACTTGCTTATCTGAAGGTCCATAAGATGAAATGAACAAATTTAGACAATCGGGACAAGATTTTGCGGAAAAGTTCATTATTATTAAAGTTATTCTGGTGGTGTGTTTGGCGAATAAATCAAAAATGGCGCCGAAAGACCGAATAGCAAATGTTTTTAACCGCAAAAGCGACGTAACCGTGTTTTTCCATCACGTAATATTTTATTTCAAAGACTGATTTAACACAAGATTGACATTAATATTATTATTTTTTTTAATTGTACAAGACAAAAAGATATGTAAAGTTATTAAGTACAAACGTTCATACCAATACTTTTCACAGTTATTATTTTATGAATAATTAGACATGAATGGAAAAATCTACAGGACAATTAAAAGATAAGCGTAAAAATATGGTTTTACATTTATTTGAGCCTTTGAGATGAAAGGTAAGGGCGTACCGGTAAGAAATCCGGTTTGGCGCAACACAAGAGCGGTGAGTCGGGCGCTCCATGATGATTCGGACGTGAGAATGTGCCAGCTTTTTTTTTGAGGGTACGATAAATTATTCTAGGTCAATTAAATTATTACTTATTTTATGAATGTCTGATTAATATAAATATGTTTGCCAAAGCTTGGTGCTATTTTGGCTTCAGAAAGGGAGGGTATGATGCCAAAATATATAAATAGCTCTGAAAACAAACCTGATGAACTTTAATTTTTGTTTTCGCACGAATTTTTTCTGTTTCTATATTAAAATGCGGCACAAATGTCATATACGAATCACATTGGCGTTAGTTTTTTTCTAAAGCCAATTTGGCGAAAATCTCGTTTTGGGATACCAGTTACATACACGGTGTCCCAAAAATGACTGATGGATTTTAAAATTCAATGACTTGCAAACGGTGACAGCTATTTAAAAAAAATTTGCAGGAGGGTTATGTATAATGTCAGGAGTTTTTTACCGTAACTTTTTATTTTAGTTCGAATTTCAAAAAATAGATGGCGCTGATAGCGATTGAAGGCCATGTGATCAGTGTTGAGTGAGGTCAGTTTCGGCGTCGACCTGGGCTTCAATTGCTGTCAGCGCCATCTATTGGTTGAAATTCGAACTAAAATCAAAAGTTACGGTAAAAAATACTCCTGACATTGTACATAACCCTCCTGCAAAAAATTTTTAAATAGCTGCCACCGTTTGCAAGTTATTGAATTTTAAAATCCATCAGTCATTTTTGGGACACCCGGTATATATTTTTTGAAAGGTAATAACAATAAATAAAAAAAGGTTTGTTTAATAGAACAAAACAATTTATATATTTAAAAAAAACGAAAAAATTATTTATTAAAAAGTAAATAACAACATCCGGGTTGACATATCAAGCAAAATAACGACACTCTGAATTCAGTTAAATACTCCGATGCGCATATGACATTGGCGTCAGAAAAAAAAATTCGCCAACATGGTGCATGTATGACATCTGTGCCAAAAATGCATACCTATTTTATTTATACTAGGACTTCCATCAGAGGGATTAGTCTGAGCGATATTGCTGAGAATACACATTTAATAACTTGCGATAAGTAAAGAAAATGAGATGTTACCTTTAATTGGCCATTCATTGTGATAAAATATAATGATGAAAATAAGCATATCGAATCGTAGAACTACAAAATCTTTTTGCATATACTATTTTTATAAAAGAAAAGCAAACCATGCATGGATATAAAATTGGAAATATGCAAAATGTTAAAGTAATACAGAAAATAAAACACCAAATTTTTTTATATTGGAAATATAGCTCTTTGAAATGATGTCATGAGCATAAACAGAAGCTTCGCACCGATTTGAGAAACTATAAATAACATAAACTATTATGTTTGAAGAGAAATGGAGTGTATTTTATATGGTGTGAAATCCGTCCGAATATAGTTTATAATGTTGAATATCTGTTTTCCATGGATGCAATGAGGTTGTCGATAAGAGTTAAGGAATCCTTTTTTAAAAATTTGTCCTAAACGAGCACTTACATCTTATAAGTTACTGTGATGCCAAAGTTATAGTTTCTGACCCCAACAGTATCCTAGAAATTGCAATATTCTCAATAAATTGGGTTTAAAACTTTTTCTAGAAAAAAAATGTTTAATATGTGAAATTAAATTGTCGAATGTTTTAGAAATCGTTCATAACGAGAATATTATATCTTAAAAGTTGCCACCGAAAAAAAAAAAAGATTTTAAATATTTAGTCATATCAACATCAAAGAATTCTCAATTTTAGGACTTTTTTTACTCGTGCATTGATAGTGATTATTGTTCCTACGCAAAATATAATATATTTTGCAGCAAAGATGGTTACCAACATTTTTTGCCCACATTATTTTTTAAATCGGCTAGGTACTCCCAATGCTAACGAAAAACACACAAACGTTAATGCTTTATAGCATAGAAATACAGAATCAAAAGCTATTCATCTCCTATTATATACACATAAACAGGGGTTGGGAAATTCATCATTTTGCTCGCCAGTGGCGAGTGGATTTTCTCATAAGGCGAGTGCATTTTTAGTTTTTGAAAAACTGTAGGCAATAGGCACATTATCAGAAACACTTTTTTAATCTAGATATTTTAACTTTCCAAATTATTACAGTGTAAGTATGGTATTAAGTTCTATCTAATGTTAATCTTAACTTTGTTACATATATTTCTTACTATTATACAAAAAAGAATTATGAAAATGCATTGTAGTAATAGTAATTTTGTCTGAAATCGCGTGCGATTTTGTCATAACTATTTTCAACTGCGTGTGTTACATCTTGCGGGCTGGCGAAATAAATCCTTGGCTGGTAAGAATTTGGAAAATTTCCCCACCCCTGCACATAAATTATCTAATTAGTGCATTAGTGCTAGCAGATGAATTTTTAAATATACATAGATCAATATAATGCTTCATTTTTCTTTTATTAGTATTTCTTAGTATTCATTTTTCATTTATTTGTATTATTCAGTAAAAAACTCACTTTCTTAAGCCCGAATTACGTCAAACTTTTTATAAAAGCGCCTAAGTCCATGTAACAGCGAAGTATTGTGAAGAGTATTAAATACAAGGTAGTAAGACACTTAGCCAAACGCAGGTAATAAATCACCAAATATTGTCCTTTTCGCCCTCTTTCGAAATGCTTTTTTTTTTCGTATGTTTAAAAAACACGATTTTGAATCATCTTATTTAAAATTCAAATAAATAAATGAGAGGAAGCAATAATAGCATAAGTCAAAACATTCATAAGTCAACATCAAGGAATTGTATCGTAGTTACACAAGTGGAAAAAAGCTGCTTTCGGCCAAAAAACGTTGTCTTCACTAAATTTGAATCCGATTAAAAAAAGTACCGTGATTAATTTAAATGTTATAGGCAGAGCTGCCAAGTCTCCGGCATTTTGGGTACCGGTATTTTAATACAGAAAATGTTTTATTAAATTGGAACATTCTGCGGATTTAAAAAATAACTTTTCCTATAAGAAAATTCTGCTATGCAATAAGCGAGGGTTTGGCATCTCTATATAGGAATATTTCGTAATGTACTTTTTAACCTTAAAAAAAGCAACGACCATTTTTCGGGTACAAAAAGTATTGCTAATTGTTCCATTTTGCATACAAGGTACTGATTGTAATATTGATACATCTATGGTGATAAATTTCCAATAAATTTTCAAATCCCATTTATTTCATTAAAAATATAAATCTTTTATTCATTTAGTTTAAAATAGATGGTTTTTAACTAATTTCATAATACTTTTGAAATATCACTTTTCATTGAAATATTCATACTTAATCCATAACGTACATAATATATGATTCTGTTATTACATAAGTCACCTTTTTATTATGATAAAAAGTTAATTAAATCCAATAGATTTTTTAAATCATCAGATTTTAAAATATTCACCTTTTATATAAACTTTTTAATAACAATTTTAATTTTTCTTAAGAAAGGTGTTATAGTAAAAATAAAATACATTGACATGTTTCGGAACCGTCAAATAAGTTCCATAGTCATAATATAAATAAAACAAAATTTCAAAATATTTCTTGGACAATACAAATGACACGCGACAAGTGGTTTTTTGGTGTTTTTTATCTCTTTGTCGCGTATCATTTTTATTGATCGTGAAATAGTTTGAAATTTTTATTTTTACTTAAATTTTAGATCATGGTCTATATTGTAATTTAATTTTTTGCAATAGAGCGCGTGTTTTTTGTTATTTATATCTCTTTGTCGCGTGTCATTTGTATTGTCCGAGAAATATTTTGAAATTTTGTTTTATTTATATTATGACTATGGAACTTATTTGACGGTTCCGAAACATGTCAATGTATTTTATTTTTACTATAACACCTTTTTATTATCATAAAAATTGTGTTTTTACTGATTTTTATTAGCTCAATAGGAAAAATTTTGTGTTTTGAGCAATAGATGTCCGCATTTCCTATTATTTATTTATTTTAACAAAATTCTTTGTATTTCGAAGAATTTTTATTTAAATAGGAAATCCAGATGTCGCTGTTAATAAAGAAGAAAGTTACAAAAAAAAGTTACAAAACGAGTAGACATATACTATCAAATATGGGAAAACGACGAATCCCAAAAAGACGTCGTATGAAATATCATCTTTTAAAGCAAAAAAACGAGGTCTGATTATCGAGCCTACTGATTACAAAATGTGCATTACATTAAAAAAAAATGCTGCAAATATTGATTATTTTTTCTTTTGTGCAGTTTTGGCTTCGAAAGGTGCGCTATGTTGCAGAAAGATATAAGCGCCTATGAAAACACACCTGGTAAACTTTCATGCTCAGTTTTACAAATAAATATGGCACATATATGCCCTATATACACCGAGTTACCTAATTGGTGCCAAAATGGCGTTTAGTTGCCTAACATGCTGGTTATCATATAAATGTTATAATAAATTGTTTGCTCTAAAAATATTATCATTTATAGATTGTTATACCTTTTTAAAAACAGGAAATGTTTCATTTATTCCTTTTTTTTTCGTTTTGAAATAAATAAATAACGTGTTGTTATAGCATGCTATATGCATCTGGTAATCAAAACGATGCTTTCGACTAATTGGCATAAAAAATCTCGCCAAACCCGGTGCATATATCTGTAGTACATTATCTCAAGTATTTTATTTATGTATACTATAATTGTTTTTAAATACCACTTACTTCTGGTATATAGAAACAGGTAAGTGGCTCCTTTATGCAGTATAAATTGTATAAAACTTTAAAAAATAGCCCCGTTGCCCCTTTTTGGATCGAATAAAAAAAAATGTCTAATTCCAGTATTGCTCCCAGGTATGCATACATACTCCATATTTCAAAGTTGTATGCCAACAGGAAACGGATGAAAAATGGGAAAAAATGTCACATATGCACCAGGGTACATAATTGGCGTCAAAATGGCTTTATTTTATCTGAGATGGTAACCCGGCTTTATTTATTTATTATTTGTTTATTTACTCATAAAATATTTACTTTCACTCCCTTCTTTTAATTATATAAAATATTTCTTTTTATAGTTATTAATTATTATTATTATTTTATTTACTGTAAGTTCTTTTTGAAAATAGAAAATAATTTAAAAATGTGTATGTAAGCGTTATTTGAAAAGGGAGTTTTCGCCAAATGGACTTTGAAAAAAATTGCGCCAAATCTGATGCTCTTGTGGTATCCGTGCCGAAAAATTAGTGACCAGAATTGACTTCCATACACAAACAAAATATAAGTTAAAAGAAAACATGCAATGAAAATAAATATAAAGGGAAAATGATGTCATAAAAGAAACTTTTTATTTAAAAACGTAATTGTTTCTAATTTTCACACGCGAAATATGTAAAACATTCTTTTAGCGATCAAAAAGTGCTGTTAAGAGATTATCACAAAATCTCAAAATCAAAGTTTTTATGACATTTTTTAATATAAAAAAATAAGTTTTATTTTCCTGCATGATTAAATTTTAAAATGTTTTATTGCATTCAATATTTCTGAGTGCGAATATGATTACTATTTACTCCATGTACTGATTCGGTTATCTACCAAAATGTCCAGCCGGTGAAAATCACGCTCACCAAATTTCTGTGATGTATGCACATAAATTGTGCTTTTTAATCAGTTTTTTTAATATAACTTTTAAACTATTTGGAATTAATTTTTAAAAGTAGGTGCATTCACCAGATTACCTTCATAGGTACCTATTGGTGCAAACAGAATCAAAATCCGACAAGTACTTTTTGAGATTTGCTTGACGAAAGAATTTTTTTGAATTTTAATATCGTTACGTATCTCTGAGTATAAAGACTTCGCTTCGCTCAGACAATTACGTAAGGTGCTACTTGATTATCAGGTCGACCAATTTCACCCATTTATAGAAATCGCCAAACTATTCGCCAAATTACTCAAAAGGAAAAATGTTGCCATTAAAAATTTTAAGTTTAGAAAATTAATGAATTTAGGTTAAAAAAATAAAAGTCATTAACGAAAAAGATTACTTTAATGATGACGTTTAGTTATGACGTCGAGACGTACCAAATATAAAATTTGATTTATTCAGGTGATTTCGAACAAAAGAATACTAATAAAAGTTTTCATATTTTAATGCAGAATTTATCAAATCAAACCATAAAGAGATATTTCTAAGATATCGCATATGTAAATAACACTGAAGTAATTTTAAATGTAATATTAGAATTTATTAAAGAGCATAAAAATATGGTACTTGCGTATTAACGCCACCGCAGCAGAAGTTGCGCTAATGTGCCAATAAAGAGCAATCTTGTTCGCACGCGCACAAAAAAAAATGGTATCAAAAATAGGCTAAAAAAGTACTAAAATACTAAAAATTACGTCAAAATGAATACAAAAAAAAAAAAAAAAAAACACTAAAAAGGCACGAACAACAAGATCACTCTTTATTGGCGCATTAGCACAACTTCTACTGCGGTGGCATTAATACGAAGGTACCAAAAATATCAATGTTAGCGGAAATTTGTAAGAAGTTAAATGCTTTTTATTTAACCAAATAATGTCGGCGGATACAACCATAAAGTAACTTTAATAAATTATATATTATATTTTTCTCAATTAATATCAAGAGCTATTCGCTTATTGGCATAAAATTTATATTAAATAACAAAAGAACAAATAAATTAGTCAAACATTAATAAAAATATAAATAAATCATCGAATTAAAATCATTTGATTACTTAACAAACAAGTGTAGCGGGTTTAATGTCAAGGAAGTGTAACATTTATGTTCATCCATTATTGGCATATAATCTTACAGTTTGTCTATCGTTCTTTGGTCGATGGGATAAATTAAGTAGTTATATATTTACTTATAGTATTTTTAATAAAATGAAAGAAAAACGTGCAAGTTAAACGTATCTGATATATGTATTTTTACTTTATGTGTTTTTTAATGAAAGACATGTATTTTAAATAAAGCTAGTGACAGCTTTATATTTAAAATGAAATTATGGCGAAGGAAACCTATTTGGCGATTGTTTCGAGTAGCTAAAATAAAAGTAGGAAAATAGCCGTCGGGCATATAAAAAAATAAAACAATCAGATCGGAGCTGTTGATGACAGTCACAAGACTTATGCTGGTATTTATATAGGTATTATAGCAAAATTTGCAACATCTCTGGTGTCAAACTAGGACTCTCGTGGTAAGACATTTGGCTGCTCAGCAGCGGGTATAGCGTTCAAATCCCGTCGAATGTAAGTTCGTTTTATTTAGAAATGCTTTTGTGTTAAATTATTATTCATTCGGGAATATTCTTATGCTAATTGTTATTCAATTTCTAGAATTTTTCTAGTTGTGAATGTTTTATTTGTGAAATTACCTTGAATATATTTAATTGGTATGGCTTTTAATTCTTTTAATAAAGTTCTGTACTTTTTTCGTTCAAATCCATGGTTTATTTTTCTTATCATGCATTTTATATAGCAATGCAATGACTTTTATAATTATTCTGATACATCAAAATTTTATCTGTTGTTATCATTTTATAAATTTTGACAGCAGCAGTTATTTTTCTTTTTAAGATATTAGAAAATCTTCAGTTTTTATCAAAAAATTAAATGACTAGTATTAAAAAATGCTCTGACGAGCACCAAAAAAGGTTAATATGTTTTTAAGTATGAAAAAGGGTTTGACAAGTGCTTCTGTTAATTATTGAGCATGAGGAAGGACAAGGGATCCCTTCTTGGCTACTACTCACTTCAATGCCAACTTTTAAAAAATCATATTTGCGCTTTTTCCGTGAAAACAAATCAGTCGCAGTTACTATAAAAATGTATAGTGTAAAGACATAACCAGTAAAGGTGCAGCTTAATTAGACATAAATGTAAGGGAAGACGACACAGTGCCAAAAACCTAGTTCCTGCATCACATTCATGCACTGGCACCAAGCATGCCCTAAGTGTATAATTGCACAGAAAATTTATTTGTAGTATAGTGCAGAGTGAACAGTGCAGTTAACATCAGGGATGTAAGTGCATGTTATACGCCGTATGCCTTCTGGACTTTTTAATAGAACACCATATACATTATTTCTCAAGAAAGCTTATAGTATACACATTCTAGGGTATCCCTCTGCTTAGAGCATATATCCTATCTTATTTTTACGACTACACCCCTGGTTAACATCTAAAGCATGGTGGAAAGTTCTACTAAAGAACCGCAAATTACTTTCATATGGAAAAAGCGCAAATATGATTTTTTCAAAGTTGGCATTGAAGTGAGTTGTAGCCAAGAAGGGATCCCTTGTCCTTCCTCATGCTCAATAATTAACAGAAGCACTTGTCAAACCCTTTTTCATACTTAAAAACATATTAACCTTTTTTGGTGCTCTTCAGAGCATTTTTTAATACTAGTAAATAACATAACAAGTTGAATGTAGATACTGCCATTGCAGAATTCAGTTTCGCCTCCGATTAGAAAAAAAAAAAAAAAAATCGATAGAGGTTTTTTAGAAGGGTGACCCCGTTTAGAATGCAATGAACTAACTTCTTTTTTTTTTGTTTATCAATATAATAGCAAACAGAACGGCGTGAAATATCCAGTTGATTAGCAATTTCTCTCTGAGACTTTGGAATTGTGGTAACTAAAGAGATACAATTTGACGTGCTACATCTTCATTGACTAGATTCATCAAAAACGGATTTTTTCTTTAGTTTAAACTCTTTTTTATAGACTCTGGGGAAAAAGGAAATGCATTTTAACAATAAAATGAGTGGAATCCCGTCGAATTCGACGAATGAAATGTTTAAAAGACCCGATCGATTTGTCTTTAAAAAAAAGCAAAAGTATTTACATTATTGAATCAATATATAATA
Source organism: Maratus speculifer (assembly GCA_964019185.1). Taxonomy (NCBI): domain Eukaryota; kingdom Metazoa; phylum Arthropoda; class Arachnida; order Araneae; family Salticidae; genus Maratus; species Maratus speculifer. The sequence goes on from OZ025290.1 coordinate 44,931,134, forward strand.
AATATATTTCCAAACTTAATGTCAAGTTTTCCAGTTACAATTTTGCATGCAAATATTTGCACATCTTCAGTTAAAATTGTAATCTGAGTGCCCGCGAAATCCAGAAATTTTATTTTATATGCACTATAGGAAAATAGATTTATTTAAAAAAAAAAATTAATTTTATTTTTACTATGACATTATTTTCACTAAGTGAAGTCATCTGAAAGTAAAATCTCAATCTCAGTGTCCATAATGAAAAGAAATATTGAAATGTAATATCGTTATTCGTAAAAATGCGATGTTTTAAATAGTGACGTCATTTTCTCTTCAAATATTTTAAAAGTTACTGTTATTAGTAATATGAAAAAGGCGTCGTAATAATATTGTAAATTCATTTTATCTGGTTGCTGAATGCCATCATTTTCCTCATTTGAAATATTTCTTACTTTGCTTTAGACATTAATTTTTATCATAAATTTTTTTCTGTTATTTTCTTTACATTATTAATATTATTTCTCAGTAAATATATTTTTTTTTACCTCAGTTAGTGCATAATTATATACAATCATTTTATTGTGGTTAAATTTTACGAAAACAATTAACTTTCTTCTTTTAAATGCGAGGACATGTTCACTGATGAAATAAAGTTTCTGACTTGTGGAAAGTAATAATGGAAAATAAATTTTTATTATCGAGAGAAAAGCTAAACTAAGTTGCCACCATTTTGAAGAAATATCGTAAAAAAACATTTAAAATTAAAAATAAAATATAAAAATGGAAATAAATTAAAAAATAGCTAAAATGGGCACAACTACAAATAAATAGCTTTCATTTAAAAAAATAATTATCAAAATCGGTTCAGTACAAAATTCAGGGCTGATGACACGACATTTTTAGCTTGTCTGAAAGAAATAGCATCGGAGGCTATTGGCCACTATTGGCATTTAATTTAATAGTTTGACGATAATTTTTTGGTCGACGAAATAACCTAGTACTACCGAAAAAACATTTCACTCCGTCACTTCAACGTCCCAAGAAGATGTGTATTTTCCGTGAAATACGCAAACCTTGATTTTTACAAATCATGCCAAACCAAATTTTCAGTTACATTTTAAACATTGGATATTGGCGAATTGTGAAATCTCATTTTATCTTTTACATCGTTCTTTTTCTATTTCAGATCAATTTTCTATGTGAAAATTCACTTTTTTTTCTTTTTTGAAAATATATTTGGAAAATAAAAATGGTTCTAAAAATAAAGTAAAAAATAAAGGTACTATTCTGTTATCCCGTCGACCAATTTCGCCAAATTATACAAATCGCCAAACTGATAGCCTAATTGACATAATTTTTATTTTAAATAACGAAAAAACAAATAATTAGTAAAATATTAATAAAAATATTAATAAAAAGTCGAAATAAAAATCACTTAATGACGTTTTAAACACGTAAATCGTATTTAATGTCATTGAATGTGACATTGATTGTGACATAAAAAAAAAAAAAAAAATCGATAGAGTTTTTTAGAAGGGCGACCCCGTTTAGAATGCAATGAACTAACTTCATTTTTAGCATCCGATGCTATTTCTTTCAGACAAGCTAAAAAATGTCGTATCATCCGCCCTGAATTTTCTATTGAACCGATTTTGATAATTATTTTTTTTAATGAAAGCTATTTATTTGTAGTTGTGCCCATTTTAGTTATTTTTTAATTTATTTCCATTTTTATATTTTATTTTTAATTTTAAATGCTTTTTACGATATTTCTTAAAAATGGTGGCAACACAGTTTAGCTTTTCTCTCGATAATAAAAATTTATTTTCCAAAATGATTGCGTATAATTATGGACTAATTGAGGTAAAAAAATATATATATTTGTGTGAGAAATAATATTAATAATGTAAATAAAATAACAGAAAATAATTTATGATAAAAATTAATGTCTGAAGCAAAATAATAAAAAATTTCAAATGAGGAAAATGATGTCATTCAGCAACCAGATAATGGGAATTACAATATTATTACGGATGCCTTTTTCATATTACTAATAACAGTAATTTTTAAAAAACATTTGAAGAGAAAATGACGTCATTATTTAAAGCATCGCATTTTTATTCATAACGATATTAAGTACTACTCTGTTATCCCGTCGACCAATTTCGCCAAATTATACAAATCACCAAACTAATAGCCAAATTATACATATTGGCATAATTTTTATTTTAAATATCGAAAAAACAAATAATTAGTAGATTAATTATAAAAATATTAATAAAAAGTCGAAATAAAAATTACTTAATGACATTTTATACACATGAATCATATTTAATGTCATTGAATGTGATATTCACGATCATCCATTATTGGCATTTAATCTTATAGTTTGGTGATAATTTTTTGGTCGACGGGAAAAACCTGGTTGTACCCGATATCACATTTCGATATTTCTTTTCATTATGCACACTGAGATTGAGATTTTACTTTCAGATGACTTCAGTTAGTGAAAATAATGTCACAGTAAAAATTAAATTAGTTTTTTTTAATAAAACTATTTTTCTGTGAGTGCATATAAAATAAAATTTTTGAATTTCGCCGTCACTCAGATTACAATTTTAACTGAAGATGTGTGAATATTTGCATGCAAAATTGTAACTGGCAAACTTAAAATTTAGTTTGTAAATATATTTATTATATATTGATTCAATAATGTAATTACTTTTGCCTTTATTTTTTAACCAAATCGATCGGGTCTTTTAAACATTTCATTCGTCGAATTCGACGATATTCCACTCGTTTTATTGTTAAATTGCATTTCCTTTTACTCAGGGTCTATAAAACAGCGTTTAAACTAAAGAAAAAATTCGTTTTTGATGAATCTAGTCAATGAAGAAGTAGCACGTCAAATTGTATCTCTTTATTATTCCGCAATTCCAATGTCTCAGAGAGAAATTGCTATTCAGTTGGGTAATTCACGCCGTTCTGTTTGCTAATATTTTGATAAACACAAAAAAATGAAGTTAGTTCATTGCAATCTAAACGGGGTCGCCATCGGATGCGAAATTGAATTCTGCAATGGCAGAATCTACATTCAACTTGTTTTTTTTTTATTTATTTATTTTTTTTTTATCAATATAATGGCAAACAGAACGGCGTGAAATATCCAGTTGATTAGTAATTTCTCTCTGAGGCTTTGGAATTGCGGAATAATAAAGAGATACAATTTGACGTGCTACATCTTCATTGACTAGATTCATCAAAAACGGTTTTTTTTCTTTAGTTTAAACGCTTTTTTATAGACTCTGAGAAAAAGGAAATGCATTTTAACAATAAAATGAGTGGAATCCCGTCGAATTCGACGAATGAAATGTTTAAAAGACTCGATCGATTTGTCTTTAAAAAAAAGCAAAAGTATTTACATTATTGAATCAATATATAATAAATATATTTCCAAACTTAATGGTCAAGTTTTCCAGTTACAATTTTGCATGTAAATATTTGCACATCTTCAGTTAAAATTGTAATCTGAGTGCCCGCGAAATCCAGAAATTTTATTTTATATGCACTACAGAAAAATAGATTTATTTAAAAAAAATAATAATTTTATTTTTACTATGACATTATTTTCACTAAGTGAAGTCATCTGAAAGTAAAATCTCAATCTCAATGTCCATAATGAAAAGAAATATTGAAATGTAATATCGTTATGCGTAAAAATGTGATGTTTTAAATAGTGACGTCATTTTCTCTTCAAATATTTTAAAAGTTACTGTTATTAGTAATATGAAAAAGGCGTCCGTAATAATATTGTAAATTCAATTTATCTAGTTGCTGAATGCCATCATTTTGCTCATTTGAAATATTTCTTACTTTGCTTTAAACATTAATTTTTATCATAAATTATTTTCTGTTATTTTATTTACATTAATAATATTATTTCTCAGTAAATATATTTTTTTTACCTCAGTTAGCGCATAATTATATGCAATCATTTTATTGTGGTTAAATTTTACGAAAACAATTAACTTTCTTCTTTTAAATGCGAGGACATGTTCACTGATGAAATAAAGTTTCTGACTTGTGGAAAGTAATAATGGAAAATAAATTTTTATTCGCGTTTGAAATGAAATAGACGCCCTCTCGCGGACAAAGTCTGAAACGAAATAGAACTGATACCGTGAGCATCTTCCGCTGAAATCAGTGTTTAAAAAGCCGATAAATAAATAAACAGTTCTATAATAAATAAATAAATAAACAGTTCTATAACGCATGCAACGTTGGGTTCTTTGTATTAAAATTATCTAAAATCAAAATTTTATACACAAAGTTTAGATCTATAATATAAAAAAGTACATTTGACTTACTCATGGCAAAATAACATGATAGCACATGGAACAAACAACACAACGTAAACAAACGATTATCAGGTCTATACAACGCCACCTTTCGGTCATTACAAACGCGAATTATCGAGAGAAAAGCTAAACTAAGTTGCCACCATTTTGAAGAAATATCGTAAAAAAACATTTAAAATTAAAAATAAAATATAAAAATGGAAATAAATTAAAAAATAGCTAAAATGGGCACAACTACAAATAAATAGCTTTCATTTAAAAAATAATTATCAAAATAGGTTCAGTACAAAATTCAGGGCTGATGACACGACATTTTTAGCTTGTCTGAAAGAAATAGCATCGGAGGCTAATAAAAAATATAATTATTCCAAGAAGAAAGTAAAATGAAATAATTTTGGTTTTGCATTTTCCTTTTAGTAAAATAATAGGTAATAAAAAAAAATCTAAAGAAATCGTCTGTTTTAACGAGTTTATCTGAAATTTATAAAACAATACATTAAGCGAATAATGGAATTTTAATATAATTACAACTGAATGTCTTAAACAATTGGACAAAAGTTTGGGGAACCGGACATTACTTTAAACCTGGAATTATTTCCAAGATCGCCTTTGTTTGCTTGCTATCTCGGCGAAAAAAATTCAACCCGGAGGGAAAAAAAAGAATCACATTGAACAGTTACTAAATCCTTTGATATCAGCCGTGCGTTTTTTCTCTATATACAGTGGCTCACAAAAGTGTTCGTACACTTAGGAATTTCAATGAAATAGTGCTCTATCCATTAATTAAAATCAATATTTTAGAATGAGTATTTAAGAGTAAGATCTATGTCTCATTCTTAATAAAACTACATAAAATATTTTAAAAACATAGCAAAACTTTATTTTGAAAAAAAATGATTAATCAAAAAATAACTAAAAAATTACCTCACAAAAGTCTTCGTACACTTTAAAATCGCTGTATAATTGTAAATATTGTAATATTTCGCTAAAGTTGTACTTAATAGGATATTATTTAGCACCCACAACAGTTTTTTAAACACCCGGGAATAGATTTAATTAATATTTTTGTAATTTCTGCATGAAAGTTGATTCCTTCATCGAACATTGCTGTTTTTACTTCGCTTTTCGTTTCAATGCTGTGTTTTCGTATTCTCACTTCCAATTATCTCCAAATATGTTTTACATGGTTTAAATTCAGCAATTGAGGTGATGTTTTCAGAACTTGTGGACAATTATAGAGACACCAGAGGCGAACATTGAGAACCATGTGCTTTATATCATTATCCTAATGAAAAACAAAGTTGTTTCTGTTACCCATATTTTGGGCAGATAATTTTAAATTGCGTTTTAAAATATTTGAATAAAGATCGTGATTTATTATGCTATCAATATATACCAAATTACTTAATCCTGCTGTTGCTATGCACCCTCACACAAGGACAACTCCACTACCATGGTTAACTGTTCCAACTAACGTAAGTTCTTTGAATTAAATTCTTAATTTTTTTTTCCACCATACTATAATGCACCTATTGGAGCCAAGAATGACATACTAGTTTTCATCTGTAAATAAAACTAGCAGGGGAGACCGAGCTTAGCTCGGTCAAAGTTAACTTTGTGTTCAACTCGATATAGTATTTTCACTGTATCATTAACTCTGTATTATTACTGTAAAACATATTTATAATAGTATTATTTAGAAAAACAATCAATAAGAAAACTATGTTTTTATGCGCATATTTATAAATTTTATTTTATTTTAAATTTTACAACGAAAGGACATCGATCTAAATCACTTTTTTAGCTCGACTCTGATTGGTTTAACCATGCATCTCGAATCCTCTTAAGAATGTATAAAAAAATTCTTTACATTCTGAAAGGCAATATATTTTGCTAGATATAGCCAAATTTGGAGGCATTCTTTCATTTGGCTCCAAATACGTGTTTTGGATTTCGTAATTTTTATAGTCGATTTTTTGCCCATATGTCGCCAATATTTTGTCAAATATCACCAAGTTATTGGCTTTTGCCATATTCTCGTGACCCTGACCCGTATTACCCAAAATGAGCCACTAATCAAATTTGATCAAGCATGTGACATAGCTCAATCGTCTTCAGGTAATCAAAAACAGTAGAATATAAAATTGAATCAAAATCGTTCAAGCCATTTTTTAGATAAAATTAGCTTGGCAGCATTCAGCAATGAAGCGAAATGACCCATTAATATAATTTTGTTTAACATGCGACTCAGCCCAATAGTCTTCTCGTGACAAAAAACGTTTTGTTTCAAAATTTATGTAAAATTGATTGAGTCGTTATTGTATATAATTAGAATGACCCTAGCTCATTAAGACCCAAAATGACCCACTATTAGAATTTTCGCGAGCATGTGTCCAAGCCAAATAGTTTTCTCTTGCTCAAAAACGATATAATACAAAGTATAGTCAAAATGGTGAGTACCATTTTCTATATAAAATTAGCATGACCCATCATGACCAACAAATGACCCTTATAATCGAAATCTCTTAAACGTGTGGCCTAGCTCTTTAGTTTTAGCATGCCGAAAAACATTAGATACAAAATTTAGATAAAATCGATTGAGCTGTTTTTTAGATATAGTTGGTTTGACCCTGACCCCTTATAATCCAAAATGACCCATTGATCGAATTTTCACAAAAATCTGTCCTAATTCAATGATTTTCTTGTGACCGAAAACGATAAAATACAAAATTTAATCAAAATTGCGCGAAACGTTGTCAAGATGAAATTAGAATGACCCAAAAGTGGCCCACCAATCGAAATTTCTCGAACATGTGACCTACCCCAATGATTTTCTCATGCCAAAAATATGTTGTATACGAAATTTCGTTAAAATCGACCCACACATTCTTTAGATATAGCTTGACCTTGACCCATTAAGACCCACAAATGACCCTTATAATCGAAAGCTCTCGAATATGTGACTTAGTCCATTAGTTTTCTCGTTTCTAAAAATTGTTACATACAGAATTTCGTTAAAATTGATCCTGCCGTTCTTTAATTATACATAGCTTGACCCAGACCCTTTATGATCCAAAATGACCCATTAATCGAAATTTTTCGAACATGTAACCTAGTCCAATGATTTTATCGTGCCAAAAAAATGTTGCATACAAAATTTCATTAAAATCGATCCACCTGTTCTTTAGATATAGTTTGACCATGACCCATTATGACCCATCATGACCCACAAATGACCCTCATAGTCGAAATCTCTCAAACATGTGATTTAGCCCATTAGTTTTCTCATCTCAAAAAACTGTCACATACAAAATTTCGTTATAATCCATCACGCCGTTCTTTAAATATAAATAGCTTGACCCAGACTCTTAATGACCCAAAATGACCCATTAATCGAAATTTTTCGAACATGTAACCTAGTCCAATGATTTTATCGTGCCAAAAAAATGTTGCATACAAAATTTCATTAAAATCGATCCACCTGTTCTTTAGATATAGTTTGACCATGACCCATTATGACCCATCATGACCCACAAATGACCCTCATAGTTGAAATCTCTCAAACATGTGATTTAGCCCATTAGTTTTCTCATGTCAAAAAACTGTCACATACAAAATTTCGTTATAATTCATCACGCCATTCTTTAAATATAAATAGATTGACCCGGAGTCTTAATGAGCCAAAATGACCCATTAATCGAAATTTTTCGAACATGTAACCTAGTCCAATGATTTTATCGTGCCAAAAAAATGTTGCATACAAAATTTCGTTAAAATCGATCCACCTGTTCTTTAGATATAGGTTGACCATGACCCATTATGACCCACAAATGACCCTCATAGTCGAAATCTCTCAAACATGTGATTTAGCCCATTAGTTTTCTCATGTCAAAAAACTGTTACATACAAAATTTCGTTATAATCCATCAAGCCGTTCTTTAAATATAAATAGCTTGACCCAGACTCTTAATGACCCAATATGACCCATTGAAATTTTTTCTCGAACATGTAACCTAGCCCAATGTTTTTCTCGTGCCCGAAAACCATAGAATGCAATTTTTAGTCAAAATTGCGTGAGAAAATTGCTAGATAAAAATAGCATGACCCACAATGACCCCAAGAATGACCCACTTACCGAATTTTCTCGAACATGTTACCTAACCCAATGGTCTTCTTGTAATCCAAAACGATACAATATAAAATTTGGTCAAAATCGTTAGAGCCGTTTTTTAGATAAAAATGGCTTGACCCATAATGACCCCAAAATGACCCACTAATCGAAATTTTTCGAACATGTGACCCAGCCCAATAGTTTTCTCGTGCCAAAAAACGATTGGATACAAAATTGCCCTAAAATCCATCCAGCCGTTCTCTAGATATAAATAGCTTGATCCTGACCCATTGTGACCCAAAATGACCCAGTAATCGAATTTTCCCGAACATGGGACCTAGCCCAATGGTCTTCTCGTGCCCGAAAATGGTAAAATCCAAATTTTTGCGAAAATCGTTAGAGCCGTTTTTGAGATAAAATTTACCCACACACACACAATTTTTGCTCGCATTATAGTATAAGATATTATTCCAATACGATTCGGGTATATTTATCATTGATTTTGCAAAAAAAAAAAAAAAAGCCTAAGCTTTCTGTTTTTCGCCCTAACAAAAAATTTTCTACGGGCAGAACGCCTATATAATGCAGCTGGGCTTACCACTCGCCGAATAGTTTCAGGTGGAAATGAAATAGAAACTGTTTCATTAAATTCTGTGATCACTTTTACAAAACTTAAATAGGGATTTTTTACGATTTTTCTAATTGTAAGTATTTGATCTCATTGCATTAATTTAGATTGACGACTTTTTAATCCCTAGTTTTCAATCCAATTTTTTTCTATAAAGCCTTTTATTGCATACTTCACCGTAGAAGGGAATAATTTAACTAATTTTGCAATATTTCGAATTGATTTACTACTATTATGAAGAAACATTACTAATTTTCAAACGCTATTAGTCGTGACATTACGATTACAAACCATTTTTTAGTTAATAAATAGAATATTACGGACCAATTCAGCAAAATATAAAGCCAAGCGATTTTTTAAATGTCACAATAATGCAAAAATAAAAATAAAGCGACAAATAATATTTTTAATTATGAATTTATCCGAAAATGTTTCTGTGTACGAAGACTTTTGTGGCGTATTCTTTCTGTGGCATCTTCCTTTTTCCTTTTTAGATTTAAAAAAAATTCCTTAATGTTAAACAAAAAGGTTGTGTGTTATTTAGAATAACTTGGAGATAATATAAAAAAATACTGGACTTCATATACGAATTTAATTTCAGGGAAATTTATTTTTAGTAAAAATTTTTAAAGTGTACGAACACTTTTGTGAGCCACTGTAGAAATGATCTGCTTAAATTTAAGCATTATAAAGTAGCATTTTATTTTATTATAAACTAAAAACTATAGTACTAAAAGTTTCCACAGACTTGTCATTGAAAGTTTTCTTCTTTTTAGCGAAAACACGCAGCAGATTTCAGGGTTAACTTTTTTGCATCACTCCCAGCCACCATAAGTTCTTTCTATTTCTTCTTTTTATTTCATGGCTATTTTTCCTTTACTTTGCACAGAAATGGAGTTACTCAAGTTGCCACCTCCAGGAAAATTAAATTAAAAACTACAAAAAAATTAATAACTCAAAAACAAATTAAGATACAGTTTTCAAACAAACTGCATTTAAAAGTACATATTTTTCCCTACACAACGGTGTAAAGATTGAAAAAGTGCGATGTCTATGAGTTAAAAAATTTGCAATAATGAAAATTGCAAAAGTGAAATTTCATCAGAAAGTGTTGCCATTCGAAAAATGACGTATGCGTTACGCACAGATACGTTTGGCCTCTATAATATAGATAATGTAGATTTTTTTTTTAAATTGACGTTGATCTTCACGTACCTATCAGTCACAGAAGATTGTTATGATAAAAGAATCGATTATAATGAAAGATGTCCACTTTTTTTAAAAAAAATTGAAGAACGCTGTTCGATTCGCCAGCTTACAAATAGTAATTTCTGCAAATTTCGTGCATTTTGTGTGTTTAATGAATAATTAAACACAAACGTGTCCATCAAATTTGTTTGTCTAATTTATGACGGAGGAAAAAAAATGAGAATCCTTTTAAGTACGAAGAATATTTTTATTTTATACGGGTTTTGATAAGATTGAATTTAAAATTTCATTTAAGAATTATATCTATGTAAGAAGTTGTTTAAAATGAGATATCACTTTTGAATTTTTAAGTACCATACAATTTTATTTTGTATATTTTTAGTATCGGGCTCAGGCTCTGATGACAAAAAAACTTTCGGGCTCGGATTTAAAATCGCCGGGCTCGGGCCTCGAAAAATGCGCCCGAACTCATCTCTCGTGTGTACTAATCTTATATTATAATGCGAACAAAAATTGTGTGTGTCTGTGTGTGTAAATTTTATCTCAAAAACGGCTCTAATGATTTTCGCAAAAATTTGGATTTTACCATTTTCGGGCACGAGAAGACTATTGGGCTAGGTCACATGTTCGAGAAAATTCGATTATTGGGTCATTTTGGGTCATAATGAGTCAGGATAGAGCTATTTATATCTAGAGAACGGATGGATCGATTTTAAGGAAATTTTGTATCCAATCGTTTTCTGGCACGAGGAAACTATTGGGCTGGGTCACATGTTCGAAAAATTTTGATTAGTGGGTCATTTTGGGGTCATTATGAGTCAAGACATTTTTATCTAAAAAACGGCTCTAACGATTTTGACAAAATTTTATATTTTATCGTGTTGGATTACAAAAAGACCATTGGGTTAGGTAACATGTTCGAGAAAATTCAGTTAGTGGGTCATTTTTGGGGTCATTGTGCGTCATGCTATTTTTATCTAGAGATTTTCTTATGCAATTTTGACTAAAAATTGCATTTTATGGTTTTCGGGCACGAGAAAAACATTGGGATTAGCAAGATTTTTATGGATATGGAAAGCTTCAAGGAAGTTAAGTTCTTGTATAGAAGTAGGTTTAGTTAGTATCTTAACCGAATTGAAGTCAAAAGCATGACTCGTCTCCCAGCAATGTTTTGCGATTGAGGATTTCTTGATTTCTTGTTTTTCAATATATTGCAAGAAATCCTCAATCGCAAAACATTGCTGGGAGACGAGTCATGCTTTTGACTTCAATTCGGTTAAGATACTAACTAAACCTACTTCTATACAAGAACTTAACTTCCTTGAAGCTTTCCATATCCATAAAAATCTTGCTAATCTTGTTAATTGTGATTTTTCTATTCCACCATTATCAGACTGTTGGAAATATTACATTAAAACTAATTTTTCTTAATCTTTTAATGCTATTCTCGCAATATCTTTTCTATTTTCCACCCAATTTTCCTATTAGCTGTTCACTGTTTTCCTATTGGCTGTTGCCTAGGATCCTCTGTTTTTCGTATTGGCTGTTGCCTACATGTTCGAGAAAAAAATTTAATGGGTCATACTGGGTCATTAAGGGTCTGGGTCAAGCTATTTGTATTTAAAGAACGGTAGAATCAATTTTATCGAAATTTTGCCTGTAACAGTTTTTTGACACGAGAAAGCTAATGGGCTAAGTCACACGATCGAGAGATTTCGATTATTAGAGTCATTTGTGGGTCATGATGGGTCATAATGGGTCATGGTCAAGCTATATCTAAAGAACATATGGATCAATTTTAACGAAATTTTGTATGCAACATTTTTTTTTTTTTTTTTTTTTTTTTTTTTTTGGCACGAGAAAATCATTGGCTTAGGTCACATGATCGAGAAATTTCGATTAATGGGTCATAAAGAGTCACAAAGGGTCTGGGTCAAGCTATTTATATTTAAAGAACGGCAGGGTCGAGTTTAACGAAATTTTGTGTGTAACAATATTTATACACGAGAAAACTAATGGGCTAAGTCACATGTTCGAGAGATTTCGATTATAAGGGTCATTTGTGGATCATGATGGGTCATGGTCAAGCTATATCTAAAGAACGGATGAATCGGTTTTAACGAAATTTTGTATACAGCATATTTTTGGCACGAGAAAATCATTGGACTAAGTTACATTTTCGAGAAAGTTTGATCAGTGGGTCACTTTTGGGTTATTCTAATTTTATCAAGACAATGCCTCGCGCAATTTTGACTAAATTTTATATTCTATCATTTTCGGACACAAGAAAATCATTGGGTTAGGTCAGATGTTTGAGAAAATTCGATTAATGAGTCATTTTGGGTCATAATGGGTCAAGGTCAAACTATTTATAACTAAAAATTGGCTCAATCGATTTTATCTAAATTTTGTATCTAATGTTTTTCGGCACGCAAAAATTAATGAGCTAGGTCACATTTTCGAGAGATTTCGATATTAGGGTCATTTGTGGGTCATGCTAATTTTATCTAGAAAATTGTTCTCACCATTTTGAGTATAGTTTCTACTAGGACTTCCCTCAGAGGGATTAGTCTGAGCGATGTTGCTGAGAATACACATTTAATAACTTGCGACAAGTAAAGAAAATGAGATGTTATCTTTAATTGGCCATTCATTGTGATAAAATATTATGAAAATAAGCATATTGAATCATAGAATTACAAAATCTTATATATAAAGTTGCATATACTATTTTTATAAAACGGAAAGCAAACCATACATGGATATAAAATTGAAAATATGCAAAATGTTAAAAATAATACAGAAAATAAAACAACAAATTTTCCTACATTGGAAATATAACTTTTTGAAATGATGTCATGAGCATAAACAGAAGCTCCGCACCGATTTGAGAAACTATAAATAACATAAACTATTATGTTGGAAGAGAATGGAGTGTATTTTATATGGTGTGAGATCCGTCTGAATAGTTTATATTGTTGAACATCTGTTTTCCATGGATGCCATGAGGTTGTCGATAAGAATTAAGGAATCCTTTTTTAAGAATTTGTCCTAAACGAGCATTTACATCTTATAAGTTACTGTGATGTCAAAGTTCTAGTTTCTAACCCCCAACAGTATCCTAGAAATTGCAATATTCTCAATAAATTGGGTTTAAAACTTTTTCTAGAAAAAAAAAATGTTTAATTTGTGAATTTAAATTGTCGAATGTTTTAGAAATCGTTCATAACGAGAATATTATATCTTAAAAGTTGCCACAAGAAAAAAAAAATTAAATTTTTAGTCATATCAATATTAAAGAATTCTCAATTTTAGAACTTTTTTTGCTCGTGCATTGATGGTGATTATTATTCCTACGCAAAATATATTATATTTTGCAGCAAACATCGTTACCAACATTTTTTTCCCACATTATTTTTTAAATCGGCTTAGGTACTCCCAATGATAACGAAAAACACACAAACGTTATTGCTTTATAGCATAGAAATATAGAATCAAAAGCTATTTATCTTCTATTATATACATAAATTATCTAATTAGTGCTAGCAGATGCATTTTTAAATATACATAGATCAATATAATGCTTCATTTTTCTTTTCTTAGTATTTCTTAATATTCATTTTTCACTTATTTGTATTATTCAGTAAAAAACTCACTTTCTTAAGCCCGAATTACGTCAAACTTTTTATAAAAGCGCCAAAGTCCATATAACAACGAAGTATTGTGAAGAGTATTAAATACAAGGTAGTAAAACACTTAGCCAAGTGCAGATAATAAATCGCCAAATATTGTTCTTTTCGCCCTCTCTCGAAATGGATTTTTTCCGTACATTTAAAAAACACGATTTTGAGTAATCTTATTTAAAATTCAAATAAATAAATAAGAGGAAGCAATAATAGCATAAGTCAAAACATTTTATTTCAGCATCAAGGAATTGTATCGTAGTTACACATGTGCAAAAAAGCTGCTTTTGGCTAAAAAACGTAGTCTCCACTAAATTTGAATCCGATTAAAAAAAGTACCGTGATTAAATAAAATGTTACAGGCAGAACTGCCAAGTCTCCGGCATTTTGGATACCGGTATTTTAATACAGAAAATGTTTTATTAAATTGGAACATTCTGCAGATTTAAAAAATAACTTTTCCTATAAGAAAATTCTGCTATGCAATAAGCGGGGGCTTGGCATCTCTGTATAGGAATATTTCGTAAGCTACTTTTTAACCTTAAAAAAAGCAACGACCATTTTTCGGGTACAAAAAGTATTGCTAATTGTTCCATTTTGCATATAAGGTATCGATTGTAATATTAATACATCTATGGTGAAAAATTTCCAATAATTTTTCAAATCCCATTTATTTCATTAAAAATATAAATCATTTATTCATTTAGTTTAAAGTAAATGGTTTTTAACTAATTTCATAATACTTTTGAAATATCACTTTTCATTGGCCATTTTTTAAAGCATTTAGAAAATGTTGTTGTTTTCAGTCAAATATAGACTTTGGTCTGTCCGCATTTTATTTTACTACTATTACTCCCTCTGTCCCAAATTAGTTGCGACATTTAGGATGAAAATTTTGACCCAAATTAGTTGCGACATTTCAAGTAGGCGGAGTCATAAGTAACTTCTGATGCAGTTTAGTACATCGACACCAGTAAAAGTATACTAGAATGAATATTACGGTGTATACTAGGTGTCAGACGTAATAATGTGTGAGAATTCACGATTAATTAGCTTGAAAACAGTTTTATGTTATTATTGTTAAAAAATTCTTTACAAAATGGGGCGTGGATAAATAGCGTGTGAACCAGGATTTTTTAAACTTATTAATTACTTATTTATGGAATTATGTAGTGAATGTTAAGTACGTAAATATTGTTGATTGATAGTATAGCTCTCTGAAAAATGTTCAAACAAAATCATAAAGCCATAAATATCAATAATGCGTACAAAAGTATTCAAATGTCGCAACTAATTTGGGACAGAGGGAGTATTATTTATAAATGGTGGAGAAATATTAATACTTAATCCATAACGTACTTACTATATAACTCTGTTATTACATAAGTCACCTTTTTATCATCATAAAAATTATGTTTTTACTGATTTTTATTAACTCAATAGGAAAAATTTCGAGCAATAGATGTCCGCATTTCATTTATTTATTTATTTTAACAAAATTCTTTGCATTTAGAAGAATTTTTATTTAAATAGGAAATCCAAATGTCGCTGTTAATAAAGAAGAAAGTTACAAAAAAAAAAAAAAAAAGTTACAAAACGAGTAGACGTGGTATCAAATATGGAAAAACGACGAATCCAAAAAAGACGTCGTATGAAATATCATCTTTTAAAGCAAAAAAATGAGGTCTGATTATCGAACCTACTGATTACAAAATGTGCATTACATTAAAAAAAATTAAATTAAATAAAAATACTGCAAATATTGATTTTTTTCTTTTGTGCAGTTTTGGCTTCGAAAGGTGCGCTATGTTGCAAAAAGATATAAGCGGCTGGGTGATTCTCAAAATAGGGGCCAATTTCAAAAGTAAAATCTTAAAAAAATTACTGTTAGCAAAATTTCTGAAAAAAATAGGTGTTGTTAATATACTATTAGGTATACTTTACATGTAGTCAACAGAGCTAAATATTTAAAAATTAACTTTTAAAAAAAATAATTAGTATTTTTTGAGCCATGCTAATGACAAAACAAATTGCATAAAATAAGTATGTTAAGAAATTTTTATTTTCTTCCTATTTAAATATTTTTTTCTATATTTATTAGCCTTCCTTTTCAGCAAATGGTTTCCATTTTTACATATATACATACTAGCAGTTACCCGTGACTTCGTTCACATAACATTTAAAGAAGAAATAATTGATCAATCAAGCAAAAAATTTCGATGATGAAAAGCATGTGTAATTAACTTTTTATCGCGAATTTATGGTAAAAAAACTTTTGATAATCCCTATTTGCTAATTTGTTTGCTGGTCAAATTTTTCCTTTCAGCGATTAATACTAATAGATAGAAACATTCTTGAATTCTTTTGTTCAGCCCTGTAGTTTTCCAAGTGCCTTTAATACACGAAAGTATCTTTCTAAAATTTATTTCTAACAAAAATATTTCTTATTACTACCTTATTACATTTTCAGAAATTATCATCCGAAGACAACCTTGTATCCAGTTCTTTGCGGGACCCTGTTTATCATTTTATATATATACTACAAACATTTCTTAGTTTACTAAATGCAGTTCAAAATAAAAATGCATATTTTATTTAAAAACCACCTTTAAGTAAATTACGCTCATATTCAGTAACCTTTCCGAGATCTTTTGTGTAACCCTGTATATCTAAATTAAACTATTTATACTATTACCATATACTCTCCATTTAATATGCATATATTTAGTGAAACTTAAAAGCACATATCATAATTCAAAATGCATTTCATCCATGCAACAGTCATCATCCATGATATACAGTACTTCGGATAGAATATATAATATTTGAAATCTTTTGTGTCCCTGTAAATGCTATGCACTTCGTATTATGCATGAAATAACTTACATTAAGCCTCAGCAACATATATCAATTTGATTATACATGAAATCGTTTACCATAATTAAAATATGTCGGAAACTGTTCCTCCCTTTATTCCTATGCAATGGAATTCTTCTGTCTGACCCTGTAAATGAATAGTAAGTGCCCTTTTCACTACATACTTTACAAAATGCATATTTTAGTGCACTTTGTAAATGCATATAAATTTGAATATGTTCTACAGGCTGTAACATCGTTAAATTTAATTAAAACGATTTTTCCCCATAATGCCGTAATATAAGGAAATTTTTTGACTATCCCTGTAAATAAGCTAATCATGGTAGAAACTTTATTTTCAATAGGTATTCGTGCTAGGTAAACGTTAAGAACGTCCAAAAATTTCATGGAAATCGGAGTATATTTACGAAAGTTAGAAAGCGACCAGACAGACAGACAAACCGAAAGCATAATAACTTTTCAACTTTGTTCGAAAGTGTTAAAAAATCGAGCCAGAAATATATTAATCAGTGATTTTATTTTCCACCTTTTCCCCACAAAAAATTTCTTCCATTGATAATTATGAGTTTTGAATAAAAATATTCATTTGTATGTAACTTATAACTTATTAATTAGTATAAGTAAAAAATATTTCTGATTCATTTTAAATATGACGTCATTATTTATATCGCTCCATTAGCTACTGATATTCATACCCCTTGTATTTTTAACGACTGCTATAAAGTACCTGTTTTATTTCAACTATGACGTCACATTTTCACGAGTGAACCATTTTATTAAAAATACTAGTATAACAACCCCGTCAAAAATGACGGAATTTTCATTTGTATTTTATTTTCATAATACAAACAGAATGCAGATTTTAGAATTGAAGAGTTTGTATTGTAGAAAAGCACATTTTAAAAATAACAATAGATTTCTACAAATACAAATGATAAAGTTTTTTTTTAAGTTTTTTTTAACTTGATATTTAGTTTTTGAACAAATTTTAATTTCAAAACAAAGAGCAGTATTTATTACAATAACGATAATAATAATTAGCAAAATGAAACTCAATTTCTGAAGATTTCACAAAGCATTAAAATTAAATATTGAAGTATTTTAAATTTTAAAATACATTATTTTTATTAAAAGTATGATTCGGCAGTGGCTTTAATCATTTGCATATAATACTTTTAGTTCGATGCTTTTAGGCATGAATTAAGAAGCTTTGTGTTTTGTTTTTTAAATTTGGATTTGGCGCTATCTATACGCAGTTAATATAAACAAAACAACTTTTTTTAAAAAATAGCAGTTTTATTTTGAAAATAGCAAAATTTTCAAGAAAATTCGCATATTTTCGACTATCTTTCGAGAAAATTCGTTTATTTCTCTTGATTTTTCGAGAAAATTTGTTTATTTCCCTTTATTTTTCGAGAAAATTCGCATATTTTCCGCGATTTTTTGACAAAATTTGCGTATTTTCCGCGATTTTTCGACAAATTTCGCGTATTTTCCCCGATTTTTCGACAAAATTCTCGTATTTTCCGCGATTTTTTGACAGAATTCGCGTATTTTTCTTGATCTTTCGTCAAAATTCTCGTATTTCTCACGATCTTTCGTTAAGATTCGCCTATTTTCCGCTATTTTTTGACAAAATGTGCGTATTTTCCCCGATTTTTCTACAAAATTTTGATATTTTCCCGGATCTTTCTTCAAAATTCGCGTATTTTCGGACGATATTTCTGCAAAATTTGAGTATATTACACGATTTTTCGATAAAATTCGAGTATTTTTCGAGTAATGCCATCTCGATTTTCTTTCGCGTACTAATCGCCGTCTACGTTCAATCGGCGTTTCGTTATTTTCATCAGGCATTGCTAAAATTATCGTTAAATTACAGAAACAACGATTTACTTGAAAATATATGATATAAACCTACCGCGTGTTCAAAAAGATCAACAAACACACGTGCGTTCTCAAGTACAAATAATTTTGATTGAACGATTCTCAAACGTGATTGATTCACTACATTTTTTGCGAGAAGAATACAACGATCCAGGCTACTTTCGCTGATAGCGAAACGTGACTAACCAATCAGAATTCTGCATTTTAAGAAACAGTGAAAAGTTCTTAAAAATGCATGCTTCTGATTTAGATCTCTATTAATTATTAGCAAAATGAAATGTAATTTCCGAAAATATCACATTAACTTTTTGATATGCCGAACATTAACTCGTGTTTATTACAAAGCTCGATTCTTTATATTATTTGCCAATAGATGATTGCAAAAAGAGTTTTTGACAGTTTTAAACAAAATCAAATTATTTAAAGAGTTTAATATGATTTTATAAATATTTTAAGAACAGAATTAGATAATTGACGTGTATTCTTTTTTAATAATGCGTTCAAAGAGTCATTCATTTGTTTCAAGATTTGGAAAATCTGAATGGCAACAGAGTTCGTTTGTTTATATCGTAATCTGATGTTTACAATTACTTATTTTTAATTTGGAGCCTAATACATTATAATTGGATATGATATACATGTTTTATAGAAAAATATGCTGTTTAAACGTTATTTTAAGTAAAAGAAATTATCTTTTAGCTGTCATATGTCTGCATTTGTTTTCCATTAAGCCTAACGTGGCGTATTGCTAGGGTCCATTCACAGATAGGAGTGGCGAATCCTGGAACCGTTCTACACACCTCTCCAGAACGCATTTTATTATATGTAGATAATTCTTTTTCATTCTTTTTACTTTTAATTTATGTCACCATATTTTACACAAAAATTCCCATTAACTAAACAAATATCCTTGTTAAATGTATTATAAAAAATACACCTTTTATTTTTATTTCAAACATGACGTCATATTTATTTTCTTTTAAATTATTTTATTATAGTTTTTCGCGTGGAAGTTTTCTATTAAAAATTCATTGCCGCTGAAAAATTATTATTCCAATTTTTTATTTTCTTGGCAACAGGAAAGGAAAATGGTTAAATTTTATCTGAAAAATGCCTATTGATTTTGTATGAAAAATAATTAAATTTTGAATTATTAAGGAAAATATTTGAATAAAATAAATAAAAATTACCCTATTATTTAATCCGGACTTCTAACTTTACGTATGCAAAATTTCAAAGCAATCGGTTCAGTAGTTACGGCGTGAAAGCGGAACAAACAAACAAACAAACAAACTCACTTTCCGATTTATAATATTAGTAAGGATAGTAAGGATAAGGAGAATAAAAACATTACCAAAGAGCAAACTTTGTTTACATGAGCAACATTCTGACACTAACAATGTAAGAAGCTGTCTTAGTGATTTTCTGACAGATTTAATGCATACTTTAGGGATAATAAATGTAATACCTAAAATTATATCTAAAATTAAACATTATAAAAGATACAATATAAGCAATGGTTACATTTATGCACATAGGAGTCTTTAGCATGGACAGAAAAACCATGCTAATGACACTGATATTTGTCCATGCTAATGACAAATTTTAATTTAAATAAGATTATGAGCCATAATATAATCACAATGCAATAGTCCTTTCTGGGGCTTTTTAAAACACAAAAGTCCTATGCAAATAAGTAAAATAAAAATTTTAATTATAAAATGAACATGAAAATTATTATCCATTCTAATGACATACAATTGATGTACGCCCCTAATATTCAACTTCTATTCTTAAAATACAATACATGCTTCTATTTTCAGGCTGGTATAAAATGGCTACTTGTTGCCATGGAGAAACTTTATATTTTCAAACTATTGTCATATGTGAAAATGAAATTTTGATTAATAACCAGCTGTTATAGTATGACCTTGTTTTGAAAATAGAATATGGAGGACAAACTTTAATTCTTTTTTATATACTATAATTTTATTTTTAAAAAGAAATTTATTGGATAAATCCTCTCCTTGATTAATTTAAAGAAAGAATAACATTTGTTTTATTTTATAAACATGATATTAACTCTTGAAAAAGCTAGTATATACAAAGCACAGCTGCTCTGGACATCCATGCTAATGACATTTTGAACATTTATTCTGTTATTTTAAGGTGTTTTTAACTAAAAAGTGAGTAATTCTTGAGTGCAAAAAATGAATAATATTAAGACAAACATATCTAAATGTAAAAACATGACAGAAAACCTCTCAATTTTTTTTTGTATGCCGAAACACATAAATTGTCCCCTATTTTGAGAATCACCCGGCTATGAAAACACACTTGGTAAATGTTCATGCTCAGTTTTACAAACAAATACGGCACATATATGCCCTATACACACCAAGATACCTAATTGGTGCCAAAATGGCGTTCAGTTGCCTAACATGGTTATCCTATAAATGTTATAATAAATTGTTTGTTCTAAAAATGTTATCATTTATTGGTTGTTATTTCTTTTTTTTTAATAACAGAAAATGTTTCGTTTATTCCCCCCCCCCTTTTTTTTTTTTTTTTTTTTTTTTTTTTTTTTTGAAATAAATAAATAACGTGTTACTATAGCATGCTATATGTAACTGGTAATCAGAACGATGTTTTCGCCTAATTGGCATAAAAAATCTCGCCAAACCCGGTGCTTATATCTCTAGTATATTATCTCAAGAATTTTATTTATGTATACTATAATTTTTTTTACATACCACTTACTTCTTCTTGTATATAAAAATAGGTAAGTGGCTCCTTTATGCAGTATAAATTGTATAAATCTTTAAAAAATAACCCCCGTTGCCCCTTTTTGGATCGAATTAAAAAAAAAAAAAATCAATGTCTAATTCCAGTATTGCTCCCAGGTATGCATACATATTCCAAATTTCAAAATTGTATGTCAACAGGAAATGGATGAAAAATGGGAAAAGATGTCACATATGCACCAGGGTACATAATTGGTGTCAAAATGGCATTATTTTACCTGAGATGATAACCCGGCTTTATTTATTTATTATTTGTTTATTTACTCATAAAATGTTTATTTACTTTCATTTCTTTTTTTAACTTATATAAAATATTTGTTTTTATAGTTATTAATTATTATTATTATTTTATTTACTGTAAGTTATTTTTGATAATAGAAAATAATTTAAAAATGTGTATGTAAGCGTTATTTGAAAACGCAGTTTTCACCAAATGGGCTTTGAAAAAAAATGCGCCAAGTCTGATGCGCGTGTGGCACCCGTGCCGAAAAATTAGTGACCAGAATTGACTTCCACACACAAACAAAATGTAAGTTAAAAGAAAACATCATGCAATAAAAATAAATATAAAGGGAAAATGATGTCATAAAAGAAACATTTTATTTAAAAACGTAATTGTTTCTAATTTTCACACGCGAAATACATAAAATATTCTTTTAGCTATCAAAAAATGCTATTAAGTTTTTATGACATTTTTTTAATATAAAAAAGTAACAGTTTTATTTTCCTGCATGATTAAATTTTAAAATGTTTTATTGCATTCAATATTTCTGAGTGCGTAAATGATTACTATTTACTCCATGTATTGATTCGGTTATCTACGAAAATATCCAGCTTTTGAAAATCCCGCACACCAAATTTCTGTGACGCATGCAAATAAATTGTGCTTTTTTATAAGTTTTTTTAATATAACTTTTAAACTATTTGTAATTAATTTTTAAAAATAGGTGCATTCACCAGATTACCTTCATAGGTACCTTCTGGTATAAACATAGAATCGAAATCCAAGTACTTTTTGAGATTTGCTTGACGAAAGAATTTTTTTGACTTTTAATATCGTTACGTACTCTGAGTATAAGGCCGCCACAGACTAGTGAAACATGCTTCAAAATTCGTGCGACATGACGCAGTCAAACCGGTTTTTTCTTTGTTACCAGGGTGAAATTGTCGCATGTCTCACGTTTTTTCGTTCAATGTTTCACTAGTGTGTGGCGAGCCTCAGACTTCGCTACGCTCAGACAATTATATCGTTTTCGGGCAAGAGAAAACCATTGAGCTAGGACACATGCTCGTAACAATTCAATTAGTGGGTCGTTTTAGGTCTTAATGGGTTCGGGTCATTTTGATTATATATAACAACGACTCAATCAATTTTACCTAAATTTTGCAACAAAACGTCTTTTGCCACGAGAAGACTATTGGGCTGAGTTGCATATTAAACAAAATTATATTAGTGGGTCATATCACCTCATTGCTGATTGCTGTCAAGCTAATTTTACTTAAGAAATGGATTAAACGATTTTGATTCATTTCATACTCTACTGTTTTTGATTACCTGAAGACCATTGAGCTAAGTCACATGTTTGATCATATTTGATTAGTGGATCATTTGGGTAATAAGGGTCGGGATCACGAGACTATGGCAAAAGGCAATAAGTTGACAATATTTGACAAAATACTGGCTAAATTTGGCCGGAAAATCGACTATTAAGATTACGAAACCAAAACACGTATTTGACACCAAATGAAAGAATGTGTCCAAATTTGGTTATAGCGGGCAAAAAATATTGTCTTTCAGAATGTGAAGAAATTTCTTGTACATTCTTAGTTGTATTCGAGATGCATAGTTAAACTAATCAGAGTCGAGCTAAAAAAGTGATTTGGATGGATGTCCTTTCGTTGCAAATTTTAAAATAAGGTAAAATTTATGAACATGTGCATACAAACATAGTTTTCTTATTGATTGTTTTTATAAATAATACTATTATTAATAACATGTTTTACAGTAATAATACAGAGTGAATGATACAGGGAAAATACCATATCGAGTTGAACACAAAGTTAATTTCGACCGAGCTGAGCTCGGTCACCCCTGCTAGTATGAAATTATAGAGAAGAGAACGGTAATATGTCGAATGATACGGGGGAGGGGATTCAAATTTATCTCAAACAGAAAGAAAAAAAAATCACAATTTTTTCATTTCATTTTCAACTATTTCAAGAGGATGGGCTGTAATTTAGAGGTCTGCACGGGCCGAAATTTCCAGGCCCGGGTCCGGCCTGAAAGTTAAAATGTCGGCCCACGCCCGGGCCCGGCCCGAAAGTTAAAAATTCGGCCCGGGCTCGGCCCGGTCCGGAAAAAATTTAAATTTCGGCCCGAACCCGGCCCAGTTCGAGTGAATTTCTACAGAACATTGATCTTTAATCCTATGGAAGAGTTCTGACCAAAAAAAAAATTATATTAGTCTTTTTTTTCCATGTTTATAATCTCCATTTATGCAGAAGTGCCGTAGGCTGCGATATTTATGCTTTTAAATGAATCTTTGTTTGTTGTATGTAAATGTTTCAGTTATCACTAGTATTATTAATCCATATTCCCTGTAATGGAGACAAAAATGGAAAAAGCGGTATATGGTAAAATTTCCAAAGACGAAATCGCTTTGAAACGAAAAAAAATGCATTCCCTTCTTACCAGATGTAAATGTTTAATATATTTTTTTCTCCCGTATTGTTGTATTCATTTTGCATGGATGAACATTTTAAAAGAAACTTTCAGTTTTCAGTTTAAAAAAAAATTCCGCCATAATCAGGCTTTTTTTTTTTTTTTTTTTGCCTAGTAATCTATGATTCTTTAAAAGGAATAAATTCTAATGTTTAATTTTAGAATAATGACGGCTTAAAAGTATATGCTTTTTTTGCAGGAATTTTTGGACAAAGCCAAATATTACTGATTTATAAAAAGTCGAGAAAAGGATTTTCATACAGGAAGATTCAATAGGAACTGATTATTTTGGTCCATGAAAACTAGGAAGAATGGGATCAGTCTCGGCTTCGTACGGAAAAAAAAAGTTAGGCCCGGCCCGATACTCCAGCAAAAAAATTAAGGCTCGAGCCCAGCCCGGCCCGAGTCTTCAGTAGTAAGGCCCGAGCCCGGCCCGTGCAGACCTCTACTGTAATTATACCGGCCCTCTTTCTATCTTTGGGTATGCTGTCAACGTAGACTGATATGGGGCTAACGAGAATGGGTATTTCTCTGTATAACAGAAGAAAAATTACAGATTTATCTAAAAAACTAAAGAAAATGCTTTTTATTCATTTAGTTTTCGACTATTTCGAGAGGAAGGGAGGAGGACTGTAACCTCCCTCAGCCCCTTTTTAGGTGCGTTCGTAATTACGTAAATACGTAGCACCTATTATTGTCGCTCAGTCGTCCGTCTGTCTGTCTGTCCGTCTGTCTGTCCGTCTGTCTGTCTGTCCGTCTGTCTGTCTGTCTGTCCGCATATAACAACGCAAAAACTACCCAACCGAATCCTTTGAAATTTAAAATACATAATTATAACATAATTTTGTCGAGTCATTTCAAATTTTATGAAAATTGGATGGATAGATCAATTACAGGGACAATCAAAAGGATTCCGTTACATTACGGTCAATGGGGGAAAAAAGCTTCAAATGCATTTTAATCGTTTGAAATTTAAAATATATAATTATTGCGTAATTTTGTCGAGTCATTTCAAATGTTTTGAAAATCGGATGCATAGATTTATTACAGGGACAATCAAAACGATTCCGTTACATTACGGTCAATGGGGAAAAAGTTTCAAATGCATTTTAATCGTTTGAAATTTAAAACTTATAATTATTACGTAATTTTGTCGAGTCATTTCAAATGTTATGAAAGTCGGATGCTTAGAGCATTTACAGGGACAATCAAAAGTATTCCATTACATTACGGTCAATGGGGAAAAAGTTTCAAATGCATTTTAATGATGTTACACTCATTCGAGCATAATAGAATTGGCATGAATCTATGCAATATATACTAAAATATGCATTCTGTACAATTTGTGATGCAACGAATTTTTATTATTAAATTACAGGGCCACACAAAAGTACTCCACTACATAATGCTATACGGGGAAACATTGTTTGGGACGTGTTTTAATTACATTCAACTATTTCACATTTTATGAATAAGATATACGTTGCTGAGGTGTAACAAAAATTACTTCCTGCATATTTACAGAAACACAAAGATTTCGACTACTATACTGTATCCGAAGTACGCTCTACTATATCAGCAAGATATGAATATTTTTAAAACTTCGTTATCGTACGAACGCACTTCATTTGCTACGTTCACGTGCAATTTCCAACTTGTTATTCTTTAGTGTCGATGTAGTCTAATATTGGACTAATTCGAAAAACTTGTCCGTTGTATAATAGAAAAAAAAATTAAATATTCCAAAAAAAGATAAAATCAGCATGTTTTTCATATCACTTTCGGAAATTTCATGGGATGCTGCAGTCCCCTGGGGACGCCCATGGTGTATGCTTAAAGTTCCGTAAAAGTCCTGTACGCTAATGGAACCTGGTGCATTTAAAATTCGTCATGGGTGCAAAGTTTTCCTAGTAACCTGTGAATACCACTGGAGGTGCCTTGTCAGGTGAAGATCTCGTCATCTGATCAAGGTTTTAAATTACGAGATCAACATGAGTAGCAATGTGCAGTGCAAACAAAAACATATAACGTTAAGTAACCGGCAAAACAAAGTATGTTCAAATGAGCAGTAGGCACTGCAGATAGGATAACGTGTGAATGTGAAACAAAGATGTCAGATTCATTACCACTACACTACACGGCAGTGGCGCAGCCAAAGCTGATGTTTTAGGTTTAAAACCAGGGCTGGGTTTTTGCCGGCAGAAAATAGTTTATGCCATGCCAGTGGCAGAAAGTGGTTGTAACCGGTTTTTACCGGCATAAACTGGCATAAACTCATTCTGTGACATAATTCGAGACTTTTTTAGTAGTATTAAATTGCTTATATACATTTTATTCAGAATAAATAAAATATTGTGAAAAGTTTTAATTAAAAAATTAATAAATTAATGTTAGAATTTGATAATTTTGAATCTTTTACAAAGAATCAGCTATATTATTTGCAGATAATTGAAAATCACGAAAATGATATTAAGGACATAGCAGTTGTTAAAATTGTAAATATCATGATTTATGAAGAAGTTAAATACTTGTCACAAATGTTAAAATCTATTGTTGTTTTAGATGAAAGTAAAAAACATGACTGTTCTATGGCAGCTGCTCATAAAATTCGTTTAACTTTACTTAATGATGGAAATATGACAACTCACAAATGCAAGATTCAAATCTCATTTAATGCAGTGCTAGCTTATTTACTCCAAACTAAGTATATGAGACCAAACTTGACATTTAAGCATAAAGAAAGAGCAAGGAAATTGCTTTTTGATATTAATTTAAATTTTGTGCCATATGTGATAACCTTTTTTGGCAAAATCGACTCCTTTCCCTGAAACATATTTCCCTAACAAAGTCCTAGAAAATGTCTTGTCTTCTGTGAGTGGTCGCCTTTAGAAACAAATACCCGTGAAAGTGAGAATTTTTAAAATTTTACATCCTCTATGATGACATTACCAGCAAGTAATGCTAACCTTAAAAGAATATTTTCTAACTTTTCTTTCATTCAGAATAAATTAAAAAGCATTTTAGGTTAAGAAAGGTTAGCAAAATTAATCTTATATTATGGAATGCTCCTAGTATATTATTACCTTTCCCACAAAAACAAATTTGTTCAATAGTAAAATTGTACAAGATATTTCATTAAATGTTTTTCTGTTACTTTTGTGCTACAATTATTTATCTATACTTTTACAAGAACCATTTCTCTTTGTATATAATATTAAATAATTTTTAAGCTATCACAATGTATTATTTATTTAAAAGTACTTTAAGGAGTTATGTTAAAATATCATAGATTTTTTTTTTTTTAAATAGAAATTCAATCATAAACAATGATAAACTTGTACAGATTACTATCATGATAGTCAGATTACTATTATGAAAATCTGTTTAAGTGACAGAAAATTATTATCTAAACAAAATATATAATCTTTTTGAAACTTTTTGCTACTTTGAATAACACTCATAAATTTTATTTTATTTTTTAAACTAAATTCTTTATATATTAAATACCTGTGTGAATTATAAATCATTGCAGGTTAAAATTCTTATTAGTATTATTTCTTAGCTTTTGCCAGTTTTTGCCACTTACTGGCCGAAACTAGTTTCTGCCATGCCGGTTTTAACCGGTTATAATCGCTAATTTTAACCACCCCGGCAGAAACTTGCCTGCCCTGGTTAAAACTCCTCCCAGAGCTAAGAAAGATCGCTATAATTGGGCTTATATGAATCAAAACCAAATGCAATATTTAAACGTTTTGGTGTATTTCGGAACCCGCCGCTTTATTGAAATAAAATTCCATTTAATAAAGTGATACAATTATTAAATGGCGAAAATTCTACTTAAAACTGTGAAAGCGCATATTACATGGATTAGTTGAGTAAAAATTGGTTATTTGAACTAAATCACTTTTCTGAGACGTATTATGCTAAAAGAATGATGATTTCCTGCCACACAGATGTTCTTTCAATTTAAGTATTATATAGTGAATATTGTAATTAGTACTGATTCTAATAACCGGCAAAAACCTTTATCAGAAACTCAAAACCCTTCCTAGAACCGAATTCTGGCTGCGCCACTGCTACACGGTGACTGACAGTCCACGCCTTGATACCAAATCCGTTCAGACGAGGCAACTCGGCAGATAAGGGCCAGATCATCGGTTAGAAAGAAAGAAAGAAAGTTCAGTAAAAAATGTTACGTAGTTTTCTAAAACGAATCATGTCATCTTAAAAGTTTCATCAAGTTGAACAGAGGGGAGCTTGTAGTTTGTAATAGACGATTGATATTACGCTGTTACTTTCTTATTTAGACCTTTTGTCAACATATTTCTTATAAGAATCATGGGGAAAAAAGTGATCATCAATGCATCAATCATACTCTTCCAATTCTCCTGCAAATGACTGAAAAAGACATAGGTACCAATTGATTGGTAATAACGTCGATTACTAAATGGTATTTATAAATTTTGCTTTGGGGATTGTCTATACAAGCGGTTTCCAAACTATGAATCGCGACCCACTGGTGTGACGCGGTGCCTATTTTAGTGGGTCGCATCAGAGCCCGATTAGGGTTGTGCAGGGCCCAAGGCTCAGCACCTTTTAAGAGGCCCCTAATAGCAAAAAATTTGCTTTTTTTTTGGGGGGGGGGGAAGCATAGGCAAGGGTATTGTTATTAAGATACAGTTGTAAAGTTAACCAAAATATATTTTGGTTTTCGAAAAAAGTAATTATGGAAATTGAAATTTCAAGACTTCTTTTTCTAAATCATTTTATTCAATTTTGGGCCCCCAGCAGCAGTGAGCCCAAGGCCGTGGCCTAGCTGGCCAGTGCGGTAATCAGGCTTTGGCAAAGTCCGATTAAGGTTTTACGGGGCCCAAGTCCCAGCACCTTTTCGGGGGGCCCCGTCCCGTAGCAGCAAAAAAGCTTACTATATTCTGAAGGAGAGGGGAGCATACAGAGGCGTAGATAAGGGGGGATCAAGGGGGGCAGCCGCTCCGGGCGCCGAGGTCAAGGGGCGCTAAACTGAAAGAGGTTTAGACGGAAAATATCTCACATATCTTGACAAT
Source organism: Maratus speculifer (assembly GCA_964019185.1). Classification (NCBI taxonomy): domain Eukaryota; kingdom Metazoa; phylum Arthropoda; class Arachnida; order Araneae; family Salticidae; genus Maratus; species Maratus speculifer. The sequence continues at coordinate 44,960,452 of OZ025290.1, forward strand.
ATCTAATTTTTTTTTCGTGTGCGTTTGTTTGTGAATGTTTTCTTGAGCAAAATATTTTGTTATACCCAAATAATGAAGAAAGAAAAAGCATCGGTAAATGTTTCTAGGGATGTTTCAAGACACTTGGTATCTAAGTTAATTAAGTAATACCTGAATTAGGTGAAGCTGTATTTAAGCTGTTAGAAAAACACATATCATCAAGTTGAGAGAACCGGAGTCCAAGAACAAACAAACGAATATGAAACATCCGAAAATTATTTACGTAAATCTAATGCTCTGTAAAATCAATCAATTCAATCTGTAAAATCATTGTAATGTTCAATATTTTAGTAGTGTGGTGACTAAATATTTTAATTCCTGTTGTCTTAACTACCTCATTTCCCAACCAAACTCGCTCTATAGATAATCTACTAAAAGTGTTCTGAACGCAAACCGGAGATGCTACATACATACTTTTAACCATTAAATATCTTCTCTCCAATTTCTCTTTAAAAATGAATCTCCGTCATGGGTCCCGGTGCTTAAGACCAATGACCTAAGATACTTAGACTCCACAATGGCAACCTTTTCGTAGGCCGACATGTCTGCCTTCCGTCACGTGACGGAGGGCAGATTTAGCGCGCCAAACCGGTTTTTCTCCCGCCTGCTTGTAGTTTCGCTTCTATGTTTACATTTATTTCACTGCGAAAATGAAATCTGGAAGTTGCCAATAAAGCGATCACCGCCAAAAAACAGCATTTTTTCGCCAAAGATGTTGGATTCGAAACCATGCGGAGATAACAATGGGATGTGTCGTTTACGTATATTAGAAAGTCAATGCTTAAGACTCTGTACAGCGGGTGTGCTGCGTATCGGCTGGAAAATCTTAAAAGAATCATAAAAAGAGTAGAAAGAAAAAAAAATCGCAGAAATCGGCCATGAAATTTTAGATAAAAAATCCTTAGGTAGTCGAAGGTAGAACTAGAAACTGTAAAACAATCAGGGCCGTAGCAAGGTGTTTTGAGCCCCCCCCCCCCCCCCCAAGAAACAAACTTTGGGCCCCCTCCCCCCATTTTAAACTGAGTTTTTTTGAGAAATATTTAAAGTTTCATTATTATAATTTGAAACTCATATTGAAGTTTCTATATGAGTTTCAAATTATAATAATGTTATGAACAAATTTAATAGTTAGCATAAGTATTTTAAATCATTATTAAAATTATTATAATTTTCATAACTTTGCGAAAATACGAAATACATATGCATTGCTTAAAGATCAATTAATAACGTTAAAATAAAATTTGTCTAAAACAATTTTACAAATAAGCACATGATGCTAAGATTTTATTACAAAGTATAGGAATTAAATAGATTATATAAACACATAATTCCTGCAGCTTGCTCTTTAAAGGGCTATTTCAGTTACGCCGAAAGACCCATTCGCTAATGCATGGAAGAATGGAATAGAATACTATGTAGGCATGGGATTCTTCCACGGATTTGCGATTCTCCTGATTTTTTGTCATTTTCCGCTTATCTTATTTTTCATATCTTGAAAGGATTGCAGAAAAAACACGACTTTCGTCAAAAGATCGCGAAAAAAGCGTGATCTTCGTAAAAAAAAATCGCGGGATAAAAAACGATTTTCGTCAAAAAATCTCCCCAAAACGCTATTTTTGTCAAAATATAGCAAAGAAAACCTTATTATCGTCAAAAGGTAGCAAAAAAAATGCTATTTTTGTCAAAATAACGCTAGAAAAACGCGATTTTCGTGCAAAAAAATCTTGAAAAAACGCAATTTTCGGCATAAGATCGTAAGAAAAACAAGATTTTCGTCAGAAGATTGCAATAAAAACAAGATTTTCGCCAAAAAATAGCGAAAAAAAGATTTCCGCTAAAAATTGCCGAGGAAAACGCATTTTTCGTCAAAAAATCGCGAGAAAAATGCGGTTTTCGCCAAAAGATCAAGAAAAAAATGCTATCTTCATAAAAAAAATCGCGGAATAAAAAACGAATTTCGTCGAAAGATTCCGAAATAAATGCAATTTTCGTCAAAAGATCGCGAAAAAACACTATTTTCGACAACAGGTCACGAAAAAATGCTATTTTACGAAATATGAAATAAATACGAAAGCGAGAGAAACGCGGTTTTCATCAAAATAACGCCAGAATAAATATAGTTTAAAAAAACTAAAAAACACGCTTTTTAAGTATATCAAACTAAAAAGTGAAAAATAATTCGTACTATAAGCTGAAAACGAAAATAGATGAAAAATACTATCTTTATATATAAAAATCTTCTGTGCGTGTGTATGTAACTGAACTCCTCCTAAACGACTGGACCGATTTTAATGAAATTTTTCGTGTGTGTTGCGGTGGATTCGAGAATGGTTTAGATTCACATTTCATCGAAATTCGTTCAGAACTCCGCCCTGGCGACCAGTCTTGTCTCCAGGTCTTAGGATTTGGTCATTGACGTTTTTGTAAAAGGCTTTTAATAATTTCTACCCTTATATTAAATCAAAATATCTTTCATTTAATGCAAAAAAATAAGGTCATGGAATTCTTCCCCATTTGTAAAGCGCAAAAAAAACCATCGCCAAATTACAATTTGGCAAAATTGATAGATGGGATAATCAAGTTACACTGTTAAAAATTTCCGTTCAATGTCGAACCAACTTATGGAGTAATATAAAGAGAAGCTCCAAGACATGGTATTACTTATTTTTCGAAAGCACCATGTTATGGAGTAGTCATTTATTTCACCAAAAGATGGTGCTACTTACAGCCAATCAAAACACAGATTTCTGCGCATTTTGTCTACGACGCTTTTCGTGAAGAACAGAAGAAGCAAAACAAAAACAGTAATGGATGCCGTTGCCGATATTGGTGTGTATTAAGCAAAATATATATTTTTTAATTCTATAGTTTTCAATTTTGTATAGTTATTTGCATGATTTTTGGCTTTAATATGTAACATTACTATGTTCTATATATTGCTTAATCAACATTTTCCTTCATTAATGTGCTTATCAGTTTCTGTGTATATGCTTTTAGTGCTTGTTATATAAATGGAATATTGTATGTGTTGGTTCAAATATCAAAGTTTTTGTTAAATGTGTATTCTACATCTACTTTAACCATATCTTTTGTTTTAATGTAATTTTTAACTTAGGGCTTGAAAAATGATTTCGGATCAAGCTCATTCTTAAAAATTGTTTATGAATACGAACACATTCTCTGCAGTAAACTTTACTAAATTAAATGTTATTTCAGAAAATATGTTCTCATGAATTATAAGAATGTAAGAATATTATTGATTTTGAATGTAAGAAAGGATAAAAGTATCATTTGATTATAAACTTTTTGTAAATTCTTTATATTTTAATCAAAATAACTTACTAACCTGACTTATAGAAAATGAATCTGATATATTTTGGAATAAAATGATAAAATGCAATTTCGTAATTTTTTGTGCTTAAATAAGTTTTTAAAATTTAATAATAAATTTCAAAAGTGTATTTTAAAATTGGTAAAATGATCAAGAAGTTCCTATTTTAAAAAAATGTTTACGAATTAATTTCCTGTAAATAAATTTATTCTATTATAATTCAGATTTAGTAAAAGTTTTATTTTAATTATTAGCAGTATCTAGATGTTTGAAAGTTGCAAAAATAAGAAATACATAAAATTATTTAAAAAATTTAAACTGACAAATAAATATAAATTTGTTTTAAATTCTTTTTCCTCTTTAAAATTGAAAGTTATTTGTATATATATGATCAACATTATACTAAAACAAAATTAAAGTGTATACATACCTTATATTTCTGTGTATAAGCTGAGAATTTTTGGATACTACTTTTTACTCAGAGGGGGGGGGGGGGGGGCGATGTCAGCTTATACACAAGTCTATTTTTTTTTTCAAATTTAAATTCTAAAACAAAAAAGGATAGTAAATATAAAATACATAAGAATTATCGGTACTTACGTATTAATGCGACCGCAGCAGAACGCAGCACACTTAATTATCTTTTGGATTCCTTGTTACCTTGTTTTTCGATAATTTTTTATGCCATTTTTTAGTGCTTTATTTTTTGCTCATTTTTTTCTGTGTGTGCGATCAACAAAATTGCTCTTTATTGGTGCATTAGCATAACTTCTGCTGCGATGGCATTAATACGTAAGTACCAAATTATCTGTAGGTTGACCCTGGGTAATTGTCAAATAATTGTGAAAAAACACAACTATCTTCAAAGAATCAGGAAAAAACGTGAATATTATCCAAGAACCACAAAAAAAGTAAATATCGTCAAATAATTGTGAATTTCGATCAAAAAAGGATGTTCCAAAAGATATTTTGTCAAAGAATTGCTGAAAACCCTGCAAATTCTGTTAAAAGATCGCAAACCCCCCCCCCCCCCAAAATTCATTTTTACAAATGCAAATATTGTCAAAACATTGTAGAAAAAAATACTAATTTCGCCAATTAACCGCAAGAAAAACATGAAAATCGTGCAAGGATAAGTTAAAAAAAAAAAAGTGAATGCATAATTAGCATTAAAGAATCGTGAAAAAACACAACTATCGTCAAAGAATAAGGAAAAAACGCGAATATCATCAAAGAACTACAAAAAAGTAAATATCGTCAAATAATCGCGAATTTCGATCAAAAAAGGATGTTCTAAAAGATACTTTGTCAAAGAATTGCTGAAAAACCTGCAAATTCTGTTTAAAAAATCACAAAACCCCCCAAAATTCATGAAAAAAATGCAAATATTGTCAATAGATCGTAATAAAAACACTTAATTTCACCAATGAACCACAAGAAAAACATGTAAATCGTGCAAGTATCACGAAAAGAACCAAAGTATAGTCAAAGAATGGCAAAAAAAAAAACTGAAGAATCGACAAAAGAAAAGAAAGTGAACATTCAATTAGCGTCAAAGAATCATGAAAAAATACAACTATCATCAAAGAATCACGAAAAACGTGAATATCCTCAAATAATCGTGAATTTTGACCAAAAAAATCGCGAAAACAAATGCGAATTTTGTCAAATTGTGAAAAAGAACACATAAAACATGAATGTCATCAAAAACTAAAAAAAAATGAACATTGTCCAAAAATCGCGATAATGAATTTGAATATCGTCAAGAATATATCAGCAATTTTTACATTTTTATATATAACAGGTATAGCTAGAATTATTTTCAAGATGCAAAAGTATACCTTGACTTTTTTTGGCAGAGTAAGTTTTGTTTAACAAAAATGCTAAAAAACATGCTTAAATTGCTCATACAGAAAAAATGTGAACTTTATAAACAAAAGAGAGCAAAGGAACCGATCAACAAGACTTTTCATGCCTGATCAACAAAATTCCAGATTTTCTGTGTCCGATTAATGAAATTAGTGATTCTTCTATGCCTGATTGACAAAATTTATGCATTTAACAAAACCAATTGAAAAAGTTTGCAATTTTTATGAAGCAACCGAGAAAATTCATGATTTTTCTGCACCTGATCAATAAAATTCACTGTTTTAAACTGATTAGCAAATTAGTGATTTTTCCTCACATGTTCGATGAAATTTGTGATTTTCCTTATACTATCAACAAAATTTATTTTGTTCTTCACATTATCGATGAAATTCTCACTTTTTTGATGCCAAATCGACAATATTTTTGATTTTTCTGCACCTGATCAGCTAAATTAGGGATGTTTATGAACTTCCATCAACTAAACTCACAATTATTACAAAGCCAATCTACGAAATTCACGATTTTCTTCGCATGATCAACGAAACTCTCGATTTTTGGTCATACGATTGGCGAATTTGCACATATTCAATGAAATCCATGATTTTTTCACTCCTTGCCGACAAAATTCATGATTTTTCCAAAGCAGATCAACGAAATTTGCTATTTTTCTGCGCTTGATCAATGAAATTTGTGATATTTTTTTCGAAACTGGTCGACACAATTCATATTTTTTACAGGGCCGATTGACAGAATTCTCGATTTTTACGAAACTGATTGATGTAATTCAAAACTTACCTTCGTATGATCGACGAAATAGGCGATTTTTCTTCGCATGATCTGCAAATTTCATGATCTTTTCGCTGCTGATCAACAATATTTGAATGTTTTACGAAGTTGATCAAAAATATTTACAATTTTTTCGCAACTGATAAACAAGATTGGTTATTTTATGTAGCCTGTCAACGATATTCGTGATTTTTACAAAGCTTATCGATGAAATTCGAAATTTTTTCTCGCATTATCAATAAAATTCATATTTTTTTCAGAGTCTAATAGGCAAAATTCATTTAATTTTCCATGTCTGCTTGAGAAAATTCAGAGTTTTATGCAGAGGATCAACGAAATTCGCAATTTTTCCATTCCAGATCGATGAATTTCCCAATTTTTATGCACCTGAATGGCAAAATTTGAAATTTTTATGAATCCAATCGCAAAATTCGTTATGTTTACAAAGCCATTTGACGAAATTTGTGAATTTTTTTGCTTGATCGATGTAATTAGCGATTTTTCTGCTCCCAGTTCGAAAAAAATTCAAAATATTTTTATAACATAATCAATGTAATTAGCAATTTTTATTTACATTTCTGACCAACAAAATTTGCAATTTTCCGTTATCCAATCAATAAAACTTGTGTTTTTTCGATGTCCAATCAACGAAATGTGCATTTTATCTAACTTTAATTGATAAAATACACATTTTTTTTTGCACCACATCAACAAAATTTGCGATTTTTCTATGGCCACGTCATCGCGGCTGCAAGTTGTGCATCCTAATGAAAGCAAATTTCATTAAAAAGTTGAAAAACAAGCACAAATTTTGTCTAAAGACTGCAAAATTAAATGTACATTATATCAAAGGATCATAAAAAAACTTAAAATATTAGTATCAAGAGAGATCCTCCTTCCTCTCTCTCTTTATTTTTGTCAGGATTTCACTGTAAATTACAATTTTTTTTTTTTTTTTTTTGAATCAAACCTGCTAATCAGGGATAAACATTTTTCTTTTTCTTTTGTCAAATCTTAATTTCAGACAAATAATTATAAAAAAGAGGGTAGGAGTTTATTTATGTTGTTAGCTACCCAAGTACCTAAGCATAGTTGTACTTATATAGCTTGCTACATACACATGTTGCATATAACTTTGCTGTTCAACAAACAAAATAAAATATTTTTATCTAGTTCATATATTAGCACTTATTTATACTTAACCTGTCTATATTTTGTAGTAAAATATTCAGTGACATAAATGTATTTATTGGTCCTTGAAAAAATTATTCTCACTAGCCAATAACTAGCTACTAAAAAAAATTAACCCTACTGGCCATTGGCCAATAAGGAAAATTCCTTATTTTCATCTTTAGTTTATATATACATACATCCTGTTAGTTAAAGCATAGGCGATTATTAATTTTTCTTAGTACAATCTACGAATGATTTGTTATTTACTATAGTAAAAAATTATGTATTTCTCCCCTTATTGTTACTAAACACATCACTAATAACTAATATATTTTCTTATGATATATATAGTGTCCTTTTTTGGAGCTAACACACTGCCTTTTTTCCTTCTAAATTATCACTTTAGTAATTAAAGCATAAAAATGCATATTACATACCTACTTAAAGATTATTTGTTTAATAATTATGATTTTAAAGTAGTTTTAAATTTAATATTAAATGCAGTTACTGATCATTTTGATAAATGTCAATATCTCTAGTATCTATATATATATTAAGCTAAAGTATGCGGCACAAAAATTGTGGTCAATTGTTTAATGGAAAAAACTTAATTAAACGCATCTAAGCCATGGTAAATTGGGTTGATTTGCTTTTTTGTTCTTTCGCTGCAATTATAGAGCTTCAAAATATCATATTTTTGTTTTGTATTTTTATTCTATTGGCTTAAAAAATAAATAAAAATCATAAATTTTAAATATTTCACATTCAAATTAATGTTATGTTTTTATAAATAAAATGAATGAAAGAATTATATTATTAAATATATTTTAAATAACAGAGTTTCCCCCAGGTTTAAAAAAGGGCAGGGCGCTACTGTTCTGAAAAGGGCACTTTTAACATTTTTCAGAGCACTTTTTGCATTTTTTAGGGCAGTTTTCATTTTTAAGGGCATTTTTATAGAGTTGAATCTAGAATCTACCGGTTCAAAAAGTCGTGAAAAAACAGAAATTTCATCAAAAAATTGCAAAAAAGAAAATATTTTGCTAAAAAGAATAGCGAAAAAATGTCAAATTTCGTGAAAAAATCATGAAAAAACGGCAAATTTTATTGAAAGATCGCAAAAACAGCAGTTTTTGTTAAAAAATCATAGAAAACTACATATTTTGCTAAAAAATCGCGAAAAAACGAAAATCAAAAACAAATCTCGTGAAAGTATCGCGGAAACTGAATTTTTCACAGAATTTTCAGTTTTATTGCGATTTTTGGATGAAATTTGCCGTTGTTTGCAAATCATTTAAAAAAAATTCCGTTTTATCGCGATATTTGGAAGAAATTTGTCGTTTTTGCACGATCTTTTGAGGAAATCTGCGGTTTCGTGAAATTTTGAGACAAAATTAGCCATTTTTTGCGAAATTTGTCGGAAATTAGTCGTTATTTCGTGATTTTTAACGAAACTTGCTGTTTTTTAGGCGATTTTTTGACGAAATTTCTCGTTCCACGGGACGCATATGAAGCTATTTTTTGCGTTCCGTCGCCAATTTTTTGCATAATTTACCCGCTATAGCGCGTTCGGATTATTGCTGGAGGGCTGTGTTTTTTGAAATGTGGGGCAAGAAAAATGCTTTTTTTTTTTTTTTTTTTTTTGAATGAACGACAAGAGGGGCGCTAGTTTTTGGATGACGGGGAAAGAGGGGCGCTAGTTTTTAAACTAAAGGGCAGGAGGGGCGGAGCGCCCCCCTGAAACCATCTGCGGGAAACTCTGTAAATAAAATTAGTTGAAATAAAAAAACAAAAATGCCACAGGTACAATATTTGCCAATGCAAAAAGTTAGTATAAAAATACCGAATGCTTGATTAATCGGCACAAGATGTCCTACATGCACCACATTTGTTCGATTTTTTTTTTTTTTTTTTTTTTTTAATGATTATTTGGTGAAAACTTTGTTTTCAATACCATTTACATATCTATTTTTTAACTCTCTTCTATTATTTTAAAAAGCAAATAATAATAAATAAATGAAAGTTTAATTAATAATTATAGAACAAAACAACCTATAACATTTTAAAAAAGAAAGTAAATAAACAGTTTATTACAGAATAAGTAACAATTGCTGGGTTATCATGTGAGGCATATATTTGCCGTTTTGTTACAATTGTGTCAATGTGATGCATGTATGACATCTGTGCCTAATTCTTTAGCAGAATCTTCAAATTTGGAAAAAATTGAACAATTAAAATAAATTATGAATAAAAGCAATATGATTTAATGCTTAGTATGCATTTAAGGGAGACAAAACTGGTCGCCAAAGGCGGCTAATTTTATTTATATAATTATACATATTTATGATAGAATATTAATGTGTATAACTTATCATATACTAACTAATGAAACTATTAATTTGTAATTTTTATAATTTCTGTAATTACTAACTAATAATTTTTATTAATTAAAGTGTAGATTATGTTAGTAATTAGAGGTTTAATTGATCTGGAAACATAAAACTCTCGGTATCTATTCAGTATTTTAATGCTCAGAAAAAAATCTATAAAATCTGATTTATATGATTTAAAAAGAAAAAATCATGATTTTTGTACACTGTGATTATTTTAAATATTTGTGTTTAGCTTACAGCAGAGTTTCCCCCAGAGGGTTTCAGGGGGGCGCTCCACCCCTCCTGCCCTATAGTTTAAAAAATAGCACCCCTCTTGCCCTTCATCCAAAACTAGCGCCCCTCTTGTCATTCATTCAAAAAAAATAGTGCCCTTCATGCCCACATTTGAAAAAACGCAACCCTGCAGCGATGATCCGAACGCGCTATAGCGCGTAAATTACGCAAAAAATAGCCTCATATGCGTCCCTTGGAATGGGTAATTTCGTTAAAAAAAACGGCAAGTTTCATTAAAAATCGCGAAATAACGACTAATTTCTGGCAAGATTCGCAAAAAAAGGCTAAATTTCGTCACAAAATGACAGATTTTCTCAGAAGATCATAGAAAAACGACAAATTTCTTTAAACATCGCAATAAAATGGAACATTTTGTCAATTGAGTCGCAAAAAATGTCAACTTTCATCAAAAAATTGCGATAAAATAGCAGATTTCGTCCAAAAATCGCAATAAAACGGAAAATTTTCTGAAAAGTTTTGTTTTTTCTCGATATTTTCATGAGATTTGTCGTTTTTTCGTGATTTTTTTAAGCAAAATTTGGGAGTTTTGACATAAACTGCTGTTTATGCGATCTTTTAATAAAATTTGCCGTTTTTTCGTGCTTTTTTTAAAATGAAATTTGATGTTTTTTCGCAATTTTTTTAACAAAATTTACCTTTTTTTCCTTTTTCAATTTTTTGAAGAAATTTGTTTTTTCACAACTTTTTGAACCGCTAGATTCTAGATTCAACTCCATAAAAGTGCCCTGAAAATGTAAAAAGTGCCCTTTTCAGAACAGTAGCGCCCTGCCCTCGTTGAAACCTGGGGAAAACTCTGCTTACAGTTTAGGACATTTAAGAATTTTTCTTATATTGTATGTTTTTTTAGAAAGGTCAAATCATAGTGCACTTAAATAGTAAAGGTACATATTATTATATAGTCTAATATTCATAATTTTACCCTCATGAATTACAAAAAGATATTAAGAATAAAAGCATTTTCTTTATATTTAAAATGCTATTATAAATTGAAAATAATAAATCATTTAATTCAAAATCTGCAAAAATTACTAATCCATTTTATTCATTTTTGTGCTTTAATTTACAGAAGCCACAAAGTTAAAAGTTTTGAAAGCATAGAATTTTTTATTGTTAAGTTTACTAGTGTAGAGGTGTTATTATCAAAAATGAAAATATTAAATATGATTTCAAATTGTTAAATTTCAACTTTTGAATACCTTTAAAATCTGTAAAATAACAATATTCGACCAGCCAAATGTTTGGAATTAACCAAAAATTACCTTTATTCCAGTGATGGAATATTTAGTTAAAATCTCTGTATTTGGTGCATTCTTTCTTTTTTTTTTTATATTACAATAAAGGGCATTAAAAGTATTTAGTATACATATAATAACTAAAAAGAAATAAAATAACTTGGTGATAAAAAAAATAATTTCTGAGTTAACATTTATGAAACCAAAAAAGAATAACTAGAATTTTGTTTCCTAAAAATGTGTTTGTTTCATGCATTTGTTAATGAAATCTTCATTAAATAAAATTTGTTTATGGTAAAATATTAACCAGCTTTTTTCTTCAGGTTTCACTTTTAGAAGATGAATTTTCCTGTGTTTCTCTGAAATTTTTTGCAATCGGAGGAATTTAAAGCAACATTTTTATGGTAGTTGTTGAAAACATTTGCCTAACACAAGGCCATAATTTTTTTAATATGGTTTGTTTGTTATTATCTTTATCTGTTTATTATTATCTACCAGAATAGTTAAACCATTTTGTGGAAGATATTATAACATGTGTAGATGAAGTTTCCTTTTCTAATAAATGTTTACTTTTCAATTGTGTGTTATTTTTTCTTTCAAATTCTATAAAATATTAATGTAGTTTGTGTTAATTATTTAGTTTAAAATATAAACATTTGATTTAAGATATTTAATTTGTCGCCTAGTTATGTGTATATAATTATGTGACAAATTAAAACTATGATGTGTGTGTGTGTGTGTGTGTATATATACAGTAGACTCTTTCAAATCCGCACAGCTTGGGACCAGAGGTTTTGCGGATTTCTGGTTATTGCTTTGTTTACATTTTTTAAAACAGTAATTTGAATGTAATGAATAATGCAATTGAAACTATAATGAATGCTTAGAATAGTATAAAAAATATTAAAATAAGTAATAAATTAATAAAAATTTAGATAATTTTTAATATGATTAAAATACTAAAAAGTGAAAGTCAAGTTAATTATCAATAATATATGATTAAATAGTTATAAAGATGAAATGAATTTTTCTTAAATTATTCAATGAAACTTACTTCATAAAAATACATTGCTAATTCACATCAAAATCATAAAATAAGGAATTTTATTTCCGGTTTAGGCAGACTTAATAACAAAAAAAAAAAAAAAAAAAAAAAAAACATATTCGGTTAAAAAATAATGATTGTCAGTGTTATCAGCAATTTCTTGAATATTTTCAGAAATAAATTTATTCTTCCTTCTTGAAAAACATGAATTCAGTAATATTTAAAACAAATCAAATTAAAATATATATGGAATTGATATAAAGCTAAAAAAAAAAAAAGTCAAATTTTGCTCTTCTATCTGAACTGAAATTTTTACTGTTTACATCTGTAAATTATGTGCGATTTTAGGATTGCAGATTTGAGGAAGTCTACTGTATATAAATTTTTAAAATACACATTGCCTTTTTCACTGCTTATTCAGTTGCATATTGATAGTCAGCTGTTGATGTTTAATGTGATCCATTCTGGTAGAAGAAACTTTAACCCTTTTAGTGGACTAACCGTGTTTTTCCGTCACATATTTTTTGGATTCAAATGCTTATTTAACTCAAAACTGATATTAATGTTATTTTTTTGCATTGCATATGAAAAATAAATATCTAAGATTATAGAATACAAATCTCAATATCAATACTTTCTGTAGCTATTATTTTATAAGTCGTTAAACTTGCATGTAAAATTTTGCCGGACGATTAAAGGATTAAAACAGATGACAAGCATTGCATGTTTTAGAACTAAATGGTATTGGGTGCGCCTCTTAGGCTTTAACTTCACCAGATTTATCCATAGTTTTTATTTAAATTGATTTGTATTTTTATATTGTCATTTAAGAAACAAATTTGAAATTTAAAATTTTGTAATTTTCTCAATCCTTTTGGTTATTTGTAAATTTGGAGATTTGCATTCTTTTCTCATACCATGCCTGATGTAATGAGGGGTTACAATGTTATCTTTTGAATAATTAAACACTTCACAGTAGTAATGTATTTATTCTCAGATTAATTTTATAAATAGCATTCATTCACTAAACAACTATTAATACTATAGCTGAAAATTTCTTCTAAGTGCCAGGATGTGTATGGGGAAGAAACATTATCTACATTTTACAAAATTTGATTTCCAGTTAATGTTAAGTTTGATCTATTATATATTTTTTTAAAATGATCTTTTCAGACCATAAATATTTTTAAATGTTTCAAAAATTTTACTAAAGTAATTTCAGATTTATTGCCTTTTATAAAAATGTATTAAAAAAATACTTTTTGATTTTTGTACTGATATATGTCAGTAATAAACATGAAATTTTTAATGTTGCAAACTAAACTTGAATATATATATATATTAATTAAGTACTGCATTTTCTCTCATCTTGAGGGTATAAGAGATTTTATAATTGTGATTGTTTCATTGAAATTTGCTTTTAAAAAGCAAAGAAGACTTCTATTTCACAAAGGTGACAGGTATTGAATTAGTTTGATGGTTTTTGTCAACTTAAATGATTCTTTATAACAGATGTGCATATTTTAAAAATTTTGAAATACTGAAATTATGTTATTTCAACGCAATATTTTCAATAAAAGATATTAAAAAAACGTATTTGAATGTAATGTTTGTAATTTATCATAAAATAATATTGTTTTTAAAATATAGAAAACATAAACTTCGTACACATTAATTTATATATTTTTAATTAACATTAAAGTTTTTCTCAGGTTGTTATGCATTGAAAAAAATTGTGACTTGTTATATTGATTGTAGAAACATACATTGTTAGTTCAAAAGAAATAAATTAAAAGATATCAAATTTTGCTGATAAATGAATTTCTTTAAATATTTGTGTTATTTTAGGCTTCTTATGATAGTGTTCTTAATGAATCATTTGCTAAAATTATGACAAACTAAAGATTTTCACTCATTGTATTGTAATTTCAAACAACTGTTATTAATTTTAACTGAACTTGTGACTAACTGTGATGAGATTTTTGAACCAAGTAGTTAGACGATTTCTGTAAGATCTTGAATCTGATCAAGAAATAAACTTGTTGGTTATGCTTAACCTTTAGCAGTCATAATCAAATGAGTTATATATCATGATTAGTACATAAATATTAATAATACTGCATGATGGATGCTTTTTACTAGATAATATGGATTCTGAGGTGAAAAGTTCTCCACACATCAGTTAGACATGCAAAAAGAAAAAAATAAACATGAGAGTCTAACAATTTTTCTTTGATGTAATGAATGATGAAATTGAAATTTGAAAAATGAAATTGTTTTTAAAATTTATGACTCAAAACTTTTTTGTTGCATGTCTCGTTGCAGTGTGGTGCACCAAATACTATAAGTTAGATTTCCTAGTTTCTGTTCCAGTGATGGGATTATTAACGGGAAAAAATATTTAGAAACCTTTGTTTGCTTTTATTGACAAATTTTAAAAACAACTCCAAATAATTTAAAAAAAAATACATTTCACAATATAGATATATATATACTTGTGTAGATTTACGTATACAAAAAAAAAAAAAAGCAAGAAAATGCTCAGGGTGAGAATCGAATCCGGGTCCTTATTTTACAGGGCCAATGCTTTACATTTTAAGCTAACTGGGTCAACAACCAATGAGCACCTTCTCGGATAACCTTATTGGTAATAACATCTGGTTTTTCATTTAAACAGCTTAACAGAATGAACTGAAGGTAAAGGATATGCAGATAAACTATTTTTTAACACAGTTGAACAGATTGGTGAAGTTATACAAATTGAATATTTTGATCTGAGTGAAAAATTTATACTTTTTCAATAATGTGGGGGTTGTACAATGGAATGATTTCAAGTGTCACATTCAATCCACAGATCATATAGGGAGTACTTGTGACTTAAATGAAAAGCATTTGACTATGCAAATATGCGCTGTCTGCTAATAAGTAATCATGTCATTAAAATTTTTTTTAAATGTAACTTCACTTCAACTGGAATCATGTTATTTTTATCAAAGAAATAAAAGAAGTCCTCTCCCATGTTTAGTCATCAAATAATTTGTTTATGATAAGGACTACATAAAAATTAAATATGTGTTTAAACTTAAAACCTTATCCACAGTAAATTACATTTTTTAACATTTCTGTTATTTGATAGACCCCATAAATATCTCTCTTTTGTCGAGAGATAAAAAATTGAATATTGCTGTAACATCTGTGAATGGAATATTATTAATTTCACTTTGCTGTGTGATGTGCACTGTGCTCGTTGGCAATTAACAACAGTTTTAATGATTTGTGTATTTGAAAATCAAACTTTTTAAAAATCAGTCTTTATCATATTATTAGTTTAAAAACAAAAAAGTAAAATAAAAAAATCACTTACAAGTCACTATACTATTGTTAATATAAGAAATTTAAAAATATGATCCATTACTAAACACACTTTTCAAAATTGTATTTTTACCAGCATAATATTGGTATCAGATACCGACATATAATATTTTTTTAACCAGTTTTCAAAATTTTTTTTGTCGTTTTCAAAATATGTCTGAAAATATAAAAACTGAGGGACTTCTTATAAACTTTTTGATGTTACTAATGCACTTATACATAGTTATGCTTTTAAAATTTCCTGCATTTTATCAAAATCTGCCATGACTGTAAGGAATCACTTAACATTGTATTAAAAAAAAGGGGGGGGGGATAATCGCTGATTTTTCCCACTGCACTGTTTTTTTCCTTATAAATTGTTTTCAGTTTTTAAAAAATATAATTTAAGCTGTACATTTACTGTCTGTGATTGATTTTTGTTTGAAGATTGTTTTTGTATTATTAAAAGTTGAAAACTACATTTAGTTAATAAATTCCAATTTATTTCAGAAGTTGTAAAATTGATTTTTCCCCCTGGTATGAAATGTTTGCAACTTCTTTGTATGATTGTATAAAATATGTAAAAACTTCAGTGATGCTATGAACATTACATATTGGAGGAGGATGGAGGAATGTCATAATTGAAATATATTTAAATTTCCTAAATAATTTTGTTTCTGATTTTATAAATAATCTTCAAATAAAAATTTAACTGGAAAAGGCATAAATATTACACCTTAAATTATGTTAAAGCAGTCAAAAAATCTTATTGCAAAACAATAGTCATAGATTATCTACCTACATCTTTTGGTGCTAAGTTGAACCATTATTTGGTGTTTGAATAGCTGTCACCACAAGATGGTAAAACATTGCTCCAACATTTGGTGCTAAGGTTGAACCATAAGTTGGTGCTAAGGTTGAACCATAAGTTGGTGCTAAGGTTGAACCATAAGTTGGTGCTAAGGTTGAACCATAAGTTGGTGCTAAGGTTGAACCATAAGTTGGTGCTAAGATTGAACCATAAGTTGGTGAAAGGTTGAACCATAAGTTGGTGAAAGGTTGAACCATTAAATGCGTTCTGTTAAAGTTAATGGTTCAACCTTTCACCACTTTATGGTTCAACATTTCACCACTTTATGGTTCGACCTTAGCACCAAATGTTGGAACAACATTTCACCATCCTATGGTGGCAGCTACTGCAGCACCATAAATTGGTTCAACGTAGCTCCAAATTTTTAACAGTGTAATTATAATATGCAACCATACATTTATAAATACTTAGGTATTTAGGTTCCGTCGACCAATTCCGCCAAATTGTACAAATCGCGATACTAATTGAATCTGACATTCACGATCATCCATTATTGTCATTTAATCTTATAGTTTGGCGATCATTTTATGGTTGACGGGAAAAAAAACAAGTTATTGAATTCTTTCTCATTTGTAAAGCGCAAAAAAAAAAAAAAAAAAAAAAAACATCGCCAAATTATAAGATTAAATGCTAATAATGGATGATCGTAAATGTCGCATCCAATGACATTAAATATTATACACCTGTTTAAAACGTCATTAAGTGATTTTTATTTCGGTTTTTTATTTGTATTTTTATCAATATTTTTTCTATTTGTTTGTTTTTTCATTATTTAAAATGAAATTTATGTGAATATAAATAATTTGGCTATGAGATTGGTGATTTGTACAATTTGGCAAAATTGATAGATGGGATAATCAAGTTAATTATAATATGCAACCATACATTTATAAATACTTAGGTATTTTGGTTCCGTCGACCAATTTCGCCAAATTGTACAAATCGCCATACTAATAGCCAAATTTTACATATTGACATAATTTTTATTTGAAATCAGAAAAAAAAACAATTAATTAGTAGAATATTAATAAAAAATCCAAATAAAAAGTACAAAATAAATCATCTTTATATATATCAATCTTTTGTGCGTATGTCACTGAACTCCTCCTAAACGATTGGACCGATTTTAATGAAATTTTGTGTGTGCGTTCCAGTGGATTCGAGAATGGTTTAGAATCACATTTCATCGAAATCGATTCAGTACTTTTTTAGTAATTAGGCAAAAACTAATAGTTAGTGATTTTTCGCTAATTAAAAGTGTTGAATAAGTTCGATGAATAGACTGCGGACGGAATGTCCGAGCGGTCTAAGGCGCCAAATTTAAGCTCAGCTTCTTTAAGAAAGAGATCGCGTGTTCGAACCCCACTCCTGACAAACGTGTATGCTTTACAATAATACTTCCTGTATTATAATTTTGATTAACCGACTTCAGAAAATCGTTAACTTTTAACTAAAAAGAGAAAAATTAACTTTTCTATGAAAAATTGAATCAACTTCAAAATATACTGAAGAGTGAAAAATAATTTCCTTACATAATTATAATAAGAAATTAAATTAAGAGTGTAGTGTTTATCGTGCATATTACCATATTTACGTACATTTATTTGATTTTCTGGAGTTGGTGCCAAGAAGGACAACGTCTGTCGGTGACAGGACAACGTCTGTCGGGTCCGCTAGTATTACTATAAAATCATTGTTATTATAGAAATCAATTAATAAGCAATAAATAAAATTATCGTGGAAAAAAAGCGTGGGGTGCTCCATCTACCATGCTCCATCTACCATGCTCCATCTATCAGATCTTAAGAAGCACCCCACGCTTTTTTTCCACGATAATTTTATTTATTGCTTATTAATTGATTTCTATAATAACAATGATTTTATAGTAATATAGTATTTTTCATATATTTTTATTTTCAGCTCATAGTACGAATTATTTTTCCCTTTTTAGTTTGAGAATACTTAAAAAGCGTGTTATTTAGTTTTTTTAAACTATATTTTTTTTTCACTTTTTAGTTTGATTACTTTAAAAGCGTGGTTTTTAGTTTTTTAAACTATATTTATATTTAATACAAAAAACAAATTATTCGGTTGGATAGTTTTAGAGTAATTGGTGATCATACATAGAAAAAAATACATACGCGTCGAATTGATAACTTCCTCTTCCTTTTCTGAAGCCGGTTAAAAGTAAAAATTGTAATACGAAATTTTTTTTTAAATTTTACATAGATGTAAATAATGTCAGGAATGGGGTTCGAACCCGCAATCTCTTTCGAAAAACAGAGCTTCAATCCGGCACCTTAGACCGCTCGGCCATGCTGTCTACACTCCATTCAGTGAACGTATTCAACACTTTTAATTAGCGAAAAATCACTAATTTTATTAGTTTTTGCCTAATTACTAAAAAAGTACTGAACCAATTTCGATGAAACTGAAGTGGTACCAATTCGAGAGCATCGTCTTTCATTTATAACACCAAAACCAAGTTAATCCAGGGTCGTACTGGCCCACCGGGCAGCGAGGCAAATGCCCGGTGCGCCCCTAGTCGATTTTTTTTTTTTTTTTAATGTAAGCGCATTTGAAATAAAGTTTTCTGAGCGGCAAAAAAAAAAAAAAAAAAAAAAAAAAAAAAAAAAAAAAAAAAAAAAAAGTGACATTTTCGAAACATCTTAACGACTAATGATTTCTAAGAAAACTAATAGAAAACTATTAATTATTCTTTATGTGTAATATTTACAGTGTGTTGTGTATTTAAGTACTTGCGACTCGAATTGTTGCCCACTATTCGGGTTTTTCTACATATTGCTTAAGTTAAGTATGAAAAACGTGGAATACGAATTCAAGAAAAGCAAATTTTAATTTTTATTGCATCCATTTTGACAAGAGGCGACATGGCGCCCTCGGTCAGATTTTTTTTTTTTTTTTTTTTTTTTTTTTTTCAGCTATATTTTCTTAGGTGGCTTTGGCCTTCTTGGCGCCCTCGGACAGATTTTTTTTTTAGCTATATCAGTAGGTGGCTTTGGATTTCTTGGTGTCCTCGGACAGTTTTTTTTCAGCTATATGAGTAGGTGGCTTTGGCCTTCTTGGTGCCCTCGGACAGATTTTTTTTTTCAGCTATATCAGTAAGTGGCTTTGGCCTTCTTGGCGCCCTCGGACAGATTTTTTTTTTCAGCTATATGAGTAGGCAGCTTTGGCCTTCTTGGCGCTCTCGGACAGATTTTTTTTTCATCTATATTGGCTTTGGCCTTTTTGGCGCCCTCGGACAGATTTTTTTTTAGCTATACCAGTAGGTGGCTTTGGCCTTCTTTGCGCCCTCGGACAGATTTTTTTTCAGCTATATCAGTAGGTGGCTTTGGCCTTCTTGGCGCCTTCGGAGAGATTTTTTTTCAGCTATATCAGTAGGTGGCTTTGGCCTTCTTGGCGCCCCCAGACAGTTTTTTTTTTCAGCTATATGAGTAGGTAGCTTTGGCCTTGGTGCCCTCGGACAGATTTTTTTCAGCTATATTGGCTTTGGCCTTTTTGGCGCCCTCGGACAGATTTTTTTCAACTATATCAGTAGGTGGCTTTGGCCTTCTTTGCGCCCTCAGACAGATTTTTTTTCAGCTACATCAGTAGGTGGCTTTGGCCTTCTTGGCGCCCTCGGACAGTTTTTTTTCAGCTATATGAGTAGGTGGCTTTGGCCTTCTTGGCGCCCTCGGACAGATTTTTTTTCAGTTATATGAGTAGGTGGCTTTGGCCTTCTTGGCGCCCTCGGACAGATTTTTTTTTCAGCTATATCAGTAGGTGGCTTTGGCCTTCTTGGCGCCCTCGGACAGTTTTTTTTCCAGCTATATGAGTAGGTAGTTTTGGCCTTCTTGGCGCCCTCGGACAGATTTTTTTCAGCTATATTGGCTTTGGCCTTTTTGGCTCCCTCGGACAGATTTTTTTCAGCTATATCAGTAGGTGGCTTTGGCCTTCTTGGCTCCCTCGGACAGATTTTTTTTTTCCAGCTATATCAGTAGGTGGCTTTGGCCTTCTTGGCGCCCTAGGACTGATTTTTTTTCTTTTAAGCGCCCTTGCAAATGATGTCTTCTAAAAAACTGATATTAAGAATTATTCACGCATATGAATTGTTAGCTTCATATGGTTGCCCGGTAGTTTGGAATTTCTACTTATTGAGCTAATGGTAGCGATAAAACAGGGTTGAATGCCTTAAAAATCCTCTTATCTACCTATTGATATAGGCGGCTTTGGCCGTCATGGCGCACTAAGACAGATTTTTTTTTTTCTTTTAGGAGCCCTTACAAATGAAGTCTTCTAAAAAACTGATATTAAGAATTATTCACATATGTAGAATATTTTCTTCATTTAAGAATTGTCCGCTTCGTATGGTTGCCCGGTACTTAGGAATTTTTACTTACTGAGCTAATGGAAACGATAAAACAGGATTCAGTGCCTTAAAAATCATTTTATTCGACCCATTGACAGATGCGGCTTTGGCTGGCATGGCGCCCTTGCTATTTTTACTTACCCATCATAGGTAGTACAGGACGGGTAAATCTTAAAATCGTTTTGAAAATTGAAAAAAAAATTTTTTTTGACGGATTTACACGTTTTAGATACTGGAGATTCCGAAAAATATGTTTTTAGAAAAAAAAATTGCTGTCCGTCCGTCTGTGTGTCAACCATTTCCGAATAGTAATGTTTGCCTTATTTAATCTGTCATTCGATAAGCCAAATATTACTATTCAAAATTAGCAACATAAGATATCTATATAATTTTTTTTATAAAAAAATGTCAACCCTGGATTTAACAGATTTCTTTTTTAAGTGCAATGTTTTCATGGAATGTTTTTTAGACTAAAAATTTCTTATGGCTTGCTTATACAATGTCGAAATTTATAAATTTTGACGAAAAAACAACACTATATATATATTATTTAACCGTACATTTAAATGTTATTTAACGCTTCTGTCGTTTATTGAATGTTATACAACAAAAAATTATTTTATGTATTCTGCATTAAGGGTGTTCTTAAATCAAAAAGGGCAACTTTGTGACACATGCTTTAATTTATTTTTGTCCAGAAATGCATGGAAATAGCAGGTGTTCTTATACAGAAACTGTCTAATTGCACTCAATTTTCTGTATTTGAAAAACACAACAGATTTTTCATAAAAAGCCTTCATAGTGGACACTTTTGAGCAGATTTCCCGACGAAAGCAGATAAACCGGTCGAAAAGCAGGAGAAAAACAGGTGATCACGTAATCGAAATAGCTTATAACTCGATAGGTAATTTAATTATCATAAAAAGGAAAAATAAGTTCAATTCGAAATCGCTTCTATAGTCAGGCCTTCCAAAATTATATCTTTCTGTTAAAAAATGAATTTGTAAATGTGTCAAAACGTTTTGCGCTTGTTGAGCGGGCCAGTTAAGAATAAATACCCTTAAAAATGAAATCGTTTTCTTACTTCTGTCATTTTTAAAAATGTATTGTCTATATTTTTAAATCGAGATTAAAAGATGGTCATGAAATCCATCCACTTTCTTTTTAATTACAAGATTTATGCGAAGGGATGCAGGCTTTCCTTATTTATTAAATGTTTAAAAGAACAATATATTAATAAATTCAATTTTAGAAAATAAGGCGGTAAAATTTAAACCTATTTTAGTTTTTTTTTTTTTTTTTTTTTTTTTTTCAAACAAATTGAAAAGAATTGCACAAAAAAAGTTATGTTTACTTGCTGTTTTATCCCCAGTAATGAGATACTACGGTACTTCCGAAGAACTGGTACTTGTTAAGATTGGGGTTCAGATGCTTAAGTATTTTTACTTGGAATTTTCTAAACGAAAACTATCCCACAATCAGCTTTTAAACGAACCTTTCAAAAAGATCTTTGTATGCCACATGGATGGTTTTCCTCAAACGACAATTAACAACAGCAGTTTAGCATTTGCGATTAAAAGGCGTCCGTAGACACATTATGGACCATCAATCGAGACCCACACACACCTATTGGCTGCAGATGAATCGTTTTTGAGACTATCCCCCCTTCCCCTAAGATCTTCTTTCATCAGTCACGATGTCAATTATATCTTGATTAGTTCTCAAGAATTATCTCTTTTTGTCAAAAGGAAAAAGAAAAAAAAGTCAAGTATTAGACTATTTAAATTCGGACATGCATAGTTTATCCTGAAGTAGCTCTTTTTTGAATTCTGTTTGTTTTCTTTTCTGAATTCTGATTCTTCGTTTGTCGAATACAAAAATAACAAAATGTAAACAGACAGGGAGCCTGTAAAGACCTGGAATATTTTATAATCTTCACCAAACACAATCACACAGATAGTAAATTATTGATTCCATTTGGAGATGATACGTTCGATTCAAGAGAATTGTAAGTAATTTTAAAAGATTAAGTTTTTACTAATAATATGATGTTAATTATATGGTGTGTTTATGTTATGTCTTAAATTTTTCATAAGTGTTATATATCTTTTAAGTATCAATATGCTTCTGATTTCTTTTGTGTAAAGGGATGAAACAAGGGCGCCCACAATAGGGTAGGGGGGAAACAGAAGAGAGCAATTACCTTTCTCTGAATTTTTGGAAAAAAAAAATAAAGATTGTTTCTTTCCAATTATTTATAATAAATAAACATAAAAAAAAAATAATAAGGATAAATTGTTTTTCCTCCTGCAATCCCTTTAAAAATTATTTTCAGCTCTGATTTTTATTTACATTTATGCATTCAAAATTATCTCAAATCGTGGTTTGAAAGAAGTAAATAAACTGGGAGGAAAAAAGAATAATAAACTATTTTTGTTTTTCTTATGCATCTTATTTTTTACATTTCTATATTTTTTTACTGTTGGTATTATTCGAAATTGTCTTATGCATTATTCTTGCCAAAGAAAAGTTTTGGCAGCGTATTACAATCACAAATTCATTCCCCTTCTTGGATTTTGCTGTGTGTGTGTCCATGGGATGAAACCAAATTTACATAAATTTTTCGAGGTATCTAAAATATTTCTCTCCCCTCCCGCAAAGTTAAGATACATATTTTACTAAATATTGGCAATATTTTTTCAATGTGTGTGTAATCTTTATAAAATTTGCACCAACATAAAAAAAAATTGCAAATTCAACGTTTTGACACTTTTCAGTATAGTTGAAAAGTGTATGATTTCGATTAGTTTGTCTATCAAATGTAACTAAATTCCGATTCCCATGTCGCTTAAATATATGGTTTACTATAGAAGGTTTCTTAATCCCTGTGTTGAATTCAGACACTTTTCTCTCGGAAGGAATTCTGTGTCTCCCGGGGGGGGGGACATTATAGAGTTCCGGGGGGGGGGGATTGCACTTTTTGACCATTGAACAAAATCTCAAATTTTCCAGGGGGGGACATCTCATTGCTCCGGGGGGAATGTTCCCCCCCTGGATTCAACGCTGCAATCCATTTAAGGTCGAAGAGAAATGAAGCAAAACAATCATGCAATATTTTTATTATGGTATTAAAGGTAAGGCAAACAATGATATAAGAACAAAAAAATCTGAAATAAATCAGTAAGTTTTTTAAGCAAGATAACACTAAGTGATAAGTCTTAGTACTCAATATTTTATGCACAGATTTTAACTCATATTATCAATTTTAGTATACTTGGCTTAAAAAAAAAAGAATTTAAATAGATTTTAAAAAACGATTATGTACTTACTTCCATGATCTGTTGATAAGTAGTTTACAACTGACACTAAATTACAAGAAAATATGATTACCCACATTTTCATTAGTTTAAAAATACTAGTATATCCTCATCGAAAATTAAAGAATTTTAGAAATATTTTATTTCAAATTGTTTTTATAGGGTGTCTAAAAAAATTACTGTACTGAAATGAATGCGGCGGCCTTAAATGTGTTAAGAGACTACTTCAGTGAAGCCAAGAGGAAAGATACGTTCAATAATGCTAATCCTATGGAAGAAATTTATGAAGATATCTCGGTTGCATTTCAATAGTTTAAAATGATTTTTTTTTTTTTTGTTTCTTCTATTTTACAAGAAGAAAATATTGGATTTAGGAAAATTTCCAACTTCCAGTTTTCGACGGAGTTAGGCGTTTTAAGGGTTAGATATCGAAAAACATATTTTTACAAAATGTCTGCCTGTGAGCCCTCTGACTCTGCTTGCATATGTATGTGACAAAAATAATGTGTGCACTTTTTATCAAGAACTTATGCACGGAATTTAATAAAAAGTTATAGTCAGGTGGTTTCAGATGTAAATTAAGGCTGATTAGTTTTTGATGTAAATCGTCCAACAGGTCGCGCTGCTATACTGAATTTTTCACAATTTCCGCTATAGCTCTATAGCAAGAGCTAATGCACAGATTTTCATCAAACGTCCAATTCAGTTAGTCCTTCATATGAATTACTGCTGAATATGCTTTGGTGTATATCTCTTAACAGGTAACGCTGCTATGGCGGATTTTTTCCCCGATTTTTGTAATATATCAAAAACTAATGCATGGATTTTTACCAAACTTAAAATTCAGTGAGACGTTGTTTCTAATTAGGTTTTGGTGTAAATTATCCAATAAATGAGCTGCTATGGTGCATTTTACTGGATTTACACGATTTCTGTAATAGTCATATCTCAAGAATTAATACACGGAATTCCTTAAGGGACACTTCCATTTTTGGAACCGGTTGAAATGCAACCGAGATCTTTATAAATTTCTTCCTTAGGAATAGTATTAGCAAGCTGACTGAAGTAGCCTGTTAATGAAAATGGAGTGTCTAGCACTCATAGTTCGTTTACAGGAATACACAAAACTAATCCGTTTAATTACGTCATATGAGGAAAAATTTTTTGTAGTGTATTTTAATATATCCCAATGCTTCATATAAAATTAAATCGATATATATTACTGTGGTACACTACATAGAATACGATTTGAAAATTTTTTATTGTTTATTTACAGAGATACACAAAAGCATCTAATTGTATTATTATTCTCAGTATAGAGTAATTATTAAATCCCTTTTTAAATTGAAACAATTGATTTTTGTGAAAATTTTCCCCCCAAAATTACACAATTGTGTATATTCATATATTTATGTATTAAAAAAAAGCACCGAAAACAAGTACATATTGTTTACTTTAAACCCTTGAAAAGATGGTTTGATTTCATACTCTTTTTTTTTTTCCGGTCATGAGAGGCGTTCTATCTTTGCAAATGGCCCTGTTTCTGTATCATTAAGTCACTGTTTTTCGTTTCTCTGTTTTCATGTTTTTCTGTCTCTCGCTTTATTAGGTAGATTTCGTATGAAATACTACCTATTGCATTGTCTCCCATGTTGGAATTTCTGAAAAATTTTTGCGGATCTACACGAATCATGACTCCTAGACCCCAAAACTACCATCAGTAAAAAAGTTTATCTATCTATCTATCTATCTATCTATCTATCTATCTATCTATCTATCGGTGTATATCACTTTCTTCTAGACACGATAACTTCCATAATTATGCTCAGATCTTTTTCAAACTTTTACATAAAATCAAGGAGCTTAAAATCTCGGTCGAGTTCGTTAATGGGCAAAATCGGACCAAGGGGGTGGAAATAGGGAGGGTTTTTGTGAAAACAGAAAAAACGCGATAACTTCTTAATTAAAATAGATATAGAATCAGTTTAAAGTTTATATTACTTCTAAGAAACGGGCAAAAAGTTTATACATGACAGATTTTTGATAAAGTTAAAAATGGGCTCAAGGGGCGAAAAAAACATGGTTTTTGGGAAAAAAAAAAAATCATAACTTCGTCAATTCTCAAGATATCAAATCCAACTAAATTTTACATAAATGTACTCAATATTATCTAAAACTTTTGTATTTACAAGTTTTTGATAGGACCAATTTTTATCGATGAAAAAAATTAAAAACGAAAAGAAAAAGGGGGGAGGAAAAAGAAAAAAATCCATAACTTACTAAATTCTTAAGCAATCAAATCTAATTAAATTTATTTTACATCTTCACAATAATATCTACAACTTTTATATTAACAAGTTTTTCATAGAACCAATTCTTATAGCAAAAATAAATTAAACAAAAATAGGAGCTGGAGAAAAAACCTTAAATCAAAACTGCTTATATTCTGACTCATTTTAAAATTCATTTTTGATTTTAAACGCATCCAAATGACAGATCCTCCTATTTAGGAACTGTATAATGCGACGTATTGGCCAGTATTTCAATAAAGGCACAATATATTTTTAAAAAGGCTGCCAAAAAGGGTATTTTGAACAGAATTTCCCGAAGTTGTCAATGAAAAATTGGGGAAGTATAACATATTGCGTTTTTTCTGAGTCATTTTTAAATTCATATTTGTTCTCAAACCCTTCCAATTTTCAGGTCCTCTTATTTAGGAACTATGTAATGTGACGGATTGGCCAGTTCTTTGATAAAGGCAGAATATATTTTTAAAAAGGCTGCCAAAAAGGGTATTTTGAACAGAATTTCAATAAGTTATGGTGATTGAAATTTGAGGAAATTTAAGAAATTGCGTTTTTACCGAGTCATTTTTAAATCTTTTTTTGTTCTCAAACGCATCCAATTTACAGGTTCTCTTATTTAGGAACTATATAATGTGACGGAGTGGCCAGTTTTTTGATAAAGGCAGAATATATTTAAAAAAAGGCTGCAAAAATGGGCACTTTGCACAAAATTTCCCAATGCGATCATGATTAATGAACTGTGGGTATTCAAATAACAAATTGGTTATTTTATGACTCATTTTTAAATCCAATTTTACTCTGAAACGCATTCAAATGACAGTTTTTTGTTACTTAGGAACTATATAATGTGCGTATTCGTCGATTTTTTGATAAAGGGTGAATATATATTTTTTAAAAGCTGTCAAAGTAAGCACTTCGCAAAAAAATTTCCCAAAGCGATCATGATAAAAGAATTGAGGCTGTATTCAAATAACAAATTGTTTATTTTATGACTCATTTTTTAATTCAATTTTCCTCTCAAACGCATGCAATTGACAGTTATTTGTTATTTAGGAACTGTGTAATTACTGTGTATTGGTCAGATTTTTGATAAAGGCTAAATATATATTTAAAAAAATCTGTCAAAGTGTGCACTTCGTACAATATTTGTCAAAGCGATCTTGATTAAAGAATTGTGGATGTATTAAAATAATAAATCGGTTATTTTATGACTCATTTTTAAATTCAATTTTGCTGTCAAACGAATTTAATTAACAGTTTGTTATTTAGGAACTATATAATGAGCATATTGGTCAATTATTTTTAAATAAAGTAAGAATATAATTCAAAATATGTTGCCAAAATGGGCATTTGAGTAGAATTTCGTTTAAGATGATTTTGATAAAACCAGTTCTTACAGAAAAATGAAATTAAAAAAATTTTAAAAGCGAGTTAAACTGGGTTTATCTCTAATAATTTTTTTTTTTTTTTTTTTTTTTATGAAAACTTTTCGAAATCTACCTCCGCCTATAGGCCATGCCGAAAGGGATTTTTTTCTTTAAATTACATTCTAGTCTTTAATTTTCGTAAAAATTGAGATTGACTAATCTTTATAAAATTTTAATATGCTGTTAAGGCTGCAAAAAACATTTTCGCAATTGGATATTATTTACCTTCACGTTTCGGAATGTGGTTTCTGGTACTCTGTTGGGCAACATTTTTTCGGTCGACTTTTTTTTTTTTTTTTTTACTGTGGAGTTTAATAAATATCTGATCCAATCACCAAAAAATAGCGAAATTCAGATTCAGTTGCATTAAGACCTGCATTGACTATCCTCATTCAAATTTTTAGATCTTTCATGCGGCAAATTTTCTTAGCCATTTCTTCCCCTCACATACATATACTGAGAGAGATAAACGCTTTTCTGTTATTAATATAAATATTTTTCAAAAAAAAAAAAAAAAATGCAATGAAAAAACTTTTTTCTGACAGAGTTATGCTATACTTATGGCTATTAGTACGAAGTTGTATTTGGCTGATTATAAAAATTAAATATATCTCTTAAAAGGAAGTTTATTGCCAAACTTTTTGGGACGCAATTTAAATATGAGAGAAGGAAAGAAGATAAAGGACATTTCAGAAATACATATGACAACTTCAGACAATTTCATAAGTCCTATGGGCGTAAGAAGGGGGGTCCAGGGGGGTCCTGGACCCCCCTAGAATTCTGACTGGACCCCTTATTAAAATTTTACAGTGAAATGGAGACTATTTTTTTGAAAGATTATTTAAAAGATTTCAAAAGCAGTAATTCTTTAGATGATAAACAATATAAACAAAACCGAATAAAACGCAGCTTGTTTGCAAATTTTCTATACCACTATTTAAAGGGGCGGAGGGTGCAAACTCAAAGTTTCATAAGCGATAAATATCGACAAACATGTCAGACATGAGATTGATTCTGGTCTGGAACTTGGGAGGTCTTGATATTTACATGCCTAAAGCGAGAAAAGGGATCTTTTATTGTTCGTCCATCGTCCTACGATAAGGCAACTGTTTTTCTTTTGTATGAGCTGTCCTTGGAACTCAGGAAAGAAAAGAAGTCTCACTGTACGATCTGTAGAACTCTGAACTCCGTCCACTTAAATTCTGGGAAGTTACGTATAGAAATCAATCGGATCCCCTCTTCTCTCAAAGATATTAATCTAACATTTAACTAAACCATTTTGCATTGGTTTTGCGCTTTCTCTGTAAATTGCTTGTAGATAGAACTGGGAACTATTATCACCCATCCCATATAATCTATGAAAGAACAGATAATATTCAAGAGAAAAAAAAAGAGCAGGAACAGTAGAAATGACGGATGTATTGTTTTATCCAGTAGTGACCATCCCCCCCCCCCCAAACCTAATGATGCAAATCCCCTCCCCCCAAAAAACCCTCCATATTTTAACATCCCCCCCCCCAAACATAATACAAATTGTAAATTATATTCTACTTATAATCTACTACACCTTCAAGAGATAGCGAAATGAGAATAGCAGAATGAGCTATTATTGCCCTTATCTAGAATTTAAAGAAAGAAAACATGGGACCATTTCTGGAATTAAATTTTGAAATATTAAAAAATTAAAAATCTCCCCCCCCCCAAAAAAAGTACTTTTTCTCAAATCCCCCACCCCCCCCCCCCAAAAAAAAAAAAAAAAAAAAAAAACTAAATTGTATGACGCATCTTGCGTCACCAAACCCCTCTCTGGGCACCCCTGGTTTTATCTACTATTATTCCTAACTTTTTCTTTCGTTAATTTTGCATTCAAATACGCACTGTAAAACATTTGTGTAACGTTACTCCATAAAATTGGTGGCAGCTACGACTTCCATTTTAAGGAGTATTTTTTTACTTATATAATGGTATAATTTAAACATATATTACTGGTGTAACTTTGCAATGTTACACCGGTTATATCGGTTAAAGTACCCCACAAAATCGGAGGCAGCAAGGCTGCCACCAATTTTATGGAGTAAAGTTACACAAATGTTTTACAGTGCGAGCGGATTCAGTATTTTATTCATAGGAGGAGTGTGGGGTTCATAGATCCTTTTTGAGAGGAAAAGCTCATATCTCTTCAGGGTGTTCTTAAACCAAAAAGGGCAACTTTGTGACACATGCTTTAATTTATTTTTGTTCGGAAATGCATAAAAATAGCAGGCGTTATTATTCAGAAACTGTGTAGTTGCACTCAAGTTTCTGTTTTTTTTAAAAAACACAATAGATTTTTCATAACAAGTCTTCAAATTTGACACTTTTGCGCACATTTCCCGACGAAAGCAGAAAAACCGGTCGAAAAGCAGGAGAAAAACGGATTATCATGTGATCGAAATAGCTTAGAACTAAATAGGTAATTTAACTATCATAAAATGGAAAAATAAGTTCGATTCGAAATCGCTTCCATAGTCAGGCCTTCCAATTTTATATCTTTACGTTAAAAAATGAATTTGTAAATGTGTCAAAACGTTTTGCGCTTGTTGAGCGGAGCAGTTGAGAACACCCTTAAGCTCACATTAAAGGCAGCTTCCATATCCAAAACAATTAATTTTCTGATATTTTTGAAAAATTATTTTCATTCGTAAATACAAAACGATGGCATTACGAAGAAATTTAATAATTTCATTTTCTTATAAAAACATAAAATTATTTTAAAAAAATGAGCATTTTAAACCAGTTTTTAGGACTTTACAGTTAGAAAAATGTCGTCATAAGGGAGCTCCTTTAAATTCCACATTTTAATGTGATTTCCTGAAAAACACATTGTCTTTATCGAAAAATGGAAAACGCTAATCTATCATATTTATTTTGACTAATTGCACTTGAAAATTTTCTTTTACAACTCAGAAAAAAAAAAAAAAAAATGATTTTATGGATATGTCAGAAA
The DNA here is from genome assembly GCA_964019185.1 of Maratus speculifer. Classification (NCBI taxonomy): domain Eukaryota; kingdom Metazoa; phylum Arthropoda; class Arachnida; order Araneae; family Salticidae; genus Maratus; species Maratus speculifer. The sequence goes on from OZ025290.1 coordinate 44,991,241, forward strand.
TTAAGTATTTTAGATTTTTAGTAAATATTTAGAGAATCGGAAAGTATCTCGTTGTTGAGAAAGAAGAAACTTCGAAAAAATTTAATATATATTTAATTTTTAAACTATCCTTTAAAAATTTTCTTCGTTCTGGAGGGGAAGAGAGGACTGGGGGTACATCATGATCTTCATGACTCTACTCCCCCCCCCCCTCCTTGGATTATCAAATAGACTCCTTGTGTGTAGCCTTGAAACAGTTAAATGGGAAACATCTTATGTTGTTTATATTTTACTTTACCCTGCTTTTATACATGCATTAATATTTTACATGATATTTTTATGCATATTCTCAGCTTTTAAATGCTATTGATCTGTTTGTGTGTCTGCGGAACGGTAGGGGAGTAAACACGAAATCCCACTCTTTGTCACACTAGTGTGTCTATATACAAGTATGTGTATCAAATAAATGTATGTGTATAAAAGTATATGTATTCTATATAGAAGTACTGAATGTCTTTCAAACGCTTAAATAAACTAATTCATATAAATTTTACAGCAACTTTAAATTAATTTAGAATTTAGTTACATCTACTAAAGGTAAAATAATTGTAATTTATTCAAAAACTTCATTGCAATTGACTATTTTTTTTTAATGGTTTTAACAATAATTTTCAAACATGATTTTTATTTTTAAATCTATCTCTATCGTCTGCAGAGAATTAGGAAAAATAAATACCATTTACTTTTAAATTACTAATCTCTTTTTTAGTCACAGGCTATCAAAGCCTGAGAGCTTATGTGCCCTCCCGTTCTGTATGTATGTACGTACGTTCGTGTGTGCGTACGTGCGTAACGCGATAACTCTTGATAAAAATATCCAATCCACTTGAAATTTTGTATATAGGCATATTCTGATAAGACGCTTCCCTGATTAGTTTTTGGAATGTTCATTCGATATGTATAATAGGGGGAACAGGGGATCATGCCCCCCTCCTTAATTGATATGAATGAGTTTTTCATGCAAAATTTATCAGATTTCATTAAAATTTTAGCATAGGATCATTCTGATGAGGGCACCGCCATGGTTTGTTTTGCGAGTTCATTGGATAAGTCTAAAAGGGGCGAAATGGGAAGTACCCCCCCCCCTTAATTAAGGCTAATGAGGTTTTCCCGCAGAATTTACCGATTTGCTTCAAATTTTTGATATAGGTTCATTCTGATAAGGCGCTTCCTTGATTGGTTTTCGGAATTCGTTGAATAAGACAAATGGGGATTGGTGGGATTACTCTCTTAATTTATTTAAATGTTTTTTCTTGCAGAATTAACCGATTTGCTTCAATTTTTGGATACAGATTCATAGTGATAAGATGTTTCACTAATTAGCTGTGGGGTTCTTTCGTTAAGTTCTTGTTTAAGGGGTACTTGCGATTACCCCACACCCCTCTTAAATTTTTATAAATGGGTTTTTATGCAGAATTGTCCAATTTCTTTTAAGTTTGGATGTAGGTTCTTTCTGATAAGGTGAATCTCTGAATGGTTTTGGACGTTTAATGGTTAATTATAAAAGAGGGGGAATAACTACTCTTAAATTACATAAATGGATTTTTACAAAAAAAATTTCGATTTACTGTGAATTTTGGATATAGATTTTTTATATGATAAAGCATTTCCCTGATCAGTTTAGGAGTTCAATGATTAAGTATAAAAAGGGGAAAGGGAGGAGTTGTTTCACCTCCTTAATTTGTTTTTCGAACGGAATTAACCCTTGAAAATATAAGGCTGTAATGGACAATTAGTATGCGTAGCCTGTGAGCTCAATGCCATCAGTTTAACTGGGCAATATTATTTTTATTGTTGGTTTGTTTGTGTTTATGACGGCCAATTATCTACACTTCGAATATAGGTTCTAAAGTGGGCAATGCCCTCCGTAGGGGTCTTTCTAAGGAAACCTGACTCGTATTTACGCAAGGAAATCCAAGGTTCTAAGAAAACCTAGGAAAACTCCGAACGGTTAGGCTGACGGCCGCGATTGGGTTCGAGTCCAGCATCTGCCGTCTGTCAGTTTCGGAAGCAGAACCTCTCGGCCCCTGGTGGGATATATTAACTTGAATTATTGTGCAAAATAGATATAAAATGAAACGTGAGCTCATATAATATTATAAGCATTTGAAAGTTGTATAAATGAGGTTATTCAAAGTGTCTTTCAAGAATGAATTTTTTTTTTAGACTTTAAAAATAGGAAGTTTCTTTTTGGAATAGAATATTTTGTGCCATTTATACTACACTTTTGGATAATTTCTGTGATACCTTTTTAAGATGCATTTCCGAAGCAAAGATAAATTTAGCAGGGAGATTGTTTTTATTGGAAAATAAAAGGTGGGGGGAACGAACTGCTTTTATTGAAAAAGTAAAGAGGGGTGGAATTTAACATCTAAACCATTCAAGATAATATTTGTTTTAGAAAATCAATGACTGTACTTAGCATAAATTTATCAGTTACATTTGGAAATACATTGTTAATGTATCTAAAGTTAAAAAAAAAAAAAAAAAAAAAAAAAAAAGCTATTATATATGCAGATTTAGATTTAATTTTACTGTAAAGGTATCGGTTAAAATGACAGTTCGATTATAAGAGTTTGGCGCCACTGTATAGATGGAAAGAATTTCCACCTTTTTTCTCATTTCCCACTTTCATACCTATATAGCTTTGGTGGGAAAAAGTTTAAAAATTGTTTTTCCTTATTTTGAAGCAAACTTTTTCGAATATATCGATGGGAATTGAACATTATAGAAATACAATTACATGCCCCTGAAAGGTTTAATAAAAACAGTTCATCATTTCATTTCCTGCTTATACGCCATAATGGATCTTCATCATAAAATTATATAAACATAAATTTAACAAACATGTAATTGAACTACGCTCTTAATCCCTTCGCGATGGGAGCCTTTTACGAAATTTTAAATGTTTGTCAATGTTTTTAAAAAAACAAAAATTTGTGCTTTATTGAATCGAGAAAATGCTCCGATTAAATACGGCAAATTTTACAATACATTTTTACTGGTGGGGATACACGAGAAATTTTAAGCCTTTTTGTGTCATGTATACGTGTCCCCAAGGGGTTAAACAACTGAACTGTACAGAATTGAAATGTTATTGTTTCGAAATTATCAAATGGTACCGCCCCCCCCCCCCTAGAAAAATTATCTAGTTACGCCCATTCCTAGTGTAATTTAAGTTGGATTTATTTACAATCCATTTAATCTACAAATAAAGGACACATCATTTAAATAAAGCAAATTATTTAATTCAAGATAGGCCTGTATCCGTTATGTCAACCCTTAAAAAAAAGTTTAAAATACTTTAAAATAGTAATTGGGGCCCTTTTGATTAGAAGTTGGCGCCCTGTTAATACAAGTTGCCACCGCCCTTTTTGTCATGCCAGTACGCCCCTGAGTTAATCGGTTGCATGGTTTCGGAGTAATCGGTGAACATACATAAAATAAGGAGAGTTACAAACTCACAAACATACAGGTGAAGTTAATAAAAGCGTGGTAAAAACGCGAGTATCATAAACAAAATCTCGAGAAAAACGCGATTTTCATCATAAGACCGCGAGGAAAACACTACTTTCGTCAAAAGATCTCAATAAATATGCTTTTTTTTTATCAAAATATCGCGAGAGAAACGCGGTTTTCGTCAAAATAACGCTAGAAAAGCGCGATTTTCATTTTAAAAAATCTCGAGAAAAACGCGATTTTCATCATAAGACCGCAAGGAAAACGCTACTTTCGTCAAAAAATCGCAATCAAAATATGATTTTCGTCAAAAGATTTCGAGAAAACCGCGATTTTCCGCATAAGATCGTGAGAAAAACCGCGATTTCCGTCAAAAGATAGCAATAAAAACACGATTTTCATTAAAAGATCGCGAAAAGAACGCAATTTTCCTCAAAAAGATCGCGAAAAAAATGCGAATTTTCATCAAAAGGATTGCAATTATACCGTGATTTTTGTCAAAAGATCGCGGAAAAATGCAAATACCGTCAAACGATTGCAGATAAAATGCAAATCTCGTCAAAGAATCGCAGAAAATTTGTTCCAATAGTAATGTTTTCAACAACTTTTTTCGCAGCTGAGTGGCAAATTAAAACATTAATTTGCCATGTTTGAATAACTAATGTTTTAAGTGAAAATATGTTAAAATTTAAATTGGACAACTAGATGTGTAAAAAATTGCATCAGAAGTATGAACTTAAAATATAAACTTTTATTTAATAACTACTTATAATATTTACATAAATGGATTCACTTTGACCATATCTCACTCCCAAATAAAAAGTAAATAATATAAAACAGGAATCAAACAAAAATACTGACAATTTTGTTGTGAATAAAGTAACCTTCTTAATTGTCTATACATGCGCTATTTAAAATAATTTCTCATTTTCCGCTTCACGCGCTTTTTTTATAACTTTTTGGACAGATTAGTATTGTGCAGTTAATGTGAAGAATGACCTATCTTCTAAGAACATAATATTCAGATGTTTCAAAAGAAAATAACCCTTTTGTCGCTAGCAACTCTATACACAAAAACTCTTGGCCAAAAAGAGAGGGGGGAAAATCGAGTAAGAAAATATGGATTTCCAGTTTCTTCAATTTTGAAATCTAAACAAGGTTTTTGATAAAAACAGAGCCCAGTTAAGGATATGGGGCCCCTGGAGTAAACATCATTCTGTAGCTCTTCCCTCCCCCCCTTCTAGCTATCTGCAGATTTTTTTTTTTTTTTTTTTTTTTTTGTGAATAATGCAGAAGTGGCAAGTACAATCAATAAATGAATAAATAAATAAATGAATAAAAATAAATAAACAATAATAATAATAATAATAAAACATATTGTATGCAGGCATAAATTTTGGTACTCGATAGGGCTCACTTCTATATATTAGAGATACCAAAAATTTGGTCACAACTTAATTAAGAATATTAATTTGATAATTATAGAAAAAAATATAAATTGGTTGACACAAATATTTCTTTGCAAATTTTTACTTTGCTTACCTACGTACATTACAAGATGCCTAAAAAAGAAGGCTAAAAATTGGTCATAATTGATGATTTTAACTTACCAAGTTAGGAGGAAACATTAATACAAAATTTCTTTAAAAAGCTATACGATAGAATGTTGTTATAATTAGGGCCTGACTAAGTAAGGCCCATGCATCAGGGCAACTGCATCGGACGTCGGGTCTCCGGATTGAGCCCCCCCCCCCCCTCCCCAAGAGCAAAAAGAATTTTTTCGTTATGGATAATTAATAAAAAAGGCCAAAAGTCACCAAAATTCTTTATTTATCTGTTTATTTTAATCTTTATGGAGATCTTTTCTCATATCTCCTCTGTTTTCGAACCTCATGCCCCCCCCCCTTCTCCCCTCAATGTAACAGTTACATCACAAGTGTATTTACATTTTAATGGTTCACATTTATCCTTATATTTCCATAACCGAAGAAAAAATGTATTCAATAGTTTCTTAAAGTTATCTCTTTTGTGCTATTCTGTATACAAATACGAATAGTACTTGGTACGAAATTTACATATACAGACAATTAGTATAAAGTTTAGTTTTAGACACTTCGTTTTATTCAAGAAAAAAATAAAAAAGGTAGAAAGGGGGCCTCCTCGAATTACGTTTACCCCAGGGCCCCTCACAATCTAAGTCGGGCCCTTGGGCCCTGGTTGTAATAAAATTTTAATCATTTGTTTTCTAATGATATAGTTCGTTTTCTGCGTATGTGGAGGGAATACTGGAAACAGAGAGGAAAAGGGGAACCACACTCCCTTTCTAAATCTTTGAAAACTTATTAATTTTGACCCCTTTTGGCACATTTTAAGCATTTGGTACCTTTTAATGGAAATCCTAACTATTGGGGGCCCCCTTAAAAAGAGGCACGTGGGGGAACTGCCCCGCATGCCCCTGGATAAGAAAATGTGGATTTGAAAAAGTAAAAACATTATTTAAAAGAAGTATTTCCTTAAATTTTCACTACAAATAAACTTCGGTAAAAAGGTCGATAGAATCGATTAGGGGCCCCCTGGCTTCGTCGGCCCCCCCCCCAATGGGGGGTATGGGGGGCGGTCGTTACGGCCCTGAAAACAATCGAAAAACAAGTTGATCGTCTATCCAATCGAAAAACAAGTTGAATTAGCAAAACCCAGTTGAAATAGTGTCCATAGATCCGAGATAACAATGCGCCTCCACTGGGAACTGGCGCTAAAATTTCAAGAATATCGTAAGCTAAGTTGAATGACTAAATTCCTGTTGAAAACTGGCTTATAGATTTAGAGAAAAGAATGTGCCGTTAATGTTCAATAATGGTGGTACAGTAAAACCCCGATAATTCGGATTAATTGGGACCAGACCCAATCCGGATTATCGAAAATCCGGATTATCCGGGAAATTAGAAAAAACTGAAATAAAATAAAACATGCTTATAGAAAATCGCCTGTATATTAAAGTTATTGAATATTTACAGACAGTAAAAATGCTTACCTTATTTAATTCTTCCGAAAATATTTCAGAAAAAGTTTTTTTCTATTCAGAATACGACGATGAAACCAGTTAATGTTATGGAAATTAACCAATTTCTCCTCAAACTTGAAAAAATAATGGCCCAAACTGGTCCAGATTATCCGGAGATCCGGATTAACGGGGTCCGGATTTGCGGGGTTCTACTGTAAATGAAATCTATATTTTAGAAAACATTGTTTTAAACGCAGGGGCGTACTGGCATGACAAAAAGGGCGGTGGCAACTTGTATTAACAGGGCGCCAACTTCTAATCAAAAGGGCCCCAATTACTATTTTAAAGTATTTTAAACTTTTTTTTAAGGGTTGACATAACGGATACAGGCCTATCTTGAATTAAATAATTTGCTTTATTTAAATGATGTGTCCTTTATTTGTAGATTAAATGGATTGTAAATAAATCCAACTTAAATTACACTAGGAATGGGCGTAACTAGATAATTTTTCTAGGGGGGGCCGCGGTACCATTTGATAATTTCGAAACAATAACATTTCAATTCTGTACAGTTCAGTTGTTTAACCCCTTGGGGACACGTATACATGACACAAAAAGGCTTAAAATTTCTCGTGTATCCCCACCAGTAAAAATGTATTGTAAAATTTGCCGTATTTAATCGGAGCATTTTCTCGATTCAATAAAGCACAAATTTTTGTTTTTTTAAAAACATTGACAAACATTTAAAATTTCGTAAAAGGCTCCCATCGCGAAGGGATTAAGAGCGTAGTTCAATTACATGTTTGTTAAATTTATGTTTATATAATTTTATGATGAAGATCCATTATGGCGTATAAGCAGGAAATGAAATGATGAACTGTTTTTATTAAACCTTTCAGGGGCATGTAATTGTATTTCTATAATGTTCAATTCCCATCGAAATATTCGAAAAAGTTTGCTTCAAAATAAGGAAAAACAATTTTTAAACTTTTTCCCACCAAAGCTATATAGGTATGAAAGTGGGAAATGAGAAAAAAGGTGGAAATTCTTTCCATCTATACAGTGGCGCCAAACTCTTATAATCGAACTGTCATTTTAACCGATACCTTTACAATAAAATTAAATCTAAATCTGCATATATAATAGCTTTTTTTTTTTTTTTTTTTTTTTTTTTTTTTTTTAACTTTAGATACATTAACAATGTATTTCCAAATGTAACTGATAAATTTATGCTAAGTACAGTCATTGATTTTCTAAAACAAATATTATCTTGAATGGTTTAGATGTTAAATTCCACCCCTCTTTACTTTTTCAATAAAAGCAGTTCGTTCCCCCCACCTTTTATTTTCCAATAAAAACAATCTCCCTGCTAAATTTATCTTTGCTTCGGAAATGCATCTTAAAAAGGTATCACAGAAATTATCCAAAAGTGTAGTATAAATGGCACAAAATATTCTATTCCAAAAAGAAACTTCCTATTTTTAAAGTCTAAAAAAAAAATTCATTCTTGAAAGACACTTTGAATAACCTCACTTATACAACTTTCAAATGCTTATAATATTATATGAGCTCACGTTTCATTTTATATCTATTTTGCACAATAATTCAAGTTAATATATCCCACCAGGGGCCGAGAGGTTCTGCTTCCGAAACTGACAGACGGCAGATGCTGGACTCGAACCCAATCGCGGCCGTCAGCCTAACCGTTCGGAGTTTTCCTAGGTTTTCTTAGAACCTTGGATTTCCTTGCGTAAATACGAGTCAGGTTTCCTTAGAAAGACCCCTACGGAGGGCATTGCCCACTTTAGAACCTATATTCGAAGTGTAGATAATTGGCCGTCATAAACACAAACAAACCAACAATAAAAATAATATTGCCCAGTTAAACTGATGGCATTGAGCTCACAGGCTACGAATACTAATTGTCCATTACAGCCTTATATTTTCAAGGGTTAATTCCGTTCGAAAAACAAATTAAGGAGGTGAAACAACTCCTCCCTTTCCCCTTTTTATACTTAATCATTGAACTCCTAAACTGATCAGGGAAATGCTTTATCATATAAAAAATCTATATCCAAAATTCACAGTAAATCGAAATTTTTTTTGTAAAAATCCATTTATGTAATTTAAGAGTAGTTATTCCCCCTCTTTTATAATTAACCATTAAACGTCCAAAACCATTCAGAGATTCACCTTATCAGAAAGAACCTACATCCAAACTTAAAAGAAATTGGACAATTCTGCATAAAAACCCATTTATAAAAATTTAAGAGGGGTGTGGGGTAATCGCAAGTACCCCTTAAACAAGAACTTAACGAAAGAACCCCACAGCTAATTAGTGAAACATCTTATCACTATGAATCTGTATCCAAAAATTGAAGCAAATCGGTTAATTCTGCAAGAAAAAACATTTAAATAAATTAAGAGAGTAATCCCACCAATCCCCATTTGTCTTATTCAACGAATTCCGAAAACCAATCAAGGAAGCGCCTTATCAGAATGAACCTATATCACAAATTTGAAGCAAATCGGTAAATTCTGCGGGAAAACCTCATTAGCCTTAATTAAGGGGGGGGGTACTTCCCATTTCGCCCCTTTTAGACTTATCCAATGAACTCGCAAAACAAACCATGGCGGTGCCCTCATCAGAATGATCCTATGCTAAAATTTGAATGAAATCTGATAAATTTTGCATGAAAAACTCATTCATATCAATTAAGGAGGGGGGCATGATCCCCTGTTCCCCCTATTATACATATCGAATGAACATTCCAAAAACTAATCAGGGAAGCGTCTTATCAGAATATGCCTATATACAAAATTTCAAGTGGATTGGATATTTTTATCAAGAGTTATCGCGTTACGCACGTACGCACACACGAACGTACGTACATACATACAGAACGGGAGGGCACATAAGCTCTCAGGCTTTGATAGCCTGTGACTAAAAAAGAGATTAGTAATTTAAAAGTAAATGGTATTTATTTTTCCTAATTCTCTGCAGACGATAGAGATAGATTTAAAAATAAAAATCATGTTTGAAAATTATTGTTAAAACCATTAAAAAAAAATAGTCAATTGCAATGAAGTTTTTGAATAAATTACAATTATTTTACCTTTAGTAGATGTAACTAAATTCTAAATTAATTTAAAGTTGCTGTAAAATTTATATGAATTAGTTTATTTAAGCGTTTGAAAGACATTCAGTACTTCTATATAGAATACATATACTTTTATACACATACATTTATTTGATACACATACTTGTATATAGACACACTAGTGTGACAAAGAGTGGGATTTCGTGTTTACTCCCCTACCGTTCCGCAGACACACAAACAGATCAATAGCATTTAAAAGCTGAGAATATGCATAAAAATATCATGTAAAATATTAATGCATGTATAAAAGCAGGGTAAAGTAAAATATAAACAACATAAGATGTTTCCCATTTAACTGTTTCAAGGCTACACACAAGGAGTCTATTTGATAATCCAAGGAGGGGGGGGGGGGAGTAGAGTCATGAAGATCATGATGTACCCCCAGTCCTCTCTTCCCCTCCAGAACGAAGAAAATTTTTAAAGGATAGTTTAAAAATTAAATATATATTAAATTTTTTCGAAGTTTCTTCTTTCTCAACAACGAGATACTTTCCGATTCTCTAAATATTTACTAAAAATCTAAAATACTTAATTTCTGACATATCCATAAAATCATTTTTTTTTTTTTTTTCTGAGTTGTAAAAGAAAATTTTCAAGTGCAATTAGTCAAAATAAATATGATAGATTAGCGTTTTCCATTTTTCGATAAAGACAATGTGTTTTTCAGGAAATCACATTAAAATGTGGAATTTAAAGGAGCTCCCTTATGACGACATTTTTCTAACTGTAAAGTCCTAAAAACTGGTTTAAAATGCTCATTTTTTTAAAATAATTTTATGTTTTTATAAGAAAATGAAATTATTAAATTTCTTCGTAATGCCATCGTTTTGTATTTACGAATGAAAATAATTTTTCAAAAATATCAGAAAATTAATTGTTTTGGATATGGAAGCTGCCTTTAATGTGAGCTTAAGGGTGTTCTCAACTGCTCCGCTCAACAAGCGCAAAACGTTTTGACACATTTACAAATTCATTTTTTAACGTAAAGATATAAAATTGGAAGGCCTGACTATGGAAGCGATTTCGAATCGAACTTATTTTTCCATTTTATGATAGTTAAATTACCTATTTAGTTCTAAGCTATTTCGATCACATGATCATCCGTTTTTCTCCTGCTTTTCGACCGGTTTTTCTGCTTTCGTCGGGAAATGTGCGCAAAAGTGTCAAATTTGAAGACTTGTTATGAAAAATCTATTGTGTTTTTTAAAAAAAACAGAAACTTGAGTGCAACTACACAGTTTCTGAATAATAACGCCTGCTATTTTTATGCATTTCCGAACAAAAATAAATTAAAGCACGTGTCACAAAGTTGCCCTTTTTGGTTTAAGAACACCCTGAAGAGATATGAGCTTTTCCTCTCAAAAAGGATCTATGAACCCCACACTCCTCCTATGAATAAAATACTGAATCCGCTCGCACTGTAAAACATTTGTGTAACTTTACTCCATAAAATTGGTGGCAGCCTTGCTGCCTCCGATTTTGTGGGGTACTTTAACCGATATAACCGGTGTAACATTGCAAAGTTACACCAGTAATATATGTTTAAATTATACCATTATATAAGTAAAAAAATACTCCTTAAAATGGAAGTCGTAGCTGCCACCAATTTTATGGAGTAACGTTACACAAATGTTTTACAGTGCGTATTTGAATGCAAAATTAACGAAAGAAAAAGTTAGGAATAATAGTAGATAAAACCAGGGGTGCCCAGAGAGGGGTTTGGTGACGCAAGATGCGTCATACAATTTAGTTTTTTTTTTTTTTTTTTTTTTTTGGGGGGGGGTGGGGGATTTGGGAAAAAGTACTTTTTTTGGGGGGGGGGAGATTTTTAATTTTTTAATATTTCAAAATTTAATTCCAGAAATGGTCCTATGTTTTCTTTCTTTAAATTCTAGATAAGGGCAATAATAGCTCATTCTGCTATTCTCATTTCGCTATCTCTTGAAGGTGTAGTAGATTATAAGTAGAATATAATTTACAATTTGTATTATGTTTGGGGGGGGGGGGATGTTAAAATATGGAGGGTTTTTTGGGGGGAGGGGATTTGCATCATTAGGTTTGGGGGGGGGGATGGTCACTACTGGATAAAACAATACATCCGTCATTTCTACTGTTCCTGCTCTTTTTTTTTCTCTTGAATATTATCTGTTCTTTCATAGATTATATGGGATGGGTGATAATAGTTCCCAGTTCTATCTACAAGCAATTTACAGAGAAAGCGCAAAACCAATGCAAAATGGTTTAGTTAAATGTTAGATTAATATCTTTGAGAGAAGAGGGGATCCGATTGATTTCTATACGTAACTTCCCAGAATTTAAGTGGACGGAGTTCAGAGTTCTACAGATCGTACAGTGAGACTTCTTTTCTTTCCTGAGTTCCAAGGACAGCTCATACAAAAGAAAAACAGTTGCCTTATCGTAGGACGATGGACGAACAATAAAAGATCCCTTTTCTCGCTTTAGGCATGTAAATATCAAGACCTCCCAAGTTCCAGACCAGAATCAATCTCATGTCTGACATGTTTGTCGATATTTATCGCTTATGAAACTTTGAGTTTGCACCCTCCGCCCCTTTAAATAGTGGTATAGAAAATTTGCAAACAAGCTGCGTTTTATTCGGTTTTGTTTATATTGTTTATCATCTAAAGAATTACTGCTTTTGAAATCTTTTAAATAATCTTTCAAAAAAATAGTCTCCATTTCACTGTAAAATTTTAATAAGGGGTCCAGTCAGAATTCTAGGGGGGTCCAGGACCCCCCTGGACCCCCCTTCTTACGCCCATAGGACTTATGAAATTGTCTGAAGTTGTCATATGTATTTCTGAAATGTCCTTTATCTTCTTTCCTTCTCTCATATTTAAATTGCGTCCCAAAAAGTTTGGCAATAAACTTCCTTTTAAGAGATATATTTAATTTTTATAATCAGCCAAATACAACTTCGTACTAATAGCCATAAGTATAGCATAACTCTGTCAGAAAAAAGTTTTTTCATTGCATTTTTTTTTTTTTTTGAAAAATATTTATATTAATAACAGAAAAGCGTTTATCTCTCTCAGTATATGTATGTGAGGGGAAGAAATGGCTAAGAAAATTTGCCGCATGAAAGATCTAAAAATTTGAATGAGGATAGTCAATGCAGGTCTTAATGCAACTGAATCTGAATTTCGCTATTTTTTGGTGATTGGATCAGATATTTATTAAACTCCACAGTAAAAAAAAAAAAAAAAAAAAAGTCGACCGAAAAAATGTTGCCCAACAGAGTACCAGAAACCACATTCCGAAACGTGAAGGTAAATAATATCCAATTGCGAAAATGTTTTTTGCAGCCTTAACAGCATATTAAAATTTTATAAAGATTAGTCAATCTCAATTTTTACGAAAATTAAAGACTAGAATGTAATTTAAAGAAAAAAATCCCTTTCGGCATGGCCTATAGGCGGAGGTAGATTTCGAAAAGTTTTCATAAAAAAAAAAAAAAAAAAAAAAAAAATTATTAGAGATAAACCCAGTTTAACTCGCTTTTAAAATTTTTTTAATTTCATTTTTCTGTAAGAACTGGTTTTATCAAAATCATCTTAAACGAAATTCTACTCAAATGCCCATTTTGGCAACATATTTTGAATTATATTCTTACTTTATTTAAAAATAATTGACCAATATGCTCATTATATAGTTCCTAAATAACAAACTGTTAATTAAATTCGTTTGACAGCAAAATTGAATTTAAAAATGAGTCATAAAATAACCGATTTATTATTTTAATACATCCACAATTCTTTAATCAAGATCGCTTTGACAAATATTGTGCGAAGTGCACACTTTGACAGATTTTTTTAAATATATATTTAGCCTTTATCAAAAATCTGACCAATACACAGTAATTACACAGTTCCTAAATAACAAATAACTGTCAATTGCATGCGTTTGAGAGGAAAATTGAATTAAAAAATGAGTCATAAAATAAACAATTTGTTATTTGAATACAGCCTCAATTCTTTTATCATGATCGCTTTGGGAAATTTTTTTGCGAAGTGCTTACTTTGACAGCTTTTAAAAAATATATATTCACCCTTTATCAAAAAATCGACGAATACGCACATTATATAGTTCCTAAGTAACAAAAAACTGTCATTTGAATGCGTTTCAGAGTAAAATTGGATTTAAAAATGAGTCATAAAATAACCAATTTGTTATTTGAATACCCACAGTTCATTAATCATGATCGCATTGGGAAATTTTGTGCAAAGTGCCCATTTTTGCAGCCTTTTTTTAAATATATTCTGCCTTTATCAAAAAACTGGCCACTCCGTCACATTATATAGTTCCTAAATAAGAGAACCTGTAAATTGGATGCGTTTGAGAACAAAAAAAGATTTAAAAATGACTCGGTAAAAACGCAATTTCTTAAATTTCCTCAAATTTCAATCACCATAACTTATTGAAATTCTGTTCAAAATACCCTTTTTGGCAGCCTTTTTAAAAATATATTCTGCCTTTATCAAAGAACTGGCCAATCCGTCACATTACATAGTTCCTAAATAAGAGGACCTGAAAATTGGAAGGGTTTGAGAACAAAAATGAATTTAAAAATGACTCAGAAAAAACGCAATATGTTATACTTCCCCAATTTTTCATTGACAACTTCGGGAAATTCTGTTCAAAATACCCTTTTTGGCAGCCTTTTTAAAAATATATTGTGCCTTTATTGAAATACTGGCCAATACGTCGCATTATACAGTTCCTAAATAGGAGGATCTGTCATTTGGATGCGTTTAAAATCAAAAATGAATTTTAAAATGAGTCAGAATATAAGCAGTTTTGATTTAAGGTTTTTTCTCCAGCTCCTATTTTTGTTTAATTTATTTTTGCTATAAGAATTGGTTCTATGAAAAACTTGTTAATATAAAAGTTGTAGATATTATTGTGAAGATGTAAAATAAATTTAATTAGATTTGATTGCTTAAGAATTTAGTAAGTTATGGATTTTTTTCTTTTTCCTCCCCCCTTTTTCTTTTCGTTTTTAATTTTTTTCATCGATAAAAATTGGTCCTATCAAAAACTTGTAAATACAAAAGTTTTAGATAATATTGAGTACATTTATGTAAAATTTAGTTGGATTTGATATCTTGAGAATTGACGAAGTTATGATTTTTTTTTTCCCAAAAACCATGTTTTTTTCGCCCCTTGAGCCCATTTTTAACTTTATCAAAAATCTGTCATGTATAAACTTTTTGCCCGTTTCTTAGAAGTAATATAAACTTTAAACTGATTCTATATCTATTTTAATTAAGAAGTTATCGCGTTTTTTCTGTTTTCACAAAAACCCTCCCTATTTCCACCCCCTTGGTCCGATTTTGCCCATTAACGAACTCGACCGAGATTTTAAGCTCCTTGATTTTATGTAAAAGTTTGAAAAAGATCTGAGCATAATTATGGAAGTTATCGTGTCTAGAAGAAAGTGATATACACCGATAGATAGATAGATAGATAGATAGATAGATAGATAGATAGATAAACTTTTTTACTGATGGTAGTTTTGGGGTCTAGGAGTCATGATTCGTGTAGATCCGCAAAAATTTTTCAGAAATTCCAACATGGGAGACAATGCAATAGGTAGTATTTCATACGAAATCTACCTAATAAAGCGAGAGACAGAAAAACATGAAAACAGAGAAACGAAAAACAGTGACTTAATGATACAGAAACAGGGCCATTTGCAAAGATAGAACGCCTCTCATGACCGGAAAAAAAAAAAGAGTATGAAATCAAACCATCTTTTCAAGGGTTTAAAGTAAACAATATGTACTTGTTTTCGGTGCTTTTTTTTAATACATAAATATATGAATATACACAATTGTGTAATTTTGGGGGGAAAATTTTCACAAAAATCAATTGTTTCAATTTAAAAAGGGATTTAATAATTACTCTATACTGAGAATAATAATACAATTAGATGCTTTTGTGTATCTCTGTAAATAAACAATAAAAAATTTTCAAATCGTATTCTATGTAGTGTACCACAGTAATATATATCGATTTAATTTTATATGAAGCATTGGGATATATTAAAATACACTACAAAAAATTTTTCCTCATATGACGTAATTAAACGGATTAGTTTTGTGTATTCCTGTAAACGAACTATGAGTGCTAGACACTCCATTTTCATTAACAGGCTACTTCAGTCAGCTTGCTAATACTATTCCTAAGGAAGAAATTTATAAAGATCTCGGTTGCATTTCAACCGGTTCCAAAAATGGAAGTGTCCCTTAAGGAATTCCGTGTATTAATTCTTGAGATATGACTATTACAGAAATCGTGTAAATCCAGTAAAATGCACCATAGCAGCTCATTTATTGGATAATTTACACCAAAACCTAATTAGAAACAACGTCTCACTGAATTTTAAGTTTGGTAAAAATCCATGCATTAGTTTTTGATATATTACAAAAATCGGGGAAAAAATCCGCCATAGCAGCGTTACCTGTTAAGAGATATACACCAAAGCATATTCAGCAGTAATTCATATGAAGGACTAACTGAATTGGACGTTTGATGAAAATCTGTGCATTAGCTCTTGCTATAGAGCTATAACGGAAATTGTGAAAAATTCAGTATAGCAGCGCCACCTGTTGGACGATTTACATCAAAAACTAATCAGCCTTAATTTACATCTGAAACCACCTGACTATAACTTTTTATTAAATTCCGTGCATAAGTTCTTGATAAAAAGTGCACACATTATTTTTGTCACATACATATGCAAGCAGAGTCAGAGGGCTCACAGGCAGACATTTTGTAAAAATATGTTTTTCGATATCTAACCCTTAAAACGCCTAACTCCGTCGAAAACTGGAAGTTGGAAATTTTCCTAAATCCAATATTTTCTTCTTGTAAAATAGAAGAAACAAAAAAAAAAAAAATCATTTTAAACTATTGAAATGCAACCGAGATATCTTCATAAATTTCTTCCATAGGATTAGCATTATTGAACGTATCTTTCCTCTTGGCTTCACTGAAGTAGTCTCTTAACACATTTAAGGCCGCCGCATTCATTTCAGTACAGTAATTTTTTTAGACACCCTATAAAAACAATTTGAAATAAAATATTTCTAAAATTCTTTAATTTTCGATGAGGATATACTAGTATTTTTAAACTAATGAAAATGTGGGTAATCATATTTTCTTGTAATTTAGTGTCAGTTGTAAACTACTTATCAACAGATCATGGAAGTAAGTACATAATCGTTTTTTAAAATCTATTTAAATTCTTTTTTTTTTAAGCCAAGTATACTAAAATTGATAATATGAGTTAAAATCTGTGCATAAAATATTGAGTACTAAGACTTATCACTTAGTGTTATCTTGCTTAAAAAACTTACTGATTTATTTCAGATTTTTTTGTTCTTATATCATTGTTTGCCTTACCTTTAATACCATAATAAAAATATTGCATGATTGTTTTGCTTCATTTCTCTTCGACCTTAAATGGATTGCAGCGTTGAATCCAGGGGGGGAACATTCCCCCCGGAGCAATGAGATGTCCCCCCCTGGAAAATTTGAGATTTTGTTCAATGGTCAAAAAGTGCAATCCCCCCCCCGGAACTCTATAATGTCCCCCCCCCCCCGGGAGACACAGAATTCCTTCCGAGAGAAAAGTGTCTGAATTCAACACAGGGATTAAGAAACCTTCTATAGTAAACCATATATTTAAGCGACATGGGAATCGGAATTTAGTTACATTTGATAGACAAACTAATCGAAATCATACACTTTTCAACTATACTGAAAAGTGTCAAAACGTTGAATTTGCAATTTTTTTTTTATGTTGGTGCAAATTTTATAAAGATTACACACACATTGAAAAAATATTGCCAATATTTAGTAAAATATGTATCTTAACTTTGCGGGAGGGGAGAGAAATATTTTAGATACCTCGAAAAATTTATGTAAATTTGGTTTCATCCCATGGACACACACACAGCAAAATCCAAGAAGGGGAATGAATTTGTGATTGTAATACGCTGCCAAAACTTTTCTTTGGCAAGAATAATGCATAAGACAATTTCGAATAATACCAACAGTAAAAAAATATAGAAATGTAAAAAATAAGATGCATAAGAAAAACAAAAATAGTTTATTATTCTTTTTTCCTCCCAGTTTATTTACTTCTTTCAAACCACGATTTGAGATAATTTTGAATGCATAAATGTAAATAAAAATCAGAGCTGAAAATAATTTTTAAAGGGATTGCAGGAGGAAAAACAATTTATCCTTATTATTTTTTTTTTATGTTTATTTATTATAAATAATTGGAAAGAAACAATCTTTATTTTTTTTTTCCAAAAATTCAGAGAAAGGTAATTGCTCTCTTCTGTTTCCCCCCTACCCTATTGTGGGCGCCCTTGTTTCATCCCTTTACACAAAAGAAATCAGAAGCATATTGATACTTAAAAGATATATAACACTTATGAAAAATTTAAGACATAACATAAACACACCATATAATTAACATCATATTATTAGTAAAAACTTAATCTTTTAAAATTACTTACAATTCTCTTGAATCGAACGTATCATCTCCAAATGGAATCAATAATTTACTATCTGTGTGATTGTGTTTGGTGAAGATTATAAAATATTCCAGGTCTTTACAGGCTCCCTGTCTGTTTACATTTTGTTATTTTTGTATTCGACAAACGAAGAATCAGAATTCAGAAAAGAAAACAAACAGAATTCAAAAAAGAGCTACTTCAGGATAAACTATGCATGTCCGAATTTAAATAGTCTAATACTTGACTTTTTTTTCTTTTTCCTTTTGACAAAAAGAGATAATTCTTGAGAACTAATCAAGATATAATTGACATCGTGACTGATGAAAGAAGATCTTAGGGGAAGGGGGGATAGTCTCAAAAACGATTCATCTGCAGCCAATAGGTGTGTGTGGGTCTCGATTGATGGTCCATAATGTGTCTACGGACGCCTTTTAATCGCAAATGCTAAACTGCTGTTGTTAATTGTCGTTTGAGGAAAACCATCCATGTGGCATACAAAGATCTTTTTGAAAGGTTCGTTTAAAAGCTGATTGTGGGATAGTTTTCGTTTAGAAAATTCCAAGTAAAAATACTTAAGCATCTGAACCCCAATCTTAACAAGTACCAGTTCTTCGGAAGTACCGTAGTATCTCATTACTGGGGATAAAACAGCAAGTAAACATAACTTTTTTTGTGCAATTCTTTTCAATTTGTTTGAAAAAAAAAAAAAAAAAAAAAAAAACTAAAATAGGTTTAAATTTTACCGCCTTATTTTCTAAAATTGAATTTATTAATATATTGTTCTTTTAAACATTTAATAAATAAGGAAAGCCTGCATCCCTTCGCATAAATCTTGTAATTAAAAAGAAAGTGGATGGATTTCATGACCATCTTTTAATCTCGATTTAAAAATATAGACAATACATTTTTAAAAATGACAGAAGTAAGAAAACGATTTCATTTTTAAGGGTATTTATTCTTAACTGGCCCGCTCAACAAGCGCAAAACGTTTTGACACATTTACAAATTCATTTTTTAACAGAAAGATATAATTTTGGAAGGCCTGACTATAGAAGCGATTTCGAATTGAACTTATTTTTCCTTTTTATGATAATTAAATTACCTATCGAGTTATAAGCTATTTCGATTACGTGATCACCTGTTTTTCTCCTGCTTTTCGACCGGTTTATCTGCTTTCGTCGGGAAATCTGCTCAAAAGTGTCCACTATGAAGGCTTTTTATGAAAAATCTGTTGTGTTTTTCAAATACAGAAAATTGAGTGCAATTAGACAGTTTCTGTATAAGAACACCTGCTATTTCCATGCATTTCTGGACAAAAATAAATTAAAGCATGTGTCACAAAGTTGCCCTTTTTGATTTAAGAACACCCTTAATGCAGAATACATAAAATAATTTTTTGTTGTATAACATTCAATAAACGACAGAAGCGTTAAATAACATTTAAATGTACGGTTAAATAATATATATATAGTGTTGTTTTTCGTCAAAATTTATAAATTTCGACATTGTATAAGCAAGCCATAAGAAATTTTTAGTCTAAAAAACATTCCATGAAAACATTGCACTTAAAAAAGAAATCTGTTAAATCCAGGGTTGACATTTTTTTATAAAAAAAATTATATAGATATCTTATGTTGCTAATTTTGAATAGTAATATTTGGCTTATCGAATGACAGATTAAATAAGGCAAACATTACTATTCGGAAATGGTTGACACACAGACGGACGGACAGCAATTTTTTTTTCTAAAAACATATTTTTCGGAATCTCCAGTATCTAAAACGTGTAAATCCGTCAAAAAAATTTTTTTTTTCAATTTTCAAAACGATTTTAAGATTTACCCGTCCTGTACTACCTATGATGGGTAAGTAAAAATAGCAAGGGCGCCATGCCAGCCAAAGCCGCATCTGTCAATGGGTCGAATAAAATGATTTTTAAGGCACTGAATCCTGTTTTATCGTTTCCATTAGCTCAGTAAGTAAAAATTCCTAAGTACCGGGCAACCATACGAAGCGGACAATTCTTAAATGAAGAAAATATTCTACATATGTGAATAATTCTTAATATCAGTTTTTTAGAAGACTTCATTTGTAAGGGCTCCTAAAAGAAAAAAAAAAATCTGTCTTAGTGCGCCATGACGGCCAAAGCCGCCTATATCAATAGGTAGATAAGAGGATTTTTAAGGCATTCAACCCTGTTTTATCGCTACCATTAGCTCAATAAGTAGAAATTCCAAACTACCGGGCAACCATATGAAGCTAACAATTCATATGCGTGAATAATTCTTAATATCAGTTTTTTAGAAGACATCATTTGCAAGGGCGCTTAAAAGAAAAAAAATCAGTCCTAGGGCGCCAAGAAGGCCAAAGCCACCTACTGATATAGCTGGAAAAAAAAAATCTGTCCGAGGGAGCCAAGAAGGCCAAAGCCACCTACTGATATAGCTGAAAAAAATCTGTCCGAGGGAGCCAAAAAGGCCAAAGCCAATATAGCTGAAAAAAATCTGTCCGAGGGCGCCAAGAAGGCCAAAACTACCTACTCATATAGCTGGAAAAAAAACTGTCCGAGGGCGCCAAGAAGGCCAAAGCCACCTACTGATATAGCTGAAAAAAAAATCTGTCCGAGGGCGCCAAGAAGGCCAAAGCCACCTACTCATATAACTGAAAAAAAATATGTGCGAGGGCGCCAAGAAGGCCAAAGCCACCTACTCATATAGCTGAAAAAAAACTGTCCGAGGGCGCCAAGAAGGCCAAAGCCACCTACTGATGTAGCTGAAAAAAAATCTGTCTGAGGGCGCAAAGAAGGCCAAAGCCACCTACTGATATAGTTGAAAAAAATCTGTCCGAGGGCGCCAAAAAGGCCAAAGCCAATATAGCTGAAAAAAAATCTGTCCGAGGGCACCAAGGCCAAAGCTACCTACTCATATAGCTGAAAAAAAAACTGTCTGGGGGCGCCAAGAAGGCCAAAGCCACCTACTGATATAGCTGAAAAAAAATCTCTCCGAAGGCGCCAAGAAGGCCAAAGCCACCTACTGATATAGCTGAAAAAAAATCTGTCCGAGGGCGCAAAGAAGGCCAAAGCCACCTACTGGTATAGCTAAAAAAAAATCTGTCCGAGGGCGCCAAAAAGGCCAAAGCCAATATAGATGAAAAAAAAATCTGTCCGAGAGCGCCAAGAAGGCCAAAGCTGCCTACTCATATAGCTGAAAAAAAAAAATCTGTCCGAGGGCGCCAAGAAGGCCAAAGCCACTTACTGATATAGCTGAAAAAAAAAATCTGTCCGAGGGCACCAAGAAGGCCAAAGCCACCTACTCATATAGCTGAAAAAAAACTGTCCGAGGACACCAAGAAATCCAAAGCCACCTACTGATATAGCTAAAAAAAAAATCTGTCCGAGGGCGCCAAGAAGGCCAAAGCCACCTAAGAAAATATAGCTGAAAAAAAAAAAAAAAAAAAAAAAAATCTGACCGAGGGCGCCATGTCGCCTCTTGTCAAAATGGATGCAATAAAAATTAAAATTTGCTTTTCTTGAATTCGTATTCCACGTTTTTCATACTTAACTTAAGCAATATGTAGAAAAACCCGAATAGTGGGCAACAATTCGAGTCGCAAGTACTTAAATACACAACACACTGTAAATATTACACATAAAGAATAATTAATAGTTTTCTATTAGTTTTCTTAGAAATCATTAGTCGTTAAGATGTTTCGAAAATGTCACTTTTTTTTTTTTTTTTTTTTTTTTTTTTTTTTTTTTTTTTTTTGCCGCTCAGAAAACTTTATTTCAAATGCGCTTACATTAAAAAAAAAAAAAAAAATCGACTAGGGGCGCACCGGGCATTTGCCTCGCTGCCCGGTGGGCCAGTACGACCCTGTTTAAATGTAAATAAAGGGGAGCAACCCTTGTGGACAAACTCTTAACTCATGTTACCGAATCCTTGCACAGCACATACTAATAATCTTCGATTAAATTTGATAAAATGCTTTTAATTTGTGGTTTTAGCATTTGGCCTCGTTTAATAATTAAGTCGATGGTCTACATGGCATATAATTTCTGATCCATTGATTTTTGAAAATTAAATGAAGGGGTCGGCTGAAAAAAAAATCACTTTTTATTTCGGTTTTTACTGAATATTTGTCCCTGTGGTTCTTTCTCCGTACTTTTGTACTGTCCTATTAGTCTTTTTAAAAAAGAAAAAAAAAAGAAAAAAGAAGAACGATTACCTCCCTTCCCTCCCTCCTGATTTTTAAACATTTCATATACAGGCGTAAAATACTACCTCTGACAATAAAGTGCGGTGAATAGTCTTGTAACATTAATGTAGATGAAATATTAACGAAAGTTACCATATCATCCTTCGAAATAGTCTCCTCCCATAACTATGCACTATTGAGATCTGCTATACATATCCTGGGAAATTCGCAAGAAGTGTACTTTTGGAATGGGGCTCAAAAGCTTCGTCTCGTTTCGTTGGATATCAGCAATAAGGTCAAATCTCTTTCAAAGTGAGTTTGAGTCATGGAAATAGGAAGAAGTTTGGAGGATTGAGATCTGACGAGTATGGTGGATGTTTAATTTGCACCAACCCTCATGAATTTCTTTCGGTATCTTGCAAATCTTTAAACCAAACTTTGAAATGATCTTTTGTTCTTTCATTTTCCTATTCTCAGTTCTCTCACCAACACACTCGACAAGCACTTTGTAAAGCACGTTTTACGCAGAACATAGACGACGCTCAACTGAACAATGGTGGGGGAAGATTATCAATACTTGCCTCTATGCAGGTGCTGCGTTTTGTTTCCCCAGTGTTGCTAGATGGGCCGTTCTGAATTCATTCACCGAACTTTATTGTCAGAGGTAGTATCTTTCTACATGTGCTCTGAAATTTTCAAATCGATATCTTAATTAGCTTTTTTAATTTTTGCTGATTTAATGAAAAATTTTAATTTATTTCATTATGGCCAGTGTTGAATTCAGACACTTTTCTCCGGGAGGGACTTCTGTGAATCCGGGGGGGAGGGGGACATTATTGAGTCCGGAGGGGATTGCACTTTTTGACCACTGAAAACACAAAATCTCAAAATTTCAGGGGGGGGGGGACATTTTATTGCTCCGGGGCACCTCCTGAATTCAACACTGATTTCGGCTTTTTATATTTTATCACCGATTTTTAAAAACAAAAATTTATGCTTTATTGAATCGAGAAAATGATCCGATTAAGTAAAGCAAATTTCATAGTAAAATTTTGCTGGAAGGGATGAACAAGGATCCTTAAAAGCCTTTTTGCGGCACTTATACGTGTCGCTCATTCCGAAGGGGTAAAGAAATTCATTTCATCGACTTAAAAAGTTTTTGAACCTCCCTGAATCCAGTATGCCAGTTTTTTTGTGACCATTAGAAATAATCATAAAAATTCAGGTGAATACACCGACTCGCACAGCACGGCCATTCACACTAACATTTTGTGCTTATTTTTCGTTTTAAATTCTATTCGCACCACTATATTTTAAGAATAGATTTTGTAGTCTGCAAAAGCACATGTTGCCAAAGTACATGTAAAAATATTTCCCATAAAAGATGTGATGCTAAGTGAATAAAATTCGTGTAAAAGATGCTGGTCCGAAAGCCACGAGGGAAGTGACATAGAACCGATAAAGCTTAGGGCATTGCCTGATTTATTTTATTAAACTAAATTTTATCTAAATATTTATATGTACTTTAATTCATGTGTTTTATAAAATTGTTCAAGAACTTCACACAACTTCGAAGTGTTTAAGTTTTTTTTTTCTTTCTTGAAAAACCGTACTTTTCAGGTAAAAATTCCATTATCTCATAAAGTACTCGAGCGATTTTGATAATATTTTTTGGTGATAAAGCATAAATATAAGATCATGTATGGCAGACAGTTTATAAACATTTTATTTAGCTTCAGAGAAAAAAAAAATCTAAAAAATTGACATTACTTGAAATAAAAGTTTTAATCAAGAAAAAAAAAACTGTTGGCATATTTTCTATAGGATTGCACGCCATCTTGTTTTCCATTAAAGATTTATTAAAATTTTGACCAAATTCGTTGGACATCTTGATCCGCCATCCTGTTTCAAAATGACGACCGCTGTGCGATTTCAAACTAAAAAAGAATTAGCAAACATTATAAATGCAAATTTCTTTTTTACAGAATTGTTATGTCTTGATAGTAGGATTAAATAACATTATTTGATTTCCCTTCTTAAAAAATGGATGAGTATCGGAGTTTGAAATTTTAAAGTAGCTGCCGCATTCAAACAGTTTTTTCCATAATCGACAATCGTTTTTAGCAAATGTGGGTTTTTGAAAATTTATTTTTATAGTTGCTTTTCCCGTAACTAAAAACAACAATTATACCCGCGAAGTTTTTGAGTTTCCATGAATATACTGAATTTGAATTATTTAGTATTTACAAAAACTAGAAATCTTCTATAATTGGGTTCCATGTATTTTAGTTTCGAGTGTTTGAATAAAATTAGCTGAATCCTAAAAAAACAATGAAGAGTGAAATGGTCTTCCCTCTTGGTACAAGAAAAAAAAAAAAAAAAAAAAAAAAAAATCTCTTTTTTTTTGTGTTGGGGGGAAAATAATTTTTTTTTTAGTTAAGAGGGGGGGGCGGAAAATTTCTTCTTGCCCCGGGCGCCAAAAACTGTAACTACGCCACTGGGAGCATAGGGAGGGGATATCATTATTAAAATAAAGTAGTAAATTAAACCAAAATAAATTTTGGTTTTTGAGAAAATAATTATGGAAATTGCAGTTTGAAGACTTCTTTTCCTAAATTATTATTCAGTTTTGGGCCCCCAGTAGCTGTAGGCCCAACGCTGCGGCCTAGTTGCCCTGTGCGGTAATCAGGTCCTGCCCCCAAACTGATACTTGTCCTGGGGCCCCCATAGCCTTAGTCGGCCCCTGACAACACTCCCGCAGGATTAACATTAGCTCAAAAATTTCTTTTCATAAGTGTAGTTTTTCCCGTTTCCCTTTCTCGAAGAAGTCATCGATTCTAAAACTATAACATCTATTTTTTTTTTTTTTTTCATCTTTTGTATGCAGGTTTTATTATTATTATTATTATCCAATGTTCTCTTTAGAGCTATTGTTACTGTGGCATGATAAGCTCTCTGAATTTCAAATACAAGTTAACCTGCTGTATTTCAGTTACGAATCTTGAATTCAGCCTAGTTTTAAATGTTGAGCTTCGAGACTAGGCCTCAGGCTTTGCTATGCCTAAGTCCAATCACTTTCACTACAATATTCATAAGTTATATCGGCGGCTACATTTCTTCTAATAAACCAGTTTCCTTTCATTTCATTTCGACAGGCAGTAGGATTAGACTGTAAATTTGGCGCCTTGCAACATTTTCTTCGAGCGATTTATTCGACGGGATGGCAAAACCTTGACAAACAAGTTTTTAAATTTGGCAACCCTTGACTTTCCACTCCCTCACCAGACGTGCCACGATCTAGTAAACAGTACTGTTTTGAAAAAAAAAAAAAAAAAAAAAAAAAAAAACTCATCGGATCTACACTACAGCTGTAAAATTTAGTTAACGGATGTAGAATTTTGATTTGTGAAAAAGAAGTTGTTATTTTTTACACACAAACTGTTCAGTTCTGAAATATGTATGTGTATTTTCATTGATTGGCTCAACTTAAAAAAACTATTTTAGTGTGAGTTTTCATGAAGTTTTACATGGCGCATGTGCTTTACCCCCTGAAAAGTTTTTTCTGAAAGGCGCACAATACGTATTCATGTTTGGATGAGTGAAGTAAAATCCTTGTCTTTATCAGTTTTATGACTGTTAATTTTTTACTTGTGGTTAGTGAAAATCGCATTTCGTTTGAAGATAAGTATGGCTGACCACACGATCGGCTGTTGCTTGACAAAGTCGAAACGGACAATGACCGTACGGACTTTTAAACACGTGTGTTTGTTATAGTTTTATTTTATCAACAATATATTTGGAAAGATTTCAATGCATTAAAAATATATATATATTTATTTAATTATATAATATTACGATGTTATGGATCTAACTAGAGATGTTTATTGTTGTTTTCAAGGAGGGAAAAAAAATAACAATACAAATATTTACTGCTAGTTAAGGTACATAATTTAACTATCGTTTTCAATTGTTTATCATTTATATTTAAATGAAAGAAAAGTTTATGCATAATTATAACTTTAAGAAATGCTTTTACATTTATTTTTAAGATAGTAATATAATCCCGAAATCATGATGGGATAAATCATGCTTTCCTGAATAAAATTTAGCAATCAATTGTTTTATATGTTTAATAAATGCAATTTTGCCATCATTAATAATAATAAAATGCTGAGAAGTCACATATCTGTGTTGTAAAATATCTGAGACTTGACGTTTTTGGTTTGAATATTTTATTATGGGAGATGTGTTACCTCCAAAAAGACAGACTTCAGTAGAAAGACTGAAAAGACGTTTTGAATTATACAGACGACATAAAAATGCTTGTCTTCCGCGATACGAACAGGCAGAAAGTGGGCTTTATGAAATCCAACGCCAAGAGACGTTACTTTTAAAACAAAGATATTTGGAGTCAAAGGCAAAAAAAGCTAAAAGTAACAAGAGTGAGCATCATCGAAGTTACAAAGAATCTGTTACAGATAGCTGTAAAGCACAAGTTGTGAGTATTTGTTTATTTTGCTTAATATTGATTGAGATGTGACCCCCCACTCACCCCTTTTTTAGCAGGATAGTTACCTATAATATCAATATTTCTAAGTGATGGAGAAGTAGGGCTATCTTAAAAAGGTAAAAAAATTAAAGCTGTTCCTCAAATCCAAATTAGGCTACTTTTTGAAAATTCCTTAATTCATTTTGGTTCGTAGATGCATAAGATTGACAGGCACTCATTTTTAAAAACTATAAAATCAAATATTTTGTTTCCTTTTATTTTATTTTTTTTTTTAAATAATGCTAGAGGATCTGTCAAAATTGGCATTTTGAACAGAGTACATAGATGCTGATAAAGGTTGGTAATGGGACAGCAAACGCTTATGCAATACATTTATATATATATTATATAACTCATCATTTTAAGTAGTTTTGCTGCAATGAAGGTATTATGCTTATTTATTGCATTTAAAAACTAGCTGGCGTCGTCTGCTACGCTGGTCTGCCTATCCAGATGAATTTTTATAGTATATTTCCAGATTTTTTATCGTAGGTTTTGCTATAGAATGATATAGCCCTATGCAATTTACAAAAACTGTCATTGAAAATTTGTCTAACTAACAGTGTAAGTCTCATCAAAATCCGTCTATTAATAGTGTTTATAAAGACTAATCTTTCATAATCGGGTTTCCGTGATTATAAAAATTTACTTCAAAATAACTAACTCTATAACTCAGCATTGTAGAGCAATATGCAATATACTAAAACTACCCCTGAAAAATTATCTAACTTATAATGCAAGTTCCTTCAAAATACGTGTAGTAGATTTTTTAAAAATGAATAATATTTCACAAATGAGTTTTACCGATTATTGAACTTTCTCCCATAATTTGATAAATAAGTAACATAAAACAATATGAAACATGCTAGATGCTTCCAAAAAAATTATTCCATGAAAATACTTTGAACAGTACTCATGTTATCAACAACCGGAACAAAATACTAATTTGCATTTTATGTTTAAAGTAAAAGTAGACAGATGTACTGTCATAATAATATTGATCATTAAAAATTTATAAAACAGGATGTTACTTTTAAATATCTCTGCTCAATAAATGCCGTAATTGAGTCAGAATGACGTGAATTTAAAGAGGTTCCAATGCACGAATGGTTGTGATTTATGATTATAGTTACAACAATTGCAGTTAATTTTGTACCAAAGCAATTTCGAATAACTGAATTAGTTAGACTTGTATTTTAATTATAGAATTTCCTTCATTTTAATTTTTAAATTACTTCAATAAAAATGCTATGTTGAAGGGCACTGATGTCATATATGCACAACATTAGTACAATCTTTTTGGATGCCAATTCTAATACCAGTTACATATATACTTTTAAAAAGGGAATAATAACAATAAAGAAAAGTTCAATTAATAACTGTTGAACAAAACAATTTACACACTTTTAAAAAAGAAAAAATAATAAATAATTTATTAATAACTAAACCACAACATCCGGGTTACCATATCAAGCAAAATAACACTTTGGCTCCAATTAAATACCCTGATGTATATATGAAATATGACACTGGCGTCAGAAGAAATTTTGCGTCAATGTATTGCATGTGTGACATCACAGCCGCTTCAAGCTATATATCAGCAGTTGCAAGTAATTTTGTCGTGTATTTTCCTCACCCCTGATTTAAATGACATTATAAATGCTGCAATTTAAAAATTCGATACATTTACGTTATATCACTCCATTGTTGCCAAGCATAAAAGTTGGCACCAAATGAAATCTTCAAACTTTTTATCATCGTTATTATATATACTTTTGGTACTACTCTGTTATCCCATCGACCGATTTCGCCAAAGTATAGAAATCGCCAAACTGATAGCCAGCGATAGTATTTTGGTTGACAGGATAACAGAGTAGTACTATACTTTTTATATCGTATTTTAACATGCTGATTTAAATTAATCTAGCACTAACACATGCCAAAGGTATAATTGAAAGAATTTGCATTGATTCAAAAGAACTATTGCTGAAAATATTTCTTTCTTTAACTAAAGCATATGAATATTACATAACTTTGGGACTCGTTTTTTACCCTGTTAGCACAAGTGTCCAGCAGGCCCTTATTACTGCATGGGCAAATTGGGATTTTGCCCATGGGCTCTGGACCTTAAGAAGCCCCAAAATTCATACATTAAATTATAAGATATTTACTTTTTTCCAATTCTAATTCTTTCATATGTTGAAGTTATTAAATTCAGTTATTAAAAGTAATATAACAAATTGCTAAAGTTGTATAAAAGAGTTTTGTTCTGAACTAAGGGGAAAAAAAGTATACTTTTATTAATTAAATTATCTTATTTAAAATTGACGGAGCAAATAAATTTCTTCTATTTATATCCAAGGTGCAAAAATATGTTTGTCTTATATATACACATATGAGTGACCATTAGTTCTATTTGAATAACGTTGCAGTGATTCAAATCCCCCCCCCCCCCCCATAATTTATCTTTGCCTGGGGAGCCCCAATTAGTCATAATTAGGTCCTGGTGTCCAGAGATGTAGAGGAGGGTATACGGGGTATATGCCATATACCTTCTGGATTTTTTAAAGAAATATACCATATATACACTATATATACCAGGGCTGGGTTTTTGCCAGCAGAAAATGGTTATAACCGGTTTTAACCGGCAGAAATTAGCAACAACTGGCATAAACTGATTTTATGATATAATCTGAGACTTTTTTAGCAATTTTTAAATTACTTAAATACATTTTATTATTCGGGATAATAACAAATAAAATATTGCAAATAGTTTTAACTAAAAAGTAAATAAATTTGTATTAAAATTTGATAGTTTTGAATTTTTCACGAAAGACATAACAGTGATTACAATTGTAAATAAATAGCACAGTTATATATACCTATATTATATAAATATGTTGTATATTATGGAATGCTCTTAGTATATTATTACATTTTTCACAAAAATAAATTTGTTCTTTTAATATTGTAAAATAGGGGTGCACAACCTTTTCAAGAGAAGGGCCACTTACAAGTATGTCTGAGTGATCGAGGGCCACATCAATAACAAAAAGATACCGTAATTTCGGGTGTATAAGCCGCAGATCAAACAATTCTTTTTTGACCCAGAATTTTTTAAGAAACAAATATAACTAGTTAGATCGCCGTAAATATTTGTCTTCAATCACTAAATAATATTTCTGAGTCCAAAAAGAATTGTTTGATCCGCAGCTTATTACACCCGAAATTACGGTAATTCGATTTAAAGTAGAGATGGGACGAATATTCGGCCACTATTCGGTATTCGGCCTATTCGGCCCTTTTGCCGAATATTCGGTTGGCCGAATATTGAAGGCTTGTTGACCGAATACTTCGGCCGAATATTTAGAGATATCTCGCCGAATATTGCTAAAATCTGGCCGAATAGTGAAACATATCTTGCGTAAAAAATTTAGGATTTAAAGAATTTCATTTCTTACAATTTTTTTTTCTCTAATCCAAATTGGTTACTTCATTCATGAAGTCATTCTCATTCTTACTTACAAAATATACAGTTATTCAGATACTATAAGATATACAGCCTTTCTGTATTTCCTTTAAAAGTTAGCGATATTTTAGAAAATGCTGTCCGTGTTGGATATTTAATTGTACGGGAAATGTCTTTATTAGAGAATTATATATATTACAATTCAAGATATAAAAACGCCTAGAGAGAAAAAAAAAAACACTGCCTTATTCTAAAACACTCAAATATTTATTAATGTCTGCAAATTCCATGCACATATAAAAAAGGCTCTTATGAAATTCATAACTCATTTTCTATAAAGTAAGAAATGAAAAAATTCATTCACTAGGTGTATTTTTCAAAATTAACTATCAAATATCACTATCCCAAATACAACGGTACATTTGAAAACAGAATTGATGTTAAACTAGATATGCATTAGATGACACAACTTGCTTTATGCAGATGGTTTTATAAATATTTAAAAATAAATTCTAAATACTGAACAAAATAAACACATAACTAACACATATACTGAACAAAATATACACAATTTTTTTATTCTACAGTTTCCACTTTTAAATAATTATTTGCATAATTACTGACTTAAATATGTAAATAAGTGAAATATTGAAGTTAAATATTGTATCCACCGATTCAAATGTCAAACATTTTGTTAGCATATGCATTCTACTTTAAGTATAACCTTTTGCTTAACCTTTTGTAATTTAAAGCTTGGCAACTGATTTCAGAACAGTCTCATTCTTATGAATTTGCTTATCATTAGGGATCCAAACTCAAAATGATTCAATTTCCTTCATTAAAAGTTATTTCAGAAAATATCTCCTCGTGAGTTCTGAGAGAGAAAGATTAAGAATATTATTATTTTGGATGGAAGAAAGAGTAAAAGGTATCATTTGATAGTAAAAGTGAAGTACATTCTTCATATTTTAATGGAAATATCTTACCATCCTGACTTACTGAAAGTCAGTTTGATGTACATTAGAATAAAAGAATATAATGCAATTTCATAATTTTTTTAATGTTAAAATAAGTTTTTCAAATTTAAAAATACATTTAAAAGCACAATTAAGAGTAATAATTATTAATGAGCTCCTATTTTTCAAATTATACATAATCAAAATATATTTTTTTATCTGAAAAAAAAGTTGGTATTCGGCCTAAAATTTGGCCGAGTATTCGGCTATTCGGCCAAATCACTATTCGTCCCATCCCTAATTTAAAGGAGGTGATATGTGGCCTATAATCGGATAAAAACTATGATTTCAAAAGAGAGTGGCAGTGTTACCCCTTTAAATTTGCTTATCCAGTTAAAATTTCCAATTCACATGGCAAGGATATATCAGCAGTTTTTACGTTTCTATACATAACAGATATTATATAACAAGGATTATTTTCAAGATAAGTGCTAAAGAACAAGCATAAATTGCTGGTACCGAAAAAATGTGAACGTTGTGAATGAGAGAGATGGAGCCAATCAACAAGAATTTTCATGCCTGATCAAAAAAATTTCCAATCTTCTGTGCCCGATAAATGAAATTTGTAGTTCTTCCATGCCTGATCAAACAAATTGGCGCATTTTATGAAACCAATTGACAAAATTTGCAATTTTTATGAAGCCGATCAAGAAAATTTGATTTTTTCGCGGCTGATCAACAAAATTCGCTATTTTTAAGGAGCTGATCGACGTAATTAGTGATTTTTCCTCACACGATTGACGAAATTTGCGATTTATCATCACATGATTGACGAAATTCGCGATTTTTTCCAGAACATGATCAACGAAATTCGCTATTTTTATGAGCTTCTTCAAGAAAATTCACGATTATTATGAAGCCAATTGTCAAAATTCACGATTTTCTTCACACGGTCGACGAAATTCGTTATTTTCCGAACCTCGTCGACAAAATTCACGATTTTTCTGAAATCGGTCGACAAAATTCGCTATTTTTCTGCACCTGGTCGGCGAAATTCACAATTTTTCCAAAACTGGTCGACAAAATTCACTATTTTTACAAAGCCGACCGACAGAATTCGCGATTTTTACGAAAGTGATCGATGAAATTCGCTATTTTTCTTCGCAGGATCGTCAAAATTCGCGATTTTCCTTCGCATGATCGACAAAATAGGCGAATTTTCTTCGCATGATCGATGGAATTCTCGATTTTTCTTCACATGGTCTGCGAAATTCGCGATTTTCCTGAACCTCGTTGATAAAATTCACGATTTTTCTGAAGCCGATCGACGAAATTCGCTATTTTTCTGCACCTGATCGACGAAATTTACGATTTATCCGAAACTGGTCGACAAAATTCGCGATTTTTACGAAACTGATCGATGAAATTTACGATTTTTCTTCGCATGATCGACGAAATAGGCGACTTTTCTTCGCATGATCGATGAAATTCGCGAATTTTCTTCACATGGTCGGCGAAATTTCCTGAACCTCGTCGACAAAATTCATGATTTTTACAAAGCCGATCGACGGAATTCTCGATTTTTACGAAACTGATCGACAAAATTTGCGATTTACCTTCGCATGATCCATGAAATAGGCGACTTTTCTTCGTATGACTGGCAAAATTTGCGATTTTTCCGTGTCTGATCGACGACAATCGCGATTTTTCCGAGCCTCATCGACAAAATTCGCAATTTTTATGAAGCCGATCGAAAAAAATCAGGATCTTTCCGCTCCTGAGCAAAAAAATTCGAAATTTTTACGCAGCTGATCAAGAAAATTTACGATTTTTCCGAGGCCTGATCAACAAAATTCGTTTTTTTTTACGATGATCAACGATATTCGCGATTTTTACGCAGACGATCGATGAAATTCGAGATTTTTCCGTTCCATATCGGCGAAATACCCCATTTTTCCGCGCCTGAATGATGAATTTGAAATTTTTACGAAGCCGATGATAAAATTCATAATTTTTAGAAAGCCATTCGACGAAATTTGCGATTTTTTTCGCTTGATCGAAAGATTTCGTCATTTTCCGCAGTCGATCAAGGAAATTTGCGAATTTATTAGTTACTTGATCGACGTAATTAGCTATTTTTCCTCTCCCGATCGAGAAAATTCGCGCACAATTGTTTCGCAGCCGATTAACGAAATTTTCATTTTTTCATCGCGTCATTGATAAATTCGCGGTTTTTCCGTGCCTTATTAACGAAATTAGCGAAATTTTTTCGTTCGTGCCTGATCCACGATATTCGCGTTTTTTTCATGCGATAAACCGAGAAAACATGCTTTTTTTGCAAACGATTGCAATTTTTTCGATCATCATCATTAAAACTATTTTTTTCTTGCCCGATCAACGAAATGTGTGATTTTTCCGTGCTTGATCGACAAAATTACGATTTTTCTGTGCCCGGTTGAAGAAATTTTCCCCCAAGTTTCATGGAGAAAATTCGCGATTTTTCCATATCTGATAAGTAAAATTTGCGATTTTTCCAAGCCTCATCGACAAATTGTGCTTTTTTCCGCACTTAATCAAGGAAATTCGCGATTTTTCCGAACCGATCAATAAAATTTAGGATTCTTAAGGGACGAAATATTATATTTTCCCGTAGTAAATTGATGAAATTTATAATTTTTTCCAGGGTCATATGCACAAAAATTGCATCTTTTTCCAGCTGTAAATTAAGAAAACTCGCGGGCCACATGTTAACCCATCACGGGCCACTTTTGGCCCGCGGGCCACAGGTTGTGCATCCCTATTGTAAAATATTATACAAGATATATCTCAAATTCTTTTCTGTTATTTTTGTGCTTCAAATATATACTTATGTAATTTTCAGAAGAATCATTTCTCTTTGCATGTAGTAGTAGATAACTTTTAAGTTATTACAGTGTATTATTTTTAAATATTCTGAAAAGTGACATTAAAATATCATAGAATTTTTTGTAAATATCTTTTTTCTAGATAAATATACTTTAAATAGAAATTCAACTGTAAACAAAAATATCATCAGTAGTTAAATTTATATTGCATCAGAATACCATTATAAAAGTTTCTGTTTCTCAAGTGACAGAAAATTATTATACAATCAAAGTATATTTATGTGATCTTTTTGAAACTTTTTGCTACTTTGAATAATATTTATTATTTTAATTTTAATTTTTTTAACTAAATTCTTTATATGTTAAATAGGGTCACCCGGGGTAAAATGGGTATAAAAATCAGCTTTTTTAATTTTAATGTTTCATAGCAGAAATATTATGAAATAAATTCATGTTTTTATTCAATATTTTTGACATTGTGTATCTTAGGTCTAAATTAAACATAATTTGTGTTTACTTTTTTTTAAAATTTTTGTGTAAAACACTATACCTATTTTACCCCGGTGTATACCCATTTTACCTCGTGGTTCGGGGTAAAATGGGTATGCACCGGGGTAAAATGGGTATATGCTGGTTAAAGTTGAATATTAAATTAAATATACTTAAATACACTATAATTAATGTGTAAACCATTTAAAAGTTTTGTACTTTCATCCTCTGAATCACATGTAAACTTGGAAGGTGAGGGGAAGGAGCTTCAAAAACCCCCCACTTCAATTTGCTTACATTTTTTTCTTGACATATAAAAACACTGTTATGAAACTAATGTAAATAAGATGAGAGTACTGACAAATCCTATCCTTCACCACATCAGTTTACGCACATGCTGTGAATCGTGTTTCTCTTTAAAAGTATTTTTTTTATTTAATGAAATTCAAAAGCAGATAGATATCAGCATGAATATCTGTAGGGAAAAAATGAAAAATTAAATTACACTGGAAAATCAATGTTTAATCAAAAGCAATTTATGCAGATAGGTATAACATAATAAAAATTTACATGCAAAGTGTATATTGGCAAGGACTATTGCAGCTCTGTTGAGATAGCTCTCTGGCAATTAGGATGCGTTCACATCAGCAACATAGTCTTTCTCAGGAAAGATATAAAAATAATCCAGCAGATGACTTTGTTGCAAACTTCACAGTATTTTCACCTTCATCAGGGATATCAATAAGACCTGTGAATTCTTGAACAGACTTCTTTACATTAACTTTTACAAGGACTCAATTGCCAATCACTGGATTCATTGCAGTGAAAACCTTTGGTTTAACTTCTATTTTATGGGTTGCTTCGATTCTTTTAACTGTTTGTACTTTTTTAGACTTGCAGCTACCTGCTCTGTAGTTAAAACTTCTCTTACCTTTGCTTGTATTCTCTTGCGTTTTCTCTGAGTTTTTTTATAGCCTCGCCAGTACTAGAAAATGTGTTTTAATTTTGCGATATTTTTCTTACCTTGTGTTCCTGTACATTTAGTCAATTTGCATGTATTATAATGTCACCCGAAATAGCCTAATTTATAATATAAATGATAAATTGATGATATAAGTAATAGCCTAATTTCATATAACAAAGCATAATTTCAGTTTAAAACATAGGATCAATAACAATTTGCCCTCAAAAGTTTCTTTCAACTTTGATCAATCTTCATACATTCATATCTTGACCTATACCCATTTTACCCCATATGACAAAAAACGCTATAAAATTTTTGTGAGTAAATAAATTTACTTAATTCAACAGTTTTCAGTTAGAAGAATCCTTCTTCTGTAAATATAAAACAGTTTATTCCTAAAATTCTTCCTGTATATTTTTCTGGAAAGAAGTTTTTCAACCACTAAAAACACTTTGTTCTATCTTCTGAAAAACAAAATGGTTGCTAAGCCCATTATATGCGTCGCCAGTTTGTTTTTATAAGGTTTAAGTATTGCCAGATATGTAAGCACTTTGTTCATAATTTTAATTTATTTTAAAAATTTGTCTGGTAAAATAATAAAATAAATAAATAAAATATACCCATTTTACCCCGGGTGACCCTACATGTTTGGAATATAAAACATTACAGGTTAAAGTTCTTATTGGCATTATTTCTTAGTTTCTGCCAGTTCTTGCCATTTATTGGCAGAAACTAGTTTCAGCCAAGCCGGTTTTAACCACCCTGGCAGAAACTTGCCAGCCCTGCTATATACCCTCCATTTCTCAAGAAAGCTATAGTATGTACTACATTACAGCTATACTTTCTTATTTCAAGAGCCGACCACACAAAACCCTATGTCATCGAGCACAAGAAAAATTCCTTTATTTTATGGAAGAATAATAATAGAGGAATCTTGTGATCCATGTCTGCCGGAAGCGAACTGGTGCATAAGTCAAAAATTGATACCACTAGTAGTTGACTCGTAGGCTTATTTTTGTGTTTTCCTGGTACCCAGTTTTCCATGTTTTCATATTTTTGATTGTAGGACAAATGCTTTTAAACTCTCCAAGTTTTCTGTAAGACCAGGGTTTTCGCTGTCGCTTGCCATTACACCAAATTCCTCATTTTGCGAGTAAACAAGCGATTAGATGTGCCAAATTGCTAGTGCACAATTTTAGCTTTTTCTTCCTTTTCTTTTTCGTTTTCCCAGAGTTTCACCCAGGACTAAAAAGGGGCAGGGCGCTGCTGTTCTGAAAAGGACACTTTTTGCATTTTTCAGGACACTTTTTTGATTTTTAAGGGCACTTTTATAGAGTTTAATCTAGAATCTAGCGGTTCGAAAAATCACAGAAAAACAAAATTTTCGTCAAAGATCGCGAAAAAATGGCCTATTTTGTTAAAAGATTGCAAAAAACAGCTGATTTTGTTAAAAGATCACGAAAAAAAATGGGAGATTTTGCTAAAAAAAACCCGCGATTTAGACAGTCAAAAACAGATTGTGAACAGAACCGTGCGGAAGGTTCGCTCCTAGCCCGGAAATTTCAGGGGCACCAAATTTATATTATAAATGTCACTTTTGGGCTGTCACAAGAAAAAGTTGGGAGGAGGGGGGCAGGGTTGGCAAGTTTTTTCCACAGTGGAAGAAATGGAAGAAACTGCTTTTCTTTAAGAATTTACCATATACTTTAAATTTTGTAAGATATAATAAATATCTTTTTCCATTGATCTTAATAGTATAAATTAATTTCATTGGAGCAAAGCAAATTTAAGTATATATATGCTAAATTAATAATTACATCACTTTTTTAGCAAAGGTCACACACCGCCTGTCTAAAAATCTTCAACCATTAGCAAAAGGAAAAAAAAAAAAATAATAATAACCAAAATGCACAAAATTAGTTAAATGTTATCCATTTCAATTTAACCAACTTATGTTTTAATTACATAAATTTTTGAAACTAGTAGTAAATAGTAGAGATCCTTTACTAATGGTAGTATGAAATTTATTTAAATAAAAGTTTTTAATTTACATCAATTTTATTAATGTAAGTATGGTGTACAATCACTGCTGTATTAAATAAAGATCAACCAAAAATACAGTTTCATTTTTGGCTCAAAAACCTAATTTTGTCAAAAATGTCTCTGAAAATTTGGCCCGACCAAAACTCTCAGTATTCCAAAAATCTTGTTTTTTCCTTCGAAAATTTTCAACATTAGTCACTGATTTGAACTGTATCGGCTCAAATGAGTGTATTATGATGAACTTCGTTGTTTATAATTATCAATCATCTCAAAAAAATTTTAGTTTAAACTAGGGATGGGACGAATAGTGATTTGGCCGAATACCGAATATTCGGCCAAATTTTAGGCCGAATACCGAATATTCGGCCGGCCGAATAGTAAATTTTTTTTTCCAATAAAGAAAATAAATTTTGATTATATATAATTTAAAAAATAGGAGCTCATTAATAATCATTACTCTTAAATGTGCTTTTAAATGTATTTTTAAATTTGAAAAACTTATTTTAACACAAAAAAATTATGAAATTGCATTATATCTTTTATTCTAACATACATCAAATTGATTTTCAGTAAATCAAGATGGGAAAATATTTCCATTAAAATATGAAGAATGTACTTCACTTTCACTATCAATTGATACTTCTAGTATGCAAAATCAATAATATTCTTAATCTCTCTTTCTCTCAGAACTCACAAGGACATATTTTCTGAAATAACCTTTAATGAAGTAAATTTGATCATTTAGAGTTTGTGTCCCTAGTGATAAGCAAATTTGTAAGAATGAGACTGTTCTGAAATCAGATGCCAAGCATTACATTGCAAATTATGTTAAAGCAAAAGGTTATGCTTAAAGTAGAATGCATATGTTAACAAAATCTTTGACATTTGAATCGGCACATACAATATTCAACTTCAATATTCCACTTATTCAACAAGCATTAAAAAAATAAACAAATTGATAACAACATGAAGGAAGGAAGATTAATTTAAAATATATATACATAATAATGTTACATATTTAAGTCAGTAACTATGCAAATAATTATTTAAAAGTGAAAACTATAGAATGAAAAAATTATTTTGTTGAGTATTTAGAATTTATATTAAAATATTTATAAAACCATCTTTATAAAGCAAGTTGTGTCATCTAATGTGTATCGAGTTTGACACCAGTTCTGCTTTCAGATGTACCGTTGTAATTGGAATGGTGATATATTATATTTAATTTTGAAAATGAATCTTCATTATCACACCTAGTGAATAATTTTTTTCATTTCTTACTTTATAGAAAATAAGTTATGAATTTCATAAGAGCCTTTTTTATATGTGCATGGAATTTGCAGACATTAAAAAATATTCGAGCGTTTTAGAATAAGGCAGTATTTTTATATTTTGAATTGTAATATATCATTCTCTAATGACGTTTCCCGTACAATTAAATCTCCAACTTGGGCAGCATT
Organism: Maratus speculifer; assembly: GCA_964019185.1. Lineage (NCBI taxonomy): Eukaryota > Metazoa > Arthropoda > Arachnida > Araneae > Salticidae > Maratus > Maratus speculifer. The sequence continues at coordinate 45,030,443 of OZ025290.1, forward strand.
TTCTAGAATATCATTAACTTTTATAGGAAATACAGAAAGGCTGTATATTTTTTAGTATCTGAATAACTCTATATTTTGCAAGTAAGAGTGAGAATGACTTCATAAATGAAGTAGCCAATTTGGATTAGAAGAAAAAAAATTGCAAGAATGAAATTCTTTAAATGCGAAATTTATTTGGCAAGATATCTTTCACTATTCGGCGAGATTTTAGCAATATTCGGCAAGATATCTCTAAATATTCGGCTACAGGTATTCGGCCGAAGTATTCGGTCAACAAGCCTTCAATATTCGGCCAACCGAATATTCGGCAAAAGGGCCGAATAGGCCGAATACCGAATAGTGGCCGAATATTCGTCCCATCCCTAGTTTAAACTGTATTAGTGATTAAATATATTCTTTGAAAAAATTCTAAAGTAACAAACAAATGATCATTTACAAAAATCATTATAGAAGATAAATCAAGGTGTGTATACCTAAAACTGATTTTTTTTTTTTTTAAATTAAATGAAATTTATATAATTAGAAAATCTTTCTGCATCATTGATGAATTAAGTTTTATTGCATATGAAAATTAAGTTTTTTGAATAATTAACAAATGGGTCATTCCATGTCAAATCAACCAAAAAAATTCAATATTCAACCTGACCATTTCCGATTTCAATGAAACTGCTAGGGATCATTCTCTATGATGATATAAATAAGAGCATATTTTTATTTTGTGTTTATCGCTTTAAATTTTTATACAATTAATTATTTAAATTTTGAAAAATCAGCATTTTTTGACTTGCATAAATATTTTCAATTTTGAATTTCTCAAGTTCTATCAAACATAGAAAATTTTATGACCACTCATTTCAAAGAGGAGTTTATAAGGTTTTATTTGATAAAAGTTAAAAATTACCATACAAATCATAAATAAATAACAAAATAGTCAGAATTAAATTGCTATTTTAATGGTAATTTTTGCTTTTATTTAATAACTCCTGATCCCATTGAGATCCCACTCTAAAAATTTCAGAATTTAAAGCTTATAATATTACAACAAACATACAATTTTTTCAAAATTTTAAAAAATAACTATCTAAAATTTTTTCAAATTTTAAATTTTAAAAAATTTAAAATTTTATTTATTTTAACTATACATAGTCGACTAGTATATCAAATTAAACCTTATAAACTCCTCTTTGAAATGAGTGGTCATAAAATTTTCTATGTTTGATAGAACTTGAGAAATTCAAAATTGAAAATATTTATGCAAGTCAAAAAATGATGATTTTTCAAAATTTAAATAATTAATTGTATAAAAATTTAAAGTGATAAACAAAAAATAAAAATATGCTCTAATTTATATCATCATAGAAAATGATCCCTAGCAGTTTCATTGAAATCGGAAAGGGTCAGGTTGAGTCACTACGGCAGGGTTGCCGGCTTTTAGCCGGGCCAAAAAAAGCCGGCCGGCTTTTTTTGGTTTTATCCACTTAAAAAAAGCCGGCTTTTATTTTTAAAGTGTTAATTTGTATTGAATCCATATTAAATTTGGATTGATTTATTTTTAATAATTTACTACTAAAAAAGTTATAAATTTCTATTTAATTTTTCAAATAAATAAGTCTTTGTAACTGCTAGGACTTAACTGTGAAGGCATTATGTCTGAAAAATATAAATCTTGGAAAAAAGAAAATATACTCAAAAAATGTGTTTTAAACTTCTACATTTCATAGTTCTACACATATTACACATTCTTAAGAATTATATTTAATGGAATTATGACAAAATTAGTGTTACCTATAGATATAAAAAGGGCATGGTGCTATTCACTAAAAAGGGCACTACTGCATCATAATAGGGCACTTTTGCAAGAAAAAAAATGTTATTGCCTTTAGAAAGGGAAAAAAGAAAGCAGCAAAATACATAATTTTTAAATATGATAAATCAAGTAACATTAATTTCGAATGATTTTATGATATAAAAATTAGAAATACAATTAAATTAAAACATGATGCAATAGTTTCATGTTCTTTTTCTTAAAGAAATGAAAAAATTCTATCATTTTTGGGCACACAAATTTAGAAATACTACGGAATAAAAAAAATATTTATCAAAAATCTCTGGGTAAAATCAGAGGTGCATTTTACTACTTTTAAAAAGGGCAGGGTGCGGCACCCTTCAAAAATGGCCTAGAATGAACACTAACAAAATGAAACACATCAAAGCATTCATAGAAACATTGTTACAGGTCAATATGTGAAGATTAAGTCATAAAATGAACAATGTTGAAAGAGAAATTAAGAAGGATTAAATTATTTGAGGAAAGTTTGATACATAATTACATAAAATTAAACAACAAAAAATGTTCAAATAAAATTTGTTTAATTAAAATTTTGAATAGCTCTTTGTTATTTAAAAGTGCATATATGCCCACTTGCATGAATGAATATATTCATGCATATGCTAATTGAGACTACTGAAATAAATTGTGAAATATAATATATTATGAAATCTGCATAATTCGAAATACTATTTTCAATAGTGAGAAATGGTGTTTTTTATATGTATGATTTTAAATGTTTATAGCGAATAAAACATGACATTTTAAGAACTTTTAAAATTAGTTAAGTAATAAAACATGTAACTAAGTAACCTTTAATTTTATAAAGCAGTAAAAATGGAAAAACAAAGGTAGGATTAAAGGTCAATGTAAATCAGAAAAAGCACTTGGTATGGACATTTTATAATTTAGCTGACATATTTGCAATTCTGACTATAAACATTTAGCTACCATCAATGTGTTATTCTAGTATTAATGTCTTCATTATTGAAAATTTGGGCTATAACCCAATTTCTCATAATGAATCATAATTAAAATCCCAATTTTTCATATTAATAAATAAATTTATTAAACTCAAAGTAAATTAAACATCATTGAAATTAGACACTTAAAAATGTGTTGCGTATAATAAAAGGCTTCATTGTATAAAAGCCAATTATGGCCAAAAAAGGCCAATTTTGGCCAAAAAAAGCCGGCTAAAATGAATAAAAGCCAACCGGCCTGGCTTTTTTTAAATTTTAGCCGGCTTTTTTGCAACCCTGGTCACTGGTTGATTTGACATGGAATGACCCAAATGTAGCATAATTAATAAAACTATACATATAATTAATTTACAATTATGTATATTTAATTATGCATTAATTACTGTAAAACTGCCATTTAAATCATTCAAGAAAATTTTTTGGCTGTTTTCATTTTTGGCTGAAAGTATTAAGGTCACCGAAATTCGGTTTTGGCCTTAAAAACCTGTTCTGGTCGATCTTTAGTATTGAAAAAACAATTAAAATCCTCATTTTTCTTAGTTCACTGCAACATAGTATAGGAAAAATGTTTTCTTGAAGTATGGTGCTGCAATTTGTTTCTCAATTTAAATTGGATAAATGCAAAAAAATTAAGATTTTTTTTTTTTTTTTTTCAAATTTTACATTTCAGGATAGTTTAAAAGCATTTCGACATACCCATAGATATTTTTAGAATACTAATCTCTTAAAATCAGTATTAACATTTCATGCTAGAGCTAGATGTTAGTATAAATAATTACAAATTTATTAATTTACTATGTTAATGTTGCACAGTTTAAAATAATGCATTTTTGTATGAAAAAATATTTTTATATGAAAATTAAATAATTTTTATGTAATTTTTTTCTCTTTTTACATAAATGGCATAATAATAATTTTTATATATAAAAATCTTCTGTGCGTGTGTATGTAACTGAACTCCTCCTAAACGACTGGACCGATTTAAATGAAATTTTGTGTGTGCGTTCCAGTGGATTCGAGAATGGTTTCGATTCACATTTCATCGAAATTGATTCAGTACTTTTTTAGTAATTAGGCAAAAACTAATAGTTAGTGATTTTTCGCTAATTAAAAGTGCTATAAATATAAAAGAAAATCTGGATTTCGTATTAATCACAGCACAAAAAAATCTACCGAACCAAAAATCTTGAAAATTGGGGTAAAAATACTTCTTATAACATCGAGTGCCGCTAAAAAGGGATTTTCAAAAATTCCACCCCTAAGGAGGGTAAAAAGAAAAGTGCGAACTTAAAAAAAAATCCTTTAAAATCGGCTTTTGTAGATATTTTTCAACTGATAACATATTTTAGTGTATTTTTTCATTCTGAATCGAATGGTACTAAGCAAATTCGTTTAAATCCAGTAGTTCGTGGGATAATTCACATTTTCCTAATTTGGCGATTTCTTTCGCGCAAAAATCTGAAATTTTCAATGCATATCTTTATATATAAAAATCTTCTGTGCGTGTGTATATAACTGAACTCCTCCTAAATGACTGGACCGATTTTAATGAAATTTTGTGTGTGCGTTCCAGTGGATTCGAGAATGGTTTAGATTCACATTTCATCGAAATTGATTCAGTACTTTTTTAGTAATTAGGCAAAAACTAATAGTTAGTGATTTTCTCTAATTAAAAGTGCTATAAATATAAAAGAAAGTCTGGATTTCGTATTAATCACAGCACAAAAAAATCTACCGAACCAAAAATTATGAAAATTGAAGTAAAAATACTTTTTATAACATCATGTGCCGCTAAGAAGGGATTTTTGAAAATTCCCCCCTAAGGAGGGTAAAAAAAAGAACGAACTTAAAAAAAATTCCTTTAAAATCGGCTTGTATAGATATTTTTCAACTGATAACATATTTTAGTGTATGTTTTCATTCTGAATCGAATGGTACTAAGCAAATTCGTTTAAATCCAGTAGTTCGTGAGATAATTCATATTTTCCTAATTTGGCGATGTCTTCGGCGCAAAAACCTGAAATTTTCATTCCTTATCTATATATATAAAAGAAAGTCAGAATTTCGTATTAATAACAGCACAACAAAATCTACCAAACCAAAAATCTTGAAAATTGGGGTAAAAATACTTCTTATAACATCGAGTGCCTCTAAGAAGGGATTTTCGAAAATTCCACCCCTAAGAAGAGTAGAAAAAAGAACGAACTTAAAAAAAATTCCTTTAAAATCGGCTTTTGTAGATATTTTTCAACTGATAACATATTTTAGTGTATGTTTTCATTCTGAATCGAATGGTACTAAGCAAATTCGTTTAAATCCAGTAGTTCGTGAGATAATTCACATTTTCCAAATTTGGCGATGTTTTCGGCGCAAAAACCTTAAATTTTCAATCCTTATCTATATATATAAAAAAAAGTCAGAATTTCGTATTAATAACAGCACAACAAAATCTACCAAACCAAAAATCTTGAAAATTGGGGTAAAAATTAGGGATGCACCGGATACTGATTTTGCCGGATATCGGATACCGGATATCCAGTATCCGATTTGCCTGCCGGATTCGGATATCTGGCCGGATATCTGATCGGATATCCGGTACTGAATATGTTTTTAGTTATGGTGAATGTTTGTTTATTTCTTTATGCAATGCCATCTCAAATAATAAATTGCAAACATGTTTCACACACCATTGCAGCTTTTAAACGTATTGGAATATAATTTACAGAAACTATATAGGCTATCAGGGCTTGAAATTCAGGTTTTCCCTGGCAGAGAGAGTTTTCCTCATAACATTTGTAAATGCAGGGGTGTTAAACTATATGAAAAGGAAGAAATTAAAAAAAAAAATTATTTTTTTACATGCCATTTAAATATTTAATTTATACCAGCATGACAAAATTCCATTAAAATAATTTAAATCAACAACTCAAGATAATTATCCAAAATGTCTATTTTAATTAAAACAAACGAAAAGAATCAAGCCTTATATATATCATATCTATTTTTCAATCTTCATTCAGTGTTATGAACAATTAATAATTGAGTTGCTAAATGAATATTTTAATTTAGATTTTATTCGATTTTGTGTGGTTTAGAATCTTTTGTAAGTTACACTTTTTTATTTTTATTTATTTTTATTTTATTTTATTTTATTTTATTTATTTTTTTTTTTTTTTGTAAAATCTGATAGGCATTCATTTTTAATTTACTTGCAAGAATAATACATTTAGATGATTGTATTGTCAATATCCTGCAGTGATTGCATACCACTTAGTGGAATTATCGTCAGTACTGTAATTTCTGACATTTTAGCTAATTGAATTATGTTCTATGCAATGGAATTTTAAACCCATATGAAATTCTGAAAAGGGCATAATCAGTAGGTTTCTTCTATTCCATGAGAAATGGTTTATTTTAAAAGGTCATGTCCTAATTTCTGTGAACTATGCACATAAACTATTTATTGTTTCTAAATGTGTTTCCTTAAAGTTTGCCTTTTTAGGTGCGTTCGTAATTATGTAAATACGTAGCACCTATTGTTGTCGCTCAGTCCGTCCGTCTGTCCGTCCGCATATAACAACGCAAAAACTATCTAACCGAATCGTTTGAAATTTAAAATATGTAATTATTACATAATTTTGTCGAGTCATTTCAAATTTTATGAAAATAGGATGGATAGATCAATTACAGGGACAATCAAAAGGATTCCGTTACATTACGATCAATGGGAAAAAAGTTTCAAATACATTTTAATTGTTTGAAATTTAAAAAGTTTAATTATTACATAATTTTGTCGAGTCATTTCAAGTTTTATGAAAATCGGATACATAGATCAATTACAGGGACAATCAAAAGTATTCCGTTACATTACGATCAATGGGAAAAAAGTTTCAAATGCATTTTAATGGTGTTACACTCATTTTAACATAAAATAATTGACATGAATCTATGATGTATGTACTAAAATCTACATTCTGTACAATCTGGGATGCAGAGAATATTTATTATTAAATTACAGGGCCACACAAATGTATTCCACTAAATAATGTTATACGGGGAAACATTGTTTGGGGCGTGTTTTAATTATATTAAACTACTTCATATTTTATGAATAAGATATACGTTAATGAAGTATAATCAAAATTACTCCCTGCATATTTACAGGAACACAAAGATTTCAACCACTGTACTTTATCTAAAGTACGCTCTACTATATCAGCAAGATCTGAATATTTTAAAACTTATAGTACGAACGCACCTCATTTGCTACGCTTCACGTGCAATTTCCAACTTGTTTTTTTTTTCAGTCATTTGGAAAGCGGTTGATGTTATCGGTTGAGAATGCACAGTTGTGGTGTCTGCATTTTATTTTGTTTATTATTGGTCCAGGAAATCTATGACATATGTAGTATGTGACTCTTGTTACATGAGTCATGTTTTGATCATCATAAAAATAATATTTTTGCTGATTTTCATTAACTCAATGGGAAACATTTAAACATCTTGCTTTGGACAATGGATGTCCTCATTTTATTTATTTATTTATTTACTATTATTTTTTTACGAAATTCTTTAAATTTAGAAGATTTTTTATTTGAATAGGAAATAAATGTCATTTTTAATAAAGAAGAAAATAAAAAGTTACAAAATGGGCAGATGCAAATTATCAGATATGGGAAAAAAAAAAAAAAAAAAAAAAGAATCCAAACAGAAACATCGTATGAAAGAGTATCTTTTAAATGAAAAAAGAAGTATGATTATCAAGCCCATTGATTACAAAATGTGCGATGATTTCGAAAAATGAAAAATAATCTAATGCTAAACCATTGATTGTGAAAAAAAAAAAAAAAAAAAAAAAAAAAACATGTTTTTTTTTTTCCCACTGTGCAACACAAGATCTAATCTCATTTTGTTTAATGCTGATTCCAGGCTAATTAGATAGAGCTCAGACTCTAGTGACCATTACTGCCCTTTTAGAAATTTCTTGTTTCGGCAAAAGAAAAAATAATTTAGAAAAAGAAATTCACAAAATATGGAAATCGGCCATAGAAAAAATATCGCTGATTGTCCACCATGGCAAAAATAAATTTTAAAAAATAGTCAATCGGTCTGAAAAAATTTTAAGTTTGAGGGAACTTGGGCAGTGGGAAAATATAGCGAAATTCATCAGTCATTTACAGTAAAATATTGTGAAATTTGTTAGCCTGTCACAAGCAAATATCATGGAAATCATCAGCAGGTAACAGAAAAAAAAACAAATTTTTCAGCTGGACACAGGAAAATAATTATTAATTTCAGCAGAATGTCACTAAAACAAAAAGGGAATTTTCCAATCAGTCGCAGAATAAAATAGCTAAATTTGTCACATTCAGTTGAGAGAAAAAAATTGTGAAATTTGGCAATTGGTCTCGAGAAAAAAGTTGCAAAAGTTTGCGAGGCAAGCAAGCGAGAAAAATTGCAAAGTTTTTCAATGAAATGCAAAAAACTAATCATGAATTTTGTATAATTGCCGTAAGAGAAAACTGAGATTTGCCAATTGATAGCGGAAAATATCACAAAAATAGTCAGTCAGTCCTGAGATTTGATCGCCATTCAACAACAACAAAAAAAAAAATTCAAAAAGGGATTTTTTTTTTTTTTTTGGTAACAGGAATGTCTTGGCCATAAGATTTTTTAAGGCATGAATCCAGCCATCCCATGCCAAAGTTCAAGCCCTGTATGTGTATATTAATAATATTGAATAAAAAATGTACTTCAAACATTTAAATATTCTGCTTATTTGTCAATGAAATGCTGATAATGGCTAATAATTACAATGAAATGCTGATAATTGCTAATAATTTGTACAATGAAATGCAGATAATTTATAGAACAAATTTTACACATTTATCAGTATGTTTATTTTATAATTGTAAAGTAATTTCACAAAGAAATACATAGCTTCCATTTATAATGTAAACATAAAAAGGCTTACGAATATACCAATGGTTGAAGAGTTATTTCCAAACATGGGTTTACTTAATGATTTTTTTCATGTTTTAATTATTTAATACTGTTTTACCTTAAGCTACATTTAATTTTACTTTAAGTTAAATCGCTTTCAAATTTATAAGCAAAAAAAAAAAAAAATATATATATATAAATAAATAAATAAAAATAAAAAATAAAATAAACTTTTAATTTTAAATATTTATAATGAAATCATGAAAATAACTAGTTGGATGCACCAATCCCAAAACTCTCTTCTATTCCATATATCTGAATGTTTAAAAAAATATTTACAAATACAGTCGAGTCTATATAACGAAATCCATCGTTCAGTCAAAAAATTCGTTGAAAAGAAAACGGCAAAAAATTTTTTTACTTTATAAGAAAGCATTATGCTTATCCCAAAGGAGTTTATATGCAGATGCAGTAGAAGATAACACCAGCATAGATGACGTTTAGTAACAATTCTTCATTCAAATGATCTCTCACAACAAAAAATATTCCAAGTCGCCACAAACAACAAACATAAACTCTAAAAGTAATGAGAGTTAGTTTAGATAGATGAAAACCTGCTGAAAAAAACCTTTTCTGCAATTGCCCCCTCACCCCTTCCTTATTGCTAACTTACTATCCAAACCAAGAAATAAACACCATTTTCAAGACGGTAATGAAATAGTTTTATCTTTTAGGATGCTTTGTGATTATTGCAAATCGTTCCAATAGCAAGCAAATGTTTCACTCTTTTCCAAGAACGCAAGCTCACCTTGGCTAAAACAAATTCAAGTATAACCATGCAAAAATAATGTTGTTGTTTTTTTTTTTGGGGGGGGGGGGGGGGGTTGAATGCCTTTTTTTTAGACATAAGGAATAAGGTAGAGGATGCTATGTAGCTATGACTTATAAACGAGAAATCAATGAAAAAATTTACTCTACAAATAATTTGAAGCGTTTTCAGAACATATAAAAGAACATTTTTGAAAAAAATCGTTAAATGGAGATATATATTTCGCTATATGTAGATTATTTTTAATGTAATCAAGAAAAAAATTGACCGTTCCTACAAAAAATTCGTTAAATAGAGAAATTTGCTGGATAGAGTTTCGTTGTACAGAGAGTCAACTGTATTAATACTACTTCAATATTGTTAGTTCAGTATACCAACTTTTATTTTCATCTAGAATTTTTCTGCAGTCAGTTAATTAGATTAAGAATGAGTTAATCTCTATCATGATATTTATTAAAATCAATATTCTTTTCTGTTCTGCTGTACATCAGTTGTTTGCGAATAGCCAATTTTAGAAAGATACGAAGTTTGCATCGCTGCACGAACCGCCAATTCTCTGTAAGGATTATAAAAAATCAAAATTATTTTACAAAAATTATTATATTACACTACCATCTTTGGGCAAACTATTTTCAAATTGAAGGAAGACCAGACAGTCATTCCCAGAAATGTATCCAAAGAAATTTGGTTCAATTCTATGCATAACTTCATACAGTATTTGATGGTAGAACAATGACAATGGCACAAAAATTGCAATTACAGCACCGTCTTACAGCGAAATGTTTCCATATTGAAGAAGAACCTGCTGGTTACAATCAAAAATATGCACAAAATATTTGGATCATTCTATGCATAACTTCATACATTTTTTGATAGTATGATGGCGACACTGGGACAGACAGATGTTTTGAATAAACATGTTTTTGGAGATATTTGATCCCTAAAACATGCAAAATCATAAAAAAAAATTTATTACAATAATTTCTTCTTTGAAAGATAGAAGAAATTAAAAATAGGTTTGTTTAGTTGTGTAGCTTAAAAACCAATTAACCCATTGTTTAAATTAAAAGAAAGAAAGAAAATTAGTAAAATCGCAGTTTAATAAACATCTTCAAATTTTATGAAGATAGAAAACCAATGTTTAGAAATGCATGTAAGGTAGCAAACAGCTGTTTCGAATCTATTACCATTCGCTCCCGTAATAGGCATATAAGACTGTGCTTCCCTGTCGCTTTGCTCAGCTTAGCTTTTTCTAGCATGCTGAGTCTTATACTGATGAAGAATCTCGATAGTAGATTCGAAACGGCTGTTTTCTATTCTTTTCATGCATTATTTGTGCATTTCTCAATGTTGGTTTTTTATCTTTATACATTTTTGCACAAAAGCTTCATTTGCTATTTTGACTTCAAATTTTGTTTTACAACCTGAAAGTAGATACAATTTTCTAAAAGATGTAAATGTAAACTTTTAAATTTGTTACAGAATTTAAATATAAATAGTTGGAAAGCTGGCAATTCTTTAAACTTTTGAGAATTACCTTTTATTCATCGATAGGGAACTTATAATAATATTTCATCTTTTGCATTATAAACAAAAGTTTTTCGCATTGTTTGGGATCAAACGATTATTGTTATTAATACATATTTGGTTTGCTGCATTCTGCCGGATATCCGATAGAGAAGTCGGATATCCGGTGATTGTGATTCGGATATCCGATGATATTTCGGATATTGAAAAATCAGCCGGATATCGGATATTGGCCGGATATCCGTTGCATCCCTAGTAAAAATACTTCTTATAACATCGAGTGCTTCTAAGAAGGGATTTTCGAAAATTCCACCTCTAAGAAGAGTAGAAAAAAGAACGAACTTAAAAAAAATTCCTTTAAAATCGGATTTTGTAGATATTTTTCAACTGATAACATATTTTAGTGTATTTTTTCATTCTGAATCGAATGGTACTAAGCAAATTCGTTTAAATCCAGTAGTTTGTGAGATAATTCATATTTTCCTAATTTGGCGATGTCTTCGGCGCAAAAACCTGAAATTTTGAATCCTTATCTTTATATATGTAAATCTAATCTGTGCGTGTGTATGTCACTGAACTCCTCCTAAACAACTGGACCAATTTTAATGGAATTTTGTGTGTGTGTTCCAGTGTATTCGAGAATGGTTTAGATTCACATTTCATCGAAATTGATTCAGTACTTTTTTTAGTAACTAGGCAAAAACTAATAGTTAATGATTTTTTGCTAATTAAAAGTGTTGAATAAGTTCGATGAATAGAGTGTGGACGGAATGCCCGAGCGGTCTAAGGCGCCAGATATAAGCTCTGCTTCTCGAAGAAAGAGATCGCGTGTTCGAACCCTGCTCCTGTCAAACGTGTATGCTTTACAGTAATATAGCCTGTATTATAATTTTGATTAACTGACTTCAGGAAATCGTTAACTTTTAACAAAAAAGAGAAAAATAAACTGGGGGGGGGGTCAAATTCTAATTATGTCCCTGCTACAATTTTCTCTTCGCACGCTCCTGATTGTGAAGCAGGAAAATCTGCTTTCGGAGCAATAAAAAGACAATTTTTTTGTGCTCCTTTGATGAAATTTGCATTCTTTCGCGATCCTTTGATGAAATAGTCGGTTTTTTCAGGATATTTTGACAAATTTTATGTTTTTTTTTTTTTTTTTGAATATTTTGCAAAATTTTATGTTTTTTGTGAATTTTTTGGCAGAATTTTCCATTTTATTGTGATTTTTGAATGAAATTTGCTGGGTTTTTTGCAAATCTTTTGATAAAATCTGCCGTTTTATCGCGATTTTTTGGCAAAAGTTGTTGTTTTATTGCAATTTTTTGACAAAAGTTGTCATTATATCGTGATTTTTTGATGAGAGATGCCGTTTCTTGTGATCTTTTGGTGAAATTTGCCATTTTTCGCAAATCGTTTGGCAAAATTTTCCATTTTGTTGCAATTTTTGGACGAAATTTTTTTTGTTTTTTCATGATTATTTGAAAAAATCTGTCCTTTTTGGGATTTTATGACGAAATTGGCGATTTTTTTCGCGAATCTTGCCAGAAATTACTCATTATTTCGCGATTTTCTAACAAAATTTGCAGTTTTTTCGTGATTTTTGTGGCAAAATCACACGTCTCGTGCGATGCATAAAAGCTATTTTTTGTGTTCTGTTGCAGACTTTTTGCATAATTTACACGCTGTAGCATGTCCGCATAATCGCTGAATTACTACGTTTTTTCTAATGTGGGGCAAGGAGGGCGTTATTTTTTTTAATGAGGGGCAAGAGGGGCGCTATTTTTTAAACTAAAAGGCAGGAGGGGTGGCATGCCCCTCTAAAACTCCCTGGGGGAAACTCTGGTTTTCCATACATATGCATATATAGATATTTTTAATGTATGCATATTTTTAATATGTTTGTAGCGGATAGTTGAAAATAGATTAATATAAACAGTTGTCGCATTTGTAAAAACTTAGATTATTTTAGAACATATTGAAAAAAGGGGATACATTAAAAGATTAAAAATAATTTTTTTGGTGTGACACGGTGATTCTATTTTGCGAATACTTTCTTTTTTTGGTGAATGTTTTTTATTTTTAATTAGCCAAATTACTAGCGTTGGTCAAATGTCAGCGAGAACACTGTGTAGGACTTGAAAGTTTTTTTTTTATTTCATTTTTTGCATTCATCCATTCTAAGTTTTGAAAGTGGTTGCAGCAATATACTACTAAAAGATTTTTTTTCTTTTAGTATATTATTAAGAGCCCACTTCACTGAAATCGAAATTCTCTCTCAAACCTATGGGTCATTCCACGTGAAATCAACCAATTTAAAGAAAACTTGTTGCATCATAGTCACAGATTTTTTTTTTAATTTTTATCATAGACAGTAGTGAAACCCTCAAATCTGAAATTTAAAAGTAATTTTCACAATATTGACTGAGATATAGCCATTTGAAAACTGACCATTTTTACAAAATGGCGGCCATCTTGGAATTGTATCAGTGTCTAAATATGGCCATAACTTGACAACTAATAGCTCAAATGTTATATACCTGGTACCAATTTGAAGGTATTTGTACAAAAAATGATTATTTCCCATCAAAACAATAATAAATTTTCATTTCTTTACTTTTTATTATGTGCAAAGTGAAAATTTCACCTAAAAAAAAAAAGCAGATTGTAATGGCTCATAAAAAAAAATGAATCATCATGAATTTTTATGAAACTTGTTAAAAACATTGCTCCATCTCTGTGCTTTAAATAAAAAAAAATGGAAAGGTAAAATTTGTTGTTTTTAAAATAAATGGTTTTTTACACATAAGGTGTCATTAACCAAATAATGATCATTTTAGAATCTGTAAGCATTCCTGATTCAAAAAATAATGGTTAAAATAAAATTTTCTAACATCTAAATTAATGTACAAGTATATACAAAACCTCATTTGTACTTAGTTTTGTAGAAATCTGCCCCCTTCCCCCCCCCCCCCCCCAAAAAAAAAAAAAAATTAGACAATTGAAAAAATTTTACACTGAAAAAGATAAGAAAATAATTAAGGAATATAATGTATAGTTATAAAATACCTATAAATGCAATGCATACATATGGTGATTTACTTCACATATATGGACAAGTGGGGTGGAATGGGACAGTAGGTTTTTCTCTTTATGTATCATTCTATATATTTCATCAATCACATATTAGATGAAGTAATGGTACTCCAATCTTCAGTTGAAAAAAGTAGCTAATTTACATAAGCTTGCAATTATATAAAGAAAAAGATTACTTCAAGAATCAAAACATGAATTCAAAATTTGAAATTTTGAATTCAAAACATGTAAAAATTTCATTATGTTTCTATAATCTGAAGAAAAAACTATTATATTATAAAGTTATATGCATGTAAGTAAATATTTCGTTCTTATTTGTCTAGATTTGTTCCATGTGCAAGTTTAAACTTTGGCTTATTTCTCATCATATTCAATGTTTTGCCCTGGATTTGTATTATATTATTGTTATTATTTATTTTTTTGTCTCATCGTATCTAGATTTTTGTTCATATAAATTTTAACTTAGTGTGAACAAAAAATAACAAATGTCAACTTAATTAACTCATTTATATAGATTTATTTTATTTAAATTACACAATTGTATAATTCAACTCTGTAATTTACAGCTAGTATTTCTCCAACATTTCTGGAGAAAATATTATGTGCCTTTTTTTTTTTTTTTTATCATGTATACCATAGTAAGGTATTTAAAATGTTTATGTAAATATGTTTTGTGAATTATATTATCATATTTTGATTGAAATGAAATAAAAAGTACTGTAAAAATGAATATTTAGTGTAAATAACTGCAAATTGATATTTCTTTATTGAATTATATGATATACACACAATACTTTAATTTAGATGCTAGAAAATTTCATTTTAACCAATACTTCTTAAATTAAGAATACTTACAGATTTTAAAATAATCATTTGGTCAATGACACCTTATATGTAGAAAACCATTTATTTTAAAACAACAAATTTTACAGTATAATGTTCCATATATAGAGAAACTGTTACATCTATGCATAATCAAATCATTATACAGAAAGCGTAAAAAGTATATAAACTAAATTTACGTTTGATTTTTGAAATAATCTTTTTCTTTATATAATTGCAAGCTTATGTAAATCAGCTACTTTTTTCAACTGAAGATTGGGGTACCATTACTTCACCTAATGTGCGATTGATGAAATATTTAGAATGATACATAAAGAGAAAAATCTACTGTCCCATTCCACCCCACTCACCCCTATATGTAAAGTAAATTATCATATATATATGCATTGCATTTATAGGTACATATTATATTCCTTAATTATTTTCTTATCTTTTTCAGTGTAAAATTTTTTCAATTGTCTATTTTTTTTTTTTTGGGGGGGGGGGGGGATGGGAGATTAATTTAGATGTTAGAAAATTTTATTTTAAACATTATTTTTTGAATCAGGAATGCTTGCAGATTCTAAAATGATCATTATTTGGTTAATGACACCTTATGTGTAAAAAAACCATTTATTTTAAAACAACAAATTTTACCTTTCTATTTTTTTTTTATATTTAAAGCACACAGATGGAGCAATGTTTTTACCAAGTTTCAGAAAAATTCATGATGATTCATTTTTTTTTTTTTTTTTTTTTTTTTTTATGAGACATTACAATCTGCCCCTTTTTGGGGTGAAATTTTCACTTTGTACAAAATAAAAAGTAAAGAAATGAAAATTTATCATTGTTTCGATGGGAAATATTCATTCTTTGTACAAATAGCTTCAAATTGGTACCAGGTATATAAAATTTGAGCCATTAGTTGTCAAGTTATGGCCATATTTAGACATTGCTACAATTCCAAGATGGCCGCCATTTTGTAAAAATGGTCAGTTTTCAAATGGCTATATCTCAGCCAATATTGTGAAAATTACTTTTAAATTTCAGATTTGAGAGGTTTACTACTATGTCTGTCTATGATAAAAATTTAAAAAAAATCTGACTATGATGCAACACCCATTGGTTGAATTCATGTGGAATGACCCCTATGCGAATTGCCACTGAAAGGTGTATCCCAAACACGAAGATTGACACTTTAAAAGACCAATGATATTTCCTAAGCTTGTAATTGACAAGAAAAGTGGTCATCTCATGACATTCTTTCCCTCCAAGCGAAAAGTAAGAGGGTTTAAATACTCCAACTCTGAAAAAGTCATTAGCAAATGCTAAAAGAAGAAAAAATTCTCGAACTTTTCCAGTCCTGACAGCCCAAGAGAATAGTGCGTTTGGGTATGTTCTTCGGGCTCATTTTGATCAAAACAGTCAGAGCCGTTTTAAAAACAAGTCGACTCCGACCATTTTTATTAGATAGTTTGAGGTGAAATTAAACCATTTATATGTAATTTTAAATCATCAAAAAAAATTTTTTTTTTTTAATTATATCGTGCTATCCAAGTTAGACTCCCAGTATATTGCCTGCAGAAGTGCCAAGTATTACGATTTGTCCGTAATTATTACGGGTATGCAACAAAAGTTATGGGCATCAAATAAAAATTACGGATAAAAAAATCGCAAATTTTATCAAAGGATTGTTTGAAAAAACACAAATTTCGATATAGGATCTTGGGGAAGAAACATAAAAGATTGTGTAAAAATATGTGCATTTCGTCAAAATGTCGTGAAAAACATGCAAATTTTGTCAAAAAAACCATGAAAAATGCACTTATTTCGTCAAAAAATTGCTTAAAACATACTCATTTCATCTAAGAAAATCGCTTAAAACACGCTCATTTCATCAAAAGATCACAAAAAACATGCTCATTTCGTCAAAAGATTGCAAAAAATGTGCACATTTCGTCAAGAAATCACGAAAAACACATTCATTTTGCCAAAAGATCGCTTAAAACATGCTCATTTCGTCAAAATATCGCATAAAATACACCCATTTCATCTAAAGACCACAAAAAACGCCCATTTCGTCCCAAAATCGGGTAAAATGTTCACATTTTGTCCAAAAACCGCAAAAAATTTGAAAATTTTGTCCAAATATCGCAAAAAACTCGCAAAATTTCCCAAGAGATTGCGAAAAACGTGCAAATTTTATTAAGAGATTGAGGGAAAAAGAAAGAATTAACTTTTGAAAATCCCCCCCCCCCCCCCCTCCACCTGCCCTTCTCTAAACTCTGGTTACTGATAACTTTTATTAAAACTTGGCACCTCTGTGCCTGGCGTACACAGTAGAGAAAACAGTTTTTAATGAAAAACTCTAGTAGATCCCGAACTATTTCCGGGCTCCTAAAGTTTTCATCGTTTTATTTATTTATTTATCTTTCCATCGAAACTTTTCTGCTCTGGAAACACAAATTAACAACAAACTTGTAAAAATTGTCTTTTTCCCAGTCCACGGATCTGAAATACGGATAAGACATGTATACATCTTGTTTTCTTCTTTAGTTTTCGACCGTTAGATTTTTCGAGTTTGTGGGACACGAAATTAAAAAATTAGTAAAATAGAATATACAGGGTGTTTCTAAATTCATGGTACAAACTTTAAGGGGTGTTAGTACACATCAAGACAAACAGTATTAAATAGGAAACGAAGGGTCCCAAACGTCTTCCGAAAGAGATAGGCGCCATTATAGTTTAGGGCCCAAAAATTCAAATGATTATAAAATACAGAAAAATTGGTCGATTCGTTTGCGGTTTTCAATAAAACTATTCTTTATGTCAGTATTATCTTGGAAATAAATTATAAAGATAAATTTCAAAAAATGCCGATAGAGGGCGCTTTAGACTTTGGAGTAATGAACAACTATTTTTTACCATTACTAGGGGAGCCCCGCCCCCCTGCTCACTATGCTCGCCAACCCCCCGCGTAATCGCTTCGCGATTTCAAATTATTGGCTACCCCTGCTTGCTGCGCTCGCCAATACCCCATGGTATGAATAAGCAGTTGCAGACCTTTCAAATGATGTGTCACACGACTGGTGTTGTAAAGAAATTAAAAATTTGCCCCCCTGGGGGGGGCAGAGTGGGGGTGACTCACAAGACATCCATAAAATGAATAAACAGTTGCAGACCTTTTAAATGATGTGTCACACAATTGGTGTTGTAAAGAAATTACAAAATGCGCCCCCTCTGAGGGCAGAGGGGGGGGGGGGGGGTTACACACAAGATATCCATAATATGAATAAGCAGTTGCAGACCTTTCAAATGTTGTGTCACACAACTGGTGTTGTAAAGAAAATAAAAATGTGACCCCCCCCCCCTGGGGAGAGCAGAGTATGGGGGTGACACACAAGACATCCATAATATGAATAAGCAGTTGCAGACCTTTCAAATCTTGTGTAACACGACTGGTGTTGTAAAGAAATTAAAACTGTGTCCCCCCTGGGGAGCAGAATGGGGGATAACACACAAGACATCCATTATATGAATAAGCAGTTGCAAACCTCTCAAATGATGTATCAAACGACTGGTGTTGTAAAGAAATTAAAAATTTTTTTTGTAAAGAAATTAAAAATTTTACAGTTATCGCCAAGTTGGCGTCACTTTTGACAACTAATTTTGGTCGCCAAATTTGGCGATATATCGCCAAGTTGGCGATAAACTTGGCGATTGTTGGCGATGGTAATCTTTCCTCTCTTTATGGTAACCCATACGGCGATGCATAGACGGAGCCCTTTCCTGATTGGTCTATTCGACTCATGGAAGGAGTGGACAACCCGGATTCGTTAGTTCCGGAAATCTTCCACATCAGCATCATTCCAGGACTCATTCCTTTTAAGGCTAGTTTTTTTTTACTATAGAAGGATTTTTTTGCATCTCATTAATTTTTTTAGAAGCTTAGACATAAACTTAAATTTTGAGCTCAGAATCAAAATGGTTGAGAGTGGTTAAGCAGCACAAACTGAACTGTGGGGTGAGGTCCAAAAATTTAAATAATTATAAAAAACAGAAAAATTGGTCGATTCGTTTGCGGTTTTCACTAAAACTATTCTTTATGTCAGTATTATCTTGAAAATAAATTATAAAGATAAAATTCAAAAATTGTCGATAGAGAGCGCTTTAAACTTTGGAGTAATGTATAACTATCTTTTATTGTTATTTTTTGCATCTCATAAAATTTTTTTAGAAGCTTAGACATAAACTTAAATTTTGAGATGAAAATCTGAATCGTTGTGAGTGGTTAAGTAGCGCAAACTGAACTGTGTTGAATGGGGGTGGAGAGGTTCAAATTTTAAATGATTATAAAAAACGGAAAAATTGGTCGATTGATTTGCGGTTTTCGCTAAAACTATTCTTTATGTGAATATTTCCCCGAAAATAAATTCTAAGGATAAATTTCAAAAAATTCCGTCAGGGGGTGCCGTAAACTTTAGAGTAACTGATAACTACTTTTAACCGTTACGTTTTGTATCTGATTAAATGCTTGCAAAAGCTTAGACTTAGATTTTGAGCTCAAATTTTAAATCGAAGGGAGGGGTTAAGAAGCGCAAACTGAACTGTGTTCAGGAGTTGAAATGTTACCCTCCCCACCAGTGGCCGTAGCTAGCGGGGGGCGGAGGGGGCGGTCCGCCCCGGGTGTCACCCTCTAAGGGGTGACACCCAGTTCTTATTTGTATATATATATATATATATATATATATGTATATGTATGTATGTATAATCTCGTAAAATTTTGGAAAAAATTTGTGAAATAAAATTAAATTTCTAGCGCATCGCACAACAGATTTACTTTTCTTTTCTTGGAGAAATTCTAAATAACATATGCACCAGAAACAGAAACCTACCTTTCCAACGAGTGGGAACAAAAGCAAACTTGAAAAAAAAAATAAAATAAAAAGGTTTTTTTAGCCTCCGATGCTATTTCTTTCAGGCAAGCTAATAAGTATTGTGTCAAAAATTGTGGCCCACTTTTTCATAATCTGGCCGTTAAAACGAGACATTCATATAATCTATATATTTAAAAGACCTGGCTGTTTTTTTAGACATCAGCCCTGAACTTTCTACACTGTAAAAAAAATTCAAGAGGTTATAAAAAATTTTTTAGTAAATTTGTATTCCGCAGAATTTTTTAGTAACCATTACAAACTTTTTTTTGCAAGTGAAACAAGCATTTCTTTTGTATACTGAACAAAAGAGTTTTTTGTATAACTAACTTAAAAATTTTTAGTATGAACCATCAAGCAAAATTTAGTAATAGCTCCAGAATGATTTTTAATAACCTTTACGTGCGCCCAAAGGGCAGGAGCTGCATCCAGGCTTCTGAAACGATAGATTTTCAGCAAAACCGCAATAGATGGCAGCACCAAACATTGCTACCTGCTCCGACAGGATTTTCATAATCCCTTTATTAACGAGTACTTACACTACATACACTCGGGGCGTATTTGGCTGTGTCCAGCATCGAACCCAAGACCTTTCAGCCTGGAGTCCGTTACTTTAACCACTATGCTATCAAGGCCACGCCAAGTGAGTTTTAGTAATAGCTATTAAAAGTATAAAACTATTAATTCTATTCATTGCTAACTTTTTTCTAGTAATTTTTACAGATTTTCTGGTAACCGACTAAGATTACTAAAAATTTTTTAGTAATTACAAGGATCACTAAAGTTTTTTTAGTAGATCGACCCTTTTTTTTTACAGTGTACTCAACCGATTTTGATAATTATTTTTTTTTAATGAAAGCTATTTATTTGTAGTTGTGCCCATTTTAGCTATTTTTTAAATTTATTTCCATTTTTATATTTTATTTTTAATTTTAAATGTTTTTTACGATATTTCTTCAAAATGGTGGCATTTATATTGTTCTAAATAAAAATTTATTTTCCATTATCATTTCCACCAGTCAGAAGCTTTATTTCATCAGTGAACATGTCCTCGCATTTAAAAGAAAAAAGTTAATTGTTTTCGTAAAATTTAACTGCACTAAAATGATTGCGTATAATTATGCACTAATTGAGGTAAAAAATATATGTATTTACTTAGAAATAATATTAATAATGTAAATAAATTAACAGAAAATAATTTATGATAAAAATTAATGTCTAAAACAAAAGAAGAAAAATTTCAAGTGAGGAAAATGTCATTTAGCAACTAGATAAATGGGAATTACAATATTATTACGGATGCCTTTTTCATATTACTAATAACAGTAACTTTTAAAAAACATTTGAAGAGACAATGACGTCACTATTTAAAACATCGCATTTTTACTCATAACGATATTACATTTCAATATTTCTTTTCATTATGGGCACTGAGATTGAGATTTTACATAAAATGAAATATAAAATGAATACTGCTTACTTAACAGGCGATTAAATAATCAATTATAGATGTTAAACAATTATTTTATTTAAAAATTTTAGTACTTTCAAACCTTTTCCAAACAGGTTCTTCCTCAGAGAATATTTTCTTTTATAAATTCAAATATAAGATTTCATTTTGAAAAAAAGAACAAGACTCATGGCTTGAAGATTGAGTTAGTAATATTTTAGGTAAACTGTAAAAAAAAAAAAAAAAAAAAAAAAATTAATAAATAAATAAATAATTAATAATTAAATAATTAATAATAAAAAAATAATAATTGTTGTATTATGAAATTTTAATACGTCATTTTCTCACATTGTCAGGATTTTATTTTTAGGATGTTAAACCATAAACTAGGTATATTATAAGACAGGGGATCATTGCACACTTTATTGCTCTTGCATAGGATTTCTTTTGATTCTCTTATAATTGATAAGCAATAATTGGATGTTGGGAACAATATTTTCGTATAATCAAAATCTATTGTGATATTTTGTTTGAGATATAAACGTGAGAGAGCAGTAGATTGGCGACAAAGTTTTATATCTGTTTTATGTTCTTTTATTCTTTTTTTTTTTTTTTTTTTCTTTCTATTGGTGTTTCCGATTTGAGAAAAATTCCGGTTTGACTTATTTTTTGAGATTTTACTTTCAGGTGACTTCAGTTAGTGAAAATAATATCATAGAAAATGAATTATTTTTTATTAGCCTCCGATGCTATTTCTTTCAGACAAGCTAAAAAATGTCGTGTCATCAGCCCTGAATTTTCTACTAAACCGATTTTGATAATTATTTTTTTAAATGAAAGCTATTTATTTGTAGTTGTGCCCATTTTAGTTATTTTTTAATTTATTTCCATTTTTATATTTTATTTTTAATTTTAAATGCTTTTTACGATATTTCTTCAAAATGGTGGCAACACATTTTAGCTTTTCTCTCGATAATAAAAATTTATTTTCCAAAATGATTGCGTATAATTATGCACTAATTGAGGTAAAAAAAAAATATATTTACTGAGAAATAATATTAATAATGTAAATAAAATAACAGAAAATAATGTATGATAAAAATTAATGTCTAAAGCAAAATAAGAAAAATTTCAGATGAAGAAAATGATGTCATTCAGCAACCAGATAAATGGGAATTACAATATTATTAGGATGTCTTTTTCATATTACTAATAACAGTAACTTTTAAAAAACATTTGGAAAGAAAATGACGTCACTATTTAAAACATCACATTTTTACTCATAACGATATTAGGTACTACTCTGTTATCCCGTCGACCAATTTCGCCAAATTATACAAATCGCCAAACTAATTGCCAAATTACACATACTGACATAATTTTTATTTTAAATAACGAAAAAACAAATAATTAGTAGAATATTAATAAAAATATTAATAAAAAGTCGAAATAAAAATCACTTAATGACATTTTAAACACATGAATCGTATTTAATGTCATTGAATGTGACATTCACGATCATCCATTATTGGCATTTAATCTTATAGTTTGGCGATAATTTTTTGGTCGACGGGATAGCCTGGTAGTACCCGATATTACATTTCAATATTTCTTTTCATTATGGACACTGAGATTGATATTTTATTTTCAGATGACTTCAGTTAGTGAAAATAATGTCACAGTAAAAATAAAATTAGTTATATATCTATATATATATAAAGTGATTTTTATATAAAATAAAATTTCGGGATTTCGCCGGCACTCATATTACAATTTTAACTGAAGATGTGCGAATATTATTTGCATGCAAAATTGTAACTGGCAAACTTGACATTTAGTTTGTAAATATATTTATTATACAGGGGTTGGACAAAAATATGGAAACACCTTTGAGAAATGCATGCTTGAAAAGAAAGATTGATTATAATGAACTATGTTGATGGCACTGGAGTTTTCGCCTACTGACGCCACCTATACAACTTCGTAAAATCGCTGCACTGTTCAGTCGTTGTTGGAACACTGTTATGTGAGATTATCATTGCATTATGTCAGAGTTAACAGACTTCGAACGTGGACAAATTGTTGGCGCGCGTATGGTGGGTGCTTCCGTAAGCAAGGTAGCCGAGGTTTTTAGTGTTTCAAGAGGTGCTGTGTCGAAGATTTATTCCGCATATTTGAAATGCGGAAAAAACATCATCTGCTAAATCACAGCGCGGACGAAAATGTGTGCTGAGTGATCGTCACAGACGATCATTACGGAGGATTATCTCGAAAAATAAGCAGTCCACAGTTGCAAAAGTTACTGCTGAAATGGATGTCGTGTTACCAAATCCTGTGAGTACCAAAACAATTAGAAGGGAGCTTCATAAATAGGGATTTGCTGGCATTGTTGCAATTGAAAAGCCATCCATCAGTAATGCTAATGTTTGTAACAGGAAAAAGTGGTGTTTAAGTCATAAAGCCTGGACTATAAAGCAGTGGAAGAGCGTAATATGGTCTTCTTTCGCATTGTTCCCCACTTTTGGCCGAGTTTACGCCTGGAGAACGCCATCTCAAGCCTATAATACAGACTGCTTGTTGCCAAGAGTGAAACATGGCGGGGGTTTGGTGATGGTTTGGGCAGCCATATCGTGGTTCTCTTCTGGCCCCATGATAACTCTGTAAGGGCGTATTACTGCTCAGACTTATGTGAACATTTTGGCCGATCAAGTCCATCCAATGGTACAAGCTTTGTTCCCCAATGATGATGGTATCATCCAAGACGACAACGTCCCCGTTCACACAGCTCACATTGTCCAGGACTGGTTTTCTGAGCACGAGGATGAATTTTCGCATCTCTCCAGGCCACCAAAGTCATCAGACTTGAATATTATCGAACCTTTGTGGTCTACATTGGAGCGGAAAGGGCGTTCGCGCTATCCACCGCCAACATCGTTATCTGAACTTGCCACTGTTTTGCAGGAATAATGGTACAATATTCCCTTTTCAAACATACAGAAAACTGTATTTATCCATTCCGAGAAGACTGCAAGCTGTTTTGAATAACAACGGGTACCGTACACAATACTAGGCAAGGAAACGTGTTTTTTTTAAGGTGTTTCCATATTTTTGTCCAACCCCTGTATATTGATTCAATAATGTAATTACTTTTGCTTTTTTTAAAACGAAATCGATCGGGCCTTTTAAACATTACATTCGTCGAATTCGACGAGATTCCACTCGTTTTATTGTTAAATTGCATTTCCTTTTACTCAGTCTATAAAAAAGCGTTTAAACTAAAGAAAAAAATCCGTTTTTGATGAATCTAGTCAACGAAGAAGTAGCACGTCAAATTGTATCCTTTTATTATTCCTCAATTCCAATGTCTCAGAGAGAAATTGCTATTCAGTTGGATATTTCACGCCGTTCTGTTTGCTATCAAATTGATAAACACAAGAAAAATGAAGTTAGTTCATTGCAATCTAAACGGGGTCGCCCTTCTAAAAAACCTCTATCATTTTTTTTTTTTTTTTTTAATCGGAGGCGAAATTGAATTCTGTAATGGCAGAATCTACATTCAACTTGTTTTTTTTTTTTTTTTTTTTTTAAATAAAACTATTTTTCTGTGAGTGCATATAAAATAAAATTTCTGGATTTCACCGGCACTCAGATCACAATTTTAACTGAAGATGTGCTAATATTTGCATGCAAAATTGTAATTGACAAACTTGACATTAAGTTCGGAAATATATTTATTATATATTGATTCAATAATGTAATTACTTTTGATTTTTTTAAAACCTTATCGATCGGGTCTTTTAAACATTTCATTCGTCGAATTCGACGGGATTCCACTCGTTTTATTGTTAAAATGCATTTCCTTTTTCTCAGAGTCTATAAAATAGCGTTTAAACTAAAGAAAAAGTCCGTTTTTGATGAAGAAGTAGCACGTCAAATTGTATCTCTTTATTATTCCGCAATTCCAATGTCTCAGAGAGAAATTGCTAATCAATTGGGTATTTCACGCCGTTCTGTTTGCTATTATATTGATAAACACAAGAAAAATGAAGTTAGTTTATTGCATTCTAAACGGGGTCGACCTTCTAAAAGACCTCTATCTTTTTTTTTTTTTTTTTTTTCTAATCGGAAGCGAAACTGAATTCTGCAAAGACGGAATCTACATTCAACTTTATATATATATATATATATATATATATATATATATATATATATGCACCGCATTGACTTATGCGAACTATTGAATGAGTTACGAGTCGCCCCTGTGGTTTCTTATATGGGAAATCTGAAGGAAAATAAGGTAAGGTTTGGTCTTTTCCTGTGATATAGATGCAGTGTGTTTCTCCCCCCCCCCCCTTTTATTTTAAGCGATTGCACTCTTATACACTATAATCTGTATTAAAAGATCTATACTTTAATCTGTGTCTGCACCCTTGAATTCCAAGAAAGCATATAAACTTTAGGTTAAAACTATACTACTTCTCAAAAGTATGTGGGCAGGCGATTTTTCGAAATAATAGCTCAAAAATGTAGTAATAATCACGAAAAAAAAAAAAAAAGTTTATTTTGATAAAGAATACTGTATAAGTTTATGGAAGTTTTTTAAAAAATTAAAATCAAAATAGGCATTCTAATAAATATGTGGACTTTTTTAGTATTTTGTATTTAAATTACAATTCTGCATCCATTTCTTCGAATTATCTATGAAATTATAACAGGCATGCCAAAAAATGATGGAATTTTATTTGTAATAAAGTAGAATTGTGATTGAAAAATATGGCGGATTAGGGGGGGGGGGTGTTACCATTTATATCCGCCCCGGGTGTCACCCATCCTAGCTACGCCACTGCTCCCCACCGCTCGAACACAGTTCCATTTTCCCCTACTTAATTACTCACGACGATGCAGATTTTGAGCTCAAAATTTAAGTTTGAACTTTTACAAGCATTTAATTAATACAAAAAACAACGGTTAAAAATAGTTGTTGGTTATTCTAAAGTTTAAGGCGCACTCTGACGGAATTTTTTGAAAGATATCTTTAAAATTTATTGTCAAGGAAATATTGACATAAAGAATAGTTTTAGCGAAAACCGCAAACGAATCGACCAATTTTTCCGTTTTTTATAATCATTTGAAATTTTAACCTCCCCACCCCCATTGAGCACAGTTCAGTTTGCGCTACTTTACCACTCCCAACGATTCAGATTTTCATCTCAAAATTTACGTTTATGTCTAAGCTTCTAAAAAAATTTTATAAGATGCAAAAAATAGCGGCATAAAGTAGTTGTACGTTACTCCAAAGTCTAAAACGCCCTCTATCTGCAATTTTTGAATTTTATCTTTGTAATTTAGTTTTAAGATAATATTGGCGTAAAGAATAATTTTAATGAAAATCGCAAATCAATTGACCAATTTTTCCATATTTTATAATCATTTAAAATTTGAACCTCCCCCCCTCCCCACAGTTCAATTTGCGTTACTTAACCACTCCCAACAATTTAGATTTTGAGCTTAAAATTTAAATTTATGCATAAGCTTCTAGAAAAAAGCAATGAGATGCGAAAAATAACGGTAAAAAATAGTTGTCCGTTACTCTAAAGTCTAAAGCGCCCTCTATCTGCATTTTTTGAAATTTATCTTTATAATTTTTTTTCAGGACAATACTCGCATAAAAAATAGTTTGAGTGAAAACCGCAAACGAATCGACCAATTTTTCTGTATTTTATAATCATTTGAATTTTTGGACCCTAAACTTTAATGGCGCCTATCTCCTTCAGAAGACGTCTGGGACCCTTAGTTTCCTGTTTAACATTGTTTGTCTTGATGTGTGCTATCACCCCTTAAAGTGTGTACCATGAATTTAGAAACACCCTGTATATATATATATATATATATATATATATATACACAGGGTGAGTCATAAATATCGAAACAATAGGCTATCTTCTTAAATATTGCCCCTAGACCCATACTTCCAATTGCAAAGTTTCACCAAAAAAGGTAAATTTTTTGTTAAGATAAGTTGCAACTCCATGGGAGGTCTATATTAAAAGTTACGAAAATTAAATTTTTATACGGCCCCCAGAGGATAAAACTTCCAATTAGAAAAAATTTCCTTATCCATTCCTGAATTGAACAAAAAAAATTCCATCTTGATATCTCCAAAACTCAGAGTTATGACAATTTTAATAAATCGTGAGGTTTCAAGGGATCAGACACAAATTGAAATGCGTGTAATTGAAGAAAAAATGTTGCTGTATGTTGTCCAGGAAACATTTATTTTATTTATTTATTTATAGAGTATGAATTTTGAATGTTTTATGATGGTTAACCACATAATTTGTAAGCATTATCACATCATAAGCTTTCTTAATATTTTTTTTTTTCAAAAAATTTAGAGTAAATTAAAATTGTCTTAACTCAGAATATTATTTGTCGCGTTGAATTTTTTTCTTTTGTTAAATAAAAATGTTTATCTTTCAATTATGATTCAGAATTTTAAATAATATTTTTAAAAAATAAAAGTATTTAAAATAGCAATTAAAAAAAAAAGATGCAATTTTTTGTAAACAAATTATATTTTTAAAAGTAAATTTTCTGAGATATAAACATCTTTCGGCGGCCTTTTTTTTTTTTTTTTTTTTTTTTTTTTTTTTTTTTTTTTTTTTTTTTTTTGGGGGGGGGGGGGGGTGTTAAAAAATTATTGAATTGTTACCGTAACCAACGGTTACTGACTTTTGTAAGTTTAAAAATTAGAAATACTGAAATAAAAACATCGGATGAAGAAAAGTGCATTTAGTTTTAAAGAAAGATTGGCTCCTAACGTTTAAATGCTTTTTAAAAGTGTCTAGGTGATTAACTCCGTTTTGTGTAGTTTCGATTTCAGATTTTGTTTAAGTTTTGCCATTTTCGCCTTCTTTAATTTCTATTTAAATGAGTCAGCTTATTTAAACCTAATTTTTTTTTATCACGCCGATTTCAATTTTTATCATTGTTTCATCCCTGTCAACTTCATATTTTTCTTGTTAAAATTGCCACTACACGATGCGTAAAAGATGCCTCTAATTACGGGCCTCCAAACTGGTAGAAGGTAGGTACTGGGTTCGAACCCAATCGCAACCATCGGCCTAACCGTTCGAAGTTTTCCGTGGTTTTTTTCGAACCCTGGATTTCCTTGCGTAAGTATGGGTTAGGTTCCCTTAAAAAGACCCTCACGGAGGGCACCCTTCCCCTCACGGCCTATATCCCTATTGTAGTTAATTGGCCGGAATGAACAAAAAAGCAACAACAACAAAAACAATCCCCAACGTGTTAACTACTGTAAGCGGACTCAAAGGCCGCTACGCTTTTTTTTTTCTTTTTTTAGAGTTTAAAATACAGTTTTCAATTCAAATACAAATACATTTTAAATTTTGTTGAACTTGCGAATCAGTTATCTTTTTAAAACAAGAACAGGTGTTTAATGAATCTTCGGCATATTTCATTTAAACATTTTAAGTTGAAATTATTCAATTGAATTTCTTAAATGATGTTTGGTTCGAACGCATTAAACCTTGATCAATTAAATACACTTAGCACGAAATATTAGTAAGAGCTTCGCATAAAAAAAAAAAAGAAGAAAGAAAGAAAGAAAGAAAAAATACGGAACAGAAACGTTATACTCTTCGACTTTAACATTCGAATAAATATTTTTTTTAAATGCTGTTTGGAATAAATAAACTACTCGGATGTAGCAATCGGAGGACTCTAAAGATACGGAATTCCGAGGATTAGTACAAGATATCACTGAAATCGTGTAAACTATACAAAATTCATTATGAAAGCGCCATCCGAAAGATGGTTGATACAAAAACATAAACAAAACCAATTCATGTCTTTTTATGGAAATTCTTGCATTAGTTCTTAAAGTAGAGCTATTGCAGAAATCATAACAGATTCAGTGTTGCAGCGCCACACGTGGAGCCATATACAACAAAATATAAATAACATCAATTCATGTCAAGGAATAACTGAAACTGAAGATTGATGATATTCCTTGCATTAATTCTGGAGATAAGCGATCCCGGAAATCGCTCAAAAGCCTTTACAGTAGGGTTACCTGTTAAGCGATTCACACCAAAACTAATCAACATCAATGTATATCAAGAACTAAGTAAATATAATTTTTATTAAATTCTGTGTATTAGTTCTTGAGATAGCGCGCTCACAAAATGTATACCATACACAGAGATACAGGAGCAGTGACTCACAGAGAGATATTTTGTAAAAACATGTTTTTCGGTATCTCTGAGCCCTAAAACGTGTGAATCCGTCGAAAACCGGAATTCAAAATTTTCATGAATCCAATACTTTTCTCTTGTAAAGATAGAAAAAAGTAGAAATAGATTTAAAACCACAAAAATTTTGAAGCTGAATATTACAAACTAGATTTTTGAAAAAATTTCTAAATAATTTATTAAAATATATTTCCATTAACATTAAAATATACAATAACATTAAAATATATTCCATATGATCCAGTTAATAGAAGTGTCATTATCGCTATTACAGTAGACTCCCTCAAATCCGCAAACCAGTAATCCGCAACTCTCTAAAATCCGCACATACTTTATGGATGTAAACAATGAAACTTTCAGATTGGATATTTGGACAAAATGTGATTTTTTAAATTTTGTATCAATTCCATATATTTTTTAATTTTTAATTTTCTCAATAATACTCTATTCATGTTTTTTTTTTCATGAAGGAAGAAAAATTAAAAAAAAAAAAAAAATCAAGATATTGCTGATATCACTGGTAATCACAATTTTCTTACCAAATATATTTATGCATTAATCAAGATTTTTTGGTTACTAAGCCTGGCTAAACTTTAAAAAAAAATCCTTATTTTATGATTTTGATGTGAATTAGTAATGTACTTTTATGAGGCAAGTTTTGTTGAATAATTTTGGAAAAATATATTTAATTTTTATAATGAATATTTAATCATACACTATTGATCATTAACTTGATCTTTGCTTTTAATATTTTAATCATTTTGAAAATTATCTAAATTTTTATTATTTTAACTTATTACTTATTTTAACATTTTATTATATTGTAAGTATTCATTATAGTCCTGAATGCACTATTAATTGCACTCAAATTACTGTTTAAAAAACGTAAACAAAGCAATGACCAGAAATCCGCAAAATTCTAAAATCCGCACAACCTCTGGTCCAAAGCTGTGCGGATTTGAGGGAGTCTACTGTACTATATTTACTAAACTTATTGCCTGCGGCAATAAGTTTGAAAGACACGGTTAATGAGAGTTTAATTAATATCACTTAATTTAATAACACTTTTAATAAGTGTTTAATAAGACGGTCCGGCCAATGGGTCGTGCCAATTATGAGCCTGGCGCCAAGCTCGAGATATTGCAGACATCTAGCATATTTCAAGGAAATTTAAAGCAGAAATCTATACGCTTTTATTTTATATCTAAAAGTTAAAGTATTGTCTTAGGTCTATATTTAATAATGCGTAAATTAACGGTCGATCCCTAAATTGTATTTCAAATGAACTGATATCGCTGCACTCAGATGTATGCTAAAGTGGTGTAAGTCACGAAATTTGAAAAATTTTGGATTTTAATATCTTCCAGGGATTTGCAGATATCGAGATGATTTTTTTTGTTTGTTTGTTTGTTTGTTCGATTCAGAAAAGGATAAGGAAAAATTTTCTAACTGGAAGTTTTATTCTCTGGGGTTCGTATAAAAAATTAATTTTCGTATTTTTTAAAATAGATCCCCCATGGAGTTGCAACTTATCTTATCAAAACATTTACCTTTTTTGATGAAACTTTGCAATTGGAAGTATGGGTCTAGGGGCAATATTTAAGGAGATAGCCTATTGTTTCGATATTTATGACTCACCCTGTATATATTTATTCTTTCAAAATCCCAAGAACTGAATTAATACAGAAAAGTTGAAAATTTTACCTTATTTTTTCTTGCGCTCCTTATAATTTTAAACAGTTGCAACACTAGTATATTAATTAGCCAGGCCAGAGTCGGAAAGGGCGTCAAAAGAGTTAAAATTTTTGGAGTAGGAGTTGACCATTTTTTTTGCTGATTCGGCAGCCCTGTTTTCTGCGTCAAAAATCTACAAAATTTTGGGACTGTTTATTAATATTTCTAAATATCTCGAGATACGTAGACATAGCTTATTATTTGTCATATAGAATTTTAAAAAAAATAAAATTCTGTACAAAGGCTTTTTTTTTTTTTTTTTTTTTTTTTTTTTCAGATTGCAGAATATTTTTATAGGGATTCTTTCATTTTCAAAACAGGTTCAAAAAATGAAAATCTCCAATCCAATGCGAAGAAGAAAAAAAAAACCCTAAAAGCTAAAAAAATTTAAAAGCAACCGAAATATCTTTAAAATTTGTCCATAAAATTAGCATTAAAAATGGGTTTTTTCGTTTGACTGAAGCAGCCTCTTCTCACAAGGAAGGTCTCCATTGGGGGCATACTCAGAATTTTTTGAAAAAAATACGAATTAAACTACTCATGTAGGTAATAAAGGATCAGTGAAAATTAGCGGCGGAATTACATTATTAGATATTAAAAAAAAAAAAAAAATAATAATAATAATAAAAAAAAGTTTGGAATAATTAGCGTGAAAAGCTGAAGCGACGCGGGATTTGGCGAGCAGAGCATTTCCTCGCCAAAAGCAGACGATTTTAACGAATCTGAAAATTGATTTTAATTGACTTCACTGTTAAAAATCTGCAGTATTTACTGCAACGTCACTCCACTACTTTTATAGAATATCTCTCTTCTGACCAATGAGAATGCTTCATAGCACGGTGAATTGACCGTGTCATACACTGTTAAAAATCTGCTGCATTTTGTTGCAACGCACTCCACCGCTTGTATATAATATCTCTATTCCAACCAATGAGAAAGCTCCATTTCACGGCCAAGTAACCGTTTTCTATACAAATGAGAGAGTGCGTTGCAACAAAATGCAGCAGATTTTTAACAGTGTATTTTTCAATTTGGAACAATTTTAATCAATTTAAATGATAAAATATATTATTTCATTTTGTTATAAGTACATATAAACGTATATGACAAAATTACACTTAAAGTAAAGTAAAAATGCAAAACTAAAATTACTTAAACTAATCTTATTTAAATAAATTGAACATAGAAAGTTTTTTCTTTAAAAAGTATTCGAAGCGTAAAAGCGTATTTTTCAAAATTTCGTTTTTTCGCCAACCGGGGATAAATCGCCAAATAAACGAAATTTTATTATTTTTTTACGGACGTTATAAGGAGGTTCCGCCAATTTTTTTTATAAACATATATAACCAAAGGGCAAAATTAGCACTAGCCACCGGCCACAGGGCCAGTAAGTGAGAAAAAGTGGCTAGTGAAAAATTGTCTATCAGCGGCCACCTCCCGGTCACTTTTTTATATGGAGAGAATAAAATTTTCTTCTATGTCATCAAGGATTCTACTTTTTTTTGTTCCAATATATTTATATCAACATATTTATTTGGGCTATTCAGTTTTAAATTAATGCTTATAAAATTTTTACTGTTTAGTATTTTTAAATAAAAAAGTGGCCACTAGTTCATAGAAAGTGGCCAGTTAAAAAACTAGTCCTACCGGCCAGTGGCTGCTAATGAAATTTCCCAATTTTGCCCTATATATATAACTATATGAGAAGAACATTCTGTAATTTTTTCAGATTTTTCTGAGTATGCCCGTATAGAGACCTTCCTTGTCAGTTGCATTTCAATATTTTTTTAATGATTGTTTGCAAGATTTGTTAGCCATTTATTCTTATTTGATTTTGTTTACAAATGTTTTAGTTGAGTCACTTTCATTTTCGGAACCGGTTTCGAACTGAAAGCATCCCTATAAAAAAAAATTCTTCAATCAAAATCGAAACAGTACAAAACGGCCTTTGTGGAGATCTATCTCACAAGGAAGGTCTCCATACGGGCATACTCAGAAAAATCTGAAAAAAATACAGAATGTTCTTCTCATATAGTTATATATGTTTATAAAAAAAATTTCGGCGGAACCTCCTTATAACGTCCGTAAAAAAATAATAAAAATTTCGTTTATTTGGCGATTTATCTCCGGTTGGCGAAAAGACGAAATTTTGAAAAATACGCTTTTACGCTTCGAATACTTTTTAAAGAAAAAACTTTCTATGTTCAATTTATTTAAATAAGTTTAGTTTAAGTAATTTTAGTTTTGCATTTTTACTTTACTTTAAATGTAATTTTGTCATATACGTGTATATGTACTTATAACAAAATGAAATTAATATATTTTATCATTTAAATTGATTAAAATTGTTCCAAATTGAAAAATACACTGTTAAAAATCTGCATTTTGTTGCAACGCACTCCCTTGCTTGTATAGAAAACGGTTACTTGGCCGTGAAATGGAGCTTTCTCATTGATTGGAATAGAGATATTATATACAAGCGGTGGAGTGCGTTGCAGCAAAATGCAGCAGATTTTTAACAGTGTTGCACAAGCTACCACACCGCTAAAAATCTGTACCATTTTCTGCAGCGTCACTCCACCGCCTTTATAGAAAACGGTCAATTCACCGTACTATGGAGCATTCTCATTGGTCAGAAGTGAGATATTCTATAAAAGTGGTGGAGTGACGTTGCAGTAAATGCTGCAGATTTTTAACAGTGAAGTCAATTAAAATCAATTTTCAGATTCGTTAAAATCGTCTGCTTTTGGCGAGGAAATGCCAAATCCCGCGTCGCTTTCAGCTTTTCACGCCAATTGTTCCAAACTATTTTATTTTTTTTAGATATCTAATAATGTAATTCCGCCGCTAATTTTCACTGATCCTTTATTACCTACATGACTACTCGTTTCTACAATTTAGTTTAATTCGTATTTTTTTCAAAAAATTCTGAGTATGCCCCCAATGGAGACCTTCCTTGTCAGTTATCATACGCAAAAAAATCATTTAAAATATTGAAATGCAATCGACATATCTTTATAAATTTCTTCCATAGGATTAGCATTGGCGAATACATTTTTTTTTGCTTCACTGAAGTAGCCTTTTCTCAATAGCATTTCAATGCTTTTTAATTATTTATTTCTTTTGCATAGGATAGTTGAGATCAATCTGCACAAAGGCTATTTTCTACATTTTAGGTTTTTTGTTTACAGGTATTGGCTTCTTTAATCAAACGAAACAACCCACTTGCTAGTGGTATATTCTTATAATAGAAATTTATAAACATATCTTGTCGGTATTTTAATATTTTAAATATATATATATATACATATTTGCATAGGATAGCTGAAGTCAATCTCTACAAAGGCTGCTTTCTACTTTTTCGATTTTTTACAGGTATTTTAAACAGGCTACTTCAGTCAACAGAAACATTTCACTCGATAAATATAATCCTATGGAAGAAATTTATAAAGATATCTCGTCTGCATTTTAATATTTTTAAATGTCATTTTTGCATTGGATAGCTGCGGTCGATATGTACAAAGCTCGTTTTACACTTTCGGTTTG
This sequence comes from Maratus speculifer, assembly GCA_964019185.1. Taxonomy (NCBI): domain Eukaryota; kingdom Metazoa; phylum Arthropoda; class Arachnida; order Araneae; family Salticidae; genus Maratus; species Maratus speculifer. The sequence continues at coordinate 45,065,405 of OZ025290.1, forward strand.
TTTATAGTTATTTTAAAGAGGCTACTTTAGTCAAATGAAATAACACGTTCGTTAATGTTGATTCTGTGTTAGAAATTCATTAAGATATCTCTTCTGCATTTATATTTTTAAATGCATTTTAAAATATTTTATTTATATATTTATTTTGAATTGGATAGTTGCTGCTGATGTCGATCAGTACAAAGGCCGTTTTTTACTTTTTTGATTTTATTTACAGCTATTTTAAAGAGGCTTCTTCAATGTAGCAAAACAACCCTCTTACTAATGCTATTCTTATGATAAAAATATATAAACATATCTCGTCAGCATTTTAGTGTTTTTTAACATATACAGTCGAGTCTCTATACAACGAAATCCATCGTTCCAGTAAAAAATTCATTATATAGAAAAATTCTATGTATAGAGCATGATGTTAAAAATCATATTTAATGTGTAAATTTTGAACAAATATTATTTTTGATCTTTTTAGTTAAGAATTTGAAATGTTTAAAAGTAAATATTAACCTAACATTTTATTTCTTAATTATTTAAGCAGTTTCAAAAAAGTGAATAGTCATTTATTTGAAAGCTTAATGAAAATCAAATTAGGAAGTCTTGCATTAATTTCAGACGAAGAAATCTGTAATTTTTTGTTGTTTTGATTTTAAAATTGTTACGCTCTAAAAAAATGCTCAAAATTTAGCAAGGAATGAAAAAATGAAGTTAACATTTTCCTCCATTTGAAGCAGGGTTGGAAAAAAACCAGGTTCTTTTTGAAAAAAAAAACCGGTTTTTTTTGTTTAAACCGGGTTTTTTTAAAAAATCCTTTTTTATTACATATACATGCATATTTATTGATAAAAATAGACATTGTTGAATTATAAGTAGTATAAATGCATTTGAAAGTAATTTAAATTAAATAATTATAGTTAATTGTGTAGAAAATTGAAAAAAAAATCATATTTTAATTTAAATAGTTATTAGTAAAATCTTATGTTCAAACAATAAGCTACTCTACACAGTGAAACATTGGTGCTTTGAAAATCTTTATAAATAATCTTTTTATTACTTATAAGAAACATTTGATGTAGTTTGTGAATATAATATTCTTTTCTACAATTAAAAAAATAATAATAAATTTGAGATTGTTCTTGGGGGGGGGGGGGTTGTGGTTTGAGAGACAATTTGAAATCAACATTTATGGTCATTAGATTTAGCAGATAACTGAGGGGGAAAAAATAATTTGTTATTATTAAAATACTATAAATAGCACCCATTTTTTGAATACTCATTCAACTTCATATTTTGATTTTAATTCTTAAAGATAATCTCCCCAATAGAAAAAAAAAAAAAAAAAAAAAAAAAAAAAAAAAATCTTATGGTTTCACTAAAATCTTAAACATCATCCAGTTATAGCTCCATATTCAAAAGCATTGCGCGTGTTATGATAGATTGCTTTAAATAATCTGCATTTTTTAAATGAAAATATTTTATACTAAATACAAATACCTATTTTTAATCCATTTTATCTTTGATCAATTCACATATTCTAAGATTTTTCTTTAGAGTAATGGAATATGGTCATCAATGCATACTCAATTTCATTCTATACATAAAAACCCCCCTAGAATCACTATATTTACGTAATACTTTTTGCTGAAATAAAGTGTTAAACATAGAAAATATTTATACCTAATAATTTGTAAGTCTTAAATTGTAAATAAAAATGAGAAAATATAATTAGATTTAAAAAAAAAAAAAAAAAATTAATTTTTTTTTTTTTTTTTTTTTTTTTTTTTTTTTTTTTTTGAGAAAAAAACCAATTGGTTTAAACCGTGGTTTAAACCATGGTTAAAACCAATTGGTTTAAACCGTGCCAACCCTGATTTGAAGGTCTCTCTTACGCGCCTCTCATTGATTCCTCTCTTATATGTGTAACAATCCAATTGACTCTGTTTTGAGAGGAAGGATGTTGAAGGTGTGTAGGAGATGGGATGAACTCGTTAAATTTAACAAACAAGGAGAGAAGTAATGTTTAAAAAAAAAAAAAAAAAAAAAAAAAAAAAAAAAAAAACTCAGTACTGAACGATAAATCAAAATAAGTGATGGAAAATTGATTCCATATGATTACGAAGCTTTTTCAAAACTGAATAAATTAAGACCAATTTATGAAAAAAATCGTTATATGGAGATAGATATTTCGCTATATAGAGACTGTTTTTAATGTAATCATGCGAAAAGGGGGCCGTTCCTACTAAAAATTCGTTATATAGAGAAATTCGATGTAATGGAGTTTCGTTATAGAGACTCGACTGTATATATGTATATATTTGCTTTGGATAGCTGAGGTCAATCAATACAAAAGACATATTTTGCTCTTTCTATTTTATTTACAGATATTTTAAGTGAGGACCACTTTCATTTTACGGATTGGTTTCAACCCCCCCCCCCCCCCCCAAAAAAAAAAAAAAAAAAAAAAAAAAAACAATCGAAATTGTAAAGGTAAAAAACAGCCTGTCTACAAATTGATTTTAACTATTCAATGCAAAAAAATTATATGCTACCGAGATATCTTTGTATGATTTTGACTGACATTTGATTGAAGAAGCCTCTTCTCAGTTGCATATTTCAATACCTTTAAATGATTTATTTTGCATTGGATAGCTAACACCGATCTATATAAAGGCCATTATTTTTTAGTGAGGACACTTTTTTTTTATATTTGCTTATACTGAAGCTAGCATGGAAAAACAAAGTTTTCCAACAAAATTTAGTAAGGCTAAATTTTCTCTTTCCAAAAAACTATAAAATTTTGGGACTTTATTATTAATTTTAAATATCTCGTGAATCGTCGACGTAGCTTATTATTTGTTAGATACAATCTTAACAAGTTGAAAATTGCATGCAAAATGTAGCAAATAAGGTGCGTTCGTACTGTAACGAATATTCATATCTTGCTGTTGTAGTATACAGTATAGTGATCAAAATCTTTTGTACATTTCTGTAAATATTATCTGCTTTCTGTTATACTGGAAATAACTTGCATTAAACCTCAGCAACGCATATCAATTTCATAAAATATGAAATAGTTTAATATAATTAAAACACGCCTAAATAGTGTTTGCCAAAAATGTGAATATAATGTCTAATTTTTCAAAATCAAATTCGTATGGTTTTGGAGGAATTTTTAAATTTTTTTTTCAACATTTTATGTTTATTATTGACTAATTTCTGTTTTTAAATGTTTTTATCATATGATTTTAACAGAAAAATTTTATTTATTCTCAAACTTCCTAATATAAACTATGCTTTAAAATAAACCATGTCTCAATGATATGTGCCAAAAGTGGTTCCCTTATTAGTAATAAGTTTATCAACTACAGTTGCGGAACGTTGAAGTTGCGAGTATGTAAAAGCCAATGACCTAAGATACTTAGACTCCACAATGGCAACCTTTTCGTAGGCCGACATGTCTGCCTTCCGTCACGTGACGGAGGGCAGATTTAGCGCGCCAAACCGGTTTTTCTCCCGCCAGCTTGTAGTTTCGCTTCTATGTTTACATTTATTTCACTGCGAAAATGAAATCTGAAAGTTGCCAATAAAGCGATCACCGCCAAAAAACAGCATCTTTTCGCCAAAGATGTTGGATTCGAAACCATGCGGAGATAACAGTGGGATGTGTCGTCTACGTATATTAGAAAGTCAATGGTAAAAGCCTATACAGACTTTTTACTCCGTTGGCTTGGCGGCTTGGCTTAACCGTGACCTAACATGGTTGCACTATCTGGCGTTATAGCACTCATTTTGGCAACATAATATTAATTTTGAATTGTGCTTGCAAAAATCTTATTTCAAAGATTTTTTTTCTTGTCATTTCATTGAAAGATTAAATATAATTGGTTATTGACAATTTATTATCAAAGCACATTATTTAAATTAGAATAACATACATATTTTCCAAGAACTTTTCATCTTAAAAAATAATGTTTAGAATTAAAATATTTCGAAAGTTAAAAAAAAAATAAACATTGTTCCAATTTAACATCACCTATATTTTTTTAATTATTTTGTAAACGAATCGCAATTCTTTCTTCGATAAATGTGTTGCTAATAATCAGGTTTAAAGTTATATGTATGTAATGTGTACCAGGTATCTAACATTGCTCAATGTGCAATTTTGAAGAAACACACGAATTCCCATTTGTATTTTATGTAAAATCTATTTATATATTTTTTTAATTGCGATGAAAAAACATACTATTAAAACAAAAAGATTTTATAACGGGTATGATTGTGGTTTGCAGGCTTGATCACTTTTTTTTTTTTTTAATTATTTATTTACAAAAAGGAGACTATAAAAAGGACATAAGATAAACTATTTATTTTATAATTAATCAAAACATCCGCGCAGGAATTTTTTTTAAAACATGCCAATAAAAAAAGCAACTTCAAAATTTAAAGTACAAAAAACTAATAATAATAATAATGAAAAATAAATAAATAAAATAAAATAAATATTAAAACGTGAATTTCTACTGGCATTAAAAGGATAGTAAAACAGTAATCTTTTTAGCAAAACTTTCTTTTTTCAATTATTTAGACCCCCCCTCCCCCTCATTGCGCTGCATATGCCTAAGTTTTTGTGAAAAATGACTCCGTTTTGACGTTAGAAAGATTCATGTTTGAGCAGAATAACTTTCCCCGACTTTTTATTTGCAACCCTTGTAGTAATTGGCCGATAATTCACTTTCGTTTTCGGCCGAAAACCTGAGTTTCGCCGAAACTTTGTTTTCAGCGAAAATGCTGCTGACATTTCAGCCTGATCGAAACTATTTTTATTTAAAAAATCTCGTTTCTTCAAAAAATTTCAACATTACTCATTGATTTGAGCTGCATCGGCTCAAATGAGACTATTTATTGCCATGAACTACTTTGTTTACAATTTATCAGTCATCATTGACTCAAGATGCGAGTGGGAAGTATAAATTTAATGAAATTCGTACAATAGAAAATATTTCTGTGTTATGGTTGAATTAATTACGTATTATATTATGAAAATAAAAAGTGTTGCGTTTAAGTCATAGCGAGTCAACTTGAGTCACACACATAATTAATTAATAATTGTGTATATTTAATAAATATGTATAGTTAATTAATAATTATACTAACTAAATAAATGCGTTTAATTAATAGTAATTATGTATATTTAAATAGCTATATAATTAATTAATAACTATGCATATTTAATAAATACGTATAATTAATTAATAATTATGCATATTTATGTATGTCTTACTTTATAGTTTTTTTACATTCGTTTTTGTTTTCGGCCGAAAATAGAAAGATCACTGAAATTTGGATTCAGTTTCAGCCTTAAAAACCTGTTTCACTCGATCATTAAACTCAGCACTTAAATAGAAACCTTTTTATTTATTTTATTTTGGTTTAATATTTTATTGTCATATTTGGTATGATTATAAGGTAAATTTTTCCGATAAGTTCAAATCTACAAATATTGTTTCTGTATTTTAGAAAGTTTCAAAAATAAAAACAATATATTGCAGATTAAAAACTCCATTCTACAAGTAATTATCTCTTAACTGACCGGAAATTGGAGGCGACGCGGGGTGTCGTTATCTGAAAAAGGTTTGCAATTTTTGTACAACACATGTTTATTAGCGACAAAATTTCGCAAAAGCGAATAAATACATTTTTATATAAATTTTATATGTACAAGTCGTAATAGTGACAAATTTTAACTTAAATTAGTTGCATTTAGTCAATAGATTGTTTTCACATTAAAATTTTGAAGAAAAAAGAGATACCGAGGGAGATTTTATTGAAATAGTCAACGCACTTTTTCTTGTCGCGGAAGCATAACATTCACAGTATAAACTGTACTCTCAACGTCTTCGTTCCCCAAGTATAAATATACTCAATCAGTGCCCAAAGTGTCACCAGATTTTGTGTCTTTTCCATGTTAGTTGGAGCCAGGCAGTGGCATAGCTAGCATGGGCGACACCCATTGCGGATGTAAATGTTGTCACCCCCAATTATCAGGGTGTCACTTGCCCCAATCCGTCATATTTTTTCATTCACAATTCTACATTATTGCAACAATTGATCATAACATTCCTTATTTACCTCTTGTACTCCTTCATTATAAAAAAAAAAAAAAAAAAAAAAAAAAAAAAAAAAAAGCAGCGACTTTGATTTACAACCCTTGGCACAAAGTTTCCGATCATTACATCAACAAACACTACCATCTTCTGTAAGCAAAGGTTTTTTTAATTCTCACTGCATAAAAATGAAACGATTATTAGCGATAATTTATTTGTATTATATATAACAAACAACAATATGCAATAAAGAAAAATCATTATACATCAATTTATAAACAAAAAATTTGTGATTGAAATTTAAGCACCAAAGAAAAAAAATATCCGATCATGTTTTGATTTGGGAAAAAATAACCGATCACTGTAAATCAATATTTCGTAAATCCACTTTTATTCCGGATGACAGCCGAATTTCTTAGTAGAATATACTCAATAACATTTTTACACTCATTAGGAGGAACTTCACACCGACATGAGGAACTTCATACCAAAACTAAACATATTTTTTAAAGGAAATAAAATTGTAATTGTAAGAGAAAAATGTAATATTGTAAAAATATACATTTTTTAAACAAACAATGGAATTTTTGAATACTGATATTCATAATAATGACAAAACTGCAGTAATTTCTTCAAACTAGTATCATTTACTTAAAAACTATACTGATGTAAATGGGATGCATAATTTATTTCATTCCAAATTGCAGACATATTAGCTCAGGTTTTTTACATTAGGTCAGTTGGTAGTTAAACATGTAACTGAAAAATCATTTCAACAGAGATATGATATAACAAACAATAGCGTTTAATAAAAATTCTTAGGCTGTGAAAAAAAACTGAACTTTTAAAAGCAAGCTTTGCTACTTACTTTTTAATTTGTAATATAAAGTGCAAATATTTTTCTTTTAATAAAAATAAATTGGATTTTTTTTTTTAATATTCTTTAAGAAAATATAAATTATTTGGGAGGAACAATCATGAAAAATCAATTTTTCCAACTTTTCAGTTTAAAAAAAAAAAAAAAAAAAAAAAAAAAAAAAAAAAAACCCGGTAAAAAAAGTTTTTTTTTCCGCGTTTTATATTTTTCCGGAAAATTTACATCTCTACTAAGGTGACAACACAAGGTTCTGCAGTCCTTCGAACAGTCTATTTTTAGATGAGCTCACCATTTTTTAAATTATTTTCACGGTGGTGTTGAAGTAAAGCATTTACAAGATAAGGATGTTTTATTCAGTTTCCCCTCTGTTACCAGCTTATTTATGTGAAATTTATTTTTTTATATATTTTAATAAAATTTTAACCATAAGATCAAATGGTGCTTCTTAAATAAATAGGAGGTCATTCCACGTGAAATCAACCAATTTAAGGAAAACTTGTTGCATCATAGTCACAGATTTTTTTTTTATTTTTATCATAGACAGACATAGTACTGAAACCCTCAAATCTGAAATTTAAAAGTAATTTTCACAATATTGGCCGAAATATGGCCATTTGAAAACTGGCCATTTTTACAAAATGGCGGCCATCTTGGAATTGTATCACTGTCTAAATATGGCCATAACTTGACAACTAATGGCTCAAAGTTTATATATCTGGTACCAATTTGAAGCTATTTGTACAAAGAATGCATATTGCACATCAAAACAATAATACATTTTTATTTCTTTACTTTTTATTGTGTGCAAAGTGAAAATTTCACCCCAAAAAAGGGCAGATTGTAATGGCTCATAAAAAAAAATGAATCATCATGAATTTTTCTGAAACTTGGTAAAAACATTGCTCCATCTGTGTGCTTTAAATAAAATAAAAATTGGAAAGGTAAAATTTGTTGTTTTAAAATAAATGGTTTTTTACACATAAGGTGTCATTAACCAAATAATTATCATTTTAGAATCTGTAAGCATTCCTGATTAAAAAAATAATGGTTAAAATAAAATTTTCTAACATCTAAATTAATGTAAAAGTATATTCAAAACCTCATTTGTACTAATTTTGTAGGAATCTGCCCCCCAGCCCCCCCCCCCCCCCCAAAAAAAAATTGACAATTGAAAAAATTTTACACTGAAAAAGATAAGAAAATAATTAAGGAATATAATGTATAATTATAAAATATCTATAAATGCAATGCATACATATGGTGATTTACTTCACATATAGGGGCGAGTGGGGTGGAATGGAACAATAGGTTTTTCTCTTTATGTATCATTCTAAATATTTCATCAATCACATATTAGATAAAGTAATGGTACTGCAATCTTCAGTTGAAAAAAGTAGCTAATTTACATAAGCTTGCAATTATATGAAGAAAAAGATTATTTCAAGTCTTCAGCGTCCATGTAAAGATGGTGTATTGAATGCATTTGATCTCTATAATTTTGCAAAAGAATCTGTTAAAAGAATTGAAAGTTTTTTTATAACAAAATTTGAAATTGAAAGCGCAAACAGTCAATTAGCAGATAGGTATGCAAAAGCAGATACAAAGCAGTGACTCAGTCTTGTTTCTATGATTGTACCAATCAATGATTGCCAAATGCTGGTTTCCAGGGTTTCAGACATTTCATCAACAAAATTTATTGCTTCTTTGGGAATCAATGAAATTGTCAGACCATTGATATTTAAAAGTGAACAATATGTTGCATGTGTATATGGGATAAATTGGTGGATTGGGAAAATTTTAGATTACTGTGAAGAACTTACCGACTATAAAATTATGTTCATGTATCCTCATGACGCTAATTCTTCATATTCATGGCCAAAATCCTCAGATGTTTGTTTGATTCTGTAAGAACAAATAATAAAAGAAGTGTCTATTCCTGTAACTGCTACAGGAAGAACATATACTGTTGCACCAGAGGAAACTCGAACAATTCAAGCATTATTTTTAAACTTTAAAACTGATTAAATCCTTTTTAGCTTAAATCTGAAGAAAAAAACTATTATATTATAAAGTTATATGCATGTAAGTAAATATTTTGTTCTTATTTTGTCTAGATTTGTTCCATGTGTACGTTTAAACTTTGACTTATTTCTCATGATATTCAATGTTTTGCCCTGGATTTGTATTATATTATTGTTATTATTTATTTATTTATTTTTTATTTTATTTTATTTTTTTTTTTTTTTTTTTTTTGTCTCATCGTATCTAGATTTTTGTTCATATAAATTTTAACTCAGTGTGAACAAAAAATAACAAATGTCAACTCAATTAACTCATTTATATATATTTATTTTATTTAAATTACACAATTGAATAATTCAACTCTGTAATTTACAGCTAGTATTTCTTCAACATTTCTGGAGAAAATATTATGTGCCTTTTTTTTTTCCTGTATTCTATAGCAAGGTATTTAAAATATTTATGTAAATATGTTTTGTGAATTATATTATCATATTTTGAATGAAATGAAATAAAAAGTACTGTAAAAATGAATATTTAGTGTAAATAACTGCAAATTGATATTTCTTTATTGAATTATATAATATACACACAATACTTTAATTAGATGCTAGAAAATTTCATTTTAACCAATATTTCTTAAATTAAGAATACTTACAGATTTTAAAATAATCATTATTTGGTCAATGACACCTTATGTGTAGAGAACCATTTATTTTAAAACAACAAATTTTACCTCTCTAATTTTACAGTATAATGTTCCATATATAGAGAAACTGTTATATCTATGCATAATCAAACCATTATACAGAAAGCGTAGAAAGTATATGAACTAAATTTACTTTTGATTTTTGAAATAATCTTTTTCTTTATATAATTGCAAGCTTATGTAAATCAGCTACTTTTTTAAACTGAAGATTGGGGTACCATTACTTCACCTAATGTGTGATTGATGAAATATTTAAAATGATACATAAAGAGAAAAACCTACTGTCCCATTCCACCCCACTCGCCCCTATATGTGAAGTAAATTATCATATATATATGCATTGCATTTATAGTTATTTTATAACTATACATTATAGTCCTGAATTATTTTCTTATCTTTTTCAGTGTAAAATTTTTTCAATTGTCTAAAGTTTTTTTTTTTTTTTTGGGGGGGGGAGGAGGGCTGGGGGGCAGATTCCTACAAAATTAGTACAAATGAGGTTTTGAATATACTTTTACATTAATTTAGATGTTAGAAAATTTTATTTTAACCATTATTTTTTGAATAAGGAATGCTTACAGATTCTAAAATGATCATTATTTGGTTAATGACACCTTATGTGTAAAAAATCATTTATTTTAAAACAACAAATTTTACCTTTCCAATTTTTATTTTATTTAAAGCACACAGATGGAGCAATGTTTTTACCAAGTTTCGGAAAAATTCATGATGATTCATTTTTTTTTATGAGCCATTACAATCTGCCCTTTTTTGGGGTGAAATTTTCACTTTGCACACAATAAAAAGTAAAGAAATAAAAATGTATTATTGTTTTGATGTGCAATATGCATTCTTTGTACAAATAGCTTCAAATTGGTACCAGTTATATAAAATTTGAGCCATTAGTTGTCAAGTTATGACCATATTTATACAGTGATACAATTCCAAGATGGCCGCCATTTCGTAAAAATGGTCAGTTTTCAAATGGCCATATCTCGGCCAATATTGTGAAAATTACTTTTAAATTTCAGATTTGAGGGTTTCACTACTATGTCTATCTATGATAAAATTAAAAAAAAAAATCTGTGACTATGATGCAACACCCATTGGTTGAATTCATGTGGAATGACCCTAGGCTTAGTTTTTCTTGTTTTTAATTCACTTTGTGCAGCTAAAATTATTTGTATTCTTTTCCCCTCTGTTACTATGCTTATGGTAACAGAGTGGAACCAAATGTAACAGAGTAAGAAACTATTAAAAAAATTAGTTGGATGTGCCAATCCCAAAACTTTCTTCTATCTCATACGTACATTTTAATATTAAAAAAAAAAAAAAATAGTTACTCATTTTAATGCTTTAATAACTTTAATTCAATACCATACCAACTTTGATTTTCATCTTAAATTTCTGCTTCAATCAATTAATCGGAGTAAAAACGAATTTCTGTCTCTGCACGAGCCGATGGACAATAGAATGATAGGCAGATTTTTTCTTTTCAAATTCAAGGAGCGCCTACTTGCCTTACCAAAAAGTAATCATATACAAAAAATTTAGTTCAGTTCTAGAACTAGCTTCATATACTTTTATGTGGTGCAATATTGAAAATGACATAAAATTCGCTATTGCAGCGCCCCCTTCCGGCGGATTTTTTTCAGATTCAGGGCGATCAACTAGCCATAGCCTATAGCCATACACTTACACAAAAAATTTCGTTCAATTCGTTGCATAACTTCATGTACTTTTGGTTGGTACAATATTGATAATGGCACAAACATCGCGATTGCAGCGCCCCCTTCCGGCAGAATATTTCATAACTGAAGGAGGACCTGCTTGCCACAGCCAAAAACATTCACCAAAAAATTGGTTCAATTTTATGCATAACTTAATACACTTTTTGATGGTAGAATGGTGACATACAGACAGACACACGGACAGACAGACATTTTGTAAAAACATGTTTTTTGGAATCTCTGACCCCTAAAACGTGTAAATCCGTCGAAAACCGGAAGTCGAAAAAAATTTCGATCACAATACTTTCTTCTATTGAAGATAGAAGAAAGTAACAAGCTTATTTGAACATTGTTCATTCTCGTTTCATGTTCTTAGAACGGAATTAAAAATATGCATTTTTCTTTTTAAATATTAAAACAGTAGTTTTTGTGGTGAGCTAGTTGCCATAAACGTTAGGCTTTAATTTTCTCAAACAAAATGCTTCTATAATTGTAGTAATTTATATTTATGAATCAATACTACTTATTTATGAAAAAATGATGCAGCGTGAAATACCACTATTTTCGAATATTAATTTGTGTAAAAGCCTTAATTCTTACTTGGTCTGTTTCAAATTTTAAGATATCTTATAAAACATGATAAAAATGCATTAAATAAGAAAAGATCGTTATTTAAGTAGAAAAGAATTTATTAAAAAGATACACCGTGTCAAATACTACTATTTTCGAATAGTAATTTCTGTAAAAATTGTTATTTCTTGGGTTAAAGCGTCATCCAATTGGCACGCGAATTTGTTAAAATTTGAAAATCTAAGGCGACTGTTTGAAACTAAAACACAGATTATAACATATGATAAAAATTTATAAAAACAATGCCACCTGAAATACCAGTATTTTCGAATAGTAGTTTTTTGCAAATATCTTAAATTCTGCCTTGATCTGCTTGAAACATTAAAACTTCATGATAGCTTGTAACACATAATAAAAAAACTATTTTTGAATAGTACTTTTTACAAAATCTTAAATTCTTGTTTTAAAGCACCACCACCTCGACTAATATATGATATTATTATTATTATTATTATTATTATTTTTTTTTTTTTTTTTTTTTTTTAACTAAGCAGTGCGTTTGTCATAGCACATGATATAAATTTACAGAAGAGAATGCCCCACGAAATACCACTATTTTCCAATAGTAATTTTTGTAAAAATCTTAAATTCTTGCTGGATATGTTTGAAACATTAAGATCGTATACAATATATGATATAAATTTATAAAAAAAAAAAAAAAAAAAAAAAAAAAAGTATGCCACATCAAGTACCACTCCACTATCAATCAGCGTTCACTTCGATTATTTTTTCCCCACTCTATTACCGTCAATTTAAGCTGGTTTATTTCACTAAAAAATTTGTCAATTATCATTTTGAATAATTAATTGTGTAACTTTAACTAATATTTTATTTATGTAATATTTTTTTATAATTTAACTGAAAAAAGTGTGAATGCACATTTAATTGAAACTTACGATTTTTCCGAAAAAGTAACAGAGAGGAAATGCTTTGTATTTTACAAAAATAAAAATAATCATAACAAAACAACAGTTAGGATTTTCTGAAAGTAGCAATCATGTAATTAAAGAAAATGTGACTGTGTGTACTGTTTTAGGTGTCTTATTTTTTTAAATGAAAATTTTTGACTGTTGGGTAACAGAGAGGAACATTTTACTGTTGCAAGTTCATACTTTATTTTTTATTTGACGTTCCAAATCAAAAAATGAACTGCTGTTTTCAGTTTTATATACAAGAAATGTTTTAGTATCACCTAATATTTTTATAAGTTGTATTTAGAGTTTTTTTTATTATTTGTGAAAAATTTCCCAAATGTACAAGTTTTTTGAAAATGACCCATATGCAAAAAAAAAAATGCAATATTTTTTTTCAGTTATAAAATGACGAAGTTCGCTGGCCACAGGTTGTGCATCCCTAGTATATGCACTAATATTTGTACAGAGTAAGTATATCATGGGACAGTTAATATTTGTAAAGCGTTTGGTTTTTATCAAAATAATTAGGATTTTTAAGGAGTCAGGTACCCTTTAAAGAATCCAAAAATCGATTTTTTTAAAAAATAGCTTATAATTAAATATGATTCTTTAGGAACATTTAAAAACAAACCCCATTAAAAAATTCGTATTAGAAGAAGAGTTGTGTCTAAAACACTTTGCGCTTTTCCTATAGGTAAGTTAAACTTCAACGTCAATTTTCTCAAAACAGTGATTTTGATCATTGCGCGTACGATTTCTGAAAAATGGTTGCGCAGAATTTCACAAAATTTTCGCTGAATGTATTAAACGTATATAGGCACAAAATGACCTACTATTATGTTCCTCGAATTAGAAGTTTAAAATTCACGACTACTTTTGTGTAAAAAAAATATTTCAAATTTCTTTAAAAAATAATTTTTTTTCCCTCCATCTATAAGTTTCATTTTTTTTCATCGTAGGTCATTTTGAAAACACATTATATCTCTCTACTCAGAAAAAAAAATCTTGGTTTGTTTTAGCTATTCAAATTTGAAAAATTATGCGCGCAAGGGATGCAAGATTTATTGTTTCGCAAAAATTCCATTATCTTAAAAAATAATTAAAAAAACATTGCATATGTTTATACTTTTTAAAATAACTTTAACTAATAAAATAAATCCTTTTTAATATGGGTTTTCAATTTTATAGTCAAAAGTCAATTAGATACAGAGTGACTGCAATTCTTACAGAGGTCACTTTTTCACGTATTTTGTTAGTTCAAAAGGTACCTGACCCCTTAAGTCTGGAAAATATGTGCCTATAATTTTGTTTTCAATTATTTAAATAAAAATTAGTAAACTAATCTCCATTAAGATAAATATATTAAATATTGTAATGCGCATTATCATAATAGTTATGATAATGTTTAGGCTTAGTAATGATAAATGTACAATATCTTTAAAATTTTGAATTCTTGTAGGAAGAAAACACAGATGAAACTTTTCTGGGCTTTTTATGTTCATTAAAATCCACTATTTTCATATTTTTTTACTCACTCAGAATACATACTCAAAACTTTGTATCTAATTGGAAACTAAATTAGTTATATGAAATATGTTGTTATATGGAATTATAGTATTTAATATCCAGAAAAGTTTTATCCCAGGGAAAATGAAAACTTAGCAGATAAATTTTCATAAAAAATACAAAAACAGTCAAATTAATAAGTTTTTCGTAGGTGGTAAAAACTGTGGTAAAAAGACGGTAAATACCGTCCAACCCTGAAAGTGATACGGTAAAGTCCCTCTTTACTTTCAATTCCCTCTTTGCTTTCAATAGAAATGGAGTACTATTTTTAGTTGCCACTATTTCAAAATTAATATTAAAAACTACAAAAAATTATTGTGTTAAAAATAAAGATACACTTTTTAAACAAATTACAGTTAAAAGTTTCTCTTTTTAGCTCACAGGCTGTCAAAGCAAGGGCGGATCCAGCCCAACCTCCAGGGGGGGGGGGGGTCACAACTTTTGACAGATGATTTAATGAAACAATTTTAAAATGCAGTAAATCTTGTGAAAACGGAATAACGATAAAAAGTAGCAAATGTCACCGATCGGGCATGAAAAAAATCGCGAATTTTGTCGATTAGGCACGAAAAAATCACGAATTTCGTTTATCGGGCAAGGGAAAAAAATCGAAATTTTGTTCCTAGGTTCCGGAAAAGTCGCCTGTTTTGTCTGTTTACCGCGCGAAAAAAAAAAAACCAGGAACGTCGTTGACCGGGCGCAGAAAAATCGAAAATATCGTCAATTGGACATTGGAAAATCGTGAGTTTTGTCTATCGACCTTCGAAAAATCTCGAATTTTGTCTGTATGTCTCAGAAAAATCGCAAATTTTGTCGATCGAGCACAAAAAATCGCGAATTTTGTCGATCTGGAACGAAAAAAATCGCAAATTTCGTTAATAGGGCACGGAAAAACCCCAATTTTGTCGATCGGCTTCGTAAAAAGCGCGAATTTATTCGATCGGGAACAGAAAAATCGCGAATTTTGTTGATTTGGAATAAAATGCGAATTTCGAGTTGATATGGAACGCAAAAATTGTCAAATTCGTGAATCGGGGAAGAAACTCTCGCGAATGTAGTCGATTGTTTTCGTAAAAAGAGCGATTCGGGCGATTGGGTACGTAAAACTCGCGAATTTTGTCGATTCGGAACGGAAAAATCGCTAATTTCATTGAAAGGGCAAGGAAAAATCGAAGATTTTGTCGATGATGCGCGGAAAAATCAAAAATTTTTTTTGAGCGGCTGCAGAGCAATGACGAGTTTCATCAGTTTATCGTGAGAAAAAAATCAGATTTGATTAATTTACTGCGGGGAAAAAATGCAGATTTCATCAGTCAGTTAAGAATCGCGAATTTTATTGTTCGATGCGGAAAAATGCGTATTTCATGGACAAGAACGGAAAAAGGCGCGAATCTCGTCAATTGGACACGGAAAAATCCCGAATATGGTCGACTGCTTTCATAAAAAGCGCGAATTTAGTCGATCGGGAAAGAAAAAATCGCTTTTGGTAGGGCACGGAAAAATTGCGAATTTTGTCGATCGGGAACGAAAAAGTCGCAAATATGGTCGATCAGTTTCGTAAACAGCGCAAATACAGTCGATTGGGAATGAAAAAGATCGCGAATTACGTTTATATGGCGAACAAAAATTGACAATTCCATCGATTGGGAAAAAAATTATCACGAATATGGCCGATCAGCTTCGTAAAGAGCACGAACTCGGGCAATCGAGTACAAAAAATTCGCTAATTTTGTTGATAGGGCGATGAAAACCGCAAATTTTGTCGATGATGCGAGAAAAAATTAAAAAAATCTTTGAGTGGCAGCAGAACAATCATGAGTTTCGTCAGTTTATCGCGAGAAAAAAAATCACGGATTTCATCAATTTATGGCAGGAAAAAAATGCAGATTTCGTCAGTCAATTAAGAAACGCGTATTAGTTCGTGTTCAGAAAAATTCGTATTTCATAGAACAAGAACGGAAAAATATCCTAATTTTGTGGTTTGGTCAAGGAAAAATCGTGAATTTTGTCAATCAAGTGAAGAAAAATCGGAAAATTCGCAGACCATTCGTGGAAAATTTTTCAAATTTTGTCGGTTACACCCCCAAAAAATCGTGAATTTCGTGGATAGGCTTTCCAAAAATCCCGAATTTCACCGATCGGGTGCGGAAAAATTTTGAATTATGCAGGGTTGCAAAAAAGCCGGCTAAAATTAAAAAAAGCCAGGCCGCTGGCTTTTATTGGTTTTAGCCGGCTTTTTTTGGCCAAAATTGGCCTTTTTTGGCCAAAATTGGCTTTTATACACAGAAGCGCTTTTATTATAAGCTAGACATTTTTTAAGTGTCCTTTAACTAGTTTTAAAGATGTTTAATTTACTTTGGGATTAATAAATTTATTAAAATAAAAAATTGGGATTTTAATTATGATTTATTATGAGAAATTGGGTTATAACCCAATTTTTCAATAATGAAGACATTAATACTAGAATAACATATTGATGGAGTTGCTAGTAATTTATAGTCAGAATTGCAAAATATGTCAGCTAAATTATAAAATGCCCATACCAAGTGCTTTTTCCGATTTATATTAATCTTTAATCCAACCTTGTTTTTCCATTTTTATTTCTTTATAAAATTAAAGAGGACAATGGGTACTTAGTTACATGTTTTATTACTCATCTAATTTTATGAGTTATTAAAATGTCATGTTTTATTCCCTATAAACATTTAAAATCATGCATATAAAAAAATCACAATTTCTCACTATTGAAAATAATATTATGAATTATGCATATTTCATAATATATTTCACAATTTATTTCAGTATTCTCAATTAGCATATGCATGAATATATTCATGCAAGACGGCATATAAGAACTTTTAAATAACAAAGAGCTATTCAAAATTTTAATTCAACAAATTTTATTCAAACATTTTTTGTTGTTGTTTAAGTATATATAAGTATGTGTAAACTTGCCTCAAATACTGAATCCTTCCTTATTTGTCTTTCAACATTGTTCATTTATGACGTAATCTTTACATATTGACTTGAAAAATGTTTCCATGAATGCTTTAATATGTTACATTTTGTCATAATTCAATTAAATATAATTCTTAAGAACGTGTAATATAAGTAGAACTATGAAATATAGAAGTTTAAAACACATTTTTTGTTATATTTTCTTTTTTCGAAGATTTATATATTTTTTTGGACATAATACCTTCACAGTTGACTTCTAGCAGTTATAAATACTTACTTATTTGAAAAATTAAATAGAAATCTATAACTTTTTTAGTAGTAAATAATTAAAAATGTATTAAAAATAAATCAATCCAAATTTAATATGGATTTGATACAAATTAACACTTTAAAAATAAAAGCCGGCTTTTTTTAAGTGGATAAAACCAAAAAAAGCCGGCCGGCTTTTTTTGGCCCGGCTTAAAGCCGGCAACCCTGGAATTATGTCGATCAGACGCGGAAAATTTGCGAATTTTCTCGATCAGTTTCGAAAAAAGCGCAAATTCTTTCGATTATACGTTTGTTTGCGTTCCTGTTTTAGCACTTTTTACTTGCATTGTACATCCCTCTTTGAAGAGCTCCAGGGGGGAGGGGTCATGACCCCCCCCCCTTGGATCCGTCACTGTGTCAAAGCCTGAGAGCTTATGTGCCCGCTCGTTCTGTATGTATGTACGTAACGCGATAACTCATGATAAAAATATCCGATCTACATGAAATTTTGGATATAGGCTTATGATAAGACGCTTCCATGATTAGTTTTGACTTTTGAGAGTTCATTCGATAAGTATAAGAAGGGGAACAGGGGCTATTGCCCCTCTCCTTTTTAATTTATTTAAATGGGTTTTTCATGCAGAATTAATAGATTTCGTTCAAATCTGAGATGTAGGATCATTCTAATGAGGTGCCTCCGTGATTAGTATTGGGTATTCATTGGATAAGTTCAAAGAGGGGGGAATAGGGGGGGGGGTAGTGCCCCCGTCTTAATTTAGGTTTTTCACACAAAATTTCCGATTTGCTTCAAATTTTGTATATAGGTTTATTCTAAAAAGGCGCTTCCCTGATTTGTTTTTGGAATTCACTGGATAAATATAAAGGGAGTATTGGGGAACTACCCCTCATAAATCATGTAAATGGTTTTTCATGCAGAATTAACCGATTTGTTTCAATTTTTGGATACAGATTCATAGTAATAAGAAGCTTCGCTCATTTGTTGTAGTGTTCTTTTGTTAATTATAAAGGGGGGGGGGGTACGGTCGATTACCTCCCCCTTAATTTAGCTAAATAGTTTATGCAGAGTTATCCGATTTGCTTTAAATTTTGGATGTAGGTTCTTTCTGATAAGTTGAATTTCTGAAAAGTTGCGGAGGTTTAATGGTTAATTATAAAGGAGGGAACGGGGGACAACGTTTCTTAAATTACACAAATGGGTTTTTATGCATAATTATTCGACTTCTTCGAAATTTGGATACAGGTTTATTGTATGATAAGGCGTATCCCTGATTAGTTTTGGGGCTTCAATGATTAAATATAAAGGGAGGAAGTAAAGGGGGGGGGGTACTTCCTTCCTTATTCTTTTTCCAAAGGCATTATTATATAAGGCTGTAATATACACTTAGTCTGCATAGCCTGTGAACTATATGCCATCAGTTTAATTGGGCATCATTCTTTTTATTTATTTTTTCTTTTCCCCCGCTATACGAAGGTGTAAAAATTGAAAGTGTGCTATGCTTAGAAGCTTTAAAAATTGCAGCATGGATAATCAGTATTTAGCCGTACAATGATACATCTGCTTTGTTTTATGGCTGACTTATGTGAAAGAAGGTTTTTTTTTTTTTTTTTTTTTTTTCCTAAGAAACTTTATTTGTTGCCCGAAAGAAATAGTTTATCTGGCAGGGTTGGCAAGTTTCTTCCGCAGTAGAAAAAACCATGGAAAAAACTGGCCGGAAGAAATAGGTTTCTTCCAAGTGGAAGAAATGGAAGAAACTGTTTTTCTTTAAGAATTTACCAAATATTTTCAATTTTGTAAGATATAATAAATATATTCTTTTTATAATCTTACATAAATTAATTTTACTGGACCAAAACAAATTTAATTAAGTATATATGCTAAATTAATGATTACATCAGTTTTTTAGCCAAGA
This sequence comes from Maratus speculifer, assembly GCA_964019185.1. Lineage (NCBI taxonomy): Eukaryota > Metazoa > Arthropoda > Arachnida > Araneae > Salticidae > Maratus > Maratus speculifer. The sequence goes on from OZ025290.1 coordinate 45,085,086, forward strand.
TAACACACTACACCTATCTGGAGATCTTCAACGATTGGCTAAATGAAAAGAAATTTTATCCAAAATTCACAAAATCAATTAAATGTTATCCATTTCAATTTAACTAACATATTTTTTAATTATTTAAATTTCTGGAATTAGTAATAAATACAGTAGTAGAGATTCTTTACTAATGGTAGAATGAAACCCATTTAAATAAAAACTTTTAATTTACACCAATTTTATAAATGTAAGTAATGTATGATAATTACTGTATTAAATAAAGATTGACCAAAAATACGGTTTCATTTTCGGCCCAAAATCTGAGTTTTGACAAAAATGTCAATGAAAATCCAGCCGGACCGAAACACTCACTATTCCGAACATCTTGTTTCTTCCTTCTAAAATTTTCAACATTAGTCACTGATTTGAATCGTATCGGCTCAAATGAATGTACCGCTATAAACTTTCATTATCTATAATTATCAGTCATAAATTGTCAATCATCTCGTAGAAAATTTTTAGTTTAAACTGCATTAGTGTTTCAAATATTCTTTGTAAAAGTTCTAGAATAACAAATGATCATTTACAAAAATCATTATAGAAGAAAAATCAAGGTGTGTATACCTAAAACTAAAATATTTTTTAATTAAGTGAAATTCATATAATTGCCGAAACGTCAGTGAAGGCTTACTTTGGAGACACGAAATTTTTTTGTTTCTGTCTGTCAATCTGTCTGTTCCGTGATAACTGACGTAAAAAGCATTCGATTTACTTAAAATTAAGTGGGTATGTTAGTGAGGCACTGGGATTAAGCTGTATAGTTTTGTGTTAGATTTGATTCATTCGTTCGGAAAATATAGAATATTTTATTTTCCGCAATAATGCTTTTCTATGGCAAATCCAATGATTTTCAATTTTATTTATTTTTTTTTTCCTTGAGAGAAAATGACATATTTGATTAACGGAATTCAATGATAAATGGATACTGAAATTTACCGGTTAATTTATTCGTATTGTTTTGAAATTTTGTGTACGCAATTGTCAGATTTTTAGAAATATTACTGTAAATTTTGGAGAATTTTTATAAATGTGTTCCAATAATATAGACTAATTTGTTTTAGAGATTTACTTATTTCAGATGTATTTATTTCATTTTACTTACCCATCATTACGTAGTATAGGGTAAGTCTTGCAATCGTTTTGAAAATCGAAAAAAAAAATTTTGACGGATTTACACGTTTTAGATAGTGGAGATTCCGAAAAACATATTTTTAGAAAAAAAATTTTGCCGTCCGTCTGTCTGTCTGTCTGTAAACGCTCTATCTCCCGAACAAATTGAGATAGAGACTTGAAATTTTGTATGTAGTTAGTATGTAAGAATGGGACGAACCCTATTTAATATTAGCAACCGCGATTATCCAGAACTATTTTTTTCGGACTCTCGAAAAATTCGTTCTGATGAAAGGTATATAAAAATTTTCGAAATTTTTTGTTCTAAGGAATGGACGTAAAAGGCAATAAAATAATACACATTTTACATATAGAACGAAGTCAATCGGATTATTAGTTGCTGAGATATTTGTAATCTTGTTTTCCACATTCTTAGATTTTTCATGACCCTGTATTTCATTCAAATTTCAATTCAGAGGTATATTTAACTTGGAAATGAGACGCTTAATCCGACGCAGTTAATTGTTAGTTAATAGAATTATTATTTTTGGAGTTATAAGGATGTTTCTTTTACGAGTTCGGTATTACTTGAGTAGTTTGGCGTTTTATATAATTTGTCGAAATTGGTACATCAGCATTTCTTTAATAAAGCATTACTATGTATATTAATATTTAAATTTTGTTTATGAATTGCAAATAGTTTTTTGTTTATGTATATATTTTTTCATGATATAGGCATATTATGTCCCCCGTGTTACCCTTTTTTCATTCTCCTTGTATAAAACTTTATATAACTTTGTAAAAATTACTCTAATATAATAAAATTATAGTAAAACTTATACATATTAGCCAGTGCATATTATAAAACTGATCCATAAAGTTTTTTCGCTTTTGTTCTGATAAAGGAAATGTCAGTAACATAGGGGACAATAAAGTAACAAAGGGGACATCCTAATTGAACATAAAAAAGTAACAATTTTAAAAGTGTACTTATGTATTAATTAAAAATATATTTCTGATACAGACCAACAAAGGCATTAAAAAACAGGATATTCTGTTGCATTTCATTTCTAAACTTGGGTTTTTTGTCTCTTAACAACATATCAACCAATATCATGGTAACACAGGGGACTAGTAACACAGGAGACAAAATGAAATAAATTATCACCTATGTATTACTATTTTCATAGAAACAATGTAAAGTTAGATGGAATATTTTCTTGTAACTAAGACTTACAACTTAAATGCCAATAAACTAGAAAATTAATAATTAATCGAAATAAATCAATAGTAACACAGGGGACACACAAAAAACACACCCACCTTCAAAAATCACCTTTACTTAGATAATATTCTTCAAAATTTAACAAGTGAGGAAAATGATTACCTAGGATGAATGCCAACTCTAAAAGTACATGAATGACTGCTGTTAACAACATTTAGCTTGCAAATTCTTATTTTAATAGGAAGAAAAAAGTGGCGGTAACACAGGGGACATAAATTAAGGGACACAAAATTTTTTCTTATAAAATGAAGAAAAATATTTACAAAAAATATTTAAAGTATATAGGGATAATATAAAGACTACAAAGACATAAAAAATATCCTGAAAGATAACTTAAACCATACATATAGTAAAAAAAATAGGGTTTAAAAAGTAAAAATTGTTCTTGGGACATGGCTTTTTACAGGACACAATTATTATGAAAGTTATTTGAATAACAATAAATGGAATTTATCTCAAATTTAAAAATTGCATTAAAGAAAAATATCTTTAAAATATATTTTCCAATATTTAAATTTAATTTTGAAACAAAATTTTAGAAAATATAGCATTACAAAGTGTCGGGACACCAAAGGGGCTTTATTTTTGGAATGACCCATATATTTCACTTAGTAAAATATGACGTCATAATTGAACAAAAACAGTTATTTTATAGTAGTCGTTAAAAATACAAAACTCATGAATAATGACGTCATTGCCGAAACTTCAGTGAAGGCTTACTTTGGTGACTCGAAATTTATTGTTAATGAAATTGTTCGAAATTTATTGTTTATTCCGTCTATCAGCCTGTTCTTCTGTCTGTCTGTTCCGCGATAACTGCTGCAAAATGCAATCAAACTTTTGTTTTCGGGAGCAAAAAAATTTGTAAAACTCTAGATTACTAATTTTACACTTTAAAAAGTTCCTTATACATCAGATTTAGGTATTTGTGATTGGCAGGCATGTAGAAGTATGAGGCTAATGAAAAATGCTTGTCCAAACTGTTACTTATCCTTATAAATCAAAATGTAGAAAGAAATGCAAGATATACGATAACCATTAGCACACTTAATAGAAAGTTGAAAATTTAATGAGACTACGAGGCGTTCAGAAGGGGCGGGGTTTCCCTGAAGAGATCTACTATGTTATACTAAAAAAACAAAAATAATAGATCATGAAAATTTCAGAATTTCCTAACATAACTAAAATTTTAATTTAACGGATTTGATGGCTGAAAACTTCTTATTCTTATTTTATTCTTATAAATAATTACGGAATTTGAAAATTTTAAATTACAGTTTCCAGAAAGTGGAATTTTGCCCAAGGTGTGTTTAAAAAAAATTATGTGCAAAGCTGACGTTGAGGCTCCTGATCTGCAGATTTACTAGTTAGAAAATCTTTGTCATGGATCAATTAATTACTGTTATTGTATATGAAAATAAAGTTTTTGTATAATTAACAGTTGTACATAATTAATAAATACTATACATATAATTAATTTACAATTATGTATATTTATGTATGTATTAATTACTTTAAAACATACAATTTAATTACTTATTTTTTTTTTTTTTTTTTTTTTTTTTTTTTTTTTGATGTTATCGTTTTCGTCCAAAAAGTAGGAAGTCATCTAATTTCGGTTTTGCCCTTAAAAACCTGTTCTAGTCTATCCAGAGTAATAAAAAAAATCATTAAAATCCTTAATTTTCTCAGTACAATGCAACATAGTATAGCAAAAAAAGGTTTTTAGCAGTAGGATGCTGCAATCAATTTCTCAACTTAAATTGGATGAAAGCAAAAAATGAACATTAATCTTTTAAAATCACCATTGAGATATTCATGCTAGATGTTAGTATAAATAATTACAAATTTATATTTTCATTGTGTTGCACAGTTTAAAATAATGCACTTTTATATGAAAATGATATATTTTTATATAAAAAAATAAACAATTTGTAGGTAGTTTTTTTTTTCCTTTTTATATAAATGAAGCAATTAATAAAAGAACCCATTCCTATATCTCTAGAGTAGTAAAAATCCATCACTCGAAAAAGTCTGCTGAACCTAAAGTTTGTTATTAAAAAAATAACTTATCTTTGCAAAAACAATATTTTTAATAATAATTAAATTTTCCAATTTAGATTTCATGTAATTATACTTTAATTCTATTACATAGTTAATATACTTTGAGCATTAATTTTCGTTTCTGGTGGTTTCTTCCGTTTCTTCCAGTTTTTTTCCATTTCTTCCGGTTTTTTCCAGTTTCTTCCACTGTCCTGGAAGAAACAGTTTTCTTCCGGAAGAAACCCAACCCTGTTATCTGGACTAAAAAAAAATGTTTATATACTTGTTGAACCGCCTTTTCCAGATAAGAATCAATCAAGAATTTGCTTTAAATACAAGTTATCCCCCACCCCCCTAGAAATATGAGAAATTCATAATTAATATGTTTGCTAGATTTATCGATGAATTTTGAAATGCACCAACTAGCAGCGTACTTTTTGTTTTTAGACTATTTTCCCCTTTATTAACCCTCTCGCTGCGTATGTCGCTATTTCCATAAACAACGCAAATTTAGCAAAATTTGCGCAACCCGCGATTTCCGCGGGGATTTTTTTTGTCGGATTAACTATTCTTGATTATTTACAAAAGTTATTTTATTTTCTAAATTTTGCCTTATTTAATCAGGGCATTTTTTCAATTTGATTATACATTTTTTTTTTTTTTTTTTTTTTTTAAATGGTGATAAAAAATTAACAGTTCATAAAAGACGTTCGTTGCGGAGGGATTTAAATAAGCAAATTTTAGCCTATTTTGGTAAAACAATTACGCAGCAAGAGGGTTAAGGTCTATATTTGTTTTCTATGTCATAGTTATAGAGTTTAAAAAAATGTTTTGTGCTTTGTTACTGTTATGATAAAAAAAAAAGGGATATTAACCATTTTTACAATTCTGCATGGCTAAGTATTAATAATTACTTTAGCAGTTCTTTTTCGGATAAATGAAAAGTACAATTGATAGATTCAAAGTTAAATTTATTAAATTTTTTGGTGAGAGATCGGGTAAAGGTGCAATAAATAGTTAATAGATTTTTAAATATGACTTATTCTAATTTTCATGTTTTGTTCAAAACTCTCTCCTCCCACATTTTTACTTTCTTCTATCTTCAATAGAAGAAAGTATTGTAATCGAAATTTTTTTTTCGACTTCCGGTTTTCGACGGATTTACACGATTTAGGGGTCAGAGATTCCAAAAAACATGTTCTTACAAAATGTCTGTCTGTCCGTGTTTGTGTCTGTCTGTATGTCGCCATTCTACCATCAAAAAGTGTATGAAGTTATGCATAGAATTGAACCAAATTTTTTGTGAGTGTTTTTGGCTGTGGCAAGCAGGTTCTCCTTCAGTTTTGAAATATTCCGCCGGAAGGGGGCGCTGCAATCGCGATTTTTGTGCCATTTTTCATTATTGTACCGACCAAAAATATATGAAGTTATGCATCGAATTGACCCAAATTTTTTGTGTATGACTATGGCTAGTTGGTCCTCCCTAAATTTGAAAATAATCCGCCGGAAGGGGGCGCTGCAATCGCGATTTATGTGCCATTTTCAATATTGTACCGACCAAAAGTATATGAAGTTATGCATCGAATTGACCCAAATTTTTTGTGTATGACTATGGCTAGTTGGTCCTCCCTGAATTTGAAAAAAATCCGTCGGAAGGGGGCGCTGCAATCGCGATTTTTGTGCCATTTTCAATATTGCACCGACCAAAAGTACATGAAGTTTGAAAGAATTGAAAGAAATTTTTTGTGTAAGTGTATGGCTGTGGCTAGTTGGATCGCCCTGAATCTGAAAAAAATCCGCCGGAAGGGGGCGCTGCAATACCGAATTTTATGTCATTTTCAATATTGCACCACATAAAAGTGTATGAAATTAGTTCTAGAACTGAACTAAACATTTTGTATATGATTATTTTTTGGTAAGGCAAGTAAATCCTCTCTGAATTTGAAAAATAAATCTGCCTATCATTCTATTGTCCATCGGCTCGTGCAGAGACGGAAATTCGTTTTTACTCCGATTAATTGATTGAAGCAGAAATTTAAGATGAAAATCAAAGGTTGGTAGGGTATTGAATTAAAATTATTAAAACATTAAAATGAGTAACCCTTTTTTTTTTTTTTTTTTTTTTTTAATATTAAAATGCATGTATGAGATAGAAGAAAGTTTTGGGATCGGCACATCCAACTTGTTTAAAATAAATATTTAAAATTTATTTTAATTTCCTTATTATCTCCACCAATCTTTAGCTCTTGTTTGCAGTACATATACATTATAATATTTATAAACACCACTCGCTGGCAAATCTAAATCGTTGGATTCTCATGTTGCACCACAACGATTTCTTGGAAGCGTTGACGCTTTGTGAATCACTCCGTGTTTGTAAAATTCTGTTTATATGCATTCGGTTTATGTAACTGATGATAAAGCCCGGCAAATGAAGTTTTCTGATTATTCCCGTCTTTTACATCTGAATAAAGTAGGTAAAATTTTCTCTTTTTTACTTTCTTCTATATACAATAGAAGAAAGTATTGTAATCGAAAATTTTTTTCGACTTCCGGTTTTCGGCGGATTTACACGTTTTAAGAATCGGATTCAATACGGATCGCCGTTCTAATTCCCAAAAACATTCGGAAAACATCAAACTTTGTGTTGCTGGCACTGTGACGACCATCAAATGTAGAACACTCAATGTAGTATCAAATGTATCAAATGTAGAAACGAACAACATTTATTAACATCACACAATAACATACGGACACCTATACACAGAAGTTGAATACGTTTACATAAATATTATTATTATTATTCCACAAGAACAGTACTTCTTCGCGACACACGAAGAAGCACACACTTTGTTGTCTGTCTCGGCCCCGACTGCCGAACGCAGTTCTCTCTTTCGTCGAGGGCGCGCCACTTGGCAATAGTTTATCTCTTATTTGGCGACGTCAACCATTGTTTAAAAAAAAGTCAAAGTTTGAATTGTGGAACCTTACATGTCCCTCCGTAAAGAGCACATAGTTCTCCTTAGAGACTATGCTGCTAAGGAATGTTTTTAGCATATTTCACACAACTGTAAGTAAGTATTTTTAGTTAATTTTCAAAAACCATAGAGTAATTTTTTTTAAGCATATTTCACAAACGTAAAAGAAGAACTCGTTCGCTAGCCCAACATTTAATACTTAAATGAACCAATATAAATATATGTATATACAATAATATTAATACTAATAACTAGATACAATATGAAATATTCAACATGAAATATTATAATGAATAATAATGCATTATTTACACAATTACTTTATATGTTTCCCTAGGGGAACCTGGAAAGTGCATCAGCATTACCATGTTTGCTTCCTTTCCTATAAGTAATTTTCAGGTTGTATCTTTGAAGTGCTAAAGCCCACCGTGCTAGTTTGGCACCATGTGGCAAGCCCTGGGTAAGGTAAGAAAGAGGATTATGATCTGAAATCACTTCAACTTGCGATCCGAAGATCCAAGTATCAAATTTTTGAAGCGCAGCTAAAACGCTGTAAGCCTCTCTTTCTATAGTAGACCACCTGGTCTGGCATGGGGTAAGCTTTTTGCTGTAAAAAGCTATAGGATGCTCCTTCCCATTCTCATCTAACTGTGACAAACACGCTCCAACGGCCGTAGCGGAAGCATCGGTATAGAGCTGAAAGGGTTTTTCAAATTGTGGAGTATATAAAGATGGCATTTTAACTAACTGTTCCTTTAGTTTTTGGAAAGCTTCTTCTTCCAACTTTCCCCAGGGGATATCTTTGGGAACTCTCTTTTTCGTCAGATTAGTCAAAGGTAATACAATACTCGCAAAATTCGGAATGTAGTCTCTATAATAACTTGCTATCCCCAAAACCGTTCGCAATTCTTTCTTGTTAGTAGGTGCCGCTAATTTCTTCATAGCTTCCACCTTTTCAGGGTCCGGGGCATGTCTTCCTGACCCAACTATATGCCCTAAAAATTTTACTTCTTTCTTTCCAAAATCGCATTTTTCTAAATTAACAGTAAGACCTACTTCACGAAGAGTTTGTAAAACTGCACTAATATGTTTCAAATGGTCTGCCCATGTTTTTGAGAAAATTGCAACATCATCAATGTAGGATCGACAGTAATCTTTATGCGGAATCAGAACTTTATCCATTGACTTTTGAAAGGTGCTACCAGCATTCTTCAGCCCAAATGGCATGACTCTCCATTGGTAATGACCAGAGTGAGTTACGAAGGCAGTATAATGTTTGCACTCTTCTTTCATGGGAATCTGCCAATATCCCTTAGTAAGGTCAAGTACGGTGATTATTTGTGCTTTCCCTATTTCATACAGCAGTTCATTAGCATGTTTCATGGGGTAAGCATTTGGAATAGTAAAACTGTTTAGTAGTCTGAAGTCAACACACAACCGCACGCTGCCATCCTTTTTAGCAACGCACACTAACGGATGGGCCCATTCACTATCGCTTTGTTCAATGAGTCCAGTTTCTAGTAGCTCTCGAATTTGACGATCTACTTCATTTTGGAGGGCTATAGGAATTCGATACGGTCGAAGTCTTTTCGGTGAACAATCAGGTGTAACCTTAATCACATGCCCTTCGACTTTCGCCATTCCAGGTTTAGTATTGAATATATCATGGTATTTACAAAGTAAATCGCTTAGATCATGCCGTTGCTTAGCATCTAATGGGCTTGTCATATCCCGGACATGTTGCTCTACTTCACTTTTATTGACAGTCATTTTCTCGGTTGGAGCAGAATGTAATTGTCCAAAATCTTTATCCTGTTCAAAAACAAGACCTATGTGTTGGACACGAGCCACATATGGTCGAATTTTATTGAAATGTAGTTCTTTTCTTGTACCATCATCAAATTCAACAATGGCTGAATGTGGCCTGCTCAATTGAACCACAGTCGCCGGTCCTGACCAAGTTTTCAATAGCTTATGAGATGATGTTGGCAGCAGGATCAAAACCCTGTCACCCACTTGAAAGGTTTTCTCTCGAGCTCTCAAGTTATACCTTTGGGCATAACTTTGTTGATTTAGTTCAGCATTCTCATTTGCAATTCTATGAGCATTTTCTATATTCTCTCTTAACTCTTCTAAATATTTTTCGACAGACCTAGAAGCCGTTGCAGGTATCACTTTCTCACCTGTCCAAATTTCTTTAAGTAATGCGGTCGGTCCCTTAGGAATTCGTCCATATACTAATTGGTATGGAGACACACCAGTCGTGCAGTGAGGAACTTCTCTATACGCAAATAAGAGATGCGGAATGTGGATATCCCATTGATTTCCATATTCCTGAACATTTTTGTTCAGCATATTCTTTAAAGTTCTGTTCCATCTCTCCACAGCACCCATGCTCTCGGGATGACCCGGCGTTGAAAATCTTGGTGATACTCCTATTAAATTTATAAAAGCCTCGGTCAGTTCTGCGGTAAAATTTGGACCTTGATCTGTACATATCATTCTAGGGAAACCAGTGCGGCTGAAAATTTGCATCAATACATTGCACGTAGTTTTAGCGTTTATATTTCTAGTCGGTATTGCCTCCGCCCATCTGGTACATAAATCAATCGCACAAATGATATACTTGTGTCCTCTTCTGGAAGGAGGTTCTAAAGGGCCAATGCAATCTACGCTCCAAACTTCAAAGGGGTATTCTGGCCTGGTAATTGGTTGGATCGGAATTCTATCTCGGTAAGTTTCAGTTCTTCTAACTTGACAAGGTTTGCAACTTTCACAAAATTTCCTGACATCATTTTTGATAGTCGGCCAAAAGAATGAGTACTTTATTCGCTCTTTCGTTTTCTTTTCACCCAGGTGTCCAGCCAGGGGGATTTCATGGGCAACTTTCAATACGAAATCTCGCTTGCTGTAGGGTAACACTACTTGCTTTATTTTTTCGCCACACACCCATTCAGAGTGTAACAACAGTCCATCCTCTAACTCAAATCCGTTTCTCCGTTCTTCTGCAAGCTTCCAAATATTGGTTAAGGATTCATCTTCCCGCTGTAGCTTTATAAACTCTGATCTACTTTCTTTACAACCCTCTTCTTCACTGGAGATAGCAGGACTTTCTATCTCAAGTGCTTCTTCTTCTTCATCACTCTTTACAATTTCATTCAGACTGTAGCTTTGTTTCTGTTCATCTTGCACAGGAGGGGAAGTCACGGGTTGACATTCTTGAATTCCATCATTTAGTGAGTCAAACGCTGTAGAACATATCAGCATATCGCTTACCAATTTTTTGGATACCGCACATACGACAGGGACTTCACAATGTCGCGAGTCATTTATTTTCATTTTAAAAACTACTAACGGGGCTGTTTCAGTTGATCCAAATGCACATACTAGTTTTACATTTCCTTCACCATCGCCTTCTTTAATAGGAACCAGGTCATGTCTTATGACTGAAATTTGAGCCCCTGTGTCTAAAATGCCGTTAAGAATCGTAGAACCACATTTCAATTCTATTTCCTTCAGTTCATCACACTTCACAGAATTTGCCTTGAGAGGGAATGACATAGGCACGGAAATTCGAGCAGTCAATACCTCTTTATTCTCTATGACTTTTTCTGTAGTGACCGAATTGCTACGAACATTTTCGATTCTGCCCCGATTTCCTTGGCTATTATTCTTAGGACAAACTCGTGCAAAATGCGTTGGATCACCACATACGAAGCATGTGACTTTAGATATTCTAGGACCCCTGTCCCTTTGATACCCTCCTTGGTATTTTGTTCTGTCAACTTGCTTGTCATTTCCGCCATATTTGGTTACACCTGCTAAATGATTATTTTTATTGCCTTCGGACCTTTCCTTGAATTTACACTTATTTTTCTCTTCTGATTGCCATCGGGGAACATCCCTTGGCTTTTTGTGCACTGGATTGTTCTTCAAACCGTCCTTCAAACTTTCGTATTCATCAACCTTTTCTGCGACCTCCAAAGGATCAATCATTTTATTCCATTGGTCCAAGAAATGTTCTTTTATGTCGTTTGGTACTCGGCGTTTAAGTTGGTCCGCAACCAGTAGCTTCTTTAATTGGTCGAAATCCTCGACTTTTAATTCATTTATCCATTCGTTAAAATAACTATTCAATGCATGACAGTAACTCCTCCAAGATTCTTCTGGTCCCTTTTGATGTCGGAAAAATAGCTGTCTCAATTTTTCAGGATTCAGTTTGTAGCGTTTAAGCAACATTTCTTTTATGAAATCATAATCATTGGCTCTCTCAGGAGGCTCCCGGGCTATATTGTTAGCTATCTCGGTTGGTAAAAGTCCTAATAAATATGCCACCCATTCGGTTTTTGGTACACATGCCATTGCCGCCCGACGTTCAAAGTTTACCAAATACAATTGCATTTCGTCTACCTTTTCATCGTACTTTGGGGTTATCTGCATCAGCTGTACTTTAGACCTTGTTTCATTCGAATTTTCCACTACTTCACCCAAATGTACGTTATTCCCCAATAATTCCAAGCGTTTTAACTCTATCTCATGGGCTCGCTCCTCTGTTCGGATTCGATCTTCTCTTTCTTTTTCCCGAATTCGTTCTTCATCTTCTTTTTTCTCACGCCGAAGTCTGTCTTCTATTATTCTGCTCAAAGAAACTTTGGCTTCATCTTCAATGAAATTCGCACTGTCAACGATTAGTTTTCTAATTTCAGCCCTCGTTAGATCTGAGTTAACTTTTAACCCCAGTTCGGTGGCCAGTTCGACCAGATCCTCCTTGCGACCCTTACCCAAGAAAGATGATGCCATGGTAACCCGGAAAAAGAAACGAAATCCCAGTAATTCTAACAATCAGTAACAGTGTAATAACCCCCAAGAGTTATTCATTCCCTTCAGGAAACATATTTACAACCATGACAATATAATCTATCGCTCAAATAATAATTTATTTCATTTATTTACTTCTACTCAAAAAAAAACGAAGCATAAGTAACCAAAACTTAATACTTTATCAAAAAAAAAAAAAAATTAAATTAAATAGTTCTAGAAACCATATACATCAATAGTATATCACAACACAATAGTATATTCAATAATCAATCGTTCGATTTCGTTTTCATCACTCAACATAATAAAACAATTCTACAATATCTAAGTGTACCAATATTTTTTTCAAAACAATTAATTTTATTAATTAATTACTCTTAATGAACATTTAATAGTGTTCACAATACCCCAAAAAAAAATCACAAACCTTAAGAACATTCAATGTTGTCATAACACTACACTCGTATCATTTATTTCAAAACAACAACATAAAAAAAAACAACCGAAAAGAAAATAATATCTATGTATATTTTGTTTGTTTTCTTAAAATACCATCAATATAATTTTATTTTTTTTTTCTTTAATCACTCTGTATACAGAAATGAAATTGCAAATTAAAAAAAAAATTCTTTACTACCAAGAGTATAATTTTTTGGCAACCATTCAAAATTCATAAACAAATTTTCCTTTATTCATTTCTTATAACACTCTATATACGTTTATATTATTGAAATCATAACGTCGGTTGCACTACAAGAGAGAAATAAAAAAAAATATTTCATAAAAGAATTCTTTCAAAACACTAGTTTCGATTTACCGAATTTAGACAGTGAATGCAAAAAATAATAATAAAAATATGTACATATATATATATATATTATCCAATCTATATCAATAACAATTGAACACAACCAATTTCTATTACTTCTTTAATCAACGGTACTCCGTTGCAAAAAAAAACCAAACAATAATTATTTTATTTTATCCTTTTAACACTTCTGAAATAAAAATTCCTATTCCAGCCATTTGTTCCAAATTACTTCATCAGTAACACAAACAAACAAAAAAAAAAAAATCATTTTCGAGAACAATATTTCGTAATTGTCAATGGATAATATTCTAAAGTACAATTTATCGGCTAAACAAAAAACACATTTTTTTTTCACTTTAATGATCATGAAAGATATTTTTCATTTGCACAGAAAATAATAACACAGAACCTACTATTTATTCTCAATTCTTTTTATTTCATTTTTCATTCACTAGAAAGAGAAAAGAGATTTTTTTTTCTTTTTTTTTTTTAATGTATTATATTTTTCTGTATAATACCGATATAGGATTACCTATATATATATTTTTTACCTATAAAGATATATATTTTTCTATTGGGCTAACGACGAGAACTTCTTACCTGTAGATTCATATCCACTAGGCTGCGCCAATACGGATCGCCGTTCTAATTCCCAAAAACATTCGGAAAACATCAAACTTTGTGTTGCTGGCACTGTGACGACCATCAAATGTAGAACACTCAATGTAGTATCAAATGTATCAAATGTAGAAACGAACAACATTTATTAACATCACACAATAACATACGGACACCTATACACAGAAGTTGAATACGTTTACATAAATATTATTATTATTATTCCACAAGAACAGTACTTCTTCGCGACACACGAAGAAGCACACACTTTGTTGTCTGTCTCGGCCCCGACTGCCGAACGCAGTTCTCTCTTTCGTCGAGGGCGCGCCACTTGGCAATAGTTTATCTCTTATTTGGCGACGTCAACCATTGTTTAAAAAAAAGTCAAAGTTTGAATTGTGGAACCTTACAGATTCCAAATAACATGTTTTTACAAAATGCCTCTGTGTCCGTATGTCGTCATACTGACATTAAAAATTGTATGGAGATGTGCATAGAATTGAACCAAATTTTTTGTGTGTGTTTTTGACTGTGGTTAACAGGTCCTCCTTTAATTTTGAAGTATTGCTGCTGTGAAGAAGCTGTAGGGGGCCCTGCGATTTTTGCGAAATTTTTAATATTGTATCTTCTAAAAGTGTATGAAGTTATACATAGAATGAACCAAATTTTTTGTGTAAGTGTTTGGCTACGGCTAGTTGGTGCTTCCTGAATTTTAAATAAATGCGCCGCAAGGGTACTATGTAATAGCGATTTTTGTGCCACTTTCAATATTGCACTACCTAAAACTATTTCAAGTTATACATAGAATTGAACTAAATTTTTTGTGTAAGTGTTTGACTATGGCTAGTTGTTTCTCCCTGAATTTGAAGAAAAAAATGCCACCGGAAGGGGGTGCTGTAATAGTGATTTTCGTGCCATTTTCAATATTTTACCACCGAAATGTGTATAAAGCTATACATAGAATTGAAACAAATTTTTTGCATAAGTGTTTGGCTCTGGGCTCTTTGGTCTGCCCTAAATCTGAAAAAAATCCGCCGGGAGGGGGGGGGGGACACTGTAATCTCGATTTTCGTACCATTTTCAATATTGTACCACCTAAAAGTGTATGAAGTTATGCATAAAATTAAACCAAATCAGTGGCGTAGCTAGGATGGGTAACACCCGAGCCGGATATAAATGGTGTCACCCCCAAACATCATGATGTCACCCCACCTTCCGTTCCGTCATATTTTTCAATCACAATTCTATGTTATTATAACAATTGACCATACCATTCCTTATTTACCCTTTGTCCTTCTGCATAAAAAAAACTACAGGAGTGACTCATCGCTCAACCCATAGTCCGCATAAGTCAATGTGCTGTCTATAAGTAGAAGAAAATTCTTTTAAAATTTACTTTTGCTACCCACTCGTTGGATAGGTAGGTTTTTGTTCCCTGTTGCATGTCTTATTTAGATACACCATTCTATATAAAATTTCACATTCTCAAAGAAAACTCTATTGCCTCATCCCCTGAAAAATTTCATTTTATTTCAGAATTCCTTTCCAAAATCGTATAAGATTGTGTCACCCCTTAGAGGGTGACACCCGAGGCGGACCCCCCCCCCTCCCGCTAAATACACCACTGAACCAAATTTTTTGTGTATGATTTTTGGATATGTGTATTTTGGGGCACGGCAAGCAGGTCCTTCCTGAATTTGAAAAAAATCTTCCGTAATGGGACACTATAAAATGTGTGATTTCCAGACTTTTCATTATTGTACCACCGAAAAGTGTATAAGGTTATATACAGAATTTAATCAAATTTTTTGTGTATGTTTTTGCCTATGGCCAGCAGATCTTCCTTGAATTTGGAAATATTCCTTGGGAAATTAGGATTCTGATAGTGTAGCGCTGTTTGTATCATTTTCTTCTTCGTCGTTCTATTGTCCTTCGGCTCCTGCAGAGACGGGAACTCGGGTCCTGCTAATGCGGCTATTTGCAAACAGCTGATAACAGAATAAGAGAAAACTATTGATTTAAATAAATATCATGATTTATTCCGATTTATTGAAAATGAAGCAGAAATTTAAGATGAAAATCCAGAGGTGTGCGAAGAGAAAATTGCACCCGCGGCAAAGTTTCAATTTGGCGCCCCAACTCCCAGATTTTTCTTGTAACAAGGTAAAAAATGACGTTGGTAGTATTAATTTAGCGCCCACTAAACTTCCGCTACCTGGGCGACCGCCCTCTTCGCCTCCCCCCTTTTGCACGCTGCTGTGAAAATCTAAATTGTTTTAGTATTGAATTAAAAATATTAAGGTACTAGCAGCCTCCGCCCGCTACGCTGGTCAGTATCTCTAAAATAATCTTGAATCAAACGAAACATATTTAAATAAACAATCTTAATATCGAATCAAATACCCACAATTTTTGTCTGATTTATGTAATCTTACATTGGTCAGTTCAAAGTTCATTTTGACGACAAAATACCTCTAAAATGACTAAATAACTGACAAATTACAAAAGTACTAAAGTAATTCAGATTTTTTTAGTAGGTTTTTTTTATCTTGAATACCACTTGAATTGCTTCTACCTGAATTTGCTTCTGAGGTATGGTGAAACATGTTATTATTTTAGACCATCCGATGAACTTCCTATAGGAAAGATATATACATATATATAGATAGATAGATAAGGATTCAAAATTTCAGGTTTTTGCGCCGAAGACATCGCCAAATTAGGTAAATGTGAAGTATCTCACCAAGTACTGGATTTAAAAGAATTTGCTTAGTACCATTCAATTAAGCATGAAAAAATGCACTAAAGTATGCGCAAAAAAAAAATTAGTAAAATATTAATAAAAGGTCGAAATAAAAATCGTTTAATGACATTTTAAACACGTGAATCGTAGTTAATGTCATTGAATGCGACATTCACGATCATCCATTATTAGCATCTAATCTGATAGTTTGGCGATAATTTTTTGGTCGACGGGATAACTTAGTAGTACCGTTTTTTTTATTAGAATGAATGATAAATTAATTGCAAATATTTTTTCATGATAATGAATTTTCTTTCACATTCAAAATATTTCTTTTTTAGGTACTTATATTTCTTTTTTAGGTTATCTCGTCGACCAGAAATTATCGCCAAACTATAAGATTAAATGCCAATAATAGATGATCGTGAATGTCACATTCAATGACATTAAATGCGATTCACGTGTTTAAAATGTCATTAAGGGATTTTTATTTCGATTTTTTATTAATATTTTTATTAATATTCTACTAATTATTTGTTTTTTCGTTATTTAAAATAAAAATTATGTCAACATGTATAATTTGGCTTTTAGTTTGGCGATTTGTATAATTTGGCGAAATTGGTCGACGGGATAACCTAGAAGTACCCCTTTTTAGTGATGGTAAAATAATTGCAGATGAAAAAGATATAATAGTAAGGCAAAAACACGATTTAATGATTGCTTGGCATATGACTTGGCGGAGACTCGATAAGTACGCTAATTCTATCAACCTAAATATCCATATAGAGTGTAAACAAACAATTGGTACAATTTGATTATTCCGTCGATCAATTTCGCCAAATTATACAAATGGATATAATTTTTATTTTAAATAACCAAAGAATTAATAAATTATTAAAATATTAATAGAAAAAGAGATAAAATATCGGATTAAAATTAGTTGACGACGTAACAATTTGCAAAACATATTTAATGTCAAAAGAATGTGACATTTACGATCATCCATTATTGATATTTAACCTTATACTTTGGCGACAGTTTTTTGGTCGATAGGAGTTCAAGTATTGCCAAATAATGTAATATTGCCAAAAATGTAAACAAATTATATAAACAATAATATTGCCAATAATATTTAGATGCAGATATCATCTACGGATCACGTTGGCACGATTACAACAAAATTGCGATTTTATACCTCACGTGGTAATCCAGTAATAGTCGTTTATTTATCAGTAAACTATTTCATTATTTTTTTTTTCTATTTTAAAATCATACAAATTGTTTTGTTCCATAATTACTAATTGAATTAATCAAATTATTATTAATATTATACCAGATTACATTTTCTTGGCAACGGGAAAGAAAAATGCTTATTTTTTATCGGAAAAATTTTAATTGATTCTGTATGAAAAATAATGAAATTTTGAATTATTAAGAAAAATATTTTATTAAATCAATAAAAAATTAGCCTATGTTCACCGGAAATAGTGTAGCTTTCCAACGGTGGAAGAATTTTTCAAATCCGTCAAGTAGTTTCGGAGCCTATTCAATTCAAACAAACAAACAAACAAACAATCAATCAAATATTTCCTCTTTATAATATTAGTATAGATTAACATGTGTAACTAATTTTGAAATATTAAATGTACTTATAAGGTAGAAGAAAGTTTTGCGATTTTCACATCCAACTAGTTTTTCAAGTGCTGATTGGATGTTCTTCTCTTCTTTGAATCGTAAAATAATTTTACCACTTTATGGTCTCAACTGAGATTTATAGTGAGGGTTCATAATTGTTGTCCCCCCCCCCCCAAAAAAAAAAAAAAAAAAAAAAAAATCACAAAAATTTTTTTGCGGAAAAAAAGTATGATTTAATTTTGCTTGAAATAAATAAAAGTCTAGTATTGTCTTGTTTTATTCTATCCGTTTAAAACTTAAAAGCTATAACAATAAAATACCTCTTATATGATTCCCATTTATACGTCGTTACAGAGCATCTCATTTCATTCTTATGCACTAGTAGTAATAAAAGGACAGTGCGGAAACAGGAGGAGGCACCGTGCCGCCTCAGCACGCAGCACTGCCATTCCGCCTCCAGTGCCGCTTCCAGCCCCTCACCTTCTCGCCAACACCTAACCCTTTAAAAAATATTATTTTAATTTATAATATTTTATGTATTTTTTAAATCTTAATCCAACATAATTTATTTTTTGCTATAGAAATTTATTGGAAAATTTAATCATATCAAATAAAATTTTGAAATTGTAATTGGAGTGGAATATACTGTAGTAATTTAAATGAAATGATTTAAATTTCAATATCGTACACACAAAAAGTTTATCCGATAATTTAAAAAAAATTATTAATTATTTAATATGTGAAGAAAAAAAAATCTCAAAGTAAAAAACTTACAAAATATTTTTTACAAAAGTAAAAAAAAAAAAAAAAAAAAAAAAAAAAAATGTAAATTTTTTTTCTGAAAAAGAAATGCTTTGAATAAATAAATAAATTACAAATTAAAAAAAATTACAATTTTTTTTACAAAAGTAAAAAAAAAATAACATGAAAAAAATTGCAAAAACAAAAGTTAGGAAAATTACAAAAAAGTTATGAAAAAAAATTCAAAAATTTTTAACAAAAACATACTTATGAAAAAATAATTAGGAAAATATTATTTCATAAGGTTTCAAAAACTTACAAAATATATTTAAAAAAAAAAAAAAAAAGAAAAGAAAAGAAATACAAAAAAAAAAAAAATTAACCCCCCCCCCCCCCAAAAAAAAAAAAAAAAAAAAATTTTTTTTTTTTTTTTTTACACAAGTAAAAAAAAAATACAAAAAAAATTACAAAATTGTTAAAATGAAAAATTGAAAGAAAAATTTGAAAAAATACGAAAAAGTTTCAAAAATTGTTACTTTTAATAGCAAATATAATGGTCGAAACCAACTATATATTCATCTCATCTTAGAGTACAAAATTATTTTCCCGCTAGGGGATGCTGTTGGGGAGAGGTCGGAGGCGGCACGGTGTCGCAGTGCCGCCTCATGTCCCCGTACTGTCCTTTTCCTACTACTTGTATTCTAATGTTTTAATGTTCCGTTTATACGTCGTATAACATCGTTTCTATAGTGCTGTAACCGATTTTTCCAGAATTTTTTCTCCTAGTGTTGTTCTTTTTTCTCTTTTCTTCTAACAATGTTTGTTAAAAGATGAAAGACAAAGAACATGTGTGCATCTACAGGGTTATTTCAAGTTAGTGAAACTTATACAGTGGTGTGGCAAAAGGACTGGGCACTGTGTGGGCTAGGGGTCTGCACGATCCGAAATTTGCGGACCTGTGCCCGACCCAATACAAAAATTAAAGTTTTCGACCCGGCTTGGCCCGTGCAGAAAAAAATAATAATAAATGATAAATAAATAAATAAAATAAAATTTCGACCCAAAACTGCCCAGGTCCGAATGAATTTCTACAAAACATTGCTTTTTACGTCGATTTAGTTAAAAATTTGTCTCGTACGAAAGTTCTGACCAAAAATATTTATCTTCACTTTTTTTTCTTCATTTTTATAGAAGTGCCGCAGACTGCTATATTTATTTTTTTATAGAAGTGCCGCAGACTGCGATATTTTCACTCATTATTACGATAATTCACACATTTCAATTACCGTTAATATTGTTAATCCATATTCATGTATTGAAGTGTTAAAAAACTGAAAAATGCTACATAAAATCTTCTATGACGTAATTGCATAGAAAAAAAATGCGTTATAGTCATGTTCTCTTAACAAATGTAAATGTATTATTTCTTTTCTTAAGTAGTAATATACTAATTTTGCATGGATAATACGTTTTTCAGTTTAAAACAGGATTCCGTTATAGACAGGTTCTTTATTAATACTTCCATATTATTAGCTCAGTACTGCCAACTTTGATTTTCATTTTAAATTTCTGCTTCAGACAATTAATCGGGGCAAAAAATAGTTGATCTAGATCATAATATTTAATAAAATCAACAGCTTTTGCTTTTTCTGTTGTCATCAACTGTTTGCAAATAGCCGGCGCGGCATAGCAGGATGCAAGTTTCCGTCTTTGCACGAACGTCTTTGCACGGACAATAAAACTACGAAAATTCGAGAAAATGATACAAAAATTTCTAACAATCGCAGCGTTCCTTTCGCATTGAATATTTCCAAATTCAAAGGTCATAAACAAAAGCATGCGCTAAAAATTTGGTTCATTTCTATGCATAACTTTGTACACTTTTCGATGGCACAATACAGAAAATAGCACAGACATCGCGATTATAGCCAATTATTTTTTTTTTTTTTTTTTTTTTTTTTTTTTTTTTTTTTTTTACTAGTTATCAGGCTGGCCCGGACCTGGCAATTTCGACCCCTGCAGACCTCTGAAGAGTAATCGCTATTCCCGGCCCCGGACGAAAAGAATGGAAATCAGGTTTGGCCCGGGCCATGGGCTAGTCGATGCAAATCTCTGGGGCGGGATGCATTGACACTAATACGTTTAGAAGCTTATTGTTTCTCACAGTACTAGTAAGAAAATATTCTATGAACAAAACTCCAAATGCAATGTTTCGCTTAAATCTCAAAGTAATTCGAAACGACGATTAAAAATAAGTTTAATTAAAATCTTTTTGTTCATTCGATAATAGAATAAAAAGTGCAAGTCAGGTATGCAATTTGTAAGGTTTATAATTCTCATTTTCATTTTTCAATTTTTTATTATTATTTTTGATGTTTTAATATTTTTTTTCTGTATATAGTGCATTTTAAATACCATAATTTCGGGTGTATAAGCCGCAGATCAAACAATTCTTTTTCGACCCAGAATTTTTTAAAAAACAAATATAACTATTTAGATCGCCTTAAATATTTCTCTTCAATCACTAAATAAGATTTCTGGGTCCAAAAAGAATTGTTTGGTCCGCGGCTTATACACCCGAAATTACGGTATCTGAAAATGGTAGCAAAATTAAATTTGTATGATTGCAGCATTAGATTTGTACTGTCAAGTCAAACATTTTACACTTTAGACTACAACAATTTCAATTGTAAGTCTTTCTCAGTTACTTAAGAATGTACTTGACTTTATTTATAATTGTTTAACTTTATACGTTATATAAGAACGATCCATCTGAAAGATGTACAATCGGTGCTTTGCTGCATTACGTAAGATTTCAAATGAATAATTTACTGTTGCAGTTGTAATGGAAAATGAATAATTAGTGCATTCTTATAAGAGCGAAATCAGGTGAAGAAGGCTAAGGGATCACGCACAGTTGTATCGGCAGTTGTGTAAAGAGCAAAGAGTTGTGTAAAGGGCGATGCATTCCTGATGTGATAAAACTGCTCTAGTAATTTTAAAAGTTCGTAGTATGCCTTATATAAAATGAAATATTTTTAAAGAGATAAATAACTGCTTTTTATATTAGATTATATATTTATGTTTTTATATTTATTCATAAAATGCAATAGGGTAGATATGCCAGTAATAAACACCCCTGAATGTTTTCGGTTTATAAAAAAATAACCAATAAAAATGTAGCTTTATTTATTTATTTATTTAATTTTTTCGTAACTCCCCCCCCTTGCATGTTTTATAATTTTGCACTATAGTTCATGTTCTTAATTAAACCAATCAGGAAGCGGAAAATAATGTTTTAATTTTAAAGTTTATATATAAATAGTTATTTTCCAGTAATATAGGCATTGCTAAAAATGCAATTTTGGGGGATGTTTATAGTGCATAAAGTAAACTGACTTAAAGGAAAATTTAAATAATCAAATATTATTTTTAAATTACACTTATCAAAATGTAATGACACCAAAACTTTTATAAAAAGTTATATTAATGTGACTAATAAAAATTCAATGTTTTATGCATTTATTATTATTATTATTTAAAAATGAACCCATGTTTCGCCTATTTTATAATCTGGCAATCAAACCACTCATGAAGCCGAGAATATTATTTAAGGCATGGGTGCAAGTTTTCCGTCCACAGACGGAATTCCGTCTTTTAAAAGTTCCCGAGGACGGAAGCGGGACGGAAAAATCTCCGACGACGAAAAATGTTTGCGAAAATGACGGTTTTTCGCCAAAAGATCGCGGAAAAAGACACGATTTTTCGTCAAAAGATTATGAATAAAAGAGATTTTTGTCAAATGATCGCGGAAAAAAACGTTATTTCTGTCAAAAAAATCACAGAAAACAGCGCTATTTCGTATAAAAAATCGCAAAAGGACGCGTTTTTCGTAAAAAAAATTGCGAAATAAAGCGATTCTTGTCGACGTATCTCAAGAAAAATGCCATTTCTGTCGTAGAATCGCGAAAATGATGCTGTCTCTGTCGAGGAATCGCGGAAAAGATGCGATTTTTGTCAAAAAATCGAGGAAAAGACGTTTTTCGTCAACAGATCGCGAAAAAAGACACGGTTTTTTAAAAAAAAGATTGGTGATAATACGGGATTTTTGTCAAAAGATCGCAGAAAAATCGCTATTTCTGTCGAAAGATCGCAAAAAAGACGCGTTTTTCGTCAAAGAATAGCAAAATAAACGCGATTCCTGTCGAAGGATCGCGAAAATGACGGTCTCTTTCAAAGAATCGCGAAAAATACGCGATTTTCGTGAAATTATAGCCGAAAAAACGTTATTTTTGTCAGAATTGCGGAGAAAACGCGATTTTTTGTCAAAAGAGCAAAGAAAAGACGCGAGTTTTGTCAAAAGTTCGTGGAAAAGACGCGTTTTTCGTCAAAGAATAGCAAAATAAACGCGATTCCTGTCGAAGGATCGCGAAAATGACGGTCTCTTTCAAAGAATCGCGAAAAATACGCGATTTTCGTGAAATTATAGCCGAAAAAACGTTATTTTTGTCAGAATTGCGGAGAAAACGCGATTTTTTGTCAAAAGAGCAAAGAAAAGACGCGAGTTTTGTCAAAAGATCGTGGAAAAGACGCGAATTTTTGTCTAAGGATCGCGAAAAAGTTGTGAATTTTTGTCAAAAGATCGCGAAAAAGTCGCGAATTTTTGTAAAAGGATCGCGGAAAGTCACGAATTTTCGTCAAAGGATCGCAAAAAACGAGTTTTTTTGGTCATAGGATCGCGATAGAGACGCGATTTTTGTCAAAGAATCGCTAAATAGACGCGATTTCTGTCAAAAGATCGGGGGAAAAAGCGAATTTTTTCAAAGGTTGATGGAAAAAAACATGAATTTAAAAAATAATAAGAAAAAAAAAAAAAAACGTGGGGGGGGGGGGGGGGTGATTCAAAATATTTTCAGTCCTGGCAAAATTTCAAACTTGCACCCATGATTTAAGGGCACAGTCAAAGTGGGTCTTATAGGGCTTAATCGTTCACCATTTAAATAAAAACACTTAAGTTACAGATGTCATTAAAAACTTATTTTCTGTCTTAAATATTTGTTTACATTTACTTTTTCAATTTCGGCAGCAGATATTTTTTAGAATAACACTTTCATTTTTAGTACTGGTTTTGAAAGCGAAGGTAACTTTATAAAAAATATCTTCGACCAAAATCGAAAAAGTAAAAAAAATAAATAAATAAATAAATACGATGTAGAGACGAACTTCAGCTATCCAATGCAAATAAATAAATAAATAAATAAAATGTAGAAATACAAACGAGACATTAGAAAAGTCCTTCCTCATATGTTAGTGTCTTCGCCAGCAGGGACAGAAGCCTTAAGGGTGTCCATTACTGGCACATCTACTCTATATATGGGAATAAAAAATTGAAATTAAATGTGACTTTCCATGTCGTTTTATAAATACAGGTTGTATTAATATGTGTTTCTCAGCAAAAAAGATTTTAATTACACGTTTAAAAAAAAAAAAAAACTTTGCATTACGAAATTATTAAAATAATGTGTAAAAATTAATGGGTATCTGAAAAAAAAATACTGATTGTTTAAGATTTTAAAACTGTTTATCTTGCGTTTATGGGCATTTTAAAACTATCATATTTATGGGGCTACCAATGAAAGCAAGTACCAGGGGAAATATTGGAATAAAATAGTTTATTTCTGTTAATAATCTGATTTAATTCATAGTAACTTTAATTATGTTTTCCCTTAAAAAGTTTAATTAATGTTACATACTATGAATTAAATAAATATTGTCAATAAAGTATTTTATTCGAATCTTTATCATGCTTGTATTTATTTTCATTGTATGCTCAGAAAGATGCGATTCTTTTAAAATAAACCACCAAGCACTCCTTTAGCAAGAGTGAATAGTCACGCCTCCATAAGAGAGACTACTCACTTCTACCACGAGTGAAAAAACGCACTCCTCTAGCAAAAGTGAATAGTCACTCCCCAGAAAGTGTGATTATTAACCCCTGTTTAGAGTGAATATTCACTTCTCAGGAGTGAGTATTCACTCTTTCAGAGAGTCGACGATTCCACTTTTGCTCAGAGTGAATAGTCACTCTAAAGAAGTTGGGTATATTTTGAGTCTGCGATAGAGTGAGTATTCACTCCTCCGGAGTGAATAGTCACTCCTTTTTATTTAGAGTGCGATAATGAAGTGGTCAGCTCTGTATTTGTTTCTGATCAGTGTTCGAAATTAGCTGTCGTTAGTCGTCAAATGCAACTAAAAAATTGAATTTGACGACTACAAAATTACTCTCGGTCGTCAAATTTGACGCCTAACTTTTTAAAAAATACATTTATTAGGTATTTGGTTCCGAAAATTTAAGAAAAAACGGTCTAGTCTGAAAATTCGGAACTAAAAACATCGTGAATTTCGATAAAAAGTCGCGAAAAAAGTCAATTTCATTAATCTTTCGCATGAAAAATCGCCGATTTCGTTAAAAAAGCGCAAAAAACTTACGAATTTTTTCAAAAAATAACACATTTTTTTATACGATAACGAAAAAAAAAAAAAAAAAAAAAAAAAAAAAAAAAAAAAAACCGCAAATTTCTACAAAAGATTGCGACCAGAAATGCTATAATCTCATCAAAGAATCGCTGGAAAAACATGAATTTCGTCAAAGAATCGCGAAAAGAAAGTAATTTTGTCAAAAAAAAATCCCGGGAAAAACGTCACAATATGAACTTTGTCATAGTATCGCGGGGAAAAAAAAAGAAAAAAAATCCACAAATTTCTAGAAAAGGATCGCGAAAACAAACGTTAATTTCCTCAAAGAATCTTTAGAAAAACGTGAATTTTGCCAAAGAATTACAGAAAAAATGAAAATCTTGTCATAGGGAAGCGATAAAATCTGTTATTCCACCAAAGTTTCGCGAAAAAACGCAAATTTCTTCAAGGAATCGCAAAACCCCCGCAATTTTCGCCAAAGGATTGCGAAAAAAAACGCATAATTAATGAGAGGGGCTATTCACAGACCTTCCCCCTCTGCTGTAACCTTTCAAAAAACTTTTCTTTTCTGTGAATTTCAGTAATTTTTTTAAATTCAGAATCGCCCCTTGATTCGAATGTAGATGCATTGTGTTATTATTATTAGTTTTTTACTAAATTTTCAACACTAATTACCAATACTGGATAAATTTTGTTTTAGTATTGGTAAGAAGTTGCCAAGTTTTAATTTCGTTTTACAGATTAAGTGCATTTTTCTATTAATTACTAAATATAGCAATAATTAGAAAAACTTTGCGCCAGTTTACAGATGCTTCAATTATTATAATCTTAGAGATAAATTTCGATAATTTTAAATAAAAATAAGTATTTGTGCTATTCGAAAATGTAGTATCAAAGATGCTTACGGTCCGTATTTTCCAAAAAATTAAGGTAATCATTTCCGAAAATTATAAAAAATCGATCATATATCCGAACATTCGGACATAAAATATATCGCAAATTTCGAGAAATGGTCGCCGAAAAAAAATTAAATTATTCATTCGCTCTAAAAAAAAATTGCCGTTTTTTTCACGGGATACGGGGTAAAAAATCCAAATTCCGACAGAAGGTCGTCAAAGAAAAAAAATCGTGGAAAACGGTAAATTTCGTCAATAAATCGCGAAAAACGATAAATTTCGTCAAAAGATTGCAAAAAAACACGGAAAATTTCGTCAACAGATCGCGAAAAATACGGCAAAGCTTGTCAACAGATCGAAAAAAACGACAAATTTCGTGAAAAGATCGCAAAAAAACGGAGAGTATTGCCATAAGATCGCGAAAAAACCGCAAAATTAGTCAAAAATCACGAAAAAACACCGCAAAGTTTGTCAAACGATCGCCAAAAGACCGCAAATAAGGCAAGTTTTGTCAAAAGATCGTGAAAAAAAGGCAAGTTTATTCAATAGATCGCGAGAAAACAGCAAGTTTCGACTAAAGTTCGCGGAAAAACGACAAAGTTTGTCGAAAGATCGTGAAAAAACGGTTAAAGTTTCATAAAAAGATTGCGAAAAATCACGGCAAAGTATGTCAAAAGATCGCGGAAAAACGGCAGAAATTACTTCAAAAGATCGGAAAAAAACAGCAAGTATCATCAAAAGATCGCGAAAAAATACGCCAAAATTTGTCGAAAAAACGACAAATTTCGTAAAAAGATCACGAAAAAATGTCAAATTTCGTCAATAAATAGCAGAAAAACACAAATTTCGTTAAAAGATAGTAAAATACTCAAATTTCGTAAAAAAGAGCGTAACCCCCCCCCCCCCCAAAAAAAAAAAAAAAAATACAGCACTGGGAGAGGATTTCTCTCCCGTTTCTGCTCTAACCTCTCAGAAAATTTGATGTAAATTTCAATTTTTTTTAATATACTCAGAATCATCCCTAAATTATATACAGTATTACAGTAATATTAATATGAATTTTAGAAACTGCAACTAAAAATCTTAATTTGACGCCTAAGATTTTTACAGTAGTCGTCATTTGACGCCTGCCTTTTATCTCCCAATTTCTATCACTGTTTCTGATGGTCACGTTATATACACTTTCTAGTATAATACTATAGTCCATTTAAAAAACGAGGCGGCTAACCTTGACTAGGTTACCCCTCATCTTTGCCACTCGAGGGGAAAAATCACATGTAGTTCTATTACGAGCTCCGCGGAAACACAGTCTCACCTTGTCAAGGTTAGCCGCCTCCGTTATTTAAATGGACTATAGTGCCCGCCCTGAAAAAGCAGTAAGAGAAGCCCACAAGTCACAACATATGCTGAATCAACAAAATTTATTTTAGAATAGAATCAGGCTTGAATTTCAAGGTGGGGTGGCAAAAATTGCGTCCCGTCCAAAAAAAAAAAAAAAAAAAAAAAAAGCATTTTGAAACTACGATCAACTTTCGTGATATATTCGCCTTATCGATTGACACATTCCGCGAGCTTTTTTTTTTTTCCGCGGCCGATAGATAATGTCACATTTTTGGCAGGTGACAAATCGATTGACAAGTTTTGCGGGTTTTTTGTGACCGATTGGCGGATTTAGGAGTTTTGAATTTTTCGAAAATTATAAAAATACGGACATTAAAAATAAATCGTGAATTTCAACACGTTGTCATCGAAAAAATCAATTTCGTCAATCATTCGCAGAAAAAAATCGCCAATTTTGTCACAAAGGATCGAGAACAATATGCAAATTTTGTCTAATTAGCGCGAAAAAAACACGAATTTCATCAAATATTCGGAAAACCATAATTCTAATCAAAGAGGGCAATAAAAACGCAAATTTCGTCAAAGGATCGCAGAAAAAACACGAATTTCCTCACGGGAAAAACATGAATTTCGTCAAATTATCGTGTGTAAATGCGAATTTAGTCAAAGAACTGCTGAAAAAACGTAAATTTCATCAAAGAATTGTAGAAAAAAATGCGTATTTCGTAAAAGGTTTGTGGGGGAAAAACGCGAGTTTACATAACGGAAAGCAGAAAAAACAAAAATTTTCACAAAGGATTGTGAAACACGCCAATTTTAGCAAAGAATCGCAGGACAAAAGCAAATTTCATTAAGGATCCCTGAATAAAAGCGAATTTTGTCAAAGGATCACAAAGTAAACGTGAGTTTCATTAAAGGGTCGCTAAAAATGCGAGTTTCATCAAAGGATCGCGAAAAAAATGCAAATTTCATCAAAAGATCGCGAAAGCAGCTAATTTCGTCAAAAAACAGAAAAAAACTAATTTTAGGGATGCACAACCTGTGGCCCGCGAACTTCGTCAATTTACAACTAGAAAAAAATTACAATTTTTGTTCAAAAGTCGTCGGAAAATATCGTAAATTTCGTTAATTTACCGCGGAAAAACAAAAAATTTTCAGTCACTTAAGAATCGTAGATCGGTCACGGAAAAATCGCGAATTTCATTAAGTGCGGAGAAATCGCAGATTTCGTTCATCAGATATGAAAAATCGCGAATTCTGCCCATGAGGATCGAAAAAATAGCAAAATTAACCGATCGGACGCGGAAAAATCGGGTTATGTCGATCAGGCACAGAAAAATCTTGAGTTTTGTCGATTAGGAACGGAAAAATCGCACATTTCGTCGATAGAGCAAGAAAAAATCGGCAGATTTGTTGATGATACACGAAAAATTGCAAATTAAACTCATCCGCTACGAAAAAATAGCATGTTTTTTTTTCGGTTTATGACGTGAAAAAAACGCAAACTTCATTGATCGGGAACGAAAAAATCGCAAAGTTTGTTGATAAGGCACGGTAAAATCCGGATTTTGCGATGATGCGCGGAAAAATTGAAAATTTCGTTGATCGGCTGCGAAACAATCGATAGTTTTGGAAATTAATCATAAGAAAAAAAATCGCGAATTTCATCTTGTCACGTAAAAAAATGCAGATTTCATTCAAAATTATTTAAAAATCGCAAATTTCGTTGGTCGGATAGCGGAATTCTAAAATGGAGGGCCAAAATCACAGTCAAGTGTGATCCAGCGACCTCATTGGTCGTGTGGTATAGGTGAAAATCACGAACGTGTTTTTCCATTTGAAAAAGAGTAAGGGGTAAAGTAATTTTGAAGCAATTGTTACCGTCTGTTCTTATTTACGATAAACCATCGAAATTAACTCAATTAAGATATTTTGATGACATTATATAAAATGAGAGTGAAAGATGGATTATAAATGAAAACAGATAAGATTTACATCAAGATTGACGCCACGATTTTTTTTCAAAAAAAGTAGTAAGGCGACATTTCGCCTACCGTTAAGAGATTGTTCTCTGAAAAGGACGCGTCTCAATGACCAATGAGATGTTTGAATTTTACCGGAATGTGATTTTGGCCCTCCATTTTAAAATTTCGCGGTCGGATATAGGGATATCGCGAATTTTGCCGATTTAACGCGGAAAAACTGTAAATTTCGTCGAACTGGCTCAAATAAAATCACGAATTTCGTCTATCCGGTGAGGAAAAATCAGGAATTTTGTCGATCAGATGGAGAAAAATTGGGAATTTCGTAGATCTGCTTTGCAAAAATCGTAAATTTCGTCGATCAGAAGAAGAAAAATCGCAAATTTCGTCATCAGTTTCGTAAAAATGGCTAATTCCGTCAATCGGCTTTATAAAAATCGCGAATTTCAACGATAAAATTTGTAAAAATCGCGAAAACCGTCGATGTGGTATGGAAGAATCGTGAATTTTATCAATCATGCGAGGAAAAATTACAAATTTCGTCGATTAGCTTCGTAAAAATTGAAGCTTTCGGCAATCGGCTTCGTAAAATTCGCGAATATATCTGATCAGGCACGAAAAAATCGCGAATTTTGTCGATCAGGCTCGAATAAAGTCGCGAATTTCATCGATCGGCTTGGTAAAAATTGCAAATTTTGCCGATCATGTGAAAAAATCGCGAATTTTTTCCTTCGGCTTCGTAAGAAAATTTCGTCGATCAGCCTCGAAAAATCGCGAATTTTATCAATCATATGAGAAAAAAGCGCAAATTTCATCAATCGGGTAAATTAAAATCGCGAATTTCGTCGATCGGGTTTGTAAAAATCGCTAACTTTGATGATCAAGCGCGGAAAAATTGTGATATTTCTCGATCGGCTTCGTAAAAATCATGAATTTCGCTGTTGGGCTTCGTAAAAATCGTGAATTTCGCCGATCGGCTTCGTAAAAATCGCGAATTTCGCGGATCAGCTTTGTAAAAATCGCGTGTTTCGTCGATCAGCTTTGGAAAATTTGTGAATTTTTTCAATCGGTTTCATAAAAATCACGAATTTTCTCGACCAGTTTCGTAAGAATCGCAAATTTTGTTGATCAGGCACGGAAATATCGATTTTCCTCAATCGGTTTCTTAAAAATTGCGAATTTTGTCGATCACTTAAGTAAAAAGCTGAAATTTGGTCGATCAGATATAAAAAACTGCAAATTTTGGTGATCAGGCGTTGAAAAATCAGGAATTTCAGTGATGAGACGCTGAAAAATGTTGTTTGTTGATCGACTCCTTCCCTTTCCTTCGTTCACAAAGCTCACATTTTTTTCGGCGCCAGTCACTTATATTTGTTTTTTAGCATTTTAATAAAATAAATTTATTTTCCTGAATAAAGTCACGGAATATTATTTTATCTTGAGAATAAGCCTTGATATATCTGTTATATATACAAATGTAAAAGCTGCTGATATATCCTTACCAACTGAATTGGATATTTTGACTAGTTAAGCGAACCTAAATGGGTATCACCCCACTTCCCTCTGAAAACATAAATTTTATCCGATTGTAGGTCACAGATCATCTTCGAAATCGAATTCTTTCCATGTTATTGATGTGGGCCTCGACCACCCAGATATATTTGTAAGTGGCCCTTCTCTTGAAAAGGTTGTGCACCCCTACTAATTTCGTGAAATAATCGCGAATTTGGGATTTTTCAAAGGATTGCAGAAAAATTTTGAATTTCCCAAAAGGATACGGAAAAATGCAGACCTAAAAAACACACATACGCACAAATGTCTATTATTATAAGTATAATTTATGATGTAATATATTGAAGTAGTTTGTGAAAAATTTGGTTTTACTCCAAACCAAACTTTCAGGAATGTATACTCAGCCTGAAACCGACCTAAACAAAAAAAGACTTTATTTGACTTTCAAGAAAAATAATTAGAGCCAGAGAAGGGAAGAGGATATTCAACCCCTTGTTCTCTCTGCTGCAATCTTTCAAAGAATTTGCTGTGAATTTCAAGATTTTTTTTATTCAGAATCACTAGCGAATTTCACGATTACATATAGATGCCAACTTCTCCGGAAAAGTACGTTAAAATACAGTAGTACGGTAATAAGGTAGAAAATACGGAAATTTGCGGCCAAAAATCGCGATATTTTCCGTTATTCAGGACAAAAAAATAACGATCTTTCTCGATCAGTCGTTGCAAAAAATCGCGAAATTCTACAACAGGTCATTGAAATAGATCGCAAAAATTGTTCATTGGTCCTGTCTGCTATGGCAAAAGATCGCGAGTTTTGTCAGTCATTGACTTCGTTGCAAAAAAAACCAAAATCGTTAGTCACGGCTAAAGATCTCTATATTCACAGTCAGACGTTACAGAAGATCGAGTTTTCGTCAGTCAGTTACGGCAAAAGATCGTGATTTTTGTCAGCCAGCCAAGGCAAAAAGATCGCGATTTTCGTAATTCGTGACAAACGATTTCGATTTTCGTCCGTCAGTCACGGCAAAACATCGCAGTTCTTGCCATTCATTCACGACAAAAGCTCGCGATTTCCGTCAGTCAGTTGCAACAAAAGACTGCGATTTTCGTCATTCGTTCGCGGAAAAATAACGCGATTTTCGTCTGTCATACACAGCAAAAGATTGAGATTTTCGCTAGTCTTTCGCGTGAAGAAATAGCTATTTCCGTCAGTTATTCGCAATAGAAGATCACGATTTTCTTCAGTTACTCTGTAGAAAAGATCGCGATTTTCGTCATTTATTCACGGTAAAAGATCTCGATTTTCGTCAGTAAGTCATATCCGAGCACCGCAATTTTCCTCAGTCGCGGAAAAGATCGCGATTTTCTTCAGTCATTCACGTCATAAAAGCGCGATTTTTGTCAGTTATTCTTGAGAAAAGATCGTGATTTTCGCCTATTAGTCTCGGGAAAAGATCGCAATTTTCGTGTATTATTGTCGGGAAAAGATCACGATTTATATCAGTTAGTCTTCGGAAAAAACCGGGATCTTCGTCAGTAGGTCTCAACAAAAGATCGCCATTTTCGTCAGTCATTCGCAACTAAAGATCGCAGGTTTTGTCTCAGTTTCGGTGTAAAAAAATCACGATTTTTGCCAATCAGTCTTGAAAAGAAGATTGCAATGTTCGTAAGTCACTCTTTGGAAATGATCGCGATTTTTGTTAGTCGGTCACGGGAAAAGATCGCGATTTTCGTCCGTCACTCTCAGGAATACATCACTATTTTCGTCAGTAATTCGTGATAAAAGATCTCGATTTTCGTCAGTCGTTCGCGATAAAAGACCGCGATTTTCGTCAGTCATTCGTGTTAAAAGACCGTGATTTTCGTCGATCATTCGCTTAAAAAGATCACCATTTTCGACAATTATTTGCGTTAAAAGATCGCGATTTTCGTTAATTATTCTCAGGAAATGATCGCGATTTTTCTTAGTCATTCGTGACAAAAGATCGTTATTTTCCTCTATCATTCTCGGGGAAAGATCGCGATTTTCGATAGTCAGTCTCTGTAAAAGATCGCCATTTTCGTCAGTCATTCACGATAAAAGATCGTGATTTTCGTCAGTCAATCTCTGGAAATGATCGCAATTTTCGTCAACTCTGCAAAAGATCCTATTTTCATCTGTCAATTGTTGGAGAAATCACAATTTTTTTTGCGAAGAAAAAAATATTTCATGTAATTTCACAACTAGTGTAGAAATCATGGTTTTTTTGCTCTGTAAGGATATAAAAATATCATTTTGTATAAATTTATTACAATTTTTTAAATTTTTATGTAAAAGAAGTAATGACATTTATTTAAATTTTGTTTGTATGAATAAATACAAAAGCTGTCCGGGTTGAAGATTGAGAAAATATGTGTAAGGGATATTTAAAAAATACCTCGAAAAAAAATATGTGCAACTCCTGAAACAACTCCTGAAAGGTGACTATTTTACTCCTGAAGAGAGTCCCAAACTCCTGAAATTTAACTAGTTCACTCCTGATACGGTATTTAAAATGTTGGCATCTATGGATTACATTTTGTTATAAAGTGACGAAATTCGCAGTTTTATCCCGCGACCGATCGAGGAAATTTGAGGGAAAAAATATTTTTTCGATATTTTGTGAAAAGTTGTCATATTTCATGAAATTTTTTCCCATAACAGAAGGAAAATATCCAAAAGGATGCGTCAAAAAATGGCAATAAGTGCCATTTGTGCAAATGGCATGTGCTGCGCTCTGCCAAATTGGGCTAGATTCAGTACTAAAGTGAAAAAAAAAAAGAAAAAGAAAAAAAAGTTTTTATTTAAATATTTTTTTTTTTTTTTTTTTAATTTAGATTGGATTTTTTTTCTTTTTAGCATTAAAATGCTGGATAGATACCAAGAGTTTTGTGCTTCCAGAACAATTAAACTTATAATTACAGACATAATTTACATTTTTAGACTTTTAATTAATAAAATTTAATTAGTAATTACAGAAATTATGAAAATTGCAATTTATTAATTCCATTAGTTAGTTGAGTACGATAAAGTTATATGCATTAATATTTTCTAATAATTATGTAAGACTATATAAAATGCTGGTGATATTTACATTGATCAAAAAGATCAGTAACTGCATTTAATATTAAATTATATTATTAACACTGTTTAAAATTAATAACTATTAAACAAATAATCTTCAACTAGGCATATAATATATATTTTTATGCTAAAGTGACTAAAAGTTACTAAAGTGATAATTTATAATGTTGTATTCATTTTGGAAGGAAAAGAGGCAGGATGTTACCTCCAAAAAAGGGCACTATTTCATAAGAAAATATGTACTATTAGTAATGTGTTTAGCAACAACCTAACTTACATGTGATCAGGAATGTAGTGGAGGGTATACAAGGGTATATGCCGTCAGACTTGTATAATATAAACGCACGCCGTGCGCAGAAAATTTTAGGAAAGAAAGTTTTTATTTTGGTATTAAAAGATTTAAATTATTCCCCCAATTTTATGTACGAATTATTTACTGTTAGCGCACAATTAAAAGAAGGGCCAATTTTGAAATTTTCCAAAAATTTAAAGCATTTGATACAGAAATTTTTAAAAATTCATCAGTCTGAAATTTCAGACACCAAAAACCGGGAATTTTGAAAAACGGTTGTCGTAAAAAATCAATTTTTTCAATCATTCGCAGGAAAAAAATTTACAATTTCGTGAAATTTACAATTTTGTGAAATTCTCACGGAAAAGACACGAATTTTGTCAAAGTTCAGTGGCGAAGTGCGAAGTATTGTTGAAGTGTCAGAAAAATAAAACGCAAATTTCGTCAAAAGATCGCGAGAAATGCAAATTTTGTCAAAAGATCTCATAAAAAACGCACATTTCAACAAAAAAAATCACGTAAAAACACACATTTCAACAAAAAAAAAATCGCGTAAGAAACGCGCATTTCAACAAAAGACTGCATAAAAAACTTTTACTTTGAGAAAGGACTCCGCGAAAATTATAAATTTCGACAAAATACAGCGCAAAAAATGCAAATTTTGTTCAAAGACTGCACAAAAAACTCGAATTTCAACCATGAATTGCGTAAAAAACGCAAATTTAGTTTCTAAATCGCGAAAAAATGCAAATTTCGTCCATGAATCGCAAAAATGGTGCAAATTTCGTGCATAAAATGCATAAAAAGACGCGAATTTCATCCAAAGCCAGAGCAAAAATAGCGAATCTCGTCATGAATGGCATAAAAACGTGAATTTCGTCCATGAATCGCGCAATAAACGCGACTTTTGTTCACAAATCGCATAAAAAATGCGAATTTCGTTCATGTCAAAATAATATAACACATAATTTTAATAAACATTAATTTGCAGAAAGTTTTTGAGCCAATATTTTCTGTGCACAGAAAGTTTTTGATTTTATACAAGTCTGTATGCCATAATACCTTCTGGATTTTTTAAAGAAACACTGTATACCCTCTGTTTCTGAAGAAAGCCATAGTATATACATTCTAGGATGCACCCTCTGCCTTGAGCAAATATCCTCTGCTTAGAGTGTATACCCACTTTTGTTTTCACGTCTGCACCCCTGCATATGATGTATGTAAATACTAACGAAGATCTCTTGCTGTGCTTAACATTTTTATACCAATTAGTTTTTTTTTTCTCTGATGCATTCTTTTACAACAGCTGTTGAGTAAATATTATTCTTTTACTCTTCTTTATTTCCAATATTTGATAACAAATTTATTATCGCAAAAGTCGAATGAATAAATAAGATTATGGTTATTTGCTCTCTTACTTAGCAGAAATTTATTATACTTACCATGCTTATTTTATATTTAAAAAAATAAAATAAAATAAAAAAATGAATAATTTGATTAATTGAAGGAAATTAGGACATCACAAAACATATTAAATTTAAATAAAATACAGTGGACTCTCTCTATCTGAACACTCTCTAATCTGAACGCATTTCGATGGTCCAGGCAAAACTCCATAGACTTAACATAAGATAAACTCTCTGTATTCTGAACACCCTCTAATCTGAACACCTTGCTATTATGAATGCTACTTTTGATCCCCATTTTTACTTCGCCTCTCTTCTGTAAACTGAACATCTGTTTGGAATCGGAATTCAGGAATTCCTTCATATGGAAATTCAGCGAAGCTTGTTGCAGAAGAATACAAATATTTAACAAACTCGAATAAGTATAGAATTTTGAAATAGAAAACGGAAAACAAGAACATAAACATTAATGGTCAAAAGATTTGAAGAAGATTGTCACATGAAAACAAAGAATCATCCTTCACTGGATTCTTACTTCTGATTTTTCTGAAAAGTAGAAAATTGTGGAATAAAAGCAGGGTCGGACTGGGTCAGGGTAAAGGGAGCAAACCTTGGATTTTCAGAGGGCGCAAAACTAAACAAATTCACATCAATTTTATTTGCAGATATTGTATTTAGTTAAAAAAGGTTTAACACATTCGCACAGCAACAACAACAAATAGCTTAAAATTATATTTCTAGGTAAAATTATGTATCGTGCATGTTTAAAGTTCCAAAAAATCTACAGAATCTTCCACAATTTTCTAAAATAAATCATGTAATATCTTAATGTTCTAGCAATTTAAACACAGATTAGCCTGTAGTAGACTAATATCAGGGCTACCACTTTCTTATTTTATTCTTTTGTGTCAATAAATAACTTTTTTCCCCATGCTTCTTATAAATTAACTCCTTTTTCCAATTATTCTGCAAATTATAGCATAGCACGGTAGTGCTAAGCTATATTTATTTCCAATGCGACTCCGTAATGTTATTTTAATAGGGAATTTAACATTGAACGAGTTATTTACTAGACATTTTCCCACCTTTTGTACGCGCTGCCACAGATTTTCTTCGAAGCACCTAATTGAATAAAAAAAAATTCCTCCAATCAAAAAAAAAAAGAAAAAGAAAAAGAAAAAAGAAAATGAAAATCTTAGTGATCAATGGACATATTTCCTGTAGCATTTAATAATTTTTACGTGATTTAAAAAGAAATTTTTTTTGTAAGAATTAAAAACGGCATATTTAAGACTTCATATTGGAAGTGAAACGGAGATTTTTAAACATTTGGTACCAGGAAAAAGAATCATTTTCAGAAAATAATAAATATGAAGCATGATTTTTGTAATAAAGAGATATTTTCTAATATTAATTGATGGATCAAGGCGTTTTTTAATTGAAGAAATATAGAAAATTAGTAAATTAAGCTTTTTTCTATTTATTGTTTTTTCAAAATAATAGAAAATAACTTAAAAATATACATGTAAATAATGGTATTTGAAAGTGGGGTTTCTGACACATTTTCATCTGAAAAAAAATCGCGCCAAAGCCAGTATATGATATTTGTGCCGGAATTTTGTACCTATACCACAATTTTTATAATGTCTTCGCCTTATACGTTCGAAGAAAATCAAAATAAATTAAGGTAAATAAAAGTCTCCAAAAATAATAGTATTAAAAAATAATAGTAAAAAATAATAGTATATCATCCTTGGTACGTAATGAAATTAGTAAATCTGCAGAACTAGGCCTTCAAACTCAATTCCTGGCAATTTTTTTAAGGCTAAACCGCAGAATTAACGACTAATTGGCATAAGACTTTTCGGCACTGCAATAAATTAGCCAATTCTATCAACCTAATCATTCAAATATTTTTTTTATTTCCAATTTGGCGATTTTTTAAAATCGCTCCTCAACTTGTAACATTACAAATAATTAATCATTGAATAAAATTTAATTTTGAATTAATTTGTATTAAATTTATTATTCCTATGATTGTTAAAATGATAAGAAACTTACACGATTTAATTTTTAAAACATCACAAAGAGTTTCTGTTGAAAAGTAGCTGTTTTTTTTTATATTTCAAGTTAATATTTTTATAAAACTCTTTTGATGCATTATTTGTATGAAATTATAAAATGTAAACTCATTTGAAATATTCATAACGCTCTGTCCTTTGGCACAGATGTCTAATACTTATCATGTTGGCGCAATTTTTTCGAAAATTGATGGTGAAAATTTCGTTTTCAATAGAACAAAACAATTTATATCATTTTAAGGTATTTCTAGGTTATCCCGTCGACCAATTTCGCCAAATTATACAAATCGCCAAACTAATAGCCAAATTATACATGTTGACATAATTTTTATTTTAAATAACGAAAAAATAAATAATTACTAGAATATTAATAAAAATATTAATAAAAAGTCGAAATAAAAATCACTTAATGACATTTTAAACACGTGAATCGCATTAATGTCATTGAATGTGACATTCACGATCATCCATTATTGGCATTTAATCTTATAGTTTGGCGATAATTTTTTGGTCGATTGGATAACCTAGAAGTACCCATTTTAAAAAAGAAAGTACAAGAAAATAATTTATTAATAAGTATACAATGATAGCCGGGTTAGCATATGAGACACATAATCGCCATTTTGTTCCAATCGTGCCAACGTGTTGCATGCACAGTGTATGCCGAATGTACAAATGAATTAAAGTGCATTTTTATGTGTATCGACACTGTCTTAAGATTCAGATTCATTTATCGAATTAAAAATGGGAATGTTTTAAGATTTTCTTCTGACGGAATTCCTCGAAATCAAAGTAATAATATTCGGGGATATTTGATAGGTTAATACGAGTCTAGAGAAAAGAAAATGGCAAAATGTTTTCTATGAGCTTGACATTAAAGTGAATCTAATTAACTTCTTGAACTCGTATAATAGTACTCGTTCAGTATCGTCAAGTTTTGGAATAGAAAATTTCCACATTTTGTGTAGTTTGGAAAACCTTGTCTGTCAAATCACAGTCTGAACATACACTGTAAAAAATTTGGAACTTTTACTGCATCGTCACTCCACCTTTTTTATAAAAAAACAATTAATTTACTGTATTATGGATCATTCTCATTGGTCAAAATAGATATGTTTTATAAATCTATGGAGTGACGATACAGCAAAAGTTTTAATTTTATAACAGTATAGAATGTTGTCACTCTCATATGGAGACAGAAAAGTTCCTGTTATCAGATTCGAAAACAATATACACACTTTTAAAAAATTGACCATTTGCTGCATCGTCACTCCACCGCTTTTATAGAAAACGATTACTTCCCCCCAATTATGGAGCATTCTCATGGGTCAAAAGAGAGATATTCTCTAAAAGCGGGGGAGCGACGATGCAGCAAAAGGGTCAAATTGTTTACAGTGCAAGTAGCAGTGCTCATTTCCGATGTCGCTATTGATTAATTAGATGACTGCAGATTATTTATTAAATCATACTGCGTTTTTGATAACATCTTACTTTTTTGTTTTTATGACTGAAAGGAGAGTATTTTAATATGTACTAACATATGGAAATACTTTGCTCTGGATTAACTCATAGAAGCACTTTGACGCGTTCTGACATTCATTAATTCATTAGCACTAGAAAGACGGAAATTTTTATTCCAATTTTTAAAAAATGTATTAAACACTAGAATTTTTATTTAAAACTATTTAAGTTATTAAACTATTTAAGTCATTTGAATTTCTGGTTCGAACCAAAATATCTTCATATGGCAAAGTCCAAAATGATCTCTTACTGTCATTCTAGAGTTAATGAATCAAGTAGCATCTAAAGGAAAGTTATGATATATGAACACTGTTAAAAATTTGACCTATTTACTGCAGCGTCACAATTGCGTGAGAAGTCCTCTGTATCATTTTCATGTCCAGCATTTAACATGGACTCAAGAGTTAACCCGCGTTATTGAATATGAGTGTAGTGAAGC
Organism: Maratus speculifer; assembly: GCA_964019185.1. NCBI lineage: Eukaryota > Metazoa > Arthropoda > Arachnida > Araneae > Salticidae > Maratus > Maratus speculifer. The sequence goes on from OZ025290.1 coordinate 45,124,963, forward strand.
TATTTCTCTGCCACCAGAATATATCATTTTAACTTGCCTTAACTCCGTGCTTGTTTCTGGCACATGCTGTCAACTGCAATTTGAATTATCTAATGGCCTGTGATTTTCTGTTTATTTGTATTACTGAAGAGAAGCTTCAAGTTCAAAATTTTTAAGGTTTTGTTTTTAAACGATTTTTATGTGCTTTTAACTATTTAGATAAAATGTCTGTATTTTTTGTAATCATTTTTAAGAAGCGTGTAAATGAAGAAATGCAGAAAGTAAGTACATATATAGTTACACATAAAATGAAAAAAAAAATAATTACATTTTATTGGTACAGTAGTGACTAGAAGTGAATGTCTAGAACTATACATCTAAGCACTGTAACTTAAACATGGTGAAAAAATGCAAATTTTCTGGTTGCAAGAGTGATGAACGCTACCATTATAAAGACTTTATGCAGGGGGTTTTATTTTTTCCTTTTCCCAAACCTCAAAAAGACTTGCGGAAATGTAATGAATGGCTCTCTGCTTGTGGTAGAATCAATACAAAAACGGTGACTAGGGACTGGTATGTCTGCTCTCGGCATTTTGTTGACTTAAATGGCCCAACTGAAGAACATCCTAACCGATACGAAGAGTATTTATTTCTGAACCATTAAACGATAAATCTAATAAATATTCACGATATTATCGTCGAAACCGGGAAATTATCAAAAATAAAAGAATAACATATTATAAAAAAATATGTAAAAGTCAATTACAGAAGCGTAACGCTTCATATTATTTGGAAAATAAATCAGAGATTAATAAACATAAGCTAAAGTACTGGAACACAAAAAAATACTCAAATCATAGTAAGGTTCGCACTTCTAAAATATCTAATCCTTCAAGATATCGACAGCTTGCCTTAGTGAAAAATCTGCTAAAGTGTAATGAGTCAAACAAAACACAGCAAAGCAGAAGAAAAAATATTGAATTTGTAAGAACTCAAATAAAAGCTCAATTGTTTGCTCGTAAAGCTATTCATTATCTTTTATGCTTTTATTAAAGATTTATTATATTCAATTTAGAAGATATTTTCGAAAATTCAACAACCTGCATAAGTGCACTAATAAAAAAATTTAGATTAATCATTGAAAAATTCAGGGCCATAGCTAAGGAGGTGCTACGGGCGACTCAGATCTACCGCCCCCCCCCCCCCCCCAAAAAAAAAAAAAAAAAAACAGTTTGAACCTCCTGGAAAAGATTCCAATGTCACTAAATGAATTTCTGTTCCGAAAATTCAAAGGAAATTTAGTTTAAAAATCTAATTTAATTTGGAGGTCCTTCCACAGTTTTGCAGAATTACTAAATTGTAACTAAAGTATATGTTTCAATACTCGCTCATCTTACTTACTCATATGAAGCTAACATTATGTTTAATATTGCACTAGATATGCACTCAAAGTTTTCATCATCATATCCTTTTCTTAGCATAAAATGGAGCTATTACAATAGCTTGATAAAAAACATAGTACTTACGATGTGAATATGTACTAATTTATCTTTTCTGCGTAAGACAGAAAAAAAATATTAGCCCCTTAGGCATTCTCTTGAGCTCACCCAGCCCTCCACCCCCATAGTTCACTTCTAGCTATGGCCCTGGGTGAATTACATCAGTAATTGTGACACGAACCGCATAAAGAAGTCCTGAAGATGATACCCTCAGTTAATTTTGAAATGAGTTCACCTAAATGCAATAGTTATTAAAAAACTTGAGATATTAAACAAAAACATAATTTGCAGAACAAATTTAAAAAACCAAGATTTATTTCCTACACTCTTTAAGCCCGAGAAGGGACAGATATTAAGATAATTGATTTATTCATTTTGACATTTAATATTAAATTTTGGTAACAAATAAGTTAAACCAAGTGAACATGAAAAAATAAAAATGCAATTCAAACAATATGATACTTAACCACCCTAAATCTTAGATTCCGTTCAAATGAAATCGAAATAAATCTAAGACTTTTTTTCCAAACTCAACTTGCAAATTTGTATTGCAGATTTTGTATTATGTTTACGGTTAAGTGTAAACAAAATGAATAGGCAATCAAAAAAGCAAATGTTCAGAAAAAGTCGGAGATTTATTTCGATTTCATTTGAACGGAATCTAAGATTTAGGGTGGTTAAGTATCATATTGTTTGAATTGCATTTTTATTTTTTCATGTTCACTTGGTTTAACTTATTTGTTACCAAAATTTAATATTAAATGTCAAAATGAATAAATCAATTATCTTAATATCTGTCCCTTCTCGGGCTTAAAGAGTGTAGGAAATAAATCTTGGTTTTTTTAATTTGTTCTGCAAATTATGTTTTTGTTTATTATTATATAAATAGGGCAGAGATACTAATTGATTGGTAATAATATTGACTGTTAAATTCTATTTATAAATTTTCTTGGGGATTGTCTATGTATAAATGCATGAAAGTTGATTTTTCAAAATTTTTATTTTTTATTCTTCACACATTATTTGAATCCTTGCCAGCCAAGAAAAGGGTATAGTTTAGATAAATTTCTTAAGACTAAATACAATCATACAACAAACAGTGTTAGAAGTTTATCAATAAATTTCTAAAAAAAAATGAAAATATTAAAGACGAAGTGCCAAAAAAAAAAAAAAAAAAAACTTAATTAGTCACCAGTAAAATTGTATTATAATTTTAAATTTTTAACTGCTTGGGGATGAGCGACATGTATACGTGCGTTTAACCCTTTCCGGCACGGGCAAAATCTGTAGTAAAATGAGAAATTATCGACTGACACCGGAATTCACAAACAATTTTTTTAGGTATTTTAAATTGTTTAATTTAAGTTTTTATTGTAAATCAAAATTTAACTAAAATATTATTGGTGCCATTTGCAAATATGGAATTAAAATTAGGTATCCCAGACTGGGCATAGTTTGCCGGAAGGATTAAAAAAGGCCTGAGAATCCGTGTTTATCCCCACCAGTAAAATTTGCCTTACTTAATCAGAGCATTTTCTCGATTTAACCCCTTGGGGACGAGTGACACATATACGTGCCGCAAAAAGGCTTAAGAATCCTTGTTTATTCCCACCGGTAAAATTATACTGTAAAATTTGTTTTATTCAATAGAAGCATTTTCTCGATTCAATAAGACACAAATATCTGTTTTTAAAAGCCGGTGGCAAAACATTAAACATTTCGTAAAAGGCTCGTGTCACGAAGGGGGTTAATAAGTTCCGAATTTCTGTTTTTAAAAACTGGTGACAAAACATTAAAAATTTCGTTAAAGGCTCCCGTCGCGAAGGGGATAATAAACTTACTTTACACTGAAGAACATCCTACAAAGAATTTATAAATAGTTTTCAGAATTTAAAAAAAAAAACATTTTGAGTAGAGAAAAAAGCTTGTAATATGTTTGAGTCTATTCACGTATTCAGTGTAAGAATCCGATGATTTTTATGAAGATAAAAATTAATGTTTTTCAGTTGGGTGTAAATCATCATGATCATCCCCATCATCAATTATCATCCTCAAATCCATTACTTTTCCAACTCCATCAAGATTTAAGATAATTTGAATAAACAATGTCATTTCCTTGTCGTTTGGATCCAAGAAACTCAACTAAGATGTCAAAATGTGTGTTACTGTTGTAAAATTCAAAGTTAGTACAATCTTTTAAATATAGATGATTTTGAAAACATAATTTATAAACAAAAATTCCCCTTCTCTTGTTTCATAAAGATTTTTTATGATTATTTTTAGCGGAATTATTTTCGACTAGTAACCACTTTCATTCCATTTATCACAGTTGTTTGTTTGTTTATTGAACAACATACATCTGACTTGTGTGCTCGACATGAAGCCTGCTTATAAGCCATCGTCAATATACAGGGACGAGATAGCACACAAGGAAATATTACACAAGAGAAGTACAACCAGGAGCTCCACACAAAGAGTGTGTGCAATGGAGCCAGTGGGATTCGAACCCACAACCTAACGATCAGCGGCGTGATGTCTTAACCACACAACCACAGAGGCCCATTTATCACAGTTGATGCACTGGAAATTGGTAGGAAAAACAAAAAAGTTTTTTTTTTTCTGTCTGCCAAATAGAGTTGCTGCAGTGCTGCATAGAGGTTCAATTTTTTTTTAAATATTTCTTTAAATTAATAAGAATTAGTTATCAGTTAGTTACAAATGAGATAAATTTAACTTCTGTTACAATTTGACAGCAATTAATTTTGCCAGTGAGATATCTTGTAGAAAGAGGCATTTTGTATCCTTAATCAATGATTTTATTTATCCATAAAATGCTAAATTTATACTTGACTATTAAAAGATTTCTACAAAAAATGCTCCCTAAAATTAACTTTATTAGCCTAAAATAATTTACTAAATTTACTTTTCTCAGTATTCTCTTCCCGTGATTTGCAAGATTTGTATAATCCTTATATCCTTATATATATTATAAATGTGAAAGTGTGTCCGAAAATTGGAATGAACTTGGCTTCAAAACGGATGGATTAATGTCTTTGAATTTTTGTATATAGATAGATTATTGGTCTGAAATGAACATAGGCTAATTTTTATTTATTTTATTCAAATATTTTTCTTAATAATTCAACATTTCACTATTTTTCATACAGAATAAATTGAAAATTTTTCCATAATATTTAATCATCTTTCTTTTTTCGTTGCCAAAAAATAAAAAAACCAGAATAATTATTTCTCTTCTGTAATTAATTTTCAACTGAAAATTTTCACGTGAGAAAAGAAAATGAAATAAATAAATGGACCCTATCCTGTTTTTCGGTTCGAGGTTAAAAACCATGATTTTACCAATTGTGACGTCAGAGGAATACTGTTTTTCTTCTTATATCACGCAAAAGATTATATAAATTTTCTTTTACACTTAGAAGACTTCACAAGAATATAACTTCACACTTTACAAGAATATGAATATTTTAGTAGTTTTTCCAGATATTAATCCGTAATAAAAATGAACCTTTTTCTTTCTTTCGGTTCGAGGCTATAAAATTCAACTTTTTACCAAATGTGACGTCACAGGAATACTTTCCATAAAGAATTTTAAAAATATCAATGTAACGTCATATCTAAAACAAAGTATAAGTTTTTAAATTTTCAAAAATTCTGTTTTTTTTTTTTTTTTTTTTTTTTTTTTTTTTTTTTTTACGGAAATTACCCCTTTTTTGACACTTTCTAACATGGTCTAAAAGTGTTTATGACTTCAACCTGTCTGTATACCGGATGCCGAGTGCCTGTGGTCTGCCGTCTGTTTGTCCGTGTTTCAACTTGAGTAAATATAGTGGGATTCATACAAAAATAACATACGTTATTGAGATTTGCTATAGCATGTGCGGCATTGAAAATGAACCAGGTAGCGATTATAGCTAAGTCACAGGAGCACTCAAAAGGAGACTTTATGATATACGGCAAAAAAATCATTTGTGGTGTATTTTGATAATGTTACATAATTTTAAATGTAATGAAATTTACATGCATTTTTAAGGTTCACAAGAACATGGTTACTATCGAATATGTTAAGTATAGTACCTATAGTGTGCATACAGTGAGCTCAAAAGTATTTCAATATATCATAGTCTGTGAAGAAAAACCATTTGCAGCATATTTTAATAATGTTATTTTATTAAGGTTATTTTTATAATATTGAAATTGATATCAGTTTCTGAATTGCACTAAAACAGGATTTCTGTAGAAAATGGGGTTTTGTTATCTTGAAAAGATTTAACATTCTTTTACAAGATAACAGAAAAATGTTCGGTAATATAATAGTCTATGGGGAAAAAATATTCCCAGCGTATTTTAATTGCGTTGCACTATTTCAAACATGATGAAATTAATATACTGAGATAATCAGTACAATGATAAATACTGAAATTTACTAATATGCTTGCAGTAAAGTCAAATGCATCACATTTGTTGTTCATTTACAGAGACGCATAAAAGATTTTGGACCTGTGTCCAGATCTCAGATATTGTATCCAAAGTATTGTCTATTAGAAAAGATTGCTGAAGAGCTTTTTCAATTATAGTATGTATTTTAAGGAAAACTAATGCATCCTGAAGTTCAGCTACAATTGGTATAATAAGAGATGTTTGTAGAATTTAAATAAATCATGTATCGGACTATATAATAAACATGATATATGGTCACCTGTGCAATAGCGATTCCCGGAAATATGAATTCAATAATTTGAATCTTTTTTTTGCTTGAATAATTTAAGCTAAATATGCGGTCGTATAAATATTCGCACTTAATATACAGGAGTGTACAAAAGAATTCAAGTATGTTTCTGTCATTATTAGAAATTGCTAAAGGTGAATTTTAATCTTCGTTATACACTATATTGCCATTGATTATTGGACACTTGTGATTTTAGACATTTTACTAAATATCTAGAAAAATACATGAGGAATCATCTCGAAACTCTTAGTGTATAAATATAATAGTATGCGCCATACATCGCCGTGAAGATTTTTTACCGAAACTCCATAGAGGACCGTCAACAAATTAAAAAAGAATGAATATCTTTTGAATAACCCTGTCAAAACTAATGTAGCAAAAGTGCTCAAACTCTAGATTATGATTGAATGCCTTATTGTAATACACTGTGTTCATTTTTATGCAAATAGCATGCATACTCGCAGAGTAATTAAGGTTTTTATAAAAATGGTACCAAATTTTTCCAAGTTTTTCCTTTATAATTTTCAGAATTCTTAATATAAATTAATATTTTTTTCAGAAAATAAGACAAACAACATTGCACACAGTATCCTGTAATCAGAATTAAAAAATAATAAAAATTGTATGAAAAATGAGTAGGTTTACTAAATTTTTTACTGCGCATGCGTCAAAGATATAAAAATTTCATTTGCATATTATGTTAGCTAAATGTATAGAGCAACTTTTATAAAAGTCTCAAAATCATAGCTTGAAAATTCTGAAAGTAATCGTCTATAGAAAAAGGACAAAATCCGTTGTTTCCAAAATGAAGCAAAAAAAATGAGGGATTTTATCCAAATGTAGTAGTACATCCCGTATTGTGTATTCTATATTGACACTAATCAATGAATATATGGATACAACCCCTCTTGTTTTTGCTTCATTTTGAGAATAACGGATTTTCAACTAATTCAATTGACGATTATTTTCAGAATTTTCAAGTTATGATTTTGTGACTTTCACAAAAGTTGCTCTATACATTTAACTAACATAATATGCAAATGAAATTTTGATATCGTTGACGCATGCGCAGTAAAAAACTATTTAGTAAACCTACTCATTTTGTACACAATTTTCATTATTTTTTAATTCTGATTACAAGGTACTGTGTGCAATGTTGTTTATCATATTTTCTGAAAAAAATATTTTATATTAAGAACTCTGAAAATTATAAGGGAAAAATTTGGGACTATTTTTATAAAAACCTTAATTACTCTGCGAGTATGCATGCTATCTGCATAAAAATGAACAAGGCGTATTAAAATAAGGCATTCAATCATAATCTAGAGTTTGAACGCTTTTGCTACATTAGTTTTGACAGGGTTATTCAAAAGATATTCATTCTTTTTTAATTTGTTGACGGTCCCTATGAAGTTTCGGTAAAAAATCTTCACGCCGATGTATGGTGTATACTATTATATTTATACACTAAGAGCTTCGAGATGATTCCTCGTGTATTTTTCTAGATATTTAGTAAAATGTCTAAAATCGCAAGTGTCCAATAATCAATGGCAATATAGTGTACTTTTTCTAACTAAGCAAAATTTTAACATTGTATTTAGAATATTTACAAGCACATAGATCACATACACAGATGCAGAAAAGGATGGGCCGGCAAAGTTATGTATTATGGAAATGTTGGATATTTTTTTTATTACCTAGGTTTAACACATGATTTTTCTTTCTTTGATATAATATGGAATTCTGAAATGCACTACAACATGATTTCTGTACCATTGGGATGCGTTACAGATGTTCTACAGTATAAATGGTTGCAATTTCATTTTCGCGATCGTTAATATTATCTAACACATTTTCCATTTATTTGACTGAGTTCTTTAAGTTCCCTATAGAAAAGAAAAAAAAACTACTACATAGCCTGGTATAAGATATGTGTTATATATATTTTAAATTATTGTTAATGAAATGTATTGTTTAATTAAAGCGTTTATCTTTTTTTTATGCTCGTGAACGACGTCATGGGTAACAGCTAGTCTATTATAAATGTGAAAGTGTCTCCGAAAAATTGGAATGAACTTGGCTTCTAAATGGATGGATTAATGTCTTTGAATCTTTGCATATGTATAGATTATAGGAGTGGAATGAACATAGGCTAATTTTTATTTATTTGATTCAAATATTTTCCTTAATAATTCAAAATTTAATTATTTTTCATACAAAATCAATAGGCATTTTTCAGATAAATTAAACTTTTTCCTTTCCTGTTGCCAAGAAAATAAAAAATTGGAATAATAATTTTTCAGCGGCAATGAATTTTTAATAAAAAACTTCCATGCGAAAAACTATAATAAAATAATTTAAAAGAAAATAAATATGATGTCATGTTTGAAATAAAAATAAAAGGTGTATTTTTTATAATATATTTAACAAGGATATTTTTTTAGTTAATGGGAATTTTTGTGTAAAATATGGCAACATAAATTAAGGGGTCAGGTACCCTTTGAACCAAAAAAATACGTGAAAAAATTACCTCTGTAACAATTGCAGTCACTCTGTATCTAATTGACTTTTAACTATAAAATTGAAAACACATATTAAGAAGGATTTATTTTATTAGTTAAAGTTGTCAAAAAAAGTATTATGTAATGATTTTTAAATTATTTTTAAAAATAATGCAATTTTTTACGAAAGGATAATTCTTGTTTGCCTTGCTCGCACAATTTTTCAAATTTGAATGGCTAAAACAAACTAAGATTTTTTTTTATGAGTAGAGATATAATGTGTTTTCAAAATGACCTACGATGAAAAAAATAAAATTTATAGATAGGGAAAAAAAAATTGAAATATCGAGATATTTTTTACACAAAAGTAGTTGTGAATTCTAAACTTCTAATTTGAGGAACATAATAATAGGTCATTTTGTGCTTGTATACGTTTAATACATTCAGCGAAATTTTTGTGAAATTCTACGCAGCCGTTTTCCAGAAATCGTGCGCGCAATAATCAAAATCGCTGTTTTGAGAAAATTGATGCTAAAGTTTAAATCACCCATTGATTGTATAGGAAAAGCGCAAAGTTTTTTAAACATAACTCTTCTTCTAATACGAATTTTTGAATGCGGTTTGTTTTCAAATGTTCCCAAAGAATCATATGTAATTATAAGCTATTTTTTTAAATCGATTTTTGGATTCTTGAAAGGGTACCTGACCCCTTAAAAATCTTAATTATTTTGATAAAAACCAAACGCTTTACAAATATTAACTGTCCCATGATGTACCTGACCCCTTAAAAGTAAAAAGAATGAAAAATAATTATATTTTTAATAAAATGATTCATTTATGAAAATATGACGTCATAGTTGAAATAAAACAGGTACTTTATAGCAGTCGTTAAAAATACAAGGGGTATCAATATCAATAGTTAATGGAGCGGGATAAATAATGACGTCATATTTAAAATGAATCAGAAATATTTTTTACTTATATTAATTAATAAATCATAAGTTACATACAAATGAATATTTTATTCAAAACTCATAATTATCAATGGAAGAAATTTTTTGTGGGGAAAAGGCAGAAAATAAAACTACTGATTAATATATTTTTGGCTCGATTTTTTAACACTTTCGAACAAAGTTGAAAAGTTATTATGCTTTCGGTTTGTCTGTCTGGTCGCTTTCTAAAGGTTGCTTTCAAGGCGAATTTTCTCTCTCGAAAATTTTCCACGTATTAATATATTGTAGATTTTGTAAACAAAAAAATACTAGCAGTTGAATTTCATAGCTAGTAGGATTGCAATCCTAGAATGTCATAAAGTCTGCATTTCTCGTAAAAAGAAGCATCGTGTTTTCCAATTTACAACAAAATCCCCAGAAAAATTTTCTTGCCTTCTGATATTTATATTTTTTTTTCTCAAATTATTTTCATAAACATTATTAATTATAGTGCATTCATGTCGGATTTAAACTGAAAATATGCAAAATATTAGGGGAAAATCTAAAGGTGTCATTCAAAGAAGCTATTATTAAAAATTCCAGCGCAGGGCGCCATGGCTACTGTTCTCCCTAAGTACACATGTTGTCTCTCGGTCATATGTAAAGATGCCTACTTTGCTTTCTGATCAGCACCGTGCAAAAGGGGGGTGGAGATTTATACTACGATCACCATTTTTGGTCCGTTATAAGAAAAAGGGTGTTAGGGGGCGCCAAATTGAAACTTTACCCCGGGCGTTGTTTTCTCTTCGTACGCCCCTGTGGCAGATCCTAAAATTGTTTCGATCTACAGTGTCTCACAAAAGTGATGGGACACTTGTGCTTTATAAAAAGAAACTGCAGTAAAATAAATAAACAAACATGTGCAAAAATTTTTTGGGTGTGTTTCATATTTAAAGTTAGTAACAATTATTACATAACATACATTTTGTCAAAATATTAAAATATTAATTTGGTAAAAATACAATTGTTCAGAACGGAGCAAAAAAAGGCTCACATAGGTGATGGGACACTTACTTTTCCATCAGATATTTATCCAAAAATTTTACTTTTTAAAAGGTTTTAATATTTTGTTGGATTTCCTTTTACTTTTAAAACATGATTTGATCTTTTTGGGATGGATTCGACTAATTTTTTTGTGATTTCTGGAGTGATTTTACCCCATTCTTCTTGAAGCACCAATTTTAGTTGTTGTTTTGAAGAAATGGTGTGTTTGCGAATTCTTGATTCCAATTCTTGCCAAATATTCTCTATGGGATTTAAGTCTGGAGATTGTGGTGGTGTTTTTATTATTTCAGGACAATTATATAGCAGCCAGAGTCTAACGTTCAGAGCAGTGTGCTTGGGGTCATTGTCCTGGTAGAATTTAAAATTGTTATGAAGGCTCAGTTTTCGTGCTGAAGATTTCAAATTTTGCTTTAAAATATCAATATACTTGTACTGATCCATTATACTGTCAATAAAAACAAGATTACCAATTCCAGCGGAAGACATACACCCCCATACCATAACTCCTCCTCCACCATGTTTTACTGTTGGTACCAAGTTCTGTTTGCGAAATTCTTCCCTGGGTTTTCTCCACATCAAGATTCTACCGTCAGAACCAAATATATTAAATTTACTCTCATCAGCAAATATAACTTTATTCCAGTAATCAGAATTCTTATTTATGTTGGATTTTGCGAAAGCTAGTCTGAGTTTTCTATTCTTTTCACTTACGAAGAATTTTTTCCTGGCTACTCTACCGTGATATCCAGCAGATCGAATTACCCTTCTAATAGTCTCAGGATTAACAATTATTCCATATAATGCTTGTAAATCAGCAGCAACTTTTGAAGCACTCTTGGATTTTTTTTAATATTTCGAACGATAATTCGCTTTATTCCAATGGATAGCTTTGATGTCGGCCAGGTCTTCTTTTATCCTGAATCATATGATTCTTTTTATATCATTTAATGATATTGTTTATTGATATTAACTGTTTCAGCAGTTTTCCTAATAGATTTTCCACGTTCAATATGCAAATTAATAACTAATTTTCGAATTTCAGGCGAAATTTCTTTTCGTTTAACATTCATGGCTACACAGAGCTAAAAAACACAAAAATTCCAAAACAAACTGGAGAGAAATACTGCAGACGATTTTATAAATTATTGCCAATTGCTTTTAAGTAAAAATAAAACCCCAAAAAATATTTTTATTGCTTATTTCAGACGATTTTTGTTGCATATATAATGGTGTCCCATCACTTATGTGAGCTATTTTTTGCTCCGTTCTAAACATTTGTACTTTTATTAAATTAATATTTTAATATTTTGACAAAATGTATGTTATGTAATAATTTTTACTAAATTTAAGTATGAAACACACCCACAAAAAAATGTGTACATGTTTTTTTAATTTATTTGATTAGTTTCCTTTTTTCGGATACAATAATAAAATATCATACAAACTAAAAAAAGGTAAGTAAAATACTTACCATTCCAGGGTTATTCGCCTTCAGAAAAGACCAGAACATTAATATGAAATCTGAGTCAAGCAACGAAATCGAAACTTTGTGAAATAATCGGCAGCTTCATTCTTTTTCTAATATTTATATGACACTTAAACTAACAAAACACTTACTATTTACAGTATGTACAAAAGTTAATTTTCGTTTAAATTCTAACAATCATATTCTGTTTTTCTAGAAGGAGAAAATAAACCCGCTTCTTCTTAACATCGTAAAAAAACATTCTAATTCTGAAAACATTAAAAAGGTGGCTGTTGCCAAAATTAAAGAGAAAAGTTAATGTTCTAAAATAAATAAATGTTCATGGAGGCTTGCGTTTTGCAATATCCTCCCACCTTTGAGGTTCAGGTCTAGTGAAGCTCAAAACTCCTCTACAAGTTCAGTCGTTGCGGCTGCTTCATCTTTCTTCCAGATCGTGATCTTCGGTTCTCATCATCAGGCCAGGAAGACTGGTGAATAGGAGCAGGATCGGTGGCATGGTCCACAGGCTCAATCGGAGTTGTAGAATCTGAAGTCTCAGGCACAGGATCATAACTAGGAGTGCTGTTCACAGGCTCAACTACAGATGCAGAATCAGAAGCATGGTCTACAGGCTCAGCTGGAGCTGTAGAATCAGAAGTAGGAGTGCTGTTCGCAGGCTCAACTACAGATGCAGGATCAGAGGCACGGTCTACAGGCTCAGGAACAGGCGTGTCATCTAGAGGGACAGGAATTCTACGAACTAAAAAAGGATGCATTAGTTTATCATCAATTTCGAGACAGTATAATTTTTTAATAGGTCTTAAGAAAGAACCAGTTTTTGTTTTAACTTTCGCTACACAGAACTTTCCGTCTCTGCCAGGATACAATTCTTCAATTTTGCCCAAAGGCCAATTGATTCTTTTGGAATTGTCTTCTCCAATTAAAACAACATCGTCTTTCTTTAATTTAGTTTCCTTTTTTCTTATCGTATTTTCTCGAAGTTGCCCCAAGTATTCTATTCTAAAGCGTTTTCTCAGATCTTCACGAATTTTTTGTTGGTAAGCAAATCTTGTTCTCATTTTCCTTGAATCTATTATGTCAAATTCTGGAATTCTCGAATCTTTTATTTCTTGCAAGAACATAGCAGGGGTAAGAGGATCAAGATCATCATTTTCTGAAATGTATGTGAGAGGCCTAGAATTTATTACACTTTCGGCATCACATAATACGGTATTCAGTTCTTCGTAGTTTAGGCAGGCCTTTCCAAGAACTCTTCGTAAAATTCCTTTTACCATTCCTATCATGCGCTCAAAAAACCCACCCCACCAGGGAGCTGAAGGAGGGTTGAATTTCCAACTAATTTTTCGTTCGAGAGCGAATTTTTGTAAACTTTCAAAATTTACTGTTTTCAAATCTGAAGATGTTTTTACTAAGTTTCTTCCATTGTCAGAAATAATAGTAGAGGGTCTCCCTCTTCTTTCTATAAATCTTCTGAGAGCCAAGACTAGATTTTCTGTTGAAAGTGAAGAAACTAATTCCAGGTGTATGGCGCGAAATATTGCGCATGTAAAAAGAGCCACCCACACCTTTGAACCATTTCTTAAAAATAAAGGTCCTGCAAGATCGAGACCAACAATTTCAAAAATCGAAGCATCTCTGACTCGATCTTCTGGGAGAGGAGCACTAGGTGTTTCGGCAGGTGTGGCGGTGAATCGTCTGCATACCACGCAATTTTTTATTACTTTTCGAACGGTACATCGGCATCTTAGTATCCAAAACTGCTCTCGCAATACTGACATTATAATTTGTATTCCAGCATGACTCAGTTCAATATGTTTTTTTCTTATGAGTGAATGGGTTATATTATGATCGAAAGGCAAAACGATTGGATATCGGAAAGAATGGAGGTCTTTTCTTAAAGAAATTCGGGTTTTTACTCTAATTATTCCTTGCTGATCGGTGAAAGTCTGTAAAGCTGTGTAACATGGTTTTGTTTCATTTAATAAACATCGCTGGGCATATTTCAATACTACATGTTCTGCATAATTTATTTCTTCAACTGTTAAATTTTTCTCAAAATTTCGCTCATTCGGCAACTTTTTGATATTTCCAAAAAACCTAAAAATCCAGGCAGTTACTTTTATCATTTTCAAATATGAAGATGTATTTTCATATCATTCAATTGGGCTTTGAGATATATTTACCGTATTGATCACTGTCTTTCTTTTTTCTGCGTTAATGATTTCTATGTCGGGATTTAAATTATCTTTAGGCCAAAATTCTTAAGGTTTTTTCAACCAATCAGGACCCTCCCACCAGAGGGATTGTTTAAGAGATTCTGCAGAATATCCACGGGAAGGTAGATCGGCCGGATTAAGAGTTCCGGGCACATAGTGCCAATTTTCTGGATTACTAAGCGATTTAATTTCTTTTACATGATTGTACACGAAGGGAGCCCAACTTCCACTTTTCTTTATGCAATATAATGCATTACTAGAATCTGACCAGAAAAAAGTTGGAAGATTTCCTAACTTTAAGTCGGAATTAACCCTTTTAGACAATCAAGCACCATCTACTTTATTTTCAACTTCTTCATCAGATACTTCTATGCTTTCCTCTTCATCTGCATCTTCTTCAGAAACTTCTTCTTCTGCTTCAGATGCACTAGTTTCACCTTCTTCATCTGATTGGCTTGCATTGTCATCAATAGCTGATTCATCTGAAGAAAGATCATCATTAATTTCAGAAATTCCTAGTTTTGCTTTACAAGATTCTATAGTTTCATTCAATTTTAAGTAAAATGAATCTGTTTTCTTAGTTGCTTCTGAGACTATGCTAACATCTTCATTTGTTTCTTGACTTTCAATTGGTTGAGAGGCAGGAAGAGTAATAGATTCCTTAAATATAGGTGATATCACTTTACATTTTTCTGTAGGAGTTCTATCTGTAACTTCAGGAATGTTTTTCTCACCTTCTTCATTTTTATCCTTGATCTTATCTTCATTCTGAATATCATCTTTCTCCGAATCAACATTAAGAGATACATAAGCTTTAATTCTCTGAAGAGCTAATTCTAGTTTACGTGATTGATCTGAATCTGATAATTTAATAGATTCTTTTTCAGAAACATTGGTTGAATCAGTTCTTTTATTTTGAGCATTATCTTCAGGTTCATCTGTAGATTTTGTCAGATCTATAGACATCTGTTCATTTGTTGATTTTGTTTCATCTTTCAATTCATCAACAGAATTTAAATCTTCTGCAGATTTTGATTCAGTAGTTGATTTGGAGTCATCAGCAGACAGTTCTTTTTCTGAAACATTAGAATCTGTAGATATCCTTTGTTTAATGAAAGGGAATGAGGGAGATTTAGCTTCAATTTTATCCAAAATAGGATTGGAGTGAACGTCAGATTGTTTTTCACCAAGGCTTCTTTCTTTTATGACCGCTCTGTGTGGCAATAAAAATTCGGCTTCCGTTCCTGGAGTTGATTTGACCTCTTCAATACCTTCTTGTAGCCAGTCATTAAAGACCGCTTCATAGGCATCTAAATTGTCGGATTTCTTTAAGGAATCTACGCAATTTTTCAATCTAGGTTCTGCAATTTTCCGACCACTGGGGAGAGGGGGATGACCAACAATCCAGGGAAGACTAACCTCATAACGTCCTTCATTGTTTATTCGAATATTTCTGTTGAAATGATCTTTTACAATATCTTCAAGTTCTAAACTGGATTCTTTATCACCTGGATCAAGAATTCCTAAAGTATCTAGTCTCCACAAATCCGCTAATTTGGCTTCACTTACGTGCAGCGATAAAACAACTTTCGTAGAATCATTTGTATCTTCTTCATTAGTTTTTCCCATTAATGTCCACCCTAGTTTTGTCTGTATAGCAGTTAAATTACGGTTTAAGGATTTAATTTTCCCCGTCAATAACTTCCCATAAATATCAGCTCCAATAAGTAAACTTATTTCCTGTTGATTTGTAATTTTTTGATTTCCTGTATATGTATCATAATCTGAGAATATTATACCATTTCTTTTAGCTTCCTTTATCCAAGGCCCATTTCTTATCTTAGGAACTTCAGTACATATTTTGTCTTGATCATAAACATCAAAATTGCATTTAAAGGTGTTTTCTAAATTACTTAAATGTATTTTATATCTCTTATGAAGGTGTGTTTCTTGAATCCCACCAAAAAGGCCGTGAACCATTTTTTCTTCTCCCACAGCTTTATATCCCATAAGATTAATAACATTCTTACTTAAATAAGACCTTTGAGATCCAGAATCTATTAAACAACGTACTAACATGTGTTTATTTTGATCTTTAAGCTCTAAACGTACAATTAAGGTCTGCATTAACACAGCACGATTACAAGTTTTATTTGACAAAGACGTGCTTTCATTATTTTCTTGTGATTTAGCCTTTTCTTTTTCAGGGCATAAAATTCTATAATGCCGTTTTGAACAATTAGTGCATTTAACGAATTTTCTGCAATTTTTGGCTATGTGCCCTGCATTTTTGAGACAAATAAAACAATAACCATACTGCTTTAAACTTTCCTTCTTACCTTCTTGATTTATTTTTAAATAATTCACATTCAGTCAAGAAATGTTTTCCTTTACATTCGGGGCATGTAATTTGTTTAGAAAATGATACAGTTTCATTAATCAAACCAGAGGCGGTAGGAATCGTTTTTGGCGACTGCTTGTCGCGAACTAACTTTCCAGATGCAATATCTACATTCGAAGATTCTTGATTAGAAATGAAAAAGGCAGTTCTTTCTCGCGAAATGACTTCCATTTTCAAACATTCTATGATATCTGTAACTTTTAATTCTTCATCATTACCGCATTTTTTTGTTATTTGTAATACTATGTCAGAAGGTAATAATTTAATCAGAATGGGGGCAAGTAACGCTGAATAATTTTCAATCTGTATTCCTAAAGAATTAAGACTACGGATTTCGGTTTGGCAAGTGTCCAATAATCTGCGAAGTGCATAAACATCATTGGATTTCTTAACTGAATTAAGTGATAACAATTTATTAAGATGTGAGTTTATTACCAAATGTTTCTTCCCGAATCTTTCTTTTAGAGTTTCTATTGCTGATAAATAGTTATTATTAGTTAAGCTATATCCCTTTATTGAATTAGCAGCATTAGAAGTCAAATATGACTTTAAATAGTTGAATTTTTCTACGTCAGACAATTCAGAGTTTTTATGAATTGTTGTTTCAAATTGATCCCAAAATCGTTGCCAATCCGATGGATCGCCGTCAAATTTTTCAATTACCAACTTGGGTAAATTTATACGAATGGATTCCAATCCCTGAATTACAACTCTTTCTTGAGAGCTATTAATTGTCGTAGTAGGAACATTCATATTAGATTTAGTTTCTAATTTTAATTTGGCCCGTTTTACTTTTGTTTTCCAAATTACTAAATTCGAATTTTATTCATCGCATTTTAAAACGTCAGCTTCTAAATCTTCTAATTTAATAGTGTTTTGAATTTCAGTATCAAGATAATGAAGCTCTTTTTGTTTTAAATCTAATTCAGCAAGAAATTGTTCTAACAATTCTTCATCGGCACTATTTTCAGAAATTGCCGCTTCTATTCTATTAATTAATTTCGTTGTTTGACTTCTCACGGTAGTGCGTTTTGTTTTTTTAATTGCATCCATTATTTAAATCAATATTCTAACTATCAATTTATCAAAATAAAACAATTGCAATTATCTATTATAAACAAAGCACTAAAATAATTCTATTTCATATTATTCAGTTCTGATTCAAGTATTAGGCAATCAGTCCGTGTTCTCGAGTGCCATAAATTTCGGATACAATAATAAAATATCATACAAACTAAAAAAAGGTAAGTAAAATACTTACCATTCCATGGTTATTCGCCTTCAGAAAAGACCAGAACATTAATATGAAATCTGAGTCAAGCAACGAAATCGAAACTTTGTGAAATAATCGGCAGCTTCATTCTTTTTCTAATTATTTATATGACACTTAAACTAACAAAACACTTACTATTTACAGTATGTACAAAAGTTAATTTTCGTTTAAATTCTAACAATCATATTCTGTTTTTCTAGAAGGGGAAAATAAACCCGCTTCTTCTTAACATCGTAAAAAAAAATTCTAATTCTGAAAACATTAAAAAGGTGGCTGTTGCCAAAATTAACGAGAAAAGTTAATGTTCTAAAATAAATAAATGTTCATGGAGGCTTGCGTTTTGCAATACCTTTTGTAAAGCACAAGTGTCCCATCACTTATGTGAGACACTGTATCTGTTATTTAAAAAAATACTTCTTGTGATGCCTTTTTGTTGACTGAGGATTATTCTCTCAACGAATTTTCGAAAATTAATGCACTAGTCAAAAATGCATGGTACCGCGAGGGGAAAAAACATACTTAAACGGCTTAAGCACTTAGTAGCGTAAAGTTTCTTCTGGCGGAGGAAGGATTGTTGACTCATTTCAAAATTTAACACAACATCAAATTCAAAATAATCAATGGTGAATGTGCAGATGTCATGTAAATATCAACACTGTGGAAGAATAGAAAATAAAACTTCTGAACATAAGGAAGGATTTCGATACAGCAAACATTTTCAATGCTGATGAAAGTGACCTGTTTTTCACACTCTTCCAAACAAAACTCAAGCAAAAAGAAACAAAAATTGCATAGTTGGGAAAATGTCAAAAGAAAGATTTGTCATTATGCTCTGTACCAGTTTTATGGATGAGAAGCTCAAATCACTTGTGATTGGAAAACATTTAAAAAATGTGAAGATCGCATCATTGCCTATACACTATAAACCAAATCATAAAGTGTAGATGATATTTACAATTTTCTCATAGTGGTTCGAGAGAATTAACGAGATAATGAAGAGAGAAAGGAAGAAAAAAAATTGTTGTTAATACCAGATCACTTACAAACATGCAGCTGAGCAACATAACCTTGAAGTTCCTGTCACCAAACTGTACTTCTATAATCCAACCACTGTATCAAAGAGTAATCAAGACCATTAAAACTTACTATCAAATCTTTTTTTCTGAAGAAATTGTCCCTGGTAATGGAGGCAGCATTTTCTTCAGAAGAAGGTCAACATCATGGATGCAGTCTATTGGATATCAACGACATAAAATGTGCATCAGCTGCCAGATTTTGTGTACAGCAAACTTTAACTTCTGAATCATCCAATAGATGGCAGCACACCGCAACTTTACCTGAAACGGTTGTTACCTGTGTGGCTTCATAGACTTGATCATTCAGTTACCTGCCTGTTCTTGTGACAATTAGACGATTGTTTGCGGTGTGTCGCAAATCATGTAGATTCTTATTTCACTTTTCATTCCAACCTATTCATGTTTAATTTTCTGTAAATATTTAGTTTAAATATAAGATAATGTAAAGTTGATCTTAGTATCTTATTTTATTATCCCGTATATTCAATTAACTCACCGATTAAGTTAGATAAGGAGAGGCGTGCGACTGCTTCTCCAAATGAAACAACCTCCTACACCATCCAACGATGCCTCTATAAAGTTGGATTCCTATGTGAGAATGGGCAAACAAGAATAGAGGACCAAAAACGAACAGCTGTAAGTGACTTGGGATCAATTCTTCAGAAGCTTCATATTGAAACAGAACTTGGAGCTTATCTCGAAACTGACTAAATCTTCATGGTTTACAAGAACAACATTATTGAAGGAGAAGAGAAAAGTGAAGGAGAAGCAGAACCAGAAGAGACTGATGAAATAAGATGAGGATGATTACATTCAAGCATCATGACTAAGCCACTCATTCAAAACCTGTTGAACTATGTGTCTGAATATCATGCTTTTTCACTTCTTAAACAACCAGATAACATATATATTGCATGAGCACATACAATGCAAAAACAGGCTAGAATTATTCATTTAAGTAATATACTGGTTATGTTTTCAAGAGGTGTATTGTAATGTAAATGTATGTTTTGTAAAAACTTTTAATAAAAAAAATGAGCTGGTACTGTACAAAACTGACTAAATTTAGTTTGGCATTACACAATGGTATGACTAACTATGCTAAATATTTTATGCTGACTGTAAATTCAATACATAGTAGTAGTAGTAATGCATTTCAGATTCTCCCTCTATACTGAACATCCCCGTAATCTGAACATTTTTGGTCGGTCCCTTGAGTATTTGGAATTGAAAGAATCTACTGTATTTAAATGAAATGCTTTTTATGCCTTTACCTGTACTTAAGATATTACAATTCTATGGAATTTAAATACAATTTTTAAAGCTATATATTTATATATACAGTAGAACCTCGATCCATCGTTTTTCAAGGGGTGTGGGGAAAAAAACGATCAGTGCGGGAAAACGATGAATGCAGATTAACTTCAAAATACGTAAAAACACAAAGTTTATGCATTTGTAATGCAACGTATACAGTATGTTGATGAATACTAATTTTTTACTTACTAAATTGCAAAAGAAATAAATCAAAGTTAGAGAAAATTGATGATTATTTTAAAAAATCAATAGTTTTGTTTGATTTTTCGTTCATTTCTTTTAAATCAAAAAATAATCTTCAAGATATGCAACATTTTTTTTTATCATTTTCTATAGTTCCATACATATATATAAAAATTCCTAAAGTTTCAAATGCCGTGATTTCATCAGAGTTGGCATTGGAGGCTCAATTTCATCAGTATGAGCATTATTCTCTCCTTCTTCGCCATTATTTTCATTTTTTGCATTATCGCATATTTCTCCTATGTTAGCATACCAGATGTTGCAGTATTTTGATCAATGGAAGCATAATCACATCCTCTGATATATACAATCACTCTTCATCTGAATTTTATCGCCATCATCAACGTAAACAGTTATTTTAGGAAAAACGAAGTAACTTCAGTTGTATGTCATGTGGATTCGCATGACTTTGAATTTCATTTCGGTGAGGAGAAAAATTTTACAATGATGAATGTGGGAAAATGACTTTTTGAAGAACGATGCTTGCAGGTTTCATTAGCATCATTTAAATATAATTTGTGCGAGGACCATAGAAATAAAATGATCAATGCGGGAAAACGATAGATTGGGGTTTCACTATATATATTTTTTTTTTCATTTATTCAAATGGTGGATGCAACCTCTCTAAGGTTGCAAGGTGGGAGGGGGTGGGGGAGAATCTCAAATTTCATAATGTGTGAAGTCTAACAGTTACTTCAATCAAATTATTTCACCAGTAAAATTAAAATAATTTTATTTCAATTTGAATTGTAAGAGTCAGTGATCAGTCGTCTGCCTTATTTTATATTACTTTTTTGTTGATAGTAAATTTTTTTATTTTCTCTTTTAGCATACAAAGCCTTTAAAGAGACCAGCTGAAGAGCCCATTCCAAATCCATCTATTGAATGTTCAAACAATGAAGATGCTGAAAAACCACCTAAATTGCTACGAACTGATATTGCTTCTGATAAACTATCAGAACTTCAAACACAACAGCAAACTTCACAGCAGTCTCAGCCTTCTCTGCCTAGTTTTTCCCTGCAGATAGTACAGCAGTTTTCTAACACACCTCACAGTCAACAGTCACAAACTTTACAAACGAATGTCACTGTGCAATCACTCAATAAACCTCTTTCCTCTCCTATAGCTCAACCATCATCTAACAAATCTTCTCAAGAACCAGTTATTAATGTGACAGAATCTCAGCAAGTTAATTCACAACTTCTTGCAACCATTGAATGTAAACAAGAAAAAGACAGTAACCAGACAGATTTGTGCCAATTCAAAAATGCACAAAACACCACCAGTGACCGCTTGTCAGATACTTTTCCCAGTTTGGGTTTCACTGATGAATCTGGAGATGATGTCATACATCCAGATCTTCTTAAAGATTTGATTGATGATGTTTTTACGAATCCTGCTGATATCATGAAGGATTTCAATTTTGATGACAGTGTTGGAAGTATGAAGGATCAGGATGATGATACAAAAGATATCATTAGTGATTTAATAAAAGAATCATCACCCATGCCTATAAGACCATTCCAGACTGATAATTTAACATTTGTAAATAACTCCGTTAGTCAGCAATCGCAACAACAACAACAGCAGCAGCAACAACAACAACAACAACCCACATCTTCTCAAACAAATGGTACGCTGTTTTTAACTTCTTTAGTTTCGTCTAGTTTCTTTTTGAAAAGACCATGCTTATTTATTGCATAACTTTTTAAGCATTTCTATATTGTGTTACATGAATTAAATAATTATGCGAACTTAAATATTTATTTTCCAATAAATTAAACAGTGAGACTTAGGCAGTGAAAACTAGTTCACTGAACATTTAAATTAAACAAAAACATAATTTGCTGAACAAATTAAAAAAAAAAAAAAAAAAAAAAAAAATTATTTCCTACACGATTTAAGCCCAAGAAGGGACAGATATTAAGATAATTGATTTAGTTATTTCTACATTTAATATTAATTTTTCGAAAAAAATAAGTTAAACCCAGTGAAAATTAAAAAATAAAAATGAAATTCAAACAATATGATACTTAAATACCCTAGGTCTTAGATTCCACTCAAATGATATCGAAATAAATCTAAGCCTTTTCTTGAACATTTGCTTTTTAGATTGTCTATTCATTTTGTTTACACTTGTCATAAACATAATACAAAAGCTGCAATACAAATATTTGCAAGTTGAGTTTGGCAAAAAGGCTTAGATTTATTTCGATGTCATTTGAGCGGAATCTAAGATCTAGGGTATTTAAGTGTCATATTGTTTGAATTTCATTTTTATTTTTTAATTTTCTCTGGGTTTAACTTTTTTTTTTTTTAAATTAATATTAAATGTAGAAATAACTAAATCAATTATCTTAATATCTGTCCCTTCTTGGGCTTAAATCATGTAGGGATTTTTTTTTTTTTTTTTTTTTTTTTTTAATTTGTTCAGCAAATTATGTTTTTGTTTAATATCTCAAGTTTTTTTAAAAACTACTGCATTCAGATGAACTCATTTCAAAATTAACTGAGGGTACCATCATCAGGAATTCTTTTATGCGGTATCGTATCACCACAATTACCGATGTAATTTACCCATGGCCATACCAAATTGTATGTCTCATTTCCAAATCGTTAGTTTTTTTTTTACTTATGGATCTGAAATCTTTACATGCTTCCTATCTTGCTACCAAATATTAAAAAATCTCTGTTTCATTTCCAATATGACATTAAAATGCGCGCCTTTTTAATTCTTAAAATCAGTTTCACTTTTTATGATGTAAAAAGCCAAATGTCAATTTTCTCCTCGGTGAATTCTTTTCTTATGAATTATGAAGTGATATTCGACAAAAAAATCTATTCTGTATACAGGGATGTAGTGGAGAATATACAAGCGTATCCGCCATATGCCTTCTGGATTTTTAAAAAGAACATCGTATACCCTCTGTTTCTCAAGAAAACTAATAGTATATACACTCTAAGGTATATCCTCTGCCTTGCACGTATACTCTCTGCTCAGAGGACTCCGCTCATTGCGTAGAAGTATAGATCTAGAAATTTGCCTCTAGACAATATAATATACCTCCAATAATACCTCAAGACATAGTATCAATAAAATGTATTTATTTTTTTTTTACTTTATGTATGACGTCATATTTATTTATTTTCTGTATTTCTTCAGCTAGAAAATTCTTGATAAATTAATCAATGTTTAAACTGAAATTCTGCCCAAAAATGGAATTTAACTTTGACAGAATTTTAACAGCAAAAAGCAATCAAACCGCCAATTGAGGCTCTGGGTAGGATCAGTTGTGTAGTTGTAAAAAAAAAATCAGAGGGTATACGCTCAAAACATAGGGTATACCCTAGAGTGTATAACACTATAGCGTTCTTGAGAAACAGTGTATACGGTATACCTAAAAAATCTAGAGGGTATATGGCATATACCCCCTGTACACCCTCCACTACATTCTTGGTTAGGGTTCAACGTAGAAAAGTTAAGGACAGATATCATATATGCAACACATTGGTACAATTGGAACAAAATGGCGATTATGTGTCTCACATGCTAACTCGGCTATCATTGTATATTTATTAATAAATTTTTTATTTTATTTTACTGTCCTTTTTTTTAATGACATAAATTGTTTTGTTCTATAGTTATTAATAAACTTTTCTAATTTATCACTATTTATTTTAATAATACAAAATAATGTAAAATTATGCATGTGACTGGTATTTGAAAACAGAATTTTCACCAAATTGGCATAAAAAAAAAAAAATGTGGCAATGTGGTAAGTATTAGACATCTGTGCCAAAAGGTTGAGCATTATGAATATCTCAAATGTGTTTACAATTTATTATTTCATACAGATAATGAATCAAAAGAGTTTTATAAAAATATTAACTTGAAATATAAAAAAATAGTTCTTTTCAACAGAAACTCTTTGTGATATTTTAAAAATTAAGTCTTATAGTGTGTTATCATTTTAACAATCATTGGAATAATAAATTTAATACAAGTTAATTCAAAATTAATTTTATTCAATGATTAATTGTTTGTAATATTACAAGTTTTGGCGCGATTTAAAAAAATCTCCAATCGGAAAAAATCATTTGTAAACATTTTTGTTTATATTTGTTTACATTCAATTTGAATGTTTAAGTTGATAGAATTGGTTAATTTATTGCAGTGCCGAAAAGTCTTATGCCATGTAGTCTTTTATTCTGCGGTTTAGCCTTAATAAATGCCAGGACTTGAGTTTGAAGGCCTGGTTTTGCAGATTTACTAGTTTCATTACATACCAAGGATGATGTACTATTATTTTTTACTATTATTCTTTAATACTATTATTTTTGAAGACTTTTATTTACCTTAATTTATTTTGATTTTCTTTGAACATATAAGGCAGAGAAACTTTAAAAATGTGGCATAGGTACAAAATCCCGGCACATATACCATATATATGCTCTGGATTTGGCGCGATTTTTTTCGATGCCAATGTGTCAGAAATTTTGCTTTCAAATATTAGTTACATATATA
This sequence comes from Maratus speculifer, assembly GCA_964019185.1. NCBI lineage: Eukaryota > Metazoa > Arthropoda > Arachnida > Araneae > Salticidae > Maratus > Maratus speculifer. The sequence continues at coordinate 45,150,224 of OZ025290.1, forward strand.
TTTTCTATTATTTTGAAGAAACAATAAATTTAAAAAAGTTTAATTTACTTATTTTCTAAATTTCTTCAACTAAAAATCTTCTTGATCCATTAATCAATGTTTGAAAATGTCTTTTTATTATAAAAATCATGCTTTATATTAATTACTTTCTGTAAATGATCCTTATCTTGATACCAAATGTTTCAAAATCTCTGTTTCATTTCCAATATGACGTATGAAATGTGCCGTTTTTAATTCTTGCCAAAAAAAAAAAAAAATATTTTTACTTTTAAATCTCATAAAATTATTTAAATGCTGCAGGAAATATGTCCATTGATCTCTAGCTTTTTTTTATTGATTGGCGGAAATTTTTTTTATTCAATTAGGTGCTTCGAAGAAAATTTGTGGCAGCGCATACAAAATGTGGGAAAATGTCTAGTAAATAACTCATTCAGTGTTAAATTCTGTGTTAAAATAACATTAAGGAGTCGCACTGGAAATATATAATGCATAGCACTGCCATACTATGCTTTAATACTTTCTTCTTGACCTAATCATTATTCGGTGCTTTTCTGTTATACAGACACCTTTGTTTCCAATTGCGATAGTCGGTGCAAAATGAAAATCACTTTAATTAAAACATTATAAATATACAAGAAAAAACATTGTTGATAGTAAAGTGAGCATTTTAAAAATATAACATTTGAAAATCACATTAAAAATTACTTCTAAAGTTTTAATGGGTACACTGATTTTTCTGTTTGGTCATAAATATAAAGCCTTTGCACAATCTTCTCTCAAATAACTATTCCAGTCCACTGTTGTGTTGTTGTTCATATGAAGTTGCGATTTACAAAACTCAATTGATGTCAACTCTTAGCACCATAAATATATAAACTTTAAGCATTAAGAAAAGACAACTGTGATCCTTCAAACCATGTTTCCTGTCTTATTCTTACATTCCTATTTGTACACTTTCTCAGTATGATCGTAAGCACATCTCCTTTTCAGATTTCCAGAACTCATCCATAATTTCATTTCATGGTTTTTTTTTTTTTTTTTTTTTTTTTTTTTCTTTTTAACACAACTTCTTTTTATGCAGAATTCCTGAAACAGTTTTATCACAACTTTCTCATCATCTGGTAATTGTCAAATGATAAAATCCTCCTCAGCATTAGCAGTAAAAGTAAATGATTACTTTATAATAATAATAATAATTTCAATAATAGCAAATTAAATAGCTGTCTGAGGTTAAATAATAATCATTCACATGATTCATGTTTAATAAATAGCAAATCACATTGTTTCACATGGTTTACAATAAAAATCATTTTCACAATCAGGGTTAAAATAATTAGTGCATTAGCATACATTTTGGCATGATGTCTTTATAACGGAAAAGCATTCATTATTCTTCACAATTAATTATTAAAACAAATTAATTTTCAATGTATTATTTCCAGAATAGTTAATTTTTTACATAAATATCAGTATATGAGGTTTTTAAAGAATTTTTTGTAAATCAGATAAATGTCCATTATTATCCCTTAGGCATTATGTAAATGAGTATATTATCTTAATTGGTATTTTCTGTTGATCATTTTTTTTTAATGTTCTTTTTCAATAATGCCTTTTTTTTCCTCTTTTTAATAGGATTGTTTAAAACTATGTCATCTAATAATGAAGTTCCAGTATCTGTTATCATAACTACTACACCAACATCTACTACTTCTAACTTCTATAGTACAGCTGCACAAAGATTGCCATCTTATGGCAATTCATCTTTAAGTTTACCCACTGGTTTAAGTTTGGATTTTAAAATTAATGAACCCAGTCCAGCTGCTTTGACTCTCAAGCAGATGGCTGAACAGCATCAGAATATGCAAGTGAGTTCAGTTTTTTTTCTTCCAATATTAAATTTTTTTATTTTAATTTCTGTGGATTAATGTTTCAAAATTTATTAATTCAATTATATAATTATTAGATTACAAAATAAAATTTAATATAAGCCGTCTTTGAAAATAAATTTACATTATTTGTGTTGTTGGTTTCACAGATGTATTTGATATTGGTGTTGCCTAAATAAATGTTTTAAGAAGTTCTGTATGAATATTTCAAATATTGTATTATTAAATATATTTCTGTTTTACCAGCAGCATTAAGTTAAAACAGTCAAGTTAGCCTCAATTTTTTTAAGTTTGTGAGAATTCGAAATCTCTAACTGAATTTTTTAAAAGTTTCGTTTTAAACAAATTGCATGATTTATATCAGGTTGTTGTGGTCATTTTGTTTGAGAACTTTAAAATTCTGTCTATAATTTAGAAAAAATTGATAAATTTTATAGAATCTTAGAAATTGTAATTATTTTAGCAACAAACATTAAAAGACGCTGCTTGAGAATTTTGATTCTTAACTGTAGATAATATTTTAATAATGACAAATACTTACTATCATGTTTATACTTATCCTGGTAAAAATTTCCAAGGGGGATCAAACTACAGCTCTGCACAGGCCCACCCCCACCCGGCCCGTAAGAATTAGAATAATTTTTTCAACAGATCAAACCAATAAAAAAATTTAGTGGGCCTGTCAGTAAATTATACAATATTAAGCAGGAATGATAAAATATGAGCTATTTTCAATGAATATGGCTTTAATGGAAATAAACATAAATGTGTGTTACAAGCATAATAGCATCAATACAGAAATGTAACTTGTACAGTATAGAGAACAACATCGGATAGTTACATTGTGTAACCTGATCTTAATATTTTTCATCAGACTTGTGCCGAGCTGAGATCAGGCCTGCATTGTTTTTCTACATATAGACGAGCCGGGTCGGAACTAGACTTAATTGTTCTCAAAATCTGTAGGACAGACAACATGATTTGTAAAAGTATTAATAGCAATAAAGAAATTTTAATGTGATCTTTGGATATATACTTCTTGGTGGTTGTTAAATTCACTTCTCAGTAATGCAAAAGTTTGACACATTTTCTGACTAATTTTTAACTGTAACAATATAAAATTGACAAGCCTGACTATTAAAGGATTTGGAATCAAACAACGTTTTTCATTTTTGGTAAATAATATACTTGCATAACCTTGTTGAGATATAGATTCTTGTCAAATGATTACAGATTTTTCTCTCTTCCCATGCTGTCGCTTCCGGAAATTCTATTCAAAACACTAACTTTGACAGTATTTTCTTAAATTGCTTGTATCAAAAAATGGATACCGACGTGTGATAGCATAGTTTCTGAATTAAGATGCCTGCTAATCTTAAGCCTTTCTGAAAAAAAAAGGGGGGGGGGGTAACATCCCCAGTAATTGGCACATTAAGAATTTGTCTTTAAACTTACTTCAATTTTCATTACAAAGAAATAAGATATTTACTTGGAAATATTTTTAAATCAAAGATTGCATATCTGTGCATCTATTTTGCTCACTAAAAGCAAAAAAAATTTGAAAAAGTATTTTTATAAAAATATATTTATAAAAAGTTGCTGAAATCACCAGTAATTGGCAGCTAGAGAACCAATGTATGACACCTTGTGATCCAGTAATTGGCACGAGTTTATATTTAAAAAAAACTTTACATTTTGCATTGGATTTAATCGCTTTAAATGAATTTGCTGTAGATGAAGATGCCATATTTCAGGTTTTTGAGAGTAAGAAATCAGCATATTAGTCTGAAATGTGAACATTTTAAAACAATACAATATACTTATATTAATACCCAGTAATTGGCATGCTGTCCCCAGTAATTGTCATATGAAGCTTTAATGGATTCCAATTACTGATAATATTTCATATTTTCAAATAAAAACAAATGATAAACAAAATTAGTTTATAACTTTAAAAGTACTTCCAAAATAAGTGGTTTAATCTCAAATTCCTTACGAATTCCTTGTAATTGGAATAAATGCCAATTACTTGGAACTAGCAAAATTGAAGTACCATTAATTGGCATCTATCATTAATTCAGAAATCCAAATACTTGTGTCGAAAATATTTTTACACAATTAAAGTAACCCCTTTTAACTAAACAAAACTGTTGTCAATTAAAATTTAAAATATATTATAAATCATATAATAATGAATTGAAAAGCATGCCTTCCTTAAACCAAAGAAGAAGCATTTGCAACAAAAATGGCTAATTTCATACAAGCCATAATTGTTTCTCTTTCCTAGGCACTGTTGTCATCTAGTAGGATAAATCATAGTTATAATCTTTAACGTAAATGAGCATATAACTGGTATATGGTCTTGCATTTTTAAAAGACTGGATATAAATCTTATTTTAGGTCATGTTTGTAGGATGTGCCAATCACTGGGTCATGCTAGTTACTGGGGATGTTACCCTAAATAAACTAGTTGGATGTGTCAATCCTAAAACTTTCTATCTCATAAGTACATTTTAATATTAAAAAAAAAACGTGGTGACCCCAAAGTTACCCACTATCGAATTTCCTCGAACATTTGACCGAGCCTAATGAGATTCTGGTATCCGAAAAGCCTAAAACGCAAAATTTAATATTCTGAGAAAATGAGCTTTGTAGTACCTCATGTTGGGTAATTTATACTAAAATGTAATAAGCATCTATTTATGTCAAGACCTAACAGAATCTGAAATTTGATAGAATTTTGTCCATTAGTTCTTGAGATATAGTTATAACAAAAAATTTGCAAAACGTAGCACAGCAACACCATATCTTGGACAATTTATGCCAAAACGTAAAAAAGCGTCTAATTCTGTTATGGTGTAAAAGAATCTGAAGTTTGATGAAATTCAGTGCATTAGTTCTTGAGATATAGCTAGTTTAAAAAAACCGTGTAAAATATAGCACAGCAGCACCATCAGTTGAAGGATTTATAACAAAACGTAATCATCGTGTAATTATGTTGTATGTCATTTTGTAACAAAATCTGAAGTTTGATGAAATTCTGTGTGTTAGTTGTTGAAATATAGCTATTGGAAAAATCATGCAAAATGCAGCATAGCTGCACCACCTGCTGCAAGGTTAATACCAAAATGTAATCAACGTCTAATTATGTTATATATTCTAGTGTAACAGAATCTAAAATTTGATGAAGTTCTCTGCATTAGTTCTTGAGATATAGCTATCGCAAAAATCGTGCAAAATGTAGCATAGCAGCGCCACCTATAAGGCAGTTTACACTAAAACCTTATCAGCGGCTATGTATCTCAAGGTATCGCGGAATCTGAAGTTCGGTGAAATTCTATGCATTAGTTCTTGAGATATAGCTATCATGAAAATCATGAAAAACGTGGCATAGCAGCGCCACCTGCTGGCCAATTTACACCAAAACTTAATCAGCATTTATGTATATCAAGGAGTCACAGAATCTGAAGTTTGGTGAAATTCTGTCCATTAGTTTTTGAGATATAGCAGTCTTGAAAATCGTGAAAAACGTAGTATAGCAGCGCCACCTGCTGGTCAATATTCACCAAAAACCAATAGGCACTAATTCACATCAAGGTCAAACTGAATATAAAATTTTATTAAATTTCGAGCATTAGTTCTTGAGATAGAGCGCCCACAATTTTTTTGTGACATACAGACAGACATTTTCTAAAAATAGTCAAAACGTGTTCAGGACCTTCTAAAACGTATAAATCCGTCGAAAATTTTCATGAATCCAATACTTTCTTCTTGTAAAGATAGAAGAAAGTAAAAATGAATTCAGAAATGTATAAGAAAGTAGCTCCTTTGAATTTGGAATCTTAATAAAATAATATAGAAAATTTTAATAAACTACTTCTATTATACAACTTCAAAAGTTATGTTTTTCACTTTTTTTTCCCTTTTATTCTAAACTATATTACTTTTTTAATGAATCTTTATTTGAATGTTGAAAGCCTAAGAATCTAAGTAATCTGTATTTCCTGTAAAATATATTGTAAAATCATTCCATGCAATATTCTTTAAAGAAATCTTAATTATATGATAAAAATCTGAATTTTTTTAGAAATAGTAGAAATTGTAACGGGCCAGAATGGGCCTGATACGCTCAACTACCAAATTTTTACTGGTTTCTGTACAGGCCAGACAGAACTTTGAGTTTTGCAATGAGTCAAGCCGATTAACTTTCCTACGGCCTGGGCCTGGAAAATCTGGCCTCTAGATCAAATAATGCCGAGCCATGTTAAAGACACATTTAAATCTGTGAATATACATGCTGGACTTAACGCTAATGTTGTTTGCAAATATAAAGTCAGTCAAACTTTGTTTTATTTTCTTTGAACATTTTACTATAATTTAATGCATTTTAAAACGATATTTTGTTGATTTGTGTATGTTAAAAGTTTGTCAAATTGTAAATTTGAAATGTAATTTGTCCAAAGTGGTTTAAAGTTATTTACAACTCAAACTGTGCATGTATAACACAAAATAATTTTATATTTCAAAAATGAAAGTTAAAACTGACACAGATACACAAATACACACTACTTCAAAATTTAAAGCTTTTACTTTTTGTAACAATCATTTCTGTTAAAACAAGAAAGTGTTATCATAGTTAAATTTTGTTATACAGTAGACTCCCTCAAATCCGCACATATTTTATGGATGTATTCAATGAAAATTTCAGTTCGTATAATGGGACAAAATTTGATTTTTTTAGTTTTGTATCAATTCCATATATTTTTTAATTTGTAATTTTTTTAATAATAGTCTATTCATGTTTTTTTTAATGAAGGAAGAATAATTTTTTTTTGGAAAAAATTCAAGATATTGCTGATATCACTGGTATTCACATCTTTTTGCCAAATATATTTATGCATTAATCAAGATTTTTTGGTTATTAAACCTGGCTAAACTTGGAAAAAAATTCCTTATTTTATGGTTTTGATGTGAATTAGTAATGTAGTTTTATGAGCCAAGTTTTGTTGAATAATTTTGTAAAAATACATTTAATCTTTATAATGAATATTTAATCATACACTATTGATTATTAACTTGACCTTTGCTATTAATATTTTAATTATTTTATAAATTATCTAATTTTTTATTATTTTAGTTTATTACTTATTTTAATATTTTATTATATTGTAAGCATTCATTATAGTTCCAATTGCAATATTAACTGCACTCAAATTACTGTTTATAAAATGTAAACAAAGCAATGACCAGAAATCTGCACAACCTCTGTTCCCAAGCTGTGCGGATTTGAGGGAATCTACTGTATTTGGTTATCTGTGTATTTAATAAAGCACTTGGATGTCAATACAGTTGTTTAGTAAATTTTAAAAAAGTGACATTTCAAGTGATTTATATTCTATGCTCATTTTTTTATTTTATGTTTCAAAAAATGGCACTAATCTGATATTGTTTATTATTTTTAGCAGAAACATCAACAGCAGCAACTTGTTAATTCTGCTCTTACTAGTAGGCCTTTCAATCAAGATGCCTTCAATCCTCATATTAATCAGTTACGCTCAACTACCAATTATCTTCCTGGAACAAATCCTAATTTGTCAAGTCCCAAAACACCCAATTCTAACCATATGTTCAATGCATTTGATCGCCAAATGAACAGCATAAATAGTTTTGCTAATAATGAGCCATTAAACAACTTACCCATCAGTCCCAATAATATTTTTGATTCAAGAACTTCTAATGTTCTTTCTGAGATAGAACATTCAAAACAGCCAAGTTGTGTTCCAGTGCAACAGCAACAGATACATCATCAGCAACAACATCAACATCTTCAACAGCAAGATCACCACCAACAGCAGTTGCATCAAAAACAACCACTGCAACAACAACAACAGCAGCAACAACAACAACAATCGCAAAAGCCACCTGCATATCCTTCTTCAAGACAATTACCTCATTTTTCTGAAAGTTCACAATTGAGGCTTCAAAATCCCGTAACTAACCAGCATCAGCCAAGACCTATGGGCAGACAATTTCCAAACAGTATGCAGATGGTTCAGACGCAGATGCATTCAAATCAAAGACATCTTGGTGTTCAACAGGTGCGTTTTTTGATTAAACTGTTCAATTAATAAATTTTAGTCAATGACATAATGCCAATTCAAAAATAAAAAGAAGATGAAGCAGTCATTTTTGAATAAATTGAACATTATGATTACCAATAAATAGTAAAATGTTTATGAAAGAAATAAATCATAAAATTTTATTAATGCAATTGTCACTAAATTCTAGAGATATACGTATAAATTAATAAGAGAGAATCTCCTTCATATAATAAAAAGATTTCACAAAAAATGAACTATCGTAGACCTTAGAGTATCAATGCATGTAATTGATTTCCTGTTCAGATCCCTAAGATATATATATATATATATTTTTTTTTATCTACTAAACCAGTATGAAAACTTATTTGCAGTAATACAATAAAAAGTTTACAAATCCATACCATTTGATTCCAAGTGTTTGACTATATAAGCATTGATGTTATAAGCATTGATGTTATAAGCATTTTATGACTTTTTAATTCAGAAAGATCATGTCTATTCAATTTTTGTTTACAATTTTTTTATCCTTTTTTTTTTAACATACTTAAACATGAAAGCTTACTGGTAGTAATACTATAAAAACCACTAATCCACTCTATTCAATTCTAAGTATTTTGTGGATTTTGAGATTATTTAATACACAGAGGTCTTGTCCATTCAATTTTTACTTTCTATCGTTTTCAATAAAAGAAAGTATTGTAATCGAAATTATTTTCGACTTCTGTTTTTAATGGATTTACACATTTTAAGGGTTGGAGATTTCAAAAAATATGTTTATACAAAATGTCTGTATATCTGTCCATGTGTCCGTGTATGGCCATTGTGTAAATTATTGCAAAGTATATGAAGTTATACATAGAATAGAATTACTACTACAGTGTAAAACTAGTCGTTGGAGGCCACCGTAATACTTACCCATCATTTATATGCATACGAAAATAAAATATGTGAAAACTATTTATACAGTGTATTTCAATTCCAAAACTAAATTTAAATGTTGTTAATACACATAGTAATACTCTATTAATGAATTGGTGATGCACCAATTTCAACAAATTATATAAAACACCAAACTACTCAAGAAGTACCAAACTATGTAAAAGAAACATCCTTATAACTCCAAAAAAACAATCATATTAACTAACAGTTTGCTGCGTCGGATTAAGTGTCTCATTTTCAATTAAAATATACCTCTGAATTGAAATTTGAATGAAATACAGGATCATGAAAAATCGAAGAATGTGGAAAACAGGATTACAAATATCTCGACAACTAATAATCCGATCGACTTTGTTCTTTATGCAAAATTTGTGCTTTTTTATTGCCTTTTACATGCATTCCTTAAAATAAAAAAAATCGAAAATTTTTATATACTTTTCATCAGAACGAATTTTTCGAGAATCCGGAAAAAATAGTTCCGGATAATCGAGGTTGCTGATATTCAATAGGCTTCGTCCTATTCTTACATACTAAGTACATATAAAATTTCAAGTCTCTATCTCAATTTGTTCATGAGATAGAGCGTTTACGGACAGCAAATTCTTTTTTCTAAAAATATGTTTTTCGAAATCTCCAATGTTTAAAACGTGTAAATCCGTCAAAAAAAATTTTCAGATTTTCAAAACGATTGCAAGACTTACCCTATAATACGTATGATGGGTAAGTAAAATGTACATATTGACATTTGCTTTGATTATATAAGTTTATCTTTTATGTATTTTTTTCCAAACCCTTTCAAAATCCAATAAATAGATACTTTTATCTTGAACAGATAATGACAATTCCAATAAACTATCCACTTGTTTGAGAGTTTCCCAAAAGGATAAAACAAGAGGGGTTATTCTCCAGAACTCCTGATTCTTCATCAGAATTACATTCATTGTATCGAAAGATAGAGATTTTACATTTAAAAACTATCAGAATAAAAATTTCTAAAAGGTTAAAATTACATTCTTACAAACCTGGTTTATTGTAGGATTATAATATAAAAGGCAATAGACATGATCATTGGAAAATTATTTGAGTAGGGATTATACTATACATAAATTTTATCTTGAAAGGAATAAAGAAATCATTAAACTTTAATATCTCTTTGAGTTAATGTGCATTAGTTTATACTTCAGAATATTTATATAGTGAATTTTAGGTACTACTTGATTATCCCATTAACCAAAAATCTATCATCAATAATGGATCATCGTAAATGTTATATTCACTTGACATAAGTATGTAATACTTATTTGTTATGCCATAAAGTGATTTTTTAATTTGACATTTTATTTCTATTTTTATTAGTGTTTTGCTAATTTTTGTACTTTCTTTATTTAAAATAAAAATTATATAATTTAGCGAATAGTTAGACGATTAGTCAAGTTTGGCGAAATTAGTCGACAGGTGATCAAGTAATACCAAATTTTATCATTCTTTTTTTTTTCCTCATAGAGCATTTTGTTTGATGTAGTGTGTTAGTAAATAAACTAGAAGTGACACATATTCTTTTTATAATTTTTTTTTCATCATAATTTTAACATGTCGTAAAAGTTTGACCATGTGTTTACTACTTGGGGTGAAAAGATCCAGGACTAACAATGAAAAAACATTTTCTTTTTCAACAATTGATTTTATTTTTTAACAGTTTCCTTACAGAGTGATACATTTCTTCCAGCGATCCTCTAACATTTCAATACCTTTCATGTAGTAAGATTTGTCATGGCCTTCAAAATATGCATTAGTTTCACAATGACATCCTCCTTTGATGAAAATCTCTTTCCCTGGAGTCTTCTTTTCAAGTTAAGAAACAAAAAGTGGTCTCTGGGGGCCAGATCTGAAGAATATGTGTGATGAGGGAGCAAATCATAATTTAGTTCATTCAATTTTTCCATCGTTTTCCTTGATGTGTGAGCCAGTGCGTTGTTTTGGTGAAACAGCATTTAGCATCACTTACATGACTACAATTCGTAAAAAAAAGGCCGACGTATCATGAAACTTTGTCATAAGTCATTCGAAGGTTTGTTCTAACAAAACATAATAGGGATATTTGATTGATGCTGCCATCTAGTGATGAGTCCCAGAACTTTTCACCCCATGTAGTAAGTGTACCATGAGATAAAAAAAAGTAAATATATATATATATACTGTTATAGATTATCATGATTAGAGCTATAGTAAAAAATTTTAGGTCTCAGGAAAAGATTTTTTGATATCCCTATGAATATTAAAATGCTGATGAATATGTTTTTCTCATTTATTTCAATTTTCGATCCTTTATAAAACCTGAGTCCTGGGCTATGATCCTAGCACATACCCCACTCTCATTGAGCCTGAGTGTAGTTACAATTGTAAAAGCTTAATGTCTTATTGTGACACCAGACAACTGAAATGCTATAAAATCGTGCTGAACATGCTTATTGCCAGTTTAAAAAAGGAAAGAAAACCCTATGTATTTTTAGCAAAGAGTTAAATTCTGCATTGAAGTAGACTTGAACTTTAGAATCTATGTCCCTATAAATTTGCAATAATTATATCAATAAAATAGCTTTTATTTCTATAATAAACTTCATGTAGTAAGTATTGATTCTAAAGCTTATCTTTTATTATTTTGAATATTAAAACCAGGGGCATGCAAAGAGAAAATTGTGCCCGGGGCAAAGTTAGAATTTGGCATTCCCTTTAGAGATCTGCACGGGCCGAAATTTCCAGGCCCGGGCCCGGCTCAAACGAAAGAAATATTGGCCTGGCCCGGCCCAAAAGTTAAAAATTCGGCCCGAGCCGGCCCGGCCCGAAAGTTAAAATTTCAGCCCGGTCCGGAAAAAATTTTTAATTTTGGCCCGGCTCGAGTGAATTTCTATAGAACATTGATCTTTAATCATATGGAAGAGTTCTGACCCAAAAAAAATTTTATTAGTCTTTTTTTTTTTTCCATGTTTATAATCTCCATTTATGCAGAAGTGCCGTAGGCTGCGATATTTATGCTTTTAAATGAATCTTTGTTTGTTGCATGTAAATGTTTCAGTTATCACTAGTATTATTAATCCATATTCCCTGTAATGGAGACAAAAAATCAAAAAAGCGGTACATGGTAAAATTTCCAAAGACGAAATCGCTTTGGAACGAAAAAAAATGCATTCCCTTCTTAACAGATGTAAATGTTTAATATTTTTTTTTCTCCCGCATTGTTGTATTCATTTTGCATGAATGAACATTTTAAAAGAAACTTTCAGTTTTCAGTTTTAAAAAAAATTCCGTCATAATCATGTTTTTTTTTTTGTGTGTGTGTGTGTTTAATTCTATTTTAAAACACCTAGTAATCTACGATTCTTTAAAAGGAATAAATTCTAATGTTTAATTGTAGAATAATGACGGCTTAAAAGTATATGCTTTTTTTGCAGAAATTTTTGGACAAAGCCAAATATTACTGATTTATAAAAAGTCGAGAAAAGGATTTTCATATAGGAAGATTCAATAGGAACTGATTATTTTGGTCCATGAAAACTAGGAAGAATGGAATCAGTCTCGGCTTCGTACAAAAAAAAATGTTAGCGGGGAAAAAAAAAAAACGGAAAAAAAAAAGTTAGGCCCGGCCCGATACTCCAGCAAAAAAATTAAGGCCCGAGCCCAGCCCGGCCAGAAAAGATTAGTGACTAGGCCCGGCCCAGCCCGAGCCTGGCCCGACCCAAATGCCATTATTGGAAATCGGGCCGGGCCAGGCTCAGGCTTCGGGCCGAGGCTTGGCTCGTGCAGACCTCTAATTCCTTCATCCCAACTTATCCTTGTCACAGGCCAAAATTAACATTTGTAGTATAAATTTGGCACCCCTTAAATTTCTGCACAACACAATGTTAAAATGCTGAGAACTGAGTGCATTAAATTTAGTTAGCATAACTAATGTTTATTTCTACAGATTAATGTGAATGCAATGTAAGAGTTTCCATGTGATTCATTCCTCTTCTAAAACTATTTTTTCTTTTGGCATGATATTTCAATTATAGATTTGTTTTAACTTAGTGAATAATATTTATTTTCCAAAATTTTTTTAATGAAATTTTTTGGTGGCAAATTGTGTAACCCTGTGATACACAAGTACATCGATCACTTAATTTCCACCCGGGTACAAAATACCCGTATTACGTATTCTAACATTTAACGAACTCTAAATTTTAGAAAAACAAAAGATAAAGATGACATTTGTAATGTCACCATTACATGATCAATTACAGCATTGTATTGAGTTAGTATCTCTGCAATTGAGATTACATTGTTATTCAGTAAAAAGTTAGAAGTTGGCTGCACTGGTTAAAAGTCATACTGATTTCTGAAAATCTATAGAAAACAGTATCTCTGAAAAAAAAATAATAAAAAATACCGTGATATGTTCAAGGGAATACTGTGTTTTTACAATTTATTTTTAATAATTCTTTCATATTTAAGACAGAAGTAGAGCAAACACATACAGAGATTACCCGTTGGTTTTTCTTATTATTCTTAAATCTGACTGATGTGGCAACTATTCTACCAATGAAATATAATTGTTTGAACCTCATTTAAGTGTGGAAGATAATTTCTTCCATCAAAAAAAAGTTTAATGATAGGTTATTATTTGTATATTTTATATATTATTTTATTATAGAAACATATAAAAAGCCAAAATTTTGTAGTATTTGAAGCTTTTTTTTTTCCCCTTTTCAGTTGAAGCCCCCTATTTGCTTGCTGAAAATTGTCAGAAATTCCTTGACTTATACTTGAGTATATACAATATTTTTCTTTTATGTTTGATATAAAAGAAATTGGCTATATCTCCTGAATCGTTGGATTCAGATCGGTAGTTTCTGTGTTTTTCTTGATCCTCATGACAAGGACATTCCACTGATACCATCTTTGGCAATCTTTTTTTTATTTTGCTTTATGTGTGACATTATGGATAAAATTGATGCATAGAGTGTTGATTTTAGGGGGTGGCCCTGGAGGATGGTACATCCTTTTCCCCTCAGAAAAAATTAGGATATTGTTTTCAATTGACAAAAAAAAAATTATATATATATATATATATATATTTAGCTTTTATGGCAAGACCTATCCAAAAATACCATCTTGACTAAATTTAGGTCTAACAGTTGGATATGTCCCCTAGTCAGTGAATATCTCAGTCTTAACTACTTATTTAAACCTTACTTCAATTTATCCACTTGAATCAGTATGTATTGTATCAGAAACATTTGCTTTTTACACTATTACTTTTTATGAATATGTTGAAGTTCATTTTAATTTAGACCAGTTTTTTAATTTTATCTGCATAAATCTTTATTTTGCTCTCACAAGGAATACATACAAAATCCATTCAGATTTTTTAGTATTTATTTTCAAAATGAATATATCAGTGCATAGTTATGTAATGTCTGTTTCTGTATAAATTATTTGGATAATGAACTGTTATTTTAAGTTCAAGTTTTTGTTAATGATTTGTATTCCATTTCTAATGTTATTTTCTTTTCAGATGTCATCAAATTCACATAATGTTAGTCAGCAACAGCATCATATGATGCCTCATTCTGCTCAATATACTAATTTTTCTTCTCAACAATCATTGAATAATCCAACATTCCATGTTTCTATGTCATCACAAAATATATCATATTCTCCACAGTTCAATTCATCTAATCAAACCATGAATAGCTTACATCATGCCAACAGACCTCCTCCTGAATATAAAGCTCATCAATCAGTGGATAATGTGAATATCATTGATCAATTAAAAGTATCTTCACCTCAAGTTATGTTTAATCATTCTGCTCATAAGGATAACTTGTTAAACAAACATCAAAGGCCCCCAAACGTGACTATTACAGCTGATGGATCAGTTATAAGGACATCTTCTACATTAGACTGGAGACATATGATCAATGAACAACAAAACAGAGGAAATCCAACATTTCGAAATAATTACAATAACAATTTTGGAAAAAATGAACATACAGTGCAGCAACCTCAAATGTTCAATCAGTACCGACTGCAAGACAGCCAGATGGTTTCAAATCGTCTGATTCGTCCAAATAGAATGCCTAATCAAATGTTTGTGCAACAGCGACCCCGAATCAGCGCTCCACAACAGCGACCAAGAAATCCGTCTCCTCTTGAGCAGCATTCTGTTGGGATTACTAACAATAACACCCTTACTGCTTTGTCATCAAGCTTTGGCAATCGTCACGACATGAATCGGAGTGATGGCATGTTAAGCTTAGACTTTTTAGACAATATTGAAAGCAGTGCTTCAGACTTGTTAAATTTTGATCAGGTTATACAAGAAGGAGCAACTAATTTTCCTCTTTTGGATGATATGGAAATACTTGGAAAATAAAAGTAGTGGTGCAATAATATCATTGTTGTAACTGCATAATGCAGATGTAATTTTTGTAGGTAGATAAAAAAGAGTGTGTATAATTTCAGATGTTACTTTTATATATATGCTATATTTTGATTTTGATGTCCGTTCTTAAAGATCATTCATTGATCACCTAATTGTATGAACTTTTAAATAATTTGTGGTTTGAGATATTTTATACCAAGTGTCCGAAAAATAGCTGGTTTATTTTAAAATTATATCTTATTTCTAAATTTTTTATATTAAATTCAGATTATTTAAATATCACTTTGTCTCTCTAAATTTGCTGTTTTCAGGAATGCATTTCAGCAAACAGTGAATTTCTATTGTGTTTCTTAGTAATTTTTTAAATAGTCTCATTTTTGAGATACCAGGTAAATTTATTTTATTCGTGAAATTTCCAAACTTATCTTTTAAGCATACAGTAAAATAATAATAACTGATAAATTAATCTACTAAGGGTTTTAAAAATATCCTTGATATTCAAAATAGTTATTCCGGTTTTTACTTTATTTTTTATTATTATTTGTATATATATATATTTTCCAGTGCTCTGCATGCCTAATTCCCTCTTAACCTTTCCATCACAATCAGTTTATTGTCCTCCTTAATCCTGTGACAAATATTATGAGTGGCCTTAAAAAAACAGTTTAAAATTACTATGAAACATCTCCAAAGATGTAGAAGTCTATGTATCAATGCTTGTGATATGCACACATTTATTAAAAAGGTCTAGAAATAATTTTAACAATTTAAAAATGATATATTCCATGCAACAAGAATAAAAATGCATATGTATTTTCAAAATACACTGTGTTGCTGATATTAATTTTGTTTTCCTAATATTGATCCATCAAAAATATAGACTTACATCAGGTGTGATATCTCTTGGTGGTAATTTTTGCAAGGAAAACTGGCCGTAATTTTGTTACATCCAAAGAAAACAACCAAAGTTCCGGACATCCGAGTCAGTTTATTTTTGAAGATTAGAATCTAACTTATCATTGCCACAGCTTAATTAATTTACATAAATAGCTTTGTGAAAATAACTTTAAACAATTAGACACATTTTTTTTCATAACTCAGTGCAATTTTCACGTCAGTGCAATCGTCACGACATGAATCGGAGTGATGGCATGTTAAGCTTAGACTTTTTAGACAATATAGACAGATATAGACAATTTTAGACAGAATTTTTTCTTCTGAGTGGGTAGAAAGAGCAGTTGCCTGAAAATTTTACAATTGTTAATATCTTTGTTATTAAAACTAAAGCCAATTCCCTTCCAAGACTAATATTCTTTGAAAGATTTGGAATTTGAAAAAATAAAAAAATCTGTACATTTGCATTGAAAAGTTTTTTAAAATTTCCATCGTTTGTGCCATAAGTAGGAAATATTTGTTGTCAATAACTTTTTGCTGTTGTCTATGAACATCCATTACTTCTTGCACTGAGACAAAATTTTGTTACTCAAGGGGATTTTAATATTTATATCCAATTTATGTTCAAATATTTATTTATTGGAAAATTGATTACTGAAAAAATATCTGTACAAAATGTGATTTTATGAGTTTAATAGTTTACGGCAATTTTCATTGTTTACATACCAGCATCTTGTGCAGATAATAGACAATTGCAGATTATACATTGGCAGATTTTACAGAATTGACTGTATATGCTTTACTAAGAAAAGAAATTAAACCTTTATTGATCACTGTATATCAATACTGTCAATTTTAGATTCACAAATACTTATACTTAATATTTAGTCCTTTTAATTTCATGATCATTCTTGTAGTTATACCTTTATCAGTTTTTGTAGTCCTTTAATAGTTTGCCTCTATAAAAGTACATTTAAGAATAGATTACTTCTAAAAAAACAGGGTTCCCAGCATCATGGAAAGTCAGGGAAATTCTGGAAAGTCATGGAATTTACAAAGATTTTCTAAAAAGTCATGGAAATTTTTGAAGAAAAAATGAAAAATGATGCAAAAGTCATCAAGTAGTCTCTGGAAAAAATCTCAAAATTCATCAAAGGTTGCAAAAGCCAAAAAAAAAAAAAAAAAAAGTTTGAAGAACAATTGACAGAAAAGAAATATTAGTTTTGACAAAGGATTGGGAAAATCAGTAGCAAATTTTACTGTATTGCCATTTGGTTAAAGACATTTGTGAAATTTGGTCAGGGAAAGTCATGGAAATTTTTGAGATTTGGTCATGGAAAATCGGGGAATTTGTCCTTCATGTTTTGCTGGGAACCCTAAAAAATGTTTATCTCTAAACGATTTTTTTTTCTTTTTCTCAATTTATTATATAGAATTTTTAAACAAAGAAAGATGACCAATATCTAACTGTTTGTATGTTCAAGCTTGTGCATTTTCTTATATTTATCCATAGTCTTATTATTTAGCATCTTTTGAAGCCAAATTATCTTGGATATGTATTCTGAAATAAAGATTTGTATTTCCTTGATATAACCTTTTCAGACCTGAGCATAAATTAACTCTACAAATATGTATTTATTGCTTTTGCATAATCAAAATGACACCATAGATGACAGAAAGAGTCATTTTTATGTAATCAGTTATCAGTACATTAGGGAACTGGTAATTCAAGTTTACAAATATGGATATAAAAGTACTAATCCCCTTAAAACATCAGTTTAACTATCAGAAATATAAATTTATGCAATAACAAAATTAATGTCTTTAAAGAAGTAAATGATCATCAAATCCTCAATTTTTTTTTTTATTGTAAAACATTTAAATTAAATAATCATGAATAGTTCTTACTTTTTTGTCCACAATGCCTTGAAGGTATTTTCGAAACTCGGATGAAAATATTTATTTTATGAGGTAATATTCATTAATGCTGACATTTATTGGTTTTGTTTTAAAGCAAAAAACATTTAGCTGTATCTATATTATAAAGGTCAAATGTATCTGTGTGTAATGAATACGTCATTTTGCAAATGGAACACTTTCTCTTGCGATTTTGGTTTTGCAATTTTCTCTACTTCAAATTTCATTCTTCTAAACAACGCACATTTATAGTTTTTAAACCGTTGTATTAAGAAATAAATGTACTTTTAAATGCAATTTGTTTGAAAACTGTATTGCAATTTATTTTTGAGATATGAGTTTAATAGTTTTTAGTATTAATTTTGTAACTGTGGCAACAGTATCACTCCATTTTCTTTTATAATTGAAAAAAAAAAAAAATAGCAATTGAAATGCATATACTTTGTCAAATACATCGTCTGTGATCATGTCAATTTGGAATAATTTTTTTCTCTTTCTATTTTAAATATTGACCAGACATTTACCAAACAGAAGAGCCTTAAATGGTAACTTCATCATAATAACTCATCTTTTTGTAATTTACAGACTACATATGCAAATAAAGTTTAATTTTTATAATTTGGCCAACTGAGTTTTATAGAAATAGTATTTTGTTAATTTTATCTTAAAATAATATTTGCATGAGAGTTAGACTGACCAATATAAGATGTATTTTTCACTGTAACTAATTTTATAGGCTTATTATAAATCAATGACACAGCTCCTTCCTAAATAATTTCTTTTGTCAAATTTCGACGGGTTCCACCTCGCAGAAGTGAAGTAAAAATGGAAAAAATCCGAACAGTTTAGTTTTTATGAGGAAAAGAATGGAAGTACTACACATTTGTGTGCCTCAGGTCTGAAGAGGTTAATTGAAAATCATTCACATTCGGCATTGCTGCATAAAAGATTTGCAATCTAGAATCGAATACTGCAAACAATTTAAATTTTAAGCTGAATTCAAAAGTTTGCATTTAATAGATCTTTTAAATAATGATTAGCATGTGCCAACAAAGTATGTTTTAAATATTGAGTGTTAATAAGTAGTCTGTGTTATTTTCTTTGTATTTGTAATAAATTTCAGTATATTTTTAATATTTATTAAATAGAATTTTTAAGACACAATTATAGATTGAAAGTACAACTTTTGTATATTTTTATTACACAAACAGCTTTTACTGTGCAAAGCATAACTCTGCTGGAAATATGTAACTGTTCCCAAAGAGTTAAGCAATTGGTGCTAATTTATTTAGCATTCAAATTTGTATATTACGTATGAAATTTGTAAATAAATTTTCCAATTGAATCATATACAATAAAGTATTTTTTAAAAATTGTTTTTTCTTTCTTAGAAATGCAATTGAAGAGCTGGTATGCAAATGTTTACAGGAAAATCAATTTTACTTGTTTGTAAAATTATTTTAAAAACAAAGTGGGTTTTTTTTTTTTTTTTTTTTTTTTTTTTTAAATATAGGATCTTTTTATTGCATTTCAGGGGTTTGAAATTCAATTTTTCCTAGGAACTAAGAACTTAGTCTACATCCAACATTTATAAATAAAGGAGAGTTCAGCTATTTGGGAGGGAAGGAAAGTTCATACTCATCAGGGGATTATGGGATTTCTGGGAAAATCAGGGGATAGAGTACAACAAAATTCCCAAACCTGGTTACATACCCAATTTCCCAGAGTAGTTAGTCAATTGCTGCTGTCTGTGTGCTTTATGATGTGAGATTTGTAGGCATCCGATCAGTAACTAGACACACCTTCTTCTAATATTCTGAGATTTGACAATAGTTCAAATGAACTTTAAGGAAAACAAAGCACATTTTTAAATTGATATTGGAACTTGTAGTCTTCATATTGTTCATAATGCTTTTCAAAGAGGTACTAAAATCGTAAAGTGTAAATATAATTCTTGCAGTAAGTCACAAATTTTTTAAGGACAGCCCCACAAGACATACAGACTTCATATATGTCTTAGACAAACTAATAATTTTCTTTTAAAGTTTTGTTCATATTGTTTAGATTTGTGATGTATAAACTTTATTTTTGAAATTACCTTCTGTTTATTTTATTGTGAGAAGGTGGGGGTGTCATGATACTGGTTTAAAACATGGCATTAATTGTTGTCATAGAAACATTCTATAACCCGGAAAATACATCAGGGGATTTTTTATTCGACGAGTATGAACCCTGGAAGAGTAAAAATCTTTAAAACCACTATTACAATAGTCACGAATAATGACGAATACCAGCACCAACTGTTGAACGATTTACTCCAAAAACTACAAGGTACTAATTGATATACAGGATACTAACTGAAACTTACTTAAGTTTGATGAAAATTCATGCATTAGTTCTAGAGATAGACCTATTGCGATATTCATGAATAATACCGCATAGCATCGCCACCTGTTGTGCAATTTACACCAAAACCTTATCAGAACAATATTATGTCAAGGACTAACGGAATCTGAAGTTTTATGAATATCCGTCCAGTAGTTCTTAAAATATAGCTATTGTGGAAATCGTGAAAAAGGCAGCATAGCAGTGCCACCTATTGTACGATATACACCAAAAACTGAGCAGATCCAGTATATATTAAGGTCTTAACTAAATCTGAAGTTTTGTGAAATTCCGTGCATTAGTTCTTGAGATAAAGCGCTCACAAAATACATGTCACATTCAGACAGACATTTTGTAAAAGCACGTTTTTTTGGCATCTTTAACCCGTAAAGCGTGTAAATCTGTCGAGAACCAGAATTGGAAAATTTTCACCAATCCAATACTTTCTTCTTGTAAAGATTTAAATAAAGAATACTGCCCAGCTAAACTGATGGCAATTAGCTCACAGGCTACAAATACTAATTGTACATTAAAGCCTTATATTTTCAAGGGTTAATTCCGTTCGAAAAAAAAATTAAGAAGGGGAAACAGCTCTCCCCTTTCCTCTTTTTTTATACTTAATCATTGAACCTCCTATACTATCAAAGACATGCTTTATCATATAAAAAATCTATATCCAAAATTCAGAGCAAGTTAGATAATTCTTAATAAAAACCCATTTAGCATTTATATAATTTAAAAGGAGTTATCCCCCTCTTTTATACTTAACCATTAAACTTCCAAAACTATTCAGAGATTTGAACGAAATCTGAAAATTCTGCTTGAAAAACCCATTTATATAAATTAAGGGGGGGGGGGGCATTGGAGCCCCTGTTCCCCCTATTTATACTTATTCAATGAACACCTAAGAACAGTCACGGAATCGCCTCATCAAAATGATCCTAATCTAAATTTTGAACGAAAACATAATTCTGCATGAAAATCCCATTTATATCAACTAACGGGGGGGGGGGATTAGAACCCTTGTTCCCCCGATTTATTCTTATTCAATGAACACCTAATAACAGTCACGGAATCGCCTCATCAGAATGATCCTAATCTAAATTTTGAACGAAAAATTAATTCTGCATGAAAATCCCATTTATATCAACTAACGGGGGAGGGGCATTAGAACCCCTGTTCCCCCTATTTATACTTATCCAATGAACACCTAATAACAGTCACGGAATCGCCTCATCAGAATGATCCTAATCTAAATTTTGAACGAAAACTTAATTCTGCATGAAAATCCCATTTATATCAACTAACGGGGGGGAGGCATTAGAACCTCTGTTCCCCCTATTTATACTTATTCAATGAACACCTAATAACAGTCACGGAATCGCCTCATCAGAATCAGAATGATCCTAATCTAAATTTTGAACGAAAACTTAATTCTGCATGAAAATCCCATTTATATCAACTAACGGGGGGGAGGCATTAGAACCTCTGTTCCCCCTATTTATACTTATTCAATGAACACCTAATAACAGTCACGGAATCGCCTCATCAGAATGATCCTAATCTAAATTTTGAACGAAAACTTAATTCTGCATGAAAATCCCATTTATATCAACTAACGGTGGGGGGGGGGGGGCATTAGAGCCCCTGTTCCCCCTATTTATACTTATTCAATGAACACCTAATAAGTCACGGAATTGCCTCATCAGAATGATCCTAATCTAAATTTTGAACAAAAACTTAATTCTGCATGAAAATCCCATTTATATCAATTAACGGGGGGCATGAGCCCCCCGTTCCCCCTCTTATACATATCGAATGAACTCCAAAAACTAATCAGGGAAGCGCCTTGTCAGGATATACCTATATACAAAATTTCAAGTGGATCGGATATTTTTATCATGAGTTATCGCGTTACGCACATACATACAGAACGGACGGGCACATAAGCTCTCAGGCTATGATAGCCTGTGAGCTAAAAAGCAATAACTGACAGTATTAATATGTGTAGATGAGCAAATTTCGGTTAATTTATTTATGTTCTAATCAAACGGAGATTCCCCCCCCCCCCCAAAAAAAAAAAAATAATAATAATAATAATAATAATAAATCCTAGTTTAAATTAAAAAGTTTCTCGAAATGAAAAGAAAACGAAGTGTCTATTTTCACGGCAGCCGTAAGAATATTAATCTTACGGCAGTCTATTGCACATGCGCAGTCGAGGACTGCCGTAAACGATTGCCGGAGATTCTTGATGAGAATGAATCAGGGAAAATGAGCGACTCATATGTGATAATCAGCGACAACGTGGTGGCTTATTATCGCTGAATGCGTAATTTTGATGATTGTTTTGATTAAACAAAACAAAACAAAACAAAAAAAAAGTTGAGAAGGAATAATTCACCAACTTTAATTTCACTTTTTTCAGATTTTAAGAAGAACTACAGCTTTACAAAGAGACTAAATTTATTAAATTTTACATCTCTGATTCGCGCACTTTGCAGTCACGTGTGGCATTTACAAAATGAGAAAATGATATAAAAAATGCGTGGATTATCGTAAGTATATTTTATTTAATAAATAGTTTGTGAACACATGCATATTGTTATTCATATTTCTATAGACCGACAACTTCGCCTTCCACGCGAAAAAAAAAAAATAATAATAATAAGTATACCTATTGTAATTCACCTTTAGTAGTAATAAAATGATAATAAGCAGATAAAAAGTAATAAGCTATATAATAATAATACAGTATTGTAGTCTTTAAAAAAGGCTTATTCTAAAATCATGAATGCCGTGCCTAAATAATGTGCTATAGCTTTATTTGAGAAATAGGGAGTATACAATGCTTCTTTAGAAAAAAAATACATTAAGTATATGCTGTATACCCACATTACACTCCTTATTAAATATGAATAAGATAAAATTAGTGTTGGCTAACCTTAAACATTATTTGAGGGAGGAATGTTTATTGAAATATGCAAAATAATCTATATATGCACATGTTCACAAACTGTTTATAAAATAAAATGTATTTGCTGTAACTCATGCATTTCATTAAATTTTTTTCTCATTTTGAGAATACACTTAAATTTTATGTTTAATTGCCTTCGAATATTTTCCTTTTAGTTTAAGATATTGCTCACAACTGGATTCCAATGTGCGAATCAGAAACAAACTGATTGATCAATTTAGTCTTTTTGAGTGTTTGTTCTTTTATTTATCTCAAAGTCAATATGTAGAAAATAAAAATTGTATAACTCATCACCATATTAGCAATTGAGATGACATCAGACTTTCAACTTTGACCAGTTTTACAAATGGAGGTTTGGTCTGGTAAAAACATAAACAAAATCTAGACCACAAACCACATTGCACCTGTTCCAAAATCTTGTTACTCCATAGATTGTCTTTTTTTCAAACTTTAGGACATATGTTAATAAAAATAAAAAATAGTGTTAATAAAACCAAAAACAATGCCCAGTTAAACTGGCCGCATTGAGCTCGCAGGCTACGCATACTAATTGTTTATTAAAACCTTATATTTTCAAGGAATAACAGCGTTCGAAAAATAAAAAAAACCCATTTGACTAATTTAAAGGGGAAGGGGTAATTGTCCGAACCCCTCCCTCCTTTATACTTAATAAAAGAACTGCACAATTAATTAGGGAAGCATCTAATAACTATGAACCTGCATCCAAAAATTGAAACAAATTGGTTAATTAAACATGAAAAATCATTTACCTGAATTAAGAAAGGTAGTCCTCCCAATCCTCCATGCATACTTATCCAATGCATTCCCAAAACAAATCAGAGAAGCGCTGTATCAGAATGAACCTATACACAAAATTTAAAGCAAATTGGTAAATTCTGCTGTTTTTCATGCTGAAAACACATTAACCTAAATTTAGGGGAGGGGGGATATTATTTTCTACTTTTCCAATGAATACCCAATATTAATCACAGAGGCGCATCGTCAAAATGTTCCAGTATCCAAAATTTGTAAGAAATTGATAGTTCTGCATAAAAAACCCATTTATCTAAAATAAGGCCAGGGAGAGGTAGCCTTTCTCCTTTTTATTACACTTGTCTAATGAACTTCCAAAACTAATCATTGGAAATTCAAAACAAATATCAATCAGGCTAGAAAAGAAGTCGAAATTCGTTTTTTAGACTTTGGGTAGGGAGTACACTGTACTACAAAAAATAAAAATAAAATAAAATAAATTAAAAAAAAAAAGCAAGAGAGAAATTTACAAAACTAGTTTTTGTGAGACTATAGAAATCTGTTGCTCTACAAATGAATCTAGTAAAATTGTACTAATCTTACTAAAATTTTATCTGCTACTTGGGTCGTAGTTAGATAAAAAGCTCTAGGTTTCCCAGTTTCCTAAAAAAAATTTTAAGAATTTTTTAACCTTACAGGTTTTTTTTATTTATAGTGCAAATCTGTATATATTACATGAATTTTTGCTGTTATTGTTACATAAAAAGCAGTAGCTGCAATGAGGATTGCTAAGTAGTGTTTAAATAATGTTACTACCGCTTTTGTATAAAAAAGTGCAAAAAGTGAAATAAAAATGCAGAAATACTTCTATTCAGTAAGATTCCAGTTTTAATTTTTGCTATGAATACATTTCTTGATTCATAGATACATCGTGTGATCACGTAAAGCAATAAAAAATATTCTGTGTATAATGCGCACACAGTGTTTTTGCCCTATAATTTGGGGAGAAAAATTGCACGTTATACACGAGTAAATACAGTAAGGGTGGGGAATTAGCCATTTGTTCCCCCTCTTTATTCTTACCCAATGAGCACTCAGGGCCTGACTTAGACAATGGAGGGCCCTGGGGCAAACATTATTAGGGGGCCCCCTTCTATCTTAAAATATTTCGTAAATTATACTGAAGTGACTAAAACTGAAATTCATAATTTCTGTATGTGTACATAAATTTTGTACCAAGTACTATTCATATTTTTATACATAATAGCACAAGAAAGACAACCTTAAGAAATTATAGAATACTTTTCTTTTTTTCGATTGCAAGAATATGAGAATAAATGTGAGACCTTAAGGAGGCATTAGGTACGTAAACTGAGCAGGGTATGCGAAGAGAAATTCTTAAAACTGAAAAAAAAAAAAAAAAAAAAAAAATTGGTCACTTTTGACTATTTTTTATCATTTGATACTCCTTTAATGAAAAACTTAAATCTGTCCTTGGGGGGCCCAGGGCAATTGCCCCGTATGCCCCTGCCTTAGTCAGGCCCTGTGAGCACTCAATACTAATCATGAAGGTGCCTCAACAGAATGATCCTATATTTAAAATTTAAACGAAATCTACACGAAAAACCCATTTATCTAAATTAAGGGTGGGAGGTTAGCCCCCCATCCCCCTCTTATACTTATCCAATGACCTCCTCAAACATAGAGACCCAAAACTACTCAAGAGAAAGGGTCACATTGTCACTGTCTTCTGCAACAATATTTAATTTTGATCAGTATTGTTACTTTCAATTTAGATTATGTTTGTAATTTGAATCGTTTGTACTTTAATATATACACTATATCTCTGGTGTTGTGTGTCTTTTCAATCACCTTGTACTAGACAATTAACAGTATTTAAGATGACAAATTTAGATTAACAGTGTAAGGATAATTCTGTTTTTAATTTTCTGAAAGTGTAAAGTATTAGTTTCCAAAAATTTTAAATAATCTGTCTCAATATTTAGACAATTTTTTTTTTTTTTTTTTTTTTTTTTTTGGGGGGGGGGGGGGCAAATATTTTTTGAAATAAAAAATCTCATAAATAGCTTACAAAACATAAAATAATAATAAAAACAATTTTATCAAAAGATTGCAGGAAAAATGCAAATTTCATTAAAGGATGTAAAACAGAAATTTTGTCAAAGGCTTACAAAAAAAAAAAAAAAAAATGTCAAAGGATTGCAGGAAAAAAGTGAATTTTGTCGAAAACATTGACCGATATACCTAAATTGTGAGTTGAATTGCTACTTTTTGCTTCTTATTAATATTCTGCCTGGATTTTTTTTATTTAAAGTACTGCTACCTATACATTATTTTCTTCGGTTTATAATCATTAATAGGTGTGCAAAAGCGAAATTTTAAGAAAAACTTACCATCCTGTATGATGCAACATGCAGTTGAAAATTGTTATTAAAAAATACAAGTGACTACGTAAATTATTAATTACTCAATGCATTTTCATATTTTTTCTGTAAATTTTAAAAATAGTATTTATAACAAAGGAAAGTTGAGTATAGGATAAACTTAGTGCACTGTGATAACATGAAAAGTTACGAAATATATCTAACTAGTGCAATATATATATATATATATATATATCCTTCAATTTTGCAAAATCCTAAACATTTACTCTCTTTGTCAGAAAATCCACTTGCCTGTACATGTAAAAATGATGTATTTCCCGACCCCTGATCACATATAGCTGAGTATACCCCTGATCACTAGCATAGTCATAACACTATGAATATACACGACATAATATGCTTATAAGTTTACTAAAACAGAGGGTATTCACAACATCTAATTTTTAAAATCCAGAAGTTATGCAGTATCATCACAAACTCTTTACTACATCCATATTTATAATCATTAAGAACCTACACTAATCACAGGAAGTAAACCTCAAGCTAATATAAATCCTACAAGAGCATTTACAGATTTTTCACTTGCATTTCATTATTTTTATTTTATTATTTGTTTTTCTGCATAAGACACTTTAAGTTGACACCTTTTATATTGCATCAGTAATTTTTCAATTTTATTTCCAGTTTATTTGTGGATATTTTCACTTTTGGAACAAGTTGTAACCAGTTCAAAAAATGGAACTATCTCACCACAAAATAACTTTAACCAAAATTGCAAAAAAACATATCGACCTTAGGTGTTCAGGCCAATTTTTTTTTTTAAATATCTGCAAGCGAGAAATCTGTCAACAACACTCCCATAGGATTGTTTATTCAAATTTCTCTGTCCGAGTTGTGTATGTAGGTTTTTAAATAAAAGGCTGTTTAAGTGAATTGGCAATGCTGATGTTCCGGCACCAATTAAATACTTTCATCTTCAATAACAGCTTAGCAACCGAATTGCTAGAGAACTCAGATGAGAAAAAAATGCAATAAATAAATTTCCTATTTCAAATGAAAATCAAATTTTCATTACTTGAGAGGCACAAATGCCAACATAGCGAAAAGGTTTCCTATGTTCTACTGACTTTAAAACCTTTTCACTACATCAGCATTTGCGCCTCTTAAGCAATAAAAATTTGATTTTCACTTGAAATATTGCATGCAAGGTATTATTCAATTTAATCTGGGATAATCTTGTCCGAATGAACCTGGGGAAAAAAAAAAAAAAAAAAAAAAAAAAGCAAATCTGATAGTTCTATCAAGAGTTATCATATTACGTGCTTACATATGTACATACAAAACCAGTAGACACATTATGTCATTAGTAACAAATGTACTATGATAGAATCCCTGTCTATAAGTATAAAGGGACTAGTTCAGGGTTGGGGTTTTGGACGCCCAAAACCGGTTTTGGTCAGGACACGTGGGTTTTACTGTCGCAAACTGTACTAAAGTGTCCAAAACTGTACTAAAGTGTACAAAACTGTACTAAAGTGTCCAAAACCTTAAAAAAAAAAAATCATGTTTGTCAAAAATGTCATGCTTTCAAAGCCAAAGTATGTAGCATTTTTATTAAAATAAATTTCATTTTGATTTAATCTAATTCTTGTGAAGATTCTATTTCTTGAGTTAAATAGTATTGTTACAATAATATTGTTATATAATATAGTGTCATAATAATAGTCAATATCTAAATATCTCATAATCAAACTAAATCAATTATTTTTATTTATACTATTTATTTCTTAACATGCACATATTGTCAGCAGTGAGCTGATTTAATCAGTATGCTGAACGTGACTTTTTATTTAACAGTTATTTTCAGTAATAACTCTTGGGAATTTCAATAACAGAAATTATTACATATAATTAAATTTAGTATCGTTTTTATGCAATTACATTATTACATAGGGTAATTATGTGGTTAATATTTTTGTGTTGTAATCATTTTGCCAATTGCACAAACTTTAAGCATTGTTCTAAAAAATACAATTTTACTATAAAATATAGTTTTGGACAGTTTTGGACAGCAGGGTTTTGGACAATACGGTTTAAACCATGGATTTTACCATGGTTTAAACCATTGTGTCCAAAACCTTGCCAACCCTGGACTAGTTCTCCTTTATATATACTTAACTAATGAACCTCCAAATTTAATCATCTTTAACATAATAAACTGCTAGTGGGGAGGACTGGTCCTGCTTTATAGGTACAAAACTAATGAACTTCAAATCTAATCAGGTAAGCTCCTTTTCAGAATAAACTGATATGTAAAATATAAAGCAAAGCGAATATTTCTGCATGATAAAAACCATTTATTTAAATTAAGGGCAGGATTGGACCTTTGTTACCCCCCCCCTTTTTATACTTAACCAATGAACTCCAAAAAGTAATCAGGGAAGTACCTTATCAGAATGAACCTGGAAAAAAAATGAAACAAATTTGACATTTCTATCAAGAGTTATCACATTACACACTTATATACAGAACCAATGGACACATTATGTCATTAGTAACAAATGTACTCTGATAGAACCCTTGTCTTAATACCGAATAGCGACCTTATAAACTCTCGATATGATGATGGGAGGCCAATCTGAATGATTATCATTAAATGAGTGTACCAACTTATCATAAACTTATTTTATCATTACACACTCACAGTACTGAGAACATCTATTCCTTTTATCTTAATCAAAGACATGCATTAATCATGCAAAGTAGTTTACAAAATCATTCATCTGCTTGAAACAAAAATAATCAACAAGTACATTTTCAAATATTCACGTACTTGCAATAATTTTTCATTGATTATATAGCACCATATACAGTGGAACTTTTCTTAACAAATTCCTTATTTAATGAAATTTTCTGCTGAACCTTGACTTTGGACACCATTCAGATGTAAATTAATCTCTATATTGTGAAAAATATATTCACTATAACAAAGTTTATTATCATTTTGTGCCTGTACAACTTTCAAACGGAGAGCTTCTGTTGCAATACATGTATGAATTTATAACGGCAGATTGTATGAAAGTGAAGTTATTTCTTTATTTAATCATTTCTATTCTTTCTGCTAAACAAAACAATTTTTTTCACACTTAGATAAACACTTACTACTGCTATACCATCACAAAGTCATTTTGGCATTGAGAGAGGGAGATTGGGGAAAGGCTGAAGTCTTCTACACAATGAGAAGGTGAATCAAGTTTCATGAAAATGTTCAGATGAATCCTTAGAATATGCAAAAGTTTTAATAAAGTGATTTTTTCTTTTTTTACGAGAAATTATACATAGTAATTAAAAAAAAAAAAAAAAAAAAAAAAAAAAGGTACACTACACTTTAGTTTTTGTTAATCTCTCTCGATTATGTGTTTTTTTTTAATTAAACTTTTCTCATTTGGCTACATTGCATTAAAAAATAATAATAAGTAAAACCTGCCCAAAAAAAATACATTTTTTCAATATTTTCGTTTTATTCATATTTTATTAAACAAACTTCATGAACTTAAAATTATTTCTATTTAACAATATCCCCCACTCCTAAACTTCACAAATTTCTGTATACTAAAAGTAAATTATGAAAACAATTACTGACTTTTTCACAAAATACCAGAGTAAAACCTATAAAACAAAATCAAAAAGAAAAAAAAACATTTTTTTAGTTAATTTTCATCTTAACTTCTATAATTGCATGATATTTATAAGGCAAAAATATGATTTTTCTTTTTAAAACAGGTTTTAATCATAAACAGTTTCCATTTTCATTGGTTTTATTTCCTCCTGGTAAAAAGTTTCTGAATTCAACACTGATTTTTGTTACTTAAGTAGAGAAAGAAGGTTGAATTAAGCAGGCAGGAAAATTATTTTGATTGAAATGTTTTTTATAATCTACAATTAAGTCATATTTGAATCCATATGTTTTTTTACTTATTTCAATCAGTTTTATAAAAACCCAATGAATTAAACAGGAATAGTTAAAGTTTCATCTAAATATGTGTAAAACAGTCCCCGCAGACCAATTGAGCAAAGTTAAATTAGGGGACCCCTTTTGAATCATTATTCAAATAGAACTGATGGCCATTCATATGTCTATGTGTAATATATAATCATTTTGGCACTCTGGACATAAATGAAAATTCATAGTTCCGTCAATTCTAAATTAAATACTTTAATCAATAAAAGTACACTTTTTTTTCTTAGTATGAAACAAAACTTTTTCAAATAACTTTAGCAATTTGTTATATTACTTTAAAATGAATTTAATAATTTCAACATATGGAAGTGTTGGAATTGGAAAAAGAAAGTAGTAAATGTTATATAATTTAATGTATGGAATTGGGGGGTATAAAATCCGCATCCCAGGGTTTAAGTCTCGATTTGCCCATGTGATAATCAGGGCCTGGTATGAAAAACATTTTTCAACAATAAACATATAAACAAAAGCTCTAAAAGTCTTTTAAATGATTAGATGCATAAATAAGTTCTGTTCCTGCAACATTATGCAAATCACATTTAATATGTGAACCCGTTCAATATGCAACTTTTGCCTAATCCCTTGAAGCATGTCTTAAGTGGATTTGACTCTACATACTTACGAACCTTCTATTATCAAATAAATGCAGATTCTGGTAGTATTGCTTGATGCAAATAGATATACAAAACAGCGCCATATGAAAGAAGGGGAGGGGGCAAATGGCACCCCAGGCATGTAAATTTAGGGGACACCAAATTTAAACATCATTTCTCACTTGTCACAAGAAAAAGTTGCGGGTAGCGAGTGCCAAATTCTAACTTTGCCCTGAACGCAATTTTCTCTTTGCATCGTTTTTTTGGCACGAAAAAACTATTGGGCTGGGTCACATGTTCAAAAAATTTCGATTAGTGGGTCATTATGGGTGAAGACATTTTTATCTAAAAAATGGCTCTTATGATTTTGACCAAATTTTATATTTTATCATTTTGGATTACAAGAAGACCATTGGGTTATGTAACATGTTCAAGAAAATTTGATTAGTGGGTCATGCTATTTTTATCTAGAGATTTTCTCATGGAATTGTCACTAAAAATTGCATTCTATTGTTTTTGGGCATGAGAAAAACATTTGGCTAGGTTACATGTTCGAGAAAAAATTTTAATGGGTCATAAAGGGTCTGGGTCAAGCTATTTAAACAACGACGTGATTGATTTTAGCGTTGCACCGAGTAGTACTTTGGCCAAGAAGCCGAGTACCAAGTTACCAAGGCCAAGTAGTTGTATATACGAATGAGCTTTCAATGCACACAAAGTGAGCTTTAAGAGTAACAAACAGTGTAAATATAATAAAGGTACTTCTTTAACATATAATCATATATTTTCTAGTTCGCTTTTAAATAATTTCTAATTAACTAATCTGAAATTTAATTATACACCCTTTAAAGATAATTTTTAAAATTTCAAACAGTGTAAAA
The DNA here is from genome assembly GCA_964019185.1 of Maratus speculifer. Classification (NCBI taxonomy): domain Eukaryota; kingdom Metazoa; phylum Arthropoda; class Arachnida; order Araneae; family Salticidae; genus Maratus; species Maratus speculifer. The sequence goes on from OZ025290.1 coordinate 45,182,397, forward strand.
CAGTAGCATTACTTTTAAAAAAGGGAAAAAAAGTGATACATAAAATTTAAATTCAACCAATGTAAATTAACTGATTCTTCAATTTACAAATGAAATCTATATCAAGAATGATTATTGGTAGCTGTAATTTTGAATAATTCACATAACTGTTGTTAAAAGTAATGATGTAAGCTTGCATTATTCACAATATGCAACCTACAATAAAATCCGTTTTACCACCTAACAGGCTGTTTTAGACATCTTAGAAACTAAAAACATTGTAGGAGGATTTTGACTATTCCATATAGTTGCATGCTCAAATTTCAAAAAAGTTCAGTTTCCTTGCTTGGATCCAAAAAGATTAATTATTAGAGTAATTAACTGTAATAAACCATAAGATGGAGCTCAAAATATAATATATTGAAAATGTTGCATGAATTAAAACAGCCTCTTTGCTTTTATGCTGCTGAAAGTAAGATAAATTTAACCACAGTTCAGTAGCAATCACTGTGAAGTGTAATGAAATTGTTACTTTTATTCAGAGTAATCATAACATTGATGAGCTCAAATGAATAGGTCCCCATGTTAGGAGTAATACTACCAATTAAAACATTACTACATAATTTGGAAAAAGAAAGTTTCAGCCATTTTAATTGTGATACAATGAAAAGCGGATTAAGAAGTGAACTGGAGGGAAGAATTTGCATTTGTGTCTTTTTTTAAGTTTTCCGTATTTTGTAGGCACATTCTTATATATTAAATAAAATATTTTTTGAATAATTGCAAATATTATACATTTATATTCAAATAACTTTTACAGATCAGTTATTAAAATTCCTTTGTCTTCAATAATGTTATAAATAAATCAAAACATTTAAAGCACCAAAATATTTTATTTCTTCTTGCAAACTAGTTTCACTAGCCATAGCATACCATCATTAGTGCAAAATATGATGATGATTGTATACTATGGTGACCAAAACTAGCTTGCAAGAAGAAATTAACTATGTTAGTGCTTTAAACTTTGATTTATTCATTGATAATGTATTGTTCCAAATAATTTCTCATTGTAATGATAATAAATGCTTATAAATGAAATCCTTACAACTACTTGGTAATGTACTCGGTACTCGGCCCAAAATTTGGCTGAATACCGAGTACTCGGCAAATTGGCCGAGTATGTTGAATACTGAGTACTCGGTACGGCCCTAATTGATTTTAACGAAATTCTGTATATAACAGTTTTTTGACTTGAGAAAATTATTGGGTTAAGTCACAAGTTTGAGAGATTTCGATTATAGGGGTAATTTGTAGGTAATTGATGAATCATGTCAAGCTATTACTAAAGAACAGGTGGATTGATTTTAATGAAATTTTGTATACCACATTTTTTTTGGCACGAGAAAAACATTGGGCTAGGTCACATGTTCGAGAAATTTCAATTAATGGGTCATAAAGGGTCCGGGTCAAGCTGTTTATATTTAAAGAACAGCAGGATTGATTTAACGAAATTTTATATGAACAATTTTTAGACACGAGAAAACTAATGGGCTGAGTCACATGTTTGAGAGATTTCAATTTTAAGCGTCATTTGTGGGTCATGGTCAAGCTATATCTAAAGAACGAGTGGATTGATTTTAACGAAATTTTGTGTATAACATGTTTTGGGCATAAGAAAATCATTGGGCTAGGTCACGTGTTTGAGAAATTTCAATTAGTGGGTCACTTTTAGGTCATTCTAATTTTATCTAGACAATGTCTTGTACAATTTTGACTAAATTTTGTATTCTATCGTTTTCAGTCACAAGAAAATCATTGGGTTAGGTCAGATGTTTGCGAAAATTCGATTAATGGGTCAGGGTCAAACTAATTATATCTAAAAAACAGCTCAATCGATTTTACCTAAATTTTGTATCTAACATTTTTCATCCACAAAAAAATGAGCTAGGTCACATGTTCGAGATATTTTGATTATAAGGGTCATTTGTGGGTCATGATAATTTTATGTAAAAAATGGCTCGCACCATTTTGACTATATTTTGTATTATGATGTTTTCGGGCAAGAGAAAACCATTAGACCAGGACACATGCTCGCGAAAATTCGATTAATGGGTCATAATGGGTTAGGGTTATTCTAATTATATATAACAACGATTCAATCAATTTTACCTAAATTTTGTAACGAAACGTCTTTTAAGAAGATTATTGGGCTGAGTCGCATGTTAAACAAAATTATATTAATGGGCCATTTCATTTCATTGCTGAATGCTGTCAAGCTAATTATATCTAAGAAATGGCTCAAAGGATTTTGATTCAATTTTATATTCTACTGTTTTTGATTACGTGAAGACCATTGAGCTAAGTCACATGTTTGATCAAATTTGATTAGTGGGTCATTTTGGGTAATACGGGTCAGGGTAACAAGAAAATGACAGCAACCAATAAGTTCATGATATTTGACAAAATATTGGCAACATTTGGCCAAAAAATTGACTATTAAGATTACGAAAGCCACAACACATATTTGGTGCGAAATGAAAGAATGTCTTCAAATTTGTCTATACCTGGCAAAAAATGTTGTCTTTCAGAATGTGATGAATTTTTTAATACATTCTTAATAGGATTCGAGATGCATGGTTAAATTAACCAGAGTCAAGCGAAAAAAGTGATTTGGATCGATGCCCGTTTTGTTATAAATTTTAAAATAAAGTAAAATTTATGGACATGTGCATACAAACATAGTTTTCTTATTGACTGTTTTTGTAATATGTTTTACAGTAATAATACGGAGTGAATGATGCAGTGAAAATACTATATCGAGTTGAATATAAATTTAATTTTGACCGAGCTTAGCTCGGTCACCCCTGCTAGTTTTGATTTATGATTGCTATTTTATTTGTATGTTTTAGATCAAAACAATTCTGAATCCTTTTAAATATATCAAAGAATTGTTTTAATACTTATTAGCAGGCCCGTAGCCAGGATTTTCTTTTGGAAGGGGCTCAATCTTGGAATTTTTTTTCATCTGGACAGCAGTAATGGATATAATTTAAAGTGTAGATTAAAAAAATAAACAAGACTTAATCTACGGTATAAATCCTGCATTATATACTTGTTGTCCTTTCCCAAAAAAAAAAAAAAAAAAAATATTACGATTTTTGGTTTTTAAGAGTTTGTTCAGTACCTGTTCGAAAATTAAAAATGTTTTTTAAGAAAAAACTGCAAAAAAAATAAAAAAGCACAAACTAACAATTTTAGCGATGAACCTCATGTATGTTTAGGAGAAATAACAAAAAAATTGAAATGCAAGAAAATAATTTTAATGAATTTAAAACTGGGAATGTAGTCATAAAAATAACAGAAGGTATTATTATTATTATTATTTTTAAGTTTGAGAAGTGATTGACTAATTTCCATAACATTAACTTGTTTCATCGACATATTCTAAATATAAAAAAACTTTTTCTGAATATTTTTCGTAAGAATACCTTAACTTTTCTTATTTAAACTCTTTGATGTTATCTTTCAAAGAAAACAACAATGTATTACTAAGTTTGTCATGGCAGTTTCAATTTTCTACTTAAACCACAATGAACCACACGATTAAAAATGTCACAAAAAATCACTACACAATAAATTTTTACTTAAAGCATTGCAAGAAAGCGAGATAAAATAGCCCCTACAAGACCCATTGTCTGATTAAGATCACTTTCCGATCTTTATCAGACTATAGGTCTGTTTTCTTGTTATTGTGACAAAACGTTCCTATAATATCACTTGCAGAAAAATATTTATATTTATAAAGCGTGAAAGTACAGTTCGCAAAAACTATCGAAAACTGACACAGCAGAAAATTACAAACTTTCTTATTACAAAGTAAACATCTACTCTCCGTAAATATTCAATACGTTTAACATAAAGGTATTTTTCTGTAAGTATGTTTTATTTTATTTCATTTTACTTACCCATCATACGTAGTATAGGGTAAATCTTGCAATCGTTTTGAAAATCGAAAATTTTTTTTAACGAATTTACACGTTTCAGATACTGGAGATTTCAAAAAACATATTTTTAGAAAAAAAAAATTTGCCGTCCTTCCGTCTGTGTATCTGCCTGTAACCGCTCTATCTCCCGAAGAAATTGAGATAGAAACTTGAAATTTTGTATGTACTTAGTATGTAAGAATGTGACGAAGTCTATTTAATATCAGTAACCTCGATTATCCGGAACTATTTTTTTTAACTCTCGAATAATTCGTTCTGATGAAAGGAATATAAAGATTTTCGATTTTTTTTTTATTTTAAGGGGTAGACGTAAAAAGCAATAAACTAACACAAATTTTGCATAAAGAATGAAGTCAATCGGATTATTAGTTGCCGAGATATGTGTAATCCTGTTTTTTACATTTTTTGATTTTTCATGACCCTGTATTTCATTCAAATTTCGATTCAAAGAAATATTTTAATTGGAAATGAGACGCTTAATCCGATGCAGTAAATTGTTAGTTAATATGATTATTATTTTTGGAGTTATAAGGATGTTTCTTTCACGCAATCTGGTACTACTTGAGTATTTTGGCGTTTTATGTAATTTGTAGAAATTGCCTCATCACCAATTCATTAATAGAGCATTACTGTGTATATTAAAACTATTTAAATATGCCTTTAAATTTTACTTTGGAATGGCGATGCATTCTATTAAAAGTTTACATGCGTTTTATTTTCATATTTTTTAGTATGCATATCCATGATGGGTAAGTATTACGGTGGCCCCCCAACGACTAGTTTTCTAATTCTCCCGATAATCCGGATTGGATCTGGTCCCAATTAATCCAAATTTTTGGGGTTTTACTGTACTTCATATTCAGCTTTCACTTACGACATTAACACAATATGTTCCAAATATTAAGAGAGATTCCGGAAAAACACATCCTGAAAAAAATATTTTAAAATCGGGTAGAATGTCACCATTTGAAATGAATTTGTCATTCAAATTTTGAAAAAGACTTTCTACACATAGGCAATGCAGATTTTTGTCTTACATTACTCTTCGGTGGATGTAATTAGGGGGTTTGTATTTGTAGTCTGTTTAGATTTTGGTCTTGGGATTTTTATTTCAATTTGAAAGTCGTTTTTCTAAGTTTTGATGTAGGATTAAAATATTTGGAATCTCTGTCAAAATATTTGGATCACATTTCATTTTCTCTATGTTTTGTAGAATAATTAGGACATCTTTAGCATGAGTTATGGCCGAAATTGTGACTCGAGATTTTTCATGAAGATGAGCTGACAACGGCTTTCTCAAACTAAAAAGTTTGTCACAAACAAATAGACTTGTGAAAATGGCACTCTTTTCCATTCCTTGGTTGCCAAGAAAGGTCTATACCTGTTGAAGAAATATTTCATGTGTTTTCAGAAATATTTTTAAGCTAATGCAAGTTTATTCAAAGAACTTGATAAAATTTACCATATTGTCATGACTTTTTGTAAATCTCGTGTTTCAAAGATGGAGAAGCCCTTTTGGGGCATATGATAAAATTGCTTGTTGAAGGACCAAATTTACCTTAGGGTGTGTTTTCTAAAAAATATTTCATTAACAGTTCCAAACGGCATTTGAATGGCAGGAATCAGCATGTGATTTTGCACAATATATGGTTTAAATAGTGACTTGCAAATTGGAGGTGTCTGATTTGGGACATCGTAGATTGGATCCCACTAAAATGTCCATGTCCAATCATATAGTCCATATGCTTAATGACGCATTTAGACATATAATTACATAGTTCATTACGACGTTGTGCTACTTCTTCTGTTATATTTTCGGAGGACAAATCATTTACTTGAATGAACCTAAAATAATTTTCCGAATTATTGGGGTTTGTGCATTTTATAAATACTAGTCCATATGTCTAACTCAAAGGGCAAACTAATCTGTGCTTGAAATGTCCATAGTTTCATCAATATTCAACATAAAATAGATCGTGTTATTTATTTTGCTAATCAGTTGTTCAGTAACTATATCCCAGTATATTTGAATGATTTCATTTTGAATGTCTGGGCTGAAGTAAGAAGTAGTATTTCTATGGGCGTTTATAACGTTTCAATTCCGCATCTCCAGACTTTTCTATAATACTTAGAACAGTTCTTAGCCTAGCATCCTTTGTATTTCTCTCTAAACTAGAAGACGAGCATATGATTAACTCTTTGTAGTATTTCTTGCTGTACACAAAATAAGATTGCTAAAATGTTAGATATCACTTCCTAGAAAATTCTTTAGGAAGTGCTGTGAAAAATATTCAAAAAATCCCTATTCTGAAGTATCCATGCTCACAGTTGATAATTCTACAAAAGACGAAGAAATTTTCTCACACAGACAGACTACTCAGTGCACATTCTCTTTCTATTGAAGATTCGTATGAAAACAATTTAATTCAAATTTCTACAGTGAAGAGTTGGGAAATGCCGGCCGCTGTGGCACTTTTAAAAGTTTGTTGATACCGTATCGTCTTTCTTCACACAATTTCTTTCAAAATTTCCTATTACTATTTTGTTTAAAAAAGCCTTTTACAATAAAAGTTTATTTTTTTTTAATCATTATATTTTACATAATTCCACATTACAAGGGTGTATTACAGTTTTTGGCTGCTGTTTCTAGAAAATATTTTAACACTGATCTCTCTTAAGTATTTATTATATCGTGATATAATGAGTACCTAGGAAATTGAGAAAGATCAAAACACAAAAATAAAGATTTTAAAATTGACTCCCAAAGTTAAATTATAAACTATACACGTATTAAACTTCTTTTTTCAAAGTCAAATTAATTATATGATACATGCATTACACTTATTCAGTTTTACTGTGCATAAAGTAAAAATTCCCATTTAAAAACAACTAATATTTTTAGTTTTAGATAGGAATAAAGAACAATATGTCCAGAGAGGTATGATGAGAAATTGCTATAATTTTAGCTGAATAAATTAATACATTTACAACTAAAAATGTGCGTATTTCTAATGTGATTGAAGAAAAAAAAAAAAAAAAAAAAAACAAGAAAATTTTGCAGTTTTTACTATTATTAGATCTAACATTTTTTTTTCAACTTTCGGGAGGGGCTTCAGCCCCCTTAGCCCCCTCCCTGGCTACGGGCCTGCTTATTAGCTTAAAAAATTAGAAGCAAAATAAGTAAAAATCAAAACTTTGAAATGTGTTAGTAGACACTGGTAGAAATAGTATTAAAAAGCATGAACTTTATGAAATAAATAAACTGAGTCAACTTCTTAATTTTTTATACCTTTAGAATGGGCATTATTTCAATTATGTTTGCAATGCGCAATTTTGTTTTACCGGAACATGCATCCCTTCATCCATTACTTATAAAATTTGCGATTTGTATTTGATTTCCGTGGCTCTGTGTTGCACATGCATCTCTCTTTCTTTGAAGCAAGAAATTCTCTCTTTGAATGTTTAAAAAGCAAACTCTTTCCACGTCACTATTGGTACTGAACTTTGATTTTAACTAATAAATTATCGTCTTGCTATTGGAACGACTTGTAATTTTGGATTATCATTCAGAGTTCTTATATTATGATACCAAGAATTTTTTATTATAATGATATTCTAAAATGCACTCACAGCTTTTCATCAAACAAGTTTTACCTATGCCTCCCGTTTATTAAGAATTCCTACGGAACCCTGGTTACTCGAAAATTCCTATGGAACCCTGGTTAACAGAAAATACTGCGATTCCATGCTTTTCAGGTAACTGGGGTTTTACTGTAATTAAATTTATAAAGCTCTTGTATGCTCTATGCCTGCACTATAATAATTTTCAGAATAATTAAGAAATTTTGATTTAAATTGTTTTAAAATTAATCCTTATAGAAATGTTGAACTTTGAAAAACAAATATTTTCACCATCCATAGTTTTATAATCAGACTCTTGAAATATTTTTTAATTCACAAAGATTTTGAAAGGAAAACAGTAAAATAACAAGCACGTTTGTCAATATAGGTTTAAAATGCAACAGTACAATGGTGTTTTGCTCTATTAATACAAAAATTATGTTATTGGTTTTTTTTATTAATAATATTGACTGCTCCAAAATTACATTTTATTTTCGATAGAAAAGTAGAAAGATTTTTAGAAAAAGAAAATTGTGTATTTCAAACCTTTCACTCTGAGGCAACTACTGAAAAAATTAGAATATTTTAAACCTTATTAATTTTAAAGAAAATAATTATATGGATCACTTACAAATGAACAGTTAACATTACATACAACTTACAAGATTGATTTGTTTTTTATTTATTGTAAAAAGAATTCTCTTATTGTGTTTATAGTTTAACAAACAAGTAAAAATATGATAAATTATTATTATTATTAATTTTTTTTTTCATACATTGAGGGAAAAAAATTCAAATTGATGATTTTTATATATGTAACTTTAGTTAGGCCTAATGATCCTAACAAATGAAAATGAAATGAAGAAAAAAAAAAAAAAGCAATTTTTACATAACAAATACTTATAACTGAACAAATAAATAATAATATAGTATATAAATAATACTCATAAGGGGTAATTAAAAATACTTAGCATGTTGATGTACATTTTTTCATAGATGGACACAAAACAAATGTTCAATGGTGCAAAGAAATAGTTCCTCTTTGTTGACATTACATAAAAAAGACAATATAATTTCCCTTAGATTTGTTGTCAAGTGCACAGATGAAAACCTGTGTAAAATAGCTATATTGCTATTATTCTGGTGAAATGCAATGCATGGAATATAGAAATAGCAAATTAGTACAATTTATGAATATATATATGTGTAATTTCTGAACAAAATGGTTTGGAAGAAATACTTAAATTTAACAATACATTGCCATACTTTTTAATTCTTATGCAAAAACAGTCTAGTTAAAATGCTTTGAAAAGGTCTTTGTTAAATTAGCTATTATTTAGGAGATACAACTATTTTAACTGCAGAGTATGATAACAAAACGTTTGAAAATTTAGATATATATTTTATTAATTAGAATATACCTGACATATTATATGGGATTTCTAACAGCATCAATAGATTATTCATTTGATATGAAATATAGATTCTAAAATTATGGTATCAAACAGGCAAGCATTTAAAAAACTAGCCATACAGTTAATTAAATAATATATAAACACTACTTATAAATATGTATAATTAAGATCTGTTGGATTATATTTCTAAAACAACAACATTAAAATAAAATATAATTAAACTTGTACAGAATATTAAGATTATTATTGTAATGAATAATAATTGTATAAAATGTTAATTTTTAGGCTTATCAGTGACTGCTATGTTTATAAATTTATAAAATTTTAAACTCTGTTTAAATTTGAAAAAAGAAAAAAAGAAAGAAAAGAGAAAGAGAGAAATATATTTACAGTGAATATTAATACAAAAGTTAGTATTGAAAGTTGTGGGATCAAAATAAATAAGCAAATAATATTTTTCATTCCTTACCTGCATTAAGTTTACTTTAGGAAAACTTTCATACATATCGCATAAAAACATCATGATTCACTTGCTTGCGCTTGGAATATCCCTAACTACTACTTGGAACACACCTAAATACTAGCAGATACACACCCAAAAGCACACAATAAATATAATTATATGCTTCTAAAAGTGGTATCAGCTGGCATCTGTATTAAAATTAAGATTTTTAAAATATCTGTGTCCTTTGATAACATCAAAGTCCTTTGAAATCATTTCCTATTTCTAGAGCAAACTTCGTCAAACAACATACAACCATGAAGAAAAAAAAAAATATAGCACTAAAAACTTTCTTAAATAATTCACTATAATTATTGTTTTGATTTTTTTGTTTACAAGTTAAGGCAGTCAATTGCCGGACAGAAGATTCATTCAAAAGGAGATTCGTTCTTCTGAATCTCCGGCAGTCGTTACGGCAGTCTTGACTGCGCATGTGCAGTAGACTGCCGTGAGAATAATATTCTTACGGCTGCCGTAAGAATAGACACAGCCAAAAGAAAAATGAGTTTTTTTTTTTTTTTTATTAAATAGGTTTTATTTTTCAACATAATTTCTTTGACGTTCAGTGCACTTCATCCAACGATTGTCAAAAGTCATGACAATAACGAAAGTTGATCTTCAAGTCCTCCAAAATAGGGAAGCGAAATATCTCACCACTCTGTACGATGTGGCGAGAAAATGCTTGGCGAGACTTCTGGATTTTGAGATAAATACTTTAAGAGGGTGTTTTTGCTCACGGAGAGTGAAGCAATCCTGTTTATGTGGGAAGCGAAATATCTCACCACTCTGTACGATGTGGCGAGGAAATGCTTGGCGGGACTTTACTATAAGCGCCAATCAACAGACACAGAAGCGAACGGTAGTGTCTAAACAGCATTGCTAGGAACACGGAGTAAGACACAGGAGGGGAAACTTAATGCGCATGACTCTTCGAAAATACAAAGTGAAATTTTGGTAAATAATGAGGAGGCTGCGATAGGTAGTAGGCTGGTTTTTTAGCTACTGTAATGCTTTTCAATGGGAAAAATGGTCATTTTAAAAATTTTTTTTACGAAAAATCTGAATTTTTAGAAGGTTGTAAAAATGAAAATCTGGTTAATTGTAGTTTTCTTCATAACATACATATTTTTTTATAGGTATTTGGCGCTTTATTTTCGTTTTTAAGCGCTTTAAAATACGAGATCATTCTGACAAAAATCAAATTGCAGGCCATTTAAAAACATTGAATATCGCGGATTAAAATGACTGTTGTAAATTAGTTGAATATCGCAAGGATTGTATGCCTAAGTTTCATGCAAGATTTTTTTATTTTATTCGTTTATGCCTCACATTAATATTTCATTAAATTATAAAAGATGGGATATAAATGCTGTGTTCCTGGATGCAAAACAGGCTATGATAGTCAAAAACAAGTCGAAGGGAACAAAAAATTAAGTTTATTCCGTGCTCCACAAGTGAGTGATGCTTTTTTGACTTTAATATAAAGTTATTTGCTTGTAATTATATTTAAATTTAGAATTTTTTATTGTCAATGTCAATAGATCTTAGTGTATACGTTTTTTAAATGTTATGTGGAATAATAAAGCACAGACTTTGATTTGTGGCTAAATACAAAGTTATTTAATGTGCAAAAGACTTTTACATTTTACAAAACATTAATTAGTCAAAGGTTTTTTATGCATTTTTATATAATTTATAGGTAATATTTATTTTTTCTTTATCTACTATTTATTGATTAATTAATATTATACAAATTCATTGGTCCATAAAATATAAAACTGTTTCGATTTTATCTCGCCAACTGAAGTTTCTGACTCCTTTTTCTATACAATTTACACAAGCTTCAATACGGATCTTTATTATAATACAATAATACGATATTTTTATATACATAAATACATGTATTTATATGTATAAATACAATATTTTTACAATAAAAAAAAAAGAAAGAAGAATGTATGGTCATGTTTTAAATTTAAAAGAAAAGCATTAAATTTTGATAATAAACTGGCCAGCATTTTGGAATTATTATAAAAAGGTAATTAAAACTTGTTTTTGTGTTTTTTCAGGACGAGAATAGACTCCAGAAATGGATAAAAGCTATCCCACGATCAGATCGAAAAATTGGCCACTCTGATAGAATTTGTGAGTTGCATTTTCCACCAGAAAAAATTTCCAGGCAATTTGTCCATAAAGTAGATGGCAAAGAAGTAGTTATTGAAAGAGAAAGGCCATCTTTAATGCCTGATGCAGTTCCTACCATTTTTCCTAATTTGCCATCTTACTTGAGTAAGAATAAAAGAAAAAGAAAATCTCCTGTTAAAAGAATGCCTTTGCCCAAGAAATTAAAGTTAGAAAGTACTGAAAATAAAGAAATTGAACAAATTGCTTTTGATGAAATGCTGCACAAGTTCACATTTGATCATTTAATTACAAATTTGTCACATGTTTGTAAACCTAATAAATTATGGGCTGTGTCATCACATGAAGATTTTATAGTTTGTGTGAAATGGAATTTAAATTTCATACCAGAATTTAAATGTCAGCCAGAAAGACAAATAATTATAGATTCTAACTTAGATGTGAAAGTAAGTTCAGAAGCTAATTTATTATTTGTGGATGTGAGTTTCAAAATTTGCTATATCCGAAAAGTCAAATTTTAATAAATTACAAAAACTCTGTTTTTCATTATAGGCCCCAGTGCTGCAATACCAGAAGTGCATAATAAACTTAGTTTCACCCCCACCCAAAGATAATTTTTTTTTTTTTTTTTTGGAGGGGGGGGGGGGTGCAAGTTTCAAGAGAATAGACTGATAGAGAAAACTCAGTTTTTGAAATCTTGAATAAGACAAGTTTTTTTTTTAATCTGGGATAAGCATCAGTTTTGAAACTCCCTCCTTCTTTCTAAAATAAATTTATAAATAGAAGTTTTTTATCCTTTCATTTTTTAAAAGCAATTGTTAGAAAGCATTTTAATCATTTTTGATTGAATTCAATCAAATTGGACCTTATAAAAATTCAATTTGGACCTATTGCCTTAATTTGTGCTATATAATACACATCTTGTTATGACAATAAATATGGAATCAATTTGAACCTAATTGGAACTGTAGATTGATCTAGCAGTGTTATAGATGAGTTCATTAATCAAATATATAGCTCTTGTAGTTCATTTACAGGAATACACAAAAACCAAAAACATGTAAATTACTATTTAGATGCTAACATGTACATACGTCTATGTTTGGTTTATGAATTATTGAGGTGAACTGAAAGTAATTTTCCGTTAGCTGAGTACCAGTGTTATTTATGCATACATTATCTATATACATATGCATATGATGTGTATATTTACAGGTATATATATGTATGAATATGCAACATTGGCACCCAGAAAAGTACCTAATTTTTTACTCCACTTTTGACAGACATTGTATATTGCGCATTTTACTTTATTTGATACTTTTCAGTTATGCCATGGCTACTTTTCATTAGGAAAAAAAAAAAAATCACTAATTATAAAAAAATTATTGATGTGGGATTTAATACCAAAATTTCATGATTGTGGTATCAAATTCAATGAACATCAAATGTGTTACACACAGGGTCTTTTCTTTACATCAAACTGTCTTAAAGTATCAAAAACTTTACATGTTTTTCTTTTAGCAGTCATTATTGAAATTTTATGTTTAATCAAGCTAAAAACCGATTTAATAATAAATATATTATTATATAAAAAGTAATTTTTATTTAGTTATATATTATAAGAAATTATAAATCATAATTCAAATTATTTGTTAACTGTCATGCTAGGAAAAATGTTTTAAAATATTAAACTATTATTAAATTCATTTTTCAAAGTATTATTTATGTCTTTTGAGTTATTATGTACTATTGAGTGTTCAGTTTATTTAAGTTAAACTTTGAAAGAATAGTTTTCACATAAAATGGTATAAAAAAGTTCTTAGCTACTAGGCAGCCACTGAAGTTTTTCTCCTTTAATTCTCTCCTTTTCTCCGAATCTATATTTTGCATATATTTTTGCAATTTCATTTATTTGTTTTATAATTTATTTCCAGATCATGTACTGTGGTATTAAAGTTTCAGTTACACCAAAGACAATTATTGAATCCATTGAAAGTTTATCCACATTACTTACAGAAGTTGATAATTATCTAACTTGCCCTGGAGCTACTGAAAGGTATTACATTTGTAACTTTTCCTATCTACATATTTATTTTATTTATTTGTTCATTTTTGTCAATTTTAATAAATGTTTGTCATTGCAGTTTTAAACATTATCTTTCATTTTACTGTTTATATTCAGGGATGAGAATTGCTCGTTATATATTAAACCTGAATTTGGATCGTGTAGTAGACCTCAGAAATATTATAACGAATGTAAAAAAAGAAATCTTTTAAAGCAACAGCAAAAACCAAAAAATCCAGCTATTTCTTTAAAGTATAAGAAAATGTATCAACGAATTGCATATGCTAACCAAAAAAATGCTCGTCTGAAAGAAAAAGTGAGTCTTATTTCTATTGAGTTGCCATCATTTTTAACGGCATATTTTCATCTCTACTTTTTTTTTTTTTTTTTTCTTCATTCTGTAATGTGTTAGTGCATACACAGCATACTCTTAAATCTGCAACGCTAAAATCTTTCATACCATTGCAAATGTAAACTGTGAAATTGTTGATACAAAAAATTCAAGATATTTCCAATAACAAATCACAATCAGTTTTTATTACCTTTTTTTAATTTTAAATTGAGAAATGTGATTGAACTCAAGTTTCCTCATGATAGAAGTATACATTTATTTTTTTAAAAAGTCCAAAATGTTTTGATCTAGATCAAGATCTTTTTTTACCAAATGGATTTTTTAATTGATCAGTCTTTTTTGTTTCTTAAATCTGAATAAACATGAAATAACTTTATTATAACTTTTAGTACATTACATTCAAATACACAGAATTCTAAAATCTGCATAACATATAGTCTCAAGATGGGCAAGTTTGAGGGAGTTCTCCATATTATAATTTGCTTATGTTTAAAAATCATTATGTTAAGGCTCTTTTGTGAATATCCTACAGTTGAAATTTTTGTATTTAAATTTGTTTGGCACATAGCCTAGAGTGAATATTTAAATTCTTGCTGATATATCTTAAACTTTTGCTATTAAATGTGATATAAATTAAATCTTTGCTTATATATTTTGCTTTAGATTGCTTTGCTTAAACGGAATATTGAGCTGAAAAAACTAGAGTGTTCACATACAGAGCATGATGCTCTTTTAAGTAGAATTGCTTCCCTTCCAGAAACTCAGCAATATTGCATAGAGGCATGCTTAAAGGCCTCTAAAGTAAAAGGTCCTAGAGGAATTCGCTACACCAGTCGGTGGGTATGCGAATGTCTCATGATTCGTATAAAAAGCCGAAAAACGTATGAGCATATCAGGTTAAATAAAATACTAGCCCTTCCATCATTGAAAACTCTCTGTAATTATATAAAGCACATAAAAGGGTGCTTTGGCTTTCAAAGCCAGATATTTGAATGCCTGAAAGAAAAAGCTGTCTTTATGGAATCATCTGATCGCCGAGGTAACAGTTATCTGATAATTCATGCTGCTATTTTTTTGGTAATTTATTGATTGTACCAATTTCTTACTAGTTTTTATGAATTCTATTATTATAGGAGTTCTTCTTATCGACGAAATGCAGCTATCATCAGGCTTGTCTTTTAACAGAAGTACTCTGCAGGTAAATGGATTTGTTGACTTGGGCGACTATACTCCTGAGCATCAGAGAGGTCAAAAAGGCGATCATGCCCTAGTACTAATGTATCAACCGTTCAAAGGAAAATGGGTTCAATCCATAGCTTGCTTTTTAAGCAAAGGAGCAGCTTCAGGTAATTCAGCTTCTGCTTTAGTACATTTTGAAAGTATATAAATTCATTGCTTAGTTTTTTTAAAATTAATTTTATGTATCAAACTACAGTGAAACCTTGATTAACTGAATTTCGATTAATCAAGGTTTCTGTTAACCAAGCCAATAACAAAGTGCATTTTTTTTTTAATGAGTTTTGAAAAGCATCACACTTTATAGTTTACTGCCAATGCTACAGGCTTTTCTGTCCCCAAAAACACTGAACTTCTAAGAAACATTGCACCCGGAGAAGCCTACAGAGAACAATATTTTGTTTCCAGTGGTCATGTGGCCCCACTGAACAACAGATGCAATGTGTTATTGGACAATTACATTCTCCATATTTGACTGACAGACTAACTGTGCCACACTATAAGTCATACAGAAGTTGTTCAAGCACTAACAACTGTCCTGAAACATTTGGAGCAAAGACGCAATGTTACACTTATAGATCTTCTATTGTTCAAAAACAGGTGTGATTGGGCAGTGACTGGACTTGGGAAAATCTGGACTTTTTCGATGAAAGGTAACAAACTTTTTAAAAAATGTAAATGTAAAATATGAATGTAACTAAATTTAAAAAATGTATTTTCTTGATTTGTTTTATTTTTATAAATGCAACTTACAATGTTTAACATAGTGCAATTAAAAAAAATTAAATTTTCTTTTTTGAATTTACAATTAATGATTGATTTCCTATTTAGTTGGTAATACTGTCAAACATATTATAGATGTCTATTCTTATTATTTAAAATATATATATATATATTTTTTTTTTTTTTTTTTTTTTTGTTCATTATTCAAAGAGATGTTAAGTTTGTGTCCACCCAAAGTTTTTACTCACAATTTCTGTTAACTGAGATTTCTGATATCCAAGGTATTGGCGGTCCCAATTAGTTTGGATAATCAAAGTTGCAATATACTGTTAAACATTGTTGTCTTTATAGATTGATTGGCAGTTATGTGTCATCATATATTTGTCTTTTTATATTAAAAAGGTAATTCTACATAATATATTATTTTTTTTATAGGAACAATATTGCACCACATAGTGATGGAAGCTGTTATCCTTTTAGAGAACTCAGGATTTTTTGTAGATGCTGTAACAACTGATGGTGCAGCTTGGAATAGAAAAATGTGGTCCGAATTCGAGATTTCTGATAAGAACATCAGCTCTATTCACCCAAGTGATCCAGAGCGTCGTCTGTGGTTCTTATCAGATTTTCCGCATTTAATTAAAAATTTAAGGAATTTTATCACAGATAAAAAGTTTGTATTAGTAAGTATCATCTGTACTAGAATATTAGCTCAAAAATATGTTTATACTTTTGATTTTTCATGTAAGTAGTTGTAAGAGGTGCAAAAATTCAATTAAGTATGTTAACTTCTGTATGCATGGCCTTTTTTGTGTGTGTTTTGCTGTTTCATTATCCTGTATGTTTAAAAAATAAGTTTTTTTCCCGAGAAATTCTTTATATTAAGTATAAGCATTATTTAACACGTTATGATAAATAACAATGATATTGTCTTATAGTTCATTATTTAATAACAGATTAACGAAAACTCCCTGTTAAAAAACTTCCTTTCATTTTTCTGCAAGCCTTCAGTGGCTAACAAGCTTAATGGTAAAGCATAAAAGTTATGAAGCAATATTGTTATCAACCTATCATAGTTCGATTCCCCTGACTATCATCTGCCATTTGCTGAAAAGTAGTGCATCTTTCTCTAAGACATACATAATTTCTGGAAATTTATATAAACTTCACAATTCTTTTATTACAAAATAATTATTTCTGTTGAGTCTAACAGCTTTTGTTTTTTATGAAATCATTTATATATGTTTTTAACATTTCACAGTGTTTTATCTTAAACCATTGTAGTCTGTTATGAAGATTCATAGAATAATATTAGCCAATATAGTTTTTTTTATTTGGAATGAAATATAAAACATGTTTTTCAATAAAGGATCAGCTGATTTAGAAAAACTCGTGCAGAATGAGAAACAACTTGGCAAATGAGAAAGACCACATTAGACATTATTTACTGCACCAGCATGATAAAATTTTTATAGCATCCACAGCTAACTGCAGCATTCTTCAAATATATGGGAATGATTTCATGGATGATAGCATCTGCCGTTGTTGATTTGGGAAATTCATGGATGGAGACAAGAGCTGTAAAAATCATGCCCATCAGTGGTTCTGACGAGTGTCTAGACACACAAATTTCTCACATCAAACTGTAAAATA
This sequence comes from Maratus speculifer, assembly GCA_964019185.1. Classification (NCBI taxonomy): domain Eukaryota; kingdom Metazoa; phylum Arthropoda; class Arachnida; order Araneae; family Salticidae; genus Maratus; species Maratus speculifer. The sequence goes on from OZ025290.1 coordinate 45,200,092, forward strand.
ACTAGTGAAAATGTTCTTCGTATGCAGAACAATAGTTGAAAAGTAGATGCATATTCTAAATTTAGTCCAAAAAACAGGTAGAATGTTTGCACCCACCCAATATAAAGTTCTTGATTAATTTTACCAAATATTATTGTTTGGTATTTTTTAATATTGTTAAACTCAGTGTTAACTCAATGAATGAAATTTTAAATGGTAATATATTTTTATTATATTTTAGGAAATTCAAGATTTTATTTCTTATTTAGATGAGTGGGAACACTTAGCTGACACTCAAAATACCTCTTTTTTGCCTGCCGGCACATATCATGGTTTGAAAGTAACTCTTTCTGCTACACTGGAGTTACTTTCATTTCTAACTACAAAACAAGATTGATTTTTTAATGACAGCTAGACTGAATCAAGATTCCTTAGAGGTATTTTTTCTTCAATTGCCATTCAACTTATGATGCTTTATTTATATTCCTTTAGTTTTTTATATATAATTTTATCATCTGCTTCCTATGACATGAGTGAGTTTTATTTTAATCAGAACAAATTTGCTATGGTCAATTTGACATTTTGCTTAAATTTTTTATGTGGTAAGTGCTTTTCTGCAAATAACCTTCCTAGTAAGAAATTTTAGATTTACTCATACTCATACAATATATGTCATAACAAGTTTGAATAAAAATTTGATTCTCTACCTTTTCTTTCTTAACATACAGTAGACTCTCTAAAACCCACACATAATTTACAGATGTAAACAATAAATCTTTCAGTTAAGATGTAAGGATAAAATTTAGCAATTTTATTTTTATAACAATTCTATACATATATCAATGTGTAAATTTTGTTAATATTACTGAATTCGGGCTGTTTCATGAAGGAAGAATAAGTTTATTTCAGAAAAAAATTCAAGATACTTCTGATATCACTAGTAATAACAATCTTTTTGCCAAATGCATTTATGCATTAATCAAGTTTTTTTATTATTATTAAGTCTGGCCAAACCTGAAATAAAACTTCCTTATTTTATGATTTTGATGTGAATTAGTTTGCACATTTAAAACAAGTTTCATGGAATAATTTAGGAAAATGGCAAGTCATCTTTATAACGATTACTTGATATTTGTTTTAAATATTTTAATCATTTAAAAAAAAATCTAAATTTTTATAATTTTAATTTATTAGTAGTTAATTATTTTAATATTTTTCTATATTGTAAGCATTCATTACAATTTTTATTGCATTATTACATTCAAATTGCTGTTTAAAAAATATAAACAAAGCAATGAACAGAAATCTGCAAAATTCTAAAATCCGCACAACCTTTGGTCCCAAGCTGTGCGAATTTGAGGGAGTCTACTGTATTAGTATTTATAAAGATAAAGGAAATTATTAATGATAAAGAAAAGTTTTAATTCTTCTCCTTAATTGAAAATAAAAAAACTCTCTTAATTTCTCTTTATTTGAATAAAAGTCAAACTATTTAATTTGTGTTATTTAGCTTTTGGTTAAGTTGTTTTTATTTCATATTTTATGCTTGTTTTTGTTTCTCTTATTAGAAATTTTTTGGAATTCTCAGATCAGCTGGCGGTGCAAATAATCATCCTGATCCAACAGTCTTTTTGCAGCTGTATAGGCTCATTGGGGTATACTCCCTTATTAAACCTCCTAAAGGCTGTAATATTGATGACACAGAAATTTTTCAAGCATTAATTCAAAATAATGAGGCATCACAGGAAAATAACCGCCAGCAAGAAGTGGCTGAGTTCATTGATGGAATTTTGAATAGAGGTGGCAACCCAGAAGAAGTTGTGAAGTATGATGATAATTCCTACAGCTTCATAAGATCTTACAGGCCTATGTAACAGGTTTTGTGGCATGAAGGCTACAAACCACAAAATGTCCATCATGTTCTTCTTCCCTTGTAAAGAGTACAAATGATGTCCCTCATCATAGAGAAAAATTAATTGCCATCAAGAATAAGGGGTACTTATTAATACCATCTGACTCCTTATTCAGTCTAATAAAAGTAATTGAGGAATGTGTATTAGATACACTTGCAACTCAGCCACTGAGCATAAATATCTTCAATGAGATACTAAGGAAAATGGAAAATAAAATCTTTCCCCGTGTTGGATGCACAGACCATTCACTATCTTTTACTAATACAGCTATACAGTATTATTTGGTGATGCGTCTGTGTTTTGTTTGCAACAGGGTGAATGAAATTGATGAGGAAAAAAAGAAAAAAAGACAAGGACACAGGAAATTATCCAAAATTTAAGGTATTGCTTTTTTTTCATAGGCTTATCACTAACATGTGACAGTAAAAGTTTAATGTCATGTGTAATTATACATTTGTGTGCAAAATTATCTTTGCATTTTTAAAAATAATTAGATGATATACTTAATCAATATTATTTTTTACAGGGATGACTAGATTCAAAGCTGGTGGTATTTTTTAGATTGAATGGTGACTGTATAAATCATCACCTCATTGAGTTCATAGATGAATTTTCTTCATTGTATAGAACACAGTTAGCATTTTACAATGGGATTGCTCTGTCATGTCATATCTTGATGATATGACATAACAGAGATTCTAAAATTTACTGGTTACTTTTTAGATCTCCGTATATTCCAGCAATGTATGATGTGACAGACCAATTCCAATGTAATAAGCTAATCAGGTTCTGTATATTGTGGAATTTCATCTGTGAACTTAATGAGGTGACGATTTATGCAGTCAACAGCTGATCATCAAGATTGTGGTAAGAGTCTGCAATTTTAACTAAGATCAGGGAAGGGGCTGGCACCTGAAAATAAACCCCTGATTGGCGAAATTGCAGATATGCCACCAGGTGTCAGGCAAATATTGCCGGCAAAAGCCCACTTTTAGCCTTTGTTTTTCATTTAATAAAAAATGGCAAATTGTTGGCATTGTCATTAAATAATCATTAGGAATGAACTTGTGTATACTATTTAATCAATAATATCAATTTTTACAGGTATGACAAGTGATTTGAAGATTTGAATTGCAGACGTTGATATCTCAAGTTTGTGGCAAAAGATTCTGCTGTTGAGATCAGGGAAGGGGCTGACAACTGGATAAACAACTAAACCCCTGATCAATGAAACTGCAGATATGCGTCCAGGTGTCAGGCAAATATTGCCGGCAAAAGCCCATTTTCTTCTTTGTTTATCATTCTTTTCTCTCTTTTTTCCTTTTTATGACAAAAAATAATCAACATCATTTTAACTAATTTATTATCAGGAATAACCTATAAAAGTATTAACTCCCTTTTTATGGCATTGTTATATTCTTATAAAAGTTACTTAAGAGAAAATCAATATTTGAAATATAAAATGTGGCTATTAATTACCGTGACTGTAGTAACAATTAATAGAATTGAAAGTCCATTTGCTGGTTAATGATGGCATTTTAATAATCATGTATCTGCACTGTATAACATTCTCATTATATTTTCTGGTGTTGAAATATACAAGAAACTGTTTGCTGTCAAAGCAATGTTGTAAAAGTATAGGAGCAGAGAATAAACATTAAATTTTGTTACAAATAGGGGGGGGGGGGGAGCAAAAGAGCAAAATGTTGTAGCAAGTGTATGGCGATGATGCATTACCCTGTTCTGGCATTTTTGAATGTTTTGTGATGTTTATGACAATTTCTTAATATTGATAACATCAAGAAAAATTTTAAAATTAAGAAAATTTCCTAAAGACTTTGCAAGTTGTTTCAAACAACTATACAGTCACACGCAAAAGTGTATTACATCAGATTGAATCTACTTTGAAACATATTAAACAGTTATTCACTGTATACTCATATTTCGAAAATTATTTCAACACTCCTAGAAGCCACACCTTGTACAAAATAAACAAAGGGATAGTAAATCTTTTAACAAATGCATACCCAGCTCTTGACAAATGCAGTCATCAGATCAAACTATTCAAAACAGTTCAAATTGTTTTAAAAATTGTATAATTTATGCAAAAATATAAAGGATTTTTTCCCTCTTATAAATTAGATTAGTTGCATTTAATATTTCAATCTTTCTTTTTCTTTACCTTATTTCAAATCAAACAACATTACTCAAAGATATTAATAAACTTGTCTTTTTTAAAATGTAGAAAAAAGAAAGAAGATGTATGATTATGATTTATCTATGAAAGAAAATAATGTTTGATGTACTGCAAATTAGATGTATTACAAATGACTAATAAACTTTTTAAATTCCATCAAAACTTTAGTTTCTTTACTTTAATTATTGTGCATATAATTTTATTTTTTATTTATTTTAATAACTGTGCAAGCACATAATTTTAACAGAAGTTAAAATAATGTGCTTGCATAAAAACCAGATGAAATCACTGTTGTTCAAAAAGTAGCCTGGTTTACATTTGATGATTTATTTACAATTTTTACTTTACTTACAGTACCAATCAGAATCACCCATATCTATCCACATTGTATTGTGCCACATGTTTACACATAATAAGATTATAGTATATGTTCTTTATATGAAATTCAATAAAATCTCTTAATACTCTTTCACTACTGGAATCATGGAAAACATGACTGTATATGAAAGGTGCTTCAGAATTTAGGCATTTAAAAAAAGAAAAAAGTGTCACATAACATAAAAATAATTATTAGTTTTTATTTTATTAGCCTTAAATTTCATGTTAAAGACAGAATGCTAAAAATGTTCTCTTAATTTAAATGTTCTCTATAGTACCAATAATTTAAGAATCATTAATATTTACATAAATTTATTTTATTTGTAAAATAAATAGTATTTTGGAGCTGCATTTAGGAGTGCCAGCATAAATTAAATAATAATAATTGAGTTTTTAAATATTAAATAAAATAATTTCAATATAACACTGCAGAACCAATGTTTGGCACCTGATCTTTAGATTTACTAATGTTATTTCCATTACAAATTTAATTAATATCTATATGTATATTACACTAACATATGTGGCAAAAAAAAAAAAAAAGATTAGTTGTTAATTGTTTAATGGCAATGTCCAAATTAAACAAATCATATTGTTGGTTACTGTGCAAAAGTTCTTTGGTAAGATTTAGGCTGTGGTAAATTGGATTTATGTTTTGTTCCTTCACTGCAATTATGGAGCTTCAAAATATCATTACTTTTTTTTCTGTCCTTTTTACTAAAAATAAATAAATAAATAAAAGTCATGAATTTTAAACTTTTCAATTTCAAATTAAAGTTATATATTTTAGAGAAATGAGAGAAAGGGTTATATTATTATATTTTAAATGATTAATTAAATACGAAAAAATGCCACAGGTACAATATTTAGTGATTTATTATCTGCGCCAGACTAGCATAAAATTACTGAGTTTTTGATTTATCAGCAGACATATATGCACCACATTGGCACTTTTTTTTTTTTTTTTTTTTTTTTTTTTTTGCACACCAATATGGTAAAAACTTCATTTTCAAATACCAATTACATACATATATTTATTTTCTATTATTTTAAAAAGGAAATAATAAATAAAAAAAAGTTTAGTTAATAATTATAGAAAAAAACAGTTTATATTATTTTAAAAAAGAAAACAAAAGTAAACAAACAGTAGTACATTAATAAATAACAGTATCCAGGTTACCATATGAAGCACATATAATTACCATTTTGTTGCAATCATGCCAATGTGGTGCATATATGACGTCTGTGTCTATTTCTCTATCAGAGTCTTCTAATTTGGCAAAAAATTTAGCAATTAAAATAAATTGTGAATAAAAGCAATATGATTTAATGCTTAGTACACATTCAAGGGAGACAAAACTGGTCGCCAAGGGTGGCTAGTTAAAAATATTTTGTATGCAAAGTTTTTTTGTCAGAGATGAATGATAAAACATTTAATACTGAAAATAATAGATTTTAACAGTTTATGTTGCTTATAAAAGTGTTTATTTGAATAGTGAGGATTTGAGCCCCATAAGCAACTACTTTTTCTATGCCCATCAGTTACTCTCTGCTTCGTTGTCTGTTTGATTATCAAATTATAACTTGAGACAATAAAACAAATCTGGCAATTAAAAAGTTGTTAATCGCATAAAATCAATCAAAAATAGCTTTTTAGAAAAATTTTGTTCTTTTCAGATTCATAGAATGTAGTAAAAGTTTTAATTTGATTAGTTATCTTTTTAAGTTAAAAAAAAAAGTATATTATTCAAAAGATTTTATATTATATAGATGAAGGGACAGTTTCAACAGAAAAACTATAAACCTATCGTATAAAACAGTGCTATTAAAAGAAAAAAGGGGAGAGGTCATAAAACCATCTTAATAAAAGAAAGAAAACCTAAAATGTTTTATTTAGTCTAATAAAACTGTATGTAAAAATTTGTAAAAAATGAAGTTCTGGATCAATTTGGCACCCTGTGACATCTAAGTCGCTATTTTATCAATTAATATAATTCAATTGTATAGTAGAAAATATTTTTGGGCTTCACTTAGAAGTGTAAATGTGAGAACTTGATAAAAAAAGATTTTCCCCCCTTACCATAAAGTACTACTTAAAAAGTTGATTACATAGCTTTCATTTAAATGAAGGGATTATATATGCTGTGATGCACATTACTGAAGTTGTACTTTTAGTAATGCAGAAACATACAAAGACAAACCTGAGTACCTAGGACAAAAACTAATCATGATCAATTTTTTATCAGATATTGTAAAATGGGATGAATAGGAACAGCGGGGTGAATAGGAACGGAACTTCCTGGTCATACAAAAAAAAAAAAAAAAAAAAAAAAAAACATTATAAATATGTGATCATATTTTTAGTTGCCAATTTTTTATAAGAAGGTAATAACATTAAGGGTAAGGAAATTCAGTTTTGACGTGTTTGCACCACTACTGGAGTACATAAAAAAACTTCAAGAGGATCCTCAAAAACCTCATTTTTTCAACGTCTTCAAAACTTTGTATGTAACTACAGAATTTTTCACATTTTAAACCTAAGACTGGGACTTTTAATTAATGATAGACCTGTAAACGATATGCTGTATTAAATTCTACTTATTTCTAAACTACATAATGAAAAAATAAAAAATGGCTTGTAACATCAGAGGTTTAAGATTTATGGGGTGAATCGGAACACGTTTTCTCTCATGATTTTTTTTTATACAGTAATAGTTTCATGTAATGTATGAAAACATATGTAATAATATGTATTGTAACAATATTTTGTTTGTTCTAATTACTTGAAGAGTTTAAAGGTGCCAAGAAATTACTTGCTTAAACAAAAAAGTCAACGCCTAATCCAACAGACATGGAACACACAACAAAAGAATTTAAAAACAGCAAATTAGTTAGAAAAACTGCACAGAATTATTCTGTGAGATCCACAACATTAAACCAACATGTCAAAATGAAAAACCAATTAAAAAAGAAAAGTGTGCAAATAGTACTAAGGGCTGGGGATGAAGGCGTATTAGTAAATCGTATTAATATAAGCAGCGATTGAGGCTACTCAATAGATTCACTTACCCAATGACTACTAGTAAAGAATAACACAGAACAAGGATGAATTTGTATTAAATTCTACATTTGCAACTCAAATATAATTTCTTAAAATAAATTTTAATTTTTCTTGATTTCAAAGTTGTTTTCTAATTTTTAAAAAGGCATATCTTTACTTGTATATAAAACAAAGGCTTGGTTTCACTGTTACTACGTGTTCCTATTACTCCGTTATCATTATTACCTGTTTTTATTAACCCTATTAAAGTTTGAATCGGAATAAAAAAAGATCATAGTATTTGTTCCGATTCACCCCTATTTGCGGGGTGAATCGGAACACCATTAAAAAAATAAATAATACATATATAAACAGTAAAAATGTTTCGTTTTTGCTTAAAAAATAAAGAACAAAACAAGACCGAAGTTTCTAGTAGAAAAATATAAAAATTAGAAAATCAGTTGTTGCTTTATTTTAACGTTAAAGTTGAAAAGTGTTCCGATTCACCCCATTTTACGGTACTAACTGAATCTGAAGTTTGATGAAAATTCATGCATTAAATCTTGAGATACAGTTATTGCGAAATGCGAAATTAAAAATGCAGCATAACAGCGCCATTTGTAGGGTGATTTAAACAAAATACTAACTAACACTCATCTATTTCTAGGATTAACTAAATCTATAGTTTTATGAAAATCCATGCATCAGTTCTTGATGTATAGCTATTGTAGAACTTGTAAATAATGCAGTTTAACAGCTCCACCTGTTGAGCGATATACATCAATAACTAATCAGATCTAGTTTAAATCAAGATCTAACAGTATCTAAAGTCTTGTGTAATTCTGTGCAGATATTCTTGAGATAGAGCTATTGCGATAATCACAAATAATGCGCCATAGCATCATCACCAGTTGAGCAATTTGCACCATAATATAATCAGCACCAAGTTATATCAAGTACTAACTGAATACAAAATTTTTGAAAATCCATGTGTTAGCTCTTGAGATGTGGCTGTTGTGAAAATTGTAAATAATGCAGCATAGCAGCGCCACCTGTTGAGCGATTTACACCAAATGTTAATCAGCTTTAATTTATATCAAGACTACCTGAGTATCATTTTTTTAAATTAAAATCTGTGCATTAGTTCTTGGGATACAGCTGTTGCATAAATCATAAATAATGCAATGTAGCAGCGACACCTATTAAGCAATTTACACCAAAAACTAATCATGAACAATTTATATCAGGGACTACCTAAATATAATTTTTTATTAAAATCCGTGCGTAATTCTTGAGATACAGATATAACATAAACCATAAAATAATGCAGCATAACAGTGCCACCTGTTGAGCGATTTACACTAAAAACTGATCAGCATCAGTTTAAATAAGAGACTACCTAAATAAAAAATTGTATTGCAATCCGTGCGTGGTTCTAGATACAGATATTGCGCAAACCGTAAAACAATGGCACATAACAGCACCTCCTGTTGAGCGATTTACACCAAAAACTGATCAGCATCAGTTTAAATTAAAGACTACCTAAATAAAAAATTTTATTACAATCCGTGCGTAGTTCCTGAGATACAGATATTGCGTAAATCGTAAAGCAATGCAGCATAACAGCGCCACCTGTTGAGCGATTTACACCGAAAACTGACCAGCATCAATTTATATCAGGGACTACCTAAATATAAATTTTTATTACAATCCGTGCATAGTTCTTAAGATACAGCTGCTGCGTCAACCGTAAAAAATGCAGCATAACAGCGCCACCTGTTGAGTGATTTACGCCACAAACTAATCAGCATCAATTTATATCAGGGACTACCTAAAACTAAATTTTTATTAGAATCCATGCGCTGGTTCTTTGGATTCAGCTGTTGCATAAATCATAAAAAATGAAGCATAGCAGTGCCACCTGTTGAGCGATTTATGCCAAGAACTAATCAGCAATAATTTATATCAGGGTCTTACCTAAATATCAATTTTTATTAAATTCCATGAATTTTTTCTTGAAATAGAGCACCCATAAAATACTTGTCACAGACAGATATTTTATAAAAGCATGTTTTTTGGAATCTCTGACCCCTAAAACTTGTACAATCCATCGAAAACCAGAATTCGAAAATTTATACGAATCCAATGCTTTCTTCTTGTAGAGCTAGAAGGAAATAAATTTAAAAAAAATGGTGCTGGTAGAATAAATTTGGTGCTCCCTTTCAATCTCCTCGGATGGGGCGACCCTCCCCCCCCCCCCCGCCTCCCTCCCCTTTCACGTGGGTCTGAATGTAAGGATGGAAAAGATGGGGATTTAAAAGCAAAAATTCCTGAATGAGTTAAGAAAAATTTTGATTTATAAATTTATTTTTACTGCACAGACACAAATAAAAGATAGAAGCAAAGTTGAAAAAAATAATTATCTCATTTTTTCCCCCCTCCAAGTAATTAAAATAAAAATTTGCTTTAATTCTACATGCATTAATTGCATAAATATCCAAAGTTATGAATTATTAAAATGTTCTAATGTTAAAAAACTATACGCGAAATTAAAATTTACTCCAAAATATTTGATTAATACTTAATTTCTAAAAATCATAAGTCTATTTCCTTGCGATATTCAACTTACTTACACAAGTCATTTTAATCCGCGATATTCAATGTTTTTAAATGGCCTGCTGTTTGGTTTTTGTCAGAATGAACTCGTATTTTAAATGGCTTAAAAACGAAAATGAAGCGCCAAATATCTATAAAAAAATATGTATGTTGTGAAGAAAACTTCAATTAACCAGATTTTCATTTCTACAACTTTCTAAAAATTCAGATTTTTCGTAAAAAAAAATTTAAAAATGACTATTTTTCCCATTGAAAAGCATTGCAGAAGCATCGATCGACAGCCTGCTAATAGCAGGTGTCGCCGCCTTTCGTCAAAAAATCCGCATGGCAAAATTTTAACACTACTTTCCCCTCCTGCTTCTTACTCCGTGGCTAGGAATCACAAAACTGGCGCATGCATATCTATCGTGCTTTCGCTTTCGGCGAAGGCTACTTCTGGTGTTTTTGTATAAAATTTATACAAACTTGCATGCGCGGATCATATTGGAGGATTTGAAAAGAAAAAAAAAAATGTTTGAATGTTTAAGTTACAAAAAAATATTTTTCAAAGTTTACTGATTAATATAATTATTAATTATATAAATATATTACGTAATTAATTATTATATAATATATTTACATAATAATAAAAATAATTATGTTACTTATATTTAAAAAAAACAGTCATTTTTAATTAAAACCACATGCATTTTGTTTTTCAAGCTGCAATTAATTATATAATGTAATTAACATTATTATTAATACATTATTGCATATTATTATTATTATTTATTAATTATTATATAATAATATTAATGTAATTATGTATAATTTACATTGAAAAATCTATTATAGCTCTCTGTAAATAAATACTTTATATTGGTTTAGTATTAATTAATAATTATAAAGTATAGCAATCTAATTAGTATAAATATTTTTTAAGAAGCTATGAACTTTGAATAATGATCATTGATCAAAAGTGAAAAAACGAAAAAAAAAATTTTTGGTTATGCTTATGTGTACATATATTTTGTAATTAATATTTCAAATTAAAAAAACGATTTAAAGAAAATCCCAAATATTTAAGATTAATTTAGCATTCAGTATAAACATGTATTATTATTTATTTAAAATAAGCTAATTGTATAGCATGAATATAGTTATAATTAGGATATAATCTAAATATTTTTATATTTTTTATATTAAAAAAATGGTGTAGTATAAATGAAAAATGTATGAATATTTTATAATTGTTAATATTTAACAATATTTATTAAATCAATATGATAAATTGTTAATGATTAATATAATTAAAATATAATAAATGTAATATTACTAATATGAAACTAGAAACAAATATTTAGTGCAATTAAAATGATTTCAATAATTATCAAAATTTAGCATTCTGCAAATCTAGATAATCTTTTAAAACAGGTAGTTGAGACCACTTTTTTTTTCCAGATATTTAAAAGAAGAATACAGTACATATCACTTTCGAAAAATAACATGTAATTCAATCTGAAATTAGATTTTAGCTGCGACTGAAATCTGTTGAGTAAATCTTTATTTGCAAAATGTCCTGGTATTAATGCTTGAATTACCAATTTTTTAATTCTTGCATGGGTATTATTTGGTTATCCTGTCGATTAATTTTGCCAAAATATACAAATCGCCTAACTATCTGAAAAGTTAAACAAACAGACATAATTTTTATTTTAAATAACAAAAGAACAATTAAGTTAGTAAACCAATAATAAAAATATAAATAAAAAGTCAAATTAAAAATCACTTGAAGATGTGAAACACGTTTACCCTGTTTAATATCAAGTGAATGTGACATTTGTGATCATCCATTATTGGCATTTAATCTTAAAATTTGTTGATAGTTTTTTTTTTTTAATCGACAGGATAATGAAGTAGTAGTACCTTTGCATGTATAATTTATCAGACCTTTAACAAAAATTATTCACTAAAAATTAAATTATTAAATATTATACACTATTCTATTCATTGAAATGAATAAAATAGCGTATGATACTTTGACATTATATCTTTAAACGTTAAGCTAAAAATACACAACAAAAAATGTGTAGTCAGATAAGCATGTGACAAGCATATTGACATTTATTTTTGTGTGCTTTTTATGATAGTTGTTGTTCAGATTCTGGAATATTTTTATTTAGAATGAAGTCACCAATTATTCATAGTAAGAAAAATATCAAGACAACAGTTAGAAATATTACAACTGATTTTCTACTATCAGTGTTTTAATAGCATTAAAACTTTTTCCATAAGAATGTATAGCATTAAAACTATTTCATAAGAAAGAGCTCAATATTATATATTTAATTAAAATTAGAAGAAAATAGGGGGAAGGGGTATACTAACCCCTAGTATGACATCCATTAAAACAACAATCTAATTTAATTATTCATGTTTTTATTATTACATATTCAATTTTTATAATGATAGAATGGGGGAGAACATGATAAAATTACTTTCAATAGGAGAAAAATCCTTAAGATGACATTTAATATTCCAAAACAAAATATAAATATTTATACTTTAATTACTAAACATTAAAATCTCACAAGACTTTAACAAAGAAAAATATAGTTTAAAAATATATTTTTGAGGGGGGGGGGATTACACTCTTTATATCTCTAATAATATACTGTTTTTTTATTCAATGTATATTTAATAATATACTCATATTTTAATTATAATATCTTTATAATGCAGTTAGTCCCTCAACCAAATAATGGATTTAATGCTTGTTGAATTTAAATGTGTTTAAATCTTCTTAAAAAAAAAAAAAAAAAAAAAAAAAACAATGAAATTAGTAAAGTTTTAGACATTTTAATCTTATTCAAATATGTAATACGTTTCTTAATAATTAAGATAATAAAAGTTCACAATGAATTTGAGAATCTAAAAATTTAACTAATCTCTAAATTTAATATTAATAAAAAAATTCATAATGTGATTTTTTTTTATTGATCAACACGCATAAATATTGAGTTATATATTATACTATCTTTAAGCATTTAAATGTAAGGCAATGAACAGTACTAAAATAATCGAGGTGGGCGACTTTTTACACACAAACATATTTAATAAAACTGACGGCACTACAGACGACATATACACATATTGTAAACACAGAACAACTATCTGGAACGTAGATACATTATGTTCCTTACATAATTCCATGGAATAGACAAGGGGCGCCATCTACCGTTTAACCTGAAAAGTAAAAGTATAAAATACCACAGCTCTTCCCCACTTAGTAATGAAGTCGGTCAGGAGCTCTTCGATGTCTTCTGGACCTTCTAAGTACCTGTGGAGAAGAAGAAGAATTAGTTTTTACATGTTCAGGAGCATCAACTGTAGCACTAGTAGGAACCGATGGTTTTGGGAGAATGTTATCCGAACTAGTTGAATTAGAACTCGAAGAATCAGGATTATGAAAGTCAGTTGGAGTAGGATCTGGAACAACTGGAACATGAGAGTCAACTGGTTGCGGATCTGTGAAACTTGACTGTAAGGGTGGAAAATCATCTTGCTTCACACTTGTATTTTCACTTCTAAAATTTTCTGTAACATTTTCTTCTGAATTTGGATCATTGGTTAAAGAAATATCTTCTCCTACATTAGTTATTTGATCCACATGCCTTTTCCAAATATTCGAACCAACTTGAACTCTGTAATGTAATTTTCCTTCTCTTGCTACAATTCGACCAATTTTCCATTTGGCTTCTGGAGTATAATTTCTTACAGCTACTTTCTGGTTGACTTCAAATTCTTTTACTTTAACTTTAGATTTCCTTGCAGTTTGCTTTTCATGAACAAAATTTGCAACATTTGGCACGATCAAATCTATGTTTGTTCTTATGTGACGCTTTAGAAATAAAGATGCAGGACTTTCCCCCGTTGTAACATGTGGCATCTTCCTGTACTGCATAAGAAAGTTATTCAGCTTCATTTGTAAAGTACCTGGTTCAGACGCTAAGGCTTTTAATCCACGTTTGACCGTTTGCACATATCTCTCAGCCTGTCCATTTGTAGATGGATGGTACGGTGCACTAAACTTATGTTTTACACCATGACTTTTTAAGAACATTTCAAATTCTTCAGATGTAAACTGCCTAGCATTATCTGATACCAAAGAAATAGGAAAACCGCATCGTGCAAAGAGAGAAGAAAGACAAATAATTGTATTTTCTGAAGTTGTACTAGGAACTATAAATACTTCTGGCCATTTACTATAAGCATCAACCACTAACAAAAGCATTTTTCCGTTAACAGGACCAAAATAATCAATATGAATTCTCTGCCATGGAGCAGTAGGCCATTCCCAATGATGTGTATCAACTTTAGGAGGATTATTTTTCAAATTTACACAAATAGAGCAATTTCTTGCAATATCTTCTATATCATGGTCTATTCCTGGCCACCATACAAAACTACGGGCTAAAGATTTCATTTTCACTATACCAAAATGACCAAAATGTAATTCCTTTAATATTTGTTGTCGATGGATTTCTGGGATAACTACCCTACAACCTTTTAAAATACAACCATGCTGAAGAGTAAATTCTTCTTGTTTACCACCAAAAAGTAAATTCTTAGGAATTTCTGAACCAGAAATGAGGTGATGAAAAATTTGTCGCAAAAGAGGATCGGTTTTTGTAGCTGAAGCAATAGATTTAGCATTTAAAGGTAAAACAGAAAGTTGATTTATTTGAATGATTTCCGATTCATCAAGTCCTTCATTTGAATTATATTCGTGGGGCAAATCTTCACTACGTAATGGAAGACGTGAGAGTGCATCGACATTACCGTGTTCAGTAGTTTTCTTATAGCGGATGTCATACTGGAACGCTTGTAAATATATGGCATATCTTTGCATTCTAGCAGCTGATAAAACCGGAATACTTTTAGAAGGTGAAAAAATTGAAACTAATGGTTTACTATCAGTAAACAAAGTGAATCTGTTACCGTACAAATATTGAAAAAATTTCTTAACACCAAATATTATTGCTAATGCCTCCTTATCTACTTGACTATACCGTTTTTCGGCATTATTCAAGGTTCTGGATACAAATCCAATAGGCTTTTCAGTCTTGTCTGGCATCACATGCGAAAGAACTGCAGAGATACCATATGGAGAAGCATCCGTAGCTAAGATTAAAGGTAATTTAGGATTGAAATGCGTCAGCACTCTGTCCGAAGTAATTTCTCTTTTTATTTTTTTAAACGCTTGATCACATTTGTAAGACCAGTTGAACTTTACATTCTTTTTAAGCAAATTATTCAAAGGATGTGCAATTGTCGATAAATTCGGTACAAATTTTGCATAATAAGTTACAAGACCAAGAAATGCTTTTACCTGGGAAACATTTTCTGGCTTAGGGGCATTTACAATTGCTTCTATTTTATCTGGTGTTTTATGAATACCATGTTTATCCACTTTATACCCACAATAAGTAATTTCATCTGCCATGAAGAATGATTTTTCCTTATTTATCCGAATATTATAATTTCTCAACCTTTCTAATACTTGCTTTAACCTTTGCAAATGAATTTCGTCCGTTTCCCCAGTTATTCCTATATCATCAATAAAAATTGTAATTCCCTCAATTCCACTTAAAATTTGTTCGATTTTTCTTTGCCATATAGCAGGAGAACTATTAAGACCCATTGGTAATTTAAGAAACTGAAATAATCCTTTAGGTGTATTAATGGTTAATAATTCCTGGGATTCCTCATCAACGGGCAATTGGAGGTATGCTTGATTTAAATCAATTTTTGTAAAATGAACACCACCACTTAAAGTAGCTAACATATCCTCTATTTTAGGCAAGGGATATTTTTCTACTTTCAGATATTTATTTAATGTGACTTTAAAGTCTCCACATAAGCGTATTTTACCATTAGATTTTACCACTGGAACAATCGGGGTTGCCCACTTGCTATTTGTAACTGGTTTAATTATACCTGCTTCTTCTAATCTTTGTAATTCCTCATTGACTGCAGCACGTAGTGCATAAGTAACAGTCCTAGCTTTACAAAATATGGGTGTAGCATCCTTTTCAAGGTAAAGCTCTGCCTTTAACCCTTTAATTTCCCCTACTTTATCAGAAAATAAATCAGAAAAATCATTTAACAATTCTTGTAATTTATCAGAATAATTTACAGTCTCATTAACATAAACAGATCTTAAATTATGTGGAAAAATATCGAATGCAGAGGCCCAATCGCGGCCAAATAATAATGGAAAAGTATCTTCTTTTATCAAATATAATTTTAACTTTTCTGTTTTATTTTCATAAGTAACATTTACTTCAACATAACCTACAGGTTTAAAAATTTCACCAGTTGCAGTTTTTAACTGAACATCTGGAGGAAATATTTTATAATCAGGAAAAATTCTGCGAAATCTTTTTAAAGGAACAGCAGAAATTCCCGAACCGGTGTCCAATTCCATATCCGCTCTGGCTTTATTTTCAATTAACACAGATAATTTAATAGGATTTGCACCTGTATTTTTTATAGTTAATACATTTACTGTATCTACCGAATTTACGTGTTTTTGGAAAGTTTTACTTCTACAAACCTTTCCAATATGGCCTTTTTTCTTACATATTTTACAAGTAGCATTAATAAATCTACATGAATTGGCTAGATGGGAAGTATTTCCGCATCTATAACATTTTAATTTACTTTTATTTGCTTCAGGAATTGTATTATTTATATGATTGTTGACATTTGACTTCTGACAGTCGTTAGAAAATTTCTTTGGGTGTACATTTTTTGAACTGGAAATTTTATTAATACTGAAATTTTTATTTTTAATTTCAGAAATTTCAATATCTACATTGTGTAAGGATAAAGCTTTCTCCACTGCTTTCTCAAAAGTTAAATCCTCTACTTGCGTAATCAATTTATTTTGAATGCTTTCGCTTTTCAAACCGCGTAAAAATTGTTCAAGTAAATTTTCATTTAATGTATCACCCGTAAAACAACAAAAAGTTGTATTTTTCTTTAATCTAGCAGCGAAATCTTGAACTGATTCCGACTCATTTTGGTAACACTTACGAAATTTGATTCTTTCAATAAATTTGTTGGGGGCGGGGCTTAGATGCTTTATCAATATATCAACAATCTCCGAATATTTTAATGTTTCACATTCTTTAGGGAAACAAATTACTCAGTAAATTATACAGCTTAGGGCCCATGCAAGATAAAAGGGCTGCAACTTTTTTTTCCTCTTTTAATTCATTCAGAATAAAATTCTGTTCCAGGCGTTTAATATAAGCCTGAAATGTTTCTACTTTATCATCATATTCCTTGAATGAAAACATCGTATTCTTTATGCAATAACACAGGAAAAAAAAAAGTACTTTAAAATTCAATGTACTTACCACCCCCTTGTTTTAAAGCTGCTGATATATTCGGGAAAGCTGCTGTTACCTTGTATGTTTGTCGAACGCAAAAACGAAAGAAGAAGCCATTTCTCTTGGGCGCGCCGTTATTCCTTTAAAAATTTTTACGATAGAAACTTTTAACATCTCGTCGCCATTATACTATCTTTAAGCATTTAAATGTAAGGCAATGAACAGTACTAAAATAATCGAGGTGGGCGACTTTTTACACACAAACATATTTAATAAAACTGACGGCACTACAGACGACATATACACATATTGTAAACACAGAACAACTATCTGGAACGTAGATACATTATGTTCCTTACATAATTCCATGGAATAGACAAGGGGCGCCATCTACCGTTTAACCTGAAAAGTAAAAGTATAAAATACCACATATATAGTACATAAAATCCATAGCTCGTTAAATAATGTATTGTGAAAAAACAGTGTAACTTAATATTTTTAAACTTCATTATTTAAAAAAAAAAAAAAAAAAAAAAATCTATTTACACGGAGTTGGAGATCATTTTTATTATTTAAATTTTAATTATTGCACATTTCCAATGCAAAATTTTTAATAAGTTTTGTGAATTATTTCTGTGCACTGCACGTATTTTTTCTCTACAATTCTTTTAAGTTCAACTATAACAAGTCTGTGAAAATTACAGTTTTGTGAACTTTCGGTGTAAATACACAGAAACTTTCTCATATACTGCTCGAGCTCGTTCTTCTTTACGCGATCAAAATGAACATAAACAGGATTGCTTCACTCTCCGTGAGCAAAAACACCCTCTTAAAGTATTTATCTCAAAATCCAGAAGTCTCGCCAAGCATTTTCTCGCCACATCGTACAGAGTGGTGAGATATTTCGCTTCCCATGGTGGAGCGCCAAATAGAAACTTTGGCCCTCGGCGCAGTTTTTTCTTTGCACGCCCCTGTCCACATATTGGTTAGAAAATAGATAGTCTTTAAAAACGGCAAAATTTTTTCACAATACAGTGCACTTTCGGGCAGAATCGCTTTCAATCGTAAAAATTTTTAATCGTGGAAAATGGTGGTCGTGACAATTAGCCAAATCAGGCAAATAAGGTGCATTTTGCAACAGATCATACATCAGTTCCTTCAACTTTCATATTAGGTGAAGATAGCTGACGTTATTGTGGACCAGCAAGAACATTCGGTCCGTTCTTCATGAGCTCCGGGAATTTGATTGGTCTACAATTGATAGGTGTATGATATGATTTGCTTGCGTTTCCAAGACAATTAATGCAAAGATCGCAATGACAAAAATCCAATAATAGACTGATTAACAAAAGTGTTTGTTCATAAACATGCCCTTTCCTTATTGCTACCACTCTCACAGAGAACGGTGCATTTTTCTGATGAAAAATTATCTTAAACTTACACAAACCAGGTCTTTTACCACTTCTACGAGAGACTCATTTATGATTCCGATGTCCATGAGTAACGGGCCTTGTGTGATGGTATCGTCGCCCTCTTCGCAAGGATACCAAAGGGGCGGCACAGCCGGTTCCTAAGTTTTCGAGGCAAGCCGGATTTCGACGTCCATAGGCTGATCCTACAGGCAGCCCTTCGGAACTGCACAATGACCCTCGACAAGGTTACCAATGATGATAGGACCTCAACCATCATTTGATCGAAAGAGAGCTTGAAAGGAGAGTGTAGGCACTGTAAAACAAAACGTAAGGACTCTGGTGTCGATAGGACTGGCGGAATTGTCATGCAGCATCTTCCGGAGTTACTGTCGGGAGAGGTCTTGGACAGTGCCTGGCTAGCTCCCTTTGCCGTGTGGTTAACTGATCTATGTCCATTTCAACTGGGGCAGTTGTAAGTTAATTCTGAGGTGAGCTGGTTGCCTTAGACATGCCGCTTTCCATGGCAGGTCCGCTTCCAGGATCCGCCCCCGCAGAGAATCGAGCCAAAAGGTCATATGCTACCTGCTAATACGTAATCTCATTAATTCTCGAGCGAACTTTCTATCCGATCTTGATCTTGCGTATCTGTGCGCTACTGGAGTTCACTGCGCCCAGTGATGAAGACTAGCAGTGACTAACTAAATTTGCAGTGACTCAAACACACTATTAATCCCCGAGACGGGAGTCACTTCGACCTCTTTTGGAAAGGTTTTCCTCGTCCACCAGGTATGGCAAGAGGTATCTTCTTGTTTTCGGTAGTGATCCACTATCCACATGGCAAGGAAAATGAGCACTCAAAAACCACTTCCGGGGTTGCTCAGGAGCCATGAGGTTAGCCCACGGTTAGCGGGTAGATAGGCCTAGTGTGGCGTTGTGCGGTCCTCCGGCTGAAAAGCAGGGGAGATGTGCGGAGCTTCTGACGCTCCAACTCCTTAGCGAGGCAAGGTCTTCTCGTCTAGGCGAAGCTTCCAGTGACCACCTGCGGACACTAACAGTGCATAGTCTGGTCTCTGGAATCCCCCGCGTAAGCTGAAAAGTAATGCGGGTGTGAGTGGAAATTGGGTTGTAAAACCGTAGCAAGGCGGTATCTATGCCGTCAGGAGGGTTTTTTCCGGTTCCGCTGCGGGCATCTAGTCTGAGCCTTTTGATATGTGCGCACCAGTTCTGCATTTGCATATTTAAGATAATTCACTAGATTCAGAAATGAGGGCAGAAAAATCCTGAGCGAGGCTGTAACTAGGCAGTCAGGGAGGGCTTTCTTCGTTCTTCTGGGTGCCTGGCTCGAAAAACTTCCATTGCCTTTGATCCTCAAAAATATTTTTCCTCATCACAGGTGTTCATATTGAGGTTTTTCTGCAAAGCAACTCTACCTCGGAATGTTCGGCATTAGGCCCGCGCGCCCGACGCCTTTTTAAGTCTGCGGTTCCCGTGGGTCGTCGGATTAATATGGTACGCAGTAGCGCAGCCAAGGGGGTGGTTTTGGGGTTCAAACCCCTCCCAGAGCTAAGAAAGATCGCTATAATTGCTGCTTATATGAATCAAAACCAAACTTAATATTTAAATGTTTTGGCGTATTTCGAAATTCGCCGCTTTACTGAATCAGATTTTATTTCATAAAATGATTCAATTAAATTGCGAAAATATTGATTTCCTGCCACACAAATGCTCTTTAAGTTTAAGTTTTACACAGTGAACTTCTAATTAGTACTGATTCTATTAACCAGCGATTCAAATAACCGGCAATCAGCTTTATCAGAAACTCAACCCCCCCTCCCCCCCCCCCCAGGAACCGAATTCCGACTGCGCCATTGATGGTAGGAAACCAAGAGAAATAACCTCTTGGCTCTATAAGTGCTGAGTGGCGAGGACTGTCACTTTCGATTTTCGTCTCTCGTTTGGGATAGGGCTGCGTGCCGTGCGCAGCCTGAAGACCGGGGTAGTCCGTGACGGGCGGCATGGATGTGTAGCTCAGATTAGAGACTTCTATGCGAGATGGCATGAAGTGTCTTACGAATCAACGGCGCAAGGGCCTTACGGGCCCTGGAGCCGCTGAGTGGTGTCCTTTTACTTTATCCAGTTCTATTTCACTTCATTCACTCGGTTTAGAAGTTTAACGTAGTATTCATTGTTTATTGTTTAGTTCTTGGGCAGATAGTCAGTTATCAATATTCTGTTAGCATCATAAAAGACTAGTACCACGGATACGCATAGTGCCTTCTTCGTTGGAGGAGAACAAATATGTCAACAATGTAATTGCTGCTTGGTATCAGAGATGTAATAGCGAACACAAGTTTCATCTCTTGTAACAAATCGAAATCTGTTTTATTTACACTAAAACGATCTGGACTGTCTTGATAAATTTCTAGTCACTCACGTTTTTGACCATTATCAGCACACGCGAAAATCGACTTGCCGAAAGCATTTTTATCCTTAACTTCACAGTGAGGATATGAAATGACATTTCATTTACATGCAATGGCGGATCTAAGGGGGGGGGGAGCGATCGCCCACCCCCTTGAGCCCAATAAAGGATCTGCGGAACGACATCAGATGTCCGCACGGAAAAGTTGTTGGTCCTAAACTCGGGACCGGCGCGACCCGACCCGGGTCGCGCCAACTTTAATTTGTTATACTGGGACTGGGTCAGGTCTTCACAGATTGAGAACCGGGTTCGGTCGGGTCTTATCTTTTTCTACAGAGCTGGATCGAGCCACACTGTTTTTTCCAGGTCGGGTCTGGCGTAGACTTCCCTCCTACTAGAGCTATACATGAGCCAAAACTTTCAAGCCGAGGCTCCGTACGGTATAAAGGCTTAACGCTCGATCTGGGATCGATACAACCCGTATGCTGTGGCGGTACTAAGGGGCGGAGAGAGGGGACGAAGTCCTCCTTGGGCTAATAAAGGGTTTACAAAGTGACATTATGCATCCTCACGAGAAATAACTTGGGGGGAAGCTCGAGCCCGTCACGGCTTGGTACGGGTCGCGCCGGTGTATAGTCCACGAGACTTGGACTGGGTGAGGTTTTCTCTTATTTTGAATCGGGTCGTGTCCTGATCTTGCTTTTTTGGAGATTCTGGTGGGGACAAGCTTCTTTTTCTTCCAGATCGAGCCTGGTCTCGATTTCATTTTTCCCTAGAAGTTTGCATTGGACAAAATTTCCAGGTCATGGCTCGGCCCGGAATAAAAGCTAAATATTCGGTCCGTCTCTGATCCAGATAGTATGAAAAACATTATTGACCGGACCGCAACCCATGCAGCTAAACGTTCGTTAAGTCTCTGATCTGAATTTCTTCGAAGGATCACGTTCACAGATAAAAGCTAGTTTCGTTAAAGGATCGCGGAAAAACGCAGAATTTCGTCAAAGGATCGCGATCAAAACTGGGTCAACCATTCTCGCAAGAGTAAAAACCGAATCTGTAACTGACTCTATATGACAGTCTGCCTCGATGCGCTAAGCGCAAATAAAAAGTAAAAGTCAACCCGACCAATAGCAAAATATTGTTGTTAACCGGACCCAGGCCGGAAGCAAAAAATTAGAAGTTAACTTGACCCGCAGCAAGCAATAGAAGTTAACCGGATCCAAATGCGACCCACAACAAAAAGTAAAAATTAACCCGACCAGCAGCAAAAATTAGAAATGAATCGAACATTAAATTTTGTGAAATGATCGCGAAGAAAACACGAATTTCTTCAGAGGATCGTGAAACAGTCACTCCTTTCGTCCAAAAATTGCGAAAAAAGAACGAAAATTTTATCAAAGGACTCACCCCAATCAATTTGGGCAACCCGAACCCTTCTCGCAAAAGTAAAAACCAAATCCTAAAGTGCGCCAAATCAGAATTGTATTTCAAACAACCCCAAATGCGCTAAGCACAGCTAAAAGTAAAAGTCAACCCGACCAACAACAAAATGTAGTGTCGACCTGACCCAAAAGCAAAAAATCAGAAATTAACTCGAACCGCAGCAAAGAGTAGAATTAAACCGGACCCAAACACGACCCAAGTAGAAATTAACCCGACCAGGAGCAAAAAAAATGGAAGCCAACCGGACCCAAACCCGACCCACAGCAAAAAATTAGACGAAACACGGCCCGTATTAAAAAAAATGAGCTCCGACCCGTGCATCAGACTAGAGTTTCCAAATTTCTAAAATCGCCCCCTCCCCTTGATGACTCTCCAGATCAGCCCTTGTTTACATGTCTACACCCTTAGCAATTTTAGAGACCTTTGAAGACATGCATAAACATATTTTTATTTTTTCGATGATTTCAGACACCTGTAGCATGTTTTGTTCGTTTATTGCGCGGATATTCGAGGTTCTCACAGCTATGTTTAAATTATATTATCCACTTATACACTGTCTAAAAGGATAGATCCTAAAGTATCCTGCATGTTTTTGTAAATTTATGATGACTCCCAACTCTTTTTTTAACAAACTGTTTAATAGTAGCCCGCGTTTAATTTTTATCCATTTTACAACACTAACGAAGTTAATTTTATTAAAAGCGATGTCAAATCGATTACTGCTTAACAGAGCAATATCTAATTTGACTTTTGTACGCAAGTACAGTTATATTATCTGTTGCGTAATATTTTACTCCAACTGATGCTCACATTTGTGATTGATTTCGCGAATTTTTCAAATCACCCTCGAAATTTTAAGATATTGCATTTTATGCATACTTTTTGTCTTTTATTTTATCTCATTGTTACACTGAAAAAAAGGAGGTTTTTTTTACATTTTTCAACGTAGTTTAAAAGAATTCATGAATTTGATTTGTATGTCTGTCTGTCTTTCTTTGCTGTAACATGCGTAAATGTTCTCAGATTGTCATGCAACGTTCAGGGCCTGATTAATGCACGGGCCTCCGGGGCCTTGGCCCTGGGCCCACCAATTTCAGGGGCCCATAAATTATGTGGCTGATTTTTTCCCTCTAATCAAATACTTTTCAAATAATATTGTTTTATAAAATATGAAGTGTAAAATTTAAAAATTCTGAATAATTTCTCAACAAATTTTTTAGAAGATTTTATCCTAGGCACTTTTTACCCAAACAACTTTGTCAACTCATCAAATAAACCTTCTTTTTTGCGAAAGTGTCACCGAAAATGGGTAGGTAAGGGGGCCCAATTTTTTAACAGGACCTGGGCCCAACTTCAGCTTGATCGGGCTCTGGCAACGTTATCGAGTCTTACCGTAGCAAGTTTTGAAATTGAAAATGAAAAGTAGCAAGGCCCCCTTATCATAATATCAAGGCCTCGCATTCAGGAGAAAATCTATTGTTGAAATTGTCCCTATAATTGCCAACTTATTATATGACTTTGTCTCGTATGTAACGCCACCTGGTGCATACTACTGCTAATAATCCCATAGGAAATAATGGAAAACATTTCAGTTTCTAACATTAGATGGCGCTACCAACGTGAAAATCATGTAGTTCAGCGCCCCCTGTACTGCGGTCAAAGGAAACTTGGTGAATGACAAGCCTTGAAAAGTAGAATACTTATAGTTGTTAACGAATGGAGAATCTGAAAATCGTCTGAATTGCCGTCGGAAAGCATTATCACAAAAATGAGATGTTCTGTATTTTTGAATAATTCAACAAAAATAAATAAAAAACTATAGCTTAATCCGAGATCCACTATGAAATTTCAATCTAATCCGATTTTTCTTACGGAAGTTTTTACTGAACTGACAAACCCATTGTAACATTTTTATCTTTTCGTCACAATATCCTTATATCCTTTCCTTATATCCTTATATATATTATAAATGTGAAAGTGTGTCCGAAAAATTGGAATGAACTTGGCTTCAAAACGGATGGATTAATGTCTTTGAATTTTTGTATATAGATAGATTATTGGTCTGAAATGAACATAGGCTAATTTTTATTTATTTTATTCAAATATTTTTCTTAATTCAACATTTCACTATTTTTCATGCAGAATAAATTGAATTTTTTCCATAATATTTAATCATTTTCTTTTTTCGTTGCCAAAAAATAAAAAAAAACCAGAATAATTATTTCTCTTCTGTAATTAATTTTCAACTGAAAGATTTTCACGTGATAAAATAAAATGAAATAAATAAATGGACCCTATTCTGTTTTTCGGTTCCAGGCAAAACTGCATATATTTCAAGCATTCCAACTTCTATGAAAGAGGTGTCCGCAAGATTAAAGGCGGGGTGGACGGTGTCAAGGCATATGCCATCTAGTGGCAGGGGTGCATAACTAGAAGATTATTAAGTAGATTGCCGTTTCTTTTGTGTGAATGGCAACTGTTAGGAATTGATAAATGAATATATTAGTTTATTCACAGAAAATCGTTTGCAAATTTTGCTACTGTGATATTTATTTTATTTATAAGAAGTGACTCGTTGCTATGGCAGCGAAGCTGTTTTTTTCGTCTGCTTGACTTTTACATTTTTTTTTTATCTTTTGAGATGAGTTAAAAGTTTAGATAAAAAAGTTGGCATCAATTTTTGATGGAATGAAAAAGAATTTTTTTAGAGAGAATGTTTATACGTTTTGTTTGTCGTGCGTGTCTTGAGTTTTATTGAAGAATTATGTTATTTTTATGAAAAGGCACGCAGAAATGCATATAGGATCATCTTTCCAGTTTTTAGTATGATGATCAGAAATTATCAAGGTAAAAGCATTTATATTTTGTACATATTATACATTTTGTACATAGTATGTAAATAATTAGAATTCAATATTTCTTTATTCTATAATTCTAAGTATGTAATAAAATTTATTAAAAGAAAAATTCAAGAATATTTAGAAGATTTTTGAACCCAAATAATAAAGTTTTGATTGTTTACAAAATAATCTGGCGCAACGAACACGGACATTTGAATAATAATGTTGAGATATTGAATTGTTTTTATATCATATAGTGTTTTCGTAAGCTGTGCATTACTACTTATTTTTTCTAAGATGAATAAGTTAAAAAGCGTACACCGCTACGTGCGTCATTTACCAGAACTTTAAATGTTTTGAATGAAGAAATTAACAGCGAGTCATTAGATAAGGGTAAAATTTCAGACGATTTTAGTAAATTAGAAAATTTGATTCATGAAATTAAATCTATTGATGAAGCTATAATTGAACTCATGTTAGATGATGATAAATGCGATGAAGAGGCTATTGAAAATGAAGTAGTGGAAAATGAAAGTTATTCAGATCAATTTATTACCATTAAGCGTAAAGTTAGTGAAGTATTGGGTACAAATAAACGTAATCAAGATGGTAGTGAAAAAAGCACAGATCGCGGTTATTCCAAATCAAAGCATTATAAATTACCTAAACTAAATATTAAGCCATTTGATTCGCAGTTAATAAATTATCTTTCATTTTGATCCCAGTTTCAGAAAATTCATGAAGACATAGATTTGGATAATAGTGACAAATTTCAGTATCTTATCCAATCGGTAGAACCTGGAACCAGTGCTAGGCGCTTGTTAGAGAGCTATCCAATGACCGCAGTTAATTACCCCAAAGCTGTCGAGGCATTTCAAGAGCGTTTTGGAAATAAAGATCTACTAATAGAAGTGTACGTTAGAGAATTCCTAAAATTGATAGTAGCTAATGTACAGGCGCACGGCAAAGATAAACTTCCCTTATCAGATTTATTCACGAAAGTCGAGGCATATTTAAGATTGTTAGAATCAATGGGTTTAAGTTTAGAAAGCATTTCGGCGTGGCTCTATCCCATGATAGAATCTAGCTTATCGGAAGATGTATTAAAAGCATGGCAGCGATATAATATTTCAATCACATCAAACATTGTTAGTAATAATAATGCATTGTCAACAAAAGCAAATATAGTAAGTTTGATGGAATTTCTGAAACAAGAAATTGCAAACGAGGAAAGATTCAAATTAGCCAAATCGAGTTTTATAGAGCTGGGCTCTAAAGACAAACCTAAAGAAAAGTTAAGAAAAGCAGAAAGTAAAATACCTACTGCAGCAGGGCTATTTAGCGCAAAAGAACGCCTTTGCTTATTTTGCAGTAAATCTCATGAAAGCAAGGACTGTGTTAGGGCTAGATCTCTTTCCTTTAATGAACGGAAGGCCAAAATTAAGAATAAAAATTGCTGTTTAAAATGTCTTCGTTTTGGTCACCACGCTAAAGTTTGCAAAGTTTTTATTCGTTGCCACGTTTGTTCTAAACCCCATACCGAGTTATTATGCCCTGAAATTTCAATGTGTAAAGAACCAGAAAATACAGCTAAGACCCCAGAAGTAATTCAAAGCACCATAGCAAGTAAGCAGTGTTCTGCTGAAGTAGCTCTTATGACTTTGGAAATAGTTATTAAAGGTCGAATAACAAAGAACGTACAAGCGTTACTTGATTGTGGGTCGCAAAAGAGCTATATTTTAAAAGGTACAGCTGAAGAGCTAGGTTTACATCCCATTTCTTCTGTGAAGCTATTGTGCACACATTGTTTGGTAGTACGCAAACAGAAGCTAAATCTCACAATAAATTCCAAGTTGAGTTAAGTTCTTCTGATAGACAGAAACAAACGAAAGAAGTCTTAGAACTTTTGGATCAAGATATAATTTGTAATAATATTCCTCGGATACCGAAAGAATCAGTAATGAAAGAGCTTAAACAAAATAAACTATGGATCACAGATTTAGGAACAGGAAGTCCAAAAATTGAAATTTTGATTGGAAGCGATTACTACGGACAACTTCTTACAGGTCGAGTAAAACAGTTGAAGAGCGGTCTTACAGCAATAGAGACGAAGTTTGGATGGACACTTTGTGGTCGTTTAGAAAGTACATCACAGTCTTGTCTAAATTATGGAAATATGTTTATCACGAACCTAGCGTTAAAAGATATGAAGATTCCAGAATTATGGAAGTTAGAGACAATCGGTATAACAGATCCCTGTCAAACTTTGTCTAAAGCAGAAGAAGAAGAACTCGCTCATGATAATTTTATAAAAGAAGTTGATAGAAATATAGAAGGTCGCTATATTATAGGTCTTCCTTGGATTAACGGCAAACGTGAGATTTTTTCAAATAGACACATAGCTGAACGAAGATTGATAAATTCAACAAAGAAATTAAAATCAATGAAAATGTTTGAAGAATATGCTAAAGTTTTCTATGAATGGGAAGAAGAAGGCGTTATAAGTAAAGTACCAGATGAAACACTCAAGATTCCAGGACATTTTTTACCTCATCATCCCGTCATCAAACCAGATAGTCTTACTACAAGTGTTCGACCAGTTTTTGATGCATCGTGTAAGGTAGGGAGGTCTCCTTCTTTAAATGATTGTCTCTTCAAGGGACCAAACCTCATCGAACAAATTCCTGCAGTGTTAACAAGATTTCGTGAGAAAGCTATTGGGGTAGTAGCCGATATAAGAAGAGCATTTCTTCAAATTGAAGTCAAAGAATCAGATCGGCATTTCTTAAGATTTTTATGGTGGAAGAGTCCTGACGAATTTCAAGTTTATCAACACTATAGAGTAGTTTTTGGAGCAACTTGTAGCCCATTTTCCTAGGTACTGTTATAAGGTATCACTTGAGTAATGTTAATGAAGAAAATAAACAGATAGCTGAGAAGCTTATGAAGTCATACTATATAGATAACTGCGTCACTTCAGTCGACAATGTGCCTGAATTAGAAAATTTTATTTCAAAATCTACAGAAATCATGACTAACTTTGTCTTGAAAGCCTTTAATTGTATTTCCATACCAGCAAAGTATTGGACCGACTCTTCGACTGTTCTCGCTTGGATTCGAAAAAATGATCAATGGGTAACGTTTGTAGGCAATAGAGTTAGAGAAATTTGTAAATTTGTAAATTTTCTGAATCTCAACAATGGAACTTCGTACCTGGTCATCTCAACCCTGCTGATCTACATTCTCGCGGATGTAGTCCTAAACAGCTTCTGAAGATGAGATGGTGGGAGGGACCAGAATGGTTGAAGTTATCAAAAGAAAATTGGCCACATTCAGAAACAAGCCCCAACGAAGAATTAGTAATGATGGAAAAGAAGAAAACTGCAGTACCTACTCTTTTATGTTCTAATTCACATGAATTTATGATATATAGTAGAATTTCAAAATTTGGTAGATTTATTAATGTCGTATGTTGGGTGAAGAGATTCATTATGAAGTGCAGAAATCGAAATATATGTTTTCCATCAGAATTGTCGATTGAAGAAAAGGAAGATGCGGAAAGGTCGTTCTGGTCAATAATACAATCTGAAAGTTTTGGTAATACTACTGATGCAATAAAAGGATTAAAGGTTATGAAAGATCAAGAAGGATTGCTGAGAGTGAAAACAAACATATTAGAGCGGGATGACGAGTTTTCATACAGATATCCAATTTTATTACCATCGAAACATCATGTAGTGAATTGTCAGATTCAAGAATGTCATTTAAAGAATTGTCATGCTGGACTTCAAACAGTGGGATCCATTTTAAGAGAAAGATATTGGATAATTTCTTCTAGACGCAGCATTAGAAGTCAATTGTCTAAGTGTTACAGATGCAAAAGATACTCTGCAAAATCATATACTACATCTCCAATTCACCTACCTCTAGATCGAGTCAGAGATTCCAAAGTTTTTGAAGTTTTTGGAGCTGATCTTTTTGGCCCTCTTTTCGTAAAGCAAAGATCCAAAGTTTGGGTTGTACTTTTTACATGTGCAGTATATAGGGCAATACATTTGGAACTTGTATCCAGTCTCTCAACAGAAGGATTCATTCAGTCACTTCGAAGATTTATATGCAGGAGAGGAAGGCCGACTACTATATACTCTGATAATGGCTCAAATTTTAGAGGAACCAACAACCTTTTAAAATCATTGGATTGGAAGGCAATAGTTTCTTCAAAAGAACTGTCTCCTATTAAATGGAAGTTCATCCCTCCAGCAGCAGCTTGGTGGATGGTGGGAGCGTCTGTTTATATGTGTTAAGAATTCCCTTGATCAGAACACTCGGTGCTTCAATTCTAACTTTTGAAACCTTTCAACTGTCCTATCTAATGTCGAAGCAACAGTAAATAATAGACCTGGGAAAAGACTTTTTCTAGAACTCTGAACTGATTTTTCTAGAACTCTGAAATGATTTTTCTAGAACTCTAAATGTTTCATTATTATTTTATTATTGTTTAGTTATTATCTTTATTTATTTACATATTTTTTATTTTGAATTAGGGTTTAGTTTGATCAAAAGTGATCTTAAGTTTAATTTGGCTTCCGCCTAAATTAAAGGTGGGAGTATGTTAGGAATTGATAAATTAATATATCAGTTTATTCACAGAAAATCGTTTGCAAATTTTGCTACTGTGATATTTATTTTATTTATAAGAAGTGACTCGTTGCTATGGCAACGAAGCTGTTTTTTTCGTCTGCTTGACTTTTACATTTTTTTTATCTTTTGAGATGAGTTAAAAGTTTAGATAAAAAAGTTGGCATCAATTTTTGATGGAATGAAAAAGAATTTTTTTAGAGAGAATGTTTATACTTTTTGTTTGTCGTGCGTGTCTTGAGTTTTATTGAAGAATTATGTTATTTTTATGAAAAGGCACGCAGAAATGCATATAAGATCATCTTTCCAGTTTTTAGTATGATGATCAGAAATTATCAAGGTAAAAGCATTTATATTTTGTACATATTATACATTTTGTACATAGTATGTAAATAATTAGAATTCAATATTTCTTTATTCTACAATTCTAAGTATGTAATAAAATTTATTAAAAGAAAAATTCAAGAATATTTAGAAGATTTTTGAACCCAAATAATAAAGTTTTGATTGTTTACAAAACAGCAACAAAACTTTTTTGTTTCTATAAAATGTTACTTTAAAATATTGCATAGAATAAGTTTTAGGTTTGAAATGTTATAAATAAATATAGGATAAATAAGTGTAGATCGACTAAATATTAACATAAAATATACTAAGATGAAATATCATTTAACTATGCGATACAAATATCGCTGATTAAAATATGTTCGATTATAATTATGTTTTTAATGTAATGAAAGATGACTCATTAAATTTAGTAAGTAGATTGTATAAATGCAGAATTTTGAAATAGTGTCACATTTTACTAAATTTTTGATGAGCTAAATTATACAAAATGGTATAAACCGTAGTATTTCTTATTTTATGATAATATAGTGTTTAGAAATGTATAGAATTCAATATTAAATAAAATATTAAACTTTAGCTCTATTTTTCATTTATCAATTACAGACGATAAAAATCCAATGTTTTCTTGGTCGTATCGACTTTTATTATTTAACTTGCAAACATTTCATTCTTTTAATTAAAAACCCTATTTCATTATACGTATATTCGGAATAACTTTAAATGTAGTATGTATTAAATCAGGGTTCGCACAGCTCTACCACAAAATTTTTACAGTATTTTCAATGTATTTCACAGCAGAAAATTATTGCGAAAATTGCGAATCGAGGTGGTGGTTACGATTTCTGTTTCTTAAAAATTAAATATAAATTTTCTTTTCATTATTTGTGGTGTCAGAGTCCTTACAAAATATAAGGAGTGTGCGAACCTTGTAAATGTTGTTTTGTTAAACAAAGAAATATTGTTACTTTATTTGTTTAAATATTTAACGTTCTAGACAATAATTTTCCTAAAATCGTAGATTAGAGTCTCTCTCTCTCTCTCTCTCTCTCTCTCTTTTTTTTTTTTTTTTTTTTTTTTAACAGACGATTATTTCGAAAATTCATATTAAAAATTCAATTATAAATTTCAAGCTATTCTTTCAATCATGACAGATTAATCAAGTATACGAGATTTATTGCGAAATACTTTTGTTATAGTTTGTTTCGATAAAATCATGTACATTTAAAAAAATAGTCACAATATCATTATAATTTTGGGAGAAAAAATACTAATTAGTACTCATTAAGTACCATATAATGCTACGAAAAATATTGACTCTCACCTTAAAATAACAAGGCGACCTTTTTTAAATACACATATTTTTAATTAAAAATATGTGTATTTAAAAAAAGTCGCATTGTCATTTTAATTTTAGGGTAAAGTCACTATTTTTCGTAGCATTATATGGTACTTATGAGTACAAGTTAGTACTTTTTCTCCCAAAATTAAAATGATAGTGTGACTATTTTTTTAAATGTACATGATTTTATCGAAACAAACTGTAACAAAAATATTTTGCAATAAATCTCGTATACTGCTGGACCAACGTTTAAAGAACTGGATTGGCATACTGCCAAAATAATGGAATGTTCCGAAGGGAAGCATTAGGAAGGGACTAAATTCAGGTTTCTCCCAACCCGTCTGACCTGACCGCATGTCGTTCCTGTTTTGGCTGTGCTATTATTAACGTTATTTCTTACTCGCTGTATTCTGTTTGTTATTTTCACAAACGAAGCTTTTTATTGCTATTTTGTATTCACTCTTACATCTGTAAAATGGATTTAAGAGAGAGTAAAAGTTCTCAAGGCAAGCACTTTCATAGTGTAACCAAAAATATTTTAAATAATATTGTAAAGTATTGTGATAACAAAGCTGATAAAGGTTGCCTAACTGTTCCACTATCACATGCAAATAAAAGAGCTAGCTTAATTGCTGGTGTTTCGGAGAGCACTATAAAAAGAATTCGCAAAGAAGGCGATAACAATTCGGGTGATTTCGCTTCTCCCAAAAAGAAAAAAGCGAAGACAACCATAGAAAATGTCAACTTGGATGATTTTAATTTGGATGTAATTCGAAGAACTATCCAGGAATTCTACACGAAAGATGAAATAGTGCCTACAATTCCGAAATTGTTAACCAAGTTAAAAGAAAATATCAAATTTTCAAAAGGTAAAGATACATTACGGAAAGTTCTTCATGAAATGGGATTCCGCTGGGGAAAGTGTCAAAATAAAAGAAAACTACTCTTGGAAAGAAGTGACATTGTTTTGTCTCGTACGAAATATTTACGAAGTATTTACCAATTCCGAAAAGAGAAAATACCTCTAATTTTTGTTGATGAAACATGGATTGACAGCAACTTGACTGTTGGGAAATGCTGGCAGTCAGAAGAAGTGTTCGGTGTTGTTAAAACAGGGGCGGCATCAAGACGCATCATTGCTTTATGTGCAGGAGGAGAAATGGGATTTATTCCAAATTCATCCCTAATATATAAATCCAACACGACCACAGGTGATTATCACGGGTAGATAGATGAACTCAAAAATTTTTGAAAAATGGGCTAGAGAAAAACTCATCCCAAATTTACCAAAAAAATCTCTGGTTGTGTTAGACAATGCACCCTATCATTCGATCCAAATTAATAAACCGCCGAATTCTTCTCAAAACAAAAGAGAGATTATGGACTGGTTAGATTATAATAAAGTTCCATATTCTTCAACTATGCGGAAAGTTGAATTAATGGAACTAGTGAAGATTAATTCACCCGCTACAAAAACATATAAATTTGACAATGTTAGCCGAGCATGGGCACTGTGCATTAAGATTGTCTCCATATCATTGCGACATAAATGCGATAGAATATGTATGGGCAGATATGAAGGAGTACATTCGGAAACGAAATATCACAGCCGATTTGAAGATGGACCAGATTTTTAAATTGACGAAACTTTCCCTTGAAAATATTGATGCTGAAAAATGGAAAAACTACTGCAAGCACATTGAAGAATTAGAAAATCAATATTGGGAAAAAGAATAGAAGATTTGTGCGATCCATTAGTTATTACTTTCGACGACGACGACGATGATGATGATGATTATGAAAGTGATAGTGAATACCCCCCCCTCCCCCGTTTTTTAGAGGAGAGGTCTGTGATGATATTATAAATAAATGCAACCAATTTTATGGCTTTATTTTGTTTCTGAGACCTTTTCTCACTCTTTTTTTTTTAAATTAATTTTAGTTTATTTTGGACATTTTCATTTTAATTCGTACTTACCTGAAATGTTCACTAATTAACATTCAAATTCAAAGAGCATTTTCAATTTGCAAGTAAATTCCTTCTTTTTTGAGAAATTTAAATGGTTTCCCAGAGTTTCCCCCAGGGTGGCGCTCTGCCCCTTAGTTTTTAAAATAGCGCCCTTCTTGCCCCTTATCCAAAAAACTAGCGCCCTTCATGCCCCACATTTGAAAAAAGGCCTCCAGTGATTATGTAAAAGCTCGATAGCGCGTAAATTATGCAAAAAATTGGCGACGGAACGAAAAAAAAAACTTTGCTTTTCATTGACCAGAACTTCTAAAACTTATCTGAAAAATAGATTAAAAACTCGAATATTAACAACATTTACATAAAGATTAATTATTTTTATGGTTAAGCAAAGAACATTGTTCGACTTTGGATAATCTAAATAAAATTACTCCAATTTCCTCATATTCATGGACAAAAATGTCTTCGTACAGGTAATGAGGAAATTGAATTGGAAAACAAATCTTTAAACATATTTCAGTGTATTCATCTATATTAATAAAAGAACAAAACGCTCTGTCTGTGTGTGTCTGTGTGTGTGTGTGTCTGCGATGGCTAGCAAAATCTACAGCATGTACAAAGCTCAAACTTTTTTTGAGAGTAGCCCCAAATCTCTCCTGATGCACCTGGGCTTCAGAATTTCGAAATTCTATTTATTAACTGAGTAATTAATTAAATTCCAAAGATCACTCTCATAAAAAATCGCCTTTTTTCTTCTTTTTTTCCCTTCATTTAGTTATGGTTGGTTGGTTGCATAAAATTTTCGCAGAAATAATTAAAAAAGCTGGAATAGACCTTTAAAATTCATAGACTGGCAAACTGTCAGTTAAAATGATGATTTTTTATCACAGCGGTTGTAAACCATGGAGGAAAAAGATAGGTGGTGGTGAAGTAAACCGAAAAAAGGGTTGCAATATTAAACCATTTATCGCTCAAATTTTAATGTCCCAAACAAAAGCATGTGGAAGGGATTTTGTATTAAGACGAATTGAAAGAAATGAATTACAACTGAAGCATATATTACGAAGAAATAGTAATTTTTTAAAATGGTCTTTTTTCTATTATATTATTTATTTAAAAAAATGTTTTCTTTTAAAATAATTGAATTTGATAAATTCGAAATAATTAAATGTCAAAATAAAATTAAATAAAATATTGAAAACATTTGATTCGAACTAAAAACTGCATTACTAAAAGTTTTCTTTTTTTTTCAGAACTTTTTAATACTTTATAACGTAGATGAAAAATGTTTATGATTTAACAACATATTAATAATTCTATATCAATATATAAAATATATTTATGAAAACATTCTTTTAAAATCATGCGTGAAAACTTAAATAACAAATATTAGTCTAAAATCTAGATTTCAGAGTGCAGACGATTTTAAGACATTAACGAAAGAATGTTAACTTTTCAAGCAAAATCTTAAATGATGCTTCTATATTGATATTTCAAAGTCATATGACAAAAATAATCACATAATTCTTTCCTATGATTGATATATTTGTATCTTTTATGCATTCCGATCGTGTATTACAATCAATAATGGCACAAAACGTTAATTTTTAAACGAAATTTTAGTCATCTATTCAATAACAGTTTAAAAGGTAAAAAACAAAGAAATACAGGCTTAAACCAGTTATTGATCGGCGTGTCAAAGCACATGGTTTTGTTGGTGCTTATTTGGACTTAATGTAGCGGATTTTAGGGTTATATTTTTGGCGTCAGCCCAAGACTTTATACTTCCACTCAATTTCTTTTTACTGTGTGGTTGTACACAAATCTTTGGCATTTCGAACATTAGAATGTGAGTCATTGGCTGTATTGCAGTAAAAAAAAAAAAAAAAAAAAAAAAAAAAAAAAACTCACACACAGCACTTTTCTAGGAGTTTATTTTTTTTAAATCATTGATAAAATTTAAATGTATTCTATTCAATTTAAAATTAAATTATAGCTTTAATTTGGTTTTAAAACAAAAATAAAATATAGCTGTTTGGCGTACAATTGTTCGAATCCGCAAACGATTCATACACCATAGTAAATTATCAAATAGCAAAGTAAATTATTTATCAGAAATAGCCATAAAAAGAATAGTAGCAAAGCTGATTTTAATCTTAATGTTCAGATTAATTAACACATAACCCGATCCCAACCAGAAAAAAAACAGACCATACTCTGATCCGTGATAGACAAAATTTCCGCGAGTATAAACCCGACCCGAACCTAAAAATTCTGTTTGAAAAAAAAATTATGGATTTGATAACTGACCCGAACCAAATCTCAATCCCATAAAAATGTTCAAATGAAGCATAACCCCATCCAAACAAGGAAAAATAATTTTAGTAGGCATGAAACCTGACCCGAACTTAAATATTGTCTTAAAAAAACTCGAAATATGACCCTAACAAAATCTGAAACCGATAAAAATATTTCAGAGAACTATAACCCGATCCCAGCAAGACAAAATACTTTCCGTGTTCATAAACCCGACTCAAACCTAAAAAACTCCATTTGAAAAATTCTGAAATTTGACCCAAACCACATCTAAATCCGACCAAAATATTCAAAAGAACCATAACCGGATTAGAGTAAGACTAAATAATTTCCGTGGACATGAACCCGATACGAACCTAAAACTTCCATTCGAAAAAATACCTGAAATTTGAATCGAACCAAATCTGAATCTGACAAAACTATTTCAAAGAACCGCAACCGGATCCGAACAAGACAAAATATTTCCGTGAACATGAACCCAATCCGAACCCGAAAAATTTCTTTGAAAAAATCGCGAAATCTGAATTGAACCAAATCTGAACTTGGCAAAAATATTCCAGTGAAACATCTCCTTATTCGAACAAGACAGAATAATTTTCGTGAACACGCAAGAAGACCCGAACCCAAAAGTTCCATTTGAAAAAAAACCCGAAATCTGAATTGAACCAAATCTGAACCCGATTAAACTTTCCAAAGAACTATCACCCGATCCGAGCAAGATGAAATAATTTCCATGGACATAAACCCGATACGAACCTAAAAAATCCGAATTGAAAAAAACCTGAATTTTGACTCAAACCATCTGAATCCGATCAAAATATTAGAAAGAATCATAACCGGACTCGAGTATGATAAAACAATTTCCGTGGACATGAACGAGATTCGAACCTAAAAATTCTATTTGAAAAAATACCTGGAATTTGAATCGAACCAAATCTGAACCTGACAAAAATATTCCAAAGAACAGTAACATGATCCGAAAAAGACAAAATTTCCATGCACATGAACCGAATCTGAACCTAAAAATTTTCTTTGAAAAAATCTCGAAATCTGAAATGAACTTGATAAAAATATTCCAGTGAAGCATGTATTTATCCGAACAAGGCAGAATAATGTCCGTAAACACGCAAGAAAACCCGAATCCAAAAATTACATTTGAAGAAAAAGCCGAAATCTTAATTAAACCAAGTCTGAACTTCACAAAAATATTCCAGTGAAGCATGTCTTTATTCGATTTCGACAGAATAATTTCCGTGGACACGCAGGAAGACTTGAACCCAAAAATTCCATTTGAAAAAAACGCCGAAATCTGAATTGAATTTAATCTGTTCCCGACAAAAATATTCCACAGAAACATAACTGGATCCGAGCAAGGCAAAATAATTTCCATGGACATGAATCCGACCCGAACATTTAAATCGAATTTCAAAAAATACCTGAAACCTGAATCGAACCAAATCTGAACCCGTCGAAAATATTCTAATGAATCATAACCACATCCGAACAAGACAAAATAATTTCCATGGACATGAACTCAATAAATGGTTAGGTAACATTTGGGTTGCAATTACTTTACGGTAAGTCTTTGATTTTATTTAATTTCACGTTAGGTTACAGTTAGATCACGGTTAATTTAAAGTTAGGTTAAAGTTAAATTGCATTTATGTGATGGTTAGAATAAGAATAGGTTACAATAAAGTGACGCCTAGGTTACATTTATGTTATATATAAATTACGGTAGAGTACTGTTAAGTCGCAGTTACGTTACAGACAGATTATAGTTACGGTACAAAAGTTTACGGTTAGAAATTTGTCCACAGAGTCAACATTACGCATGCTTCGATTAAAAATATACACTTTTGTTAAATGGCTTTGAAATTATAATACTATATACCAATCTTTTATCATGGCGTATCGATTTCATTCACGGTATAGTCGGATTTAAGAGTGATATAATTAGTTTGAGATTCAAAATATTTCACTTGGGATTTCTATGCGAAAAAATAATTAGTTACGTGATTTAACAGTGATTTTTACGGGTAAATATCAACACTTTAACACGGAAATAACGCAATCGTTGGATACATGCTCCCTCCCGCGTTACTCATTGCTCATTTTAAGTATTTTTAGAACTTAATATTAGTTGTTGTTTTTAAAACCTATTTTTCACAAAGTAAGCTGCGACGTATTTCAGAGAATTCGTTTCTGCATGCTTCCAGTTAATGATAAAATCATACACATTTCAAGTTCGTTTAATATTGTTAATACGGACCCGGGCAACGCCGGGCGGGTCAGCTAGTATTTAATAAGGCAGATATATTTTTTCACCATTTTATATTATTATTTGTGTATTTTAAAATGTTATTTCGACATGTTAAGTAGTTTCATTAAGGAAAATAATTTAATAAAGTATAAATAGAATAATTGTGGCAAAATAAAAATGTTCCAATAATAATAAAAAAAAATTTCAAAACAACAATTTTGAACTTTTGAAAAATAAATGTATTTTTAATTTCAA
This sequence comes from Maratus speculifer, assembly GCA_964019185.1. NCBI lineage: Eukaryota > Metazoa > Arthropoda > Arachnida > Araneae > Salticidae > Maratus > Maratus speculifer. The sequence continues at coordinate 45,238,836 of OZ025290.1, forward strand.
AGAATCGATGTTAAAAATTTTAATTTATTTGAGAAAAAAATTGCAATGACGTATGCGAAATTACAGTAAATATGACTATTTATTTACTTAACACTATTTTTTTTTAAATAAATTATTTATGCAATTGAAAACTCCATCATTATTTATTTCTTAATGGACGTTAAAGAAGAAATAAAACATTTCTTTTATAGCGATGTTTATTTTTCATACCATTTAAAATTGTTTCATATTATGATATTAAAAAAATAATATAAATAAAAATAAAACATGTTTAAGTGTCTAAAAAATCCTAACATGTTTCGTTCGTTCGAAAAGAAAATAATGTATTATTATTATATAAGATTAAAAATCCTCTTTTTATATTCTTGGGGACAAGTGAATACGAAATTACTGGTAGCATTTATTTCCCTCTCCATTCCTAGAAAACCAGTGGAGTTTCCAATGTTTCCCACAAGCGTTGCGGTATTTGATTGGCCTTTTGTGAACGCTTGTGGGATAAACAGAGAAGCTGATTAGTTGAAATCTGTTGTGACTTTCTTTGACGTCAGAAATGCTAGTGGTCCATTAGGGGAAACTCCTTTTCTCTGCCTTCATCCTAATATCAAGAATAGACTCGTCTTACTCGGACCTTTAACTCACGTGACAGGTCTTTATTCTCTGGCTAAGCAGAACTTGATTAATCTATCATGATTGAGAGAAAATTCAGAAAATATGCGCAAGAGATGTGGAGATAATAAACATTGCGCATATATCACGTCAAACCCGCGCATTCATTTGCACCCCTGCCACCAGATGGCATATGCCTTGACCCCGCCTTTAATCTTGCGGACACCTCTTCTATAGGAGTTGGAACGCTTGAAATACATGCAGTTTTGGTTCCAGGTTAGAAACCGCGATTTTACCAATTGTGACGTCAGAGGAATACTGTTTTTCTTCTTATATCATGCAGACGATTATATAACATTTTTTTTACACTTAGAAGACTTCACAAGAATATAACTTCACACTTTACAAGAATATTAATATTTTAGTAGTTTTTCCAAATATTAATCCGTAAAAAAAATTAACCTTTTCCTTTTTTTCGGTTCGAGGCTGTAAAATTCAACTTTTTACCAATTGTCACGTCACAGGAATACTTTCCATTAAGAATTTTAAAAATATCAATGTAACGTCATATCTGAAACCATGTATAAATTTTCAAATTTTCAAAAATTCTTTTTTTTTTCTTTTTACGGAAACTACCCCCCTTTTGACACTTTCTAACATGGTCTAAAAGTGTTTACGACTTCAACCTGTCTGTAATACCGGATGCCGAGTACATGGGGTCTGCCGTCTGTTTGTCCATGTTTCAACTTTAGTAAATATAGTGGGATTCGTACGAAAATAACATACGTTATTGAGATTTGCCATATCATGTGCGGCATTGAAAATGAACCAGGTAGCAATTATAGCAATGATCACAGGAGCACTCAAAAAGAGATTGACATTATTTTAAATTATGGTCTACGGCGAAAAAATCATTTGTGGTGTATTTTGATAATGTTACATAATTTTAAATGTAATGAAATTTACATGCATTTTTAAGGTTCACAAGAACATGATTACTAACGAATATGTTAAGTATAGTACTTATACACTATATTGCCATTGATTATGGGACACTTGCGATTTTAGACATTTTACTAAATATCTAGAAAAATACATGAGGAATCATCTCGAAACTCTTAGTGTATAAATATAATAGTATAAGTCATACATCTCCGTGAAGATTTTTTCCCGAAACTCCAAAGGGGACCGTCAACAAATTAAAAAAGAATGAATATCTTTTGAATAACCCTGTCAAAACTAATGTAGCAAAAGCGGTCAAACTCTAGATTGTGATTGAATGCCTTATTGTAATAAGCCTTCTTCATTTTTATGCAAATAGCATGCATACTCGCAGAGTAATTAAGGTTTTTATAAAAATGATCCCAAATTTTTCCAAGTTTTTTCCTTATAATTTTCAGAGTTCTTAATATAAAATAATATTCTTTTCAGAAAATATGACAAACAACATTTCACACAGTACTCTGTAATCAGAATTAAAAAATAATGAAAATTGTATAAAAAATGAGTTGGTTTAGTAAATAATTTTTTACTGCGCATGCGTCAACGATATCAAAATTTCATTTGCATATTATGTTAGCTACATGTATACAGCAACTTTTGTGAAAGTCACAAAATCATAACTTGAAAATTCTGACAATAATCGTCAATTGAATAAGTCGAAAATCCGTTATTCTCAAAATGAAGCAAAAACAAGAGGGGTTGTATCCATATATTCATTGATTAGTGTCAATATAGAATACACAATATGGGATGTACTACTGCATTTGGATAAAATCCCTCATTTTTTTGCTTCATTTTGGAAACAACGGATTTTGTCCTTTTTCTATAGACGATTACTTTCAGAATTTTCAAGCTATGATTTTGAGACATTTACAAAAGTTGCTCTATACATTTAGCTATCATAATATGCAAATGAAATTTTGATATCTTTGACGCATGCGCAGTAAAAAATTATATAGTAAACCTACTCATTTTTCATACAATTTTTATTATTTTTTAATTCTGATTACAGGGTACTGTGTGCAATGTTGTTTGTCATATTTTCTGAAAAAAATATTATTTTATATTAAGAACTCTGAAAATTATATTGGAAAAACTTGGAAAAATTTGGGACCATTTTTATAAAAACCTTAATTACTCTGCGATTGTACATGCTATTTGCATAAAAATGAACACAGTGTATTACAATAAGGCATTCAATCATAATCTAGAGTTTGAGAGCTTTTGCTACATTAGTTTTGACAGTGTTATTCAAAAGATATTCATTCTTTTTTAATTTGTTGACGGTCCCCTATGGCGTTTCGGTAAAAATTCTTTACGGAGATGTATGACGTATACTATTATATTTATACACTAAGAGTTTCGAGATGATTCCTCATGTATTTTTCTTGATATTTAGTAAAATGTCTAAAATCGCAAGTGTCCCATAATCAATGGCAATATAGTGTAGTGTTCGTACAGGGAGCTCAAAAGTATTTCAATATATCATGGTCTGTGAAGAAAAACCATTTGCAGCGTATTTTAATAAGGTTATTTTATTAAGGTTATTTTAATAATATTGAAATTCATATCAGTTTCTGAAGTGCACTAAAACAGGATTTCTGTAGAAAATGGGGTGAAAAGGTTTAACATTCATTTACAAGATCACAGAAAAATGTTCGGTAATATAATAGTCTATGGAGAAAAATATTCCCAGCGTATTTATTTGCGTTACACTATTTCAAACATGATGAAATTAATATACTGAGATAATCAATACAATGATAAATACTGAAATTTACTACAATATGCTTGCAGTTAAGTATGATTTGCATCACATTTGTTGTTCATTTACAGAGACGCATAAAAGATTTTGAACCTGTGTCCAGATCTCAAATATTGTATCCAAAGTATGGTCCATTAGAAAAGATTGCTGAAGAGCTTTTTCAATTATCGTATGTATTTTAAGGAAAACTAATGCATCCTGAAGTTCAGCTACAATTGGTATAATAAGAGATGTTTGTAGAATTTAAATAAATCATGTATCGGACTATACAATAAACTGGATATATGGTCACCTGTACAATAGCGATTCCTGGAAATATCAATTCAATAATTTGAATCGGGTTTTTTGCTTGAATAATTTAAGCTAAATATGCGGTCGTATAAATATTTGCACAAAATATACAGGACTGTACAAAAGAATTCAAGTACGTTTCTGTCTATTATTAGACATTGCTAAAGGTGAATTTTAACCTTCGTTGTACTTTTTCTAACCAAGCAAAATTTTAACTTTGTATTTAGAATATTTACAAACACATAGATCATATATACAGCTGCAGAAAAAATGGGCCGGCGAAGTTATATATTATGGAAATGTTGGATATTTTTTTTATTATCTAGGTTTAACACATGATTTTTCTTTCTTTGACATAGAATTTTGAAATGCACTACAACATGATTTCTATACAATTGGGGTGCTTTACCGTTGTTGAACAGTATAAATGGTTGCAATTACATTTTCGCGATTGTTCATATTATCTAACACATTTTCTATTTATTTGACCGAGTTCTTTAAGTCCCCTATAAAAAAAAAACTATTGCATAATCTGGTATAAGATATGTGTATATATATTTTAAATTATTGTTAATGAAATGTTTTGTTTAATTAAAGCGTTTATCTTTTTTTTTTTAATGCTACGTGAACGACGTCACGGGTAAGAGCTAGTATATTATAAATTTGAAAGTGTGTCCGAAAAATTGGAATGAACTTGGCTTCAAAACGGATGGATTAATGTCTTTGAATCTTTGCATATGAATAGATTATAGGAGTGGAATGAACATAGGCTAATTTTTATGTATTTTATTCAAATATTTTCCTTAATAATTCAAAATTTAATTATTTTTCATACAAAATCAATAAGCATTTTTCAGATAAAATTTAACCATTTTTCTTTCCTGTTGCCAAGAAAATAAAAAATTGGAATAATAATTTTTCAGCGGCAATGAATTTTTAATAAAAAACTTCCACGCGAAAAACTATAATAAAATAATTTAAAAGAAAATAAATATGACGTCATGTTTGAAATAAAAATTAAAGGTGTATTTTTTATAATATATTTAACAAGGATATTTGTTTAGTTAATGGGAATTTTTGTGTAAAATATGGCGACATAAATTAAAAGTAAAAAGAATGAAAAAGAATAATATTTTTAATAAAATGGTTCACTTGTGAAAATGTGACGTCATAGTTGAAATTAGCACTCCGATTCCGGCAGCACACGAGAAGAATTCGAACGCTCGAGATGACGTCAGGTGAACGCCCCTTTTCGTGTCGTATGCTAACTCGCACGTTCGAAAAAATGCTATTCTGGGATCAGGCTTTCGTATGTTCGAAAGTGATTACGGACGCAAAATGACGTTCGAAAAGGCGTGAATGGCTCCTCCCAAATTTACGTCATTTTTACTGATTACGATGATAAAAAATACCAGATATCCAATGGAAATTCCTTAAAAAGTAATCGATATAATCATTATAGAATCGTAGTTTCATCTCAAACATTTTCAATGCACATGAAAAGGCTTTAAATTTTATACCTTATTTATTTATTTTTTTAAACTATCATGTCATCAGTCAAGATTTTATTCAATAGATATCAGAATTGCCAAATAAAGTAAACTGACAAAATAAGTTCGTTATATACATTCAATAATATTTTATTTTATTTATTTATACATTTATTTTTATTGATCGACTGTCGGTTAATAAAACATATTTTTAAATCAATTTCTGTTACTGAAAATAATTTTTTATTTTATTTATTTAAACAACTTTTTATTATTGATTTACTAACAATTAATAAAATGAGATTTTAAAATAAATTCTTATTAATGAAATCAATTTTTGATATTTAATTTTACAATACAATTACAATACTTATACAATTATTTTTATTAATTTACTATCAATTAATAAAAAATAATTTCTTTAAACAATTCTTGTTAATGAAACTTTTTTAATACCTAATTTTATTTATACGATTATTTTTATTAATTTATTATTTAATTAATTTTTAATATTTGTCATACTTATTTATATATTTATTCTTATTGATTTACTATCGTTAATAAAATATGATAATTTTTCAACCAATTTTTGTTAATAAAACGAAATTTTAATATTTGATAAAAATTTTTTATATTTTATAATAATTTTAATATTTTAATATTTTGTATCTATTTTTACAGTAATTTTTATTAATTTACTATCCGTTAATAAAATATAATTTTTTAAATCAATTATTAATAAAATTAAGTTTAATATCTCCTAAGGGTTATGTTTTAAAAATCAAAACGAAAGATGTTTTAAATCAATAATTACACCAATTAAAATTATAGAAAAATATTTTTAAATTGTAATTTTACAAAAATTTATTTTTATTAATTTACTGTCAGTTAATATATTAACATAATTTTTTAGACCTACTCTTTATGATGAAACTAAATTTTAATGTTTGATATTACCTAAAAGCCACATTTTAATTTAAAAAAACCAATTAATATAATAAATGGAAAAAAAATATGCATTTTTTTTTCGATGTTATTATTGCATTAAAATATATCTTTCATTTTAATTATTAAAATCTAGACTTAGATGACATTAAATATTAAAATTTAGTTTAATTAAGAAGAACTGATTATTATTTTTTTTATTAATTGAAAGTAAATTAAAAAAAAAAATATTTAAAAATTTGCTTCATTAAAAAGAATAGATTTATTAAATAATATTTTATTAACTGACAATAAATCAATAAAAATAATTACATAAATAAATAAAATTAAATATAAAAAATTAGTTATATTAACAAAAAATGATTAAAATAATAATATATTATTTAGCTGTTAGTAAATCAATAAAATAAAAGTTGTTTAAATAAGTAAAATTGAATTAATTTCAGTAACAGAAATTTATTTAAAAATATATTTTATTAATCGATAGTAGATCCATAAAAATAAATATATAAATAAATAAATAAAATGATAAAAAGTAGATTTTATTAACAAGAATCGATTTTAAGAAACTTTTAGAATAATTGAAAATAAAGCAATAGAGATAGAAATGAAATTCTCAAAAAGTCTAAATCGAGGACACAACCCCCAATCTCGAGTTCACTTGAAGGACACGCTAACCACTACACCGTAACATCCACACTTTGCCTGCCAAACGACTCCATCACATTCATTTCTCTTATAGCAAATAGCAATAGACCCCTTGCATTGACGTCACAACAGCGGCCCTTGATTGTTCTTATTCTTGCATTATTTTTCTAAATACTTAAAAAATGAAGCGCAAATTACTATTTTTATAAATGTGAAAACACCACATTTGCCTTATGTTTGGGCGCCAGATGAAGCATGTGACGTCACGTGCAAGGGGTCTATACGCCTTCACGTAGAACGAAAAGTTTTCTGAAATTTTAACCAAAGTTCAAGGCTTGCCTGTAAATTAAAATTTATATTTTAATTAGAAATTAAGCCTTTGTATATCTATCTTTTACGGTTTTTTTAGTTCAGATATTGGTATACTTAAAGGCAGTAGAAATTCTCCACGGAAGACTAAAATAAATAGCCAATCAGGAGTCAGAATTGGCGCTGGTCGCGAAATTAATGTATATGTGAATTAAGCATCCCGGATGACCAATGGAGGACTATTTCACCCCGCTAACCTTAAAGATCACACAGTCTGGTCTGATACTGTGGATCAGCTCAACAGAATAAATCGAAGGTCAGTATAAGGAACTGCCCTGATTCGAATCCTGGCCCGGACATTTTTCACCCACTTAAGAAATTTACATCTGTCACAAGAAAATACCTTTATTTTATGGAAGAGTAGAAATAGGGGTGTCTATGAGCCATGTCAGCCGGAAGTGAAGTGGTGCATAAGCCAAAAATAATATCACCAATGGTCTACTAATAGGTTTAGCATTGTGTTTATCCTTCAATCAAAGATATAAAAACATGGAGGCCTGGAGCAAGAAAGCACAATGATACACTTACGAATCGACCATTGGCTCTATTAGTTTTTGCCTTATGCACCACACTTCGCTTCCTGCACACCTTAACTCTATGGATCACTTGATTCTACTTCTACTCTTCCATAAAATAAAGCTGCAGCGGACTGCTCCGCCAAAGTAGCGCTAAGCTACCAAACCTAACAAACTTTCATCGCCTTTGGCGAGATTGACTTTTCCGGCAACCTCTCCCGGAGGAACGAACATTTTCGCCCAGAGACTCACTAGTCGAACTGTGCTCTGCTTGAGGTGCGCCGATCTCCCTTGCGTCCACTTGTGCGTGGCAGCTGTGTCTGCGATGCTAATTCTTAATTTCCTTTAATCTTGTAACCTTTTTATTTGTTTTTATTAAATATGTTAATGTTTTACTTTTGGGCTGGCATTATTTATTATTTCTTTCACGTAATAGTTTAACTTTATAGCGCGCGTTAAGTCATGCGCAACTTCGTTGTCGTGCTGCCGCCGATTGCACGTGTGGCCTCTCGATGATGCGCGGCGTGGCAGGCTTTGCGTGCTGTGAGCGTTTCACAGGCTTTGGTCGTGTGCTGTGAGCTTACACAGGCTTTGGTAGTTCTGCGAGCATTTCGCAGGCTTTGGATGCTGGGGGTGTTATCAGTGCTGCCATCTGTTGGTCTTGAGCGAAGATGGTGAAGTGCGTGTTCGTTTGTCCAAGGTCACCAATGCAGGTGATGTGCCCAGACAGGGATCGAACTGGAGTACCCACGGTCAGAAAGCGAGATTTTATCTGTCGAGCAAAAGGCTAGCTCGATCGCTTCCTGCGAGAAACTCGTTTTACTGACCGCGCAAGATGGCGTCGCCTCAAAGCACAATTTCTTGTGCTTAATACCTTAGGGGTTTTGTGCTTGGGGGTCTTGGACTATTTGTGACCATTTTATTGCCATTTTCTCATAAAAGCACACTAATGAATAATTTACTTAAAGTGTTATTACACGTAAAAACTGTAAGCGACAAAAGTCGCCTGCGTTTTTTCGTGTTCTTAGCATTTCATTGGCTGTTCGAGAAGAGGCTTTACCATCATTTGGATTTCCAAGCATTTGATTGGCTCTTACTGGCGACTCGCTTCGTTCCAGGCGTCAAAGACGCTCCGACAAAAGAGAATCGCGCGCTACCAAGCGACTCCTCTGGTCCCATAGGATAACATGGAGACGCCTGGAATTTGACGCCTGCACGCCTGCAGTACGACACGTGTAAAGGTGCGTTTTCACGGGCCGCTCTAACTACCTAAAAAACCTTAGCTTACCCAAAACCTAACCTAAGAGCGTTTTCACTGGTTACAGATAAATCCTTATGCCAACCAATCAAAGACAAGTCTTCACTGCGCAAGCGTCTACTTTAGGGCTTCAGTCTACAGACCGATCAGCTGATATAAAATTATAAACAAATAACTTTTGTTTACGTTCATCGTGATAATCGTAAATATTTCGTATAAAAAATAATAAAAAGTTTTGACTGTTTTTTCTTACTAAAACAGCTTTAAATAATGCTCCAAATATCATTTTTTATCCAAGTTTCAAAATGAAAATACATAAAAGCACACAGTTACTATGATTAATGTATTAAAAACAAATAAGTAAATTTTCACTTATGAAAAAGTGATGTGTTACACACTTTGATCAGGTTATTTCATGTGCGCAAATGACATAAATTTGTCGAAAATGTTGGGAAAATTGTTCAATTTGTACAAATGGCATAATAATGATTACACTAATTTAGGGGTGCACAACCTTTTCAAGAGAGGGGCCACTTACAAATATGTCTGCGTGGTCGAGGGCCACATCAATAACACGGAGAGAAATCTATTTAGAGGAGGTGGTCTGCGACCTATAATCGGATAAAAAATATGGTTTCGGATGGAAGGGCAAGGTTACGCCTTTAAGTTCGCTTTCAGTTGATAAGGATATATCAGCAATTTTTACGTTTTCATATATAACAGATATAGCAAGGATTATTTTCAAGATGGAAAAATATTCCTTGACTTTATTCAGGAGTTTTATTTTATTGAAAAGGCTAAAAAGCAAGCATAATTTACTGGTGCTGAAAAAATTGTGCACTTTATGAACGAAGGAGAGAGGAAAAGAGCCAATCAAGATTTTCCCGCATCTGATCAACAAAATTCACGATTTTCTGCACCTGAATAATAAAACTTGAAATTCTTCCACCCTGATTGACCAAATTTGTGCCTTTTTACTAAACGAATCGACAAAATTCGCAATTTTTAGAAGCTGATAGAGAAAATTTACGATTTTTCCGCACCTGATCAACAAAATTCATAATTTTACGAAGATGATCGACGAAATTTGCGATTTTTCTGCTCATGATCGACGAAATTCTTTATTTTTTCCCGCACCAGATCGACGAAATTCTCGATTTTTCGACGCCTAATCGGTAATATTTTCGATTTTTCGGCGCCTGATCAACGAAATTCTTAATTTTTCCGAACTTGGCCAACAAAATTTCCAATTTTATGAGGCCGATCGACGAAATTGTCAATTTTTACAAAGCCAATCAACGAAAGTCGCGATATTTCCGCGCCTAAACAACGAAATTCTTGACTTTTATAAATCTGGTCGATGAAATTCGCGATTTTTTCGAAACCGATCAATGAATTTTGCGATATTTACGAAGCCAATCCATGAAATTCGCGATTTTTCTTAGCATGATCGACAAAATTTGCGATTTTTTTGCATAATCGACAAAATTTGTGATTTTTCTTCACAGGATCGACAAAACTCGCGATTTTTCTTCATAGTATCAACGAAATTCGCGATTTTTCCGCGCACGATTGGCGAAATTCGCGATTTTCTGTGCACGATCGACAAAATTCGATTTTTTTCGTGCCTGATCTACAAAATACGCAATTTTTCTATAACCAATCGAGAAATTTTACGCTGTTTCTGCGACTGATCAGCAAAATTCTCGTTTTTTAACTAGCCGATTGATTAAATTTGCGATTTTTAGGAAGTTGGTCGATAAATTTCGCGATTTTTACAAAATCAATCGACTAAATTCGTATTTCTTCCGCGCCTGTTTGACGAAATTCGCAATTTTCCCATATCTAATCGACAAAATTAGTAACTTTTTCGAAGCCGATCGACTAAATTCGCAATTTTTACGAAGCCGATCGAAAAAATTCAAAATTTTTCCGCATCTAATCATCAAAATTCGCTATTTTTACGAAGCTGTTCGACGATATCGCGATTTTTACAAAAGCTGATCCACGAAATTTGCGATTTTCCCTCTCGTGATCAATAAAATTCACATTTTTCCTACGTTTGATCTACGAAATTCGCGATTTTTACAAAGCTAATCGACGAAATTCGCGGTTTATCTTTGCATGATCGACAAATTTCGCGATTTTTCCGACCCCGATCGACGATATTTGGGATTTTATTACAGCTGGATCGACGTAATTTGCGTTTTTTCCGCGTGTGATCGACAAAATTCGCAATATTCCAGTCTCCGATCAATGAAATTTGCGATTTTTCAATGTCCGATCGACGAAATGTGCGCTTTTCCCATCCTTAATTGACGAAATACGCTTTTTCTGCTTCCAACCAACGAAATTCGCGATTTTTGTACCAACTCTGACGAAATATAATTTTTTTTACGCGGCAAGATGAAACTAGCGATTTCTTTCTCTTTATAAATTGACAAAATTCATGATTGTTTCGCAGCCGATCAACAAAATTTTCAAATTTTCCGTATATCATCGCTAAATTCGCGATTTTTCCGCGTCTTATCGACGAATTTTGATATTTTTTTCTTTCCTGATCGACAAAATTTGCGATTTTCTTCATCCCCTATCAACGAAATTCGCGTTTTTTCGCGCGATAAATAGAGAGAATAATTTTTGCAATTAACAATACTTATTGCAAGTAATTTTTTTCGAGCATCATCAACAAAATCGACGAATTTTTCACGCCTAATTAACAAAATATGCGATTTCTCGGTACCGACCAACAAAATTCGCGTTTTTTCCGTGCCTGATCGACAAACCTCACGATTTTTTCGTGCCGAATCGGGGAAGTCGTTTTTCTGAGACTCATGTACAAAATTCGCTTTTTTCCCACATTTGATCAATGAAATTGGCGATTTTTACCGCACCAATCAACGAAATTTGCAAACCTTAAATGTTGAAATTTTATATTTTCCCGCGGTAAATTGAAGATTTTTTTCCTGCGACATACGCAAAAAAATTGCAATTTTTTCCAGTTGTAAATTGACGAAACTCGCGGGCCACACGTTAACCCATGGCGGGCCACTTTTGGCCCGCGGGCCACAGGTTGTGCATCCCTACACTAATTAATATATCTCTATCAATAACATGTCAATAAAACACATTGTGTTAGGTATTTCTTTTCAGTTTGTTTAAAAATTAAACGTTATTACTAAATAAGTATAAAAGTAGAAATATATGTATTTTTTTAACCATTCTTTTATAAACTTAAAATATTTATAAATATAATGCCTAATTTCAAGACAGTAATTCATGATGGATCAAAAAACTTCTCTTCATTAATTTGGCATGACTCTAATTATGAAAAATTCACCATAATGCCCTGGTAGAAAGCATAAACTGCTGAATTTATTAAAGGAATTATTTTTTCTTTCTTTTTTCTGATATGACAACAGAAAAGGTAAAAAACTAAAAACCATTTTTTAAACTATGAAAGTTTTTAAATTATTTTTTCAAAGTTTAATTATAATTTACTTAATGCTAAATTATTAGTTGATAAAAACAGATACAAAAATTATTTCTTTATTTTTGTAAATAAAAATTATTTCATTATTTTTAATTATTTTTCCTATCTTGCCTTTAAATTATTTAAAATATTTTGTTGTTACAGTTTCACTGCCAGTTGGCATATTTTAATGGCACAGTTTGATGCACAATTAACTCTGCTTGTTGTTATTGTAACCTTAAAAAATATTTGCTCTTTTAACAAGTAGTTAACAGAAAAATGTTTTAAAATTCACTTATTACTTAAAATAAATTCCTAAAAAAAGAATTGACAAAAAAATCACACAGGTGTAGATTTTTTTTTTTTTTTTTTTTTTTTTTTTTTTTTTTTTTTTTTTTTAGCATGTTCTTAGAACAGCCAAGACACTTGATTTTAGTGATTTTTTTTAACATGCGCCAAGCACCCATGAGGGCCAACGGAGTTTTCAGCAACTCTGAAATTCTCCCCAATCACAACGCGCATGTTTTGGCTGACAATTAGCGATATGCACAGCTTCAGAGATGACTGCTTTAATAAAATAAACATTCACAAATAATTTAATACTAGTTAACTGCTTTTACCATGAATTTTCTCTATGCAAACAGTTTTCTCGATAGTTTTCAATTTTTAAAAATTTGCAGATGTCCATTTCCTGATTTTAAGAATTTTTTTCATGTTTAATCTACAGAACTTTATATACACCAGTTTCTAAAACAAAAAAAATTACAATAACCATAAAATAAAATCAATTAAAATTCACCTACCTTTGCTTCTTCATTAACATTAAAGAATCTTACAAAAAGAATCTTTTATTTATTCTACTTATTACTTTTATTCAAGAAAACAAATCACATGTTCCAAACTAAAAATCTAGCAAACAAACAAAAAATTCCTTCAGCTTCCAGATATCGTGTCATGCCGCAGATGATTCAGTAATTAAAAAATTTGAAGCTTTTCTCTAAATAAGCTAACATCAATGCGTTGTTTTCATCTAATGTCCAGCATTCTTGTGGAATTAGCAAATAAAAAGATAGTAAAACATCAATAAACAATCAGAATTCGGCATTTTTACAAAGCTTTCCATTTTCTAAATGATAAAATTTTCTGACAGGTCAATCTTGTTTTGCCAATAACACAAATTCTATCTAGATCCTGGCCATGAAAACTACTTTTGTTCCTTAAAAAAATCAGGATAAAAGAACCATTTAAGCACAATAAAAATTAAAAGAAGTGAAGATAAAAGAAGATAAAAGAAGATTTTAAAAGCACACTGCATACATTCATGGGAATTTGTTTATAATGGGGAATTTTTTATTTATGTAATTTACAGATATTGTTTATTACAATAAACAGTCACCAAAATAATTGTGAACTTATTGTCAGCATTTGCTAAAGGGAGCAGAAGGCAGTCCCACAGGGTGCAGAAACTAGGGGATGCCAAATTTATACTACCAATGTCGTTTTGAGGGCTTTAGTGTCAAGTTAAGGATAGGGGGTGGAGGCGAATTTCCGGGTGCAGCTTTCTCTTAGTTTTATTCGCCCCTGCTTATGGCTAGTGAATAGATATAGTTGTAACGCACTTTGCAAAGTAAACAATCAATGATTGAAAGTAACAATCAATAATTTTTAAATATTGATCTTATATCATAATGTTATTTAAACTGCCTTCCTACATCAGAAATAAAGTTCAATACCTTTTAAGGAAAACACTGTACTAATAAAAATCACAGAAAAGGAATTTTTAAATTTTGCCGCGTACATTTGCGTAAAGTTATATAGATTTTATGACTTCTGTTCATGAATTTAATAAATATATTTTATTTCTAAAACTTATTTAGGATATTTATCAAGCATATCAATTTCTATAATTTTAAACTAAAGCACTTATGAGTGTTACATGCCCATTAAAATGAAGTAAAAAATAATCACTGGATGCACGAAATTTGCTGTCCAGCAGTCTCTAAAATGCACAAAATTCATCAAACTCTCATTGACTAACGAAACTAAAATTTAAAAATTCATCTCTGAGTGCACGAAAGTCGCATTGAAGAGGTTTCTAGAATGAGCAAAACTGCAGTTATTAATCACAGCAGGTATCAAACTATTAAAATGTCTATAAATTTGTACAAAAATATGCGATAAAATTTTGAAATATTTTTTCTAATATTTGTGGTACATAAATATTATGCGGATTTTTAAGTAAGGAAAAAAGTATTTTTGATATAGGAATTCACTTTCAATAACATCAACACGTCATCTCAATCTTTTAATGCTACGTATTGACAAATCATAATTTAAATCATTGAATATTTATTTTGAGAAAAGCGTACACTCAGTAGATTTGTCTGCTCTACCGCACATATATTACCAAATTTATATTACTATTTATTGAAATAAGCAATATATTTAAACTGTATGAATAAAAAACTGGAAAATATAGTTAGTGTTCACTCTAGGAATAAAAAGGGCAGGGTGCTAGCAAAAAAAAAAGGGCACAGTTGAACCTGAAAAGGGGCACTTTTCTCAGCGAAAAAGGGCATCGTTTCTTTAGAAAATGTACATCTTCTTAATCGATATAAAAATATTACATTACATACTCATCATTGTTTATAATCACATTTAATAATAAATTACAGCTATTTTTTTCTTAATTGAACATTTCAATGATGTAGTAAATAATTTTGGTTCACATACCCGTAATGTAAGACTATTAGCCACATAAACTATCAGTTTTATGGATATGACAGAAGTTTTAAGAGGTAAGAAAATTTAGATATTAATTAGTATTACTGTAAATCACCAAACAAATTATAAGCCTTATGAGCTGTAGAGGGATAGGATGAAAGGGGAGCAAAGAGATAAAAGCAATTTATTTCATATGGAGGGAGGCAAGGAGGGAGAATATTGATTATTTATCATTAGTAAAAATTTTAACATTAAGACAAAAAAAAAAAATTAAAAAATAAAAGACTTTAAATTTGGTGTGCTTGATAAGACAGAGAAGCGGAATTAAGATGATTGGTTATTTACTGTCACAATGAAATGACATACAGTTACAAGAAAAAAAAAGTTTTTTTTTTTTTTTGGGGGGGGGGGAGGAAAGGGAGAAGAGGTTGATTAGATTGGATGACTGATTATTCACATTGTACTAAATATTTATTTAAATACACACACACACACACACACATATATATATATATATATATATATATATATATATATATATATATATATATATATATATATATATGTGTGTGTGTTAAAACTGACAGTTAGAATAGAAAAAATTGTTACATTTTAAGAGTTCAAATTTTCTTAAATTAAAAAAAAAAAACTAATAAAATAGAGAAAGTAATAAAGTAAATAATTTTAAACATTTAACTGAATTGTGGAGCTGATTAAAACGATTAAAAAGAAATATCAGAAAGGGGGGGGGGAGTACATACATTTAAAGAATCAGAAATCTGTTAAAATGCAAAGGGTTTTATATCATATTGTAAGAAATAATAGAAATGTAAAAGAGAGAATTTTTTGCAGACTTTGCATAAATTATGGACTAGAAATTACCTCTTTGTTTGGGGAATTGAGAAGGGGGGGGGGGGGGCATACACCTTGGCAAAAATATGAATGCAAACTGTATTTTTATTTGTTAAATTGGCTGACTAACCCAAGGTTGCCCGAACCGGTCACGAAATCGCGAAAAATTTAAAAATCTTATCTCTGCGTTAATTCCGAATGAACTTTATTGAAAAGAGAACTAAATTTACATTTCAATAAGTAAATCGCCGTAAAACTTAAATTCTATTAAAAAATCGCAGATAACAAAATTTTGTACAGTAGCTGAAACACTGTAACAGAAATTGTTTCACAAATGTAAAAAAAAAAGTCGGCGTGAAACATAAAAAATTGCTTAAAATTAAGACATCACGGAAGATATTCAATACTATATTATGCTAAATGTTAAACCGAATTCCTTTTACAACAAAATTACATTGCAATAAAAATAACAATTAAAAAAAAGAAAAAAAAAACCTTTGAAAATCGCAAAGGACAAAAGTTAGTATATTAGGCTAAAAGTCTAAGACCCAATTCTTTTCACAAATGTCAAAAAATCGCAGCTGAACGCGAAAAAACAGTAAAATCTCATTTAAAATTACTTAAAAAACAGGTTAAAGCAAATTTACATTAAGTTAAACGTTTAAAACTGAATTCGTTTAACAAAAATGGATTTAAAAAAAAAAGTTTTAAAATCGCTAAAAATTTAGAAGGCACAATTTATTATAAGTAGTAGGAAAACGAGAGTACGGGGACAGGAGCAGGGACCAGGGACCGTCCCTGCTCCCGTCCCTGCTCAGTCGCTGGGATGAAGGGACCGTCCCTGCTCCCACCGTGCCACCGCCGTCCCTCCTGGCCCCCCACCATACACCCCCCTCTACGAACACCCCCTAGTGGAAAAAAGGAACATTCTATTATAACAGAGAGGTGATCAACCTTCCCTAATTAAAAATATTATCAATCACATCTCAACTCGGAATCATACTATAAGATGAAGATTAAATTTATATTTGAATTTTGAACAACCGTAATTTTAATGAGTATTATTAATTAAGCGAAACAATTAAAATCTCAGTTTTTAACCATTTTATTTAGATTTCTTCAACTACAAGATGAGATTATCAATTTAACACAAGAAAGTTAAACATATATTTGAATTTTGCTTGATAGACATCTTAATGAGTATCGTTAATTAAGTAAAAACAATAGAAAATATCCAGTTTTATAGAAAAAGACTGATTTCTTACGATTTTTATCAACTATATGATCAATGTAACGACTTAAAAGTTGAAAGTTAAACATGTATCTCAGTTTTTCAACAGCTATAGCCTTAATGAGTATCGTTAATTAAGTAAAAAAACAATGGAAAATATCAAGTTTTATGGAAAAAGACTGATTTCTAACGATTTTTATCGACTTACAAGTTAAAAGTTAAACGTGCATTCTATTTTTTCAACAGCTATAATCTTAATGAGTTTCGTTAATTAAGTAAAAAACAATGGAAAATATCAAGTTTTATAGAAAAAGACTGATTTCTTACGATTTTTTCAACTCAAACTTCAGAATATCAATTTGATAGAAAGAAATTTAAGCATGCATTCCAGTTTTGGACAACCATTTCCTTCATGAACATTAATAATTAAGCAAAACAACGGAAAATATTAAATTTTTAACTGATTTCTTCATATTTTTTTATTTATTTTTTTTATATATAAAATCAGAATACACAACTTAAAATAGAAATTTAAACATATTTTTTAGTTTTTGAACAGTCGTTACCTCAAACAATTTCAATAATTGAACAATTAACAAAGGAAACTAATGATTTTTTAACGAAAAAAGACGAATTAAACGAATTTGGTTAACTTTTACTCTAATTGGAAATTTCATCGTACTTTATATATACCAACTAAGTAGAATTTTAATGCATAAACGAATAATTTAAAGAAATCCCCAACACACAAATGTGAACCTGCAGAGCATTTCTTATTACGTCATATCTAAACTAAAACTTTTTTCTGCAACCCCTCCATGCATGCATTCCAGGTAGGAGAACATAACAAAGAATTTTGACGTCACAACTTACAAAGGTATACAACAAAATGTTTACGATCACATAGAGAGAAAAAAAGAAGAGATTTAAGTTATTTATCCATTCTAGTTTTATAACAGTTACTACAACATCTCCAAATTAAAATTTGGAAGTCATAATGAGTATAATTAATTAAGCAAAATAATAGAAATATTAGTTTTTCAGAGGGGAAAAGACGAATTTAAACAAATTTTATTAGTTTTACACTAGTTTAATAATAATTTTAAGGAGGAAAAAGACGAATTTAAACTTTTTTTTTTAGTTTTACACTATTTTTTCTCATCACCAACATGGGAATATCAATTTTAACAGAAGAATTAAACGTATATTATAGTTTTTAACAACAAAATCTTAACAAGTATCATTAATTAAACAAAAATAAATATCAGTTTTAAAGAAAAAACGAATTTGAATAATTTTACACTAGTATTTTCAAAAGCAACATGGAAATATCAATACTTATTCACATATTTCACTTATTCACTGTATTCAATACTATATTTAATAAATTTGGATACACTTTAAAAATTTCCTAATCTATAATTAAATATTAGCTGTATATTTAATGTTACCCATGTTTTCAACATTAGTTCATAATCGTGAATTTTGTATTTTAAATACCATGTATTCAGGTTCAGATTATTTTCACTAGAAATCATACAGAATTTTTTAACAGAGTTTGTTTTTGAAATCATTGAAGCAACTGTATTTAATATTTTTAACACCAATTTTCTAAGATTTTCTAACATTTTCCGATTATACATTCTTCAGAAGTACATTTCTAAATGCTACAATCACTTTACATATCGAAAAGATATCATTGAAGCAACTGTATTTAATATTTTTAATACCAATTTTCTAAGATTTTTTAACATTTTCCGGTTATACATTCCTCAAAAGTTATTATTACGTATTCTAAACAATAGAAAATATTAATTTTAAGAATAAAAAGACGAATTTAAACAAATTTTATTAGTTTTACACTATTTTTTCTCACCTCCAACACGGATATATCAATTTTAACAGAAGAATTAAACGTATATTTTAGTTTTTAACAACAAAAATGTAATAAGTATCATTAATTAAACAAAAATAAATATCAATTTTCAAGAAAAGACAATTTTTTACACAAATTTTCAACTTTGAAATACATTTGCTTACATATATTGTTACAGTATATTACTAAACTTAAACTTTTTAAAAAGTTTGAATGTCTTTACAAAGGGTTCATACTTATATTTTTCACGTCTTGACTGCATTCGAAATCTTACAACAAAAGTATACTTTTATTATTATTATTATTATTATTATTATTATTATTATTATTATTATTCTAGAAAACCTAAAAAATCGTTTCTTGCTGCTTTAGACACTTGACATATTAAAACTACTCTTCCCATATAATTAATCAAATTAGGACATGATTCATCTTACACTTCAAAATTTCTGAATTTTTACAATACTTATTTTCATCAAACTTTATTCTTGATCCTATATATTTTAATAGCACAGAATTTTCACATCTGTCTTTATCTACTTATCAGAAAATTATTAAAACACCCAACAACATTTTTCAAATATGAATATTATCTTTACAATTTAATGATGCAAAACATACACGAATACAAAGTTTAATTTTTAAAAACATTTCATATTTCTTCAAACCAAACTATTCGAAATTTTCACAACATAAGAGCAAACATTAGACGAACTTTTTAACATTAATATTGCTTAGATCTTTTCATCATAACTTTTAACTATGATAATTATCCATTTTTAGGTTGATTGTCGAAAAACTGTAACTGAAATTACATAAACTTAATGTAAAAAAATATGTTCTCACACAATTTCTTGAAATTCAACAAAGAATTGACTATTACTCCCATACTTATCTACTTCAATCTCGACTCTCGATAGTATATAGATATTACATCATTACATACTTACAACTCTTTTCAAACGTTTATCAGAAAATCAAGTCAAAGTCTAGTAGTTATCACACCTGTTCCTCAGAAATATTACTATCATATGAAACAGTAAAGAAAATTAATAGATATTTAATATTTAATAACTTCATACGTGAAATTACTGCCGAATGAGAATACTAATAATCAATAAAATCAACTGTTGGACAAAAAAATAGTACAGATTACCGAAAATTCAAATCATTTTTTCTACAAAAATTACAAAAATTAACAAATGAATGACCAGTTAGAGAAATAATTAAAAAAATAATGAACATATTTACAAATTTATTAAAATCACACCTTTTTCTGGATTACAAACCACAATTTCTTGAAAAATTTAACACCGAATTTGTAAGATTTTAATCCTAGTATTACATACACTCAATAAATATTCAAAATTAACAAAAAAAATAATTTTTTAGTCTCATCAATAAGCAGAAATTCTATATTAAAAGAATATTTTCATAGTAGTACTTATAAAAATGAGAGTTTACAAACTGATTTTCATAATTTTAACACATTTAAACTTAATTTTTATACATAAAACATTATTTAATCAAATTTTATACTTTCTAATTCAGTAAAATTCAATATTTTTTTGTTTTTAAACCCATACCACAATATTTATTTACATCAAACTTGATTCTTTACCTTTTATATTTCCACATTACACAAGTGAGTTAAATACTAACTTGGAACGGGAGTTGAAGTCAATTGATTCAATTCGATTTTCATCGTATACGCATTTCCCCTACACGAAATTTCTTACTTCTATAATCATCTAATGTATTAAAACTAATCTACTCATATTTTTAATCAATTCATCAGATGTTTCATCTCGCACTTCTGAATTATCATCCACCAAGTTGCTTAAAATATAAATACTATCTTTATAGTTTTAATGTAGTACACATGACTAATCTTGAGTTTCCATCTATACTATTAATCAAATTATCATATGTTTCATCTTACAGTTCAACGATTTCTGAATTATCGTCCATCTAGTTGTTTAAAATATTAATAAAATGTTTATAGTTTTTGATTATACATAGTATGTATGAATACAATCTTTAATTTTTAACAGTTCATATTTCAAATAACCTATTTTCGAAACCAAACTATGTGAATTTTACCACAATACTTATCATCATACAGAGATTTGTGTTTCATACTTTTTCTAAAAATTATCAGATATGTACTCCTCAGAGGAATTTCTATCATATGAATAAATGAAAAAAAAAAATTTATATTAAACGTACAGCGAAATTTGATTGCAATATATATGTATTTAATAAAAATAAATAAATAAACGATTATTTATACATTAAACCTTTACTAAATATATATTTCTTGCGTTATAAAGATGTTTCAACAAGATGAACCAAAACAGCAGCAAACTTCAGAAATTAATGATCTGAATGATTCATCCCTAGCACATGTAGCGTTAATGAATAATACATATGTAAGTACTTATATGAAAAATACTAGAATTCGTATATGAATCGTAATTAGAGTAAATATAAAATGATTTGTCTTACTGCCTACACTTTAACAAATGCCTTTTTACCTATATTGTTGAAAAGAATCCTAATTGTTTGCATTTATTTCTATTACAGATGTGTTCTATTTGCTACAAACACTTCTTAAGTAAATGGAATTTAACAGAACATACAAAAATCCATACAGGTGAAAAACCTTACACTTGGGAAGATTACCAAATGCTGTTTTCAAGAAGGCTTGAATCAAAAGTGCACACATCATCATATAAAGCATCGTCAGTTATATGTAAACTTAGTGAGGATATTCAAAAATTATTCAGACGTTTGAAGAATTTAGACATAAAGGAAGATATTTAGGCTATATATCCATCATATTTTCATAACACTTACCACAATATCTCAAACTTAAAATTTGGAAGACATACACACTGCTGAAAAGTAATTTTGTTACCCGTGATTCTTCTAACCAGCATGAATGTATAGATATTATTTTGCAATGTATTCTTTAAATGCCCACAATAAATATTCTTTTATATGCATATATCGTTGTGTTTATTTTTTTAAAACCTATTACATTAATAAAATAGGTTACACATACATACACATAACATTTTAAGTGAAACAACACTCTCACAACTTAAAAAATGCATAAGAACATACAAAAATAAGCAGATGTATGAAAAAATATACAAGTTTACAGAATAATTTCAAAGTTTTCTAGAAATACAAACAAAAAATATTTACAATATTAAAAAATTACAAAAGTGAAAAGAAAAAACACAAATGTAAAACAAAAACATCAAAAAGTGAAAAACTCAAAACAAAGTTTTTGAAAAAAAAAATTTACAACAAAAATTTTTTTTTACAAAAACCAAAACTTCAAAAAATATTTTTTCAAAAAATTTTTTTTTTCAAAAACATTTTTTACAAAAAATTTTTTTTCAAAATAAGTTTTTACAAAAGTAAAAAAAAGAAAATCACAACGTTAAAAAAATGAAAATTTTTTGTTAAAAAAAGTGTAAAAAAAATTGCAAAAAAAGTTGCAAAAATTTCAAAAAAAGTTATGAAAAAAGCTTCAAAAATTTCGTTGGTTTTAATGCAGTATGCAATGGCGAAATCATTGCATTTGCTATTAAAAACAACAAAATTTTTGAGACTTTTTTCATAACTTTTTTTGAAATTTTTGCAACTTTTTTTGCAATTTTTTTTACACTTTTTTTAACAAAAAATTTTCATTTTTTTAACGTTGTGATTTTCTTTTTTTTACTTTTGTAAAAACTTATTTTGAAAAAAAAATTTTTGTAAAAAATGTTTTTGAAAAAAAAATTTTTTTGAAAAAATATTTTTTGAAGTTTTGGTTTTTGTAAAAAAAAAATTTTTGTTGTAAATTTTTTTTTTCAAAAACTTTGTTTTGAGTTTTTCACTTTTTGATGTTTTTGTTTTACATTTGTGTTTTTTCTTTTCACTTTTGTAATTTTTTAATATTGTAAATATTTTTTGTTTGTATTTCTAGAAAACTTTGAAATTATTCTGTAAACTTGTATATTTTTTCATACATCTGCTTATTTTTGTATGTTCTTATGCATTTTTTAAGTTGTGAGAGTGTTGTTTCACTTAAAATGTTATGTGTATGTATGTGTAACCTATTTTATTAATGTAATAGGTTTTAAAAAAATAAACACAACGATATATGCATATAAAAGAATATTTATTGTGGGCATTTAAAGAATACATTGCAAAATAATATCTATACATTCATGCTGGTTAGAAGAATCACGGGTAACAAAATTACTTTTCAGCAGTGTGTATGTCTTCCAAATTTTAAGTTTGAGATATTGTGGTAAGTGTTATGAAAATATGATGGATATATAGCCTAAATATCTTCCTTTATGTCTAAATTCTTCAAACGTCTGAATAATTTTTGAATATCCTCACTAAGTTTACATATAACTGACGATGCTTTATATGATGATGTGTGCACTTTTGATTCAAGCCTTCTTGAAAACAGCATTTGGTAATTTTTCCAAGTGTAAGGTTTTTCACCTGTATGGATTTTTGTATGTTCTGTTAATTTCCATTTACTTAAGAAGTGTTTGTAGCAAATAGAACACATCTGTAATAGAAATAAATGCAAACAATTAGGATTCTTTTCAACAATATAGGTAAAAAGGCATTTGTTAAAGTGTAGGCAGTAAGACAAATCATTTTATATTTACTCTAATTACGATTCATATACGAATTCTAGTATTTTTCATATAAGTACTTACATATGTATTATTCATTAACGCTACATGTGCTAGGGATGAATCATTCAGATCATTAATTTCTGAAGTTTGCTGCTGTTTTGGTTCATCTTGTTGAAACATCTTTATAACGCAAGAAATATATATTTAGTAAAGGTTTAATGTATAAATAATCGTTTATTTATTTATTTTTATTAAATACATATATATTGCAATCAAATTTCGCTGTACGTTTAATATAAATTATTTTTTTTTCATTTATTCATATGATAGAAATTCCTCTGAGGAGTACATATCTGATAATTTTTAGAAAAAGTATGAAACACAAATCTCTGTATGATGATAAGTATTGTGGTAAAATTCACATAGTTTGGTTTCGAAAATAGGTTATTTGAAATATGAACTGTTAAAAATTAAAGATTGTATTCATACATACTATGTATAATCAAAAACTATAAACATTTTATTAATATTTTAAACAACTAGATGGACGATAATTCAGAAATCGTTGAACTGTAAGATGAAACATATGATAATTTGATTAATAGTATAGATGGAAACTCAAGATTAGTCATGTGTACTACATTAAAACTATAAAGATAGTATTTATATTTTAAGCAACTTGGTGGATGATAATTCAGAAGTGCGAGATGAAACATCTGATGAATTGATTAAAAATATGAGTAGATTAGTTTTAATACATTAGATGATTATAGAAGTAAGAAATTTCGTGTAGGGGAAATGCGTATACGATGAAAATCGAATTGAATCAATTGACTTCAACTCCCGTTCCAAGTTAGTATTTAACTCACTTGTGTAATGTGGAAATATAAAAGGTAAAGAATCAAGTTTGATGTAAATAAATATTGTGGTATGGGTTTAAAAACAAAAAAATATTGAATTTTACTGAATTAGAAAGTATAAAATTTGATTAAATAATGTTTTATGTATAAAAATTAAGTTTAAATGTGTTAAAATTATGAAAATCAGTTTGTAAACTCTCATTTTTATAAGTACTACTATGAAAATATTCTTTTAATATAGAATTTCTGCTTATTGATGAGACTAAAAAATTATTTTTTTTGTTAATTTTGAATATTTATTGAGTGTATGTAATACTAGGATTAAAATCTTACAAATTCGGTGTTAAATTTTTCAAGAAATTGTGGTTTGTAATCCAGAAAAAGGTGTGATTTTAATAAATTTGTAAATATGTTCATTATTTTTTTAATTATTTCTCTAACTGGTCATTCATTTGTTAATTTTTGTAATTTTTGTAGAAAAAATGATTTGAATTTTCGGTAATCTGTACTATTTTTTTGTCCAACAGTTGATTTTATTGATTATTAGTATTCTCATTCGGCAGTAATTTTACGTATGAAGTTATTAAATATTAAATATCTATTAATTTTCTTTACTGTTTCATATGATAGTAATATTTCTGAGGAACAGGTGTGATAACTACTAGACTTTGACTTGATTTTCTGATAAACGTTTGAAAAGAGTTGTAAGTATGTAATGATGTAATATCTATATACTATCGAGAGTCGAGATTGAAGTAGATAAGTAAGTCAATTCTTTGTTGAATTTCAAGAAATTGTGTGAGAACATATTTTTTTACATTAAGTTTATGTAATTTCAGTTACAGTTTTTCGACAATCAACCTAAAAATGGATAATTATCATAGTTAAAAGTTATGATGAAAAGATCTAAGCAATATTAATGTTAAAAAGTTCGTCTAATGTTTGCTCTTATGTTGTGAAAATTTCGAATAGTTTGGTTTGAAGAAATATGAAATGTTTGTAAAAATTAAACTTTGTATTCGTGTATGTTTTGCATCATTAAATTGTAAAGATAATATTCATATTTGAAAAATGTTGTTGGGTGTTTTAATAATTTTCTGATAAGTAGATAAAGACAGATGTGAAAATTCTGTGCTATTAAAATATATAGGATCAAGAATAAAGTTTGATGAAAATAAGTATTGTAAAAATTCAGAAATTTTGAAGTGTAAGATGAATCATGTCCTAATTTGATTAATTATATGGGTAGAGTAGTTTTAATATGTCAAGTGTCTAAAGCAGCAAGAAACGATTTTTTAGGTTTTCTAGAATAATAATAATAATAATAATAAAAGTATACTTTTGTTGTAAGATTTCGAATGCAGTCAAGACGTGAAAAATATAAGTATGAACCCTTTGTAAAGACATTCAAACTTTTTAAAAAGTTTAAGTTTAGTAATATACTGTAACAATATATGTAAGCAAATGTATTTCAAAGTTGAAAATTTGTGTAAAAAATTGTCTTTTCTTGAAAATTGATATTTATTTTTGTTTAATTAATGATACTTATTACATTTTTGTTGTTAAAAACTAAAATATAC
Source organism: Maratus speculifer (assembly GCA_964019185.1). Taxonomy (NCBI): domain Eukaryota; kingdom Metazoa; phylum Arthropoda; class Arachnida; order Araneae; family Salticidae; genus Maratus; species Maratus speculifer. Next base: position 45,264,975 of record OZ025290.1, read on the forward strand.
GTTTAATTCTTCTGTTAAAATTGATATATCCGTGTTGGAGGTGAGAAAAAATAGTGTAAAACTAATAAAATTTGTTTAAATTCGTCTTTTTATTCTTAAAATTAATATTTTCTATTGTTTAGAATACGTAATAATAACTTTTGAGGAATGTATAACCGGAAAATGTTAAAAAATCTTAGAAAATTGGTATTAAAAATATTAAATACAGTTGCTTCAATGATATCTTTTCGATATGTAAAGTGATTGTAGCATTTAGAAATGTACTTCTGAAGAATGTTTAATCGGAAAATGTTAGAAAATCTTAGAAAATTGGTGTTAAAAATATTAAATACAGTTGCTTTAATGATTTCAAAAACAAACTCTGTTAAAAAATTCTGTATGATTTCTAGTGAAAATAATCTGAACCTGAATACATGGTATTTAAAATACAAAATTCACGATTATGAACTAATGTTGAAAACATGGGTAACATTAAATATACAGCTAATATTTAATTATAGATTAGGAAATTCTTAAAGTGTATCCAAATTTATTAAATATAGTATTGAATACAGTGAATAAGTGAAATATGTGAATAAGTATTGATATTTCCATGTTGCTTTTGAAAATACTAGTGTAAAATTATTCAAATTCGTTTTTTCTTTAAAACTGATATTTATTTTTGTTTAATTAATGATACTTGTTAAGATTTTGTTGTTAAAAACTATAATATACGTTTAATTCTTCTGTTAAAATTGATATTCCCATGTTGGTGATGAGAAAAAATAGTGTAAAACTAAAAAAAAAAAAAAAAAAAGTTTAAATTCGTCTTTTTCCTCCTTAAAATTATTATTAAACTAGTGTAAAACTAATAAAATTTGTTTAAATTCGTCTTTTCCCCTCTGAAAAACTAATATTTCTATTATTTTGCTTAATTAATTATACTCATTATGACTTCCAAATTTTAATTTGGAGATGTTGTAGTAACTGTTATAAAACTAGAATGGATAAATAACTTAAATCTCTTCTTTTTTTCTCTCTATGTGATCGCAAACATTTTGTTGTATACCTTTGTAAGTTGTGACGTCAAAATTCTTTGTTATGTTCCCCTACCTGGAATGCATGCATGGAGGGGTTGCAGAAAAAAGTTTTAGTTTAGATATGACGTAATAAGAAATGCTCTGCAGGTTCACATTTGTGTGTTGGGGATTTCTTTAAATTATTCGTTTATGCATTAAAATTCTACTTAGTTGGTATATATAAAGTACGATGAAATTTCCAATTAGAGTAAAAGTTAACCAAATTCGTTTAATTCGTCTTTTTTCGTTAAAAAATCATTAGTTTCCTTTGTTAATTGTTCAATTATTGAAATTGTTTGAGGTAACGACTGTTCAAAAACTAAAAAATATGTTTAAATTTCTATTTTAAGTTGTGTATTCTGATTTTATATATAAAAAAAATAAATAAAAAAATATGAAGAAATCAGTTAAAAATTTAATATTTTCCGTTGTTTTGCTTAATTATTAATGTTCATGAAGGAAATGGTTGTCCAAAACTGGAATGCATGCTTAAATTTCTTTCTATCAAATTGATATTCTGAAGTTTGAGTTGAAAAAATCGTAAGAAATCAGTCTTTTTCTATAAAACTTGATATTTTCCATTGTTTTTTACTTAATTAACGAAACTCATTAAGATTATAGCTGTTGAAAAAATAGAATGCACGTTTAACTTTTAACTTGTAAGTCGATAAAAATCGTTAGAAATCAGTCTTTTTCCATAAAACTTGATATTTTCCATTGTTTTTTTACTTAATTAACGATACTCATTAAGGCTATAGCTGTTGAAAAACTGGGATACATGTTTAACTTTCAACTTTTAAGTCGTTACATTGATCATATAGTTGATAAAAATCGTAAGAAATCAGTCTTTTTCTATAAAACTGGATATTTTCTATTGTTTTTACTTAATTAACGATACTCATTAAGATGTCTATCAAGCAAAATTCAAATATATGTTTAACTTTCTTGTGTTAAATTGATAATCTCATCTTGTAGTTGAAGAAATCTAAATAAAATGGTTAAAAACTGAGATTTTAATTGTTTCGCTTAATTAATAATACTCATTAAAATTACGGTTGTTCAAAATTCAAATATAAATTTAATCTTCATCTTATAGTATGATTCCGAGTTGAGATGTGATTGATAATATTTTTAATTAGGGAAGGTTGATCACCTCTCTGTTATAATAGAATGTTCCTTTTTTCCACTAGGGGGTGTTCGTGGAGGGGGGTGTATGGTGGGGGGCCAGGAGGGACGGCGGTGGCACGGTGGGAGCAGGGACGGTCCCTTCATCCCAGCGACTGAGCAGGGACGGTCCCTGGTCCCTGCTCCTGTCCCCGTACTCTCGTTTTCCTACTACTATTATATATGGTAAAATTTTGAAATTGAATTTCTTTTATTATCATTCCAATAATAGTAATAATACTAAAAGACTGAAAAGCTCAATAGATCTTAATAGAAAAAAATGTTTATTATAGTGTGAATTATTTGAAATCATAAAAAATCTTAATAAAGATTTAAAAAAAAAAAAAAAAAAAAAAAAAAAGGCTGTGGAAAGAAAAAAAAAAAAAAAAAAAAAAGGCTGTGGAAAGCCCAAAAAAAAAAAAAAAAAAAAAAAAATCGCGTTAAAAGTAAAATTTCAAATTAATTTGAAATAATTCATAACAATTGTTATCAATTAAAAAATGGCGGAAACAAAATTTATTATATTAGGCTAAAATTTTAAAAAATAATTTCTTTTACCAATATTTAAAAAAAAAAAATCGACGCCAGACGCGAAAAATTAATAATCGCATTGAAAAATTCAAAAATTGCTGTACAAATTCCAAATAAACTTTATTGAAAAGAGGGCAAAATTAATTATACCGGGCTAGAAGATACGATTCATTTTAATAATGTAAAAAAAAAAAAAAAAAAAAAAAAAAAACGGTGCAAAACGTGAATAAAACGCTTAAAAAAAAAAAAAAAAAAAAAAAAAAGCGAATTAAAAGTCGAGCTTTGGTGGGCATTACATTCACAGGGATTATCTTTCTACCAAATTTTATAGTCCTGTGTGCACCGTTTTTCCCCCCCCCCCTCCCTTCAAAAACACGATATGTTGATAGCCAAACTTCTTTCCTTATTATAAATTTAATTTAGATTTTTTTTTTTTAAGGGTTTATGATAAATATATTTTATTTACAGATTTAAAAATTGAAATTATTATAAATAATTTCTTAAAGTTTGTAATAAAAATTGAAATTGAAGATTATTTAACATCTCTTATTATTATATATATATAAAAAATCTTAACCAGTTGATCGAACCATGATGCAAATAACGATTTTCACAAATCTCAAAATGTTATCAACATTTAATTTCCGATTAAAATAAATATTATGCAACTGAAATTCTAAAACAAACTGCCGAAGACAGAAAAAGAAAATCTGCAGAATGAATAATATACTAAGCAGTTTCAACATTCTTAAAAGGAGAAAAAAAAAAAAAAAAAAAAAAAAAAAAACTTATAAAAACTAAATTGCCAATATTTCTCGAGTATATTCAATATCATATTCATATTCTACCCTTCAATTAAAATTATTTAAGAAGCATTCTTATTTATAGCGATTTTAATCACAAGATAATGTCTATAATTAATGGATTACGAAAAATTGATAATGATGACCTCGTATGCACCGATATAAATCAGCATACGAGGTCCGTAAAATCTGCACACTTCAAAATTTTCATTAAATTTTAACATTGTCGAGATTTTTAACTACCTCTACCCAGAGCCGTCCTTAGGGGTGTGCGAAAGGTGCGGCAGCACAGGGCCTCGCGTCTATAAAGGCCTCGCGTTAGGGTAAAATAAAAAGGGGGGGGGGATTGAATTTTTAAAATATCTAAACATTTTTTTAAATTTCATATATATTTTTTTAAATTTCAATTCATAAAATGTAAAACTTTTATCAATCAAAAGTTAGGCGCGGAAATTTGAAAGCATAAAATATTCCTTGTAGTCGTTTAGTTTTGTGAACATGCTGCGGCATTGTTACAGAATATTTGGAATAAAATTTTCTAATTTTGTTCCACATATTCATGGGAGTCCAAGAAAATGTAAGGAGAGGGGCTAATCTTTCTTCCCCTCTCTCCATCTGACAAATGCACAAACAAACACATTTTAAGCACTATTGAAGCAACCATGTGGTTATGGGATATCACGGCTGCTCAATCTGAATTAATCTTTCATCTTGTCGATGTTTTTTACAAAAGTACGGTGTATATGGATAAATATTAATAGCACGTACTTAAACAAACATAAATTTAATTAAACTTATAAAGAAATAGAATACATTTCTAAATAACTTGAGACACGTTTTGTCTCTCGGAACAAGGTGATTTTCCTTGCGTGCTACATAAGCGGCGGCAGTACAGTAACTGACTCGCCGAACCAACAGTCTCTCACAGCCTGCCTAGAGTCCTTGTCCGATGCGCATGTGGCGCCATCTGTTGACAGTTTTTAAATGTTCTGGATCGAAGAGGCACCTCAGTACCCCCTTCCTAGTGCAAACGATACTCTTAATTTTCCACTAAACGTTCTGGAAATCTGACAGTTCTGCCGGATCGTGTGATGTGAGGTGGTTTTGTTTTTCCAGAATTCGAGGCAGTCCCGGGAGTCGAAGCAGTTGTTTCCAGGGTTGAGGTTGTTTCAGGAGTCGAAGATAGTGAATCATTCACCAAAAAGGCTGGCTTCAGTCTGTCCAGCGATATATTTACTATTTTGCCTTTTATGGCCACTTTAAAAAGTTTATCGTTGCGCTCAACAACTTCAAAAGGTCCATCATACGGCGGTTGTAAAGCTTGCCGAATACCTTCTTGACGCACAAATACATGCGTACATGTTTTAAACTGCTGAGACACAAATGTTTTTGTGCTGTTATGGGACTTAGTTGGTTGTGGTTTGAATTCGTTGAAGGTATTTCTTAATCGCTGCACTAATTCTTCAGGACTTTTAATGGTGGATTTGTCATCGAAGAAATCACCTGGTAGTCTGAGAGTAGACCCAAAAACAAGTTCAGCTGGCGAAACATTTATATCGGTTTTTAGTGCAGCACGAAACCCTAATAACACTGTTGGAAGTATTTCAGTCCATTTTCCAGTTCGTCTGGCTTTTAGTGCACATTTTAGAGGTCTGTGCCAATTCTCGATAATCCCATTACTCTGAGGGTGGTACGGAGACGATCGGTACTTTCTAGCACCTAACAATCTGGCTAACTGCTGGAAAAGTTCAGATTCGAACTGGCGTCCTTGGTCCGTGGTAATTTTCTCAGGACATCCAAATCTTGCAATCCATTCGGAAAGTAGTGCACGTGCCACTGATTCTGCTGTGATGTCACTAAGTGGGTATGCCTCTGGCCAACGCGTTGCTCTATCAATTACAGTTAAACAATACCTTTTACCATTTGATTCCGGTAAAGGTCGAATTAAATCTAAATGTATGTGTGCAAATCTATCTGTTGGAAGATCAAATTTTCCTAACTCTGTTTTTGTGTGTCTAACAATTTTGGAACGCTGACAATCCAAACACTCACGAGCCCAAGTTCGACAATCTTTAGCTAGGGAAGGCCAGATAAATCGTTGTCGCAATAAATTCACACTACCTTTAGTTCCAGGATGAGCAAGTGCATGTAAATTCCAAAATGCCTGTTTTCTAAAAGTTGGAGTTAAATATGGACGTGCTTTGCCACTAGAAATGTCACAATAAATTTCTGTTGTGGAATTTGGAAGGGTAATTAATTTGAGTTCTAAACTGGATCGACCGCTTTGCATAATTTCTCTAAGTTCTGAATCCTCTTTTTGCTCCATACTTAATTTATCGTAATCTAATGGAGTAGGCATTTGTATTACGTTAATTCGGGAAAGTGCATCGGCTGCATCATTTTGGTTTCCTTTTAAAAATACCATATCAGTGGTGAATTCAGATATAAAAGATAACCACCGACTTTGTCTGTTAGTGTAATTATCTGTTCTTTTTTTAAAGGCAAAAACAATTGGCTTGTGATCGGTAAAGATTGTACATTGACGGGCTTCCAAAAAGTGTCTAAAATGCTTAACGGACTCATAAATTGCTAACAATTCTCTGTCAAAGGTAGAATACTTTAATTGTGTTTCATTTAGACGTTTGGAAAAAAATGAGAGTGGTTTGAGACCCTCCTCTGTTTCTAAGCTTAGTGTAGCACCAATAGCAAAATCACTAGCATCAGAATGAAGTGCTAATTGACCGTCATGGCTAGGAAATGCAAGAGTTGCATCCGTTAATGCCTTTCTTGAAGCTTCAAAAGAATTTATTGCATTTTCAGACCAATCGATAGGAGTTGAATCTTTCTTTTTAGCTCCACGCAACAAATCTGTTAAGGGTGCAAGGATAGTTGCAGCATTGCGACAAAAACGTCGAAAGTAATTGAATAAGCCAATATATGTACGAAGTTCAGAAAGAGTTTTTGGTCGTGGATATTGCTTAATAATTTCAACTTTAGTTTGTAATGGTCGAATTCCAGCAAGAGAAATTTCGTGTCCTAAAAATGATACGCTGTCTTGTTTAAAAACACTTTTGGATATATTTATGTTAAGTCCGTATTTAGAGAGTCTGCTTAGAACAGCTCGTACATGGTCTATATGTTCCGATTCCGTTTCGGAAAAAATTAGAATGTCATCCAAATAAGCTATAGCAAATGGAAGACCATAGAGAACCTCATTAATAAATCTTTGGAAAGTGTTTGCTGCACATTTAAGTCCAAAATTTAAATATAGAAATTCGAAGCTTCCAAAAGGGGTTATTACCGCTGTTTTAGGAATATCTTTTTCATGCACTGGAATATGAAAATAAGCGCGGACTATATCTAATTTTGTAAAAATTTTCTTTCCATGTAGAATATTGGTAAGATCATGGATGTGGGGTATTGGATAACGGTCAGGAAGAGTTACTGAATTTAGACGTCGATAATCACCGCAAACTCTGTAAGAACCATCCGGTTTTGGTACAACGTGAATAGGGGATGCCCAAGGGGATTTGGAAGGACGACATATACCTTCATCCATAAGATATTGGAATTCTTTTTGAACTTCCTTTAAAATTTTTGGATGTAATCGGCGAGGTTTGGAATAAAGTGGTGGTCCTGTAGTTTCGATATGATGAACTGTATCATGGCATGTTGGTTTTTTAAAATTTGGTATGGGATTTAAGAGCTCTGGGAATTCCTCAAATATAGTTTTAAAAGACATGTCTTCAGAAATTAGCTTAATTTGGGACTGTTTTGAGCAAGTAAGCTCACCCTTAGTGGATAATCCAGTTACAGAATCAATTAATCGAAATTTGTGCAAATCTACAAGCAAAGCAAAATTTCTTAAAAAGTCTGCTCCAATTATAGGGCAAGAGACATTTGCAATAACAAATGACCAGCGAAAACTCCTTCTCAAGCCGATATTTAGGTCAAGTAGTTTGTTACCATAAACAGGAATTTTGGAATTATTTGCAGCATAAAGATAATTAGAAGGACTCTTTTTGTTTACTTGTTTTGGTACAGGGATACAAGAAATATCACTACCACTATCTATTAAAAATTTGAACCCTGAATTTTTATCAAACACATGCAACCTACATTGTTCTAATGCTGCTACGCCAACTGTATTTTCGCTTGTTGACCTAGCAGCAGCCACTAGTTTTTTTTAATTTCATCAAAAGAACAAGGTTCGCGGCACTTTCGAGCATCACTACCAAATTTCTGATGGTAATAACATAAGTCTGATTCGTTTTGTTTACGACTCGATTTTTGGGAATCTCTATTTTTACTGTATCGTCTTTCCCTGTAATGCGATCGGCCGCGAGACATCGATCGCCTAAACACATTTTTGGATAACTCTGAAACCTGCAGTGTCAATTGCTCAATTTGTGTTTGAAGATTTAAGATCGCGTTATGGTCGTTCCGAGGCGATTCGGTGGGTTTGGAAACTGCATACACTGCCGATTCAGATTTAATTTCATTAATTTTGTCAGCTAGGGTTGCTAATTCCTGTAATCCGGAGCTTGAAACCGACAAAATTGCTTGCGTATGCGTCGGCAAACGTTCTAACCAAATAGCTTTCAAGAATTCTTCAGTAACGGAACTTTGCGCTAATTCTTTCATTTGCCGCAGTAAAACGGAAGGTTTTTTATCACCTAGCACAAGTTCAGAGAGTAATTTACGTATCTGCTGCGATTGCGAATCTGAAAACTCCTGAATTAGTCTCTGTTTCAAAGCATTATATTTGTCATTTGGAGGCGGCGTAAGAATTAAATCAGATACCGCACTTAATGTATCTGTGTCTATAGCAGATAATAAATAATTGTACTTAGTAGTGTCGTTCGTTACTTGCGCCACGGCAAAATTTGCCTCAACTTGTACAAACCAAACAGAAATATTACTTTTCCATAAGGGAGGAATTTTAACAGCTACCCTAGCAAGCGTTTCTGTCGGATTATCGGCAGGAATATCATCAGGCATTGTGAGCGCAGAATTAAAAATACATATATTGATAGAGCAATAAATAAATAAATATACAATTTAGTAAAATTTTGAATGAGAACGCTTGGGCTCGAAAATTTTTTAATTAAAATAACTGGTAAATATAACAATTGGGCCAGAGAATACCACAAAGAAACATAGAAAATGGCACATACCGTTTTTTTTCATCGCTGTAGTTGTCCAGGAACGATATATCAGAAGGCGTCTTTCAAAATTGTCCGGTCAACACTTGAAGCAACCATGTGGTTATGGGATATCACGGCTGCTCAATCTGAATTAATCTTTCATCTTGTCGATGTTTTTTACAAAAGTACGGTGTATATGGATAAATATTAATAGCACGTACTTAAACAAACATAAATTTAATTAAACTTATAAAGAAATAGAATACATTTCTAAATAACTTGAGACACGTTTTGTCTCTCGGAACAAGGTGATTTTCCTTGCGTGCTACATAAGCGGCGGCAGTACAGTAACTGACTCGCCGAACCAACAGTCTCTCACAGCCTGCCTAGAGTCCTTGTCCGATGCGCATGTGGCGCCATCTGTTGACAGTTTTTAAATGTTCTGGATCGAAGAGGCACCTCAACTATGTTTCTTATTAAACGGTTTGTAATAACTTCATTTTATGCTAAGAAACAAATAGAATGCAGAATGAAAAATTCAAGTGTACAGTTAGTGCAAAGTTATACATCCTCTTAGCTTCATATATCAAAAAGGATGTGCGAATGAAATACTAATTTGTACTTTTTGTACAAATGCTATAATTTAGTACTTCTGCAAAACATGGGCCTCAAAACTAAATTCGATTTTTTTAACAGAATTTCATTAAGATTTTTGGAACAGAAATTCCTTTAATGTCTATAAAATCTTTTCCGGAGGAGGCTCAAAATGTTTTAGGGGCTGTGCCCCCGACCCCCTGGCTCCCTCTAGTTACGGCCCAATTCGATATGAGACTAGAAGAAAAGGCCTCGCAAAAGTTCTCGCACCCGGCCTCGCCTTTGCTAGGCACGGCTCTGCCTCTACCAATAAATCAAAATATAACAACAAAAACATTGGTAACTATTTAGTAAAAGAAAAAATAACTTATCTTTGTTTAAAGCATTTTTTGCTGACAGCTTTCTTTACCACAAGGCATTTCAGCTTTTTATCATCGGAAAAACAAGCACGGAATTACCAGATGTACAGACATTTTCAGAGCAGAATTATACTGACTGAGAAACTGGCCTCAGTCGCCGTAAACCCAGTCGCTAGTTTTCTTCCTTTAAAAGCATCTATTGTACATATAAGAAGATGCAATGTACTACAAGGGGATCAAAGGGGATATGGGGAGGATCAGACTTGGTGACGACTACCCCCTCCCCTCCGCCTCCACTTTCACCAAAAAACTGCCCCGTCCCAATAGATTTTAATTAATCAGGAACTTTTCCCGGTGCATTCTCTATTCAAGAAGCAAGGAGGCGTTTTCTCTTTCACCGGATCAGAACCAACTGATGAGGCAAAAGAAACAAACATGACAAGCGAGGGAGAAGAGGAAAAAAAACTAAACTGTGTAAAATAGAAGAATGTCACAAAAATACACTTCCGGTCTCGATCAGGCCGGATGAAAATCATTTTATCAGCCTGGTTCATGCAAAAATCGATCAAACTTAGCTTGGCACAAACTTTTTGGCATAAAACACACATTTTTAAATAGTCTTAAAATAAAGTAAAATGTGTGAAAACGAACTTGCCTATGACAGTCAATCACGCGAACAGACCCGCTCGCTAATGTCAATGGACCACTAGCATTTCTGACGTCAAAGAACGTCACAACAGATTTCAGCTAATCAGCTTCTCTATTTATCCCACAAGCGTTCACCAAAAGCCAATCAAATACCGCAACGTTTGTGGGAAACATTGGAAACTCCGCCCCGTGCTAGTGGTCAATTGCTAATCCTATAGAGAAAAAAGTTTTTTTTTTTTTCCCCCAATATTTTAACTGATTTTTTTTCTTTCGTTTGCATTATATAGCTGAGGTCAAACACTACAAAGTCGGTTTCCATTTTTTTTTCTCTTTTCTTTTTATTATTGATTTACGAGAATGTGTTATTTCCAAAATCGGTTCCTAAAATGTAAGTGTCCTTTTTAAAAATACCTGAAAATAAAATAAAAAAAAAGTGAAAAAGAGCCTTTTTAGAGAGAGATCTCCACTGTGGAATGGAAAAAGAAATCACTTTAAAATATTGAAATTCAAACGAGATATATTTTAAAATTTCTTTAAAAAAATGAATATTAGCAAGTGGATCTTTTCGCGTGACTGGAGTAGCTTCTAAAGCGGCAAAACGTGTTGATCCATGCAGAATGAATGTAATAATAAGCGAGAAAAATACAGTACTTATCGTAAATATATAATAAATACCGCAGCTTTGATTGCTTCTTTAAAAATGAATATTATAAAAACATAAATAAAAGAAAATTAAAAATAATATTTTTGGTCACAATTCCTCGTACGAATAAATTTTTAACCATATCGAATTAAAACCAGAAATTCAGCTGAGCCGAGATTTTAATTTATATTTCCACCGGGGCCGGTCTTTTTATAGGTCTGCACGTGCGAGAATTTCTAAGCCCCGGCCCGGTCTGTTTATATTTTTACATTTCTAGGCCCGTCCTTGTCCATAAAGAAATTAGTGAAAAACAGGCCCGGCCCGATTAGACCCGACACAATTTCTACTATCTAGAAGAAATTCAAATTTGTATCATATAGTTAAGATTCCTTTAAAAAATACTGCACACATATTAGTGGGATGATTTTACAGCGTATTTTACAGAAAATACACAGTAGCAACATTAATGATTACTTAAATTCTTAGACTTTGAACATTGAAATAAGAATTAATTAAAGAATATGATATGGAATAAAAGAAAAAAAAAGTTTAAAACACCATAACTTTTGAAGCTGTATAATATAAAAAAGAAGAATTATGAAAATATTTTGATTTCATTTATTAAAGATTTCCTCAAATCTAAAGGAACTACTTATTGCTACATTTCTGAATTCATTTCTTTTCGAAATCACATAAGATTAGCAGGTGTTCTTATTCAGAAAATGTGTAATTGAATGACGTCATCCATTTTTTTGATAAAAGAAACTAAAGAAAATGCTGTCAAAATTAACATTTTGAATCGAATTTCCGAAAGCGAGACCGTTGGAAAATAGTCTACAGTCACACAAGAAAAATCTCTTATATCTCGACAAGTAGCGTATTCATCAAAAATGGAAAACGCTATTCGATTTCAAATCCATTTAATAGTCAGGCTTGTCAATTTTATACTTTTACAGTTAAAAATTGGTCCGAAAATTTGTCAAAATTTTGCGTTGTTGAGTGGTGAATTTAAGAACCACCTATAAAAACCACCAGGAAATATATTTCCAAAGATTACATTAACAGAAGTTCATTAACGCTATTAATATTTTTGCAAAATATAATGTCTGCCTTACACATCTTAATCCCAGTTCCGGCCCGGCTCGACTATTTAGAAAAACGACACAAACCTGATATTGACCCTGTAAGAGTCTGCTAAAAAATTATGAAGTCCGGGGTAGGCATATTGTAAATGTCCGATGCCGATCTCTACAGTGCACAAGTTACATTTCTGTATTGATAATGTCAAACTAGCATCGGTTCGTGACTCACATTTATACTTATTCTCGTTAAAGTCATATTCATTGGAAATAGCTCATTTTAATCGCCTTTGCTTAAATTTTTATATCACGCCGGTTGGACCACTAAATTTTTTTAACGATCCGGCAATTATAGTCCGTTTAATTTTTTTTTGCCGACCTGGTCCCTTAAAAAATGCGCATACGTTTCGCCGGACTGGGTACGGGTTTCGGGCCAGGTCCGTGCTGAACTCTAGATTTCGTGCCATACTTTTAATTTAATACTGTAAATGGCCATTTATTTTATTTTATTTATTTATTTATTTTTTTTTTTTTTTGTACGGACATAACTTAATTTTTAACTTTCATATCGTCCATTATTATTTTTATTTGTTTTGGCCTGATCCGAGCTGCACTTTTTTCGATGGGTCGGGCCGGTGGGCCCGATCGTAAATTTTGGCTCATGTAGACGTCTAATTCGGCGCCATTAAATGTGTGTATGTAAATGCATAAATAAAACATAAGTTGCTAATTACGATAAAACTGCTGAAGCATCGACAATGAATGTGATAGTTGCGCCACTTTGGCTCTACGTTGTTTATCAAAATAAGACATATCTGGTTCCTTATATAAACAATCTAACAATTGCATTTTCTACCCATATGTCAAATTTCGATTGCGTTCAAAAGTAAGGTAACATACATTATACATAATTCAATAATGTATTTCATGTTTGTATATGTCAATCTGTAAATTAAAAAGGCAAGAATGAAGATTTATTTATTTATTTGTCTCAAACTTGAGCGATTGTGATGGAAGTAAGTTTTCTTTTCCACTGATATATATGTTACAGGCCAAACCCGATTTTAGGCCAAACTAGATTGGCTTAGTCCAAACTAGTCTATCCTAACTCCCATCGGATAAACTAGTTTTTCCTAGGCCAAACTAGTCTATCCTAACGCCCATCGGATAAACTAGTTTTTCCTAGGCCAAACTAGTCTATCCGAACGCCCATCGGATAAACTAGTTTTTCCTAGGCCAAACTAGTCTATCCGAACGCCCATCGGATAAACTAGATTTTCCTAGGCCAAACTAGTTTGGCCGAACGGTCTTTAGGATGAACTAGTTTAGCCTGCTATTCATTGGTTTGAATTAGTTTATCCTAGGCTGAACTAGATTGTCCTAAGCCAATTCAATTTGGCGTGATTTTTTTTAATCTAAAGACCGCCACGGCGCCAACTTTCTAGTTTTGATCTAATTTAGCCTAGGCCAATGTAGTGTGACGCGATTTTAGCTCACAGACTATCAAAGTATGAGAGCTAACGTGCTCGCAGATTCTGTGTGTGTGTATGTAACCATGTACGTATGTATATACGTATGTACGTACGTATGTACGTAATGCGATAACTCCTGATAGAAATATCCAATTTGCTTCAAAATTTGGACATAGATTTATCCTGATAACGAACTTTCCTGACTAGTTTCAGGGGTTCATTGGATAAGAATAAGGGAAGGGGACCAAAAAGCTAAACCGCCCCCCCCCTCTCCACTCCTTAATTTCGTTAAGTCAGTTTTCATGCAAAAGTATCAGATTTTATTAAAAATTTAGGTACAATATCAGTTTGATAAGGTACATCCATGATTAGTTGTGGGTGTTCATTGTTTACATATAAAGAAAGGAGGAATGGGGGGGTAACACTCTTAATTTATGTAAATAGATTTTTCAGGGATAATTTACCGATTTGTTTCAAATTTTGGATGTATGTTTCTTCTGATAAGGCGTTTACCTGATTAATTTTGGGGGTTCTGAGTTTAAATATAAAGATAGAGCGGATTATTTTTTCAATCGGATAGAAACTTTTGGTTTTATGAAAAGATTTTTAATTCGGAACAGTTATTGGTTTTCACACACATCACTTCACGCGAAATTGTTCGTATTAAAAAAGTAAATATCCGAATCCTTTTAAAAATAAGAAAAAGCTTAAATAAAGCATGACACTTGAAATTTAGGATACGGCGGGGAGGTAGAGTAAGGGGACGCTAGATTTTTTTTTTTAAAAAGCTCAGCGTTTTTTTAAAGTTTTAGCTGCTAATTAAATATTACCAATTTTGTGAAACTTTTTGAAACATAATATAACATGATGTTAAATATTTAAGAAAAAAGATTCCGCGTCAAATACCACTATTTTCTATTAGTAATTTTTGTAAAAATGTTAAATTCTTGTTGGAATTGTTGAAACTTTGTGATAGTTTATAACATGTGATAAAAAATTGTATAAAAAGTCCCATTACGAAAGGGAAAGAGGGGGGCAAACAAAATCAGGAAATATAACGGTAATTCTAGGTTGATCTATTTGAAACTTTAAGATAGTTTATGACATATGATATAAATTTATAAAAATATATTTCGCATTTAATGCCACTATTGAAGAATAGTGATTTTTTCAAAAATCTCAAATTCTTGTTTTGAAGCACCGCGACATATCTACTGATAGATTCTTTAACGGAGTTTTCTTAAGATACAGTTTTGTTAGTAATAAGGTACGCTCCCTGGTGATGGAATGTGGAACTAACGCGAGCATCCTGGTGTTGGAATTTGGAACTAATGCAACGCGATTTAGGTATTTACGAATGTTGAATCGAAAAGAAAGAAACACGATGATAAATACTTAAGAAAAAGGATTCCGCATCGAAATACCACTATTTTCTAATAGCAATCTTTGTAAAAATGTTAAATTCTTGCCGGAGCTTTTTGAAAAATCCGTAACAACGTCTTTCAAATTCTAATTGAAGCTGAAACTTGATGAAAATCTGTGTATTAGTACTATTTCAGATATTTGAATTATCGCAGAAGTCATAAAAAAACTGGATAGAAGCGCTACTTATTGAGCCATTTACTCTAAAAACAAAAGAATATTAATTTATATCAGGGACTAACTGAATTTGAAGTTTGATGAAAATCCGCGCATTTCTTCTTGAGATATTGCGATAATTGTGAATAATGCCACATTGCAGTGCCACCTGTTGCACGATTTACTCCAAAAACTAAAAAGAACTTTTGTTCTTTTTTTATATCAAGGACTAACAGAATCTGGAGTTTCATGAAAATCCATGCATTAGATCCTGAGATAGAGCTGTTGCAATAATCACGAATAATACCGTATAGCGGCGCTACCTTTCAAGAGATTTACTCCAAAACCGCAGAATACTAATTTATATCAGGGACTTACTGAATCTAAAGTTTGATGAAAATTCGTGCATTAATTCTTGCAACAAAACTATTTCAGGAATCGGAATAATTGAGCACAACAGTGCCACCTATTCAGCAATTAACACGAATACGTAAAAGATTTAGTTCATATCACGGATTTACTGATTCGGAAGTTTGATGAAAATCCGTAAATTAGTTATTGAAATAGTGTTAATGCAAATCAGTAAAAACGCACTTTAGAAGCGCCATATGTTGAACTATTTACATGAAAAAGTAATCAGTATCGATTTATATCAGGGACTATCTGAATATAAATTTTTATTAAATTCCGTCTATTAGTTCTTGAGATACAGCTATTGTGAAAATTAAGAAAAATGCAGCATATCATAGCCATGTTGAGTGATTTACTTCAAAATATAAACAACACCAACTCATGTCATGGACGAACTGTATCTAAAGTTCGATGGAAATTTGATTGTATTAGCTATTAAGATAAAGCTCAAGCGTAAATCGTAAAAAATGCCAAACAGTACTCCACCTGATGAACGATTTACACCAAAAACTAATCAGCATCAATTTAGATCAGAGACTGCCTGAATATAATTTTTTATTAAATTTCGTGCATTAGTTCTTCAGCCGCGTCCCCACAGACTGCGGCAGCGTATAGCATGTGTGCTGTAAGCGTACTGCCGAATGCGCTCTTCCTTTTCGAATGAACTTCGAGGCGAACAAAATTTAAATCGTAGCAAGCATGCTGAGCTCGCACCACCGAATGTAACCCTCCTTTTTGAAAGAACGTCGAAGCAAACGAAATTCGAACCATATCCCCGCTGCTCACGCCAGTCCGATAGCGGGCGAAGCCAGCAAGTTTCAACTAAGCCACGTTATATTTGTTCCTCATTCCAACACCAGGGAGCGTACTCTATTATTAACAAAACTGTATTTGAATGAAATTCCGTTAAACAACCTATTAGTAGATGTGTTACTTGAGGTCGCGGTGCTTTAAAACATGGAATTTCCGTTATATTTCCTGATTTTGTTCGCAACCACATCCTCCTTCACGCCGAAATGTAACTCTTTTTTTTATAAAATTATATCATATGCGATAAACTATCACAAAGTTTCAAAAAGTTCCAGCAAAAATATAACATTTTTACAAAAATTACTATTAGAAAATAGTGGTATTTCGATGCAAAATCCTTTTTCTTAAATATTTATCATCATGTTTTTTTTCACTTCACAGTTCGTTCGCCTCAACATACGTCCGTTTCAAGATTTTATATAAAAGAAGGGGCCCGATAGCGGGCGAAGCCGGCTGGCTTGAACTAAATCGCGTCCAAATTCCAACACCAGAGTGCTCGCGTTATATTAGTTACACATTAGTCCGTTATATTAGTACATACATACATAAGTATGTACGAACATACATACATACATACGTACATAAGTATGTACATACGTACGTACATGGTTACATACACACACACAGAATCTGCGAGCACATTAGCTCTCAGGCTTTGATAGTCTGTGAGCTAAAAGCGCGTCGAATTGCATCGGCCTAGGCTAAATTAGATCAAAACAAGAAAGTTGGCGCCGTGGCGGTCTTTAAATTCAATAAAATCACGCCAAATTGAGTTGGCCTAGGACAATCTAGTTCGGCCTAGGATAAACTAGTTCAAACCAATGAATAGCAGGCTAAACTAGTTCACCCTAATGACCGTTCGGCCAAACTAGTTTGGCCTAGGAAAATCTAGTTTATCCGATGGGCGTTCGGATAGACTAGTTTGGCCTAGGAAAAACTAGTTTATCCGATGGGCGTTAGGATAGACTAGTTTGGCCTAGGAAAAACTAGTTTATCCGATGGGCGTTAGGATAGACTAGTTTGGCCTAGGAAAAACTAGTTTATCCGATGGGCGTTAGGATAGACTAGTTTGGACTAGGCCAATCTAGTTTGGCCTAAAATCGGGTTTGGCCTGTAACATATATATATATATACTACACGCAGTTTTATTAGTTAAAATGAAAAGAAGTCGGAGTTTAGGCGAGGGTGCTAAGAAGGATGTCCATATTTCTCCTTTTAGTCTTTTTTTTTTCAGCAAAAGGTCGAGGGGCTGGGGGAAAATCCACTTTTTGGTTTAATTTTCGGAGGTGTGTGTGTGTGTGGTGGGGGGGGGGGGGGAGAGAAAGAATATTTTTTTAGTTCAGTTTAAATAGTAAAAGTATAATGAGTTGCAGGTTGAAAAAAAATTTTTGAGGATTCCTGTCAATTACCGCATCGCTCTTTTTTCTTTTTTTAAATAGTGTATACGGGTGATTCTACGATAAGAGGTAATTTGTATGGCAATCCGTTTAAAACAGATTTTTTATTCTATATGTTGCTATTTTTTGCAATGAATCGCATCATCTTAATATACTTTATTAAATAACAGCACGATTGAATGCCTAATTTAAACACATTTTTCTGAAATTTCTTACAAAGTCTAAAAAGTCCCCTCCCCTGGCATGTCCCCTTGCCGGTTTCAATTTAACTTTCAAACAATACATATATTTTTTCCGCCAGATGTTTAGCTAAAGTATGTTTAATTGGAATTTAAGTAATTATACTTACGTATTATAAAATAAAAAAAAAATAATTTTGTTAATTTCAAATAATTTTTAAAATTAACTTTTGTTCCGCTTTTTTTGTGTCTCTCCCCTGTCAAATTTCGTTCCGCTGAAACAAATATAAATTCAAGGATGGCTATATTGGAAGTACTGCTTAAGGACATCTATTGGCTTGAAGTTAGCAATACTAAACGCTCAAGCCATTTAAGCATCGCCATTTTTAGTTGTTGCGACTCGACCGTGTTTTGTAGCGGTTTCGTACGGTAATCGTGTATCTCCCCTGGTAAGCCATAAAACTTATAATATTCATTTAATTCAATTGCATTTACTGCCCTAATTAAACAATACGGTAATACTTAAAGTGAAATACACAAATAACCGAAAAACTAATTCAGTCAGTTAAAAAGTTTGAATTTACACGAAAATGTCTCTCCCCTGCCGTATTTCCCCTGGCACGATAACTGCCAGGGGAGCGAGTCACTGACCAGAAAAAGTTATAAAATATGTATAAAGTGACTTGCTCTTATATGAAAAAGTAAATAAACGGGACAAAAATCATAATTTAAAGGTTTTTGATCAAATTCAAACTTTTCTTTTTGGCCGAATTCTCCATGTTTTTGAACCTCTTATCGTAGAATCACCCATACATTGAATTTTTTATTCAGTGGTTAAAAGGTTAAAACTTCACTTGTAGTAGCATAACAAAGGTTAATTAAAAAATTATAGTTAGTTTGGCATGCTTGCATAATTCTTCGAAATTACTTGTATGTATTAGGCTAATGGTCAGCGCCGTGCAAAAGGGGGGGGGGGGCGAAGGGGGCTGTCTCCCTAGGCGCTGAAGTTTAGGGGGCGCCAAATTTATAATTCTAGCGTCATTTTGGGGCTGTTAAAAGAAAAAGGTGGGGTAGGGGGCGTCAAATTGAAACTTTGCCCCGGGCGCAGTTTTTTATTCGCACGCTCCTGCATATGGCGGGATTTTAAGTACTCTAGACGGGAATTAAAATGTTGTCACTTACGATTTTTTTTCTTTTTTTGTGTGTGTTTGTTTGTTTTTGTTGATTTATGCTTGTACAATAGCAGAATCGATGCATAATCTTGCTCCCTGAAATAGCGGTGAAAAGAAAAGAACGGACATAAAAAAGAAAAGTTGTAAAATAAGGATACTGAATTGGATTTCAAAAGATAGTATCACAGTGCAAGGAACAGGGGGCTTAGCTCAGCTCAAACAATGCTATTGTCCATTTCTAACTTGCCGTAGATATCTTATTTTCTCTCCGTTCTCCTCCGAATCTTTCTCTGACCACCCAGGGTTTCCGTCATTGGTTTCCACCCAGGGCCGAAACTAGAGGGAGGCAGAGGAGGTACGTGCCCCGGGCGCCGCCAGAACAGAAGCTGAAGGGGGCGCCAAATTAAGATTTTGTTTGGTGTGTTTGATATAAAGAATGCATATATGTGGGGGTGGGTGGGCGCCGAAATCCATGTTTGTCCCGGGCGCAAAAAAGGCTAGTTTCGGCGCTGTTTCTACTTACCAGAAAAAGGGGACTAGTAAAATAGAAAGTATACGTAATTTAGGTGGAAGCTATCACAAGTTGATGGGAAAAAACAGGGTGTTTTTGAAGTGGAGTTTCTCTAATTCATGGATTGAGGAAAACCTTGAATAATCGCAGGGATTGCTGAAAAAGATTCTGGGCACATTTGACTATTTTTTAATATAAGAAGGGCACATTTTGCCGATTTTTGAAAGGGCGGGGCGGGAATTGCCGATTTTAAAAGGGGCGGGGCGGTGCGCCCTCCAAAAATGGCCTAGCGGGAACACTAATATAGTCATACATATATAATGCAATCTCGTTTTTAAATATAAATAATACAAGACTGACGTAATAATGGCATTTCATAAAAGCAAAAGACAAGAAACTGTGCAATCCGATTAAATTGCTCCAAATTCCTGATCGAATAACTGTAGGCATGTAAAGAACTTAAGAAACAAACCAGTAACAAGAAAAGGCCATTTATCATCTCGCCAAATTTAACGATGCTAAGTGTCTCGGCTGTTTTAGGATTCAGCCATTTTTTTTAAGTTATAAAGTATTCAATAATAAACCAATTATAAAATCCTATCTTTACATACTGAAAGCAAGTTAATTAAAAGAAAGTAAAAAGAAAAATTCAAAGGATTAATAAAAATACAAACCACACTGATTTTTTGAAATAACAAAATGAAAGCGATAGGGGGGGGGGGGGGGGGTTCAGTATCATACAATCAATATTTAAAAAAAAAATTTGAAAAACATACAATAACAATAAACACATACTTTTCCTAAGCTAGATTACTTGCTGGTTAACACAGCTTTTCCCATTTTACAGAAGAAAAAAATATTGCTTGTATTTAGCGATGCACCGAATATTTGGTATTTGACTATGCTATCAAATATCAGACTATTCAACATGTGAAATACTTGGCATGGCCAAATTTAACACACTTCAGTATACCAAGTGTATTCATTATCAAATTATATTCATTTGTTTTAATTCACAGAGGAAACTATCCTCTTCTTAAGTAACAATTCAAAGCATAGTTTTTTTTCTTGTAAAATTTACTTGTAAAAAGATCTTGTTTATCAATATGGAAGTTTTTATGTTAAATATTATGTAAAATTATTTTAACTTTTTATTATTTTCAAACTCTGAAATTTAAGAGTATTCGGATAAGCCAAACACTCGGTGTTTAGTTTATCTGTTGGCTGAATATTTGGCATTTGGCTAAAATCACAATTCGGTGCATCTTTTCTTGCGTATATGATTCAAATGATAAAAGGCAAAACTGGGAAAATTCATTACTGGCGAGTAAAAGCAGTTTTATAAACAGACACTTTTTAAATTTAAAAATACTAAACAATAAATTTTTGTTAAAACTTCTATTAATATTAAACTAAAAATTGAATAGTACAAATGATTATTAGTAATATCAGCAATATCGTGAATTTTTTTAGAAAAAAATTTATTCTTCCTTCATGAAAAAACATGAATTCAGTAATATTAAATAAAATTGCAAATTAAAATACATATGGAATTGATATAAAGCTAAAAAAGTCTAATTTTGTCCCTATATTTGAACTGAATATTTTATTGTTTACATCTAAGTTACAGTGGAGCATTGTTTATACGATACCGAAGGGACTACCGAAAAACGTCGTATAAACGATAATGACATATAATCGATTTTCACATCTAAAACTAGAATTAATGTTGTTCTCACTTAATTTTAATGTTTAACGTGCTGATTTGCATAAATTTGTAAATTAAACAAAAAAAAAGGGGGGGGGAGTTAGTAAGCAAATTAAATTTGCATACCTTTATTTACGTTTCACCGAAAGGTTCCTCATTTGCAGTACATCATTTCCTTTCCATTTAAAGTCAAAGACAAAAACCCCGCGTAGCCAACTAAAAGTCGCTAATACTGATAACAGTTAGAAGGATAGTCTATTTGCAATTTAAAACAGGTCGGGAATTGTGATCATCCTCGAAAAAAAGAATGACCCCTCCCAGTGTAATCTGTTTCACATAAGCTGATTTTTCAGACTAATCGAACAGCAGCCCACATTTTCATAATGTAGAGTGCATTTAAATACGCTCTTTGGTGTCATCCATAGCTGCAAAATTCCACTCGTTTTTAAAATACACAAGAAAAAAAAAACAAAAAAAAAACCTATACAAAATCAAAGTATAAACGATTTTGGGCATCGTATAAAAGATATATTTTTACATTGAAATGAATAGGAACGAATTGGGACCACATTAAAATGTCGTTTAAATGTAAACGTCGTATAAGTGATTGTCGTATAAACGATGCTTTACTGTATGTGCAGATTTGAGGAAGTCTATTGTATTTGCATAATATATATATTTTTATTGGATAGCTGTTCAATATTGACTTTCAATTTTGCTTGTAGTTTTTACTTTTTCTTATAAGGACATTACTTTTCAAACCGGTTCCTAAAATGAAAGTAAATTAAAAAATCTGTAATCTAAACCAAAAAATTCTGAATGCATGATATATTATTATATACGTACACACAGCCATATATTTCTGCAAACTGTGTGCTGACATTTACATTCAATGGAAAGTGGTCAATTAAAAGAAAAGAACCAAATATTTCTGTCGCTGTCACATGTTTTTGTAATACAGTAGACTCCCTCAAATCCGCACAGCTTGGGACTAGAGGTTTTGTGGATTTTAGAATTTCGCGGATTTCTGGTCATTGCTTTGTTTACATTTTTTAAAAAGAAATTTGAATGTAATTAATAATGAAATCAAAAGTTTAATGAATGCTTACAATATGCTAAAATATTAAAATAAGTAATAAACTAAGATAGTAAAAATTTAGATAGTTTTTAAAATGATAAAAATACAAAAGCAAAGGTCAAATTAATAATCAATAATGTATAATTAAATATTCATTATAAAGATGAAATGTATTTTTCTTAAATTATTCAATGAAACTGGCCTCATAAAGGTACAGTATTAATTCACATCAAGATCATAAAATAATGAAGCTTTATATTTCAGGTTTAGCCAGACTTAATAATTAAAAAAGCTTGATTAATACATAAATATGTATATTAAGATTGTGATTACCAATGATATCAGCAATATCTTAATTTTTTCAGAAAACATGAATTCAATAATTTTAACAAAAATTACAAATTACAAACATATGGCATTGATATAAAATTAAAAAAGTCAAAATTTGTACCTACATCTGAACTGAATGTTTCATTGTTTACATCTGTAAAACATGTGCAGATTTTAGAGTTGTGGATTTTAGGAGTGCGGATTTGAGGGAGTCTACTGTATTTGTTTTCACATATTCTGTGCTATGTGACTATGCTAATAAAAATGTGCTTTATTTTATTTAATGCTTATTGTTTGTATGTTTTCTTAAACAATAATTCAATTTGATATTAAAATTTTTATTTTAATCTAAGTAATTGTTGCAATTTACACAATTTATATTTACTAAATTCCTGTAAAATTAATGCCTTAAATCAGAGATATTAAATTGAATTTACACTTATATAAGCAAGAACTTTTAAACAAAGCAATAGAACTCTTTTTTTTTTTTAAAGCAATAAGTGGCTTACTTTTCATAAGAGTCAATACAGCAAATGCAATCTTCAGCAAAATAAAAAGAGGAAGTGTGTAGCTTCCAGGAAGAATCCAAATGCAATCTAGCTAGCAAGTTTACATCCCAAAAGGGCAAAGATTATTTCTAACCTATAGCCTTTTGAGCGCATTCCAACTGGCCAATGCAAAAGTATCCAACAAACTGCAAGAGTAGCACTTTATTGCACAGCTTTTCACCTATTCATATTATTCTTGTTACATTTCCATCATACCTGTAGCATCCGAAGCAACTAGAAAATTAAAAGAAAGAAACTAATCAAATATGTGCATACATATACATATAAAAGTTCTTGAAAAGCGAATATTTACTAATAAATAATTAACTATTAATCAGCTAAGAAATTTAAGTATGCTTGTTTGAAATATTAAGTTTATTGTAATGCATGAAAGGACTCGCTTTTAGTTACAATAAAGAATACTGCCCAGTTAAACTGATGGCATTGAGCTCACAGGCTACAAATACTAATTGTACATTAAAGCCTTATATTTTCAAGGGTTAATTCCGTTCGAAAAAAAAATTAAGAAGGGGGAAACAGCTCTCCCCTTTCCTCTTTTTTTATACTTAATCATTGAACCTCCTATACTATCAAAGACATGCTTTATCATATAAAAAATCTATATCCAAAATTCAGAGCAAATTAGATAATTCTTAATAAAAACCCATTTAGCATTTATATAATTTAAAAGGAGTTATCCCCTTCTTTTATACTTAACCATTAAACTTCCAAAACTATTCAGAGATTTGAACGAAATCTGAAAATTCTGCTTGAAAAACCTATTTATATAAATTAAGAGGGGGGGGAGGCATTAGAACCCCTGTTGCCCCTATTTATACTTATTCAATGAACACCTAATAGCAGTCACGGAATCGCCTCATCAGAATGATCCTAATCTAAATTTTGAACGAAAACTTAATTCTGCATGAAAATCCCATTTATATCAACTAACGGGGGGGGGGGGGGGCATTAGAACTCCTGTTCCTCCTATTTATACTTATTCAATGAACACCTAATAACAGCCACGGAATCGCCTCATCAGAATGATCCTAATCTAAATTTTGAACGAAAACTTAATTCTGCATGAAAATCCCATTTATATCAACTAACGGGGGGGGGGCATTAGAACCCCTGTTCCCCCTATTTATACTTATTTAATGAACACCTAATAACAGCCACGGAATCGCCTCATCAGAATGATCCTAATCTAAATTTTGAACGAAAACTTAATTATGCATGAAAATCCCATTTATATCAACAAACGGGGGGGGGGGGCATTAGAACCCCTGTTCCCTCTATTTATACTTATTCAATGAACACCTAATAACAGTCACGGAATCGCCTCATCAGAATGATCCTAATCTAAATTTTGATCGAAAACTTAATTCTGCATGAAAATCCCATTTATATCAACTAACGGGGGGGGGGATTAGAACCCCTGTTTCCCCTATTTATACTTATTCAATGAACACCTAATAACAGTCATGGAATCTGTGGTGTATTTAACTGTAACCGCAACTTAAGCAAAAATGTAAATAGAATGTTTTTAGGTAAGCGGCAATTGTGTTCTATGCCGATTGTGTGTATCTGTGATCGTCTGCTGTAAATAATGTGTCCGTATTAAATAAGTTCTTTTAGTAAGATGAAAGTATTATTCTTCCAAAGTATATATATCTTGCTAATGATGTTAAATCGATCTTTAGTTCACATATTAAAATAATATGTGATATCTGGCGACGATGTATGGAATGAAAAAGTATCGGATCCATGTACATTAGATGCTGAAGACTGTCAAGGTAAAGATTTCTTTTTATATTTATCTTTAAAGAAGATTTAAAATGGAGCAGTTGGTTCAAAGTTTAATAGAACAAAATAAAATTTTATTAGAGAAATTAACCACTTTTGCCTATCCTAAAACGCAAGAAGCTAAAGTTTCAGTTCAATTTGAAAAATTTGATGAAACAGATGAAGCTTTTGATTCTTTTTTAGAACGCTTCGAAGCTTTCATGGATATTCAAAATGTTCCGGATGGCAAACGTGGGAAAGTTTTTATTTCTAGTTTGTCAGCAAAATTATATAATTTGTTGAAAAACCTGCTAGCTCCTGACAATCCTTCCGATAAAGATTACCTTATTCTAAAAAATACATTAAAAACTCATCTCACTCCGACGCCGCTTATAATTCCTAGTAGGCATGTGTTTCTAAATCGTAAGCAACGGGAGGGAGAAAGTGTCAGTGCTTTTATGGCTGAACTTCGCTCCTTGGCAATTCCTTGTCAATATAAACAAGAAATGTTGAACACGATGTTACGGGATGTTTTCGTAAGCGGGCTAAGGGATAGAGCAATATTAGATAGACTTTTTGAGGAAGATGATATAGATATTGAGAATACCTTGAAAATTGCTTTAGCTATGGAGAAAGCTATGAAAGGGGCAAATGAGATAATGGGTAAATCTTTAGAAATTAAAGAATTTAGAGTAAGGAAAAATAATGAGCAGTCAAAATTTGTTTCGCAAAAGAAAAACTTTGGAAGACAAAATCTTTCGGGAAAGAAAGTAAAAACGAGCTGTACACGGTGTACAGCATCGGATCACGATAAATATTCCTGCAGATTTAAATTAGCTAAGTGTCATTTTTGTCAAAAAATCGGGCACATTCGAAAGGCTTGTTTTGCAGCGAAAAAAGGGTTAAAAGGGAACACGGTAAAACAAAAGCAGGTAGATACCCTGTATTCTAGTGAAAATGTTATCCCAATGTATTCCTTTGATTTGAATTCGCTGAAAGAGGAGGAGCAAAGAAAACCTCCAATTATGTTAACAGTAAATATTGAAAATAAACCTGTGAGTATGGAACTTGATACTGGAGGGGCCGTCTCGGTAATGAGCATAAAAAAATTTCGTGAGATTTCGAAAAAAAGAATTCAACCCACAAAAGTAGTTTTTAAAACATATAAAGGTGAAATAATTGTACCTTTGGGTTTTGTCACCGTTGATGTTGAATACAAAAATCAAAAATTTAAATTAAATTTGTATATTGTTAAGGAAAATTTGGATACAATTTTTGGCCGTGAATGGCTATATAGTATAAATTTGGACTGGAATTCTATAAAAGCAGTAAGAACATCTTATGACAATAATTTGAGTAAATTGTTAGAAGAGTATAAAGAGCTTTTTGACGATAAGTTAGGGGAAATTAATAATTATGAAGTAAAGTTGGAACTTAAATCTGACGCAGTGCCAAAATTTTGTAGAGCTAGACCTGTACCCTTTTCTTTAAAAGATAGGATTGAACAAGAAATTGATAGGCTTGAAAAGGAAGGCATCATAGAGAGAGTAGAGACCTCTGATTGGGCAACACCAGTTGTCCCGGTTGTAAAAAGAGATGGGTCTATACGCCTATGTGCAGATTATTCTGTTACCGTAAACCAAAAAATTATGGTACAACAACATCCTTTACCAAAATTAGAGGAAATTTTTTCAAGCTTAAATGGGGGTAAACATTTTTCAAAAATCGATTTTAAACATGCATATTTACAAATGAAAGTACATCCAGATAGTCAAAAGATCTTAACGATAAATACACATAAGGGATTATATGTATGTAAAAGACTTATGTATGGTTTAAATTCTGCTCCAGCGATTTGGCAAAGATATATTGATGGTCTTTTCCAGGGGATGGAAGGAATCAAAGTTTTTATGGATGATGTTAGAGTGACTGGATCAGATGATAAATCACATTTAGAGGCCTTAAGAAAATTTTTTCAGAAATGTAAAGATCATGGGCTAAAATTAAATTTAGATAAGAGTAAATTTTTTCAAAAAGAAATTCAATTTTTAGGGCACAAAATTGATGCAAACGGTATACATAAAACTGATGAGAAAATTTCTGCGATTTCAAAAGCTCCTAGACCCACTAACGTACAGGAAGTACAAAGTTTTTTAGGGCTTGTTAACTTTTATGGAAAATTTTGTCCTAATTTGGCTACAATAGCGAATCCTTTGTATAAATTAACACAGAAAGGTGTAAAATGGGTTTGGTCAAAGGATTGTCAGGAAGCTTTTGAAAAAATTAAAAATGAAATTTGTTCTCCGCGTGTCCTAATGCATTATGATCCATCACTGCCATTGATATTGGCAACTGACGCATCTCCTGTAGGAGTAGGGGCGGTTCTTTCCCACTCTTTACCTGATGGAACGGAAAGACCAATAGCTTTCGCCTCCAGAACCCTCACAAAAACTGAGCAAAAATACGCTCAGATTGATAAAGAAGCACTAGCAATTGTGTGGGGTGTCAAGAAATTTTATCTTTACCTAAAAGGGAGACGATTCACATTATTAACTGATCACCAACCTTTAGTAGCCATCTTCGGATCGAAGAAAGGTCTTCCAGTTCTGGCAGCGACAAGATTGTTACATTATTCTTTAGTATTACAATCTTTCCAGTTTGACATTAAGTATCGTAATACAAAACAACATGGTAACGCTGACTTTCTGTCTAGGCTGCCGTACACCTCTGAACAGCTAGACGTTAAAGATGAAATTGATATATTTCAGTTAGCACAAATCGAAACTCTTCCTGTCACAGCTAGAGACTTAGCCAAAGAAACTCTGTTGGATGCAGACCTCGCCCCATTGCTTAATATTTTACAGAATGGAGGAATTTTAAGAGGGAGAGAAGCAGAATATAGTCTACAAGATGGTTGTGTCATGTTAGGCCAGCGTGTATGCGTTCCCAAAAAGTATCAGGCTCAGGTGCTTGAAGAGTTGCATCATGGTCATCTGGGTGCTGTTAAGATGAAAGCTATCGCTAGATCGTATGTTTATTGGAAGAACATCGATAAGGATATAGAAAATTGCTCAAAGAATTGTGTAGACTGTGCTCGGTACAAAACCGACCCACAGAGAGTAAAGGTGCATTGCTGGGAGTATCCTAGTGCACCGTGGCAACGTATTCACATAGATTTTGCTGGACCTATCTTTGAATATATGTTCCTGATTATAGTAGATGCTCATTCCAAGTGGTTGGAAGCTTATCCAATGAAATCCACCACAGCAACCAAAACCATTGAATGCTTAAGAGATTGTTTCGCCCGATTTGGATTGCCACTCATGCTGGTAAGTGACAACGGTCCACAATTTACATCATTTGAATTTGAGATGTTTATGCGTAATAACGGCATTAAACACAAGACCACTGCGCCATTTAAACCATCTAGCAATGGGCAGGCCGAAAGATACGTCTTTACAGTCAAACAATCTCTAAGAGCAATGCAATACAGGAAAGCTCCGAACCTCACGACACTTCATAGTCCAGCCATGCTTATGTTGAAGAGAGAGATTCGGACGAGAATCGATCTGCTGCGTCCTGATCTTAAGAGTAGAGTGGAAGAAAAAGTTCGTAAAGGAACTTATGAATTCTCGGATAGAGGATTCCAAATTGGCGACAATGTCGCTGTAAGAAATTACCGACAAGGCGACAAGAGATGGAGGTTTGGAAAAGTCGTTAGAAAAGATGGACAGCTACATTACACTGTCGATGTAAATGGCCAATTGTGGCGTAGACATGTCGATCAAATACGGGATGGAGGAGACATAGAGGAAAAAGAAAGAGAGCTCCGACGATCGTTTTCAAAACCTGCCGTTCCTGTGCAAAATGATGATGTTACGACAACTAGTGCTGAGTTAGCACAATCACCCACTAGTGTGGAGGCGGAGACGACTGATGCAACGCCAGTCTCAGTTACTACATCAGAGCATGCTCCACTCAGTGTCCACGGTTCAACTCCAACACCACAACCAGTTCGCCGATCTACTAGAATCCGGAGACCTCCTCAGCGATTGGACTTGTAGTGATAGTTTAGGAAGGGAGGAGATGTGGTGTATTTAACTGTAACCGCAACTTAAGCAAAAATGTAAATAGAATGTTTTTAGGTAAGCGGCAATTGTGTTCTATGCCGATTGTGTGTATCTGTGATCGTCTGCTGTAAATAATGTGTCCGTATTAAATAAGTTCTTTTAGTAAGATGAAAGTATTATTCTTCCAAAGTATATATATCTTGCTAATGATGTTAAATCGATATTTAGTTCACATATTAAAATAATATGTGATAGAATCGCCTCATCAGAATGATCCTAATCCAAATTTTGAAAACTTAATTCTGCATGAAAATCCCATTTATATCAACTAACGGGGGGCATGAGCCCCCCGTTCCCCCTCTTATACATATCGAATGAACTTCAAAAACTAATCAGGGAAGCGCCTTGTCAGGATATACCTACATACAAAATTTTAAGAGGATCGGATATTTTTATCATGAGTTATCGCGTTACGCACATACATACAGAACGGGCGGGCACATAAGCTCTCAGGCTATGATAGCCTGTGAGCTAAAAATCCTTCTAACATCATAATGAAACATTACTTTACCATTAATTTTCTTAAACATCATTTGCAACATGCCAGTTTGTTCACTTAGATATACAATGTGGCAGTTTGTTTATTTAGGTATGCAATATGACAGTTTATTTTGATAGCTTTTCTTTTGCAAGTTGCATGCTTTATAAATCGCTGTTTTCAATGTAATTTTTTAAAAGATAAACAAAGACTTCACATAATGTTTTCCTTTTTTCTGCATTTTTAGGTATTAACAAAATAGTAAAGATTAAAAAGCAATCGAAAAGGTCAAAATTTGACAAACCTTGTTTATAATTCTAAGTTTGCTACTTTTTCATCAAATAAATAAAATGTATATTATAAATTCATAGGGATAACTTTCAGATTCATTAGGACACACCAAGAAAATATCAAACAATTTTAAAACAAAATTAAGGGAGCCTCAATTCTGATCAAAGTTATAGGATTAATGGATAAATTCTAGTGAAATAAAACTAAAACGCCTATCATACTGGACTAACACATGGAAACTTTGCTCAAATAGTAGCAAACCATGCATAATACCTACAAATTCTTAAAAATAATCAGATAAAAAGAAGCTATACATGATTTAAAATGAAAATTCAATGAGGCTTTACAACTTTTTATGCTGTAAATTAAATCTCTAAAGGGATGAAGAGCAAACTATTTTGCAATTAAATATTACTTTCTTAAAATAAAATAGGGAAATATCAAATACAGCGGCTTATTTATCTTAGAGAAAATTCTTTTACATGTTTGCATAAATATGCAAGTATATTAACAAAGCTTGACTGCAGCTATCATTTAACTAATTTGACGATATAAAAACCTACGAGCTAGGCTAACCAAATATTCCTTAACATTTACAATTATTAAATGAACAAACAGATATTTAATTCAAAATTAATTGGAAATACTCTACCAAACAACCGAATATAATCACTGAAGCAAGTAATTAATTTTAAGAAACAAATATTTATAAACAAATACTTTTATTCTTTGTACTGTTAACTTTCGATAAAATAATTTTGAGAACAGTACATCATATCTTCATTGCTACTCGATACGAACTATATAAATTATAAATATTATTTTAATATTATAAAATGCATCTGAATGATTATAAAAGACAGATAGATATGTATATGCATCTACAAAATGAAAAACGTTGATAAAACTTACTTTTTTCTTACAATCATAAAAAATAATTACTGCTTGACGTAAAAGAATAGTTCGAAATAAAAATAAATATATGTAAAATGAAAATTTCATTTATAACGCTACATTTTTTCACCGCCATTACTTAGCAAAATTCTCTTTTCTGATTGGCTGCGCTTAGGTAGTTAGTGCTTAGGTTTGAACACGAATCGAACCTAAAAAATCGCGTTCTAACTACCTAAAATCTTGTGCTTAGGTAAAGAGTTGGGAAAGTTAGCGCTTGGGTAGGCCCGTGAAAACGGGATTTACAGAATAGCGCTGTAGTAGACTCCGTGAAAACGCACCTTAATAGCACTTTTATGTTCATGACCGAGAGGCGGCAGCGCAGACAATCACCTCATTGAGTTACTACAATAGGTCTGCCAAGTCACATCTGGGTGGAAAACGCCTGAAAATCCGATCTTAGCAGTTTATGCTACTATTGGATTTTTCTGTCTTTCCGTGTTTTCATACCTTTGATGCAGGAAAACACAGTGGTAAATCTATGAGTCAGCCGGATTTTCAGATGTTTTCTACCGAGATATAACTGGATTTTCAGAGGAGGTGACCCTCTATGCTGCCTACTCCCGGTCTAGTATATTTGTATCATCAGTTTCCAAATCAAAAGTTGGCATCAAGTTGGGAAGTTGATTACCAGTCTGCTATTTGTTTCGAAATGAAATGCTTATTAATGAAATCTCTAAATTATATATTTTTTTGTCTTAATAAAAGCTTAATAGGCCCTGTAGTAACCGCTTCATTTTTATTAATAAAATCTTAATATATACATAGAAAAATAATATACCGGTTTGGCATAAGTGTGTTTCAAACAACATGGCGGCATCCGATGGGCAACAAACACAAAATATACAATGTATTTCTCCCAAAAGTGTTTCGCGTTTAAATGTTGGAAGTATGCGGTGTGGTCCTCATTGTAAAGCTGGAGAAATCTGTGAAGATGTCCTACGTGCAGAGTTCCATGAAATGTTTAGACATTATTCTGATCTTCAAAAGTAAGAAAAAGTATTGTGATTACTCATTACTTGTTTGTGTATGTATCAGAAAGTAAAAACATAGATTAAAGTTGAGTGTAGTGGATTTTGATAAAATCATGTCTCATTAAATCGAAATCGAGGAACCGTAGCATTATTTCGCACACTGTTTACTAAATTTTATTTTTGCTGATTTTACGTAAACGAAAAAAAAAAAAAAAAAAAAAAGCATAGAAAATGCTTATTTGGAAGAATCTTGATAACATTTTAATGTTTGATGGATTTACTCATAAATGGGGTTATATTACATTTAATGGACTGTAAATATTGCTTCCATTATTAAAAATATCCCAATAACTGTGAAATATTTCTTTTTAATCTTTTAAAAGGCTGTGATTATTTAAAAAAAAGTAAAAATCTATATGATTAGTTTTTAAAGATGTGGGTTGGGGTAGATGTGTCAGTATTGAATACCCTTTGATGTTTTTCGTTAATAAAAAATTAACTAATAAATATTTAGCTTTATTTATTTATTTTAAATTTCCTCTTTTCATGTTTTATAAATCTGGCTATTGTTGACACTTTTAATCAAACCAATCAGGAAGCAGAAAATAATGTTTCAAATTCAAAGTTTTGCTATGAAAATCTTAATGAAGTTGTTAAGAGTGGGCTTTATTTAACAAATTTATAAATTATATTTTATTTGAGTAGCAATAAAAACTTTATATACTAACAGCCATTTACAAAATTTTATTTAAGGTTTTAAGAGGGAGGAGGGGGGGGGGGGTTGTCCATTACTAGGAGGTAAATTGGTCATTTTCCAGTAATGGACACACCATGTAGACATTGCTGAAAATGCAATTTTAGTAATGTTTATAGTGCCTAAAATATTTTGAATTAACTGAAAATCTAAATAAATCAAATTTAATTTTTAAATTAGACTTACCAAAATATTATAACACTAAAAAATTTATAAATAGCTGCTTTTAAGTTATTTTATGTGGTTAACCCAGCAGCAGAATTTTTTTTTTTCTGCAATCTGCAACACAAGTAAAAACTTAAAAAACAATCTGCAGAACAATCTCAAACAGCAATTTTCATCAAAAAATTGGAAAAATTGTCAAATCTTGTCAAAAAAGCATGAAAAAAAATGCAAATTTTGTCAAAAGATCATGAAAAAATCCAAAATTTTGTCAAAGGGGAGCCCCTCCCCCCCTCTTTCGAACAATGTATGAAATGTTAAAAATTCTGAGAACAAAGACAACTTTTTTAAAAGTATAATTTTCTTTTATGTTTATCACAAATACTTGGGAGGTTTGAGTGCATATAATATAATGCGAGGGATTGATCTGCAGAGTGTTTTTTAAGTTTTTACTTGTGTTGCAGACTGCAGAAAAGAATTCTGCTGCTGGGATAGGTACTACTTAGTTATCCCATCGACCTAAAAATTATCACCAAACTAAGATTAAATGCCAATAATGGATGGCCATGAATGTCACATTTAACGACATTAAATACAATAAAGGTAAATAAATATATACTGGATAATTGCACCATAAAATTTAACTACTAAGAATATAACACAAAATTAGCACCTGCCAATCGTCGAGTAACTTTTAAAACATGGTGATTAACTTTATTGTCGTCACTCGCCAAATTTCGAAACACGCTCAGGGATGCCGCGGACGCGCTATAGCGCATAAAATATGCAGAAAATCAACGATGGGACGCAAAAAAATGGAGCTTACGCATCCGGTGGGACGCGCAATTTTCAGTAATGTTTGACTTTTATTTTGACTGCAATAATTTGTTATATTTTTCTATTAGATGTAATGTCAGTTTTTATTTAATCGAATGGCAAGTAAAAGATATTAATAAATTACAATGTTGATAGTTAAAAAACCACAATTTTGTATGAAATATTATGAATTTTTTACTGGCCAGTGATTAAAAAAAGCTGGCCAGTGAAAAAAAACTGTGTACTGGCCAGTGGCCACTGGGTAAAAATTTTAATTTTGACCTATAACTAAGAATGTTTTTATTAAAAATACAACACATTGCTCAATGGTGCACAAAACAAGAATTTTAATATACACTTGTACAATTAAAATAAAATAAAAATAATCAACGTTTTGCGCCGTCTTCTGCAATCTGCAGGGGTCTTCAGGAAAATATGATAATGGAAGGACCAAGATATATAGATTCAGGCACTGGAGTTCAAAACTAAGTTTCTTCTGTAGAAATCTTTTAAAAACTTCATTATCTTCCTTGATAGAAATAAACTTTGGAATAACTTTTTCTTTCTTGCATTTCTGGAGAAAAGATAAGTTCAAAATCTCTCGGCCAAATCGCAATCTCTTTGCCTTGAACCAGGGCTGGCAGGTTTCTGCCGGGGTGGTTAAAACTGGCACGACAGAAACTAGTTTCTGCCAGTAAGTGGCAAAAACTGGCAGAAACTAAGAAATAATACAAATAAATGCAATTATTGATAATTCACAGATGTATTTAATATGTAAAGAATTTAGTTAAAAAATGAATGTCATTCAAACTTGCAAAAAGTTTCAAAAGGATCATATAAATATACTTGTTAATATAATAATTTTCTGTCACTTGAAAAACAGAAATTTTCATAATGGTAATCTAATGCTGTATAAGTTTAACTATTGATATTACAGTTTACAGTTGAATTTCTATTTAAATTAAAAGAAAAGAAATTTATGAAAAATTTAATAATTTTTTATCATTATAACTTAAAAATTATCTACTATTACATACAAAGAGAAATGGTTCTTGTAAAAACATATAAGTAAATAATTGTAGCAAAAAAATAAAAGAAAAAAAATGGATGCGATATTTTATACTGTTATTTTAAAATATTGAAAGAACAAATTTGTTTGTGGAAAATTTAATAATATATTAAGAGCATTCCATATTATAGGATTAATTTTGCTAATGTTTTTTAATAGCCTGCTTTTTAATTTGTTCTGAATGAAAAAAAAAAAATTGAAATAAATATTTTTTCAAGACCAGCATTACTTGCTGGTAATGTCATTATTGATGATGTAAAATTTGAAAAATTCTCATTTTCACCATTATTTGTTTCTAAAAGCAACCACCCATAGAAGGCAAGACATTTTCTAGGACTTCCTTGGTGAAATATGTTTATGAAAAAGGAGTGTTTTCTTGCTCTTTCTTTATGCTTAAATATAAATTTTGATCCCAAATACTTAGGATGAAGTAAATAAGCTAGCATAAAAGTTAACACTGCAATAAATGAGATTTGAATCTTGCGTTTGTAAATTTCCACGATATTTCCATTATTAAATAAAGTTAAGTAAATTGTATGGGCAGTTGCAACAGAAGTCATGGGTCATTCCATGTCAAATCAACGAGGCCCACAACCTGACCATCTACAATTTTTATGAAATTCTCAGGATTGTTTCTACTTATGTAATAATGCTATAAAATATTTTTTGCAGCCTTTTTTTAGGGGGAGGGCTTCATGAAAAAGTGCAAAACACAAAAAAAATGACATTCTGGTAGTTACAAAAATACAATTTTCTCAACTTCTATGATAGGTATAGAATTTATTTTGGTGTTGTTTTGAAGGTCTTTGTGTGGGCTTTCATATGACATATCACTTCACAGGTTTCATTAAATTTAATATTTCAAGGTCATTGAATATTGTCTTTGACCTTGAAAATATTAAAAAGTCCATTTTTGAAAAATCTGAAAAAAATATATTTTTTACTTCTTAATATGACAGACATTCAGTAAAAATTTCATAATGGGATTGTAATGGGATCACATTAAAAAATATATATTGTTGGATCATTCCATATCACTTCATCCAGACCATGAAACCCATGGTCTCAGATTTTGATAAAAAATTTTGTAATTGTTTCTTTTACCACCCTTATTAACAGTCTAAAATAATACTTCAATATCTTAAATATTTTTTGCGGAAAAAAAAATAAAAAATACTGAAGTAAATAGCATAAGTGGCACTTCAAAAGATCCATATTTAAAAAACATTGTTTTAGAAAAAAAAAAAAAAAAAAAAAAAAAAATCATAGTTTTACTATTTATAAACATATTAAGTTGAAATTTGCATTAAAATGTACACAAAAGGATGAAGATATAAGAAAAAAAGTTTTGATGATCATATTTTAAGACCTTTCAAAATTGTCTAAAGTTTGTTTTTACAAAAGAATTTTGTAAGTATAGTTCTAAGTTGTTTTGTAAGAAAAATAATTTTCAAATCTCATTTTTTGAAACAGGCATAGCAGTTAAACAATCAGTTTTCTTTAAAGTTATGCATAAACTGAAAGACTGAAAAAAAAAAAAAATGGCTTTTTGGGTGCAAATATATTTTATTTATCACAAACTAAAAAATAAATGCTGAAAAAGCAACTGTATACAAATGGCTTTGGAAATCCCCAAACAAGCATTAAAATAATTGTTCGTATTACAAGTGATCATTTGAAAACAATACATTACTACTTCTATTTATCCTACTTTGATTTAAAAATTTTTATATTATATGATAATTTTAAATAATTTAGATTTAATTTGATTTAGTGTCTGTATAGCATAGTGTGTAGTTAGTTTGTGTATAGCAAATTTGTATACATAAATTCAAGCAAAATATTAAATCAGCTTCAAACAACTTTGTACAGTAATGACTTTTTGGGTACCAATATATTTAATTCAAAGCCTGGCTTGAAAGTCAGTTAGGGGAGTGGGGGGGGGGAAGGGTAGGTATAATCATGATTAGAGGCTCCTAATGTATCTTGCCTTACTTAAATCATTTGTCGATTGATTTGGTATCAACAAATAATCTATACGTATAACAAAATCATATTATTTTTTTGGGGGGTGGGGAGGACTGAAATTTGGGGCTTAGGCTTTGCATGCCTAAGAAGAAGTTAAGACTGTTTTTGATCCACAAATCAATATTTTTAACAGTCTCAGTATTTAGGGAAAAGTTATTGTTATCCATATCCATTTTATTTTTTCAGTGCTTTTTTTCTTTCTTTTTTTTAAGTTGAAAAATTTTATTCACATTCAAAACAAAGCAATGGCATTAAATACTTTTAAATAAAAGTGCTCTAGTACAGCAGTTCTCAAACTTTCTTGGTACATGACCCACCTTTCAATGAAAAAAAATTTCGAGACCCACCTTTCAGTTTAAAAAAAAAAAAAAAAAATTTGTGACCCACCCAAGAAAAAGTTGTATATCAGTATAGCAATTTTTGTTCAATCTTGGCTACCCTATCTTACGAAAAGCATAAAATTTCATACGG
Source organism: Maratus speculifer (assembly GCA_964019185.1). Taxonomy (NCBI): domain Eukaryota; kingdom Metazoa; phylum Arthropoda; class Arachnida; order Araneae; family Salticidae; genus Maratus; species Maratus speculifer. The sequence goes on from OZ025290.1 coordinate 45,302,104, forward strand.
AAGATACATTATCAACAAAAACAAGAATCGGTAATCTCAATGTGTGTAAGTGAATAGTAATTAAAACAATGTACAAACTACTAAGATAGTAGAAAATATGTTTAGTTAGTATGAAAACATAACTTTATAATCAATGAGATTTCTGACACTGGTAGTTACCAATGTGGAAATATGTATTAACACACAGTCATGGGTGCAAGTTTTCCGTCTACAGGACGGATTTCCGTCTTTTAAAAATTCCCGAGGACGGAAGCGGGACGGAAAAATCTCCGACGATTGAAAACGATCGCGAAAATGATGCGTTTTTTGCCAAAAGATCGCTGAAAAATACACGATTTTTCGTGAAAACATTCTGAATATAACGTGATTTTTGTCAAATGATCGTGGAAAAGGGCGATATTTCTATCAAAAGATCGCAGATAAAAGCGCTATTTCATTCAAAAGATTTCAAAAAGATGCGTTTTTTGTCAAAAAATTGCGGAATAAACGCGATTACTGTCGACGTATCTCAAGAAAAACGTTATTTCCATCAAAGAATCTGTCAAGGAATCACAGAAAAGACGCGATTTTCCTTAAATGATCGTGGAAAAAATGCTATTTCTGTCAGAATTGCAGAGAAACTGCGATTTTTGTCAAAAGATCGAGGAAAATCTGTTTTTCATCGAAAAGATCGTGAAAAAAGACACGATTTTTTTTCAAAAGATTGCTGACAATACGTGATTTTTGTCAAAAGATCGCAGAAAAAAAGCACTTTTTCTGACAAAAGATCGCAAAAAGATGCGTTTTTTGTCAAAGAATAGAGAAAAAAAAAAAAAGGATTCCTGTCGAAGGATCGCGGTAATGACGCAGTCTCTTTCAAAGAATCGCGAAAAAGATGCGATTTTCGTCAAATGATAGCAGAAAAAGCTATTTTTTCAGAATTATGGAAAAAGACGATTTTTTGTCAAAGGATCGCAAAAAAGTTGCAATTTTTTGTCAAAGAATCGTGAATTTTCTTCAAAAAATCGCGAAAAAGTCATGAATTTTTGTCAAAGGATCGCGAAAAAGTCGCGAATTTTTGCCAAAGGATCGCGAAAAAGTCACGAATTTTTGTCAAAGGATCGCAAAAAAAGCAATTTTTGGCCAAAGGATCGCGATAGTGACGCGATTTCTGTCAAAAGATCGTGGGAAAAAGCGAATTTCGCCAAACAGTCATGAAAAAAACGTAAATCATGCACGTGTATATTTGTTCACTTGGTGAATGGGGGGGGGGGGGGGGGGGAGTGTTTTAAAATATTTTCAGTCCTGGCAAAATTTCAAACTTGCACCCATGCACACAGTTTATCTCAGTACTTGTCTTTCAAAAACAGCAAAGTAAAAAAAGCATGTTTTCATAAGCATGAAGTGTTGATTTTAACCCAAAACTGATTTAAATATTTCTGGATATTCTGTTCGCATATTAATCGAGAAGGAAATTAAGGCATGTTCCCTTGAAATATCATTTCCTGTTGAAATTGTCATATCTTTTTTAACAGATGACATAAAAGATATATTTTTTGACAAACCTACATTGTTTCGTGACCCACCAAAACAACAGCCACGGACCACCAATGGGTCGCAACCCATAGTTTGGGAACTGCTGCTCTAGTATATTTTCAGTTTTAACAAAAGTCGTTTAATTTTTTTTACTTTGTTACAAGAAATTTAAAATAAACATATGGTATTTTTCATATAAAACTTTTTTTTAATAATATCTTTTAATTTTTTTAAGTTTTGTACAATAAGAATTATTCTGAGAATGTGGTTTCTGTGCAAGAAAACCTTTACTTTTAAGCAACACTGAAATGGTAGTTCCCCATATGGGGCCATGTGATTTTGTTCTAAGGGAGACATTACACTTGACATAACTGTGAAGAAGTTGTTAAAAAAAAAAAAAAAAATCTTATTAAGTAAAATTTACTTTTATTTTTACTGAATACTTCATACAAATATTACAAAAGTTGCAGAATGCAAAGCAGATAAAATAAATTAATTTAAGCCCATTTAATTGCAAAATATAGTATTGAAATATTCGTCTGAATAACTGCAATCAAACAGTGAGGACTAGAATGACCACAACAATAAGCTACAAATGACAGTTACGTGTAATGTAAGTTGCTTCTTATTTAATTTTTATGTGATCCCATTGCAATCCCAATATGAAATTTTTACAGAATGTCTGTCATATAAAGAATTTTTTTTTTTTTTTTTCCAGATTTTTCAAAAATGGACTTATTAATATTTTCAAGGTTAAAGAGAATATTTAATGCCCTTGAAATATTAAATTTAATAAATCCTGTCAAGTGATATGTCATATGAAAGCCCACACAAAGACCTTCAAAACAACACCAAGATAAATTCTATACCTATCATAGGAGTTGAGAAAATTGTATTTTTGTAACTACCAGAATGTCATTTTTTATGTGTTTTCCACTTTTTCATCAAGCCCTCTTTCCTAAAAAAAGGCTGCAAAAAATCTACAAAAAATATTTTATTGCATTATTACATAAGTAGAAACAATCCTGTGAATTTCATTAAAATTGCTTGATGTCAATCTCAAAAGTATATTTTTCTTCGTTGATTTGACATGGAATGACCCTCATGTTTTTTACTTTTATCTAAAGCAACAGCAATAGATTTTAGCATTTGTAACAAGTATTTAACTTCTTTATAAATCATGATATTTATTTACAATTTCAACAACTGCCGTGTCCTTAATGTCATTTCTATGATTTTCAATATTCTGCAAATATGGTTGATTCTCTGTGAAAGATTCAAAACTATTAAATTTTAATACAATTTTATTTATATTTTAATTTAAACTATTCACAATATTTTATTTGCAATTTATCCTTAATAATATGTATATAAGCAATTTAATACTATTAAAAAAGTCTCAGTTTATGTCATGAAATTAGTTTATGCCAGTTGTTGCCGGTTAAAACCAGATGTAGTAGCCACTTTCTGCCACTGGCATGGCAGAAACTATTTTCTACCTGCAAAAACCCAGCCCTGCTTGAAACATTTAAAGATGAAATTAAAGTCCATAATTTAACCTAGCATTAGTATATTTCATAAATATATACTGGACAATTGCACCATAAAATTTAACTACTAAGAATGTATTTATTAAAAATACAACTCAATGGTGCACAAAACAAGAATTTTAATATACACTTGTACAATTAAAATAAAAATGTATTTTTTAATAAATACATTCTTAGTAGTACAATAAAGGTGTTTAAAATGTCATTAAGTGTTTTTATTTGTATTTTTAATTTTTATTAATATTCTACTAACTATTTTTTTTCGTTATTTAAAATAAAAATTATGTCAATATATATAATTTGGCTTTTAGCTTGGCGATTTCTATAATTTGGCAAAATTAGTCGACGGGATAACCGTTCAGTTTGTTTGTTTGTTTGCAGGGGCTAATCTCCGGAACTACTGAGCCGATTTAAAAAGTAATGCTACAAAATAGACGGCGTTCTTCCGAAATAAAAAATAGTCTGTACTTATAAGTGGTTAAGTTTGTTTGTTTGTTTGCAGGGTCTAATCTCCGGAACTACTGAGCCGATTTAAAAAGGAATGGTACAGTATAGGATCTGTTATCCAGAATGCTTGGGACCGCGGATGTTCTGGATAAGGAGTTTTTCCATAATTCAGAACACTTTGCTATAAGTTTAAGAATAGTACAAAATAACAGTGTGAAATGCATAAAATGTGAATAATATATGTAAATATGTAATTAAAAATTTGCTAATAGCTTATTTCCACAAAATAAAAAAAATAATTATAAATTACAATTAAAATTAAAAAATATTAACATATAAGACTTAAGAGCAGAATTTTTGATTTAGGTTTTTAGAAAATTTTCATTAAGATTGGTTGCTTATTGTGTGTTACTTGTACTGATTGCTCCTGTATCCTGCATTATGAAATGATTTGTTGTTAATGGAAGTAACTTCTTTGTTGCATTCCAAAAATTGGTTGTTGAGTTGAAAAATATCAGTAGCTCATCTGAAATTTTTTTACTTACCCCATTCTGCTGATCATCATCATTACTTTCATAAGACATATTTGTCATTATGTCATACATTTGACTTCCAGTCATCAGATGTACTTACAAAAGTATTATCATCAGCAAGGACACTTTTCCACTGATTATTGTTCCAATATTTGAGAATCTGAACATGAATGTCCCTTAGCTTCGTCCAGCAGAACTGTAATAATTTCCTTCTTAGAAATTTTAAAGTCTTACACTTCATATTCATTCCTACCATCAAAAAATAATCACAAATTGTATCACCTTTGAATATATGTGTATCTGGCTACTATATTCCATGTTTGATGTAAAATATATCTTTAATTTTTATGTTTTTGAAATGAAACAAATTATTTTCCAATTTTCATTTTGCATTCTGGTTTTCGGAACTTTCTGGATACGGGGTTTCCGGATAACGGGTCCCATACTGTACAAAATAGACGGCGTTCGCCCGGAGAAGTAGTACCTAATAATAAGTAAACTTGGTCAGGCATTGTTGTGCCATAGATAAATTTTGGTTAGGGATGCTCCGAATAGTGATTTTGGCCGAATGCAGAATATTCGGCGGACAGGTGAACCAAATGCCGAATATTCGGCCAGCCGAATAGTAATTGTTGGGCCGAATACCGAATATTCGGCTTTCCAAATTCTTTTTATATATTTTAAAATTTAAAGATATTAAAATGTTACTTTTTAAAACAGTTTTACATAATATTTAATACAAGAAACTTACATTTTGATAAACAAGAGTTTTTTGTAAGAACATTTAGTATTGAAAAAAATCTGCCTTGAGTTATTTAAGAAGTGCAATTATGAAACTTTAATTAATAAAATTTTCTACTAATCAAAACAAACATTTTAAAATCAAATAATGAAAAAATGGCCGAAGAAAAATTTTACAGTCTGATAATTGTCCTTTTTAAATAACTCAAGGTAAATTTTTTTCAATATAAAATACAAATACTTTCAACTTAATTTTGAATAAAGGCATGTTTGGCTCATAGTTCTTTTCTTATGAATGGTGGTATTTTCCACCCTTCCCATCATATCATATTTTACAGAAATCAAAGCATGTGAGTTGAAAATATGTTATCTTATTTATTGTTAATGTGATAAACGAACACACAAGTTTTGACCTAGAGTGAGATGAAATACAATGTACTTATGACTCAATAAGTTGATTATGATTATGGTTTCATGAACAAAAATTGTCTGCCTTGATAGCTATTACTAATCTCAAAAGTTGTTTTTTTCTTTTATTTGTTGTTGTTTGTCAGTTGTTTTTTTTTACTTTTATTTGGGGGAAAGAAAGAAACAGATTATTTACTAAACAAAATTTAGAAACTTGTATCTGCACATAATTTATTCCTAAGGAGAATCCTAATAAATCACCATTTTAATTCTTCTCATGTTTAATTTTCTTAAGTTATACTTTACAAACAGCAAATAAATAATGTAAAAACATTCTATTTTATTTAAAAATGATTTTGTTTCTAATTGTCTTAAATATAAATTAAAAAATTGACAGTTAAAAGTAGAAATAGTGAAAAGTTTTTATTAAGTATTGAATTTGGCCGAATACTTTGATATTCGGCAGGCCGAATAGTTTCATATTCGGCCAAGCTGAATATTTGGCTCAACCGAATAGTTTAATATTTGGTAACATGGCCGAATACCGAATATTCGGTGCATCCCTAATTTTGGTTGCTGCAGTTTGACATAAAAAAATATTTGCAGCTGAGTATCTCTGTAAAAAACCTGTATTTTTTCTGTTTTGGGTCACAGATTAGAAAAGGGAAATAAAGAATTTCTCTAAGCAAAATACACAATTTAGATGTGCATTACATTTTTTTAAATTTTTGCTGGAAAAGTGGTATATTTAATTCAATTCAATTTAATTCAGTTTCCACTGGTTAAACCGGTTGTAACCACTTTCTACCACTGGCATGGCAGAAACTATTTTCTGCCAGCAAAAACCCAGCCCTGTGTGTTAAACAAAAATTTAAATTTAATATTATGAAAAGAACAGTTTGGGATAAAAAAAATTTACTTTACTCATAAAAGAATTCTCATATTTTGTCTCTGTTTTAACAAGAAAATATTGTGGACATATTTATGAAGTGTATTTCATGAATAAATGCATGGAATTTGTAGAAATTACTGTCTATTATCTATCAAAATGAACAACATTTTTAAATTTTCTGTAAAAAATGCACATTTTAACTATAACCATTTCATTCTTCATAACAAGCCTTCGTTATAGGCATGACCCCCCAAAAAATCGCTAAATTAAAAATTTTAAAGTTCAACACTTTTATAGGAGAAGAGGAAACACTGCTCGATGGGAAGAATATGGGAAATACATTTACTTACAGCTACGGCATCAGCAGAGGTCCCAAAAATATTATAATTACTACAGTTATTTCCATATGACGAGCGATTACGACTTGTATGCATTGTATACACTAAAAATTTATATTATTCGGTAACCACAAACTAAAATCAGAAGAAAATATTCTTTTCGCATTAGATGTCTAAATAATAATAATAATAAACGATACAATTGCCACAAAAAAAAAAGTCGAACTAAAGACAAATTCATTATTCCTGCCTTTTTTCGTAGGTGCCAGAATGTCGGTCGTCGGCAGTACTTGAACATATATGTAGACATGACTCATTGTTTTTAATTAGCATTCAAATACTAAAAAAGAAAAAAAAATTGTGCTTTTTTTCATTTTGATCAAAATAGCAAGATATTAATTTGAAAAGTAATAAGTAATTTTTAAGGGGGAAAAAAACTCTTTTACTTTTTTCTATTCATCGATAAATAAAATTTTCAGGTTTCAGAAAAATCTGTCTATCTCTAATGCAGACATCTAAAAAGAATGACTCCAGGCCAGATTTGATCTGGAAGAAAAATAAGTCAGGCTCAACTCAAATCTGCAGAAAAATAATGATCATGATAGTATCAAATAAATGACGGCCCAGCTCTGAAAGCGGCCCAAGCAGACACAGCCCGAGCCTCATGAACTTAAAAATGTGCGGTCCGGGGTGGGTCATGCCGGAGTCGAATTAGGATTTAACTCATTTTCTGCAAGGATGCATGTCTTTTTGGGAAACTTTTATTAGCTCAAGAAAGGAGGACAGTTGCTCCTTCGCCCCCCCCCCTGGACCCGCCATTGGGTCCAACCCAATCTGCAGAAAAATAATGATCACGATTCGATTCGACACTAAAAGCAAGAATACCTGATCCAGCCCGATATATTTAGTATTTTAAACTACCCATCTAAAATAGTTAAAGTATCTTTCCTATAATAATTACAATAATTGATGCAAACAGTGAATGATTATGACAAATATTGTATTAATTACTGGTATCCTAATTGTTAAATTTATTTGAAAATAACTGTTTTGTTTAATTAGTATGTTTTCATTAAATTCTGGTTCTAAATACAGCCATAAAAACAATTATATTTATTACTTTTTATGGGGTGTCCATTATTGGATCAGAAGAGGATGTTTTAATATTATTTCTGTTATTTAAAATTAAATTTTGATTCAAACTGGAAAATGAAATTATGAAAATGATTAAATATTGTTGATAGATTAACTTAATACTGAAAAAACTAGAAAATATTAGTCATAACTATTAAAAAAAAAATAAAATAATAATAATAATAAGAAATTCCTTAAGAGTGTTCATTACTGGTGCATTTCCACGCTATATGTATGTATATATTATGGAGTAACAGCCTGGGGAAGAAAATAATTGCAATATTGTTTGATAAATTGGTATATATAAACAATAAAATTTGTTAATTAATCAAGATTTGTTTAAATTTTTTAATAAATTTTAATTTTTTAAGACTTCAAGCACTTTAAGGGGGGGGGGGGACTGTAAAATTTCATTACTTTATTTTGAGATAGAATTTTACATAACTCTAGTGTGAATTTAACATTATACAAGCACAATTACTTGCCCCTTTAAGGATTAAGTTATTTATGGAAACTGAATTAGATTGAATTGAATTAAATATACCACTTTTCCAGCAAAAATAAAAAAAAATGTAATGCACATCTAAATTGTGTATTTTCCTTAAAGAAATTCTTTATTTCCCTTTTCTAATCTGTGACCCAAAACAGAAATAATACAGGTTTTTTACAAAGATACTCAGCTGCAACTATTTTTTTATGTCAAACTGCAGCAACCAAAATTTATCTATGGCACAACAATGCTTGACCAAGTTTACTTATTATTAGGTACTACTTGGTTATCCCATCGACTAATTTCACCAAATTATAGAAATCGCCAAGCAAAAAGCCAAATTATATATATTGACATAATTTTTATTTTAAATAACGAAAAAAAAAATAGTTAGTAGAATATTAATAAAAATACAAATAAAAAGTTGAAATAAAAACACTTAATGATGTTTTAAACACCTTTATTGTACTACTAAGAATGTATTTATTAAAAGATACATTTTTATTTTAATTGTACAAGTGTATATTAAAATTCTTGTTTGTGCACCATTGAGCAATGTGTTGTATTTTTAATAAGTACATTCTTAGTAGTTAAATTTTATGGTGCAATTGTCCAGTATATATTTATGAAATATACTAATGCTAGGTTAAATTATGGACTTTAATTTCATCTTTAAATGTTTCAAGCAGGGCTGGGTTTTTGCAGGCAGAAAATAGTTTCTGCCATGCCAGTGGCAGAAAATGGTTACTACAACCGGTTTTAACCGGCAACAACTGGCATAAACTAATTTCATGACATAATCTGAGACTTTTTTAATAGTATTAAATTGCTTATATACATATTATTAAGGATAAATTGCAAATAAAATATTGTGAATAGTTTAAATTAAATGTAACTAAAATTGTATTAAAATTTAATAGTTTTGAATCTTTCACAGAGAATCAACCATATTTGCAGAATATTGAAAATCATAGAAATGACATTAAGGACACCGCAGTTGTTGAAATTGTAAATAAATATCATGATTTATAAAGAAGTTAAATATTTGTTACAAATGCTAAAATCTATTGCTGTTGCTTTAGATAAAAGTAAAAAAACATGACTGTTCTGTTGCAGCTGCCCATACAATTTGCTTAACTTTATTTAATAACGGAAATATCATGGAAACTTACAAATGCAAGATTCAAATCTCATTTATTGCAGTGTTAACTTTTATGCTAGCTTATTTACTTCATCCTAAGTATTTGGGATCAAAATTTATATCTAAGCATAAAGAAAGAGCAAGAAAATACTCCTTTTTCATAAACACATTTCACCAAGGAAGTCCTAGAAAATGTCTTGCCTTCTATGGGTGGTCGCTTTTAGAAACAAATAATGGTGAAAATGAGAATTTTTCAAATTTTACATCACCAATAATGACATTACCAGCAAGTAATGCTGGTCTTGAAAGAATATTTATTTCAATTTTTTTTTTTTTTTTTTTTTTTTTTTTTCATTCAGAACAAATTAAAAAGCAGGCTAGGTTAAAAATAGCAAAATTAATCCTATAATAAGGAATGCTCTTAATATATTATTAAATTTTCCACAAACTATTTTGTTCTTTCAATATTTTAAAATAACAGTGTAAAATATTTCATCCATTTTTTTTTCTTTTATTTTTTTGCTTCAATTATTTACTTATATATTTTTACAAGAACCATTTCTCTTTGTATGTAGTAGTAGATAATTTTTAAGTTATGATGAAAAAAAATTTCATAAATTTCTTTTCTTTTTTTCTTTTAATTTAAATAGAAATTCAACTGTAAACAGTAATATCAATAGTTAAACTTATACAGCATCAGATTACCACAATGAAAATTTCTGTTTTTCAAGTGACAGAAAATTATTATATTTACAAGTATATTTATATGATCCTTTTGAAACTTTTTGCAACTTTGAATAACATTCATTTTTTAACTAAATTCTTTACATATTAAATACATCTGTGAATTATCAATAATTGCATTTATTTGTATCATTTCTTAGTTTCTGCCAGTTTTTGCCACTTACTGGCAGAAACTAGTTTCTGCCATGGTGGTTTTAACCGGTTATAACCACTGGTTTTAACCACCCCGGGAGGAACCTGCCAGCCCTGTTTAACAGTCATTTTTATATAAAAAATAGCTTTAAACATTTTTTATAAGTATTATGCAATTTTTTCTTACTGTATAATTTCATTATCGGGCTTTTGCTCTTTGATGTCGCAAAATGTTTCTGGCTCAAGCGGGAGCGTGCTGTGGTATAAGAGCCCGAATTTATTTGTAGTCCGCACTGACCAAAATTTCCCTGGCCGGGGTTCGGCTCTGAATAAAAGTTAAATTTCGGGCCGACCCAGCATAGAAGTATGCACGGCCCGGGTGTGACCGATCTGGCAAAATGGCTCCGTATTTTCTACTGGGTCAGCAAAAATAAGAATAATTTTTCCAACAGGCCGGGCCAACAAACAAAATAAATGGGCGAAGTCAGCAAAAAAATTGTATGGGCCGATAAAAAAATTTAGTGGGCCTAATGGCTCTTTATAGAGATTTAAGTAGGAGCGTTAAAATATGAGCTATTTTCAATGATTATGGGTTTAACGAGAATAAGTATAAATATGTGCCACAATCCGATACTAGTTTGGTAACATAAATACAGAAATGTAACTTTTACAAATTAGAGATCAGTATCGGACTGTTACATTGTGTGTAACCCAGATTTAATATTTTTTTAGCAGATTATTGCCGGCCCAAAATCAGGCTTGCATTGTTTTTTTACATATAGACGAGCCAGGTTTGACTTAAACTTAATTGTCCTCAAGATGTGTAGGACAGACAATATGATTTGTAAAACTATTAATAGCGATAAATAACTTATATTAACGCAATCTTTGGATATATATTTCTTGGTTGTTCTTAAATTCACTTCTCAACGAAAGTTTTACATATTTTTTGACTAATTTTTAACTGTAAAATCATAAAATTGACAAGACTGACTATTAAAGGGATTTGAAATGGAATGGCAGTTTTCATTTTTGGTAAATAAGATACTTGTACAACCTTATTGAGATGTAAGAGATTCTTCTTAAATGGTTGCAGATTTCTCTACCTTCTCATGCTGTCGCTTCCGGAAATTCTATTCAAAACGCTAATTTGACAGTACAGTAGAGCACCACAAATCTGCCAGAGTCAAAATCCACACAGGCTTGCAGATGTAAACATCTTTCTTCTATGGTGCTAAAAGAACGAAGTTAAAGAAATGATGATGTCATTCCAAAGTGAATGATCAATTCAGAATGTTTTCATCGATGACGGAGACCTGACAGATTTTTCGCTGATTAGCGAAACGAGTTTGACAAATCAAAAACCTACGTTTTTCGGCAATTTTCGCTGTTTGCGAAAATGCAGCCTTCTGATTAGTTAGTTATCTTCTTTCTCGAATGAGCTAAAAGTCTACCTGGATCCCAGTGAATTTTTACAAAGAATGCAGAAAAAGTTGGGGCTGAAGTGAAGAGAAGAAGATTAGATACGCACATGCGTTTCTGTTGCTGTTTTTATTACGTGTGAGATCTTGTAATTTATTCATTATTTAAGTTATTTTACGATATTTTTCTTCCTATGAAGTATCTAAAATATGGAAAAGTGAAAGCATGTTGCACTTACAGTGCTACAAAAAATGGAAATCATTAAAAAAATGGTGGAGCAACACCTAGGTACAAAGCCAATACATACAGCATTATTATTTCAATGGCCTAAAATCCCGAAATCTGCACAACATCCTCTCCCAAACAGTGTGGATTTCTGGTCCTCTACTGTATCATAAGAAATTGTATCGATGTCTGTGGTTCATAAAAAAGGTGAAAATTTACCTGCAACTAAAAGTAAATTTTTATAAACCACAGTATATTTTAACAAGCTGTTAGAATTAATCTGTAAAATATATATATATATATATATGTAATAAAATAAAAAAAAATTGAGCCATTTTGTTCTCTCTTAACTTCAATTCTAAAATTTGTGGAACATATTTCAATCTTAGTTTCGTAATGTATTAACTTGTAACAGCTAAAATTCTTTTCCTTATTTTATTTATTAATAAACTATTGCTTGCTTCTCAAAAAGGTGGGAAGTATTTCGTAACCTTTTTACTTTCTGGAATATTCCCGGGATTTTAATTTTATTTTTCATTTAACATCAGCGTTCGAAATCCTTGGTGGTCTGCTGGTCCGAGACCACCGATAATTCAATCGGACCACTAATTTGAAAAATTTAGTGGTGCGCAGGACCAGTGCCTTTTTTCAGGCCCTGAGAGAACCGCAACCGATCGCGCATAAGTTTTTTTTTTTTATTAATCAGCGATGCCGCGGACACGCTATAACGCGTAAATTACGCAAAAAATCGGCGATAAGGACGCAAAAAAATAGCTCTTACGCGTCCCACAAGACGCGTAATTTCGTTAAAAAATAGCGAAAAAACGGCAAATTTCGTTAAAAAATCACGAAAAAACGACTAATTTCCGGCAAATTTTGTCAAACAATTCTCGAAAAAATGGCTAATTTCATTCCAAAACCCGAAAAGAAGGCAGATTTCTTCAAAAGATCGCGAAAAAACGGCAAATTTCGCCTAAAATAGCGATAAAATGGCAAATTTTGTCAAAAAAAATCATGAAAAACAGCAGATTTTTCAAAAAGTTGCGAAAAAAAGACAGATTTCTTCAAAAAATCGTGAAAAAACGAAAAAATTTGTCCAAAAATCGCGATGAAACGGCAAAAATTGTCAAAAAATCGCAAAAAGCGACAAATTTTGTTAAAAAAATCGCTAAATAACGTCTGATTCCCGGCAAATATCGTCAAAAAATTCGCGAAAAAATGGATAATTTCATCTTGAAATCCGAAAAAAAGACAGATTTCTTTAAAAGATCGCGAAAAAACGGCAAATTTCGTCCAAAAATCGCGATAAAACGGCAAATTTTGTCAAAAAATATCGCGAAAAACGGTATATTTCGTCAATAAATCCCGAAAAAACAAAAGATTTCGTCAAAATAACGCGAAAAACGGAAATTTCGACAAAAAAGCACGAAAATAAATAAGTGAAGCCGGGAGAGAATTTTTCTGTTTTAAAAACTAATTTTCCTGCTTCAAAATTGTTGTTGCTGCTCCAAAAACTGATTTTCCTTCTTCCCAATCAGTTTTTTTTTTCTCCAAATCTTTCTGAGTGAATGAGTCTCCTGAAAGCATCATTTCATTAAGCATCATTTGAGTATGCGCCATTTACTCAACAAAAATATCCCTTTTTTCAGCAAAAATGTCTTTTTAAGTAAACCTGTCTTGTCCCATTTTAAAATGGGGCAGACAATAGTGATACTTGTTATCTTCTACACTCAAATAAGCATTATTTTATAATTAAATTTGTATTTTGAGCATTTATTCTTTAAAAAGTACAGAAAATTTCTCTTAAATTAATATTGATTTTAATTATTTATTATTATTAAAACAATTATTGCATTTAATTTTTCTTGTGGAAATGAACAAGTTCAATTTTTTGCGTCGAAAAATATGACTTATTAGTGGGGACCCGCTTCTGTAGAAAAGGGACCCAGAATTTTTCAAGTCCAGCTGCATCACTGACACTAGCTACAATTCCACCACTCTGGCTAAAATCTGGAGAAAAATCCAAAAAAATGTGCATTAAACCTTAGTCAGTTGAAATAAGTAATGGGAAATAAAATATCTAATTAATAATTTGATAGTTTTTCTTTACGTACTGTTTATTTAATTTTTAGCAAATTAAAATTTTACATTTTATTATGCTGAAAATTTTGGACAAATGCAAAGTAAGATTGGTTTATTTTCCAGGGGGGGGAGGGAGGCCACTCTAAGTGTTAAAATTATTTAATAGAATTTTATGTAGCAGACCAGTGATGAAGTCTGCAGACCAGTAAATTCTCATGCTTACTGGTCCTTGGGACCAGTGACTTTTTTTTAGGAATTCTAACGCTGAACATTGCGTGACCAGTGTTAATGCGCGTTGTTAAAGGGCTTGTTATTTGCGAGGAAGAATATAGATCCTGCCCGAGGACACGCCTCCTTAGACCAATCAGAGCTGATCATCTTTTGACATTTAGACTTGAGTTAATCCTAATTGGATTTTTAAATTGATTGACGCGGAGTAGGAGAGATCTAGTTTGTCATGAAAATGTTCCTTTTTCATTTGGCTTTTTAGGAGTGTGAGAATGCATCTGTCTTTAAAACTAGTAAGACGTTCGTTTGGTTTGTCTGATAAATTGGAATATTTAATGATGTCGATTATTTCACGAAGTTTGGAGTACTCGATGTGTGCAACGCTTAATGCTAAAATGACTTAGTTTGCCTTATGACTTATAATAAATATGAATTGCAAAGACTTAGTGGCTTGATTTTTTACAGGGAAATTCCCAATAAAACTCCTTCATTGCTTGAAAATTTACACTACGGCTACAGAACCTTGCTGCTGATTATTAGAGATTAATAAATGTGCTGTATCAACCCTGGTGTTGTACGGTGTTGTGGAATCTCGACATCGTCGCCGTTCTCATTACATGTATACAGTCAAAGTTCTATAATCTGCACTTTTCTATAATTCGCGTTACTTTACAAATGTAAACAATGAGATAAACATTTAAAAAAATTTACAAATTAGTGATCTAAAAATTATATTTTAAAACAAATAATAAAAAAAAGAAAAGAAAATCATAATAAAACATTTATTATTTTAAATATAACTCTTTTATTTTATTAACAGTAAAAAAGAAACTATTGCAGAACCTATGTAATTTTTATTTAAATGCACATAAATTTTTTCATAAAATAACTTAAAAAAGGCATTTTTTGAGATAGTCTATTAAATTAATTTTTAGATTTCATATTTATTTTTTCATGTTATACTGATTATAGAATTAAAACACCATTTTGGAATAATAAAATGATGCATAATCCATCCATAATGCTTTATAATCTGCAATATTCCATAATCCATACAACCTTTGGCCCCAACTTGTGCGGATTACAGAACTTTGACTGTATAATATACATATTGTGTTTGCTTTCATGTAGCACTGTTTCTGCTACTGAGAAGAGGTATTGATCACATATCGTGTATACTTAATGAAATATTTTCTCATGAATTATAACAAAGAATATTATTTGGTATAAACCTTAAAGAAAGTTATGCATTATTTGAATTGTAACATTTATTCATTTTCATTTGTTAAAACTAATTATTTATTCCCAGTAGCAGAATTTTGGGTACTTTTCTACTATAAAAGCCTTGATGTTTTTCTTTTTCCTTTTTTTTACTTGGCATAATTTGTATATCGGCAAATGAAAATTCCCAAATGATATAAACAGCCATGTAAACAAACCTGATATACTTTTGCATTTGTTTACATGTGCATTTTTATAAAACAATACAATTGTCAGATTACAATGTTTACAATCCACAGCTTGCAATGTAATGTAAAAAAAAAAAAAAAAAAAAAAAAAAAAATAATAATAATAAAATAAATAACAAAATAGAACTGCAAAAATATGCAATATTACACTAATTAAAAGTTGTGATTGCTTAATATTTGTGTGTTAATTACACTAAAACTTTATTCAGAAACTATAAAAGTTTTATATAGAAGTCTCCCCACAGTCTATCTTTTATTAGTAAAATTCTTCATATTTAATAAGTAAAAATTTATTAAATATAATAAAATTTTAATTCTGTCTATGATTTTATAAAGTATTTAAATACAACATCATTTCTCTTTCATTCTTCTTTCTTTCTTTTTTTTTTTTTCATCCGTCAATAAAAATATTGCCATAGGGAATTTTATTACGTTAAACAATATTTATTTTTAATCATTGCACAAATATTATAAATTAATAAATAATTATCAGTTGTAAATTAGAATATAAAAAATGTAAAATATACATTAAATTTTATAAATACATTTTATGCAGTTAGTTAAAACAATTCTCCTTTAATAATTGAGATTTAATGGAAAGTACATGGAAAAACAAGTTATATTAAATATAATTGTTTTTTAAATAGCTTATTTGTATATTAAATTTATTTTAATCCAAAATTTATTTTATAAAACACAGTTTAATTTAGTTTTAAAAATATGGAACTTACCTTGGTTTAACATACTTGAAGTGTTCTTTAAAAGTAAAAGTTACTGATCTAAATTATATTACTATCTAATTGGTTTATAACATAAAAATCTCTTTAATTGGATGTGTTGCAACAAGCTGGAATTTTAACTGCTTTCATAGCATGAGGTTCATGTTTATTCAATCATTCTTGTTAGACTACTTTTACTCTATACTTAATATAGCTCAGTTTCATTTAGATAAAATTTGTTTATTAACAGAAGCATCAAAGAAAGATGAATGAGATAGAATGGTTTTATGAATTTGACTCTTTTTTTCATTTTAGGAAAAAAATTGAACCCAAGAAATCTAAAAAGAAATCAAAATCAAAACCAAAAGATAGGCATCGATTAAAGGTAAATTTATAATTGCTTTATTATGTAGTGAATGATGTGTATATTTCTAACACTTTATTTTAAATTTTCATTAAGTTCATATTTTTTACATTAAAAAAATGTTCTTTATACTTATACTGTAAAAAGATCACAGTATTAATAAATTTTATTTTTTTTCTCCTTCCTTTATTTCATAAATTTTTAACTACATTTTATTTATTTATTTTTTTTCTTATTTAGTGAAACTGTGCTCTAATTAAACATAGTCAAGTTAGATGCCTATTTTAGTTCATATAAATTATGGATTTTTCTTTGTCACTATTAAAAATTTTGTTGATTATGCCATGATAGTTACATGTCTTTTATTGTTAATTTTTTTGCTGTGAATAGAATAACCTGTATGTAAGCATGTGTCATGATAGATTATTAATTCTTGCAAAGAAGCTGCTTATATTGTTATCTGTTCCATGAGCTAACAATTATCTGCAACGTACAATATGAGAAGTTGGTTTACCATAAAATATTTTTTCAAAGTATGTGTCATCTTACTGGTGAATTGTCATTTCCATAATGAATATACTCTTTTTTCCTTGATTGCATTCTAAAACATATTTATTTAAAAAAAAAAAAAAAGCAGTCAATAAATTGGGTATTTTAAAATGATACATTACAGATTTTATAAAATCTTCATTAAGCTCTTTATATTTCAGAAGGTAGAATAATGCTATACAGTAGACTCCCTCAAATCCGCAACTCTCTAAAATCTGCACATATTTTACGGATGTAAACAATGAAACATTCAGTTCAGATGTAGGTGCAAAATTTGATTTTATTAGTTTTATATCAATTCCATATATTTTTTTAATTTGTAATTTTTGTTAAGGTTATTGAATTCATGTTTTTTCATGAAGAAAGAATAATTTATTTTTGAAAAAATAAAGATATTGCTGATATCATTGGTAATCACAATCCTACCAAATATATTTATGTATTAATCAAGCTTTTTTAGTTATTAAGTCTGGCGAAACCTGAAATAAAGCTTCATTATTTTATGATCTTGATGTGAATTAGTAATGTACCTTTATGATGCAAGTTTCATTGAATAATTTAGGAAAAACACATTTCATCTCAATAATGAATATTTAATAGTACATTATTGATTATTAATTTGACCTTTGCTTTTAGTATTTTTATCATTAAAAGTGTCTAATTTTTTATTATTTTAGTTTATTACTTATTTTATTATATTTTTGATTTCATTATTAATTACATTCAAATTACTTTAAAAAAAATGTAAACAAAGCAATGACCAGAAATCCACAAAATTCTAAAATCCGCAAAACCTCTGGTCCCAAGCTGTGCGGATTTGAGGGAGTCTACTGTATATAGTTTTTACATACATCATAGGGTCATTCCATGCCAAATCAACCAGTGACTCAACCTGACCCTTTCTGATTTCGATGAAATTCTCAGGAATCGTTCTGCCTGATGATATAAATGAGAATATATGTTCACAATATTTTTTTCGCATCAAAATTTCATTTAATTAATTATTTAAATTTTGGAAAATCATCATTTTTTGGATTGTTTACATGTTTTTAATTTTGAATTGCTCAAGTTCTGTCAAACATAGAAAATTTTATGACCACTCATTTCAAAGAAGAGTTCATAAGGTTTAATTTGATATGCAAGTTGACTATGTATATTTAAAATAAATAAAATTTAAAATTTTTTTATGTTTTAAATTTGAAAATTTTTTAGATAATCAATTTTAAAAATTTTGAAAAAATTGTATGTTTGTTGTAATTATATATAAGCTTAAAATTCTGAAATTTTTAGAGTGAGACCTCAATGGGATCAGGAATTATTAAATAAAAGCAAAAATTACCATTAAAATAGCAATTTAATTCTATCTATTTTGTTATTTATTTATGATTTGTATGGTAATTTTCAGCTTTTATTTCATAACTCCAGATCCCATTGCGATCCCACTCTAAAAATTTCAGAATTTTTAGCTTATAATATTACAACAAACTTACATTTTTTTCAAAATTTTTTAAAATGACTATCTAAAATAATTTTAAACTTTAAAAAAATTTTAATTTTATTTTTTTTAACTATGCATAGTCAACTTGCATATCAAATTAAACCTTATAAACTCCACTTTAAAATGAGTAGTCATAAAATTTTCTATGTTTGATAGAAATAGAGAAATTCAAAATTGAAAATATTTATGCAAGTCAAAAAATGATGATTTTTCAAAATTTAAATAATTAACTACGAAAAATTAAAGCAATAAACAAAAAATAAAATATGTTCTAATTTATATCATCATAGAGAATGATCCCTGGCAGCTTCATTGAAATCTGAAATGGTCAGGTTGGAATATTGACTATTTTTGGTTGATTTGACATGGAATGACTCCATAAGTAAATACATAAAAACTTTTTCTGAAATTTAATTTCTATGTCTACATATGTGAACTTAAAATTATTAATCCCCCCCCCCCCCTCAAAAAAAAAAAAAAAAAAAAAAAAAAAACTATTGAATGAATGCAAATTGAACTTGACAGAGAAGTATAGTAACAAAGCAAATGTTGCTATTATAAATAAAATAACCCGATTTTAGACAACAAAAACTGGGTGGTGTGATGTGGAAATATTCATTCCCCTCCCCTTTAAAATCTAAATTTTCTGAATATTTCATCTAAATTATAAAAGCAATTATATCACATGATAAAATGGACTGACTTCATTTGATGTGAATTCAGAATCTTTTTAAAGAAATTTTTTTATACATTAAAATAATTTCTAGCAGGGGTGACCGAGCTAAGCTCGGTCAAAATTAACTTTGTGTTCAATTCGATAAAGTATTTTCACTGTATCTTTCACTTTATATTATTACTGTAACACATGTTATTTATATAATAGTATTATTTTCAAAAACAATCAATAAGACAACTATATTTATATGCACATCTTCATAAATTTTCCTTTATTTTATAATTCACAACGAAAGGATATCGATGCAAATCACTTTTTTAGCTCGACTCTGATTGGTTTAACCATGCATTGCGAATCCTATTAATAATGTATAAAAAATTTCTTCACATTGTAAAAGACAATATTTTTTCCCAGATATAGCCAAATTTGGAGAATTTTTTTCATTTGGTGCCAAATGCGTGTTTTGGCTTTTGTAATCTTAATAGTCAAATTTTTGGCCAAATATCGCCAATATTTTGTCAAATGTCACCAATTTATTGGCTGTTGCCATATTCTTGTAAGCCTGACCTGTATTATCCAAAATGACCCATTAATAAAATTTAATCAAACATGTGACTTAGTTCAATAGTCTTCAGGTAGGTAATCAAAAACAGTAGAATATAAAATTGAATCAAAATTGTTTAAGCCATTTCTTAAGTAAAATTAGACTGATAGTGTTCAGCAATGAAGCGAAATGACCCACTAATATATATAATTTTATTTAACATGCAACTCAGCCCAATAGTCGTCTCATAAAAAAAAAAATAACTTTGTTACAAAATTTAGGTAAAATTGATTGAGTCGTCGTTATATATAAATTGAATGACCCTAACCCATTATGACATAAAATGACCCACTAATCGAATCTTCAAGAGTATGTGTCTTACAGAGTTTCCCCAAGGTTTAAAAAAGGACAGGGCGCTACTGTTCTGAAAAGGGCACTTTTTACATTTTCAGGGCACTTTTTACAGTTTTCAGGGCATTTTTTCATTTTTAAGGGCACTTTTATAGAGTTGAATCAAGAATCTAGCGGTTCAAAAAATCGTGAAAAAAAGAAATTCAATCAAAAAAATTTTAAAAAAGAAAAAAAAGGTAAATTTTGTTAAAATATCTCGAAAAAACGGCAAATATTGTTAATAGATCACAAAAAAACAGGCAATTTTGTTAAAAGATCGCAAAAAACGGTATAGTTTGTTTAAAAAATCGTGAAAAAAACGACAAATCTGAAAGTATAGCGAAAAAAACACAACTTTTCACAGAATTCTCTGTTTTATTGTGATTTTTGGACAAAATTTGCCGTTTTTCTTGCAAATCTTTTGATGAAATCTGTCGTTTTATCGCTATTTTTTGACAAAAGTTGTCGTTTTTTGCAACTCATTTGACAAAAAACTTCCGTTTTATCGGGATTTTTGGAAGAAATTTGTCGTTTTTCCACAATCTTTTGAGGAAATCTGCCGTTTTGTGAAATTTTTTGACGAAATTAGCCATTTTTTTTTGCAAATCTTGCCGGAAATTATTCGTTATTTTGCAATTTTTAACGAAAATTGCCATTTTTTAGCAATTTTATGACGAAATTACCTGTCTCATGGGACACGTATGTAGCTATTTTTTTGCATTCCATCGCCGATTTCTTGCATAATTTACGTGCTATAGTGCGTTCAGATCATCGCTGGAGGGCTGCGTTTTCTCAAATGTGGGGCAAGAAGGGCGCTATTTTTTTTTTTTTGAATGATTGACAAGAGAGGCGCTAGTTTTTGGATGAGGGGCAAGAGGGGCGCTATTTTTTAAACTAAACGGCAGGAGGGGTGGAGCGCCCCCCATGAAACCCTCTAGGGGAAACTCTGTGTCCTAACCCCATGGTTTTCTCTTGCCCGAAAATGATATAATATAAAGTATAGTCAAAATGGTAAGAGCCATTTTCTACATAAAATTAGAATGACCCGCCATGACCCACAAATTACCCTTATAATCGAAATCTCTCGAACCTGTGACCTAGCTCATAAGGTTCTGCTTGCTGAAAAATGTTCGATACAAAATTTAGATAAAAATGATTAAGCCGTTTTTTTAGATATAATTAGTTTGACCCTGATCCATTATGACCAAAAATGACGAATTGATCGAACCTTCTCAAACATTTGACCTAACCCAATGATTTTCTTGTGTCCGAAAACGATAGAATACAAAATTTAGTCAAAATTGTGCCAGACATTGTCTAGATAAAATTAGAATGACCCATAAGTGACCCACTAATCGAAATTCTCGAACATGTGACCTAGCCCAATGATTTTCTCATGCCAAAAATATGTTGCATAGAAAATTTCGTTAAAATCAATTCACCCGTTCTTTAGATATAGCTTGACCATGACCCACAAATGACCCTTATAATCAAAATCTTCCAAACGTGTGACTTAGCCCATTTGTTTTCTTGTGTCTAAAAGTTGTTACATGCAAAATTTCTTTAAAATCGATCCTGGGATTCTTTAAATATAAATAGCTTGACCCATACCCTTTATGACCCATTAATCGAAATTTCTCGAACATCTGACCTAGCCCAATGATTTTCTCGTGCCAAAAATATGTTGTATACAAAATTTCGTTACAATCGATCCACATGTTCTTTAGGTACAGCTCAACACAACCCATTATGACCCACAAATGACCCTTATAATCAAAATCTGTCAAACATGCGACTTAGCCCATTAGTTTTCTCAAGTCAAAAAACTGTTACATATAAAATTTCGTTAAAATCGATCATGCCAATCTTTAAATATAAATAGCTTGACCTAAACCCTTAGTGACCCAATATGACCCATTAAAATTTTTTCTCAAACATGTAACCTAGCCCAATGTTTTTCTCATGCGCGAAAACCATAGAATGCAATTTTTTGTCAAAATTGCGTGAGAAAATCTCTAGATGAAAATAGCATGACCCAAAAATGACCCACTAACCGAATTTTCTTGAACATGTTACCTAACCCAATGGTCTTCTTGTAATCCAAAACGATAAAACATAAAATTTGGTCAAAATCGTTAGAGCCGTTTTTTACATAAAAATAACTTGACCCATTATTACCCAAAAATGAGCCACTAATCAAAATTTTTTGAACATATGACCCAGCGCAATAGTTTTCTCGTGCCAAAAAACGATTGGATACAAAATTTCCTTAAAATCGATCCAGCCGTTCTCTAGATATAAATAGCTTGATCCTGACAAATTATGACCAAAAATGACCCAATAATCGAATTTTCTCGAACATGTGACCTAGCCCAATGGTCTTCTCGTGCCCAAAAATAGTAAAATCCAAATTTTTGCCTCCATGCAAAATAAACAAAGTTATTAAAATAAATAAAAGCTAAGAATTTGATTATTTTCTATTTAATTTATCGATAATTTTTGTTACTTTCTTTTTAGACACTGAAGTTTCAAATAGTTTGTCAATAGAGACATTTGGTGTTTTCCTCTATGATTTCTTTCAAAGAATCAAAGAATCAAAATCATGATAATTCAAAGGGACCATCAAAAGAGACATTAAGTCTAAATCTGTGATTTTTTTTAAAAAGAAGCTAATACATTTGTTGGTTTTACATATTTAGTTTAGCATTAATTTCCACTATACAAAAGTTGAGCAATATGAAGTGCTGTCAGTTCTTTTGAAGGTTACCTCTCTAGAACACTGCATTGTTGATTTCATGTAGATGCCACATACCTGCATACAAAAATAGTGGTGTTGAATGTGATGTTAGTGGAAGAAAAATACTAAAAACTGGAAAAATTTTCTATTTTAGTAACCATAATTTTAGAGACGGTTGTTGATCATTAAAATGTTATAATCCATACATGTTGGTAGATAAATCAAGTAAAAACTGTATTAGTAAAAAAAAAAAAAAAAAAAGTTTTTGTAACAATTTGCTTATTTATTTATTTATACTTTTTTCAGGGTGAATCTGCTGAACTTCCTGTTTTACAGCCTCCTTTCTTAGCTGTCCGTAGCAACCCATCTTCTTTTGTAGTTTTTGCTATTGTTAGATTATGTGTTTTAGAGAAACAAACATGTACAGCTACTCGTGTATTTTATAAAAATTCAGCTTCCATTTATACAGACTCAGAATCAGAAGAAGATGATGAAAATTGTAGTGAAGGATCTAAAGTGCCAAAAGTAAGAATAGACATTTTGGTACAAGTTGCATAAATAAACACAATTTAGACTGGATTTTTTGATATTTTATTTCATACTTTCTTATTCTTTAATTGTTTCAGATTGTTGGAATTGGACTTTGTAGTGTGTTTGAACTTATAAAAGAGAGTCAAAAAAATCATCCACATTTTTGTAGGAGAGCGCTGCAAGCCTTACTAGATTTATTGCAAGGTCAACAACCCGAGGGTTTAAAAGGAGAACCAAAAGATGTTATCGGTAACTTTTAAAATTAATTTTAATTTGATTTATTTAAAGTTTTATCAGCATCCATTTGATTTTTTTTATTGCATATTTGCCAATTTTGTGTTAAACTCTTTCCAATGTAGTTAAAATGTTTATGATTTCGATTTGCCTGTTTGTCATTTTAACTTTTGTGAACTTGGATTTTCATGCTATCAATATACGATACTGATGTTTACTATAGTATGTTACCTATTGACGATGAAGTTATAGCTGTTTTTGTTCATATATAGGGGCACTCAAAAGAATTCCATTACATTATGGTCTATGAGTCAAAATTGTTTGTAGTGCATTTTAATGACATTAGGCTACTGCAAACATAATAAAACTAATATCTATCATTAAAATGGACTATGCATGGCTTTTAAAAACACATGAAGTCAATAGCATTTATAATTAGTTTAGAGAGACGTATAAAAAGGATTTCATACATTATGGTCTATGATAAAAAAAATATTAGTTATATGCAATATTGATATAAACTACATTATGTTCTCAGTAAAATAAAGAATGAGTAGCATTAAATGTTTGTTTATGTGGACACACAAAATAATTCCAGTATTTTAATGTTATAGTCTTGATGCTTTTTAAAAAAAGTTTAAATTCAGGCTTAACCTATTAAGTGCCAAGGCTTCCATTGCAGAAACATATACTTTTGATTTTCCCCCTCCAATAATTTTAAAGCAATATAGAAACAAATCTTTTTTTTCAAATAATCCTTTTAATTTTTCTACTTTTTCAAGAATTGCTAAAATTGAGTTTTTTCTATTTTAATGTAAAAAAGTAAAAAAAAAAAAAAAAAAAAAGTTTTTTAATTTTTAAATTTCAGTTTATATTTAAAATCAGCATCTTAATGCGTGATGCATTCCGAATTCAAAATGAATAGATTAATATAAACTTGTGTTAGCCACATTTATTTTGAATGTATTTGCAGTTTCCAATAAGTAGTATTTTGCACTCATTAGCTGAAAAAAATGTTTTAGTGAATGATGAAAATCAGTCTATCACAAGAATTTTTCTGCAACATATCTTGGCCAAAAAAAAAAAAAAAAAAAAACCCTGACTAATTTTTATCTGTTTTGCAGACAATATGGCTGCTATGCTAAGTACAATAATTAATAACTGTGTTTAATGGCTATTTATATTATTGTTTAAGAATAGCTATGTATCAGTAATACTTTATTCAATTTGTACATTATATAAAGAATTGTGTTATTAAGATCTCATCACTGCATCAACATTTTAGCAGAGAAATTATTTACAGTATATTTATAACTCATAAAAATTTCAAAGTGTTTGAACAATAAGAACTTTTTTTTAAAAATTTAAATGAGCCGAGGGGGAAAAATAAAAACTGTTAAGAAAGTACTTTTTAACTACTGAAGGCAGTGGGATCTCATTATTAGGTCTGTTTGAAAGATTTTCAGGTACTTTTTTGGTAAGCCTGTATTACATATACATATATATGTATATGTATTTATATATACATGCATAGATATGTATATAAATATATACACATGTATGTATAGACATATATAGATATATATGTATATATAACACTGGCTAACTGAAAAATACCTATTTTTAATTTAAATTTCTAAATTTATTCAGTACCTATTTTAGTTATATTTAAGGCCCAAGTTACATTCATCTTCATTTAAAAATATAAAATTGCAACAGACTGGCACATACATAGCATGTCTGGTGTATGCTTTGTAAGCCATTGGGCTCCCTAAGTTTCTTTGGATAGATTTTCATTTGAAAATAAAAAATTAAAATCTAGGTTTTACACATCTGAAAGCAGTAGGGTTCCCAGCATTAGGTTCATTCAGAAAGATTTTCATTTAATTACATAAAATCATTCGGCAATGATTTTATGTATATTTAAGCTTATTACCATGAGTTTGTGTAAGGCTGGGCAAATCAGATAGTTTTTAAATATCTTCAGATGAAAATCTGAATCTCTTTTTGAATATGGGTTAAATATTTGGAAAGAAGTCTGATTAATTAGTAATTATTATTGATTACTTATTAAATAATTAACTGATTAACTAAATAACTATTATTAATTATTATTTTGAATGTCAGAGATTTCAAATTTGCATTTTGATATAGTTGTTTCAGTTTTTATTTAGTTTTTTCTTTTTTTAGATTGCTTATTTGATTTATTATTGGACATATCATCTACTAACTTATCTTCTGCGGATCAAGCTCAGAGCAGTTATTCATCCACTCTCACATCATTTGCATGTGCCTGTCTTTTGAGTCTTGTAATTGCAAGTGGAGATACTGGAAAGCTACTATGTGCAGCCTCAGCAATGCTTATGAGTTCTCAGTTATTGGCTCTAGAAGAAATTCCTGTATGAATTGCAGTTCATTTAAGTTTTTTGTATTTCTATCTGAATTTTAGTTATTAATGTAGTAACTGTTCACGAAACTTTAAAACATAAGTGATTAAAAAAAAACTTAGTTTTGAGTGGAATAATTTTATAATTTTCTTTATTGGACATAGCATGCATGCATTGATCCTTAAAAATTAAAAAACAGCTATGTTTTGTTTAGAAAAAATATTATTTTTAATAGTTGCCAACTGCAGATCTGCCAACCTTTGAAAATGAGAAATTGTAGCAGAATTATCTGGTTAAGTTAATCTGGAGGTTGATTGGTGTTTTTTCATGTTTTACAGCCATTTTTTGACATCCATAAAAGGAATAATGTTTAGTCTTTCATTTCCATATTATAGTAAATTTTTTCCTCTCAAAAATTTTATGATTTTTAAAGTTTCTTTTCATTTTGCAATTTTTTTACATTAGTAAAAGGAGCTTGGTTCAAATATTTTAGCTCAGTGCAGTAAATTTTGACAAAATTCGTGATTTTTCTCCACTATTATTTCACGATTCACAATTCTTTTCCTACAAACATAATTCACGCTTTTCTATCACAATTCTTTTTTAAAATCTGCATTTTTTTATCGCAATACTCTGACGAAATTTTGTGTTTTACACCACTATACTTGGATGAAATTCATGTTTTCTTTCTGTGAGCTTTTGATGAAATTTGTGGCTTTGTATTGAATTTTCCATAAAAAATCCCTTTTTTTTTTTTTTCTCTGATTGTTTCACAAAATTCTTATTTTTACTGTGATCCTTTGGCAAAATTTGATAATGTAGTCATTGGTCAAAATTGGGGATAGTTTATCGGGACAGATTGGGAAATTTTGCAGCAGTTTTGCACAACCTTTTGACAAAATTCACAATTTATTTGTAAACTTCTAATGAAACCATTGATTTTATTCAGTGTCCAGCAGAAGATAATTGCTATTTGTTTCCAAGCTCTTTAACAAAATACCTGATATTTTTGCATGATTATTTAATAAAATTCTCTCTCTCTCTCTCTCTCTCTCTCTTTTTTTTTTTCGTGATAGATCAGGGATATGTTTAGGAAAATGTGAGATTCTTTAAAAGACCCTTTACAAAATAATTTATCTTAAGACAGGGTGTTCCACAAAATTTTTTACCCCCCCCCCCCCCCTTTACAAAACATTTTATCCCAAAACAGAACTCTTCACAAAATCATTTGTCTCTTAAATAGATCTTTCATAGAATTTTTCCACCTTCAAATCAAACTTTTCATAAATTTAATTATTTAAATCTGATCTGTAAATAAACATTTGAATTCACCAAAGAATACATTACTTAACTTTTTATATATGAAGGATCAGGGTTCTTGCTGGCTTTTGACCAACATAACAATTTGGCGAGTAAGAAATAAAAAACACTAGCCAAATGAAAAAAAAAAAAAAATAGCATAATATATTCGGCATGAAACACTGAAAAATCGGCCTTAAACATTTTATTGTATCCATTTTTTCAATGTATTCTAAAATATCATTGCTCAGAAAAAAGTAATTCAACTATATGCTACATAAATTATTACAAATAAGTACATTCTTAATGTCTTACTAAATGTGTAAATATTCCAACCATTCTTTTATGCTAAATTGCTATGAGATTTCAGTTATAACCGATAAAAAAAAATTGAATATAGGCCAACAGTACTTTGTATACAACTAATAAATACCTCGGTACATAGCAAATTCCACACCGCAATTCAGCAAAAGTTTTCTCGATTTGACGATTTATGCAATTAATTTTGTTTGTAAATTTAACGGCGCATAGATAGTGATAAACCGACAACAGAGAACTACTTATTCTATAATCTTTTTCTGTGGCTTTGGTTGTTGATAAACTGAATTGGTGTCAAATCAGTATCTCTATAAAGAATAATGTAGATGGCATGGAGTGATTGAAGATGAAAAGTGACATCAGTTGTTCAATAATGTGAATAAGAATCTTAACTGTAACATCACACAAAAAAGAGCAAAAATTGAGCACTTGCAATTTGGCAAATCTAATTATTCATTTACTCGTCAAATGAAAAATCTTGTTGCAATTTGATGCATTGGAGAGCGGCAGCGAGAACCCTGTGGAGGATAGAATTTAGATATATCGCTAATTTAAAATTCACAAAGTTATGACTAGAATTTTCACAAATAAAAAAAAAAACTTCAAAAACAGGACCCTGTGAGAAAAGTCTAAACAGACTACTGCTAATTCACAAATTAATTTAGGAAATTTCCATTAAAAAACAACAGCAAAAAAAAATTCACAGCAAGAAATTTAAAAATGTACCCGCTGAAGAATCATAGATCAGTTGGAAGAATTTGCTGGGGGAAATACTGCAATGCATTTATCTTTTGCAGGACTTTCCTTTTCTGTTTGCAAGTCACCCGATTCTGCACAATATTTTATACATTGCCCTTCAAAGAATGCCCTTTCTCTCAAGAAACTCTCTTAAAATGGCTCCCTGTTTCTCAGGAAGAGCATTCATGTAAAAATATTTACAGACACACGATTCACTCATAGTTGGTATCCATTAAGAGGATTATATGTTAAAAAGTATGTTTTGCATCCCAAATTTTTTTCTCTTGAATATTTTTTAATGTTGAATTTTTAGACTAATGACCAATTTTTTAACTTTCAGAACCAAGTACTGTAATATTTATGAAATTTTGGAGCAGAATTTCTCCTGAAAAATATCTTTGATATGGGACTAAATATTGCAACTAAATATATATATATATAAAAAAAGCTTGTGTTTTTTACTAAAAATTGTATTTTAAAACTGATTTTCGTAGCATCGTACTTTATAGGTCCAAATTGTAGCAAGTACGATTTTTTCGTAGCAGTTAGCTGGTTTGTAACTGTAAAAACAGCCCAATCAGTACTAATTCATTCAAATTAAAAATATATTTGCATGTAACTACTAAAAAATGAAATAAAACTTTGAAATAAGTTGAAATATTGATTATGTGTTAGAAAATTGCAACTTATGTAACATTTTAGGTTATTTTTTCCTTTCAGATCAGTTGATATACCAATTGTTGATTCAAATTCTGCCAGCTTCTTAATCACAGAAATTAATCTACATTTTGTTGCACTTGATCAGTTATTGTAATCTTTTAAAGATTGGAATCATTCATTTTTTATTTTTATAAACATATGTTATGTGTATATATTTTTCTCATGAAATTATTTTTTTTATGGAAAAATTTTGAAATCATTAGTTTCCAAGTGTAAAAGTAGAACTGTAAATGATTACAAGGAAGCTGTAAATGTTGAAATATATTTAAACTGCAATTATTTCTTGAAAAAAAAAAAAAAAAAAAAAAAAAAAAAAAAAAATTCTAATTTTTATTTATTTTTTAAATTTATTATAAATGAAAATAACAAAAAGATCTTAACACCTGATATAGATTTGAATATTTTTTATATTGATTATTTTATTTACAGACACCAAGCATAATGGCGTCTTTACAAAGGAGTGTACATGCTGTTTTACTGGGTAAAACAGTTGGCCCAGATTGGTTAACTCATGGATTTCCTCGCACTGCATTGTGTGGATCATTTTCTGTACAAATTCCTAAAAGTTAGTATTTAAGAAAGGAAAAAAATATTATAATAAATATGTGTTATTTTGAAAAAAACATTAATTTTTTCTTTTTTTTCCCTCCTCTTTCATTAGCTAAATATAGGCAAGGTTCACCTATTACAAGTGATGGAAAATATCTTTTTATATACTCTGGTGGCTCTATATATAAAGTTGGTTCTGGATTTGGTGGAACTGTAAAAGTAAGTCACTTTTATCTCAAATTAAATTGAATTTATATAATTGTTCTTGATATGACAATGAAGGGGCCTTAACATTTTATGGTTTTAACAGATTTCATCCAACAATTAATATAGATTTCATACAATTAGATACCAGTTGGCCATAATTAAACTGACAGTATTCAGCATGTTCTGTAACACGATTTAATTGAGAGAATATAGTCAAATTTTGTAGGATAATTAAACAAGACAAAAAATAAAGAATTCTGGAACCCTCCTCTCCTCCCCCTTAAAAAAAAATCACTGCCAGGGGGATATGTGGTATCGTGTAATAGAAAAGAGAATTTAAAAAAAGGCTGAATCAATACTGAAATAAAATTACCTTTTATTTAGCACATTAAATGATTTAATTTAAATTCAATGTGGTAGCAGTTTTAAAATAATTAAAATTTATCTAAGCACTGATAAAGTGTCTATATGTAATTTTACTCTTAGAGTCTCAAAGAAAAAAAGAAGAGATTCTTTATTCAAATTTCACATTATATGCTTAGGCATAGTGCCAATTTGTTGAATTTTAAGAGGCAATGCGTTACTTTTAGAAAGAGTTTGATTAAAAGTAATGTGCAATATGTCTAATTCTTTATCCAAGCACATGTTTTTTATCAAATTCTTTTTATCAAACCAGTGCAATATGTCAATTGCTAAAGTTCACTAGAGCCGATTTTGATAGTAGCAGTATTTTCTGTGATGGTTTCTTTTAACCTGTGAAAACAAACTTTTCTTAAATTTGGGATCTAGGTTGGGATTGTTTAATTGTGCTTGAATTACTACAGCAGACACCTACTGTAAAAATTATTTGAGCATTTTTTATTTTTTGATTTATTGCAAGATGCATTTTCATTGCTTCTTTTATTTCAACCTGTAAAAATGAATTTTCTCGTGCTGAATTTAGTATCGGAGGTATAGACTGGAAGGAGACAGCACAGACAATCACCTCATCCTCATCAAGTTAATGGATGAAAAACTAGGATTAGTTAAATCTCCACTAATATAATAAAACACAGTCAGTCTGGCAAGTCATATCTTGGTGGAAAACACCTAAAACCCCAACTTTAGCAGTCAATTCATAGGTTTATTGTTGTCTTTTCCTACTTTCAATCCTCCATGTTTTCATACTTTTGCGTGCAGAAAAGCACAATGATAAACCTACGAGTTAACCACTAAAATCATATTTTTAGGTGTTTTCCACCAAGATATGACTTGCGAAACAGATTGCATATTAATATACTAATCAAGATTTAACTAATCCTAGATTTTCATCCATGAACTTGATGAGGTGATTGTCTGTGATACCACCGCTTGATCTATAAGTTTCGTGAAAATCATTACAGTTATTTTTAAAACCATCTGGAACATCTAATATTGCTTGCTTTTTTAGTATGTATGATTTAGAAAAACTTTTTTCTTAGTCTAACAAGCAAAACATTATTATTTTGTGTATAAAAACAAAACTCTTTGAATTTTATTAAATTTCAACTTTTTCTTTCATTAAAAACAGAAAAAAACATGTTTTTTAGTGTCTACCTTGCTGAATTTCATTGCTATTTGTGATAACAACACTCAGAGGTGACTCTTTTATGAATTTTTCAAAGAATTAGGCTGTTCTTTCAAAAAATAAAAAAAAGTTGGTCGTAAATTCGAAAATTCATACTTAAAATATATGTTAATAATTTCGATTAATAGCTGCCAAAAAAGATCCATTTCATCAGTCGTTCGAAGAATAGTCGTCAATTTCTTCAAAGGATTGTGAAAAATGCAGATTTTGTCCAGGGATCACAAAAAAACAATAAATTTGTCAAAGAATTGTGGAAAAAAACTCAAGAATTTCACCAAACAATCATGGGGGAAAAATGCAAATTTCGTCAAAAAATTGTAAAAAAACAAAAAATTTCATCAAAAAAAAAAAAAAAATCATCAATTATCTAACTTTGCCTTAAATATGTAGAAAGAGATTTAAAGCAAAAATAAAATAGGTATGATCTCTATTCTGCAAACTTTGAAATCTGCATAACTTTTTGTTTCAAGTTGCACAAATTAATTGCGTTTTACTGTAACTATTTAAAAAGTATTAGGCACCATTGTATTTTAAGGATTTCTGTAATAGCCAAATGCTATTAACAGGGCTCAGCACAGGTCACTATTTTCACTAAAAGTCACTATTTTTCACATTGGTCACTTTTTGTTACTATTTTTGATCTCAAGTCACTTTTTCCACTATTTTCGGAAAAAACTTCGAAAATCTCCGACTGATGAAAAAATTTCGCAACAAAATGGTGGCGAATCTGCTCTTGCAACAAATTGGCCATTTTTGCACATCCATTTTATTGCGAAATCTTCTTTTGTCTCCTACTAAAAGGAAGAACCAATGCTTCTGTCTATTTTCCACTCCTTTCTCCCTAAATGAGACTGTCTCCATATGGGATTGCAAGTGGTTTGTTACCAGTGGCATAGCCTCGAACATTTGACCTAGCCATTAGGCTAGGTCAAATGTATTCAATTCTGGTTCCGAAAAGAAATATGAATAAATAAACTAAATTAAAAGAATTTCATATGCAGTTTTTTTCTTTTTTTTTTAAGTAAATCAATATTTAAAGGATTCAAATACATTTAAAAAATTTGTCAGGCATCATTTATACTGTATTTAATTATCAAAATTGTTTGTTTAGTCACTATTTGGTCACTTTTTTGAAGGAACTTCAGTCACTATTTCCAGTATTTTCACTATTTTTGAGGCTACAAGTTGCGCTGAGCCTTGTATTAAAGAACAAGCCAAAATCTTTATTTGCCTGTGATTATGAAATTGTTTAAAATTTTTGTAAAAAATGAAAGTAAATTGGTATTATAACTTTCAATTCATTAAGTATTGTTGTTGCTAGGTTTTAGTGAAGCTTTATTGTATTAACCTGTCAATCAAAAAATCACAGTAATCTTTTTGGAGAAAACACCAAAGCTTTACAGCAACACCATAAAGTCTTTCTTTTTTAAATTAAAAAAAAATAAAATCACCTGTTTTGATTGCTAAAAAAAAATGTTAAATGTCAACAATATATTTCAAAGAACAAAAATAAAACAACAACAATAAAAAGAAAAACAGCAAGTTTATATTTAAAGCAAAAACGAAAGGAGGAATGTAAATTGAATTTTGGTAATCAGATTTTTCTCACTTGCATTATTCTTGTTTTTCTTTCTTTTTTCTCATCTGCTTTATGTACTTTTTGAATATATTTGATTTTTTTTTTTACACAATAACAATAAAATTGTGCAAAGTGCATATAATTGCTAATCTTGTAATAAACTGTTCTCGCCCTTTTTCATTCTTCTTTTGTAATGTATCAGTTACTTTTTATTTGGATTTTTAAATGTTACTATAAGCTTTAAATTTTATTTTAGGGGCAGATAATCATGAGTAGAGGTGGTATTAAAGCTGAAGAAAAAGGATGGTTAGGTTATTGTAAAGTAAGCTGTTTATTTATTTTCCAGTAAACTTATTTTGCAATAGGAATTATGTTTATTTCAACTTAAATAAAGGACAAATTATAACTAAATTACTTTAAAATGATGCTTTAGAAATGTATTTAAAAAAATGTTATTTAACATGCATATGTTACAGGCCAAACCCGATTTTAGGCCAAACTAGATTGGCCTAGGCCAAACCGGTCTATCCTAACGCCCATCGGATAAACTAGTTTTTCCTAGGCCAAACCGGTCTATCCTAATGCCCATCGGATAAACTAGTTTTTCCTAGGCCAAACCGGTTTATCCTAACGCTTATCGGACAAACTAGTTTTTCCTAGGCCAAATTAGTCGATCCGAAGGCTCATAGGACAAACTAGTATTTCCTAGGCCAAACTAGTTTGGCCTAACTTTTATAGGATAAACTAATTTAGCCTGCTGTTTATTGGTCTGAACTAATTTATCCTAGGCCGATCTAGTTTATCCTAGGCCAATTCAATTTGGCGTTATTTTATTGAATTCAATGACCGCCTCGGCGCCAACATTCTGATTTGTCCTAGGCTGATCTAGTTTATCCTAGGCCAGCATAATTTTACGTGTTTTTAGCTCTAGAGCGTCAACGCCTGAGAAATGATGGGCTCGCAGGTTCTGCATGTATGTATGTACGCATCTATGTACGCATGTTTGTACGTATGTATGTGACGCAATAACTCTTGATAGAAATATCCGATTTGCTTCAAATTTTGGATGTATGTTCATTCTAAGGTACTTTTCTGATTAGTTTTGACAATTCATTGGATAAGAATAAGCGGGAGCAAACGGTAGGCTAACCCCCCCTCCGTAAATTTAGAGAAATGGATTTTTCATGCAGAATTATCAGTTTTCATTTAAAATTTTAGACGTAGGATTATTCTGACAAAGAGTCTCCGTAATTAGTTGTGGATGTTTATTGTTTAAGTGTAAAAGAAAGGGTAATGTATGTAGCCCCTCCCCATAATTTAGATAAATGGTTTTGACGCAGAATTTACGGATTTACTTTGAATTTTGGATAGTAGGTTCTTCCTGATAAGGTAATTCCCTGAATCGTTTTGGCGGTCTAATGGTTAAGTATGAAAGGAAAAATGAAGGATTACCCTCTTACCTAGGAAAAACTAGTTTATCTTACGGACATTTAGATAAACAAGTTTGGAGTAGGAAAAACTAGATTATTCAGTTGGCGTTAGGATAAAATATTTTGGCCTAGGCTAATCTAATTTGGCTCAAAATTTGGTTTTCCGGTAAAAAATGTATCTTTTACTAGAATAAGTATAAATGTGTATCAAGAGTCTTTGCCTGTAACATGAATACAGAAATTTAACATGTCCACCGTAAAAACACTATGTATTGGACATGGTGTTTGCTTTTTTTTTCTGCAGACGTGTGCCATGCTGAGATCAGACTTGCATTTATTTATATTATTATTATTATTATTATCATCATCATTGCATATTCGAGCCAGATCGTCTGCTGAACATAATTTGGAATCGAACAGCGTTTTCCATTTTTGAGAAATTAATTACCTATTGACCTATAACCTATTCTTGTCACAGCATCAGTTTTTTCTTTTCTGTGAAGTCGTAACCAGAAATTCGATTCAAAACGTAGCTTTAATAGTATTTTATCAAAGATACATTTATATAAATTATGGGGAATTACCCCTATTCCCCCTCCCTTTATACTTAAACAATGAACACCCACAACTAATCATGGAGGCGCCTCATCAAAATGCTCCTATATCTAAAATTTCATGCTAATAATGCATTGAAACCTATTTATTTTAATTAAGGGAAGGAGCGAATCAGCCTCTCGTTCTCCCCCCCCCCCCCCTTTTTCTTCTCCAATGACTCCCCAAAATTAACTAGAAAAGTTCCTCATAAGAAGAAATCTGTATTGAAAGTTTGATGCAAATCGGGTATTTCTATCAAGATTTATTGCGTTGCATATTTACGTACATACATAGATACAGAACCCATGGGCACATGGCTCGTCTTCAGGCTTTGGTAGTCTGGTGAGATAAAAACACGTCAAATTACATTATTTCTATCAAGAGTTATCGCGTTACGTACATATATATGTACGTACATACATGCGTACGTATATGCGTACATACAGAACATGCGAACCCATTATTTCTCCGACTTTGACGCCTGTGAGGTAAAAACACGTAAAATTACATTGGTCTAGGATAAACTAGATCAGCCTAGGACAAACTAGAACGTTGGCGCTGAGGCGATCATTGAATTCAATAAAATCAAGCCAAATTGAATTGGCCTAGGATAAACTAGATCGGCCTAGGATAAACTAGTTCAGACCAATAAACAACAGGCTAAACTAGTTTATCCTATAAAAGTTAGGCCAAACTAGTTTGGCCTAGGAAATACTAGTTTATCCGATGGGCGTTAGAATAAACCGGTTTGGCCTAGGAAAAATTAGTTTATCCGATGGGCATTAGGATAGACCGGTTTGGCCTAGGAAAAACTAGTTTATCCGATGGGCATTAGGATAGACCGGTTTGGCCTAGGCCAATCTAGTTTGGCCTAAAATCGGGTTTGGCCTGTAACACATATGAAGAATCAACTTATATTTTAAACCATTCTCATATATTTAATAATTATGTGAAGTATATTGTAATTTAATTTGTTTGAATCCTCTTTAATACTCTTGTGGGGAAAAAAATCTTTTTTTTTTTTTTTTTTTTTTTTTTTAATTTGACACTTTTTATAATGATACCAGCTATTTTGCACCCTTATATATTGCTTTGCATTGTACAAACATTTTTTATTTTTAGGGAAAAGATAAATGTAAATTTATTCTACATAACATTAAGAAAAAAAAAGTATATTAATTTTACTAAATTTTCTATTATCAATTAAAAAATCATACTTATGTTGTAGGTTAACTGAAAATTATGAACATTTTGATCCAATAATAAGAATTATAATGTTGGGCTATATATTGCATATTATGAAATATATCGCACTAAAAAAAGTTATTGATAATTAAACTTTAATATATTATTTTAATTATTATTTGTTAAAATGTGCAAAATTGGGAAGAAAAGGGTCTTATTCATAATTATTTGTGTTGTGCAAAGCACACAATAAAACAATCTACAAAAATTAAGGTACGTATATTAAATATTCGATTTAACATTACCAAGCGAGTGCTTTCAAGTAAGTGAACAGTCCCCTTAAAAGCAAACTATATATAATTATATTTTGAGATATATACTTTAGAAAATTTTCCATGCCTTAGAACTAAATTTGCTTAGTATCAAACACTGAAATTTTTTATGAAAAAAAACGTGAATTATACGTGGAAAAAAATTGTACAATTGATAATTTTCCCCCGATACTCGAAAATTTTCATGTGTAACTCACATTTAAAAATTAATAGTTCCAAACCCCCGTCATTTCTCCATCTTGAAATTTTGCATACTTATTGCCAAAAAATCAAAGTGTATTTTTTTGAAAAAAATTAAAAATGGTGTTTTTAAAAAATCTAAATTCAAAAATTTTGAAAATTTCTCAAAGCAATTTTTTTTACTCAAAACAATTTTTTTACTCAAAATAATTAGTGTTGCATATCATATTAAAATTCATAAAAATAGCTTTCAAATAAGACATAACTGAACTCTCTAGTTAAATTTTTTTATAGAATTACTGATGATTTTGTTATTGTAAACATGATTAAATTTGGTACTTTAAGCAATTTTTTTTTAATTCCGTTAAAATAAAATCCTCTAAGGAGAAAAAAAAAAAAAATTGTATTTTTTTATGTACTTCATGGATACAATCTATAAACCAAAAATTATGGAAATCTGAGATGTTGAGGTTCAGACCTTGCGTTGATTTGACATGAAATGACCCATTCATATTTTATTTAGAAACCTTATAACTATTCAATTTCTGTGATAAAAAATAGGTACTTTTTTGATGATTTTTCCAAATACTTAGCAATCTTTTAAAAGCACAACATTTGACTTTTGATTTCAAATTTCATAAACATTTATAAATATAAACGAACAGGACAAATATATATTTCCGCGCACAAACAAAAATATAATATGACAAATTTATCAAAACCAACCACTTCTTGTGTTCACATTAGTCCACATAATCTTTTTTATTGACAGCAAAAGATTAACCATTTTTTTTTCCTGGTAAAAATCCTGAGAATAGGTAAAAGATTGTCTGAAAGTCACAAAATTAGTTACAAATTAGTAAAATTCGTGAAAACTCATAAAATCTTGTTTGACCAGGGCCATCTGTATTTCAAATAAGTGACTAAATTCTCTTTTGCTGTGCTACAAACGACCTCCAGTTTTCAAACGAAGCTGAAATCCCTTTGGATTAAAATAACTGAATTTTTTTGGGGAAGGAGAAGAAGAGAGGTAAGATGAAATATTGGAGAAAAATACAAAATTTTTGGATGAAATGAA
This sequence comes from Maratus speculifer, assembly GCA_964019185.1. Lineage (NCBI taxonomy): Eukaryota > Metazoa > Arthropoda > Arachnida > Araneae > Salticidae > Maratus > Maratus speculifer. The sequence continues at coordinate 45,340,039 of OZ025290.1, forward strand.
AAGGGTGGATTAAAGTCAGCTGTTGATGGACAGAAGTACAGAAATTCAGGTCTAATAGATGTATAGCTTTGTAGAACTCAAAAACATAATAATAGATTGAGTGTGGCTGATTTCTTTTTGTATTTCTTTTGATAATTTAACATGTTTACTGTTAAGCACTCTCAGAAACACAATCACCAAAGCAATAAAAATTTCTCTATTTTTTACTATTCTTTTTAAAAAGAAAATGTCTCAAAAATAGAATTTCCGAACTCTAATCTCAAACTTCCCAAGTTCACATATATCAAACTTATTAATATAATCACTGAAACAATAAAAAATTTGCTATTTCTTTACTGTTTTTTGTAAAAAAAAAAAAAAAAGTCTCAAAAATAGAATTTCCCAACTCTAAGCTCAAATTTCACATATTCGCATATATCACACATAGCAACATTATCACCAAAACAAAAAAAATTTTGTTGCTTTTTTACTGTTATTTTGTAAAAAGAAAATGACTTAAAAATCTTTCCCAACTCTAAGCTCAAATTTCCCAAGTTCACATATATTATACCAGAAAATGTATACATCAAAACAATAAAATTTTTGATGTTTTTTTAAATATTATCTTTTAAAAAGAAAATGTCTCTAAAATCTAGAATTTCTTTAATTCTAAACTCAAATTTCCCAATTTTATATATATTGGGGAGTAGCAGTGTGGTCCTTATATGGTCAATTACTTTTTTAACCCTTTCACTGTCCAAGGGTTTTCATGTATTTTTATAAGAATGCTTATAAGTTGCAAGATATTTTTATTAATTAATCACAGTTTGATGCTATAATATCTTTAATATCACTTCTTTCTGTGTATGATTCAAAATAACATTTGGTTTAAAATATTTTTGTCTGCAGCCATTTAAACATTATTTCTAGAAACAGAAAAAGCCAGGACAAATGGTTAAAAATTTTCTTTTGTCTCACCCTCAAAATTTGCTCTGATACAGTAAAAAACAAAGTAGGAAAAATTTGAATGATAAAGAAATATATTTAAAGGTAGCTCAAACTTACTGAAGTTTGATGATTACACTTAAAAACATGGTGATGTTGACATGGTCAGTTGCTGAAAAAAGAACCCAAACTCATCTCTAATAGACAACCCTAAAAGCATATCTGCTAAACGTACATTATTTCATTTTTTGTTGCTATCTTTCTTTTTCTTTTATCATAAGTGATACTCAATATAACTTGCATTAATAACCTCCTCCCCCCCCCACTCACACAACTTCATGTAAAATAGTAGCTTTACTTGATACTATACTAGAAATATACTGTAAGTCACTGTTTCCAATTTTGCTTAGCTTTTTATTCTGATATTTATTGCTATTTTAATGTTTTTTATAATACATCATTCATTTTTTAGGGGTATTTATATTTTCAACCGCAGGCTGGAGCATGTAGTGAATTATTAAAAATTGATGTTGAAACATTAAAAGAAAAAGAACGTGTCAAAATTGATGGTAATATATTTATCATATTTTTGTCTGTTGTAATTAAATATATCATCATTTTATATATTCCCCAAAACTAGTATGATGATTAAAAGTATGACACAAATTATGTTTACTAATTTTAAAGTAATACGAAAGTGATGCTTAAGCAATACATGATTATGTTAAAATTTGAAGTTTCATCAAATGTGCTTTTATAATTTTATGCTAGACATTAACAATTTTCTATCAGCACTTTTTATTTTATTTAATCTTCTGGAGATTATGAAACCATCTAACTCATGTACCATATTGCAAGTTATATGATGTATAAGATACTTAGAGTCCTTAATTATTCTTATCAATGTTTTTTAATTCAGAATTTTGCCTTGTTTAATCACAATATTTCTGCAATTAAATAAGACAAAAAAAATTATTTTGGGATTACAGGGGATTAAAAATTATGTTAAAGATGCTTGTCGTAAACATTTCAAAAGACATAACTTTTTTAACATAGCTATGATTTCTATTGGGTAAAAAGACAAAGAGTCAAATAGTGAATTAAGTTTTGATCAATATTATAAAATTTCTAGCATTTGTGCTTTTTCAGTAAAATGAAATGGTAAAATCATCTTGATTTTCTCTTCAGTGGGACTGAGCAAAAAAGAATAACATGTAATTGAACAAAGGTCATGTTACTAATGAGCTTGCCAGTATCTGATTACTTAAAAAATGTTCCACAACTTCAATTAAATTAACTCAGTATAAGACTTTGTAAGCAAACAATGTAAAAATACATAAGATGTAGTTTTTTTTTTGGGGGGGGGGGGGGTAAATGTAATGTTGAACTTGCTGCATTTGTTTTTGAGTAGTTCTATAAAGAAAAGTAACACCCATATCTGTATTTAATGTTTACTAATAATTTATCAAAATTTTATGTATGCAATTTTACCATTAGAAACACTCTGAATTCTTGACTTAGTATGTTACTCTAATCTGACTTATTAGACAATAATTAATGTTTATTCAGCTTTATTTTTATACTGAATTCTTGAAATAACATCTACAGATTTGTTTTGAATTGATAGATTTCATTTTTCCAAGTAAATACATTTTATTCTTAATGAACTTTTACTTTGATTAGTATATGAGGTAAATGTGTCCTGAAATTTAACTTACTGTCTGTACTAGCTCTGTAATATATTTTTTTTAAATGTAGATAATTGGAGGTTTTTCTTTTTTCTAGAGCTTATTTATCAGCATATGGGCTTTTACAACTCTCTCCTATTTGCATTTAAAATTTAGCACTTTTAATTGGCCTTCTTTTACCTTAAAATGCAATTTGTTTCATCAGGATAAGGAAGTACTAAATTAATTGTTAATTGCTTACTGAATCATGGTTGTTTTGTCTAAAAATTTCTAGAGAGATTTTTAATTTCTTGAAAAAGAAATGTGAATGCATAATAAAATTTACTCTGTATTTCATTAATAAAAAATCTGTAATCGTTTTAATAATTTAAAAATAAATAATTTGACATATATGCATGATGCATTTTATAAGAATAAAATTTTTTCTCTCCCCTCCTTTCTTTCTTTCTTCCTTTTTTGTATGCGTAAGGACAAGGGGAAAGTAGGGTTTTCACATTCTTACTATAATTTAAATACAATGTTCCAAAAGTAGTGCTATTTTTACTGGGATTCTTATAAACATTTCATGAATTGTATGATTTCTCTCTCTAGAGTAACCCCTATATGTAAATATTACTTAAGAGAAAAATAAAATTTATGTTAAAGTATATATATATTCTTTTATTTTCAGTTTCTGATTGGGGCCCATGTGCATTTTTTACTGATGGTGATAATTTGGGTGTCATAGTTTCTACAAAAGAGGTATAATTACTTGTTACTGGAATTTTTATGTGCCAAACAATAAATAAAAAAGTACAGGACAAAGTCTCAAATCCAAAAGTTTTAGTTTGGAATACTCTAATATTTTCCTTACTGCCTTTTTATGATAAAAAGTTGTATCAAAGTAAATTTTTTTTTTTTTTTTTTTTTTAAATTTTTGAAATTATAGGGAACACAATTATCATGCTGAAAGTTTGATACCAAATTTCTTTTATGAATTCCAAAAAATTGCTGTAAAGTGTAAAGAAAACTCTAAAAATGCATAGCAATATTGGGAAGAATTAAAATACTGTTGTATGAATTCCAAAATAATTTTAATGTAAAGAAGACAACATTTACTATGCTGAAATAAAAGATTAAAATTGAATTCCTTTTATTAATGAGAAAAAAAAATTGGCATAAAACATAAAAAAAAGGTTGAAATTAAAAAATCATAGAGGATAAAATTTACTATTGTGTACTAATAGCCCAATGGTATGTAGGCATGAAGTAGTTCTGCCTAAAGGTGGAATTCCACCTTTTTGAAAGTAATTTTAAATATTCTCTAGATTAATGCAAAAATGCAAAGAAAATTTTAGAAGGATAATGGTGGGGGGGGGGGGGGGCTGGAAAATTTAATAATCTGGCATTTTGCCTACTCAAACCCTTGGAGTTTCTTCTTGAATTGTTGTACAAAAGGGACAAAATAAAAAGTGAGCTTGTATCATATAAGCATATTGAAAGTCATGCAAATGAAGTTTCTCAAAGAGTCTTTCAAGAATGAATTTTTTTGAGACTTCAAAAATTCAAAGTGAAGGGAAGTTTCTTTTTGTAATAGAATATTTTTTACTATTTATACAACAGTTTTTGGTAATTTCTGTGATCTTTTTTTAGATGTATTTCTGATGCAAAGATCATTTTAGCAAGGAGATTGTTTTCTTTTGAATTAAAAAAAAGGGGGTGGGGGGGATTTAATAGCTATAAACCATTCAGAATAATATATATATATATACATAGATGCCAACTTCTCCGGAAATTCCGGAGTTTCTCCGGAAAAGTACGTTAAAATACGGTAGTACGGTAATAAGGTAGAAAATACGGAAATTTGCGGCAAAAAAATCGCAATATTTTCGATCATTTTTCGGGACAAAAAATAACGATCTTTTTCGATCAATCATTGCAAAAAATCGCAAAATTCTACAATAGGTTATTGAAATACATCGTAAATACATTTCCGTCAGTTGTTCGCCACAGAAGATTACGATTTTCTTCAGTTACTCTCAGGAAAAGGTCGCGATTTTCGTCAGTAATTCGCGGTAAAAAATCACGATTTTCGCCAGTAAGTCATGGCAAAACACCGCAATTTTCCTCAGTCGCAGTAAAAGATCGCGATTTTCGTCATTCGCGTAATAAAATCACGATTTTCGTCAGTTAGTCTTCGGAAAAAACAAGGATCTTCGATAGTAGGTCTCGGCAAAAGATTGCGATTTTCGTCACTCAGTCTCGGAAAAAGATCTACATTTTCATGAGTCATTCGCGGCAAAAGATCGCGGGTTTCGTCTGTCAGTTTCGGAAAAAAATCACGATTTTTGTCTGTCATTCCTGAAAAAAGATTGCAATGTTCGTAAGTCATACTTTGGAAATGATCGCGATTTTCGTCAGTCACTCCAGGAAAAGACCGCGATTTTCGTCAGTCATTCGCGATTAAATACCGCGATTATCGTCAGTCATTCGCGATAAAAGACCGCGATTATCGTCAGTCATTCGCGATAAAAGACCGCGATTATCGTCAGTCATTCGCGATAAAAGACCGCGATTTTCGTCTATCATTCGCTTAAAAAGATCACGATTTTTGCCAATTATTCGCGTCAAAAGATCGCGATTTCCGTTAATTACTCTCGTGAAAAGATCGCGATTTTCGTCAGTCAGTCTGTGGAAACTATCGCGATTTTCGTCAGTCAGTCTCTGGAAGTGATCGCGATTTTCGTCACCTCTGCAAAAGATCCTATTTTCATCTGTCAGTTGTGGGAGGAAATCACTTTGTTAGCAAACCAGTTGCGAAGAAAAAAATATTTCATGAATTTCACAGCTAGTATAGAAATCATGGATTTTTGCTCTGTAAGGATAAAAAATATTCCATTTGTATAAATTTATTACATTTTTTTAATTACATAAAAAAAGTGACAACATTTATTTTAATTTTGTTTGTATGAATAAATACAAAAGCTGTCAGGGTTGAGATTTGAGAAAGTATGTGTAAAAAATATTTTAAAAATACCTCGAAAAAAATTATGTGCAACTCCTGAAACGACTCCTGAAAGGTGACTATTTTACTCCTGAAGAGTGTCCAAAACTCCTGAAATTTAACTAGTTCACTCCTGATATGGTATTTACAATGTTGGCATCTATGTATATATAGTAAAAATGACTGTACTTCACATAAATTTGATCAGATATGTTTGGATTTATATCTTTAGCATTGCTAGTACTTTTTAAATTAAAAAGCAACCAAACATGCATTTATATTTAATTTTGTTGTATAAGTAATTATTAAAATGCATTTAAATTGTAAGATTTTGGCTTTGCCCTATAGATGGAAAAAAAATCCACCTTTTTTCTCTTTTCTCACTTTCATGAATGGTATGAAAGGGGATGGAGGAAGGTCAAATTTGGACTTAATTAGGAGAAAGCTGGAAATTGTTTTAATCCCTTTAGTTTAGGGCCTAGAATGAATGTACAAAGTTTTCCCCTCTTGCTATATGTGAACATTAGAAAATATGTAAAGATTTATATTTAAAAAAAAAAAAAAAATCTTTTATTAATTATTATAAAAATATCTAAAAGAAACAAAATTTAAGATTTAGGAGTTAAATGTAATAATCAATACTTATTTTGACATTAATTTGAATTTTCTTCTAAACATAATCATTAATTTGATTTTTATGCTCTGAATCTAATAATTATCAAGTATGAGAACATTCAATTAAAATTCATAGCTAAAATTTGTTAACTTTAATTAATCAACCGAATGCAATAACTGTCATGCTTGGAAAAGTAAATTACTATTTATGGTTTTTAAGAACCATTTAATGTTTTTTTTTTTTTAACTCTAATTTGATTTTATGAGTTCTATCCATGTCATAACATAATTAAAAAAAAAAAAAAAAAAAAAAAAAAAAAAATATTTTTTTTCTTTTTTTTTTTGTGTTCAAATACTGAATAACTAGCAACAACATTTAAGTTAGTGCTTGCATAATAAAACTCGTCACTTATAAAATATTGTTTAAAAAAGTTTTTTAAAAATTAAAAATGTTATGAAAAGCATGCTTATTTGATAAAATGTTTTAGACACCATGTGCAACCTTGCAGCTGCATATGTCAAGTGTTGTTCATAACCTGTAATTGGTGTGGGGGCATGCAGACATGTAAGAGTGACTGAGAGAGATGAAGATTAAATGTGTTTCAGATAAAGAATGTTAAATATTTAATTTATTGATTTTCTTTTACTTTTATAATTTTAGAAAATTCTAGCTGCATATGTATTTTATTTTTTTAACGAGGTACATTTATTGCATTATTTTTTAAAAACTTTGCAGGATAGTTTCATTATTAAAATGTACAAACCTGATTCATCCCCACTTTGTTGTGTGCATGAACTTACTCTTAAATTAGCCAGAAAGTGTTTAGATGTCTTTGGAAGTGGTATATTTGAAGATGAGAATAACTATCACACCATAAGTGAGTAATTTTGATTAATTTTAGTTTTTAATTAGATAAATGTAATTTCCTGAAAATGTCAAATATTTTATTTTTTCAGTAAAAAAATTAAAACAAAAAGCAAACTAGTGCATATATTGTGTTTACGTTAACAGTGACAAGTGTGTTTAGGAGTATATGACATAATAATCAAGTAAGACTCATAGCATGTCATTCTACAATAGGGAATTTGTAATTTTATAGGGTTTATTTTTAAAATATCTCTTAGACTTGCTGAATGTAAGAAATTTTTCAAAAAATAAGACAAAAAGGGAGTTTTTTGAAACTTTTTGAATTAGAAATTTATTAGATCTTTTTTGATTTATAAGATATTTTTAAATATAACACTGTGCAAAAGTGAAACTTCTTTTGAAGTATAAGTGTGTAAATCGAAAATCGTTGATCACGTTCATTTATTTATTTTTATTTATGCACTAATAACAGTAGGTTAAACAGTACTTAATAACAATAATAAAATAGCAATAGCAAAATTTTGCTTTTACTTTGCCTAACTGATGTTAGTGATGATATAGAATCAAAGAACTTAGTTTCTGTTGGTAGTTTCTTTTTACAATGACTAAGAGGCTCTGTCTCCTATGAACTATGCTCGTGAACCCCCCTTTGAGATATCAAAAACTATTCATTTCCCTTTGATTGGGAAATTTTAAGGTCAAATCAGCTGCTGTTAAACATCTACTGGCTATTTACATGCTTGATTAAATAAAATCAGTTAAACAGTTCTTAACACAAAATCTTTGCTTTCTGGTATTTTTTGAACTACACTATCAGAAAAATGTTTAAATATGGCATTTTAAATATATTGTTTGAGACTAATATGCAATTTTCTTTAAAAATTTTTTTTCTCCTTTTAATAGTCATGTAAAAATACTTTTGTTGCTTTGAAAGGAAATATTATTTGTGCCATCTTAGAATTCACAAAAATCATTAAAAAGATTGCATTAAAATATGAAATAAATGTCTAAATATATTTTTTAGTTTTAACTTTTTTGCAATATTACTTGGTCATTTTAAATATGTGATTTCTTTTACTTGCTGCTTTTAATGCATATTAATAAATTTATTATTTAAAAGCTTTCTTTCTCTTTTTGATACTCACATGAAGATAATTTAGTTGCTAGAAAGGAAGAATTTTTATTTCTGCTGACTTAGAAATTGGTAACAATAGTTTAAAAGTGAAATAATTTAGAAATGTTAAATGTCTCATGTAAATATATTTTTTTAATTTAAACTGTGTGCACTATTATTGTTTAACTATTTTAAATATGACACATTTTTTTCCATTTAAGGCAGTTAATACATTTTAAGGAATTCATTATTTTAATATTTACTTTCTCTTTTAACATTCACATGTAAATATAATTGCATGACGTAATTTTCAATATTTTTCCGCACTTAAGTTGTAATTATTTAATTCTCAATTGAAATTTTTTTTCTGTTTATGATTGTTGTATGTAAATATTTTTTTTTAATTAGAAGGAAATATTATTCATTGATCATTTCGCAACAATTTAAAATAATAATCTTTTCAAAAATATTTAAAAAATGTTTCTCAAAATGCTGAAAATTTGAATTTAAAATGAAAATAAATCCTCAAAAAATGAGTCAAATTACAAAAACAAATACAGTCTGCTCATCGAGGATTTCTAATGTACAATCACCGCAAAAAAAAAAAAAAAAAAAAAAAAAAAAAAAAAAAAATCTTGACACTTACGATTTTAGACCTTTTTTTAAGTATAAAGAATTATTCTGAAACTCCAGGTGTGTAAGCATAATAGTACGCGTCTTATATTTTTGTGAAGAGTTTTTCCCGAAATCCAACAGGAGACCATCAACAAATTGAAAAAGAATGAAGATCTTTTGAATAACCTTGTGAAAACTAATGTAGAAAAAGCATTCAAACTGCACATTATGATTAAGTGGTTTATTGTAATGTACTGTATTTATTTTTATAAGAATAGCATTAATATTCATAGAGAAATTAAGGTTTTTATAAAAACAGTCATAAATTTTTCCAAGTTTTTTGCTTATAATTTGCAGAGTTCTTAATATAAAATAATCTTCTTTTCTGAAAACATGACAGACAAAATTGTACACAATACCCTGTCATCAGAATTTTAAAATAATAAAAATTGTATAAAAAATGAGTAGGTTTAGTAAATAATTTTTCATTGCGCATGCGTCAACGATGTCAAAATTTCATTTTCATATTGTGTTAGATAAATGTATCGAGCAACTTCTGTAAAAGTTTCAAAAACATAGCTTGAAAATTCTCAAAATGATAGTCTATTGAATCAACTCAAAATCCGTTATTTCCAAAAGAAAGCAAAGAAATCAGGGGTTTTATCCAAATTCAGTTGTACGTGCAATATTGTGTAGGCACTAATCAATGGAATATGGATACAGCACCTCATCTTTTTGCTTCATTTAGGGAATAACGGATTTTGATCTCATTCTTGTCAGCATACTCACTACCCTTAACACTCTATGGGCATATATATACATATTGTAATAGGATAATATAGCATGACTTACAGGTTTTTATTTTATTCCAATCTTATCTTATTTCCAATCTCTTTATTTTGTTTTCCTGGTTCCATGGCATATTCCATTTTTAAATCGGTTACTTATTTGTTTACTTTCGATTTGAACACTTACATGTGCGTTCATGATCGTTTTCTTCCGTCTGATCGCGATTTGCGATCTTCGCAAATCGCAACTTACGAGTAGCCGTATCTCCCTTTCGCAAAGCAGGAACGCATTCGCTCAACTCGGCAGACGCAAAGGGGGTGTTGCACTCTGGCGATGTATAGAACGGCGAGGGGTATTTAAATCAGTCGGTTTGTTTTGACTGCCGGTGGTCTGACGATGTTTTGGTCTAGTAAAGGCCGTACATTATTTTAAGTTCCAGTTATGGAAGTTTATATTTGTAGTTTGTTTATGTTCTGAAAGATGTTGTTTTAAGGATGAATCCAGTCTATAGATAGTGAAAATATCTTTGCTAAACATCTGTTGTGATGAGTTGCTATGATATCCAAGGTTTCTATTTCTTTTGGACATTTGCTGGACTTTGTTTTTTCGGCATCATCCGATTTGAAAAATCTGTTTTTCTTCAAGTTATGCTGTGGTGAGTAGTTCGTTTTGCAACCTGTACAGGTCTTCTAAACTTTACCTTACGTCATGCTGTTTCAATTAATTAAGTGTTTTCATTGTGTTAAAGTATGACTTTAATTTTATAGATAATATAATTTCAGAAATTATTGTTTTTGGTTGATTTTACCAGATATAATTTCTCTTTGTTTATTATTTCATATATATATATATTTTTATTTTGAATATCTTTTTTTTGAAAAATAAACGTTAGCTTAACTTTTAATTAAATGCTTCTTTACTGACTTTATTACACTACCACAGATTGCCAATATTTATTTCAGGTCACCAATTTTAATTTCTCTATCTCTGCTTAAGTTTTATTTAATTTTAGAACGGTTCTGGCTTCAGAACCGATCACGGGTTATGGACCGAAGCTACTACGCTTTTTAACCTGTTATGGTGGCCATAACCTTCGTTGGCAATATCGTAAACTGGTGGTAGCATGCGGCCATTAGACCTCCAAGTGATTTCTAGTGGGGGGGGGGGGGGGGGGGGGGCGCAATAGCATTTTTTTTTTGCTAAACATTTTTAATTATTCTGGTATGAAATAGAAAGGATTTTTTTGTAAAATTTTTTTTTGTCGTACTATCTGACTGTTTTAGAGTACGTTTTTAAAAAAAAAAAAAAAATTCTTTTCCTTTCTGTTTAAATTTTAATAAAGTCTAGTTAAGAGCATGGCGATGACCAATGTACAGGTTAGCATAAACAAACTAAATTCTCACAACTATGCAACCTGGGCAGCGGACGTAAAATACCTGCTGCTAGATAAGAATGCTTGGGGCATCGTGAATGGTAAAAGAGGCTCCGAATACCAGTGATGCAGTGGCAACAAAAGAATATCAGGCACGGCTCAGGTCAGCACTGTCCATAGTATACTTAAACGTCGAAACTGAGTTCCGGAGAATCATAGAAAACATCGACGACCCTCATGAGGCATGGACAAAGCTTAAGACCCACTTTCAACCTGATAACCGTGCACGCCATATGCAGTTATTCGGCGAGATCCCATGCTTCAGAATACAGCCTGATGAGCCGGTCGACATGTTTGCTGCACGCCTACAGAGACTAGCTGATCAACTGGCTGCCATGAATGAGCCGATAAAGGAAATCTATCTGACATTCCAGTTGCTGAGATGGCTCCCTAAGAAATTTGATAATCTCGTCCAGGGAATTTTGCGATGGCCCGAACAGCAGTTCAAGTTTAAAGATGTCCTGACCGAGTTAGTAGCAGAAGAATCCCGCATTAAATTACGAGAAGACAGAGGTAACCTGGTCCAATCCCATTTTTCCCGAGCTCGCACACCCAAGAGGTCTGCATATAAGCCTAAGTTCAAGGGAAGATGCCACAGGTGTGGTCAAGCCGGCCATGTGCTTCATCAGTGTAAATTGCCTCAACAAGCTTCCAGTCCCGAATCCTGCCTCCATACTACTTTGAGAGACTCCTCAGACTCCTCATTCCAGAACTCCTCGGTATCCAGAGGATCATCGGTGTCCAGTCCAGTTCAAGTCCAACCCAGTAATTCCAGACCTAGCAGAGATGTGCCTCGCAATAGAACCAGAAACCAACGTCAACGTAAGCCAACAAGCCAGGTAAATTACCTCATTCAATCTAATCTTAGTAATATTAAATGTGGTGGAGACGCCTGGGTCTTTGACACAGGTGCCTCCCACCACTTTTGCAAAGATAAAAACCTGTATGTAAAATTTAAACCTTTGCAAAATGAGGAGTTGGCTGTTGCCGTTGACGGAGCAACTTTACCTATTGAAGGAACTGGATTAGTGGACTTAAAAATAAATGGGGAGATGGTTCACTTCGGCGATGTTATGTATTGCCCAAGTTTAAGGCACAATTTGATATCTGGCCCTAGGCTTGATAAAACTGGTGCCAAGTTCAGAGGAGGTGAGGGTAGGGTTAGAGCATATCGTGACAGTGGTACCCTATTTCGAGCTTTTCTTAAAGATGGCATTTACTGCCTGTACCCAGATCCTAGCCCTATAAATAAAAATAAAACTCAAAATAGTCAAAGTCCTAAAAAGGTGCGTTTTCAAGCCTCTACTGTCCAGAAGGACGACTTTAAGTTATGGCATAGACGTTTCGGACACATTAGTTCCACTTTAATCGAACATACCGTAAAATGTAATGGTGTAAGGGGCTTACCACCTATTAAAGGTAAAGACTTTGAATGTGAGACATGTAAAATTAACAAACACAGGCGAACTTCCTTCCGTCCTATAAATCAAATAAGATCTAAACGACCCCTTGAATTACTTCATACTGACTTGTGGGGACCGACACAAATAACAGGTAGAAACGGCGAGAAGTACTTTTTAACTATAACTGACGACTTCTCACAAAAAGTATCAGTCTATCCCTTATGTAATAAATCACAAGTATTCAAGGTATTCACTAATCATGTAAAAAGAGCTGAAAGATTTTTAGGCACTAAGGTAAGAGAGGTCCGTAGTGATAATGGGCGGGAGTTTGACAACGAAGCCTTTACAAGATACTTTGAAGAAAACGGGATACACCATGAGTTTACCAACGTGTATTCTCCGGAACAAAATGGGGTCTCGGAACGTTTAAATCAGACTATAATGGACGGGGCCCGCTCAATACTTAATGAAAGTAAACTCAGTTTAAAATTCTGGCCAGAAGCAGTTCTATACATCGCGTACACACTAAACAGGATATGTCATAAAACACAGAAAAAGACACCCTTCGAGTATTACTGTGGCAACAAACCCTCAATAAGACATTTACGCCCATTTGGTACTGTGGCATACATAGGGGTGCCCAAACAGTTAAGAAACTCAAAATTTGATCCTAAGGCCAAAAAGGGGGTGTTAGTGGGTTACGCGATGTCAACTAAAGGCTACAGGGTATGGATTCCCGATACAAATAAAATAATAGAAACCATAAATGTTAGATTTGGGGATGAATCCGTACCAAGAAATGTTCATAGACATAGTGAGCAAGGCCCAAGTTATTCAATAGGCACAAACCCTTTTACAACTTCAGAGCAGCACAACGGAAGCGACCTGGGACCCACATGCATTTTAAGTTCAGAACAACCAGAAATTGACCCTTTGACCGACCTTCAACCTGACAGATTTCCTTTGGCAAGATCTCCATCACCTAAGCCAGGCACCTCAGAATCTGTTGAACCCGCCTCCGTTCACTCATCTGAGGATGAAAGTGACGAGGAGGGCGAGGAACTCTCGAGAACACTGAGGGATGCTGTATGGTTCCGTAAGGCCATAACTAGGCCTGATAAGTCGAGGACCGACATCTATTATTATGAGATGGGTGAAACGCAACGTTTAAGATCACTCAGAGAAGTGCGGGAATACTGTCAGTCTAATGCATAGTTTCCCAACGGGGGCGGGACCGCCCCCCAGTGGGCGCTGGAGCTTTCCAGGGGGGCGGTAGCCAGTCTAGAGAAAAATGGGGGGCGTTAGGAGAGTCAAGGGGGGCGGTGATGGCGTACCTACCTATTTAGGAAGTGATATAGAAAAAATAGCTGATCTCCTCTCGATTGCCCAGTCCGTGACAAAAACTTTAACTGCATTTTTAAATGGAATTCTATACAGACGACCGTAGATCTGAGGAGGGAGGGGATTGAATTTATTTTACTAATGTCAAAAAATCGCCGTGAACACGAAGAAGGGTTAAAATCGCGAAGAACAAAATTTTATTATACTAGGCTAAAAACATTGTTGTTGCAATTCTTTCATGAATGTCAAAATATCACGGCGAAACAAGAAAAGTCGCAAATGACTCGCATTAAAAATCATTATGAATTCGAAAATTGTGGAGTAAAAAATTCGCGATAATTGGCAGCATAAAAGTTTTAAACAGAATTCTTTTTTATTAACCTGTATTTCAGAAAATTCTGAAGTTTGAGGACACATGCCTGAACAGAGATTTTTAAAGGAATCCGTTATTTGGGTCAGTTCGAGAAATTCGTTTATTCTTTGTGAAAGTGATAAAAATCATTATGTATATAAATTTGCTCAAAAGTAAATTTCAAAAGTACGATTATTCAAAAATAAATAAGGAAAAATTTTATGTTTAAAAATGTCTCAATCGAAGAAGAAATGCCGGCAGTACAGTATTGAGTATTTGAAATATGGATCAACACACTCTCCTACCAACCAATCGTTACCTGTGTGCTTAATTTATCAAAAAGGTTTTTTTAATGAAATTATAAAGTTTTCTAGGCTACAAGAGCATTTGAATAAGTGCATGCTCATAGAAAATACTCATCTTATTTTTCAAAGTTTGGAATTTTTTTTTTTTTTTTTTTAAACAGTCAACTACGTATATAAAACCTTTTTCAGTCGTCTTCTAAACAAGAAGATGACGCATTATGAGCCTTATATAATTTTATATTATTAATCGTAAAAATATGAAAACCGCACGCAATCGACGAAAAATTAATTTTGCCGATAGTCAGAGAGAAAATAAAAAATGTTCTTCATCATAAGAAACCGTGGGATATGATCAGAAAAAATCCTGATTAATAAATCGGTACAAAGAGGAATAGATGGCTGAAGGCACTGAAATATCATTATGCTATTATTTAAAGATCTGCAAATCTTCCATTCAACTCGATCTATTAGTGTTACCAAATAACAAAAACTCATAAAAGAGGGAAACAAATGTCAAGAGTTATATTATTTGCTAAAAATTTGGAAAATGATACAAAGAGAGAATCGATATTTAATACCACGAAATTAGTCAAAGAGAAATAAATTCGTTTTCATAGTATTTTTACAATTGCCATTGATGTTACTCCAGCAACGACAGTACATCAGAAGGGTTTCATTAACGCATTTCAAACAAACAGT
Source organism: Maratus speculifer (assembly GCA_964019185.1). Taxonomy (NCBI): domain Eukaryota; kingdom Metazoa; phylum Arthropoda; class Arachnida; order Araneae; family Salticidae; genus Maratus; species Maratus speculifer. The sequence continues at coordinate 45,355,167 of OZ025290.1, forward strand.
ACTAAATGTGTTTTCTGTACATTCCATTACACATCGTCAGCATTTGGTTTCAAAAATTTGGAATGAACATCTATATACGTCGCTTCATTACATTATTAGAGTAGTCAATAAGAATAGAAGCAGTTCATTAAATGACAGGATAGTTAGCCAACTTTATAGTGAAAATCATTTCACAACAAAGTATAACACTTGTTTAATTTTGAGTCAGTTGCCATTATCACTTTACATCAAACTTGCAAATGATTAAATCCAATCGCTAGCTCACATTGAAGTTCGTTGTCTCTGAAAATATATTTGTCTGAATCATCTGTCGATACATTTGATTTCATACTACACTTAACTGAAAACAGAAATCTAAAAATATGGAAAACCCTGGTTACATTAAAAAATGATATCGATTATTTGACAGACATGTTTAGAATCTTTAATTAAATCAATTTGAATATTATAAATATTTATAATAAGACATAAGATGATTCCAAGATAATGAGTTGAATTAAATGAAAACAGAAAACCTCATAGCTGCTTGTGTGCGTAAACTTCTTTTGTTCAAATAAAATATAAGTAAAGGAGAATACAGCCACTTTGCCACATTATTCGCAGTCTGTGAAAACAGGAATATTTCCTTATTTACTGTCAACACTTGGATGTTCTTCATGAAATTTTCTTAGAGAGATTCTAATATATTTATGCATGAATATGCCGAGTTTATTTTTAGATCTTTTCTCAAATGATACCGCAGTATCACCATATTTGGAGGAGGAAATCGTGGAACACACAGCAAACGAGAATTAAAAATAAAATTCAGAAATGGATATCAAGAATTCTAACTTCAAAAGCCAACACAGCTCTCTAATCTGAATTGTGAAAGAGAGTACATAAAAATTTTAATTTCTTTTCCTTCATCAGGTTTGGATGAGAGTGCGTTCCGTGCAGTAGCTAATTTATTAGTCCAAGAAAAGGAACAGACATCTTTGGACCTGACAATTTGTGATTGATATTAAAGAAATCGGAATCCGACATGAACAAATTGTTAAAACTCCATCAGCTTCAACCATTTCGTTATTTAAAAAAAAAAAATTTATAGGTTTTATGTTTATTTTTCAATTTTTATTTTTCAATTTTTTACTTCATTGGATGATTGTTTTAATTAACTTCTACTTCCTGATTTTTAATAGATAGATACACAGATAAACTACGGATAATATGCAACAATATTTTAACATTATGTATAATTAACTATTATGGGAGAGGGGGCGTTGGCATTTTTTTCTCTTGTAAAGGGGGCGGGGGTCCAGAAAAGGTTGGGAACCTATGGTCTAATGGTATAAAATTTGATCCAACCATGTTCAGTTTCAAAGGGGAAAATAAATACCAGGGTATTGTAAAATCTACTTCCAGTGCTAGTTCAAGTCCTAGTTACACACCTCCACACACATCTTTATCAGAAACACGTAAAAACAATATATGACTAGAAGACTCCATACCAAACACATATAAGCAAGCCTTAAAATCCCCTCAGTGGGAACTCTGGAGACAGGCAATGCAGGAGGAAATAGACGTAATAAATAAAAGACATGTATGGGAATTAACATCACTACCACCCAACACTGAACCTCTAGGCTGCAGATGGGTCTTCACCATCAAACGAGACGATAAAGGGCATGTGGCAAGATACAAAGCGAGACTAGTAGCCCAAGGCTACAAACAGGTCAGGGGTGAAACTTATGACGAGACGTTTTCACCAGTTGCAAACTTTAGTCTAATCCGCTTTTTCTTTGCCGCCCTTGTCTCATGTCTCGGATGGATTCACACGCAATGCGATGTGAAAGGAGGCTATTTGTACGCCCCTCTCTCAGATAACATTTACATGAAACAGCCTCCGGGTTTTGAAATAAAAGGGAAAGAGCATTTGGTCTGTAAACTCCAGAGGGCACTGTATGGCCTCCATCAGAGTGGCCGGGTGTGGTTTTATGAGTTACATAAAGTTTTAATTTCTCTTGGTTTTAACAAATTGGATTGGTGTAATTGCGTCTATACTTTTTCTAACTATGTTGTTTTATTATTATATGTTGATGACTTTGTTGTTTTAAGTAACCATCAGAAACACATAAATGAAATTTTAAAATTATTAGCTGAACATTTTGACATCAAAATCCTAGGGAAAACACGTAAACTTCTTGGAGTTGAGTTTGAGGAGGATAGGGAAGGTGTTGTGTCAATTCATCAAATGCAATATATTGATGATATCTGCACACGTTTTAAGGAATTTAACTTTCCCATCACATCACTTCCCATAAGTAAAGGAGTAGTGTACTCCAAAGCACAGTGCCCTCAAACAGATACTGAAACCCAGGAGATGTCAAAATATCCGTACAGAAGTGTTTTGGGATGCTTATCTTTTCTTACAAGCAGGACTCGCCCCGACATATCCTATGCTGTAAATATCTTCAGTCAATTCCAGAGTAATCCAGGTATCATCCACTGGAATGGTCTCTTAAAATTACTAGGATATGTACAAAGCACCAAACACTACAAACTGAGGCTACCTTGTCATCACATAAATCTAATAACATACACTGATGCTGATTTCGCCGCCAATCGCGATGACAGGACGTCAATGGGGGGACAACTTTTAATGTTAGACAAATCTCCTATCATGTGGAGGGCTTTCAAACAAAAATCTGTCTGCTTGTCTACCATGGAATCAGAGTTTGTGGCTTTAACAGAGGCAACTAAAGAGCTTCTTTGGTTCAGTAGAATCATAAATGAATGTTGTGATAAACACATTTTTACAGGCTCACAAACTAAGCCAACCTTGTTAGTAGACAATATGGCCTCCATTGATTTCCTTAAGTCTCCCATAGAAAACTACAGAACAAAACACATTGACGTTAAATTATTTTTTGTTAGAGACCTTTTAAACCAAGAGATATTTAATGTAAAACACGTAACTAGTAAAGCTAATCTCTCAGACATCTTTACAAAACCCTTAACGAAGTTTGATCTTAAAAGGTTCATTGATGTGATCTTTAGTTATAAGTAATATATAATGTTAAGTATTATTTAAAGGTAAAACATAAAATGTATAAAGTGAAAAAAACTCCCTCCTTTGGACTTGGGTCAAGTATTAAAATACTTGTTTAGTTTTTTTTTAAGTTAAACCCTGAAGTTTAACACGTTTCATTTTTCAAATCTGAAATTTTTGTATATTTCAGTGTTTTTTTACAGTGTTTGAATATGTGATTATACACTTGTTTTCTTCTTATTTCATATTTTTGTCTCATATGCATATGTTCTAATGTCATAAATAAGTTTTTCAATACCCTCATTTCCAACATTGCGGACAATTTAACTCCCGCTGGAATGTGATCAGACCTCAGGATGGTTCATCCTCCGGGACCCGAGCAGCCCCAGGAAGCGGCTCGCAGGGGTGCAATTGTAAATAGCCAGAGTGGCCTGCAGGGGGTAGTGGCCTTCTTGAGTGTTCTGATCACAGGAAGGCCTGTCGCGGGCATCGTTTCTTTTAAGTTTTGTAAGTCCCTATTTTTTGGAAAATGGAAATGTCACATAGGTCCCGTCCGTGGTGTTGAAAATTGAGCTGTATTTTTTTGCATATATAAATATGAAAAGGGTTGTTTTACTTTTAAGAAATTGCATAACAAGTGTCCTTCACATTTTTAAATCTTTTTTAAAACATTTGCAGATGTGTATTATTTCAAAAGCTTAAGCATGCATGTGGTTGTTATTGTCGTCGTTTGTTTTTGTGTGAGCGCTCACCGTCCTTATCATTATCATATTCACAGTCATTATCATGATCATGATCGTTAGTGTAATTATCATTAAATGTGTCTATTTTGCATATCATGAATTTCCCATACATTATCAAAGTGTTTTTGCATAGTAATTCATGTTTTGCTATTCTTCATATTTGTAATGTTTATGAATCTGTCGTATGATAATCATTTACTCTAGTGTAATTATGCAAATGTTTGTAAATGTAATCGTGTATTGTCAAGGCAAGGATCAAGAATCGACATACTAAAAAATGTTACGGTATGTACTGGTAATCGTAGTCACTTGCATGTGACGAGGTAAAACGGTAACAAATTTTCATGAACTCTTTTGAAATGTTTGTGTACCTGAAAGACTTTGAAATTTTTAAGTTACTATGGTAACTAAAGACTTTTGTGCTATGAAAAAAATAGTTAATCTTGTTGTTGTATAGTTATCAAATCGTTATTCATATTGTGTGGTTATTAACATTGTTAAAAAGTTGTTCATTTTTGGAAATTAACCTTGTTATAAGATATTGTGAATTGTTACATTTACGCACGATAATGTTGATTTATTCTTCACTAGTAACTGTCAAAGTATGATAGTAGGTATACTTATATCTTATGTTGTTCGATATGACCTTTGATATTATTTATATTATTTAGTAATACTTGGTAATTAGTTTCTTTGTAGTACGAGTGTTAAGGGGGGGGGGGCGATTGTCAGCATACTCACTACCCTTAACACTCTATGGGCATATATATACATATTGTAATAGGATAATATAGCATGACTTACAGGTTTTTATTTTATTCCAATCTTATCTTATTTCCAATCTCTTTATTTTGTTTTCCTGGTTCCATGGCATATTCCATTTTTAAATCGGTTACTTATTTGTTTACTTTCGATTTGAACACTTACATGTGCGTTCATGATCGTTTTCTTCTGTCTGATCGCGATTTGCGATCTTCGCAAATCGCAACTTACGAGTAGCCGTATCTCCCTTTCGCAAAGCAGGAACGCATTCGCTCAACTCGGCAGACGCAAAGGGGGCGTTGCACTCTGGCGATGTATAGAACGGCGAGGGGTATTTAAATCAGTCGGTTTGTTTTGACTGCCGGTGGTCTGACGATGTTTTGGTCTAGTAAAGGCCGTACATTATTTTAAGTTCCAGTTATGGAAGTTTATGTGGGGAAAAGTTTTTCCCATCCATTTCTATTTTTATTTAATTTAAATATTGTTTTGTAAAGCCAAAATGGAACCTGCAATTTTTGCTTACTTTTTCCCCGCCGAATCGGCGTTTGTTTACGTTTTTCAACGGCGTGGTTGAGTTGTTTCGTGTCGCGCTCAGTCATGGAGCGTATTCAGCAATTACTACTTGCGATCGCATTCGCCTGTATTAAAGTTTCTTTTAAGTTACAAATATTATTTTGATTTAATTAAGTAACAAAAGCATTTTTAAAGTAATTTTCATGTTTAAAGTAATTTTTCTAAATGTATTTAATGAATTTAATTGAATGATGAAAAAAAAAAATGTTTAATGTAAAATGTTAATTATCGTCTGACTTATGCAAATTGCATAGTCGCTTGTGATTGGCTAGTAGGTTTTCGTTCCAATTTAAAGGGACAGTTTTCATGTTTTTGGTGTGTGTGAAATGTGTAAGCAGTTCGAACGGCGTTTTAAAGATGGTTTTCAATTCAACACTCTATTTAAAGCCTTTTCCGATACGTTGAAGTTAATTTAACAATATTTTGAAGTCCGCGTTACTTCCAAAAGATATGTTTAAAAGGTTAAGTTACTCTAAAATGAAGAGCAAGTTCCATTTGTGGCCCCTGTTATGAGTTTCATCTGTAAAGTAACAGAGTATGTTTTTCCAAGGTATCCTTATATCTTCAATAAATATAATGAAGAGCATTTGTGAGTCATCATTTATTGTAAGTATTTTGTATTTATTTTATTTACAAGAAGTTAAATTGATTTTGCCTAGTTATGGAAAAATAACTTTAAAGTACACATTTTCTCTACTACATTTTCTACAACAACTCTGCTGAATTTCTCTAGTAATAAGTAAGGGGCTCCATAACCCCGCACAGAGGTTATGGGCCCAGAAGCTCTTGCATCTGCACAAATTTATTATATATGTAAGAGAAAATAGTTTTGAAAATTTCTTGTTGAAAATATATATTATTGAAGTATCTGAATGTGTAATTTATGTGTATGAATTCTAATATATATATTTATTGTTTGAAATTAAATGAATAATGGCCACTGCACCTGATACAGTAATATTAACTAAAGATAACTATCAAACTTGGATAAGATTTATTAAATGTATATTGCAAACTGAAGGGTTATTTACATGGGTAAAGAAAAGTGAATGGCCAGAATTTACTGATTTAAAACCTCTTGACAAGTTTAAACTTAACCAATCAAAACAGAGAGCAGTAGGAATTCTGAAAACATATGTTAGTCCAGAAATTGCATTAACAATAGGGCATTTAGATGATCCCTCTGAAATTTGGGAAACTTTGAAATTAACCCTAGAAATTCCTGGTAGAGCATTAAAATCCTTTCATGTAAATGAATTTAGAAATTTAAAAATAAATCCGGACGAAGATATTCCCTCATATATTGCTAGATTTGAAGAAGCATATCGCCGTGTAATTGATTCCGGAGAGGAAATGGCCGAAAAACACAGGTGCTATCAGTTAATAGAAAGTTTGCCAGAAAATTATGATTATTTAATTAGGGAACTAGACCGTCTTTCTGAAGATAAATTTAAATTTAACGATGTTAAAGATGAAATTTTAAAAGAATGTTCAAGACGAGATCTAAGAGAAAGATTGCGTAATGAAACCCTTATGGCTGATAGAAGCGCTCATATGTCAGGAAAAACTTCTCCCGAATCTCATTTTCAAAGTAGAAATAATTTAAAATGTGAAAACTGCGGGAAAAATGGTCATTTAGGTAGAAACTGTAGAAATCAAAAGATAAGTAAAAGGGTTCAAGAAGTAGATTTAGATTCATATGTTACTGAATTAAAGTATAAAAGTAATGATTGCTGCAAAATTTCCCCCCCTTGTTGGGAATGGACTTTGGATTCAGCGTCTACCTCCCATGTCTGTCAGAATAAGAATTTCTTTACTCATCTAAGAGAACCACCAGAGGGTGCAGTAGTTAGAATGGGAACCACACCTCATAAGGTTAAAGGAATTGGTAAAGTTAGTTTTAAAATTAAAGAAAAAGATAAAGTGTCAATTGTAAATTTACATAATGTTTTGTATGTTCCAAACATACATAAAAATTTAATTTCCATGTCAAAAATGGATAAAGCTGGTCTTCATGCTACTATGGACCGTGGGTTTAAAGTGTTTGATAAGAATTGGAAATATTTATACACAGCCACTCTAAAAGAAAATTTTTATGTTTTAAAAGCAATTAGAAATTATGATGACACTGAGGTTAAACCTAATGTTAAAAATCCATGTTTACAACCTTCTAGTAAACCTTCTTCTCTAAGTTCAGATAAAGTGAAAGTTTTTGCACGTACTGAATCTTGTAACACTAATCCTAAAAGAGTTTATACTCAAAATAAAGCCAATACACAAGAGTCAAATTGTCTTTACAATAGTACATATGCCAATGACTGTAATAATATAATGCTATGGCATGAAAGGCTGGGACATTGTAATGTTAATGTGATTAAGAAAATGTTTCGAGAAAACTTGGTTCAAGGCTGTAGTCCATTACAGGGGAAGGAATCTCCTTGTGAACCTTGCATTCTTGCCAAAAATACTAGATCAACTCATCCTAGGTTACAAACCATTCGATCTAAAGAAATTTGTGAGTTGATTCATAGTGACATATGGGGGCCAGCCCCAGTCACTTCAAGGAACGGGCAACGTTACATACTTACTTTTATTGACGACTATAGCAGAAGAGCATTTTGCTATCCGCTACGCTCTAAAGATGAAGTTTTCATAAAATTAAAACAATTTATAACTTTTGTAGAACGCCAAACTAATAAGAAAGTTAAAGCGATAAGGACGGATAACGGGTTAGAGTATTGCAATCAACAGGTCAAAGATATGCTAAATAAATTAGGAATTAAACATGAACGAACCACGATATACAGTCCGCAGATGAACGGAACAGCGGAACGTTGCAATAGAGTATTGTTCGATGGAATGAGAACTGTTATGAAAGCAGCAGGTATGCCAGATAATTTATGGGTTGAAGCTGTTATGACCATAAACTATATACGAAACCGAGTTTTTCATACAGGTATTGAAGCTATACCTTTTCAAAGATGGTATGGAACTAAACCATCCATTCGACACTTAAAGCGTTATGGTTGTATCGCTTATGTACATCAACCAAAAGCAAAAAGGAACAAGTTCCAGTCTCGAGCGAAGAAAGGAATATTTGTAGGATATGGCTTAGGATCATGTGGTTATCGAATTTATTTCCCAAGAGAAAACACTATAGTAGAGTCAAAACATGTGACGTTTGATGAGGCCCAATTACATGGCTATCCTGAGCAGAAAGTAACACATCGTTCTTTTGTTGATTTTACAAGTGATGATGACTTCTTTACAGGTCCAGATAATCTACCCATAACTGATGAATCTGTTAAACAGTTACCCTCTACGTTAAAAACTTCCACTCAAGAAGACAATTTAATGGAACCAGGCTCTCTGGAAAAGTTGGAGGATGATGTGTCATCTGAGGATGAAGTTCCAGAAATTTCAGAAGAAAAGGAAGAAGGAAAAGCCACATTTTACAGGTATTTTAAGACAAGAAAGAAAGGGATAACTAAAGGTAAATTAGATGTTTATTTATTGTCTCCTACTGGTTCAACACTTAGGTCAATGCCTGAACTTTTAGAATATTGTAAAGCAAATAAAATTATTTTAGATGACACCTTGGCAAATTTTAGTTCAGCAAATACTTATGAAGGTCCCATTAAGTTAGAAAAAGAACCTGAAAGCGAATTGGCTGAAGAAGCACTATTAACTGAAATAATTATACCTCAAAGTCCTTTACAAGCAAAACAACTTCCAGAAGCACAGAAGTGGAAAGAGGCAATGGATCAAGAGATCCAAACTATGTTAGATAGAAACGTTTGGACACCTGTCCCAAAACTTAATCAAAAGGTGATTGGAACCAAATGGGTTTATACAGTAAAAGAAAATAGTGAGGGAAAAAGAGATATATTTAAAGCACGTCTAGTTGCACTAGGAAATAATCAAAGAGAAGGCTTGGATTACAATGACACATTCAGTCCTGTTGTAAATTTCACACTTATTCGTCTTTTCATTGCCCTTTTCATTAAAATTTTTAATTGGGTACATTGTCTACTTGATGTAAAGTGTGCCTATTTATATGGTGAAATTGACAAAGATATTTGCATAAAGCAACCTCAAGATTACACTATTCCAGGGAAAGAACATTTTGTTTTAAAGTTAAAGAAGGCAATATACGGCCTTCATCAGGCCGGAAAATGTTGGTACAATGACTTGCATAATAAATTAATTTCAAATGGTTTTACTGAAGTTCCAGGGTTAACATGTGTATATTCTTACAAAAGTCAAGCAATTGTGATAGTTTATGTGGATGACTTACCAATATTCGCTAAAAATGATGAAGTTTTAAAAGAAGTAGTAGAATTAATCAAATCAATTTATGAAGTTAGAAATTTAGGTCCTATCACAATGTTATTAGGCATAAACTTTAAAGTAGAAGATAATGAAGTTTTTAATATCAATTGCCAACATTATATAGAAAAGTGTTTAAAGAAATTTGATGTTCCTGATTGTACTAATGTTTCTCTTCCTTCTCCACCTGGGTATAATCCTGCTCCAGCTGCGGAAGAAGACGAATTTCCTGAGAATCTGCCTTACAGAAGTTTGCTTGGCTGTCTACAATATATTGCTCATCGATGCCGTCCTGATATCTCATGGCCAGTTGCTGCACTTTCACAATTTGCTGAAAAACCAAATCTTTCGCATTACAGAGCACTTCTTCGAATCCTGATGTACCTATCTTCAACGAAATCTCTTGGATTGAAACTTGCAAGGTCTGACTCTCCAATCCAGTTAGCTGTCTATGTGGATGCTTCTTGGGCAAGTAACACCACTGATCGAAAGTCATGGACTGGATACACCGCCTTCGTAAACAATATGCCAGTAACTTGGAGAGTTGCAAAACAAAGCTGTGTCGCCTTAAGCCCCATGGAAGCTGAATTCATCGCTGCAACAGAGGCTGTCAAAGACTTAAAATTTTTACAGATGTCTATTACTGAACTAGAAAAGTGTCTACAACTGAATGACATTATTATTCAACGTCCCCTTCTTTTCTGTGACAACACTGCGGCCATTTCTTTTATGAAGCACAAAACTGATACGATAAAGAATCGTTACATTGATTTGAAGTACAAATTTATCAGAGACTGGTACAGTCAAGGTCTTTTCGATGTAAAACATGTCCTTTCCAAAGAAAACGTCGCTGATCTTTTAACCAAATCCTTAGTCAAAGACTTGTTTAAAATGTTTCGTGATGCCTACTTATGGTGATGAACTTTGCCACCAACAACAGAAAAAAAAAAAAACTTTTTTTTTGATCCTGCATTTGCATAAACTGTTGCAAAGAACTATTTGCAGTGAAAAATCAAAATGAATGGGAAAGGGGGGCATTCTGTGGGGAAAAGTTTTTCCCATCCATTTCTATTTTTATTTAATTTAAATATTGTTTTGTAAAGCCAAAATGGAACCTGCAATTCTTGCTTACTTTTTCCCCGCCGAATCGGCGTTTGTTTACGTTTTTCAACGGCGTGGTTGAGTTGTTTCGTGTCGCGCTCAGTCATGGAGCGTATTCAGCAATTACTACTTGCGATCGCATTCGCCTGTATTAAAGTTTCTTTTAAGTTACAAATATTATTTTGATTTAATTAAGTAACAAAAGCATTTTTAAAGTAATTTTCATGTTTAAAGTAATTTTTCTAAATGTATTTAATGAATTTAATTGAATGATGAAAAAAAAATGTTTAATGTAAAATGTTAATTATCGTCTGACTTATGCAAATTGCATAGTCGCTTGTGATTGGCTAGTAGGTTTTCGTTCCAATTTAAAGGGACAGTTTTCATGTTTTTGGTGTGTGTGAAATGTGTAAGCAGTTCGAACGGCGTTTTAAAGATGGTTTTCAATTCAACACTCTATTTAAAGCCTTTTCCGATACGTTGAAGTTAATTTAACAATATTTTGAAGTCCGCGTTACTTCCAAAAGATATGTTTAAAAGGTTAAGTTACTCTAAAATGAAGAGCAAGTTCCATTTGTGGCCCCTGTTATGAGTTTCATCTGTAAAGTAACAGAGTATGTTTTTCCAAGGTATCCTTATATCTTCAATAAATATAATGAAGAGCATTTGTGAGTCATCATTTATTGTAAGTATTTTGTATTTATTTTATTTACAAGAAGTTAAATTGATTTTGCCTAGTTATGGAAAAATAACTTTAAAGTACACATTTTCTCTACTACATTTTCTACAACAACTCTGCTGAATTTCTCTAGTAATAAGTAAGGGGCTCCATAACCCCGCACAGTTTATATTTGTAGTTTGTTTATGTTCTGAAAGATGTTGTTTTAAGGATGAATCCAGTCTATAGATAGTGAAAATATCTTTGCTAAACATTTGTTGTGATGAGTTGCTATGATATCCAAGGTTTCTATTTCTTTTGGACATTTGCTGGACTTTGTTTTTTCGGCATCATCCGATTTGAAAAATCTGTTTTTCTTCAAGTTATGCTGTGGTGAGTAGTTCGTTTTGCAACCTGTACAGGTCTTCTAAACTTTACCTTACGTCATGCTGTTTCAATTAATTAAGTGTTTTTATTGTGTTAAAGTATGACTTTAATTTTATAGATAATATAATTTCAGAAATTATTGTTTTTGGTTGATTTTACCAGATATAATTTCTCTTTGTTTATTATTTCATATATACATATATTTTTATTTTGAATATGTTTTTTTTTGAAAAATAAACGTTAGCTTAACTTTTAATTAAATGCTTCTTTACTGACTTTATTACACTACCACAGATTGCCAATATTTATTTCAGGTCACCAATTTTAATTTCTCTATCTCTGCTTAAGTTTTATTTAATTTTAGAACGGTTCTGGCTTCAGAGCCGATCAATTCTATCAACGATAATTGTCAGAATTTTTAAGCTATGTTTTTGAAACTTTCACAAAAGTTGCTCTATACATTTAACTAACATAATATGCAAATGAAATCTTATTAGTGTTGACGCATGCACAGTAAAAAATTAGTAAATCTGTTCATTTGTCATACAATTTTTATTATTTTTTAATTCTGATTACAGGATGTTATGTACAATGTTGATTATCATATTTTCTGAGAAGAATATTGTGTTTTATGAAGAACTCTACAAGTTATAAGCAAAAAACTTGGAAAAATTTGGGACCTTTTTTTAAAAACCTTAATTTTTCTTCGAGTTTACATGCTATATTCATAAAAATGAACACAGTTTTTTACAATAAGCCACTTAATAATAATCTGTAATTTGAACCCTTTTGCTTCATTAGTTTTGACAGGGTGTTCCAAAAGATCTTTCTTTTTCAATTTGTTGACGGTCCCCTGTTGGATTTCGGGGGGAAACTCTGTGCGAAAATGTATGAGGTGTACTACAGTGAAACTCGTTTAAGATACGAATCAAGGGACCGACAGCATTTCGTATCTTAAGCGGGATCGTATCTTATCCGGATTTCATAGATTCTCAAAACATAATGCATATAAAAACAGTGTAAATTGTTATTAATGTATTTTAGGCCTTTCTAACTCTTATTTTATCAATTTCTAACAATTTTTAGATAGTCTAGAAAATTTGAGTTTAAGACATTAAGATAAAGAATAATTTTATTTTTCTCCAAAATTTTATTGCATATCTGTTTATACAGTAAAAAAAAATTTAAATGCCTTTATACAGTAATCTCTGCCAAATTAAAAAAAAAAAAGACAATAAATCAAAAATTTTGTTAATTTTTTGAAAACAGTAACTAAAATACATTACATACTTAAAGAGGAATAGTAATAAGTTTTCAAAATAATTTTTTGAAAGACAAACTAAATGTATGCAAGGAACAATAATTATTTGATACATTATAAAAATTTTGATGTAGTTTTAGTTTCTTGAGAAAAAGTCGTTTACCTTGGTTTAGTGCATCTTAGGGCGAGGTTTTATTAAGAAGTTTTCTACTTTGTTGATGGTACTAGAAAAAATCTTCAATGGAGACCCAGCATCCATCGAAGAGGCATACAGTTGAAGTAAGCTGAACGAGCTCATTACAGATACAAATGATCGTTTGGTTGGTACATCTGTTTCTTCACCCGCGTCGTCCTTTAAAGCTGCTACATATTTACAAACTTTACGAGTAACAAACTTTCAGCCGATTTTAACCCAAATTTTGACCATTCAAAGTTAGAAAAAGGTTACAATTGTCTTGGGAAAAAGTCATTGGAAAAGTACGAAAACTAGTACTACTAGTACCAGCCATTAATATTTATCGCCTATTCGTACCAATCGCTTATCTCTGATTCTTTGAAATGCTCGATGTTGGATGAAACGTCTCGGCTAGCGGATACTTTTTTGGAACTGTAAAAAAAGAGCTCGGGGACGTTGCTGTTTGCTATCACACTGGGTGTTGTGAGGATACTCCGCGAAATTTTGGAGGAAATCAAGTGATGGCTCAGAAGTTGCTCGAAATGTTTTTGAATCTTATAGCAGCTTAATTTTTCTGAAGACCTAGGTTTATCGAAACTTTTGACGCGATTATATCCGCGATAGAACGAACTTCACTTGTTACAATCTGATTGTTAATTTTGACAAATAAATCCCAATTTTTGCATTTTTCTTGATACTGATCTTATTCTGTGATGTTAAGATGTTGTAAAGTGCCTCGAAAAAGCAAGTGACAAAAAGAAATTCATATAAAAGGCACTTCTGAGGGTGATTTATAGTAATAAAAATAATATGATAATAAAAAGCAGCTAGATAAGTTATACAAAAAACAAAAAGCAGACAAAAGCATAAAAATATTGATGGATTTCCCCAACTTCTTTCTCATCCATTCAGGAGAATGAGCAACCAATAAAATTTCTGATCCATCCACTGCTACGTAAGGAATAGTGTGGTGGTAAAAGAAATAAAAGCGGTTGTTGGCTAAAAAAAGAGGGAGCTAATCAGAAATCAGCGTGTAAAAGCAGTGGAAAAAACATATTTTAGAAAGAAAAACGGTAAAAAGATAGTGTCTTATGAAAAAAAAAAAAATAAAAAAATAAGATTTTACATATTTTGTCCCAAATACACGTGATAAACAGATTACATAAGCACCATTTCGTATATTAAGCGGGTATTTTGGCATCAAGGGACCAATTTTCTTCGTATATTAAGCGGGATCGTATTTTATGCGTACGTTTATTAAGCGGGTAATTTTACACAGGTTTAATAGGCAGTTTTCAAGGGACCGAAGATAATTCGTATCTTAAGCGGGATCGTATCTTAAGCGGGCGTATCTTAAACGAGTTTCACTGTATTTTGTTTACACACCTGGAATTTCAGAATATGTATATTTCTATATATTTAACAAAATGTGTAAAATTGTGAGTGTTAAGATTTTTTTTTTTTGTGGTGACTGTATAAAAGGGTCTAAAAATGTTTAAATTACTATGCATACTTTTTGCTCCTATAAAAGTTTTTTAATGGAATAATTTTGACCAATTTTAACATTGCAGAGGTGTGAAAATTATTAGAATAATTGTGATTTTTTCAGTTTTTTTTTTTTTTTTTTTAAATTAATATTATATATGCTTGCAATGTTTCATGAAAGGCAGTTTAGTTTGATTTGTTGATCTAGTCAATTTTTTACTTCTTTAGAACAGTTTTGGGGATATAATTTTGTTAAATGTTGCCATTTCTTAAAAAGAAGAATATTTGATCCAAAGTAATCAAATTGTTTGCACTGTATAACGAATTTGTTTGATTAACAAACGAATTTGAAATAAAATTTTAAAATTTTCTGCTTGCTTTGCGTGTATTATCTTTCTTTACTTGAGTTGGAATCAGTATTATTTTATTCTTAAAACAATTTTTTTTGCTGTTTTGCTTAGTTTATACTAATTAGTTGCTTATTTTCGATTGTCAAAGGATTGTTGTGTGATTATGGGTATAGCAATTGATATTTCACCTAGACAACTTGTTGAGGTAAAGTGTCTCATCCAAGAAAATAATTATACACAGAACGAAATCGCTAAAACAGCAAAAATTTCGCAAGTATGTGTGAAGATCTTTGGCCTTCAAATGTGAATATAAAAATTCTAGAGTAGGAAAATGCAGAAGAAAAAGTAAATTTACGGCAAGAACAGAAAGGAAATTAATTCAAAATGCTAAAACTAACAGAAGAGCAACTAATCATGAACTAAAAATCCCTTTGCAAGAGCATGGAGTAAATGTATGCGATTCTTCTATTCTGAGAAAACTTAGCTGGACTCAGTGACCATTCTCGAAAAAAGACTAAAATCATAGCTACTATGGCAAAGAAGGGACTTGTCTGGGCAAAAATTGTACAAAAACAATTTGGAATTGGCTGGAGCAAAAAGAGAAATAATTATTTTCCCTTAATTAATCAGTTGAACTTTAGTTGTTCATTTCTTTTCTCAAAATCACGTGTTTTGCATACTGAATAAAGATACAGAACTGTTTATAAATTTGATTAAAATTTTCTTTATAAGAATATTTCTCTACAAATTACATACCTTAAGTAATTTTATATCATTTTAGGTTTGTTTTTTTCATGAATCAATCTTTACGATATCAGGAGAAAACAGTCAATTTGCTAGAAGTATCAATGAAGCATTTTCCATAAATTGCTTAGCACAAACGGTTAAACATCCTACTAAATAAATTTTTTGAAACGTGATGTCTTCTCAAGTTACTAGATGTTTATACATTGTAGAAGGCATAATGGACCAGTAACAGTGTAAAAAAAGTGCTTGAACAAAGAGTAATTCTACAATTAGAAGAAGGTTTCCCAAATGAAGACCTTATATTCATTCATGATGAAGCTCCATCCCAAAAAGTTTCATCTGTGACTAAATTTTTGGATGAAAACAATAAAATAAATAATAAAACCTTTCAGTGGCCTGGAAACAGTCTAGATATGAATCTCCTAATAAATCTTGGGCCATTGTAAAGAAAAAAAAATAAAGGAATGCATTATTACAAACAAGAAAGATCTGATAGAAAGACTCATTGAAATTTGGCACTGGACATCAAAATACAAACTAATTGCCAAAAACCAATACAATGTTAGCCAAAACGTATCATATCTTTAACAAAAGTCAACAGAATGCACACTAAATATTAAATGTATCATTATTTTTTAAATAATGAGCTATTTCTATAATATATCAAGATTTTATTGTGAATTTCACAATTATTCTAATAATTTTCACACCTGATCTCCTTAAATAATTATTCAGTTAAAAAAATTGCCTGCATCAGCGTGTTTATCAAACATTTTTCTGTAATACCACAAATTTCCATATTTTTTGTTCAGTAGTTTTCTTAGTATTAGCAAAAGAATACCTTAATTCTGAAAAACTCCATTGTCAGCAGTGGTGACAGCTTTAGTTACTTTTTTTTAGATTAGAGAGATGCTTAAAGTACTATTCATATTATAATACTACTTGTCCTAAAATTCAACAATAATACAGAAAGAAGTATTTTTATTCCTATTAATTTAATATTATAATATGTCAATTTTATTTTGTTTTATAAATCATATGGCTATATAAATTATATTTGCATTATATTGTATACTAGCTCAGGGCGGGATGGCGGGATTCGCGCCCGAAATTTTATAATCCCGTCCAAAAAAATATCGTGGGCAGGAGGCTCTCGCCCAAAAAAAAGTTACGAATTTTCCGAAAATGTTTGCATTTGAAACTACAATTAACTCCCACGATCTTGCAAATGTTGTGATATTTTAGTGCGACTGAATGACATATTTTGTGAGTTTTTTTAATTGCAAAAAATTGTTGAAATTCACGATTTTTTCCGCAACCTGGTCGTCAAATTTTGTATTTTTTTTTCCGGCGATCGATTGGCAAGTTTCGTGCGTTTTTCCGCCACGAGAACGGAGTAATTCCGTTTCAAATCCTCCCCCCTCAAACGGAAAAAAAAAAAAAAAATTGTAATTTAAGAAATTACCCCAACCATTTGAAAAATGTTTCACTCGATACATTCATCTATCATTTTAAGCTAAATACCAGTTGTTTTATTGTGTATTATCCGTGCCACTGCTATAAATGACTTTATACATGCTGCAATTTGAAGGTACGGTTCGTTTAAGTTATATCACTCTATTGTCGCCAAGCATAAAAGTTGGCGACGAAAGAAACATTTCAAACTATTTAACATTGTTGGTGCAAAAGTAATCATTATTAAAATACAGCTTTGGCATATACTGTTATACTTGTAAGACTTTGGCATATATTGTTTGATTTTACAGAGCAGAATTTTGGTGATGGAGGTTTTAAACCAAAATCGATCGCAGCACATGCATCTGTGAATGGGTCCATCAGACATCGAATCAAAAAAGTTTTTTCCCAGTTTTTCCCAAGCCGATTGCTTTTTAGTTTTCTTTTTAGGTGGTGGAAAATCAAGAGTAATAGCTATAACATTTTCCGGCTTGTTAGAATCACTATTGGCACTCAAATTTTCCTGGTTAGAACCGACCGATTGTAAAACGCCATGGCTAGTGGATTGGTCGCCCTGGCGACATGATGTTTTACAATTAATCGGTTCGGCATTAAATTGCTTCCTTTTTCGTGATCGCCTTTCAACACGTAATTGGTTTTCAGCGGCTCAATAATCTTTTGATTTTATCATTTTCTGCATTGAAAGACGTTTTTGCGCCAAACCAAATACAGTATTACTCAGTTATCCCGTCGACCAATTTCGCCAAATGATACGAATCGCCAAACTAATAAGCAACTTATACATGTTGACTAAATTTTTATTTTAAATAGCAAAAGAAGAAATAAAAATCACTTTATGATTGTTTAAGTACGCGTATTGTGTTTAATATCATTGAATGCGATATTCACGTTCATTCATTTCTTTGGCTTCGGCTTTTTCCGTATCTGTTAATTTCCGTCTACCCATTTTTAAATTTGTTAGTTTTCTCCTTTATTACAATGATTTTAACCATTTTAATTTACTATTCAAATAAAAATTCTTCTAAAAGTAAAGAATTTAATTTAAATTCAAATAAAAACTCTTCTAAAAGTAAAGAAATTAATTTAAATTCAAAAGTGACCACATCATTCAAAAGTGGTAACATCATTCAAAAGTGGTAACATCATCGGGTCCATTCTCCCGAAAACAACAACCATTTTTCAAATGGTTAAAAAAAAAAAAAAAAAAAAAAAAGCATTTGATTCCAAAAATTATGAAACATCGTTTATCAGCCCGGATGTTCGGATAGTTATTCTGAATTTCCGGCTTGATAACCGATTTTTCAGAGCTTTTAAGCCGAATTGCATGTTTACATAATCGATTTGATCAAGCGTTTGCAGAAAAATTTGTTAGATTATTGCGATAGAAACTCCAATTTTGCCAAAGCATCGCGAAAAAAACTTTTCCTTAAAAAAAAAAAAAAAAAAAAAAAAAAAAAAAAAAAAAAAAATGCAAATTAAGTAAAACAAATGAGGATTTCGTGAAAGGATCGTGGAATAAACGCGAATTTCGTAAAAAGATCGTGGAATGAACTCATATTTCGTGAAACGATTGCGAAATAAACGCAAATTTCGTGAAAACATCGCAGAAAAAATGTGAATTTTGTGAAGGATCGTCATATAAATAGCACCGTACGGAAGGTGGGCGGTCGCCACGGGCGCAGAAATTTAGAGGACACCGATATTTTACTACCAACATCATTTTTGGCCTGTTAGAAGAAAAAGAACACTAAATTGAAACATTGTCCCAAGCGCAGTTTTCTCTTCGCACGCCCCTGCACATGAATCCGAATTTATCAAAATGCCGCTTAAAAAAACGTGAATTCTATGAAATCCATCATTTCTGGGAACTAGATTTTTTCACTCATGTTCCTGGCTGGGAACTTAAAAAATCATCATGGTCGGCAATGATGACACGCACGCGTTATATCACGTAAATTACGCAATAATATAGCTTTTGAGTGGTCCTTGGGATACGTAATTTCGTCAAAATATTACGGAAAGGCTCGAATTTCGTCAAAAGATCGGAAAAAACGGCAAATTTCGTTAAAAAAGCGCGAAAAAACGGCAAATTTCGTTTACAAAAATTACGAAAAAACGGCAAATTTCGTCAAAAAATCGTGCTAAAACGGCAAAATTCCGCAAAAAATACCAAAACAGCAGATTTCAACATAAGATCGCGAAAAAACGGCAGATTTCATAAAAAATCGCGAAAAAACGGCAAATGTCGTTAAAAAAATAATGAAAAACGACAGGTTTTGTTAAAATATCGCGATAAATCGGCAGGTTTCGTTAGAACATCGTAATAAAATGGCAGATTTTGTCAAAAGATTACGAAAAAACGGCAAATTTCGTTAAAAAACTCGCACATAAATTTTATTGGGAACCTACATTTTTCATCTGGAAACCTATTCTTTTCATGTAGGTTCCCAGCTGGGAACCTCAACATTTTTTGAATTTTTGAGCCCTGGCTGAACTAACTTTTGAAAAATTAGATTTACCCAAACTCTACTTGCAAGAGTACTTAAAATCAAACTCAACCTGAACCGAAAACAGTGTTTACTAGACCTGTAACAAAAGTAATTAGCACAGGGAAGAAATTTATCCCCTGTAAAGACTAAATTAGATTATATAAAAATTTCACTTATTTTCTTTAAAAAAAAAAAAAAAAAAAAAAACATTTTGCATAATTATTTTGAGTTGTTGATAAAAATTGCTTTAGAACAAGGATGAGATTGACCAAAAAGCAAAAAAGCTGAAAACTGCACGAACGATGTTTGAGCAATGACAGGAATTTCAATCGCAACAAATACAATTGCTATTAATAAATATAAATTACATACAATTTAGCTTTGCATAAATAAAAAAGGAATTATTAACATGAAATAGGCAGTATTTGATTACAATAATGAAAATTTATTTTACTAATATCAGGGGTTATTGTAACCCAATGAAAAATTCTGAAAATTAAGTGATGCAAAGTAGAAAACCCTGAAAATTATCAAATGCAAAATGTACCAATTTCAAAGGTCCCATTCAATCAAAAAGATTTGGAGCAGAAAGAAAAAAAAAATGTGACAACAAAATTAGTTTTTAAAGCAGCAAAAAAGATTTTGGAACAGAAAATTCCAATCCAGCAATAACCCCCTTTTTTTTTTTCGCAATCTTTTGACGGAATTTGCGGCTTTTCCGCGATCTTTTGACGAAATCGGTCGTTTTCTCGCGATCTTTTTACGAAATTGGCCGTTTTTTCGCACTTATTTGACGAAAGTTACTGTTTTTACGCGATTTTTTCATGAAATTTGCCGTTTTTCCTCGCTTTTATGACGAATTTTACAGTTTATTCGCGTTTATTTGGTAAAATTGGTCGTTTTATCGCGATTTTTTAACGTAAGAGATAGCCTTTTTGCGATTTTTTGACGAAATAGATCGCTTTTTTGCGATTTTTCGACAAAATTCATCGTTTTTTCGCGAATTTTTTAAACAAAATTGATCGTTTTTTCGCAATTTTTTTTAGACGAAATTGATCATTTTTCAGAGATTTTTGTGACGAAATTGATCCTTTTTTCGCAATTTTTTTACTAATTTGATCGTTTTTCGACGAAATTCATCGTTTTTCACAATTTTTTGAGTAAATTTAAATCTTTTTATTACGAAATTTGCGTTTTTATCCCGCGATTCTATAAAGAAATTAGTTTTTTGCGCGATTCTTTAATTAAATTCATGTTTTTTTTTTTTTTTTTGTGACCCATTAACAAGTTTATGTTTTTCCACGACTATTTGACGATATTTCCGTTTTACCCGTGATCTTGTGTCAAAATATCAGTTTTCCGGCGATTTTTGGACAAAAATCACATTTAACATTTAAAGAATTTTTTTTTCCACGATCCTTTGTGAAATTTCTGCTTTTTTTTTTTCGCAATCGTTTGACGAAATTGTCAGTTTCTTTCTGCGAACAATCGACAAAATGATTTTTTTCGTCGACCATGTGTCGAAATTCGTGATATTTTAAAATTCGAATTTTCCACTAAATATAATAATCTCATAAATTCGGAAAAATCGATCAAAAAATCCGGAAATCTAAGGTGTACACGGAACACAATCGCCCATGTTGAAGTCTTTTGTTTCAAGACAATGCCGTTATGTTTTTCAATGAGCATTCGGCGATCGCGATGAAATAAGATAACCACCGGATGCGATAAAGGACCTCTCGTAGTTGAAGTGTTGAAATAGAGGCATATTTTGATGTGGATTAAAATTATTTTACAATTCTTTTTTTATTTAAACGAATAAAAAATGGAAGTCTGCACGAAAAAAATTCTTAAAAACTCAGAAAGTAAAAAAAAAAAAAAAAAAAAAAAGTAAAAAGCGAAAATTTTAAAAAAATCGGAAAATTCGAAAAAAGCGGAAGTACAAAAATGACAAAAAAGCTGAAAACCGCGGATCCGCGGAAGAATCTCATCCCTGTTAGAGGTATTTTGTCATGTCTGTATTCGTGTAATTCTTTAAATAGCACATAATATAACAATAGGTTTTAAAGATTTTTTTTCTCCCTCCCAAACAGCTCAACTCCCCTCTATTTGTAAATGTTGGGAGGGAGACTCCCTTCCTCTGGAAAATTGAATTTCAAGCCCTGTAGCTGTTACCCGTGACTTCGTTCACATAACATTTAAAGAAGAATTAATTAATCAATCAAGCAAAAGAATTCGTTGGTTAAAAGCATGTGTATTTAACTTTTTATTGCGATTTATAGTAAAAATTTTCTAATGATCCTTTTTTGCCATTTTTTTTTTTTTTTCTGGTTTAAATTTTTTTTTTCAGCGACTTATACTAATAGATAGAAACATTCTTGAATACTTTTGTTTAGCCCTATAGTTTACCTAGTACCTTTAATATACGAAAGTATTTTTCTAAACTTTAGTTCAAAAAAAGTATTCCTTATTACTGCAAAATTACATTTTCAGAAATTATCAACCGAAGACAACAATGTATCCAGCTCTTTGCGTGACACTGTATATCATTTTATCATATACTACAAATATTTCTTAGTTTACTGAATGCAGTTCAAAATAAAAATGCATATTTTATTTAAATACAACCTTTAAGTAAATTACGCTCATATTCAGTAAACTTTGCAAGATCTTTTGTGTAACCTTGTATATCTAAATTGTGTAACTATCTGCATTTATACATGCCATTTGATATGCATACATTTAGTGAAACTTAAAAGCACATATCATAATTCAAAATGCATTTCATCCATTCATCAGTCTTCATCCAATATATACAGTACTCCAGATAGAATACATACTTTTTAAAACCTTTTGTGTGTCCCTGTAAATGCTATGCACTTCGAATTATGCATGGAATAACTCACATTAAGCCTCAGCAACATATATCAATTTGATTATACATGAAATCGTTTACTATAATTAAAATGTGTCGCAAACTGTTCCTGCCTTTATTCTTATGCAATGGAATTCTTCTGTGTGACCCTGTAAATGAATAATAAGTGTCCTTTTCACTGAATACTTTCAAAATGCATATTTTAGTGCTCTTTGTTGATGCATATAAATTTGAATAAGTTTCTCAGGGTGTAACATCGTTAAAATTCAATTGAAACGATTTTCCCCCATAATACCGTAATGTAAAGAAAATTTTTGACTATCCCTATAAATAAACTAATCATGGTAGAAACTTCATTTTCAATAGGTATTCGTGCTAAGATAAATGTTAATAAAGTGCAAAAATTTCATGGCTACTCGGATTGCCATGAAATCGGCCAGACAGACAAAAAAACCGAAAGCATAATAACTTTTCAACGTTGTTGGAAAGTATTAAAAAATAGAGTAAAAAATATATTAATCAGTAGTTTTCCCCACAAAAAAATTTCTTCCATTGATAATTATGAGTTTTGAAAAAAAAATTTCATTTGTATGTGGCTTATAACTTATTAATTAGTATAAGTAAAAAATTTCTCATTCATTTTAAATATGACGTCATTATTATTGTAGCTCCATTAGCTACTGATATTCATGACTCTTCTATTTTTAACGACTACTATAAAGTACCTGTTTTATTTCAACTATGGTGTCAAATTTTTCCAAGTGAAATATTTCCTTGAACATATTATTCTTTTTCATTTTTATTTTACTTCTAATTATGTTGCCATTTTTTACAGAAAAATTCTTGTTAACCACTTAACCGGCGACGGGTATGGGGAAATAGTGCTTTAACCCCCGACTTATCTCGGGGCAAACGGTGAAGTGGTTAATGAAACGAATATGCATTTTTAATATATAACAAAGAATACTCTATTTCAAATATAACGACATACTTCTTTTCTTTTCTTTTTTTTAATTATTATTATTATTATTCTTATTATTACTTATTTATTTTTTTGGACGGGAATTGCTCAATTGAAAATTTATTGCCGCTGAGAAATTATCATTCCAGATTTCTATTTTGTTGGCAACAGAAAAGAAAAATGGTTAAATTTTATTTAAAAAATGCATATTGATTCTGTATGAAAAATAATAAAATTTTGAATTACTAAGGAACATATTTGAATGAAATGAATAAAACATACCCTATACCCATTTCCGGGCTATAATTTATCTATAAGAAAAGATTCAAAGACATTAATCCATCCGTTTTGAAACCAATTTCATTCCAATTTTTGGACACACTTTCACATTTATAATATATAGCAGCCCGCCATCGCTTTGCTACGGGAACAGCAAGTCGCCCAGTCCTGTGCCACTGCTGACAGCGCAAATTGTTACTACTACTACATCCCATTAAATTTAACTACTAAAAACAGTACCCTCCTTTTAGATAGTCGGGTAAAAAGTAGCCTATATGTTAAACTAAGGTCTTAGATACCTTCATACAAAATTTCATAAAAATCGATCCATCCGTTCTTGAGTTATAAATGGTATAAAGAACCCGACTTTGTTTTATGTATATAGATTATAATCAATAATATTCGCAGCAGACGCAATGTAAGGTCATTTTAAGGTCATTTTTCTACACCTTGGGTTACATTATTGGTATTTTAGGAAGGATCCCTTTTTTTTTTTTTTTTTTTTGAAAATATAATATAGCCGATATTCACCGGAAATAGTGTAGCTTTCGAACGGTGAAAGAATTTTTCAAATCCGTCAAGTTGTTTTGGAGCCTATTTAATTCAAACAAACAAACAATCAAATCTTTCCTCTTTATAATATTAGTATAGATTTGTATTAAGTGATAAAGTGACTTTTATTAATATTTGTAGATATTTTATGACTAAAACTTTATTCAAGAACTCTTAATGCATTTAAACTTTGCTTTCTTTTTTTTTGGTCAAATTTTTTCCATAAATGTTTACTTCAAGACAACCAATCACATTCTTATTTTAAGGTGGCTCAGAGGTTGAAAACTTTTCAAAAAATCGATTTTTTTAATCATCTAGTTTGATTACTCAATTAATTCTTAACTCAATGCAAAAAACCGCATAGAAATATTAGCATTTTTAACGGAGTTATAAGCATTTATGTATCAGTACTTACATAGCCACATCCATATAATTTCAACTTTGTCCTGTTTTCTCAAAACTTGATTTTTGATGACTAACACCAAGATTTAAAAAAAAACTGTTTGATGGAATGGCTTAATTTTTTTTTTTTTTTTGGCATGCATATAACATTATAATCTAGGTTATGAATTAAAGATATAACTATCACTTAATAAAAACAGTTTTAAAAAATCTCTCAAAGTTGAAAATTAAAAAAACTTTTTTTCCATTAAAAATACTCAAAATATTAAACTATCTAAAATATATTAATTCATAATCTAGATAATGATGTTATATGCATGAAAAAAAAAAAAAAAAAAAAAAACCAAATTAAGCCATTCCATCAAATAGTTTTTTTTTTTTAATCTTGGTGTTAGTCATCAAAAATCAAGTTTTGAGAAAACGCGACTTAAAGTTGAAATTATATGGATGTGGCTATGAAAGTGTTCTAAATGCTTATAACTCCGTTAAAAATGCAAATATTTTTATGCAGTTTTTTGCATTGAGTTAAGAATTAAATGAATAATCAAATTAGATCATAAAAAAAAAAATCGATTTTTTGAAAAGTTTTCAACCCTTGAGCCCCTTTAAGTATGAATTGAATAGCATCTTGAATTTATCAATTTTTATTTTATAATTTATTAATTTTTATTTTGTATTATGTATATTTCAAATGATGTTTTATTTAAATTAAAAAATTATGTTTAAAGTATAGGGAATAGACAATTTTTTGTCTAATGAAAATATTCTTTAAAGTAAATTGCAAAGCGTGCTCCCAAATTTTTGAAAAATAAATATATAACTAAATATAAGAATCTATCTGCAAAAAGGTCTGATTTAAGGATTATATTGAAAAAATGAATAAAAGTCATGTCCTGTTAAGAACTTCTTTTATCATTACCACGACAATGCTCAAAGCTAATTCCGAATGATGATGTATAGGAAAAGTAATGCCAAGATATCTGATATATATTTAAACGAAGTAAGCATTCTGAAATATATTATGAATATAATGTGTTAGGTATATAAAAACATAAATAAATAAATAAAATAATAAATAAGTATTTAAATTTTAATCTTAATTATTAAACCAATCAAATAAGTTAAAAAGGTAGAGTAAGATTTAAAAAACTTAAAGTTAAGGAAACAATTAATTAAAAATTAAGTCAGTGATCAAGTTGAAAAGAATTAAGAGTACATTGGATTTGAAAAACAATATAAATAATTATATAATGAATCTTCATGATGGATGTACAGAACAATTTCACTTTTCTGAATCGTACTCTTTAAAAAAGTAAACAAGATTTTCCAATATACACTAAATGATTTGCAGTATGTCACTTATTTATCTTGTTAAAAATTAAAATACTTATTATTCCATGATATCATTTTGCATGTGTTATTTTAATAAGGATTTTTCCATAATTATATACAAAGTATCTTATTTGATATCATAATTTAACTTTGTAAATATAGAGTTCCCATGGATAAATGAAATTGTTATATAAACTTATGTGAGATGAAATATAATTAAACTTGACAAAATAAGTTTAATTTAATGCAAAATTCTTATTAAAATCACATGATAATACTATTCATTCTGCACAAAATTATAATTATGTTGCAAATTAATGTAAGAAAAGAAAGTATTATAAAATAGTATAAAGACACCAATAAATATATGGAAAATAAAAATTTATGAAAACATATTTGTTTTATTAGTAAACAGTTATTCAGATTGTTCTTATATGGTGAAGCTGCAATAGTGTTCTTCAAATTTTAATCATTAGTACATAATAAATGGTACATAAGGTTCTGGAGTTTCAGTAAATGATTAAAATGCATAACAATCAGATAAGATTTTTGCTCAATATCAAGGGATAAGTAGTTTTTCTAAAAGAACACTAATCTAGGATTGAAATATGCCAAAATATTAAAAATTACCATATTTGAATCAGTGCCATCAGATAGGATTCGTAATGATTAGACAAAATTCGATGAAAAACTTAAAAGATCCTTCGTAAATGATGATGGTACCATAACCGATTTTCGATTCTGTCTCCTTGAATATTTCTTCTAATTTTGGCAAAATGTAGCAAAATATATTGAATTTGTCTTTTGAAGAATTAGCAGGATCATTTCTTTAAATGATGTTCATTTTGTACACTTTATTGGCATTCCTTTCATGAGACTCCATATCTTATACTATAATGCAAGCAAAAATTGTGTGTGTAAATTTTATCTCAAAAACGGCTCTAACGATTTTTGCAAAAATTTGGATTTTACCACTTTTGGGCATGAGAAGACCATTGGGCTAGGTCACATGCTCGAGAAAATTCGATTATTGGGACATTTTGGATCATAATGGGTCAGGATCAAGCTATTTATATCTATAGAACGGCTGGATCAATTTTAAGAAAATTTTGTATCCAATCATTTTTTGGTATGAGAAAACTATTGGGCTGGGTCACATGTTCGAAAAATTTCAAATAGTGGGTCATTTTTGGGTCATTATGGTTCAAGCAATTTTTATCTAAAAGACGGCTCTAACGATTTTGACCAAATTATATATTTTATCATTTTGGATTACAAGAAGACCATTGAGTTAGGTAACGTGTTCGAGAAAATTCGGCTAGTGGGTCATTTTTGAGGTTATTGTGGGTCATGCTATTTTTATCTAGAGTTTTCTTACGCAATTTTGACTAAAAATTGCATTCTATGGTTTTCGGGCACGAGAAAAAAATTGTGCGAGGTTACATGTCCGAGAAAAAATTTTAATGGGTCATATTGGGTCGTTAAGCATCTGGGTCAAGCTATTTATATTTAAAGAACGGCAGAATCAATTTCATCGAAATTTTGACACAAGAAAGCTAATGAGCTAAATCACATGATCGAGGGTTTCCGATTATAAGAGTCATTTGTGGGTCATACATAATGGGTCATAGTCAAGCTATATATAAAGAACAGGTGGATCGATTTTAACGAAATTTTGTGTACAACATTTTTTTTTGGCACGAGAAAACTATTGGGCTAGGTCTCATGTTCGAGAAATTACGATTACTGGGTCATAAAGGGTCTGGGTCAAGCTCTTTATATTTAAAGAATGGTAGAATCGATTTTAATGAAATTTTGTATGTAGCAATTTTTAGACACAAGAAAACTAATGGGCTAAGTCACATATTTGAGAAATTTCGATTATAAGGGTAATTTGTGGGTCATAATGGGTCATGGTCAAGTTATATTTAAAGAATGGGTGGATCAATTTTAAGGTAATTTTGTATACAACTTTTTTGGCACAAGAAAACTATTGGGCTAGGTCACATGTTCGACAAATTTCGGTTAGTGGGTCACTTTTGGGTCATTTTGTGTTAACAATTTTTAACAATGGGTCATTGTGAGCATGCTAATTTTATCTAGACAATATCTCATGCAATTTTGACTAAATTTTAAATTCTATCATTTTTGGGCACGAAAAAATCATTGGATTGGATCAGATGTTCGAGAAAATTTGATTAATGGGTCATTTTGGGTCATAATGGGTTAAGGTCCAATTAATTATATCTAAAAAATGGCTCAATTTTGCATCCAAATGTTTTTCGGCACGCAAAAACGAATGAGCTAGGCCACATGTTCGAGAGATTTTGATTATAAGGGTCATGGTGGGTCATGCTAATTTCATCTAGAAAATGAACTCTCACCATTTTGACTATACTTTGTATTATATCATTTTCCGGCAAGATAAAACCATTGGGCTAGAACACATGCTCCCATAAATTCGATTAGTGGGTCATTTTGTGTCATAATGGATCAGAGTCATTCTAATTATACGTAACAATAATGCAATCAATTTTATCTAAATTTTGTAAAGAAACATTTTTTGTCACAAAAAGATTATTGGGCTGAAAAAATTATTAAAAAAATATGTATATTAGTGTGTCATTTCCGCTTCATTGCCGAGTGCTGTCAAGTTAAATTTACTTAAGAAATGGCTTAAACTATTTTGATTCAATTTTATATTCTACTGTTTTTGATTATTTAAATTCAATCGGCCTAAGTCACATTTGATCAAATTTGATTAGTGAGTCATTTTGGATAATATGGGTCAGGGTCACAAGAATCTGTAGCAGCCAATAAGTTGGTGACTTTTGACGAAATATTGGCGATATTTGGTCGAAAAATCGACTTTTAAGATTACGAAAGCTAAAACATGTATTTGGTGCCAAATGAAAGAATGACGCCAAATTTGGCTATACCTGCCAAAAAATATTGTCTTGCAGAATGTGAAGAAATTTTTTGTACATTCTTAATAGGTTTCAAAACGCATGGTTAAACCAATAATCAGAGTCAAGCAAAAAAAATGATTTGGATTGATGTCCTTTTGTTATAAATTTTAAAATAATGCAAAAATGTGCATACATACATAGTTGTCTTATTGATTTTTTTTGTAAATAATGCTATTATGAATAACAGGTTTTATAGTAATAATAGAGAAAGACTGATAAAATGAAAATACTATATCGAGTTGAATTCAAAGTTAATTTTGACCGAGCTAAGCTCGGTCACTGCTGCTAGTTATTATTATAAGATTAAATGGGACACACCTTAACAATTTTTATTTCAGTGAAAAACTTGATATGATGAATAAATATTAAAACCTAAAATGCATATACAATATATATTTTTTAAATGGGCAGAGCTGAACCCTACCCTCCCTCCCAACCCAGAAGTGCCGAAATAAAAAAAACAGCACACCAGGCAGGGTCCACATGTCTGAATTCTATCAAAACTTAAGAACAAGAGTGTGAGAGACATAGTGCTAACTTTTCTCTCAACGATTGATTCAAAGAGGGATACAGACGATACTAATGTTTGAAACAAATGATACAATCTTTAAAAAGCCAATGCCCCCGAGAAAATAGCTGATTGCAATGTGATAATGAAGGTTCAATGGAATTTTTATAGATTTGTTTGCCTCAAAATAGTGTGGGTGGTAAATACCTTTGCTGAAAATGCACAAGATCCTTTCTAAAAGTGCAATAAGCCCAATGTTTCTGATAATAGGGCAAGATGGCAAAAATAGTAATAGTGCTATTTTTGAAATGATTAAAATGAAGAGAGATGATTATTTTTTATTTTTAAATACTTTATTTTTTTGCATGAAAATGTCAATATTTTTTGAAAAGAAATTATTTTATTTTTTTTTATTTTATTTTTTATTTATTTATTTATTTATTTTTTTTTTTGTGGGAAATACAAATAACACTAGTTTACATGGTTCATATACTTTCACTGACATTTGTATTTTTCCATAGATTCTGGTGCACTGATTATGGGAAAATTGTTGTAAAAAATCTATCAGGTCTTGTTTAAAAAATATTTATCAAATATTTAAAAGAATAATAGCAGGAAATATAAAGAGAGAAAATTAGAAATGATTAATTTTATTCTCCCTTTTATAATTTTCTTGATCTGTTCCTCTTAAAATAGATCAGCAATAATCCCCTATCATACCTTTGTCCCAAAAACTTTTCTGTCTGTCTTAAAAAAATTTTAAGATCTTGGTGAAACTATTTGCCCTACTTGTCCCTGTATAAGAGAAAAATATGATGTAATAGATTTTTTTTTTTCAAATATCACTTTTCATTAGTAAGAAGTAGTATAGTAAGAAAATAGATGTTTCATCAAAAGTACATAAAAAATGTTTAAATTTGTAAACCAATGTAATTTGGCAGACTATCTTTTTTATGGTTGATTAGAAAAAATATTAGATTAATCTTCTACAATGATTAATAAATAGATTACTGTTTAAATGACTAATGTATAAAATTGTCCTCTCCTAACATTAATAAATATTAATAAAATAAAAGTGAAATAAAAAGAAACAGTGAATTGCTGTTCATCAATGATTAAATGTAGGAATTTTGCTTTGTTTAACAAATATTTAAATTGTTAAAAGTAACATAATTTGGAGGTACATTTTATATTGATAGTGAAAATTCATTGTTTTTTGAGATTGTTAAACAGTATTTTTATTTATTGATCTAAGTTTTCGCTTTTAAACCTATCTCTTATGTATTCTTTTAGATTTACCAGCTGAAGATGAACCTTTAAGTGTTGCTTGTGGAAAAGATTTTGCTTTGCTGAAAACTATCAATGGAAAGGTAATTTAAACATTAAACAATTACCTATTTTTGTATTTAATCCACAAAAGAATGTTTTTAGTTAATTTTTAATATTTATAAATATTCTTGATTTAACTTTCCTCAATCTTGTGAAAATTACAATGACATTATATTAGTGTCGGATGTCTAATTTGCACAAAATAAAATATCGTGTTACAAACAACACATTGCTGAATATATGTATATGTACAGGGGTAGGGAAATACATCATTTTTCATGCCAGTGGTGAGTGGATATTCTGACAAGATGAGCACATTTTTAGTTTTTGAAAAACTGTAGGCAATAGAGACATTATCAGAGAAACTTTTTTTTATCTAGATATTTTAACTTTCCAAATTATTGCAGTGTAAATATGATACTAAGTTCTATCTTACATTAAGTTTACCTCTGTTGTATATATTTCTTAGTGTTATAGAAAAAAAGAATTATGAAAACGCATTGTAGTAATACTGATTTCATCTATAATTGCGTGTGATTTCGTCGTAACTATTTTCAACTGTCTGTGTATTGCATCTTGCAGGCTGATGAAATAAATCCTTGGCTGGCAAATTTTTGAAAAATTCCCCATTCCTGTATATATATATATATATATAATATAAATTCTGAATTACATTTACATTTTCTAGGAAATCATTTTCTTTGTCATTCTGCACTGTTTTTTATAATCATGCACTCATCTAAACAATTTGTTGCAAAAAAAAAAAAAAAAAAAAAAAAAAAATAATAATAATAATAATTATTAGTTCTAAAACAATATTTTAATTACATCTCTAATATATTTTTTTATTATTATTTTGGACTGCTTTATTTATAAAATCGTGATTTTAGTTTTAGGTTATAGTCACAGTGTTTCAATGCAGTTAAAAGTTTATTAAATATTAAATAACACACAATGGTACACAATTTTAAATTGATTGTTTTAGAAACTGTGCACTGTCCACTAAATCTGTTTTTAATCCAAATGAAAACAACAAATATTTTGTTTATGTGCTATATATAAAACTGGGTTTTTTGGAATGATGGTTTTATTAATTGGTGCTTGGGGCATGTTGAAATTGCTCACCTTCTTCTTG
Organism: Maratus speculifer; assembly: GCA_964019185.1. Lineage (NCBI taxonomy): Eukaryota > Metazoa > Arthropoda > Arachnida > Araneae > Salticidae > Maratus > Maratus speculifer. Next base: position 45,387,073 of record OZ025290.1, read on the forward strand.
TCAATTGTGAATTTTGATGATTATTATTTTCAGCTAATTGTTTGTAATTTTTACAAAATAGTTAATTTTATAAAATAATTTTGACATAATATTTGGAGCTATGGATGTGTACTTAATTATGTGATGATTTAGAGCTATGGGTATTTACTTAATTATGCGATGATTTGGTGCTACTAGAGTTAATTAATAATTGTTAGACTTTACTAGTATTTTAAATAAATTATTTCTTTTTTATTAATTTTATTTTATCTATACTATATCATTTTATATTTTTGCATTTTCTATTTCTTAAATTCTATTGGCAACAATAACAGTTTCATCGTCAAACATCTTCTCTTCAAAGTGTTAGCATCACCATGTGACCGATGCTTCAATGTAACATCATGACATTTAAAAAAAAAAAAACTTTGAAAAAATTTTTTAAGTTGTTTTTATCCATCATTTGGCTGCCATAAACATTTTGCACTATAAATTGCAAAATTTTAAAATGCTTATGACATTTTTGCATTGTCTTCTTCAATTAAAATCTTTTTTTATGGTACTATTTATTGCTACACAAGGTTGAAATATGGCAGAGGGGAGAATATAAAGGAAGTTAAGATGAGATTTTGCAGAAAGATCATTCATTTCTCTTATACTGAAGTGGTGAGTTTATGCTTAGGCATTCCAATGAGCATTGATAACAGAACCCTCCGTATTAATCAAAATTGTTTTTTTCTTTCCATTTAGGCTTCTTTTAAGTTAATCTTATTGCATTAATTTTTGTATATTTTTTTATTTATCAAAGTTTGTAAGCTTTTCTTTTTGAAAAATGTGCTGGAAAATGTCATTTAATTCATTAATTTTCAAACAGAATCAGTAGTTATAACAGAATGATATTTAAATATAGCAAAGCAGCATCAAAAACTGGTAATATGTGACAATTAAAGTAATAAAACTTTGTAAAAAATTACCATAAAATAAAAACAATACATAGGATGCATTTTGAGCTAAAAATATTAACATCTTGTCATCAGTATACATCTGTCTGTAAATCAACTGAATGAGTTAATTTTTGACCTTGTCCCCTTAAGGACGATGCATGTCTATTTCAGCTGATGACAGGCTGTTAATATTTTTAGCTTGAAATGCATCCTATGTATTCTTTCTATTTTATGATACTTTTTTACGAAGTTTTATTATTTTATCACTGATGTTAATTTTTGTAATGCAATTCTGTTAGATATGTGTGAAAAACTTAATTAATCCAAGGATTTAATAACTTTTGATTCTGTTAATTATGGAGAAGTTAGTAGAGAAGATTTATTATTGCAATAATTTGCTATGTAAATTTAATTTGATGTGTCATCCACTTTTATTGTGTTGAAAGTATAATCAATCAAAAACAATAGCTATGTAGTTGGAATTTCAATAGTTATACCAATTATGTCACATATTAAAATTCAATTAAAAAAATTTGCATTATTTTAATTAACGTCTATTTCTTCCTGCAATAGTCTTCTTCTTTTTATTATTATTATTGTTATTATTATTTGAAATATAATTAATTTCATGAGGATTGATATTTATTATTCCAAATTTTCCATCAATATGGCAATATTCACTTATTTAAATTTGTTTCCAGAATACTTTAACTTTTAAAAATAGATTGCATTAAGATTTGTACCTTCTTGAGAATAGTTATTGTTTATTTCAGGAGAATATCAGAAATCGTTAAAATCTCTGTCAGTTTTTATTTATTTATTTATTTTTTATTTGGTTATTAACTCTTTGTTTCTCCAATTTTAAATAATAAAGCTAAAATTAGATGTTAATTCTTCTGGCTTATCAATTATATTATTTTGACTGTGTCTCATATTATTTTTATATTATTAATTGATTGGTGAATTGTGATCAGACAAATTGAAATTTTTTGTTAGAGAAAGATATTACTTATGAACGAAAGTGATAAGGCACTCTTGTATGTTATTTTTTAGCAAATCTTATTTTAAAGTTTTTATTCATTAGATTATGTATTCCGGTAAAGCCCAAAGTTTGGGAATCAAGCAAGGTGGTCCTGCTATGGGAAAATGGACTGAATTGCCTATTACTAAGTCACCTAAGATTGTTCAATATTCTGTAGGCCACGATGGGCTTCATGCTCTTCTAGTTGCTGAGGATGGTAGTGTCTTCTTTGTAGGAACTGCTCGGAGAGGGGAAGATGGAGATCAAAGTAAGTGAAAGAACGTTTGCATTTTGTTCCATTTCTGTTGAGACAATTTTCAAAAGCTTTTTTAAGATTGACATTAGACTTTCTGATATTATTACTTTAATTCCACATAGGTAAAGGAAGGAGACAACCAAAGCCAACAAAACCTAAAAAAATGATAAAGTTAGAAGGTCATCATATCATAACATCAGCATGCAATAATGGTACTAGTGCTTTAGTCAGTCAATCAGGAGAGCTATATTTGTTTGGTAAAGATACAGCTCATGCAGACCACAATACAGGTAAGAGGAAATTTAGAATCTTCTTGATTGTCTTTGATACATAATAAATTATGAGCATACATTTATATATTGAAGATGATTTTAAGTCACATGACTGATCAGTAATTTATTTAATTAATAACAGGCAATTAATTTCAAGTATTTATGAAGATTTATTTTCCTCGTCAGGATTTGGCTAAATAAATAATTACCAGTGGATTGCATAATGTCTTTCAGATTACTTTCTGATACATTTTCATTAATTTTTAATTAACCATATATATTTTTTTAAATATTTCAATAAAATGCAAATATACTATGTGAAAATCCTTTTTAGATTTGATTAAATAAAAAAGTAAATACCAGTGAATTGATAAGTTAATTGGGTTAGGTCATGTGTTTGTGGAATTTTAATTAGTGGCTCATTTTTGGTCACTATGAAACTGGGTCAAGCTAGTTATATTTAAAAAATTATTCAAACAATATTGAGAAAATTTTATAGGTTCCATTTTCGTCCACAAAAAGATCATTGGGCTAGATCACAGGTTAGAGAAATTTCGATTAGTGGATCAGTTTTGGATCACTACAGGTCAATAAAATTTTATGTAGAAAACAGTTCCAACAAATTTTATTAAATTTTGTATTCTATAATTTTCAGACTCAAAAAGACCATTGGGTTAGATTGCATATTCAAGAAAAATTCGATTAATGGGTCTGGATCACTCTGGATTCAGGTCAAGTTAATTTAACCTAAAAATAGCTTAAATGATATTGATAAAATTTTGTATTATATTATATTTGAGCATGAGAAAATCATTTGTTAGATTATATAATCGAGAAATTTAGTTAGTGGGTTGTTTTTGGTTTAATACAAGTCAAGCTAATTTTTCAAAGTATAGCTTTAACAATCTTAGTGTAACAATCTTAGTGAATCTAGTGACATTTGGCCAAAAATTCGACTTTTAAAATTATGAATGCCCAAAACACATACATGGCGCCAAATGAAAGAATGTAGCCAAATTTGGCTATCCAAATGTGAAGAATTTTTTTAGATTTTCTTAAAAGGAATTGAGATGTATGGTTAAACTAACCAGAATTGAGATAAAAATGTGATTTGGATTGATGTCTTTTCATTGTAAATGTGAAATAGTGTGAAATTTATAAACATGTATGTACGGTACTTACGTATTAACGGCACTGCAGCAGAAGTTGCACTAATGCGCCAATAAAGAGTAATCCTGTTGTTCGCATGCGCACACAGTTATTTTTTGGATTCCTTATTGTTTGCTGATTATCAACACCATTTTTAAGTATTTTTTAGTACTTTAGTGCTTTTTTTGCTCATTTTTGATACCCTTTTTTTTTGTGCGTGCGTGAAAAACAAGATTGCTCTTTATTGGCGCATTAGGTCAACTTCTGCTGCACTGGCGTTAATATGTAAGTACGTACTTATGTAGTTTTCATATTGAATGCTTTTGTAAATAATACTGTTATAAATAAGATATAAAGAATTTTGCTCAGTAAACATTGGTAGGTAGGTAGATTTTTTTAGTTGTTAGTTACTGGCTAGTGAGGATAATTTCTTTAGTAACCAGTAAGTACATTTATATCACTGAATATTAAATTACAAAACATATAAGTATAGAGTAAATAGTATGTGAAATAAATAAAAATATTTTAATTCATATTGTTTGGAATAAACTCGAGATATTAATTTCCAATCTATTTTAAATTTTAAATTAACAGGAAAGTTATGCAACATGCTTATGCAGTTAACTACATAAGTCCCACTATGCTTACAAGGAAGGTCTCCATACGGGCATACCCCCGAAAAATCTGAAAAAATTACAGAATGTTCTTCTTGTGTGGATATACACGTTTATAAAAAAAATTCACCGGAACCTCCATTCAGTAATCGTTAAAAAAATAATGAAAATTTCGTTATTTGGCGATTTATCGCCGGTTGGCAATGGAATGTAATTTCAAAAAAATACTTTATGTCAAATACATTTCAAGAAAAAAAGTGTTTCATGTTGAACTTGTTTTGATGTTTTAAACTTTAGTTTTGTAAGTTTTAGCTTGTTTTAAGTATAATTTTGTTTCATCAAAATTTATATGTATTTATATTCAAATTTAATCATTCAGATTTAAAACAAAATTCATAATTTAAATTTAATTAAATTTGTTTCAAGATCAACGTCCAATTGAGAATTGTCGATTAGAAGTTGTTGCTATGGAAACATATGACATTTATTTTTGAATACGCTTAAATGTATGAAAATAATTTTTCTCAATATGATTTTTTTTTAGCTTTGAAAACATTTTTTCCAGCAATTAATTAAATAACTACTTCAACGAGTAACATATATATATGTAATACAATATGTATATAGATGTATATAATATATTAAAGTCTCTTATTGTTTATGTTTAAATTCATTAAATACCAATTACATGCAAACTAAATATCTAACAGTTTTGAATTTCATTATAATCGTTTGCATTTGTTGAGGAAAAGGGCTGCTCGTCAAATCGAGTGACTCTTTAGTCTTTTCATGCCAAATATACGAAAATGTTTTATTTTTTTACACAATATCTAATGTGATTCTGCTGCTAATTTTGACTAATCCTTTATTACATACATAAGTACTTTAATTAGTATTTTTTTCATAAAATTCTGGGTATGCCCAGTATGGAGACCTTCCTTGTTAGGGATTTGTATACTTAATAACAAATAAACCTCTCCCCCACACACACACTTTTCTTTAAATTATTTGTCTAGAATTAAGATCTGGTAAAAAATAATAGTTAGAAATATGTTGTTTACCCATTAACCTATGGGTGTGATTCAAAATGTTAAAAAAAAAAAAAAAAAAAAAAAAAAAAACTTAACAGCAAATTTTCTGATTGATAAAGGGGTTGGGGGCTCCTCCTGATAATAATTATACATTTTTTTCCCATAATCTTTTGACATAATGTGCAGGGTTTTTTTTTTTTTTTTGTGTGTGTGATCTTTTGAAAAAATTTGCTTTTTTTTGCTGACTTTTTAATGAAATTTGCATTCATTTTTATGTTTTTGATGAAATTCACATTTGTTTTTGGGATTTTAAAATAGAATTTGCAATTTTTGTTTTTTTTGAAAATATTCACATTTTTTTTTATGAAATTTGTGTTTTTTCTGTGATTTTTTTTTTTTTTTTTTAAATACAAAATTTGTGTGTTTTATCATGATTTTTTGATGATATTTGTCGATTTTTTTTGTGATCAGTTGATTAAATTCATGGTTTTCTGTTATCTATTGACGATATTTATGTTTATTCAGTGATCTTTTCACGAAATTATTATTATATATATATATATATATATATATATTTTTTTTTTGACAAAATTCGTGGGGTTTTTCTGCAATTCTTTGCCAAAATCCTTATGCAAAATTTTGCATTTTGCCGATACTTTCCAGAGATTTAAACGCTAGTTTTTCACGTTTAGTTGCCGAGTAGTGACTGGTGAGTGCTTATTTTCATCTATATAGCATACGGTATGTTTTTGTGTTAATCAATGTAACTTTTATTATTAAAATGTTCATTTAATGCCACTTTTATTCAGGGTTGGTAAAAAACCAGGTTTTTTCGAAAAAAAAAACAGTTTTTTTGGTTTAAACCAGGTTTTTTTAGTTTAAACCGGGTTTTTTTAAAACATCCTTTCTTATTACATATACATGCATATTTACTAATAAAAACAGACATTATTGGTTTATAAGCAGTGTAATTTCATTTAAATTTAATAATTAAAGTGAATTTATGCTGAAAATTGAAAAAATTCATTTTTAAATTTAAACAGTTTTAGCAAACAGTCTTATGTTGAAAGTTTTAACTGTTCTACACAGTGAACTATTGATGCTCTGTAAATCTTTATAAACAATCTTTTGATTACTAATAATAAAAATTTGGATGTAGTTTGATAAATATTCTTTTCCACAATTATTCAAATAATAAATTACAGATACTTCTTAGGATTTTTTCTTTTTGAATGACAATTTGAAGTTAACATATTTAGTCGTTAGATTCAGCAGATAGCAGAGGGGAAAAAATTATTATTAAAATGCTATAACTAGCAACCAATCTTTGTTTTTAATTCTTCAAGAAATTCTCCAAAAAGAAACATTTCTTTTACAGTTTGTGCAAAAACTTAAAAGATCATTGTTTTACATTATTAATTGCATTAAATAATCTGCATTATTAAAAAAATTAAAATATTTTCTACTAAATATTGAATCTATTTTATCTTTGATCAATTCACATGTTTGAAGTTTTTTCTTTAGAGCAATAGATATATATGTTCACCAATGTGTACCGATTTTAATCCTATGCATAAAAAAAAAATGACGTAAACCCAATATATCTAATGATTATTGCTGAAATAAAGTGTTAAAAGTAGAAATTATTTATATCCAATAATCTAAAACTCGTAAATTGTAAAGAAAAAAAGAAAATGTCATTAGATTTCTTCTAAAAAACGAATTGCTTTTTTTTAATAGAAAAAATCAATTGGTTTAATCCTATGCATAAAAAAAGGGTACTTCTAGGTTATCCCGTCGACCAATTTCGCCAAATTATACAAATCGCCAAACTAATGGCCAAATTATGCATGTTGACATAATTTTTATTTTAAATAACAAAAAAACAGATAATTAGTAGAATGTTAATAAAAATATTAATAAAAAGTTGAAATAAAAATCACTTAATGACATTCACGATCATCCATTATTGGCATTTAATCTTATAGTTTGGTGATAATTTTTTGGTCGACGGGATAACCTAGAAGTACCAAAAAAAAAAAAAAAAAAAAAGACTCAAACCCACTATATATAATACTTATTACTGAAATAAAGTGTTAAAAGTAGAAATTATTTATGTTCAATAATCTGAAACAAGTAAATTATAAAGAAAAAAAAGAAAATGTCATCAGATTTCTTCTAAAAAAAACCAATTGGTTTAAACTGTGCCAACCCTGCTTTTATTATTAGACATCTGCTATAATGTGTAATTTTGATTTGATAATTTAAGTATTCTGTATAATTTCAGGGTTAGTGAATGACATTAAAGAACCTGTCACTCAGGTTGCATTAGGAAAAGCTCATATTGTTACTTTAACCAGTAAAGGTCATGTTTATACATTTGGAATAAATCATAAAGGACAATGTGGTAGAGAGTTTATCCATGGACCAAACAGAGATGGTAAGTAGAATTTTTTTTTTTTCATTATAATTTTTGACTTTGTAATAATTTATTTCTTTTGTATTGAGCAGTAGTTCCTAACCAGTGATCTCCAATGGAAAAAGTTCACGCCCCTCTTGAGAACATTGCTTTCAGTCCCGTTAAATGTAATAGGAGTATTCACATCTTTAAATGGGAAAAATTTTTCTTTTCAATATTTGAAAAAAATATCTGAATCTCGGGCACATTTGAACTAGTCTTCATATTTCTGGAACCATTTTGCTGATCTAAATGTGATAATTTCCTAGTCATTGTGGAAACAAGTATCTTTCTTTCATTAACACAAGGAGATAAATCCAGTCTTTCCAAACAACAGAATTGCTATGGTGTGTGTGAATTCAAAGGTTGAAAGCTGGCAAAGAAGTTAATAAATTATTAAGAATTGATTAAAGTTAAAAAGAAATGATAAAATTTAAAAACTGCAGTTTTCAATATCTGATTCCACAAACATCATATGGACATGATCGTGAAGTGTCATTACTTGGCAACACAAATAAAAGAATTAAATTTACTGAACCGAGCTAAAATATTAAAAAAATTAAAAAAGTTGCCAGAAATTAATAAAAGCTGAAAAGAAAAAAGAAAAAGACTGTTACCCAAATCTGTATAAATGGTATATCCAATTATTGCTCACATAAATTTATTAACTCAGGCATGAAAAAGTTCCTTCTAAAGGGAGAATTCCACCTATTTTAAAGCAATTTTGAACATCTCTGGATTTTTACAAAAAATGCAATTTTGTTTTTCAAAAGTATAACTAGTCGTTGAGGGCCACCGTAATACTTACCCATCATGGATATGTATATGAAAATAAAACATGCGAAACTATTTATGCAATGCATTGCAATTCATAAGCAAAATTTAAATATTGTTAATATACATAGTAATGCTTTATTAAAGAACTGCTGATGTACCAATTTCGACAAATTATATAAAACGACAAACTACTCAAGTAGTACCGAACTGCATAAAAGAAACATCCTTATAACTCCAAAAATAATAATTCTATTAACTAACAATAAACTGCGTCGAATTAAGCGTCTCATTTCTAATTAAAATATACTTCTGAATTGAAATTTGAATGAAATACAGGGTCATGAAAAATCGAAGAATGTGGAAAACAAGATTACAAATATCTCAGCAACTAATAATCCGATCGACTTCGTTCTATATGCAAAATGTGTGTTATTTTATTGCCTTTTACGTCCATTCCTTAGAACAAAAAAATTCGAAAATTTTTATATACCTTTCATCAGAACGAATTTTTTGAGAGTCCGAAAAAAATAGTTCCGGATAATCGAGGTTGCTGATATTAAATAGGGTTCGTCCCATTCTTACATACTAACTACATACAAAATTTCAAGTCTCTATCTCAATTTGTTCTGGAGATAGAGCGTTTACAGACAGACAGACAGACGGACAGACAGACAGACAGACAGACAGATGGACGGCAAAATTTTTTTTCTAAAAATATGTTTTTCGGAATCTCCACTATCTAAAACGTGTAAATCCGTCAAAAAAAATTTTTCGATTTTCAAAACGATTGCAAGACTTACCCTATACTACGTATGATGGGTAAGTAATAAAAGGGAAGGAAGGTGCTTGGAAAACTTAGTAATCTGACATTTTGCCTACTCAACCCTTAGGAGTTTGATGCAAAAGAGACATAAAATGAAAATTGAACTTATATTATATAAGCATCTGAAAGTTGTGTAAATGAAGTTGCTCAAAGTTTCTTTCAGCAATGAAAATTTTTTACACTTTGAAAATTCAAAGTGAAAGGAAATTTCTTTTTGAAATGTAATATTTTGTACTATTTATAGAACACTTTTGTGTAATTTCTGTGATACTTTTCTTTCTGAAGCAAAGACCAATTTAGCAGGGAAATTGGTTTTCTTTTGAAAAAAAGGGGGGGATCTAACACCTAAGCCATTCAGAATAACACTTATTATGAAAAAATGACTGTATTTAACACAAGTTGATCAGATATATTTGGATTTATACCTTTAACATTATTAATAGTTTGTAAGTTAAAAAGAAAGTATAGATATATATATAGCAATCATACATGCAGTTAAATTTAATTTTATTATATGAGTAGCTGTTAAAATGACATTTAAGTCGTAAGATTTTGGTGCCACTTTATAGTTAGAAAAAAATTTCCACCTTTTTTCCTTATTTCCCACTTTTATGCCTGTAACTGAAGACATAGATTATTAATATTTGTCGACCAACTGTACATGATGATTACAGTAGACAATTAATTTATAGAAGATCATTAAATTGAATCAATATTGAGATTAATCACAATATTGATGTAAGAAGGTTCAGCAAGTTATTGCAGTTCAACTCATAAATGTTCATTGAAGTGAAATATATTATTTTAAATTATTAATCATAAGTTCTGTAGACTTTTGTTCACAAGAAGATTAAATTTGAATCATTTATTGGCAGTAGCAACGAGGAAATTCTTATTGAGTCCAGGGTACATGATGACAGTACTATTTTTTTATGAAATTCAATGTAATTTGCAAGCACAGCATTGAAATATTGGCCACATGGAGATTGCTTTTGAACAAAAGAATAACAATGAATACAGTCTCTTTGGTAAAATTCTATGTAACAGCAACTTCAACACTGAAATTTTAGTAGAGAGAAAATCATCTTAAAAGCAAGATATATGATGTCGATGGGCTTTGATGAATCAACAAATTCAGCAGTATTAAATTTTATTTGTTGTTAAGTGTTAATTAAATATAGATGATGACATATCTTTGAGGGCTATTCTGGGGCATTAATCTTTTGTTGATTGTGATAAAAGCAGCTCTCTAGGCAATATTTAATTGCTGCTGCAGGTAATGCTGGAAGAACATTATTTTCTTAAATACTCTGAGATGATAATGATAGTAGAATACATGTGTTGGAGAATAAAAAATTTCAATGAATCATGGTGCCAAAACAAGTGTAAAAAAATATTCATTCTATTCGAAAACATTCAAAAGATTGTATTTTTCATGAATTAATTAACATAAATAAATTAATAATTAATAATAACATTAATAATTTTCATGGCCAATCTGGCAGAGGGCCGAGAGTCCCCACCACACATCTTAACTTTTCTGTTTTTTCCTTTGATCTGACAGACAAACAAATCACCAACTATCTGTTAAAACAGCATTCAAATTTAAATCCACCAACCAGCATCTGTCAGTAAGCCATTATCCTGATGATTTTGGTTGCAGAATGCATGTCATGTACTGTTCGTGAATGTGAATGACTTGCCAGATAGAGGGATTGTACTGTTTATGACAACAAAATGTGTGTCAAGGTGTTTGCCAAAAATCAGGCAATCAACTAATCTATCATGAACACGATACTTCACAACATCACTGGGTGATACGGCTCAAGATGGCCGCCAAAATGATGTCACAATGTTGTTTTTTAGGCATGAGGAAGGTGGAAAAAATGTCTATTTACAAATATCAAAAAACGTTATCTGGGACTTTCAAAATGACTGACTATCAATAAAATTTCAAATTCAGATATCTCAGCAAATTATAACAAAAAATTGATGAAATTTTTGACTATTGATTGCAAATGAAGTCTAGAATTTAATTAATTTAGTTATAAAATATAATAAACAATATAAATAAATTCCAGAATTATATTTTCATAAGATAGTGATGTTAAGTAAGTTACTAAGAATTATTTTTAATCAAAAATGTCATTTTGTTTACATTTAAAATATTATATTTACATTACTAAAATAATATTTAACTGCTTACTTTGCTGGATATTTCTATAAATAAATGTTTATTATGAATTTATCAATTGAAATCAATAAGATTTAAAAGAGAACTTTAATAAATAGTTTATGCATTATTGGTGAATATTTTTATGTACATTCTGTAATATTTAATTTTTTAAAATGCTAATTAAGTAGATATTTGTGTAAATGAATATTATTATTTAAGTTAAATACTAAAAAAAGAATTAACCAAAAGATTTAGAAGATTTGATTTCAAATGACTCCTTAAAATAATCAAAATGAAAAATTTAAAATTTAAATAAAGATGTGTCACAAGAATATAAATAAAAAGCCCTTTTTTTTTTTTTTTTAATTGAAAATTCTAATAGATATTTGCATTTAGCATTTTTTTTTTCTTAAATTGCTCACTAAGAATACGAAAAATTATTTTTATATGATAAATAGCAAGTATGCATTCAAATAGAGTTTTGAAATTTAATAAAGGATACTTATGTGTTGGCCTTGTGGCAGAAGTAGAGATGGGAATGCTCGGAAAAAACCCGGAAAAATTGGGAAAAAACCCGTTTTTTTCGGTTTTTTTCCGAAGGCTTATTTTTCAATTTTTCCAAACTGGAAAAATTGAAATTTCATTTATGAAATAATATAGTAAAAATTTTGTAATAGCTACATTCTCATACTTTTTATTTCATTTATTTTTATGTTGAGTGTCTCACATGAACATTTTAATGTGAGTAATCTGACCTCTGAGCAGAAATCTGTTTGAGAAGACTTTAAAGGATCCTTCATATTTTTTTCTTGTTTGAAACACAAGACCCTTTGCAAAATTTCTCTTGAAAATCGACATTTCAGAAAAAGTTTAATCAAAAATTGAATCTTTCGCAAGTGCACTGATTGAAGAAAAAAAAAATATCATGCCATACAGCAGCTGAATCTTATTAAGTTGCATATATGTATGTAAATAACCTTATTAAAAATGTCTAAATAGGAATCTAAATATAGTAATAATTTCTTATTCAAAAATTCTGAATATATTTTGTACAAGTATATACAAGAAGTTCACAATTTCACAAAAATTTGATTACATGAAAAATATCTAGATTAAATGCAACTTCTCTTTTTAAAAATTAATTCATGTGTAAAATTATTGCAATAATATGCCGATTAATGGAAATGATAAAATTAAAAATTCAACATAAAATTTTGAAGTACGCATTTATTACTTTAATCAAAATTTTGAAGTACGCATTTATTACTTTAATCTATCTTTTCAAGAAGTAAGTATTGAATTCGTGAAAAATTTGACTTCTAGTTTTTGGTGTATTTAAACATTTTAGAAGGTCCTGAACACGGTTTGATAGTTTTTAGAAAATATTTCTCACTCTGTGAGTCTGTATGTGACAAATTTTATGGGCACTCTATCTCAAGAACTGATGCACATAATTTCACAAAACTTAAAATTCAGCTACACCTTAATATAAACTCGAGATGTTTAGTTATTAGTGTATATCGCCAAACCGATGGCGCTTTTATGCTGCATTTTTCATAATTTCCACAATAGTTCTATCTCAAACTAATGTATGTATTTTTATAAAATTTCAGATTAAGTTAATCTTTGACATAACTTCGTGCTCATTACTGTTTGGTGTAAATTGCTCAACAGATGACGCTGCTATGCTGCATTATTCATGATTATCGCAATAGCTTTACCTCAAGGACGATTTTTTTTTAAAAATCAAACTACAGCTTCAGACAGTTTCTGATATATATTAATGTTGTTTAATTTTTGGTGTAAATTGCCCTATAGGTGACACTACTATACTGCATTTTTCAAGATTTCATTATAGCTGATTAATTGAATGTTTCTTCAAAGTATTGAATCTAAAATTGACCTCCATTTTACCTCCATAATGTATAGTAATGTTGCAAAAACATGGGCAGTTTGCATTCGAAAAGTACAACTGCGATGAAAAAAAAAAACCCATATTTTATTACAAGTAACTATGTTCCAAATTATACTTTCCCTCTTGATTAAACTTTGAATTTTTGTAGTTTTCTAAAGCACTGTAGAAGTTTATCTCTGCATGTAACTGCTTTTGTTAATTCCTCAAATATTAAGCATTTTCTATTTGTAGTGTTCTGTTTTCATAACTTCTGAGTTCCACTCTTAGAAATATAAAATTACCATGTGGAAATATTATTGAATATGGTTTCTTACTCAAGAATAGAATACCAGATTTCAGGGTTAAAAGAAAAAAATTACATTAAATTAAACCAAAAAAAAAAAAAAAATATATATATATATATATATATATATATATATATATATATTACAAATTTAAAAAATTTTCGCCAAAACTAACCTTTATACTATCTTAATTTTCTTATAATAATATTCCGTACTTATTTCAAATTATTAAATTAAAATCTTGTTTCTAAATCTAATCTGTTAATCCTTATGCAGACGATATAAATTCTTAATTTGCCTTAAAAAACATTATTCCAGTATGCGTAAATTTAAAAAGATGGCTCTAAATTAAAAATATTCTTAATTAAAACTTTATTTCTTAATATTCCAAATAAAACTGATTTCTTCTATGTTTTTATCAACCCTTTTTAAGAAAGTCTTATTAAATTTATTCCAAAACCATACCTTTCAAAAAATATCATTATTTTATTTTATCTATTTATTTATTTTTCCTACGTCAACCTTTGATGTGTGCATATTAATAAATTCATTTCTTTTCTTTTTCTCTTAAAATTAATCATTTATAAAAATCGTCTGCCTAAGATATTTAAAATTCTGAGTAAATTATAAATTGGTTAAATAATATTTTTTTTTAAATAAATTTATCGTTTGTGGAAAATAATCTCGTAGCTGGACAAGAATTCTGTTTGCATAAAAGAATGATGGTTTGAGGTTACAGAATGTTCCAGAACTTTCTTTTTAGTTTAAAAAGGTGGAAGTCTGGAGATGAAAAAGAAGATTTCTTGGGTTGCTTCTTCGATGAGGACAGCTCGCTGAAATAATGATGGAATTTTTGCAAAAGGAGCTTTTCCTTCCTCATTATTACGAATTTAATAAATGAATTTACAGCAGCCCATGACTAATTATTGGATCTTCTACATTTATTTATTTATTTTGTTTTTTCCCTCGCTTGCCATGACTGTGTGTTTCTTTTTAACCAGTGGAAATAATTCGAGTTCTCCTTAAATCGTCACATATATATATATATATATATATATATATATATTTCTGGTTTCAGTGAGTAAAAATCTTAACAGTCAATAAATCCTACGCTATTTTTTTGTTGCAGAAAGCCAAAGTAAAACTTAGTTTTGTTTGAATTTAGATTATAAATCTAAATCAAAACTTTTTTGAGTTGAGATTGGAAAGCAAAAACTAAACATATTTTATAAAGGAAATAAAATTATAATTCTAAGGAAAAAAAATAATAATGTAAAAATATACATTTTCTAAACAAACAATGGAATTTTTGAATACTGATATTCCTAATAATGACAAACTGCAATAATTTATTTAAACTAGTATCATTTACTTAAAAACTATAGTTATGTAAATGGAATGCATAATTTATTTCATTCCAAACTGCAGACATATTGGTTCAGGTTTTTACATTAGGTCAGTTGGTAGTTAAACATGTTACTGAAAAATCATTTCAACAGAGATATAATTGTGGTGGTTACTCGATAACCCCTCACATATTTTTATTTTAATTCAATTGTATTAACTATTTTATTTCCTATCATCTCCTATTTGTTAATGTTCTCAATTTAAATATCATTTCGATTTCGTTTCTTTTGATATCTTCTCCTGTAAATATTTCTTCCTTTCGTAGTTTATCGAATGTTCTAAAACGGTAAAATCTTGTTTGAATTCATTCCTTCCGGTTTAAAAAGCTTCTAGAAATTTCTCGATCGTTCGATGGGTGGTTACTTCCGTTTAATCTGGCCCTCCCTTTGGCCTATCAAATTAAAATACACAGATGACGTGACTTAAGCAGTTAAGTGCCTGGCCACCTTCTTTGGCTTTCCTTCTTTAAGTGTATTATAATTTTTTCCTTATTAAATTCATATTTCCCTATTCATTCACACGTAGTTTGGCCTCTTTTTCCTCGCTTTCCCCATTCTAACGTTGCCAACTTGGCGTATTCCGGGTTTGCGGTAACCCTTTATCTTTCCTCTCCCCTCTCTGTGTGCCGCCAGTTCAGTTGAGTGGATGCTGCACTGCGAGATGGAAGGTAAACTTCCGAATGGTCTTTTTGCTGCGAGAGCCAAAGCACCTCTACCGCTACGACCTAATCCTTTGGCCATTTTTTTTTACCGGCCGTTCAAACGTTCTCATAGCTTGTTGAGAATCTGTTAATTTCATATATGCTTTGTCGCAGTTTTTTTAAAAAAAGGCACTCTTCGATGTTATTCAAATTTTTCCAGTTAATCCCATATTGTTTGTTCTCAATGAAGTCATGTTTTTTCTCGGAAGGTAATGGAAATAGTATTCTTCTTGCATAAAATATTATAACTTGTTTTTTTTTCGATTCATGGAAGATCGTTCATAGGCAAAGTATGATTATCTTCGCATAAATGGGATCCCCACAAGAAAATACAAAAAATCTCTTTATGATTCAAGTTTTCTTCTTTTATTGAGTTGATACAATTGATGTTCTTAAAAAATTTATTCTTCAGATCTTTAGAAAAATGATTGAACGGTATTTGTCAAAATGAATATATATAAAGAAAAATTGTGTGAAAAAGAATATCTACACCTGTGTATTATCCTTGAGAAGAATTTGTATGAAATGAATAATGATCTATTTACGTATAATGTGCATTCACAAGAATATGTTATAAAAATATAATGTCATGACGTTACTTCACAAATAATTATAAATAAAATTTTTATTCTTCAATTTTTCTTCAAATAATGTGTTCAGAGTTAATTTCTTCTTCGTCTTGAGTATTTCTTCATTTGTCAAGATTCCAGGTAACATTTTTCTTATTTATTTATTTTCTTCACAACTTACTTTTGAGTTGATATTATCATAGAAAAGATTCTTTACGAAGAACTATAAAGTTAAGCTTTTGTCATGTCCTTTTATTGTGGGTGTTTTGCTGGCCCTCATTCAATGCAATGTGCTTCTAACCATTACTATGATCATTTGGCCTATTTCGTAGAACGAAAAAAAAAAAAAAGGGTTCTCGTCCTTTTCCCAAACACAACAGTAAATCTCCTTTGGTGCCGTGTTTCCTTGTGAACCAATATTTTTCTTCTGGCACCATGTACCTCTTTGAATCAATTAATATTCTTCAAGATATGACAATTATTAGATGATATTGTGTTTTCTTTATCTATAAATATATTCAACAAAAAAATAAATTATGTCTTCATTATCTGTTTTTTAGGCAGTGATCAATATTTTATATTTATTCTTTATTGAACGGAGTGTAATAAATGAATACATAATATATTTTGATTTTATGCTAAAATAATTTTTTTTTTTTTTTTTTTTTTTTTTTTTTGGAGCAGTAGATTCTATATAACATAATTTACTGATATATTTTTCTTGTCATGATATAATTTATAACTAATATCATATAATTGCCGAAACGTCAGTGAAGGCTTACTTTGGAGACACGAAATTTTTTTGTGTCTGTCTGTCTGTCAGTCAGTCTGTCTGTTCCGCGATAACTTCCGTAAAAAGAATCCGATTGGCTTGAAATTAAGTGGGTATGTTAGTGAGGCAATGGGATTAAGCTGTATAGTTTTTTGTAAGATTTGGTTCATTTGTTCGAAAAATATAGAATATTTTATTTTGCGCAATAATGCTTTTCTATGGCAAATCCAATGATTTCCATTTTTTTTTTCTTGAGAGGAAATGTCACATTATGATAAATGGATGCTGAAATTTACCAGTTAAATTATTCGTATTGTTTTGAAATTTTGTGTATTCATTTGTCAGATTTTTAAAATTATTACTGTAAATTTTGGAGATTTTTTATAAATGTATTCCAATAATATAAACGAATTTGTTTTAGAGATTTCCTTATTTCAAATGTTTTTATTTCATTTTCTTTATTTTCTCTTAATGGTTGCTAAGAAACCATTCATCCTAATCCTTATTTTTATAATGTTATAAATTTGAATGCGTGTAATTATTGAACGTGAAAATTTAAATGAAGTCAACGTTAAAACTTATGAATTAATTAATGTCTTTTTATCTTTGTGTATAACGTAGCCCAGAAAAGAACATAGGCTATGTTTTATTGATTTTATTCACATATTTTCCTTAATAATTCAAAATTTCCTTCTTTTTCATGCAGAATCAATAGCGATCTTTTAGATAAAATTTAACCAATTTCCTTTATCGTTGCCAAAAAAAATTCAAAAGCTGGAATAATTTGTCAACGGCAATAAGTTTCAATTGAGCAAGTTCCATTCCAAAAATTAAACTAAGAAAAAATAAATATGACGTCAGAATAAAAATAAAAATAAATATAGTACTTTGTTAAATATTAAACACGGAAATTTGTTTCGTTAGTAAGAATTTTTCTGACAAAAATGGAGGCATAATTAGAAGTAAAAGAAATAAAAAAAAAATTATATTTTTAACAAATATTTCACCTGATAAAATTTGACGTCATAATTGAAATAAAACAGGTATTTTATAGTAGTCGTTAAAAATATAAGAAACATGGATAGCAATAACTCATGAATAATGACGTCATTGTCGAAACTTCAGTGAAGGCTTATTTTGGCAACACAAAATTTATTGTTTTACCCCTATCAGTCTGTTCTGTCTGTCTGTCTGTCTGGCCGCGATATCTGCCACAAAATGCAATCAAAACTTCTTTTTTTTTTTCGGAAACAAAATTGTAAAACCCTAGATTACTGAGTTTACACTTTCAAAAATTCCTGATACATCAGATTTAGGTGTGGACAGGTATGTAGAAGTATGAGGATAATGAAAAATGCTTATTAAACTGTTACTTATCCTTATAAATCAAAATGTACAAAGAAATACAAGATATACGATAACCATTAGCAAATTGATAGAAAGTTACAAATTTAAGTTTAATGAGACTACGGGGGGTTCAGGGGGGCTCCGCCCCCCTGAAGATATCTACTATGTTATAATAAAAAAACAAAAATGATAGTTCATGAAAAATTCAGAATATCCTAACGTAACTAAATCTTTAATTTAACGCTTTTGTTGGCTGAAAACTTCTTATTCTTATTTTATTCTTATAAATACTTGCGTAATTCGAAAATTTTAAATTACAGTTTCCAGGAAGTTGAATATTACACAAAGTGTGTTTTAAAAAAGAAATAATGTGAAAAGCTGACGTTGAGGCTCTTGATCTGCAGATTTACTAGTATTTAACGAAGGTGCTGGTAAAGATAATTGATTATTTTAATATAAATCCTTTTCGTCTTGTCATAAGTATAAGAACATATGTTTTGAGGGATATGATATATATATACATAAAAAATTTTTGGGCTTTATTCTTTTGATCTGATGTTAAGAAAGATATGTTGGTATTTTTCTTCTCTTCGTCATATATTTATTCTTCTTTTTAACGTATAAAAATGATGTATAACGTAAATGAAGTTCGTCAATATTTTAAATAATGGATCAATTTATATATTATTTATTATGTGACCAGTCTATAAGAAAATTTAACCTGTCATTTATTGAGCTCTTATTTTAATTATTTCATTATGCCTCCCAAATCAAAATTAAATATTGCAATACAGCCGTTTGACGGCAACCCACAGACTGTAGAATTCTTCTTTGATCAATTATCTGACCTTCAAGAGTTAAATAACTTTTCCGACAAAGAACTCTTTGTTCTTCTCAAATCAAAACTTGAAGGTACTGCTTTACTCTTCTTCATTGAAACACAGTCTCAATTCAAGAACACTAATTTCCAGGCCATTTGTAAAGCTTTTATAGACTATTTCTTACCCTCAAAAAAGGCTGTTTCTCTCAAATCCTTGCAAAATTTAAAGTTAGATTCAAATGAATCAGTCAAAAATTTTGCTTTTCGTCTTGATAAACAACTTCGCCTTGCATATCCTAAATTGGATCCTCCTGCTCTCAATTCACTAAAATTCACTCATTTTCTTGAGGCTTTGCCTAAACAAATTAAGAGAAAGATTTTAGAAGAGAATATTTCCTCTTTTGATTTAGCTCTTGAACGAGCAATTTTTCTTCAAAATATATATGATTCTCCTCCTAAAAAATCTTATGAGAGTTATGACCAAGTTTATTCTTTAGATAGTAAAAAAGTTCATGATAATTATATGGCTTCTAGTAATGTGCTCCATAAGACTGCTATAAAACATACGAAGGATAAAATTTATGTCAATTCTCAAACTACCTTCTCACCTTCGCAAACTCCAAAAGACAATTCTCATACTTCTCGTAATTTTAAAAGAAAAGATAGAACATATTCTCCTTCTCCAAATAGACAAGAGGCTACAAATAAATATAAAAATAATTCTCATCAACATAGATCATATCTGAAACATCCTTATTATCAACCCACCTTTGACAAATTTTCTCACAAAAAAAAATTCTGCATCCTTTTATCACAAACGAGATGTTATGCAATGTGCATATTGTGGAAGATTTAATCATCGTATGGACTCATGCTACAAATTTAAAAATGTTATCAATTCTTCAAATCAAAATTCTTCATCTCATTTTTCGTCTAATTCTCACAGAAGGAAAAACTACACCTCTTCTTCTAAAAATAAAAACAATGTCTATCATTTAAACAAATAGGGGAGACTGGTTCTACTGACCGCCTTCTCTCCCATAATCTTCATTCAGGGTCAGTACACTTTAGTGACAAAAACAAACGTCACTTTGACAAAAGCTCTTCAATCACTTTAGTATCATCCACTGCTGTCCAAACATCCCCTGTAACACCTAAACTTAATAAATCTTCATGTTCGTATAATTCTATGACATCCAAACAAACTTATGAAATTGATGATGATGTACAAGAAAGACACATCATCTGCAGTTCCTTTGATAACTCTTATGTTCTTCCATGCATCTTGATAAATATACAACATAATGAAATCTCAACTTTAATTGATACTGGATCAAGTTTGTCCCTTTTGGATCAAGAATGCTTTAATAGCATTAAATCCAGAATTCACTACAAATTCTTATCCAGAAATATTTCTATTTCAACTATAAATTCTAAAGTTTTTTTCAAAGGATGCATCGAAATAGCATTTAAAATCGACAAATTCTTTTTCCATCATGTCTTTTACCTTACAAAGATACAAAATGTCAACTTTCAAGCCATTCTTGGGTTTGAGTTCATCAATAAACATTCTGTAACCATATCGCCAACCTTTAAGTCTATCTTGATTAAGGATAAACATATCCCTTTTCACAGTCATAGTGAATCTCCTACTTGCTACTTCATGAATTCTGAATGTGCTTATGACAATTTAAATGTACCATATTCTTTAGATGCACACAAAATGCCTTGTTATGAAAATTCTATACCAAATAATCTAAGTAATGGTACTTATATTGATGATGTATATGCAAATTCTGGTGACACCAATTTACAATTAGTCAACAATTATACAACCTATCCTTACAATTATAATTTTCAAAATAGTGATTTATTTACAAATAATGTTGCTAACACTGCTATGAATTTTCATAATCCTTATATTGATGGTAATTTTACTTATTTTTCTAACTATTTTCCAACTGATTATGGTAATGTTGTGAACTATTTATCTACTAAAGATAATATGCCTAATAAAAATTTTACATCTGAAAGTACTAATGATGTTAGTTATATTGGTAAAAAGCAAACTCATTTAAATATTGGTAATAAAATTTTGGTGAATTCCAACATGGTACAAACACTCAATAGAGAATTAATCCCTCCTAATTCCTTTGTTTATTTACATGTCAAGTACTTGAATCCTCCATCTGAATATTTTATTTTTAAACCTACTTTAAAAAATAAAGATCTTGTTTTACATGAATCACTGCATTCCAACTCTTCAATTCAAAATAATTTATTTTTGGTTGTATGTCAGAATATATCAAAGCTGGACATTCATTTAAATAAAAATTCAATTATTGGCAAATGTATCAATGTAGATGAGAAGGACATTGAGGAATACTCTTTTGATTTAGATTTTGAAAACGAATATTGCAATTTAATTTTACCATCTGAAGAATTTAAGAGAAAACGTGTTCAAGAACTGTCTCCAAATGATTTTGACCTAAAACACTTACCTCCTCATGAAAAAAGACTCTTTAACAAAATTATTGTGTAGTAAAGCTCTAGCTTTTTCCAAATCTCTTGACACTTTAGGTCATACCGACCTGGTTAATCCTCAATTTACAATGCTAAATTCTCATCCAGTCAAAACCCTACCTTTTCCTGTGCCACAGGCACTCGAGCAAGAAGCTCTTGATCAAATTTATCAAATGCTAAATGCTGGTATTATTGAAAGATCAAATTCATCTTGGGCGTGTCCCATGCTTCTTGTTAAAAAGAAGAGAACTGATATGTCGAAGCCTCAAAAATATCGTTTGGCTCTAGATTTAAGATTGTTAAATTCTATTATCATCCCATCTTCATATCCTCTTCCTAGAATTCAAAATCTATTGGTGCAGTTATCAAAATTTAAGCATTATACTACTCTTGACTTGCCCTCTGCATACTGGCAGATCGCTATACCGAAAGAAATGCAAGATAAGCTCAGTTTTACTACTCCATGGGGAATTTTTACCTACCTGCGTCTCGTTTTTGGCTTGAAGACAGCTGCAAGCACTTTTCAACAATTAATTGATTCAGTTATTCAATTATCTGAAATTGATTCGTGTTATGCATACCAAGACGACATTGTAGTTAGCGCTAATTCATTTGAAGAGATGACCATGAAACTCACAAAGCTCTTAGACACTCTTATTGCCAACAACATTACTCTGTCTCCTGAAAAATGTTCCTTTATGCAAACTAGTATTAACTTTTTAGGCTTCCAACTCACAGATCATAAAATTCTTCCTATTACAAGCAACATTTTAAAGATTACTTCATTTCCAAAGCCTAAAACCAAGAGGCAAACGAAAAGTTTTACAGGTTTATGTTCATTTTATAGGTCAATTATACCTAATTTTGCTAAATTGATTACTCCTCTCATCGAGGTCACCAAACCTAAAAATAAATTTTCTTGGAAATCTGAACAAGAAAATGCATTTAAAAAATTACAAGACATATTCTTTCAAAAACCTATGCTCAATCTTCCAAGGTGGAATGAAACCTTCTATGTTAATACAGATGCATCAAAGACAGCAATATCAGCTGTTCTTATACAGAAATTTGATGGTGAACTTAGACCCATCTCCTATTATTCCAAAACTTTGTCTCAGTCTGAAAGACAGTACCCTGCCATCAAATTGGAACTTTATGCCATTTACAAAGGCATAACGGCTTTTAAATACTATATTTTTGGTCAACCCTTTATTCTATTATCCGACGCCAAACCTCTTAATAATTATAAAAAAGCTACATCACCAGCCGATATTACTACACGATGGATGTTAGAACTGTCAGAATACTCGTACACATTCCAACATGTACCAGGCAAAGAAAATGTGTTAGCAGATTTTCTGAGTAGAACACCTCACATTCCCACTGAAGATCTCCATAATAATCCAGATCTTATTTCTACACAAGAACCCCTACCAATAGTTGACAATCAGAAAGATTTACATAATGAAATTCCTCACTTTCCATGTGGTTTGGTTGACAAAATGCACCACACCTGTCATCTTCAAAGTGACTCTTCACCTCCAAATAATGACAATAATGAAGACCCATTACTAGAAATTCTTGATCACACCATCTTCTCTGAACAACAAAAAGATCCAAAAATTAAGAAAATTTATGAAGATCTTAAAGCTAACAAAAAATCTAAAAGTTTAAATGGCTATTATATTAATCCAAATAATGATTTACTTTGCTACAATGGACATTTTTCTTCAGAAGATATTGAGCTACATAAAGCTGTTTTACCTTTGTCACTTAGAGCAAAAGCCTTAAGAATTGCTCATATTACTCATACTGGAATTCATAAAACTATTGTTAATTTAAAGAAAAGATTTACCTGGAAAACCTTTGTTTCTGATGCCATTAATTATGTCAACTCTTGTGAAATTTGTTTAGTAAACAAAAATCATAAAAAAAATACTGCTCCATATTTACCAGCACCACTACCGACAACTCCCAATCAAAAAGTTTCTATGGATTTACTTGGCCCATTGAGAAATCGCCAATATGTCATGACCGTTATTGATCACTTTTCTCGTCATTTAGAATTATATGCCTTGAATAACATTAGCGCCGAATCTGTTACCAAAGCTCTATTACACTACATTTCTACTCATGGAAAACCCGAATTAACTCTCACTGATCATGGCTCTCAGTTCACTAGTGATATGTTTTCTTATTTTAATAAAAAGCTTGGCATTAAATTGGAACACAGTTCTGTAGCACATCCCCAGGCTAACGGATTAAGTGAACGATGTAATTCTCAAATAAAATCATCTGTGAATACAATGGCTTCCCAAGGATTTGATGTACCAACTGCTCTAAAAATTCACCAATCCATATATAATGCTACACCTCATCCAGCTACAAAATTCACTCCAAATCTTCTTCATTTTGGAAGAGAGGTAAATGACATTTATGCTAATTACAAAACTCAAACTTCCTGGAAAATTCTTAACACTGCCTATGAAATCCATAAATTAATGGATGTTATTGAGAAAATATACTATCAAGCTTACAAGAATAACGAATCTTCTAGACAAAGAGCGTACCAGAAATCGAGAGAAAAATTAAAATTTGCCAACATCAATGTTAATGACATTGTTTACGTAAAATTTCCCACTGTGTTTAACAAAAAAGTACAAGGCCCATACGTGGTGAAGAAAATAATTTCTCCTGTACTTATTCAAATTCAAGATTCCAATAATAGTCAAGCTTCACCAATGTTGATTCACACTAACCGAATCTTGAAGCTTCAAAAGAGAAATGAAGCATTACAATATCCTTCAGTTTCTTCTAAAAATGCATCACATGATCAAACAGCTGTTGATAATGCATCTTCTACTCCTGTGAGACAACACTCTCCTACTCAAGTTTCTAATCATGATGCTGCTTGTAACACATCTCCTCAAATTCTTTCTTCTTCCAAGTGCCAACAAACATCTTCATATTCGTGTAAATCGGTACATTCACAGGCTCCTCCTGATAGCACTCACAATGATGTTAGAAACAAGTCTACTCAATATAAAAATTATGATCTTCACCCTCGCACTCATAAAATGTATAAAAAATGAACTAATCTTTTCTTTTTCGAGGATGACTCTTGATTTGTAACATATTTAGTCAATACTAGTTCGACTGATATTCGAGTATGAAGAATGACTGTATAATGTTTTTCTTCCTCCAAGCTGCAGGCAGCTGGTATATATATTTTTTTCTCTTCTTTATTTAAGTCATCTTCTCCTTGATGCAATATGATTGTCATCCTCCAAACGTATGTAATGTTTTAATATTTTTAATATTCACTGTTTTCATTACTAAACCATAATTATTGTAATAAGTATATATACTCTCAAATATGCCATATACTGCTACTTCTAGCCTTACAAAGTCTTTAATTTCAGTAGTTGGAGTTAAATTGAGAAAGAATTTGTCCTTTTATATACTTGTTGAAATATTGTGTCATTATTTAAAATTATTTTTGACAAATGTTTACTCTACTAAGAAAAGTGAATTGTAATTGATGTAAGGTAAACATGAGTACTCATGAAATCATTTTCCCTATTGTGACTTATATAATAATTTCTCTTTACAATGCATGCATGCTCTAACATTTAACCTCTTTAAAAAAAAAAAAAAGTGAAAATGAATGATAAACTTATGCATACTAATACTTATACTCTTATTGTTGACCTATAGAAAATGAATGACTCACAATAAGTATTTTTTTGTATGTTTCTAAATATTTGAAAGTTCATAAAGATGTAAACAAAAAAAAAAAAAAGGGATTTTTGTTATACTATAATCATACTTTGGATCCAAAGATATAGGTTGAGGCATTATATATTTATATAAAACAAATACTTGATATATGACAAAAAAAAAAAAAAAAATGATCACTTGTTATTTAAAAGGTTTGAATATGCCAATTAAACATATTCAAAATGTCTTATATAAATTTTTGACATAATAGATTTTTGTTTGTAAGTTGACATTATCAAAGTCATATGCTACATTGATATATTCATATAAGTTCCTTTATCAGAGTATAAATATCCTCTGTTTAATTTTTACTTTGAATGTAGTATTAAAAGTATTTATACAATTATTTTGAATTTATGTTGAAGTTGTTCAAGAATATTCTTTTATGAGTGTATAAACATTCTCTCTGTGAAACTTGTTATTCTCATTGGAAAATAACATTGTCCTTTTTCTACGAATTTACATATGCCTTTTTAGAATTTGTTATATTTTTCTTTGAAACTGTTGTTATTGAATGACACTAAAATTATTCAGTTAAGATTAGTTAAAAGCTTAAAAAGGTACTATATGTTGATATATGTACATTTTTATGAGAGCCTAAATACTCTCTTGACCATTTGTATGTATTTTTCTTTTTCAAATTTTCAACTTACAAATTCATTCAATTTATCATGTGTCATTTGAAACCATCCACTTGTATATACAGTTATAGTATGGTTCATGTTGATGTCAACTGAAAAATATATACATACATGTTGTTGTTTTATACTCAAATATTTTTACATATGCTAAAGTATTTAATTATCATATTGCAAGTGCACAGCTTAACAAGAGACTGCTAATAGTTAAAGACTGTTATTTCTGCAAATATATATATAGACTTTAACAATTTTTGATACATGATAGCTGCCTCTGGAAAAAACTTACCTTTTGTATACCTTCTATTTTAATATTTGCTATCTTTTGTATGAACATAAGGACTACTACTATGATAGTAATTATTATTATTATTTAATATCATGTAAAGCAATTATTTGTATTCATATAACTATTTCTAGTGCATTTATTTTGTATGATTATTTTATATCTTTGTACATGTTTTAGAAAATATTGTTTCGATGAAAAAATTATTGAATTTTTGTCATCTCTCCAATATTTTCTTTTGGGGAGGCCCGGGTAGATATGTGGTGGTTACTCGATAACCCCTCACATATTTTTATTTTAATTCAATTGTATTAACTATTTTATTCCCTATCATCTCCTTTTTATTAATGTTCTCAATTTAAATATCATTTCGATTTCGTTTCTTTTGATATCTTCTCCTGTAAATATTTCTTCCTTTCGTAGCTTATCGAATGTTCTAAAACGGTAAAATCTTGTTTGAATTCATTCCTTCCGGTTTAAAAAGCTTCTAGAAATTTCTCGATCGTTCGATGGGTGGTTACTTCCGTTTAATCTGGCCCTCCCTTTGGCCTATCAAATTAAAATACACAGATGACGTGACTTAAGCAGTTAAGTGCCTGGCCACCTTCTTTGGCTTTCCTTCTTTAAGTGTATTATCATTTTTTCCTTATTAAATTCATATTTCCCTATTCATTCCCCATTCTAACATTGCCAACTTGGCGTATTCCGGGTTTGCGGTAACCCTTTATCTTGTTAGAGAAATTAACCTTAATGGTAATTCTCTATACAATGGATATGAATAGATATGCAGAGCATTAACGCTAGTGGGCGTATAAGCTGAAATGTCTGCCCTAAAATAACTTGTCATTAAAGAAAAATATTGTATATCAAATGAGTATATATTGAGAAGCAGAAATTAAACAGGTTTAAATAACAAATAACAACCTTTATTAAAATCATAATTAAAATCAAACAAACAAATATGAATATGAAATCAATTGTCTAAAAACATAAATATCATTTCTTATATTGAATTCCAATTAATATTATTCATTTTAAATATGATGAACCAGAGCACCAGAAGATAAAGAAATTTATTTTATATTGTAAAGTAAAAATTATATTTTAACTTTAAATAAAAAATAAAGTTTAAAAAAAAATATTTTATCTTTAAATTTAATTCAAATCATAATTCCCAATTCATTTTTTAAACATTTACTTTCAGAATAAATTTTAATCACTAACGTTAAAATAAATAGCAGAAACTTTAAATTTAATTCATAAATATGCATCTCCCCTTCCTATTACTGCAAAGTCTAGTCAACCTTTTCATATAATATAAAGCTCCCAAGGATTCACGCTACCACTCGAGAATGCCTTCCTAAAACACATCACCTGCCACATAATGTGTTCTCCATTAATCGACCTCTGCCACAAGAAGATTTATATGGAGGGTGGAGCAAAACAGAATAGACAATGAATCAACTCAATAACAGTAACATCCCAACGATTGCCCAAGCAATCAGCAAGTCGTTACTAGCTCGCCGGCTATCGTAACGCTTGATAAAACGAAACCACTGAATTGAGTCTGAATTCATTTCTAACAAATTAAAGTTGACAAAAAAATTGATTCTGAATAAATATAACAGACGAAGTCTGAATTAAAAGATATGTTTAAGAAGGAGAGATTAAAAGATATTGTTCTAAAAATAAGTAAAATAAAATAAAAACTCATCTGACATTTTGCTGTAGGTGGCCGGCACTCTGCTATTCACTCCGAAGCTTTCATTCAATTATAATATCACTTTAAATGCGTCAGTTCCTCCTAAAATAGCACATTCACTTTAGAAACCGTAACATCACTTCATATATTAAAGCTGGACATTGTCATATTATATTCGCTTTATAAACAAAAGACAACTTAAACAGCACGACCACCGCTTCCACTCAGGACTTCATTATTACGCTGAACGAGACAAGGCGAACGCTTGCCGGCAAAACAGTTTAAATATCCCATCCTTCGCTGACAATGCCCCCTCACGTGACATCCGCTTCCTGATCTAACGTCACCTCCGGCATCTCGAATGTTCGCAGGAAAGACGATCCAATAGCAGTCAGCCACGGGGAAATTACGTATGCTTGTGGACATGTTACGCCACCTATTGCCATGTCCGATAACTTTGTAGAAAAACATCGTAAATATTCTATGAAGGATGGAAGATATTTGCTGGGAGAAACGAAAGTGTCAATGCCGTAAGAAAGCAGATTATCAACAAGTAGTGAATGGTAAGTAGATAAAATATAAGTAGCTGTTAATTAGGCCGAAGTACAAAAAGAAAGATAAAAGGTATTTTTATTTATTATAAGTTGAAATTTAAACACAGGAGAAATAAAGATAATAAGTGTTTAAATTGAGACTTAGTTTTTCATTTACACTTTAATTATTTAAAAGCAAATAAAATTAAATAGAATTTGTTTTAAATGAAATTTTACTTTATACTATTGTAAATAAATATAGTAATAAATTAAATAGAAAAATAGGTTGAGTGGAATGACAAGAACTCAGGGAAAATATGTCTATTTTCTATCATATCTTTCCTCTCCCCTCTCTGTGTGCCGCCAGTTCAGTTGAGTGGATGCTGCACTGCGAGATGGAAGGTAAACTTCCGAATGGTCTTTTTGCTGCGAGAGCCAAAGCACCTCTACCGCTACGACCTAATCCTTTGGCCATTTTTTTTACCAACCGTTCAAACGTTCTCATAGCTTGTTGAGAATCTATTAATTTCATATATGCTTTGTCGCAGTTTTTTAAAAAAAAGGCACTCTTCGATGTTATTCAAATTTTTCCAGTTAATCCCATATTGTTTGTTCTCAATGAAGTCATGTTTTTTCTCGAAGGTAATGGAAATAGTATTCTTCTTGCATAAAATATTATAACTTGTTTTTTTTTTTCGATTCATGGAAGATCGTTCATAGGCAAAGTATGATTATCTTCGCATAAATGGGATCCCCACAAGAAAATACAAAAAATCTCTTTATGATTCAAGTTTTCTTCTTTTATTGAGTTGATACAATTGATGTTCTTAAAAAATTTATTCTTCAGATCTTTAGAAAAATGATTGATCGGTATTTGTCAAAATGAATATATATAAAGAAAAATTGTGTGAAAAAGAATATCTACACCTGTGTATTATCCTTGAGAAGAATTTGTATGAAATGAATAATGATCTATTTACATATAATGTCATGGCGTTACTTCACAAATAATTATAAATAAAATTTTTATTCTTCAATTTTTCTTCAAATAATGTGTTCCGAGTTAATTTCTTCTTCATCTTGAGTATTTCTTCATTTGTCAAGATTCCAGGTAACATTTTTCTTATTTATTTATTTTCTTCACAATTTACTTTTGAGTTGATATTATCATAGTAAAAGATTCTTTACGAAGAACTATAAAGTTAAGCTTTTGTCATGTCCTTTTATTGTGGGTGTTTTGCTGGCCCTCATTCAATGCAATGTGCTTCTAACCATTACTATGATCATTTGGCCTATTTCGTAGAACGAAAAATTAAAAAAAAAGGGTTCTCGTCCTTTTCCCAAACACAACAATAATATAAATAACAATAGCATTTAATAAAAGTTCTTAGGCTGTGGAAAGAAACAAAAAACTAAACTTTTAAAAGCAGGCTTTGCTACTACAGGCTTTGCTACATCTTTTTATTTTGTAATATTAAGTGAAAATAATTTTCATTTAATACATATAAATGGGAAAAAATGTTTATTATTTAATATTCTCTAAAAAAAAAATATAATTTATTTGGGAGAAACAGTCATGAAAAATCAATTTTTCCAATTTTTTTGTTTTTTTCCGAAAAAAACCGGTAAAAAACCAGTTTTTTTCCGCCACTTATATTTTTCCGGAAAATTTACATCTCTAGGCAGAAGGACCAAAGAAACAATTTGACCGAATAATGAAAAATTTATCAAAGACATCAACCTTTGCATCAGCCATTCTTATAGTGATTATTCCAGTAGTTTAAGTGTTTAGTTCGATTACATGTCTTAAATTTGTTTTATTTATATTTTATTATTTTATTTATTTATTGATGAATTTTTAAATTTCAATATGAAATGGTAAGTAGGAAACAAATGCTGAGGTATTTTTATATTAATTTAAGTGTAAAGGGATTTATTTTTTGCAATTGCTTGCATACAATAATGATATATTTTTAAAAATTCATGCTTGAAAATTATTTAAAAAAGATACAAAATGCACAAATTAGGATACAATTTTCAAATAAACTGCAATACAGTTTTAAAACAAATTACATTTGAAAGTACATTCTACCTTTCCTTATTTGATAGAGAAATGAAATTGAAAATGTAGAATTTTAGAAGTCTAAGAAATTGCAGTGAAATCTGAATTTAATCATCTCGTGTTACCATCATCAAACTGACTCCAATATTACATACAGGCACATTTGTTTTTTATAATTTATATTGGATTAAGGATTTAAAAAATAATTGGATTTTGACGCTGAATCATCCTGTGCATCACTATTATTCTTAATTAAATTATTAAACCAATTTTCATTTAGCTCCTTTACCTATTGCTATGGCTACTGCGGCTGAAGAAGATGGTGAAGATGATGGGATTGAGTCAGAAGAACCAGACACAATCTGTCCTCCTGGTAGACATCAGTGGAATCATGACTACTGCATGGTTTGTACAGTATGTGGAGAATGCACTGGCTATGGTGCCAGTTGCATTGCAAGTGGCAGGCCTGATAGAAATCCAGGATTGTAAGTCAACTTGACTTATTATATTATTTTAACTAAACCCTCGAGGCAGAAATGCAGCAACACGGCAACATTGTTGCAGAAAATTTTCACCCTTGAGCCGCTAAACGTATCTGATAGGAATATTATTTTTTATAATTGTTATTTTTATTTGCAATAAAAAGTGTTAAACTTTAAGTTCCCATGTCATTTCACAAGAGATTTTGAGACATTTATCTCTTACATGAATTTTATTCGATTAACATTACTTTTTTTGTGAAATATTTTTAATTATATTTTTGCATTATGTACAAAAAAAATATTGCAACATTTATTTTCAAAATATACTAGTGCGAATAAAATATAAATATAAAATCATATATAAAAAACTAACGACGAATAAAGGTTAAAATTAGCAAAGCATACAAGAGTAGAAGTTTTTAGAAGACTGAATTTTTTATGCAACTAAACATCAGTTTATTTAATTTTGTACAAAACATAGTGTACATTTTTGGAAAATTTACTTTAAATTAATTTGATTAAAAGAGATAAATTTATTATTTTTATTTATACCTAGTATAAGAATGACCTCAACCTCATTTTGTAGTAAGAGGATAAATTGGATACAGATGCATGCATGTTAGTTTATATTTTAGTTATTTGTAATAATTAAGCATATGTGAACAATGTCTTTCACCATCCCCTCCAAACCCAATAAATTTATACAATTATAGTTTTCTTATCTGTTGTGCATTGCTGCAAATTACAGCGCTTTAGAGTCAGTCATCAAATCTTAAGAGAAAAATAGGATAATATATTTATTACAAATCACTGTAATACTAAATAATTCCTTCAAAAAGATTTGTTTACTTCATGTTTTTGGTCTTTTTTTTTTTTTTTTTACATTCATTTTAAAAATAGATAAGACCATAGTATATAAATAAAATATAATACCTGATTTATAATATATTAGGTTTTCAATGTATGTTTACTAATTATGTTGTACATAAACTTGCTTTAATTTCCACCGTTAAAAAAGTATTGCAGTTCAGAAAATTTTTGCTTTTAATTTTGGTTGTCATAGAAAGCCTTAAAAAATTCTGCTATAGGAAGCTAGAGTATAATTGTGTTTGTCAATGCTGTTTATATTAGTAATTCAATAAAATTACCTGAATTGGCTTATAGTTAAAGTAATCTTTTTTACATCTCAATATTTTTCTATCAATTTTCAATAATAAAGAAGCTATTGTTAATAACAAATGTCACTTTGTATATTTTACAAAATAGTCTCATGTGTTTTAAGTTATTCAAAAATCATTTTTTCACACAAACCAGTTAAACATATGAGAATTCTCTGAGAATTTCTGTGGGAATTTTCTATGGTAGAGAGGTCTAATTTATAATATGAAAATTAGCATAACTACTTTTAAAGTTGAATTTTCATCACTTATAAAATTAAGTGATTTTCTATACTGAATGAAGCTAAATTTGGAATATAAAATAGAAAGGGTAAATGAAAAGAATAGAAAGAGCATATTATGTTGATAATTAGGATGAGCGAAGCTCATCCTCTACTAGGCTACAGAAATTACATTTTGTCATACATTTTACAAAAAAAAAAAAAAAAAAAAAAACTACTATTCAGTATTTTGACTTGAAATTAAACATAAGAATAAATTATGATCTGTAGATTTGCACAATATTATTTTTTAACAGGATAATCTTTAAAAAAAATTTTTAAATTTTATATGCTTTTCTATTATGGGTGCACTTTTGTAAATAAAAAATGAAACGCATATATTTTCAGAAGAAACAATAAATCATGGAGTTGGAAACCATATACAGAATCAAGATTAATTAAATAAATAAAATATATTTTCTTTTTCCACCAAAATATATCAAAAACCTTTTGGAGACTAAAATTGAAATATTTCTCTGTGAGAAATGAATATAAAATAGTTTGACGAATTTAAGAAAAATTTAATATGTCATAATTTTTCTATGCAAGATTCCATGTAAAAACAGAAAATGAAACAAATAGCTTTGCGGATTTTTTTAAAGTAAATATTATGTCATATTGGAAATATAATGAATGAAAGGCAGGTGAATATGATGACTTTTTATATTTCAGATTATTGAAAGTAACTGCAGAATTTATACTACAAACCATAAAAGAACATTAAACTTTCTTAGATTAAAAATTTATGTTATTTGAGAGAAAAATATACATTTTAATAGAATACTTTGTTAATATTAATTGGAAATGGCGCATATTTTGGTGGCCATTCCTTTTAATCACATAAGTTTCACAATTTCTTTTATGGAAATTTTAAATACCTTTATAAACATTATAGCAAATTTTTAAGGAATTAAAATTTCTGAAAATTCGATTATTTACATTCAACTATAAAAGTGTTTTTTAGTTTAAGATTTCAGATGCACAATTTATTCTTTTGTGAAATCATTTGCGTAAATGATATTTATGTATTTTAAAAGAATTATATTATAATTTTTTTTAGATAAAATGACAACAAAAGAAATGTAAGCAAATAAAATTAATTGTTAAATTCGTTATATAAAGTATTACTCAAATTTGAAGATTGAAAATTGAGTCAAATGAAACATATTTCTTATTAAGAAATATAAATAAATACTATTAGTATTATTAATTATTTTATTTATTATTATTATTTATTAGTAAAAACAATCTGTGAAATTTGGCTGAATTTACACTTTAAAAATTAAAATGTGCCAAAATCATTTTTGCTTAATAAAGAGGCAAAAACAATATAAAAAAGTATTGTTTGTTTAAAATATTTATCTTATGAAATAATGCTTCACGAATCCAAACAAAGTATGGCTTTTGCTAGTAAATAAGAAATCAGATAATGAAATTTATAGTATAAACAAAGGCTCTTTTTAAGAAGATCTCTCATTTTATATAAATTATAGAATAGATTATGCCACACAAACTGTCTTGGAGGAAAAAAGATATTTAATGAATTTTAAGTTTCATTTTTAAAGACAAATCAATGAAAGCATATCAAATAAAACAAAATTTTAATTTTGATTATACATTCAGATATTGTAACTTCATACTATAAAGTTAATATTCCAACTTCCTCTAGTCAGGGGTCCTGAGTTTTAATCTCAAATATTACTGACATTGGGAGGGGGAGTAGTAGGGGGAGGAAGATAAAATATGTGCTTGTTTCCTTGCATTGGAACATTGTGCCTAATAGCATTAGACTTGAGATTGTTCGTTAAATGAATGGCCTTTAAAACTCAAGTATATGTAGCAAAATTAGTACCACCCATAATGTTATGCATCTGATGAGGAATATTGATCGATTATTTATTTCAAAATATTTTTCTCCTTTTTTTAGTGTTATTTTTGCTTAGGTTTCAATCTGTCTATAGTCAAGTCATTTCTTTATTTATAGACCATGTGGTTGTGGTGCTGGAGATTCAGGATGCATCGAATGCGGTTGCTGTCGATCATGTGCTCGAGAAAATGATCAAGATGTTGATGTTGCTGCTGCATGGGGTCAACTTGTTGCTGGAGGATTGGTTGACAACAAACAAACAGATATAATTGTTTTCGATGTTAGATGTGGTAAATTGCTTTTCACGCATAAATCATATTTCTGATTCTTATCTTAATCGTTTTTGAAGTAAAGCTCAAACAGTTTCCTATTTCCTTAATTTGTTGATTTTTTTGATTTGATCCTTTTTATTGATTTTTAGCTTGCTTGCATTTATAGCTTTACTGATCATAACTTTCATGATAATAAAATTAATTCTAATTTTTTTTTAAATATAATTTTTAATAAGAATAAAAATATTCTATTATTTCATTTTTTAGTTATATATTTACATTAGGTAATACTCTTTTAAATTTCTTAAATATTGCATATATAAGCTTAATTAATATAAATTTTAAATGTAAATTTAACATATTATAGGTAGGTGATTTCATGAACAATTAATAAGTCACCAGCCAGTCATTTTCTTTCTATTATTTATCGAATATTATCGAAATTATCTTTTGCAAAAATCAAAAATTATATAATATGGAATTATCTTTTCAAGGTAATTTTTTGCTTCTATGATAGTATTTTAATTTGTTTTTAATTTAAAAATAAGCATTTTTTCATAATTATAAATCAGAAGAGAATTAGATGAAGTTTGATCCCAAAACTTCTATTTCATAAATTTTAATTTTTTGAAAACTAGTTACAAATGTTAATACTTCAATATTAATAGTTTGCCAACTTTGACTTTCATCTTTAATTTCTGTTTCAGTCAACTAATTAAAATAAAAATGAGTTAATCTCGATCAATAGTTTTTCATTATTCTGTTGTACATCTGCTGTTTGCAAATGTCCAGCTTAGCAGGACGTGAATTCCCATTGCTTAACGTGCTGCCAATGGTCAACAGAACTACGAAAAATCTAGAAAATTAAACAAAAATCGCTATCACAGCATTCCTTTTTTGGCAGGATATTTCCCCATTCAAGGGGGACTTGTTGGACATAAAATATTTGATTCAAATCTATCCAAAACTTCATACACTTTTTAATAGTACAATTGAAAAAAAAAAAAAACTGGGTTTTTTTTGGGAGATTTTTTTTTTTTTTTTTTAATTCAAGGAGAAATTGCTGGTTATAGCCAACAATATATAAAAAAAATTTGTTCAAGTCTAAGCATAACTTCATACAGTTACTAATGGTACAATATTGAAAATGGTACTGATCCTACTATTACTGTGCCCCCCTTATGGTGGAAAATTTCCAAATCAAAGGAGGACCTGCTGGCCATAACTAAAAACATACACAAAAAATTTTGGTTCTATTCTATGCATACACTTTTTGATGGTACTGAATAGCAACATACAGATGGACAGACAGACATTTTGTATAAACATGTTTTTTGGGTTACAATATTTTTTTTTTTTTTTTTCTGTTGAAGACAGAAGAAAGTAAAGGTACTTATAAGCTTTGTGTTAAATGACTTGGAACTAAACATTCCAAATGCAAATCCTACTTGCACTTGTCTTAGTTTTTTTCATACCATCCTTCAAGCACAACATAACAAAAGGCACTATTATTAATGTAGGTATGTGTAAAATTTGATTTCCAAGCTACTAATTCTAAAAGTTTTTAATCATGATTAATTTTAAAAAGCTAATTCCAATTTTTGTTAGAAGAATTCTTAATATGTGCTTTGTGTTTTAAGTATGTTCTTGAGCACTTGGTTTTAGAACTAATTTCTGAATTTTAATAAGGCCGAGCTGGCATGAGGATAGAAGATCGTCTTCGTCGGCGGATTGAAGAATATAAATTTAGGCAACGTCGAAGGCAAATGATGCAGTCTGTCAAATCTTTGAAATCTGGTTTATCTGGCATCAACAAACTACGTGGAGAAGTTGCTGAAAAAAGTTCACCTCCTATTGTTGGTATGTAGTTTTTGTTTTAAAGAATATTTTTGATTATTAACCCATAGTGTATATAGGCTTTTCTAAATATCCTCAAATGCAAGTTTATAAAAATCTTCTTAAGATGTTGAAAAATTCTGATTGACCTGTTTTTTAAAAAATATTTTGTAGTATATAAATTAATAATGAAAATTTTGACGTTTTAGATTCAATATTGTAGTATTGATTTAGTTGAGAGTATATAAAGTATCAAACAAATAAATATGAAAATTTTAAGACTTTTTTTTTTTTTTTTTTTTTGTTATTTTATTTGTTTTGAATGACAATAATATTACCTAGATGACCTATTAGTGATTTTCAAACAAATAAGAATGTTCAGAAAAGTGTCCTGCTTATTTTTTTTTTAAATGATAATTAATTGTAGTTATTCCTTTTTAAAAAATAATTTTAATTATTAATTTTTCTTTTAAACTGAGTTAATTGAAGAATGTATTGAAAATAAAAGTAATTTAAGTAAGATAGGAAAATGCCTGGAGGAAAACTAGAAGATTAAGTTTATGCTATTTCATAAATTATTTCAGAAAATGTATATGTGTTGCAGAATATTGTTAATTTTATAAGTATCATCTTTTATTACAAAAAATTAAGCGTTTTGATCACAACATATGATGTATGATAAATAAAAATATTTGTAAATTTTAATAAATTTTTCATCTTACTGTGATATTATTTGTTAATTCATTTTGCATATTTTTGATCCAATTAAATGTTTTTATGCATATTATTTCTTTTGTTTGGTTTAGCGGGCTTTTTTGTAGAATTTTGCTTATTTCTTTTTCCATTTAGTGATTAATAATTATTTTAAGTGCAATGCAAATTATATTTTTATGATCATACTTATATGCGTTCTCCAAAATATCTTTTAAAATGTTTGAGATTTTCTCTGATGTTTTTATAATTTTTTTTTAAACAATCAAATTACATTTGACATAATGTAAAACAACATTGAATGTTGAAAAGTTTAAAATGCTTTTGATGTAAATAAATAAAAAATAAATCCTTAAATCCAATACTTTTTATTATAAAATTATCTTATGTAATTGTGTATATTTGTAAAACTTTTTTCTTTGGTATTGCTACATGTTAATTGTGGAAGGGGTTTTCTTCTATTAATCAGTTTGATTCATTGTGTATGGCACTGTGGACAATTATTTTGTATGTTTAATTATTATCATATTCATTATTATTATTAATTGTTAGTGATATTTGTGTTTAACATTTGTGTTTTTTATATAGGCAGAAAAAAAATCTCAATATCTTTGCATATTTTAAGTTATTAATAAACATTTCGAAGCTTTCAATAAGTATGTTTGTTAGTATTTTTGTTTTAAAATTAAATTATTTAAGTTGTGGCATAAGAGTGAATTATTTTAAATTTATGAGCACTGCATTCTACTTCTTTATATATGAAGTCAACATATTATGGATCAAGCAGTTAAGTTGACACCGATTTGATGAATCTTTATAAAGCTAATAGTCATGAAAGTTATGATAAATAAAAGTACGGTATATTTTTTATTGCTCTTGATGCTTACATGCGTAAATTATCCTTATGATGTATTGCTTATTAATGCATTATTTGCCTTCTGTATAAAGCTTTTTTATTGGCTTCATACACAAATAAATTTTTTGTGTATACTTGCACCTAAAATATATTTTTAAATTGCTTATGAAATCAATGTCATTCTAATGTATTATTTATAGAAATGACTATTTTGAATTAAGACAATTTATTTCTTATAATCGTTTGACGATTTTTTTCTTGTAATCATTTTTGAAAGTATGCTTTATTGAGATATGTAAAAATATTTATACATGGAATTTAGTTTGAACTAAGCTATAATATGAAATGTGTCTGGCTTTTTTATTTATTGCATATTTTATATTATAAATTATATACTAAATTGATTTTCTTTTACTTCCTTATCGCACAATTAATAACTGCTATTAGTATCTACATACTTTATTCTAATCTTAATTGATTTGAAATAGAAATGTTTAATTATTAATAGATGATGTTGCTGGAAGTGACCAAGAAAGAGAAACAACTAAACTTACTGCATTACCACCTGCTAGAATGCTTATGCCAACAGAAATCCCTGTTATTCAGATTGCTTGTGGATTGCATCATAATGGTATTTTATTTATACATATATATATTTATTTAATCTTTAATTTAAAATAAACTAATATGAGTCATTCTACACAAATTCAACCAGTGAGTATTTCAACTTAGTCAGATTTTTTAAAATTTTTTATCATAGTGAAATTCTCAAGTATGAAATATAAAAATAATTTTTGTAATATTGGCTGAGATATACCCTATTTAAAATTAGTCATTTTTACCAAAACGGCGACCATCTTGGATTCAATCCCAGTGTCTATATATGTCCATAATTTGACAATTAATGGTTCAAATTCTATATATTTTATATCAATTTGAAGCTATTTGTACTAAGAATGCATATGACATCAAAACAACAGTAAATTTCCATTTTAATATTTTTATTGCATGCAAACTGAAAATATCACTTTAAAAAATGGCTTACTGTAATGGGTCATTAAAAAAATTGACCTCTCTGAATTATTTTGAAACGGTGTAAAAACATTGCACCACATAAGTGCTTAAAAGAAAAAAAAATAGAGAGAGGTAAATATATTTTTAAATAAATGGCTATTTACTTGTAGGATTTCACTTACCAAACTGTGACCAATTTAGAACACATATGTATCTCTAATTTAAGTAACAATGGCCAAAACTAAATTTTTCCAACACCTGAATTAATATAAAGCTATAATGAAACCTCATTCATTCATTTTACATGAGACTGCTACAATAAATAAAATAAAAAGAGCAAAAAATATATAATTTTAAAAATGTATTTCTAAAGATAGAAGATAAGAAAACAAAGAATGTGATGTATAATTTACGATTGATGTATAATTAAATCTATAAATTCAAGACATATAAATGAGTTTTTACTGTAATGAGAGTGGAGAGGAATGGGATACTTTTTACAAAAACTAAGAAAATCAACTTTGTTTGTTACAAAAAGTAAAAATTTCAGTTTATAGCATATAAAGTGAAAGAAACTCTTTTAAATCCCTGAACAATATAGAAACATATATGAATATATATGTTTCTATACCCATATATAGTCCTTATACCCAAATTTCATAAGTATCCTGTTAAATTCAGAACTGTTACAATTGGTTGCAATACTTACAATAATGCTGCTAATAAACTTCTATTAGTAATACTTAATCAAATATATAATATTACAAAAAAAAAGTGATAATACATATTGCATAAAAAATAGTTATGAACTGGTCCATATTATGAAAAACCTTAAATGTATAAAAAATATCACTACTTATGATTTTAAGGATTTATTTAATAATATCGATTTATCGGATTTACATAATATCATA
Organism: Maratus speculifer; assembly: GCA_964019185.1. Classification (NCBI taxonomy): domain Eukaryota; kingdom Metazoa; phylum Arthropoda; class Arachnida; order Araneae; family Salticidae; genus Maratus; species Maratus speculifer. The sequence goes on from OZ025290.1 coordinate 45,427,301, forward strand.
AATGAGCTTTTTAAAAAATATCAACACGAGTTGGATATATCACATAATATCAATTTTGATTATTTTCATACCTTAACCAATTTCATTATCTATAATAATTTTATCATGCATGATAACAATATATATATTCAAAATGTTGGTATACCACAAGGTGGTAGTACATCTAGTGTATTATCTGACTTATACTTATGTTACTATGAACGTCATTATTTAAATAATAAAATACATTTATATCGATATATAGATGATGTAATTTTAATTGATACTGATAACACCTGTATATCTCAATTCCCTGTTGATTATCCTTCTAATCTAGAACTTTCAAAAAACCTACTTTTTAATAATACAATCAATTTCTTGGATATTAATATTATATTAAAAGAGAACAAATTTATAACTGATATTTATGACAAAAGGAAAGAATTTAATTTTAAAGTTAATACTTTTACTAATTTTAAATCATGTCTTCATAATTCTGTATATCGTAATATAATACTTAACCATTTATATAGAATAAAATGTCTATGTTCTTCCCATTTAATTAATACTAATATTAAAAAGCTTGTATATGATGCTATAAATAATGGTTATCCTTAAAAATTCATATATTCTTTAATTTATAATTAAATATTACATGATCTTATAATTAATTCTTTGCGTAAAAAATGTATTAAAAAAAATTATAAAACATAAAAATAATAATAATAAATTAAAAATGTTAAAAAGTAATAAAAAAATATATAGGTTGGTTGGGTGGGTAGATGTTAGAGTACGGCGGAGGGTGGTGTTGTCTGGATAAAAACGCAAAGGTTAATTATTAAAAATATATATATATATATGTGTATATGTGTGTGTATATATATATATATATATATATATATATATATATATATATATAATTGAGAGTGGGTTATTCATTTTAACATAGTTTTTAAACTTTTTAATTGACACCAATATATGGATATTTGTCTAGTTATATCTATAGTTAAATAGCTATATTTCAATTATCAAATTAATTTTAATGTTATTGATATAATTTTTGGTATTATTATTAATAATATCATTACTATTATTTATTTTATTTTTATTTAATTTTTACTTAATTTTATTTTATTTTATTTTTTTAATTTTTAATTTTTATTTTTAATTTTTTTTTTTTTTTAATTTTTATTATCCTATCTTAAGATGATGAGTTTTTACCATGTATAGTCACAATAAATGTTACTGATTAAAGTAACAAAATGGTATTTTAAGATATATGTTAATATGAATGTTATCTCTTAATTCTAATTTTAATTATTTTATTAATTTAATTTTATGTCAATATCGATTATTAATTATTTTCTCCAGTTAAATTATATTTCCATTCAGCTTTATCTTTTTTGTTTGTTATGGATAACTATTATTTTTACTTACTTTCAACTCCTTTTTGTAAAATATCTTTGTTCCTTGTTTAATAATTTGGTTTTTGTGCGTTGGTAGCCCCAAATACGTATTATTTTGCTATTTCATGGCTAATACGTGGATGAAACCTCACACTTCATTTGTAGTTCCAGAGCATTTGGGGCCTGATGATTCTGCTTTTGGAGCTACAAATTCTATTTGCATTTATTTTATTTATTTATTTTTCCAGATTTACTCGTTACACTATTTTTTTATTTTATTATAATTCAATTCAATTCTAATTCTTCGTTTCGGTTTATTGTTTTATTGATAAAATCCATTGGTGAATCTTGTCTACTTTTATATATATATATATTTATATTTAAAGAAATTGTAAGTATTAAAATGTGACCCATACCTCCCCACAAATCGGGAGGTATGTGACAGCTATAAAGAAAGCTGTAATGCACAAATAGTCTAGTGTCAGTTAGATATACAGTCTAATAAAAGTTTTAGGTTGATAGGTATGTACCACACTATGTATCAAATTCCAGTATCTTTATGACTGGAAGGAAAATTCAGGATTTTCAGTCACAGATGACCTTAAAAAAACCATCACCTCAATTTATGTACATTTGGAATTAAATGAATATATTTCAATGTTATAATTAATATTACTTTAAAAATATTTGCATATTAGTAATCTACATTTATCTTATTAATAAGAAGAATTCAGACATGTCTCATCCCTTCCCACTACTTTGTTTTGTGTTAAACTTCATGTATAAACATAAATGCTGCTTTTAGGGTTAGTTTAAAATATGAATAATATATAGTAGTATAATTTTCCATAAATAGGAATTTCTTTTAAGCCGTACAAAGATTGATGCCATATTTAAATTAAATATTTTTATCTTAAATTATTTCTAATCATTTTTTTTCCTTATTTGTATTTGAAATAAAATCAACAATAGTTTTTTAATTTTGTTTTTTGAAATGTTTATATTTTTTCATTTTAAATTAACATAAACGTTTCAATTCTGTTACAAAGATAGCTTAATATGTTGTCGCCAAATGAAAAACAAATGACAAATAGTAACCATTTCGTACAAAATAAAAGAACTTTCCTTCATAATTTTATAACTAATTTACGTAGAATGATGTACTATACATAAAAACCTTTCTTGAAATAATATCTAACAGTAAAGTTAAATCAAAATCCCTTCAGTGGAACCGAAGGAGTAGATGGAAAACGGAAAATTTCCATTTGTATTTTATATATATACTAGCAGGCATTGCCCGCTACGCTGGTCTGCATACCCAGATGAATCTTTGATTTTTTATAGTAGGTTTTGTTATAGAACGACATAGCCCTATGCAATTTTAAAAAACTGTCATTCAAAATTTGTCTAACAAACACAATGTAAGTCTCATCAAAACCCGTTTATTAATAGTTTTTATAAAGACTAATCTTTCATAATCAAATTTACGTGATTATAGAAATTTATTTCAAAATTACTAACACTATAATTCAGCATTGTAGAGCAATATGCAATATACTAAAACCACCCCCGAAAAATTATCTAATTTATAATGCAAGTTCCTTCAAAATACGTGTAGTACATTTTTAAAAATTGGATAATATTCCGCAAATGGGTCATTCCACATGAATTCAACCAATGGGTGTTGCATCATAGTCACAGATTTTTTTTAAATTTTTATCATAGACAGACACAGTAGTGAAACCCTCAAATCTGAAATTTAAAAGTAATTTTCACAATATTGGCTGAGATATAGCCATTTGAAAACTGACCATTATTACGAAATGGCGGCCATCTTGGAATTGTATCAGTGTCCAAATATGGCCATAACTTGACAACTAATGGCTCAAATTTTATATATCTGGTACCAATTTGAAGCTATTTGTACAAAGAATGCATATTGCACATCAAAACAATAATAAATTTTTATTTCTTTACTTTTTATTGTGTGCAAAGTGAAAATTTTACCCCAAAAAAGGGCAGATTGTAATGGCTCATAAAAAAAAATGAATCATCATGAATTTTTCTGAAACTTGGTAAAAACATTGCTCCATCTGTGAGCTTTAAATAAAATAAAAATTGGAAAGGTCAAATTTGTTGTTTTAAAATAAATGGTTTTTTACACATAAGGTGTCATTAACCAAATAATGATCATTTTAGAATCTGTAAGCATTCCTGATTCATAAAATAATGGTCAAAGTAAAATTTTCTAACATCTAAATTAATGTAAAAGTATAGTCAAAACCTCATTTGTACTAATTTTGTAGGAATCTACCCCCCAGACCCCCCCCCCAAAAAAAAAAAAATAAATAAATAAATAAATTTAGACAATTGAAATAATTTTACTCTGAGAAAGATAAGAAAATAATTAAGGACTATAAAGTATAATTATAAAATAACTATAAATGCAATGCATATATATATGATAATTTACTTCACATATAGCAGCGAGTGGGGTGGAATGGGGCAGTAGGTTTTTCTCTTTATGTATCATTCTAAATATTTCATCAATCACACCTTAGGTGAAGTAATGGTACCCCAATCTTCAGTTAAAAAAAGTAGTTGATTTACATAAGCTTGCAATTATATAAAGAAAAAGATTATTTCAAAAATCAAAAGTAAATTTAGTTCATATACTTTTTACTCTTTCTGTATAATGGTTTGATTATGCATAGATATAACAGTTTCTCTATATATAGAACATAATACTGTAAAATTAGAGAGGTAAAATTTGTTGTTTTAAAATAAATGGTTTTCTACACATAAGGTGTCATTGACCAAATAATGATTATTTTAAAATCTGTAAGTATTCTTAATTTAAGAAAGATTGGTTAAAATGAAATTTTCTAGCATCTACTTAAAGTATTGTGTCTATATTATATAATTCAATAAAGAAATATCAATTTGCAGTTATTTACACTAAATATTCATTTTTACAGTACTTTTTATTTCATTTCATTCAAAATATGATAATATAATTCTCAAAACATATTTACATAAATATTTTAAGCACCTTACTATGGAATACATGAAAAAAAAAGGCACATTATATTTTCCCCAGAAATGTTGAAGAAATACTAGCTGTAAATTACAGAGTTGAATTATTCTATTGTGTAATTTAAATAAAATAAATATATATAAATGAGTTAATTGAGTTGACATTTGTTATTTTTTGTTCATACTGAGTTAAAATTTATATGAACAAAAATCTGGATACGATGAGACAAAATAATAATAATAACAATAATATAATACAAATCCAGGACAAAACATTGAATATGATGAGAAATAAGCCAAAGTTTACACTTACACATGGAACAAATCTAGACAAAATAAGAACAAAATATTTACTTACATGCATATAACTTTATAATATAATAGTTTTTTCTTCAGATTTAAGCTAAAAAGGATTTAATCAGTTTTAAAGTTTAAAAATAATGCTTGAATTGTTCGAGTTTCCTCTGGTGCAACAGTATATATTCTTCCTGTAGCAGTTACAGGAATAGACATTTCTTTTATTATTTGTTCATACAGAATCCAACAAACATCTGAGAATTTTGGCCATGAATATGAAGAATTAGCGCCATGAGAATACATGAACATAATTTTATAGTCGGTGAGTTCTTCACAGTAATCTAAAATTTTCCCAATCCACCAATTTATCCCATATACACATGCAACATATTGTTCACTTTTAAATATCAATGGTCTGACAATTTCATCGATTCCAAAGAAGCAATAAATTTCGTTGATGAACTGTCTGAAACCCTGGAAACCAGCATTTGGCAATCATTGATTGGTACAAAGCAGTGATTCAGTCTTGTTTCTATGACTGTATCTGCTTTTGCACACCTATCTGCTAATTGACTGTTTGCGGTTTCAATTTCAGATTTTGTTACAAAAAAACTTTCAATTCTTTTAACAGATTCTTTTGCAAAATTATGGAGGTCAAATGCATGAATAATTAGAATGATACATAAAGAGAAAAACCTACTGTTCCATTCCACCCCACTCGTCCCTATATGTGAAGTAAATCACCATATGAATGCATTGCATTTATAGGTATTTTATAATTGTACATTATATTCCTTAATTATTTTCTTATCTTTTTCAGTGTAAAATTTTTTCAATTGTCAATTTTTTATTTATTTATTTATTTATTTATTTATTTATTTTTTTTTTTGCGAGGGGGGGGGCAGATTCCTACAAAATTAGTACAAATGAGGTTTTGAATATACTTTTACATTAATTTAGATGTTAGAAAATTTTATTTTAACCATTATTTTTTGAATCAGGAATGCTTACAGATTCTAAAATGATCATTATTTGGTTAATGACACCTTATGTGTAAAAAACCATTTATTTTAAAACAACAAATTTTACCTTTCCAATTTTTATTTTATTTAAAGCTCACAGATGGAGCAATGTTTTTACCAAGTTTCAGAAAAATTCATGATGATTCATTTTTTTTATGAGCCATTACAATCTGCCCTTTTTTGGGGTAAAATTTTCACTTTGCACACAATAAAAAGTAAAGAAATGAAAATTTATTATTGTTTTGATGTAAAATATGCATTCTTTGTACAAATAGCTTCAAATGGGTACCAGATATGTAACATTTGGGCCATTAGTTGTCAAGTTATGACCATATTTAGACACTGATACAATTCCAAGATGGCCGCCATTTCGTAAAAAGGGTCAGTTTTCAAATGACTATATCTCAGCCAATATTGTGAAAATTACTTTTAAATTTCAGATTTGAGGGTTTCACTACTATATCTGTCTATGATAAAAATTTTAAAAAAATCTGTGACTATGATGCAACAAGTTTTCTTTAAATTGGTTGATTTCACATGGAATGACCCAAATGAGTTTTATTGATTAGTGAACTTTCTCCAAATAATTCGATATATAAGTAATGTAAAACGATATAAAACTTGCTAGATGGTTTCAAAAAAATTATTCCATGAAAATACTTTGAGCAGGACTCAGGTTATTAACAACTGGAACGAAATACTAATTTGTATTTTATGATTAAAATAAAAGTAGACAGATGTATCATCATAATAATATTGATCATTAGAAATTTATGAAACAGAATGTTACTTTTAAATATCTCTGCTCAATAAATGTCATAATTGAGTCAGAATGATGTATATTTAAAGAAGTTTCAATGTACGAATGTTGAGATTTACAATTATAGTTATAACAACTGTAGTTAATTTTTTACCAAATCAATTTTGCATAACTGAATTAGTTAGACTTGTATTCCGATTATAGAATTTTCTTCATCTTAATTTTTAAATTATTTTAATAAAAGTGCTATGTTGAAGGACACAGATGTCATATATGCACAACATTGGCGCAATTTTTTCGTAGCCAATTCGGTGAAAAACTTGTTTTTAAATACCAGTTACATGCATATTTTTAAAAAGGGAGTAATAACAATAAATAAAAAAAAGTTTAATTAATAACTGTAGAACAAAACAATTCACATAATTAAAAAAAAGTAAATAAAGAATTTATTAATAACTAAATCACAACATACAGATTACCATATCAAGCAAAATAATGACACTTTGGCGCCAATTAAGTACCCTGATGCATATATGACACTGAAGTCAGAAGAAATTTCGCGCCAATGTAGTACGTATGTATGACATCACTGCCGCTTCAAGCTATATACCAGTAGCTTGCAAGTAATTTTATTGTATATTTTCCTCGCCGCTGGTATAAATGACATCATAAATACTGCAATTTAAAAGTTCGATATGTTAATGTTATATCACTCGATTGTCGCCAAGCATAAAAGTTGGCACCAAATGAAATATTTAAACTATTTATCATTGTTAGTGCGACAGTAATCATTTTTAAAATATAGCATCTAAAAATTACATAGATTCGAGTATTATTTTATTAAGCAAAGAATATATAGAAAGTAAAAGAACAAACAAATATTTACAATTAAATATTTTTTTCAGTATCTCCATCTAAACTACTGGCATGAAGTAGTAACTGTCTCTTAGCACTGCAGTAAACAAAGTCATTTTTGTATCAGGGAAAAATGTATGTTATAACTCAATAAAAAAATATTTTTGATTCCAGAAATGGTAAATTTAACAATTTTGTATGTTTTCGGTTAAATAATTAAAGAGAAAAAGCATTTTCAATAAATATCAGGTCACAATATTTGAAATAAGAATTATTTGCACATTTGAGTTAAAATAAATAGCGATTAAGGGTGTATTTCAATCTAAACTGATTAATTTCTAATTTACTTATAGATTCTTTTTTGCTCTCTTGGGGCAGCATGTCCCAAAGGGGACCTTGTGCCCAGGGTTAGAAATTGGGACTTGTAAGAAAGGCGACAAATGACGCCTACAAATTTTTTTCTAGGTGCCAAACAGCATTTCATGGTTGCAATTTTACGTTGCATCATATTTTCTCATTTCATTTTGCAACCATGTTAATCATAATATTGTTTCTATTCTTTTATGTTAAGAAAGGGGGAAGGTGAATATATTAAACACTATAAATCTGTTTTAATTACTAAATTAAAATAAAAACTGGCTTTCTATAAAACTGTAAAACCTGATTAAACTATGATATATGGAATGTCGAAAATTTTTTAACTAATTCTTTTTATGAAGCTAATATGAATACAAAAATTAACAATACAAAATATGAAAATACAAACAATACAAAAATTAAAATCAAGAAATTAGTTTTTAGAATCGGGTATCTTAACTTTACTGTCCATTGCACAGGAGTACTATAAATTAAAGGCCTTTTTCAGCATTAAAATCTTTCAATTGGGATCCATATAGTTTTAGAAATGTGGCTTTAAAATCGGTTTTATTAGTCATTTGTTAAAGTAAAGTCAGCTTAGATTTGATTGACAGGTGCATGGAAATTTTAAACTATTTTTTCAAACAAGATGTGCAAGAGATTTAGGGACATATGGCTCTCTTTTTGGCTTTACTTTATCAATGACTGATAAAATTGACTTAAAGTCAGCTTAAAGGTGATTGACAAATACAAGGGTTGCCTTAAACTCATGCTACTGCCCAAAATAATTTATGGAAAACAGGATTCTTCAAATGTGTGTGTGCAAAGTGGAGTGGGGATTTACGCTAAAATCAGAATAAGAGCGTTTGTTTTTAAAAAAAAATATTAAAAAAATAAAAGGAAAAAAGCTAGATGTCAAATTGGACAACTAGGTGTAATTTTATGGTCGCCAAATGTAATAATTTAGTTGCATTTGGCGACTAACGACCGCTAATTTCTAACCCTGCTTGTGCCATTAAATCCAATTCAACAAACCAACCTTTTTGCTCTCAAACACATCTAATTGCCAAATTCTCTTACTTAGAAACTGCATAATGTGCAGCGTTTGTCAACTTTTTTTATAAATGTTTTTACAAATATTGCATAAAAAGCTATATCTGGGAATAAAAAAAAGAGTCATACTGACAAAAAAAATCGTTAATAAATAAAATTATAATTAATTGAGCAAAAAAATGAAATCAGGCGGCCTCTTATACATCTCTTCAAAAATCACCTCAAAAAATATCATATTTTTAATTTTAAAAATGAGTCTGAAAATGTCTTAAAAATTGTTGTGCTGTTCAGGATAGACAAATATTTTTTCAAACACACCTTTAATATACATTTTGGCACAATGCTGGTAAAGCAGAAAAGTATCAAAATGTATCAAAAATATTATGTTCGAAATTACGCAATTTTCTGTAAACTGGATTATGGAAGGTATCGCGTTGGATCAATTTAACCCTCTATTTTTTCAAGGTATCGGAAAAGCTTTATTTTATCATAAATATATCATAAACATATATTTTTATGTTATAAACTTTATTTGTTTTTCTATCAAATAAATAAATAAATAAATAAAAGTAGATAAACAATTAATAATAAATTAACAACAATATCCAGGTTACCTCGTCAGATGAAATAATGCCATTTTGGCATTAATTATGTATCCCGATGTGTATATACCATAAATATTCATGTGAATAATCGAAAGTTCTCTTATTTTTTTAATTGTATATTTATTTAAATAAAATTATTAACAGTTTTTTCTCTTTGTCCATATTTTTCCCAATTAACATAGCCGTTATCTTATTATACTATAATGCGAGCAAAAATTATGTGTGTGTGTAAATTTTATCTCAAAAACGGCTCTAACGATTTTCGCAAAAATTTGAATTTTACCATTTTTAGGCATGAGAAGACCAATGGGCTAAGTCACATGTTCGAGAAAATTCGATTTTTGGGTCATAATAGGTCAGGATCAAGCTATTTATATCTAGAGAACGGCTGGATCGATTTTAAGGAAATTTTTTATCCAATCGTTTTTTGGCACGAGAAAACTATTGTGCTGGGTTACATGTTCGAAAAATTTCGATTGGTGGGTCATTTATGAGTCAAGCCATTTTTATCTAAAAAATGGCTGTAACGATTTTGACCAAATTTTATATCGTTTTGGATTACAAGAAGACCATTGGGTTAGGTAACATGTTCGAGAAAATTCGGTTAGTGGGTCATTTTTGGAGTCATTGTGGGTCATGCTATTTTTATCTAGAGATTTTCTCATGCAATTTTGACTAAAAATTGCATTCTATGGTTTTCGGGCACGAGAAAAACATTGGGCTAGGTTACATGTTCGAGAAAAAATTTTAATGGGTCATATTGGGTCATTAAGGGTCTGAGTCAAGTTATTTATATTTAAAGAACTGCGTTATCAATTATAACGAAATTTTGTATGTAAAAGTTTTTTGACATGAGAAAACTAATGGGCAAAATCACATGTTTGAGAGATTTCGACTATAAGGGTCATTTGTGGGTCATAATGGATCATGTCAAGCTATATCTAAAGAACAGGTGGATCGATTTTAACGAAATTTTGTATATAACATTTTTTTGGCATGAGAAAATTATTGGGCTAGGTCACACTTTCGAGAAATTTCAATTAATGGGTCATAAAGGGTCTGGGTCAAGCTATTTATATTTAAAGAACGGCGTGATCAATTATAATGAAATTTTGTATGTAACAGTTTTTTGACACGAGAAAACTAGTGGGCAAAATCACATTTTTGAGAGATTTTGACTATAAGGGTCATTTGTGGGTCATGATGGGTCATAATGGATCATGTCAAGCTATATCTAAAGAACAGGTGGATCGATTTTAACGAAATTTTGTATATAAAATTTTTTTGGCATGAGAAAACCATTGGGCTAGGTCACACTTTCGAGAAATTTCAATTAATGGGTCATAAAGGGTCTGGGTCAGGCTTTTTATATTTAAAGAATGGCTGGATCGATTTTAAGGATATTTTCTATGTGACAATTTTTAGACACGAGAAAACTTATGGGCTAAGTCACATGTTCGAGAGATTTCGATTATAAGGGTAATTTGTGGTCATGATGGGTCATGCTAATTTTATGTAGAAAACTAGTATATAACCCCGTCAAAAATGACGGAATTTTCACTTGCATTTCATTTTCATAATACTTCATAGAAACAAACAGAATGAAGATTTTATTATTGAAACGTTTGTATTGTAGAAAAGCACATTTTTAAGATAGCAATAAATTTCTACAAATACAAATAATAAAACCTTTTTTTTTAATTTGATTTTTATGGCGATCACTTAAATATTTAAAATTTTTTCTCCTATATAAAAAAAAGGGGGCTAAGGGGGAGGTACTTACCCCATGACATAGTGTAAGTTATTTTCTTTTATATTTAAAAAATGCAATTTTTCAGGAGTTTTGAAAGTGATCGCTGTATTTGAAAACGGGTTTCTCATGCAGTTTCAGTTTACCGATCGTTTTCGGAAACGGCTTTTTGGCGCGAAAAAAATCGCTAAGTTTATGGTGCACATCTATAAGTCATCTGTTCCATATCATGCACTAAATATATTAATTACATCAAAGCAGATAAAATATTTCATAATACTTCATACAAACAAACAGAATGAAGATTTTATTATTGAAGAGTTTGTATTATAGAAAAGCACATTTTAAAGATAGCAATAAATTTCTACAAATACAAATAATAAAAAATTATTATTATTTTTTTTTTAATTTCATTTTTAGTTTTTGAACAAATTTTAATTTCAAAATCAAGAGCAGTATTTATTACAACAATAATAATTTGCAAAATAAAACGTTATTATTAGCAAAATAATTCGTTTTGGAATATGGCGATCACTTAAATATTTTATATTTTTTCTCCTGAAAAAAAAAATAATAAAATAAAATAAAATAAAAAATAAAAAAACAGGGCCTCTAGGGGGCTGCGTGACATAGTGTAAATTATTCATTTTTTATATTTACAAAAATGCAATTTTTCAGGAGTTTTGAAAGTGATCGCTGTATTTGAGAACAGCTTTTCCATGCAGTTTGAATTTGCCAATAGTTTTCGAAAATGGCTTTTTGGCGCAAAAAAAATCGCTAAATTTATGGTGCACATCTATAAGTTATCTATTCCATATCATACACTAAATATATTATTTACATCAAAGCAGATAAAATTTTGATTTAAAAGGATGTGGAAAGCCTAATTTTCAATTATACTAATGCAACTATGATAATATGTGATATATCCATTACAACTTGAAGGGGGGGAAAAGCTTTTTTTATTTATAATAGAAAACCAAATTTAAAAGAATAAGTGTCTTATGCTAGCATCTTAAAAAATTAATAAAACTAAATTTAAAAAGTCCGCAATAGCTATGTAGGACAACGGTTTAAAAACAGGTTTGCGAGTCCTTTGTTAGTTCATAGATGGCAGCACTAAAGTTTTGTGAGATCAACGTAAAACGGCGCTTTGAGCCGATAATATACAATCATACTTTTAAACGACTAAAAACTTATCAGTTCACACTTCCGCTGCTATCTTTATGTATTATAATTGGGTTTTTTATGAAAATATGCTGAACAAACATTATTTCAAATGTAAGAAATTTTAAAATAATCATTTTCAGCTAAGCCTAACGTGGCATCTAGCTGCAGTCAATATCCAATTTGAAGTGGCTTATGCCGGAACCGTTCCTACAGACTCTGAAGACGCTTTTTATTATAAGTAGATGGCTCGTACCATTTTGACTATACTTTGTATTATATCATTTTCGGGAAAGAGAAAACCATTGGGCTATGACACATGCTCATAGAAATTCGATTAGTAGGTCATTTTGGGTCATAATGGGTTAGGGTCATTCTAATTATATATAATAACGACTCAATCAACTTTAGCTAAATTTTGTAACGAAACGTTTTTTGTCACAAGAAGACTATTGGGCTGAATCACATATTAAACAAAACTATATTAGTGGGTCATTTTGCTTTATTGCTGAATGCTGTCAAGCTAATTTTACCTAAGAAATGACTTAAACTAGGGGTGCACAACCTTTTCAAGAGATGGGTCACTTACAAATATGCCTGGGTGGTTGAGGGCCACATCAGTAACTCTGTGAGAAATCTATTTAGAGGAGATCGGATAAAAAATATGGCTTCAGAGGCCCGGGGGGGGGAGGGGTTACACCTTTAAGTTCACTTATCCAGCCACAATATCCAATTTAGTTGATAAGGATATATCAACAATTGTTACGTTTTTATGTATAACAGATATAGCAAGGATTATTTTCAAGATGTAACAATATTTTTACTTGACTGTATTCAGGAGAGTAAGTATTGTTTTATTGAAAATGCTAAAAAACAAGCATAAATGACTGATGGTGCTGAAAATATGAAATTTATGAACGAAGGAGAGAGGGAAAGAGCCGATCAACAAGATTTTTCTGCACCTGATCGACCAAATTTGTGCTTTTTACTAAAACGAATCATCAAAATTCTCAATTTTTAGAAGCTGATAGAGAAAATTTGCAATTTTTCTTCACATGATCGATGAAATTGTATTTATTCCCACACCAGATCGACGAAATTTTCAATTTTTCGGCACCTAATCGATGATATTTTTGATTTTTTGGCACCTGATCGACGAAATTTGCGATTTTTCTGAACCTGACCAACAAAATTTGCAATATTTACGAAGTCAATCAAGGAAAGTAGCGATTTTTCCTCGCTTGATCAACAAAATTCGTGATTTTATGAACCTGGTCGATGAAATTCGCGATGTTTACAAAGCCAATCCATGAAATTTACGATTTTACTTCGCATGATCAACGACGGATTTGCGATTTTTCTTTAATTCGCATGATGGACGACGGATTTGTGATTTTTCTCTGCATGATCGACAAAACTCACGATTTTTCATCACAGGATCGACAAAATTCGCAATTTTTCTGTGCCTGATCGATGGATTATGCAATTTTTCTGCACTTGATCGACGGAATTCCCGATTTTTCCGAACCCGATTGACCAAATTGTCGAATTTTACAAAGTTGATCGATGAAATTCACAATTTTCACAAAGCTAATCGATGAAATTCATGGTTTTTACAATGCTAATCAACGAAATTTACGATTTACCTTCGCATCGACAAATTTTGCAATTTTTTCCAACCCTGATCGACGAAATTTGTGATTTAATTAGAGCCTGATCGACGTAATTAATGATTTTTCTGCGTGTGATCGCCAAAATTCGCAATATTTTCGTCTCCGATCAATGAAAATTATCATTTTTCGCAATCTGATCAATACAACTCGCAATTTTTCGATATCCGATTAAGGAAATGCATGCTTTTTTCATCCTTAATTGACAAAATATGCATTTTCCGTTCTTGACCAACGAAGTTCGCGATTTTTGTACCAACTCTGACAAAATCTGATTTTTTTTTTTTTTTTTTTTTTTTTTTTTTTTTACGCGGCAAGATGAAACTAATGCTTTCTTTCTCTTTATAAACTGACGAAATTCACGATTGTTTTGCAGCCGAACAACGAAATTTAAAAATTTTCCGCCAAATCAACGAAATATGCGATTTTTCACGTCCAAACGACAAAATTCACAATTTTTCCGTGCCTGATCGACAAAACATTTTCGTGCCTAATCGAGGAAATTTGCTATTTTTTCCGAGACTCATGTGCAAAATTCGCGATTTTTCCAGATTTGATGAGCGAAACTTGCAATTTTTCCAGTACCAATCAATGAAATTTGCCAGTCTTAAGTGAAGAAAGCTTATATTTTACTGCGGTAAATTGGTGATTTTTTTCGGCCACATGTGCACAAAAATTTTCCAGTTGTAAATTGACGAAACTCACGGGCCACAGGTTGTGCATCCCTAGCTTAAACGATTTAGATTCAATTTTACATTCTATTGTTTTTAATTACCTGAAGACCATTGAGTTAAGTCACATGCTTGATCAAATTTGATGCGTGGATCATTTTGGGTAATATGGGTTAGTGTTGTGAAAATATGGCAACAGTCAATTAATTGGCGACATTTGGCCAAAAAATTGAATATTAAGATTACGAAAGCTAAAACATGTATTTGTCGCCAAATTAAAAAATGTCTCCAAATTTGGCTATATCTGGCAAAAAAATATTGTCTTTCAGAATGTGAAGAAATTTTTTATGCATTCTTAATAGGATTCGAGATGCATGGTTAAACCAATTAGAGTCAAGCTAAAAAACTGATTTGGATTGATATCCTTTCGTTGTAAATTTTAAAATAAGGTAAAATTTATGAACATGGGCATACAAACATTGTTTTTGAAGATACTATTATAAATAACATGTTTTACAGTTATAATACAGAGTGAATGATACAGTTGATAATACTATATCCAGTTGAACATAAAGTTAATTTTGACCGAGCTTAACTCTGTCACTTCTGCTAGTATTTATTTAATCAACAACAGCATAATATATCATTTGCGCAGCTGAAAAACATCAAGAAATAACAATGTGGGGAAAAAAAAATCTCAATTTGTTAAAAAGAAAAATAGATGTATCGTTATATTATGAATACATCGCCAACCTATTCAATGATGTAAGTATAATTTTTTTTAATGAATCCAGTAGTTCTTGAAATTAACCTTGGCATACTTAAAAAATTCTTTTTAAAAAATGGTGTCATTTATATTTTATTTTTAATTTAGATCATTTTTTTTTGTTATTCCGTAGCCAAATATGTAGGCAAAAAAATGATAAATTGCCATATATTGATTCAATCAATCGACTTTGACAAAGCATATTTCATTTAAGCAGTAAAAAAATTGCCTCCATATTTAAATAAAATAGAGTTATTGTATATTATTTCTAATTGATTTTTTTAAATTTGTATATTGAATAAAATCATAAAAAAATATAATTTTTTTATTTTATTTTCAGAAATATTTGTATTTTTTTCTCCATATCTAATTAATATGAACATTACAATTATTTAACAAAGACAGCTTAATATGCCGCGCCAAATGAAAAACAAAACTAATATACATAGAACAATTTACTATTACAAAAACCTTCCTTGAAATAATATCTATTTAATGATATAAGTTACTTCAAAATCTCTTCAGTAGAATTGGAGGAGTTGGCAAAAACACAAAATTTCCTTTGTATTTTATATATACAAGTAGATTGTAATAAATCTAAACATGTTAATCTTTGATAAATTATGTGAAAAATATTTTAAAATTGTTTTATTACTTTTAAAAAGGATTATTTTATTGATTTTTTTTAAAGATTTTAAATAAAGCTAGATTTTATTTTTTTAACTTAGTCATCATTTTCAAGTATACATCTATTTATTTTTCTCTGATGTAACCAAAATGTACATTAATATATGTAGCATGAGAAATCAAAAACAGCTTTAAAAAGTGTAATAACTAATACAAACTTGAAGAAAAGTAAATTAATGCAAGGTAAAGACATACTCTATTGAAAGCATTTGGTACTGTATTTTCGGGAATACCCGCCGCACCCACCGTAAGCGCCGCACCAATGACAATCTGTTAAAAAAAAAAAGTACATCGACGTAAGCGCCGCACCATCGTAAGCGCCGCACCCAAGCTGCTGATATTTATACAGTATAAATCTCTAAATTCCGAAATCGTTCGTAGACGCGGCTTTTAGTTATTTCCGAATTTTAGTGATCTTCAAAAAACAACTTTAAAATGTAAGTAAAAATTATTGAAAATCATCATTAAAAAAGAAAAAAAATCACATATTTATAAAAAAAAATCATAAATGGCACATTAAGTTATTTAACAGCAAAGCCAAGCATTTAATCTTATTAAAATTAAATATACACAGAGCATTTTCACGATTACGATTTTATTTATATGTTAGTATTTAGTTGCTTTAATTTAGGCCTACTGGTCATAACTTTTTCCCCAATTACAATGATATTAGCTCAATCTCTGTAATAAAATTCCTTTGTTCCAGGCCTAATATTTTATATAAACTGTTTATGAATTTTTCTGTTGATATTTCTTTGTTTTCTTATTTTACTATATCAAGATAAATAAACTTGGAAATGAATTAGAAGAAATGATTGGTACGGCCATCTGTCGGCAAAATGCAGAATATAATCTAGATTATACTAAAAAGTTAAATACATTTTTGGTGCTGCCATCTGTCGATAAGATAGGATAACTGAACTATATAAATATAAAACATTTGATGATCATTTATGCTATCTGTATTTGAGGTTTCCAGATTTTAGAGACTGTTACAGTATATAAAATATTTTCACTTGAACAGTTAAAAAAAAAAATTTTTTTTTCACTTAAGTGCCTAAAAAATATATTTAAAATGTAAAGAAATATCGTATAGAGACACTGACGAAAAAAATAAAATAAATAAAATAAGCTGTTGAAGAAAAAAATCATTGGACGAAAGACACTTAGATTTAATGTATGCAAATGCCTTAAAAACTGTAGTAAAAATATTACTGAAAAATGTGATGTAATAAAGCGTATTGCTATAAGAAAATATTTTTTAAATGCATACTAGTTTATGTTAACTCTTCAGATTACTGCAAAAAAAGCAACATTTTGTCACTGGATCAATAACAAACAGAGAAAAATATAATAAATATCAGAAACTTATTTATAATATTATAATCTTACCTGTAAATATTGCAGAATCATTTTTCCCTTGACTGTTGATTTATTATTATTATGTATTTGTTTTTCAATTTAATAACGTTTCCTATCACTGATCCGTTATAAATAGCAGGTATGTAATTTTAATATTAAGATTTCAATTTTTTGTAATATTTATAAAATTTTCTAAAAAAATATTGGATTACATATAATAAGAGAACACTACTTCAAAATATCTTTAAAATATGAAAAATTATTATTGGAATGAAGTGAAAATATAGAAAAAAATATATACAAGATTTTATCAACATGTTTAAAAATCTTCAAATCCATCAAAATCGGAATTTTCACTGTCGGAATTAAATAGTTCTAAAAATTGTTTATCAGTTAATACGTCACAATTTTCATCTTCACTATCATCAGATTCAGATGAATCATCACTAACTGTATTTTCTATGATATTGGCTGCTTTGAAGCCCGACATAATAGTTTTAGCACTAATGTCTTTCCATGCCGATGAAACCCACGACGCTACTTCTTCGTAAGTGGCTTTGCGCATTTTTCCAGAATTTGTAAATGAATGTAGCCCTTCCATCATCCATTTTTCCCACAGTTTTCTTACTTTGGACTTGAAAGATTTATTCACAGCCAAGTCAAGAGGCTGTAAAACTTTAGTTAATCCGCCAGGGATTATTGCTGGCTCGGCTGAGACTTTTTTCAAAGCAGTTTTTACGGAATCACCTTTGTGGGCACTCATTGAGTCCATAATAAGAAGCCCACTAGGCTGAAAAAAAGAATTTTTTCTTTTCCTCCACACTTCCGCCAGCCACTCATACATGATTTCCTCCGACATCCATCCCTTTTCGTTACACCGTATTACGACGTCGGAAGGAAAATTTGCCTTAGGCATAGTTTTGCGCTTGAAAATAATTAGTGGTTTTAATTTGTCTCCATTCGCAGCGCAAGCTAAAACACAGGTAAATGAGGTTCGCTCATTACCAGTTGTTACGATGCCGATTGTTTTTTCCCCAATGGTGTTAACAGTTCTACTGGGGGGGCAATCAAAAGTTAATGGAACTTCATCCATATTAATAATCTGTGCTGTTGAAAAGTTGTTTTCCTTGATTTTTTCAGCGACATACTTTAAAAAAGATGCTTTTGTCTTTTCCCAATCTGCAGGCAGTTCTTGTCCCACAGTTGTCCTGGTTCTTACAGACAAATTATTTCTCGACATGAACCTAAAGCACCAGTTGGGACTACCTTTAAAATTTGTAAATCCCATGTTCGATGCCATAATCCTCGCTTGAAACCGTATCTGAACAGTTGAAACGGGCATTCCTTTTTCCCTTTGCTCCTTTACCCACTTGGCTAAATTTCTCTCCAGATTTGGCCAAACAACAACGCCACTTCTTCGTGCCCTCTTAGATTTTGGCATTTCCTTCAAAATAGATTTTTCAGCTCTCCATCTCCTTACGCAACGCTCATCAACTCCATATTCTCGTCCTGCAGCACGATTACCTATTAGCTCTGCCTTATCAACCACAGCAAGCTTGAAAGCGGCGGTGTAACTTTTTAACTTTTTGGGAGCCATTTTCACTTGAAAAAAAAAAAATAAATTGCTTAAATAAGAGCGTCAGACAAAAAGAGCAGAACAGTACCGTAAAATAATTCTCAGCTAAAAAGAAAAAAAAAACGTGTTTGTAGTACGCAATTAAAATCCAATCGGAAATAGGCGCAATTACTTGCGCCAATGAGAGGAGCGCAGCAGGATGCTAGCTTCCTCCCTAGCATCTTTTCCTAGTAGCGTTCAATTCTAAGTGCTCTTTCCACAGACTTCTAGTTCTTTCCACAAAGTTCTAAACTTTTCTTCGAATCTTGGTCATCCTTGTGTAAATGCGGTTTAGGTTCCCTTAGAAAGACCCCCCACGGAGGGCACTTATCCTAGGGCCTATATCCCTCCTGCAGATAATCGGCCGTCATAAATAACACTATTAACACCACAAAGTTCTAGTTCTTTCCAGCAAAAATCCGTCAGATTTTCGATCAAAGACTTTTTCAAATTAATTTTAGTGTAGGATTTTTTTTTTTTTTTTTTTTTTTAAGTTAAGATATTATTTCAGTCACACACAAAGACCTCCTTAATGCTAATCCTATGGATGAAATTTATAAAGATATCGTGTTTGCATTTCAATATTTTTAAATGATTTTTGGGCATTGGATAGTTCAAGTCCATCTATATGCAGATCGTTTTATACTTTTTCGATTTTGAAGATTGTTTTCACTTTCGAAACCGACTCCCAAAATGAAAGTGCCCTCATTGAAAAATACCTGTAAGCAAAAAGCAAAAAATGTTCTTTCTACAAATCTATCAGAGTTAATCAATGCAAAAATCATTTAAAAATATTTAAATTCAAACGAAATATCTTTATAAATGTTTCCCATAGGATTAGCATTAACGAGCGGGTCGCTTGACTGAAGTAGCCTCTTAACGAAAATATGATACAGTTGAACCTCAACATTTTAGAATCAGCGGGATCACGGCGATACCGTATTTTCGAGATCTGTTAAAAAATAATTTTAAAACAATATCATGCCCCCCCCCCCCCCCCCCCCCCCAAAAAAAGCAACTTTTTCCTCAGTGTAAAGAAATGACGATCAAGTAAATTGGTGAAGTAAATAATAAAATACGAATTACATTGAAACACAGCACATATGCTAAAATTAAATTACACATGTTAAACCACAATTGATTAATAAATATATATATAACCATTGTATAATACTACAAATCATTATCCACAGCGAATACAATCCACAATTGTTTATCATGCCTGCGGCAAAAAATCGATTCTTAAATAGCTTACAGCACTACAAATTCCTTTATATAAATATATACCTGCATATCTTTATTTAATATTTTAACTATTGATAATTGATTTAATGATTCCTTTTGTGGTAGATTAGTTTATTTTTTATTTGGTACATACGCATCTATCCTTGTTCATTTACAAAAATTTTGTAAGTTTAAATATTTCTTGCTCAAATTTAGACTTTATATTCATCTTAAGTTATTTCGATGATTATATTATGTAGATATAAATTAAGAAAAGAAAAAAAAAATCCACAAATCCACTTAGCGTAAAAAAAAACTATTTTCGTTCTTTTTTTTTCTACTGTATTCAAAGAAACAAAACAGAAGCAATGCGATATTAGCCGACTTACGCATCAAGGTCAAAGGGCAACATGTCCGCACATTGAGTCATGAAGAGGATGAGGAGAAAAGGTGACTTTAAATAACCAGTGTCTCTCTCTCTTTTTTTTTTTATTAGCAGAAACAAGAGATAACAAAATTGCACGTTTGCTTTATAGTTATAAATACTTACTTGAGTGCTTTTATTAGGCACTTCTTTAAAAATAAACATAGTAAAAGGAAAAAAAAGGATAAAATAAGTAGTTTTGTTCAGAACTTTTCGTACGAAAC
Organism: Maratus speculifer; assembly: GCA_964019185.1. Lineage (NCBI taxonomy): Eukaryota > Metazoa > Arthropoda > Arachnida > Araneae > Salticidae > Maratus > Maratus speculifer. The sequence continues at coordinate 45,448,231 of OZ025290.1, forward strand.
AATTTTTAACCATATCATAGTAAAAATTAATCTATTGAAAAAATTCACTTGGATGATGCGGATATTTTAAATTTTCCGGGTGCCGGATTGTTATTTTTATTTATTAATTATTATTATTATTTTATATGGGCCGGACCGAGCTGATCCCCCCCCCCCCCCCTATAGATCGGACTGCTTCACTCAAGTAAAAACATCTACTCGCTAATGTTAATCCTATGGATTTTTTTTTTTTTTTTTTTTTTTTTTTCAAATGCGTTTGCATTTCAATATGCTTAAATGATTTCTTTGTATTTTATATCTGAGATGTTGATCCCTAAGAAGACACCTTTTCGATTTCGTTTACAGATGTTTTTAGTGGTATACTTTGACTTTTAGAACCAGTTTCGAAAGTGAAAGTATACTAATAAAAAAACCTGTAAACAAAATCGAAAAAGTAAAGACTCTTTGTGGAGATTGACTTCCGTTATCCAAAGCAAAAAATATCATTTAAAAATAATGGAATGAGAATGACACTTTTTTTTTCTTTGAGATTAACATTAGTTAGCCGATGTTTGCACGTGGGTGAAATAGCCCTTAAAGTTGCCAAGTTAACATCGACTCGTGTAGCACATTTAAACTTATTCTTGCAAAGTCATATGCATTGAAAATTGTTTATATTCTATTGGCTTCTTTTAAATGTTTATCACGGAAGTCGGCCTTTTATTATTTTTTTATTATTCGCCAGGCCCGTTTTTGTTGTTTATCACCTGAATTAACTCATTTGGGGGAAAAAAAACTTGCTGATTCGACCGGTTTCAAAGTTTGGATTATTTTTGCCGGATAGAAAAAGAGTGAGTTATTGAAAAAAATAAAGAAAAATCTTGCTCTCTAAAGTTTTTACTATGTATAGGAAGTCTATTTCAAAAGAGTTCTATACCGGGATTTGAGCTCTCTTTGGGCAGTTTTATTTTCTAACTGGAAGGAGGATCATTAGAAGAAAAAAATGTGACAGCTGTACATTCCAATATCCTACAGGTAAAATCATTAATAGATGAGGGGAAAATATAATAATTTTTAACATGAGAACCGGTGAGACCAACATTATTTTTGAATAATGTTGATTGTTTAAAAATAAACAACTAACGCATCACGGACACCTGCGGTTGAGAGACGTTTTCAAATGTTTTGATAACAATTTGAGAGCATATAATTGTTGATTAAACGAAAAAAAAGTGTCAAAATCATTTGACAAAAAAAAAAAAAAAAAAAAAAAAAAAAAAATCATCGTACCCGCCGCCCCGGCGTAAGAGCCGCACCTACAATATTTTATACTTTTAAACTCGTATGCGCCGCGGCTCATACGCCCGAAAATACGGTATTATTAATTTAAATGATCATGCCTTCTTCCCTTGTTCAATAACATAGAAACTCAATTCTTGTATTTAATTTTTAAGCTTTTTTTTCACTATCCAGTGCATTTGTAATATCTGAAAAAATTTCTTTTTTCAGAAGCATGCATTATACTCCAGAATATATGATATATGTATGTTTTATTACTATTTTCTTCATGTGTTCATATATTTTTTAGTTTTACTGATTCAGACAGGAGAAGTTTATACATTTGGAAATAATCAACATGGACAGTTGGGTCATGGTGATTTTGTTATAAGGTAAATTCATTTTCTTCCCCTTTTCTTTTTTTTTTTTTTTTTTTTTAATTTATTATTATTTGCTAGTGTTTTAAACATGCTTTCAATTCATTCAAGAATAAAATTACAATTGATTTAATCCTTCAGCATTTGTGTCTACATTTGTAGATTGGGTGCACAATGTGATTGGGTTAAATTTTATCCCAGCACATGTGCTGCTGTTTCAAAAGTGATTGTTATCTTTTGAAATACATTTTGTTATATTTCAATAACATTAAAAATTTAATAAGGGCATTTTGTGTTTCTTCCATTATACTACATACTATTGTTTTCCTTCCAAGCAATATTTTTAAAAATATCACTCTGAATATTTTTAAAAAATAAGATATCTAAAAAATGAATAATCATAAAAATGATTTCAGTATTTTTTTTTTTTTTTTTTTTTTTTTTTGTTTCCTATGGGTTTTAACGATGTTTTGCCTGCTAAAATGATCTTATTTTTTACTAACTTTTGATGAAATTTCATAGTAGTGTAAATTTAACACATTTTCCCCTCTCAAGTATATGATTTTTATCTCTTTCAGAGGAGCACCAACTTTAGTTAAGTTTCCATCATCATTTACATCAACTCATATAATTAATGTGGCAGCTGGTAGTTGCCATTCTGTTTTATTAAATTCTCAAGGTCAAGTGTACACATTTGGAAGTAATCAAGTAAAGAACATTTTTTCTTTTTTGCTGTGGCAATAATTTAAATTTTCTGTGTACATTTATTTACTTGATATATTTTCATATTGTTCCATGTCATATTATGAATTATTGTTATTTCCTTAAATTATATAATACTTTGGTGCATGAAGCATATATTTGATTGTGCATGATTTACTCCAAATCATTTCAATTCTTTTTTTTGTAATTTTACTCTTTTTTCATAGTAAAAGAATTATATTTACTATAAGTTAGAACTAATATTTTTCTTATACAAAAATAATTGCTGTATTTTACTTAATTTTTACTACTATGCAAATAACTTTTAATTTAATATAAGTTTGGCATAAAAAAGCTTTGGATTTGATTTAAATACAGATTTTGATAGGCCTCAACCAATATTTTTACCTTTTTTCATTTATGGATCTATATATAACTTTCCAAAGAAGGCCATTTCCATAGTTATTTTCCTCTTTATGGAAAAGCTTCCTGAAAGTGCCATTTTTGAGGTGCAAACAAACAAAAATATGCTCTTAAAGCTGAGACCTTCTTTTTAATGATACAGTCAATTTTTAAAAATACAATTTTTAATTTTTTCAAAAACAGCAGCAAAAATGAGTCACTTAGTACCTCCTTTTCAATCTATCTTTTTTTCTGTGAAAAAGTAATTAAACATCTGCATTTCTAATTTTTTAGAGCATTTTGACTGACCAAATTTATATTATCTACACAAATTTTGAAATATTCGAAAGATTTTTGAAAATTTCACATCTTTAATGAAAACAGCAAAATGCGGTTGTTTTAGTGCAGGTTTGTTCGGCTTTGATTTATGTTTTAAATATGCATAGTACTTCAATGATATTTTAAAGAGAATTTGAATACAGTTACACTTATAACTGACTAAAATTTCAGAGAATTTGGTGGATGAAACTATATATATTTTAAAATTTATTTATTATTATATTTTTATGTTAAAAGAGACGAAGTGAAAGAACAACAACAAAATATGCATAAAGAAAACCTTTTTTTTTTGTTTTTTGAGACTAAATAACAATATTTTTCAGATGAGATTTTTACATGGTATGTAAAACCATTGTATTTATAATTAATAAAAATTATTTCAAAGAATTCAAACAACAAAAACTTTTTAAAAAAATTGACATGATCTGACATGGAAAAACAAGAAAATATTTTCTTAAGAGAGCTTTTACCACTAAATGTCAGGTTTTTTTTTTTTAGAAAATTGTTTCATTTAAAAATATAAATTAGTATAAAATTAGCTTAAAAAATATAAAATCATATAGACTGGTTGATTTAAGGTTATTATCATGAGCCCAGGTCATGCAATGTGGGTCAACTAGTTTTTTATAATCCTCAGCTCATAATTGTTAGCTTTATGGAATTTTAAATTTACTGTGGAAAGCATTTGATTGTAAAATTTTAATTTTTCATGATGTGTTTTGTATATTAATAATAGTCATGTGATCTTTGTAGGAGAGTTAATGCATTACATATCATATTAAACTAAATAGTCTGGTGATTTTTTTTGTCTCGAAATGAACGCTGAAATATTTGAACTAGGAATTTTAACATATGTGTTAAATATAGAATCATATAAATTTAACAGTTAGTAGCAGATTTTTATGGAAATTTAGAATTTAAAATTTAGAAGATGAAATAAATCCTACTCAGAAAAATAGTAATAAAAAAAGAACATTTTATTTGCATAAAAATGTTTTAAGGTTGTTCCAATATTTTGGCATGCTTGTGTACTTGTCTTTATAACTTTTTGATGATTGGCTGACACAGATTAAACACATAGCTAGCTATTTTGTGTGCAGAAAAGCAGATTTAATGTTTGCTATTATTTTAATACAATCAAACTGATTGATAAATTTATCAATGAAATGAATATTTCCAACTGGGCGAAAAATTGCCCAGGCCGGGAATCGAATCCAGATACTTGGCTTACAAGGCCAATGCTTTACCTGTTAAGCTAGGTGGGTAATAGCCGTCTGTGATTTTTCGCTCAGATAATAGAAAATAAATGACAGACCAGATGTTATAAGAATTCCATTACCTGCAGTTTATTCTGTTAAGCTGTCTAAATGACAGACCAGATGTTATGACTAATAAGGTTATCTGAGCGAAAAATCCCAGACGGCTATCACACATCTAGCTTAACAAGTAAAGCATTGGCCTTGTAAGCCAAGTATCTGGTTTCGATTCCCGGCCTGGGCAATTTTTTGCTCAGTTGGAAATATTCATTTCAGATTTAATGTTTGTAACTGGCCAATACACCCTAAAATTGCATTTAATTCCTTATCATATTGCTTCACATTGATCTACAATCAAGTCTCTGTTTTGTCAAGAGTCTTATGGCCTACAAGATTTAATCATTAATCCTAAAGCAGTATCGAAAATATTAGCAAAGTAATGGTACATGTATGCCTCCTAGGCATGTTCTCTAAAAATGTGGATTATATAGCTTAATAAATATACTGTTAATACTAATACAAACTTTTTCAGGTCATCACAGTTACTCAGTTGGGAGAGCATTTAAATAATAAATAGTTTATTAAATAGAATATAATCCACATAAGAATATGAAAATTAGTAGCCAAGATACTACATTTGTACTCTCATTGGTAGAAAGTCAAATATTATTTTTTCTCATACAGAGCCATGGAACTATTTCAGGATGCTAGCATATATACTTTGTAGCGACAGAGTAAATTTTTTTCATGTTCACTCTTTGGTTACAGATTCAGCACTGATAAGCTGGAGGGGAAAAATACATATAATAACTAGCAGGCGTCGCCAGCTACGCTGGTCTGCTTTTCTAGATGAATCTTTGATTTTTCACAATAGGTTTTGTTATAGAACAACAAAACGCTATGCAATTAAAAAAAAAAAAAAAAAAAAATCTTGAAAATTCATCGAACTAACAATGTAAGTCTCATTTAAATCCATCTATTAATAGATTTTATATAGACTAATTTTTCATAATTGGATTTACGTGATTATAGAAATTTACTCCAAAATAGCTGACTAACACTATAATTGAGCATTGTAGAACAATATGTAATATACTAAAGACCCTGCTGAAAAATTTTCTAACTGACAGTGAAAGTTTCATCTAAATATGTCTAGTAGATAAAAAATCTAATGAATAATATTCCATAAATGAGTTCTCCTTATTATAGAACTTCCTCCCATAACTTGATAAATAAGTAACATAAAACGATGTGAAACATGCTAAATGCTTCCAAAAAAATTATTCCATGAAAATGTTTTCAGCAGACTGAGATTATCAATTACCAGAACGAAATACCGATTTGCATTTTATCTAATGATAAATGATTTATATAATTTTAAAAAAGAAAATAAAAGTAAAAAATTTATTAATAACTGAACAACAACATCCAAGTTATCAAGCAAAATAATGAAACTTTGGCGGCAATTAAGTACCCTGATACAAATAAAATATTGTGAAAAAAATCGTGCCAATGTGGTGTGTATATGACATTTGTGTCGGTTCAAGCTATATACCAGTTGCTTTATTGTGTATTATCCGTACCTCTGCTATAAAGGACATTATACATACTGCAATTTAAAGGTGCGGTATGTTAATGTTGCATCACTCCATAGTCGCCAAGCTTAAAAGTTGGTGCAAAATGAAGCATTTTAAACTATTTCATATTGTGTGTGTGAAAGCAATCATTTTTAAAATACAGCATTTCAGAATTACATAGTTTCGAGTGCAATTTTATGAAACAAAGAATATATAGAAAATAAAAGAATAAACAAATATTCAGAAAGAAATATTTTTTCAATATGTCCATCTAAACTGCAGGCTTGGAATTGTAACTGCCAGTCAGTAAATATTTTCATTTTTGAATCAGGAAAAAAGTAAATTATGACTCAATAAAAAATATTTTTGATTGAAGAAGTAGTAAATTTAACAGTTTTGCATGCTTAAGGTTAAATAATAATTTAAAGAAAAAAAGCACGCTCAATAAATAGCAAATTACAATATTAAAAGCAGATTACAATGTTTGTCAATAAAAATTATTTCACGTTTGAGTTGAAATAAATAGTGATTAATATATATTTTGTCACAATGTGGGTATAACGAAAAAGTATCAAAATACATCCAATAAAAACTATGTTCCAAATTACACCATTTTTCTGTAAACTCAATTATGGAATACATCAGATAAATTTAACCCTCTATTTAAAAATTCATTATGCAGCAAACCACGTCAATTAACTTATGCCAATCGTTGATAAAATCAATTATTTAACTTTACCTTTTTATTTAATACATATCTTACAAAACTGAACCTATACTTCCAGATTTTGCTGATTTTATATTCAGTTACTACAGCTAGATGCTATCTGATGTAAATATGACTGCCACTGTGATGGTATTTTTCTTTGAATTGCGGAATAGTAGTATCATAATATTCAATATGTGTCAATAGTGAATAATGTTAGCAATATTTCTGACATTATAAACAGATCTTGTGGCTGTCATATTTGGCTACCAATATATTTTTTTCATTATTCTTCATATAGGTTGCTACAAAAATTAAATAGGCATATGTAATAAATTGCCAAATATTGTCTCCATATTTGTCATTCCTATCGTATTCATTTCATTTTAAATAAAAAATCTTTTTTTTCATTTCATTTAGAATACATAAGTGTAAGATACTCATATTACATACATTTAAAATGCCTGCCTTTCACACATTTCATTGAAAATACAAAAGAATAAGGGAAGAGTTTCATATCCTGTTCTGTTTGGTGCGATTGATGAAGGAACCTAAGATAGGGGCAAAATACCATTTTAACATCTTCTCAAATTTTTAACGGTGTTGGAAAAACATTATTATTAAATTTTTATCTACATATATGTTTTATTATAAACGTTATATTTTTATTCTATTAAAAAAGAAAATAAAAGTAAATAAACAATTTATTAAAAAATTAACAACAATATCCAGGTTACCAGTCACATAAAATAACACCATTTTGGTGACAATTAGGTACCCCGATGAGAATATGACATTTGTTCCCATAAATCTCCATATGAATAATAGTAAGTACCTTTAACTTACTTTTAATTGTATATTTATTTAAATGAAATTATTAACAGTTTTTATTCTCTGTGTTCATTTTTTTTTCAATTAATATACTTGTTTGAATTCTTTAATCAACAGCAGCATAATATGATGTTTGCACAGCTGAAAAACATCAAGAAATAACAATCTTTGCGAACAAAAAAAAAAATCTCAATTTGTTTAAAAGAAAAAATAGATGTATCGTTACGAATATGTCGCCAGCATATTCAATGACGTACGTAATTTTTAAAAATGCATCCAGTAGTTCCTGAAATAATCCTGGCATACTTAAAAAAGTCTGTTTTAAAAATGGCGTCATTTATATTTTATTTAATTTTAATTTCAGGAAATTTTTTTGTTATTCCACAGCCAAATATGTAGGCAAAAAAGTGATAAATTGCCAGATATGGATTTAATAGATGGACTTTGACAACACATATTTCATTTAAACCGTATAAAAATTGCCTCCATATTTAAATTAAATAGTGTTATTTTATTGTCTGAGCGAAGCGAAGTCTTATACTCAGAGTACGTAACGATATTAAAAGTCCAAGAAATTCTTTCGTCAAGCAAATTTCAAAAAGTACTTGCCGGATTTTGATTCTGTTTGTACCAGTAAGTACCTATGAAGGTAATCTGGTAAATGCACCTACTACGAAAAAATAGTTCCAAAAAGTTTAAAAGTTATATTTAAAAAACTGATAAAAAAGCACAATTTATTTGCCTACGTCACAGAAACTTGGTGTGCGTCATTTTCACAAGCTGGATGTTTTCATTAGATTTCCGAATTCAAGCACATGGAGCTAAGAAAATATGAAATTTTTTTTTTTATTTAAGTACAATAAAACATAGTTAAGCTTAAGAAACAAACTAGAAAATAAATCTCTTTTTTTTTCGTTAATTGAAAAGAAAAAAAAAGCGATAATTCATAGTAACTTACGTTAGTATTTAAGATTTTTTGATACTTTTTATAATAGCTTTTAAAATCGCTATTAGCATTTTTTTATATTTCGAGCGTGCAAATTGGTAACAATTTTTTCGTGTTTAAATAAAATACGAGTTTGACATGGCTGCTTTAGATGTTACTTTTATTAATAGATTATACATTGTTATTGTTTCAATCGATCACTTTTTTTTAATACTATTTGGTTATTTCCTTAACCAAATCATACGAATCGCCAAACTAATAGCCAAAGTGCATATATTGATATATTTTTTTAAATTTCAAATAACAAAAAAAGGAATAAATTAATAAAACAATGATAAAATACAAATAAAATGTGGGATTAAAAATCCCTTGATGATGTTTTAACCCCTTGAGGAGCGCTGTTTGTAGTCTACAAACGGTTAATTTTAATGCTTAAATTGCCAACTGGCACCAGTAATTTTTTAGTACAATTTTGATCTCATAATATACGTGACGAAATGGTTTTGATTATTTTCAACTAAATTTGTTCGTAAATTGCGATAGGAATTAATTATTTGACCATTTTTTAGCACAAATGCCTTCCCCCTGAAAGGTTTAAACACATGTATCGTGTTTAATGCGTTTGAATGAGACATTCCCGATCATTCATTATTGGAATTTAATCTTATAGTTTGGCGATACATTTTTTGGTCGACAGTATAATCAAGTAGTACCAATAAAAGAAACAATAGTTGAAGCAATAAATAAAAGTTATAAATAAAAGTTATAAATAATAAACATATAATAATAAACAAAAAAAAAAAAAATAATCAGAATCAAAGTTTTCACCAATTTGGCGACAGAAAAAATTGCGCCAACTTGGTGTGCATATGACATTTGTGCCCTATTTATGTGTAAAAATAAGCTTAAACGTTCATTAGATATGAAATCTGACTTTCTGAAGCCCAAACTTGATCAGGATTTATAAAAATGCGGAAGTAAAGGTATTAATGGAAAAGTATCATAAAAATAAGACAGAAATATCATATACGTATTTGGGATACTACTTGGTTATAGTTTTCACCAATTTGGCGACAGAAGAAATCACGCCAACTTGGTGTGCATATGACATTTTTGCCCTATTTATGTGTAAAAATAAGCTTAAACGTTCATTAGATATGAAATCTGACTTTCTGAAGCCCAAACTTAACTAGGATTTATAAAAACGCGGAAGTAAAGGTATTAATGGAAAAGTACCATAAAAATAAGACAGAAATATCATCTACGCAATTGAGATACTACTTGGTTATGCCGTCGACCAAAAAAAATATTGCCAAATTATAAGATTAAAAGCCAATTATGGATGACCTTGAATGTCACATTTTATGACATTAAACACGATACGCGTGCTTAAAACATCATAAAGTGTTTTTTATTTCGCCTTTTTATTAATGTTTTACTAATTTATTTGTTCTTTTGTTATTTAAAAAAAAAAAAAAAATCAACATGTATAACCTGCCTCTTAGTTTGGCGATTTGTATCGTTTGGTGAAATTGGTCGACGCCGACATACCGTAACTAAGTACCGCATTTGGTTTGGAGCAAATTTGGCGAAAATCACTTTTGAATTATTTTCTATTATTTTTAAAAAGAAGTAACAATAAATAAAAACACATTTAAATACAGATTAAATTAATATAGAAAAAAAAGAAAACAATTGCCGGATTACCATGTCATGCAAAATAACAATATTTTGATGCCAATTATGCAGAAGAGTTCCAAATCCTATTCTGGCTTTTTTTTGTGAAATTTTATTTATTTATTTATTTATTTTATTAGCATTAAATGAATCGATTGCTTTTTTTCATCTTCCAACAAAGTTTAAAAGTGTTTATGCATTCGGTTTGTCTGTCCGTCTGTCCACACTCTAACATCCGTAAATATGCTCGGATTTTTATGCAATTGGTAAACATTATTTAGGGTCCTTAAGCATGTTTCGTATTGTATGTGAGATTAATAGTTTATTTACAGGGGCACCCAAAAGTTGTCCGGTACATTATGGTCTGTAAGAAAAATCGTTAACAGAGTATTTTAATGAAGTTACACTAATACAAAGGTATTGAAACTTATATAAATTGTTGAGTTTCATTATGATTACGTTTGACCGGAACATTCATATCATTATTAATCTGTTTACAGAGACACACAAAAGATATCGGTTACAATACTGTCTTTGAGCTATAATTGCTGGAAATTTTTTTTCAAATTCGGCATGTACGTTGAATATTAACTGTTTTTAGGTGCATTCGTAATTATATAATTACGTAGTACCTATAATCGTCGTCTGAACCGTCTGTCTCCCTGTCCGCATATAACAGCACAAAATCTATCCAACCGAATCGTTTTAAATTTTAAATATATATTTGTTGCCGAATTTTCTTGAGTCATTTTAAATTTTAGTAAAATCGGATAAAAAGTTCGAATACAGGGACAGTCAAAAATATCCCATTACATTACGGCCGATGGGATGAAATAATTCCAAGAACATTTTAATGATGTTACATGCCCATCAAAACATAATGAAATTGATATGCATTTATGAGGAGCACTAGGATATAAATCTTGTAGAGGATGCCGCATAAAGAATATTTATTATTTATCTACAGGGCACCACAAAAAAATTCCATTACAAAATGGTACAAGGGGGAGGGACATTAATTTTTCAGCTTTACTAATCTGGGAATTTTATAATTTTCTCAATTGTCACTAGTAGGCTTTTTAAATATTACTTTTTGGAGTAAAACTGCATAATCGAGTTCATATTGGAGTATTTGAGCCAACATGTCTTGCGGAAAAGTATGCGCAGGTTTATAAGTCACTTGTGGTGATATTTTGACAGCTCAATGCTTATGCAGACGAGATATTCAGATCGCGTTCGTACCTAATAATACAGGCATTGCATATTCCTTTTATTTAACGCATGCTACAGTGAAATACTGCTAAACTTTATGAGAACAAGTTTGAAAAGAAAGAAAAACAGTGTATGTAGTGGCCAGCATGCACTATCCGTTTAAATTCTATTGAGCATATCTGAAACACACTCGAACAACGCATTGCATTTCTTTGTTGGTGTTTTCGGGATTTTTATCTATCATTTTTTAAAGAGAGAATTCCCTAAATTCTTATCGAGTACCTATCGTATCCATAGAAAACAGATGTAGATATTATATTATTAACTAGTCTGTATTAATTATCTAAGGGGACTACACACCATGCAAAAAGTTTCCCTCATTCTTACACAATCATCATGATTTGTGCAATTTTTTGTGCTGTTTATATTTTTTACGTCATTTCAAAGAGCTCAAATTCCAATTATATTTTAATGTTTTATTATCTGCATTACTTTTAATGCATTGCGTACTTCGAATTTTATACCCATGCATGACTATTTTGCATAGTTTGCTTTCCCATTTTTTAACCATGTATAGGAATTTTTAAATAATATTTTGCATTTCTACCATTTACTTTGCTCATTTTTGTAATTTAAATTTATGGCGGCACTATATAATCAATTAAAAATAACATCTTATTTTTTATTAACTTTTTGGAAAATAGTTGTTCTCGGTAGAGAATTGGGAAATCTGAAGTATAGCTGAATGCTTTTATTGGTTGAATTCCGCAACTTATTTTGTTTTATTAGTTTTCTGATTGATCTATGTTTAATATCTAAAAATGGAATACTTTTGCTTTTTATTTCATTCGTTTTCTGATTGGTCCATGCTTAAAGTCTAGGAATAGAATACTTCTGTTGCCACGATGACAAAAAGTATTAAAAACTAACAAAAACTTAATAAATCAATAACAAATTTAGATACAGGTTTCAAACAAGTTGCATTCAACAGAATATTTTTTTCTTTATACGACGGTGTAAAAATTTAAAATGTGCGATGTTTAGAAATTTAAAAATTACAGTACTGAAAATTTTTAAAGTGAAATTTTATTTAATATTTGTTTATGATTGGCTCAGGAATATTAACGTGACTTTAAATGTCCAGGCATGTTAATATAACTCTGTTATTACGTAAGCTACATTTTGATCATTCTAAAAATAATATTGTTATTTTTTTTTTTGTAAACATATAAAGCATTTATAATTTTAAAATTATAGTCTTTGAGAATATTATTTTCCAAATAGTCGTAATTTGATAAAATTCAATGTTTTTTTTTTCCTTGTGGTATTTCCTTTCTTTTCTTTTCTTTCCTTTTTTTTTTTATTACTTTTGCAAATTATTATTAAATATATGTTTTCAACATTACCTTTCAGACTAATCCCTCTGAGGGAAGTCCTAGTATTATTTGATTGATTTTTTTCTTATTTATATATTAAATAAAATCAGTAATTTTTTAATTTTATTTTTTAAAATGTTTGTATTTTTTTCTTTATTTCTAATTAATATAAACATTTCAATTCTTTAATAAAGATAGCTTAATATGCCACACCAAATGAAAAACTTATGCCAAATGGTAACCCTTTCATCCAAAATAAAAGAATTTTCCGTCATAATATTATAACTAATCTACATAGAACAATGTACAATATACAAAAACATTCCCTCAAATAAAACCTATTTAATGGTGCAAGTTTCATTTAAATTTCTTCAGTAGAACTGGAGGAGTAGGCAGAAAACACGAAATTTCCATTTGCATTTTATATATATAAGTAGATAATAATAATAATAAGAATAATATATATATAGGATAACATCCCCAGTAATTGGCACATTAAGGATTTGTCTTTAAACTTACTTCTAATTTCATTACCAAGAAATAAAATATTTACTTGCAAATATTTTTAAATCAAAGAGTGCATATCTGTGCATCTATTTTGCCCACTAAAAGCAAAAATATTTGAAAAAGTATTTTTATAAAAATATATTTATAAAAAGTTGCTGTAATCACCAATAATTGGCACTTAGACTTTTACACAATTAAAGTAACCCTTTTCAACTAAACAAAACTGTTGTCAATTAAAATTAAAAATATACTATAAATCAGATAATAATAAATTGAAATGCATGCCTTTCTTAAGCTAGAGAAGAAGCATTTGCAACAAAAATGGCTAATTTGATATAAGCCATAATTGTTTCTCTTTCCTAGGCACTATTGTCATTTAGTAGCATAAATGAAAGTTATAATCTGTAAAGTAAATGAGCATATAATTGGTATATGGTCTTGCATTTTTAAAAGACTGGATATAAATCTTATTTTAGGACATTTGTATAGGATGTGCCAATCACTGGTGCCTGCCAATTACTGGGGATGTTACTCTATATATATTTACATTATTAGGGTTTCAAAATCTGCAATCATTTTAATTCAAGTAGCATAAGACATATTAAATTAAATATAAATTATTAAAAATAGCTATAATTTTTAATTTGAATGACATCAAGCAATTATAAGACCAAATAATATATTTTAATGATCCAAAAACCAATATCAACTTATCTAGAAATCAAAAACATTAAATTACTACTAAATCATCATCAACATTTCAAATTTTATAAAAACAAATAAATCAGTATTAAGTAACTTGAAATCATTATTTTACCCATAAATATTCATCAAGAACTATTAATATAAACAAATTCATTTTTTTTAAGGTAAATTCAATTATGTTTTCGATAAATTTGATTTTTCTTCAAGGATATTAGGCCAAAAGATATGGAATGTATAATCTCCTCCTCAAAGCAACTCCATAAGTGTAGGGATGAACCTCCAAACTTAAACAGAAAGGCACCTGTTATTTTTTTTTTTTTCTTTTCACCCATACTTCTAAAGTGTTTGAATACTGTTTTATATAAATGACCTTATAGCCTGATACTGTGTACTACAACCAAGTAAAATTTTTCTGTTGCCCATTATTGGTTCTATTCTTGCTAGTTGCAATATTTTTTTTTATTAACATATTTATTTAGGCTAATAAATTTTACATTAATAATATTAAGGAAATTTTTATAAATATGACTACTAATGTAATTATTGTTGCTTATTATTAGCTACTTCTAATACTCTGGAATTCACTCTTTAATGTGCAGAATATTAAAAATTAATCAGAATTTTATTTTGTTCCTTCTTGCTAATGTGATATTTAAAAAAATACTATTTTTTTAGAAAGGTCAGCTAAGACGTCAAGCTCCTAATGCAGCTTCAGATGAGAGCCGGCGAGAAAAACGAAAAACTGACCGGGATAAAGATTCTAATTGGAATGCATTACCAGGATTAATACCCAATATTGGAACTAAATATGGACGCCGTGCTACATGGATTGGTGCCTCAGGGGATCAGACATTTATTAAAATTGATGAATCCCTGATAAATTCTCATAATCTCAGCAAGTCTAGTGTAGTATGCAGTAAAACTTGCATTGGTAATATATTAGATAATTTAAAGTAATCCTCTTTATTTATTAAATCACCAATTTCTTTTTTTTTCTTGTTTTGTTTTAGGTTTTATTTATATCTCTGTTTCTAAATTTGTGTTGATGTAATTAGAACCAGATTAATAAATTGTGTTTGTTTGCCTTTATTCGGAATCTATAAATTATGAGAGTGTTCTTTTTCTAATGTTTTAGCATTATTACATCTATACTATTAACCGCAGTAAACGTCTGTCTGTCTGTACCGCTAAAAACTTTTCTCAACGGCCGAGTGGAGTGGCGCTCTGGGTGTCTATCGACTCGGGACGATTCGGCCTTTTGTGATAATGAATTTCGAGAAAATTGCCCGGTAATTACCCGAGATATTAATTAAAAACTACCCGGGAAACGTGACAAAAAATCCAAGTTCCGAGACGGTTCTCTGACGGAGCTCTCCGGTCGAAACTAGCTTTCCGCGGATGAAGAACCACGAAGGTGTCGAAAATACGAAAATTAAGGAGTTTTATATAACGTCGCATCTGCGCTGCAGATTCACGGATTTTAAAACAAATTAAATATTCTTGAAGGAAATTTAAAGACCTTTCTGACGGTCTATTCGGTTTCAAGAAATACAAACATTAACCTTTTGAAAAAACGTTTTCCCGAAAGCTTTCATTTTCCATTTTTCTCCCCAGAATTTTCGACCGAAAACTATCGAATTTTAAAACGATTCCATCCTTTTTAATTTTGGAGGCATGACAAAGAAAAAAAATACCCCCTCAAAGACGCTTCTGTCTAATTTCCAACGGTGTGTTTATTTTTGAAATATTCTAATATTAACCCTTTGAAAAAAAATCGAGAAAAAGAGTCTCCGATCGTACAATTTTGTTTGCTTTTTCGACACTTTTTCCGCTCATATTTATATGAATAAAATCCCTAATTTTCAATATTTCTTTTCCATCTTTATACACCTCTTAGTGAATACATCGTTTTGAGTTGTGTCAAAATTTCAAAAAGATACAACGGTTAGAAGTATTTTTAAATCTGTAAAAACCGCGAAATTACGGCGTAAAACAGGCGATTTTTTTTTTTTTTTTTTGCCATATTTTTAGGTAAAAGTAGCCCTTAAATCCTGTATTCTTCAATGATCTTTATATGTGTGTTTGGGGTACTGGTTTTACACCTTGCATAAAATTTTTGAAAAAATCGGGAGGCTGTAACTGTATTTTAAATAATATAATAGGCGAATTTTTTAATTTAAATTATTAAATGTAAAAAGGAAAAAACTAAAAATTAAAATTTTTGTACAAAATATGCATATTTTTACACGAAAATTATACTCGAGGTTTTTTTTCAAAGTGTGTAATAGTAATACATTGCGACCTCACTAATCCGACACTCGGTAATCCGTATATTTTTAAAATATCTTTAGAGAACATTATTGCAAATAAATACATTTTAAAATTTGACATTTCTTTAAAATCTTCATAAAAGCAGTTAGAGAATACCGTGGTACAAGTTGCATCACTATTTTGAAACGATACAACAGTTAGAAGTATTTTTAAATAAATAAAAACCGCGAAATTACGGGGAAAGAACGAACTTCTTTTTTTTTTGTTTCATATTTTTAGGAACAACTTTTACTTAATTTCAATATTTCTTTAAAATCGGCTAATACCATTCTTGGTAATCCACTTTTAATGAGGTATGAAATTTTTGGAAAAATATGGCTATCAGAGCTATCTTTTAAATAAAATAATAGGTGTAACCATTTGCAGAACAACAAACATATTTTTATAAATATTAGATCTTCATCTTTTGTATAAACAGAAACAATGTTTTTCGCATTGCGCATGCGTGCACTTAGCCAAGCTACGCCGATATGAAAAAATCAATGGGTTTTTTTATAGCCACATAAAAGAACAACTTTAAGTAATGAAAAAACAATTATGAAAATTAATAAGAAAGTATTTTTCTTAATGCACTTTGATGTACGGGAGGAATATTTACGAGCACGAACAAAACTAAGATTTGTATTCGACATTTTCCCCCACGAAATTGATTATCATGTAGGGAGCATCGAAACAACTCAACTCTTTCCAGTGTTTCACTCGAAACTTTATACGAAGCGCCTGCTTTAAAAATTATTCCTGTTGAAATATCATAGAAAACTTAATTAAATTTCTACTAATTATATTGTGAATATTTTTTAACATTCAGGCATATTAGTGAAGTATATGGACTAAAACGGATTAATAATACAGGTTGTGTAAGTAGATATATTTGGATTTAGTGTTTCTACCATTTGTTCTATATGCATTGATTTTTATGACCAATATTATCTAACAAATTTCTTCTTAATGTATTCAAGTTTTACTTCTTTTTTATGACTGATTTAACTAAACAAATCTTTCACAATGCTTTTTTTTTTTTTTTTTTTTTTTAGCATAGTGCATATTTCAAAATTTTGGTAACGCATTAAATAAATGTTTTTAAATGCAGAGATTTTAAGAGAGAGATTATTTTTAGAGAGATTATTTTTTTCAGAAAGGGGCCGCTAGCGGGCGAAGCTCGCTAGTAAATTAATAAGTTAACCTTGATTTTGCATGGCTCTGAAATAAATTTTAATGGAGAATAGGAGAAATATAAATATTTATATTTTTCAATATTCTATTGTCTTTTTTTAATACCAGGTATACTCAAATTACTATGTTGAAAATGTGTTCTTGATTTTTACATACTTTGGTTACAATTTTGCCGGCAATTCAAAAGAAACTTAAAGCAGCCAAAAGCTGTTATTGATACATTTCATTTTTATAGTTCATGTAAAATAACATTAATTATTTCTTGTGGTAAAATTTGAACTAGTTTTTGAATAATTCTTTGGTGCAAGTTCTGTTCGAAATCCAAGAGACCACTCTATATCAAAAGTCAGACCGACAATCCTTTTTCATTGATCAAATAGCAACTTTTTACTGTGCATTTTTCTCTATTATCAATTTTATAATATTTCACATTTAACAATAAAGATATAATTTTTTTTTCTTTCCTCAGTCGTATACATTTTTGTCAACTTTTCACCTTTTGCTGAAATAGCATTGTTAAATTAAACTATAGTGATTTTCAACTAATATACCATAAAAGGAGCACAGTTGTACATTTATTTACAAAGTTGTTGAATATTTATGGATTACAATCAGAGTCGTGGAAAATTCTTGTTGAAGTCAACCTGCAACCTGACTTAAAAAAAAAGAGTTTTGTTGACCCACAATCCAGCATATTTTAACCTGCAACTTGATCCAAACCTGATGATGAAACTATAAATGAAACAAATTCATGTTTAAATACAACTATGAAAAATCATCTACAATTATATCATAATACCAATTTTGTATATTATATAGAAAAATGGACATATCTATATTCTTCAATATTCAAATATAGTAAAACTTCTAAAGAGCAGACACCTCAGCATAGTTGAATAGAACCGTGCATCAAGTTGTGTTGTCCCTAATATTCTTTTATTGAGTTAAAGTGACACTAATTTCTTTCTGTGAGTTTGAACTTATTCTAGAACTCATTCTTGCAGATGAGATATAGTTTTTTGCAATTGGAAATGTTAAAATCCAATTATAGTTTTGCCATGATAACTTGACTGACGGGTAATGGAAAATGTAGACTCATTTGTTAAAATGACAGTCACTACGAGTAACTAACAAATTTTATTTTTTACTTTCTTCTATCTTTACATGAAAAAGTATTGGATTTGTGAAAATTTTCAGATTCCGGTTTTTGAGGAATTTACATATTTTAGGAATCAGAGATTCCAAAAAATGTTTTTGCAAAATGTCTGCCTGTGAGTCTGTCCATCTGTCTGTATGTGACATAAATTTTGGGAATGCTGTATCTCAAGAACAAATGCATTTTTTGTGATTTTTGCAATAGTTCTATCTCAAGAACTAATGCATGAAATTTAATAAAAATTGTTTTACATAGACCCTGATATAGATTGATGCTGATTAGTTTTTGGTGTAAACTGCTCAACAGGTGATGCTGCTATGCTGCATGTTTCATGATTTCGACAATAGCTCTATTTCAAGCATTAATGCACAGATTTTTATCAAACTTCAGATTTAGTAAATCCATGATATGAACAAGTTCTGTTTATTTTTTGGCATCAATTGCCCAACAAGTGGCGCTGCTATGCTGAATTTTCCAGATTCTTGCAATTGCTCTATCTGAAAATGCACAAATTTTTCTATGAAACTTTAGATTCTTCTATAGCTTGATAAATATTATTGCTGTCTATGATTTAGTATAAATTGCCCAAGAAGTTGTGCTTTTATGTTACATTTTTCTGATATTCACAACAACCCTATTTCAAGAACTAATGTATGGAATTTCATGTCTTTAGGATCCTCACGATGAGCACAAATTGCCATTTAATTTTGGCACTGTAGTAGTAACTTTTGAAGTATTAATATGTATAAGATAGAAGAAAGTTTTGGGATTGCTACATCCGTCTAGTTTTAAATTAAATAATGTATTTCTGCACTATTTGTGCTTATTACTAATATTCTTCCTTATTAGCATTATGAACTCTTTCAAGTGATTGGCCAAGATTTCATGGGAGGACTATAACAAAGTTTTTATGTATTTTCATCATTTATGTTTATTTTTAAACAGGTATTATTCCAAATCAATTGGAGCCTTCTTCCTCTTTTAAGAGTTTAGTTATTAGCAAATCTGATGGATCTTGTCGAAGGTATGATAATCATTTAATTAATGAAAAACACTGTTTCTTTTTATATGTATAAATTTTGAATTCTATACATACTTTAACATTTGTTTATTTTCAGTTTTAGTTCTGCTGATCAACTTGAATTGAAGGATAGCTCAGTTTGTTTAGATAGTACCTACAATGTTCTATGGAGGTAAAAATAATTGAATGGAAAAATTTATTTGTTTAGTAATTTTGATTTTATCATATTAGTGTGGTGAATTTTACTAAGTTTACCAACTAAGTAAATGGAATATCTTAATATCTGTCCCGTTTTGGACTTACATAATGTAGAAAACAAATTGTTTTGTTTATTAATATGTTCTCCAAATTATGCTTTTGCCTATTTTATTTTCATGTATTATTCCTAATAAATTAATAAATGAAATTTTACTAAGTAATTCTGTAGCATTACGATCCAAAGATCCTCTGTAGCATTACATCCAATCAAAGATCAGCGTCAATAATGCCCATCTCTAATAAGTTACTTTTATTATATATTGTATATACAGTGGCGGTCAAAAGTTTCCGGCCAGTTAGTTTCTCTGATTTATTTACCAGAAAGTTTCAGCAAAGAAGAAGCACAAATGCTTCAAAAGTTAGGAATATGTGAATGAGCTCTGACGATGTGATGATTTTAATTGAATACTGAAGAAGCTTCATGCAAAGGGGCAAAATTTGAAAGTGCAAAGGTTTCCGGCCACTCATCATTACTTAGTTTTTTTCTGTCAGTAAAGTGTTTTTTGGTTGTGTTTGCGAATGAATCAATGTGAACAGCATACTTTAGATTTAAAATTGAAAAGCTCAACAGTTATTGTTCGTAAATTAGTGCTTAGTTTGTCGTTAAAGGGCCAGATTTTTCGAAATATTTCGGCAAAGTTATCGATTAGTAAATCGACTGTGAACGATATTAAAAATATATATATAGCTGGCCATGGTCTTCTGAACTTTCTGAGATCCGGGAGACCCCGGAAAATTACTATTCTTGTGGACAGAGTTATCAGGTAAAAAACAATTGATGATCCCCTTTAAAATTCCATTGCAATATCCTGCAATTTACTGAATGAAAATATTGCTGAAATTAGTCGATCTACTGTGTCAAGATGCTGGTGTGATGCAGAACTTTATGGAAGAGTCGGTGTTCAAAAATTTTTCGTAGGTAAAAAAATATAAAAGTGCTCGACTGGCATTTTCCAAAGAACACAAAATCTGGTCAAGTGAAAATTAGACAAAAGTATTATTTTTCAATCAATTGAATTTCAAACTAGTTTGAGAGTGATAGCAGACAGTATGTCTGATGGCCTAACAACAAAAGATATGATTTGACCTATGTTATTCCTACAATGAAGCATGGCGGAAGGCACGTTATGCTGTGGGGAGTATTTTCTTCAAAAACTGTTTCAATAGAGAAAATAATGTGGTTACAACTGTTTGTTTTAACATGATAACGACTTAAAGAATGTATGCAAGACTCGACAAGCAATGGCTTTCGCACAAAAAAGTTTCCGTTTTGAAATGGTCAGCCCAAATGCCCGACATGAATTCAATGGAAAATCTTTGGAAATAAGTTGACAAACGTGTGTGGAACTATAAATATTCCAACTCAGCCAAATATTCCAAAAAATTGCAAGAAATGGGGAAAAAACCTACCATAGACGATATTTAACCATTGATTGTATGAATATCACATTGCTGCATTGCAGTACTTATTACTAAAGGTATGGTGATAAAATACTAATTGTAAATGCTGTTAATCACTGTAATTTTCTTTTACAATGCCATTTTTTCCCAAACTTGAGAAGGTGGCCGGAAACTTTTGAGAACATGCGTTTTCCTTTGTACTTAATTTTGTGAATTAAATTTATTGATATATATGTCATTCCATAAATATGTTTCTAACTATTATGTCTGCCAAATGTATAAGTATCACTTTGAAATTCCTCTTCATATGTGTATACTTACAAATTAACTAAAAAAATTTTGCTGGCCGGAAACTTTTGACCCCCACTGTATATATTATACATATTGTATGTATATTTTACTATATTAGAGATGAAAAATGTCTAAACCAATTCTTATTTTTATTCTAAACAGTATTTTCCTGTAAGGTTTTAAAGTTCCATCATTTTTAAGTTTTCTTAATGCATGACGAATTATTTTTATACTGTTTTTCTAGATATGAATTTAAATTATTATTAAATATACTTCTGTGAGAAATGTAAGTATTTTTAATTAGGAGTTTGATTTTTAATAAAAATTACAAAGTAGATCTTTTCCTTAAAAAAAAAAAAAAAAAAAAAAAATACAGAATTATTTTTAAAAAAAACCTGTTATAAGTTGCATGTTTTTCATTAATGGAGAAAGTTCTTTCATCAGAGGTTAACGAAGATTGTCCAATTTTATGAAATAATGTATAAGTGAAGTGCCGACTGCAAAGAGCTGCCGTAAGCCTACTAATCAATTTCTGAATGTCTCTCAGTAATGTTAAGTTTATGGGTGTTTAATGCATATTTAAAACATCTCCTCAGGATATTAATATTTTTAGTGTCTGTTTTCAGTGTACTTCTCTTAAAGGATGTCTCCCTTTCTTTTTTTTTAGATATCAAAGTATTTCTAAAATCTCTGCATAATTTAATACAGTAAAACCTCTAAATAACGGACACCTCGGGAATGCAGAAATTGTCCGCTATTCGGAGGTGTCCGCTATTGGGAAAATCTCAGAGATTCAAAAACCGCTAAGAAATGCTTAACATTTCATTAATTTACTTTTATATGTCCTAAAACCTCTGTTATACGATTAATAAGAAATTAAAATTATTTTTTAAGCAGTGGGACTGAAATAAAATTGTACACACCTTTATCCGCTGTATATTACATTCATATAAAAAAAAACCTGTTACAAAAAAGTTAACTTTTGCTTGTGATTGCGTGTAATTTATTTTTCAAAGTGACATTATTATACATTATAGAGTTCTGACGGGGAGGGGGATTGCACTTTTTGACTGTTAAAAGCATAAAATCTCTAAATTTTCCTGGGGGATATTTAAATGCTCTGGAAGATGTCCCTCCTGGGCAACCCCTACAATTTAACACTGAATGGGAGGGGGGATTTTCTCCAGCCCGTTTATCTGTGATAACAAAATTCTCCTATAAATTTAGTGGCCTTTTTACTTTTTTAATTTTTTTTTTCTCCCTAAGAAAATAGTTTTCATCCTTTATCGCCCTAAATAGTGTCCGCTATTCGGAATGTCCGTTATTCAGAGGTTAAATATAAAAAAAATTAGGTTTTGGGAGTGGGGATTAGAAAATTGTCCATTAAATAGAGGTGTCCGTTATTCGGGAGTGTCCGCTATGGAGGTTTTACTGTACTTTAGGTGTTAAAAGCTGATTAACTGGTGGTAAAATTTTAACTTTTCATATAAAATTAAGCATAGATTTTAGAAATATTTTGACTAGTAAGGAAAAAAAGTCATCTTTTAAGAAGAGTGCACTGAAAAAAATAAGTTAAAATGTTAATTTCTTGAGGAGATATTTTAAATACAAGAGTCCATTAAACACCCATAAACCTAACATTTCTGATTTAAAATCACAAACTGACCAGCAGCCTTAAGTGGTATAACACATGTCTGGTGCTGGGATAATTCCAGGTTCAAACCTAGTAGAAATGATGTAGATCGGAAACCAGTCTATTTTTAATGTTGTTTTTTTTACTTAATTGTAATTAATTACCATATATACTCACATGTAAGTCAACCCTTTAGATTATGTTGTTAAATATAAGGAAAAATTTAAAACCTGTGTATAAGTTGATCCCCCTCCTAAGAAAAATAAATAAATAAGCCTGTTATTATTTTTTTTTTCATTTTTTTGTGTGAGAAAAATAACTTGCCATAAAATATCGTTAATCTGCCCTTCCCAATCAAATGCCCTCCCCTAACTTTATGAACAAATTGAAATTTTCATAATTCCCAAAAAAGCATCCTCCCCCCCCCCCCCCCCCGTAAAAGATCGCTGAAAAAACGTAAGATCGCTGAAAAAACGTAAATTACGTTAAAAGATCACTAAAAAAAACAGAAAATATGTCAAAGACCAGCGGGAAAAAAATGGAAATTTTATCTGATGATCACTGAAAAACACAATTTTCGTCAAAGTATGAGCGTGGAAAAAAAAAAAAAAAAAAAAAAAAAAAAAAAACTAATTTCTTTAAATGATTGAAAAAATTCATGAATTTCATCGCAGGATATCCAAAAAACGAACATTTCGTTAAAAGATTGCGGAAAAAACGCAAATTGTGTCACATCTGAATAAATGCTATCAAAGGATCGCTCAAAAGCACAAATTACGTACAAAAATCTCTAAAAAATGCAAATTACGTCAAAAGATTTCAGGAAAATTGCAAATTTCTTGAAAGATTGCAATTCCATTAAAAATTCTCGAAAAAAAAAAAAAAAAAAGTGATTTTCGTCAAAAACCTCTAATGTTGTTTATAAAGTACACCCGAAAAAATGCATATTCCATTTAAGAATCGCGGAAAACTGCCTATTTCATCAAAAAATCATGGAAAAACGTGAATTTCGTCACAAAAATTGCAGAATTTTTTTTTTTCATTAAAAAATTGTGAAAGAAACACAAAATTTGCTAAAAAAAACCCTCAAATATCGCGACAAAATCATGCAAATTTCGGCCTACAGCACGAAAAACCTCTGCAAATATACAAACCCCCCCCCCCCTCCCCTGCAAATTTCCTGAAAAGATTGTAAGAAAATCCCACGTAAGTGTCCCCTCTGAATATTTTTGATTTTTTGTCACTTTTGGGGGTGCAGATTAACGGTATTTTACGGTATACATATAAAAAAGAAACAGATATTCTGCTTAACAAGAACTGTCATTGTAAAAGAAAATCTTATGTAAAACACCATTGGCTGAAAAGTACTGAATGCATGTCGAACACCATGACATTAAACTTCCGATTGACTGCCATAATAGTGAAATAACCAGTGATTTGATAATCACAGCTCAGGACATTACAAATTCACGTATTTTGAAGTATCATTTTGCCAGCAGCAAAAAGTAATGATGCTCCAATGTAGTTTGCTGTTGATTTGGAGAGGGTAAAAACAATAGTATGTCATGTTACCTATATTAAACTTTCTTTAATGTTAACTTTAATCTGTATTTTAAGTCAATATAACAATGGTTTTTTAGTATTGGAAATGCATTCTTGATATTGATCATTTTTTTTTGTTTGTTTGTTTTCTGCAATTGGGCAGAGTATATTATTATTATTATTATTATTATTATTATTATTATTATTATTATTATTATTTTGGCAAATAAACTAAAAATAGTTCAAAATTCAGAATCGCCGAGGTTTCGAAGGCTCTGGATTTTGGCTTTTGTACTGTACAAATGCAATGGAGTGCTGCAGCAGTGATTTGCTAGCAAACTATTTTCTGATATTTTATATATATATATATATATTTGGTCATGTATATAAGTCAATCTTCCTACTTTAAAGTTTTTTTAATTTTTTGATTTACACGCGAGTATGTACAACAACAATTGTTGGAGTGTATATTTTTCGTAAAAGAAATTAAAGTATTTTTAAAAACTAATAAAATAAAAAATAAATGAAACTCATTTTCAGGGAAATATTTTCTGCATTTAATACAGTCGAACCTGGTCAGTATGTGAATCAGGAGTGCAATCAAAATTCTCGTATCAAACGGGTTCTCGTATTAACCAAAGGTCGCGAATTTTCGTCTAGGGGTCTATCTAATAGCAATCTATCTGGAAAAAACACATTTTTTGTCAAGTTTTAGCATTTTTAAGACACAAAATGACATTTTATTTGTTTTAATCATTATGTACTTATTAAGCAGGAACGTTTAAGAGCTGAAAATTCAAATAATCGTTATTTTCTCAAGTAAAAATCCTATGTCTTTTCAAATTTAGATTTATTATTTATGACATATAAAATTAAATAAGATGAATACAAAAATTTTAAGAAAAGTATTGAATTAAAGGTACATTCTGCTTTGCATAATTCGATTTTTGGAGCCTATGCGTACGAAACCACAACAAAACACTCGGGTTTCACTGATTTCAAAAAGTTTTGTATCAGTTATTTTTTAATTTATGTATTCTTAATTAGCATCTCATAAAAAGCCAGAATGCATAAGTTAAAAATTTCTAAATGCTGTATTTTTTAAAAGTTTGAATTTCCATTAAAATTTTACACTGTGGTTTTATATACTCTCCAAATGAAAACAGATTTTTTTTCAAAGCAGACATAATGTCTTTAACTTTTGCACAACGCTAACCTCATCTCGCTTATGAGATTACATTGGAAGAGTTTTGATTGGGCAGTCTTGTGCTAGCCTTGGATCAGGGTCCAAATCAAGTCAGCATGTGGTTTTGAGAGAAAAAATGCTCAATTTAATTGGGTTTAAACAATTGTTGTATAAAAAAATAAGTTAAATATAACTGTTGTATAAAATGCTTGGGAAAATACTTCATCTAAAAACTCATATGTTTAGAACTAAGCCCTTTCGCGTATTAAATGTAGGTTTTTCTTTCTAGAGACTGATAAAATTTCGCTTATTAACCATTCACGTATTAAAGTGGAGTTTTTTATATGTGTAAGATAAGAGTATTTCAAGGGACCAAAAAGAAATTTGCATATTAAATGGGGCACTTATTAACAGGGTTTGACTGTATTAATCTAATTATAAATACCAGGGATTTTTAAATGCTTTAAATGACTTTAAAATTTAGCAAATTTTCACTATAGCACTTATAATATTCCCAAAAACTCCCTCAAAAGAAACCTGAAAGAACCCTAGGGAACTTACCAGTATGCTAAAAAGCAAACATTTTTAGTTTGTGAGGGTCTCATGCTAATATTTTTTTGCATAGTTTGGGTTGTACTAGAATGACAGTGTGCCTTATTACTTACTGAAGATGTACTGGAAAGAAAAATGTGCTACATGGGATATATTTAAATGTTTCATTGTTAAAAATGTTTTAGCAGAACATTCTTGAAGAGTTCGTCTTAAACAAGTAGGATTATTTATATAAGATTGTTGTAGAATTTTATCTGACAATGTTGGAATTCCATGTTGCAATGCTGGAAAAAGTTCAAGACCACATGATAATTTTGTTATTTAGAATAAAATTTCAAAAAGAGTTATATATCTTGAATTTAGACACATATATCCCATAAGCAAAGTTAATTTAATTGTAAATTTAAAAATGTATTTTTATCCACAGGTGTTAAAATCACATAATATTAACAAGCGGAAATAAGTTTAGGACCAGTAGCTTCTTTTAAATCTAGCATAATGAGATGACATCATGAACCACTATTTTATAGGGATGATACTTAGAGGTTAGTAGTCATTAAATTTGAAGTTTTGGTATATGTAACTGCTGCTTTGAACATGGGTCATGGGAAAATATTGACAGAAGAAGAAAAGAGTAAAATCACAACTTTTTTGAACTGTACATTGAGTGAAAGGCAAATTGCACTAAAATAAATCTGAATTTGTTGTGTACAATTTTCTTTCTAATCCAATAAACTATGGGGAAAATAAAAGAAGCAGGCAACCATCAAAACTCTCGATACAGTGTGAATGGAATATTATTAGAATGATAAGATTGTGCCTATTCTTCTACTATAAAATCTGTTTTACAACTCTTAGTAATGTTCAAAATTGTTTGAAATGTGTTTAAAAGTTCTGAACACTTGATACATGCTATATTCAAAGCCAAGCCAAAACTAAAAAAGTATCACATTGATGCAAAACTAAAATTCACCTCATCAAGTGTATTAAAATACAATCTATGGTGAAAACTTGTCTTTACTGATGAAAAAACAATCAACCTTGATGGACTGGATGGTTTAAGATATTAGTGACACAATTTACAAAGTGAGCTGTTATCTTCTTTCATGTTCTATACAAGGTGCTCTGTAATGGTTTGGGCCATCTTAAATGCAAAAGGGAAAAACAAGTTTGGTTTTCACCAAGATAAAGACTAACTTCTTTGAATATCAAGATATCCTTGGTAATAATTTTGTCCCATTTAAAGGTGAAATAATAGATCAGAATTTGGTGCTATCAAGATAACACTTCTATTCACAAGTCAGCATCAACTTCAGATTGATTATCTGCAAACAACATTAAAACTTTGGACATTCCAGCTAGAAGTCCTAACCTACATTCCATAGAAAAATTGTGGGGAATCTTGGTTTGTCAAGTTTATGCTAACGAAAAGCAGTTTGATTTGATTGTTTAACTAAAAGCTGCTATTTTGGGGGCATGAAACCAAATAACTATTTCCACATGCAAAAATCTAATAAAATTTTTCCCAAAGCATCTTTTGGAAGTCATCTGTGTCAGAGGGAAGCAAACAAGGTACTGAAAAATAATATACAAATCTTTTACATGTTAATTTAAATCTTAAATATACTAGTCCTAAACTTTTTTCCACCAAGTTGTGTATGTAGAAATTAATTTTTTGCTTAATTTTTAGAACATATCATTTTAATTTAAAACAAATAACAAAATGTGCATAATTTTGTGCATGTCTATAATTTTGTAACATTAGTTTTTCATTAAAGTAAGAGCTTTACAATTTTTGTTGATAGTCCTAAACCTTTTTCCAACATTCACATAAAAAATGAGGCTTAAATTTTAGAATTTTTCTGGAAATTGCATTCATTTCTACAGTAAGATGAAGAATCAAGCATTAAAAAGATACTGCCATAGAAATAAATTTGTTTTTTTGAATTTTGATTGCAGTTGATTTTTGTGCTTGATTTTGTCTTGACCATCTAGATTCATGCTTAATACCATAACTATGTTAACTCTGGTAGAAATTTCAGAAAGTGAATAAATGCTGCTGGTATCCACATTTGCTTATATGTTTTACACACAAAATTAGTTTTTTATCTGAACAAAATTATTGAAAAAGAAATGTGTAAACTGTTTGTAAGCAAATATTTGCTGTATTATGAAAACTTCATAAGATGTATAATTGGGAACATATTTCTGTTAGAAGTATCATTGAATATACTTAAATCATGTACTCAAATAGGCAGTCCTCATATTAATTTTATGTTTCACACTCTAAAAGTTGTCAGAAATCAATTTTTTCAAGAAAATGTTTCTTTTAAATAAATAGAGTAATTCTATGTTGAATAGATAAAATTTTGTTGGATGCAAATGAAACAATATTGCCAATTTTTGTCTATACTACCTTTGATTTAATTCTTTTTATCTTAATGAGTTATTTTCGAATATATTTGCAGGTTTTGCCCATCAAGTCAGAAGATTAGTTTATATAATATCATTATCACTGAAATTCAGAATTTCCCTTCTCCATCTCCCCCAAAATCACTTGGAACATCATTTCATAATAAAGATTTTGAATCATCACTTCCAAGAATCCTAAGTCCAGAACTCATGCTTCCATTCAAAGCAGGCATTCCTATCAGCAGAGCTCATGCAGCACTGAACATTTTAAGTAGTTTAGATACCCTTACTGTGGCTCAAGAGCATAATCTACAGGTTCTAAATGATGATAGGAAACGACAGAATTTGAGCAAGGTTTATAGCAAAGAAGATTTTTCTGTTGTTAATCGCTTTGACAGTAAGTTTCTCACTTGCATATATAATTTTTTATAATAATATTGATTCTAATATTGATTATTGATTCTTACACTCTTTTATTACAGTCAATTTGTTTTTTGTATGTAAAAATGGCATATTGTAATCTATTTTTAACCCACTTCCTGATATGCTAGAATTATACAAATTACATTACAGGTGTGTTGTGTATCCATGACAATACAACATTTTAATATTTGTACAACTTAATTGTGAATTAATACATTAACTTACCAACCAAACCTGATTTCAGGCCACACTCAGGGGTGCAGAAAATGTTTCTACTTCGAACATTTCCCCCAATCCACATGAAAATTTCCCCAACATTTTACGGTATGTTATAGGTAAATGCAGTATTATTGTAGGTATAGAAAATTTATTTTTCATATATTATATGAACTTATACGCGACGAGTATATATAGCAGGGATGATACTGAATGTAAAAACAAATTCTGAAATTTGTCTTTTAGCGATTTTTTTGATGAAATTTGTGATAATTTGGCGATCTTCTGACGAGTTTTACGTTTATTTTGTCATCTTTTGACAAAAAAGAGTGTTTTTTTTTTTTGGCGGCCCTTTGATGACATTTGCGGTTGTTAGGATATCTTTAGACAAAATTTGCGTTTACTTCGCGATCTTTTGACGAAATTTGTGATCATTTAGTAAAACTTGCTTTCATCTCGTGATCATTGGGCAAAATTTGTGGTTCTTTCGTGTTCTCTTGATGAAATTTGGGGCTCTTTCGAGATTTTTTAATGAAATTTTCGGTTATTTTGCAATTTTTGGGACAAAATATGCGTTTGTTCCATAATTCTTGGACAAAATTCATGGCATTTTTATGTCCAAATTTACAGATTAATAATCTTTTTTTTTTTTTTTTTTTTTTAGAACTGAACGTTTTAAATTTTCGGAAAAGTCGGAACAAATTCATCCCTGATATAAGGTGCATATTATTCTGAGATGTATTTTGTGGCAGTCGTCATATAAATCTTTTTATTTATAGTGAAATTTTTCTATCTCAAAAAATGCAAATCATGCAATTCATTTTTTAAATCGAAATTAATTATACATGTTTCTGAAAATTTTCCCCAGATGGTTAAAATTTCCCCTGATCCTAGATTGCCGGATCGGACATATTCTTCACCCCTGGCCACACTATGCCAAATTAGTTTATCCTAATGCACATAGGATACTCTTTTTTCCTAGGCAAACTACTTGACCTAAGGTACTTGGTATAAACTAGCTTATCCTGTTATTAGTAGGTCTGAACTAGTTTATTCCCTGCCAATTCAATTTGGTGTGCTTTTTTTTATTGATTCAAATGACTTCCCTATTAGCTTTTTCAGGAAATTGGCA
Organism: Maratus speculifer; assembly: GCA_964019185.1. Classification (NCBI taxonomy): domain Eukaryota; kingdom Metazoa; phylum Arthropoda; class Arachnida; order Araneae; family Salticidae; genus Maratus; species Maratus speculifer. Next base: position 45,478,828 of record OZ025290.1, read on the forward strand.
GAAGAGAGTAAGTACTGTCAGTTCTCTCACAAATCATCATTGGTCAGTGTTGTCACTAGTTAGTAAACAATAGTTTTTTTTTTTTTCTCCAAAATAACATAAAGGATTTAAGTAAATTTCAAAAATAAAAAGTTTAATATTTTAAAATGTGTGGGAAAAGAAAGAAAAGAACAAAGTGAAGTATATGTCTGACAGTTGGTCTTTCCTTTATTTTAGCATAAAGATAATAAATATTGCACATTTGTTTTTCTTTTTAATGGGAGTTGAAATTTTTAAACTGTGTCTTGGAGAACTAAAGAGTATGATGAGAGGTTATCATAAAGTTTAGGTAAGGATGAATTTAAAGGATTCATTAATTATATATTAGTATTTCAAAGTAAAAAATTAAACAACTAGGCCAAAATGAAATAAAAGAACGGAATTAAAAAAAAAAAAAAAAACTTAAAAATTTATTATTTTTAAAAATTTTGTTTGCTGGGGGGCAGATTTTTATTGAATAAAAATTTAAATGGTGATGATATATATGAAAGGACATTAAAATGTTATCGTAATTCATTTAAATGTGCACTTCATCTCCTACTTAGTTTAATATAAAGTATTTTAATTGCAATTGATTTAATTGCAATATACAATTAAAAAATATTATTTGCAATTGAACTTAATTGCAATTGATTCAGTTGAAATCTAATTAGTTGCAGCATGCTATTAATCTTTAAATGCAGGATTTCAGTGCATATATTTATATTTAGTTTTATTTATATTATTGATTTCAATAGAAATCAATCTCCTGAATATTTAATGTAACAATTTATTAATACAGTTAATAGTTTAAATCATTCCGAATGACGATTTTTAAGATTAAATTACAAAAGAATTTAATCTTTTGTAATTAAAAAAATCTTTTGTAATTAATTGAGAAAATATAAGAGGAGTCAAGAGACTTGTCAAATTTTTTACATGAGATATTTTTGGTGGGTTTAACTTATTATGTTCATTCTCCAAGTAACAGTTCTTTAACTTCACATATTGTGGCAAATTTTTGTATGCTAAAATTTTTTCAAGCATACTTTGCTGAACTATGTAATGAGACAATAATAATAAAGAGTATAATCAAAAAAAAAAAAAAAAAAAAAAAGGAGAGCATTGATCTATGTAATGTCAAAGCTATTGTTCATCCACAGTACATGTATATTTTAAGATTAAGATGAAAATGTCTTTGTCAACTTCTGGGAAGCCATAAGATTTACAAAAATTGCTGATTATATTGTTACATAATTAAAATTTGACACTATTTACAGACTTAATAATTGTAATTAATACTTCAGAATGACATGTATTTCCTTTAAAAACCAGATCTTTTATTTTCATGATATGAAGTTGTGTAAATAAAAGCATGTTTTCATGCTCAAGGTAAAATTACATCAAATGAATGAAATAAAATTTATTTTCTTCCATTTGAAAGATCTAGATATAATATTTACTTTCCATGGTCCAATTTACATTTATATTAAAAAAAAAAAAAATCTAGTTTTTGTCGCATGATTACATGACTTATCAGATCTCATGGCAAGAGATTTGCGAAGGTTTGAGACTTGTGAAATATTCTACAAATAATATGAAAAAATAGTTTCTAGTTAAAAGAAATTAAATATTATTTAAAATTTCCATTCAGTATTTTATATCATATTTCAAGCCTGTTCTAAAATGTGTTTTTTGTTATGCATTATTATTTATAATGCTTATAATCTTTTTTAAAAGGTCACGGAGGAGGATGGGGATATTCTGGTCATTCCATTGAAGCGATTCGCTTTATGGCAGATACAGATATTTTGCTTGGAGGATTTGGCTTATTTGGAGGAAGAGGAGAATATACTGCTAAGCTTAAAGTAAGAGAATGCTGTATATGTATTTTATTAAAGTACAGAGTACAAAGTATTTTCCAAAATGCTCAAGGCCAGATATATAGCTTTGTATAACTCCTGTATAACTTTTTTTTTTATTGATCATATACTAAAAAATACTCATTTAATCATAAATGAGCATTACATATGGCTGTTCTTTAGATTCTGTTTAAAAGGAGCCATTTTTATGCGATTCCCTTAGAAACAAGAATTCTCCATAAAAATAACAAGTTGGAAATTGCACGTGAAGCGTAGCAAAAGAGGTGCGTTCGTACGATAACGTTATTACCCTCAGCAAGGTATATCTTATTCATAAAATGTGAAGTAGTTTATTATAAGTGAAACACGCCGCAAACAATGTTTCCCCGTATAGCATTATGTAGTGGAATACTTTTGTGTGGCCCTGTAATTTAATAATGAATATTCTTTGCATCAAAGATTGTACAGAATGTATATTTTAGTATATACTTCATAGATTCATGTCAATTCTATTATTTTCGAATGAGTGTAACACCATTAAAATGCATTTGAAACTTTTTCCCCTATTGACCGTAATGTAACGGAATACTTTTGATTGTCCCTGTAATTGATCTATGCATTCGATTTTCATAACATTTGAAAAGACTCGACAAAATTATTTATGTAATAATTATATATTTTAAATTTCAAACGATTAAAATACATTTGAAACTTTTTTCCCCATTGACTGTAACATAACGGAATCCTTTTGATTGTCCCTGTAATTGATCTATCCATCCGATTTTCATAAAAATTGAAATGACTCGACAAAGTTATATAATAATTATGTTTTAAGTTTCAAACGATTCGGTTGGGTAGTTTTTGCGTTGTTATATGCGGACAGATAGACAGACGGACGGACTGAGCGACAACTATAGGTGCTACGTATTTTTATAAGTACGAACACACCTAAAAATCATGTGCGAATTATTTTTAAATTTATCTCTACCGAGTGGAAACTCGATTACAAAATATTTGCTCTTAAAACAAACCATTTGCTCTTAAAATAATATAGAATTATGGATTTGTTTCCGGCTAATATATTATAGCAAAATTAAAATTTCCTCTATAAATAATAAAACAAAGTCATATGAATAAATACAAATTTAGCAGACATGTGATTGAATTACGTGCTTCGAAGCACTGAAATGATCAAAAACAAAAATGCTGCAATTAGCAATCTAATAATCATATTACATGTAGAAAATTTATTACAGTTTTCAATTTTAAACAAGTTGGAAATTGCACGTGAACGTAGCAAATGAGGTGCATTCGTACGATAACGAAGTTTTAAAAATATTCAGATCTTGCTGATATAGTAGAGCGTACTCCGGATACAGTACAGTAGTCGAAATCTTTACGTTTCTGTAAATATACAGGACGTAATTTTTATTACACCTCAGGAATGTATATCTTATTCATAAAATGTGAAATAGTTGAATATAATTAAAACACGTACCAAACCATGTTTCCCCATATAGCATTATATAGTGGAATACTTTTGTGTGGCCCTGTAATTTAATAATAAAAATTCTTTGCATCACAGATTGTACAGAATGCATATTTTAGTATATATTTCATAGATTCATGCCAATTCTATTATGTTCGAATGAGTGTAACATCATTAAAATGCATTTGAAACTTTTTCCACATTGACTGTAATGTAACGGAATCTTTTGATTGTCCCTGTAATTAATCTATGCATCCGATTTTCATAACATTTGAAATGACTCGACAAAATTACGCAATAATTATATGTTTTAAATTTCAAACGATTAAAATGCATTTAAAACTTTTTTCCCTATTGACCGTAATGTAACGGAATCCTTTGGAATGTCCCTGTAATTGATCTGTCCATCCGATTTTCATAAAATTTGAATTGACTCGACTAAATTAAGCAATAATTATATGTTTTAAATTTCAAACGATTAAAATGCATATAAAACTTTTTTCCCTATTGACCATAATGTAACGGAATCCTTTTGAACGGTCCTGTAATTGATCTGTCCATCCGATTTTCATAAAATTTGAAATGACTCGATAAAATTATGTTATAATTATGTATTTTAAATTTCAAACGATTCGGTTGGGTAGTTTTTGCGTTGTTATATGCGGACAGATGGACAGACGGACTGAGCGACAACAATAGGTGCTACGCAGAGTTCATTCTAGGCGTTTTTCACAGGGCGCGCCGCCCCGCCTGCCCTTCTGTATAAAATTTACCGCCCTGGTGGTCCCATCGTCCGAAAACCCCGCCCCGTCAGCCCTTTCACTCGGAAAATCGACCAGGAGAAAAAAAAGCACCCTTTTAAGTTAATTTCATTGCTTATTTCAAACCAACTCTAAACTATTTGTAAACATTATGTAACCCGATAGCTCCATTCTTAATCTGTCCCTTTTCACACCTGCCCCCTCCCCCACTAACCAAACCCCAACCTCTTTATATACAAACACCAATTACTTTCAGTAAAACTCTAGCACCCATACTGTCATAAATTTTTCTTTGTCTGTCCTGTACAGTGTCTCGACTACCGTGAAAATTCGCCGAAATAAGAAAAAAAGAAAAAGGAAAGATCCCCAGCATCTCCTGGAGGATCCCCAGAAGTGGATGACCCAGGGGGTCGTGTGAGTTGAGACTTCAGAAAATGACCGTAAACACATTCACTTTGATTTATAGAGTGAAAGACGTGCACACACAGTACCGTGAGAAATTCACAGGAATGAATAATTTCTTTCCTCAGTTTTTAATATTACAGCCTGGTATCGACTGTTAGAATCAAAGCCCAAAATTCCCAAAAGATTAGTCATCTATGTATTTTTTCGCACTGAAGCAAAAGAAAACTTCAAAGAAAAAGGCAAAGAGAAATATTAAAATATTATGTCATATAAATGAAAGAAGTAAAAACTGGCCGTTTTGTCATAAACGTAAATGATTTTCTATTAATTTTAAAAGTTATTTCTCAATCTCTGATGCCTCAAACAGTCAACCTTGCATTATAAATAAACAAGGGCAGTACGCAAACCCGGCCATCTTGAATTGATCTGAATGAAAGAAATAATTTAGTATCTCACTTTTTTTTTTTTTTGAGGGGGAGGGGCTGGAGGGGTTAAATAAAAATAATATATTCTGCTACATTGGAGTCTTTCTATACTGCGAAAACTAGGTGCTAACCTTTCTCTTCATACTAATATTTTTTTCTTTCCTTTATTGGGAAAAAGCTTTTAGTTTCGTTTGAAGATATTCTTTAATCAATTTGGTTTTAGCCAGTAGTGTAGCTATGTTTTTTGGCGCCCGGGGCCAGCAAGAAATTTTGCGCCCCCACCCCAATAGATATATAACAGTTTCTCTCAATTTGGCGTCCCTAGGGCTCGGCGCCCGGGGCGGACGCCCCGCTTGCCCTCCCTTAGCTATGCCACTGGTTTTAGCATTGTATTTGCCTCGTCACACTTCCGCTTTATTGCCCCTACCGATCGTATGCTACACTAACTTTATGAATCTACTCTGTTTTCTTACATTTCCAACTTTAATTCATCGAAAAATCATTCATTTTTTCTTGCTTCACTATAAAAGGTTTATTTTTACCTATAAGAAATAATTGCCCCTCATTTCATTTCAGACAATGACTCACAATACCGGATATTCTTTAAGAGTCTTAGTTGATGGTTATATAATGTAAACACATCGCGAAAGAAACTCAAAATATCAAGTACATTGAAAGATAAAATGTTTTCTATTTTCATCCTTTATCTTCTTGCTTAGTAAAAGTCTGTGTCCCGAATCAAATTAGCTGGACTAAATATTTTATCTATACTAGGTATAACCCGTTATCGGAGTGAAAACTCTTAAATTATAATTAATGAGAGATCATTCAGTCGAAGACGGGACCCACCACGTGAAGGCGATCTCTATTAGGCCCCACCCATTTTTTAATGTGGTTGGCTTTCCAGTCTGTCCACTACTTACCAAATAATTAAGGATATAGAACATTATATAGAATAATACATACTGTCTCACCACCGCCCACTGACACCACCAATTTCTCAATCTGTCTCATTTTCTCTTCTTTTTCTATTCTGCTCTCTTTTCTTCGCCAGTCTTTCTTCTCGGTGTTCTGGGGTTTCGTTTGCATATCTTTTTTTATTGTTAATGAAGAGGTCTTCCATTTGTTCTTCCATCTGTTCTTCTTTCTGTTCTTCCATCTGTTCTTCCATTTGTTCTTCCATTTGTTCTTCCATTTGTTCTTCCATTTGTTCTTCCATTTGTTCTTCAATTATATTCGACGATTCACTGTTTGAGAGCCTATCTGTCCTTTTATTTATAGAAGTTCAAAATGAAAAAAGATTTTCTTAGCAGACGATTTTTTGTGATAAATACATTATCTGTTTTATATTTCTTCTGCTTTATTCCTTTTATTTATAGAGTTCAAAATGAAAAAAGATTTTCTTAGCAGACGATTTTTTGTGATAAATACATTATCTGTTTTATATTTCTAATGCATTCACTGTTTGAGAGCCTATCTGTGCCTCACTCAATTAATTAATTATCCTCTTTATTCCTTTTATTTATAGAGATTACAGGGTTCGCACAGACTCCTTGGACTCCTTAGAAACTACTTAGAAATGAAAACGTTCCCAAGTACTACTTAGAACTACTTAGATAAACAAAATACTCCTTAGAAACTCCTTAAATTGTATTGCGGTTTAGCACGCAAGCAATATTGTTCCCGAAAAAAAAAAAAAAAAAAAAAAAAAAAATCGCGATTGTAAAACGCACTGTATAAACCATTTATGCACGTCATTCATCAGAAGCACAGCAGTGCTGCAGTGATGCCGCGGGCGCGCTCTAGCACGTAAAATACGCAAAAAATAGGCGATTGGACGCAGTAAAATAGTTCTTATGCGGCCTGTGGGACGCCTAATTTCGTTTAAAAAGAGCATAAAAATGGCGACTTTCGTTAAAAAATTGTGAAATAAGGACTATTTTTCGGCAAATTGTGTCAGATTCACGAAAAAAATGGCTAATTTTCTCAAATTTCGAAAAAATGCAGAGATTTCCTCAAAAAATCACGAAAAAAAGACAAATTTCGTCTAAAAATCACGATAAAACGGCAAATTTTGTCAAAAAATACGCGAAAAACGAAAGATTTCGTCAAAAAATCGTGATAAACCGGCAAATTTTGTCAAAAAATTTGGGAAAAGCAGCAAATTTTGTCAAAAAAATTTCGATAAAACGACCGATTTCATCAAGATACGCGAAAAATGGCCAATTTTGTCACAAATTGCGAAAAAGGCAAATTTCTTCAAAAGATTCGCGAAGAAATGGCTAAGTTTGTCACAAATATCGAAAAAAACGGCAAATTTCCTCAAAAAAGTGCGAAAAAAACAACAAATTTTGCCCAAAAAATCGCCATAAAACGACAGATTTTGTCAAAAAATCGACAGATTTATTCAAAAGATTCGTGAAAAAAAATGGCTAATTTCGTCACAAAATCTCGAAAAATGGCTAATTTCCTCAAAAATCGCGAAAAAACTACAAATTTCGTCTAAAAATCGCGAAAAAACGGCAAATTTCGTCAAAATATTTGTGAAAAATCAGCAAATTTCGTTAAACAATTTTCAAAAAACGTAAATTTGATGGAAAAAAAAACCGAATAAACGGCTGATTTCGTCAAAAGATCGTGAAAAGACTCAAATTTTGTCAAAAGGGCACGAAAAAAAAAAAAAAAAAAAAAAAAAAAAAAACGTTAATGCTTGAAGGGAATTTTCCTGTTCCAAAAGCTAATTTTCTTGCTTCAAAATTATTTTTTTGCTGCTCTAAAAACGGATTTTTGTGATTCACTATCCATTTTTGACAGCTCCAAGTCTTTCTGTGTAAATGTGACTCAGGAAAACACCTATTCATTAAACAAAAAGTCTCATCACTTTACTCAACAAAAGTATTCTTTTTTTTTTTTTTTTTTTCCATCAAAAATGTCTTTTTCTATAAATCAGTCTTGCCCCCCTTTTTTAAAAGAAATGCAAACAATAGTGAAACTTGTTATCTTCTACTTTCAAATGTTCAATATTTTATTGTTAAATTTGTATCTTGCAAATTTATTTTTAAAGAAGTAAAGAAAATTTCTCATAATTTTAAAAACAATTAATATTGGTTTTATATTTGTATTTATTATTAAAACAATAATTATTAAATTTCATTTTTCTAATGCAAATGAACAAGTTCAATTTTTGCATTTAAAAATATGACTCATTAGTGGGGACCCACTTTTGTTAAAAAGGGACTCAGGATTTTTCAAGTCCAGCGGCATCCCTGGATTGGTTGGGATCATACTAATAGCCACCAAAGTGTCCCGAAATATGTCAGATAAAACGCTATTTTCGTCTGAAGACCGCGGGAAAACGTCGATTTCATCTAAAGATTGCGGATATAATTCCGATTTCGTTAAAAAATCATGGGGAAAAATGACGATTTCGTCAAAAGATTGCAGGAATAAAATGGCGTTTTCGAGAAAAGATCGTATAAAAATGCAAATTTTGACTAAAAATCCTCGAAAAAACATTGATTTCATAAATAAGAAAAACAGGAAAACACCGATTTTATCAAAAGATTGCAGAAAAACCACCAATTTCAACAAAAGATTGCAAACAATCGCCAATTTTGCAAAAATATCGCAGATAAATCGCTGATTTTATCTGAAGATCATGGGAAAGCACAGATTTCATCTGAAGATCGCGAATAACCCCCCCCCCCCCTTTCTTGCAGGGCGGTAACTCGCAGAATCCCTGTGACATTGGGGCTGTGCAAGTTAGAAGTCTGCACGGACCGGAATTTCCAGGCCCGGGCCTGGCCTGGCCCTTTTAAATTTTTATATTTTAGGCCCGGCCCGGCCCGTACAAAAACCATCGAAAACAGGCCCGGCCCGTTACAATTTCTACGATTTCTAAAAAAATTAGATTTTTATCATATAACTAAGATTCCTTTAAAGAATGCTGCATACATATCTATGGAATGATTTTACAGTATATTTTACAGCAAATACACATTAACAACATTAATGATTACTTAGATTCTTAGGCTTTCAACATTCGAATAAAGATTCATTATAAAATTAATATGGCTTAGAATAAAAGAAAAAAGAAAGAAAGCTAAAAACATCGTTAATTTTGAAGCTGTTTAATAAAAGATTTATAAATATATTTCTATACCATTTTATTATAGATTTCAAATCCAAATTTATTCCTAAATTCAAAGAAGCTCCGTTCTGATACATTTCTAAATTCATTTTTTCCCCTCAGAAACGCATAAGATTAGCAGATATCTTTATTCTGAAACTATATAATCGAATGGCGTTATCCATTTTTTGATACAAGCATTTTAGGAATACCGCAAACAAATAAAATATTGTCATAATTAGCGTTTTGAATAGAATTTCCGGAAGCATTAGCAAGGGAAGGGAGAGAAACCTGCAATCATTTGAGAAACTATTATATCTCAACAAGGTTACACAAGTATTTTATTTTCCAAAAATGAATAACGCTATTCGATTCTAAATTTCTTCAATAGTTAGGCTTATCACTTTTATACTTTTACAATTTAAAATTAATCAGAAAATGTGTCAAACTTTCGCATTATTGAGAAATTTAAAAATCATCAAGAAGTATACATCTGAAGACTAAGCTAACATAAGTTCTTTATCGCTGTTAATAATTTTACAAATCACGTTTTCTGCCAATAATTAAGTCTAGTACCGATCCGGCCAGTCTATATGTAGAAAAATAATGCAAGCGTGATTTCGGACCGGCATGAGTCAGCTAAAAAAATATTAAAAAGGGTTACACATAATGTAATTCTCCGATGCCGATACGCTGTGCATTTTTACATTGATGCTGTCAAACTAGTATGACCACATTAATACTTATTCTCGTTTAAAACCATTTTCATTGAAAATAGCTTATATTTTATTGCTTCTGGTCTTCAGAACGGGCCGAAATTTTTTTTTATTGGCCCGTCTGGCCCGTTCAATTTTTTTGCCGGCCCGGCCCGTTAGAAAACTCGGAACGATTCCGCCGGGTACGGGCCACGGGTCAAGCCCGGGCCCGTGCAGACCTCTAATACAAGTGCATGCCACATAAATAACAACAAAAGTGGCAAATCTTTACATTTTTTTTGGACTCCTTGGATTTTTTATGTACTCCTTGGATTTTTTCTTCCCAACTCTGTATGAACCCTGATATTAATAAAATAACAAATCGCTCTGTGTGTGTGTGTGTGTGTGTCTGCGATAGTTAGCGAAAACTACGGTACGTACGAAGCTCAAAATTTTTCTGAGAGTAGCCCAATATCTCTCCTGATGCACCTGACGCTCAGAATTTCAAAATTCTATTTATTAACTGAGTAATTAATTAAATTCCAAACCTCACTCTCATAAAAAATCGCTTTTTTTTTTAGCTTTTTTCCTTTTTATTCTCTTATGGTTGGTTGGTTGCATAAAATTTTCGTAGAAATAATTTAAAAACTGAGACTGACCTTTAAAATTCATGGACTGGCAAACTGTCAGTTTAAATAAGGATTTTTTTTTTTTTTTTTTTTTTTTTTAAATCACAGCTGCTGTACGCCATGGAGGAAAAAGATAGGTGGTGGCGAAGTAAAACGAAAAAAAGAAAGGTTTGCAAGAGGAAACCATTTATCGCTGAAATTTTAATGTCTCAAAATAAAGCACGAGGAAGGAATTTTGTATTAATAAGACGGATTGGAAGAAATGAATTACAGCTGAAGCATATTTTACGAAGAAATCGTAATTTTTTTTTAATGTTTTTTTCTATTATATTATTTATTAAAATAAATGTTTGCTTTTAAAATAATTGAAATTGGAAAATTAAAAATAATTAAATGTCAAAACAAAATTAAATAAAATATTGAAAACATGATTTGAAGTAAAAAAATTGTATTACTAAAAGTTTTCTTTTTTTTTTTTTTTTCAGAAATTTTTAATACTTTATAACGTAGATGAAAAATGTTTATGATTTAACAACATAATTATAATTCCATGTCAGTATATAAAATATAGTGATGAAAAGATTCTTTTAAAATCATGCATGAACACTTAAATAATAATATTAATCTAAAATCTAGATTTCAAAGTGCAGACGATTTTAAGACATTAACGGAAGAATGTTGATTTTTCAAGCAAAGTCTTAAATGATGCTTCTATATTGATATTTCAAAGTCATATGATAAAAATAATCAAATAATTCTTGCCTATGGTTGATCTAATTGTATCTTTCATGCATTCTGATCGTGTATTACAGGCAATAATGGCACAAAACGTTATTTTTTAAACGAAATTTTACTCATCTATTTAATAACAGTTTAAAAGGTAAAAAACAAAAACAAAGAAATACTGGTTTAAACCAGTTTGAATTGATCGGAGTTTCAAAGCACATGGTTTTATTGGTGCTTATTTGGACTTAATGTCGCGGATTTTAGAGTTACATTTTTTGCGTCACCCCATAATCATAACCACGATCCGAACAAGACAAAATGATTTCCATGGACATGAACCCAATATATGGTTAGGTAACATTTGGGTTGCAATTAGGTTGCAATTACATTAAGGTAAGTCTTTGGTTTTATTTAATTTCACGTTAGGTTACAGTTAGATCACGGTTAATTTAAAGTTAGGTTAAAGTTAAATTGCATTTATGTTATGGTTAGAATAAGGATAGGTTGCAATAAAGTGACGGCTAGGTTACATTTATGTTATATTTAAGTTACGGTAGGGTACTGTTAAGTTGCAGTTAGGTTACAAACAGGTTATGGTTACGGTACAAAAGTTTACAGTTAGAAATTTGTCCACAGAGTGAACATTCCCCATGTTCTGATTAAAAATATGCACTTATTTTTGTTAAATGGCTCTGAAATTATAATACTATATACCAACCTTTTATCATTGAGTATCGATTTCATTCACGGTATAGTCGGATTTAGGAGTGATATAATTAGTTCGAAATTCAAAATATTTCACTTGAGACTTCTATGTAAAAAAATAATTAGTTACGTGACTTAACAGTGGTTTTTACGGATAAATATCAACACGAAAATAACGCAATCGTTGGATACATGTTCCCTCTCGCGTTTCTCATTGCTCATTTTAAGCATTTTTAGAGCTTAATATTAGTTCTTTTTTAAACCGATTTTTCTCTCACTCAGCTGCCACGTATTTCAGACAATGCATTTCTGCATGCTTCGAGTTAATGATAATATTGATAATATTATAATGATAATGATAATATCGTTTAATATTGTTAATACGGACCCGAGCAATGCCGGGCGGGTCAGCTAGTTCAAAATAAGTTTCGTTTTCAGCTTATTAATTTTGTTTCAATTTAAAATTCATATTCTTTTTATTCCATAAGTCAAGCAGCAAAATGATCGTACGACCTGCTCTTGCGGCTTCCGTAATGATTCTATACTATATTTTAATTTTTTCCTCTTTTTTTTTTTTTTTTTTTTTTATTAATTTATTTATTTATTTATTTATTTATTTATTTTTTTTGCAAGAGCAATTTTGCTATTGGAAGTCTCTTCTTTTAAATATAAAAATGATCCTACGAATGTATCAACCAATTTGTGTTGCTAAGTGCAGAAAAAAACTACTGAGTTGTCAAAAAAGAAAAAAAAAAAAAAAAAAGAAAAACCAATTTTTTTTCCCATCACTATTATAGAAAGAAGAAAAAAAAAAAAAATCCATATCTCCTACGTAAGTTGACCAATTTCTTTCAAATTTTCAGCAAGTTGAAATGATAGTAAGTTAGGCAGTGTAATAAATGTTTGTTAAAATATAACCAGTTTTTAGAAAATTACAATGCCTGCCAAAAATTTCCATTATACAGAAACTGCGAAGAAAGAGTTGTTTATTAACCTCGCTAAATGAAATCGGAAATCTACTGTTTACTCAATCAGATCATCAAAACTTTGGATGGATCATGTTTTGCTGTGCAGAAAAGAACCATGACTAGATTATTTATTTATTTTTTCTCTTTTTCATTAAGAGGTGATTTTAAGGGACAATTTTGAGTAAAAAAATTTTTTTCTCAAAGGTTGCAAGAGAGTCTGAGGGTGGAGCATCCACTCTCGGCACAATGGTTATTTTTTTTTTAATCTCGCGATCTTTTGACAAAATTTAGAGTTGTTAAAGCGATTTTTGATAAAATTTGCCGTTTTTTCGACGTAATCTGAAGAAATTAGTATTTGTTTCGTGAACTATGGATGAAATTTGCGATTTTTCACGATAGTTTGATCCCATTTTTTCCGCGATTCTTTGACGATATTAGCATTTTTTTTCTTTTGAACGGTTGACTATTTATCGAATATCCCGATGGATTTTATATTCAAATTTTCAGAGTTAAAACCAATTTTTTTTTCCAATTTTCGAATAATTATCGCCTTATTTTTTCAAAAAATTGGAACGGAATCACTCCTTAACCAAATATACTTTTATAAAAACTTATATTTAGCTTTTATAGAAAAAATCATCTCAAATTTACTTCCTTTTACTTCAAATAGCTTCCTTTTTTACTTTTTTTTTTTTTAAATTTTCGATTAAAATATGTTTTAATATTAGCGTTTTTTTTTTTTTTTTTTTTTTTTTTTTGTATTGAAAATGCATTTTTGACATAAATTATGCCCTCCCTTTTTTTTTTTTTCCTCGCAAAAAAGGGGCAGTAGATATATATATATATATATATATATATATATATATATTTTTTTTTTTCAATAAACAGAAAAGGATCTGAAATTCGGAATCGCCGAGGTCCGGAGGGTTCCAGATTTCGGACTTTGTACTTATTAGTAAATCAGTCGAGTTCTGTTAAAACCTAAAATTCTACTTAAAGATTTTTTTTTTTAATGGTCTTTATCGAAAAATGGAAAACATTGTTTGATTTTACAGTTTTATAGTTTTATTTTACAGTTTTATAGCATCACTGCACTTATAAGTAAAAAACAATTAAAAAATTATTTGAAAGTAGTTAGTTTGAATTTGAGAACAGTTTTAAGAAAAATGCCAGTACGGCAAAGTGAAAACAGATTTTCAAACGGAACCGTTAAAAGAAAAATAAAATAAAGTATCTGAGGCCAAATGGTAAAGAAAAAAAAAAATCCACATTAGTAATTTTATTTAATAACTTCGTTTGAAAATAATAAAATTGAGATTCTTCTGTGTATCAGCTGTTTTTATGTAATTTTTTGAAAACAAGGACCAAAATTAAGTGTCTGAAAGATTTTACGGATGTAAAGTAAGCAAAATAAGTGTAAACTACGCTGTCCTGATTTTATTGCTATTCGAAGAGAAATCATAGGAAAGGTACTGCAAAATAGCAGGACACTCCCTTATTCTTCCCCACTGCGAGGGTTTTTCTGAATAACAGAGAAAAGACTACTAAATTGAAGAAAAAGAAGAGAGAAAGATGTTAAAAACTTTCTGCAATGACGCATTATCGTCCGTTTAATCTGCAAGATTTACGACCAATTTGAGGCAACAGAAAAGGTGGAAATGTGCTTGTTTTCGGTCTTTTTTGGAATATTTAAAGGGTGAAGGAATTGCTTCCCCTTGTTTTTAGGGGAGGAGACGTTCACTTTTCATTGGAGCAAAGGCGATTGGTGAAAATTTCCACCAGTTTCAGTAAAGACCACAATTCCAGTATCAGAATCGTACAGTTCATGCCAAGTTAGTTGAATGTGTTAAATTGTATAAGATTTTTAAGTTCTTATTCAGCGTTAATGTCTTCAGAGAAAAATGGTAGACATTAATATTATATAATTTGGAAAAGAAAAATAAAGTCATAGTTCTAATGTATCCCCATCGCCCAGGAAAATATAGGTAAGTATTTATTTATTTTTTTAATTTGCAGCATTATCAAAATCAATGTAATAATATTATATATGTACCCATTTTAAATCTAAAAAAATCGTCAAAAGTTTCATAAAATTTTTTATACATTGTATAAAGGAGAAAAATTATACTGGGCTAGGCTAGAACACTGAAATGGCCTTCTGTTGTTACTTAATGCTAAAAAATCGCCGCAAAACATAATAAAAACGTTAAATTTCGCATTAAAAAAAATGACGCAAAATTCCAAAAATCACATCACCTCCCCCCCTCATAGAAAAAGAAGGAAAAATCATCTGCTTTCCGTTTGTCAGTTCATGGAGTTTAAAACTTTTAAAAGTAATTTTTTTTTTTTTTTTTTTTTTTTTAATTTTGTTGTATCCAATTTGTTACTCTACTATATCAATAAAAAATCATAAAAAATTTTCTGCCACACTAACCCGAAATTAATATTTCCCCTTTCCCACCTCCTTATTAAGTACACAAAATATAAACCATTTAAAACTCCTTATTTTCTTTTATTTAAAATCTTTAATAAGATAAATAAATAACAAGTGATTCAATAGTTCCTTAAAGGGGAAAAAAGCTGTTTCTTTTGATTCCTACCTCATTAAATCAAAAATCTTTCAGTCTTTTTTCTTTTTCTTTAACTGTTGCTTCATTTAGCAACAACAATGAAAAATCGATCATGTAATTCTTCCCCCATCCAAGATTGAATATTCCTCTCCTCCTCTACCTAACATACAAAATTTGAAAATTTTAAAACTCGTATTATTATTATTGTCTTATATGTAAATCTTTAGTAATTTATCAGTCATGTAATAAACTCCCCCCCCCCCAACCCTTCTCAAGAAAATATACTATTTTTCCTCCCAGTTTCTACTAATGTGTAAACGATCATGTTATTTACAAAATAAACAACTATTAGTTTTTTTTTCTGTTTTTTTTTTTTTTTTTTTTTTTCAAATAAATAAATAACAATACAATAGAAAAAATGTAAGCTTGGCTTGTAGAAGGAAGGGGAAAGGAAGGTGGGACTGGGGGAAATATAAAATTCTAGAAAGGGAAATATACGATTATTTTATATTGTCACTACAAAGTGTGAGGGGGGGGGAGGGGCAGGGGCGATTCTCGTTCGAAAATTCCGAAAATTTAAGGCATTCTCTTCCGAAAGTTTGAAATTGGGTTATCAGTTCCGCATAGTTGCCAACTTGTACGGTTTGCGCGCGGAGAAATGCAAATTTCGTGAAAGGATCACCGAAAAAGCACACATTTCGTCAATATTTCATGGCAAAACGACGATTTCGTCCATGTTTTTGTCAACGAACTTTATCAAAAGATCGCTGAAAAACGCGAATTTCCTGTGCGGATGGCGGAAAAAAAAAAAAAAAAAAAAACGGCAATTTCACCAAATATCGCAGATAAAACGCTAATTTCGTCTGAAGACCGCAGAAAAACGTCGATTTCGTCTAAAGGTTGCGGACTTATGGACAATTTAGTTAAAAAATCGAGGGAAAAAACGTCGTTTTCGATAAAAGATCGCTTTAAAATATTTTATCAAAAGATCATTGAAAAAAAAAGCCGATTTCATCAAAAGATGACGGAAAAAACGCCGATTTCGTCAAAAGATCGTGGGGATAAAATGCCGTTTTCGAGAAAAGATTGGGTAAAAATGCAAATTTTGTCTAAAAATCGTAAAAAAACGCAGATTTCATAAAAAAAAACACGAAAAACGCCGATTTCGCCAAAAGATCGCGGAAAAATTGCCGATTCCGACAAAAGATCGCAATAAATCGCCAATTTTGTTAAAATATCGCAGATAAATCACTGATTTCGTCTGAAGATTGCGGGAAACGGTGATTTCGAAGATCGCTGTTTGGGGGATAACTCGCGGAATTCCCCACTCCCCCGATTTCCGAAAATGCGATGTGAATTTCCGAAAAATTTTTTCACCCTGAATCACCCCTGGGGGGTAAAGGGGGAGATGAAAATACTTTTTTAGGAATGGGGGAAGTTCGATTAGTTGATTATTTATAATTACATTAATGTGCCCCCTTTTTTTCAATGTGCCCTTTTATGGCAAAGTGCGCCCTGCCTGCCCTTGATCCTAGAATGAACTCTGATACGTATTTACATAATTACGAACGCACCTAAAAATCCCATATATCCATAGTGTTCTATTCCTAATGCTCCTAATCCAGTGGTTAAGATAAAATGTACTTAAAATAAAGAAATGGGGAACTAGCAAGTAAAAGACTTGCTGCTGGCAGTCATTGAGATTTTTAATGTATTTTTTTAAACTCTTCATGAGTTTTCTCGTCCCTAAAATTTGATTTTTGTTTCATGAACAGTTTGGAAATTTATAAATAGCCATAATTTGAAATTCATGCACAAAATTGTCTGTCTCTTTTTTTTTTTTTTCTCCTATGCATCTAATTTATTCTTTGGTTCATTGATTACGTCCCACATTTAAAATTTATTTTTCAATAATTTTAATCTGTACTTTCAACATTAACAATTAATGATGATTATTAATGGAATTTCTTCTAAAAATATCAATGTTGTTATGGTACTTTTTTCCCTGAAAATATTGGGGGGAAAAAATCTGGATAACTAGTTTTCAGATTAATTAATTTTAAAATAAGCAGTTCCATTTTGGTCTACAGTTCCATGTGTTTCATCAGTGTTTACAACATTTTTTTAAAAATAAATTTTTGTGGTTTTCTAAATTTTTGTGTTAATATGTTTCATTTGTGGCCGCAGGAGCTCATAATTTATTAAATATTAATATTGGATAAAAGCTTGATGTTCATTTTTTACTGTCTTTATTCACCCTTTACTTCCAGATGGAGATTTCCTAGCGCATGTTTTAATCCCGGTATTTTCCCAGATTACAGATTATATATCCACTTGTAGATATATGAGTTGTAGTCCTTTACATAGGATATATGTAGTAAGTGGATATTTAGAGCGAATCAGTTGTATGAAATTTAAATTACGTGAATCCTTTTTTTTTTTTTGTCTTTAAATTATTGCAACATGTAGGTTGAAATTTATGCATTTTAGTTCTTGTTAATTTCTTTCTTTCTTTAAAGTAAATTATTCTATGGAGTGCTTCTTTTTCTGTTTCTATAATCAAGAACTTTTATTTCTGGAAAATAGGCTTTTCCACATGTGCAGTCTTTTCATTGGTGAGATAAGCATCTCTTATTTGTCTTTGTGACATATAGCTTCTGCTTTTCACTGTCTATAACTGTTCTATTATCTTTAATAGGCAAAATTTTAAACACACTTTGTGTAATTTATATAAATTTTCTATGCTGTGCATTTTAAATACCCAGTGATTGAGAAAGATTGTGTTATTAGACATAATACAAAAACTTATTTTATTTTTTAAAATAATCATCATTGACTTTAATTAGATGTTTTCAATGAGATAGAAGCTTGAATTCAAAAATTGTGTTACAGTTTTTGTGACATCATCTCATTTTTGGAACTGCTGCTCCCACAGATGTTTATCTCTGGTCAAAAACAGATAATAATCCAGTGGAGGGGACCTCCAAGGTATAAGGTGCATAAGGCAAATTTTCCCAGCCCAATGTTTTGATCATGTCTGACTTCGCTTTTGTGATATGAAGTCTAGCATTATCATGAAAGAGGGCAACTCCTCCTCGTTTGACAAGCACTGGCTGCTTTTGGAGCAAAGCAGATGAAACCCTTTAGAACTGTGATGAGTAGATGTCGAGTGGGATAATTTTTCCTTTTTGCTGGTCCACCAAACACACAGCATTATCTTTTTTGGTAAATGTTTAGTTTGTTAAAAAAAAATCTATTTAAAATTCTTGAATTTTTTACCTCAATCTATGGCTGCAAGACCTTCAGTCTCAGGACTGATTTCAGTCTTGAAGAAATTTGTGACTAATTGTAAGTTATACTTTATGTAGTGAAATAATAACAATTTTACAAGCAAAAACTTTTAATCATATTCTTTTATTGTAAAAGTTTAATTTATAGTCATAATGCAAGGCAAATTGAACTCTTCTAGCCCATTTTCTTTAATTATATCTAATACTCAGAAGCAATTTCATTCTTGGCTTGCATAGACTTCTTACACTCATATCTCAATCGTTCATGGGCCCCCTATTGGCAACCCCTGTGCGAAATTTTGTAGTATTGCACCCTTTGGTTTCTGAGTTTTTGAGGTTACATAGTTATGCACACAGATTTTAATAGTATAGATTTTTGAATTGACATTTATATTCTAATGTAATACAAAATTAAAAGTTATGAAATAATAAATTCAAAGAAGTTACATTTCAGGATTATTCAAGATGTTTTGAGTATTCTGTTTGAAATTTAAAAGCAGTGAATTCATATTTAAAGAACATTTAATTAAATGATATTCACAAAATGTAAACATAATGGTTCTTAAAACTGAAATTGGGAACAGTTGGAAACTCTCCTGAGTTGTTCACATCTGCTCCAAATGTTTCATTTACAAGTGTCCCATCCATCAACTAAAGCCTAACTTCCAAAAATGAAATATTTTAAACTGAAATAAAAATATTTTATGCCTGCTAAATTTGTCTATGAGGCTTCATTAAAATTAAAAAGTAGTAACGTTTTAAAAACTGCTGGTAGAACTATTTTATTTTCCAATTTATTTTGAACACTTTAGCAATTTACATTCTTACTTATCTTCACTTGGTAAAAAATTAAAATGAATTTCAAGCTCTTTAGGACGCTATGTAGTTTTATATGTATAAAAAAAATAATTAAAAGTTTACAATAATAATTTTTGCATTGCTATTAATATTTTAGTGTGTGTTATAAAATGAGAGAAATATAGAATTCAGTAGCATTTTAGAAAGAAAATTTTTTAAATAGTTGCAACTTTTAAATTTGATACTGATAGATGTACCCAATATGTGTTCATTATTAATTTTGTCTATGAAAATATATTCAATGCTTTCTCTAATAGTTATTTTTATTCTTTTTTAAAATATAGGTGTTTGATATTGGACCAGAGGGTGGAGATCAAGAAATAGATGGAGATGTTTTAATAGAAACAGATGAAATCCCCTATGAATGTGGTGCTAGGTTAGTATTAATTTGTTAAATCACAACAAACAATTCAACTTATTTTTCATATCATAAATGAAACTATGTATGCTTCATTGTATCTTATTTTACTGTTTAGCAGTTTTATGTATAAGTGTCAATTATTATTAGTCATTTTTTTGAGTCTACTTTCATTAATAACAATTATTGAAACATATCTTGACCCTATTTAAGAGTGATCCTGCAGTATTTACAAATAAAAAAACAAAAATATGAAAAAATAAACATCAAGAAAATTATGATTGAATATAAAAAAAAAAAAAAAAAAAAAAAAAAACACTGTGAGATAAAATCTCAGTGTTTGAATTATCATATCTTTTTTAATTCCTTTCTTCATTTAAACATCGAAATTTCCTTAAATTAAATTTCATATTTAGTTTTATTCTCGTGCTTTTTAACTAGGCCTTTCAGCATCCTTTTTATCGTGGTGCCAGCAAGTCACATCTCTGTTCTCATCCGTGCCACAGTGTATTGTGATGACGTCACGGCATGCTTTAGCCACTCCCTTGCTCTTTCACCACACCAGTTCGTGCCAAATTTGTTGTGTGGGGGCATGATCGGTTGTTCCTATGAGCTTTTGAAGCAAATTAAAAATAATTCTTTTAAAATGTACTTTTTGGTTTTGCTTTGTAAAATAGTGACGAAAATTTAATTCTCTAATCAATTTAAACTTTACGTATCTTTACTTTGTACTCCTGTAGACTTCATTTAAATACTAAGCTCTGTTAATTTTAAAATCAGAATTAAGTTTGATGCGGTCTTGAAACAATGTAGTTTCAGATTTAGCGAGTTGCGGCTGGTTTGCCGGCGTGAGCTTTTCATGCAGCCGGAAAATAATATTTTTCGTTCTTGTTCTAAATATGGTAATCCGTTCCCAGTATTGAGATATGTCATCGTATCCGTTAATTTAAAATAGTTATACCGTGCTTCCTCTCCATCGATAGAAAATTAGTTAGATGGATTTCTTCAAGATTTTAAGAATATGTTAACTTAGTAAAAGTTTTGGTGACCAATGTAAACTTCTATTTTAATTTACTTTCCATGACTGAAGAATTGAACAAAAGAAGTTGTTTTCCTCTTCAAGGAATATCTCTTCTTTTGATTTTTCAACACACCTCAAGTAATTCAAGTAGGATGATTCCAATTTATTATTAAAACGTGATTTTTGTCAAATGATCGCTTAAAAGGTGTTATTTCTGTCCAAAGATCGCAGAAAAAAGTGCTATTTCATTCAAAAGACCGCAGAAGTATGCGATTTTCCTCAAATGATCCTGAAAAAAAAAGGCTATTTCTGTCAGAATTGCAGAGAAAATGCGATTTTTGTCAAATGATTGATGATAATACGTGATTTTTGTCAAAAGATCACGGAAAAAGCATTGTTTCTGACAAAAGATCGCAAAAAAGACGCGTTTTTCGTGAAAGAATAGCTAAATAAACACGATTCCTGTTGAAGGATCACAAAAATGACGCAGTCTCTTTCAAAGAATCACGAAAAAAATGTGATTTTCATCAAATGATATCAGAAAAAATGCTCTTTTTGTGAGAATTGCGGAGAAAACACGATTTTTTGTCAAAGGAATGAGGAAAAGACGCAACTTTTGTCAAATGATCGTCTAAAAGATGCGACTTTTGTCAAGGGATTGTGAAAAAGTCGTGAATTTTTGTCAAAGGATCACGAAAAAGTTACAAATTTTTGTTCAAGGATCGCGAAAAGTCCCGAACTTTTGTCAAAGTATCGCAAAAAAACGCTATTTTTGGTCAAAGGATTGCAATAGAGATGCGATTTCTGTCAAAAGATCGTGGGAAAAAGCAAATTTTGTCAAACGGTTGTGGAAAAAACGTGAAGCATGTGTATGTGCTTATTTGTTCACTCGGAGTAGGGGGGGGGGGGGGGGGGAGTGATACAAAATATTTTCAGTCTTGGCAAAATTTCAAACTTGCACCCATGCCTGTTATTGAGAACTAGTGGGGCATTAATTTTATTCCTCGTTCTGGTAATTTAGGTTGTATTATCCTAACTAAGAGAGCATGCAGATTCAGATTAAGTGAGCACCAGAGGTATATATCAAATCAACAAATTTCTAAATCTTCTATTGCCTCTCATTGTTGGACTTCCAGTCACTGCTTCAGTTTCTCCATGACCAGAATTATTTCTTCTCCTGTCTTTCTCACTGACTTGAATTTTCATGAAGTTTATTTTATTTCTCGAAATTTTGATAAACTTGTCAATGATTTCTCTTCAGCTTGGAAATAACTTTCGTAATTCTTTTCACTCTTTTCTTGTTTTTTTAATTTTTATACACCCTTCTCCAAAAAATCTTGTTTCTCTCTCTTTCTTTTATTATTTATTTGCTTTTTTTTATTTGTGTATGTATTAGTATACAGTAGACTCCCTTAAATCTGCGTCCCTAAAATCCGCGAACACCAGAAATCTGCGTATTTTTTCCCGATGTAAACAATGAAATTAACCCTCTGACAGTCTTGCAAAAGGGCAAAATTGTAATGTTGTTTTCTCAGTATTTTGTTTTATTTGCTAAAAAAAATATGATTCTTTGAAAATTATAGAAAAATCTTTTTTACGAATATGAATGTTATCCTTGAGTGTGTTAATCATTGCACAATGTATTAAAAATCCACTAAATCAACTGAGTTATATAATTTTAATTATTGCTTGCATTGCAGTGAAACCTGGAGCTTAGGGAACGTCTATAGATGGGCTTGTCAGTGGGAGGGTTAAAAATGGTGCCGAAGTCAGCGGCTAACGTAATACAAATTATTCTATATCAATATCTATTTTTAAATCCTTTTCAACTTCTTCCTTTTTTATTAATGTCTTTCAATTTAAATTCTGCAGTGTTAAATAATATGTTTCTTAAACGTATGATTATCGATATTTAA
The DNA here is from genome assembly GCA_964019185.1 of Maratus speculifer. Classification (NCBI taxonomy): domain Eukaryota; kingdom Metazoa; phylum Arthropoda; class Arachnida; order Araneae; family Salticidae; genus Maratus; species Maratus speculifer. The sequence continues at coordinate 45,501,653 of OZ025290.1, forward strand.
TCGAAGTAATTATTATTGTTTCGAAGTTGCAGCATAATATAACTTTCAATGGTCGTTTGGTAGTGTTTGTAATTCACGTGGCAGGATAATTTTTGCTATGTAAAATTATTATTTTATTGTTCTTTTACTATTTTCTTATATCTGCTAGTTACGAAATGAATTTGGGATCTACACCCTGTTTGCTAATTAGGATGATCAATATTTAATCAAAATAATCATTATCGTATCATAGTCCCAGCATAATGTAACTTTCAATGACCATTTGGTAGTGTTTGCAATTCGAGGGGCAGGATAATTTTTATTGTATAAAATGAATATTTTAAAATGAATCAAGCTTTTTTTGTTTAATAACAAAGGCAAATATTTTTCTTTATAAAAAAAAAAAGATTGATTTTTCCTCATCAGTATTTATATTTAGTATTGTATCTTAATTATTTACTTTATTTCAATATTTTTCTATAATTTTATTTTACTTAACTTTATTTAAAATAATTACTTTTTAACTATTTATTTATTTAAATGTTTTACTTAATTATTTTAATGTTTGAATTTATTTTATGCATGCGTTATAAGGCCTAACTGCCAATGAAATTAATGTTTCAAAAATGTATACAAATCAATGACCAGAAATCCACAAAATTCTAAAATCCGCACAGCCCCTGGTCCCAAGTTTTGCGGATTTGAGGGAGTCTGCTGTATTTTATTTGTGTTTATTTCCTTTTATTTATTTTTTTTTCATTAATTTTTTCTGTCATTGTTGCAACAATTTTTTAATTCTGCCAGTGCTCCTCTATGTTTGGTGTTTACCTTACACAGGCATGAGATTCTTCCGCGGATCTGCAGTTTTCCACTTTTTTGTCATTTTCCGCGTTTCCGATGTTTTATATCTTCAAGGATCCTAGGAAAAAACGAGATTTTTGACAAAATATCGCGGGGAAAAAAAAAGCGTTTTTCTTCAAAATATGGCGGAATAATAACGCGTTTTTCGCCGAAAGGTTTCAAATATAGCTATTTTTCGTCAAAATATCGCGAGACAAACACTGGTTTTGTCAAAAATCGCAAGAAAAACGCGGTTTTCGACAAGACATCGCGAGCAAAACACGATTCCGTCGAAAGATCGAGAGAAAAAAGCGGATTTTTTTCACCGAAAGATCGCAGAAAAAAAGCCATTTTCATCGAAAGATTGCTGAAAAAATGCTATTTTCGTCATATCACGAAAAAAACCCCACGGTTTTCTTTGAAATATCGCGAGAAAAACGCGGATTCCATCAAAATATCACAAGATCAACGCGGATTTCGTCATAAGATTGCGAGAAAATCGGGGATTGCGTCAAAAGATCGCGAAAAAACTATGATTATAGTCAAACTATCGCAAAAAAAACCGTGATTTTCATCAAAAGATCGCGAAAAAAACGCGGATTGCGTCCAAAGATCGAGAAAAAACGCGGATTGCGTCAAAAGATCGAGAAAAAAGAACAAGATTTTTGTCAAACTATCGCGAGAAAACCGTGATTTTCGTGAAAAGATCGTGAGAAAATCGCGATTTTTGTCAAAAGATCGCTAAAAACCGCGATTTTCGACTAAAGATCGCGGAAAAAATGCAAATTTCGTGATAGAATTGCAGAAAATTTGCTGTAATAATGTTTTCAACAACTTTTTTGCAATTGAGTGGCAAATTAAACATTAGCTAACATGCTTGTAAGTTGTTGTTTTAAGTGAAAACAAGTTAAAGTTTAAATTGGACAACTAGCTAAGATAGCTGTGCAAAACATTGCTTCAGAAGTATAAACATAAAATAGAAACTTTAATTTCAGAACTACTTATAATATTTGCATAAATGGATTCACTCTGACCCTCCCCCCTCCTCCCCATAAAATAAAATAAAACAGGATTTAAACAAAAGTATTGACAATTTTGCTGTCAATAAAATAAGCTTCTTAATTGTCTTACACGCGCGCTATTTAAAATTTCTCATTTTCTGGTTCACGCACTTTTCCTCTTTTTTTAACTTTTTGCAATCTCATACCTGCTTACAACTACCTTCAGCTATTGCAGTCTTTGTAATCTCTCCTCTTCCTTCTTTTATGACCTTGTTTCCTTAAAGACATGTATTTACAGTAGCTGATTGATAATATGCTTTTATATTTGCTAGCTTGAAATGTATCCTGTATATTGTTTTGATTTTATGGTGATTTATACAAAGTTTTATTGTTTTAATTCTGTTTTATCAGCAAATTTTGGTGCTGTTTCAGTAATGGATTAAAAGCTTCCTGTAGTTAAGATTAGTTTTATCAGTGCCAGTAAAAAATGAAGGAGGGGAAAATAGGAGTAATTATTCTTTATATAGCATGCAACATGCTCTGAGGCAAACAGATGATTCATTGTGATTGAATGCAATTCCCGATCAAAGTGCAATTTTCTGCTCATGAAAAATACATTGTTTTTAAATACATGCTGATATGTTTCAGCCATATCTGAGTTTTTTTACCATACAAGGTGCTGCATAAAATCATGGAATTTTTTAAAAATCAGGTTTTTTAATTTTTAAATGAAGATCATTAGTAAATTTGGTGCTATTTACAAGTCTCAACTGGCTATTGGCCACATTTTTGTTTTCAAACCAGAAAAATGTATTTTAATGCTTGAGTGTTATTCCTCAAAAATACTGTAGTTGTAAGCTTTCCATTACTGAGTATTAATGCAATATTATTGATTATTACTGAATTATTTCTTGTATAATTTGACTTCAGAACAGAAATTTTAACCTATTTAGATTATTTTGAATCTTGGATATCAAAGCATATCATTCTAAGATTGAAACAACAACTATGTTTGAGTGTGATTAATAAAAAGGGAAAGAATATAGTTCTATTTAAATGGACCCATGGAGCAAAGAGGTTAAAAATAGCATCGACTGCTGTTACAAAATAATGAATTTTTAAACACTCTACATTGCGCCATTCAAAGTGTAGCACACTACATTAAACAACTACTCTAGTTTCACTACTTCTAACTCCCAGTGATGTTTTGTTTTCACAAAGTATCAGTATTTAAATTTAATTGGCTATGTTTGTTTTTTTTACATAAAAATTTATTTAACAAATAAGATGTTGTTTAAGAAAAGATGAAGATGCTCTTTAATTATCTTCTGTAAAGTATTATGTAACTGTAATATTTGTTTTGTAGGCATAAATATCCTATGTTATTTGATGAACCTATTCAACTCGCAGCTAATCGATGGTATGTTGCTTGGGCAAGAATATCGGGTCCAAGTAGTGATTGTGGTTCAAGTGGGCAGTCAGTAGTAACTACTGAAGATCAGTAAGAAGATTATTTAAATTTTTATTAAGATTATTATTATATTTTATGTAATTTGTTAAAAATGTTTGCATTATCTTAATTTATCGATACGCTGAACAGACTAAATTGATAAGGAAATATTGTTGAGTAATGCAAATAATTACAATATTTTCCTTAAAATTGTTTTTTATTTTGATGGCAATAAGAAATACCTGATAAAGTTAAAATTATTTTCAACGTTTTCAACACCAGAATATTCGTATTCCAAGCATATCGGTTTCGGTAGCATATAGCATACCTTCCTCAGTGCTAAAGATAGTGGAAATTTGCTCATATATATATACAGGGAGGATGGGGATTCAAGCGACAAGTTTCTTGACCAATTGGAAAACAGAGGATCCTAGGCAACAGCCAATAGGAAAACAGAGGATCCTAGGCAACAGCCAATAGGAAACCAGGGAACAGCTAATAGGAAAATTGGGTGGAAAATGGAAAAGATATTGCGAGGAAGATTAAGAAAAATTAGTTTTAATGTAATATTTCCAACAGTCTGATAATGGTGCAATAGCAAAATCACAATTAACGAGATTAGCAAGATTTTTATGGATATGGAAAGCTTCAAGGAAGTTAAGTTCTTGTATAGAAGTAGGTTTAGTTAGTATCTTAACCGAATTGAAGTCAAAAGCATGACTCGTTTCCCAGCAATGTTTTGCGATTGAGGATTTCTTGATTTCTTGTTTTTCAATATATTGCATATGTTCTTTAATACGAAATTTTAGACTGCGTGTTCAGTGAACCCAATTTAATTAGAATAATTTAAGTGTTAGTTATTCTGTTTGATAACAGGTGGCAGCACTATGAACTCTGTGCTATATTCTAAAGTCAGAATCAGTGATGTCATAGTTTAGTTGAAAATGGGACTTATAGGTGTCAAGAGGTGCTCTTGACTCACCTGTTATTATTTTTAATATATTTTTAATTAACTTCGCCCAAAGTTGGCTGGGGTTATTAATTATTATTTGAATTCATCCTTTCATGTCAGATGAAAGAATTAGTTAGCAGATTTTTCATAATTGGTTAAATATGAAACCAGAAGTTACAATTTATTGTTCTGCAAGATTTATGTAATGATCTATGTTCTGTAAAGTTTGTGTGAAAATTTGTGTTTGTCAAGTATTGTGATGTGTGCTGTGCAAAAAAAAAAAAAAAAAAAAATAAAAAAAAAAATAAAAAAAAAAAAATTACAAAAAAATCTCAAGCATTTTCACTGGAATATTTTCAACAGAGAAAAAGTGGAGGCACCTAGGCTAGATTGTGAGTACTTTTATTTTTAATATTCTATGATGCTATAGCATAAGTTTAATTTTGCTAGAGAAGTTAGCAAATATAGGAACAATTAAGTTTATTTAAAGTGATTAAATAAGATAAATATTCTGCATTATTATATTTTGATAATTGTTCTTGGAAAGAATAGAATTGTTCTGAAGAATAACATATTGATTTATTTACTTGTTCTATAGAACATTATGATTTATTTGCTTGAGAATTTGAATATTTGATTACTATAAAGAATTATATTGCATTGAAGAATTTAGAAGATTATTTTTGAATTTATGTACATTTAAGAACAGAACATTCTTCCATTGTTTATATGAAACAGCATTCTTAAGTGATAGAATATTATACAGAAGTTCTATTTTTGAGTTTGATTTGTTCTGTTTTTGATTTAATTTAGTTTAGGTTTTGAATTTTATTTGATTATTATTGTTTTGAAGCAATTATGATTAGTTTTGATTTCAAGGTATATTTTTGATTAGTTTTGATTTTGAAGTATAATTTGATTAGTTTTGTTTTGAAGCTAATTTGATTAAATTTTATTTTGGAAATCATTCTGCTTTAAGTAATTGTATAAAATGGAAGATTATGAAAAAAAGGCAGCTCAAATTAAAATTGAGAGAGGTAGGGTTAAAGGCTCTGTAACTAGATTAGAGAATAGTTTTGAGAATGTGAATACGAAAAATGAAATTTTGATTAGGTTACAGAGATTAGATGATTTACTTAAAGAATTCTTAAGATTAGATTCTAGCTTAAATGATGAAGATTCAGAGTTAGCAGAATTTGAAGAGAGGTATTTTCAGTTAAAAACTAAATACCAAAACAAATTGGATTCTTTGAATTCTACTGAAGTTATTAATGCTATAACGCACAATTCTACTCAAGGTGGTTCTATTAATATTCCTAATCAGTGTAATATTCGACTACCTAAGTTAAACATTCCAGTATTTTCTGGAAAATTTTCTGAATGGACAAATTTTAAAGATATGTTTGTTTCCACTGTTCATTCACAAGCAGGTTTAAGTAATATTCAGAAATTTCAATATCTTAAAGGATTACTTTCTGAAGAACCAGCTACATTGATTAAACATATTCCTCTTTCTAATGATTCTTATCAAGAAGCGTGGGATAAATTGCTAAACCGATATGACAAAAAGAAACAAATAGTAAATTCTTTGATTAAATTATTTTTAGAACAAAAATCAGTTCTGCATCCAAATAGTATAAATATCAGGAATTTGTTGAACATAAGTGATGAAGTTATTAGGGGTTTAAAAGCTGTTGGGGATGAAGCTACAAGTAGAGACCCATGGCTAATATATTTATTATTCCAAAAACTAGATCCTGAAAGTAGAAGACTGTGGTCTATTGAAAGTGCAGAAAATGAATTTCCCTCTTTACAAGAATTTTTTGATTTCTTAAGTGTAAGATGTTCTTCTTTAGAACTCATCTCTAGCAATGGAAATGATATTAAACATTCCAAAAGCTCAAATTTTGTAGGTTCCAAACATAATTCAAATGACAAATCAAAAGTTTGTTTAAAATGTCAAGGAACACACCCACTGTATAAGTGTATCAAATTTAAATCCATGGATGTTTCTGCTCGAAAAAACTTTATTAAGCGTAATAACTGTTGTTTTTTATGTTTAAACTTGCATAAAGTTAAGGAATGTCCAAATTCTCATTTAAAATGTTTTAAGTGTGAAAGTAAGCACAATACACTCTTACACGAAGAAAATAAAAGTAATAATGCTTGCTCTGTTAAATTTGAAAATAAAGTAGTTCCCGTTTCATCTGAGAATAAAAATCATCAGTTAAATGAAAATTATGTTCATGAATCAACATCTCATGAATTACAAATTAATTCTAGTGCTTCTTTTAATGATTCTAAATGTGTTTCTTTTCTACCTACTGCTAAAGTTTTGCTATATGATAATGAAAACAAAGCTTACTCTTTTAGAGCTTTGCTGGATTCTGGATCAGAATGTTCGTTTGTCAGTGAGAATGTTATAAGAATTTTAGGATTAAAAAGGAAGAACGACAGAATTCTTTTAAATGGAATTACTGGAGTATCAGCTGGACAAACTCGAGGTTCAGTAACTCTCAAAGTTGGATCAAAGCTTTCAAATGAATCCTTAAAGGTACAGGCATACATTCTGCCTAAAGTGACATCTCAATTACCTGCAGAATTACTTGATACAAAAAACATAGATTATCTTAAGAATATTACCTTAGCAGATGAAGATTTCATGAAACCACAAGAATGTGATATTATTCTAGGATCTGACTGTTTCTTTACTATTTTAAGATATGGTAAAATTGTTAGTAATGAGAATGAGCCAATTGCTCAAAATACTATGTTTGGTTGGGTGGTAGCTGAAAAATTGCAATCTAATTGTAAATATTCTTCTAGTATCAATTCACATTTTCTTAGTGTAAAAAATGAATTAAATGTTGATTTATTATTACAAAAGTTTTGGCAAGCAGAAGAAATAGATATTAAAAATCCTCATTTGTCTGAAGAAGAAAAATTTTGTGAACAACATTTTTGTTCGACTTATAAGATAACTCCAGAAGGTAGATTTCAAGTTAAGTTGCCAGTTTTTAAAGATGTAATAACATTAGGAGATTCTAAATCTATGGCAGTTTCACGATTATTTGCTATGGAGAAAAAATTTCAGTTTGATAAAAATTTTGAGAATGAATACAGAAAATTTATGAATGAATATGAAGATTTTGGTCACATGACACCTGTTGACAAAGATTCAAATCCTACAAGCGACAAAGTATATTACCTTCCACATCATTCTGTTATAAAAAGTGATTCTATTTCTACAAAGTTACGGGTGGTGTTTGATGGTACATGCAAACCACCTAATGGTAATTCTTTGAATTCTGTTTTGGCAGTTGGACAAATTCCTCAACCAAATCTCTTTACAGTTCTTATTAGATTTAGAACAAATCCTGTTGCTTTTACTGCTGATATTCAGCAAATGTATAGACAAATTCTGATTGCTCCAGAAGATCAAGATTTACAACGTATTATTTGGCGAGAATCAACATACTCAGATTTAAAGGAGTATCGTCTGCAAACTGTCACTTATGGAACAGCATCAGCTCCATTTTTAGCAACTCGTTGCTTATTTCAAATTGGAAAAGACATAGAAAACGATGATCCTGTTACAGCTTCAATTATTAAAGATAGTTTCTATATTGATGACTGTATGTCAGGTTCAATCTCAAGTGAAGAAGCTATTAGAGTGATTGATAAACTTTCACTGGCTTTAGAAAATAGAGGTTTTCATTTACGGAAATGGAGGTCTAATTCTTCTGATGTATTGACTCATTTATCTTCAAATTCTCTTGAGTCAACAAACTTAGAAATTCATCCTGATGATTGCTCCAAAGCCTTAGGGCTTAGTTGGGATTCTACAAATGATGTTTTCATCTTTAAAGTTAATTTACAATTTGATGATAACATAACTAAAAGAAATTTTCTTTCACAATCAGCTAAATTATTTGATCCATTGGGATTTTTGGCTCCTTGCACTGTTGCGATAAAAATGTTTTACCAGCAATTATGGTTAATGAAGTTAGACTGGGACACTGCTCTTCCTGAAAATTTCCAAGCAAATTGGAAAAAATTCCAACAAGAATTTGAACAAGTTTGTTCTATTCAAATTCCACGATGGATCCAATGTTCCAGTAAAGAAATCATATTGCATGGTTTTTGTGACTCTTCAGAATCAGCATATGCTGCAGTCATCTATGTGGTACAACCTGGTGAAATAAAGTCAAAGGTGACCATATTGGTTGCTAAAAGCAAGGTAGCACCACTTAAATCTGTTTCCATACCACGACTTGAGCTAAATGGTGCTTTATTACTTTCTAGATTATATTCGACACTAGTGACTATTTTGAATACCTTCGTTATTAAGTTTTATGCATGGACAGACTCGCAAGTAGTTCTATCTTGGCTGTCATCTCATCCTAGGTATTGGAAACCTTATGTGGCTAATAGAACTTCCGAAATTTTGGATTCTGTTCCATCTGACTGTTGGAGGTATGTTCCAGGCAAGGAAAATCCAGCTGACATTGCTTCCAGAGGGTTACCTCCCAAGGATCTTCCTGATTGTTCCCTTTGGTGGGAGGGCCCAAAATGGCTTTCTTTAAGTCAAGAACATTGGCCTGAACAACCTCAAATCAAAACTAATTTAGATACTGTGAATAAAGAGAAGAAAAAATCTAAATTTTGTTTTCCAGTAACTGTAAATAATTCTGTGATAGATATGCTTTTTGAAAAATATTCTTCTTTTACTAAAATTGTTGATGTTTTAGCTTTTTGTATTAGGTTTGTGAAAAATTGTAAGCAGAAAGTTGGCAAAATGAACACCAGTCCTTTGAATAAAGGTAAATTTCTTCCTTTATCAATAACCGAAAGAAGACATTCAGGTAATTTGATTATTTCTTATATTCAGCAGCTATATTTCGGAGATGAAATTAGTTGTATTAGATCAAATAGACCTGTTTCTAAAAAAAGTTCTCTTTTTTCACTTAGTCCTTTTATTGATAGTGATGGTTTGCTTAGGGTGGGAGGTAGGCTGAGAAATTCACCCCTCCAATATAATGCAAAACATCCTGTCATTTTGCCAACTCAGCATAAATTAAGTGTGTTAATTGTTAAATATTTTCATGTTATGCATTTTCATGCTGGGTTAAATTTGTTAATGGGCATCATAAGACAGAGTTATTGGATAGTATGTGCCAGGAAGATAATTAAAAATTGTATTTATAAATGTGTTACCTGTTGTAGATATAGAACAACTTCTTCCAAACAATTAATGGGAGATCTTCCTCTTAACAGAGTTACTCCAAACAGGCCATTTTCTGCATGTGGAATCGATTATGCAGGGCCTATTAATATTTTGAAATATCGAGGTAGAGGAGCTAAAACTACCAAATGTTATATTGCTTTATTCATTTGTTTCACCACTAAAGCTCTACATTTAGAGTTAGTAAGTGATTTGACCTCTGAGGCGTTTATTGCTGCATTAAACAGATTTTGCTCTCGAAGAGGAGCTCCTCAGCATATATATAGTGATAATGCTACAACATTTGTAGGTGCTAAAGGGCAACTTTCAGATTTATATAAATTTATTTGTCATATTGAAAGTAATGAAGAAATTTGTTATTTTTTGTCTCAAAGAAATATTGAGTGGCATATGATTCCTCCAGTAAGTCCACATTTTGGTGGACTATGGGAAGCCGCTGTTCGTTCTGTAAAATTTCATATTAAACGTGTTATTGGTAATACTAATTTAACTTTTGAAGAATTTTACACATATTTGACTCAAATTGAGGCTATTCTAAATTCTAGACCGTTAGTAGCAATTGATAATGATAACATAGACAGTATCAATATATTGACTCCATCTCATTTTTTAATTGGAGATGTTATTACTTCGCCAGCTGAACCGGTATATGAAGAAAATTTATCCTTACGGTCTCGTTGGCATATTGTACAAAAAATGAAATTATGTTTCTGGAAAAGGTGGAGTATTGACTATTTGAGCTCTTTGCAAAACAGAAAAAAATGGAGAGTACAAACTGAAAATTTTAAAGTAAATGATATTGTAATTTTAAAAGAGGATAATGTTCCTCCTTCTGTTTGGCCATTAGGCAAAATTATTGAAGTTCATCCAGGTAAGGATGGTATAGTCAGAGTAGTGACTGTTAAAACCGTTAGGGGTATCTTTAAAAGACCTATTGTAAAACTTTGTTTACTTCCTTTGCATCAAGAATAACTTCTTGACTGCGTTTGGTTTGACCAATGTAAGAAAGACCACACTGACAATTAATATTGTAAATACCCCATGAATTTGATAATTGAACAGGATCTTTAAGGTTGGAAAGGGTAAGTTTATTAGTAGGAGTAAAAATTATTTTGAAATCGAACTGACTAAGAATTTTAGCAATGGAAAAACTTGATTTTGGAAAGAACGGTAAAACAATGCTAATATTGGAGCGAGTAGAAGACTGAGATGAGTTTGAGGAGTGAGAGTTTTGTAATTTATCTCAAGTCTCATCTCAGTCATCTCAGTCTTCTACTCGCTCCAATATTAGCATTGTTTTACCTTTCTTTCCAAAATCAAGTTTTTCCATTGCTAAAATTCTTAGTCGGTTCGATTTCAAAATAATTTTTACTCCTACTAATAAACTTACCCTTTCCAACCTTAAAGATCCTGTTGAATTATCAAATTCATGGGGTGTTTACAATATTAATTGTCAGTGTGGTCTTTCTTACATTGGTCAAACCAAACGCAGTCTAAAATTTCGTATTAAAGAACATATGCAATATATTGAAAAACAAGAAATCAAGAAATCATCAATCGCAAAACATTGCTGGGAGACGAGTCATGCTTTTGACTTCAATTCGGTTAAGATACTAACTAAACCTACTTCTATACAAGAACTTAACTTCCTTGAAGCTTTCCATATCCATAAAAATCTTGCTAATCTCGTTAATTGTGATTTTGCTATTCCACCATTATCAGACTGTTGGAAATATTACATTAAAACTAATTTTTCTTAATCTTTCTCGCAATATCTTTTCCATTTTCCACCCAATTTTCCTATTAGCTGTTCCCTGGTTTCCTATTGGCTGTTGCTTAGGATCCTCTGTTTTCCAATTGGTCAAGAAACTTGTCGCTTGAATCCCCATCCTCCCTGTATATATATGAGCAAATTTCCACTATCTTTAGCACTGAGGAAGGTATGCTATATGCTACCGAAACCAGTATGCTTGGAATACGAATATTCTGGTGTTGAAAACGTTGAAAATAATTTTAACTTTATCATATTGCACCAGGCAACAATCTATTACTTAAGAAATACCTGTTTTAGGAAAATATATTATAGAAGTTACTTGCACTTGTATTTGTAAAAATATGAATTTGTAACACTAGCCAGGAGATCTACCCAATGAAATGCCTCTGGAAAGAATACTCAATAAAATATCAAAGTGCAAAATGAAATTATGATTGTTTATTCAAAATAATTAATTAACTTATGTTTTTTAATTCTGCTTTATGTATGTAAAATTATCGTCATAATACAAAAAGTAAAACAGCTGCAGACTTTTTTTCTTGAATTTAATTGAACTCTTGATTGCTTTTATTATTATTGCCTACAATATTCAATTATGCAGGTCTTGAAAATTTCTTACTCTGTTGAAAAAAAAAAAAATCAGATTGACTGGAAGCAGACAAAGTTATAAAATGGACTCTGCCCTATAGAAATTCACTTTGAATGACTTTGATAGAACAGCTGATAAATTTAAACTAAGACCAACATAGTTGCTAGAAAATTTGAATTAATACATTTCAAACAGCAATATAATTGTGGAATTCAAAGCAGTTCTTTGAAAAGCGGAACATCAAAGCAATCAGAAGGCATTTTATGCACATCAAGCTTACAAAGTCTATGAAGCTAAATATAAGGCAATTGAAAAAGTTACTGAAAAAGCTTTCTTTGGCTTTCTTTTTACAAAAAGAAGTGAAATCCTATCAAAAACATCTCATGTAAAAAATTAGCCATCTTGTGATTCTTTGACTGTGAAAAGTTCTGGTTGAGCTAAATTTAGCTCTCTTCAAAATCAGGGTTAATACCCTGATTTTTTAATTCACTAATTACTTCTAGTGTCTATACCTTTAGTTAATGATTTTTTTTTGTGACTTGACAATTACACAGCTATAAAATGTAAGTACAGTTTGTTTACATTTTGATATTAATGTTTAAAATAAAATAGTATTTATAAGAGCACTGAATGTATATGTATTTGTAGCATGGCCATAATTTTACGTAACTTAAGCAGAGGTGCAGAAACTCTCTTGTGGTCGAGCTTGATGTATGGAGTTTTGAGTGATTGTCTTCTTATGTTGTATGAATATGAGCCAGAACCATCCTTGACAAAGACCCCGTCCAACTTGTGCATCCCTCCTTTAAGCTTATATCCTTTGTATTCATATTCAGCCTTAATCAGATAATTCCATCGCAACTCAAAACATAGTAAAATGTTGACATAATAAATTCCTTGTGCTTCATAATTGCCAAGTTACAAAATAATCATTAATTAAAGGTGTAGAGACTAAGAGTAATTTGTGAATTAAAATGTTAGGATTAATAAGAAAGCTAAATTTGGTTCTACACATGATCTCAGAATTTTTCACAGTTATTGAATCACAAGATTTGGCTTATGTTTTACATGAGATGTTTTTGATGGGATTTGTCTTACATTGAAATAATTAGATATTGTAGTTCGAAAATAAGTAATTATTTTATCTGAGGGTAAAAAAACAATACCTCGTCAGAGAATCAAACCTGCAGAGAAACATGTGACAGAAAGAATTAAATGTCTGGCATGCTGCCAACTGTACTATCCAGGCATTCGCAATTGAGTGTTCATTTTTTACAGCCGCCCTGAATATTGCACTCCTTGTGATATTATATATATATATACTTGAGTGTACCATATATCCTATGTATTATGTATACTATGCATCCTCGAGTATCGACTATACTCTATCAATGCACAAAGTATTGCTGGATTCTGTGACCCAGTTTCAGACGGTTTGATTCCTGGCTCTGACACTTTTTCACACAGTTGAAAAATTTTCCTTTTGTATCACATCTTTACAAATTATTATGTTTGTGTTACAATAATAATAATTATAATAATAATAATAATTTTTGATCCAGTACAGTAAAATAATTGCCCAAGTTTTACATGTTAATTGAATGAGAATAAAAATAAATTAAATTGTTGATATCATTGTATGTACAAACTAAAAGTTAGAATCTGGTTCTCTTAATTTTATGCATTACATAATGCATGATTTGTTATAATATATAATACCTAAACCCTTTTTTCCGTCTAGAATTGTATTTTACTTTAAGAGTTCAAAGAAGTCTAACAATGGAACAGATGTTAATGCTGGTCAGATTCCACAGCTTTTGTACAGGTAACTTTTTTAATGATTGATATTAAAATGCTTTATTGGATACAATTATTTATAATTTTTAAGTTTCCATAATTTGTTTTTATAATCCTTTTTTTTTTTTTTTTTTTTTTTTTTTTAAATAAAAATTTACAAACATGAATGTATTATTAATTTCTTTCATATAAGTAATGCTTCATTGTTTTATTTTCATATTTTTGAAATGTTCTAGAACAATAACTCCTGATAGCCAGGGCCTTTCTAAACCATGCAGTCAAATTGAACCAGTGACTGTTCTTAGCAAAGACTTTTCTAGAACTGTTAATCCTGTAAGTTATTCTTTTAATTTTATTTCCCATTTTTAAAATTTCTATTTTTTAATTTTCTGTGTACATAAAAATTACCCAAATCCACTTCCTCTTTTTTTTAAAATAAATAAATTTTACATTGTTTGAGAAAGACTATCAGAAATATTATTAGAAAATATTTAGAAATTATTTAATTTTCTTATTTACTTTACAAGTAGGCTAAAGGTACCTATGCCTGTGTCCAAGATTCTTGTTGGCTTTTTATAAATGTTGACAATTTGTCTAATCAGAAATAAAAAACATTCGTCAAATGATGGGGGAAAAAAAAGTTTTGTAAAACAGTGAAAATTTTATCTTTAATCTCTTAATGTCTGCCTAACCTTTTTCAATATATTCTAAAATAACCTAACTTTTTGTAACTGCTTATAGATCAGTTTTTCATCTAAATTTAATTATCTACTACAAACCCCCCCAAAATTAACTGTATTCTAAATGTCTTGTGCAATCAAGAAAAAAATTAAAAACCTAATTTTACACAACGAAATTTTATGAAGTAAAACTTCTAATCCGAGTTAACTCAGGATTTTAATATGAATAAATTATGAAAAATTCAAAATATGAACAACAAAATGTGTCAAAATCTTTATTTATTTATTTATTTTTCAGCTTTTCATTGAAGCTTCTACTTCATTCGCAATTTAAAAATAATACTGTTGCCAGTTAAGCACATTTACATATAATGAAATGACATTTTTTTTTCACTGTTCCTAAATTCAACTGGTGTTCATTTAGTATCTTATAGAATAATGTAAATGGTACTGTACAATTGAACATAAATGACATCAATTATTCAGTAATATTAATAAGAGTGTCACTTGTATTGATACATTAATTAAAAAAAAATGAATACTTGTAATTTTCTGAGTTTAATCATCTGTTTACTTGTCAAATTTAACATTTTGCCACAATTTGATGCAATGACCAGCGGCAGCAAGAATTGTGCTAGGGTCTGAGCCAGACTTTGAGTCGTTTACAGAGGAATATAATCATTTAAGATTATGATTATTTTCAATTTCTAAAAACCGATTATGATTATTTCTCTTTTTATGCCAGTTGTATTACGATTACGATTAATATTTTTTTGGTGGATTAAGATTACATTTAGATTACGATTAATATTTTTTTGCTGGATTACGATTACGTTTAGATTATGATTACTGAACTAGGGGAGCAAAGGGGTGTTTTCAGATGACTGAAGTAATGCTTTAATGATTATATGGCTTTCGGAGAAAATTGAAGAAATACAAGCTAAAAAATTATACTGATATTCCTGATTTTCAAATTTAATAAATTTTTAAAATAAATTTCAATTATATGAACAGTGACGTAGACAGATGAGGTTGGGGGGATCTAGATGCTCTGGGCACCACTAATTTTATAAAGTTTTCTTTGCCTTATCTAATCATTAGAGGTGTCAGATTTTTCATCATTTAATTGCCTTATCTAATCAGAGAGTTTCCAGCTATTAGTCAAGGTAAAAACAACTTTTCGAATTTATTGGTATGAAGAGCATTTGGAGCCCCGCCCCCCCCTCTCTGGCTTCACCATTGTACATGAATGTTTAAAGGAAACAAAAACACATTGTGTTCTATTAGCACAGAATTTAAGGGGAATGGGAAGGGAAGAATATAATGTCCAACTGATATATACAAGTGTTCTTAGTAAAACCATAAGTAAAGTAATTTTCTTTCTTTCCATTTTTACTTTTTATCCTTCACTACTTTCACTCAATGATCCATACCACTGCATTGACCTCATGTCGAGTTTATTTTCTCAATTCCTATATCTTTAACAAACTCAAGTCAAATACTATTTCTATTTCCTATTACAGTGTGTGGTATATAAGGTACCCTGGGGTAATAACGCCACGTTAAGGTTCTACCAATTTTCACGGCTCAGTTTTAGTTTGTATTTTTAAAACAAATATAGGATCTGATACAGCAACTCATTGACTATCTATATAAAATAAAATAATTTAACAGATATGTATTCATAAAATGTAATGGCGTTTTTTCTTGACCAATGCTATTTGGCGTTATTACCCACCTATATGGGTAATAACGCCATGCAAACAAAACTATGAAATAAGATGGAATAATTCCATGTAGATTGCCCAATTCTAAATATACAAACCCTACAAACTTAGAAATTGACAAATTTCATTCTAAGCTATTGAAAATGTTCAATTTTTTGTGAAAGTGTAAGAAAAATAAAGGTGTGGTGTGTGTGGAGGGAGGAGGGGGAGGATGAGGCAAAAGAATATCAGACCATGAGCTTCTTTTTGCTTAAAAAAGACTGCTTAAACAGAAATATGAGAAATATTGCACAGTTTTAACTCTGTTTATTTGAATCAGTATTTAGGATGTAGCTCGGCCACTGTAGGGAATCAACCCAGCTATTAATGTCAAGGATTGGCGTTATTACCCCGTTATAGTTATTGCGCAGTACATTTTAAATTACATATTATCTCGAGAAGATATCCAAAATCTTCAACAACATTTTAAAAGTACAAGAAATGCACTACCAATTTATGTAATTAACAAAGTATTTCCGGATAAAAAGATAGTCTTCACATCACAAAACGCATCTCGCAAATTTTAGATCAAGCGTTAATTTTAGTTGTTTGTAAAAACAATAAGACCTAAAAATGAAACAAATTAACTTGAAGCTGTTTTTTGCGATTTATATGACTCAAAACCCTTCTGCACAGAGCATATGAGTGTCATTTACCTTATTCTTTCATAATTATGCAAAATATAAGCACTTGGCGTTATTACCCAGGGCCGAAACTAGAGGGGGGCAGAGAGGGCACGTGCCCCGGGCGTCACCAGAACAGAAGGTGAAGGGGTGCCAAATTAAGATTTTGTTTGGTGTGTTTGATACAAAGAATGCATATATGTGGAGGGTGGGGGCGCCAAAATCCATGTTTGCCCCGGGCGCGAAAAAGGCTAGTTTCGGCGCTGTTATTACCCCGCCTGGCGTTATTACCCCAGGGTACCTTATTCTGTTTTACTACCCTGTTAAAGGCTATCTGTCCCTCAAGACCTCTGACCTTTATACTCCTACTTTAGGGGCAATTTAATGAGTTGAAAATGTGAACCAAACATTTCCTTTTCCGCTACAAAGTTTAGCAAACCAACCAAGTATATTTTGGTTTGGAAGAGAAAGGAAGGGGAAAAAAGACGTAATCATAGAATGTAATCGTATATTTATGCAAGATTACAATTACATTGTGATTACATTAGGGTCCTATTATGATTATAATCAAGATGAAATCTCTTGATTATGATTATATTGTGATTATTTTGAAAACCAAACTCTATGATAACGATTACAGTGCAATTACACAGTTCTTATATTCCATTATAATCAACTATGATTACATGATTACTTGAAGTGTGGTCTGAGCCAGACTTCGAGTAATCGTAATCGTGTAATCGTAGTCGATTATAATCGATTACAAAAACTGTGTAATCGCACTGTAATCATAATCATAGGTTTTGGTTTTAGAAATAATCCCAGTGTAATCATAATCAAGAGATTTCATCTCGATTATAATCATAATCTAATCGTAATCGGACCCCAGGGTAATCGCAATGTAATCGTAATCTCACATAAATATACGATTACGTTCAATGATTACGTCTTTTTTTCCTTCCTTTCTCTTCCAAATGAAAACATATTTGGTCGGTTTGCTAAACATTGTACCGGAAAAGGAAGAGTTCGGTTCACGTTTTCTCCTTAAACTGCCCCTAAACTAGGAGTGTGAAGGGCAGAGGTCATGAGGGACAGAGATAGCCTTTAATGGGGTGGTAAAAGTGAAACAGAATGTATACCGATACCACAGACTGTAATAGGATATAGAAATAGTATTTGACTTGAGTTTGTGAAAGATAAGGGAATTGAGAAAATAAACTCGACATGTGGTCATACCAGAGGTATGGGTCATTGAGTGAAAATAGTGAAGGATAAAAAGTAAAAAAGGAAAGAAAGAAAATTATTTTATTTATGATTTTACTATGGACACTTGTATTGAACATTATGTTCTGCCCTTACCACTCCCCTTAAATGCTGTCCTACCAGGAGACAATGTGTTTTTTTCCTTTAAACGTTTTTTGAGTGGCATAGACAGATAGAGGCGGGGGTCCAAATGCTCTTCATACTATTAAAATCGAAAAGTTATTTTTGCCTTGACTAATAGCTGCAAATTCTCTGGTTAGATAAGGCAAAGAAAACGTAATAAAATTAATGGTACCCAGTGCATCTAGATCTCCTCCCCCCTCCCATCTGTCTACGCCACTATTCATGTAAGTGAAATTTATTAAATTTAAAAATCAGGAATATCAGTATAATTTTTTAAGTTTGTATTTCTTCATTTTTCCCGAAAGCAATATATTTATTAAAGGGCTACTTCAGTCATCCGAAAACACCCCTTCGCTAATGTTAATCTTATGGGTAAAAAATAAATTACGATATCAAATTTACCATCACTTGCATTTCAATATTTTTAAATGTTTTTCTCATTGAGCAACTGAAGTCGATCTGAGTGAAGACCGATTTTTATTACCCTTTCAATTTTCATTACTTTTTTTTAATGAGTACATTTACATTTTCAAAACCGGTTCCTAAAGTAAAAACATCTTAAGGATGTACTAAACTGCTTTGCTCAGCAAGCGCAAAATGTTTTAACACATTTACAAATTCATTTTTTTACAGAAAGAAAAAAAAAATGGAAGGCCTGACTATGGAAGCAGATTCGAATCGAACTGAGTTTTCCATTTTGTGATAATTAAATTACCTACCAAATTATGAGCCATTTTAGTCACGTGATCTTGTGATTTTCTCCCTTTCATTGACTGGTTTTTCTACTTTCGCCGAAAAATGCGTTCGAAATGTCAACTTTGAAGGCTTGTTCTAAAATATCCGTTGCGTTAAAAAAAGAAAAAAAAAAAAAAAAACAGAAAAATTAGTGCAATTATATAGTCTCTGAATAACAACACATGCTAGTTTCATGCATTTTCGAACAAAAAAAAATTAAAACTTAAGTCACCAAGTTGCTCTTTTTGATTTAAAAACACCCATAATAAAAAGAATGCACACAAGATCAAAAAAGTAGAAAACGGTCTTTATATACATCGATCTAAGCTAAACAATACGAAAAAATGAAAAACTAAAATGCGAACAAGATATTTAAAAAATTTCTTTCAAAGAATTAACATTAGTGAACGGGTGTTTTCGCCTTTCTGAAGTAGCCTCTTTATGCTATGCACTGCATATTAATAGGCACATATATAGAAATTGACAAAAAGAAGAAAATTTAATGTTTTATAATGTGAATGAGAAGGTTCAAAACAACGCATCAGAATTCTTTAAAGGGATATTTTCCCAATATCGAATAATTATATATATATGAAATAAATGTGATTTGGGTTGAATTTTTCTTGGGGAATTTGTAAATTTAAATGGTCAAAATTCAATAAAACAAAGGTATTCATAATACAAAGGAGATTTGAGATAATTTTAAAATGTGATTATAAAATTAATTATAAAATGTGAATATTACACGTAGATAGTCAAACAATGAATTCGAAGCGAGAATTGTTCGTAATAGAATTCTGCGCAACTCGGGTTAAACCAAATCAGTAATTAGAATTTTATTTTTAGTCACTCCGAAACGCGACTCAAATTGAAGATACTTCCACTTGAAACTGATTCAGACTGACTCCTTATTTTAATGTAATTATAATATTAGCCTAAACGAATAAAAAACTCTTATAATAAATTACTCTAATAAGATACTCTAATTAATTGCTCTAATAAGATACTCTGATTAATCTATACTATTAACCGCAGTAAACATCTGTCTGTCTGTACCGCTAAAAACTTTTCTCAACGGCCGAGTGGAGTGGCGCTCTGGGTATCTATCGACTCGGGACGATTCGGCCTTTTGTGATAATGAATTTCGAGAAAATCACCCGGTAATTACCCGAGATATTAATTAAAAACTACCCGGGAAATGTGACAAAAAATCCAAGTTCCGAGACGGTTCTCTGACGGAGCTCTCCAGTCGAAACTAGCTTTCCGCTGATGAAGAATCACGAAGGTGTCGAAAATACGAAAATTAAGGAGTTTTATATAACGTCGCATCCGCGCTGCAGATTCACGGATTTTAAAACAAATTACATATTCTTGAAGGAAATTTAAAGACCTTTCTGACGGTCTATTCAGTTTCAAGAAATACGAACATTAATCTTTTGTAAAAAACGTTTTCCTGAAAGCTTTCATTTTCCATTTTTTTCCACAGAATTTTCGACCGAAAACTATCGAATTTTAAAACGATTCCATCCTTTTTAATTTTGGAGGCACGACAAAGAAAAAAAATATTTCCTCAAAGACGCTTCTGTCTAATTTCCAACAGTGTGTTTATTTTTGAAATATTCTAATATTAACCCTTTGAAAAAAAAACGAGAAAAAGAGTCTCCGATCGTACAATTTTGTTTGCTTTTTCGACACTTTTTCCGCTCATATTTATATGAATAAAATCCCTAATTTTCAATATTTCTTTTCTATCTTTATACACCTCTTAGTGAATACATTGTTTTGAGTTGTGTCAAAATTTCAAAAAGATACAACGGTTAGAAGTATTTTTAAATCTGTAAAAACCGCAAAATTACGGCATAAAACGGGCGTTATATATTTTTTTTTCTGCCATATTTTTAGGTAAAAGTAGCCCTTAAATCCTGTATTCTTCAATGGTCTTTATATGTGTGTTTGGGGTACTGGTTTTACACCTTGCATAAAATTTTTGAAAAAATCGGGAGGCCGTAACTGTATTTTAAATAATATAATAGGCGAATTTTTTAATTTAAATTATTAAATGTGAAAAAGGAAAAAACTAAAAAGTAAAAATTAAAATTTTTGTACAAAATATGCATATTTTTACACAAAAATTATACTCGAGGTTTTTTTCAAAGTGTGTAATAGTAATACATTGCGACCTCATTAATCCGACACTCGGTAATCCGTATATTAAATCTTCATAAAAGCAGTTAGAGAATACCGTGGTACAAGTTGCATCACTATTTTGAAACGATACAACAGTTAGAAGTATTTTTAAATAAATAAAAACCGCGAAATTACGAGGAAAGAATGAACTTCTTTTTTTTTGTTTCATATTTTTAGGAACAACTTTTACTTAATTTCTATATTTCCTTAAAATCGGCTAATACCATTCTTGGTAATCCACTTTTAATGAGGTATGAAATTTTTGGAAAAATATGGCTATCAGAACTATCTTTTAAATAAAATAATAGGTGTAACCATTTGCAGAACAACAAACATATTTTTATAAATATTAAACCTTCATCCTTTGTATAAACAGAAACAATGTTTTTCGCATTGTGCATGCGTGCACTTAGCCAAGCTATGCCGATATGAAAAAATCAATGGGTTTTTTATATCCACATAAAAGAACAATTTTAAGTAATGAAAAAACAATTATGAAAATTAATAAGAAAGTATTTTTCTTAATGCACTTTGACGTACGGGAGGAATATTTACGAGCACGAACAAAACTAAGATTTGTATTCGACATTTTCCCGCATGAAATTGATTATCATGTAGGGAGCATCGAAACAACTCAACTCTTTCCAGTGTTTCAACTCAAAACTTTATACGAAGCGCCTGCTTTAAAAATTGTTCCTGTTGAAATATCATTGAAAACTTAATTAAATTTCTACTTATTATATTGTGAATATTTTTTAACATTCAGGCATATTAGTGAAGTATATGGACTAAAACGGATTAATAATACAGGTTGTGTAAGTAGATTTATTTGCATTTAGTGTTTCTACCATTTGTTCTATATGCATTGTGTGTGTACCCAAGTGTGCACTGGGCCTTAGAGAGATTATTTTTTTCAGAAAGGGGCTGCTAGCGGGCGAAGCTCGCTAGTTACTCTAATAAGATACTCTAATTAATTACTCTAATAAGAAATTTATGCTATATGGCGCACATAAATAAGTATAATACTCCTTAATATTTAAGAATGCAATTTTTTCTTCTGAAAAATATTTAGGACTGTTTTGTTAAAAATTGGGTAAATCCTAATCAGAGTCACAAATGGCTAAGACACAAGCCAACACATTTAATGTTAACATGACCTACAGCCACAAAAATATCAACCGTAATCGTAATCTAAATGTAATCGTAAGCCAACAAAAAAATATTAATCGTAATCTAAACATAATCGTAATCCAACAAAAAAATATTAATCGTAATCTAAATGTAATCGTAATCCAACTGGCATAAAAAGCGACATAATCGTAATCGGTTTTTAGAAATTGAAAGTACTCGTAATAGTAATCGATTACAGTTTTCTTTAATCGACTCGAAGTCTAGTCTGAGCTAGTGTTACCAGGTCTAATGTCACAAAAAGTGGGACAGGAAACCAAACAACAAAAAAAAGGGACAGCAGCTTTTAAGTGGGGTATAAAAATATAGTAAAAGGAGGAAAGACAATTGGAACATAAATAATGCAGGTTCCTATCAAAAATGAATCCGCCTTAAATGGAATCTTGTCATTAATATAAAAACTGTATTATCCCAATTGAAGGAATTTTAAACAATTATACTTGTTAAGATGGAATCTTCTAATGATGAATATTTTTCTTGCACTTGAGAATAGGTTTTTATGTACTGTTATAAACACAATAATAATATATAGTAAAATTCGTGAAAACAGAATTGTAAGGACCAAAACATAATTCCATTTTTAAGAGGTTTCTGATTAATAATTATAATTGTTTTGTATTCCTTTTGTAGGTTTAGCAATTTTTTTTTTTTTTTTTTTTTTTTTTTTTTTTTTTTTTTTAAATTTAAGACCTGATTATGATTTAGAGGAATTCTGGTTTTATATATTTTACTAAACAAAGTACTGTAAAACTTAAAAAAAACAGACTAGTTAGTAACCAGAAAAATATTTCCTAGCAATTAGAGATTTGTATGGTATTCCTTTCAATGGAATAATAAAAGTTTTTTGTTATAGACAGATGTTATTGTGACTGGATTTGTTGTATTCCTACTTGATATAGACTGATGAATAGCCTGGTGTTAAAAGAAATGTACAGTAATTTTTGTATTTGGGTCAGTCCCAACTCATTAAGAGAAATTTGTTTGTGTTTTCTATTTTTCCTTATAGATACCACAGCAAATCTGCTGATACATTGCTAGTTGTCTTTGTAAGTTATTGTCCTGGTTTTGCTATGAACTGAAGGGAAAAGGAAATCAGTTGTTATGAAATTTTAAGAGTGTCTAGGTTAGGATTCTGATTTATGACCTATCAAAAGTTTTTTCCTAGTGCTGGTTAGTTAGACAATTAAAACATGAGATTACAATTTTTTAAATGTAGTAAATAATACATTTATAAATGAGAATTTTATAAGTATAAAATTTTTGTTACAGTTATCATTTGCTCAAAAGACTGGTTTTTATTGGAGTCCTACATTAATTTGTTATTATACTCAACCTAAAAATTTTATTTAAATTTTATTTAAAGTCAGGGTAAAACCTGACCTGAACCCAACAACAAAAACATTTTCATTAACCTGAAATGGAATCTATGCCTAACCTACAGCATAAATTTTCTTTCCTTTTTCTTTTTTTTCTTCTTTTTTTAAATACAATTGTGGGGAAACAATACCTCTAACATCATTTTTATGTTGAAAGATAAGTACAAATGTAATGCATTCTGGCAGACATGCATTTTCTTATATCATAATTTTCATTTAACCTGGAGTGAGGTTGTGGTATAAATAAATCCACCAAAAAACAACTTTTCAAAAGTAATAAAAAGCCAAACTTAAAGAAGGAAAGAAAAAGAAAGAAATTAAAATTGTGGTTAAAAAATGGTGTGATATCAAATTTCCAAGCTTATATTATGGTTCTTATTTAACATTTTCCATTTAATAAAATTACCATTTGTAAGTGCCTTCATATATGTTGATAGAAATCTTTTTCTTTCATACAATTACATCACAGCGTGCTTCTGAAAATTCAAATGTTTTAAAATTATGCATGATGGGCTTGATGGCCATCTTTTCATATTTCACACAAATTTCTATCAGCTCAAATCCATTGTCAAAATCCGAAATTCAAAATTGTTACTTAAGCAGATATTTTAAGCTTTTCCTTTAATTACTATTATTCGTGGAATTTTAGCTTACAAAACAATAGTGATTTATCTAAGGGATTCACCTTGTAATTTATTTCACAAACTAATTAGTTATTTTAAAGCAATGGAAATCAATTTCTTTTCTCACACTGTCAGTCTTTTTGAATTTATCAGTTTGCTGTTGAAAATCAAAGTTCGACATTTTACTAAAGAAAACATTTTATGCCTTTCCTTTACGAAATTGTACCGTAATTTAGGGAAGAAACGCCGCACCCGGTGTAATCCCCGCACCCACAAATATTGACAGCATTTTGAAAAAAATCGGCAGAACCGCCGCACCTGTCGTAAACGCCGCAGTCAAAAGAAATTATTTTGCCTTATTAAGTAGGTGATAACATGCCCAAAATATCGCATAAATACAGCAAAAAACTGAATTATTAGACTAATTAAATTATTAAAATAACTAATTGTCAAAAAATATGTAGGAATAAAATATTTATATTACAGAACCGATTTTTCAGAACTTCTGGATCCGGAATTTTTTTTATATGTTTTTTTTTTATTTTAAATACATACTGTAAAATCTCGAAAACACTACTCCCATTTTGAACAAATTTGATTTTTCGAAATGTATATCAGTTTGTAAGCCCGCCACCAAAAATATTTTTTCTTTAACAATAATAAAAAAGAAAAAAAAATTCCAAACACAATTCCTTTCTGCGTAACTAAACGTATCTTGGAGAGCAGATGATCTTAATCCAAACACATCTGACCACTTCTTGAAGTTCGGTGTCAGCTCGTTTGTTGTGGCAATGCGGTGTTTTGGATCTTTAATGAGTATTGCAGGAAAGGGATGGCAAAAGAGGAATCTTTCTGTCAAGTAGGGTGGATTTAATAAATCCCAATTCTTTTGTTAAGTCAACTCCATTCTATTATGAAGAAACCGCAAATGGGTCCTATACAAAAGGATCTTCCAAGAATTCAATTGAATTGAAAGTATTGCAATCTGAATGCAGCCTTATTCCGATAATGTTGACTTTCGAGAAACCTCCGACCACTTGTTTTTGTTTTGAGTTTCTTTATAGTGGACGTTTTTGTGGAGTGCTGTAACTTTTGAATAACTTATTATATTTTAATAAAAATTTATCACAGATCCTAATTTACTATTATCGCAACTTGCTGAAAATTTCTACGAAATCGGTAAATTATCAGAGAAGATGTCGTTTTTTTTCTTTTAATAATAAGAAAGAAAACACGTTTTGCTTATCGTTTCTTTCTGTTTTTTTTTTTCGTTTGTTTACAGATCATTAATTTCTTTTCCACACTCAAACATCGCGGTTTTGATGACACATTCACGGGGTCCTTTTTAAACCTAAAAAGAATAGAATTTAAATAACTTATCACTTTTTCCTTTTTTGGAAAAAATTTTTAGCTTCCTTGGAACATTTTTTCCCCAAACGTTTGCGGAATATGCTTTAAAGAGTACCATTAAATATGTATTATCGGTTGTCATAAAAATGGAAATTACAAAATCTCGCACTTATTATTGAATAAATAATAAAAAAGATTTTAATAATATGTAATTCATCATAAGGCTCAACACAGATTGTAATACTCTTCCCTTAAACTTAATTCTTGGAAAAAGTGGGGAAGTCTTTTGTATAGGATTATTTGCGATTTCTTCATAAAAGAACGGAGGGGCATTAACAAAAGAATCGGAAGATAAGCAATCTACTCTACTTGACAGAAAACTTTTCCTTTTGCCGGACAACTGTCCCTTTTCTACAAAACTCATTAAGATCAAAAACACTGCCTCGCCACAATAAACGAGCCAACACTGGTGTTTAAGAAGTAGTTAAACATGTTTGGGCCTTTAGAATGAGAACTGGGAAATCTTGCACTAACAGGCAATCGAAAATATCGTATGGAAAATACTGTAGTTTTTGTAACTGAACTAAAATGTACCAACAAAAGAGACATTTCAATTGTGAAATTCAGGAAAAACTGGTTTTCCAATTTGGCATTTATTCCATAAATTAAGGTATGCTTAGAAATTTGTGTGTTAAAATAATAGTGACATATTTTTGTGATTTTTCAATGATTATTTTTTTAGAGTAATTAATCATTTAAAAGCAGTAACAATCAAATTTCTTTCTAAAACCAAAAATCTTTTTTAAATTTATTTCTCTGTAGCTAAAATCAAAAGTTCTAAGTTGTTGTTAATGCAAACTTATTAATGTTTTCTTTACGAACTTGGAAGCTTAGACATTTGAGTAAAACATGGGATGATGGCCGCCAAGCCCATCATGCATAATTTTAAAACATTTGAATTTTCAGAAGCACGTTATGATGTATTTGTATGGGAGAAAAGGATTTCTATCAATATATACGAAGGCATTCGACTTACAAATGGTAATTTTTTATTAAATGGAAAGTGTTAAATAAGAATCATAATATAAGCTTGGAAATTTGATATCGCACCATTTTTTAGCCACAACTTTAATCCTTTTTTTTTTTTTTTTTTTAGTTTAGCTTTTTTTTTACTTTTGAAAAATTGTTTTTTGGTGGATATCATTTCATTTTTTAAAACAGATTATATATAATTTAAAGAGTTCTACTCAATCTAATTAAAATGACTTTTCATATAGCCTCTGTATACTGTGAGCAAACACAATATTTATTATTTTTCTTTGATTTTTTTTTGTTGTTGTTAGCCCCCCTAATTGTCCTCCTTATAAAATGGACATTGATAAATATGAAATTTAATATAGTCTTTATAATTTTGAAGTTCTAGAAGAGTCCGACAAGTGTATATTTTTAAATATTTGACAAAATATCTAAAATTGAAAGTGTCTGGTCATTAATGTCCATATAGTGTAATTGAGGTCTATAGAATTAAATAGAGCATTCAGTTAAAATATTATAACTCTGCCGTCATAAGTTTATTTTTTCTTTTAACCTTATAAGAACGAAAAGGGAATTTAGGTAATCAAGTTTAAATATCTGTGGCTTCTAGTAATAACCGGGTAAGGCACATTTTAATATTTTGAGTAATTAATGTTTAAAGTTTTCAAATGTCTTTTTATCATTACTTTTATAAAATAGATTAGAACTTAATAATTTTCACTACATTCAGTTAGGATGTAAGAACCTCTTTTATTATTATTTATTTATTTATTTATTTATTTATTTTTTTGCCAAAATAGTTATAAAAAATGGTTTTTATTAATTGAGAACCAATTTAAAAAAATTTCAAATTTAAATGAAAATTTATAGTTACCCTATGACGGGAAGTATTCAATTTTCATTTTTAAGTACTATAGCAGATAAAAGTACTCTATTAAAGCTACATTTTCCCAAATATCTCAATTTTTCAAAAATGTGCCTTACCTGGTTATTATCGGAAGCCACAGATATAGAGGGTCTTAAAGGGTAAGTCACTGTTTACATTTCTTTCTTTCTTTCTTTCTTTTTTTTTTTTTTTCTTTTAATTGCAATAGAAATAATTTTTGTCAGATGTCGATGCAGTTTGTTTTAAAATCTTTCAAAATTTTCATGATATTTTAGATGGTGTATATACAGCCATGTCACATTTTATATTTTGAACCTTAACAATATTGAATAACTTGTAATTTATTTGCCCTTAAAAATTATGATTTTTTTTTTAGAATCAATTACTAACAAACATTTATATCTTAAGATGCGAATAGACCGTCATTCTATTGTTATGAGTAACGACATTATTTATTTATTTATTTATTTATTGTGGCCAAGCAGTGTTTTTTATCTTTAATGGTTTTTAAAGCAAACTGATGTCTGGCAAAAGAGAGAACTTTCCGTCAAGTAGAACTAAACTCTTTATTTCTTGACCTGTTTTTGATTCCCTACATCCTTTTGTGAATAAACGTCAAAAAAGTGAAAAAAAATTCTTGAAAAATAACATTAAAGGATGACAAAACAAGCATTTTCACAGACGTCATATACACACCACATTGATGAAATTTTTTTCCGATGCAAATTTGGCAAAAACTTTGTTTTCAAATATGAATTATTTCTATATATTTAATATTTTCTATAATTGTAAAACTGAAATAATAATAAATAAAAAAATAATAAATATAGAAAAAATTATTTATATCATTTAAAAAATAATAATAAATGTAAATAAACAGATAAACAGTTTATTAATAAATAAAAACAAAAGCCGGGTTATCATGTGAGGCATAAAATTTCCATTTTGTTGCAATCGTGCCAATGTGGTGCTTATATGACATCTGTGCCCAAGCGTTTAAACACAGCCTTAAACCTAACTATAATATATCACGACAATCGCAATTTTAAAACGTTTATTGATCATACAGGGGCAGTGGTGTTGCCATAGAAAAATATATATTAGAGCAATGTCAATCACAATCATTTTGCCTTCATTACTTTTAAAATCAGTCCGGTAAATCTGAAGATTAGTCCCTAGAAGTCTCTTTGTCTCTGAAGCAAATAAACGTACAAAAAAGCCATATGCTGAACCCGGATTTCATTTATTCCTAGAAAAATGAAGCTAAAGATGTATTTTCTGATTTGTTTGTCTGCCCGCCAGTGAAATACCTGTGTTATACCATATATTATAACACATTAAATTCAATTCTTTTTTAAAAGTTTTGTTTACACTAGAAACGAAATTTTAAATGCTGTTAACTCTTAACCCCTTCGGAACAAGCATATTTTACAGAATTTTTAATCTTTTATCACTGATTTTTTAAAATAGAAATTTTTGCCTAGTTGAATCGGGAAAATGCTTGGACTAAATGAGACAAAAATTACAATAAAAATTTACCGGTGAGAATAATCAAAGATTCTGGGCATCTTATGAGGCATGTATACCGGTTTTTATTCCACAAGGTGTTAAGGAATACAATTTAAAAAATACCTCTTCTCCCCCATTTTTGTTTTTTTTTTCATTTCAGATTTTTCTAAAGATATAATTTTTATGCAGTTTTATAAGAAAAAATAATCTAGAGGAAAAATGGATGTCTGATAGATTCAAAAATGAAGTGGTCATCTTGTCTCCAATTTGTGCTATTTATAGCACTCCATTTTTGTCATCTATTATAATAAGCAGTTAAGCAGTTGTTATTTTCTTTGGCTTTTTTTTTTTCTTGGGCTTATATTTTTTATAGCTTGGCTTGGCAGATCGACTACCCTTGTTTGATTAAAAGTAACAAGCATGTCAAATTTCAAGTTCATGTCCTAGCAATTTTATTCAAATAGTACGTTAAAATGTTTTCAGAATGTTCTCAGCTCGTTTCACTTTTTTATTTTTATTTTCATTTTTTATATTGTTTTATTTTATTGAGACAGTTCTTTAGGATGTATTTATATTTTAAAAGTGACCACCATATCCAACTAAAGGTTTTTATTCCCAATCTATCACAATAATAGCAAATTAGAACTTTTTAACTCCTGGGTTTTTTTTGTAAATTTCGATTTTTTTTTAAACTCTTCTGTGTCAACATTTACGTTTTAAAATTAACAACCCTTTTAAAATTCAATTTCATAGCACTAAAACTTCCAAACAACTCACAACTTTGATAGTTTTTGTAATGTTTTCAATGGATTCTTACAGCTAAATTTTGATTCTTTTAGAAACAGTTCTTAATGAAAATTTAAATTTTGAAACTACAAGTATGCAAAATTTCAGGGATCAATCAAAGGGATTCTTTCCCTAAAGGTATCACACTAATTGCAATTTTAGATCTTTTTTACTCTAAATAGTAGTACGAGCATGAAACATGTTTGATCAGAGACTGACCAAAATCATTTTGTCATCTTTAATTTTCAAATTGGTTCGGCAATTCTAGAGATTACCCTTTGTAAAAAAAACATTTTATGGTAAAACCGTATTTTATCATACATTGAGGTCAAAGTTGTTATCTGTGTTGATTCTCTGCTCACGCACAAAGATAATATCATTTACCATAGTCCTCTTTTTATATAAAAATCACACTCAAATTTTTTTTTTCAAAAATTTTGTTTACATTAGGAATAAAATTTTAAATGTCAATAACTTTTTAAATGATTACATTTTTCAAGATATCTCTTCTCTCAAAAATTAATTTTATTTTAAAGATCTTTCTAAAAATTAACTTTTACTCTGTTTGAAATGAAAAAAACTTCTTTAAACACCATAAAATAAGTTAACTGCGCAAGGCCTTTCGAAAGAACTTAGTCTTTCTTCGTCAGGCACAAAAAAGACGTGCATCCACAATGAATGTAGCGGCACGACTGAAGGGGAATGCGGGAGGGACAGGGAGCAAGCAGAAGGAACAGCCAATAGGAAAGAAGAAGGCAACAGCCAATCACGGAAGAGCATAAACAAAACTAGATAGACAATGAAGGAGAGGAAAGGAAGAAGGGGGGAAGGGAAATGGGAAAAAAGCGGGGTAAATTAAAAAATTAACTAAAAGGAGAGATTAAAATGAAAAAAAATGTGCGCAAAAAATATATAAATTAGTAGTAATAAAAAAAAAATAAAATAAAATAAAATAAAATAAAATACATAAAAATAAAAAATAGTTTACAATTATAAACACACATGAATGTACCTGAAAAATAGTATACATAATATATATAAAAAAATAATAATAATTAAATAATAAACTTAATTATGAAGCAGTGCTGAAAAGATTCTTCCAGGCAACGGAGAGGGTTTTAGAATCAGATTTATCATTAACAATAATATCACGATTAATATAAATAGCTAAGTTTTCAAGAAAGTCTAACTCAGAGGAACTATTGGCATTAAAAATAATTTTAGCAGTTTGAAAATTGAAACTATGGCCGGAATCCCAAGAGTGTTTAGCAACAGAAGATTTAGAAATTTCTTGATTAATGACATACCGAGAGTGTTCTTTTAGGCGTTTTTCGAGATTTCTTTTAGTTTGACCAATATACGATAAATCACAGCCATTACAAGGAATATTATAAATACCCCATTTTTGGAGGTCAGGGACAGGACATTTCATGGAAGGAAATTTTAATTTATTGACTGGTTTAAAGATAACATTAAAATTGAAACGTCTTAAAACTTTAGCTAATTTAAAACATAAAGGAGGATAAAAAGGGAGGACGACCAAATTATCAGGTTTACTTTTATCAATATTAGAAAGAGTGGAATTGTTAGGGGGTCTATTGAATTTGCTCACAGCAGTATTAATGATAGAAGGATTGAATCCACGTTTTACAGCAACAGATTTTAAGTAATTGAGTTCATTCTTAAGAGATGCAAAATCGGAACAAATTTTGAGAGCACGATAAACATAAGTATAAAAAACACCGATCTTTTGATTGACAGGATGATTTGAGAGAGCATGGGGTGGATTAGAGACAGAAAAAGGTTTTCTATAAACACAAGTTTTGAAAGAAGAATCACATTTGGTAACTAAAACATCAAGGAAAGGGAGTTTATTACAATTCTCTAACTCAAAAGTAAACTGAATATGAGGATCAATAGAATTGACAGTTTGAAGAATTGTAGAAATATCAAATGGACTATCCAATAGGACGAAAGTATCATCAACATAACGAATCCAACATTTAAAATTGATCAGATTTAATAATTTATCTTCAAAGTAATGCATATAAATATCACAAAGAATGGGAGATAAAGGATTACCCATACTTAAGCCTTCTAGCTGTTTGAAAAATTTATTATCGAATTGAAAAGTAGTAAGAGTTAAGCAAATTTTAGTTAAATTAACATAATCTTTGACCTCAATATCCGAGAAATGAAATTCACGTAATCTTTTTTCCAAGCAAGAAAGAGCGCCTTCGATCGGGACATTAGTAAATAAAGATTTGACATCAAGAGAAAGCATAGAACAATTCGATGGATTAATATTTTTTAATTTACTAACGAAATCATAAGAATTTTTTACAGTATGAGAATTAGCAATGCATAAAGGCGAGAATATGGAAGCTAAAAATTTGGCAAGAGGATAAGTAACAGTACCAATATTAGAGACAATAGGTCTTAAGGGAATATTGGTTTTGTGAACTTTGGGTAAAGCATAAAAACGAGCACAAATGGGTGCAGAAGGAATAACACAATGTTTAGTGTTGTCATTTAGAACAACAGAATTCTTAACAGCTTTAGCGAGAGTGGCAAGATGCGAATTAGTGGGATCTTTTTTAACTTCAATATAAGGACCTTCAGATAAGAGAGCATGAACTTTATCAGAATAATCATTTTTATCCATAAGAACAATTTGACCCCCCTTATCAGCTTTAGTAATAATAAGATTATCATTGGACTTAAGCTCATTCAGAGCAATATGCTGAGGACGTGAGAGATTAGGTTTATATTTAGAAACACTCATATTATATTTACTTACACGTAGAATTCTTGCCTTTATGCATTGCTAATTCTCATACTGTAAAAAATTCTTATGATTTCGTTAGTAAATTAAAAAATATTAATCCATCGAATTGTTCTATGCTTTCTCTTGATGTCAAATCTTTATTTACTAATGTCCCGATCGAAGGCGCTCTTTCTTGCTTGGAAAAAAGATTACGTGAATTTCATTTCTCGGATATTGAGGTCAAAGATTATGTTAATTTAACTAAAATTTGCTTAACTCTTACTACTTTTCAATTCGATAATAAATTTTTCAAACATCTAGAAGGCTTAAGTATGGGTAATCCTTTATCTCCCATTCTTTGTGATATTTATATGCATTACTTTGAAGATAAATTATTAAATCTGATCAATTTTAAATGTTGGATTCGTTATGTTGATGATACTTTCGTCCTATTGGATAATCCATTTGATATTTCTACAATTCTTCAAACTGTCTATTCTATTGATCCTCATATTCAGTTTACTTTTGAGTTAGAGAATTGTAATAAACTCCCTTTCCTTGATGTTTTAGTTACCAAATGTGATTCTTCTTTCAAAACTTGTGTTTATAGAAAACCTTTTTCTGTCTCTAATCCACCCCATGCTCTCTCAAATCATCCTGTCAATCAAAAGATCGGTGTTTTTTATACTTATGTTTATCGTGCTCTCAAAATTTGTTCCGATTTTGCATCTCTTAAGAATGAACTCAATTACTTAAAATCTGTTGCTGTAAAACGTGGATTCAATCCTTCTATCATTAATACTGCTGTGAGCAAATTCAATAGACCCCCTAACAATTCCACTCTTTCTAATATTGATACAAGTAAACCTGATAATTTGGTCGTCCTCCCCTTTTTATCCTCCTTTATGTTTTAAATTAGCTAAAGTTTTAAGACGTTTCAATTTTAATGTTATCTTTAAACCAGTCAATAAATTAAAATTTCCTTCCATGAAATGTCCTGTCCCTGACCTCCAAAAATGGGGTATTTATAATATTCCTTGTAATGGCTGTGATTTATCGTATATTGGTCAAACTAAAAGAAATCTCGAAAAACGCCTAAAAGAACACTCTCGGTATGTCATTAATCAAGAAATTTCTAAATCTTCTGTTGCTAAACACTCTTGGGATTCCGGCCATAGTTTCAATTTTCAAACTGCTAAAATTATTTTTAATGCCAATAGTTCCTCTGAGTTAGACTTTCTTGAAAACTTAGCTATTTATATTAATCGTGATATTATTGTTAATGATAAATCTGATTCTAAAACCCTCTCCGTTGCCTGGAAGAATCTTTTCAGCACTGCTTCATAATTAAGTTTATTATTTAATTATTATTATTTTTTTATATATATTATGTATACTATTTTTCAGGTACATTCATGTGTGTTTATAATTGTAAACTATTTTTTATTTTTATGTATTTTATTTTATTTTATTTTTTTTTTTTTATTACTACTAATTTATATATTTTTTGCGTACATTTTTTTCATTTTAATCTCTCCTTTTAGTTAATTTTTTAATTTACCCCGCTTTTTTCCCATTTCCCTTCCCCCCTTCTTCCTTTCCTCTCCTTCATTGTCTATCTAGTTTTGTTTATGCTCTTCCATGATTGGCTGTTGCCTTCTTCTTTCCTATTGGCTGTTCCTTCTGCTTGCTCCCTGTCCCTCCCGCATTCCCCTTCAGTCGTGCCGCTACATTCATTGTGGATGCACGTCTTTTTTGCGCCTGACGAAGAAAGACTAAGTTCTTTCGAAAGGCCTTGCGCAGTTAACTTATTTTATGGTGTTTAAAGAAGTTTTTTTCATTTCAATTGTGTATAACACCAGTTTCAATTTTATACATTGATTTGTGCTGATTCTGGCATTTCAACTGCCCACCTTTGCCCCCACTTTTGTCGTAAGTAATTTTTATCTTTATTCTTTATCTTAGTGTCTTATTTATTTGTTTTTCATTTTATATTTTCATTTATGATCTTATTTATATATTTTTTATCTATCCTTTTATTTTTCACTTTTTTGTGTTATTCATATTTTATTTTTCTGTACTTGTATATTGTTTATTTTCTTATCGTTATTATGTATACTGCTCAATTAAACCGGTTTACTAAACTTAGACGCAAACGTATTAAATTTCTCAATCACTTAAATTTTCTTCAAAATTGTAAGAAAAATAATGTTATTCCCAATTTTATTCAACTTAAGTGTTCTGTCAATAGTTCTTTTAGAATTTCTAAAGCTATGTTTCGTTCACACCTTATAGTTTTAAGAGCTTGCATTCAGGATGTTCGGCATACTCTCTCCAAAATTGAAGAAGAACTTTATGATCTGCATTTGTTTCTCAGTAAAAATCTTGATAATTTTTGTAATATTGAAAACAAATTTTGGCCTTCTCTGCTTTCTTTCAAATCTGCTCATCAAAATAAACTTGATAAAAAGTTTTCTTTATTATGTAATAAGAATTCCAAGTATCAATTTTTGAATAAGGATCTTTCTAATGAAAACAATATTGTAAATTTATCTTCTCATACATTAACTCCTGAGCAAAAAAGCATTTTAGATCTTGGTTTAAATTTTTCTCAATCTTGCAAGCCTTCTCTCACCAAATTGATTGCTCCTATTGAGTCTTCCTTTAAACATAGTAAAGTTTCTCCTTTTCAAAAAGAAACCCTTCGTCACATTCTTGCTGATACTATTTCTTCTAATGTTTCTAAATATAAACCTAATCTCTCACGTCCTCAGCATATTGCTCTGAATGAGCTTAAGTCCAATGATAATCTTATTATTACTAAAGCTGATAAGGGGGGTCAAATTGTTCTTATGGATAAAAATGATTATTCTGATAAAGTTCATGCTCTCTTATCTGAAGGTCCTTATATTGAAGTTAAAAAAGATCCCACTAATTCGCATCTTGCCACTCTCGCTAAAGCTGTTAAGAATTCTGTTGTTCTAAATGACAACACTAAACATTGTGTTATTCCTTCTGCACCCATTTGTGCTCGTTTTTATGCTTTACCCAAAGTTCACAAAACCAATATTCCCTTAAGACCTATTGTCTCTAATATTGGTACTGTTACTTATCCTCTTGCCAAATTTTTAGCTTCCATATTCTCGCCTTTATGCATTGCTAATTCTCATACTGTAAAAAATTCTTATGATTTCGTTAGTAAATTAAAAAATATTAATCCATCGAATTGTTCTATGCTTTCTCTTGATGTCAAATCTTTATTTACTAATGTCCCGATCGAAGGCGCTCTTTCTTGCTTGGAAAAAAGATTACGTGAATTTCATTTCTCGGATATTGAGGTCAAAGATTATGTTAATTTAACTAAAATTTGCTTAACTCTTACTACTTTTCAATTCGATAATAAATTTTTCAAACATCTAGAAGGCTTAAGTATGGGTAATCCTTTATCTCCCATTCTTTGTGATATTTATATGCATTACTTTGAAGATAAATTATTAAATCTGATCAATTTTAAATGTTGGATTCGTTATGTTGATGATACTTTCGTCCTATTGGATAATCCATTTGATATTTCTACAATTC
This sequence comes from Maratus speculifer, assembly GCA_964019185.1. NCBI lineage: Eukaryota > Metazoa > Arthropoda > Arachnida > Araneae > Salticidae > Maratus > Maratus speculifer. The sequence continues at coordinate 45,537,759 of OZ025290.1, forward strand.
TTCAAACTGTCAATTCTATTGATCCTCATATTCAGTTTACTTTTGAGTTAGAGAATTGTAATAAACTCCCTTTCCTTGATGTTTTAGTTACCAAATGTGATTCTTCTTTCAAAACTTGTGTTTATAGAAAACCTTTTTCTGTCTCTAATCCACCCCATGCTCTCTCAAATCATCCTGTCAATCAAAAGATCGGTGTTTTTTATACTTATGTTTATCGTGCTCTCAAAATTTGTTCCGATTTTGCATCTCTTAAGAATGAACTCAATTACTTAAAATCTGTTGCTGTAAAACGTGGATTCAATCCTTCTATCATTAATACTGCTGTGAGCAAATTCAATAGACCCCCTAACAATTCCACTCTTTCTAATATTGATAAAAGTAAACCTGATAATTTGGTCATCCTCCCTTTTTATCCTCCTTTATGTTTTAAATTAGCTAAAGTTTTAAGACGTTTCAATTTTAATGTTATCTTTAAACCAGTCAATAAATTAAAATTTCCTTCCATGAAATGTCCTGTCCCTGACCTCCAAAAATGGGGTATTTATAATATTCCTTGTAATGGCTGTGATTTATCGTATATTGGTCAAACTAAAAGAAATCTCGAAAAACGCCTAAAAGAACACTCTCGGTATGTCATTAATCAAGAAATTTCTAAATCTTCTGTTGCTAAACACTCTTGGGATTCCGGCCATAGTTTCAATTTTCAAACTGCTAAAATTATTTTTAATGCCAATAGTTCCTCTGAGTTAGACTTTCTTGAAAACTTAGCTATTTATATTAATCGTGATATTACTGTTAATGATAAATCTGATTCTAAAACCCTCTCCGTTGCCTGGAAGAATCTTTTCAGCACTGCTTCATAATTAAGTTTATTATTTAATTATTATTATTTTTTTATATATATTATGTATACTATTTTTCAGGTACATTCATGTGTGTTTATAATTGTAAACTATTTTTTATTTTTATGTATTTTATTTTATTTTATTTTATTTTATTTTATTTTTTTTTTATTACTACTAATTTATAATTTTTTGCGTACATTTTTTTTTTTCATTTTAATCTCTCCTTTTAGTTAATTTTTTAATTTACCCCGCTTTTTTCCCATTTCCCTTCCCCCCTTCTTCCTTTCCTCTCCTTCATTGTCTATCTAGTTTTGTTTATGCTCTTCCGTGATTGGCTGTTGCCTTCTTCTTTCCTATTGGCTGTTCCTTCTGCTTGCTCCCTGTCCCTCCCGCATTCCCCTTCAGTCGTGCCGCTACATTCATTGTGGATGCACGTCTTTTTTGCGCCTGACGAAGAAAGACTAAGTTCTTTCGAAAGGCCTTGCGCAGTTAACTTATTTTATGGTGTTTAAAGAAGTTTTTTTCATTTCAATTGTGTATAACACCAGTTTCAATTTTATACATTGATTTTACTCTGTTTATTTGAAAAAATAATCTCGAGGCATATTAAACTTGAAATAACCCTACATGTTAACCTAAACTGATTTGCGCTATTGTAATGTAGATAATGTACGATTGTTGGCAAGTTTATCGCAGTTTGGCTTAATTTGTTAATTAAATAACAGTTTTTTGCTTTTAAGGATAGAAATTTCATTTTTTTGAAACAGAATTTTACAAAAGCACGTAGAAAATGCACCTTATACATTTTTCTGTCCCTTATTTAAGTCTATACCTTGTTTGAAAAAAACAAAAAAACATGTTTGATGAAGAAAAAAGTGATAATTTTCAGTATCTCAATGATTTAAAAAAAAAAATCCTGTATCTCTGTTTATAATTATTTTATAAAGATGAGTTTGATCTCAAATTGAAGCTTTTCTGCATTAGATTCTTCTAGTTTTCATTTTATTTCTCTGTGATACTTGATTTCTTAAATATCTGAAATTTTAATATGCCATGTTTGGTCAATTTAACATGGGGAAGTTGTCTGGAGTATATTAAGCAGTTAAGCGGTCATTATGTTTTTGGGACTTGTTCGTTTGGCAGGCATATTATTATTATTTTTTTTTCTAGCTTGGCTTGGCAGAATGACCGTCCTGCTTACAATAAAACACACAGACATTCATTTGGAGCCTGACTTTTATTCCTTCTACCTTTTTTTTTTTTTTTTTTTTTTTTTTTTTTTTTTTTTTTTTTTTAAATAATAATAGCCAGGTTTTTGCAGAGAGAAAGAGAGAGAGTTCCCATTAAGTTAGAACATGTTTTCAACCAAAAGCTGCATTATTTTCTTTCTGCAGGCAATTTTTCTGGCGAATTTCTAATTTATACCACAGTAGTGCAAAGAGACAATTTGTAATGCTATCAATAATTGAATTAGGATTTTTTAATTAATAGTTGAGACAGTCTGCACAAAAGTTCTCAAAAATAACTTCCTACTGAACTGATTATATAAAAAAGAAAATTGTGTTTACATCAACAGTTTTTATGTTAAAATTAGTGGAAATTTGAAGTCTGGACGTGATAAATGCCAGACTGAGAAACAACTTTATAAGGAACTAATTAAATTTTGTTTATTACATTTTAAAATTAGAAAAAAAAAAATCTGGTAATTTAAATTAAGAATAAACAACTTTAGATTTTCTTCCTTTTTTTTTAAGTACTTGACATAAGATTTAATGGCAACTTAGCCTGCTTTTACATATAAAAAGTATGTCTTTTAAAAATAAAGAAACTGTGAAATAAAGATTATATGAAATGTAAATAAATATAGTGTTATTTGTAATGATTTAATTAATTTAAATGTTTTTAAATTAAATTAAAATAATCAAATAAATACAGATTAATTTCAAGATTTTAAATTATTTTTTAATTTTAACCCAATTATTAAAATAATTTTTTTTCAAATTAATTTAGCTATTTGTTACAGAGTACCTAATGCCAAATATCCCAAGCTCTTGTTCATAGATGTTATTGTCGATTTTCTGATGCTCTAAATTTAGAATTAGTAAGAGAATGTAACAAGATGCTATTAAATTAAAAATATTTAGATATCTTAATTTAATAGTTTTTAAGAAGATAAGCTTTTAATTATATTTTTAATGTGTATGGTTTATTTTTTTATGATCCCAATCTTAAGAAAAAGTGAGAAATTTTGTATTCCTAAATTAAGCAGATTTATATTTATACTTTGAGAGAAATGGAATGAATAGGTTGGGAGGAACAGAGATGGGCAGTATCGAAAATACATGTATTTGAAATACATTTTCAAAATACATTTGTATTTTGTATTTTAACCTCACTAAACGAAAGTATTTTGGTAATGTATTTTGAAATGATTTTTTCAAGTATTTTGTATTTTGAAAATACATTTCATATTCAAATACATTCCTGTAGGTTTCCAGCTGCTTCGTTGAAACCGCAGATGTAAAACTCACAAAAGCATAATAAAAGCCTGTCTGTTTTGTTTTGTCTTATATGGTTCGTTCCTAAAAGTTATTGTAAGCATCCTTTACAACTACTGATACTATAAGGATTAGAATCAATGCTTCTGTTTTATTTAGGCATTTTTGCTGAACTGTCACAATTCTAAAGTTCTAGGCTTTATAATTATAACATTTCTTAGCAAATGACAAAAACTACTTTGTGATAAACAGGAAGAATTATTTAGATATTTGCTGTGTCTAGTGCTTTTTAAAGAACCATAGAAAAAAAAAAAGGCAATGTAATAGTTGAAAAGAAATGTAATTTAATGTTTGATTTTAGAAAGAATGCCTGATATTTTTCCAGCTTCAAATGATAATGTAGCAAAAGAATTACTATATTGCGATAGAACACGTTGCGCTATACTGTATGGGAAATTTTTTTTAAAATAATTTCTGTTGATAATAATGGCAGCTGATAAAGTAGCATGACAAATGCGTAAAACAAGATCTGTCATTACAAGTGGAACTATTGAAGCAACAATCAACTTTAAAACACATCTAATGGTAAGATTTTTAATTTTATGCCATTATACATTGATCGAAACATTATTTTTCTAATCCTTTTGTATCTATTTTATCTAAGTTCGGGTAAATTTTAAGTTACTCGTGATATTCATTTGCAAGCAAATTTTATTATACAAGTAGTTCTATTTATTGATATACAATTCAGATTTTCATTAATTGTATTTACATATATCAAATATTGAATTTTTGATTGTAGACCTGTCCTTACAGGAGATACATGTTTATCTAGCGTGATGTTGCAAGTTTTTTTTTTTTGACGGATTTTATGTTTCATTTTATACTGTTTAAAATAAAATAGCACTATTAAATTTTAACTAGTATCGGACCAAAACAAAAATTCCTGTACGAAATCAAAGTTTGATTCTTTTTTTAGTTTCGACTGTAAACGGAAGTTTTACAGATGAAAGTTTTTAATATCAATGAGAATGTTAATTTGTTTAATTACAAAATTATCCCCCGTTTAGAAGAATATTTATGATTTTCAATATGCGGGCATGTGCATATATTTGTTTAGACTAAAATTTACTAAAGATTAATGAAACATAATTTTGTATTTTGTACAGCTTTATAAGCATAGAAATTTATATATTACTAATAGTGAAGTTATTTACGTATCCTGAAATATCCCGAGTATTTATGTATCAACCAAGATTAACGTTCATTGTTCAGAGATTTTCAAAATGTTTAACTTTAACTTGCAGATTAATCCAAAAAAATATATCAATAAATAATTCTGTCAGAGAAAGCAGTGTATTCATATTTAAATAGCAATAGTAATTTTAAATTTGCAATCATTATTTTAAATATAGCATGCTTATGTTTAAATACATCTTTACAATCAAACTGACAGAAAATTTCGTTATGAGTATTTAAAGTATCTTTAACAGCGCCGTGAGAAAGGGACTGTTGCCCCGGTCGTGGAAATTGAGGGGGCGCCAAATTTATAGTACCAACGTTATTTTTGGCCTATTACAAGAGGAAGTTGAGTAGGAGGGGGTGCGCCAAATTGAAACTTTGCCTCGGGCACAGTTTTTTCTCCGCACGTTCCTAGTTTTTAATGTAATGACTCATTCAAGATTGGAGGATTTTTAAAACAGACCATGACAAAGAATGGTGCATTGATACATTGGTACATTTATTAAGCACAAAAAACATGACTTTAAAAAAATTAACTTAATAAACTTATCTGGTATCATGATACTCTAAATGTTGTATTTCTACACGTAATGATATTCCCAAGATTTAAAAGGAAATATTTAAGGGTGTATTCGAAAAAACGCTTTTCCACCTTCAACAGCTCGAAATTTTCCGATACAATTTCAGACACGTTTTTAAAAGTAGAATCATGAGACTTGCGGAGGGGATTTTTGAAGAGACGTACAAGGTGCCGTGTGATGTCATTTTACGCTCAATTCTTTAGAATCTGATTTATGAAGAATTATCTTCTCAATATGACCCTTTTTTCGTTCCCAAATCTCCCGCCCGAAAAAATCTGCTCAAAATGCCGTTTTTGATTGCTTTTTTTGCAATGTTTTCTGCATTTATCAAAGAATCGACAGTCTCAGCACCTTGTGTTTTTTCTAAATAAGACAATTTGCCAGTTTGATGCATATGAGAGCAAAATTGAATTAAAAAATAAATCGGAAAATAAGCAGTTTGAATCGAAATACACCCTTAACATGTTTATTTAATATTCCTTTTTAAATTATTTCTTATTTCTTATTTATAAGAAGCATAATTGTATTTGCGTAATAGTATTTGAGGCATTAACGAATTATATTTTTACAAACCTCATTATATATTTAACCTACGAAGGAGTCTGTATAATTCTCTTACATATATGTGTTTCTGTATACATCCAAGAATAACCATTGACTGCTGTTTTTAATTTTACTTACTCACACTTTTTTTACTTTTTTGTATCTTTACAAGAAAAAACTATTGGATTCGTAAAAAAATTGGACTTCAGATTGTCGACGGATATATATTTTTGAATGTCCTGAACACTGACAGTTTTTAGGAAATGTCTATTTGTGAATTTATCAGTGTATGATACAAATTTTGTGGGCCCTTTATCTTAAGAATTAATGCACAGAATTTAATAAAATTTTAGATTCAGTTAGACATTTACATAAATTTATTTTAGATATTAGGTAATGGTGTAACTCTTCCAAAAGGTGGCGCTGATATGCTTCGTCTTTCACAATTTTCGCAAAAATTGCATCTCAAGAACTAGTGCACGGATTTTCACCAAATTTCTGATTCAGTTAGACGTTGACATAAGTTTTTGCTGATTATGTTTTGGTGTGAATTGCTCAGCAGATGGGTGATGCTGCTATGCTACACAATTTATTTAATTTATTTTTGTTTGGAAATGCATGAAGCTAGCAGGTGCAGAAATCATTTAATCGCCACACATTTTCACATAATTTGCAAATACAATAGATTTTTCATAAAATAGTGTCAAAGTGGGCATTTTGAATCGAATTTTCTCGCGAAAGAAGAATAACCTCAGAAACTGGGGTGAAAATCGTGCTTGTCACGTGATCGAAATCATTATAACTCAACAGGTAATTTATTGATACAAAAATAGAAAATTCAGTTCGATTTTAAATCGCTTCCATAGTCAAGCCCTCCAATTTTATAACTTTCCGTTAAAAAATGGATTTGTAAATGTGTCAAAACATTTTGCACTTGTTGAGTAGAACAGATGAGAGCAGTCTTAATATCATTTTATGCCTTAGAAACTTAAAAGTCGAAAAATGCTATACAGTGAAATCTTCTGGGAAGGATTCGCACAGGATAGGAGAAAAAATAGATTATACACAGGTTTATTTCTTAGCAGGAATGAGGAACATAGTTTGTTCTAAATTTGTATCATATTCTTTTTAATTGTTATTAAATTTATTTTGCATGAAACAATACATTTCTACATTTCTTGTTTAAGACAGAATTTATAGCCAGATTCATTTTCAGAGTTCCCTCTGCTGTGCTTTAATCTTATTATCCAGAAATATACTTACTATTCATAAAGAACAATAATAATTTTAATGGTAAAATTATAGCAATTTAAAAATACGCATATTTTTTTGAAGAAAAAAAATTGTTGGGTCGAGCCAGATTTTACTAATTTTTTCCATAGGCTGACCGAGACGGAATGAGTCAAGGATTTTCACACGGGCTGGAACGGGATCTATATTAATATTCTTGACTACCGCAATTAGTGCTCTAAGACGAGTGAAAAACAATCCCGATCCGAACTGAAAGGAATTAGTCAGGCCGGCCCGAATCTGCAGAATAAAGTAAAGCCCGGGACCCGAAAGAGGGATGACGAGGCCCATCTGAGTCTATCATTTTGAAAAAATAAGCCCGATATCCGACCCGGACAGGCCCTGAATGACTGAAAAACAGGTCCTGTAAGGCCCAACCCGAGTGGGGCACGGCCCGTGCAAACATCCAATCTCATAGACATTTTTTTAAAAATTTTTAAATGTATTTTGTATTTTGAATGTATTTTCAATCCTCTCAATCAAACCCTTTCAATGCCTATCCAGTCTCATAGACATTTTTTTTTTTAATTTTCAAATGTATTTTGTATTTTGAATGTATTTTCAAAATACATGTATTTTGTATTTTGAACTTTTTCAATTTGAAAAGTATTTTGTATTTTGTATTATAGATTCTAAAACTAATGTATTTTGTATTTTGTATCGAAAATGATTTTTCGATGTATTTTGCCCAACTCTGGGGAGGAATAGCAGCATTTTCTATCTATGTCATAGTAGCACAAGTCATCTGACTGTCATACATAAATACAAGGTTATCTACTTCAATTTTCATATGCCAGCTGACCATTTTTACTCAGTTATTTTTTAAAAATAAAACTATTACATTTTTTAAGGAGATCATTAAAATTTTTAAAAATATGAGCTACTTTCTAAAATATATACATATTTAGTTATTGATACTCAAAATTTCATTTCTACTGTGACAAACCTCTTCATAAAAGAATTGAATTGATTATGATTTTTGCCATTTTTAAAAATCATGGTGAACAATATGCATTTATACTCCTGCAGAGAGCAAAATCAGAAAGAAATTTCTAACATCACTCGTTTGTGAACTAAAATTAATTTTAGTTTAGAAGTGAAGTTTTTGACAACTTGATTTTTTGCATATCTATACATTAAAAGAATAAGAAAAAAAGTCAGCATACTTAAAACTGGTCTCTGCGCATAGGCGCTTGCACAGCTTTCCGGATTGCGCAGTAAACAGAACCAATGAGAGAAGACTGTAGTGACTGTCTCTAAACGCAAAGATCTTACCTTCTTTTCTTTGCTAAACGTTAGCGTAGTATGCTCGCATTCGTTGTTTATTCATTAAGTTCAGCCATTGATACATTATTTTACTTATTTTAATTCCTAAAGATGACAGTAGGTTTATTTAGCTGGGTATCTATTACACATTAAATTAGTCTTTTCAACAATATAACCTGGTAAGTGAGAACTAACTTTGTTATTGATAGGCAATGTAACATTGGCTCAATCGAGTTAATTTATTTTGATTTTGCCTGTTTTTTTTTTTTTTTTTTTTTTTTTTTTTTAAGGTCATAATTTAACCGTTTTTTCTATTGCATAACACTTCTTATTTTGTTTTCAATCTTTTTTTTTTTTTTTTTTTTTTTTTTTTTTTTTTTTTTTAAGTAATTTCTTATTGTGATCTTCATTTCTGTCATATGAAAAATTCATTTCTATTTTGCTTATAGCATTTACATTTGTTGCATTATCATTTTGAAAATTAATAAAAAATAACAAAAGACAAAACAGTGCCAATTCTAAATTCATATTACTCAACTAAATAAACGTAGGTCTTGCAAAAAATAAACAAAATAATAAGAGATAAAAATAGATGGCTTATAAATTAAAAAACTTACTTTTTTAAATCTGCAGCTACAATTTTTTTTTTTTTTTTTTAAATTTTGACATGCAAAAAACATTCTGAAATGTCTCAATCAATAACAAGATTTTTGTGGGGACTTCTACTGATTGGTAATTTTTGTGGGCTTTTTTACATAACTGAATGACTTTTTATCCATGATTCATTAATGAATTTTATAATTTTTACCCCACATGACCAAATGTCGATTTTTGTATTTTTCCTTCAACTGATTGACAAATTTTCTATTTTTCATTTAATGGATCGAGAAATTTTGTGATTTTTTTTTTTTTTTTTTTTCTGGTGAATAAAGAAATGTTGCATCTTTTCCCCCTGCAATTAATGAAAGTTGTTTATTGTAATTTGTTGTTTTTTTCTCGCAATCTTTTGATGTAATTTGCCATTTTATCGAATTTATTCTTTTTTCGTGATTTTTTTTGAGAAATTGTCGTTTTTTGTTATGTTTTTGAGACATTTGTCGGGTTTTTTTTTTTGCTATTTTTTGTGAAATTTACCTTTTTTTTTTTGCAATCACCTAGACAAAATTTATGTATTTTTTGAGACCTTTGGACGAAATTTGTGTCTTTTATGATACCTGGACAGTTTCGGAGAAGTTTATCGTTTTTCTCGAGTTCTTTCGATGAAATTTTCATTATGTCACGATCTTTCGATGTAATTTACTGTTTTATTGAAGATCTTTTTGCAAAATTTTTTGTTTTGTTTTTTTGCGAAATTTACCTTTTTTTGTGATTACTTGATGAAATTTGCTTCTTTTTGAATCCTTTGACGAAATTTGTTGTTACTCACAATCATTTGTCAAAATTTGTTGTTTTCTCACAATATTTTGAATTTTTTTTTCACAATATGTTTACAAATTTGCCATTTTTTAGGGATTTTTTTTTTGTTTGTCAAAATTTGCTTTTTTTTCAAAATTTTTTCATGAAAATTGCCAATTTTTTTAGATGTTTTGGCAAAATTTTGATTTTTTGCAATACTCTCACGAAATTTATTTTATTTGGGATACCTAGACAATTTTTTTTTTTTGACAAATTTTTTAGAGATCTTTTCATGAAATTTGTTATTTTTTGCAATCTGTTGATGAAATTTGCTGTTTTTTTTTTTTCACATCCATTTACAAAATTTCTGGGTGATTTTTTTTTTTTTTTTTTTTTTTTTTTTTTTGTGGGGGGGGGGGGGTATTTTGACGAAAATAGCTATTTTTGTGATTATTTGCTAAAATTTGCATTTTTTATGGTACCTAGACAAATTTTTGTACATAGTAAATGATTTCTAGCATTTTTAAAAAAACTTTAACAGTTGAAAAAAAAATTCTTCAAGCATTTTCAAGAGTCTGTGACGTGCGTCGCAGCATTGCACCAATTCTGCGCCCGGGATCATGTCATGTTGATGTTACGTTGGTAAATGGAAAAGCATATTGAAATTTTTAATAAATATTAATTTTTTTATAGCGGCAAAATACTTTTTTTTCTTTGGTTCTTTCATATTGTTGCCGTCAAGTTTTGACGGGTTTCACCTAGCCAGAATAAATATCATTATTTTTTTTAATATGTGAAATCGACATGTATTTTTGATTTATGAAAATGTAATAGAAAAGTTAGTTGAAAATGCAAATGTTTATTTGTTGAATGGGGTGGGTAATGTAAAAACAAATTAACCACTGAGAGGATCATTGTTACAGTTGTTGCTAAATAGCAAACTACAAATTCAGTCTTATTTTGCTACGAAGTAAGTGAAGTATGTATATTTTGTATGAAATGAGAAATGACATTAATTTATGATTTATTCATGTCATGTACAATTTATTGGTGTTGTATTTGTAAATGGAAAATTATCAAATGAGAGAGATTCTAATTCTATGGCAGCATGTTTGAATGTAACTCTGCCAATTGCAGGTCATTTGCCTGGATGTAAAATGCAGGTTTTTCTTTTATTTATTGAAATTTTTGCTGAAGATTAGTCGTTAAAAAATCCTTTAGTAGCTGGAAAATACCTTTTATTTCTGTGGTGCCTTCAAGTTTTGACGGGTTCCATCTAGTTAATTTCTGAAAGGGAAAAGGTAATAAATATTGTTTGTTGTGTATTTATTGTGTATAATCTATTTTGGTAAAATTAATTCCAATGATTTTAAATATTTATCAGTTTACCAGAATAATTGTGCAAGTCAATCACTGTACTATTACTTAAATCTAATTTCTTTTTATACATTTGATTGATGTGTATACTGATCAGCCATAAATAAACCTTATAGCTGCTGCAAATTATTTTAAAAACAATGAATTATAGGCTCCATCTTTTACAGATATTGGCTTATAATAGTTTCTAATCATTACATTGCCATTGTTTATCCATTTGCAGAAAATGCCTCATATCGTGCTCATTAACAGGGGTGGGGAAACACATCATTTTGCTTGAGTGGATTTTCTGGCAAGGCTAGTGCATTTTTAGTTTTTGAAAAACTGTAGGCAATAGATACACTGTTTTAATCTAGATATTTTAACTTTGCAAATTATTACAATTAAATATGGTATATATTATGGTAAATAACATTAAATATAAATAACATTAAATATATATTAAATATAGTTTGTATCTTATATTAAGCTTACCTCTGTTGTATATATTTCTCGCTAATATAGAAAAAAAGAATTACAAAAATGCATTGTAGTGATAGTAATTTTGTCTGTAATCGCATGCGATTTTGTCATAACTGTTTTCAACTGTGTGTGTGTTACATCTTGTGGGCTGGTGAAATTAATCCTTTTCTGAGTTTAAGATTTGTCGATGCAAATTCTCAGATCATTTTAAAATGTGAGAGAAAATAGAGTTAAAACCGTTAACTTATAAAACTTAAAAAAAAGAAATCAACATAGAATAAAAACAATACATAGGATGTATTTAAAGTTAAAAATATTAACAGCTCGCCATCAACATGTGTCCTTAAGGAGACAAGGTAAAAAATGAGGACAGTTCATTTTTTATTTTATCCCTTTTTAGACACATGCTTACTTCAACTGGTGATGAGTTATTAATATTTTTAGTTTAATATACATCCTGCATATTTTTCTAATTTTATGGTATTCTTATATTTATCCTTAAATTTTTAGGAATATAGATGCACCGCAGTATATAAATAACTTATCCCAAAGACTTGAAATAATCACCTGGTATGCATGCTTTCATATAGACACAAAAATACATGCATGTTTCAATTTTAATTTATGCAGTTTTAAGTTTGTTTTTAGATAAAGTCCTCAAGCAATTTTATTTATGACTTTGCACTGTTATATCTTATTTATTTGAATTGTAATTTGAAATTAATTGTTGTTCTGTTATTCATTTTTCATTATTAACTATCTTCTATCTTCTTTCATTATTAATTATCTTCTTAAAGATACTATGTACATCATTTTAATTACAAAATACATTTTATTTAGGATTGTTTCCATTCTTTACTAAGGCTGTTAAGATGGGCCTGGCAGTCCTTTAAAGCTGGTTATTGTGAAGCTGTATTAGGTTCTTTGATGCCAGCAAGTGCAGCTCTGATAGATTTGGAAAGATTAGAATACATTTGCACTTCTTGTTTGCACCTTTTAAAAATATATATTAATGAAATTTATCCTAAAGGATGTAAGTATGTATATGTATGTTATTTAAGAATTTTTTTAGTATTTTTGTTATAAAATGTTAAAAATTCATTATATAATTACTAAAAAGGCTCTACCTCCTATTCATTAATGTTCATTAATCCCTATTAATTGCAATGTTATTCAAATTGGGACTGCAGCTTGTTTCACTTGCATTCAGCTGCTTTTTGCAGAAACTCTAGCCAGAATGATGACTATCATAAATCTTTTTAACATATGAAAATTATAAATTTTAATCTAAAAATAATTGAAAATTTCTTTAAAAACACAATTAAAAATGTGTTTAACTGGTGCTACCAAAATGCTCCTAAATTATTTTAAAATCAGAAATTTAAAAAATTATTTACAAATATAAATAATTAAGTAAAAAAAATATTTGGAAACACAATTATTTTAAAACTTCTTTGAAAACACAATTTAATACAACAAAATAGCTGTTGTCCTCGGTGGAGAATTGGGAAATCTGAAATATAAGCTAAAAAACTTTGTATAATCACCATAAAAAAAAAGTAAACAGGACGCGTTTCGAGCTTCAAAAATACAGCTTGTCTTCAGCTGATCCAAACACATGTCACAAGGGACAGAGTGGAAATAAAAGTGAAAGAAACAGGGAGGAGATTACAAAGAGTGCGAAAGGTGGCGCTACCTGACAGAGCCAAGGAGGAAGAGAAAGGTAAAGATAACGTTAAAGAAAGAAGAAGGAGTTACAAAGAGTGCCACAGCTGGCTAAAAGAGCGCAGGTGGAAGAGAAAAATGATGATTAACTAATAAAAGAGAAAGAAAACAATGGGAAATAATAATAATAATGAAATAAAACAAAATAAAATAAAATAAATAAATAAAATAATTAAAATTATAATAAAAATAAAATGATTGGATGAACATCAGAGATATATTAATAATCAGGAATTATCTAGGTCTTCGATTGCTTCTCACTGTGTGACGGTGCACTCATGCTGGGTGTCATTTGTAACGTTATATGCAGACATACTCACTAATTTAGGTTAAAACAACACAGTTTATTAAAATGATAAGGGCTAAAGGAAAGTGGAGCAAGTCTATAATTTCACTCACTGAGAACACTATGAAAAGCTAAATCATACTCACAAGCTTTGGTCTAGCTCAGTCGGGGCACCGTCTAGCACTTGACACTATTTCCTGGCTGATCTACTAAACAAATCTTAATTTCACAGCCCGTGGCTGTGGATATTTCTTTATTTGCTCAAATAATCAAAACGGAACGATTCTAAATTTTCTTACCAAGGCCGAACCTTTAATCCACTATCTGAACTTCTTTCCGCTTTATTGGAGGCCGTAGCTATTCTCTAATCGTCAGCACCTTAATAAACAATCATCAACTTCGTTGTCCAATGACGCTGGCTGCTGGCCAAGGCCAGAAACACACACAGACGCTGGCTGCTGGCCAAGGCCAGAAACACACAGACGCTGGCTGCTGGCTAAGGCCAGAAACACACAGAGGCTGGCTGCTGGCTAAGGCCAGAAACACACACACCACAAACTCACACCCAAGCTTTTATACGCGACAAACTGAGATACTTCTCATTAACATAATACTAATAACCGCGAGCTAACTGCGGAATTCGAAAGAGCACACACACTCTAGAAAGTTAAAGTAAAAGAGAGGATAGATGTCACTTTTACGCCTACAAAATGTTAAATTATTGACGTCACGATCTCAGAAACACTAGAGTGCCTTTATGACTAAAGGTCACTCCCTCACAACCCCCCCTCGAACTCCGCAGAGAAAAAGGGCTGGGCTAAATGCATGCCCAGAACTTTTTCTTGTTATAAATTTAGAGCCGTAATAAAACACAGTGATGGGTGAAATTTAACGCCGAAACATAACTTTTAAAATATTAACTTTAACCCATCACAACCAAAAAAACTCAGTTTGCCTCAAATAATCACATATTCAATCCAATCATTCTTCTATCTTACAAATAGCCTCCGTAAAACTTCCAAAAACTCGTAAAACTTTCAAAACTAATTACTTCTTCTCTCAAAACAACCCACTCCACTGGGAGTGCTAAAATTTCTCAAAACACTAACCTTCCGAAATTTTCCTCAATATTGCTATGCAACTATAACTTTACCCAAAAATTTCTCCATAACTTTTAATATACTAGAATTCGCACCAAGTCCAAAAAACCCAATGCGCAAAAACTTTCCTCATCCAAATTCCGACTTCATCTAAAATTACATTTGCTTCATACTAAAATAACTCTGCCACTACGTAATACCTACATCCCCATTAGCCAATGAACTAACTCCCAAACTTCTTCAGACTTAACTCCACTTGAACAATAATTGGGGCACATACGTACAGCGGCATATCGCTGTGCTTATGCAACAATCAAAAAATATCAAAAATTTACAAAATGAAGTCATCAATCTCTTCATCTGTATTAACTAAAAGAAAAATAGCAGAATCAATACATAACAAAAGGTATACTTCCCTGCAAGAAAATCACATTAACATTCAATTTTAATACAATACAATTTCAAATTCAAATGCAGCTTAAAACTTCGCAACTTGCGGAAACCATTCTCAACTAAAGTACAAAACGCAACTCATAAAACACGAACGATAAGAAGAAAGTTAATTCATTAAATGTTAGTATAAGAGATAGAAACGCGTGTCAAGGACTTCTTGACCGCTAAACACGTGCGCGCCTGAACCGCGGCGCGTGTACAAAATAACCCAAATTACTATCTGTACTTTCTGAAAATTTAAACATACATTAACATACATTTTATAACACATGAACAATATAACAATATAATAACATTTTAAACAAATAATATAGCAATTTAACAATAGATCCAGAATTTTTAAAAAGCAGTTAAGACCAAAATTTTCAACATACATAAAACTAACAATTTTGCAAACAAATTTTGAACACAATTAAGCACTAAACGTGAGTCCGTCAAAAAAATTCCAAAAATGGCCAAAAGTACCAAACAGTCTTTCTGCTTTCTATTCCTTCACATTGCTACCACATATATGCACTCTAATAGAAATTTAATAAAGAACATTATCACCCAATCATAGAGATGATTCGCTGCTGGCAGGCCTCATACTACAGGATGGCTTTCTCCTCCTGTCCCAAAAGGCTTGTACGAAGGATCTCTCGTCATCAGAACTGTACGGTGACGCCACAGTTGACTGTCGTGCCTGGAGCCTGGTTCTGAATGGATGCCGTGGAATACTCGTAGGTTCCACTCGACGACTCTGCTCTGGCCGGTTCGCTGGGTTCACTCCATGGCGAGGTTCACACTGTTGTTGCCGGTAATCTGAGAGTTGCCTCCTCTTTCTAGACGCACCCGAAGTTACCGAAGATCCAAGGCCACGTTTTTTTCCGGACCTATGTAGTTTCTTGTTAGGCAAAAATTCAGAATTTAAACTTCGCTTAACAGTTTTACGAGTGTCCAAACGAAATCTTTTCTGGGGATTAATCACTGAAGACGGTGAACTATTAGTTAATTTATGCTTGTGAGGTTGTTGTCTAATAGATGGAGGAACTGGACAATTTACAATTTTTTGTCTTTTATGACACACAGAGTCCGATGTATTTGACACAGTTCTCTTATTTTTATTATACTTTGCTCTCGGATTGCTAGGCTTTCGACTTTCAATAACAGTCTTTGGAGCTGTTTGACCAAATTTTCTTCTTGAATATTGATGAAAAGAATTAGACGAAGAAGTGCTGGACTCGGGACACTCATTGGATCGGGAATTTCGCGAAACACCACTCGACATATGAGAACCTTCACTACCATTTTCTCTAAACTTATACACTCTAACCTGATCCAGATTAACAGTCATTCTTTCACCATTGACATCAACAACCAAATTATTATTCCGAACTTCCAAAACCTCGAACGGACCTACAAACTTCGGACCAAACTTAGCTACTCTCTTTTGACGACTTGAACTTAACCAATGCTTTTCTACTAACACAAAATCTCCAACTTTCACTTCTAACTCCCTTCTACGCATATTATAATACTGAGCTTGCTTTTCTTGCGCTTTTCCCATTTGAACCTGAGCTTCCTTAACCAACCTCTCAATATCCTGACACATGTACTGACTTTCTGCATCTGACACCATAACTAACCTTTGGAATGGAGTAATAACTTTTCTACCCAAAAACAATTCAGCAGGCGTTTTCCCCGTTGACTCGTGAACTGCCGTACGAAGTGCGTACGCAAAATGCTGAAGAAACTGGTCCCAATTTGCATGATGAGAACCAACATAAGAAGAAATCATTTGAATTAATGTACGATTTACACGTTCAGCCATATTAGACTGAGGACGATACGGAACAGTAAAAGAATGATCGATCTCCAGCTTTTCACACAGGGCCTTAAATATATCAGAAATGAAACAAGGGCCATGATCACTCACTACCCTAATTGGTGCACCATATTTAGAAATATAATTATCGAAAAATGCATCGGCAACTGCAGGTGCAGAAGCCTTCCTGAGGGGGACTAACTCTACCCATTTACTAAAATAATCAACTATAACTAGTACAAATCTATATCTTTTAGGATTAGACAATGGATAAGGACCGATTAAATCTACACCTACACATTCATTAGGAAAATTTACTTTAATAGGAATTAATTTGCCAGCTGGACTTACATTTTTATAATTATAACGTTGGCATGTGCTACAGCTGGAGACATAAGCGCGCACTGCTTCCCGCATTTTAGGGAAGTAGCAGGATTCACAAATTCGAGCATAAGTTTTCCTGATTCCTAAGTGACCTGCTAATGGATTATCATGAAATTCTTTCAAGATGGCCTTACGAAGACTAGCCGGAATAAAAACTCTTAATTCTCCACGTGAATTTACAATTTTAGAATAAAAAAGAAGACCATCGATAAGCTTAAAAGATTGGGACCACTTCTCAAACATAGGCACATCTGCGCTCGGGACATCATCAGGATTTTCCAAATATCGATACAAGCTACCAAATTCTTCATCTTGCTTCTGTTCCCTTATTAACTGCTCTCGTGACCTTAACACCAACGACGACAATGCACAACACTTAACTTCCTCCGTGACCTCTAAACCACCATGCGGGTTTCGTGACAGAGCGTCCGCTACCGCATTCTCCTTGCCAGCCCTATGTTCTATAACCACATTATACTCTGCTAACTTCAAACACCATCTGACCATACGAGACGACAAACCCTTTCCATTAGTTAACTTTGTCAAAGCTGAATGGTCCGTAATGACTTTAACCGGTATATTAGTGAAGAAACAACGAAATTTATTCAAAGCCCAAATTACTGCAAGACACTCCCTTTCCGTAATCGAATAATTCCTTTCCGCTGCATTTAAAATTCTTGACGCAAACGCTATAGGTCGACCTTTCTGTGCTAACATCGCTCCAACCCCCACTGCACTCGCATCGCAATACACTTCAAACTGAGACGAATAATCGGGGTGAGCCAAAACAGGAGGGGAAACTACTGCCTCTTTTAATAATTCAAACGATCTCTGAGCTGCTGATGACCATACAAACTTAACCCTTTTCCTTTTTAAATTATACAACGGTTCACATAACTCCGAAAAACGTGGAATAAACTTGGCAAACCAAGCCACCATCCCTAAAAATGTCGCCACTTCCTTACTATTTTTGGGGGGATTCATTGACGTAATTGCCTCAATTTTCTCATTATCTATATTAATACCATCACGCGTAATTTTAACTCCTAAATACTTTATCTCTTTTCTCAAAAATTTACATTTTTCTAACTTAACCGTTAACCCAGCATCTCTTAACAACGTAAATACTTCCCTCAATAATCTTAAATGCTCTTCAAAAGTAGCTGCCATTATAATTATGTCGTCCAGGTAGACCAAGACACCCTTACCAAGCAAAGGTTTAAGGATATTATTCATGGCCTTCTGAAACGTTGCCGGCGCTCCCGATAAACCAAAACTCATTCTCTTAAAAGCAAAACAACCGTCCCGAGTAATAAACGCAGTCTTAGGTATGTCCTCCGGCTTCATTGCAATCTGAAAATAACCCGACGTAAGATCTAACGTTGACATATAATTCGTACTCGTTATATTAGCCAAAATGTCGTCAATTACTGGAATAGGATACTGAGGGTATTGCGTTATCGCATTTAACTTTCTATAATCTACTGCAAACCTATATGCCTCTGGATTATCTAAACTTTTCCCATTATTTTTACGACATAACACTATTGGAGATACAAAAGGCGACTCAATTGGCATTATAATATCGTCCGCTAACATTTTTTGAATATGATAATCAATTATACCTTGTTTAACTTTATCATAACGATATGGTTTACTAGCAACAGGTGCTTTTAAACCAGTATCAATCTCATGCCGCGCAACATGCGTTAAACCCGGTTTATCAGAAAAAACCTCTCCAAATTCATTTAAAAACTTATTAAATTCCTCCCTCTCCATTTCACTTAACCCCGACTCCTCCAAATTAACTGACACTAAAACAGGCTCTTTCTTACTCACATTCTCATCATTATTCACGATTAACGACTTTTTAAAGAAATCCAAACTAATTCCTCTATCCTTCATATAATCCACACCAACTATACAATGCACTGTTAATCCATCTAACACACAAAACTCCCAACATGTCTTAACCAAACGAATTTCAACTTCCAATTCTACTGAACCTTTATTATCGCAAGCTACTCCCTGTGCCGACTGAACCACCAGACTTGACCTTTTCAACTTCTTATACGAAAAATATTTCCGATAACAATCAAAAGAAATGAACGACTTATCTGCCCCTGTATCGAAGACACTTTTAACGACAATACCTTCTAACACAATTAACACTTCAGGTAACTCAACCGAATTAATAGTTATTTTATTTAAACTCACAGAAGGCTTTTTCGATTTGACCTGTGACTGCATACCTTCCGAAATACAGTCACTTACCAGTTTAACTGACCCGACCTCCTCACACCTCTCCTTTGCACTGATCTACCTTCAAAATTCTCATCCGAAGTTAATCTCCTTACTTGCGAAGAAACATTCCTGTCCCGTACTCCCCCACTACGATCATAACCACTATTCTGTCTATTTCCATGCATATTTCTCTCACCACTTCTAAAATTATTAGCACCACCACCATTCCTATTACCATTACTCGTATTCGACATATTACGACCAAATCCATCACTTCTATTACGCACATTACTATCCGGAAATCGCTGTCTCCCCCTCACAAAATTACGTTCCCCCTCATTTCTCAAATTACCATCCGTGACAGGTCTCTGCCGAGGGTTACGCAAATCCCGTTGATCCGAGCTATGCCGAGACTCATACTTCGATAATATCTGGTGCATTTCTGCAAAATTCTTCGGTGCTCTAACTTCAATAAAGTCCTGTATATTTGGATTAAAAAGAGGAAAAACAATGTCCAACAATTCCTCAAATGTAATATCTAAATCTAATTTATTTTTTAGTTCCAGCTTACGAAGATAAAATTTTGACGCCGAATCATATATATTCTGCTTATTACAATAGAACTCTTTTCTCAAAATACTCTTATCTTTAACGGGAGGAAATGCCTTCTTTAACTCAATTACAGTTTGTTCAAATCTTTTCGCTTCCTCAGTAATCAAAAACTTTCCTATATTTTCTAACCACAAAAGTGCTTCGCCCTTTAACGAGCATTTAAGCACTACGTACCTGTTTTTCTCAGGTATATTATTGAACAAAATATAATCATCTAATTTCACTAAAAATTCACTAATATCACCCTCACCGGTGAAATACACCCGTGACACAATCTCAAAATGTCCGACATTTCGTTGGGCGCCATTTGTGACGGTGCACTCATGCTGGGTGTCATTTGTAACGTTATATGCAGACATACTCACTAATTTAGGTTAAAACAACACAGTTTATTAAAATGATAAGGGCTAAAGGAAAGTGGAGCAAGTCTATAATTTCACTCACTGAGAACACTATGAAAAGCTAAATCATACTCACAAGCTTTGGTCTAGCTCAGTCGGGGCACCGTCTAGCACTTGACACTATTTCCTGGCTGATCTACTAAACAAATCTTAATTTCACAGCCCGTGGCTGTGGATATTTCTTTATTTGCTCAAATAATCAAAACGGAACGATTCTAAACTTTCTTACCAAGGCCGAACCTTTAATCCACTATCTGAACTTCTTTCCGCTTTACTGGAGGCCGTAGCTATTCTCTAATCGTCAGCACCTTAATAAACAATCATCAACTTCGTTGTCCAATGACGCTGGCTGCTGGCCAAGGCCAGAAACACACACAGACGCTGGCTGCTGGCCAAGGCCAGAAACACACAGACGCTGGCTGCTGGCTAAGGCCAGAAACACACAGAGGCTGGCTGCTGGCTAAGGCCAGAAACACACACACACCACAAACTCACACCCAAGCTTTTATACGCGACAAACTGAGATACTTCTCATTAACATAATACTAATAACCGCGAGCTAACTGCGGAATTCGAAAGAGCACACACACTCTAGAAAGTTAAAGTAAAAGAGAGGATAGATGTCACTTTTACGCCTACAAAATGTTAAATTATTGACGTCACGATCTCAGAAACACTAGAGTGCCTTTATGACTAAAGGTCACTCCCTCACAACTGTTGGTCTTCCAGTCATTATTTCAATTTTTCCATGGCCAGAATTATTTCTAATCCTGTCTCTCCTTCTCATTTAGATACTCACGAAGCTTATTTTATTTGTAAAAATTCTAATACTCTTGTCAATGATCTCTCATCATCCCCCTCCCTTTCTCCTGCATGGAAATTACTTTTGTAGTTATTTTTATTTTTTTTTAATTATTTTATTTTTATTTATTTTTTATTTACTATTTTTACAATTATTTTATTTATTTATTTTATTATTATTATTATTTTTTTTAATTTATTTATTTATTTATTTTTATTATAATTTTAATTATTTTATTTTATTTATTTATTTTATTTTATTTTGTTTTATTTCATTATTATTATTATTTCCCATTGTTTTCTTTCTCTTTTATTAGTTTATCATCATTTTTCCCTTCCACCTGTGCTCTTTTAGCCAGCGCCACCTGTGGCACTCTTTGTAACTCCTTCTTCTTTCTTTAACGTTATCTTTACCTTTCTCTTCCTCCTTGGCTCTGTCAGGTAGCGCCACCTTTCTCACTCTTTGTAATCTCCTCCCTGTTTCTTTCACTTTTATTTCCACTATGTCCCTTTTGACACGTGTTTGGATCAGCTGAAGACGAGCTGTATTTTTGAAGCTTGAAACTCGTCCTGTTTACTTTCCTTTTTATGGTGATTATACAAAGTTTTTTAGCTTATTTATTAATTCATTGCCAGTGATTTCGGTGTTTCTCAATATCTGAAATATATAAATAAATAAGTGTAAAATCTTAATCTTTTTATTGGTTGTATTCCACAAATTTGTTTAACCAAAATTTATTTGTTTTCTGATTGGTCCAAGTTTAATGTCCAAAAATGGAATACTTCTGTTTTTTATTTTATTCATTTTCTGTTTGGTCCAAGTTTAATGCCCAAAAATGGAATACTTCTGTTGCCACAATGACAAAAAGAGTAATAAAAACTTTTAAAAAATTTAATAATTTGAAAATAAATTGTGATAAAGGTTTCAAACAAATTTCATTAAAAAGTGTATTTTCTTCTCTGTGTAATGGTGTAAAAATTTGTGCGATAATTAGAAGTTTTAAAATTTGCAGTTCTGAAAATTGTAAAACTGAAATTTCATTTAAAATTTGTTTGTGATGGGTCCAAAAATATTAATGCTTAATCCATGTCGTACGTAATAGGAGGCGTTCAGAAGTCAGTCTAATTAACTCCATCCAATAAAAATGCACATTTTATACAGTTACAGTTGTATGTCTGTAATCTACTGTTTTTTATCATTCTCTAGGAATATGAGTGTTTAATGCATGGCATACGTAATATAGTACTCACAAGGAAGGTCTCCACACAGGCATACTCCGAAAAATCTGAAAAAAAAGCTGGATGTTCTCCACAAGAGGATATATATGTTTATTAAAAAATTTTCGGTGGAAACTCCGTACCCTGTTCGTAAAAAAATTATGAAAACTTCATTATTTAGCGATTTATCATTGATTGGCTATGAAAGGCAGTTTCAAAAAATTTTTTTTTTTAATGTCAAATGCATTTTAAAGGAAAAATGTTTCATGTTCAACGTTTTTAGATAAATTAAATATCTTTAATTTTGACAGTTTTAGTTTATTTAAAGTATAATTTTGTTATATTGATATTTATATATATTTGTATTCAAATTTAACCATCAAAATTTGAGATTTAAAACGAAATTCAAATTTAAATTAATTAAATTTTTTTCAAGTTCAAAGTCCAGTTGACCATTGTCAATTAGATTTTGTTGCTATGGAAATATTTTGCTTTTGTTTTTCATTACGCTTAAATGTATGAAAGTAATTTTACTGAATAAGAATTTTTTATGTATGAAAATATTTTTTCCAGGGGTAAATTAAATAACTACAGCAACAAGTAATATATATATATATATATATATATATATATATATATTTATATCTATATAATATATTAAACTCTCTCATTGTTTACATTTAAATTCATTAAATATCATTTACATGGATTCCAAAAATCCAAAAGTTTTCAGTTGCATTAAAATCGTTTTCTTTTGGCCGGGAAAAGTGCTGCTCGCCAAATGGTGTGACACTTTCATCTTGTCACTCCAAATATTCGAAAGTATTTTATTTTTTTATATGTTTTCTTCTGCAATTCTGCCGCTAATTTTCACTGATCCTTTATTATGTACATGAGTAGTTTAATTAGTATTTTCTTTAAAAAAAAAATCTGAGTATGCCCAGTATGGAGACCTTCCTTGTCAGTATGATCATCCTAAAAATGGTGTTTATTATTAATTTAGATATAGAATTTATTTATATAGTAAGTCTTTGAAAATATTATTTTCCAAATAGTCATAATTTGTTAATTTAAAATTTTTTTTAATGGTCCTGAAATTAGTTCTCAGCAGCTTCTTTGACATCTTCAGTGTCCTCAAAATGATTAACTTTTAGGTGATTCTTCATGTTTAGAGACAGAAAATAGTCTGAGAGGATTAGGTGTGGTTAGTACGATTTATTGAACAAATGGAAGTCAATGGTTGCATTGCCATTCTACAAAAAAATCCTTTTGCTCAACTTTCCTCGGTGTTTATCTTTGATGAACTGCTTCAAATGGATCAATAGGTTATAATGTTACCTAACTATACTACATCCCTGGAGTAAGTGGTCCACCTAAATAATGACGTCTTTGTCCCAGAAAATTGTCACCATGACCATTTTGGCCAATTTCTTTGGCAGAATTTCTTCTGCCACAAAGACCAACTGTGATGCCATTCTTTTGATTGTTTCTTGTTTTACAGATCATCAATGTAAACTCAAGTTTCTTTCTCAGTCAGTAATTCAGCCAAAAAAGTCCTTCTTTGCTGACTTTTCCTGCAAGAACAAAACCTTTCTCACGCCTCATAACTCCAAATATATGAAATTTTCCTGTGCCTCTGTCATTGCAGCATTAATTTGCAACAGCTAATAACAAATCTAAGTCAAATTCTAATAATCAGAAACACTTATTAGAGTTACATAATAAGATTTTAAACTTGCAAATGAGTCTAGTTTTGTTCTGTTTCAATTATAAGTAATCAAAACCTACTCTTCAGCACCTCCTCATAAACAAGAAATTGGAGAATACAATTTTGTAACAAACTGAAAAACTCAAAAAAATCTACATAAAATATCTTTTAAAACTAAAATATCATTAAAATTAAGTTAATATGAATGCAAAACTAACTATTATCCTCCCTGACCTACAAGAAAAACAAAAATATAAACAGAAATATCTGTCATAGTTCCTTCTATTGTTTTGAACACCAAAACAGCAATAAATACTTGTAGCCATATCCATTCTCATTAATAATCCAATTCTACGTCAGCATATTTCCTTCAATTTAAGACATTAGTCTATACCTGTTCTCCTAGAAGACTAGGAAATAAACTTCATACAGAATATTTTGGAAGCATTATTATTCAGAACAGTCTTTAAATAATATTTAAAAAATAATAATAGGAAAATTGTTATTATAGAAAAAATTAGCTATAAATTTGAAAATTTATAAAAATAACTATCATTACTACAAATTTTATTGAAACAAATTAACTGATTGATCATAATATTTATGTAATTTTATTTATAAAAAGTTTTATATAAAAAAAAATAGAAAGTGAATTAAGTAATACAGATTTTTATGCAAAAATTAATGTTGAAAAGGTTCCTATTGTAAAAAAAATTTTTGCATGTAAGAAAAAATTTAAAAGTTTGTTTGAATTGTAATAATTTTGATGTATCTAATCATTGCTGTATGCTATTTATATTCTTAATTCCTAAGTTTCTTAAGGATCCAATTAAGTTTAGTTATATTTGTAATACTTCATATAGTGTAAATAAAAATTTTAATATTGATCTACAAAAGTTATTGAAAAGAATATACGGTTTTTTGAAAGTTAAATTTAAGAAATCGAGTTATTTTTAGTTAATCGATAATAGTATTGAAGTATTAGACAATTTGTTTCATTACTTACTATGAAAATATAGGTATTCAACTTTGAAAATTTATTCACCAATGTACATATTGATTCTCTGTATAGTGTTTTAATGAATATTTTTGATTCGTTTTACTTAGATAAAGAATTAGATATTAATAGAGATTTGCTTTTGAGTTTATATGTCTTTTTTTTTTTTTTTTTTTTTTTTTTTATAATAACTATGTAAATTTCATTAGTATTACTTTGAAGCAAATATCTGGAATAGAGATAGGGACAAACACAAATTATTCTAGTACAGCAACTAATTTGTTTTTATATTGAATATAAATATACAATGAATTATTATAAGTCTTTAAAAATTTTTAGGTATATTGATGATATTTTGGTTTTGAATTTGTTAATGAATACAAGAAGATATATCCAGGCTGTTTAAAGTTGAATAAGGCAAGCGGTGATGATTATGCAGATTTTTTGGGCATTTCTTTTAATATTCTTGATAAATTAAATTTAGATTTATATGCTAAAAGAGACAGTTTTAATTTTTTTTTACTAGAAGCATGTCGTGTTGGAATTCAAATTTGCATAAAAAAATTTATAAATATTATGATATCAGTTAATTCATTTCAATAAAATTTGTCGTAATGACA
Source organism: Maratus speculifer (assembly GCA_964019185.1). Classification (NCBI taxonomy): domain Eukaryota; kingdom Metazoa; phylum Arthropoda; class Arachnida; order Araneae; family Salticidae; genus Maratus; species Maratus speculifer. Next base: position 45,563,611 of record OZ025290.1, read on the forward strand.
GTTATTTTTATGAATTTTCAAATATATAGCTTATTTATTTATTTATTTATTTATTTTTATAATAACAACTAGCAGCCTTCGCCCGCTACGCTGGTCAGAACTAAGTTGGTATCTCAAGAACAACTGAATTTAAAAGAATTTGCTTAGTACCATTCGATTCAGCATGAAAAAATACATTAAAATTTGTTATCAGTTAAAAAATATCTGTAAATTTCGATTTTTAAGGAATGTTTTTAAAGATCGTTCTTTTTTTTTTTTACTCCCCCTTAGGTGTGGAATTTTCGAAAATCCCTTCTTAGCGGCACTTGATGGTATAAGAAGTATTTTTACCCCAATTTTCAAGATTTTTGTTTCGGTAGATTTTTTTGTGCTGTGATTAATACGAAATCCAGACTTTCTTATATATATATATAGATAAGGATTGAAATTTTCAGGTTTTTGCGCCGAAGACGTTGCCAAATTAGGAAAATGTGAAGTATCTTACAAACTACTGGATTTAAAAGAATTTGCTTAGTACCATTCGATTCAGCATGAAAAAATACACTAAAATATGTTATCAGTTGAAAAATATCTGTAAAATTCGATTTTAAAGGAATTTTTTTAAAGTTCGTTCTTTTTTTTTACTCCCCCTTAGGGGTGGAATTTTTGAAAATCCCTTCTTAGCGGCACTCGATGGTATAAGTAGTATTTTTACCCCAATTTTCAAGAGTTTTGTTTTGGTAGATTTTTTTGTGCTGTGATTAATACGAAATCCAGACTTTCTTTTATATATATAGATTATCCCATTATTATTATTATTATTTTTGAAATATTATTTAAGGTTTGATCTGAAAAATAAATGGTGCTACAATTTTCATTAAAAATATTGAAAATAAATATATATGTGTCTGTGTGTGTGTTTTGCTCAACTTTACCTTCTTGGGGCATTTTGTTTATTATACATATGTTAGTTTTACTAGTTTATCTTGACTTTACATACATAATATAAAAGGGAATGGAAAGTAATAAATTATTTTGACTGTTTATAATTTTTGTTTGATTTTAAAAATTTTACTCAGTCAATTATATAATCACCACCATTATTAACCTTTTCCCAATAATTCTTTAGCACCATTATTCCATCTTTATTTATTTATTTATTTTTAAATTTCATTTTTGGAAGAAAAAATTCTGTAACTCAGATTTGATAATGTCAGAATTTCTGAAGATTTTTTTCTTAAGTTGTATTCCAGTGAAAGAAATAAGAGGAAACACTTCCCAGCCTGACTGCCTAATTTTACTTATTTATTTGTGTCGATCTTGCATTATGTTGTTTGGGATTATCTTGCTACACTATCTGTTATAATTACCCATTTTTGATTTGTTAAATAGACATTTTATTACTAGTATTTGTTGTAAATGATTCAGTTGCTGACAGTAAATTTTCTATTATTGTTTGACCTTGTGGCATGAGCTCATAATGAATGATTCATTGTATATCCCATCACATTTGGAAAAAAAAAAAGTATGGGTTAAGTCTATTTTTATGTGTCAGAATTGAATGTTGTCTTAAAGACAACCATTGTTTTTAAAATTTAATTTTATGTATAGAACCTATTTCTCATTGCAACTTATGATTAACTTCAAAAAGTGCTCATTTTGTTGTCTGGTTATCTGCTGTTCTCTGTGTCATTTTCTAAAAGAGCATGGAAAGCAATCCATCTTCTCTTTATTTTGTCATTTATTTAATTTATTTATTGGTTAATGCTCTTGGACAATTGAGCTTAGTGACTTAAGCTTATCCAATAATTCATCTACTATTTAGCATGGACCTGAGTCTTCTAGGACCTCCAGGACATCACCATAATCTTGGTTTTTCAAAGTATTTTATTACTTTCTAGTCACCCTTATATTTACAACTCCGATTCAAAAAATTAGAATAATGAAAAGAAATACAGTCAAGGGAAATGAAAATCGAATTTATCAAATAAATAATCAACAATATCAAATATAAAGTACTATAATATGAATCTGCATATTTTGCAGATTATAAAAATGTAAACACATTACAATGAAATAGAAAATATATTTAAATCAGCTAACAACAAAAAATTCAAAATATTAGAATACTTTCTAACATGGTTCAAAAAATTAGAATAATGAAAATATATTGAACGTAATTTAAACTCTAAGTATTTTTACTTGCTAATCAGTACTTTGTTGCATCACCCTTAGCTTTAATGACAGCTCTTAAACGTTCTAACATGTTTTTAACTAAAGGTTCACAATGTTTTTTATCCAAATTCGCCCATATGCTCTTTATACTAGAAATAAGTTCTTTTTTGTCTCTAGGCGCAACTTCTTGAAGTCGTTTCTTCATAATTCCCCACAAATTCTCGATAGGATTTAGATCGGGTGAGTTTGCAGGCCAAGGGAGTACAGGTATGTCCTTATCTTTGAGCCATTTAGCTGTTGATTTGGAAGTGTGGGGAGAAGCTAAATCTTGCTGAAACAAGAAATCGTCATCACATAAATCCTCAGCTGAAGGAATCATGAAATGTTCAAGAATTTCTTTATAGACTTCTGAATTGACTGTTGTGGAAACAATGCACAACCTGCCTGGGCCTTCAGCAGTCATGCAGCCCCATACCATAACAGAGGTCGCAAATTTAACCGAACATTTTAAACATTCTTTCTTATAAGCTTCATGTTTGAGTCTCCAGACACGTATACCTTGATTTCCGTGAGACACACAAAACACACTTTCATCGCTGAAAAGTATCTTTTTCCAATCGTCGTGATCCCAAAATAGCCTTTGTTTACACCATTTAACTCTAGCAGCCTTTTGCTTAGATGGTAAGAATGGCTTTATCTTAGGCACACGTGATCTAAAACCTAATCTGCGAAGTCGTCGTAGTGTTGTAGATTTGGAGACATTTATACCCATTTCTTTCCATTTTCTATGCACATATCTCACACTCCGAAAACGATGTTTCTTCACAATCTTTTTCAATTGCCTTTCATCTCTTCTTGAAGTTACTGGCTTTCGACCACTTTTAAAGTGTTTATTTTGAAAACACTTATTATTAGAATATTCTCTCAAAACTCTACTCACACTTGCTTGAGAGCATTTCACTTCTTTTGCTATAAAAAGTTGTGTTTTTCCTATTTTGTGCAAGTACACAATACGATATTTCACAGCCTCAGATAAATCGCTCTTTCGTCCCATATTAAGCAAATACTACGCTACAATCAAATGCCAAACGACTTTTCATTTTCAACGGAGCACATTTTATAGTCCCACAGATGTTAATCCCGCAGCTGTTCTCTCAACTTATAAGAAAAATTTGAATATTCTAATTTTTTGAACCATGCTATCGAGGTATTCTATTTCTTTGAATTATTCTAATATTTTTTAAATAGTTAATTATTAATATATCAGATAAAAATAAATATTTATGTTATATTTATAAATGCTCTGAAGATAATTAGATACTTTTAATATATTTTTTCCTGGACGCAGTATGCAAATTGACGCGTTAGCAACATCAAACTCATTCTTTTTTACATTATTCTAATTTTTTGAATCTGAGTTGTATGCTCTTTGACTGAGTTCATATATTTTATTACCATTTTAATAATTTTTCTTGTTATATTGACAGCATCAAAAAAAGTGCCTCCAGAAGTTCCTAAGCTTGCAGAATGTGTTGCTGATGTTAGAGCATTACTTCAACATATTCTGTCTGATCGACTGCCTGCAGCACAAGTGAAATCTTCTTTTTCTGGTATTGCGTCTTCATCGTCCACATCTGCACTCCTTGGCAATTATTTACAGTCTATTCTAGAAGAATGCCATGAAACATTCCTTGCCTGTTACCATGCATTTTATCCTAATTCTCAATTGAAGTGGCGTGGTTTGTGTGATTTGCTTCTAACTATTGATGTGGTTAGTTTCTTTTTTCATCTATTTTTCCCCCCTTTTTTATTATGGAAATTAATACTTAGAAAATATGTTTACCATAATATGACTGAGATATTTAATTACTGAATATATACATGATGTATAATTAAAACTGAAATATGAAATCATTATATTCATTTCAATGAATCTTTTTTTTTTTATTATTAATGAAAGATACTTTGTGATCTTATGCTAAATTCAAAATTGATGATAATTTAATAATTTTTAATTTCTCCCTTTCCTATATTTATTTTATTTACGATATTATAACGATATTATACGATATTATAACATCAGTAACAAATAATGAAAGTTATTTGTATGCTTCATAAGTTAAAATTTCTTCACAAGTTTAAATCTTGCTAATTACTAACACAGCAATTCTCCGTTGATCTTAACCTCGAATTTTGAGCTGAACTCTCAGTTGAATGTGAAATCTAATTCGCCATTTACCCAACCTGGCAATTCCCAACCTAGAGTTGACGAATTCAACCAAGCTCATATCCAGGTTAGTGAGGCGCACATGTCTAGTAGAAATAAAGATGGATGTAGTTTTAAACAGTGCGTTGATACTTCTTTTTTTAAAAACAAAGCTGTTTGATTTATTAATAAAATGAAGCATTTATTATGAAAGATGATATTATAACAGAATGCGTCACCTGAATTTCTCTCTTTTTCTTCTATATTTTTGCTCTATGAACGTAAAATTACATAAATTTGTGTGTTAAAAATGAAGCTTGCAATTTTAGTGATTTTCTTTGATGGTGCCCTCTAAAGTATCCAAATAGAAATATATGAATCAAACTTCTCTATCTCTCTTTAAATAATAATAATAATAAGGAAAAAAAGATTTTTTTATTTCAGTTGCATCGCACTACTGTTTATATTTGTTTAAAGTATGAAATATCTACCAAATTGCGTACATTTGGTCAGTTATTAATAATAAATATATATATTTTTTTGTTCATTATATTTTTGGTAAGTTTGAAATAATTACTTTTGCTTATAATAAATAAATAAATTTATTATTTTATTATTTACTTTTATTATGTTTAATACTACTAGTTTGATCAGATAACTTTCTATTAAATTTATATTAAAGAAATATTTTTTAAATAAAATAAATATTTTTTAAGAATTTCACTGCAACGCAAAAACTTGTTTTGTAAACAAAAACCACCATTCAAAATTTATTTATAAGAATTTTTTATTTAAAAATTAAACATAAGTATGCATTTTCGTAATTTCCTTTATTTTCATTCTTGAAGAAAAAAAAAAAAAAAAAAAAAAAGTGTTAAATTAGGACAGAACTTGCAGCGGCAATTACTAGGTCATGCGATTCCTATGGCCAATCCGCTAACTAGTTTTAAACTCATGTCGAATAACCCAAGGTTGAATAATTGCGACTCTGATGTTATTGAAGAATTCAATCTATTAACTGGCAGTTAGATTTGCCAACCTAGGGTTTCTCAACTGAGCATTGAACTGTGAGTTAAAGGTTGGCCGTGACTTGACCAGTAACTGATAAATAGTTATCAGTAGCTTCAATAACAAAAAATTGCTATTTGTTGCAGCTGTCTAAAGGAAAGCAATTCTCAAAAATATCTGTAAATTTTTATGATCAGGACCTCCCCCCCCCCAGACCAAAACCACTCTCCTTTCAAATGCTGATTTATGTAATAAAATGTTGCCAATTTTGGCACCCAAAAATAAGTAATCATAAATGAATATATAGCTGAATAATTGGTGAAATTCTTAATCTTATTCACTGTTGACTAAACTGGGAATGAATCTTCTATAATCAGATTATTTGCATTTTAGCTTTGTGTTTTCAAATAAAATTGGCTAATAAAATTTTAAAACCATGAAATGGGCTAACCACCTTTTCCTCCCAGAAGTGCTTTTTTAATATCTCCTGTATCTCTTGACAGCGAAAATGCTCATAATTTTTTGTCACTAGCTTTAAATTGTTTTATAGGTGATCAATCCATATTTGTATGCATCTATGAAATTGCATTAATTTTTTTTTTTTTTAACTTGTCATATTTTGTCACTTTTTAAGAGCTCATCTAACAATACCCTTTTCTGGATAATATTAAAGGAATTAAAATTGACTTTTTTATCCATTTTGAATTTATTAATTTTCTTGTCATTAAAACATTTTCTAGAGTTATAAAAAAAAAAAAGCTTGAATTCTACCAAAAAGCTGGGTAAGATCCAGAGCCACATAAAAAGAGAATGAAGTCTGACCAATCATTTTTTTATATTGCTATCTCACAACAGTAATTTTTATAGCAGATTTCTATTGCAATAATTGTAGAAATGTAATGAAAATTGTTGTTTGGAAATAGTAGTATGGGAATCCTTGCTCTTTTTTGCGATAAATGTTCAACCTTAATTTTAATCATTCAATTTTGAGTTTAAAATATAAAAATTGTGCTTGTGGTTTTATAGCTATGTTAAAGCCTTTGTCTCTCTGTGTGTGTGCCCCCCCCCCCCCCCCCCATAATTTCCTGAGAAATCTTATTGATGTAGAAGTCTACCAATTTAATTCCAGATAAACAAAGACAGGTCTAAATGCATCTCAGACTCATATTTGAGATTTTTTTTTGTTAATTTATGTTGAACTGTTTTTGTTTTGAACTATCAGGTTTACTGATGATTTTGATCCATTCATAAATGCTATCCAAATTCAATATTTTTGCCTGATCTAGTAAATTTTGTCTTGAAAGTTTATTTTGTATTTGTACTGCAATTTATAAAATTTTCAAAATTTTTATTTTAAACTATTCATTTTACAGAAAACAGAAGTCTTTGGAATCAAATATTTTCTAAATGATGCCTTATTTATCCAATCCTTTATTTTATACTCCTGTATGAAGCATACTTTCAGAAATCAAATTGAAAAAGTTAACGAATATATTTTTAAAATTAATTATTAAAAAAGTTAGGTCATCAATTTTATTTTCTCCTCAGGAATATAGAAAAGAAAGAGAGGAAAAAGTTGCAATATTAGTGTGTTAAATAACATTCTTTTTCACTAAAAATCATTAGCATGATGACTCACATAATTTCAAAGTTAAGGACTTTTAAAAAATATTTGGTGCATACATTTAAAGAGGTGAATTGGAATTGTATGCTCATTAATAGAATATAATTTGATCCCAGAATTCAAGTATTATTAGGAATCCCTTTATATAAAAAAAAAAAAAAAAAAAAATCTGAATGCAATACTGATTTTAATCATACTTAAAATTATTATTATTTTGTCCTGGACAACACAGGACAGGTCACTTAGTAATTAAATAAGCATTGATATTTGATGTTGTTTGATTCTTTGTGTGTGTGGAGGAGGGGGGGGGGGGAGAGTCATGATTTTCATCTAAAAACTAAAAAAAAATATGAATTATGTACGTAATTTTATTTAAAAAAATTATTTTATGTTGTGTACCAATTACATGACAGTCCCCCCCCCCCCCTCAATTTTAGTCACCTTTTTTATGTTTGTCATTTTTTAGTTACTTCTTTTGACTATTTTGTTCTTTTTCTCACTTCTTTACGAAACATTTAGTCAAACATTATGCAGGCGCTCACCAGTTTTTATGCAAAGGAATCAAACATCTAATCTTGGAAGGTTCGATTGTGCCTGACTAAACAGAACTTGATCTCACAAACACTCAAAATACGTGTAATTCACTATTCTCAAATGAGAAATTGCCTTTCCAGAAATCAAGATTGACCTACTACCCCCCCCCCCCCCCCCTATCTATCAATGACATCTTGTCTCTTATCTGATCATCATCGTTTTCGCCAAGCTTGGTCACATGATCATTAGGCTGAAAAATTGGGCGTCTGGCGTAGGTGTGACATTATTTCTATTTCTGGACATTTCAAAGGTCAGATTTCATAAAATTTGGATGTTTCAAAGATCATTTGGACGTTGGACGTCTTTCACTAAGGTAATACTATGATTAATGGAAGACAGCCCATCCAGTATGTGTTATCAGATTTTATAGATATCTAAGATGACGGCGGTACAAAGTCTAAAATCGCCATTTACCAGTTTTTTAAATGCGCTTAATTAAAATCTGAAATATAAAAACAAACTTTAAACAGTCAAAGAGCTATTGTATGCATTTATTTTAAACTATTAATCACAGAGTTACATTACAATAAAATACCGTATTTTCGGGTGTATAGTCTGCGGCTTATACAAGAAAAAAACCTTCCAAAAAGCCGCTGCAGGTTATACAAAGATTTTTTTTTTTTAATTGGAAATCGTGATATTTTTTCTACAACTTTTAAACCACAAAAAATTTGAAAAAAAAAACATGAAAATTTTGTAAAATTTTTTCGCTATGTCGCAAAATTTAGAGAACTCTCCCATGTTTGTAAAGGCTCTTTTTTACTGCTTAAATACAGTTATTTCTGGGTTTGGAAGAACTGTTGCAACTATCGCCAAGTACTGCACCGATAGATCTATAATAGCTACCGTATATACTCTCGTATAAGTCGTGAAATTTTAGGCAAAAAAAGAACTTACAAATTGGGGATCAACTTATACGTGAGACCTAAAAAAAAAAAAAAAAAAAAAATCTATAAATCAAATATCAGAAAATAATTTGCTAGTGAATCGGTGCTGCAGCACCCCATTGTGTTTGTAGAGTACAAAATCCAAAATCCGGAATCCTTCCAACCTCGACGATTCTGAGTTTAAGATCATTTAAGATTTAGTTTATTTTTCAAAAAAATTAATCTACCCTACCCAGTTGCAAAGAAAAAAAAAAAGTGTGTGATTTATGTCATTTCTAAACGATTCAGAGCAGGCGTTCTTTCTGAATTTACAGAGTCGTTTCATTTTTGAACGAGTTCAAGGAATCGAACTTTTCCGGATTCGTTTCATTTCAGATAGAGTCCGAGGAATCGTTTCTTTTCGGAGTTGGTACCCTACCCTGTTTCAAAGAACCAAAAAAAAAAGTGCGTGATTTATTTTATTTCGGAACGATTCAGAGCAGTCGGTCTTTTTCGAAATGATTCCGGGGAATCGTTCCTTTACAGAGTATTTTCATTTCGGAACGAGTTCAAGGAATCGAACTTTTCCGAAGTCGTTTCATTTCAGATAGAGTCTGTTGGAATCTTATCTTTGCAGAGTTGGTACCTTACCCTGTTGTAAAGAACAAAAAAGTGTGTGATTTATGTCATTTCGGAATGATTCAGAGCAGTCGATTTTTTCGAAACAATTCCGAGGAATTGTTCCTTTACAGAGTTGTTTCATTTCAAAACGAGTTCAAGGAATCGAACTTTTCTGCATTCGTTTCATTTCAGCTCATTGTTTCAGATAGAGTACGAGGAATCGTTCCTTTTCGGAGTTGGTGCATTTAGGACCGATTCCGAGGATTAGATTTTTTTGGGAGCTAATGACTTAAGATACCTATACATTTTATGTCCGAAATTTTGAATTTATTACCATTTTTTTTTTTTTTTTTTTTTTTAATTTTCGGAAAAATTCAGAAAAAATATCATGCTTGTTTTAAAAAAAAAAATGCGCGTAAATGCCGCATCGCTTAAAATTTTACCTTAAAACACGTAAACGTTGCGGCGTTTCTTCCGAAAATTACGGTACTGATAATCTTAATTTTTTAGCCGAATTACTGTAGGTATTATGCATCACGAAAAAATTTGGTAAATTTGTGTTAAAAATTATGACTAATGGCTTTTAATTTCGAACCCTGATTGAAATATACGTTCGTAAATGGTGTATAGCCCGCGGACTATACACCGATGTATCTCCGTGGGTTATACACGAACTTTTTTTACTGCACTGCTCGATTTAGGGGTGTGGGCTATACACCCAAAAATATGGTAAATAAAATATAAATTAATTAATAAAATTGGGTGTATAAATATATTTTTGAATATGTAAGCAGATTTGACAATAACTGGTAAATATACATACAGTAATTCAATGCAGGCACATCTCCAAGACTATTTTGGACACTTTGGGCTCAGCTGAAAGTCTTCATCACTGTTGCCATTCAAACACAACATCTCTCAATCAGGCCAATGAAAGCACCCTGGATGAGGATGACTACCAACAACAGAATAAACCATTATTATAGTTGAATGCCTTATATCAAAATTTTGGAATAGTTTTAAATGGCAAAAATTTCTTGAAATTGCTAGTGTAAAAGACTGTAATTTATTCAGTGTTAATTACATTGTAAAGTGCTATTTTTTACTGTGGTATTTGTTTGCAGGGATTCATCCCGATTCCAAGATTTTGTTTCTCATTATTTTTCAAAGATTTTAACAGTAAACTATTAATTAAAAATTTAAAGTATTTTAGACATTTAGTAGTATTTTAACATTTCCAAGAATTATAGAAAATTTAATTATTCTACTGGACTTTATTTTGAAGATTTTTGAAGTACACTACAATCATTCCTGTTTTTACCTTTAAAAGCCGCATTTCCAATGCAGTTTTTCAAGACACCTCAGAACGGTTATTTTACCCCCTACTCCATTTCCAGTGCACAAACTGGTTTGAAGAGAAATCAAGCCTAGGTCATTTTCTCCCCAAAGTCAGACTTGCAACCGACTAAGTCAGTAATTCACCTTTTACCTATGATTCAGTTCGGGTAAACAAACAGTGAGCATTACTTTACCGGGATTTCTGCTTATCGTCAGCATATTTTTCATTAGCGCTATTGATATTTCTTGCGTTGTTGACACTGTTTCATTCATTGATTGGTCGGTCATTGCAGCAACAGAATCATAAGCTTAATGCAAGCGCATAAGTAATAATTTAATTTTAGGTTTTCGTCTACTTGGAGTTCGAGATTTAATTTAAACAACGCTAAGGAAATGTTGAATTTTTATTTTTTATGTGTTATTTATTACAATGTAATTAATGTAAATAATACACAGAAATTTTCATTTATATTTATAATATGAAATTGGTTATAGGAGAAGATTTTTTTTAAAGATTTTTTAAAAAAAGCAAAATTTATACATATATAAAACTAAATCATCCTATATAGAGTAGATGTGCCAATAATAGATATCCTTAATGAGTTTAATTAAAAACTACTTTCTAATAATTAGATTATTATTGTATTCAGATTTTTTTTTCAATATTTTATTTGTTTAACAACAATATTTAATCATTCTTATACCTTATTTTCTAATATTAGTCAACATTTTATTGTAAATAACAGTAATATATCAAAGCAATTAAAATTCGAGAAACGGGCACCTCTCCTCTCCCTCCGTCCCATGAAAAAAAGAAAAGAAATGTTAATATAAATGTTTTTGATTGTATTCAGAACCAGATTTTAATGAAGGCATACTAATGAAACAAAATAATTATTTCCAAATAAATTTAACAATTAGGATATCAATAGTTAATAAAATGTTTGTGAGAGTTATTTATTTTAAATTAATTATTGAGATTTCCGCAAGATCCATATTTTAATAATTTTAGATACAGATTTTAAAAAACAAAATGTCAGGAAATTATAGTTTATAAAATTATTGAGACCGTGAGCGATATAAAAAGTAATACAAAAAAAAAAAAAAAAAAAAAAAAACTTTGAAACTTTTTTAATATTAATGCATAAATTTGTGTATTTCATGCTCATTTTAACAGTTAAACTCCTCAAAACTACTTGATATACTGCTTGTACTAACTAGTATTACAAATATCAAAGAAACAATACTGCAGGCTGAACGTTTTTAGTACTGAATAAAATCATTTTAAAACAGAATTGCAGAACTAATATTTCAGACCACCGATCAGCAAATTTACTAGTTTCATTTCATTACTACTATAAAATTAATTAATATTACAATTCCTTTTTTTTTTTTTTTCAGATATGAATAAGCTAACATTTTAAACAGAAAATGATAAATCTTTAATAACTTCTATAACTTAATTGTTTTTATTTAAATGTGGAGGAATTCAGCATTTCTTTCCCTATTCCCTTAATCAATATTCTATTTCCTGATTTGTTTTAATGATTACTAGATTATAAAATATGCAAAACAAAGTTAAAAAAAAAAAAAAAAAAAAAAAAAATACTGAAAATTTTATTAACCATACGAAACCAATTAAAGCAGCTGTTTGTAAAAAATTTAGTGTTATTACATTCTGGTAAGTGCAATTTAAAAATTAAATTTGATTACGTGGGTTTTCAGTTAAAAGTCAAAATATTTTATACACTATGAACATTACTAAAATTTCATTTTTAGAGGTTTATATGGGGTTCAGGATATCCATTGCTGAAAATTGACCACTTGAGTATTCCAATAATGAACACGAGTCTTAAAATCTTAATAGTAATGATTTAAAAAAAAAAAAAAAAAAAAAAAAAAAAAAAAAAAAAAAAAAAATTTGTAAATGACTATTAGTATGTAAAATTCAAAATTTTCTATTACTACCAAAGCAAAAACATACAAATTTTGCATGAAAATAAAGAATGTATATATTTATTAAGAGAAGTCAACTCTTAGCGTGCTCATTCAGATTATTACAGAAAAACAGTGAAACTTCGAAATATTAATTTTTCTTCATGATTGGTTCCATTAAAAATGTCAAAAATAACCCATATTATAAAACATGCAAGAGGGAATTATAAAAAAAAAAAAGTAAAAATTAATTTTTTTTTTTTTTTAAATTAAAAACACTGAAGCCTGTCCATTGCTCTTACATCTACCTACATTCCAATCTCTGTGACAATAAATTTTATTATATAGGTATTGCACATTAATAATAACAAAATATAAAATAATAATTCACAATTATTGCATCAATCACAGTTGTAAGCAAATATAAACTTATCAAAATTTTTATTTTCCAAGTTGTGAATTCAGAAAGAAAAAATACATTTGCAAATAAAACATAAAATAAAATTAATAAAAATTACTAAAATGTTTTACAATGTATTACAATTATGTTTAACAAAAATAAATAATTAATCATAAATTTCATTAAGGATTCACATTCATTTCATTAAAATTTCATTCAAAGTCCCCTCTTCCAAAACTCCACATTCCCTTTTCCCATAAATTTCAGTCTTTAAAACAACTTATTTTATTATTTTGTTTTACCCATTTCGCATTACAATGTTAAATTAGCATATGTTTCCAGGTTGATTAAAGTTTGCAACAACAAGAACAAGGTGAAAACAGAAGCAAAAAAGAAAAAAATAATAAGATTTAAGCACGCCAAACATAACAAAACTCCTTCTGTTTGTGTTTACACTGGAAGTTCATGCTCAATTTCACCAATTAGCCAATCAAAGGTCAGAACAAAAAGTTGTGCAATTTCCGGATTCTTTGGGGTATAGATTTTATGCTTGCATATGGAAATGGGTGCAAAATGAAAGCAGGTACGACAGCCGCATATCACCCTTCTGTAAAAAGCCTGTTTGATTTAAAAAAAGCATTGGAAACGCGGCTTATGGTAATTATATATACTGCCTTTTAGGACCGTGCTGATTCACTCTAACATAGTCCTAAATTTCATGCAAACATTACCTAATCTGATGTTGTATCAATTTGTGAAATGATTCACTAGCGTAGACACATTTTGGAAAAACTTAACCAAAAGGAAATATATTAAATAAAATTCACATTACAAGTCGCGCACCAACGTGCGATAATACACAGTAACAGAAGATTTAACAGCCGCTCAGAACAACTAGCACGACAGTCCGAATGTCCACTGAAAATACATTTTATTCCCGCTCATCGCAGGAACGGTTCAGTCAAGTTTACAGTTACTGTCCGTCCTAGCAAAACCATGGATGCAGACAGTGGAGTCGACCATGGATGCAGTCAAAGAATGGAGTGGGCTCTTCTGAAACCCTTGAGTTGGTGAATGTCAGATCCCCACAGTAGCCCCCCCTGAGCAATAGCGAAACAATTTCCACTATCAGAGGTATCGAGGGTTAAATCTGACATGCCGACCAGCACGTGTAGTTACAGTTGCACGTTTAAAAACTGGAATTTCTGCTGGTTTTGTTGGTGATGCTGATGTTGACATATCGAGGTCACTTATAGGTTGCTTTTCTGCCTGCTTAGGGATGGAAGGCTGCTCATCATCAGAACACAAGAAGGCGGGTTTCACCCTGTCAATATTTACAGTCACAGTTCGACCGTTGATTTGCAGGGAGAAATTTTTACTGGACCTTTGTAGCACTTTGTAAGGCCCCTCAAATGGAGGTTGAAGGCTCTTCTTCACCCCATCCCTGCGCAGAAACACATGAGAGCATGACTGGAGGCTTTTGCTGACAAAAATTGGACGGTCAGCTGTAGGCCGAGAAGTGGCTGGGCGTAGGTGTTGCATAACCTCACGTAGCCTGCCAAGAAAATTGATTGGATCAGGTGTGTCAGCTGCTGGAACGAGGAACTCTCCTGGCAGGGCAATGGTAGTACCATATAACATTTCAGCTGCCGTTGCCTGTAGGTCATCCTTCCATGCCGTCCGTATGCCCAGGAGCACTGATGGCAATACCTTGGTCCATTCTATGGTGCTATGGGCCATAATTGCAGCTTTGAGTTGGCGATGGAATCGCTCTACCTGTCCATTCGCTGCCGGGTGGTATGGAGACGTGTGGATTTTTGAGATGCCCAGGAAAAGATTCAGTGCTGAGAACAGAGATGACTCAAACTGAGGACCTTGGTCAGTCGTCAGACGCAAAGGTGGTCCAAAACGGGCAATCCAACCAGCATAGAAGGCTTCTGCCACACTCTCTGCAGTTGTATCAACTAATGGAATGGCCTCTGGCCACTTGGTGAACCGGTCGATACATGTTAAGCAAAATCGAAAACCATTAGATGGTGGCAATGGCCCAATTAAATCTATGTGCACATGCTGGAATCGGGCTGACGGCTGTTCAAATGTGCCAATAGCACTTTTCGTGTGCCGGTGAACTTTGCTTCTCTGGCAGGGGATGCACGACCGCACCCATAATGCAATATCTTTCCGCATTCCAGTCCAAACATAACGTTCAGCAATCAGCTTCTGGGTAGCTTTAACACCTGGGTGGGATAGCTCATGCAATTTACGAAAAACTATTTTCTGCATCTCTGTAGGCACAAAAGGTCTAATGCGACCTGTAGAAATGTCACATTGCAGCTCAATTGCTGAATCACCTACTGGCATTGGCTGAAATTTTAAATCAAAGTTACTTTGCTTAGCCTGTTGCAGGGCAATATCCGTTGCCTGCAATTTAGCCATTAACTCCAAATCGACCACACCAGACTTAATGGATGAAATATTAATTCTCGATAGAGCGTCAGCTACAACATTTTCCAAACCACTGATATGCTGTATGTCTGTAGAAAATTGGCCTATAAAATCAAGCTGGCGAGTTTGTCGAGGTGAGCTCTTATCAGCTTTTTGTCGAAATGCAAATGTCAGTGGCTTGTGGTCAGTAAAGATCGTGAAGTTACGACCTTCAAGCATATGTCTAAAATGCTGTACAGCGGAGTATACCGCTAAAAGTTCACGGTCATAAGCACTGTACTTTTGTTGTGCAGGTGACAGAGATTTTGAAAAAAATGCTAAGGGTTGCCAATTGTTATTTACCTGCTGCTGCAAAGCTGCACCCATTGCAAAGTCAGATGCATCGACAACAATTGATAGAGGTGCATTTGGCATGAAGTAAGCCAAAGTAGCAGCATTTGCCAGCTCTTCCTTGCTTCGTACAAAAGCATCATTGGACTCTGCTGTCCACTGAATGACACTTTTATCATTCTTTTTGGCACCTTGCAAATATTTGTTTAAAACCCCCTGTGTGTGCGCAGCATGGTGGATAAACCGACGATAAAAATTAAGCATGGCCAGATAACGACGTAACTCTTTAATTGTTTCAGGACGAGGAAACTTTTTAATTGCCTCAACCTTATCCTGGAGCGGACTAATGCCCTCCGCAGAGATAGTATGCCCTAAGAATTTTACGTTAGATTGGCCAAAAACACATTTAGATGGATTCAAACGTACCCCATACTGAGATAATCGCTCAAAAACCATTTGTAAATGTTGCATGTGCTGCTCGTAATTCTCGGATGCCACCAATACATCATCAAAATATGGGATGCAAAATTCAAGCCCATACAATACCCTATGGATAAAACGTTGAAAAGTGGCGGCAGCGTTGGCTAAACCAAACGGCATAAATAAAAATTCGAAAAGACCGAATGGGGTCGTGACCGCTGTTTTTTGAACATCTTCCGGTCGAACCGGGATCTGGTGATACGCTCTCGACAGGTCTAAAGTTGAAAAAATCTTTTTACCGTGCAGCACCTGTGTACAATCCTGAATGTGAGGAACGGGATAACGATCCGGCAATGTAGCAGCGTTTAACTTCCGATAATCCCCACACGGACGCCAATCACCCTTTGATTTTGGGACCATATGCAGTGGGCTAGCCCAAGAGCTGCTGGAAGGTCTGCAAATGCCAGCCGACAACATGAATTGAAATTCTTCCTTAGCTGCGCGAAGCTTATCCGGCGGAAGTCTGCGAGGCTTAGCAAACACA
The DNA here is from genome assembly GCA_964019185.1 of Maratus speculifer. Taxonomy (NCBI): domain Eukaryota; kingdom Metazoa; phylum Arthropoda; class Arachnida; order Araneae; family Salticidae; genus Maratus; species Maratus speculifer. Next base: position 45,580,096 of record OZ025290.1, read on the forward strand.
GGTGGACCTTTTGTTTCGATGACATGCTGCACATCATGCTTTGGGGGCTTAAGGGAGGCTGACGTATCAGTAAGGTTAGGAAATTTATTAAGTAATGTATGAAATGGCGTTCCCTCGGAGACGGTGCGTATATTGCTACTAACGGACTTATCAATTACCCCTTGCGCTTGCAAATTTGTAATGGGGTCATGCAATTTTCCTTCACGCACATCAATTAGTAATCCAAAATGTCTAAGAAAATCCATGCCAATAATTGGTTGGGAAACCTCTGCTAAAATAAAGGACCAGTGGAATTCCCTGCGCAGGCCTAAATCCAGCTTTAAAAGCTGCTGACCAAACGTAGGGATAACCGTGCCATTAGCCACAAAAAGTTGTAATTTATCAGCCACACGCGGTCTATTGCTCTTGGAAACTGGTAAAACTGAGACATCCGCCCCCGTGTCAATTAAGAACTTCAAATGAGTAGTTCTGTCATTTAGATAGAGCCTATTTATTTGAACTAAGCCGTCACTCTCAGAGTTGAGTGACGGCCTTACTGGTTTCCCTCCCATGAACAAGGTTTTCGGCATTTATGTGCTTTATCAGCAAATGTGGCATGGTACCAACATAAATTCTGGGAATCTCTTTTTTCCTTACTTTTATCGCGCCTGAACTGCCTAAAGCGATCACGGGATTTAGAACGACTAGGCCTGTTATTCCCCTGAACTTCCAACTTCTCCAAACGTGTGGAGAGTGCCAGTATTAACGATTTAATTTCATCATTACCTGAATTAATATTTTGAACCATAGGGGACGGACCATTAGCAGCAATTATCCCATCGGCCATCTCGGCTAATTTGTCCAGCGGGTCATTAGAAATTGCCAAAATTTGCTGTACATGAGTAGGTAGGCGCTGGAGAAATAAAGTCTTAAGTAAATCGTCTTTAACCTGATTACCCGCCTTACTCCGCATTTCTAGGAGCAATCGAGAAGGTTTTTTATCTCCCAGTTGTAGGCCCGAAATCAATTCTCGGATACATTGATCCTCACTCATAGAATATTGGCTTATTAGCCGAGTTTTGAGCTTCTCGTACGGCTGATCTGAAGGCTGTTCTGTAATAATATCGCCTGCGATCGCCAGTTCCTCCGGTTGCATTGATGCAACTAAATGGTGAAACTGGGTCATGCTATCAGTAATTCCGGCCAGTTTAAATTGGGATTCCAGGTGGAAAAACCAAAGTTTTGGATTAGCACGCCAAAATGGGGTTGCTTTTACGCCCACCCTCTGAATACTCGTATCGGCTGGGGGTGTCATTTTGAAAAATATTTAATACACAATTATACAAATACAACAAAAGTAATAAATTGGGGAAAAATTTATATACAGTATAATCAAGTACAAAAACCCAACCAAAAAATTGTGTGCACCAATGTTAAAATATACATAATATGAAAATATAATAAGAAGAAAATTATGAAAATAAAAGTTTGGGCATATGATATGAAAAATATTTCAATCCCCCTAAACATACGACACGATCTGGCCAGGCTTAATTATAAAATTAACACAATAACTGCATGGTACCCCGCATCTTCAAATATTATTACACAAACAACAAATACCAATTTTGATAAATTTTGAAAAATTGTACTTGACATTATGCCTCGTGACACAATATTAAATACAAAAAAATAAAATAAAGCCACATGCGCAAAACTTCATGATAAATTATGATAAATGATACGTGTAATCAAAAATACACACACAGAGGTAATAAACATTGAAATCATCTAAAGATACGACTCACCGTCACCAGAATTGGAGAACTGTATCACATGCCAGCAGGAAATAAATACAACACACTACTTGAAAACTGGAGATCACTAGCAGGAAATATACCCATTTGGGTCACAACTGTCCTTTATAATTCACAAATGCGGCCATTTTTCGACCGATGAACTCGGATTGCTTTCACACGAAAAAATGTTCAAATTCACTCACGATGTCACCACTTTAGGACCGTGCTGATTCACTCTAACATAGTCCTAAATTTCATGCAAACATTACCTAATCTGATGTTGTATCAATTTGTGAAATGATTCACTAGCGTAGACACATTTTGGAAAAACTTAACCAAAAGGAAATATATTAAATAAAATTCACATTACAAGTCGCGCACCAACGTGCGATAATACACAGTAACAGAAGATTTAACAGCCGCTCAGAACAACTAGCACGACAGTCCGAATGTCCACTGAAAATACATTTTATTCCCGCTCATCGCAGGAACGGTTCAGTCAAGTTTACAGTTACTGTCCGTCCTAGCAAAACCATGGATGCAGACAGTGGAGTCGACCATGGATGCAGTCAAAGAATGGAGTGGGCTCTTCTGAAACCCTTGAGTTGGTGAATGTCAGATCCCCACAGCCTTATTAGATTTAAAAAAATAGAAAATTACTGTTCTTGAAACTAGTTGTTTATTTTGGGCATCATTTCCTGTTCTTAAAGAAACTGTGATTTTATTTTGTTCAAATATTGCCCAACTGATGAAGCTGTGGTAAATATATGTCCACTAAATAAAATTCTGATAAAATATAGATGTAATCCATTTATATCTTAGGCAGGTATTTTTTAATCATTAAAAAAAAGTTCATGAAACATATTGCTTGCTTGTTTGTTTGTTTAGAGATTTTATTTAAGTATTTATATCCAATGCAAAAATAATTACTTTAATTTGTTACGGGATGATCATAAATTTTCTTTTTAGTTGTATACTTTGAAATATTCTTACTGTTGAACTGAAGAATATTTTTATAGTTTTGTTTGAAAAAATGCATTTTTTCCTAAGCCTTGGGTTGAAGAGAGTCTTGAAGGTGATCACCTTTTAGCTGCTGTGTTGGCCTCACTCTGTGCGTCATCTATCAGATTGACATCTACTTTACCTGTAACTTTAGAAGGAGACACCCTCAGTGAATCTTCACCATTATCTCCAGATCCAAACCATGATGCTAGCCCAGTTGCTTCCAATGAACACACTCAAGAGATGTCTCCTGGAATTGGTGGCTCAGAAGTTAATAAATGTCCTGTACTTGTAGACTGCATCACAGTCAGGACAGAGGTAAATTGATAGCTTGCAATTTTTAATATTTGAATGTTTTTTTAATAAAAGAAAAAAAATAAAGAAAAAACTTGCTTAAAAGAGGCATTTAATCTATCACAAATGTAAAAGATGATGCCAATACATAACAAATGTAGCATTTAAAAATTAAATACTTCTTAATATATGCATCGAGTGCTTTCAATCCAAACCTCCATCATCTTCAGGATGGCTCTGAATACATATTAGAAACTTTGAATTCTTTCATATATTCATTTGATGAAAAAAAATTACACAGTTATTATTTGATTTTGTTACTTTTATATGACAGGTCAATTGGGAAAATAATGGTAGTCACAAATTAATTGTTTAAGTTTTTCATGTTTACTTTGAATGTTCTTATTTTTTTCCTATATTCAAGTGTATTCTACAATAAAATTCCTTCAATTTTTTATCAATCCAAGGTTATCCAAACAAACAGTATGTCTCTCAAGCAGAGTTGGGCAAAATACATCGAAAAATCATTTTCGATACAAAATACAAAATACATTGGTTTTGAGAACCTAAAATACAAAATACAAAATACTTTTCAAAAGAAAAAATTCAAAATACAAAATACATGTATTTTCAAAATACATTCAAAATACAAAATACATTTTAAAATTTTGAAAATAGCTGGGTGTTGCAAAGTGCTTTCTCAAAACTGATTAAGTTTTTGAAATTGTGACATAGTTTCCAAAATAAGGAAAACTAGAAAGAAAAATCATGCGTCCAGCATAGATTATGAAACATTTTCCAACACATTCAGAATACTGTAACAAAACTTTATAGTATATTAAAGAGAACGATAATGTCTAAATAAAGAATTTGAAAAGGCGTATAATGCACTCGAAAACCCAAATTCTACTATTGGTATCAATAATAATAAAAAAATATCGGATTTCTTTTTGTGTGTGCGGTTCTGTATATGATTTATGGAGTTGTATACAGGGTGAGTCATAAATATCGAAACAATAGGCTACCTCCTTAAATATTGCCCCTAGACCCATACTTCCAATTGCAAAGTTTCATCAAAAAAGGTAAATTTTTTGATAAGATAAGTTGCAACTCCATGGGGGATCTATTTTAAAAAATACGAAAATTAAATTTTTATACGACCCCCAGAGAATAAAACTTCCAATTAGAAAATTTTTCCGTATCCTCTTCTGAATAGAACAAAACAAAATTCATCTCGATATCTACAAATCCCTGGATGATATTAAAATCCAAAATTTTTCAAAATTCGTGACTTACACCACTTTAGCATACATCTGAGTGCAGCAATATCAGTTCATTTGAAATACAATTTAGGGATCCACCATTAATTTACGCATTGTTAAATGTTGTCCTAAGACATTACTTTAACTTTTAAATATAAAATAAAAGCGTATAGATTTTTGCTTTAAACTTCCTTGACATATGTTAGACGTCTGCAATATCTCGAGCTTGGCGCCAGGCTCGTAACTGGCACGACCCATTGGCCAGACCGTCTTATTAAACACTTATTAAAAGTGTTATTAAATTAAGTTATATTAATTAAACTCTCATTAACCGTGTCTTTAAAACTTATTGACGCAGGCAGTAAGTTTGGTAAAAATAGTAATAGCGATAATGACCCTTCTATTAACTGGATCATATGGAATATATTTTAATGTTGTTGTACATTTTAATGTTAATGGAAATATATTTTAATAAATTACTTAGAATTTTTTTCAAAAATTTTTAAAATACTTTTTTAGTCTTTACTTTTTTACTATACTTTAGTCAAAATTTTCAATTTTTTCAAATAGTTTGTACTATTCATCTTCAAAATTTATGTGGTTTTAAACATATTTTTACTTTTTTCTATCTTTACAAGAGAGAAGTATTGGATTCATGAAAATTTTGAATTCCGGTTTTCGACGGATTCACACGTTTTAGGGCTCAGAGATACCGAAAAACATGTTTTTACAAAATGTCTGTCTGTGAGTCACTGCTTCTTTATCTCTGTATATGATATACATTTTGTGAGCGCGCTATCTCAAGAACTAATACACAAAATTTAATAAAAAATTATATTTACTTAGTTCTTGATATACATTGATGCTGATTAGTTTTTGGTGTGAATCGCTTAACAGGTGAGCCTACTGTAAAGGCTTTTGTGCGATTTCCGCGATCGCTGTATATCCAGAATGCAAGGAATATCATCAATCTTCAGATTCAGTTATTCCTTGACATGAATTGATGTTATTTATATTTTGTTGTATATGGCTCCACGAGAGGCGCTGCAACACTGAATTTGTTACGATTTCTGCAATAGCTCTACTTTAAGAACTAATGCAGGAATTTCCATAAAAAGTCAGATGCAGTTACTTCTTGACATAAATTGGTTTTGTTTACGTTTTTGTATCAATCATCTTTCGGATGGCGTTTTCATAATGAATTTTGTATAGTTTACACGATTTCAGTGATATCTTGTACTAATCCACGGAATTTCGTATCTTTAGAGTCCTCCGATTGCTACATCCGAGTAGTTTATTTATTCCAAACGGCATTAAAAAAAAAAATTATTCGAATGTTAAAGTCGAAGAGTATAACGTTTCTGTTGCGTATTTTTTTATGCTAAACTCCCACTAATATTTCGTTCTAAGTGTATTTATATGATCAAGGTTTAATGCGTTCGAACCAAACATCATTTAAGAAATTCAATTGAATAATTACAACTTAAAACGTTTAAATGAAATATGCCGAAGATTCATTAAACACCTGTTCTTGTTTTAAAAAGATAACTGATTCGCAAGTTAAACAAAATTTAAAGTGTATTTGTATTTGAGCTGAAAACTGTATGTTAAACTCTAAAAAAAAAAAAAAAAAAAAAAAAAAAAAAAAGCGCAGCGGCCTTTGAGTCCGCTTACAGCGGTTAACACGTTGGGGATTGGTTTTTTTTTTTTTTTATTATTCTGGCCAATTATCTGCAATAGGAAATACAGGGTTCGAAAAAAACCACGGAAAACTTCGAACGGTTAGGCCGATGGTTGCGATTGGGTTCGAACCCAGTATCTACCGTCTACCAGTTTGGAGGCCCGTAATTAGAGGCATCTTTTACGCATCATGTAGTGGCAATTTTAACAAGAAAAATATGAAGTTGACAGGGATAAAACAACGAAAAAAATTGAAGTCGGCGTGATAAAAAAAAGTTAAGTTTAAATAAGCTGACTCATTTAAATAGTAATTAAAGAAGGCGAAAAGCGCAAAACTTAAACAAAATCTGAAATCGAAACTACACAAGAAGGAGTTAATCACCTAGACACTTTTAAAAAAGCATTTAAACGTTAGGAGCCAATCTTTGTTTAAAACTAAATGCACTTTTCTTCATCAGATGTTTTTATTTCAGTATTTCTCATTTTTAAACTTACATCATAAGTCAGTAACCGTTGGTTACGGTAACAATTCAATAGTTTTTTAACACCTCAATAAAAAAAAAAGAAAAAAAAATTGCCGAAAGATGTTTTCACCTCAGAAAATTTACTTTTAAAAGTATGATTTGTTCACAAAAAATTGCATCTTTTTTTAAATTGCTATTTTAAATACTTTTTTTAAAAATATTATTTAAAATGCTGAATCAAATTGAAAATTAAACATTTTCATTTAATTAAAAGAAAAAAATTCAACGCGACAAATAATATTTTGAGTTATGACAATTTTAATTTACTCTAAATTTTTTGAAAAAAAAATTATTAAGAAAGCTTATGATGTGATAGTGCTTACAAATTATGTGGTTAACCATCACAAAACATTCAAAATTCAAACTCTATAAATAAACAAATAAAATAAATGTTTCCTGGACAACATACAGCAACATTGTTACTTCAATTACACGCATTTCAATTTGTGTCTGATCCCTTGAAACCTCACGATTTATTAAAATTGTCATAACTCTCTGAGTTTTGGAGATATCAAGATGGAATTTTTTTTGTTCAATTCAGGAATGGTTAAGGAAAAAATTTCTAATTGGAAGTTTTATCCTCTGGGGGCCGTATAAAAATTTAATTTTTGTATTTTTTAAAATAGACCCCCCATGGAGTTGCAACTTATCTTATCAAAAAATTTACCTTTTTTGGTGAAACTTTGCAATTGGAAGTATGGGTCTAGGGGCAATATTTAAAGAGATAGCCTATTGTTTCGATATTTATGACTCACCCTGTATACATACTACATAGTATGTTAAAAGTTTTTTTAATTGAACGAATATTTCCCATTCTGCAATTTCCGTGAATTTACCAAATGTACTTGAGCACTTTTGTACAGCCCTGTATAGGATATTTAAAATTTAAATACCCGAAATCATGTTAAAAATATAATTAAATTTAAAAACGCTTATCATAACTAAAAACGTACTTCTAGCAATTATTATTCATAGCCTTCAAAAGTTTAATTATTATTCAGTTTCTTCTTTAGCCAAATTCTTTCATGCACCCCTGTAAATGAATGTTAAAATGTATGCACATCACATTCAACAGTAATCGTCATGTCGTATACTTCAGTGTTATATATAAATTTCAGCAGATTTAAATTAGTATATTATTATTAAAGTACACCACGAAGAATTTTTCCCCATAGATCATAATGTAACGAAAGTTTTTTGTGTGCTCCTATAAATGAACTGTTGATGCTACACTCTTCATTTTCAATGAACATGCCATACTAATGTCCAATAAAATCTTTGAATTTTATGGAAATTGGACAGTATTTACGCGAGTTAGAGCTAGTGTTGAATTCAGGGGTTGGCCTGGAGAGGGTTATCCCTCCCCCGGGTGCAATGAAATGCACCCTCCAAAAATTCGAAATTTTGTGCTTTTAATGATCAAAAATTGCAATTTATCTCCTGGAACTCTATAATGTCGCCCCCCCAGGGAGCCACAAAAGTCCTTCCAGGACAACGTGTCTGCATTCAACACTGGTTAGAGCACGGGCAGACAGACAAGCAAACCGAATTCATGAACACTTTTAAACTTAATAGAAAGTGTTAAAAATGAAATGAAAAAGTGTCAAAATGAAACAAAAAAGAAATGAGTCTAAATTCTAAGAGAAAACTCATTTCATACACAAACAAACGTATTTTAAAAAAGGGTCATTTTCACTTTTGACTTTTACTCCCTTTCGGCAACGTACACATGCGGCTCATTTTCGGATGTATCGAGTAACAAATAAAAATTATATTACTCAATTAAACTTTTAGCACTGAGCTCACTGGCTATCCGCACTAATTGTATATTACAGCCTTATTTTTTCAAGGAATAATGCCCCTCGAAAAAAATTAAAGGGGGGGGGGATTAGTTCCCCCATTTCCATCCTTTATACTTAATGATTGAATTCCCAAAACAAATTAGGGATACGTCTAATATTAATGAACCTAAATATAAAATTCGAAGCAAATCGGATAATTCTGCATAAAACCTTTTTTATTTAATTTAAGAGGGTTAATCCTCCGTTTTCCTTTTTATACTTAATCATTACATTCTAAAAACTATTCAGAAATTTGCTTTATCAGAAAGAATCTATATCCAAAATTAAAGCAAATCGGATAATTCTGCATAAAATCTCATTTATCTAATTTAAGAGGGGTAATAATCGCCCGTTCCATTTCTTTATACGTAACAAAAGAACCCCAAAATTAATCTGAGAAGCTCCTTATCAGTATGAACTTATATCCAAAACTTGAAGCAAATTGATTAATTGCATGAAAAATTCATTTACCTAAATTAAAAGGGTTAGCCCCTGATCTGTTTTTTATTCCTTAACAAATGGATCTCCAAAACAAATCAGAGAAACGCCTTTTCAGAATGAACATATATCCAATATTTGAAGCTTATCGGTAAATTCTGCGTAAAAAAACCTTTTATCTACTTTAAAGGGAGGGGGGGGGGTCACTTCTGTTCCCTTCTTAAGGGTGTATTCGAAAAAACGCTTTTCCACTTTGAACAGCTCGAAATTTCCCGATTCAATTTCAGACACATTTTTAAAAGTAGAAACACGAAACTTGCTGAGGGGATTCTTGAAGGGACGTATGAGGTGCCGTGTGATGTCTTTTTACGCTTAATTCATTAGAATTTGAGTTATAAAAAATTACCTTATCAGTATGACCCTTTTTTTCGATCCCAGATATCCCGCTTGGGAAAATTCGGTTCGAAATGCCGTTTTTGATTTCTTTTTTTTTTTTTGCAGTATTTTCTGCATTTATCAAAGAATCGACAATCACGGCACCTTGTGTACTTTCCAAATAAGAGATTTTGAAAGTTTGGTGTATTTGAGAGCAAAAATTAATTCAAAAATAAATCGGAAAATAAGCAGTTTGAATCGAAATGCAATGGATAACCTTTAAGCAATGGAAACCCAAAACTAATCATGGAGAAGCCCCATCAGAATGATCTTATATCTAAAATTTGAAGCTAAGCTTGGCGTAAAAAACTCATTTGCATACATTAAGGGTGTATTTCGATTCAAACTGCTTATTTTCTAATTTATTTTTGAATTCATTTTTGCTCTCAAATACACCAAACTTTAGCAATCTCTTATTTGGAAAGTACATAAGGTGCCGTAATTGCCGATTCTTTGATAAATGCAGAAAATATTACAAAAAAAGCAATCAAAAACGGCATTTCGAACCGATTTTTCCCAAGCGGGAGTTCTGGGAATGAAAAAAAGGGTCATACTGATAAGGTAATTGTTTATAACTCAAATTCTATTAATTGAGTGCAAAAAGACATCACACGGAACCTCAACCGTCCCTTCAAGAATCCACTCAGCAAGTTTCATGTTTGTACTTTTAAAAATGTGTCTGAAATTGTATCAGAAAGTTTCGAGCTGTTGGAGGTGTAAAAGCGTTTTTTCGAATACACCTTTAAACGGGTAGGGTTATCTCCTATTCTCATCGCCTATTTATAGTTAACCAATGAATACACAAAACTAATTATGCAGACGCCTCATCAGGATGCCGCCTCATTTATATCTAAAATTTGAAACTAATCGGTAAATTCTTTATAAAAAACTCCAAATACCCAAATTAAAAGGGGGTTCCCCCCCCCCCCATTTATGCTTAACCAAGGAATATTCCAAACTGGAGGCACTACATCAGAATGATTCTATATCTAAAATTTGAACAAGATCTAATAATTTAGCATGAAAAATCCATTTATCTAAATTAAGAGAGGGTATTATCCCCCATTCCCCTCCTCCTATACTAACCCAATGAACTCCCAAAATTAATCTGAAAAGCGCCCTTTCACCATAAACTTATATCAAAAATTTGAAGCATATCGGATTTTTTTTTTTATCATGAGTATCGTGTTACTATATATATACAGAACGGGCGGGTACGTAAGCTCTCAGGATTTGATAGCTCGAGAGCTAAAAAGCTATATTTACAAATAAAAACTTTTTTTTTCTTGATGGTGCAATTGTTTTTTTTTAAATTAGAAATTTTAACAATTTTTTTTAAAAAATGCGCCTTTTTTAGACGATTTTTTCGCTACACTAAAAATAATTAAACGTATGTATGTCAACATACCTCTAATATTTTTCAAGCTTCTATCATGAAGAACAATTTTGAAAAGTTTTGACCAGTAGAAATTAGACCCGGCCCGATCCGAACCTTCAGAAAAAATTAAGGCTCGTTCCCGGCCCAACCCGAGTGCCGAGAATGAAAGTCGGCCTAGCTCAGCTCTGCCCGCGGCCCGAATTTGGGCCCAGACCCGGGAAACAAAGAAAGAAAAGCAATAAGAAGTAAAACTCTTTATGAGTTCTTCTTGTCTGTCACGGAACATTTTGTTTTGTAATTCTCGTAGCATAAGTAAGATGTATTACATTATTTTTGTAACAATTCAGCATAACCTATACATCCTGTTCATTAACAGTGTTTATCATACCACTGGCTGTAAAAAGGTGTTTTTGTTAACATCCAGAAACAAATTCAAAGACTAAACAAAGTGAAAAGTATTTCCTGTTGCGAATCTTTGATTTGCGGTTTACAGAGTTGCAAATTTTGAAATCTACAAAAATGTATTTTGAGAGTATTTTCAAAATACAAAATACTTGGAAAAATCTCTTCAAAATACATTACCAAAATACTTTCCCTTAGTCAGTTCAAAATACAAAATACAAAATACAAATGTATTTTGAAAATGTATTTCAAATACATGTATTTTCGATACTGCCCAACTCTGGCTAAGTAGAACATTTCTTCTAGGTAATTAAAAAACAAATAATATGCCATATACAAAAGGATTATCTCTATTTATTATCAAATACAGATATTAATCATCATGCATCACAGCTGATATAAGACTCAGAGAATTTGTCAATCACAGCAAACTAATATTTGCAGATGCTGATTGCGCCATTTAGTGAATTACATGAATGTATAGACAGTTTTCTACATTTTGAGTTCAAGATAATGAATCAGCTGTTCTAAGGGGTTCTACAAATATAATGTTATCAATTTTTTGTAATTTTGGACTCCTGCTGTCCTAATGATATTGTTATCAATGTCAAAAAATTCTTTTGATTTTTATGCTTTTTTTTTTCTTTTATTTGCAGCGTTATGGTTATATATTTATTATTTGCATACTTTATTGATTGAAATGAAGAGAAATCATTATTAAATGAGAGATAATTTTATATCAAGGAAAGCTTAAAGAAATAGTTCATATTTATTATTTTTCTTACATAATGCATTCAATCCTAATAATGCCTTCTTGCATTTGCCTGTTTACAATTTGTGTGTGTGTGTGTGGGGGGGGGGGGGGGTAAGGGAAAAACAAGTAGAACATTTTATAAACAAAGCAGGTGGACAATATTCTTTCTTTCTTTTTTTTTTTTTTCTTTACTGGTTAACACAAGCATTATTTCAAAAATATTTTGTACTTGGTTTCTTGAACAGCTGATTATATATGTATGTAGATTGTATATGTATGTAGACTGGCAACTGGCATGCCGACAAAAGAATAGGCATGCCAAACATTGAGGTACTCCATATTTTAAAATTAAAAAATTTTATAATCATTTAATGATTTCAAGAATAACTTTGTATTTTCATAAAAATAGATAAGTGACAAAAAAGGATTGTTGACCATTTTGATGTAAAGAACAAGTTACAATTAAAAAGAGAAAACTTTGGTTGGTTCAAAAATGATAACATTAACAATATCAAAAAGCAACCCCCTCCACCCGCTAGAGATATCTTTTGATATCATAAGTCAGATTCCTCCCCCCCCCCCCTAAAATGATAATGTTATTATGCATAGCCTCTAACCTATTGCTGCAGATATGCAGTTTTTTATTTGGACAGTTGTAACATTTAACTTACAATATTTCTAGATCATACATTACTACCTGTGGTGTAGTTCAAGGAGTTTTGCAAGAGAACTGTTCTTTATTTCCAAAGTACTTATTCATGGAGAGAGTACTGAAATGTTACTGTGGGTAGTACTGGGAATTCTAAAGTATTTGTGACCTCAGCAGTCATTAAATCCCCCTTTCATTCTGTCTCTGGAGTAGAATGAGCCTATGTGTTCACTGTGTAAGGAATTTTATTAGTTACAACCTCATGCCTGTAGTGAATTTTTCCTATGTGGTCTTTGTCTTACTTACCTAGTTCGAGGTTGATTTGGTTTGAGATTTGTATAGCAATTAACGATTCATTTGAAAGGAGGAGTCTAGCAGTGTGTGTGTAACATGTCTGCTATACAATGTTGTAGACAATGGGGATTCGATTTGAGATTCGCCCCACCAGTGGCCGAGAGGTTCGGACCTCTCAACTGGTAGACGGCAGGTGCTGGGTTCGAACCCAATCGCGGCTGTCGGCCTAACCGTTCGGAGTTTTCCGTGGTTTTCTTCAAACCTTGCGTAAATACGGGTTAGGTTCCCTTAGAAAGACCCTCACGGAGGGCACTCCCCCTAGTCCTATATCCCATTAGTGTAGATAATCGGACAACAAAAATCAACCAACCAACCAATCAATTTGAGATTCATTCTGTTCCACTTTTAATATTAATTCAAAGAACCTGATGTAAGTATGAAGCAGTGCGTGTGCAGTATGCCTATTTTATGGTGCCATAGATAGCAGAGACCTGGATTGAGATTTATTAGGATGAGCGAAGCGAATCCTCTACTAGGCCACTCAAATTACATTTTGTCGTACACTTTATAAAAAAACTATTCAGTATTTTGACTTGAAATTAAACACAAAAATAAATTATGATCTGTAGATTTGCACAATATTATTTTTTTACAGACTAACCTTTAAAAAAATGTATTATTTTAATTAATTTATACATATATAATACATGTTTTTCCATTATGGACCAAATTTTGGAAATAAAAAATGAAACGTATGTTTTCAGAAGAAAAGAAATTATGGAGTTGCAATTACAGGTTGAATCATGATTAATTAAATAAATAAAATGTATTTTCTTTATTCCGGCAAAATCGTTTGCACTGATGACACTTACGATTATTAAAATAATTATGTTATGATTTTTTTTTTTTTTTTTTGTAAAGTGGCAACAAAAGAATAGTAAGCAAAATTAATTATATAAAGAGTTGTTTGAATTTCAAAGGTTGAAATTTGAGCCAAATGAAACATATATTATTATCTTGTTACTTGTAGTATTATTTTTAAATAAATTACCATTTTATTTTAAACAATTTGCCGTTTTAAACAATCTATGGAATATATTAGCCCTGTTATAAAAAATGCCAAGAAAACGTACACTTACTGGTTAAAAAGAACGCAAATATGATATATCTTTAAATCAAGAGGCTAGATATCAGCGTAAAAAACGACGGCACAGATGTCATATACAAATCCCATTGGAGCTATTTTATTTTTCCGAAGCCAATTTCGCAAAAACTTCGTTTTCAAGTATCAGTTACCATACATATTTTTAAAAAGTGAATAACAATAAAATTTAAAAAGTTTAATTTATACCTATAGAACAAAACAATTTATATTATTTTCAAAAAGAAAATAACAGTAAATAAACAGTTTATTAATAAATAAACAACATCCGGGTTACCATGTGAAGCAAAATAGCAACATTTTGCCGCCAGTTAAGTACCCTGGTGCGTATATGTCAGTGGCGTCTGAAAAGAATATAGCACCTATGTGGTGCATATATGACATCTGTGCCAAAACGACGACATGACAAATCTGTTCTGACAGGGAATGCATGTGCTCGGAGAAATGCTTTAAATTTCGAAGATGCACAAAGAAATTTAAAATTATATTTTTGTAAAATTTGTCATCGTCATTACTTTGGCATGCATATTCAATATGCTGGATCTTGTAAGACTTGCCATAAATGTATAGTAAATAATGAACTAAATATTCTTTCTGTAACTAATAATATGGTATATGAATCCTGGTCCACATCCCTAAACAATGAAGATTTTAACTTTCGTTGAGGAGAAATTAATTGCCCAATTTCATCCTGTTATTACTGTTTATCGTATTAAATTCGTCAGCTTGAATACAGTAGGCATTTAATCAAGATAGTACAGAATTTTGTACTTTATTACCTCATTCTATTGATACTATATCACAGTACATTTTTGGGTACTCTTTGGTTATCCCGTCGAACAAAATTTTTACACCAAAATTCAGGATTAAATTCCAAGTTACTACTGGTTATCCCGTCGACAATTTCGTCAAATTGTACAAATCGTCAAACTAATAGCCAAATTATACGTATTGAGAAAAATTTTATTTTAAAAAACGTAAAAGCAAATATTTAATATAGAATAAAAAAAAAATACAAATAAAAAGTCGAAAGTCACTTTATGATGTTTCAAACGCCTTTATCGTATTTAATGTCATTGAATGAGACATTCATGGTCATCTAATACTGGCATTTACTATTTATAGTTTGGCGATAATTTTTTGGTCGACGGGATAACCAAGCAATATCAATTGGTTATCTATTATTGGTTGGTACTACTTGGTTATCCCGTCAACCAATTTTGCCAAACTATTCGTTAAATTACACAAATTGGCATAATTTTTATTTTAAATAACGAAAGAACAAATAAATTAATGAAACATTAATAAGAATACAAATAAAACTTCATATTAAAAATTACTTGATGGCCAGGGATGTACTGGAGGATATACGAGAGTATCAACCGTATACCTTCTATATTTTTAAAGGAACACCGTATACCCTCTGCTGCTCAAGAAAGCTTTAGTACATATATTCTAGGGTATATCCTCTGTATTGAGTGTAACTCTCTATTTCTCTTACAACTTCGCCACTGTATGATGGCGTAACGAACACGTGATACGAGTTTAATGTTATGTGAAAATGACATTTTTATCATCATTATTGGTATTTAATTTTTTAGGTTGGCGGTACCTTTTTTTGGTCGACGAGATAATCAAGTAGTACACATAATATTTTAAAAAATATTGTTACTTTCAAATAGTTATCAAATGAAATAATGCTTCGCGAATCCAAACAAAGCATGGGCTTTTGCTAGTGTATAAATTAAAATGAAATGAAAATTCTTTTTTTTCGAGATTTTTCTGCAATGTGTGCACATGCACAGCATACCTGCTATACTGTGCCATATGTAACAGGGACCTGGTTTGAGGTTTGTTTGACTCTAAATTTGCTATTTTTTATTATTTATTTATTTTTATTTTATTTTATTTTTTTCAGATTTGTAAAAGAAGGAATGTAATTTCTTTTTTTTTTTTTTTTTTTTGTAAAAAAAGTGTAAAAGAAGGAATTTGCTACTGAGTGAAGCCAGCTAGTCTTACATATCACATTCCCCACTGCATGCATCGCACTTTTAGAAACCCATGCAGATGATCAAATGCTGGGTTGCAACCAATTGAACAGACTCAAAATAGAATGCTTCCTGTAATTTTTTTTATGTTATTTCTTCCAAAACAGGTGTTTGACTTCCAGTAAGTCGATTGACCATATGTCATATAATCTCTGATCCATCAATTTTCGGAAATTAAATAAAGAAATCAGCTTTAGAAAGATTATTTTTTAGTTCAGTTTTTAATGAATCAGATTTTTCCGAATCTTTCTGCTGTCACTGTCAGTTTTTTTTTTTTTAAATATAAAGGAAAATTATCGACTAGTTTTCAAATATTTTTTACACAGGTGTTAAATATTTTTTTACATTTACTCTGAAATTTTCAAATCGATATCTTAATTTTCTTAATTTTTGCTGATTAGTGAAAATTCTTAATTTCTTTCGTTTTGGCTGTGGAATTCAGTTCAGATGTATGCATGATTTTGCCATTTTGTGGGGGGGAGGATGCCTTATAAGGTTTTAATTAATATTCTTGACTAATTATCAAAAAATTTGAAATCTGAGCTTTATGTGTAGCAGGACCTGCTTTGGACTATCCCCAAACAAATTTTTAGACTTGCACATGCAGTAGATATTTTATTTTTCTTTGTCACACAAACACATACGTGGATTGGTTTTCATACTGATTTTTGCTTTCATCATTTCATACGATAATTTTGTTTAATATAGAGACTTCAGTGAACCAATGCAAAATAGATTTAGGTAGGAGGACATGTAGTCAAAAGGATTACTTATTTTTATTGTTGAATTCAAATCTGACTTTCATGCATCTGAGCAGGTGTAAGATTTTGAGCTAGCAATTGTATATGCTGATGACACAATCTAGTGAGTTATGTAAATAAAGAGTTTATAATACTAACAGATTATACTGTTAACTCAAGTCACACAAAATTGGATTATTATAAATTTTCTTGCTGAAACTTCATATTTAAAAAAATAATCATATTGATAAAAATACAATGTGTAAAAACATGAAAGATGTATATTTTCATAAAAGAAGTATATCTTCATAAAAGAAGTATATTTTTTGTCATATTAAAATAAAATTTTTGTATGTTCTTTTCTTTCTAGTGTTAAATTCATGATCATATATACAGGGTGATTCAAAAAAGATGGGAAAAATTTTAAGAGGTGATAGTATACATCAAGACAAATAATATTAAATGGGAAACTAAGGGTCCCAAACGTCTTCCGAAGGAGATAGGCACCATCAAAGTTTAGGGTCCAAAATTTGAAATGATTATAAAAAACAGAAAAATTGGTTGATTCGTTTGCGGTTTTCACGAAAACTATTCTTTATGTCAGTATTGTCTTGAAAATAAATTATAAAGATAAATTTAAAAAAATGCCAATAGAGGGTGCTTTAGACTTTGGAGCAATGAACAACTATTTTTTACCGTTATTTTTTGCATCTCATTAATTTTTTTTAGAAGTTTAGACATAAACTTAAATTTTGAGCTCAAAATCTGAATAGATGACAGTGGTTAAGTAGCGCAAACTGAACTGTGTTCAATGGGGGTAGGGAGGTTCAAATTTTAAATGATTATAAAAAACGGAAAAATTGGTCGATTCGTTTGCGGTTTTCTCTAAAACCATTCTTTATGTCACTCTTTCCTTGAAAATAATTTTTAAAAATAAATTTCAAAACATTCTGTTAGAGGACGCCTTAAACTTTAGAGTAACCAACAACTATTTTAACCATTACTTTTTTTCTATCTAATTAAATGCTTGCAAAAGATTAGACTTAAATTTTGAGCTCAGATTCTGAATCGTTGGGAGGGGTTAAGAAGCGCAAACTGAATTGTGTTCAGGAGTTGAAATGTTACCCTGCCCATTCTACGAACACGGTTCAATTTTTCTCTACTTAATTACTCACAATGATTCAGTTTTTGAGCTCAAAATTTAAGTCTAAGCTTTTAAAATATTTATTTAGATTTAAAAAAAAAATAACGATTAAAAATAGCTGTTGGTTACTCTACAGTTTAAGGCGCCCTCTAACGAAATTTTTTGTAATTTATTTTTTTAATTTATTTTCAAGGAAATAGTGACATAAGGAATGGTTTTAGAGAAAAATACCGCAAACAAATCGACCAATTTTTCCGTTTTTTATAATAATTTGAAATTTGAACCTCTCCACCTCAATTGAACACAGTTCAGTTTGCGTTACTTAACTACTCTCAACGATTCTGATTTTGAGCTCAAAATTTAAGTTTATGTCTAAACTTCTAAAAAAATTTAATAAGATGCAAAAAATAATTGTAAAAAATAGTTGTTCGTTGCTCGAAAGTCTAAAGCGCCCTCTATCGGCATTTTTAGAAATTTATCTTTATATTTCATTTTCAAGACAATAGAGACATAAAGAATAGTTTTAGTGAAAACTGCAAATGAATCGATCAATTTTCCCGTTTTTTATAATCATTTCAAATTTTGGACCCTAAACTTTGATGGCGCCTATCTCCTTTGGAAGACGTTTGGGACCCTTAGTTTCCCATTTAATATTATTTGTCTTGATGTGTACTATCACTTCTTAAAAATTTCCCCATCTTTTATGAATCACCCTGTATAGATCATCTTAAAATGAACTAAGTCTGTTGACATTAACCCTGAAATCCTTACTTTTACTAAAAATTTTATTAATATCTAGTTTATCTTTTGAAAGATTTTTTCCGATATTTATTTGTCTTTACTGTTACATTTGTTTTAAACTCATGAATTTAGCAAATGACTTATAATAACTAACCAAATATTTGGTTTTGGGTTTGAAATATTGAATTTTATAAAAAATTGACACTTATCTGATATATGTTTTGTAGTTTAACTGTACTGATTTTATGATCATTTATCAAAAATAAATATATTTAATAATGACTTTAAAACAATATTTTCTGATAAAGTGCTTGATTTTTAACTGTTTTTAATCCGTAAAAAATTTTACCTTATTTTTAGAGAGAAGGTTGCAGTCCAGGTCCATGTAGCTTTAGAGAAGTATTAGAACGATTGTTATCAATTGTTAAACAACCTTTAGAAGCCATGTTGCACAATGTAAGTAGTATTTAGCTATGATATTATATATGAGAAATATATATATATTTGTTAGTTGTTTCAGATTTTTTTTTTTGTACATTGATATTTTCATTTTATAGGAGACAGTGAAACATTCATCAAAGCTAATTACAAATGCATGTGCATTTATTGCTGTAATTGTTGCAGAGTTATCCTATCAATCTGGAGGAACTGTGGTGAGATTTTTATTAAATTCAAGAAATTGTAATTTTTTTCATTAAGAATTTTCTGCTGGAAAAATACTTTGAGATTTTTTTATGCACAATTTAATGTGGCTTTAAATTTGAAATATTTAAATATAGGGTCAGTTGGGGCTGATATAAAATCGATAAAAGAATTGAACTAATGTTAGATGAACAATAAAAAGTGCTCCTTTTTATAGTAATAAAATTTTCTTTGCGATTATTTTGTAAGTAATATATCATTTTACTTATTCATTATGAATACACTCAAAATTTTAAAATAATAATTCAACAAAGAATATTAAAGATCTGTGAAAAAAATCTGACCTTTGCCCCCCCCCCCCCCCCCCAAAAAAAAAAAGTATGTAGTATATATATATATATATCTGAGTTACCTGATGGGATTGGAACCTTAATCCCCTTAAAAATAGACCCATTGTGCTTCCATACACTTAGCTCACTGTTCGTTCAACTGCCGCAAAGGCTTCTGGAAGGTTTCTTTTGGAACGGTATTGAACTCTGCCAACACATTCTGCATTATTTCATCTCAACTTAAAAAAAGAATCCTTTTAATGGAGCTTTCAATTTCAGAAGCAACCAGAAGTTGCAAGAAGCCATTTTTTGAGAGTAGGGAGGTTGACAAATGACTGGAATTCCATGTTTTAGCTAGAAAGTCTGAATCTGATGCAATGAATAAGCTGAAGCATAGTCATGATGCAATTGCCAGTATTTTGCAGATCAGAGATCAGGTCTTTTGTCTAACTGCATCATTTAGTTGGCAAAGAACTTCTTGGTAATACTCTCTTGTCACTATTTGTTCTTCTGGTGTGTATTCACAAAACAAAATTCTTCAAATATCAAAGAATATATTTTGCATCACCTTGATTTTGTTTCTCACCTATCTTGCTCTTTTTCATCCTTGGAAAACCAAAATGCTTCAATTGAGACGATTGCTTTTTTGTTTCTGGTCATACTTTTACATCCATGATTGATTCCCTATTATGTCAATGTTCAGAAATTCATATTCAATGTTGGTAATGTAAAACATCAGAATTTGCAAAAACCCAGCCTACATGGATTTCTTCAAAAGTATAATGTATGCAATATTACATTTTTATATATCTTTGTCTGAGCAAAGGGAAGTCTTTATACTCAGAGATACGTAACGATATTAAAATTAAAAAAAATTCTTTCGTCAAGCAAATCTCAAAAAGTACTTGTCGGATTTTGATTCTGTTTGTACCAATAGGTACCTATGGAGGTAATCTGGTGAATGCACCTACTTTTAAAAATTAATTCCAAGTGGTTAAAAAGTTATATTAAAAAAACTGATAAAAAAGTACAATTTATGTGCATACGTCACAGAAATTTGGTGAGCGTGATTTTCACCGGCTGGACATTTTCGTAGATAACCGAATCAGTACATGGAGTAAATAGTAATCATTTTCGCACTCAGAAATATTGAATGCAATAAAACATTTTAAAATTTAATCATGCAGGAAAATAAAACTGTTATTTTTTTATATTAAAAAATGTCATAAAAACTTTGATTTTGAGATTTTGTGATAATCTCTTAACAGTACTTTTTGATCGCTAAAAGAATGTTTTACATATTTCGCGTGTGCAAATTAGAAACAATTACGTTTTTAAATAAAAAGTTTCTTTTATGACATCATTTTCCCTTTATATTTATTTTCATTGCATGTTTTCTTTTAACTTATATTTTGTTTGTGTATGGAAGTCAATTCTGGTCACTAATTTTTCGGCACGGATACCACAAGCACATCAGATTTGGTGCAATTTTTTTCAAAGCTCATTTGGCATAAACTCCCTTTTCAAATAACGCTTACATACACATTTTTAAATTATTTGATCGGTTCTGAAGCCAGAACCGTTCTAAAATTAAATAAAACTTAAGCAGAGATAGAAAAATTAAAATTGGTGACCTGAAAAAAGTATTGGCAATCTGTGGTAGTGTAATAAAGTCAGTAAAGAAGCATTTAATTAAAAGATAAACTAACGTTTATTTTTCAAGAAAAAAACATATTCAAAATAAAAATATATGTATATATGAAATAATAAACAAAGAGAAATTATATCTGGTAAAACCAACCAAAAAAAAAGGTAATTCCTGAAATTATATTATCTAAAAAATTAAAGTCATACTTTAACACAATAAGAATACTTAATTAAACCAACAGCATGACGTAAGGTAAAGAAAAATTGACATGTACAGGTTGCATAACGAACTACTCACCACAGCATAACTGGAAGAAAACAGATTTTTTCAAATCGGATGATGACGAAAAAATAAAGTCCAGCAAATGTCCAAAAGAAATAGAAACCTTAGATATCATAGCAACTCATAAGATTTTTCAAATCGGATGATGACAAAAAAATAAAGTCCAGCAAATGTCCAAAAGAAATAGAAGCCTTGGATATCATAGCAACTCATCACAACAAATGTTCAGCAAAGATATTTTCCACTATCTATAGACTGGATTCATCTTTAAAAAACAACATCATCTTTCAGAACATAAACAAACTACAAATATAAACTTCCATAACTGGAATTTAAAATAATGTACAGCCTTTACTAGACCAAAACATCGTCAGACCACCGGCAGTCAAAACAAACTGACCGTTTTAAATACCCCTCGCGATTCCAGACATTGCCAGAGTGCAACGCCCCCTTTGCTTCTGCCGAGTTGAGCGAATGCTTTCCTGCTTTGCGAAAGGGAGATACGGCTACTCGTAAGTTGCGATTTGCGAAGATCGCAAATCGCGATCAGACGGAAGAAAACGATCATGAACGCACATGTAAGTGTTCAAATCGAAAGTAAACAAATAAGTAACCGATTTAAAAATGGAATATGCCATGGAACCAGGAAAACAAAATAAAGAGATTGGAAATAAAATAAGATTGGAATAAAATAAAAACCTGTAAGTCATGCTATATTATCCTATTACAATATATATATATATATGCTTATAGAGTGTTAAGGGTAGTGAGTATGCTGACAATCGCCCCCCCCCCCCCCTTAACACTCGTACTACAAAGAAACTAATTACCAAGTATTACTAAATAATATAAATAATATCAAAGGTCATATTAAACAACATAAGATATAAGTATACCTACTATCATACTTTGACAGTTACTAGTGAAGAATAAATCAACATTATCGTGCGTAAATGTAACAATTCACAATATCTTATAACAAGATTAATTTCCAAAAATGAACAACTTTTTAACAATGTTAATAACCACACAATATGAATAACAATTTGATAACTATACAACAACAAGATTAACTATTCTTCTCATAGCACAAAAGTCTTTAGTTACCATAGTAACTTAAAAATTTGAAAGTCTTTCAGGTACACAAACATTTCAAAGAAAAGTTCATGAAAATTTGTTACCGTTTTACCTCGTCACGTGCAAGTGACTACGATTACCAGTACATACCGTAACATTCTTTAGTATGTCGATTCTTGATCCTTGCCTTGACAATACACGATTACATTTACAAACATTTGCATAATTACACTAGAGTAAATGATTATCATACGACAGATTCATAAACATTACAAATATAATGAATAGCAAAACATGAATTACTATGCAAAAACACTTTGATAATGTATGGGAAATTCATGATATGCAAAATAGACACATTTAATGATAATTACACTAATGATCATGATCATGATAATGACTGTGAATATGATAATGATAAGGACGGTGAGCGCTCACATAAAAACAAACAACAACAATAACAACAATATGCATGCTTAAGCTTTTGAAATAATACACATTTGCAAATGTTTCAACAAAGATTTAAAATGTAAAGGACACTTGTTATGCAATTTCTTAAGAGTAAAACAACCCTTTTTCATATTTATATATGCAAAAAAAAAAAAATACAGCTCAATTTTCAACACCACGGACGGGACCTATGTGACATTTCCATTTTTCAAAAAAAGGGACTTACAAAACTTAAAAGAAACGATGCCCGCGACAGGCCTTCCTGTGATCAGAACACTCAAGAAGGCCACTACCCCCCTGCAGGCCACTCTGGCTATTTACAATTGCACCCCTGCGAGCCGCTTCCTGGGGCTGCTCGGGTCCCGGAGGATGAACCATCCTGAGGTCTGATCACATTCCAGCGGGAGTTAAATTGTCCGCAATGTTGGAAATGAGGGTATTGAAAAGCTTATTTATGACATTAGAACATATGCATATGAGACAAAAATATGAAATAAGAAGAAAAACAAGTGTATAATCACATATTCAAACATTATAAAAAAAACACTGAAATATACAAAAATTTCAGATTTGAAAAATGAAACGTGTTAAACTTCAGGGTTTAACTTAAAAAAAAAAACTAAACAAGTATTTTAATACTTGATCCAAGTCCAAAGGAGGGAGTTTTTTTCACTTTATACATTTTACGTTTTACTTTTAAATAATACTTAACATTATATATTACTTATAACTAAAGATCACATCAATGAACCTTTTAAGATCAAACTTCGTTAAGGGTTTTGTAAAGATGTCTGAGAGATTAGCTTTACTAGTTACGTGTTTTACATTAAATATCTCTTGGTTTAAAAGGTCTCTAACAAAAAATAATTTAATGTCAATGTGTTTTGTTCTGTAGTTTTCTATGGGAGACTTAAGGAAATCAATGGAGGCCATATTGTCTATTAACAAGGTTGGCTTAGTTTGTGGGCTTGTAAAAATGTGTTTATCATAACATTCATTTATGATTCTACTGAACCAAAGAAGCTCTTTAGTTGCCTCTGTTAAAGCCACAAACTCTGATTCCATGGTAGACAAGCAGACAGATTTTTGTTTGAAAGCCCTCCACATGATAGGAGATTTGTCCAACATTAAAAGTTGTCCCCCCATTGACGTCCTGTCATCGCGATTGGCGGCGAAATCAGCATCAGTGTATGTTATTAGATTTATGTGATGACAAGGTAGCCTCAGTTTGTAGTGTTTGGTGCTTTGTACATATCCTAGTAATTTTAAGAGACCATTCCAGTGGATGATACCTGGATTACTCTGGAATTGACTGAAGATGTTTACAGCATAGGATATGTCGGGGCGAGTCCTGCTTGTAAGAAAAGATAAGCATCCCAAAACACTTCTGTACGGATATTTTGACATCTCCTGGGTTTCAGTATCTGTTTGAGGGCACTGTGCTTTGGAGTACACTACGCCTTTACTTATGGGAAGTGATGTGATGGGAAAGTTAAATGCCTTAAAACGTGTGCAGATATCATCAATATATTGCATTTGATGAATTGACACTACCCCTTCCCTATCCTCCTCAAACTCAACCCCAAGAAGTTTACGTGTTTTCCCCAGGATTTTGATGTCAAAATGTTCAGCTAGTAATTTTAAAATTTCATTTATGTGTTTCTGATGGTTACTTAAAACAACAAAGTCATCAACATATAATAATAAAACAACATAGTTAGAAAATGTATAGACGCAATTACACCAATCCAATTTGTTAAAACCAAGAGAAATTAAAACTTTATGTAACTCATAAAACCACACCCGGCCACTCTGATGGAGGCCATACAGTGCCCTCTGGAGTTTACAGACCAAATGCTCTTTCCCTTTTATTTCAAAACTTGGAGGCTGTTTCATGTATATGTTATCTGAGAGAGGGGCGTACAGATAGGCTCCTTTCACATCGCATTGCGTGTGAATCCATCTGAGACATGAGACAAGGGTGGCTAAGAAAAAGCGGATTAGACTAAAATTTACGACTGGTGAAAATGTCTCGTCATAAGTTTCACCCTTGACCTGTTTGTAGCCTTGGGCTACTAGTCTCGCTTTGTATCTTGCCACATGCCCTTTATCGTCTCGTTTGATGGTGAAGACCCATCTGCAGCCTAGAGGTTCAGTGTTGGGTGGTAGTGATGTTAATTCCCATACATGTCTTTTATTTATTACGTCTATTTCCTCCTGCATTGCCTGTCTCCAGAGTTCTCACTGAGGGGATTTTAAGGCTTGCTTATATGTGTTTGGTATGGAGTCTTCTAGTCATAAATTGTTTTTACGTGTTTCTGATAAAGATGTGTGTGGAGGTGTGTAACTAGGACTTGAACTAGCACTGGAAGTAGATTTTACAATACCTTGGTATTTATTTTCCCCTTTGAAACTGAACATGGTTGGATCAAATTTTATACCATTAGACTGACAGTATTCCCGCACTTCTCTGAGTGATCTTAAACGTTGCGTTTCACCCATCTCATAATAATAGATGTCGGTCCTCGACTTATCAGGCCTAGTTATGGCCTTACGGAACCATACAGCATCCCTCAGTGTTCTCGAGAGTTCCTCGCCCTCCTCGTCACTTTCATCCTCAGATGAGTGAACGGAGGCAGGTTCAACGGATTCTGAGGTGCCTGGCTTAGGTGATGGAGATCTTGCCAAAGGAAATATGTCAGGTTGAAGGTCGGTCAAAGGGTCAATTTCTGGTTGTTCTGAACTTAAAATGTATGTGGGTCCCAGGTCGCTTCCGTTGTGCTGCTCTGAAGTTGTAAAAGGGTTTGTGCCTATTGAATAACTTGGGCCTTGCTCACTATGTCTATGAACATTTCTTGGTACGGATTCATCCCCAAATCTAACATTTATGGTTTCTATTATTTTATTTGTATCAGGGATCCATACCCTGTAGCCTTTAGTTGACATCGCGTAACCCACTAAAACCCCCTTTTTGGCTTTAGGATCAAACTTTGAGTTTCTTAACTGTTTGGGCACCCCTACGTAAGCCACAGTACCAAAAGGTCGTAAATGTCTTATTGAGGGTTTGTTACCACAGTAATACTCGAAAGGTGTCTTTTTCTGTGTTTTATGACATATCCTGTTTAGTGTGTACGCGATGTATAGAACTGCTTCTGGCCAGAATTTTAAACTGAGTTTGCTTTCGTTAAGTATTGAGCGTGCCCTGTCCATTATAGTCTGATTTAAACGTTCCGAGACCCCATTCTATTCCGGAGAGTACACGTTGGTAAACTCATGGTGTATCCCGTTCTCTTCAAAGTATCTTGTAAAGGCTTCATTGTCAAACTCCCGCCCATTGTCACTACGGACCTCTTTTACCTTAGTGCCTAAAAATCTTTCAGCTCTTTTTACATGATTAGTAAATACCTTGAATACTTGTGATTTGTTACATAAGGGGTAGACAGATACTTTACGTGAGAAGTCGTCAGTTATGGTTAAAAAGTACTTCTCGCCGTTTCTACCTGTTATTTGTGTCGGTCCCCACAAGTCAGTATGAAGTAATTCAAGGGGTCGTTTTGATCTTATTTGATTTATAGGACGGAAGGAAGTTCGCCTGTGTTTGTTAATTTTACATGTCTCATTCAAAGTCTTTACTTTTAATAGGTGGTAAGCCCCTTACACCATTACATTTCACAGTGTGCTCAATTAAAGTGGAGCTAATGTGTCCGAAACGTCTATGCCATAACTTAAAGTCGTCCTTCTGGACAGTAGAGGCTTGAAAACGCACCTTTTTAGGACTTTGACTGTTTTGAGTTTTATTTTTATTTTTAGGGCTAGGATCTGGGTACAGGCAGTAAATGCCATCTTTAAGAAAAGCTCGAAATAGGGTACCACTGTCACGATATGCTCTAACCCTACCCTCACCTCCTCTGAACTTGGCACCAGTTTTATCAAGCCTAGGGCCAGATATCAAATTGTGCCTTAAACTTGGGCAATACATAACATCGCCGAAGCGAACCATCTCCCCATTTATTTTTAAGTCCACTAATCCAGTTCCTTCAATAGGAAAAGTTGCTCCGTCAACGGCAACAGCCAACTCCTCATTTTGCAAAGGTTTAAATTTTACATATAGGTTTTTATCTTTGCAAAAGTGGTGGGAGGCACCTGTGTCAAAGACCCAGGCATCTCCACCACATTTAATATTACTAAGATTAGATTGAATGAGGTAATTTACCTGGCTTGTTGACTTACGTTGACGTTGGTTACTGGTTCTATTGCGAGGCACATCTCTGCTAGGTCTGGAATTACTGGGTTGGACTCGAACTGGACTGGACACCGATGATCCTCTGGATACCGAGGAGTTCTGGAATGAGGAGTCTGAGGAGTCTCTCGAAGTAGTATGGAGGCAGGATTCGGGACTGGAAGCTTGTTGAGGCAATTTACACTGACGAAGCACATGGCCGGCTTGACCACACCTGTGGCATCTTCCCTTGAACTTAGGCTTATATGCGGACCTCTTGGGTGTGCGAGCTCGGGAAAAATGGGATTGGACCAGATTACCTCTGTCCTCTTCTCGTAATTTAATGCGGGATTCTTCTGCTACCAACTCGGTCAGGACATCTTTAAACTTGAACTGCTGTTCGGGCCATCGCAAAATTCCCTGGACGAGATTATCAAATTTCTTAGGGAGCCATCTCAGCAACTGGAATGTCAGATAGATTTCCTTTATCGGCTCATTCATGGCAGCCAGTTGATCAGCTAGTCTCTGTAGGCGTGCAGCAAACATGTCGACCGGCTCATCAGGCTGTATTCTGCAGGATAGGATCTCGCCGAACAACTGCATATGGCGTGCACGGTTATCAGGTTGAAAGTGGGTCTTAAGCTTTGTCCATGCTTCATGAGGGTCGTCGATGTTTTCTATGATTCTCCGGAACTCAGTTTCGACGTTTAAGTATACTATGGACAGTGCTGACCTGAGCCGTGCCTGATATTCTTTTGTTGCTACTGCATCACTGGTATTCGGAGCCTCTTCAGTACCATTCACGATGCTCCAAGCATTTTTATCGAGCAGCAGGTATTTTACGTCCGCTGCCCAGATTGCATAGTTGTGAGAATTTAGTTTGTTTATGCTAACCTGTACATTGGTCATTGCCATGCTCTTAACTAGACTTTATTAAATTTAAACAGAAAGGAAAAGAAATTTTTTTTTCAAAAAAAACGTACTCTAAAACAGTCAGATAGTACGACACAAAAAAAATTTTACCAAAAAAAAAACCTTTCTATTTCATACCAGAATAATTAAAAGTGTTTATCAATAAAAAAATGCTATTGCGCCCCCCCCCCCCCCACTAGAAATCACTTGGAGGTCTAATGGCCGTATGCTACCACCAGTTTACGATATTGCCAACGAAGGTTATGGCCACCATAACAGGTTAAAAAGCGTAGTAGCTTTGGCCCATAACCCGTGATCGGTTCTGAAGCCAGAACCGTTCTAAAATTAAATAAAACTTAAGCAGAGATAGAAAAATTAAAATTGGTGACCTGAAAAAAGTATTGGCAATCTGTGGTAGTGTAATAAAGTCAGTAAAGAAGCATTTAATTAAAAGATAAACTAACGTTTATTTTTCAAGAAAAAAACATATTCAAAATAAAAATATATGTATATATGAAATAATAAACAAAGAGAAATTATATCTGGTAAAACCAACCAAAAAAAAAGGTAATTCCTGAAATTATATTATCTAAAAAATTAAAGTCATACTTTAACACAAAAAGAATACTTAATTAAACCAACAGCATGATGTAAGGTAAAGAAAAATTGACATGTACAGGTTGCATAACGAACTACTCACCACAGCATAACTGGAAGAAAACAGATTTTTTCAAATCGGATGATGACGAAAAAATAAAGTCCAGCAAATGTCCAAAAGAAATAGAAACCTTAGATATCATAGCAACTCATAAGATTTTTCAAATCGGATGATGACAAAAAAATAAAGTCCAGCAAATGTCCAAAAGAAATAGAAGCCTTGGATATCATAGCAACTCATCACAACAAATGTTCAGCAAAGATATTTTCCACTATCTATAGACTGGATTCATCTTTAAAAAACAACATCATCTTTCAGAACATAAACAAACTACAAATATAAACTTCCATAACTGGAATTTAAAATAATGTACGGCCTTTACTAGACCAAAACATCGTCAGACCACCGGCAGTCAAAACAAACTGACCGTTTTAAATACCCCTCGCGATTCCAGACATTGCCAGAGTGCAACGCCCCCTTTGCTTCTGCCGAGTTGAGCGAATGCTTTCCTGCTTTGCGAAAGGGAGATACGGCTACTCGTAAGTTGCGATTTGCGAAGATCGCAAATCGCGATCAGACGGAAGAAAACGATCATGAACGCACATGTAAGTGTTCAAATCGAAAGTAAACAAATAAGTAACCGATTTAAAAATGGAATATGCCATGGAACCAGGAAAACAAAATAAAGAGATTGGAAATAAGATAAGATTGGAATAAAATAAAAACCTGTAAGTCATGCTATATTATCCTATTACAATATGTATATATATGCTTATAGAGTGTTAAGGGTAGTGAGTATGCTGACATTATTTTCTATTTTCAAAAAGAACTTACAGTAAATAAAATAATAATAATAATAATTAATAACTATAAAAAGAAATATTTTATATAATTAAAAGAAGGAAGTGAAAGTAAATAAACATTTTATGAGTAAATAAACAAATAATAAATAAATAAAGCCGGGTTACCATCTCAGGTAAAATAATGCCATTTTGACGCCAATTATGTACCCTGGTGCATATGTGACATTTTTTCCTATTTTTCATCCGTTTCCTGTTGGCATACAACTTTGAAATATGGAGTATGTATGCATACCTGGGAGCAATACTGGAATTACACATTGATTTTTTTTAATTCGTTCCAAAAAGGGGCAGCGGGGCTATTTTTTAAAGTTTATACAATTTATACTGCATAAAGGAGCCACTTACCTATTTCTATACACCAGAAGAAGTGAGTGGTATGTAAAAACAATTATAGTATACATAAATAAAATACTTGAGATAATATACTAGAGATATAAGCACCGGGTTTGGCGAGATTTTTTATGCCAATTAGGCGAAAACATCGTTTTGATTACCAGATGCATATAGCATGCTATAACAAAACGTTATTTATTTATTTAAATGAAAAAAGAAGGAATAAATGAAACATTTCCTGTTATTAAAAAAAATATAATAATCAATAAATGATAATATTTTCAGAACAAACAATTTATTATAACATTTATATGATAACCAGCATGTTAGGCTACTAAACGCCATTTTGGCACCAATTAGGTACCTCGGTGTATATAGGGCAGTGCCATATTTATTTGTAAAATTGAGCATGAAAGTTTACCAGGTGTGTTTTCATAGGCGCTTATATCTTTTTGCAACATAGCGTACCTTTCGAAGCCAAAACTGCACAAAAGAAAAAATAATCAATATTTGCAGCATTTCTTTTAATGTAATACACATTTTGTAATCAGTAGGCTCGATAATCAGACCTCGTTTTTTTTTTTTTTTTTTTTTTTTTTTTGCTTTAAAAGATGATATTTCATACGACGTCTTTTTGGGATTCGTCGTTTTTCCATATTTGATAGTATGTGTCTACTCGTTTTGTACCCCTTTTTGTAACTTTCTTCTTTATTAACAGCGACATCTGGATTTCCTATTTAAATAAATTTCTTCTAAATACAAAGAATTTTGTTAAAATAAATAAATAATAGGAAATGCGGACATCTATTGCTCAAAACACAAAATTTCTCCTATTGAGTTAATAAAAATCAGTAAAACATAATTTTTATGATAATAAAAAAGTGATTTATGTAATAACAGAGTCATATATTATGTACGTTATGGATTAAGTATGAATATTTCAATGAAAAGTGATATTTCAAAAGTATTATGAAATTAGTTAAAAACCATTTATTTTAAACTAAATGAATAAAAATTTATATTTTTAATGAAATAAATGGGATTTGAAAAATTATTGGAAATTTATCACCATAGATGTATCAATATTACAATCAGTACCTTGTATGCAAAATGGAACAATTAGCAATACTTTTTGTACCCGAAAAATGGTCGTTGCTTTTT
The DNA here is from genome assembly GCA_964019185.1 of Maratus speculifer. NCBI lineage: Eukaryota > Metazoa > Arthropoda > Arachnida > Araneae > Salticidae > Maratus > Maratus speculifer. The sequence continues at coordinate 45,611,236 of OZ025290.1, forward strand.
TTAAGGTTAAAAAGTAGATTACGAAATGTTCCCATATAGAGATGCCAAACCCTCGCTTATTGCATAGCAGAATTTTCTTATAGAAAAGTTATTTTTTAAATCCGCAGAATGTTCCAATTTAATAAAACATTTTCTGTATTAAAATACCGGTACCCAAAATGCCGGAAACTTGGCAGCTCTGCCTATAACATTTTAATTAATCACGGTACTTTTTTTAATCGGATTCAAATTTAGTGAAGACAACGTTTTTTGGCCGAAAGCAGCTTTTTTGTGTAACTACGATACAATTCCTTTATGTTGACTTATGAATGTTTTGACTTATGCTATTATTGCTTCCTCTCATTTATTTATTTGAATTTAAAATAAGATGACTCAAAATCGTGTTTTTTAAATATACGAAAAAAAATGCATTTCGAGAGAGGGCGAAAAGGACAATATTTGGCGATTTATTACCTGCGTTTGGCTAAGTGTCTTACTACCTTGTATTTAATACTCTTCATAATACTTCGCTGTTATATGGACTAAGGCGCTTTTATAAAAAGTTTGACGTAATTCGGGCTTAAGAAAGTGAGTTTTTTATTGAATAATACAAATAAATGAAAAATGAATACTAATAAAAGAAAAATGAAGCATTATATTGATCTATGTATATTTAAAAATTCATCTGCTAGCACTAATTAGATAATTTATGTCTTATGTGTATATAATAGGAGATAAATAGCTTTTGATTCTGTATTTCTATGCTATAGAGCATTAACGTTTGTGTGTTTTTCGTTAGCATTGGGAGTACCTAGCCGATTTAAAAAATAATGTGGGCAAAAAATGTTGGTAACCATCTTTGCTGCAAAATATACTATATTTTGCGTAGGAACAGTAATCACCATCAATGCACGAGCAAAAAAAGTTCTAAAATTGAGAATTCTTTAATGTTAATATGACTAAAAACTTAAAATCTTTTTTTTTTTTTTTTTTTTTTTTTTGGTGGCAACTTTTAAGATATAATATTCTCGTTATGAACGATTTCTAAAACATTCGACAATTTAATTTCACATATTAAACATTTTTTTTTTTTTAGAAAAAGTTTTAAACCCAATTTATTGAGAATATTGCAATTTCTAGGATACTGTTGGGGTCAAAAACTATAACTTTGGCATCACAGTAACTTATAAGATGTAAGTGCTCGTTTAGTACAAATTTTTAAAAAAGGATTCCTTAACTCTTATCGACAACCTCATTGCACCCGTGGAAAACAGATATTCAACATTATAAACTATTCGGACGGATTTCACACCATATAAAATACACTCCATTTCTCTACAAACATAATAGTCTATGTTATTTATAGTTTCTCAAATCGGTGCGAAGCTTCTGTTTATGCTCATGACATCATTTCAAAGAGCTATATTTCCAATATAGGAAATTTGGTGTTTTATTTTCTGTATTACTTTTAACATTTTGCATATTTCCAATTTTATATCCATGCATGGTTTGCTTTTCTTTTATAAAAATAGTATATGCAACAAGATTTTGTAGTTCTACGATTCGATATGCTTATTTTCATCATTATATTTTATCACAATGAATGACCATAATTAAAGGTAACATCTCATTTTCTTTACTTATCGCAAGTTATTAAATGTGTATTCTCAGCAATATCGCTCAGACTAATCCCTCTGAGGGAAGTCCTAGTATTATTTCTATATTATATATACTATAAATAAAAAAATATATATAGTGTTCCCTTATGTACAATATAATTGTAATGCTATTTTATAAACTATAAATTGTATAAATTATATCTTTTAAATTAATTAAGTGGCAGTATTTCTAAAAAATTAGTTTTAAATATAATATAACATATAAAATTGTTAATTTTCTTTTAAAATCAAATAATGAATAGAATATTAAAATTTAATGTAAATAAGTAAGAAGAAAAAAAGGGGTGAACTGGTGGATGTACTAATCCCCAAAAAATTCTTCTATCTGTTACATGTTAATAATTCAAAATTTGCTATCACAGTATCAAAATTAAATGAAGTATAAGCCCATCACGAGGAATGTAAAATATAGGTTCATCAAATTGGATGCAATTAACAAGGAGATCTTTTCACACTGTTTCAAATGAATAATTGAATTTCGGAACGTGTCCTCTTAGATGTTTACAATAAAAATTTCTAAATCAAAGAGTATAAAACCAACATCTATTGCTTAATATAAACATAAGTTTAATAAGGATCTATTTACATAAAAATATAACAGAATATTAAGTTTGATTAAATTATGTGCATCAGTTCTAGAGATACAGCTTTAGCAAAAATCATGAAAAATTCAACAAACAAATACTGTTGTGCAATTTATACCATAACCTAATCACTAACAGATTATCCCAACATTTAACTGAATCTGAAGTTTCATGAAAATCTTGTGTACAATAGACTCCCTCAAATCTGCAATCCTAAAAATTGCAGCTCTCTAAAATCCACACATAATTTACGGATGTAAACAATGAAACATTCAGTTCAGATATAAAGACAAAATTTGACTTTTTAATTTTATATCAATTGCATATATATTTTTATTGGTAGTTTTTGTTAATATTACTGAATTCATGTTTTTTTATGAAGGAAGAGTAAAGTTATTTCTGAAAAAATTCAAGATATTGCTAACGTTATTGTTAATCACAATCTTCTTACAAATATATTCATGTGTTATTTTTTTTTTTTTTTTTTTTTAAGTCTGGCTAAACCTGAAATGAAACTTTCTTATTTTATTATTTCAATATAATTAATAATGTACTTTTGTGAGGCAAGTTTCATTGAATAATTTAGGAAAAATACATTTCATCTATAATGAATATTTAATCATGCATTTTTGATTATTAGCTTGCCTTTGATTTTAATATTTTAATCATTTTAAAAATTATGTAAATTTTTATTATTTTAGTTTGTTACTTATTTTAATATTTTATTATATTTTGAGCATTCACTATAGTTTTGAACATATAATAAAATACATTCAAATTACAGTTTAAAAAATGTAAGCAAAGCAATGACCAGAAATCCGTAGAACCTCTGGTCCCAAGCTGTGCGGATTCGAGGGAGTCTATTGTATTAGGTCTTGAAATGGAGATTAGAATTCTTGGTGAAATGGTGAGAAATGCTGCATAGCAGTGCTACTTGATAGGCAGTATACACTGAAACTTAATAAGCAATGACTTAAGTCAACTTGTACTAAATCTGAATTGTGATGAAAATATGTGCATTAGTTTTTGAGATAAAGCAGTTACAAAAAATACAGATAATGCAGCATAGCCAGGGATATGTTTAGGAAAATTTTAGGTCCTTTAAAGGATAATTTATCTTAAAACAGGACCCTTCACAAATTTTTTTATCCCCAAACAGGACCCTTCGCAAAATTATTTGTCTCTTAAATAGATCTTTCACAGAATTTTTTCACCTTCAAATTGAACTTTTCACAAACTTAATCAATTAATAATAAAATCTGGCATGTAAATAAGAAGTTGTACTCACCAAAGAGCATATTACTTAGCTTTTTAAGTATGAAAAATAGAACCTGAAGACATCAATAATTTAATTAAAAAAATTCTGACTAGAATTTTTACAAATATAAGAAAAAAATTCACAATTTCACAAAAACAGAATATTGTGAGAAAAGGCTAGACAGACCCCTGACAGCAATACCACCTGTTGGGTAATATACACCCAAAAATTAATCAGCAACAGTTTATATCAAGGCTTAATTGAATCTAAAATTTTGAAAAATCCTGTTCATTAGTTCTTGAGATAGAGTGCTCACAAAATTTTTGTTAGATACTTACAGACATTTCATCAAATCATCTTCAGAACCTTTTTAAAATGTACCTATACATTATGAACTGGAAGTCGAAATTTTTTTATGAATCCAATAGTTTCATTTTGTAAAGATAGAAGAAAGCAAAAATACATGTATTTTATTTTTGTGAATATAGTTAATTTGATATATATATATATATATATATATATACACATATATATTTGTATATATTTTTGTGATATGCCTTTACTTAAAATTATATATTACTAGCAGTTACCCGTGACTTCGTTCACATAACATTTAAAGAAGAAATAATTGATCAATCTAGCAAAAAATTTCGATGATGAAAAGCATGTGTAATTAACTTTTTATCGTGAATTTATGGTAAAAAAACTTCTGATAATCCCTAGTTGCTAATTTGTTTGCTGGTCAAAATTTTCCTTTCAGCAATTAATACTAATAGATAGAAACATTCTTGAATTCTTTTGTTCAGCCCTGTAGTTTTCCAAGTGCCTTTAATACACGAAAGTATCTTTCTAAAATTTATTTCAAACAAAAATATTTCTTATTACTACCTAAATTACATTTTCAGAAATTATCATCCGAAGACAACCTTGTATCCAGTTATTTGCGGGACCCTGTTTATCATTTTATATATATACTACAAACATTTCTTAGTTTACTAAATGCAGTTCAAAATAAAAATGCATATTTTATTTAAAAACCACCTTTAAGTAAATTACGCTCATATTCAGTGAGCGTCCGAGATCTTTTGTGTAACCCTGTATATCTAAATTTAACTATTTATACTATTACCATTTATACTCTCCATTTAATATGCATACATTTAGCGAAATTTAAAAGCACATATCATAAGTCAAAATGCATTTCATCCATGCAACAGTCATCATCCATGATATACAGTACTTCGGATAGAATATATAATATTTGAAATCTTTTGTGTGTCCCTGTAAATGCTATGCACTTCGTATTATGCATGAAATAACTTACATTAAGCCTCAGCAACATATATCAATTTGATTATACATGAAATCGTTTACCATAATTAAAATATGTCGGAAACTGTTCCTCCCTTTATTCCTATGCAATGGAATTCTTCTGTCTGACCCTGTAAATGAATAGTAAGTGCCCTTTTCACTACATACTTTACAAAATGCATATTTTAGTGCACTTTGCATATAAATTTGAATATGTTCTACAGGCTGCTGTAACATCGTTAAATTTAATTAAAACGATTTTTCCCCATAATGCCGTAATATAAGGAAATTTTTTGACTATCCCTGTAAATAAACTAATCATGGTAGAAACTTCATTTTCAATAGGTATTCGTGCTAGGTAAATGTTAATGATGTCCAAAAATTTCATGGAAATCGGAGTATATTTACGAAAGTTGGAAAGCGACCAGACAGACAGACAAACCGAAAGCATAATAACTTTTCAACTTTGTTCGAAAGTGTTAAAAAATCGAGCCAAAAATATATTAATCAGTGATTTTATTTTCCACTTTTTCCCCACAAAAAATTTCTTCCATTGATAATTATGAGTTTTGAATAAAAATATTCATTTGTATGTAACTTATAACTTATTAATTAGTATAAGTAAAAAATATTTCTGATTCATTTTAAATATGACGTCATTATTTATCTCGCTCCATTAGCTACTGATATTCATACCCCTTGTATTTTTAACGACTGCTATAAAGTACCTGTTTTATTTCAACTATGACGTCACATTTTCATGAGTGAACCATTTTATTAAAAATATAATTCTTTTTACTTTTAATTTATGTCACCATATTTTACACAAAAATCCCCATTAACTAAACAAATATCCTTGTTAAATGTATTATAAAAAATACACCTTTTATTTTTATTTCAAACATGACGTCATATTTATTTTCTTTTAAATTATTTTATTATAGTTTTTCGCGTGGAAGTTTTCTATTAAAAATTCATTGCCGCTGAAAAATTATTATTCCAATTTTTTATTTTCTTGGCAACAGGAAAGGAAAATGGTTAAATTTTATCTGAAAAATGCCTATTGATTTTGTATGAAAAATAATTAAATTTTGAATTATTAAGGAAAATATTTGAATAAAATAAATAAAAATTACCCTATTATTTAATCCGGACTTCTAACTTTACGTCTGCAAAATTTCAAAGCAATCGGTTCAGTAGTTACGGCATGAAAGCGGAACAAACAAACAAACAAACTCACTTTCCGATTTATAATATTAGTAAGGATGTATGTTGTCTAGAAGCCTATTGTGTTCCATGCTTGTAAGGTATTTCACTGTGTTAAAATATATTTTTATTTTACTTCAGGTGCTTATATAATGTATTTTATATAATTTTTTTTATTAAAAATTAACTGAAATGACTGAAATTTATTAAATGTATATGTTGTTTAAAATTTTAAATATTCTGAAAATTGAAAAAAATCTACGTTATGGGTTTTTCAAGTGACCCATTCTAAAAAAAGCCCTGGATTTTTTTTGCCCTAGACCCAGCTATGAGAATCCTATCTAGCGTGTCCTTTACAACTGCAAAATGGAGTACTTTCTCTTCCACTTGCAGAAACTCGGAAAAAAAATTAAAATATCCTGTCATCAGTTCTTGAGATAGAGTGCCCACAAAATTTTTGTTACATACTGACAGATTTTTCATCAAATTATCTTCAGAACCTTTTTAAAATATATATATACATTATAAACTGGAAGTCGAAATTTTTTTATGAATCAATTGGTTTCATTTTGTAAAGATAGAAGAAAGCAAAAATACATGTATTTTATTTTTGTAAATATAGTTAATTTGATACATACATACATACATATATATATATATATATATATATATATATATATATATATCAGAGTTTCCCCTAGAGGGTTTCAGGAGGGCGCTCCGCCCCTCTTGCCCTTTAATTAAAAAATTAGCGCCAATCTTGCCCCTCATCCAAAAACTAGCGCCCCTCTTGTCACTTATTCAAAAAAAATAGCACCCTTCTTGCCCCACACTTGAAAAAATGCAGCTTTTCAGCAATGATGCGGAAGTGCTATAACGCGTAAATATATGCAAAAAATCGGCAACTGAACACAAAAAATAGTTCTTACATGTCCCACGGGACGTGTGATCTTATTTTTAAAAAAAATCGCGAAAAACGGCAAATTTCGTTAAAAAATCACAAAATAACTAATTTCCGGCAAGTTTCGCAAAAAATGTCTAATTTTATCATAAAATCCTGAAAAAGCGACACATTTCCCCAAAAGATTATGAAAAAAATGACAAATTTCGTTCAAAAATTGCGATAAGACGAAAAATTAGTCAACCGATTCGTGAAAAACAGCAAATTTCTACCAAAAATCGCAATAAAACAGAAAATTGTCAAAAAATTCGCGAAAAAACACAAAATTAGTCAAAATATCCTGAAAAAAAAAAAGAGATTCCGTGAACAGATTGCCCTCCCCCCCCCCCAAAAAAAATGCTAATTTTGTCAAAAGGGGCAAAAAAAAAAAAAAAAAAAAAACTAGTTGGATGTGTCAATCCCAAAACTTTCTTCTATCTCATAAGTACATTTTAATATTTAAAAAAAAAGAAAACGTGGTGACCCCAAAGTTACCCATTATCGAATTTCCTCCAACATTTGACCTAGCCTAATGAGATTCTGGTATCCGAAAAGCCTAAAATGCAAAATTTAATTAATATTCTGAGAAAATGAGCTTAGTAGTGCCTCATGTTGGGTAATTTATACTAAAACCTAATAAGCATCTATTTATGTCAAGACCTAACAGAATCTGAAATTTGATGGAATTTCGTCCATTAGTTCCTGAGATATAGCTATAACAAAAAAATTCAAAACGTAGCACAGCAACACCATATCTTGGCCAATTTATGCCAAAACGTAAAAAAGCGTCTAATTATATTATGGTGTAAAAGAATCTGAAGTTTGATGAAATTCTGTGCATTAGTTCTTGAGATGTAGCTAATTTAAAAAAAAACCGTGTAAAATATAGCACAGCAGCACCATCAGTTGAAGGATTTGTAACAAAACGTAATCATCGTGTAATTATGTTATTTGTCATTTTGTAACAAAATCTGAAGTTTGATGAAATTCTGTGCGTTGGTTGTTGAGATATAGCTATCGGAAAAATCATGCAAAATGCAGCATAGCTGCACCATCTGTTGCAAGGTTAATACCAAAATGTAATCAGCGTCTAATTATGTTATATATTCTAGTGTAACAGAATCTAAAATTTGATGAAGTTCTCTGCATTAGTTCTTGTGATATAGCTATCGCAAACATCGTGCAAAATGTAGCATAGCAGCGCCACCTATAGGGCGGTTCACACCAAAACCTTATCAGCGGCTATTTATCTCAAGGTATCGCGGAATCTGAAGTTTGGTGAAATTCTGTGCATTAGTTCTTGAGATATAGCTATCATGAAAATCATGAAAAACGTGGCATAGCAGCGCCACCTGCTGGCCAATTTACACCAAAACTTAATCAGCGTCTATTTATATCAAGGGGTCACAGAATCTGAAGTTTGGTGAAATTCTGTGCTTTAGTTCTTGAGATATAGCAATCTTGAAAATCATGAAAAACGTAGTATAGCAGCGCCACCTGCAGGCCAATTTTCACCAAAAACCAATAGGCACTAATTCATATCAAGGTCTAACAGAATATAAAATTTTATTAAATTTTGAGCATTAGTTCTTGAGATAGAGCGCCCACAAATTTTTTGTCACATACAGACAGACACACAGACAGACAGACAGACGGACAGACTCACAGACAGACATTTTCTAAAAATAGTCAAAACGTGTTCAGGACCTTCTAAAACGTATAAATCCGTCGAAAACCGGATGTCGAAAATTTTCATGAATCCAATACTTTCTTCTTGTAAAGATAGAAGAAAGTAAAAAAAAAGTTAATGTCTGAAGTGATTTTTCTGTTCCAAAAACTTATTTTCCTGCTTCATAATTGAGTTTTTATTGCTCCAAAAGCAGAATTTCCTGATTCACAATCATTTTCGTGCAAAGAGAAAATTGCACCAGGGCATAATTAGAATTTGCCCCCCCCCCCCCATTTTATATAATTATGTATTACGGTATATAATCATGCATTAGTCCATTTTGCATATAAGTCGACCCCCTAACTTATGTTGTTAAAAATAAGGCAAAATTAAAAACCCACGTATAAATCTATCTCCCTCCAAAAAAAAAAAAAAAAAAAAGTATCATTTTTTACTTTTTTGTTGCGAGAAAAGTAATTTATACATACAAACGAGACAGATTTTTTATGTAACAAGTTCTGCCATTGAAAAAGAAAAACTTGTAAAACGCCATTGGTTGAAAAATACTAAAAGCATGCCGAATGCCATGACATCAAACTTCCAATCGACTGCCGTGAATATCAAAATAACCGGTGATTGTCAGATCATAACTCGGGAATACTACAAAGTCGCATATTTTGAAGTATCGGCATGAAGGCAGCCAGAAATAAAGGCACTCTAACTTAGTTAGCTGTTGATTTGGAGCGGGTAAAAATAACAGTATGTCATGATACCTATTATAAACTTACTTTAATCTTAACTTTAATCTTAACTTTAATCAGTATTTTAAGTCAACATGACAACGTTTTTTTAGTATTGAAAATGTGTTCTTGATATAAATCACAAACTTTTTTGCTTGTTTTTGTTTTCTGCAATCGAGTAGGCTATATATTTTTTGACAAATAAATGAAAAATAATCCGAAATTCGGAATTGTCGAGATTTGGAGGGCTTTGGATTTTGGATTTTGCACTGTATAAACAAAATAGATTGCTGCCGCACCAATTCACTAGCAAAACATTTCCTGATATTTTATTTATATATTATTATTATTTTAGGTCTTGCGTATAAATCGACCCCCCCCCCCCCCCCCCCCCCTTAAAGTTCTTTTAAGGGGGTCTAATTTTTTGTCAAAAATTTCTCAACTTATACGCGAGTATATACAGTAAACTCTCCTCAAATACTGAATCTTTCCTAATTTCTTTTTCAACATTGTTCATTCTATTATTTAATCTTTACATATTGGCCTGTAAGAATGTTTCCATGAATGCTTTGATATGTTACATTTTGTCATAATCAAATTAAATATAATTCTTAAGAATGTGTAATATAAGTACAACTATGAAATATAGAAGTTTAAAACACATTTTTTGAGTATATTTTCTTTTTTCCAAGATTTATATACTTTTTGTGACATAATTCCTTCACAGATGATTTCTAGCAGTTATAAAGACTTATTAATGTGAAAGAAATAAATAGAAATTTATAACTTTTTTAATAGTAAATAATTAAAAATATAATAAAAATAAATCAATCCAAATTTAATAAGGATTCGATACAATAACACTTTAAAAATAAAAGCGGGTTTATTTAAAGTGGATAGAACCAAAAAAACCCGGCCGGCAACCCTGGTTCTGGTCACTCTCCATCAATATTTGGCTATTCTTGAATCAGCTCTAGGGTACTTTTGCCTCGATAGGGGGATTAAGAATGGCAGAAAATGGATTTTTTTTTCATGTGACATATTATTTTAAATTCTCTGGGTCTATGCATTATTAAATATGCCTACCCTCCCCTTCTCTTAACTTTTTTTTTCATTACCAGGGAATGTTTTGAAGTTGTAATTTGTTCATTGCTATACTATGAAGTTGTCAAAAATTTAAGAAAAAATTTTATATAACAAATCTCAACAATTTGCATCTTCTCCTCCATTTTTATCTTTCTGTCGCCAGAAAAAATTATTTAAAAAAAAATCACAAATTTCATATTTAATATTTGATATTTCATGTAATACCTTAAATAACACATATACCAAAAGACAATATGCCCAATAATGTTATTCTTCACCTTCCTCTCTCCCACTTTAGTCCACCCTTACTTCTCTTTGTCTAACCAATCTATGTAAAGATTTAATAATTGTAAATGAACAATTTGAATTTATTAATCAAAGGATAAAATGTTTTGAAGGGATATTAAATGAAATCTTCTGCGTGATCAGTGATCATTCTTACTCACTTGCTCTATTTTTTAATATAATTTTTACAGAGTTTGAAATTTATTCTTCATACTAAGATGGATGTTGTTGTTACCCCCATAGGTACCTTCTGTGGAGATTTGAACAAAATCTGACAAATGTTTTTTTAGACATACTTGAAATTTTTTTTAAATATCCATCTTAGCCATATGTGCCTGGAAATAATTATTGCAATGTGTATTAGTCTTTGCTGCTCTCAGACAATGCATTAATTAATTGCTAGCATGAGTGTTTTTATTGTCTATCTGGAATTTTAATCTTTCTTCTCACTTGACAAATACCTCCAAAAATACATTGCTCAGTTAGTAATGTCTCAGTAGTTTAATGTTGAGCCAAGATGTTGGGGATGTTGGGGAATCTTGTGTTCAATTTTACCACTTTTTTTTTCTTTATTAAAAAAAAAAGAAAATCTTTATAAACTTTGCAAAAAATTGTCTTAAAAGAAAGTTACTGGAACCAAACGATTGGAAATAAAGTCTACTTTTAAACGATGTATATTAAATTTGTTTATGGAGCCATCTACATATTAAAACAAACTCTAACTTTTTTCTTTTAAATAGCAGTGCCCAATTCTGACAGCATAAATGAATTCTACACCATTCACATTATCTAAAAACAAGCTTTTATGCAATTTGTTTGATCAATTTTCAAGAAATTAATTATTTTAAAATGAACATATTTTAGGGGCTGTCTCCAAATTGAAATTACTCGACTATTGACTAAGACAGCCCCCTTCTTGATAAAGATATCTTAGGTGCCAATCAAGCAGTTATTGAAGATTGCTAAATTACAGGATAGCATAAGAAGTTTCAAAATATCTAGTCACTTCCATTGTAAACAGTCCCTTAAACCATCATTTTGCTATTTTTTAAGCGTAAAAACTACAGTAAAAACCTGATAATTCGGATTAATTGGGACCAGACCCAATCCGGATTGTCTGGAGAATTAGAAAAAAATGAAATAAAATCAAACATTCTTACAGAAAATCACCTTAATGTTAAACTCATTGAATATTTATAGACAATAAAAATGTTTACTTTGGTCAACTATTCCGAAAAGATTTCAGAAAAAGTTTTTATATTTTTTTATTCAGAATATGATGATGAAACAAGTTAATGTTATGGAAATTAGCCAATCGCTTCTCAAACTTTAAAAATTACTGGGTTATATGGAGATCCGGATTAACGGGATCTGAATTAGCAGGGTTCTACTGTACTTAGAATAACAATTTGAAACTTTGGATTTCTATAAAGCAAAACTTAATAAATTTAAATCCACAAAAAAAAAAAAAAATGTAGGTTGCAATTTATAATTTTTTTGAAAATTAATTTCATAATTCATATAATAAAGTTTTAAAAATTGTAAACTCTACATAGTTATGTTTAGATATCTGGACCATGAATTGGAAATATCCTCGTTAAAATTGGATATTACTGTGAAAAAAATGAAGTTTGCTTTCATTATAATATGTAGATGGCTCCCTGAGCAAATTTTATGTACATAATTTAAAAGTAGACTTTATTTCCAATCATTCAGTACCAGCAACTTTCTTCTATGATAATATGTTGAGGAGTTTGTCCATGCTCCAACACAAAGTCTAATTTTTCGTTTGCAAATATTATACTTCTGAATAGACATAGCATAAAAGTATAATCATATTTTGTGATCTAAAACAAATATCTTCTTTTGGAACATCTTTTTTGATTGAAAAAGAGATATAGCATCTTTCTTATTCGTCAAAAGATCTCAAATATTCATTTTAAAAAGACAAACCAAAACACATAAAAGCAACTATGAGCAACAAAAAAAATTCAAAAGAAAATGATAAAATAAGTTTTCTAAACATAAAGGGTATTCATAATCTTATGTGTTTGTTGTGTGTGTTGTTCTAGTGATTGACTCACAGGTTTGTATGTGTAGATTTTTACTGTGTCCAGTTTATGCTATTGTTAATGCAATAACTCAAGAAATAGCAAGCGTCAAGTCATACTAGTAGCATATCAGGACCTTTAGCTTTCATTTGGTATCAAAGAAATTTCCATTTTTTTAATATCTAAGTATCTTTATTTCATTATATATTTAGTAGCAGAATTATTTAATGTTAGAATTAATTATATTATCATTATAGTTAGATATGCATGGCACTGGTGGACAAGTGCTGCATTTAACGCCATCACGTTTTACAAAAGTGAGCCAGAATAGAACTTGGAATACTGGAAATGGTTCTCCTGATGCAATATGTTTTAGTGTTGATCGCTCAGGCATCATGATAGCTGGTGTGACTGTGTATGGAGGTGTTGGAAACGAATGGCACTATGAATTAGAACTGTTGGATGATGTAAGTTATTATTTTTATATTACTTTTTGAAAATCTCACCTTTATTGATTTATAGTCTTTTGCTAATTCCAAATAAAGTGCTTTAATAAATAATTATTTTACATATTGATGTTAAGTTACTGTTATTTAATTTTCTCACTTTGTTTTTGTGGTTCATTTTTGTATATGCAGTACATTTTAATCTTCATTTTCATAGTTAAAATGATGATATGAAAAAACAAAAGGCTCCTAACAAATAGTGTTTAATCTGTGTTATTGATATGTAGGAGAAATTTGATTACAATTTTTTTTATTATTAATTTATTTGTAATTCTTAGCATCTTATTATTACATATTAAAATTCAAAGGGGAAATTAGAGCTACTATTGCATTTACATAATTATTTTGTTTAAACTTTTTATGCTACAATTAAAAAACATGATTCTGAATTTTTAGCAAAATTTTATGACAAAATTTTATTATGCTAGTAGTTGCAGTATTATATATTTTTTGGCTCTTTGCAAAATGTCCTTTAAAACAGTTTCGATATGGTGTGAAATTTATTAGAAGGCAGTTAACCAGTTTTACTTAACAAACTTTAAAATCATAACAAACATTACAATCTAATGAACATTAAAATAAATCAGCACCCTGCAAAAATTTAAACATATTTTTAATGTGTTATTAAAACAAAAAATAAATAAATAAAAGATTTTTAATAATTCTGAATTAGATCGATTATTCTTCACAAATTAAAAGCACAGTTAGACTATCTTCTTTTTTAATGTAAAGGGTATAATAATGCTGTAATGTAATCATTTCTTTTTTGCATTTTAGAGAACTGTTTTTGTGAATAGATTCTAAACATATTAAAAAGAGTTATAATAGGTAAAAATATGTTCAGAGATTATTGCTGTTGAGCAGAAAAGACAACTAGTTAAAGAAAAATGTGATTTTGAGACATGCATTTTAAAGAAAATTATAATTCACAGATAAATATTTTGAGTTTTTTCTCAAATATGTCAGAGTAATCATCAATCTCAAATCTATAAGGATATTTATTTATTGATTCAAAAATACACAACCATTTTAGTATTGTTTGTTTTCATCTTATTTTCAGAGTATTTCAACTGGTTTTCAATTAATTTTCCACCGTAAATTGTGTGCGTGTGTGAGAGAAAAATAGAGAGAGTGTATATGTGACTGATTGAATGATTTTATTATCTGAAATATTGGCCATTTAATAAACGTTCTGTGTTTAGTTTCTAGGTTATACTATGATGCTACAGCTGGCACTTAAACTTTTGAAGGTGTTTCATTTTTCATAAGAGCACCTGTTGTTGACTTAAAGATTTTTTATTGTCTATAGCAAAATGCTGTAACCAGCATTTTCAAGCTCCCCTCTCTTTTTTAGGGTTGTTAATAGCCATAATATATTTCCAATCAACTTGTGAATATTCCATATTCTGTTATTTCCATCTTCTTTTTTAAGATTTAAGATATGATGGGTGTAGAAGCAATTTAGTTTAAATTTAAAACAACAACTAAAAAGAAAAAGAGCTGAACATTAGATTTTATGTTATTTTGGAAGGTAATAAACAAGAAAAATCAAAATGTAAAAAAACATTTATTAGAAATAACTTGCACAAAAATTTTACTATTTAAAATTGCTCAACTTCTTCACTGTCACTAGTGGAACATATTTACTTACTCAGCAAACCTAGTATAAGGTAAATCTTATTTTATTTTGGAATTGCAATGCATTTTATTAAATAGTTTGCCTACATTTTATTTTCATATTTTATATTATTAATATCCATGATGGGTAAGTATTACAGTTCCCCCTTTCCCTTTCCCCAATGACTAATTTTACACTACTTTTTACTACTTTAAACATTAGCTTAATTTATTTCTGTTTTTGGCTTACAACTTGGTTCATCTTCACTGTTATTAGTTGGTGTCTCATCTGTAAATGTTTTGTAAAATAAAACAAATCTTCATTTCTTTCCAGCGAACACCATAGTGTTTCTTTAACAAATTATTAATGTCATCCTTCTTTGATTTTTATATTTGATTTAGAGATAACTGGTGGATTCATGTTGAACATTATTCTTACTGGTTTTGTTAAAAATTTGTATGTTATCGAAATGTTCTTGAGTGCTTAAAAACATCAGCAAAAGAAATGATCTGTTGCAAGCCTTCCTGATTGGTTGAATTGTAAATTATTAGTTTTGTTGCAAAATTGTTGTTGGATAATGCAAGTTATGCATTAAAATGAGATTTTTAGCTATTTTTTTTTTCAGTCTTAATATATTCATTATGGTCAAAATCTTTATTACAGCCAATTCACCTTTAAAAGATGAACACAGTAATATGAATAACTCATTACCTTAAAAAAGTGGGTAATGTGACTTTTGTACCTTCCTATACATATATATCATTTTTCATAATTTCTACTTGATGCTTAAATCCTTCTAATGTTTTATTTATTTTTACTATCTTTCTTTCAGCAAAGTGGTGGCAGTGCTGATCCATCTCATACTCAAAGGTGGAAGACATTGGCTATTGTACGTGGAACTTTTGGCCCTGAAGATTGCTATGGTGATGTAGCTGAGATCAAATTTGAAAGACCTGTTCCTATAAAAGTATGCATAATGTTATAATTTTTAATTGAAATGTGTAATGCCGTTGAATCCCGCTAATCTGAACTAATTGGGATGGGTGCCTGTTTCAATTATTCAAAATTCTGATAAAAAGTAGCTTTATTACAATCTTATTACGTAACAGCTTTATTACAGTCTATGGACCAAAGAGTGTTACAAAATACCGAATGCAGTTGCATGAATATGCTTCTTTGAAAACTGATTGAAAGCGATGGTAGTTTCATCTCTGTACAACAACCTACAACTGATACAGTGAAATTCCACAATTTATTAAGTGTGTCTCAGGCTGTAACAAATATGGATATAAAAGTACTAATCCCCTTAAAACGTCAGTTTAACTATCAGTAACATAAATTTACGCAATAACAAAATTAAGGTCTTTAAACAAGTAAATGATCAGCTAATCTTCAAACATTTTTATTGTAAAGCATTTAAGTTAAATAATCATGAATATTTCTTACTTTCTTGCCCACAATGTTTTGAAGGTATTTTTGAAACTCAGATGAAAGTTATATTTATTTTATGAGGTAATATTCATCAATGCTGACATATATTGGTTTTGTTTTAAAGTAAAAAACATTCAGCTGTATAGAAGTAAAGTAAAAATGTAAAAAATTCAAACAGTTTAGATTTTATGAGGAAAAGAATGGAGGTACACATTTGTGTACTTCAGGTCTGAAAAGGATAATGATGCAACTTAACACACTATAACTGAGTGGTTGTCTTATGATATTGAAGTTAGTTATATACAGATGAAGAAATCATTTCTTCAGTTTAGAATAAGCCACAATATGTCTCTGATCTGGAAGAAACTGATGACCTAGAGAAGGTTTTTGTTTCCTATTTAAAGCTGCAAATGCTCTAGCACTGCGATATACAGAGCAGAGTTAAAATGTGACATCGACAAACATTATGTTTGAGATGTTGGCATAATATTGCTTCTTCATTTGGATAAAATCATTTTGTCAGACAAATCTTCAATGGTGGATCTAAGGGGCGATTGGGCGATCCTCCCGCTCTTCCCTGAGTCCAATAAAAAGTCTGCAAAATGACAATAAATGCCCACATGGAAAAGGGGTTAGACCTAAATTCAAGAGAGCCGAGCCCCAGGTTGGGTCATGCCAATTTTAACTTACTAGATTGAGACTGGGTCAGGTCTTACTTTTTTCTTCAGAGCTGGATCAAACCACACTGTCCTTTTTTCAGGTCGGGCCTGGCATGGACTTCTTTCTTCTGGAATGGATGAAAATTTTCAAGCCCAAGCTCTGTCCAGTATAAAAGCTAAATGCTCAGTCTGAGATTGACCCAACCCGTATGCAATGGCTGATCTAAGAGGGCGAAGGGCAACTGCCTACCCTTTGTAGACCCCATGCAAATAAAGGGTTTACAAAGTGACATTTTGCATCCTCATGAGAAATGATCTGGGGCAGAGCTAAAGCCCATCATGGTCTGGTCTGGGTCGCGCAGTTTAAATCCACCAGACTTAGGCTAGATAAGGTCTACTTCATTTAGAATCAGACCATGTCCGGATTTTGCTTTTTTTGCAGATTTAAGTTGAGACAAACATCTTTTTCTTCCAGATCGAGCTTGGTCTTGATTTCATTCTTTCTAAAGGTCTGCATTGGCCAAAATTTCCAGGTCAAGGCTCGGCCCGGAATAAAAGCTAAATGTCCGGCTTGCTTCTGATCCAGATAGTATGATAGTTACTGGCCCAACCGTGACCCGTGCACTCCTCTTAATTCTTTCCTATGAGCTCAAGTTGAGCTGGCATCTTTCTTATTTTTTATTCATAAAAATTATATGTATGTTGTTCATTTGTTTAGAGAAATATTTAGAAATTGTATTTGGTTATATATATAAGTTACAGTGATGCATTTTTAAAAATCCAATTTTTTTCTTTGAAGAGCTTTAAAATTATGAATTTTTTTTATCATCCATTTTCTTCTTTCTTCTATCTTTACAAGAAAAAAATATTGGATTTGTGAAAATTTCCGAATTCCACTTTTCGATGGATTTATGCGTTTAAGAAGCCAGAGTTTATGAAAAACATGTTTTTATAAAATGTCTGTCTGTGAGTCTGTATGTAACACAAATTTTGTGGGTGCTTTATCTCAAAAACTAATGCAGAGAATTTAACAAAAACTTATATTCAATTAATGCTGATTATTTTTTGAGGTGAAACACTTGACAGGTGGCACTACTATGCAGTGTTTATTGCGATTTCTGCAATCACTCAATCTCGAGAACTAGTGCACATATTTTCATAAAATTTCAGATTCTGTTAGTCCTTCACATGAATTAAAATTTTTTATATTTTGATGTAAATCACTCAACAGGTGGCGCTGTTATGCTGCATTTTTTGTGATTATTTTTTTAAATAATTCTAATAAATAATGCAAATCTCAAAAACTAATACACAGAATTTCATCAAACTTCAGATTCAATTAGTCCTTGACATGAATTGACATTTTTTATATTTTGGTGTATATCGCTCAACAGTTTGTGCTGCTGATACATTTTTTATGATCTCTGCGATAGCTTTGTCTCAAGAACTAATGCACAAATTTTCAACTAACTTAGGATTCAGTTTGACATTGACACGAGTTGTTGCTGATTAGGTTTTGGTGTTAATCACCAAATGGGTTTCACCTGTAATATATGTATATTTGTGGCAATGCTTATTTATAACCAAGTTTTGTTGTACTGAATGGCAACACTGTAATGTTGATATTCATATCGGTTGTGTGCTTGCTAGAGCTGGTATCGCTTCTACTAGTAATCACGATGCATGCCGTGATGTTAGCTCAGATTATTGAAGTATGATTTTTATATTTATGTTTAATAAACTTACTTAGTTTGAAAGAAGTGCCTCCTCAATGAAATCCAAGTATATAACATCACCAGTGTTCTCACTGACATTTGACCAATGTTAGTAATTTGTCTAATTAAAAATAAAAGCATTTACCAAATAAAAAAAGTATTAGTAAAATAGATTCGCCATGTAGTACAAAAAAAATTATCTTTAATCCTTTAATGTACCCCCTTTTTTTCAATATGTTCTAAGTTTTTATATCTGCGACCAATGATTGTTATTAATCTAATTTCAACTATCCGCTAGAAATATATTAAAATGTGTATGTATGCATTGTATGGAAAATGAAAAAGTAAAGAAAGAAAAAACAAACATTGAGCAATAACAATTTGGCGAGTCTAATCGCTTGTTTACTTGCCAAATAAATCATTTAGTTGCAATTTGGCACAATGGCGAGCGACAGCAATAACCCTGGGTGGCACTGCTAAATTGCATTTTGTAGGATTAACACAAGTTTAGCAATAGTCATATCTCAAAAACTAATGCATGGAATTTCATACCTTTAGAATCTTCATGTTGGGCATATATTGCAATTAATTTCAGCACTATGCTAGTGAATTTTTGAAGTATTAACATGTATGAGGTAGTAAAAAATTTTGGGATTGCTACATAAGACTAGTTTTATTCTAGACTGATTTTCTTACCAGAATTTCATTTGAATATAATAGTCTAAGTCATATTTTTAAATAGTGTTTATGTGCATAATTGCCTTAATTTTCATTAATATTATTTTTCTTGTATTCAGAAATTTCAAACATAATCTGAAAATAAATTATATACATAAATAACGAGAGTCGACTGTATATAAATGTTACCAATTATAGTAACTTATTTATTTGTTAAACTTTACCTTGCATAACTAAATTAAAGATTATACATTTTCACCAGTTTGCATCTGTGAAAATTCTTAAAATTTTTAAAAGTAAGACTGTTAATTGAGGGTGGTGGTATACAGATCGTGGCTATCATTCATTGCATTCATAAAATTTATATTTTCTTACAATACCATAATGACAATATAATGAATACTTTGATTTTAGTAAAATCTTTTATAATAATTATTTATTTGCATTTGATTTTTATTTAATATTATGTAATATATCATCAATTGCATTAAAATTGTTTATTTTAGTTATTGAATAAAAGTTGTTACTGCAATTTACAATTATGATGTTTTTTCATGAAAGGAAAACATTAAATATGCACTGAGATTACGAAATCATGGATCAAGAACAAACAATGGTGATGGTGGTTTAACTCAAGTTAAAGGCCCTGATGGTTGCATCTTTACTTTTACTGATTGCTCTTTAAGTTTTAATGGGACCAATCATACAAGAGGACAGATTCCACAGATTTTATATTACAGGTATTTAAAGCTATATGAAAAAAAATATTTTTTCACACTCTCTAACAGTCATATATATATTTTTTAATGAACTATTTTTACAACTTAGTGATTTTAACTAAGAAATCCCAAATTATATAAAGCTTAATAATAATAAAATTAGTAGAGTAAAAATGAGTTAATTTTTATTACGATATTTATTAAAATAATAGTTTTTTGTTATTCTGTATTACATGGCACAGACATCGCTATTACAGTGAAATATTTCCAAATTGAAAAAGGACCTGATGGTCACAGTCAAAAACATACACACAAAAAAAATTGGTTCAATTTTATGCATAAATTCATCCATTTTTCATGGTACAATAATGAAAATAAGACAAAAATCTTCATTACAGTATGGAAGAATTTTTACTTACCTATCATACATAGTATAGGGTAAGTCTTGTAATCATTTTGAAAATTGAAAAAAAAAAAAAATTGTGGCAGATTTACACATTTTAGACACTGGAGATTCCAAAAAACATATTTTTAGAAAAAAAACCCAATCCATCCGTCTGTGTGTCTGTAAACACAGGACACAGGAGATAGTTCAGGAGATAGATCTCCTGAATAAATTGAGATAGAGACTTGAAATTTTGTATGTACTTAGTATGTAAGAATGATATGAAGCCTATTTAATATCAGTGACCTTGATTATCTGGAACTATTTTTTTCAAACTCAAAAAATTCATTCTGATGAAAGGTATATAAAAAGTTTCAAATTTTTTTATTTTAAGGAGTGGATGTAAAAGACAATAAAATAATACAAATTTTGCATAAAGAACAAAGTTGATTGGATTATTAGTTGCCAAGATATTTGTAATCCTGTTTTCCACATTCTTGGATTTTTCATGACCTTCTATTTCATTCAAATTTCAATTCAAAGCTATATTTTAATTGAAAATGAGACGCTTAATCCGAACGCAATAAACTGAGTTCCGTAACCAGTGAATCATGTCAAGGGGGACTCGGAAATTGTTTTTTGGGGCTAACATTTTTTAACAATAAGTACTAAAGCAAACTAAATACAGTGAAAACTGATAAAATGGACTTTTTTATAAAGCAACCTGACTAAAACGTAACCTCTCTATGATCCAAATTTTCTAAATGGAAAATACTTCATGATAGTAAGAAAATGAATGTAAAACAATTACAGGCGGTGTATCTCTTAATCCTTTATGTCCCAAATTAGGCATTCATGAAAATTTCATCTTCTAAAACATTTTTTATTAATTTTTGAATCTACATTAGAAGATATCTCATCATTTAAGGAAATTAAAAAAAAAAAAAAAAAATCATTCTGTTATTGAATAATAAAAATTCCAAAAACTGTTGTAGTGCCATCAATTTATAAGTGAATAGATTATAATCAAGTAAAGTAAAAATAAAAGCAGGAAGAAAACAACTGGGAAGCAAAATAATTCAAAGAGCAGGTATATGTTTTTCAAAATTTAAAAATCTTTAATATGTAAAAAGTAGGTTGCAATTTATTTCTTATGTTTACTTTTAATAAAATTATGTCTATTAATTTCATGTTATTGACTGTCATGTTATTGTTAAAGCGATACATAATTGTTGTGTCTTCAAAATCATGAACTGACACTATTGTTTAACATCAATTCATTATAAAGAATGTATGAAATGCATTTAAAAAATGATTTTTAAAAAATAATAGTTTTGCATCTATTTATGATGTTTTATACAATTATCTAGTTGCAAATAAAAAAATAAAGAGGTTGAAATTAGAATTGATATATATTATAATTTTCAATTAACAATGAGATTATTAATTTATAATTAAGCATATTTATAAAATATACTTAATTACTTAATAATTTATAAAATTATAAACAAGTATATTTATAAAATAAAGAATGAAAAAAACAACTGTAGCACGTACAGGCATCGAACCCGGGCCAGCTGGATGATTCTCTACTGCTTATCTGACTGAGCTACAATCATATATTTTCATCTTTTCAAAGTAAGTATTCCAGTTGTGTCATTATATTAGACCACCTGTTTTTCAAGAATTAAGGGGTGTTGTATAAAATCCATTGAACCTGATGCTAAGGGGTCTCTGCCTTACAACATATGTTAAAGTAATCAAAATTTGTGATTATCAAAGTTGGCCATCTCCTTCTGAGATAGAAATAAAAAATGCAGCTAAATAATGATATTGAGCATCTGATTTGCAAATTAACATTAGAATTAATGTACACCTAATTACATTGATTCTATAATTATCAGATGGCATTTATTATTAAATTTGATGATAGTATATCAAGATAATTTATTTTACTTTACCCAAAATTGAGGGCATTTTTATAGAAAGAAAAATTTATAGTTTTTATAGGCTTCTTTCTTCATTTATCAATACGAGTATATTATAGTCTTTAATTAATAATCAGTTATAATAAATTAAAGTATCTGTAAGATGTAAAATGTTTTTTTCCAGTACACCACAAGATTCAGAAAGTGTGCAGAATTCTAAAGACATTGCAGAATTACAGGCTCGAAGGAATGCTCTTTCTATTTGCAGTTCAGTTGTTAATGCAGCTGCTAAACTTTTTCTGAAAGCTCAATCCGTAGAAGGTATTTGTCTTTAATTTTTAAAATTTTAATTTGGTTAGAATTTATTCTACAACTAGCTGACCCACCCGGCGTTGCCCGGATCTGTAATAATAATATTAAATGAACTTGAAATTTGTATGGTTTTATCTTTAACTCGAGAAATGTGGAAATACATTGTTCGAAATATGTGGCCACTGACTATAAGAGAAATTGGTTTAAAAAAAAATAAACAACTTATATTTAACTGTAAAAATGCTCAAAATGACTGCAATGGGAAAGGCAGGAGGAAATATGTGTGTAGCGGTTGAATGATTTTCGTGTTAAAGTGTTGATATTTATCCGTAAAAATCACTGCTCATGTAACTAATTACTTTTTTCATATAGAAATCCCAAATGAAATATTTTGAATTTCAAACTAATTATATGAAACTTATATCCGTCTATACCATGAATGAAATTGAAACTTGATGATTAACTTAAAGTATGTAATATTATAAAATGTAATCTAAATGTATATAATATAATAATAGTATGTGCAGTGCATGCGATGTAAGGATTTTTTATGGTCATTTTTCTACACCTTGGATTATATTATTGGCGTTTTAGTAAGGATCCCTAATTTTTAAAAAGAATATAATATAGCCTATGTTCACCGGAAATAAGTAAAAAAGGTGCGCTGTCGGCATGCACCTCAGCTATCCAATGCAAAAAAAATTTTTCAAAAATGTCAAAATATGAAAGAGTTATTAGAAAAATGCTTCCCCATAGGAATAGCATTAGCTCGCAAGCGTTTCCTCGAGCGAGGACAGGGGCCTTAAGATATTCAAAAACATACTTGTATAAAAAAAGAAACTTGAAGGAAAAAGGACCAATCTGAGGTAAAATAAGTTTACACTACCTTATGCAAGATTTCTCTTTGAAGTATGCACGCTCAACCTGATAGTCATGATGTCGGCATAACTTTTGTCTTATTTAATCCAGGCATTTTTCCGATTTGACTTGGCAAAAATTTCTATTTTGAAAAATCAGTGATGAAAGATTAAAAAAATTCTGTAAAAAATGCTGTTAGGCATTGTTTTTATTTATAGAAATTCTAATCATCATTTTTAAGAATAAATTAACAGATGGCTATTTCAAAAAACGTAATTATCAAATTATTCAAAAGTCAAATATTCTTTTATATTACATCTTAAATTGCAATAATCTCAGTAATAAATCTCTATAAATTCATTAAAGCTAATATTTATCTATTATTTAATCAATGTAAACACCGTATCGTTTTGAAATCATTAAATTAAAAATATATAATAATAATAATTTTCGATAATTTCGCTTAGCAATTTACCAAAAATAATATTTTTCAAAATTATTTTAATATTAATTATGCTCTCTTAAAATTATTATAACCGAGTTTTATCTTAAATTTAAATCACTTCGATGTGATATTCCTTCATTTTGGACCGTAACTTTTGAAGTTAATTACATTATAAAGTTTACTCTTGTTTTGCATTTGAAAATGGCGCCCAATAATTCTTTTAGTCTACGAGTAGCCATCTTGTTTTTTCCAGCGTCTTTCTCCCCAAAAACAACTTCTTGGCGTCACACTAGCGTCTATTTTGCGAAGCAAGTGAGTCATGGTTTTTCCTGATCTTTTCGGAACATTCTGGCATTGGTTGACTGTCGGCTAAATTTCCCCAATCTGGAGGTAAGACTTTAGCCTACGAGCATTTCGTTACCATGACGCGAGATTAGCGGCAAAATCTGTGCCACTGATTGGCAGGTTTGGGTGCATCTCTGAGCAGGAGTTCAGAATCGCGGATGGTTGGAGAGACTTTTTCGGTTGTGTTGAAAGCGTGAGGTGGTCTACAGAGCGTGGGGGGGGGGGGGGGGGCTCTGCCCCTGTTGCAGAAGTAAAAAAAACTTCACGGATGCATCAAGGGATTGGAGCTCTTCAGGATTGAGCAACAAGAAAACGCATAATTTAGTTACGTCAACCAGATGTTCCAATCAAGTTATTGATTTTAAAAAAAATAATAATCAAAGCCCTCCACTTCCTCTAAACTTTTTATCTTCCCGAATCAAGTGCCTTTCTGCATCTCGGTATTTAATGAAATAGCATATAATCTCCACTCTTCTACGGATTCGTCTTTAGTGTTCACCGAAACTACATCTCTGTATTTAATGAAATAGCGTGTAATCTCCATCTTTTTACGGATTTAGTCTTTAGTGTTCACCAAAAATATCGTGCAACGGGTTTGGGGAAACGATGTAGCTGTCAGCATGCACATAGAAAGTGAGGAAAAACTGTGATTCATCTCTCACCAATATGGTTTTAAAGAACTTTTTGCTGTCCTTTAATTACAATCCCTAAATTATGCAAGATCATTATGCAAGACAGTATATCTCAATTGTATGCAAAAATATTTTTAGTATAATATTTTAAGTTTTACATAAAATATAGAGAAATGGGGAGTATTTAAAAAACAAACAGGAAATAAAACTTTTAATGAATTTTATGATTATTTTTATTAAAATGCAGGAAAATTTTAAGATGTTCTAAAAATTAACAGATAATATAATTTCAACATTGTAAAATACTGCACTATGTTAAAAATATACTTAATGTGTACTTTCATTTTAAACAATAACCACTGTTTCAAAAACAGTATATTTCAATTAAACTGGAACATAATATTAACTTGAATAAACTACTTTAAATGCAGTACAATGTGTCAAATCTGTACATCCTAACTTTAAAATTCACCAAATTTCAGATATTTTCTTCACAGACTTTTTTGAAAAAATAAAAACAAAATAGGAAAAAATAAAATAAAAAATTGCAGAGGGCAAAATTTATTATATTAGGCTAAAAGTTTAAAACCTAATTCTTTTATAAATGTTAAAAAAAAAAAAAAAAAAAAAAAAAAAAAAAAACCTCCAGAATGCAGAAACATTGTAAAAACATCATAATGCAAAAAAAATAAAACTGTGTGAATTTTGAATAAACTTTGTTGAAAACAAGACAACATTTGCTGTATTGATCTGAAAGATTAAAGCTACATTCCTTTTATTAATGTGGAAAAATCATTTCAAAGACCCTAAAAAACATAAGATGTATTACATAATATAAAAAAAATTACAGATGACAAAATTTACTATAACGGCCTAACAATTGTGAGCAAAATTTTTTCATGAATGAAAAAAAAAAAAAGCCACAAAATGTAGAAAATGTTAAAAAGTTCACTAAAATTTATGAAAGACAAAATTTTCTAAAAATGTAAAACTTTTTTAATGGGCCAAAAAAAAAAAAAAAAAACTACTTTTTTATCTTTTTTTAAAATTGTTGTACAGATTTAAAATAAGCTTTATTGAAAAGAGGTCAGCAGTTACTGTATTGAGCAAAAGGATTGTAACCAGATTTTCTTTGCTAATATGAAAAATCACCACAAAATTCATAAAAATGTAACACAACTTATGTAAAAAATTAAATAACAAACAATATATATATATATACAGGTTGGTCAGAAAAAAACTTTGCCGATATACGGAGCGCTAGCGGCCAGTCCGCTCAACCGATCGAGATGAAATTTCAGATATAGCTATTCAGAGGTATGAGCTCGAGATTCTGTGAACGACAACAAAATGGCGCTCACGGTTACAGTTATAATTACAGAAACTCAAAAATTTCCAATGGCAACACCCATTTTTTTTCATCGCAAAGTGCTCGGCGCATGCGAAAACCCTAAAGAGCATTAGAACCGTACGTGTATCGCAAGAAACGGACATGTTATGCACGCACAAAAAACCGTTCTGCGAATCCTTTCCCCCATAAAAAAAAAAAACTCGATTGGGGCGCAAGGAGGAAATTTGCATATGACACAGAGTCAGTGCACTAATCTCTGATTACAATACAGATCGGAGAAACTAAAACTTTTATTTTGATTACACATTTTCCACATGGGTGTCATCACAGGCAATTAATGGTGATGGCACCCATGTGGAAAATGATGGAATCCCATCAACGGATGGTTTTCTCATCGCCTCCTATATTATTTTATTCATAAATTCATTCACTCATAATTTATTTTAACATTCATTTATTTATTATTTCATAACAACTATATCCAACAAATATTAATTTACCTTTTAAATCCTTTCCGGCCGTGATCTACTTCAGAACATCCAATAATCTATTTAACTTCAATAGCCTTTCATAATTTGTTCCACGGACTCCATCTTTAATTCCAACCTACATCGACAATAACTTATCTACGACTAATTGTATTTTTCCGTAACGATATTTTCCCCGCCAGATGGCGACTTGGAATATCGTAACAATAATCGAATCTTTCATTCGCTTTACCGAATCGATCTTTCGATTCGTACACATGTCGTCTTCTGATTGGCTCGTTTCGTGGGCGTGCTCGCAAACGATGTTTTCAATCCGGCTTGCTTAGTATAAATACACGATGTTTATTCCTGTTCTTCGCCGCTTTTATCTTCCTACCAATGGAAGGATATCAAGTAACTGTATTGAAGCTGGACTTCAATCTGGACGTATAATTTATTTATACCTGTTTTTATTTAGTTTATTTTTAATTGTTTTAACCTGCACAATGCTGTCAACTATATATTCAACTGTTAATGTGTTCATCTGTACCAATGTAATGGAGTTCGCCGTGTCAAGTCTTCTGTAATGCTGATTCAACTTCTCCAAGTAATGAAATAAATATATTAGTTTTATTTTTGACTTTTTATTTGCTGCTAAAGAGATCGACATCAAATACTGCTCACACTTATTTTAACTTCCGATACAGTGTTAGGTACCAGCAAAAGCTCCATTGTGTTATCTGCTTCTTTAATGATATTTTTCAGCGTATATATAAACCTCCAAAGGTTATATTACGCACATTAAGGGGTTATGGGCGGTAAGCCTAACCCTGGAAGCCATTTTGAGCAGATCGATCTCGGCAGGCTGAAGTGTTGTGTTTTGAAATATCATGGATTACGTTTTATGATTTCTTCCTTATGAAAAACTGAAATTTTTTTTGCCAAACCTTATGATTTAAAGAACTTTTATTGTTTAATTTCAAGAACTTTAATTATATTTTCCCAAGAACTTTGTTTTGATTTCTGCCGGACTTTTGTTTACAGAACTGTTTAGTTATATTTTGAAGAAGTTTTGATTTATCTTTTTGCTGAACTTTTATGATTTACAGAATGAATTAATTACGTTTATATTATTTCATGCTTTAATTATGCTTTCAAAATAGACTGTTTCTGATTTTTGTTGAACTTTATGATATTTTGAAATTTTTTTGAGAAGTTTGACTTGGCTATTAACAGAGAACCGACGAAAAAGTCGGGGGGGGGGGGGGGGGGCGGTAACACTTAAAATTTTTTTTGCTTGCTTAAAGATTTATCCTGAAATTTTTTTTTAAAAATGGCCACTAATCCAATTGATAAGTTAAGTACAAGAAATTACGCCACATGGGCGTGTGACATGAAATATTTGTTGATGGAAAAAGGCCTTTGGGATATTATACAGTTAAAGCAAGAAACCCCAGTTTTAAGTGCAAATGTTACTGCCGATACAGTCAGCCAATTTACCTCCCGTGCTAACAAAGCTCTTTCTTTAATCTACTTGAACATAGAGCCTGAATTTAAAAGATTAATAGAAGATTGTCAAGAGCCTGTTGAAGCATGGAGAAGATTGCATAAAAATTTTCACCCTGACTCACGCACCCATCATATGACCTTGTTCAATGAACTTATGGAAGAGAGGATACGGTATGGAGAACCTATTAACTTATTTGCAACTCGTTTAAAGAAGATTTACTCTGAAATAAAGCTCATAGATGAAAAATTTTCAGAATGTTATCTAACCTACCAATTTTTACGATTTTTACCCAGCAGTTTCGACAATCTTGTCCAACAGGTCTTATCCAAACCTGATGCATCCTTTAAGTTTGACTCTGTTGTGGACGCACTCGTGGCTGAAGAAACAAGGCAGAAGTTACGTGATCGAGACAGTGCCAAACAGGTCAGCGTCTCCACTACGGCTAAGGTGAATAAGAGCAAATCTCGCTACAAGAAGTCTCAACAGAGAAAGTGTTGGAGATGTGGGAAGTTAGGACATCTCCAAATCAACTGCTACGCCAGATCACCTGATCGCCAGTCTCGTCATCCTTCTCCTTGTTCCAGATCCAGACGTTCCCGTTCTTCCAGTGCAACCAGTTCCCGAGGTCGACACTTTAAACGGTCTCCTGAAAGAAGCCAGACTGACTCATCATGTCCATCTGACGACTCTGACTGTGGTTCCCGAGACTCATCACCTGCTTCCAGTTTTTAATGGGTAAATCCATTAGGTTCGAAAGTTCTGTTGTTTTTAGGCGCAGTGTAGCTGTGCTGGGCACCGATGATTATGTCCTCTTTTCTCCCAAGGTTGTGGTCAATCGAGATGATGCTGTCGAAGTTGAACCTGAGGTCATCCCAGGTCCTTCCAGCAGTTCTCAGGATTGCCCACTTGGGGGGAGGGGGGGCATGGATTCGGGGTCCAGCAATTGCAGATATTTTTTTTTTTACCAAGCCATTGTCTAAATATGAAATACTTAACTTTATAAAGATTCTATTTATAAGTGATGATGTAAAATAATTTTTAAATCCATATTACATATAAATTTTTTTTCCATGTATTTCATATTTTAATTTTCTTATATAACGTACCTAATTTAAGCTGGAAATTTTTTATGTAACATGTAAAGCTTTTTGTAACTACACTATACTTTAAAATTGTAAATTAAGTTTAAAAAGATATGTGTAGACATCTGCTATTGTTACTGTTAACTAACCAGCATAATTATTCAATATAGATAACCAGCTATCTTGATCTTTTTTTAAAAGTTTTAAATTGTTAAAATTTACTTAAATGTTAAAAATATTTTTAAAGTGATTTCTTTTTAAACCAACAGCTTTTAATTTATAAAGAAATCTTATTTTTAAAGTGTTTGTACCTGTGTTTATACAATTTTTGTTTATATGTATATAACTTATTTCTGTTTGTTCATTCTAGGCATCTAGGGCCAACAGCCATTTTTTGTGAGTGAATGCATTCCAGGTACCGGAAGATTGTCAGGAGAATAAATGAGTCCCTAATTCATATAATGAATTTGAATGTTAGAATTTTTGAAAGAGCCGTTGTGTTGTCCCCTAGGACTAGATGCCTGGAGTTCAAGTTCATAATGAAAATTTAAATTTCTTTCTGCATAAATTTTCTTGTTGTTAATTGTAATAAAGATTTATTTAAATATTGTGATCAAGAAATCAACTAGAGCTGGTTGTAACATTTCCAAATTGGAAATTGTTAATTTTCTAAATGGTACGTCATATTCATTTTTCTTCTTTCATACTTTAAGTCTTTGAAAAGTCTCTATTTGCATCTTTTAGAGATTAACTTTCATGTTTGGCTTTTATTAGTCCAATCTAGGATATGCTAGCCTCTGTCACTGGATTGAGATTTTTCATGTGCCAATTGATTTTTGGAAAGTTAATTAATTTCGCAAATACTTTAAGCTTTTCGTATATAAATAAAATTTAACTATTCTTCAAAGATTTCATTGTTAACTTGTTAAAATTGTTGAATTATTCAAATTGTTAAATTATTCAAATCGTTAAATTTTTCAAGTTGTTAAATTATTTAAATTGTTAACTTATTCACATTTTTCTTGTTAAAATTGTTAAATTGTTTAAAAATTGTTAAAATTTTTCAAGTTCGAAGTGTTTAGGCTTCGTTTAAATTTTTCACGTTCGAAGCACTTTTAAAAGGCTTCGTTTAAATTTTTTCTGACTTCAATTGTTGAGGTCGTGTGTTTTTCAAGTTTTTTCAACTATTGTAGTTGTTTCACTTTTTCAACTAGATGGAATTTTAATTCCTTAAGTTTTTTTTTGGGGTAAATCCTGACTTGTTCTGGTTAATGAAGTACTCCTAGTTGACATGATATGGAGGTATTACTAACTAACAAAAAAAAAAAAATTTTTTTTTTTTCAATTATTGTTTTTTTTTTTGAATTTGTGAATGTAATTGTGATATCTATGGATTTTTCAATCCTTTGCTCTCTGAGTTCATTTGAAACTCTTTTTATAGAGGCAATGAGAGGGGGGGCATTGATGGAATCCCATCAACAGATGGTTTTCTCATCGCCTCCTATATTATTTTATTCATAAATTCATTCACTCATAATTTATTTTAACATTCATTTATTTATTATTTCATAACAACTATATCCAACAAATATTAATTTACCTTCTAAATCCTTTCCGGCCGTTATCTACTTCAGAACATCCAATAATCTATTTAACTTCAATAGCCTTTCATAATTTGTTCCACGGACTCCATCTTTAATTCCAACCTACATCGACAATAACTTATCTACGACTAATTGTATTTTTCCGTAACGATATTTTCCCCGCCAGATGGCGACTTGGAATATCGTAACAATAATCGAATCTTTCATTCGCTTTACCGAATCGATCTTTCGATTCGTACACATGTCGTCTTCTGATTGGCTCGTTTCGTGGGCGTGCTCGCAAACGATGTTTTCAATCCAGCTTGCTTAGTATAAATACACGATGTTTATTCCTGTTCTTCGCCGCTTTTATCTTCCTACCAATGGAAGGATATCAAGTAACTGTATTGAAGCTGGACTTCAATCTGGACGTATAATTTATTTATACCTGTTTTTATTTAGTTTATTTTTAATTGTTTTAACCTGCACAATGCTGTCAACTATATATTCAACTGTTAATGTGTTCATCTGTACCAATGTAATGGAGTTCGCCGTGTCAAGTCTTCTGTAATGCTGATTCAACTTCTCCAAGTAATGAAATAAATATATTAGTTTTATTTTTGACTTTTTATTTGCTGCTAAAGAGATCGACATCAAATTCTGCTCACACTTATTTTAACTTCCAATACAGTGTTAGGTACCAGCAAAAGCTCCATTGTGTTATCTGCTTCTTTAATGATATTTTTCAGCATATATATAAACCTCCAAAGGTTATATTACGCACATTAGAAAATGTGTAATCAAAATAAAAGTTTTAAGTTCTCCGATCTGTATTGTAATCAGAGATTAGTGTACTGACTCTGTGTCGTATGCAAATTTCCTCCTTGTGCCCCAACCGCGTTTTTTCTATTGGGGGGGGGGGGGGAGGATTCGCAGAACAGTTTTTTGTGTGTGCATAACATGTCTGTTTCTTGCGATACACGTATGGTTCCAACGCTCTTTAGGATTTTTGCATGCGCTGAGCATTTTGCGATGAAAAAAAAGGGTGTTGCCATTGAAAATTTTCGAGTTTCTGTAACTATAACCGTAATTATGCGCGCCATTTTGTTGCCATTCACAGAATCTCGAGCTCATACCTCTGAATAGCTATATCTGAAATTTCACCTCGATCGGTTTAGTGGACTGGCCGCTAGAGCTCCATATATTGGCAAACTTTTTTTATGACCATAATGTATATATATGTTTTTTTTTAACTGTTAAAATAAATTTATTAAAATATCTGCTTTAGTATTATCTTTTGCAGTATTAAAATGCTTTCCTGGCAAAAATAATCCACCTAGTGTGGGAAGAAAAAAATCTAGGAAATTCCAATTTATTTATTTACTCTGTACTGTATATATAACTCTGGGGTAATTAATAAACACTTTAAATTAAATAAAAAATGACTAAGTAAGGGCTAAAAGAAAAATCCTTATTTATTACCAGTGATATTCTCCAGATCATTCAAATCTTTCAGTTTGTTTAGAATTTTTTTTTTTTTTTAATCAAGTTAGAATCAATATCCCGCTTTAGTCAGAAAATGCATTATAAAATTAATTTTATTACTTGCCTTTTTTATTTTATTTATTTATTTATTAACTCTGTATTTAATTTTTATCTAGATAATGACGTTTTATGTGCTTTTGGAACATCTCATGTTGTTACAATGCTGTTACCATTAATATTTGCTCATCTGGGGCCAGTAGCTACCTCAGATCCACGTGTAAGTAAAATTTAATTAAATCAATTATTTTGATATATTTGCACATTTTTTATTTGAGTAAAATATAATTATTGATCTGAAAATTCTGATGATAAAAAATATATAATGTTGCAAGTCCTAGAACTGTTTAACTTTAATAGCTGAGAGTTATAAATAATTAAAATAACCCTGACATTTATATACCTTTTCAAGTTATTATAAATACTTTATCTGTCTTACATCATGATCATTGAAAATGAGAAAAAAAATCTTCTTTAATGATCATTCTATAAACAAACAATTAAAATGAAATAATGTTTCTTTATATGTATATATATATATGTAGCATTAAGAGGGTACGAGATCTGCCGCCGATCGATATATCATTATTTATCACATCTGCAAAAATGTTACTTTTCATTTATTCGTGGCCGAAGAATTTTAATTGTAGATACATGAAGCTGGTGGTTGAATGGTTTCTTCAATTCATTAAAAATACAAGAGAACAGAAACATCATATTTTCTCACCATGCACTTTCACTGTCACTCCACACATCCCTCAATCTTCATCACTCTATAATGAATACAGAATTGTTCTTGATCTAAACATTTAGATCAGAAGAAAAAAATTCACCACGAAAGACAAGACATCCTTTCTGAGGCCGCATCACCATAAACAATAAAAGAATAGAAAGGGGTCTGTGCAAAGTTGTTTCTGGAAAAACATCATAACTCCACAAAAATGTTCTAAAATAATCGAAGAAGCAGTGTGAGAACTTTAACAGTGGCAAGGTTAGTCGATTCTGCCTGCTCCAAAAAAACCAAATGACTATCTCAAAATTTCTCAGATAACCTTGCTCCTACCCTCAATGGCTTTTAAAAATCTACTAAGATTGTTTGGAATGTATTTACTTATTTTACTATTAATTTAAGGTAATTTACTTTGCGCTCTTCCATTGGTTGATGGGAGGAGCTAGTCATAAGGAATCTTTAATAACCGGCATAATTCACTAGAGAAAACTCCCCTTTTAAAATGCGGATGAATTTCAGAGCTGACGATTATTAAATAAATAAAACAAAATTAAAGTTTCGATAAATGTTTTATTCTAAAAAGGGAAATAGATTTGTGGAATGAATTTAAGATATTGACATTTAAATAATACACTCTATTCTTTTTTAAGAAAATAATTAATAGATTATGCTGAATTAAAGAAAATAAAAATAAAAGGAACTTTAGCCATTAAAAATATTAATATATTACAGAAACTGAGAATGAAAGTATGTTCTTATAAAATTTTAAAACGAACTCAAATCGGGAAATTGGCAAAATTTTTTTTAATTTATTATAAATATATATATATATATACTTTTATAAATATAACTAAAGTGATTCAGATATTACCATACAATAAACCAACGAAACCAGTATTTTTACAATCATCCTATTAAAATCATTTGAAGTTTGAAATGAAATAGAAGGCAGATTACCAATATATATATATATTGTAGCATTACTTTGTATCAACCTTGTTTTATATTAATTATTGGACAGCATTTGCTATTTGCTGAAAAGTTATTATGTTGTGTAATTGCATCTATTTATATGAAAATTAATCATTACTATGCAGTCTCTCTCTCTCTCTCTCTCTTTTTTTTTTTTAAGTTGTTTATTTTTTTAAATGCTGTTTATTTTTTAATCATTTAGAGTGCTGTTCAGGTATTGAGTATGGTCCAAGATCTTTTGCCTCTTGTTGCTGCTTTAAACAAGAAAGGTCCTAAGAATACATCTTCAGAGAAAAATATAGAAAATGAAGGAGAGCGCTGTGATGCTAGTTTATCCACCACATCTAATCATTATGCTATTGTTGAGAGTGATCATCCTTATAGGCCTGCATCTGTTGCAAACTACCGGGTATGAAGTGATATCTGATAGCCTTATGTAATATTATTTTATAAAGAATGGAAAATTCATGATTTTTTATTTTAAAAACATTTTTGTTCCATTGAATCTTAGCTGTTTTATATGCTGTAAACTAGGGTTAGAAGATATCATAAATTTAATATTGCATACCAATAAATTAATATTGATATTTGTGTTATATCATAAGTACCTTAAATTCTGCAAGAATAGAAATTTTGCTAATTTTGGAACACAAATAGTATAGTAGCAATAATTTAAATAAAAACTGATGTAGAGAGCAACAAATCAGTGTCTTATTCCTATATGTTCATTCAGCATCATTAAAATAAGGATGTATATTTTTATACAAAAATTATTTTAGAAAAGAAACCTTTATTTGATATATGTTTGCACTTATACTTTTTGTTGCAAAGTATTTTCCTTAAAAAATAGTATGTTTCCTATTATTCTTACTCTGTGCATTATTTGTCAGTAACATTTTAACTATTTAATTACTTTACAAAAACTGACAAAATTAGAAATTTTCCGAATTAAAAATTTATTTTACGAAAATTTACTGCATTTATTGACATCTTGTAAAAAATAAATAAAGTATATTTATGTATAACTCCATAGTTTTGATACAGTATTATTGTAGCTTTCTCATCATCCGGTAACTGCTAAATGATAAAATCTATCTCAATATAAAAAAAAAAATTTGTAAATTATAACTTTAAAAATATTTTCTATTAAGAAAATATCTAATTAAATTGTTTTGTGCATATATGATAAGAAAACGATTCATATTTAATGAATAGTGAACTGTCACAATGCTTGGCACACTTGAATACTAAACTTAATTTCAATGTTCATAGGTGAATGACATTGAATCAGATTTTATTTTCTCAAGACTAAAATAGTGTGAAAATTTTTAATCAAAGAGCTTTTTCAACAGTTCCTGTCTGTTTTTACTGATTAATTTTACTGTTACATGATAATAATTTCAGAATCTGTGTCTATATATAAAATGCTAAAGTACATGGATGCAAAAAAAAGTGATTACTTCTCTTTTGTCAATGAATTTAGTGATTTGTTTTGAAAATGAAACCTGCTAAACCTAACCTTCGCAATTTCTATGTCTGTTGTAGTGTGAAATATTTTGCCTATTTCTTGCAAAAAATTATTTATTTAAGAATTGTTTTGATACAACTAAATATTACAGTAAGTTGCTGCAAAAAAGCAGTTACAGTAGACTCCCTCAAATCCATTCAGCTTGGGATCCTAGATTGTACAGATTTTAAAATTTTGTGGATTTCTAGCCTTTGCATTCTTTACATATTTTAAATAGTAATTTAAATGCAATGATACAATCAAAATTATAATGAATACTTGTAGTATAGTAAAATATTAAAGTAATCAAGTAAAATATTAAACTAAAATTATTAAAATGAAGATAATTTTAAAAATGGTTAAATTATTAAAAGTTAAGATCAAGAAAATATTTAATAATGTATAATTAAATATTCATAGTAAAGATGAGATACATTTTCTTTGAATTATTCAATGAAACTTTCATCTTAAAGGTTATCTTCACATCAAAATCATAAAGTAGGAAAGTTTTATTTCAGTTTTAGGCAGTATTATTAACCAAAAATCCTTGATTAATGCAGAAATATATTTAATAAAATGATTATGTTTACCAGTAATATCAACAATATTTTGATTTTTTTTTTTTTTTCTTTTTCAGAAATACATTTATATTTATTTTAGGAAAAACCACTAGTTTAGTCATGTTAGTGAGAATTATATATAAAAATACATGCAGAATGATATAAAACTGAAAAAATATGCAATTTTATCCTTGCATTTAAACTAAAAGTTTCATTGTTACACAATTATTCGCATATTCTCTTTTGCTGATGGCAATGAATGGTTTGTATAGAAATTTAGCCATCTTCATTATCTATTGTGGTATTCCTCTTAAAAAATGAATTTCTTATTACAATACTTTGATATGATGATTTTTTGATGATATTACACTGATTTTGTTTGTATATTGGTCTGTCATGATGGGTCATTTCATTCATTGATCAGAAGAGTATTGTGGTTTAAAAATCAGTAACTTATCACTAATCCTTTTCTATTTTTTTTTCTTCTTTTGCAAAAGTGTGTTTACCGCATGAAGTTTATAATTTATGCAAAAGATAGCAACATGCCGGTGAATCTGTGGATGAAATGACTAAAATAAGATACATTTGAAATGAAGCTGATAGGTTTAGGTGAGCTGTAGAATGTCCCGGTCAATAGCAAAATAGACTTATCCAGCGATGGCCAACTATGAGAATTCATGATTTGAATTGAACTTGCCAAAGCATAACTGTGTAAATATGACCAAGGTGTGCGATTTTTAGTTCTAATGCTCTGCATAAGATCAGTTGGTGTTATTAAAAAACATTCTGTTGAAGGCTTTTATATGTAAAAAATTTGTAATACTAAAGGAGACAATTAGTTATGTTAGATTAATTTAAACATGATTTTTCAATCGGTAAATTAATTATAACAGATGTAAATTTTCCATTTTTTTCATTCAGCTTTTTTTTTTTTTTTCACCCAAAAACAAAAATGGAAAATTTACATCTGTTATAATTAGTTATGTATTCTTTGAAACTACTTATGTAATATCTTTTATTTTATCACATATTAGCAAGTAAATATTAATATTTATTGTGCTATTTCTCATCCTCCCTCCAGTTGTTGACATACATCCTTAAGTTTGAAAATAAAAATTATTTCATACAATTTGTGCATAATTTTTCCAAATTCAATTTACAGGTAGCATTTCCTCCTTGTGTTCAGTGGTTATCTCTAGAATTTGATCCACAATGTGGTACAGCACAAGTAGAAGATACTCTCCAAGTTTACATTCCAAGCAGAAATAATGCAGGTCAGATGTGGTTGACCTCTTCGCAAATAAATACTGTGAGTGGATCGCAAGATTTTGAAGAAGACCAGTATGTACCATATTGGCCTGTTTTTAGAAAATTCAGTGGTTCATTTGATTGGCCGAGTACTGCTTTGCTTTTACCAGGTATTTTTTATTTTATTGTTATTATTTAAGACAACTGTCATTAATTTTGGACATAATCAACTATAAATTTTTGCTAGTCAAGTTCAAATTGTTGAATAGGCATTTCACAAAAATAAATTATTCTATTAAAATGTCTAAGTGGGATAGTGCATTAATGTGAATCAGTTTTAACTATAGATTTCTTAAATGTAAATATAATGGTTGGCACTTAGTGATTGCATCTTTTCCTAAGCAGAATTTTAATATCAAATAAAGGATAACAATGTCAGAATAAAAGTTTTAGCCTAACACTATATGTTTAAACCAACTTACAGTCTTAAATTTTGTGAAATAAATATGAATTTGACAGATTTTAGATTGTTTGTGGTTTTTCATTTGTTTATTTGTTTTAGGAAATGAAGTTGTATTTTCGCTGGAAACTGCCTCTGACTATGTTAAAGATGAAAAAGCTTGTTTCTATGGTTTCCGTTGTCAAGTCACAGGTTTTGAGTGTCCACGCATTACATGCGGTAATAATATTGAAAGTTGGGAAGGTCTAAAACATTTGGAACGAGAATTAGCATACTTAGGTGGAATGTGTGCTGCATCACTGATGCGAAAGGATCTCATATTGCCTCCCTGTATGTAATTACATTTATTTTAAAATACATTAATAAAAACTGTGTATGATTTTTTAATATTGCATATTATAATTAATACATGACATTTATTCATTATTGATAAAGGTTTAATAAAAATTTCAGTATATTGTAAAATATAACCCCCCCCTCCCCCTTCTTCATATATGTAAAAATTTCTTTTTTAAAAAAGTACCATTTACAAGCCCTCCCCTTCAGATTTTATTTCCTGGCACTTTCCATCTTTCTGTTTTTATAATAAATTCCTAAAGATTTCGTTTCAATATCTGCTAATTGTATGTATTTTTTGCAATTTATTTTTATTTAATTTCTTTCATATTCATCTATCATTGTACCAGAATGGCATATTTTTGTCATGCATGCTACCAGACCTTTCAAAGGAATGTTCCTTTTGAAGTTCCTCTTAATGTTTTCCTTCATTTATGTGCACTAAGATTAAACATATATTTATATTGAGTTTATTTTATTGTTTTTGTTCATATTTCTTTGATGCTATCAATTTAATTATTTTATGTAAATTTGTTTCATTAATTTATTATTTGTATTAAAGGAAATTTAGTTTCTATAGAAAGAAATTTTAAAACTAAAAAACGTTTATTTTATTTTATTTTCATACTCAACTGTGAAATTTCATAAATTACAAATATACCCCTCTACTTTCCCAATTTTCCTATCCTTTTCAAAAAAGTTCAAATTATAAGCACCTCTTCATATCATTTGAATTTTCTGCTAGAAAAAAGGCTAATTTCAGCACTTTACGGTATGTGATAATAAATCAGAAATGTAAATAAACAACAATAGTCAAAATGTTTTTTAAAGCTTATTTGGGTCTTCTAGAAATCTTAATTGTGGGTTTCTCAGATTTAGAATGAAATTTTTAAAATATGTTAATGTTGTTATTTTAAAAAAAGAAGAAAATTTAAAACAAATATCCCTTAAAACACTTCTTACAGCTATTCCTACTTGGCTACTGTATTTCAGAACTATGTATGTATGCTTTTTAAATCAGCTTTTTAGAAAAAAATGTTTTAGTGCTTTATATATGGTTCCCTCTTTATTAAGAAATGTTGTGAATACAACAGATAAATGTTGGCTATTGTATGTATGTTTCATATCGAATTAAATATTGATATGGTCACTAGTCTATTATTTAACAATATTAATCCATTAAGTTCTTTTTAAAAAAGTCTAAAATGTTGCTCCTATGTTACTGTATAACACCGTTAATCTGCCCTTCCCGATCAAGGACCCTTCTCTAACTTTATAAAAAAAAAATATTTAAATTAAAAAAAATCCCCCTCTCCCTCTTCTTGCTTAAAGATTGCTGGAAAATGTAAATTACATCAAAAGATCACTAAAATACGGATAATATGTCAAAAAAAAAAAGACAATTTTATCTAATAGTCGCTGAAAAAAACGGCATGAATTTCGTCAAATAATCATAAAAAAAAATGCTAATTTCTTCAAATGATCGTCAAAATGCATCGAAGGATTGAAAAAAAAAAGAACGTTTTATCAAAAGATTGCAGAAAAAAATGTGAATTACGTAAAAAAAATCTTTTAAAATAAAAGGCGAATTACATCAAAAAATCGCAGAAAAATCCTGACTTTCTTGAAGGATTGCCAAAAAATGCTTTTGTCAAAAGATTGTGAGAAAAAAATGTGAATATGTAAAATTCAGAAAAAAAAAAAAAAAAAAAAAAAAAAAAAATGTTATCAAAAGATTATGGTAAAAATGCAAATTAAGTCAAGCAATTGCAGAAAAAACACGAATTTCTTCAAAAAAGCATGGAAAAAAGCAAATTCCCTTAAAATATCTCAAAAAAAAAAAAAAAAAAAAAAAAGTCTGTTGTTAAAAAAACATACAATTTGTTAAAAAGAACTGCCGGAAAAACGCAAATTCCATTAAGGAACCACAAGAAAAATGTCCATTTCATCAAAAGATCACAAAAAAAAAAAAAAAAAAAAAAAAAAAAAACTTTAATTTTGTCAAAAGAATGCGGGAAAATATGATTTTCATTAAAAGATTGCAAAAAGACAAATTTTGTCAAATATTGCTAAAAAAACAGCAAATTTCATCAGACATTGTGAAAAACTCTGCAAATTTCATTAAATATCGCGACCCCCCTCCCCCCTGAAAATTTCGCCAAATATTACAAAACAAAAAAAAAAAAAA
The DNA here is from genome assembly GCA_964019185.1 of Maratus speculifer. Taxonomy (NCBI): domain Eukaryota; kingdom Metazoa; phylum Arthropoda; class Arachnida; order Araneae; family Salticidae; genus Maratus; species Maratus speculifer. The sequence goes on from OZ025290.1 coordinate 45,651,791, forward strand.
AAAACCTGGCAAATATTGTGGAAAGACTGCAGAAAAATCCTGTGTAAGTGCCCCATCTGAATATTTTTCGATTTTTCATCACATTTGGGGAGAGGGGCAGATTAATTGTATTTTAAAAATGAGTTACATAGGTCAAATGTTTATATGGAAAAAGAATAAAAGATTGCTAATCTCTGTATAATATTTATACTCTGTTATTTTCAAAAGCTAGCTGGTACAATATTTTTAATATTTTGTTTATTAATCTAATTCCTTGAATCTTTTATCATTAGCTTCTGTTGGTGAAGTGGAAGAAGATTTAGAGCTTATTGAAGAGCTTTCAAATCAGGTAAGTTTTGTTCATTATTTTGTATAAACAGATATAATTTTTTGACACATTTGTCACACATGACTTTTAATATTGGCCAAACTAAGAGGGGCTTAAATTAATTAACATAAAAAATATATTATTTATCTAGATTTATTTAAGTATCTTGTTTCATATACTTCATATACATCAGATCACAACTTTGTCTTGGCCAGAATTTTGTGCTGTCCTGTTTCTTTTATTTTGAAAACATTTTGTTATTTTAAAACAAATTCAGTGATCTATCTAAAGATAGCTCTAATTACTCCTTAAAAAAAAAAAAAAAAAAAAAAAAAAAAAAAACTTTTACATAAAAAATGCTTTTATGATTCTTTTTCCATTTGTTATTTTTTTCCTCCCTTTATTTTCATTAATTAAATTATTTTATGTTTGATTATTTTGATCAGTTCATTATATCTTTTTAATAAGTTTATTTAGCCTATTCCTTTTGTTTTTAGCATTCTTTAAATTCTCCACTTTTTCACTGTCTTCCTCAGTCCTGAGACAAATATTAAGTGAGACCACAAAATCCAGTTTAAAATGACTTCAAAAGTGTCTTAGTCTCTAAATCAATACTTATGATATGCATACATTTATTAAAAAGATCTAGAAGTAATTTTAACAATTCTAGAAGCATTTGAAACTATTTTAAGTGTGTTTTTAGTGTCTCCTACAGACGACACCAGCACTTAGAAGGTTATACTTTTCACTACCTTCTTTTTCTTTTATTTTTCTACTTTCATTTGATTTCTCTTTATTTTTTCTTTCATTGAATTTTACATGTTCTCTCGTATGCAAGACTATTACCACTTTCCAATTGAAAAGTAGTGAATGAAAATATTTGTAGGATTTTCACAATTTTCTGTAATTATAAATACAAAATATTTAAGTTGAAAAAAATTTAAATTTTCTTTACATTATATTTTTAATTTGGCAACATTTTCACCAGCTGAAAATTAGTTTATGATTTATAAATGCAAATATGTGTAATCTGTTGAATATTAAGTTACTTTCACCTATAAATATCTTATAATTATGTTTAAAAATATAATATTGATATAAAATATATTTATTCTTGCTTAATTTTTATTAAAAATGCTGTAACACAAAAAAATATTAATTATATTGAAAATAAATACATATTTCATATAGTCTTTTAAATCAAAATTATACTAAAAATACATGACTTTTGTTAGCCATGATACAATTTTCAATGTGAAACTTTCTTTTATGTACTGTTATCCATGCTTCATGTATCAGTAATAAAATTTCTTGGAAATGCTTCTATCACTATAATGCATAGAAGGAAAGTTTTCTTTTAAATGCTGTAATTCAATTTTAACATGATGTAACTTTTATCATAAAGTGCTTTTGTACATAATAATTATTTTGTTTTCTTTCTTTTTCAAAATTCACTTGTAAATAAGTATTTCAATTGAAAAGGACATTGTTTGGAAATATTACTATTCAAGATTTTTAAAATCTGGCAACATGAAATAAAAAACAATCCTTCTATGCTAAATGTAACTAAACATTGATGTTTTAACACAATCTTCTTGAAAGTTTCAGATAATTAGAAGTATATTTTTTATAAGAAAAATCTGTAAGATATTGACCAGAACATTAATATGTGATGGCTTTTGTTTCTGTTATAAATTAAAATCAATATTTTTTTCTTGAAAATTATGTGCAGGGTTCCAAAAAATTATATTTTTAACTCGTAAAAATGTCGAAGAATTTGGACAATAAGAATTATTTTATTTTTAATATTAAATGATGGGATGTGGGGAAGGGGAGGAAGCAGGGTGAGTATAAAACACCTCTTAGTAGGTGTAGAACATCCATGTATGCTGCCAAAGGCCGTGTTGCCTTTAGCTCATTTGAGTAAAGGAGGAGGGTCAATAAGGGCTATTTTTCGCCCATCATATACCCAGAAAAAAAAAGCAGATGATTGTTCTGTGGCTTTGTTTAGTTAAAGATATGTATTTTTGTTTAATATAAGTTTTACGTGATAAATAAAATAGTAAGTCATGGAAATTATACCCTGAAAGTAGAGTGTTTTGGCTTTTTTCTGTTGACGTTTTTGTGTCTTTGAATTAATTTTTTATTAAAAAGCGCTCGATGAACCCAATTAATTTTGACATGCAATGATTATACTCCTTATAAGCTTTTATATGAGCATTATTTTATTTGGGTTCAGTGTGTGCTTCTACCTGTAAAAGAAAAAAAAATGTATCATGTGAGAGAATCAAATGCACTACTATCAGAGTGCGTTCAGACTTCTTTTGCCGTACTTAAAAAGCATTAACGTTGTTCAGACATCAATGTTGTTTTCTAAAATTGTTTTTGTAAATATTTAATAAAGAAATTACTAATAAATAATGCTTGGATGTCAATGTCATTGTTGCAAAGTCTGGCAGAAAATTTTTTGATCGGTTCTGAAGCCAGAACCGTTCTAAAATTAAATAAAACTTAAGCAGAGATAGAGAAATTAAAAATGGTGACCTGAAATAAGTATTGGCAATCTGTGGTAGTGTAATAAAGTCAGTAAAGAAACATTTAATTAAAATATAAACTAACGTTTATTTTTCAAGAAAAACATATTCAAAATAAAAATATATGTATATATGAAATAATAAACAAAGAGAAATTATATCTGGTAAAATCAACCAAAAAAGTAATTTCTGAAATTATATTATCTATAAAATTAAAGTCATACTTTAACACAATAAAAATACTTAATTAATTTAAACAGCATGACGTAAGGTAAAGTTTAAATTGACATGTACAGGTTGCAAAACGAACTACTTACCACAGCATAACTTGAAGAAAAACAGATTTTTCAAATCGGATGATGACGAAAAAATAAAGTCCAGCAAATGTCCAAAAGAAATAGAAACCTTGGATATCATAGCAACTCATCACAACAGATGTTCAGCAAAGATATTTTCACTATCTATAGACTGGATTCATCCTTAAAACAACATCTTTCAGAACATAAACAAACTACAAATATAAACTTCCATAACTGGAATTTAAAATAATGTACGGCCTTTACTAGACCAAAACATCGTCAGACCACCGGCAGTCAAAACAAACCGACTGATTTAAATACCCCTCGCCGTTCTATACATCGCCAGAGTGCAACGCCCCCTTTGCGTCTGCCGAGTTGAGCGAATGCGTTCCTGCTTTGCGAAAGGGAGATACGGCTACTCGTAAGTTGCGATTTGCGAAGATCGCAAATCGCGATCAGACGGAAGAAAACGATCATGAACGCACATGTAAGTGTTCAAATCGAAAGTAAACAAATAAGTAACCGATTTAAAAATGGAATATGCCATGGAACCAGGAAAACAAAATAAAGAGATTGGAAATAAGATAAGATTGGAATAAAATAAAAACCTGTAAGTCATGCTATATTATCCTATTACAATATGTATATATATGCCCATAGAGTGTTAAGGGTAGTGAGTATGCTGACATTTTTCATATCAGTTCTATCAGAAAAGTTATATTCATATTTAGATGTTCAAAAAACTGAGATTTACAGTGTGGATCTAATTAGTGCTCTAAATGCAGATAATATGTATTTTGTGCTCTCCAGGCTCTAAATACTTCTATTTCTTCTTCTGATGTAATAATAAGAGATTATGCGTCAATTATTAATGTTGATGAGACCACAAATAAGAAACCTAATACACACTTATCAAGCATATCATTTTCACAATTCTAACACTTGTTGTATAATATGTAAAGGTAAGAACTGCCTCGTTATTGTAACAAAAACTATTAAAACTCAAGATTTTATAGAAACTAGAATCTATATTTCGTCACAGCAAAAATGATGCTGTAAAACTCATATTACTTGATTGGTAAATTGACTCTGCAAGATTTAAGTCCTGTAAGTGAGAATACTTCGATATATGAAATACGATGTATGAAAATATTTAAAGCACTATCAGAAATGTAGCAAAGAAGGCCTCGATTTTGATACACTGGGACACTTTTCCGAAATCTATTATTATATTCTCATGGGTATATTTATATGTCAGATTTTAACTAGATCTTTAAACTTGTAAAGTCCAAATACATTCCTCAAAAAAGCGGTCATCTCGTACTTGCTTTGCAGTGTTACTTATAAAACAAAGAACTGGTCTCTATCATGGTGTTCTGTCTGCGTTATTCAATATAAGAAAAATAATATCTTCTGTGAAATATGAAAGCGTTGAGAACGTTGTTCCAAAACACCGCAGAATGGAACACATCACCAGAACACAAGTTATTGAAAAATATATGAGGCCTTCAGCAGGAAGATTGTTTATTCCGGAAGACGACACTGATATTGTGGGGTACACGACATTTCGATCCCGCCATTTCGGTCCCGAGACATTTCGGTCCCTGGCCATTTCGGTCCCGAGACGTTTCGGTCCCTGGCCATTTCGGTCCTTAGTCATTTCGGTCCCTTGCCATTTCGGTCTCTTGTTATTTCTTTAACGACCACCTTATAACTTGGCTTCTGATTGATGAAGGCCCACTAAACGCTGTAAGCTCAAAATTATTCGGGCTTTTTAAATATTTTTATTCTCCTGCTGCCCCCCCCCCCCTTCCCTCAAATTTTATACGAAGCTGAGTATAATAGTCCAATAAGTTTAATCTACTGTAACTCGTGATAATAAAATCACAGCTAGTTGAAAATCTGATTAAATAATGTTATAAAATTTTAAACTGTCTTTATTATTATTATTTAACAGAATGAATATTTTAAGTTTTATCATATATTCTTTGTATTAGGTATTTTATCTATACTATAAACTAAAATACATATTTTATTGAATGTTTTCGCACACTTTCTTAGAATCTTTAGATTAGTGATTTCGTAACTAGGCGTGCTACGAAAATTTTTTGTTTAAAAAAAATAAAAATGCTCCAACGATCTTTTTTTTATGTAATAATTATTGGTTGCAATTTTTTTTTTCTTTTTTACAGTTTTCTCACTTTATGAAGACAATTTTTGTGAGTTAATTTTATTGAAAGTGGGCCTATTTCTTTGTAATAAAATGATTATTTTTTAATTTCATATAATAATGTAACTATAATTTTAAATAATTTTATTTTCAATTTTTAACTGACAAAACTAAGTGTTTTTAATTTATCGTTTATTTATTTATTTATTTATTTGCATTACCTTTTCGCTCCCACTTTCACAGAGAAAAAAATTGATAACTCTTATTTTAATTTTATTATTAATTGAATTAATAGTTTTAAATTTCAGTAATTTTAAATATAAAATAAATAAATAGGTAAACAATAAGCTTCAGTTTATAACTACTACAAAACATAATGATAAATAGAATATAAAACAGATTATTTATTGAGTTTATTTAAAGTAAAATTCGAAATGCATGTTAATAATGTCACCAATTTAATTAAATAAAGATTCATTAAATTAAAAATACATGTATTTAATAAAATATTAATTTAATTTTCATTTTAAAATCACTAACTGTTTTGAGATTTAATTTATAGCAATTATTCATCACATCACCATAAGATGTTATTCAAAAATTGTTAATTATTTCAAAAAAGGAAATTATTATTATTATTATTATTATTGAAAAATCAGTTAGTAACGTAACGTAATAATTAAACACAATAATGCAACACTGTAACAATGCATAAAAATATTTCTTAATAGTGCTAGGTAACATTATTATCCAGATGCATATTTAAATTTTCTGAAACAAAGTTATAATTTACAGTTCGCAAAAAGCAATCATATATTAATTAATTACATTTAAAGAGTAAGAAAAATATTATAAACTAACCAATAAATGAATAAATAACATATTTATTTTGAGAATCCTTAACATTTTTATACATCCTAATGAACCTAATAACATTGTAGTAGCTGAAATTTAAAAAATATGTTTTCTCATTTTTGCTATAATAACTTCTATATAGTTCTTGTACTAGATTTTAAACAAGTAATTGATAAATAAGTCACTTAAACAATTAATAGTCAAAATAATTTTGAATTCTTATTAATAAATGTTTGATAAAAATAATTTAATTTTTGAGAGTTTTTTAATTTAACAACATAATTATTAATGCTTTCAAATTTTCTAAGATGATGTTAGTCATTTAATAAAATAATGTATAACATTAAGTAAATAACAAATCAAAACCGTGTGCCAGGAATTTTTAAACACTTATATTTTTTTATGTTGGTTTCCTATAAAATTTGAAATATATGCATATAAGTACCAGCTAAATACTATTATTAACCTCTTTTAAGCAAAAATTCTGCATGACAATCAATTGTCAACGCCCATCTGAACAAATGGTCATCTTTATACAAAGCTTTATTCTACTTATCTTGATCTTTATACACTTGTCAGATGAAATCCCTCATTCTATTTTCTATACAATGTCCTTTTCACTCTGGAGTTCAAATGCAGACGAACCTCCGACATGTCGCTCGCATTTTTTAGAAGAAATATGAATGTTTTGAAAAGAACAGCATTTTTCGGTGTTTTTTATTCCTCTCGCTGTTATCTTCATTTCAAACGTTTTTAGTATCAATTAAACCAGTATAAAAAGTAGAATGGAGTATTTTTTATCCTGATTATTACAGCTTATGAATGACATTGAAATACTCAAAACTTATAACATAACTAAATGAGATTGATAGATAAGATATTTACCACCTAGAAATAATATTTTAAGTTACTTTTTGATTTAACTTACTTTGACAGAAAGCTTTTTTTTTCATATTTTTTATGCGAGTTTTTATATTTTAATGTTAAAAATAATTATTTTATATAATAATATCAGCTTTAAATGAAATAGCAAATTTCAATACGCATTACATAAATAATTTTGTAATTAGTTTCATTGAGCTGGTTTTAGAAAATATAACAGATGTATGCTAAACACATATGGTCTCTAAGTGACAAGATTTCTTTATTAAAATAAAATTATAATTTTTCCCTATTTTAAATGGAATTTTACGTAAAAATGATTCACTACACATTACTATTTTGAGATTCTATATTATTTATTATATTTTAATTTTAGATTTTTATTTATCATATTCTCTGTTACAGGTAGGCTATTTAAATTTTACGTATTTAAGTCAAATAAAGAATAAGGGAATATTTGAATTATAGAATTTTAAAAGCGAAAAGAACAGTTTATGTTTATTAGAAATTTTAACTTTTGTATCCCAATTTAAGAGGCTACTTCAGTGAAGTTTAAAGACCCTTTCGCAAATGTTACTCCTATGGAAGAAATTTATAAAGATTTCTTGGTCGCTTTCAATATTTTTAAACAATTCTTTTTTGCATTGAATAGCTGAGATCAATTTGTATGCCGACCGTTTTTTACTTTTTAACTTTGATTGCAGGTTATTTTTGTGGGTATGTTTTCATTTTCGAAACCAGTTCCGAGAATAAAAGTGTCTTCATTAAAAATATCGGAAAAAAAATAAAAAAATAGTATTTGTACAAATTTATTTTAGCTATACATTGAAAAAAAAAATCATTCCAAAATATTAAAATGCAGCAAATTTACCTTCAAAGATTTCTACCAAAGGATTAGCGGGCCTTTTTGTTTGACTGAAGTAGCCTCTTTACAGATAAGTCATTTGTTTAACACTATTTCTAGTGGTGTCAAATGATACTTTTTTTTTAAGATTTGACTTGTGTTTATTTCGCTCGTAGTTTTTGAATGTAATAAGCATAAAAAGTCTTTAATGTATTAAAAATGATTTGTAATACCTGCATTGTTATATGTAAAAAGGTTGTTAGATGTAAAAAGTTATTTCGTAGCAATAATTGTTATATGTAAAAAGATTAAGGCAAACTTTTAAATAGTTTTTTAATAGAGAAATAAAATAATTATTTAAAAAATAAAAAGTTTTAGTCAGTCTTTATGCAGAATTTAAAAAATAATGTGGCTTTATCACAATTCCATATTAAGATCCCTTAAAAAAAAAAAAAAAAAAAAAAAAAAATCTTCATGATAGAGGAACTTTTATATAAATCCACAGAACACTACTTCTGCCATATGAAATTTGCATGGCGTTTGGATCCGCTGCAATATGTTTGAGTTTGGATCCGAGTTATACGTATGTAAGCGGTTTTTCGGTACTTGTTACTTCTAATTAATCGCATTACACTAAAATTTTATGTGGCTTTCAGTTAAAAAACCAGTGTTGAATTCAGACACTCCGGGAGGGACTTCTGTGGCTCCGGGGGGGATTCAATAGAGTACCGGGGGAGAATTACACTTTTTTACCACTGAAAGCACAAAATCTCAAAATTTCCGGGGGGGGGGGGGGATTTGATAGCTCCGGGGGTAATGATCCGCCCCTGAATTCAACACTCTAAAATGTTCCCTATAAAATTATGTCAGATATTTCCTGTGCACAAAATTTCAGTTTGCTGGAGAAGGGTCGGAAATATCTGAGAACCGAAAAGTCCAGGGACCGAAATGGCCATGGACCGAAATGTCTCGGGACCGAAACGTCCTGCTTCTGATATTGTGGTTATTGCTTTCTATAGCATGTACATTTATATCCAAAAGAGTGTGAACTATTCCTTTCAGAGACATTCCTTCTGGCTATACAAAGGAAGACCTTTCATTAAGCATATGGTATTCATCACTACAAATTATATTTTGGATGTCTACACTCATTACTTCATGGAAACAAAGAACAATTACGCTAACATACTTACAAACACATTTAAAAAATATTCATATAATATCAGAGAGTGGCTGAAGCCAAATGATGTTGGGAGTATTGATAGATTTTACCGGGATTGTTTGGAACGAAATGAATATTGAACATGAAATGCCAAGATTCTTAAACAAGCAGCAACAGTTTTCAACAGAAGATGCTAAGGGATACCTCTCATAACCAAAATTGAATTTTTCAGCGCACAATTTCTAAAACCTATAATATTTGGATAAAAACACAGCGAAATATCATAACATAATGGTACTGTCAGTGTAAAATACGCGAAAGTGTCGTAGAGTGCTGGGTGCATGTGGTTTCTGGCTTACAATACTATTGTAATGTGCCATAGCTCAATCAAAATTAAAAAAACAAATATTGAATATGTTCATATACTATACAAGACGCGGCTGTCCGTTAGTGATTCTGGTGAAGCAATCAATAAGGAAAATAATCTAAAACACATTGTCCAAAAGGTTTGAAACTGTATGATTATTATTATTATTATTTATTATTTTCAATATTTCATATATTGAAATAATAATCTTAGTAAGCTTCATTCATCTTAAATTTACACTTATTGTTGTATTTACTACTGATTATGTGGATTAAATTTAATGACAATAATGTTTATGTTCGTTTATACACATAATATTTACTTAAATCTATATTTTATTTTTTCATCAATTATTAATCTTTCATTCAAGATATTATTATTTTCTTACTTGTTATGAGGCATACTAATGAAAAAAATGTATGTCACATCTAGGTGCTGATGGGCGAAAAATGGCCCTTATTAGCCCACTTCCTTTTCATTTAAAGGCATAAAATTATACTAATTCAAGGATGTATATTGCTGAAGGCAGAGGGGCTTCCAAAATTAGGCTTGCTTGGAAAAATTTTTGTTTAAAAATAATTCATCATTCATTTTGGGTTTATGTAACATTATTGGGACAGGCCCAAGCAAGCTAGATTATTACAAATAGAGTAGATAAAGAAAGTTGTTAAAATCAATTCTTTCTACATATTATCAGAAATACAGTAGACTCCCTCAAATCCACAAACCAGAAATCCACAACTCTCTAAAATCCGCTCATATTTCATGGATGTAAACAATGAAACTTTCAATTCAAATATTGGGGCAAAATTTCATTTTTTTAAGTTTTGTATCAATTCCATATATTTTTTTATTTTGTAATTTCCTTAATATACTCTATTCATGTTTTTTATAATAAAGGAAGAATAAGTTTTTTTGGAAAAAATTCAAGATATTGCTGGTATCACTGGTAACACAAACTTCTTATCAAATATGTTTATGCATTAATCAAAATTTTTTGGTTACTAAACCTGGCTAAACTTGGGGAAAAAAAAAAAAAAAAAAAAAAAAAAAAACGTATTTTATGATTTTGTGTGAATTAGTAATGTACTTTTATGAGGCAAGTTTTGCTGAATAATTTTGGTAAAATACATCTAATTTTTATAATGAATATTTAATCATACACTATTGATTATCAATTTGACCTTTGCTATTAGTACTTTTATCATTTTAAAAACTATCTAAATTTTTATTATTTTTGTTTATTATTTATTTTAATATTTTATTATATTGTAAGTAGGGCTGGGCGATATACCGTAATATCGTTATATATCGATATTTCTTTAAGACCGCGGTAACGATATTGAGAATTCAATCCTTCCGATATATTGTTTCAAACGGTATTTCATCCTACTTTCGGAATTACAGAGTTACGGAATTTCGAATCTACCTCTGTCAGCTCAAAAGTTGTTTACTTTTGCAAATGTTTGCGCTATAATCGGCACTTGCGTGATACTTCCGGTTTTGAGCCGGTGTCGCGCACACACCGGAATATGGGCAAACAGTCTACTTTGATCGGTTCTGTAACAAGAACCGTCTAAAACAAAATAAAATTTAGCAGTTTATAATAGTGCAACTTCGGTGACCTAAGAGAGTAAGTATTGGTGACATTGTGACAGTGTAGTGTAAGACATTCATTAAAGAAACTGTTTTTCAGTGAAATAAGACTAACGTTTATTAACGAAAAAATAAGTGCAAGTTAAAATAAAACATGTATAAATCCAGGTGAAAAATATAACAGGCATAACGTAAACAGAAACAAGTTCAGTTCCAGATTTATATTAAAGTTATTCTATGTCATGAAATAATATTCAAGTTTAAATAAAATATGTATAAACTTAGATGAAAAATATAACTGGTAAAATGTAAACAGAAAATAAGTTCAATTCCGTATTTAAATTAAAACCATTCTATATAATGAAATAATATTACTTATTAAATGGCATGGCATGGCATATAACAATATTAGGATAGCACTGAAAACAAAACGGACTCACTTATGGATGACAGCTATCGACGTACTGAAAAATTCCAATGATACGGCACACCAACTATTTCGATGAAAAGTCTTAAAAACATATAGAGTTTTTTTAACTGAAGATAATAATGTCCACAAATGAATATGAAGACTTAATTAAAAACACAAATGGATTATGATTGCTGGTAAAATGACAAACGGGCGAAGTTGAAAAACCATTTTCACAATTAAATGTCCAGCAACGGATTTGGCGTAATTAAACACAAGTTTGTTAACTTTAAAAACTGGATGAATCTAAAAGACATTTCTGAAACTATATCATATTGACTTCAATATTGCTAGCTCATAACATCGCTTCAAAATCCCCCGCACAACATATCTCAGCCGGTTTAAATAGCAGCGGCAATTCGAAACTGGATACGCCCCTCCGAGTTGAGCAAGCGAGCTCCTGACTTGCGATGGAAGAAATGCAAGACAGCCACTTACGAGTTGCGATCCGCGATGCTTGCGGATTGCGATCGAACGGAACGATAAAACCAGGATGAACACACCCATCAGCGACGATCGGAAAAACAAAAGATAAGCGATTGATTTGAACATGTAAACAAAAGATCGGAAGATTGGAAAATGCCGGCAAAGAAGAAAAATGGAAGTTGGAACAAAATATAAGATAGTAAGCCATGCCATTTTACAATATTACGATATATATAATTAGAATTATGTATTTTAGAGTGTTAAGGAAGAAAAAATGGCTGACAATCGCCCCCCCCCCCCTTAACACTCGTACTTAAAAATAAAATGGATAATTAACAGATATTGTAAATTATATATATATATAGAATAATGTAAAACATTAGAATATCAACTATTACACTTCGATAGTTATCAGTAAAACAGAAACTTAACATTAACAAGTATAAATGCAACAAATTCAATAACTTCAACAGGGTTAATCAAAAACATCAATTTTCAATAATGTTAATAACAATATTCAACAATAACAACAATTTTAACAATTATATAACAACTAGATTAACAACTTTTTCATTTCATGAAAGTTCAGTTACAATTGTAACTCTAACGAAAAGTTTTTTTTTTTCACGTCGAATAAAGTTCAATAGCAAAAGTCTATAAAGATAACGTTTTCCTGAAAAAAAACCATGAAAGATAATTACAATTACCTCGTCACGTGCAAGTGACTACAAGTTACCTTTACATAACAATTTAATATGATGATTTTTTTTCTTGATCTTGACTTGTACAATATTCAAATGAATTTTAAACAATCATACATTTGCATATTTATTCTGGAAGAGAATGATTATCATATAAACGCAAATTCAGGATAATATGAAGAATAAATATACATGAATTACAATATGAAAATACTTTGACAATATATGAAAGATACATGTTATGCAAATGAGAAAATTTCAATAATGAGAACAATAACGATCATGATCATGATAACGATTATGAATTATGATTATGATAGTGACAGAGTTAAATGACTGTGAGCGCTCACGTGAAAGACAACACCGAAAAAAAATATGCTTAAGCTTTTGAAACGATATACATTTGCAAATGATTTGGCCAATTTAAATATGAAAAAAAACTTGTTATATATACTCTTAAAACGAGAAGAAAAATTTTCATATTTACATATGCAATAAAAAATACAACTCGATTTTCAACACCACGGACGGGACCTATGTGACATTTCCTTTATACAAAAACAGGGACTTACAGACTTAAAAAGAACGATGCCCGCGACAGGCCTTCCTGTGATCAGAACACTCAAGAACGCCGCTACCCCCTGCAGACCACTCTGGCTATTTACAAGGGCACCTCACGAGGCGTTTTTCGAGGCTGCTCGGATCCCGGAGGATGAACGATCCTGAGGTCTGACCACATTCCAGCGGGAGTTAAATTGTCCGCGATGTTGGAAATGAGGGTATATCAAAACCTATGAAATGATATTATGAAACGTATGTATACGAAACAAATATGAAATAACAAGAGTATAATCACATATTCAAACATTTTTTTAAAAGAAAAGTACTGAAATATACAAAAATTTCAGTTTTAAAAAAAAGATGCTAAACTTCAAGGTTTAACATGAAAAGTTAAACAAGCATCTTAATGCTTGACACAAGTTCAAAGGAGGAGGAGTTTTTTTTTTCATAGCATTTAAATATTATGTATATATATAAATTACTTATAACTAAAAATTACATCAATAAATTTTTTAAGATCAAACTTTGTTAAAGGTTTAGTGAAAATGTCTGAGAGATTAGATTTACTGGCTACGTGTTTAACATTAAAAATCTCTTGGTTTAAAAGGTCTCTAACAAAAAATAATTTTACGTCAATGTGTTTCGTTCTGTAATTTTCAATGGGAGACTTAAGAAAATCAATGGAGGCCATGTTGTCTACTAAAAGTGTTGGTTTAACTTGTGGACCTGTAAAAATATGTTTGTCATAACATTCAGTTATGATCCTACTGAACCATAGAAGCTCTTTAGTTGCTTCTGTTAAAGCCACAAATTCTGATTCCATAGTAGACAAACAGACAGATTTTTGTTTAAAGGCTCTCCACATGATAGGAGCTTTGTCTAACATTAGTAGTTGTCCCCCCATTGATGTCCTGTCATCCCTATTAGCGGCGAAATCCGCGTCGGTGTAAGTTATTAGGTTTATGTGGTGACAAGGTAACCTCAGTTTATAGTGTTTTGTGCTTTGGACATACCCTAAAAGCTTCAGGAGACCATTCCAGTGAACAATCCCAGGATTGCTCTGGAATTGGCTGAAGATATTTACAGCGTACGAAATATCAGGACGTGTCCTGCTTGTTAAAAATGAAAGGCAGCCCAAAACACTTCTGTATGGATATTGTAACATTTCCTGGGTTTCTGCTTCGGTTTGAGGACATTGTGACTTGGAGTATACAGTACCTTTAGTTATAGGGAGTGATGTAATGGGAAAGTTGAATTCTTTAAATCTTGTACAAATATCATCAATATATTGCATTTGATGAATTGAAACAGTGCCATTCCCATCCTCCTCAAATTCAACACCAAGTAGTTTGTGTGTTTTCCCCAGGATTTTTATGTCAAAATGTTTTGTTAAAAGGGTTAAAATTCCATTAATATGTTTCTGATGGTTACTTAATATTACAAAGTCATCCACATATAGTAATAAAACAACATAATTAGAAAACGTATAGACGCAATTACACCACTCTAACTTTTTAAAACCAAGAGAAATTAAAATCTTATGTAATTCATAAAACCATACTCGTCCACTCTGGTGGAGACCATAAAGGGCCCTCTGGAGTTTGCAGACTAAATGTTCTTTACCTTTTACCTCGAACCCTGATGGTTGTTTCATGTAGATGTTATCAGAAAGAGGGGCGTACAGATAGGCTCCTTTTACATCACACTGAGTGTGGATCCATCCGAGACATGAGACAAGGGCTGCAAAGAAAAAGCGAATTAGACTGAAATTGACTACGGGCGAAAACGTCTCATCGTACGTTTCACCCCTGACTTGTTTATAGCCTTGTGCTACAAGTCTCGCTTTATATCTTGCAACCCGTCCCTTGTCGTCTCGTTTGATGGTGAATACCCATCTGCAGCCTAGTGGTTCGGTGTTGGGTGGCAGAGATGTTAATACCCATACTTGTCTTTTATTTATAACATCCATCTCTTCCTGCATTGCCTGTCTCCAGAGTTCCCACTGAGGGGATTTTAATGCCTGTTTATATGTGTTAGGTATGGAGTCTTCTAGTCAGGTATTGATTTTATGAGTTTCAGAGAAAGAGGTGTGTGGAGGTGTGTAACTAGGACTTGAGCTAGCACTAGGAGTGGACTTTACAATGCCTTGGTACTTATTGCTTCCTTTAAAACTGAACAGTGACGGATTAAATTTGATACCATTAGATTGACAGTAATCTCTTACTTCCTTCAGTGATCTTAGACGTTGTGTTTCACCCAACTCGTAATAGTAGACGTCGGTTCTCGATTTGTCAGGCCTAGTTACAGGCTTACGGAACCAGACAGCTTCCCTGAGAGTTCTAGTAAACTCTTCGCCATCCTCGTCACTGTCACCCTCAGATGGGTGTGAGGAGGCAGAGTCGGAAGATTCAGAGGTACTCGGTCTAATACTTTGAGTGGGTGGTGTTTCTGAAGTAAATCTGTCAGGTTGAAGGTCAGTCAAAGGGTCTATTTCAGGTGGTTCGGAACTTAGGATGTAAGAGGGTCCCAGATCGCTTCCGTTGCGCTGCTCCGAAGTTGTAAATGGGTTTGTGCCTATTGAATAGCTTGGACCTTGTTCACTGTGTTTGTGGATACTTCTGGATAGAGATTCGTCACCAAACCTAACATTTATTGTCTCTATTATTTTATTGGTTTCGGGAATCCATACCCTGTAGCCTTTTGTAGACATTGCGTAACCCACTAAAACACCCTTTTTAGCCTTCGGATCGAATTTGGAGTTTCTTAGTTGTTTAGGTACCCCCACATATGCCACCGTACCAAAAGGTCGTAAATGTCTTATGGATGGTTTATTACCACAATAATATTCGAAAGGAGTTTTTTTTCTGAGTTTTGTGACATATTCGGTTAAGAGTGTATGCGATGTATAAGACAGCTTCTGGCCAGAATTTGAGACTGAGTTTACTTTCATTGAGTATTGAGCGAGCCCCGTCCATTATTGTTTGATTTAAACGTTCTGAAACTCCATTTTGCTCCGGAGAATATACATTGGTAAATTCGTGTCGTATGCCATTGTCCTCAAAGAATTTGGTGAATGCTTCATTATCGAATTCCCGCCCATTGTCGCTACGAACTTCTTTTACTTTGGTGCCCAAAAACCTTTCTGCTCTTTTTACGTGGTTAGAAAATACTTTAAACACCTGTGTTTTACTGCATAAGGGGTATACCGACACTTTGCGAGAGAAGTCGTCTGTTATAGTTAGGAAATACTTCTCCCCGTTTCGCCCTGTTATTTGTGTCGGACCCCACAGGTCAGTGTGTAGCAGTTCTAGAGGTCGTTTAGATCTTATTTGGTTTATTGGGCGGAATGATGTTCGTCTGTGTTTATTAATTTTACATGTTTCACATTCAAAGTCTTTACATTTAATGGGTGGTAAGCCCCTAACGCCATTACATTTTAGAGTATGTTCAATTAATGTGGAACTGATGTGCCCAAGGCGTCTATGCCAGAGTTTAAAATCATCTTTTTGAACGGTTGAGGCTTGGAAACGTACCTTTTTAGGATTTTGATTACGGTTAGTTTTAGGGTCTTTATTTCTATTTTTATGGTTAGGATCTGGATAGAGGCAGTAAATGCCATCTTTAAGAAAAGCACGAAAAAGTGTGCCAGAATCCCGATATGCCTTGACCCTTCCCTCACCTCCTTTGAACCTGGCACCCATTTTATCAAGTCTGGGACCTGAAATTAGATTATGTCTTAGATAGACTAGGGCAATACATGACGTCGCCGAAGCGAACCATTTCCCCATTTATTTTTAAATCCACTAAACCGGTGCCCTCGATAGGGAAAGTAGCACCGTCAACAGCAACAGCCAATTCCTCGTTTTTTAATGGTTTAAACTTAACATATAGACTTTTATCTTTACAGAAATGGTGGGAGGCACTTGTGTCAAAGACCCAGGCGTCTCCACCACATTTTATGTTACTCAGATTAGATTGTATGAGGTAATTTACCTGGCTTGTTGGCTTACGTTGACGTCGGTTGCGAGGCACATCTTTTCTGGATCTATGACCATCAGATTGAGCACGGACAGGACTGGATACGGAAGAGTCTTTCGATGAATTTCTGGAAAAAGAGGAACCTCTGGACAAAGAAGAATTTCTAGAACTGGAAGAGTCTCTGTACACCACGGAACCGGAATTGGAGGAGTCTCTAGGCATCATGGAACTTCTGGAACTAGAGCTAAAACAGGATTCCTGGCGGGTGACATCAGGCACTCTACACTGGCTCTGTAAATGTCCTCTGCGTCCACATTTGCGACACCGACCTCTGAACTTAGGCTTAAAGGAACACTTCTTTGAGGAACGGGCTCTAGAGAAATGAGACTGCACGGCATCTATTCTGTCGTCCTCTCGTAGTTTGATACGGGACTCCTCTGCGACTAACTCTGTAAGAACATCTTTAAACGTGAACTGTTGGTCTGGCCATCGCAGAATCCCTTGCACCATGTTGTCGAACTTCTTCGGGAGCCATCTAAGCAATTGAAATGTAAGGTAAGTTTATTTGATTGGCTCATTTATCGCAGCAAGTTGGTCAGCAAGTCTTTGGAGGCGAGCTGCAAACATATCAACGGGCTCCTCAGGTTGTATTTTACAGGAAAGTATTTCGCCAAAGAGCTGCATGTGGCGTGCCCGGTTATCAGGCTGAAAATGCAGTTTAAGTTTAGTCCAGGCTTCATGAGGGTCGTCGATATTTTCTATGATTCTCCGGAATTCATTTTCAACATTTAAATACACAATTGATAGGGCAGACCTGACTCTGGATTGATATTCTTTTGTCGCTACAGAGTCATTTTCATCAGGAGCCTTTTCAGTGCCATTAACTATGCTCCACGCATTTTTATCTAATAGTAGATACTTGACGTCAGCTGCCCAAGTTCCATAATTGTGAGAATTCAGTTTTGCTATGCACACCTGTATGTTAGCCATGGCCATGCATTAAACAGAAGATTTGACAGGAAAAAGGAAAAAAAATTTTTTTTTTTTTAAATAACGTACTTAGTAGTCAGATAGTACATAAACAAAATTTCTATTATAAGTTATCCAAAAAAAAACCTTTTTGTATTTCATATCAATAGAAAAAAAAATTCATTTAACCTTCAAAAAAAAATTTTATATTGCGGCCCCCCCTCTAAAATGACTCGGAGGTCCAATGGCCGCATACTACAAACAACTGTCAAATTTTTTGAAATGTCACCAATTAGGTTATGGCCGCCGTAAAGGGTTTAAAAGCGTATTCGCTTAGGGCCCATAACCCGTGATCGGTTCTGTAACAAGAACCGTCTAAAACAAAATAAAATTTAGCAGTTTATAATAGTGCAACTTCGGTGACCTAAGAGAGTAAGTATTGGTGACATTGTGACAGTGTAGTGTAAGACATTCATTAAAGAAACTGTTTTTCAGTGAAATAAGACTAACGTTTATTAACGAAAAAATAAGTGCAAGTTTAAATAAAACATGTATAAATCCAGGTGAAAAATATAACAGGCATAACGTAAACAGAAACAAGTTCAGTTCCAGATTTATATTAAAGTTATTCTATGTCATGAAATAATATTCAAGTTTAAATAAAATATGTATAAACTTAGATGAAAAATATAACTGGTAAAATGTAAACAGAAAATAAGTTCAATTCCGTATTTAAATTAAAACCATTCTATATAATGAAATAATATTACTTATTAAATGGCATGGCATGGCATATAACAATATTAGGATAGCACTGAAAACAAAACGGACTCACTTATGGATGACAGCTATCGACGTACTGAAAAATTCCAATGATACGGCACACCAACTATTTCGATGAAAAGTCTTAAAAACATATAGAATTTTTTTAACTGAAGATAATAATGTCCACAAATGAATATGAAGACTTAATTAAAAACACAAATGGATTATGATTGCTGGTAAAATGACAAACGGGCGAAGTTGAAAAACCATTTTCACAATTAAATGTCCAGCAACGGATTTGGCGTAATTAAACACAAGTTTGTTAACTTTAAAAACTGGATGAATCTAAAAGACATTTCTGAAACTATATCATATTGACTTCAATATTGCTAGCTCATAACATCGCTTCAAAATCCCCCGCACAACATATCTCAGCCGGTTTAAATAGCAGCGGCAATTCGAAACTGGATACGCCCCTCCGAGTTGAGCAAGCGAGCTCCTGACTTGCGATGGAAGAAATGCAAGACAGCCACTTACGAGTTGCGATCCGCGATGCTTGCGGATTGCGATCGAACGGAACGATAAAACCAGGATGAACACACCCATCAGCGACGATCGGAAAAACAAAAGATAAGCGATTGATTTGAACATGTAAACAAAAGATCGGAAGATTGGAAAATGCCGGCAAAGAAGAAAAATGGAAGTTGGAACAAAATATAAGATAGTAAGCCATGCCATTTTACAATATTACGATATATATAATTAGAATTATGTATTTTAGAGTGTTAAGGAAGAAAAAATGGCTGACATACTTTTTGCACTGGTGTCGCGCACATACCGGAATATGTGTCAGCCTACTCACTACCCTTAACACTCTATAAGCATATAGATACATATTGTAATAGGATAATATAGCATGACTTACAGGTTTTTATTTTATTCCAATCTTATCTTATTTCCAATCTCTTTATTTTGTTTTTCCTGGTTCCAGGGCATATTCCATTTTTTTAAATCGGTTACTTATTTGTTTACTTTCGATTTGAACACTTACATGTGCGTTCATGATCGTTTTCTTCCGTCTGATTGCGATTTGCGATCTTCGCAAATCGCAACTTACGAGTAGCCATATCTCCCTTTCGCAAAGCAGGAACGCATTCGCTCAACTCGGCAGACGCAAAGGGGGGCGTTGCACTCTGGCAATGTCTGGAATCGCGAGGGGTATTTAAAACAGTCGGTTTGTTTTGACTGCCGGTGGTCTGACGATGTTTTGGTCTAGTAAAGGCCGTACATTATTCTAAATTCCAGTTATGGAAGTTTAAATTTGTAGTTTGTTTATGTTCTGAAAGATGATGTTGATTTAAAGATGAATCCAGTCTATAGATAGTGAAAATATCTTTGCTGAACTTTTGTTGTGATGAGTTGCTATGATATCCAAGGCTTCTATTTCTTTTGGACATTTGCTGGACTTTATTTTTTCGTCATCATTCGATTTGAAAAATCTGTTTTCTTCCAGTTATGCTGTGGTGAGTAGTTTGTTTTGCAACCTGTACAAGTTTTTTTTTTCCTTTACCTTACGTCATGCTGTTGGTTTAATTAAGTATTTTTATTGTGTTAAAGTATGACTTTAAGTTTATAGATAATATAATTTCAGAAATTATTTTTTTGGTTGATTTTACCAGATATAATTTTTCTTTGTTTATTATTTCATATATAAACATATTTTTATTTTGAATATGTTTTTTCTTGAAAAATAAACGTTAGTTTATCTTTTAATTAAATGCTTCTTTATTGACTTTATAACACTACCACATATTGCCAATATTTATTTCAGGTCACCAATTTTAATTTCTCTATCTCTGCTTAAGTTTTATTTAATTTTAGAACGGTTCTGGCTTCAGAACCGATCACGGGTTATGGGCCAAAGCTACTACGCTTTTTAACCTGTTATGGTGGCCATAACCTTCGTTGGCAATATCATAAACTAGTGGTAGCATGCGGCCATTAGACCTCCAAGTGATTTCTAGTGGGGGGGGGGGGGGGCCGCAATAGCATTTTTTTTTTTTGAAATACACTTTTAATTATTCTGGTATGAAATAGAAAGGGTTTTTTTTTGGTAAATTTTTTTTTGTCGTACTATCTGACTGTTTTAAAGTACGTTTTTTTGAAAAAAAAAAAAAAAAATTCTTTTTCCTTTCTGTTTAAATTTAGTAAAGTCTAGTTAAGAGCATGGCAATGACCAATGTACAGGTTAGAATAAACAAACTAAATTCTCACAACTATGCAACCTGGGCAGCGGACGTAAAATACCTGCTGCTCGATAAAAATGCTTGGGGCATCATGAATGGTACTGAAGAGGCTCCGAATACCAGTGATGCAGTAGCAACAAAAGAATATCAGGCACGGCTCAGGTCAGCACTGTCCATAGTATACTTAAACTTCGAAACTGAGTTCCGGAGAATCATAGAAAACATCGACGACCCTCATGAAGCATGGACAAAGCTGAAGACTCACTTTCAACCTGACAACCGTGCACGCCATATGCAGTTGTTCGGCAAGATTCTATCCTGCAGAATACAGCCTGATGAGCCGGTCGACATGTTTGCTGCACGCCTACAGAGACTAGCTGATCAACTGGCTGCCATGAATGAGCCGATAAAGGAAATTTATCTGACATTCCAGTTGCTGAGATGGCTCCCTAAGAAGTTTGATAATCTTGTCCAGGGAATTTTGCGAGGGCCCGAACAGCAGTTCAAGTTTAAAGATGTCCTGACCGAGTTGGTAGCAGAAGAATCCCGCATTAAATTACGAGAAGAGGACAGAGGTAATCTGGTCCAATCCCATTTTTCCCGAGCTCGCACACCCAAGAGGTCCGCATATAAGCCTAAGTTCAAGGGAAGATGCCACAGGTGTGGTCAAGCCGGCCATGTGCTTCGTCAGTGTAAATTGCCTCAACAAGCTTCCAGTCCCGAATCCTGCCTCCATACTACTTCGAGAGACTCCTCAGACTCCTCATTCCAGAACTCCTCGGTATCCAGAGGATCATCGGTGTCCAGTCCAGTTCGAGTCCAACCCAGTAATTCCAGACCTAGCAGAGATGTGCCTCGCAATAGAACCAGAAACCAACGTCAACGTAAGCCAACAAGCCAGGTAAATTACCTCATTCAATCTAATCTTAGTAATATTAAATGTGGTGGAGACGCCTGGGTCTTTGACACAGTCTCCCACATGCCTCCCACCACTTTTGCAAAGATAAAAACCTATATGTAAAATTTAAACCTTTGCAAAATGAGGAGTTGGCTGTTGCCGTTGACGGAGCAACTTTTCCTATTGAAGGAACTGGGCATAGGCGTAGCGTCGGTCACGTGCCCCCCCAATCATCTGTACCCGGGTGCCAGAACAGAAAGCGTAGGGGCGCCAAATGAAAACTTTTTTTTTGTCTTTATATGCAAAAATTTATGTATCTATATCGAATTTGAATAAAAAGATCTCACAAACGGAAAATTCAAAAGCAAAACTGAACCAAGTGTATCTTTATGCATTCTGTCATTAAATAAATCAGTCTCTACTCAAAAACACTCTTCTGTGTGAAACTGTACTTCATCGACCATTGCCAAAATACAAGCGCTTTCCCTAGGGGTTGCAGAGGGGGCGCCAAATGAAGATTTTGTTTGTCTTTGCATTCAAAAATGTATATGTATGGAATTTGCATAAGAATGTCTGACAGCCTGAAACCAAGCGATTACTCTAGGGTTTGCAGAGGGGCGCCGAATGAAGATTTTGTTTGTCTTTACATACAAAAAAGTAATGGAATTTGCATAAGAATGTCTCACAGCCTGAAACCATGCGATTTCCTTAGGGGTTGCAGAGGGGGCGCCAAATGAAGATTTTGTTTGTCTTACAGACAAAAATGTATATGTATGGAATTTCCATAAGAATGTCTCACAGCCTGAAACCAAGCGATTACCCTAGGGGTTGCAGAGGGGGCGCCAAATTAAGATTTTGTTTATCTTTACATACAAAAATGTATATGTATGGAATTTCCATAAAATTTTCTCACAACCTGAAACCAAGCGATTACCCTAGGGGTTGCAGAGGGGGCGCCAAATTAAGATTTTGTTTGTCTTTACATAAATGTATGTGTATCGAATTTGCATAAGAATTTCTCACAGCCTGAAACCAAGTGATTTCCTTAGGGGATGCAGAGGGGGCGCCAAATGAAGATTTTGTTTGTCTTTACATACAAAAATGTATGTGTATGGAATTTGCATAAGAATTTCTCACAGCCTGAAACCAAGCGATTTCCCTAGGGTTTCCAGAGAGGGCGCCAAATGAATATTTTGTTTGTCTTTACATACAAAAATGTATATGAATGGAATTTGCATAAGAATGTCTCACAGCCTGAAATCAAGCGATTTTCCTAGGTTCTGCAGAGGGGCGCCGAATGAAGATTTTGTTTGTCTTTACATACAAAAAAGTAATGGAATTTGCATAAGAATGTCTCACAACCTGAAACCATGCGATTTCCCTAGGGGTTGCAGAGGGGGCGCCAGATGAAGATTTTGTTTGTCTTACAGACAAAAATGTATATGTATGGAATTTCCATAAGAATGTCTCACAGCCTGAAATCAAGCGATTTCCCTAGGTTCTGCAGAGGGGCGCCGAATGAAGATTTTGTTTGTCTTTACATACAAAAAAGTAATGGAATTTGCATAAGAATGTCTCACAGCCTGAAACCATGCGATTTCCCTAGGGGTTGCAGAGGGGGCGCCAAATGAAGATTTTGTTTGTCTTACAGACAAAAATGTATATGTATGGAATTTCCATAAGAATGTCTCACAGCCTGAAATCAAGCGATTTCCCTAGGTTCTGCAGAGGGGCGCCGAATGAAGATTTTGTTTGTCTTTACATACAAAAAAGTAATGGAATTTGCATAAGAATGTCTCACAGCCTGAAACCATGCGATTTCCCTAGGGGTTGCAGAGGGGGCGCCAAATGAAGATTTTGTTTGTCTTACAGACAAAAATGTATATGTATGGAATTTCCATAAGAATGTCTCACAGCCTGAAATCAAGCGATTTCCCTAGGTTCTGCAGAGGGGCGCCGAATGAAGATTTTGTTTGTCTTTACATACAAAAAAGTAATGGAATTTGCATAAGAATGTCTCACAGCCTGAAACCATGCAATTTCCTTAGGGGTTGCAGAGGGGACGCCAAATGAAGATTTTGTTTGTCTTACAGACAAAAATGTATATGTATGGAATTTCCATAAAATTTTCTCACAGCCTGAAACCAAACGATTACCCTAGGGGTTGCAGAGGGGGCGCCAAATTAAGATTTTGTTTATCTTTACATACAAAAATGTATATGTATGGAGTTTGCATAAAAATGTCTCACAGCCTGAAACCAAGTGATTTCCTTAGGGGATGCAGAGGGGGCGCCAAATGAAGATTTTGTTTGTCTTTACATACAAAAATGTATGTGTATGGAATTTGCATAAGAATGTCTCACAGCCTGAAACCAAGCGATTTCCCTAGGGTTTCCAGAGAGGGCGCCAAATGAATATTTTGTTTGTCTTTACATACAAAAATGTATATGAATGGAATTTGCATAAGAATGTCTCACAACTATAAAATTCGAAAAAAAAAACTGTACCAAAGCATCTCTATGCCTTTTGTCATTAAATAGGCTAGTCTCTCTTCCAAAACCCCTATTTTATGTGAAGCTGCATCTCATCGATAATTGCAAAAGCAAAGCAATTCCTACGCCAAAACAAAAGACAAAGGGGGCGCCAAATGAAGATTTTGTTTGTCTTTTCATATAAAAATGCATATGTAGAATATATATTGAATTTGCATAAAAATGTCTCTTGAAAATTCAAATTAAAACTGAATCAAATGTATCTCTATGCCGTCTATCATTTAAATAGGTTAGTCTCTAAAAATCCTCTTCTGTGTGAAACTGTACCTCACCAACAATTGCCAAAAACCAAGCGATTTCCCTAGGGGTTGCAGAGGGGGGCGGGGGGGAATGTGTCTCGGACGCCAAAACGAAAGGCGAAGGAGGCGTCAAATTAAGATTTTTTTTGTCTTTACATACAAAAATATATAAGTGTAGAATTTGGTAAAAATGTCTCATAGCCAGAAAATTCGAAAGGGGACTAAATCAAATGCATCTCTATGCCTTTTGTCAGTTAAATAGGTTAGCTTTTGCTTAAAAATCTCTTCAGTGTGAAATTGTACCCTCACCGATAATTGCAAACGGTAACTAATTTCCCTAGGAATTGCTAAGGGGACATATGCCTTGGACGCCAGAACGAAAGGCGAAGGGGGCGCCAATTAAAATTTTGTTTGTTTTAATATATACTATAAAAAAAGAATTTGAAACTAGGTGCGCAATGTCGACCCGGATCTACATAAATTTAGCTCTTGTAACTATTAACAATTACTAAAGATATAAGTTAAGCTTAGAATTTTTACAGAATTTCATGCTATCAATGTAATGAAGGAGGGAATAAAATAAGTAAATTGATTTTGTATATCAATTTGATAAAATCTAAAATAGTGATTAAAACCAGTGTATGTTATATATTAAGATGTTGAAACAAAAGTTAGAAAGAAACTATTATAATGTCAAAGTAATCTTCTATGTTGGGGAAGTATAAAAGTGCAGCTTAAGTCTGCTTGTTTCTTAATTTAATTAATTTTGTAAAGATGGTTTTCTTTTATTAATAACTTGTAAATAAATTTGATTAATCGAGACATTATCCTAGTCTGTTTTATTTAGTGATAAGTTTATGTGTGTCATCTTTTCTAGGAATAATTTCCTTGTAGCATATTTGTTACATTTTTCTCTTTGGGTTACAATTGATTTACAAGGAAAAACTTCTTATAGTCCTATTAAAATATTTCTAAAATATTTTTTTTTTTTTTTGGGGGGGGGGGGCAAAGTTATTTTAAATTGAAATTTTGCGAAAAATTTATAAGTGATAGGACCTTTGTAAATAATCACAATGCAAACTTATGTATATATTTTAATTAACATTAAATAATTAACCTATTTAGAGCGACGGTTATATTTAATTATTTTTTATCTCGCGATGTCTTATTACTAGAATTCCTTATGTGTGATCACAATGATTTGTCATTTTAAGTAAATTAAATTGTACCAAAGTTACTTTAGGTTCGGTTTGGAAATGTTTGGATAGAGTATGTACAATTTTAACTAGTTATAAAGAGTGTATTTATATCTTTCCAGCAAACTACAAAATTAAATGTTTTTCGCTTGTTAAAAAAAAAAAAAAAAACTGTGTTATATGTTGCAGTGTCAGTATTAACCATTCAAATGCATTAGGTCAATGTTTTGAGAATCTAAAGAAATTTTGTTCTATGATTTTCTTGGGGGGGAGGGTGTAAAATCCGAGAACAATGTTTCCCACTGGCACAAAATATCATTTTCTAACTAGCGCATGAAGCAAAAATATGAAATAATATAAAATACAACTCATGATTACCTTATCATATATATTATAAAGCAAAAGTTCTGAAACTTCCAAACGAGTGTTTTCAAAAACTACCCGATGGATCTTTTTGCAGATTATATCATTCGATAGGAAATATTTTTCCGGAGGTTTATGATGCAAATATACAGGGATAACTCTGATTTTTCGTACTAAATTTCATATTTTTCGGTTATTTTTGACGGAAGGGTTGCAACAACTAATTTTTTGGCGATACTTATAGTTCAAAAAAGAAATGAAATGCTTTCGCTAATGGAAAATAATATAAACATTTCGAAAAAAAAAACCTGTTAATTCATTGATTTAAAATAAATAATGATAAAAAGAAAAAAATCCGTTTAATGCAAAATAATATTATGAAAGGAAAAAAAATTATCTTTAACAAAAAAAAGAATATTTATAATATTTAAAAAGTAACTCAATGTGAAATAAAGTTTTGAAGTGACACAATATTTGGCTATTTATTTCTTTCGAGCCAGATTAAAAGAAAACGTCGTCTCGAAAATTTCATTAGATAAAACATAAGTATTTTTTTTCTTTCTTTTTCTAAAAATATTTTTAAATCTAATTTTCCCGTTATGTGTTTTACAGAAGAAACTTGCAGAATTATTTTTTTTAAAAAAAGGCTCTTATTGTTATTTGTATGTTGTTTATTCAATTGTGTGTTTCAATGTACTTTTGTCGCCAAACAATGCGATTCTGAACCAAAAAAAAAAGCACAAGACGGAGCGATGTTAACAAGAACTATGCTCTCTCTCTCTCTCTTTTTTAATGTATGAAAGCATTTTTCGGAAATATTTTTACATTTGATTTAAATACATGTATAGCAGTTAATACCACAAAAATGAATAAAATTTAAATTTTAGGGTAAATGTCTTTCCTCATACATAAATATTGTAAAATAATTTAACTGCAGCTTTTAAAATATTTTCTGGCATAGATGTCATATACGCGTCATATTGCGCGATTTGTTTCTGACGCCAATGTCATATATACATTTGGGTATTTAACTGACGCCAAAGTGTCATTTTTTTGCTTGATATGGCAACCCGGACGTTGTTGTCTATTTATTAATAAATTGTTTATTTCCTTTTTTTTCAATTATATAAACTATTTTGATCTGGGCACATTTGTCATATATGAGCCACATTTGCGCGACTGCAATAAAATGGCGATTGTATGCCTCACTTGGTAACCCGGATGTTGTTGTTTATTTTATTAATAAACTGTTTATTTACTTTTTTCTTTATTTAAAGGATATAAATAGTTTTCTTTTATAATTCTTAACTAAACTTTTTTTTTTCTTTTTATTTTCTTTTTAAAATAATAGAAAATAATTGAAAACTATATATATGTAACTGGCATTTGAAAACAAAGTTTTCGCCAAATAGGCATTAAAAAAACGCGCCAATGTGGTGCATATATGACATCCATACCCTTTTTTCACTATACTACAGTATTTAAACATGTCATATAAATAACGATTATTGTTTTTTCCAAACATGGAAGTTTTGGCACAGATGTTATATACTCACGGAGGTATCTAACTGGCGCCAAAATGGTGTTATTTTGCCTGATATGGTAACCCAGCTACAGCTCATACTCAAAATATTAGAATAACTGAGAAAAAGTAATAAGAAAAAATTATTTGTCATTTATTTATTTTTTATACTAAGTAAATGCAATTAAATTTCTTATAAATTAAATCTGGAATGTTTAGATAAGATTTTAACATTTATAAAATATAAAATACAGCACAATAAATTAGGTATACAGCTTCCTTAAACACACCAGAATATTAGAATAAAATTTAGATTGGTTCAAAATATTAGAATATTTTATTTTACGCAACAATATTACCTTATGAATATGAAGTAAATGGTAGTTAATATTTTGTAGCATCCCCTTTAGCTTTCATAACAGCGTACAATCGATCTTGCATACTATATACAAGGTGTTTACAAACATTTCTATCAATATTAGCCCAAACAGACTTTATACGTGCCACTAACTCAGTTTTACTTGAAGGAGGATTTTCTTGAAGTTTTTTCTTCATTATGCACCATAAGTTTTCGATGGGATTAAGATCTGGTGAATTTGGTGGCCAAGGAAGTACCTTAATGTTGCGTTGGCGGAACCAATTCTTAGTTGACACCGAGGTATGCGGGGACGCTAAATCTTGTTGAAAGATGAAATCATCTTCAAATAAATCTTCTGGTGATGGAATCATGTAATATTCTAAAATTTCTTGATATATCAGAGAGTTAACCTTTTCGTAGACGATGCATAACTTTCCAGGTCCTTCTGCACTCATACAACCCCAAACCATGACACTAGCAGCAAATTTTACGGAACGTTTAAGGCATTCTTTATCAAATGCTTCTTGCTTCATTCTCCAAACTCGAATACCTTGATTACCATATGAAACACAAAACATACTTTCATCACTAAATAATATATTTTTCCAATCTTCATTGCTCCATAAACGTCTTGATTTACACCAATTCAATCTTATACGCTTTTGTCTTGCAGTCATGAAAGGTTTTGTTTTCGGTACACGAGATTCAAATTTAAATTTATGGAGACGTCTTAATGTTGTCGATGTAGAAACTTCAACTCCTTCTTCTTTCCATTTTCGGTGCAAGAATCGCACACTTTTAAAATGGTTTTTCTTAACTATACGCTTCAGTTTCCTGTCATCTCTAGCAGATGTTTTTGGTTTTCGGCCACCATTTCGGCGATTATTTTGAAATTTTCCAATTTTTGAATATTGTGTTAGTATTTTACTAACGCTCGATTGCGAACAATGTAAATAATTCGCTATAAAACATTGATTTTTACCGTGCCGATACAAATCAACCATACGAAGTTTAGTAGATTCAGGAATATCACTCACACGGCCCATTTTAAGACGAAAAAGAAACAAACTGCAAAAAAGAACACTGATTTTAAATAAAATAGTCTGAATTTAATCAATGATGCCACCAGTTAAGAATTGGTAATAATTAAAGGAGAATTAATGTGAAATATTCTAATATTTTGAACCACTTGAATAAATATTCTAATATTTTGACTTTT
The DNA here is from genome assembly GCA_964019185.1 of Maratus speculifer. Lineage (NCBI taxonomy): Eukaryota > Metazoa > Arthropoda > Arachnida > Araneae > Salticidae > Maratus > Maratus speculifer. The sequence goes on from OZ025290.1 coordinate 45,681,269, forward strand.
CAAAATAATTTTTTTGCAATTAATCTTTTCAAAAATGATATTAAATTTAAGATAACAAGTAAGTTTAATCAACAATAAGTTCTTAATAAAAATATCGTTTGCATATTTTCATTAAAAGACATTAAATTACCAAACGATATTTTCAATTTCTAAAAAAAAGATAATTATTCTAATATTTTGAATATGAGCTGTATAGTTGGTTTTGCATTTATAAATTGTTTATTTACTTTCAATTTCTTTTTAGAAATTCTTTAAATTGTTTTGAGCTATAGTTATTTTTATATTTATTGATATTTTTAATTTAAAATAACGGAAAATAATTTTTAAAAATGTACCTTTCTTCGCCATTCTAAAACATGATTTTTTTCGGATTGGTGTTGGAAGGAAATCGTGCCAAACTCGAGGAGTATATAATATTTGTGCCCGAGTTTTTTTGTGAAATATGATATTTTCAAATGTTAATTGAGTGCTATTTAATTAATAGGTCGGCCAGTTTCGACAATCTTTACAAATCGTCAAACTATTCACCAAATTATAGAAATTTACAGTAAAAAATAAGAAAAAAAATACAAATTAAAAATCACTTATGACATAAAAAATACGTGTATCATGTGTAATATCAATTGCATGTGACACTTACTATCATCTATTATTGGCATTTATTACTATAATTTGATATTAATTTTTTTTTCGGCAGAATAATCAAGTAGTACCGTAATTTGTATAAACACCAGTTAATATTATAAAAATGAAGTTAAATAAATAAGTTTCGGTGCTAATGCATACACCCTGGGTGTAAGAAAGAGGCACAAATGTCATATATGCACCACGCTGGCGAGATATATTTCTGGCACCACATGACAGTTACATTTTGATTTTTTTATTATTTTCTATAACAGGAAATAATAATAATAAATAAAAAAAAAATTTAATTAATAAGTATAGAACATATAAATTTGTATCATGTTAAAACACAAATGAAAGTAAGTAAATAGTTTATTAATAAATTAAAAACAAAACTGGATTACCATATGAGGCATAAAATGGTCATTTAGTCACGCCAACGTTATGCGTATATGACATCTGTGCCAAAAAATTAATTTCACACATACAAAAAACATTCACCTTAACTTTCTAAGAAAACTTTATTTATTTAACTTTATTTATTCTGCTAGACTCCAAAGACCTAAAACTGTAATAGATTAGTCAAGAGCAGATGTACGTTGCGAAATATAATATAATATTGAGTGAGGATGTATTAAGGTTTCCATAGATACCCAATATCGTCAAGTTGAGAGGATTAGAGTTCAAAAACTATCAAATGAAAATGAATCACTAGAAAATTGTTTAAACTCAATAGTCAATCTCTGCGATAATAATGCTCACTATTTTAGAAGTATGGGAAAAAGACAATATTTAAGATGCTGTTTTAATAATTGCCTCATTTATCTATCAAAATCTACTATAAATGATCAACTGAAAGATTTCTTTCTTAAAAGCCCGAATTTTGTCGAATTCATAAGCTGATACCACAACATAATAGAACAACAAAATATTTTATTATTATTTTAATATGTTTGGCATCAACGGGCCTTGATTCCACTGTTGTTGTTTTTATTTCTGGCTCAGTATTGTTTTTTCTAGCTCGCTGAGTTTTGCACTGATGAAGAATCTCGATAGTATATTCGAAACAGCTGTTTGCTACCTTTTCATGCATTATTTGTGCATTTATAATCGTTGGTTTTCTATCTTTAAATACAATGGCGTTTTTATCATTTTCAGAAATATGGAAGAGCTTTCGAGGTGAAGTTGCTTTAAAAAACACAATCTGATTCAGTATTTTATTTGATTCATGTTTTCTTTCAAAAAATGGACCAGCACAGCGGGCATAGCCTGCTAGTTATTTTATAAGAAGCCCCAAAATAACTTTTGTTCAGTTGGTAATACTTTATTATTGATTTTATTTTTTTAAAAACTTACAAACTAAAATTTTTATCATTGCTAAATATTGTAAGAAATTGTTTTTTCAATGTAACTCTCAGATCCAAACTGCATTTTTTCACACATTTTTTTATTTTTTTTATCCGAACATGTGCTCTTATTTTCAATTTTATAACTGAATAGTATTTTCTACTTTTCGATAAACTCAGAAATACTTTTAGAAGAGTTGTCAATTTGGCATTTCGAACTGAATTTCCAGACGGTGATAGTGAGAGTGAGGCAAAAAAATTGCCTCCTTGAGACAGTAACCTGCGCCTTAAGATGTAATTCGTTTATCGGAAAATAGAAATAAAAACATTTGATCATAAATCTCTTCAATAATCACGATTGCAATTTTCATGCTTTTAAGTTTAAAATTTAGTCAGAAAATATGTCAGGAAGTTTTTTGTTGTTATGCAAGGAAAAAAAAAAAAAAAATCTTTTCGACAATCGGCTTAAATGTCTGTTTAAATTCTTTATTTTCTGCGTTTGGCAACATATATTACTTACCCATCATACGTAGTATAGGGTAAGTCTTGCAATCGTTTTGAAAATCGAAAAAATTTTTTGACGCATTTACACGTTTTAGATAGTGGAGATTCCGAAAAACATATTTTTAGAAAAAAATTTTTGCCGTCCGTCTGTCTGTCTGTAAACGCTCTATCTCCCGAACAAATTGAGATAGAGACTTGAAATTTTGTATGTAGTTAGTATGTAAAAATGGGACGAAGCCTATTTAATATCAGCAACCTCGATTATCCGGAACTATTTTTTTTCGGACCCGCGAAAAATTCGTTCTGATGAAAAGTTTATAAAAATTTTCGAATTTTTTTGTTTTAAGGAATGGACGTAAAAGGCAATAAAATAACACACATTTTGCATATAGAACGAAGTCGATCGGATTATTAGTTGCCGAGATATTTGTAATCCCGTTTTCCACAATCTTCGACTTTTCATGACCCTGTATTTCATTCAAATTTCAATTCAGAGGTATATTTTAATTGGAAATGAGATGCTTAATTCGACACAGTTAATTGTTAGTTAATAGAATTATTATTTTTGAAGTTATAAGGATGTTTCTTTTACGCAGTTCGGTACTACTTGAGTAGTATGGCGTTTTATATAATTTGTCGAAATTGGTACATCAGCAGTTCTTTAATAAACCATTACTATGTATATTAACAATATTTAAATTTTGTTTATAAATTGCAATGCATATTGTATAAATAGTTTTCACATGTTTTATTTTCATCTACATATCCATGATGGGTAAGTTTTACGGTGGCCCCCAACGACTAGTTTTCTTTATATATTTACAAATTCATTTTCATTAGTATATATAATACAATGAAGATTTGAAACTAGAAAAGTCCTGAAAATTTTCACCATGATTTTCAATAATATATTCAACTGTATTCGGGATTTATTATTGTTATTATTCATCTTATTATTATTAGTTTTTTTTTTTTTTTTTTTTTTTTTTCCAGTCCATATTTTCAATGAATTTTGTAGCAAAGAATATGAAAAATACTATTTTTTCTTTTAAAAGATATGTTTTCAAAAATAAATATTTTTGTAAATTACAAAGATGATTTAATTTTTTTTTCTGTAAAATTTAAAACTTTTTAAAAAAATTAAAAAGAATTACATTTTTTAGAAAATATATCGATTTTCAAACATGATTAATATTTAAAATTTTTAAATTAAAATTTATATTTTTAAATCAAAATTGACTTTTTTTTGTATTATTTACCCATTATATGTAGCATAGGGTAAATCTTGCAATCGTTTTGAAAATCGAAAAAAAAAATTTTTTGGCGGATTTGCATATTTTATTTACTACAGATTCCGAAAAACATTTTTATTTCCAGAAAAAAAATTGCCGTCCGTCTGTGTGTTTGTAAATGCTCTATCTCCCGAACAAATTGAGATAGAGACTTAAAACTTTGTATGTTCCTAGTATGTAAGGATGGAACGAAGCCTATTTAATATCAGTAATCTCGATTATTCGGAACTATTTTTTTCGGACTCTCGAAAAATTCGTTTTGATGAAAGGTATATGAAGTTTTTCGAAATTTTGTATTTTAATGAGTGGATGTAAAAGGCAATAAAATAACACAAATTTTGCATAAAGAATGAAGTCGATCGGATTATTAGTTGCCGAGATATTTGTAATTCTATTTTCCACATTCTTCGGTTTCTCATGACCCTGCATTTCAATTTCTATTCAAAGATATATTTTAATTGAAAATGAGACCCTTAATACGACGCAGAAAACTGTTAGTTAATATGATTATTATTTTTGGAGTTATAAGGATGTTTCTGTTACACAATTCGGTTCTACTTGAATAGCTTGGCATTTTATATAATTTGTCGAAATTGGTTCATCAGCAATTCATTAACGAGAGCCTTTTACGAAATTTTTAATGTTTGTCAACAATTGTTTAAAACAGAAATTTGTGCATTATTAAATCAGGAAAATGCTCCAATTAAATAAGGCAAATTTTACAGTAAAATTTTGCTGGCGCGGATAAACAAGGATTCTTAAGTCTTTTTGCGGCACGTATACGTATCGCATTACATTTAATAGAGCATTACTATGTATATTAAAAAATTTAAATATATACGATTAAATTTTGTTTCGAAATTGCAATGCATTTTATAAATATTTCATACATGTTTTATTTTCATATATTATATTATGCATATCCATGATGGGTAAGTATTACGGTGGCCCTTAATGACTAGTTTTTTATTCATTTTATTTATTCATTCATTTCACATTTATTTATTCATTAACGGCTCTACATAAAAATTTAAGCGAAACAGATAAAATATGGACCATTTTCATTGGTTATGAACTTTCGCGATAATAACAATTATAAATGTGTTTTACGAACTGATACTAGTTTGACAAAATCACTATAGAAATTATAATATGCCCAGATTAGAGATCATATAATCGGACAATCATATCGCATCTGAGCACAAAATCAATTTCATAAGCAAAGTCGTATTGGACTGAGTCTTATGTATACATTATACGTTTTTTTTTTTTTTTTTTTTTTTAGCATAGCTGAGTCAGAGCGAAACTGGATCTAGTTGCTTACAGTGGGACAAGCAATTATGTTTTGAAGAAAATTAATAGATTAATCGGGCCTCTAAACAAATGTAAAGGACCGGGCCAGCAAAAAAATTGAACGAACCTGCCGTTCCGGGTCGATAAAAAAAATTAAGCAGGCCTACTGGCCCGATATAAAGATCTCTACTGGGCCGATGAAACTGACTTTCGCAAGAATATGTATAATTGTGCTTCACGAGCCGATGATAGCTTGACAATATCAATAAAGAATTTACGAAGTATCCAGCATATAGATTGGCATCGGACAGTTATATGGCATCTGAATCAAGGCTCAATTTTTTTCAGCTCAGGCTTGCACCGGGCTAAGATCAGGCTTGCATTTTTTTACACAGTCGAGACAGGACAAAACTAGGTTTAATTTTTCTCAGGATGTAGAGGGCAAGGAATATGTTCTGTAAAAATGTTATTAGCGATAATTAACGTATATTAATATAATCTTTGTAAGTACAACTTAAGGTTACTCTCAAATTCCCAGCTCAACAACGTGAAATTTGACACACTTTCTGACTCATTTTTCTTTATAAAGGCATAAAATTAACAGGCTGATGATTGAAGTAATTTGTAATCTATTAGCGTTTTCCATTTTTTAAAATAAATAAATAACTTTTTGATTTATAACCTATTCTAATCACTTGATGAGAAGTTTTTCTTCTCCCTAGTACGACTGCGTCTTGAATTTCGATTCAAAATGACAACTTTGGCAGTATTTTCTCAAAGATTTTTTGTCTTTTACGAAAAATGGAAAATTCCATTTGATTATACAGTTTCTGAATAAGAACGTCTGCCAATTTTATGTGTTTTCGAAAAGAAAGGAATTCAGAAATGTATCAGAAAGTAGCTAAATTGGATCAGAATAATAATTTACTGAAAAATTCGGGAGTCATCCATAAAATAATTTTTCCGTGGCTAGAAAGAAACAAAATATAACTACCCAAAAAGAACTATTACAAAAGATACAGCTATGTTTTAACTACAAATCCACATTAGAACCAACGGAATTAAAACGCTTGTCACAACGTGGGATAAGTTTTTGAGTCCAGTGTCATAGAAGTCTGCCACCTGGGAATGGAGGCAGGAACTTGTTACAGTTGTCAACTCACGTCTCATCAACCGTTAAAATCTTGTTGAGGTATTAATTTCCTTCATCGTGATATCACTACAGAAACATCAATGCTGCTTTCCCACGTTTGTTTTTGTGTTAAGGTGCAAGTTGATTAGGCACCCACCTAGCGCACAGTTTCCAGATAAACAGGTGTTTCGAGGGGGTTTCCTGCATTGAGAATCTTTTTTGCGTTATTTAGAGCGATACCACGCTGAGGGCAACGAGTACTTCAACAGAATCCAGTCCGGGTTTTTATGTTTTGTTTCTGTTTTAATTCCGTGGAAAACTCGTTTTTCGATAACCCTCGTATTTCAAAATCTACTTTTTTTACAGTTTCAAAGGTTAGGATTTTTTTAACCACCTTTTTTTAAAATTCTATCCTACATCAAGTTTTATGAATCTTTATTTGAATATTGAAAAGTCTTAAATGTCTAAGCAATTATTAATGCTGCTATTGAATATTTTCAGGCAATTTTGTGAACACATAGTAATTTAAAGTATATTGTAAAATTATCCAATTAATACTTATGTTTTTTCACTGATTTTTTGTACGAGCAGGACCTGGCCCTAAACTATGAAAATATAAACGGGCCGGGATCGGGTGAAACTTTTAATACACACGCTGGGCCGTGCTGAGCCCTGTGTCTGGAAATTCCTGTAAATGTAGACCTTTAGCATGTTCCACTGGAAGGACATGCTAAAGAGACGGTCACCACATGTACGAAATTTATTCTGCGAGCCATTTTTTGACCGACAATCATTTTCAGGGAATTTCTTTATCTTTCTTGATCGTTTTCCTCCCTGTTTTAAAACATTGTGAACTCTTTGACAAAAAAATGCAATTTTCTGTATGTTTTAGTGCTGAATTTCTTAATTAAAATTAGACCTTTTAAAGTTCCAAAATAAATGCTAAATAATTATTTAATAGAACTAGGACTTCCCTCAGAGGGATTAGTCTGAGCGATATTGCTGAGAATACACTTTTAATAACTTGCGATAAGTAAAGAAAATGAGATGTTACCTTTAATTGGTCATTCATTGTGATAAAATATAATGATGAAAATAAGCATATCGAATCGTAGAACTACAAAATCTTGTTGCATATACTATTTTTATAAAAGAAAAGCAAACCATGCATGGATATAAAATTGGAAATATGCAAAATGTTAAAAGTAATACAGAAAATAAAACACCAAATTTTCCTATATTGGAAATATAGCTCTTTGAAATGATGTCATGACCATAAACAGAAGATTCGCACCGATTTGAGAAACTATAAATAACACAAACTATTATGTTTGAAGAGAAATGGAGTGTATTTTATATGGTGTGAAATCCGACCGAATAGTTTATAATGTTGAATATCTGTTTTCCACGGATGCAATGAGGTTGTCGATAAGAGTTCAGGAATCCTTTTTTAAAAATTTGTCCTAAACGAGCACTTACATCTTATAAGTTACTGTGATGCCAAAGTTATAGTTTCTGACCCCAACAGTATCCTGGAAATTGCAATATTCTCAATAAATTGGGTTTAAAACTTTTTTTAGAAAAAAAAAATGTTTAATTTGTGAAATTAAATTGTCGAATGTTTTAGAAATCGTTCATAACGAGAATATTATATCTTAAAAGTTGCCACCAAAAAAAAAAAAAAAAAAAAAGATTTAAAATTTTTAGTCATATCAACATCAAAGAATTCTCAATTTTAGAACTTTTTTTGCTCGTGCATTGATGGTGATTATTGTTCCTACGCAAAATATAGTATATTATGCAGCAAAGATGGTTACCAACATTTTTTGCCCACATTATTTTTTAAATCGGCTAGGTACTCCCAATGCTAACGAAAAACACACAAACGTTAATGCTTTATAGCATAGAAATACAGAATCAAAAGCTATTTATCTCCTATTACATACACATAAGACATAAATTATCTAATTAGTGCTAGCAGATGAGTTTTTAAATATACATAGATCAATATAATGCTTCATTTTTCTTTTATTAGTATTTCTTAGTATTCATTTTTCATTTATTTGTATTATTCAGTAAAAAACTCACTTTCTTAAGCCCGAATTACGTCAAACTTTTTATAAAAGCGCTTAAGTCCATATAACAGTGAAGTATTGTGAAGAGTATTAAATACAAGGTAGTAAGACACTTAGCCAAACGCAGGTAATAAATCGCCAAATATTGTACTTTTCGCCCTCTCTCGAAATGCATTTTTTTTTTTTTCGTATATTTAAAAAACACTATTTTGAGTCATCTTATTTAAAATTCAAATAAATATATGAGAGGAAGCAATAATAGCATAAGTCAAAACATTCATAAGTCAACATCAAGGAATTGTATCGTAGTTACACATGTGGAAAAAAGCTGCTTTTGGCCAAAAAACCTTGTCTTCACTAAATTTGAATCCGATTAAAAAAAGTACTGTGATTAATTAAAATGTTATAGGCAGAGCTGCCAAGTCTCCGGCATTTTGGGTACCGGTATTTTAATACAGAAAATGTTTTATTAAATTGGAACTTTCTGCGGATTTAAAAAATAACTATTCCTATAAGAAAATTCTGTTATGCAATAAGCAAGGGTTTGTCATCTCTGTATAGGAATATTTCGTAATCTACTTTTTAACCTTAAAAAAAGCAACGACCATTTTTCGGGTACAAAAAGTATTGCTAATTGTTCCATTTTGCATACAAGGTACTGATTGTAATATTGATACATCTATGGTGATAAATTTCTAATAATTTTTCAAATCCCATTTATTTCATTAAAAATATAAATCTTTTATTAATTTAGTTTAAAATAAATGGTTTTTAACTAATTTCATAATACTTTTGAAATATCACTTTTCATTGGCCATTTTTTTAAAGCATTTAGAAAGTGGTTGTTGTTTTCAGTCAAATATAGACTTTGGTCTGTCCAAATTTTATTTTATTATTATTATTATTTATAAATGGTGGAGAAATATTCATACTTAATTCATAACGTACATAATATATGACTCTGTTATTACATAAGTCACCTTTTTATTATCATAAAAATTATGTTTATACTGATTTTTATTAACTCAATAGGAAAAATGTTGTGTTTTGAGCAATAGATGTCCGCATTTCCTTTATTTATTTATTTTAACAAAATTATTTGTATTTAGAAGAATTTTTATTTAAATAGGAAATCCAGATGTCACTGTTAATAAAGAAGAAAGTTACAAAAAAGGGTACAAAACGAGTAGACACATACTATCAAATATGGAAAAACGACGAATCCCAAAAAGAAGTCGTATGAAATATAATCTTTTAAAGCAAAAAAAACGAGGTCTGACTATCGAGCCTACTGATTACAAAATGTGCATTACATTTAAAAAAAAAATGCTACAAATATTGATTATTTTTTCTTTTGTGCAGTTTTGGCTTCCAAAGGTGCGCTATGTTGCAAAAAGATATAAGCGTTTATGAAAACACAGCTGGTAAACATTCATGCTCAGTCTTACAAATAAATATGGCACATATATGCCCTATAAACACCGAGGTACCTAATTGGTGCCAAAATGGCGTTTAGTTGCCTAACATGCTGGCTAACATGCATATAAATGTTATAATAAATTGTTTGTTCTAAAAATATTATCATTTATTGATTGTTATATCTTTTTTAATAACAGAAAATGTTTCGTTTATTCCTTTTTTTTTTTCATTTTGAAATAAATAACGTGCTGTTATAGCATGCTATATGCATCTGGTAATCAAAACGATGTTTTCGCCTAATTGGCATAAAAAATCTCGCCAAACCCGGTGCTTATATCTCTAGTATATTATCTCAAGTATTTTATTTATGTATACTATAATTGTTTTTACATACGACTTACTTCTTCTGGTATATAGAAATAGGTAAGTGGCTCCTTTATGCAGTATAAATTGTATAAAACTTTAAAAAACAGCCCCGTTGCCCCTTTTTGGATCGAATTAAAAAAAAAAAAATCAATGTCTAATTCCAGTATTGCTCCCAGGTATCCATACATACTCCATATTTCAAAGTTGTATGCCAACAGGAAACGGATGAAAAATGGGAAAAGATGCCACATATGCACCAGGGTACATAATTGGCGTCAAAATGGCATTATTTTACCTGAGATGGTAACCCGACTTTATTTATTTATTATTTGTTTATTTACTCATAAAATGTTTATTTACTTTCACTTCCTTCTTTTAATTATATGAAATATTTCTTTTTATAGTTATTAATTATTATTATTATTTTATTTACTGTAAGTTAATTTTGAAAATAGAAAATAATTTAAAACTGTATGTAAGCGTTATTTGAAAAGGGAGTTTTCGCCAAATGAGCTTTGAAAAAAATTGCGCCAAATCTGATGCGCTTGTGGTATCCGTGCCGAAAAATTAGTGACCAGAATTGACTTCCATACACAAACAAAATATAAGTTAAAAGAAAACATGCAATGAAAATAAATGTAAAGGGAAAATGATGTCATGAAAGAAACTTTTTATTTAAAAACGTAATTGTTTCTAATTTTCACACGCGAAATATGTAAAACATTCTTTTAGCGATCAAAAAGTGCTGTTAAGAGATTATCACAAAATCTCAAAATCAAAGTTTTTATGACATTTTTTAATATAAAAAATAACAGTTTTATTTTCCTGCATAATTAAATTTTAAAATGTTTTATTGCATTCAATATTTCTGAGTGCGAAAATGATTACTATTTACTCCATGTACTGATTCGGTTATCTACGAAAATGTCCAGCCGGTGAAAATCACGGTCACCAAATTTCTGTGACGTATGCACATAAATTGTGCTTTTTTATCAGTTTTTTTAATATAACTTTTAAACTATTTGGAATTAATTTTTAAAAGTAGGTGCATTCACCAGATTACCTTCATAGGTACCTATTGATACAAACAGAATCAAAATCCGACAAGTATTTTTTGAGATTTGCTTGACGAAAGAATTTTTTTGAATTTTAATATCGTTACGTATCTCTGAGTATAAAGACTTCGCTTCGCTCAGACAATTAATTTATATTTGTTAGTTTTATGACGCCTACCAAAAGAAAAAGATTTTTTATTACTTTTTGGGGGCTAAGGGGAGGGGGGGGCACCAAATTGAAAATTTGCCAAGGGGCGCAGTTTTTACTTCGCTGGTGCCCCCCCAAAAGTTTTGGTCACGCTACGCCTATGGAACTGGGCTAGTGGACTTAAAAATAAATGGGAAAATGGTTCGCTTCAGCGATGTCATGTATTGCCCAAGTTTAAGGCACAATTTGATATCTGGCCCTAGGCTTGATAAAACTGGTGCCAAGTTCAGAGGAGGTGAGGGTAGGGTTAGAGCATATCGTGACAGTGGTACCCTATTTCGAGCTTTTCTTGAAGATGGCATTTACTGCCTGTACCCAGATCCTAGCCCTAAAAATAAAAATAAAACTCAAAATAGTCAAAGTCCTAAAAAGGTGCGTTTTCAAGCCTCTACTGTCCAGAAGGACGACTTTAAGTTATGGCATAGACGTTTCGGACACATTAGTTCCACTTTAATCAAACATACCTTAAAATGTAATGGTGTAAGGGGCTTACCACCTATTAAAAGTAAAGACTTTGAATGTGAGACATGTAAAATTAACAAACACAGGCGAACTTCCTTCCGTCCTATAAATCAAATAAGATCAAAACGACCCCTTGAATTACTTCATACTGACTTGTGGGGACCGACACAAATAACAGGTAGAAACGGCGAGAAGTACTTTTTAACTATAACTGACGACTTCTCACGAAAAGTATCAGTCTACCCCTTATGTAACAAATCACAAGTATTCAAGGTATTTACTAATCATGTAAAAAGAGCTGAAAGATTTTTAGGCACTAAGGTAAAAGAGGTCCGTAGTGATAATGGGCAGGAGTTTGACAATGAAGCATTTACAAGATACTTTGAAGAGAACGGGATACACCATGAGTTTACCAACGTGTATTCTCCGGAACAGAATGGGGTCTCGGAACGTTTAAATCAGACTATAATGGACGGGGCACGCTCAATACTTAATGAAAGTAAACTCAGTTTAAAATTCTGGCCAGAAGCAGTTCTATACATCGCGTACACACTAAACAGGATATGTCATAAAACACAGAAAAAGACACCCTTTGAGTATTACTGTGGCAACAAACCATCAATAAGACATTTACGCCCTTTTGGTACTGTGGCATACGTAGGGGTGCCCAAACAATTAAGAAATTCAAAGTTTGATCCTAAAGCCAAAAAGGGGGTTTTAGTGGGTTACGCGATGTCAACCAAAGGCTACAGGGTATGGATCCCCGATACAAATAAAATAATAGAAACCATAAATGTTAGGTTTGGGGATGAATCTGTACCAAGAAATGTTCATAGACATAGCGAGCAAGGCCCAAGTTATTCAATAGGCACAAACCCTTTTACAACTTCAGAGCAGCACAACGGAAGCGACCTGGGACCCACATATATTTTAAGTTCAGAACAACCAGAAATTGACCCTTTGACCGACCTTCAACCTGACAGATTTCCTTTGGCAAGATCTCCATCACCTAAGCCAGGCACCTCAGAATCCGTTGAACCCGCCTTCGTTCACTCATCTGAGGATGAAAGTGACGAGGAGGGCGAGGAATTCTCGAGAACACTGAGGGATGCTGTATGGTTCCGTAAGGCCGTAACTAGGCCTGATAAGTCGAGAACTGACATCTATTATTATGAGATGGGTGAAACGCAACGTTTAAGATCACTCAGAGAAGTGCGGGAATACTGTCAGTCTAATGGTATAAAATTTGATCCAACCATGTTCAGTTTCACAGGGGAAAATAAATACCAGGGTATTGTAAAATCTACTTCCAGTACTAGTTCAAGTCCTAGTTACACACCTCCACACACGTCTTTATCAGAAACACGTAAAAACAATATATGACTAGAAGACTCCATACCAAACACATATAAGCAAGCCTTAAAATCCCCTCAGTGGGAACTCTGGAGACAGGCAATGCAGGAGGAAATAGACGTAATAAATAAAAGACATGTATGGGAAATAACATCACTACCACCCAACACTGAACCTCTAGGCTGCAGATGGGTCTTCACCATCAAACGAGATGATAAAGGGCATGTGGCAAGATACAAAGCGAGACTAGTAGCCCAAGGCTACAAACAGGTCAGGGGTGAAACTTATGATGAGACATTTTCACCAGTCGTAAATTTTAGTCTAATCCGCTTTTTCTTTGCCGCCCTAGTCTCACGTCTCGGATGGATTCACACGCAATGCGATGTGAAAGGAGCCTGTCTGTACGCCCCTCTCTCAGATAACATTTACATGAAACAGCCTCCGGGTTTTGAAATAAAAGGGAAAGAGCATTTGGTCTGTAAACTCCAGAGGGCATTGTATGGCCTCCATCAGAGTGGCCGGGTGTGGTTTTATGAGTTACATAAAGTTTTAATTTCTCTTGGTTTTAACAAATTGGATTGGTGTAATTGCGTCTATACATTTTCTAACTACGTTGTTTTATTATTATATGTTGATGACTTTGTTGTTTTAAGTAACCATCAGAAACACATAAATGAAATTTTAAAATTATTAGCTGAACATTTTGACATCAAAATCCTGGGGAAAACACGTAAACTTCTTGGGGTTGAGTTTGAGGAGGATAGGGAAGGTGTAGTGTCAATCCATCAAATGCAATATATTGATGATATCTGTACACGGTGTAAGGAATTTAACTTTCCCATCACTTCACTTCCCATAAGTAAAGGAGTAGTGTACTCCAAAGCACAGTGCCCTCAAACAGATACTGAAACCCAGGAGATGTCAAAATATCCGTACAGAAGTGTTTTGGGATGCTTATCATTTCTTACAAGCAGGACTCGCCCCGACATATCCTATGCTGTAAACATCTTCAGTCAATTCCAGAGTAATCCAGGTATCATCCACTGGAATGGTCTCTTAAAATTACTAGGATATGTACAAAGCACCAAACACTACAAACTGAGGCTACCTTGTCATCACATAAATCTAATAACATACACTGATGCTGATTTCGCCGCCAATCGCGATGACAGGACGTCAATGGGGGGACAACTTTTAATGTTGGACAAATCTCCTATCATGTGGAGGGCTTTCAAACAAAAATCTGTCTGCTTGTCTACCATGGAATCAGAGTTTGTGGCTTTAACAGAGGCAACTAAAGAGCTTCTTTGGTTCAGTAGAATCATAAATGAATGTTATGATAAACACATTTTTACAAGCCTACAAACTAAGCCAACCTTGTTAGTAGACAATATGGCCTCCATTGATTTCCTTAAGTCTCCCATAGAAAACTACAGAACAAAACACATTGACGTTAAATTATTTTTTGTTAGAGACCTTTTAAACCAAGAGATATTTAATGTAAAACACGTAACTAGTAAAGCTAATCTCTCAGACATCTTTACAAAACCCTTAACGAAGTTTGATCTTAAAAGGTTCATTGATGTGATCTTTAGTTATAAGTAATATATAATGTTAAGTATTATTTAAAAGTAAAACGTAAAATGTATAAAGTGAAAAAAACTCCCTCCTTTGGACTTGGGTCAAGTATTAAAATACTTGTTTAGTTTTTTTTTTAAGTTAAACCCTGAAGTTTAACACGTTTCATTTTTCAAATCTGAAATTTTTGTATATTTCAGTGTTTTTTTTATAATGTTTGAATATGTGATTATACACTTGTTTTTCTTCTTATTTCATATTTTTGTCTCATATGCATATGTTCTAATGTCATAAATAAGCTTTTCAATACCCTCATTTCCAACATTGCGGACAATTTAACTCCCGCTGGAATGTGATCAGACCTCAGGATGGTTCATCCTCCGGGGCCCGAGCAGCCCCAGGAAGCGGCTCACAGGGGTGAAATTGTAAATAGCCAGAGTGGCCTGCAGGGGGTAGTGGCCTTCTTGAGTGTTCTGATCACAGGAAGGCCTGTCGCGGGCATCGTTTCTTTTAAGTTTTGTAAGTCCCTATTTTTTGAAAAATGGAAATGTCACATAGGTCCCGTCCGTGGTGTTGAAAATTGAGCTGTATTTTTTTTGCATATATAAATATGAAAAAGGGTTGTTTTACTTTTAAGAAATTGCATAACAAGTGTTTTTCATTTTTTTTTAAATCTTTGTTAAAACATTTGCAAATGTGTATTATTTCAAAAGCTTAAGCATGCGTGTTGTTGTTGTTGTTGTTTGTTTTTGTGTGAGCGCTCACCGTCCCTATCATTATCATATTCAGTCATTATCATGATCATGATCATTAGTGTTATTATCATTGAATGTGTCTATTTTTGCATATCATGAATTTCCCATACGTTATCAAAGTGTTTTTGCATTGTAATTCATGTTTTGCTATTCTTTATATTCGTAATGTTTATGAATCTATCGTATGGTAATCATTTACTTTAGTGTAATTATGCAAATGTATGTAAATACAATCGTGTATTGTCAAGGCCAAGATCAAGAAAATCAACATACTAAAGAATGTTGTGGTATGTAACGGTAATCGTAGTCACTTGCATGTGACGAGGTAACGTGGTAACAAATTTTCATGAACTTTTTTTGGAATGTTTGTGTACCTGGAAAGACTTTCAAATTTTTAAGTTACTATGGTAACTAAAGACTCTTGTGCTATGAAAAAAATTGTTATTGTTAATCTTGTTGTTGTATAGTTATCAAATTGTTATTCATATTGTGTGGTTATTAACATTGTTAAAAAGTTGTTCATTTTTGTAATTTAACCTTGTTATATGATATTGTGAATTTGTTGCATTTATGCACGATAATGTTGAGTTGTTCTTCACTAGTAACTGTCAAAGTATGATAGTAGATATACTGATATCCTATGTTGTTAAATGATCAATATGACCTTTGATATTATTTATATTATTTGGTAATACTTGGTAATTAGTTTCTTTTGAGTATGGGTGTTAAGGGGGGGGGGGCGATTGTCAGCCTACTCACTACCCTTAACACTCTATAAGCATATAGATACATATTGTAATAGGATAATATAGCATGACTTACAGGTTTTTATTTTATTCCAATCTTATCTTATTTCCAATCTCTTTATTTTGTTTTTCCTGGTTCCAGGGCATATTCCATTTTTTTAAATCGGTTACTTATTTGTTTACTTTCGATTTGAACACTTACATGTGCGTTCATGATTGTTTTCTTCCGTCTGATCGCGATTTGCGATCTTCGCAAATCGCAACTTACGAGTAGCCGTATCTCCCTTTCGCAAAGCAGGAATGCATTCGCTCAACTCGGCAGACGCAAAGGGGGCGTTGCATTCTGGCAATGTCTGGAATCGCGAGGGGTATTTAAAACAGTCGGTTTGTTTTGCTTGCCGGTGGTCTGACGATGTTTTGGTCTAGTAAAGGCCGTACATTATTTTAAATTCCAGTTATGGAAGTTTATATTTGTAGTTTGTTTATGTTCTGAAAGATGATGTTGTTTTAAAGATTAATCCAGTCTATAGATAGTGAAAATATCTTTGCTGAACTTTTGTTGTAATGAGTTGCTATGATATCCAAGGCTTCTATTTCTTTTGGACATTTGCTGGACTTTATTTTTTCGTCATCATTCGATTTGAAAAATCTGTTTTCTTCCAGTTATGCTGTGGTGAGTAGTTTGTTTTGCAACCTGTACAAGTTTTTTTTTTCCTTTACCTTACGTCATGCTGTTGGTTTAATTAAGTATTTTTATTGTGTTAAAGTATGACTTTAAGTTTATAGATAATATAATTTCAGAAATTATTTTTTTGGTTGATTTTTGTCAGCCTTACTCATATCCTTAACACTCATATCCATAAGCACATATACATATTGTAATAGCATGACTTACTGGTTTTTATTTTATTCCAATCTTATCTTATTTCCAATCTCTTTATTTTGTTTTTCCCTATTCCATGGCATATTCCTCTTTTAAATCGGTTACTTATTTGTTTACTTTCGATTTGAACACTTGCATGTGCGTTCATGGTTCGTGCGTTCACATCGTTTTCTTCCGTCTGATCGCGATTTGCGATCTTCGCAAATCGCAACTTACGAGTAGCCGTATATCCCTTTCGCAAAGCAGGAACGCATTCGCTCAACTTCTGCAGACGCAAAGGGGGCGTTGTCTTCTGGTGATGTATAGAACCGCGAGGGATATTTAAATCAGTTGGATTGTTTTGACTGCGGATGGTCTGACGATGTTTTGGCCTAGTAAAAGGCCGTTTGTTGTCATAAATATTAATTATGAAAGTTCAATTGTAGTTTATCTTAAGTGGTGAAAGATGGTGTAGTTTTATGAAATAATTTCTATTAGTTGATAGCGGAAATGTGATGATAAATATGTTGCTGTCATGAACTGTGTTAACATCCAAGGGTTTTTTTACTTTCTTTGAACTATTCCTGGACTTTATTTTTCGTCATCGTCCGATTTGAAAAATTTCTTCTTCCAACTATGCCATGGTGAGTTGTTCGTTTTGCAACCTGTACCGGTCAGTTAAACTTTACTTTACGTCATGCTATTTGTTTAATTAAGTATTTTTTTATTGTGTCAAATATGACTTTAATTTTGTAAGATAACATATTTTCAGAAATTATCCTTTTGGTTGAATTTTACCAGATATAATTTTCCTTTGTTTATTATTTCATATATACATATATTTTTATTTTGAATATGTTTTTCTTGAAAATAAACGTTAGTTTATATTTTAATTTAAATGCTTCTTTAATGACTTTATTACGCAACCACACATTGCCAATATTTATTTCAGGTCACCAAATTTTTTTTTCCTCTATCTCTGCTTAAGTTTTATTTAATTTTAGAACGGTTCTGGCTTCAGAACCGATCACGGGTTATGGGCCCAGCACGCTTCCACTGCGCTTTTTAACCTGTTATGGTGGCCATAACCTTCGTTGGCAATATCGTAAACTAGTGGTAGCATGCGGCCATTAGACCTCCAAGTGATTTCTAGTGGGGGGGGCCGCAATAGCATTTTTTTAAATTTATAATCATATCTAATTATTCTGGTATAAAATAGAAAGGTTCTTTTATAAAAAAAAAAAAAAAAAAAAATCTGTCGTACTATTTGACTGTTTTAAAGTACGTTTTTTTTTTTTGAAAAATTTTCTTTTCCTTTCTGGTTAAATTTCATAAAATCTAGTTAAGAGCATGGCAATGACCAATGTACAGGTTAGCATAAACAAACTAAACTCTCACAACTATGCGACTTGGGCAGCGGACGTTAAATACCTGCTGCTCGACAAAAATGCTTGGGGCATCGTAGATGGTACTGAAGAAGCTCCGAATACCAGTGATGCAGTGGCAACAAAAGAATATCAGGCACGGCTCAGGTCAGCACTGTCCATAGTATACTTAAACGTCGAAACTGAGTTCCGGAGAATAATAGAAAACATCGACGACCCTCATGAAGCATGGACAAAGCTGAAGACTCACTTTCAACCTGATAACCGTGCACGCCACATGCAGTTGTTTGGCGAGATCCTGTCCTGCAGAATACAGCCTGATGAGCCGGTCGATATGTTTGCTGCTCGCCTACAGAGACTTGCTGATCAGCTGGCTGCCATGAATGAGCCGATAAAAGAAATTTATCTAACGTTCCAGTTGCTGAGATGGCTCCCTAAGAAGTTTGACAATCTCGTCCAGGGAATTCTGCGATGGCCCGAACAGCAGTTCAAATTTAAAGATGTCCTGACCGAGCTTGTAGCTGAGGAATCCCGCATCAAATTACGTGAAGAGGACAGAGGTAACCTGGTCCAGTCCCATTTTTCTCGAGCTCGCACACCCAAGAGGTCCGCATATAAGCCTAAGTTCAAGGGAAGGTGCCACAGGTGTGGTCAAGCCGGTTATGTGCTTCGACAGTGTAAATTGCCTCAACAAGCCTCTAGTCCTGAATCCTGCCTCCATACTACTTCTAGAGACTCCTCAGACTCCTCGTACCAGAACTCCTCGGTATCCAGAGGATCATCGGTGTCCAGTCCAGTTCGAGTCCAACCCTGTAATTCCAGACCTAGCATAGATGTGCCTCGCAATAGAGCTAGAAACCAACGTCAACGTAAGCCAACAAGCCAGGTAAACTACCTCATTCAATCTAATCTTAGTAATATTAAATGTGGTGGAGACGCCTGGGTCTTTGACACAGGTGCCTCCCACCACTTTTGCAAAGATAAAAACCTCTATGTAAAATTTAAACCTTTGCAAAATGAGGAGTTGGCTGTTGCCGTTGACGGAGCAACTTTTCCTATTGAAGGAACTGGTCTAGTGGACTTAAAAATAAATGGGGAAATGGTTCGCTTCGGCGATGTTATGTATTGCCCAAGTTTAAGGCACAATTTGATATCTGGCCCTAGGCTTGATAAAACTGGTGCCAAGTTCAGAGGAGGTGAGGGCAGGGTTAGAGCATATCGTGACAGTGGTACCCTATTTCGTGCTTTTCTTAAAGATGGCATTTACTGCCTGTACCCAGATCCTAGCCCTAAAAATAAAACTAAAACTCAAAATAGTCAAAGTCCTAAAAAGGTGCGTTTTCAAGCCTCTACTGTCCAGAAAGACGACTTTAAGTTATGGCATAGACGTTTCGGACACATTAGCTCCACTTTAATTGAACACACTGTAAAATGTAATGGTGTAAGGGGCTTACCACCTATTAAAAGTAAAGACTTTGAATGTGAGACATGTAAAATTAACAAACACAGGCGAACTTCCTTCCGTCCTATAAATCAAATAAGATCAAAACGACCCCTTGAATTACTTCATACTGACTTGTGGGGACCGACACAAATAACAGGTAGAAACGGCGAGAAGTACTTTTTAACCATAACTGACGACTTCTCACGAAAAGTATCAGTCTACCCCTTATGTAATAAATCACAAGTATTCAAGGTATTCACTAATCATGTAAAAAGAGCTGAAAGATTTTTAGGTACTAAGGTAAAAGAGGTCCGTAGTGACAATGGGCGGGAGTTTGACAATGAAGCATTTACAAGATACTTTGAGGAAAACGGGATACACCATGAGTTTACCAACGTGTATTCTCCGGAACAAAATGGGGTCTTGGAACGTTTAAATCAGACTATAATGGACGGGGCACGCTCAATACTTAATGAGAGTAAACTTAGTTTAAAATTCTGGCCAGAAGCAGTTCTATACATCGCGTACACACTAAACAGGGTATGTCATAAAACACAGAAAAAGACACCCTTTGAGTATTATTGTGGCAACAAACCCTCAATAAGACACTTACGCCCTTTTGGTACTGTGGCGTACGTGGGGGTACCCAAACAATTAAGAAACTCAAAGTTTGATCCTAAAGCCAAAAAGGGGGTTTTAGTGGGTTACGCGATGTCAACCAAAGGCTACAGGGTATGGATCCCCGATACAAACAAAATAATAGAAACCATAAATGTTAGATTTGGGGATGAATCTGTACCAAGAAATGTTCATAGACATAGCGAGCAAGGCCCAAGTTATTCAATAGGCACAAACCCTTTTACAACTTCAGAGCAGCACAACGGAAGCGACCTGGGACCCACATACGTTTTAAGTTCAGAACAACCAGAAATTGACCCTTTAACCGACCTTCAACCTGACAGATTTCCTTTGGCAAGATCTCCATCACCTAAGCCAGGCACCTCAAAAACCGTTGAACCCGCCTCTGTTAACTCATCTGAAGATGAAAGTGACGAGGAGGGCGAGGAACTCTCGAGAACACTGAGGGATGCTGTATGGTTCCGTAAGGCCATAACTAGGCCTGATAAGTCGAGAACCGACATCTATTATTATGAGATGGGTGTAACGCAACGTTTAAGATCACTCAGAGAAGTGCGGGAATACTGTCAGTCTAATGGTATAAAATTTGATCCAACCATGTTCAGTTTCAAAGGGGAAAATAAATACCAGGGTATTGTAAAATCTACTTCCAGTGCTAGTTCAAGTCCTAGTTACACACCTCCACACACATCTTTATCAGAAACACGTAAAAACAATATATGACTAGAAGACTCCATACCCAACACATATAAGCAAGCCTTAAAATCCCCTCAGTGGGAACTCTGGAGACAGGCAATGCAGGAGGAAATGAATGTAATAAATAAAAGACATGTATGGGAATTAACATCATTACCACCCAATACTGAACCTCTGGGCTGCAGATGGGTCTTCACCATCAAACGAGACGATAAAGGGCAGGTGGCAAGATACAAAGCAAGACTAGTAGCCCAAGGCTACAAACAGGTCAGGGGTGAAACCTATGACGAGACGTTTTCACCAGTCGTAAATTTTAGTTTAATCCGCTTTTTTTTTGCCGCCCTTGTCTCATGTCTCGGATGGATTCACACGCAATGCGATGTGAAAGGAGCCTATCTGTACGCCCCTCTCTCAGATAACATATACATGAAACAGCCTCCAGGTTTTGAAATAAAAGGGAAAGAGCACTTGGTCTGTAAACTCCAGAGGGCACTGTATGGCCTCCATCAGAGTGGCCGGGTGTGGTTTTATGAATTACATAAAGTTTTAATTTCTCTTGGTTTTAACAAACTGGATTGGTGTAATTGCATCTATACATTTTCTAACTACGCTGTTTTATTATTATATGTTGATGACTTTGTTGTTTTAAGTAACCATCAGAAACACATAAATGAAATTTTAAAATTATTAGCTGAACATTTTGACATCAAAATCCTGGGGAAAACACGTAAACTTCTTGGAGTTGAGTTTGAGGAGGATAGGGAAGGTGTAGTGTCAATCCATCAAATGCAATATATTGATGATATCTGCACACGTTTTAAGGAATATAACTTTCTCATCACCATACTTCCCATAAGTAAAGGAGTAGTGTACTCCAAAGCACAGTGCCCTCAAACAGATACTGAAATCCAGGAGATGTCAAAATATCTGTACCGAAGTGTTTTGGGTTGCTTATCTTTTCTTACAAGCAGGACTCGCCCCGACATATCCTATGCAGTAAATATCTTCAGTCAATTCCAGAGTAATCCAGGAATAATCCACTGGAATGGTCTTTTAAAGTTACTAGGATATGTACAAAGCACCAAACACTACAAATTGAAGCTACCTTGTCATAACATAAATCTAATAACATATACTGATGCCGATTTCGCCGCCAATCGTGATGACAGGACGTCAATGGGGGGACAACTTTTAATGTTAGACAAATCTCCTATCATGTGGAGGGCTTTTAAACAAAAATCTGTCTGCTTGTCTACCATGGAATCAGAGTTTGTGGCTTTAACAGAAGCAACTAAAGAGCTTCTTTGGTTCAGTAGAATCATAACTGAGTGTTATGATAAACACATTTTTACAGGCCCACAAACTAAACCAACCTTGTTAGTAGACAATATGGCCTCCATTGATTTCCTTAAGTCTCCCATAGAAAACTACAGAACAAAACACATTGATGTTAAATTATTTTTTGTTAGAGACCTTTTAAACCAAGAGATATTTAATGTAAAACACGTAACTAGTAAAGCTAATCTCTCAGACATCTTTACAAAACCCTTAACGAAGTTTGATCTTAAAAGATTCATTGAAGTGATCTTTAGTTATAAGTAATATATAATGTTTTTAAATATGTTTTATTTAAAAGTAAAAAAGTAAAATGTATAATGTGAAAAAAAAAACTCCCCCTCCTCTGGGCTTGGGTCAAGTATTAAAATGCTTGTTTAGTTTTTTTAAGTTAAACCCTGAAGTTTAACACGTTTCATTTTTCAAATCTGAAATTTTTGTATATTTCAGTGTTTCCTTTTTATAATGTTTTGAATATGTGATTATACACTTGTTTTTCTTGTTATTTCATATTTTTGTCTCATATGCATATGTTCTATTTTCATACATAAGCTTCTCAATACCCTCATTTCCAACATCGCGGACATTTTAACTACCGCTGGAATGTGATCAGACCTCAGGATGGTTCATCCTCCGGGACCCGAGCAGCCCCAGGAAGCGGCTCGCAGGGGTGCAATTGTAAATAGCCAGAGTGGTCTGCAGGGGGTAGTGGCCTTCTTGAGATCTGTTCTGATCACAGGAAGGCCTGTCGCGGGCATCGTTTCTTTTAAGTTTTGTTAGTCCCTATTTTGAAAAATGGAAATGTCACATAGGTCCCGTCCGTGGTGTTGAAAATTGAGCTGTATTTTTTTTTGCATATATAAATATGAAAAGGGGTTGTTTTACTTTTAAGAAATTGCATAACAAGTGTCCTTCACATTTTAAATCTTTGTTAAAACATTTGCAAATGTGTATTATTTCAAAAGCTTAAGCATGCATGTTGTTGTTGTTGTTGTTTGTTTTTATGTGAGCGCTCACCGTCCCTATCATTATCATATTCACAGTCATTATCATGATCATGATCATTAGTGTTATTATCATTGAATGTGTCTATTTTGCATATCATGAATTCCCCATACATTATCAAAGTAATTTTGCATTGTAATTCATGTTTTGCTATTTTTCATATTTGTAATGTTTATGAGCCTGTCGTATGATAATCATTTACTCTAGTGTAATTATGCAAATGTATGTAAATATAATCGTGTATTGTCAAGGCAAGGATCAAGAATCGACATACTAAAGAATGTTATAGTATGTAACGGTAATCGTAGTCACTTGTACGTGACGAGGTAACATGGTAACAAATTTTTCACGAACTTTTCTTTGAAATGTTTGTATACCTGAAAGACTTTCAAATTTTTAAGTTACTATGGTAACTAAAGACTCTTGTGCTATGAAAAAAATTTGTTATTGTTATTCTTGTTGTTGTATGGTTATCAAATTGTTATTCATATTGTGTGGTTATTAACATTGTTATATTGTTAATGTTGTTGAGTTGTTCATTTTTGGAAATTAACCTTGTTATATGATATTGTGAATTTGTTGCATTTATGCACGTTAATGTTGAGTTGTTTTTCACTAGTAACTGTTAAAGTATGATAGTAGATATACTGATATATTATGTTGTTCAATATGAACTTTGATGTTATTTATATTATTTGATAATACTTGGTAATTACTTAGTTTTTTTAGTATGAGTGTTAAGGGGGGAGGGCGATTGTCAGCCTTACTCATATCCTTAACACTCATATCCATAAGCACATATACATATTGTAATAGCATGACTTACTGGTTTTTATTTTATTCCAATCTTATCTTATTTCCAATCTCTTTATTTTGTTTTTCCCTATTCCATGGCATATTCCTCTTTTAAATCGGTTACTTATTTGTTTACTTTCGATTTGAACACTTGCATGTGCGTTCATGGTTCGTGCGTTCACATCGTTTTCTTCCGTCTGATCGCGATTTGCGATCTTCGCAAATCGCAACTTACGAGTAGCCGTATATCCCTTTCGCAAAGCAGGAACGCATTTGCTCAACTTCTGCAGACGCAAAGGGGGCGTTGTCTTCTGGTGATGTATAGAACCGCGAGGGATATTTAAATCAGTTGGATTGTTTTGACTGCGGATGGTCTGACGATGTTTTGGCCTAGTAAAAGGCCGTTTGTTGTCATAAATATTAATTATGAAAGTTCAATTGTAGTTTATCTTAAGTGGTGAAAGATGGTGTAGTTTTATGAAATAATTTCTATTAGTTGATAGCGGAAATGTGATGATAAATATGTTGCTGTCATGAACTGTGTTAACATCCAAGGGTTTTTTTACTTTCTTTGAACTATTCCTGGACTTTATTTTTCGTCATCGTCCGATTTGAAAAATTTCTTCTTCCAACTATGCCATGGTGAGTTGTTCGTTTTGCAACCTGTACCGGTCAGTTAAACTTTACTTTACGTCATGCTATTTGTTTAATTAAGTATTTTTTTATTGTGTCAAATATGACTTTAATTTTGTAAGATAACATATTTTCAGAAATTATCCTTTTGGTTGAATTTTACCAGATATAATTTTTCTTTGTTTATTATTTCATATATACATATATTTTTATTTTTAATATGTTTTTCTTGAAAATAAACGTTAGTTTATATTTTAATTTAAATGCTTCCTTAATGACTTTATTACGCAACCACACATTGCCAATATTTATTTCAGGTCACCAAATTTTTTTTTCCTCTATCTCTGCTTAAGTTTTATTTAATTTTAGAACGGTTCTGGCTTCAGAACCGATCAATTTTACCAGATATAATTTCTCTTTGTTTATTATTTCATATATACACATATTTTTATTTTGAATATGTTTTTTCTTGAAAAATAAACGTTAGTTTATCTTTTAATTAAATGCTTCTTTACTGACTTTATAACACTACCACATATTGCCAATATTTATTTCAGGTCACCAATTTTAATTTCTCTATCTCTGCTTAAGTTTTATTTAATTTTAGAACGGTTCTGGCTTCAGAACCGATCAATATGGGCGAACCATCTACTTTTTGCGCTGGTGTCGCGCACACACCGAAATATGGGCGAACCGTCTACTTTTTGCGCTGGTTTCGCGCACATACCGGAATATGGGCGAACAGTCTACTATTCTGATGTACTGCTTTATTTATCGGAGTTCGTTCGAGAATCGAAGTTGAAACACTCGTTCGAGGATCGGGCATTTCCGCTACAATCGCTTGTTGACTCCATATCGGTGGCTGACTGTTCTTTTCCTGTGAGCTTGTGTACAGTTATTGCTGCTGGAATGCAGAATTAATTGCCATATTTTCAAGAATGTGAGCACAATTAATCGATATTTCTTGTATGTTTGTTTTTCATTTATTAATAGCATTAATAAATAATTATATTAAATCGCATATTATTTTACATTTTTATTACTAACATTAATAATTTACATGAATGGTAATTCTATTATGTCATTTATTTTAAGCAGAAATTTTACTTAAAGCGGAAGTTTTTTCTTTTTCATTGTGATTCACCTTAGTTTTAGAGTTTATTGGATACTAGCATTTTTACTCGTTTTGCGTATGGGTTTTTGAAAAATCGCCCCCCCCCCCCAAAAAAAAAAAAAAATTTCAAATTAGGAAGGAAAATATTTTTCATTTTGAAAGATCGCTAAAACTCTATGGATGGTGTCTTTCTGCTTGGCAAAACATATTACCTATCCACAGCAGATGACAATATGATTATTGTATAAACATTCAAGTTTCGATTTAGCTGAGTTCGATAAACAAAAACAAACGATGGATAGTTTCCTACGTTTTCTTTGAGGTTCTCCTGTACTGGACACTTGTAAAAGATGCTCCAATTTTGTAATAACTTATTATATTTAAATAAAAATTTGTCACACAGCCTAATTTACTATTATTGCAAATTGCTGAAAATTTGAAAAAAAAATTGGTAAATTAACTTAGGAGTTATGAATTTTTTTCCCTTTTAATGGTAAAGAATAAAAGGTTTTGTTTATCTTCCTCCCTGCCCCCGCCCCCCTTTTCATTTGTATGTGCCGTTGAATGTGTTTTTCGCGCACTTAAACAACTGAAACTAGTTGATACTTTCACAAAACCCTTTTTATAAGTAAAAAAAAAAAAAAAAAAAAAAAAAACAGTTTATTTCTTATAAAAGAATGAGGATAGTTTTGATTTTGAATATCATGGCTCCTTTTTATTTCAAGAGTTCACTAATGCAAAAACATCCGCTCAATGTCAATCTTATTTTTTTTTTTTTTTTATACCTCGTTTGCATTTCCATATTTTTGTTTATTTATTTATTTATTAATTTTTTTTTTGTTTTTGCATTGCACATCTGAGGTTGATCTCTTTCAACAAAAGCCTTTTTTTAATATTTGTTTTCAAGTTTTTTTTTTCTTTACTGGAATACTTTCATTTTTGAAACTGGTTTCGAAAGTAAAAGCATCCTAGAAAAAAAAATCTGTAAACAAAATCGAAAAAGTAAAAGATCATTATAGAGATTAATTCAGCATTATTATTAAAAGAAGAAAAAAAAAAAAAAAGATAGTTAGCAAAACGTCCTGATTTGGGACTTTGTACACTATTAAAGAAATTTCGTGTTTTCTTAAAATTATTTGATTATTCTAATGCTTTCATTTGTATTCTGACTAATAATAGAATTATTTATTATAACAACGAAAAGAAGGTGTTCCTTACTGCCCAAAATTGCAGAAATGCAATTTTTTTTTTGTATTGTAATAAAAAAATTCTAAGTTTATAGTTAATTAAAGTATTTTCTTTCAATATATCTAATGTCTATTTGTTGTCTTATATACATTTTCTTGTTTCATTTTAATGATTTATAATGTTTAACTTTCTAAGAGTTTTCAATAACACATATTTTAGATCAGATTTTTGCAGGTAAAGGGTTTGCATATTTTGAATCAATACATAAAAATTAAAATTTATGTTCCTTGGAATATGTTAAGATAGATAATTTTGTTTTTTCTTGATAATTAACATACACACACACACACATGTATATATATTATATATTTACTATTATGTGTTTGTAGTATTTTATACAGAGGACAGTTACATTTATAACCCTGTAATGGAGTGACATATGAATTGAAATATATCGATATTTGGTCAGCGATATATCACGATATTAAAATTCTGATATCGCCCAGCCCTAATTGTAAGTATTCATTATAATTCCGATTGCACTATTAATTGCACTCAAATTATTGTTTTAAAGATGTAAATAAAGCAATGACCAGATATCCACAAAATTCTAATATCCGCACAACCTCTGGTCCCAAGCTGTGCGGATTTGAGGGAGTCTACTGTATATTTTATTCTTAATATTCAAATATGAAATCCACAGTACTATTAATTAATAGAATGGCATTAAAACAAAATAAGTAGCCTAAAATCAGAATCTACTGTTATTTTCTTGAAAGTAATGGAACAAAAAAATGGTATCAAGACCATATCTTTTACTGATATTACTGCTAAATCTCTTGATGTACAATCTTTCGTATACTATGGAAAGGCGATCAAAGCAAAAGAAAAAAATACCATTTTAAATATTACAAAAGAGAATATTGTTATAGAAATTATATTTTAAAATGGTTTTTAAGGATATGAATGATCAAATTGAGCATTTAAAACAAACAAAAGAAACGGGTAAAATAATTGTGAAAATTAAAAAAAAAAAAATTATATAAAACGTTTGCATACAGCATCTGTATTTTAGGAAATTTTATTTTATTAAATATTTACTTTAAATAAACACATTGCAATTTCTCTTTTATTATTTGTTTACTGCAGTACAGATAATATTTACCGATTGTATTGTAGGTGTACAAAAATCACTCAACTTTGCTTTCAAAAGGTTTTGCTTTAGCTCATCCACCCACTATTCATCAAGCTCTTGAAGGTGTTTTGCCATTTAGCAGTCAATCTAATGAACACTCTTTTTTGAAGGATTTTGTTGCCTGTGCACAAGGTACAAGTGGTGGAAGATTAGCAAGGTATTATTAATATTGTCATTTAGATAATAATATTTCTTATTGTCATTTATATCTATTCATGTTTTTCCAAAAAGTACCTGACTATATTTAATTAAAATAAAATCATTTTTCTATATGTACCTGAATGTTTTAATTTCTAAACATCTTTAAAATATACCTCTGTACCATCCATATACCAAGCATTAAGGTCCTCTCATCGGTTAAAAATATAGCTGATAAGTCTCTTTTGGAATTGTTATCACTGTCAACATCATTTATATGCAGTATTCATTTGAATATTTGAGCAGGCACCTTTTATATTCAATTTGAAAGTTACATAGAGTCATGCCTGGGATATAGAGAGTTTAGTCAATAAGAAAAGTATTATTTCTACCTGTAAATCTTATGAAGAATGAATAAGAGGTTATTATGCTGATATTGTAATAATAAACTGTGCAATATTGTAAATAAATATTTTCAGCAACTGGCAATAATAATAAATTAGGCTATATACCAAACTTTTATTAAAATATAATAAGTTTTTAAAAAGTTACAGATACCTATAAAAAAGGCCACTGTATAAAAAAAAAAAACCTCATTACCTTGACATGTTTGTTTATTTAACTCCTTAAGAATTCGGACACCGTGAAAATCATGTAAGCATTCCATTAATATATGTTTTGCTATGAAAAAAAAAACAAAAAAACCCCAGTTTAAACCAGAAATATTTTGTGAAGTAAAATGGAAAGAAAAGAATATTTAATTAAAACAAATACAATAATACTTCATTTTTCATTAAAATATTCCTTTAATGTTTGTTTGCGTTGTAGGGAAAGCATAATTTTAAAGAGTGGAATCCTGAAGAATTTAAATAAACATATGTTGTTTGAGCGATTTTCAAATTGAAAATGAAATTAGTAGCAATTAATTATATGAGAACACCCGCTTGTTAATGTTATTATAATGGAAAACATTTTAAAAAATATCTAGCTGGCATTTCACTATATTTATTTTGTTTTATTTATTTATTTTTGCATTAGCAAGTGGACATCGACCCTTACAAAGATCGCTTCTGACTTTTTTGATTTCTGAAGTTTTTATTTATTTATTTATTTATTTATTTTTTTTTTTTAAACAAGGGTACGTTTATTTTCAAAAGCAGTTCTAAAATGTTGTGTCTTACCACAATAACTAATCTATTAAATCAACTAATAAAATAAATAACAATTACAAATTCTGAAAGTCCCAATTTTATCACAAAACCCATATTAAAACTTATCCCAATTACAATAATTATTCAACTTCTTACAATTAAAATTAATGGAATTGATTCCTTTGTGTTCCTGACCAATTCCAGATAAAGTGAAATTACACCGCAATAAACCAAGGTGCTAAAAGTAGTAAAATTTTTTATCTCCTAAAATCATTCACTTCATAGCTTATGTAGTTTATCTTTTATTTAAATAGAAAGTATGGCAGAATCATCATCATACTAAGTCAAAATAAAAAAACACTAATAATTAGAACTTACATTAAAAACAAAAATATATCAAAATACCAATAACCCCAAGCCAAATTCATATAATTATCCAAACACAAAAAAATGTAACACTAATTCTGCCATCCTTTGCTTACTATATCATATCCTTCTGAATTTATCATTTCCCTACTTCTATGAATGTAGACAATCTACCAAGGATCAATTTAATAATTAAAACCATTAAAACATCTTATCAAAAACAATTATATTAAATAAATTATTCATAACAAAATATAATATAATTTAAAATGATCCAATCCGAATAACCACGAGAAATTGTCTACACTCCCTGTAACAATAAAATTGTTCAATAATGAAAATGGCACATTGCTCAATGACTAAACAAGTTCTGCAGGAAAATAATTTATTTCAGAGTTTTCGAGACATTTCAATTTACATAAGGAATCACAATATATTTTAATGCTCAAGAGCAAACCTACAATTTTGCAACATCCAAATCTTGCTAATACGAAATTTTACAAAGAAAAGTTGTCAATTTATACAGGTAAGTAAGTATCCTTAATTAACATTTGCAAATTATTATTTATCCAATCATACTAAATAAAATTCCTTGTATTTTTGTTTGTTATTCACCAATTTGTTTCCTGCTAATTTTAAAGAAATATATTATGAATTGGAACCACTGGGCCATTAAAGTATTAATTATAAAAAAAAGTGTACATAATTAAATCTGTTCAATTAAAAATTATAAAAAAAAAAAAAAAAAAAAAAAATCAGAAAAGGTTAGTCATGCATGAAGAAAAATTAAATTAAAGACTTAGCCATTAGCAAGAAAAAAAAAGGGGGGGGGGGGACCCGGGCACTCCTACAAATAAAAAATTTTCTGTCTTCTCTTCTTTGTCACCAGGAACAGAATGATCTCAAAATGAATTTCCCTCCAAAACTCTCGCTTCTTGATGACACTACCCCACCTTCAGAATGCATGCCAAGAAATAGTGCCTTTTTAAAAATGTTGCATTGATTGGTTAATTTAATTTGCAGACTTCTCCACTGTGAAAAGTTAGCTGTAGTATGTTATTTCTGTATATCCAAATTTAAATTTACATATTGTAGAAATTTTTTTTATTCTTTCAAAATCTTTTCAAAAATGAATATTCTTGTGCGCATCTGTTCACATGATGATGCTACTCCTGACGTCAGTCACTCCCCAGTTAGGTAGGAAAATCAGCAACGTGATGGAGGCACTTTACAGTCACAGTTAAGCAAGAGTATTAGCAAAGAAAAATTAATTTAAGAAAAATTGAAAAAGCAAATAAAATTAAAAATAACCCAAAAATAATAAAACTAAAAAAAATAATTTGACAATTTAAAAATTATTTCTAATAACCAAAAATTTAATCAAATACTTCCAGTAGTTCCAAAAATTAAACCATTAATTTCCAGTAGTTCCAAAAGTAATCAAAGTAACTAATTTTACTATCTGTCATAATGAATTTGTCAGCATTGCAGCGAATACAATCAACCGAGGTGATTGAATTGTCAGTTTGTAAAAACAAACTGATCTAAAATAAATACCTTTAGCAGAGAATCAACCAATTGCACAGTGTGAAGCTCCATGTATGAGTATGTCCATGTAAATGCTTTAAATAGGTTTCCAAAAAAAAAAAAAAAAACTTCTCAATAAATATCTTTCATAATTGATGAGTGGTGTTTTGGTGTTTTTAAAAAATGTAACAGGAAAGAAATTTTTTTTTAAATAAATGTTTATTCTTCAAACAAACAACAAAACAGATAAAAACTTTAAAGTAAACTGGTCAAAATAAAAGTACATACTTCTATGATGGTTAAATAACTTCAGACTAAAACACCTTTCACTTTAATGAGTATAAACAGATAATCCTTATATAAGCTCAACACCCAATGTGAATTAGAAAACCAAACAACATTAACATGAGATCACACCACAAAAACATTTCTTTTTCAATTCAAGCTGACTGGCCACAACAAACATCTTAAAAATGAGCAGCTGTAAAGAACTTACTTACAGTATTTAAAGGATTGAGAGAATGAACTAGAAACAGGAAGTAACGCACTCTTTAGTTAACAGCTGTGAAAAACGAATACTTAATTAACTTCCTGTGCACGTGTAAGGGTGAATTCAACCCAGCAAACGCCAATCAATCAATCAATCAATCCCTCGACTAACTGCTCGCCACAATGTAAACAAATGCTGCTACATCCATTTTGCTTCAAATTTCAGTTTGGTGGACAGTGTGAGTTTAATTCGAAATCCCAAAAATCTTGTGCTATAAAACTAATAATACAATTATTTACTCGGTTATTAACAAAAATATGCCGAACAATAACCTATTAAAAGAAACATCGTGAACTAAAAAAATGGAATTTAAAATGAAAGCATCCCCAAATAAAATCAAATCCTTTAGTATTGTGAAACATGATCGAAAATAATTGATTTAAAGTTTTGTTTATATTTAATTAATTGTATTTTAAATTTAAAACCTGTGTTATGACACAACAAAAAGTACAAGTATTAAAAAAAAATAAATAAATTCCTGTTTTTTTTTTTTTTTTTTTTTTTCGGCGATTCTTTGAAGAAATATGTGTTTTTCCAAGGTCCTTTGGGGAAAATTCAATTTTTTTTCATGGTTCTTTAACGCAATTTGTGTTATTTCATGATCCTATTTGAAATACTTCATTTTTTCTCCGATCTTCAGTCAAGATACTTTATTATCTTACAAACCTTTGACAAATTTCAGGGTTTTTTTGCCATGATCCAATAATAAAATTTGAATTTTTCAAGAGATCCTTTCATGAAAAACATTTTTTTTTCTTTTTACAGAATTTGCATTTTTTCTTGGTCTTTTCACGAAATTCGTGTTTTTTTTTCTGCGAACCTTTGATAAAATTTGTTTTTTTCCTCCGATCCTCTGATAAAGTTCTTAATTTTTCTGCTTTTTTGATAAAACTAGCTATTTTCTCTGTGAATGATTGACACAAAATAGGCTAACATTTGTCAAAATTTGTGATACTTTTGACAATCTTCAGAAAAATTCCGAACAGAATCACCTCTTTAATGTATATCGGCACAAGGAAAAAAAAATCGCTGTATCTGAAGCCCCAGCAGAAGCACCTCACTAAGCATATTTTTAACTTTTAAACTCGTATGCGCTGTGGCGCTTATGCCAGAAAATACAATATTAATTATGTATTACAATAAAAAAGAACTCTATGGCTTCAGGTATGTTTAGTGATTTAAGTTTGGTGTTCAACTTGTAAATATAATTAATTTTGAAATTTTTGAAAGTGTATAAAATTAAAAATGTTGTATTTTTTAAAAAACATTGCTGCAATTGCAAATTGTGAAAAGACTCAATGAACATTAAAAACCACTTTGTAAATATTTACCAAAAAAGTTATCTCGTTGCAATCTGTGGTGACCAAGAAAAGAAGCAAGTAAAATTGTGAAAGTCATCCTTTTTAACATTTCAAGGTTGTACATGCACAGTAATCTTTTAGCATTCACAGATTTAATATTTGCGAATCTTGACTGTTTGCGAAATAAACAAGTAAGAGAAATCATGCGTTAAGCATAGATTATGAAATACTTTCGAACACTTCCTTAAATCTCTAACAAAACTTCATTATCCAGAGAAATAAGGTATTAATGTCCATAGCCAAATATGTATTCCAATACTTTTGAACAGCTTTATATTTGTATATATTATATCCCTCCGTGTATAACGATTTCGGGGTCAACCCATCCACGAGAAAACACACTTATTGTGACCAATGACAAATTCCATTGTGAAAAGTTTTCTCTGATTTTAAAGGCTATCAATTTTTTGTCCAATGCAAACGTTCCAGAGTCGTAATGGAGCGTTCTCATTTGTCAGATTTACAGTTTGAGCTATAAATGACGTCACTACATTTTACTGTGCTTTGAAATCTTTTCATTATTTCAATCACAATATTCACACTGCTAAAAATTTGACTCATTTGCTGCAGCATCACTCCACCGCTTTTATAGAAAATGATTACTTTGCTGTGTTATGGAGCATTCTCATTGGTCATAAAAGAGACATTCTATAAAAGCTGTGGAGTGACGCTGCAGTAAATGGGTCAAATTTTTAGCAGTACACTGTTAAAAATTTTACCCTTTTGCTGCATCATCACTCCCCAGCTTTTATAGAATACACTGTAAGTAACAAACACAAAGTAACCGTTTTCTATAAAAGCGTTGGAGTGATGCTGCAGCAATTGTTAAAAATTTGACCCATTTGCTGCAGCATCACTCGACTGCTTTTATATAAAGCGGCTACTTTACTGTGATATGGAGGATTCTCTATCGTCATAAAAGTGATGTTCTATAAAAGCTGTGGCGTGACGCTGCAACAAATGGGTCAAATTTTTAACAATGTAATACTGTAAAGTAATCATTTTCTATAAAAGCTGTGTAAAGACAATGCAGCAAAACAGTCAAATTTTTAACAGTGTTTAATTAAAACTTTTTATTTAAGAAAAGCGAAGGTGCGTTTTAAATACAATATTGTGTAGAATTTTTATATTCTTGTTGCTTTATTTATTCTTATTTTTTATTGATTTATTTATTTTTTGCAGCTGTGAATGACTTTATTGTCACATAACGAATCACGATTGTTTACTCTTTATTATTGACATTTGTTTTCGATCTTATAAAGTATTTTCTTTTAAGTATTAGCTAATGGTATAAAATAGTTAATTCACAAATATTTTAAAATAGCATTATTAGTGCATGTTTTGTATTATTAATGCATGTTAATTTGCATGTTTTTTGTGAAATAATTAACTGTAATTTTGTGAGTGAAATTCAAGCAAGAAAACGCTTAACTAGTTGAAATTTTCCTTTCAGCAAATTATACTAATAGCTAGAAACATGCTTGAATACTTTTGATCAGTCCTGTAGTTTACCTAGTACCTTTAATACACAAAAGTATCTTGCTAAAATTTAGTTCAAACAAAAATTCTCTTTAAACTACTTAAATCATATTTCCAAAAATTATCATTCAAAGGTGACCATGTATCCAGTTCTTGCATGACCCTGTATATCAATTTATCTATATTCTATAAACATTTCTTAATAAACTGAATATAGTTCAACGTTAAAATGTATAACTTATTTAAAAACCATTTTTTAAGTAAATTACATTCATGTTCAGTAATCTTTTCAAAATCTTTTGTGTAACCCTGTTTATCAAAATTATGTAACTATTAGCATTTATACACACCATATAATATACATACATTTGGGGAAACTTAAAAGCACATATCATAATTAATAAAAATGCATTTTATCCATCCAATAGTCATCATCCATAATATACAGTACTTTTGATAGAATATATTATTTCAAATCTGTTGCGTGTCCCTGTAAATGCTATGCATTTCACAATATGCGTGAAAAAACTCATATTAAACTTCAGTAGCGTATATCAATTTGATTATACCTGAAAGCATTTACCGTAATTAAGATATGTTGCAAGCATTTCCCCCTTTATTATTATGTAATGGAATTCTTTTGTGTGGCCCTGTAAATGAATAATAACTATTCTTTTTGCTGAATATTTTACAGATGCATATTTTAATGTACTTTGTAGATGCATATAAGTTTGAATATGTTTGGCAGAATGTAACATCTTTAAAATTCATTTGAAATGATTTTTCCCCCACAAACCATAATGTGATGGAAAACTTTTGACTGTCCCTGTAAATAAACTAATTCTAGTAGGAACTTCATTTTCAATAGGGTTCGTGCTAGGGTAAATGTCAATAACTTCCAAAAATTTCAGGGCAATCAGAGCATATTTACGAGCCTGATAAACCAAATGCATAAAAACTTTTCAACTTTGTTGGAAAGTGTTAAAAATGAGGAACGTTTCAACATTTGTGAATACTCAACTTGTTTATTCTTGAATTTTATTTTATGAATACTTTTTTTATAAAGTAAACTGGCTTTGTTTTATGAACTCTATAAACTATTAGATACTGGACAGCTGTATTGTACTGTATAGCTTAAATTCTGAGAACTTCAATCCTTATATAAAGGCATAACATAAATCAGTAATTCCAAGAATCCCTAATTATGACTTGATACTAAATATAAAAATATCCTAAATTATCTAAAGGTCAAAATTTTTATCTCAAATGAAAAATTTTCTGCAAAAATTGTATGGAAAATTTAAAACTTTAACAACAACTTGTTAAGGAAGCGATCCTTAACTGCTGAGAAGTCTTAAATTTAAAAAAGGAATCGAAACCCCACTTTTCCTTATATGGAAATTCATAAACTAAAGATATGTTCTTCCAAACAATTCTACGTCAAATTTTCCCTAGGATCAACTAGCAAATAAATTTTGTACTATATATTTATAATTGTTCAAATCTATTTAAAGCATGTACTTTTAATGCATAATTTTTAATAAATATGGTTTTTGAATTTCATTTATTCTTTTCTATTAAAGAAAAAATTGTAAAACCTAAGCTTTTTTAATGCATGTGAGGATAGTCTCAACATTCACATTTTTGACATTTGTGGAGGTTTCCATGAACTGCACCTTCACGAATGTTAAAGAATTACTGTATAGTGTTATCAATATCTTGGCAATTTGGAGTATCTTTTGAGTGTCCCTCTTTTATGATATCATATGTTATCCTTCCTTGACTCCTATCCTTTTCCTAATAATATCATTATCAATGTCTAAAAATTCTATTTATTTTTGCAAATTCTTTCTTTTTCTTTTTATATTTTACAATGATATAGTTATACATTTATTATTCATGTACTAGAAGATAGCCCGTCAAAATGACGTGTTTGCATTTTTAAAAGGATAATAAAAAATACAACAACTGTGGTCAATCATAGCCACTTTAGGGTTAAACAATTTTGAAAAATACGGCTATTAAACACGAGGGGGAAAAATCTAAAAAAAGAAAATTTAAAAAGAAATCAGCATTCAAAACTATAACAAAACTATCTGGTGGATGGGAAGGAATTGTAATGAATAAATGGTAAAAACATAAATTTTAAAAGAATAAAGTAAGGCAAAAACTTAATTATTCTATCCCGCGACTCCTGGCTTTGCCGTGCTAACCACTTTACTTGCCATTCATTATTCAAGCGTCGTCTTCTTGCAATGGGACTTTCGTCTTTGCTCATTGCATTTAAAATAATTATAACAATGTAAAACTTCAATTTTTAGCCAATACATAAAAGATAACACCTGTGGATAACACTTTATACGATCAAAAACAAATGTCAACAGTGAAGAGTAAACATTCACACGAGAGTCGTCATGTCACAAAGGAGTCATTCTCAAGAATCAATCACGACTGTAAAAAAAAATTAAAGCAACCCGAATATAAAAATTTTAACTATATTGCATTAAAATGCACCTTCGCTTTTCTTAAATAAACAGTTTTAATTAAATATTGTTTTTGAAATCGTAAAAAAATTTCAAAGTGCATTAAAATGTAGTGACGTAATTTACAGCTCCCACTGTAAATCTGACCAATGAAAATGCCCCATTACGACTATGACTACCATTACGACTACGAATGACCCATTTTCGTTGGTCAGGAAATAGATAGCCTTTAAAATTGGAGGTAACTTTTCACAATACTTTTTATAGATTTGGAATTTGTCATTCTTGAATGGCAACAGCCTTAATTTGCTTAAATCATTTGTTTTCTCGTATTTGCTGGTTGTTTTATTTAGAACTTAAACATTATAATTAGATAGTTTTTGTAGGTTTTAAAGAAAATGAGTAATGAATAAATCTTTTACTTGTGTATTTCCATAAGTTGAGCAGTTAAAATATTTATGAATGGCTCGGAATAATTAAGCCTAACATGGCGGAATAAGTTTTTTTTTCTCTGGATGGGTTGACCCCGGAATTGTTATACACGGAGGGGTTTTATATATATAATTTTACTAATTTAAATGAACATAAAAAGACAATAAAATATCATTTTGTGTAAAATAACTTTATATCAAATAAAACTGTAAAGAAAAATTTACTGTTAAAAAGTATCTATGTAATAAAAGCCTAAGTCATGTGATTGTCATCAACAGTTCTGGGCTACCCACTTCACTTTTTATAGGCTATGCAGCCAATTTTGTACTTTAATGTTAGCAGGTGCAGGTGATAAGTTGCCAAATACTACACGGATTATTATTATTAAGCGCAAAGCATTTAGCTGTCATCAAAAGTTTGTCAGGATGACCTGCTTGGCTGCTTGGCATTTTTCATGTGCCAAGCAGCCAGTTTTATTCAAAATATTTTTTTGGCTAAAACCACATAAAATTTACACTTTTATAGAGATTGTCTAATAATAAGGTACTTTTCAGTTAGCCAGGTGTGTATACACCAGACTTCGAGTAATCGTAATCGTGTAATCGTAGTCGATTATAATCGATTACAAAAACCGTGTAATCACACTGTAATCGTAATCATAGATTTTGGTTTTCGGAATAATCGCAATATAATCATAATCAAGAGATTTCATCTCGATTATAATCATAATCTAATCGAACCCTAATGTAATCGCAATGTAATCGTAATCTCACCTAAATATACGATTACGTTACGATTATGTCTTCTTTTTTCCCTTCCTTTCTCTTCCAAACCAAAATATAGTTGGTTGGTTTGCTAAACATTGTACCACCTGAAAAGGAAGAGTTCGGTTCAGAGTAGGAGTGTGAAGGTCAGAGGTCATAAGGGACAGAGATAGCCTTTAATGGGGTAAACATGAAACAGAATGTATACTGCACACTGTAATAGGATATAGGAATAGTATTTGACTTGAGTTTGTCAAAGATATGGGAATTGAGAAAATAAAACAACATGTGGTCAGTGGTCAATCCAGAGATATGGGTCATTGATTGGAAGTAATGAAGGATAAAAAGTAAAAAAAAGGAAAGAAAGAAAATTATTTTATTTATGGTTTTACTATTGACACTTATATTGAACATTATATTCTGCATTCCCACACCCCTTAAATTCTGTCCTACCAGAAGGCAATGCATTTTTTTCTTCTTTTAAATGTTCTTGTACAGAGACATAGCCAGGGGGGGGGGAACAAATGCTCTTCATACCATTAAAATTGAAAAGTTGTTTTTGCCTTGACTAATAGCTGGAAATTCTCTGATTAGATAAGGCAAAGAAAATTTTATAAAATTAGTGGTACCAGTGCATCTGTATCCCCCCCCCCCCTTTTGTCTACGCCGCTTTTCATGTAACTGAAATTTATTTTAAAATTTATGAAATTTGAAAATCAGGAATATCAGTATATTTTTTAGTTAGTATTTCTTCATTTTTTTCCAAAAAAAAAATTAATTATTAAAGGGCTACTTCAGTAATCTGAAAACACCCCTTCGCTAATGTTAATATTATGTGCAAAAGAAACTACGATTCCAATATTACGATCACTTGCATTTCAATATTTTTAAATGTTTTTCTCATTGAGCAACTAAAGTCGATCTGTATGAAGACCGATTTTTTTTTTACCCTTTCAATTTTCATTACAGGTTTTTTTTTTTTGTTTTTTTGTTTTTTTGTTTTTTGTTTTTTTTATAATGAGTATATTTACATTTTCAAAACCGGTTCCTAAAGTAAAAACATCTTAAGGGTGTTCTCAACTGCTCGGCTCAGCAAGCGCAAAACATTTTGACACATTTACAAATTCATTTTTTAACGGACAGATAAAAAATTGGAAGGCCTGACTATGGAAGCGAATTCGAATCGAACTGAATTTTCCATTTTATGATAAATAAATTACCAACCGAATTATGAGCTATTTTGGTCACGTGATCTTGCAATTTTCTCCCTTTCATTTACTGTTTTTTCTGCTTTCGCTGGAAAATGCGTTCAAAATGTCAACTTTGATGGCTTGTTCTAAAATATCCATTGCGTTTGAAAAAAAAAAAAAAAAAACAGATAAATGAGTGCAATTAGATAGTTTCTGAATAACAACACCTGCTAGTTTCATGCATTTTTGAACAAAAATACATTAAAACTTATGTTGCAAAGTTTACCTTTTTGATTTAAAAACACCCATAATAAAAAGAATGCATACAAAATCAAAAAAATAGAAGACAGGCTTTATATACACCGATCTGAGTTAAACAATGCGGAAAGAAAAAAAACATTTAAAAGACTAAAATGCGAACAAGATATTTAAAAAAAATTCTTCCAAAGGATTAA
The DNA here is from genome assembly GCA_964019185.1 of Maratus speculifer. Lineage (NCBI taxonomy): Eukaryota > Metazoa > Arthropoda > Arachnida > Araneae > Salticidae > Maratus > Maratus speculifer. The sequence goes on from OZ025290.1 coordinate 45,721,664, forward strand.
CATTAGTGAATGGGTGTGTTTGCCTTACTGAAGTAGCTTCTGTATGCTATGCGTATTAAAAGGCACACATATAGAAATTGACAAAAAGAAAAAATTTTTATGTTTTATAATGTGAATGAGAAGGTTCAAAACAACACCTCAAACTTTTTTAAAGAGGTATTTTCCCAATATCGAATAATAATATGAAAAAAAAAATTGATTTAGGCTGAATTTTTCTTAGGGAATTCGTAAAGTTAAATCATCAAAATTCAATAAAAATAATAATAAAAATAAAGCAAGGAAGATTTGAAATGGTTATAAAATGTGATTGTAAAATGTATTATTATAAAATGTGAATATTGCATATAGATAGTCAAACAATGAATTGGAAACAAGAGTTGTTCGTAATAGAACTCTGTACAACTCGGGTTAAACTAAAACAGAGTCCTAGAATTTTATTTTTAGTCAATCCGAAACCCGACTCAAATTCAAAATACTTCCACTCGAAACTGATTCAGACTGACTCTTTAATTTAATGCAATTATAATATTAGCCTCTAAGAAACTAATAAGAAACTCTAATAAGAAATTACTCTAATAAGATACTCAAATTAATTACTCTAAAGGGAAGAAATTTATGCTATATTGCGCACATACATAAATATAATATACCTTAATATTTAATAATGCAATTTTTTCTCCGGAAAAAATATTTACATCTGTTTTGTGAAAAATTGGGTAAATCCTAATAAGAGTCACAAATGGCTAAGACACAAGCCAACACATTTAAGCCTTAACTGCTGTGACAAAAATTGTCGCATAACTATTGACAGCGGTCTGTCAGACCGCTTAATCTAAAGATGAATAAAATGTTAAATTAACTTTCAGAATACTATTTTTGTATTAAACTTTACATATAGGACAGTTATAAATAAAATTCAGTTATTGAAAAGTCTCTAGAGATAGTAAGGGCTCCAAACGAAACAAAACTTGATCAGTATCTAAAGTTAAACTAAAAATTACGAGTTAAACTCCAAAACCTTAAAAACTCAGCGGTCTATGAGAGAGCTAACAGTAGTTAAGGGTTAAAGTCAACATGACCTGCAACCACAAAAATGTCAACCATAATCGTAATCTAAATGTAATCGTAATCCAACGGAAAATTTTTAATCATAATCTAAACGTAATCGTAATCCAACTGGCATAAAAAGAGACATAATCGTAATCAGTTTTTAGAAATTGAAAATAATCGTAATCGATTACAGTCCTCTGTAATCGACTCGAAGTCTGGTATACACATATCTACAAATATCTATGTATATATATATGTGTGTGTATTCACATATATGTATTTATATATATACATATGTAAGCATAGGTAGGTATAGATATATATGTATATATAACACTGGCGCTAGGTCAAACAAAAAATAATGAAAAAAATAATATTTGAGAGATGAGTTTCTTTAAAGTATATGTATTTTGAGATTACTTCAGTGAAAATTAAATTATAAAACATGATATCTCCTTCCATCAAAGTAAACAAAAAAAAAGATTCTTTCTTCAACGGGTGAAAAAAGTACTAAATTATAATAATTCACAATTATAATATAAGGTAATAAGTTAAATTAGTAGAACTTGTTCACATAACAAGTTCTCCAACCATGAATTTGGTTATGCAAAAGTAATTCGAGCATGTAATCCAATCAAACTTTGGCAACTTAAGTATCATTCTTTCATGTGAAGTGCTGTACAACTTAACTTTCAAAAAGTTTTCTTGACAAAGCGAAATGAAAACAAGATTAACTCATGTAATAGTTAATGAATCAATGCCACATTCTCTCGACGCCACAAAAACCATGTTCAAAAGCTCAAACTAATAGGTGTTTGAAACATATGATGAATTTTAACTTTCATTTCTCAAAAACTAGGACTTAAATAGGGAATAAAGCTAGGGAATAAAACATTTCGCCTGAAGTCGTGGATATTGCTAAGTATTTGCTTAAGAAATTGTCATTCAGGCAATGCAAAAAAATTAGAAATATAGCAACGCTAATTATAAGTTAAAAAACTGATTTTGCACTACTCGAAAAACAATTCCCCAAACAAAAACTGACCAAGAAAACTAGTGGTAGCATGAAAGCCGAGAAACATTTAAATTTTAAATCTAAGAAATTAAGAGTCAAGAGTTAAAAATTAATTTAATTTACTAAATAAGTTGGATAATTTCGGAGAGAATGAACTAAGCTGAAAAGAAATAATATTAAAATCACTCACCCCAATGTAGGTGACATAAATAATGAAACCATTAGATTTTATTACTTATTAAACACAATTAAATCATGTAGATATGGCCATACCTGAATAATTACATCAAAAGATTTTATAATTAATCGCCATAAGAGCATTCTAACACACTATTGTTATTGACATCATTATGAGTTCTTCATCGTTATGTAGTCTAGTGTATCAAGTTAAGTCAGTTTCCTGAGTATGATTACATTTTTTCCATTAAAGTTCCATTTGAGATCACAACTTCACTGACCTTTGAGGTGAGGAAAATAGTTTTAAAACTGATTATCTTGTATGGAGAATATAAACTATGAGGTTGCTCTGGTGGTCAGACAGTGAATACCACAAGGGAGTCTATTGGCAGCAAGTTGTAAAAGAAACACAGAAGAAGATACGTGAAGGTTATTGTTGTAACGGGAAGTCATATGAATGTCCAACTGATCTAACAAGGGCACCACCAAACATGGTGCTCATAGATTTTGATGATTTCAAAGTATGTTGTAGGGGTCACACCACTAATTATTCATCTGAAAGGGTTTTTTCAAATGGGTCTTAGTTTTTGAGAAATTGGGGGTCAAAGTTTAGCGCTCATTTCAAATAGCCGTTCGTATTGCAAACAGATTGTGGCTGGGTGGCGCTGCGGTAACGTTCGAGACTCCAGACTCGGCTTGGCGGGTTCAACTCCAAGTTAGAGCTTTTTTTTTTTTCCTTCCTTTATATACTTAGTTCCTTTTATACTTTATATAATTAGTGGTAAGTGCAAAGAAAATCTCATATTCTCAATACATGCAGCAAAAGCTGTTCAAAAAAATTCCCCCCTTTATAAATGATAGGTTATTCAGCTTAACAGCTAATCTTAAACTCTATTCTTAAATTTTAGGGAAATATAAAAATATTGCACTTATAAAGCCTTGGTTAAGTAAATATCATAGATTAAATACATCATATAACTTTTATAAAAGTAAATTTCAATTTCATTTTAAAAGTATAATTTAATTTCATTTTAAAAACATAATTTAATTTCATTTAAAAACATAATTTAATTTCATTTAAAAACATAATATGTAAAAATAATTTGATTCAGAAATTAAAAGCAAAGAAATTAACATACTTTAAATTATAAAAAAAATATTTTAACTTATAAAGAAAATAATTCATAAATTAAAACAAATATTTCGATAAAATGAAAATTAATAGAGGAGGTAAAAATTAAACTAAACTTGAAAATCTTTTATATTTGAATCTAACTGCACCCTTTTATGCAGACCTTCATAATTTCATACCAAGGGTAACAATCCTTAAACTTTACACTCTAGTTAACCCTAAGAAATCATAGGTTTTAACATATTCAAATTGATTTTCATTAAACAATAATTTCTAAAAAAATTTAAAAATATATAAATTATATTAACATAAACCTCCCCTCAAAAGAATTAAATCAAAAACTTAAAATCATTTAATCCATTAACATATTATTTCAACAAAAACTAAAACAGTCTGCATTTAAACTTTTATCTTTTAAATTCATTAATGTATCATTTTAGAAAGAATTAACTTTTAATCTACATTTAAACTTTTAAAAGAACTGGATCTGTAGCCTTCAATAATCTGAGAATCCAGGCTATATTAACACATCTTAAAATTTTCTCAACTTCATTCATTTAGCTTTAACATTTTACACCTAAAACTTAAAAGTATTTGTAAATATCACAGGCAAAAATTCATCATAAAGTCAAATTAGAATTTCATCTTTAATAGCTTAAATTCAATTTCCAATCTTAAACCCTAAAAACATCCTTAACATTAAAACTTGATTAAAAACAATTTCATACTATCTTTAATAAAATTTCTATAACTTAATATTTAAAACCTAAAAAAACATTTCAAAATTTTATCTTAAACTAGATTTTTTTACAGACTACTCCACTCTCTTGCTACAAATTCTTCATCTGTACATCTCCATGGATCACAAAAAAAAAAAAAAAAAAAAAAAAAAAAAAAAAAAAAAAAAAAAAACGATGTTTCAAAAGTTCAAAGAAAAGTCATTTAACAGTTATAAGCAAATGTCCCATTATCACACAAAAAATGTCACTTTACTTTCATTCGTCACATGAAGCAGAATATTATAAAACAGTGGCCTAAGTACGGCGACCACTGCGCTCATTCCAGCCATATCTTGTGGACAGTTCAATGAAAAATAGTAAATGTAAGACTCACCCATTAATTCCTTCCAGTGGGACTTTACACTTGACTAGCCAGCAAGGTAACACAAAAATTCTCTCATCAAACTGGTCTTGATTTATCACAAACTAACCATCCACACTTGACACGAGATTTTTCACACTGAATTGATCATTCCATACTTGTGGGCTCGTCACAAAAAAAGGATCGCTCATTTTGCAAGATTCACATGAAGTGGCCTCCCTTATCATATTCCAACACAGTAGCAGATGGCATTATTATCTGTCACCAAAATAGATGGCATCGAGAAACTTGTGCAACACGGTACGGGAAAACTTTCAAATTGATGATTCAGCAGAGAAGATATTCTGTCGATATCACAGCATAGCAGATAATCATCTTACAGCCAAGCCACCAGGCAGAAAAAATGTTCAGAAAAGGCAAAAAAAAAATTTGAAAAGAAAAAATTCTTAATCCTTACTATTAGATCCAAAATTTTTCAAAATTACAATTCTCTGTTTTATGCTAGAAAAATTCTAAACATAAAAATTATAAAAGGAAAATATTCAACCTTTATTACTAGGCTCAAAAAAATTTCAAGACTTTCGTTTATCAAAACCGCTAATTTTTAAACAGGAAACATATCTTTAAAAACGTCAGCAAATTTTACACCAACGGCCCCTCCATCTCAAAGCTCCTTTACAATTTACATAGCTTCATACATGGAGAGCCAGAAACGGTCAACAGAAACAAAGATGGAACTGGACAAAAAAAATTTATGGAAAAATTTCAAACAGAAGTATTTTAAGGAAGGGCTTCTAAATGGCCCATAACCTTTTGATAGTAAACACCAAAAATAGGTGTTACTATCGTATTAAAAAGTGTTTGCAGAGTTTCAATGCTAATGGAGCGAAAGCTGAATTAGATAGCCCTATAAAATTTGTTCCAACTATGAAAAAGGATTTTATGTAAAAGTGTATTAATACAATAACTAAGCAAGTTTTAAAAACAAATAACAACTTATTGAGTAACATTAAAAGTAAACAGAAAAAAGTAATATTTAAAATCTATTTCTTAAACATGACATAAGTTCTTCACAATGTAAATCCAACAACCATTGCTTACTCTATATCAATGATTAATGAACTAGAGCACCAAAAAGAAAAAGCTATTTCAATTATATAAAAATGTATGTAAATGTATTTTAACTTAACTTTAAATCAAATTTAACTTGAGGTTTAATTTACTTTAAATATATGAAATGATAATTTAAATTGTCAAAAGGCAATATCAATTTAAAAAATGAAAAACTGTTTAAATACCTTATCCAATCCATCTCAATTCATCATATTGACCAAACACATTTAAAACACACTGATGCCACTTTAAAGACCAAAAGAAATTTAAATATTTTTTATTTAAATTTTTTTATATGTCAAATCCCTCTCCCAAAGACTTATCAAAAGACCTTAGTCAAGCCAACTCTATAATTAACTGGTCTCCTCGAAATACTAAACTACCACTTTAGCATTTCCCTAATACTACACTTCCTGCCACTAAGTGAGTATTCCTAAATTCATGTTCTGCCACAACATTCATTTGGAGGAAGGAGAAAAAGAAAAACTAAGTGAACCTCCCATCTAGAAAGTTTATTTCCAACGAACCACGCAGCGATTTCCGACTTTCGGGTTCAGGAAAGATAGAAAAACAAAATGAATCTCATGCGTCACCGCCAATAAACAATTCTAGGTATCTGGCATGGTCGTCCATGTCCTAGATCCCGGACCACTATTGCCTATATCGACATTGTGACGCTGAGACGGAAATAAATATTTCCCGGTTCCTTTGGAACTGTCTAACAACATTCATAGAAAGAGATTCACTTAAAAACTGAATGAGTTGGCCAGATTTATTTATAAGACTTCAGATTAAAAACTGCAATGTAAAAGACTTTAAAGAAGAGAGTTCAAAAACATTTTGAAAAACTATTTAAAAAATTTGAAAAATATAAAAGGACTTTTCTGAACCTTTACTGCCGGTGGCTGACCTCCCATGTTTACACTTTCACATGGTCTCCATTTCTACAGCCAAACATCCCGCTCTGAAGATTCCATTCTTCTAATACGAGCTCCGTGACTAAGTCCAAGTCCACAGCAGAATAGTAGCAGTCGTGATAAAAGACTCAAATTCTAATTAAAATCTATTTTAGTTTTGATAAAAACATTAAAATATAATTTACTACTTTCCCGAAGAATATTCATCGCTTCATGTTTCTTACTAGCACTTTTAAAAGGACATTTCAACTAAAAAGACATACTTCATGCATGTCGATACTAGCCGCCGTCAAAGTTGAAAACCGAAAGTTCCGCCGAAATATAAATAGTTCAGACTCCTGTCTTGGGCAACTCCCCTTCACGTGACTTCCTCCTTCTGATCATACGTCACATCCGATCTCTAGAAGGATCGGGGAAAACGGACCAATGGTATGCTGCTGTGAAGGAGAGGCACGCATTGGAGATAGCAGACACGCTACGCCATCTATCGATGCTCCCGGTAATCTGTTAGTATGAACTTCGGTAATATTGGCGCTTGTTGACAAGGCAGGTTGAGAGAATACGCTGAACTCGAATACCGCTAGTTGTTATGAAGTTGACAACACATAATAAATAAGTAAGTAAAGAAATAAAGATTTATTTTATTTTAAGTTGATGTTTAAACATTGAAATAAATAAAAAGAATGTTTAAACTGAAACTTTAATTTATTTAAACTTAGATATTTAATAAATGGAAAAATAAAATAGAATTTATTTTAAAAATAGTTTTAAACTTTAATGATAAAGGTTAGAGATAGAATAGGATGAAAGCATGAGTGGTTAAATGGAGGAACAAGAATAGGAGGGAAATTTACTCATATTATCTGTCAGAATTGCCTTTATTTAAAGGAAATTTTAAAAACTGCATAACTTGCAAAGTTGCTTTCCAAAATGATGAAAAATTATGTTAAAATGACTTAGATTTAAGTTGGAAGCCAGTTATTATAATTTTAAGAAAAAAAAAAATAATTAATATTAAAACTAGTATTAAAAAATGCTCTGACGAGCACCAAAAAAGGATAATATGTTCTAAAGTATGAAAAAGTGTTTGACAAGAGCTTCTAATTGAGAATGAAAAAGGACAAGGGGTCCCTTCTTGGCTGCAATTCACTGTCAATGCCAAATTTTAAAAAATCATATTTGCGCTTTTTCCATATAAAAGAAATTTGCATAAAACTTTTGATCGGTTCTGAAGCCAGAATCATTCTAAAATGGTCTAAAATTAAAGCAGAGGTGAAAGTTTGGTGACCCTGAAATAAATGTTGGCAATATGTGGTAGTGTCATATTTAATAGTCAGTAAAGAAACATTTAATTAGTTTAAACAAGTCTAACATTTATTTGAGAAAAATGAAAGCATATTTAAATAAAAATATGTATATGTACAAATGATAAACAATAATAAATTATATCTGGTGAAATTAACCAAAAACTGTAATTCCATATATTATATTACCTTTAAAATTAAAGTCATTCGTTAACACAATAATACATTTAATTAATTAATTAGCATGACATAACAGAATAAATATTGACCAGTACAGGTAGCAAAAGAAAATTACTCACGGTGACATTACTGGAAAAAGACCGACCTCCTAATTCAACTGATGAATAAAATGGACACTGTCAAGATTTCCAAAAGAAGATAAAAGTTCCATGTTATCACGATGACCCATCAAAATAAAATACTAAGAGAACATTTCCATAATCAACTAGCAAGATTCATTACTCAAAATAAAACCATCTTTCATAACTAAACAACTAGCAAGATTCATTACTTTAAAAAAAATCATCTTTCATAACTAAAACAAAGTACGACATCTTCCAGACCAAATATCTTCAAACCACCACCGTCAAAACAAAAACCAGCTCTTTAAATACACCCGCTAGACTAGACATCGGAAGATTGCAACGCCCCTTTGCGTCCACCGGAGTTGAGTGAATGCGATCCTGTCTTGCGAAGAGGAGATATGACTACTTGCAAGTTGCGATTTGCGATGATTGCAAATCGCGATCAGACGGAGAGGAGAAACAACCATGAACGCACACGTGGACGTTCGTAATCGGTCGAACAATCAAATCAAAAGAAAACGAATAAGTAACTGAATGTGACTGGAACTTTAATGAAAAACAAAATAAAAAGATCGGGACATGGGAAAAGCTGACAAATAAAAACAAAGATTGGAATAAAAAAAACCAGTAAGTCATGCTATATTACTCTATTACAATGTGTATATAAGTTTATGAAGTGGTAAGGAAATGGGTATGGCTGACAACTTTCTATCTTTACTTTTTAGTAAAACTTTCTATCTTTACTTTTTAATAAAACTTTCAATCGCGCTTTACATGTTAACTGCATTGTTGACTCTACACTGCAACTGCACTACAAATCAGTTTTCTGTGTTGTTTTACACTGCGACAGTTTATGGTGGGACTGCGTGAATGTGATACGCTGCAGGCAGTGTTGAATGCAGAGGTGGGCCAGGGGGACATTCCCTCCCGAAGGTATCAAATGCCACCCCCCCTCCCCCAATAAAATTTGAGATTTTGTGTTTTTAATGGTAAAAAAAATATAATCTCCTAAGAACTCTATTGTGTCCCCCCCCCCCCCCCTCCCTGAATAGTTTTGGGGTTGCCACATCCGGCTAGTTCTTTATAATCGGAGTAATTGACGGTTCATCTACACCGTATTGTTTAGCTATTTTGATTACACTATCATCGTTCTTAAGTTTTGTCACTATTTCTTTTCATAATTGATCAGTAATTCGCTTAAGCTTCTTACTACTGCTATCATTAAACGCTTTTTCATTCTTAGAAGTCATAATAAAGGCTAAAATTTTCACAAAACTGATTAAAATTAAAACAATAAGTTAACTTTTTTACTGTACTGAAAGTCACAAAGCACTCTGATACGCACACTTCACTCCAAACTTGACTTATAACATGAGTTATGTGAGGGCTTTGGTCGCGAGTCGAGTTATCCTATGCCGAAAGAGTAAAATTTTGATTACTGAAGTTGGTCATAAACCGAACTTGTCAAAAACAGAGACGGCCGTAAACCAAGGTTCCATTGTTTTTTGACCGATAAGTTTGCAAATATGGCATTATTTATATATTCAGTGGCGATGATCATTATGCATCTTGGCGATTTAGCTGATTAAATTTGCGATTTTAAAGTAGAGTTTGTCAATAATGGAAAATTGAGAATTTCTATTAGAAAAATGAGGTTAATTATTATAATTTTTATGCACGGTTTTAAGTAAACTCGGATTTTTTTCCATAATTTTAAATTTAGTACATTTGGAAATGGAAGGAAGAGGGAAAGTAAATCTTTGCAATGCTTTTTCGACAATATCTCAAGCAAATACACTTTTAAATGCCAATAATTGCTGATCGTAAATGTTACATTCACTTCATACCATCACAAAAGTTTTTTGCATCACCATGTGTTTTTTCATTTTATGCTTTCTTGGCACAGATGCCATATATGCACGACATTGTGCGATATTCTTCTGAAGCCAATTTTGCAAAAACTTAGTTTTCAAACTTCAATTACATATATATATATTAAAGTACTACTTAGTTATCCCGTCGACCAATTTCACCAAACTATACAAATTGCCAAACTCATAGCGAAATTATACATATAGGCATAATTTTCATTTTAAATAACATAAAAAAATTGTTTGTGGAATCTTAATAAAAAATACAAATAAAAAGTCGAAATAAAAATCCCTTAATGACGTTTTAAACACATGCATCGTATTTAATGTCATTGGATGCGACTTTCACGATCATCCATTATTGGCATATACTATTATAGTTTGGCGATAGTTTTTTGGTCGACGGGATAACCAAATAGTACCTCTATTAACAATTTTCTATCATTTTTAAAAGAAAATAATAATTAATAAAAACCGGTGATAACTGATTATCCCTTCGACTAAAAAATTATCGCCAAATTATAAAATTAAATATCAATAACGGATTATCATAAATGTTACGTTCAGTTTACATTAAATAGGTTACCCATGTTTGTTATGCCATAATGTGATTTGGAATTCAACTTTTTATTTGTACTTTTATTGATGTTTTACTAATTTATTCCTTTTTTCGTTATTTAAAATAAAAATTATGCCAATATGAATTACATGGTGAATAAATTGGTGATTTGTACAATTTGGCGAAATTGGCCGGCAGGATAATCATGTAGTATTGAAAAGTTTAATTAATAACTACAGAATGAAATGATTTATAAAATTTAACAAAATTAAATAAAGGTAAATATATATACAGGGCTTGAAATTCAATTTTTCGAAGGAGGGGAGTCTCCCTACCAACATTTATAAATGGAAGGGAGTTTGGCTGTTTGGGAGGGAGAAAAAATGTTTAAAATCCGCCATTATTTTATGTGCTATTTAAAGAATTACCAGAATAGACATAAAAAAATATCACTGAAGCAATTTTTATCAACAATTCAGAATAATTATGCGAAATGTGTAAAAAAAAACTTTTATACTGTCTAGTTTTTACTGGTGGTAAATTCCCTCCCGGTGCTAATTATTTTTGCCACAGGTCTAATTATTATTTTAATAATAATTAATAAAACTTCTAATTAATTTAAAAAATTTATATTTATAATTTATAATTAATGATTAATAATTATAATTAAAAATGTTATTTTTCTGTATTTTAAATGTGCAAGATACAAATTTAATCATAAAATAATACTTATTTGAGTGTAGAAGATAAGAAGTATCACTATTGTTTGCATTTCTTTAAAAAAGGGGCAAGTCAAATTCATCAAAAAAGATTTTCTTAAAAAATGTGTACTTTGTTGAAGAAAGGGATAATTTTTGGTTAATATATGGCTGCTTTCAGGAACTGCACTCACTCAGAAAGATTTGGAGCTGTCAAAAACTGATTTTGGAGCAGCAAAGAAAAAAGAAACATATTGAAGCAAGAAAATTAGTTTGTTGAACAGAAAAATGAACTCCCTATTATATTATTTTTTGGGGGAGGAAGGAGGGAGAGGTTCCCTTTGACGAAAGTTGCATTTTTTCGCTATCTTTTGATGAAATCTGTCTTTTTTTACTATCTTTTCACGAAATTTGCCGTTTTTTCGTGAATTTTCTGAGAAAAATTGCCGTTTTCTCGCGATCTTTTGATGAAATCTGATGTTTTATCGCGATTTTTTTTACGAAAATAGCCGTTTTTCGCGATATTTTCGGGAAATTTGTTGTTTATAGTGAATCTTTTGTCAAAATTTGTCGTTTTTTGCGATTTATGGACGAAATTTGATGTTTTTTCGTGAATTTTCTGAGGAAATTTGCTGTTTTTTCGCGATCTTGTGATGAAATCTGATGTTTTATCGCGATTTTTTTTTTAACGAAAATCGCCGTTTTTCATGATATTTTGGGGAAATTTGTCATTTATAGTGAATCTTTTGTCAAAATTTGTCGTTTTTTGCGATTTTTGGACGAAATTTGACGTTTTTTCGCGACTTTTTTGACGAAAACTGCCGTTTTACAGAATTCTGTGAAGAAATTAGGCATTCTTTCGTGAATCTTTTGACGAAATTTGCCGGAAACTAATTGTTTTTTCGGGATCTTTTAACAATATTTGCCGTTTTTTAGCAAACTTTTACGAAATCACGTGTCTTGTGAAACGTGCAAGAGCTGTTTCTTTTGTGTGTCATCTCCGATCTTTTGAGTAATTTATGCGCGTCCGCGGCATCACTGTTTCATAATTTTTGGAATTGAATGCGTTATTTTTTTGTGGGGGGGGGGGGGTGGAAATTCCGAACAGAATCACCTCTATTTCGCCGCGGAAAATACAACGAAACTCATCAATTGATTGCAGGAAAAAAAAATTGCAAAATTTGTCAATCAGTCGCGGAAAAAATGGTGATTTTCCGCTGTAAAAAAACTCACAAAATGTGTCGATTACTCGCACGAAAATATCATAAAATTCGCAAAATGTTCGTGGGAGTTGATCATAGTTTCAAAATGCAAAATTTTTTGGGCGGGAGCCTCCCGTCCACGTTATTCTTTTGGGCGGGATTTCGAAATTTTGGGCGTGAATCCCGCCATCCCACCCTGAAATTCAAGCCCTGTATATATATTTTTTAATAAACATTAGCCCGGTTATCATATCAGACAAAATAACAAAAGTTTCGTGCCAATTAGGTACCCTAATGCGTATTTGACATCACATCCCTATTTAAAATCAATTGAATGCTATATAAGATATGGACAGAATGTGAAGTTTTTGTTTTACTCTATATTTTTTCCTTATGTAAATTAGGACGTTATATGATCATAATTAAAAAATTTTACATTTAGTTCCTGAAGAGAAATTTTGGTTTTCCCAGATACTTTTTTCTGATGTCCTTGTTTTTTTTTGCCCATTTTTTCTACTACTAAAATTTAAAATGTTAGGGCACTCGAGAAAATCATCCCATGTCATATAAAATGCATGTTATTTGAAAAATTAACCATGGATCCGAACAAAAAAAAATAACACTGCGTTCACAACTTTATTATTTAAAGAACTGAAACTAAAAGCTTTGCAATAAAAACAAATAACCACGTTTTTCATGTAATTTGTTTAATTTGAATGAATTATGATACGTACATGACAATTTTTATATTAAATTTGGTGGCAATGCATAAAAAAAAACTACAATCGCAACAGTAAAAAACAATATTCAGCTGTGGGTTTAAGACATAAATTCAGGGATGCCACTTTTCCGCCTTTTGGCGGATTTCCGCTTTTTTTAATTTTTAAAAATTTGCGATTTTTGTTAAGCGATCACGCGATAAAATAACGATTTTCGTCGAACGATCGCGAAATACAACAGCCTTTTCCATCAAACGATCGCGAAATACAACAGTTTTTTTCGTCAAGCGATCGCGAAATATAACATCTATTTTCTTTAAAAGATCGAAAAAACGGCTATTTTCATCAAACGGTCGCGATATAAAGCAGCAATTTTCATCAAACGATCGCGAAATGAAACTGTGATTTTCGTGAAACGATCGCAATGTGAAACGGCAATTTTCGTCAAACGATCGCTAAATAAAACGGCGATTTTCGTCAAGTAATCGCAATGTAAAACGGTGATTTTCGTCAAACGATCGCGATGCAAAACGGCGATTTTCGTCAAACGATCGCGATGCAAAACGGCGATTTTCGTCGAACGATCGCGAAACGAAACGGTGATTTTTGTGAAACGATCGCAGTGTGAAACGGCGATTTTTGTCAAAGGATTGCGATGTGAAACGATGATTTTTCTCAAACGATCGCTAAATAAAACGGTAATTTTCGTCAAACGACCGCAAAAGAAAACTGCGATTTTTCCGTCAAACGATCGCGAAACGAAACGGTGATTTTTCTGAAACGATTGCAATGTAAAACGACGATGACGTTATCAAAGGATCACGATGTAGAACGATGATTTTCGTCAAACGATCATGATGTGAAACGGCGATTTTTGTCAAACGATCGGTAAATAAAACGGCGATTTTCGCCAAACTATCATGAAATAAAACAGCTATTTTTGTCAAATAAAAAAAGCTGCAAATTTTTGCTATTCACTCATGGAATAATCATTGAATCTATTGCTGGGTTACTTGAATTGGTTTAAAAAGATGTGATACATAAAATTCTTCACTGAACCTATTGCTGGGTTACCTTAATTGATGTAAAATACTGTGAACTAAAGAAAAATCATTTTTACTTACTCTTATAAATTAAAAGTTTACAACACAAGAAAAGCTGTAATTCTTTATTTAGTTTATTATAAACAATATAATTTTCAAAATTCACACATAAAGTTGTGAAAAATGTAAATTTTACTGTACGCATAATATCCTCTTTTTTGCTATTTTCTGAGTGGCATCCCTGTAAATTCGATTTTCTTAGAAACCGTCAAACATACAAAGATGAAAAAAAAAACTGTTCTAAGTTGTATCAAGACGATAAAAATAAACCAAAAATGAAGTTAATCCATCCATAATAACGTTAGCTATTGCTTGTTGAATTTTTCGTCTTCATTTTTTCGTTAAAAGTTAAATAAAAAACTACAGTAAATTGCGATAATTTTTTTAATGCTATCATTTTATTTGTCTTGTCGAGTTCTATCTCTTGAAAACAAAATCACTGTCATACGTCAACTGGTTCGCCAGAAATTTCAAAAAGACGTTCGCATTTTCTATTTCTTAAACATATTATACCAAACGCTACCGCGTTTGCTATGATAATTTTGACAAATATTATTTTCGGTAGATTACTAAAAGAAATCATTGGAAGTTATTATATTTTTAATTTAGCAATTTTAAAATGATATGGTGTTTACATTAATTAAATAATAAATAAACATTAGCTTTAATGGATTTATTGAGACTTATTAATGAAATTATTACAATTTAAGATATTATTTAAAAGAATATTTCAGACTTTTGAATAACTTAATATTTACAATTTTAAAGTGATGATTAATTGCCCATCTGTTATTTATTTTTTTAAATGATTATTAGATTTTTTATAAATAATATTTTGGTTAAAAATTGAAGTTAAATTTTGATTAAAGCAATTTATATGGGGAAAGAAAATTTAAATGCATTATTGAATGTTCTGAACTGAATATATATTTAAGTTTTAATGAAATTTAGAGGTTGATTAAAACAATGCCTGACAGATATGAGCTCAACAACATATTTTAAAATCATCAAAATCGATATATGCTATATTTGATGGTAATTTTATAGATTGGAAAAAAAAAAAAAAAAAAAAATTGCAAACAATATTTATTTTGCGACTTGTGCTTCTAACTAATGAAAATGCTTATTTAAACTTATTATTTTTATAATTATTTAATTTTTCACCTAAACCATTTTTATGCCTTTTTAAAATTGAAAAAATGCTCCTTGCTTTTTTATGAAATTCATATTTAGTTATATCCAGAGATTATTGCACTTTCTTAAATCAACTGAACTTTTTGTGGGGAAAAAATAAAGTTGTTAATTTTTTGTCATATTTTTTAATTGCTGTAGATGGCTTCAGCCTGAATCCTATGTGGATCCAAAACAGTGTGAACTGCTGTGTAGTCAAGAAGAATTGAAATGTGGTTGGCCTGCTATCATCACTGTTATAACTAAAGATCAGTATGGGAAAATTGTGCAGGCTCCTTCTTTAAAGGTATTTATTTTTTCTATTTTTTTTCCTCATTGTATTATCTATTCATTATCTTTGTTTTCATTTCTACAATATTGGAGATATTTTTTTCATCATAAATGTTTTTATCAGCCTGAATGGCAGAACCAATTTTCGTCAATCCAATATTTTAACTAACCCAAATCTAACCTGCAAAAATAAGTATAAAAGTAAAAATACTCTTAGTTTTAAATAACCTTCTTTATGAACATTTAATATTTATTTTAAAAATCATGCCTAATTTAATCGCTGCAATTCTTGTTTCAGTACATTCCCATTAAACTACACTGGTGTCCAAAAGTTAAGCATAATTGGTAATTAAGTAATTATTTTTAAGTAATGAAAGAAATATGAATCGGAATGTGCTGAAACTCCAGGTGTGTAAACAAAATAGTACGCGTCACATATTTTCGCGAAGAGTTTTCCCCGAAATCGAACAGGGGACCGTCAACAAATTGAAAAAGAACAAAGATCTTTTGGATAACCCTGTCAAAACTAATGTAGCAAAAGCGTTCAAACTGCACATTATGATTAATTGGCTTATTGTAATGTACTGTGTTAATTTTTACAAGGATAGCATGTACACTCGTAGAGAAATTAAGGTTTTTATAAAAACAGTCCTAAATTTTTCCAAGTTTTTTGCTTATAATTTGCAGAGTTCTTATTATAAAATAATGTTCTTTTCTGAAAATATGACAAACATCATTGTACACAACACCTTGTCATCAGAATTTAAAAAAAATAAAAATTGTATGAAAAATGAGTATGTTTAGTAAATAATTTTTCATTGCGCATGCGTCAACGATATCAAAATGTCATTTGCATATTGTGTTAGCTAAATGTATAGAGCAACTTCTGTAAAAGTTTCAAAAACATAGCTTGAAAATTCTGAAAATGGGAGCCTATAGAATCAACTCAAAATCCTTTATTCCCTAAATGAAGCAAAAAGATGAGGGGCTGTATCCATATTCCATTGTTTAGTGCCTAGACAATATTGCACGTACAACTATATTTAGGTAAAACCCCTGATTTTTTTTGCTTCCTTTAGGAATAATGGATTTTGAGTTGATTCTATAGGCTCCCATTTTCGGAATTTTCAAGTTATGTTTTTGAAACTTTTACAGAAGTTGCTCTATACATTTAGCTAACACAATATGCAAATGACATTTTGATATCGTTGACGCATGCGCAATGAAAAATTATTTACTAAACATACTCATTTTTCATACAATTTTTATTATTTTTAAATTCTGATGACAGGGTATAGTGTACAATGATTTTTGTCATATTTTCAGAAAAGAACATTATTTTATAATAAGAACTCTGCAAATTATAAGCAAAAAACTTGGAAAAATTTAGGACTGTTTTTATAAAAACCTTAATTTCTCTACGAGTATACATGCTATCCTTGTAAAAATTAACACAGTACATTACAATAAGCCAATTAATCATAATGTGCAGTTTGAACGCTTTTGCTACATTAGTTTTGACAGGGTTATCCAAAAGATCTTCGTTCTTTTTCAATTTGTTGACGGTCCCCTGTTCGATTTCGGGGAAAACTCTTCGCAAAAATATGTGACGCGTACTATTTTGTTTACACACCTGGAATTTCAGCACATTCTGATTCATATTTCTTTCATTACTTAAAAATAATTACTTTATTACCAATTATGCTTAACTTTTGGACACCAGTGTATATTATTTGGTACAAGTCTTAATTATGGAAAAATCTTTGGTTTAATACGAATTGAATATTTCCAATTGAGTAAAAAAATGACCAATCCAGGAATCAAATTTAGATGCTTGGCTTACAGAGTCGATTCTCTATGTTTAAGCTACCTAAGTTGACAACCAACAAGTATATTTTCCTCATATAACCTTATTGGTAATAATATCTGGTCTGTCATGTTGACAGCACAACAGAATAAAGCTCACACAAAGGAACTCCATATAAATGATGGGTACATAGATAAACTATTTTAACATAATCAAACTGGTTAATAATGTTATCATATGATAATTTTACCAATCTGTTTTGATTCTGTGAAAAAAATGCAGTTTTCTTAAAATTATCATTTCATGGCTCTTGTTTTCTTGTGTTAGTACAGTTAAAAGAAAAAATCTTCATTATTACTGTTATCCATTTTCAGTCTTATTAGTTTATAATACTAGTAAATCTGCAGATCAGGAGCCTCAACGTCAGCTCTTCTAATGACTGCTTTTTACTACACTTTGTGTATAATTTAACTTTATACAAACAGCAATCGAAAGTTTTTAAATTACATAAATTTATAAATGAATAAACAAATCAAAAATTGCACGTCAAACCTATCAAATGAAGTTTGTTCTTACTATAATGAAGTTTAAAATATATTCAGATCTAGATGTAAGAGTTGCTGCACTCCTATGCAAAAATGTATAGATACAAAATTTATAACAATTTTATATATTAAATTCAGTTATACAGATATGATATCAGTTATATGGTCAATATTACTATTTCTTAACTGGGGCATAATCACCATGACAACCTGGAATATATATCTATCATGGTGTATGATTGAATTATTTAAAATTGATAGGGTTTGATGTATTGGAGAAAACTTTTATTAAGTTGTGACTAGATTTTCATAAAATTTGAAATGATGCAATAAAATTTTTCAACGATTTTATATATTTAATTTCAAACCATTCAGCTTGATAGTTTTTGCGCTATTATATGTGAACAGACCGACAAACAGAGGAATGGACCATGTAACATGACTATAGGTGCTACAAAGTTGAAAAATTATATTTTCCCATGAACGATAATGTTATAAAATTGTTTTAAGTGTCTCAGCAAATAAACTACAAGCTTTATGCACTTTATTTTCAATAACGAACAGGGCATAGTAAATCTGAATAAAATATATCAATTACAGATCAATCCATCGATATCAAAGCAAGTTCGGAAAGACAGACAGAAGCCCAAATGGATAGACAAATATAATTCACAAACTAATTTTAACTTCTTGTAATGCTTTAACCACTTAACCGGCGACGGGCATGTGGAAACAGTGCTCTAACCCCCGATTTATCTCGGGGCAGCCGTTAAAGTGGTTAAAAACGCATGACAGATTTAAATTTCACTTTCAAGAAATTATAAATGGAATCATACTTGAATACTCTTATACAACCCTGTATTTTACCCACTTTTTATTTACATGATAATAATTGGCTGTTATTTAATTATAATCTGTAATTTAATTAAGACTTATACACACTTAAATCTACTGAGATCATTGTTCCAGAGATTATCATCCATAGAAGGCCTTGTATATTATTTTATCTACATTGTACAAGGATATCTTAGTGTACTAAATGTAGTTCAACACGAAAATACATAATTAAAAAGAAAAACTTTTAAGCTATTTCGTTTATGCTCAATATCCCTTAAATTCTTTTGTATAACCCTGTATATAAATTACCACATTTATACATAAAATGTTATGAGCAAAATTTTAGTTAAAAGCTCATATCAAAACAAAAATAAACCATCAGCAGTCATCGATTATCTAGACACACGGCAGTGTGTCAGCCCAGTTCACAAAGTAAAAGGCGACACACCGGCCGTGGGTTATATTACCCGAACCATTTCGAGCCACTTTTGACCCCTCAATAACTTAAATTCTATTTGACCTACACACTTGCAATTTTTTGTGTCGTGTACGATCATCTTCTAATTTCCGAATCCTAAAAATTTTTTTAAAAATATTTTACCGTTCACGAGAAATTGACGTCTGAAAACCACTGTTTTTACCACTGACTCACTGACTCACTCATAGAATTGTTTGACTACTTGCAGGTTACTCAGGAAGTTGAAATTTGGTGTGGAGGTAGGTTATTGGATCTATAAATAGGAAAAAATTAGAAATCCCCATTAATTAAACATTAATGGTTGGTTAGAGGTTAAATTATTGGATTACAAAGGAAGTTTATGAGAATTTCACAAAATACCAGAAATAGTGCCAAGTTGGCGTCACTTTTGGCGAGTATCAGGGCTAATCTCTGAAACTACCAAACCGATTTCAAAAGTAATGGTATCAAAATGATTTTATTCGTCCCGGTTCAAACATAGACTATATCTTATGTCTGTGCCACTAACCAAAAGAGGGTTCAGAAGCGAAAAACCTTCTAAAAATGTGATTTTTGTTTTACTGAAGGGCCTAGAAACACAAAATTTGGCATGTTAATTATTTATAAGATATAAATGATCACTAATGACATTTGCTAAAAAATATCAAATTTAAATGGGTTAAAATCTGCGAAGAGCATTCTAAAAAAGTTCGAAATACCAATTTTAAAACAATCTCAGCAAACAACAAACCGATCTTAAAAGTAATGATATCAAAATGATGATGACAGTCTTTGCTCCAACATAGGATATATCTTATGTCGATTACATTAACCCAAAGGAGGTAAAAGAGCAAAAAACATTCTAAAAATGCGATGGCTGTATATTAAGGGACTGGACTGGAAACATAAAGTTTGGCATTTAAGAGTTTATGGGAATTTCGTGAAATATCAGAAATAGTGCCAAGTTGGCAACACTTTTGGCGAGTATCGGGGCTAATCTCTGAAACCACCAAACCGATTTCAAAAGTAATGATACCAAAATGATGGTATTCGCCCCGGTTCAAACATAGGCTATATTTTATGCGTATACCATTAACCAAAAGAGGGTGAAGAAGCAAAAAACATTCTAAAAATCCAACTTTTGTGTTACAGAAGGACCTAGAACTATAAGATTTGGCATGTTAATTATTTATAAGATATAAATGATCTCTAAGGGCATTTGATAAAAAATACGGAATTCAAAAGGGGTGAAAATGTGCGAAAAGCGTTCTAAAAATGTTCTAAATTGGGATTTTTAAGCAGTTTCAGCAAACAACAAACCGATCTTAAAAGTAATGATATCAAAATGATAGTGATAGTCCTTGCTCCAATATAGGCTATATCTTACATCGATTCCACTAATCCAAAGGGGGTAAAAGAGCAAAAGGCGTTCTAAAAATGCGATGTCTGTATGTTAAGGGCCTAAAAATATAAAATTTGGCATGTTCATTAATTATAAGATATAAATTATCACTAAGAACAATTGTTAACAAATACAAAATTTAAAAAAGGTAAAAATGCGCGAAAAGCGTTCTAAAAACTTTCTAAATAGCAATATTTAAGCAATCTTGGGTAGTTAGCGAACCGATTTAAAGAAAAAAAAGATGCCAAAATGATGGCGACAGTCCTTACTCTAACAAAATTATTGGATAAATTACCAGATTACAATGGGAATCTATGGGAATTTGGCAAAATACCAGAAATAGCGCCATGTTAGCATGACTTTTGGTGCGTAATTTTTGTCGTCTATATAGCGATATTTCGCCAAGTTGGCTACAAACGTTTTTGGTCGATGAAATAATCAAGCAGTACCCAATCACGTAAAAGAAACATCCTTATTAGTGGAATTTAAAGGAACACAAGCAGTCTTAATGCTAAATTTTTAAATTTGACTGAAAATCAGTGAATAAATGCAGGAAAAAGCTGAAAGATTAATTAATATTAAATAAAACTAATTTAACTGATTTAACCTATTTATTTCAAAAAGGAAACAAATACCTACTTATTTGACAAAAAATAATGATATCCTATCAAAAACATGAATGTGAAAAAATGCCAAGTTCATTAAAGGTTTCGCTCATAAAAGAAGTGATTTGACAAAAAATAACGATATCCTGTCAAAAACATGAATGTGAAAGAATGCCAAGTTTGTTAAAAGTTTCGCTAATAAAAGAAGTGAGATCTAACTGCAAACCAAGTTCTTTCGGAGCTCCTTAAATCATAACTCCTGTCATACATAATATTATTCAATTGCTTAAAATGATTTGTTATGTTACTTGTTATTCAATAGAGCGACTTGGCAAGTTTTCAGCTACTAACTTTAATCTTTGAGTCGGAGTACAATTTAATCTACAATCTGATTGGAAAAGATCTAGTCAATCGAGTGTTCGAATAAGTATATTGAAGTTAAGGTGATAAGTTAAGGAAAGGATCAACTTTAATTTCTGATCAAATAAATAGAAAAAATTGAATAAGAGAAAACTTGCTAAGTCGCTCAATTGAATAACAAGTAACATAACAAATCATTTTAAGCAATTGAATAACATTATGCATGACTGGAGTTATGATTTAAGGAGCTCCGAAAGAACTTGGTTTGCAGTTAGATCTCACTTCTTTTATTAGCGAAACTTTTAACGAACTTGGCATTCTTTCACATACATGTTTTTGACAGGATATACACTACTTCATCGCAGTATCGCATCTGAAATCTTTTGAGTATCCCTGTAAATACTGCGTTTTCTGTTATATAGAAAGTAACTTGTTGCCCTCATCAACGTATAGCAATTTAATAAAATGACAAATATTTCAATATAATTAAAATACTCTCCAAACAAGGTTTCCTTTTATACCATTATGCGATGAAATACTTTTGTGTGGCCCTGTAATTTAAGTACAAATATCCTTTCCATCGCACATTGTACAAAATATTTATTTTAATGTGCTTCATAGATGCATATCAATTTCAAAATGTATGAAAAGTGTAACATGTTTAAAATGCATTTGAAAGTATTCTTCCCATTGGCGTTATGTAACGGAATATTTGTGACTATCCTTATAATTAAACTATATATTCGTTGCTCATAAAATTTGCAATGACACGACAAAATTATGCAACAATTATATATTTTAAATTTCAAACCATTTGTTGGGTACTATTTTCATAGTTACGTGCGGACAGACAGATAGTCGGATAGACAGACATACGAACAGACTGGACACGACTATAAGTGCTACATATTTATATAGTTACGAACGCATTTAAAAATATGTAGAAGTTTTCAGAAATTTGCTGCATTAAATTGATCCCGTTTTTATGCAACGATATTCTAAAATTTTATGAACTGCATATTATTATAATTTTTTAGACAACAAAGTACATTTCTTCAGGGGGCTCTGTCTGCCTGAACCCCCCGTTGACTCATTAAAATTACATTCGTAATTTTCTATTGAATGTGCGGCAGTATTGATTTTTTTTATTTTACCTACTAACCACAAAAACCTATATTTGATATATAAGTACCGTATATACTCGCATATAAGTCGAGAAATTTTAGACAAAAAAAGAACTTCAAAGTGGGGGGGGGGTCGACTTCTACGTGAGACCTTAAAAAAAAAAAATCTATAAATAAAATATCGGAAAATAGTTTGCTAGAGAATCGGTGCTGCAGCTCCCCATTGTTTGTAGAGTACAAAATCCGGAACCCTTCCAACCTCGACGATTTTGAATTTAAGATCATTTTTAGTTTATTTTTCAAAAAAAAAAAAATAATAATAATAATAATCTACCATACCCTTTTGCAAAGAACAAAAAAAAATGTGTGATTTATTTCAAGAACACATTTCCAATACTAAAAAATAAAGATGGGCAAAATGGCCATTTTAAGGAATCATTCCAGACAGAATCGTCACCGAAAGGACGAGTCATTCAAAGACGTCCGAAAAAAGGAACGAATCTGAGAAAAATTGAACATATCCGAGAAAAAAGGAATAAGTCCAAGAAAAAAACAAATCCGAGAAAATGGAACAATTTTGAGAAAAAAGGAACGAGTCCAAGAATAAATAGAATGAATCCGATTTTTCTTCGTCATTCTCCGATTCCGATTTATGACATTAAGCATAATTTTTTGGATGATACATTTCGGAACGATTTGAGGAATCGTTTCTTTTTGGAGTTGTTTCATTTCAGAACGAGTCTGAGGAATTGACCTTTTCAGAACGATTCAGAGGAGTCCGTCTTTTTTGAAACCATTCTGAGGAATCGTTACTTTTCAGAGTGGTTTTATTTGGGAACGAGTCCAAGGAATCAGTCCTTTTCAGAGTTGTTTCATTTCAGAACGACTCCGACAAATCGATCCTTTTCAGGGGAAAGTCAATCGGTCTCCCCCTTTGGAGGGGGTTGTCTTATATGCGGGTTTTGAATTTTTTCTCTTTTTTAACAACATAAGTTAGGGGGTCGACTTATACGCGAGTATATACGGTAATTTATAGAAAAGGAGATATGAAAATTTATGTAAAAAATGTTATCTAATTTAGATTCTAATGTTTTTACAATTTTTGTTTCTCAAGAATTTCACTTTTATTATGTTTCTATAATATTTAGAGCTAAGATTTTATCTAAATATAAATCCAAATCTTTCTGATAACTTTACCTCGCTAAAATCACACAATAAAGACACTTATTCCCCGCTAATCTTGACGTCATTTTGACATCAATATCTATGCGATGCAAATTAATGGCATTTATATCTATGTGGGACATATTATTAAAACTTACTATTCAACCACTTGCTTAACAAGTTTATTATTATTTTAAATATTTTAAAAAAATCTTTATTTTAATGTGCTTCCGACAAATTTTAAAATTTTGATAATAAATTTCTATAAATAAATAAGGATTAATATCATAATCCAAGACCATTTAATTTAAGCTCCAAAGTGCATTAGTTTTATTTCCGGTATGTCATTTTCTTTGCACTATATTAATTTTCTTTTAATTCATATATATTTTTTTCATTTACCTTTATTTACGTGAAAATTCAAACATTACACTGATGCACTATAGATGCTTTAATATTATGATGATAAAGGATTGCTAAGCAACTATAAAAAGTAAAAGAAAAAATGGAATAAATACATTTGAAATAAATAAATCTCTAAAACAAATTGTTTTATATTATTGGAACACATTTATAAAAATTATCCAAAAATTGCAGTAATAATTTAAAAAATCTGACAAATGCATAGACAAAATTTCAAAATAATTTGAATAATTTCAGCCTTGTATTCGTAAATTTCAGCAGAGTTTCCCCCAGGTTTAAAAAGGGGCAGGGTGCTATTGTTCTGAAAAGGGCACTTTTTTACATTATTCAGGGCACTTTTTTGATTTTTAAAGGCACTTTTATAGAGTTGAATTGAGAATGTAACGATTCAAAAAATCGTGAAAAAACAGAAATTTCGCCAAAAAAATCGAGAAAAAGCAAAAATTTTGCCAAAAAAATTGAACAAAAAGCAAAAAAAAAGTAAATTTTGTTAAAAGATCACGGAAAACCGGTTGATTTTGTTAAACGATCGCGAAAAAACAGCAGATTTTGTTAAAAGATCGCGAAAAAACAGCAGATTTTGCTTAAAAAAATCACGAAAAAGGACAAATTTCATGAAAGATCGCGGAAAAAACGACAATTTTTTTTAAAAGATCGCGAAAAAACGTCCGATTTTCTTAAAAGATTGTTAAGGGGCAAGTCTGATTTATTGAAAAGACATTTATTTTTGAAGAAAAGAATACTTTTGTTGAACAAGGGGCTCTTTTTGTTTCATAAACGAGTGCTTTCATGATTCACATTTAGAAAGTTTTGGACAGTCAAAAGAAGATTGTGAACAGGGGGAGGGGGTCACCCCAGGTGCGGAAATTCAGGGTGTTATACTACAAATTTATACTTCAAACGTCATTTTTGTGCTATCACAAGAAAAAGTTGGGATAAGGGTGGGGGGGAGGGGGGGGAAGGCCTCAAACTCTAATTATGCCTCGGGTGCAATTTTCTCTTCACATGCCTTGATTGTGAAGCAGGAAAATCCGGTTTTTGAGGATTAAAAACACAATTATGCAGCAGGAAAATTAGTTTTTAGAGCAGAAAAATTCACTTTTGGCATTAACTTTTTTTGTGTGTATGCATCTTTTTGCGATTTTTTGACGAAATCTGCCGTTTTTTCGGTATATTTTGCGTTTTCTCGTGAATTTTTGGCAAAATTAGCCGTTTTTCGCAATTTTTTTGACAGAATTTTCCGTTTTATTGCAAATTTCAGACGAAATTTGCCGTTTTTCCACAAATCTTTTGACGAAATCTGCCGTTTTATCGCGATTTTTGGACGAAATTTGTCGTTTTTTACGATTTTTTAAGGAAATATGCCGTTTTTAGGGGGTTTTGTGACGAAATTAGCCATTTTTTTCGTGAATTTTGAATGAAATTAATCGTTATTTCGCTATTTTTTTTAAGTAAAATTTTATTTTTTTTCGCAATTTTTTGACCAAATTACACGTTTTATGGGAGGCGTAAGATATATTTTTCGCGTTCCGTCGCCAATATTTTACGTAATTTACACGTTATAACGCGTCTGCATCATCGCTGAAGGGTTGCGTTTTTTCAAATCTGGGGCAAGAAAGGCGCTATTTTTTTGAATGAGCGACAAGAGGGGTGCTATTTTTTGGATGTGGGGCAGGAGGGGCGCTATTTTTTAAACTAAAGGTCAAGAGGGGCGCAGTGCCCCTCTGAAACTCTCTGGGGGAAACTCTGTTTCAGTATCCAATTTGTCATTTAATGCCATTGAGCAAGTGGGCCATTTTTTTTCAACAAATGAAAATTTTCAAAATGTCTGAATGACCATAGAAAAGCATTACAGTGCAAAATTAAATATCTTGAATTTTCCAAACAAATGAATCAAATAGAACAGAAAACTATACAGCTAAATCCAGGTATCTCAAAAACATACCCACTTAATTTCAAGTTAATAGGGTGATTTTTGTGGCAGTTATCGCAGAACAGACAGACCGAAACCAAAACATTTCATGTCTCCAAAGTAAGCCTTCACTGACGTTTCGGCAATTAGAAAACATCCATGTTTGTATTTATATATTTAGAATTAAATGAAAATTAATTGAAAAGAGTGTGCGCTTATTGCATTAATTGTAAATTTAATTTTTCTTATGTTATACTTCATAATGTATGTGACTGCAAAGATTATTGATATGTATGGCTATTTGATTTAATGTTTTATTTAAAAATAATAACAGCAATAAAATAAGTGATCTAAATGTATTTTGTGATGAGTTTCAGAATGATTCAGTAAATGATTGCTAAACATAAATGTCTGATAGAATAAATTTCATTGTTATGAAGTTAAAATCTAGAATTTCCAGATTTTTTAAAATGAATGATACATATGATTACAAAGTTAAATTATTACAATTAGGTGGAAGTTCTAGCAGTTCCCATGAACACATATGACAAAGATGCAGAAGATCCCAGCAGAAAATTAGCTAGAGTGAGCAAACCTGAAACAGGATCTTTGACATTTGGTGGACATCATCCTCCGAATTTAGATACACCCTATGAAATATCTGTTAAGGATAAAATGTTTTATTATGCTATTACTGTTATGAAAGTAAGTGTATCTTTGAATAATTCATTTAACTATTCTTGTTTGAGTTTTTCCATTATTTTTTTCAACATTTCTATTGTATTTTTCTAAATGTAAATGTGTGAAATATATGTATATGGTGTCGAGAATCAGAATAGATCGAACATGCCAGCTGAGATTTCAAGAAAATGCTTTGAAAATTTGTACAAATTTTTTCTTAAATTTTTTTAGGTCGATTTTGCCCATGCCAGAAGAGAACATGCTTCTTCAGAAAGCATAAGGTGATTAATTTGGCAGTGTCAAAGTAAAACATATCACTTTATTCACTCTTGCTTTGTCAATTTGATATCCAAGTTTCATTGGACCATTTCTTAAATTGGCTCTATCACTTGAATAGTTTCAGAATTAATAAAATTCATTATACGCATATATATTGTATGATATACAATGTTTTGATATTTCAAATTGATGTTTTACAAAAATAGAAATAGTCTAATCTGGTTCTCAATGCCTCATATTGTTTGTGTGTGTGTCTGTGTTATTTTAGTACTTAAAAAGGGGGGGGGGGGGTTCTGACATTTTGATGAAAAAAAATTGTTTTTCATTGAATGAAAAAAAATATATATATACCCTAAAAGACTGCTCATTTATGGCATTGTAAATTTGCAATATTTTTGTGCATTTTAGATATTTTTTTCATTTAATATATTTCAGCAGAGCCAAGGTAAAAATTTTGAAAGTGGTATTTGTAGAAATTCTGAATAAAGTCCTAGTTAGTTCTAATTTGAACCAAAAAGTGTTATTTGAAATTAATCTCGAAAATAATCTAAATTTGACAAAATAAATTTAGTTTTTACATCTTGATTTGAAACTGAAGCACTTTAACTCGGACACAAAATGCAGGAAAATTAACATGAGATTTGAATGCAAGAAAGGATATTAAATGTATTTTTCTAAGAAGCAAAATGTATTTACTCATTAATATTCAAATATAGCCTGTTTTTTCATTTGAAAATATTCTGAATTAAAAAAAAAAAAAAAAAAAAAAAAAAGTCAGATATTATGCCACAGAACCTGAAACTAAAAAGTTAGTCAGCCCTTTCCACAACAGAAATTTCTTTAAAAGTTGACCATGCAATTCAAGCCTTAAATTTTGCGTTTACATAAACTATCATGGTTAAAATTTGTATTGATTTATAAAAAATATTTTTTTTTATCTCTTATAATTTTGACCAATCTTTCTTTTTTTCGCTACTGAATAATAATTCCGTGCCTTATTATTATAGCATTATTAATTCATTTTGTATCTATATTGATTTTTAAAATTGCTAAAATTGTATTTTCTAACTTATTTAAGGAATATGAAAACTATTCTTTTGAAGAATTGAGATATGTGTCTCCTGCTAAAAAGAGATTGATTGAAAACATGTTAGTTCGAACCAATAATGATGGAACATATACTGCCAACTGGACTCCTGGTTCTACTGGCTGGTATTTACTGAGAGTGATTATTGATGGCTTTGAAATTGGTATTATTATTTTTTACTTATTTTAAGAATTTACATTTTACATAAACTTTTATTAATTTAATGTATGGTTGTAACACTTTCTAAATTTTAGTATTTAGAAAACTAATGTGCTATAAGTCTAGCATTGATTTGAAGTTGTTTTCTAAAAATAAAATCTTAAAATAAAACATCTATTTTAGTTTCAGAAGGCAGTATCTGTCCTAATAATAAAATTTTTGTAAATGTTTTTCCCTTTTTTTTCTTAATAAATAAATAAATGTTATTGTGATTTAAAATATGTAATTTAAGTGTGTCTTGTATGTTCTTTAAGGTGGTTCCCAGCAAAGGTCTGTTGAAGTCAAAGAACCTCCACAAGGTTTATTGATACCGACAAAGCAAGTAACACCAAAAGCATCTCATCAACCTAGCCGTGTTAGTTGTTAATTTATAGTTGTAAAAGTTTATTGTTTCATTAAGTTTTGCCCCCATCAGAGTTGTATAATATAGATGTACAGGTGCACACCGTGCAGAGAAAATTTCATGAAGTTGGCAGAAAATTTTAAGAAAAAAAAATTTTTTATTTTTGTAACTTTTTTAGTATCAAAAAATAAAATATTCCCACAATTTTATGAACGAATTATTTACTGTTAATGCAAATATCGTAAAAAAAAAAAAAAAAAAAAAAAACCCTCGAAAAAATTGCGAATTTCAACTAACAATCGCGTAAAAAATAAAACATGCATTTTGACAAAGAATCACATAAAAAACATGCATTTCAACAAAGAATCGCGTAAAAAAAAAAACATTTCGACAAAATACCGCACGAAAAACTTGAATTTCATCCAAAGGCTGGGTAAAAAATGTGAATTTTGTCCAAAAACCGCACTAAAAATGTAAATTCTATCTACGAATCGCGTAAAAAATGTGAATTTTGTGCATGTATCGTAAAAGAACACAAATTTCATGCATGAATCGCATAAGAAATGCGAATTGCATCCATGAGTCACTCAAAAAACGCAAATTACGTCCATGAATTGCATAAAAATCGCGAATTACATCCATAAATCGCTCAAAAAATGTGAATTATGTCCTTGAATCGTGTTATAAAACGTGAATTACTTTCATAGATTGCATAAAATACGCGAATTACGTCCATGAATTGTGTAAAAATGCAAATTACGTTCATAAATCGCTCAAAAAACAAAAATTTCGTCTGCAGAAAGCTTAAGAAATGTAAATTACGTCCATGAACTGCATAAAAATAGTGAATTACATCCATAAAATGCAATTAACGTCCATGAATCGCATAAAAAATGCCAATTACGTTCATGAATCGCATAAAAAACACCAATTACGTCCATAAATCGCTCAAAAAATGCAAGTTACATTCATAAATCGCATAAAAAACGCAAATTACGTCCGTGAATCTCTGTAAAAAAACAAATTACGTCCATAAATTGTGTAAAATATGCGAATTACGTCCATAAATCTCTAAAAAAAAATGTGAATTAAGTCCATAAATCGTGTAAAAAAACGCGAATTACATTCATAAATTGCATAAAAAATGCAAATTACGTCCATAAATCGCTCAAAGAACGTGAATTTCATCGGCAGAAAGCTCAAGAAACGCAAATTACGTCCATGAATTGCATAAAAATAGCGAATTATGTCCATAAATCACGTAACAAACGTGAATTATGTTCATGAATCGCTTAAAAATATGTGAATTTCGTCCATGAATCGCAAAAAAAAGTAAAATTATGTTCTTGAATCGCTTAAAAAACGTGAATTACGTCCAGAAATTGCTCAAAAAATGCATGTTACATTCATAAATTATGTAAAAAACACGAATTACATCCCTGAATCTCTCAGAAAAGCAAATTATGTCCATGAATAGTGTAAAAAATGCAAACTATGTCTATAAATCGCTCAAAAAATGCAAATTAAGTTCATGAATCGTGTAAAAAAAAACGCGAATAATGTTCATAAATTGCATAGAAAACGTGAATTATGTCCATAAACTGCTCAAAGAACGCGAATTTCGTTGTCAGAAAGCTCAAGAAACGCAAGTTACGTCCATGAATTGCATAAAAATAGAGAATTATGTCCATAAATCACGTAACAAATGCGAATTACGTTCATGAATCACATAAAAATGCGAATTATGTCCATGAATCTCAATAAAAATGCAGATTACGTCCATAAATCGCATGAAAAACGTGAATTACGTCCATGAATCACATAAAAACATGAATTACGTCCATGAATTGCATAAAAAACACAAATTACATCCATATATCTCTCAAAAAACACAAATTACATTCATAAATCGCATAAAAAAATGCGAATTACGACAATGAATCGCATAAAAAACGCGAGTTACATCCATGAATCATTTAAAAAATGCAAAATATGTCCATGAATTGCATAAAAAAATGCGAATTACGACAATGAATCATGCAAAAAACATGAATTATACCTAACATTAAATTAAGTTGCAGAAAGTTTTTGACCCAATAAATTGTGCACAGAAAGTTTTTGGTTTTATACAAGTCTGGTCCCCATAAGTATAATTTTATATTGCCGTTATAATTTAGTTATCTTAAAATCAGTAAATTTTATATTGTTAAATTTTGCTGCTTAATATTTACATAGCCTTTTTCTGTAGGTTAGAAAGTTTGCTGTAAAATTTAGTGCTGGTTTAAGAGTACGAAGTCATCCATCTTTGCAAAGTGAACAGATTGGTACTGTCCATGTCAATGATACTGTTACCTTTATTGATGAGGTAATACATTTTTTTGAAATTCTTTCATAGTATAAAACATATTTTAACATTTTTACCTGCTGCCTTATTGATCTAACATGCACAAATGTTTCTTTTGGGAAAATATGAATTTTTTAAGATATCATAAGCAAACTTGTAGTAAATTTATCTCTATTCTGCTTCATAAATGAGTGGTTTGATATTTTTTACATTTCTCCAAATATATTCGGGTCATTCTCAGATAACGGGAAATTTTGCTTTTGAAAAAAGAAAAATTTGTTTTTAATTTTCTATTTTCTTTGTAATAATGGAATATTTGCATGTCTGACATTATGAGAAAAATATCAGCAGAAATCATTAGCCTTATTTATGGCCTTAATTTATAGAAACCCAAATTAATAATTGGAAGATCAAACTAATTACTTTATAATTCAATTTCATAAAATATTAGTACATTAAAATTAAGAAATTTATATTTAATTATTACCCACTTGTTATTATCATTCATGAAATAAATATAAACATTAATAATGTAAAAGTAAAATCATTTTTGTTCACAAAGATAAATTAAAATGATTGTTTTGTAAAATCAGATTTAATTAATTTTTAAACAGAAAGTCATTAATTTTAAATCATTATAGTAACTCAAATTTATGTTATTGATGATAATTTTTGCAAAATATTTGAAAATACAAGAAGTCTTGAAATTTCTCATTTCCATGGCCTGTTGACCAGTACCATGTTTGCAAAAAGACATGGTAATGACATATGTTTAACCTCATTTTGGGCTAAATTATAGCAATTAAAGGTTTACAGTACATTTACTTTCAAAATAGGCCTAGAGATCTATATCATTCAATTAATACAGTTAATAATTTGTATTATTTATTTTACTAAAATGAAACATGGTAATAACACGCACACTCACACACACAAAAAAAAAAAAAAAAACACTGTTCGCAGTTTTTGAATAAAAGTATCAAAATGAAATAGTATAATACCTATTTCAAAAAAATTAGATACCACTGCTTGTAAGAACATGAGCTACCCTACACTACAGTTCCTGAAAGTATATTCTTGCGCCCTCTAGTGATAAGCTATGAGCGAAAACACTTTGCACCATGGTAATGACCATTAACTCCAGCGACAAAGTTTAATTAACTAAAATTAAGAGGAAAAAATGTTTTGAAGTTAAAATATAAATTATATTATACGTAGAGAGATAAAAATTTATTATACTGTTGTTGTTTTTTCAAAGATTTTCCAACACTTCAAAATATAATTTTGAATTATTAAAATTGAAGTTAGGGACATGCCATGCTAATGACATTTGGAAAAAAAAAATTAATATTCAAATTATTATTTTTCCCATGTTTAAACTGCTATACAATGTAGTTCTTTATCCATTTTTAAAAATAAAATTAAAACATTCATGTTAGCCTCATTAAATTTCCTTTTTTTAGTCAAGGACATAAAATTTTCTTTTATCTGAGAATGACCCATTGGAGTTCATGAATAGCTGTTGTCTTAGATTATTTTTTCAAGAAGTAAATAATTTTAAAATACTAGTAATGCTGTTGTAATATTAATTAATGTATTCCACTCTTTTTTTTTTTTTTTTTTTTTTTTTTTTTTGTGAATAGTATTATAATTTTTTTGCAAATTTTGATACTGCATGCAGTTTTAATGTATTTTAAGAAAATTTGAAACTGATTCCAGATTAATATTCCAAGTTGCACATGACTTTGCTATAATGCTTAAATTTAGATTGATCTTTTGAAAATTAGTTAAATTTATAAAAAATTACATTTTATTCTGCAGTATTTTTGACTGTATATTTCTAAGACTTTTCAATCGGTTATGATATTTCCATTTTTGTCTGACATATTTCCAATGATAGAAAATGGCCCTTTCTCAAAACTAATGAATTAGAAAAATCTACTTTTGACATTGTTGTTATACCTTGACTAAACAATACTATATAAATTTTATAAATAAGTATGGCATCATAGCTTTTAAAATTATGATTAGGATTATTGACTTATCAATCTGAAGCATCAAAATTTATTCAAGAACCACCAGAAAGTAAGTTTCGCTGCTTACTTTTGTAAGAAAACATTACTCAAATCTGAAGCATCAAAGTTTATTCAAGAACCGCCAGAAAGAAAGTTTCATAGCTTCTTTTTGTTAGAAAATGTTACTCGAGGTATGTTACTCTACAATAAAGGTAAATTACTTAAGTGTGGAAATGTGGAATTTTATCATTCCTGGGATCAATACAAATCTGCATTAAAATTTGTTGGTATTTTTATGGGGAAATGGAGATAATAATAGCGGATGAAAAAAAGCAAAAACATGAGTATAAACTGTGAAAAATTGACCAATTTTCTTCAAAGGATCGCATAGGAAATGCAAAATTTGTTTAAGGATCACAGACAAAATGTGATTAATGTCAAAGAATCATGCAAAAATGCAATTTTTGTGAGAAGGTTGTGATAAAACATGGATTTCGTTAAAAGATCGTGTAAAATATGTAAATTTTATCAAAAAAATTATAGAAAAAACGTGGATTTCATCCAAGGATTGCAAAAAATATTGAAATTTTGTCAAAGGATCGTGAAAAATACTTGAATTTTGTCGAAAGATCATAGAAAATACTCATTTTGTTGAAAAGTCGTGTAAAATACCAAAATTTGCCCAAAAAAAAAAAAAAACTTGGAAAATACTGTAATTTGTCGAAAGATTGTTCAAAAATGCATTAATTTTGTCGAAAAATTGTGGAAAATATACAACATTTTTCGAAAGATTGTGGAAATACACAAATTTGTTGAACGATCATGAAAAATATACTAATTTTGACAATGATGCACAAATTTTGTTGAATGATCGGTGAAAATACTTGAATTTTGTCAAAAAATCCTGGATAAAATCGTGAATTTCATAAAAAATATAAAAAAATCACAGAAAACCACAAATTTCATTAAAAGAACTCCAGAAAAATTGCAATTTTTGTCAAATGATCATAGAAAAAGGCTAATTTCACCAAAAGATTGCAGAAAAAGGCAAATTTCTTCAAAACCATGTGAAAAGGTGGAAATTTTGTCAAAAGTCCATAAAATTGTGAAAGCTCAGATATTTTTTTTTTTGGAACCCATACCATGTTTGAAAATAGTTCTTTACTCTTTTATTGCTTGCATTATAATATAGCTGCAAATTTTCTGTATGATTCAGCTTCAAAATTAAGTTGCAGATGTCTTCAAGTGTCAAAATAAAAGCTTTACTGCTGTAAAACTCTTTGTAAAAAATTTCATAATTTTATAGTTTAAAATCATGAAGAAATTTGATTTGGTGCTTTTGGTACTTGATGTTGTAGTCTTTTTAAATTAAAAATAATTTTAGAAGCTTTTTAAAGCCAAAGATATTGCAAGCAATTTTCCTTTCAAAATAGCACATGACTTAACCTAATCCAAAACAATTTCAAATAATAACAGTAATAAAATTTACTACAATAAAAATAGCTGTCCTTGCTTTAAATAATTATGTATTGTAAATATTAAAATCAATGAATTTAATTAAATAAGCTACTTATATTATTGTTATTTTTTCATATATTTATATTTTGCTAAATGTATGTTTCATTGTCATGTCTAATCAGGCATTATTTTTAAATTACTACAATTTCTTGCTTCGATATGTATCTATTTTTCAACATATTTCACTCAATTTTTGAAGAAAACTAAATTTTGTTTTAAAACCATGCTGTTATGAACTTGTTTTGTGCAATAAACATGAGGTTTGGTAAATTTTCAAAAATTGTATGAAATATGTTAAAATTGCTGAGAAAAATCAGTTTTTATTTAAAATTTCTTACTTTTTTCTTTGATTATATCTGTAAAATTTCATTCTGATCTTTTTAAGCTATCCGTCAATCGGATTTCAAAAATTCCACTCATTGTTGATCAATTTATATGAATAAATACAATACTTGGATTTTACTTAAATAAATTGCCAAAGTGTGATATTGCTTTTAATTATCAGTAATTAAAAATAACAGATATGCCAATAAATGTGTAAAAAAAGAAAAAAAAATCATTACTATAATTGTGTATTTTATAATAATTTTAAAACTGGACCTTTACAATTAAGTGTAACATCTAAAAAAGGACAAGCAGCAGCAATATGCATGCTTATTGAAGAAGCCTTATATTTAGATTAAGGCTAATCTTTTTCTTTTGTCTTTAAAAATATTTATTTGTATTTTTAAATTGAATAGAAATACTTAAAAATAACAGACAATAAATACAAGTTACAGATATTTTTTTAATTAAGAGACTACTACCTATTGATTGTTATAAATTTTAAAATATATTAAAGTGTAGCAATACACTCACGGTGTATTTTGAAGTATAACAATATATTTTTATTATAAATATTGCCTGTCCAATACATCCTGAGAACAATTAAGTCATGTTCTGCCCTAACTCAATTGTGTAGGAAATGCTGTAAGTTAATATGAAATTGTTGTAAGGCTGAAAAAAAAAAAAAAAAAAAAAAAAAAAAAAAAAAAAACTGGCCTTAATCTGTTGAAAAAATTAAGCCCGAACTGAGACAAGATGTAATTGACTGCTGATTGTCTCAGTATTGAACATTATATGTTTCTGCATCAATGTTGTCAAATTAGCATTGGCTATGCAGTTTATTTACATTTATTCTCATAAAAATCATATTTGTTTAAAATGGTTCATATTTTATCAGGTGGTCTGCCCACTTGATTTTTTTAAAAGCCTGGCTGGCTTATTTAACTTTATCAGCCCACTCCATTAAAAAGTTGCCTTTATTCTTCTGGCCCATTTGAAAATTTATCCTCATTTTCCCAGACTAGTGCAGAATGCAGACCTACATGCAGAATATCTACTTGTGTATTGTGATGATGGTAGAGCAAAGTTTTCTTGATTGAATTTAATATATGCTGTCTTGATGTTTCAGCTTCAAATAAATATTTATTTTAAAAAAAAATTAAATTTTAATTATTATAGAACTATTTCTAAATTTGATTTGAATATTTATATTTGAAAAAAGTTTTCAATCTAGCATTCATACAGTAAATAGATAAATATAAATACATTATTATTTTATTTTATTTATTTATTTATTTATTTATTTATTTATTTATTTTTTTACAACAATATTGAAAAGTGTTTAGAATTCTGTTTGTCTGCTTGTCTGTGCATTTACTCATGTAAATGTACTCAGTTTTCCATTCAAATTATATATAAGTTATTGAGGTTTTCTTTGGCATGTTTGGTATTGAAAGTGAAGTGCCTGGCATTTAATAATCTGTTTATAGACATTCAAAAGAATTTTGTTATATTACAGATTACAGCTTATGACAAGGGGGGGGGGGGGAATGCATTTGCATTGTATATGAATGATGTTATACTTTTTCAAATGGTTTGAAATTGATACAGATTACTACAAGACACTTCTTTCTATTGAATGTGATGGGTGAAGCATTTATCACTCATTTATAGAGACACACAAATAATTCGGTTTTAGTATTGTGCATTAATAATAATTGCTGGAAATTCATTTTTTGTTGTGGTACGAGTTTTTTAATTTAACTAATATTATAGCATTGTATATATTAGATTCTATAAATCATATACAGCGCTGCACGAAAAATGTCCAGTACATTTCCATTTATTGACAAAAATTGTTGGAGATGAATTTTTAACTATGCTATTGTGTTTTCTGACTGAACTAAAATTTAGCATACTATGTAGTATGTATACAAATCTATAATCTAATACAAATCTGTATTCTACAAATCTAATATACAGGTTCTACAAAGGAATTCAGGTATTTTTCTGATTATTGGTGGTAATAAATTGGGTTATCAAATGTGTTGTGTGCTTTCCAAATTGTTTACTTAAGCTTCATATTTAACTTATAAAACAGTGAAATTTTATTATAAAATTCGGAATGCATTGGAAAGTGTTCTGTAATGTATGCATGAAGCAGGATTTTTGTTATTCTTTAAAAATATGTCTATTTTGTGTACATATATATCTTTAAAGGATTCTGGGTGAGTAAATTGGAATAAAACACTGATTTATTGCTTTCTATTTGAATATCTGATGCTGTACCACTTATCTTTTAAAATTAGCAATTTTTCTATTCCCACACATTTTATTGTACTTTTGCGATACTTCACCAATATATTATTAGCTAGATGATATATTGCAAGATTTATTTTTTGATACCATCCAACTCTAATTGTCACATTTTTATTGGTTTCGTGGTTAATGAATATCTCCTACTTGAATATTCTGATGCTGTGAATCGTTTTGTATTGTTTACATAATTTTCTGTACAAAATGAGAAATTTTATCTTGAATTTGAAAGATTTGGGAGGAATAATTACCCCCATTACCCTCACCATAAAACCAATAATGGGATTACTATTCAATCTGTGAATAATATTAATTATATAAAAACAAGACTAAGTTGTAGTTGAATATCTGGAAGAAAATAAAAAAAGTTGAATAGAGTTGAAAGTATTATGAATTTGAATAGTTTTCTATTTGATATTATGTTAGTCATTCTAGTATATAACTTATTATTTTTCTGCTAGTCTGATTTATTCTGTTTTAATTTCCAGCTTCGTAATGATGATGGCGTATGGGTTCGTCTTAATCCTGATACTGTCAGAAAGTATTGTCAAAATGGTTTTACAGAAGCATGGTGCTTGCAGTATAACCAACATTTAGGGAAAACACTTTTGATCCCTGTGGAAGTAATAATAATTTTATATTTCAAAATATTTTTTTAATTATATTTTTAAATTTAATTTTATGTGCATTTATGTGCATTTTTCAACTTGTTAACTTTGATATGCACACATCTACTATCTATAAAATGTAAAAGTAAATTTCAGAACTTGAATTTTATTGAATGGATTTTAATGAGATGTACAGTGTTACAAATTTTTGCAAGAAAGTTCTTAATATATAACATTCTATTTGCTCAGTTGTAGATTTATGCAAGGAAATTCTACAATCACTGCACCCGATTATGAAAGATTAGCCTTTTGAAAAATTTATGCAGGACTAAATTTGATAGATCTTGTGCTGTAAATTAGATAATTCTCCGGTACTGTTTTTAGTATATTGCAATCATTCTACATTACTTAGCTACAGAATTACAGGAGAAAGCTCTATAATGATGTGAATCTGATTATGAAAAATTAACCTGTTTAAAGGATTCTGCTAAATGGATTTCTGTGAGACTTACATTGTTAGTTAGATAATTTTTCAGAGATGGAGTTTGTATATTGCATATTACTCTTTATTAAATTCTACTGTAAATGCTCAACAAAGGTTGTTCCTTAACAACCTAAATTTTGTCTGAAACTTTAGAAAATATAGTAGCACAATGCAATGCATTCTTATAGTTTTTATCACTCTAGAAGGACATTATTTGTGAAGGTCAATGTGATTTTAAAAGAAAATGTCAAATTGACTTATATATGTATATTTCATTTGGGAAAGCTGATCAGTGAAATAAGCGAAACCTGCTAGTTTTGTATACAAATTTAGAAAGAAAAATTCCTCAGCATTTGTCATCATTGTGTTATCTAAACTAAATTTTAATAACTAATTTTTGAAAATGTAATTTTTTTCCTCTAGGAACCAAAATCTGTGCTTACAGAATTTTTTAAAGACAAGGGATTAAAAAAGAAGTCTGATGATATTAAAGATAATAGGTTTAACTCGGCAAGAGGTATTTTATTTTATTTATTTTTTGTGGTTGTGTGTGTGCCATGTACCCAATATATTATAAAATCAGTTTTATTTTTAACAATACTCTTCATGCATTCAGAACTATAGTTGCTGAAATGCCAATTGAAGTCTATTGAGGAAATTTAATTGAAAATTGCCAAAAAATTCAAATTTAGTTAAAATTCATATAAAAAAGTACAAACAGTGGTTATTTTTCTTTGCACTTATTGCCAAATCGTATAAAAGAGATCATCATAACTTAACGGTGGTACAGTAAGTCAGATGATGTCAGATTGAAAAAATATAAATAGTTTAAGGAAAAAGAATCGAAATTGTTTAAAGGAACATAAATAGAAAGAATAGAAAAAGAATGTAAATAGTTTAAAATAATAGAAAAAAAAGAATACAAACAGTTTAACATTTGATTCCAGCTAATAATCCATAAAGAAATGGAACCTATTCTTCCTTTTGATTTGAGGCTATAAAAATCATCATTTTACCATTTGTGATATCACAGAAATACTGCCCATTTTAATTTTGAAAGTACTTTATGAAACTTCTTTCCATTGGTCCTTTTATTTGGTGATCCAATCGGGTTACTTTTATCATTGAAGAGAGAAGGAGAGCAATGAAAGTTAACATATCATTATGAAAGCCATGTTTGCTTTACAATTGAAAATAACTTTTTAAAAGCTTTTGAGCAGAAAATGACATCACTATATAAAATAACACATTCACAATTCAATTTTTTTTCATTCTGCTAACACTGACATTGAGACTGTCATCTCAGATGACTTCAGTGGAAGAAAATGATGTAATAGTGAAAATGAAATGAGTTTTTTCTTTGATAAAATTAAATATTTTACTTCAAATACATCTGAAAGTAAGTTTCTGGATTTTGCCGGCACTCAGATTAGAACTTCAAGTAAAGAGTGTAAATGTTTACATGCAAAATTGCCACTGGCAAACTTGACATCAAGTTTGGAGGTATATTTATTAAACATTCATTCATTATTGTAATTATTTTTGTTATTTTCTTATAAATTCAGTCAATTGGTCCTTTTAAACATTTCCATTCATCGATTCGATGGGTTTCAACTCACTTTAATTGAATTTTGGGGTATATAAGCAGATTTAATATTAATGCTTTCAAATCCTGTGATATTTTCTCAGAGATATCTTTATAATACAGAATAGATATGTAACTTCTTGGAAAGTTACACTGAAATGCTGTGGAATGTTTTTGGCTGTTATTGAATCTCCATAAAAATTCTTCAATACAATCAAGTATTGAAGATGTATTTCTTACTATTAAAAGGGAAGTCATCATTATGGAACTTAAACACTTTGTTAAATAGTGATCCCATAATTTCTATTTTAGGGAAAAATGGGATCTGAGACAAAGAATTGAGATATTGTCTGAAAAATGTATCCTTTCTGTAAACTGATGTTGTAGACTTTTGAAAGTCAAAACTGTTTTCGCTTTCAGTTAGAATATTGAGGAATGATAAACAATTATTTTTTTACTCAATGATGAATTAGACTGAGGTGCAGATGAATTTAGCTGTGCTCAGAATTTCATCAGGATTCTGACCCAAAAAAAGACATTCACATATCTTCTCCAGAACTTCATTTTTTAGACTCTTAATTGGAGATGTAAATTTTCCGGAAAAATATAAGTGGCGGAAAAAAACTGTTTTTTTACCGTTTTTTTTTGGAAAAAAACGGAAAAATTGGAAAAATTGATTTTTCATGACTGTTTCTCCCAAATAAATTATATTTTCTTAGAGAATATTAAATAATAAACCTTTTTTCTTATTTATATGTATTAAATGAAAATTATTTTCACTTTATATTACAAAATAAAAAGAAAGTAGCAAAGTCTGCTTTTAAAAGTTTAGTTTTTTTTTTTTTTTTTTTTTCCACAGCCTAAGAATTTTTATTAAACGCTATTGTTTGTTATATCATATCTCTGTTGAAATGATTTTTCAGTTACATGTTTAACTACCGATTGACCTAATGTGAAAACCTGAGCCAATATGTCTGCAGTTTGGAATGAAATAAATTATGTATTCCATTTACATAAGTATAGTTTTTAAGTAAATGATACTAGTTTAAAGAAATTATTGCAGTTTTGTCATTATTATGAATATCAGTAGTCAAAAATTCCATTGTTTGTTTAAAAGATACATATTTTTACACTATTACTTTTTTTTTCTTAGAATTATAAATTTATTTCCTTTATAAAATATGTTTAGTTTTGGTATAGCTTTCCAATCTCAACTCTAAGTTTTGATTTAGTTTTATAATCTAAATTCAAACAAAACTAAGTTTTACTTTGGCTTACTCAGGTCTGCAACTAAAAAATAGCATAGGATTTATTGACTATTAGATTTTTACTCACTAAAACCAGATTTTTTTTTTTTCTTTTTTTAAAGTTTAATTAAATGTAATTTTTTTCTTTTTACCCTGAAATCTGGTATTCTATTTTTGAGTAAGAAACCATATTCAATAATGTTTCCACATGGTAATTTTATATTTCTAAGAGTGGAACTCAAAAGTTATGAAAACAGCACACTACAAATAGAAAATGCTCACTATTTGAGGAATTAACAAAAGCAGTTACATACAGAGATAAACTTCTACTGTGCTTTAGAAAACTACAAAAATTCAAAGTTTAATCAAGAGGGAAAGTATAATTTGGAGCATAGTTATTTGTAATAAAATATGTTTTTTTTTATCGCAGTTGTACTTTTCTAATGCAAATTGCCCATGTTTTTGCAACATTACTGTACATTATGGAGGCAAAATGGTGGTCAATTTTAGATTCTACACCTTGAAAAAACATTCAATTAATCAGCTACAATGAAATCTTGAAAAATGCAGCATAGTAGTGCCACCTATAGGGCAATTTATACCAAAAACTAAACAACATTAATATGTATCAGAAACTGTCTAAAGCTGTAGTTTGATTAAAAAAAAAAAAAAAAAAAAAAAAAAAAATCGTCCTTGAGGTAAAGCTATTGCGATAATCATGAATAATGCAGCATAGCAGCGTCATCTGTTGAGCAATTTACACCAAAAAGTAATGAGCACGAAGTTATGTCAAAGATTAACTTAATCTGAAATTTTATAAAAATACATACATTAGTTTGAGATAGAACTATTGTGGAAATTATGAATAATGCAGCATAGCAGCGCCGTCGGTTTGGCGATATACACTAATAACTAAACATCTTGAGTTTATATCAAGGTGTAACTGAATCTAAAGTTTTGTGAAATTATGTGCATCAGTTCTTGAGATAGTGTCCATAAAATTTGTCACATACAGACTCACAGAGTGACAGATATTTTCCAAAAATCATCAAAACGTATTCAGGACCTTCTAAAACTTTTAAATACACCAAAAACTGGAAGTCAAATTTTTCTTGAATTCAATACTTACTTCTTGAAAAGATAGATTAAAGTAATAAATGCATACTTCAAAATTTTATGTTGAATTTTTGTTTTTATCATTTCCATTAATAGGCATATTATTGTGATAATTTTACACATGAATTAATTTTAAAAAAGAGAAGTTGCATTTAATTACATATCTAGATTTTGTTTTCATGCAATCAAGTTTTTGTGAAATTGTTAACTTTTTTATATACTTGTACAAAATATATTCAGAATTTTTGAATAAAAAATTATTACTATATTTAGGTTCCTATTTAGACATTTTTAATAAGGTTATTTACATTACATATATGCAACTTAATAAGATTCAGCTGCTGTATGGCATGAGATTTTTTTTTCTTCAATCACTGCACTTGCAAAAGATTCAATTTGTTGATTAAACTTTTTCTGAAATGTCTATTTTCAAGAGAAATTTTGCAAAGAGTCTTGTGTTTCAAACAAGAAAAAAACATGAAGGATCCTTTCAAGTCTTCTCAAACAGATTTCTGCTCAGAGATCAGATTACCCACATTAAAATTTTCATGTGAGACATTCAACATAAAAATAAATAAAATAAAAAGTATGAGAATGTAGCTATTACAAAATTTTCATTACATTATTTCATAAATGAAATTTCAATTTTTCCAGTTCGGAAAAATTGAAAAATAAGCCTTCGGAAAAAAAACGAAAAAAATGGTTTTTTTCCCAATTTTTTGAGTTTTTTTCCGAGCATTCTCATCTCTACTCTTAATATTCTTATTTTCAGTAGACTGCATTTAATATTTAAATCATTCTGATCGGGGGGGGGGGGGGGGGGGGAAGGGATAAGAATAGGGAGGAGAAAAAGAAAAAGAGTTAGGCAAAAATTTAAAACAAACTAAACTTAAACAGAAGCACACTTTTAAATTATTCTGACACTTTTTACTACCTTCATTGTCCGATTAATAGCAATGTTTGCCCTTCTGTAAACATTAATAATTTTTATTGCAATATATAAAGAAAAGTAGCATGTTCTCAAATTGTTATCGATGTATGTTTGTTAATGTTGTTTACTTAAAATTTTTTTTACAACTAAGTTGGTTCTTATTTCATTTTAATGTTCAGTGTTTGTGCATTATAAGTTATTCATCATAGGGCAGAAAATGAAATTAGCCATTTGCATAAAATTATGAATCCAGATACTCATTTTATGAAAGCAAAT
Organism: Maratus speculifer; assembly: GCA_964019185.1. Classification (NCBI taxonomy): domain Eukaryota; kingdom Metazoa; phylum Arthropoda; class Arachnida; order Araneae; family Salticidae; genus Maratus; species Maratus speculifer. Next base: position 45,765,400 of record OZ025290.1, read on the forward strand.
GTATTTAATTTAATGAGTTTTCTTGCTGATTGGTGAGGATGAATGTAACTTATTTTTCTTAACTGAAATTATAATTTATTTTAGGTCCTGGAATATATCATGTTGTAAAGTGTGGAGCATCAGGGCACAACATTCGTAGTAGACCCAGCCTTAAAGCATCAGCTGTTGGCATGTTAGTTTTAGGAAATACTATTTGTGCTGTAGAGGATGTAAGCTTTTCCATAATTTGTTTTTAAACATAATGAAAATGTTTTTTTTGTATGATTGTTTAATATATGTAAATCATTCAGTACTTATTTGTGAAAATCTCAACTTTTCTCTGAAAAAAAAAAAATAAATAAAAATAAATAAATAAATAAACACTCCTTACTAACTTCTCAGCAAGTAATCGTAGAAGAAAATTACTGGTATGAAACAATTAGAAATAGTCTACTTTTAAATGATGTATATAAAATTTGCTTAGGGAGTCATCTACATATTAAAACGAACCTAACGTCATTTTTTTCTTTAATATTAACATATTAACAAGATATTTCAAATCTTCAGTACACACTATGCTTAGACACCAAATTTCAAGTCATTTGAATGATAGGTTTTTCTATTATAAGCATTCAAAATTTAGTGCTTCTAATGTTAAATTATATTTTTAAATTTTTAGTAATATCTTCTGAAATTGTACTTCTAACGTGCTAATTTTTATGTAGCAATAATACTAAAATGCCCAAACATAAATATGTTGAATTTGCAATTTTTATAACTTTATGAATTATGAAATTAATATTTGAAAAAATTATGAATTGCATTCTACAAATTTTTTGATGGATTTAGATTTATTAAGTCCTTTTTTATAGAAATCCGAAATTACAAATTTTTCTTCCAAGTAGTTTTCAAATTATGCTTAATCAGCAAAATGATTGTTTAGGGGCCGTCTACCACAGACATGTCTAGATATTTTGAAACTTCTTATGCCTTCCTGTAATCTAGCAGTCTTCAATGACTGTTTGAGTGATGCCTAAGATCAAGAAAAGTCAACAATTGAGTACTGAGCATCAATTTGGATACAACCCTTGAAATATGCTCATTTTAAAATAATTAATTTCTTGAAAACTTATTGCATGAATTTTATGAAAATTTATTTTTAGATATCAGCATAGTATAAACAGTAATTAAAAATTTATAATAGTGTTCTTCTTAAAATAGTTTTGCAGATGTTTTGAAAGAAGAATTATAATTCAAATAATCATTCATTTCAAATTACAATTTCGTATAGAACCGTAATGAAATCTTAGCAAGGAAACTTTATTTGTTAGGCATACTACACGATAATAAAATGACTCTGGGAAGAACACTGAATAGAATTTAAATGCTTCTTTATAACTAACAGTATTATGAATATGATTTGAATACTTAAAAGAGTAGAGAGTGAAAGAGAGATTGTGCACTCAAATTAAAATAATAACTTTATTCTCGTCTTTGTGAATGTATTTTATGTAATTTTTATATTCTAATTGACTTATTTTATAGGCTAATTGAATAGTGTAGAGTTTATTTATTTTGTCAGAATTAGGTACTGCTATTGAGGGAGGTAAAAATGTTAGACTTCACGTATAAAAACATTTCATATTTATTTACTTAGAAGGTGTCACAAATAAAAATTAAATTAAAGAGTTGACATGTTTCGGTTCATTAATAAGAACCGTATTCATAACATATAAAATCAGTAGAAAATTAAATGACACTGGATATAAATATAATTTAAAAATCAAAACAAAACATTGCGCCCGCTATGATCGTGAATAAAGCCATTGCCAACGCGGCATATAAATATAATAAATTTTGACCAAAAATTAAATTTAAAATGTATAAAATTAAAATTAAAAAAGTAGAAAAACTAAATGACTCTGGATATAAAGGTAATTTAAAACCCCCCAAAAACATAAAATATTGCACCCTCTATGATCGTGAATAGCCAATGCCATCGCGGTTCCTCCTATTAGACTCATCCTTTAAATATTTATTAAGTAATTCTAACCATAAACTCGGAATGTCATAAGAATAAGAATCATTACAAACTCTATCCCTCCTAGAATATATCTCTATGGATTCACGGATGATTAATTTTCGGAATAAACTGGAAATGAACACTAATCTACTATCTTTAAAACAAATTTTAACCCCCCTCTTTAAAAACAATCTTGATAACGCAGTCTTATCCCTACCAAATTTTATGTCACATTCATGCTCTTTCTTTCTAACCCCAAACTTTCTACCTGTCATACCGATATAAAATTTAATATCCCCCTCTTCATTCTCATATGGAATTTCATATACCCCTGCTAGATCATCTTGTGGAACCGGATCAAAAGCTCTGTATAGAAGATGTTTTAACTTAGGAGGTGGCTTAGCAATTAATTCTATTTTAAACTTTTTTAATTTAGCTTTAAGCCTCTCAAAAATACCCTTTATATAAGGAAACGATAGTCTTTTAACCCCAATCTCTTCCCCCTTCTCACAGGCATTATCAACCAAATTACAATTAACCTGAGAATTATTTTTATCCCTATAATTTTTAACCAATTTATTAATTTTATCCTTTTTGTAACCATTCAACTTAGCAATATTAAAAATATAATTCAACTCTTCATACAAAAATTCATCAGAACAAATAATAAACGCACGATTAACCATGAACCGGAATGTAGAAAACTTATACCCAAAGGGTGAATACGCAGAAAATGGAATAATATGCTGACTAGCTATATCTTTCCTGAAAACTTTCCTTTTTAACATAGAACCCTCTCTAATAAGCCACACGTCCAAAAATGAAATAGCACGATCATTTTCCAATTCAAACGTAAATTGAATATTCCTATCCAGTTTATTAACTTCATCTACAAAAACAATGAAAGACTCAACTCCCCCCTCCCAAATTAAAAACACATCGTCAACATACCTCTTCCAAAATTTAGGAACTTTCTCGAACTTTGCGAAAATATTCTCTTCAAAAGGCCTCATTTTAAACTCAGCTAAAAAACCCGAAATAGGAGAACCCATAGGGGCACCCATGTTTTGTTTATAAATTTTACCATCAAAAACAAAATAATTACTTTGTACAATCAACTGTAATCCATCTTTTAAAGTACATTTTATACTGTCATTATATTACAGTCTCTTTAATTTAATTTTTATTTGTGACACCTTCTAAGTAAATAAATATGAAATGTTTTTATACGTGAATGAAAAAAGGTGAAGTGATATTGTTTTAGTTTTTGACAGGGGTATATGAAATTCCATATGAGAATGAAGAGGGGGATATTAATTTTTATATCGGTATGACAGGTAGAAAGTTTGGGGTTAGAAAGAAAGAGCATGAATGTGACATAAAATTTGGTAGGGATAAGACTGCGTTATCAAGATTGTTTTTAAAGAGGGGGGTTAAAATTTGTTTTAAAGATAGTAGATTAGTGTTCATTTCCAGTTTATTCCGAAAATTAATCATCCGTGAATCCATAGAGATATATTCTAGGAGGGATAGAGTTTGTAATGATTCTTATTCTTATGACATTCCGAGTTTATGGTTAGAATTACTTAATAAATATTTAAAGGATGAGTCTAATAGGAGGAACCGCGATGGCATTGGCTATTCACGATCATAGAGGGCGCAATATTTTATGTTTTTGGGGGGTTTTAAATTACCTTTATATCCAGAGTCATTTAGTTTTTCTACTTTTTTAATTTTAATTTTATACATTTTAAATTTAATTTTTGGTCAAAATTTATTATATTTATATGCCGCGTTGGCAATGGCTTTATTCACGATCATAGCGGGCGCAATGTTTTGTTTTGATTTTTAAATTATATTTATATCCAGTGTCATTTAATTTTCTACTGATTTTATATGTTATGAATACGGTTCTTATTAATGAACCGAAACATGTCAACTCTTTAATTTAATTTTTATTTGTGACACCTTCTAAGTAAATAAATATGAAATGTTTTTATACGTGAATGAAAAAAGGTGAAGTGATATTGTTTTAGTTTTTGAAAAAAGAAAGCTAACAACAGTTTTAACATGTTAGACTTCATTTTAATATGTAGATGGCTCCCTAATTAAATTTTATGTACATCATTTAAAAGTAGACTTTATTTCTAGTCATTCGGAATCAGTAACTGTTTTTTATGATAATTTGTTGATGGGTCAGTAGGGGGTATTTACTTTTCTTTTCCACAATTGTATTTTGATCATCCCATCAGCAATAGTGTTTGTATAACTTGCTGTTTGTTTCATCAATTAATACAGAAAATTTTCTGTTATGACATTATGACTAGTCACATATTGCGATTAATATATATTTTAAGCATATCTATTAATAATTACATATTAGTTTATTATTTTTTAAGTGGATTAACCTAAGTGAATGAATATTAAAAATTATATAAAATACATTCACAAAGACAAGAATAAAATTATTATTTTAATTTGAGTGGCACAACCTCTCCTTCACTCTCTACTCTTTTAAGTATTCAAATCATATTCATAATACTGTTGGTTATAAAGAAGCATTTAAATTCTATTCAGTGTTCTTCCCAGAGTCATTTTATTATTGGGTAAGATGCCTAACAAATATAGTTTCCTTGCTAAGATTTCATTATGGTTCTATACGAAATTGTAATTTGAAATGAATGGTTATTTGAATTATAATTCTTCTTTCATCTGCAAAACTATTTTAAGAACACTATTATAAATTTTTAATTACTGTTTATACAATGTTGATATCTATGCTGTTTTATACAAAATTGTAATTATAAATGAATGGCTATTTGAATAATATTTCTTCTTTCAAACCATCTACAAAAACATTTTAGGAAGAACAATATTATAAACTTTAATTGCTGTTTATACTGTGCTGGTATTTATTATTTCAATTATTTAGTTTTTCTTACATTGTTGTTACAGATAACCAATGCTGATGGTGTATGGGTCAAATTAGATAAAGAAAGTAAACAACGTTATTGTTTCAATATGGATGGAGAAGCATGGACACTGATTCGCAGTCTCACAGACACTATATATTTACAGCATGAAAATGATGGTATGTTTGGAGCTGAGAGTGATGAAGAAAAAAGTTATAGAGGTGCAAAGTTCTCTTCTGATCAAGGTTCTATGTTTGGTTCTACTGGCTCATCAATTAAAGGATTTGATTTTGCTAATGCAGCAGTATCTGGACAAACATTTGGTTCATTTGGTCAATCCACAGGTAACATTTAAATTATGTAATTGTTTCTAAATCACAAGTCAATCAATAGTCATTTTCTATTCACTTCTTTTGATTTATGATCCATTACACTAGTTGACATTAAAATTCCCTGTACAAATGATGGTTAATTCTTGTAAATTTCACATTACTAAATCAAAGTAGGATAATGAAATTTCTTCACAATCTAACATTTTTTAACTATGAGAGCTAACTTATAAAATTACGATATTCTATATTTTACTAAACCATTAGTGGGAAGTGCGTAAATTATAAAATATATGTAATAACATATAACTAACCTATAAATGAATCTATACAAAATATTGGATGAGTCATAACTAGAAAATGAAAATATATTAGTAGATTATTGCTAGATACAAATCAGTTCATCATTATTTGGTGCAGTTCTATTATGTTTCTGTTCGCGAATTAAAGGTAGTTATTTTACTATATGTACTTCTTGTTAATTGAGTGAAAAGGGCATTATGTTAATCTTAGTCAAACTGAATTTAGATCCAGGTATATTTTAGTTGTTTTTTTATCTCAAAGGTTATCAAAGCCTGCGAATTAATGTGCTCACTGTTCTGTTTATATATATATACAGGGTGTTTATAACGTCCTGGACCCATTTTGATGTTTAATAACTCATAAAATAATAACGATATAATTAACAACAATTAATAACATAAATGGTTAGATAGACTCAAAAAGTTTCATGACCCTTGTCAATGAACTTCCACGTGTGCCCCCTTCATTGCACGGAGAATATCAAACCGATAGTCAATTTCACTCCAGGTAGTGGCAAGCATGTAGGTATCCACAGAGGCTATTGCAGTTGTAATTCTGGCTTTTAAGTCATCAATGTTCAACACTCTCCTCCTGTAAACATTGTCCTTTGCAAATTCCCAAAAGAAAAAGTCCAGCAGCGTTATATCAGGTGATCTGGGTGGCCAAGGAATCGGACCTCCTCGCCCAATCCATCTTCCTGGAAAATGGTCATTCAAAGAAGTATGAATGATGGTATCCCAATGAGGTGGTGCACCATATTGTTTCAAAAAGACATGTGACTGAAGCTCTTCTAGTTGATGCTCCACCTCATTGGGGGTACCATCATTCGTACTTCTTTGAATGACCATTTTCCATGAAGATGGATTGGGCGAGGAGGTCCAATACCTTGGCCACCCAGATCACCTGATATAACACCGCTGGACTTTTTCCTTTGGGGATTTGTAAAGGACAATGTTTACAGGAGGAGAGTGTCGAACATTGATGACTTAAAAGCGAGATAATTGATGACTTAAAAGCGCAATAGCCTCTGGGGATGCCGACATACTTGCCCCGACTTGGCATAAAATTGACTATCTACTTTATATTCTCCGTTCGACAAAGGGGGTACTATCTAACCATTTATGTTATTAATTTTAATCTATCTTTATTATTTTATGAGTTATTAAACATCAAAATGGGTCCAGAACTTTATAAACACCCTGTATATGATATACATAATATACCAGGGTTGTTATGATTTTGCCAACCCAAAAAACCCAGTTGAGTTTTTTCAAAATTTCAACTTTAAATTGCATATGTTATATTTTTCTTAATATCATTACGCCACTCATAAAGTTTACCATCCCCCACCCAAGGGGAAAAAATCTTAAAAGTTAATCCAATTTCAAAAGTAAAGGGATTGTAGAATAATATACAACAATAATACTTGATAAAATGTAGAAGGATGGGATTGGGTGGGAGGGGGGGTTGGGTTGAGGGAAGTATATATTGTCTGTTCTTGAAAATCCCTCCTTGTTGTCCTTTCAGTAAATAGGAGGAGAATGCTTTGAAACTGAAAAATTGAATTTTTTTATTTACCTCAGGCTAAGAAAATGTTACTTGCTGTGTCTAAGAAAGAATACAGCAACACATTTTGAAATGCAAACAACTCAAAAAAAAAAAAAAAAAAAAAAAAAAAAAAAATATTATTAACTAGCTGATTTGCCCGGCATTGCCTGGGCCCGTGATGTTATTCAGTTTTCAAATGTGTTATTTGTTTTCTAAATGTCCTTAAAATTAAACTCAAATTTCTATGATTTTATATCTCTAAGACCATTTTGTCAAAATTTATATTTGTAAATGAAAAAATCGCAAAAAGATATTGAATTGAAAGCACATTCTGTTTGGTATTTTATTTTCTACTAACAGACCCGCCCGGCGTTGCCCAGGTCCGTGATTATAATATTAAATCAACCTGAAATTTGTGATTTTATCTCTAACTCGAAATACGTGGAATTAGGTTGTCTGAAAAATGCAACTACTGATCGTGTGAGAAATTGGTTTAAAAAAATGAACAAATAATATTTAGCGCAAAAAATATTCAATAGGACTGAAATGTGATACAGGGGAGGAATTACTCAGTTAATAAATAGAATTATGAAAATCTGAATGTCAGGTACGTCAGGAGAGACTTTATGCTATTCTCAAGAAAATTTGAGCCTTGCACGTACCATAGATTTTGCTAGACATCGCCCCTTTGCTTGGTATCTTCACTTCAAATTTTATATCTCTACGTGCAGCAGTCTCTTCAGGACAGTGCTGACATACTCACAAACTTATCTGTTTATTATTATAGATATATGCACATATAGCACTGGCGCCTGGGTAACCGAAAAGTACCTTATTATTATTTTTTTTTAAAGGAAATAATTATAAATTTTAAAAAAAAAAAGTTTAATTAACAACTGTGGTATAAAAAATTTTAACATTTTATTATTAACAGAATAAACACTGTAAACATACTTGTAAGAAAAACTAACAGCCAATGGAAGTTGGGGTACAGATGTCGGAAAGAGTTTCATATCCTGTTTCGGTTAGTATGATTGATGAAAGAATTGAAGATTGCGATAAAAAGCCATTTTAGCAACATATCAGATTTCTGAAGAAGGCGAAAAAATATGATTTTTCAATATTTTATAAAGATATATTTATTTAATAAACAGTATACATTAAAAGATATATACGTTAAAAAGTATACGATATTTATATAAATATTTCTGACACAGATGTCATATACCAGGGTTGCCACGCCACCTGGAGAGCCTGGAAAACACAGGGAAGTTTAAATCTCCTCCCAAAACAGAGAAAATACAGGGAATTTTTTTTTAAATCTGGAAAACACAGGGAATTTGGTAATGGCAAATTATAACATTTCTAATTAGCCTTCATGCACGCATATATTTTTTTGCACTCAACATGGAATAAATGCATTGCAGTACAGGGAAAATACAGGGAAATTTTTTTTTTCAAGATTAGAGTGGCAACCCTGATTTAAGAAGCTTGGCACACAAAATGTTCAAAGGGCCATGTACCAGGCCCTACAGAACCCCTGCAGGCCCCAGGGACTTAACTGGAATGTAGAAATGTGAGAATAACTAAATTGAAAAAGGATTCCACAAATGAAGATGGATCTAAAGTAATCAATTTATTAATGGTTTATTCGCATAAAAACTTCAAGGGTATCAGGTTTCAAAGATCCAAGGTCTTAACTGGAAAATAAAAAGATGACAATAACTAGCTAGAGAAAAGTCCCACAAAACAAAGAAAATTGAGTAAAAAGGGGACAAGTGATTAACAATTGGTGCATAAAATCTTAATCCTTTCTAGTACAGACACATGTTGTTTGTAAAATGAGATATTGACTGACACTAGAATTTACAAGAAACTTTTTTAGAAATTAAGAACTAATTAATTTCAGCTTTCATTGTAAAGTCAAAATTTAATTAAAATAATATTGGTGCCATTTGCAAATTTGGAATTAAAACTAGGTGTGCCCAGAGTGGGACCATTGTGCTGGAAAGGGTTAAAGGTACCCAAGGGCCCCAGCCCTTAAAAATTTAAAAATCTGAGCCTCAGGAGCATTTGGACCTGTGTTGGATCTCACCTAAATTTTCAGATTTTACTTGTGGTAGATTTCATTAGGCATCACGGACAAACACGAACACACACTGAGGGGGGGGGGGAGAGATTGATGCAATTATTATTAAATTATAATATTAAAAAATAATGATATAAATTATGAAATTGAAAATAATCAATTTTAACAAAGAACATAAAAATAATAAATAAATTCAACAGTTAAAAGACCTAAAACAAGTAATAAAATGTTGAAACTAAATTCACCGAAAAAGAAATTTAAAGAAAGGAGGGAAATTTGCTGTACACAAATATCTGGTTTCTAGCAAAACTGATCTATTGTATCTCTAAAGTTATTTAAAATTAATAATTTAAAAGCAAAAATATGAGGTTTTTTTGCATCTGTGTTCTGAAATGCAGAAATGAGCCAAACTATGAATATTGTGTTCTTTTAATCATTAATATTGAAACATACAACCAATCATTAGTATAAAATAAATATAAATCTTAAATTTAATGAAATAATTAAAAATGAGAGTCGTTTCTTAGAATGAAATCACTGTAATAAATGTATGCATGAAAATGAATATTTTGAATTTTAATTGTAGCAGACCTGGAATTAAATAAGTATAACTATTTTTATAAATAGGTATCTTCACTTTTGGAAGTGGCACATCAGATCATGAAGGAGGATCATCAGGTTCTACAAGTCCATTTGTTTTTGGTTCTCCAGGTAAAAATAAATAAATAAATAATAATAATAATTTCTAGTTTTTTGCACAAACACTGTCGCATATTTATGTACTTTTTATGTATGTTTTTAAGCTAGAGCAGGAATGGTGAACCTTTTTCACATCCGTATAATTAAACTCCCACTCACTCCCTTAAATTAAAGGAAAAGTGATCCTGACATGCCAATGACCAAAAATTTTAACAAATGAATAATAATGGATTACAATTATTTTTATTTATTTATTTATTTATTATAAAAAAATTGTATTTTTCAGTGTGTGCTTAAGAAAGTAATTTAATTAAAAAGTACTATTTCTGTTGTTGCATTTTAGATACCAAATAATTAGTATCAACTTTATACTTAATTACTTGTTAGTGAATAATAACTTAATTGGACTTATCTGAACAATGATTTCTACTTCAGTTTTTCTTATTTTATTTTCAAAAATAACAGTTTTAGAAATTTTTTTTGAAAAGGCATGGGCCAGCTTCTTGAAACAGTTCTTTGTGTCTTGAACTGAATTTCAATGTCATAATTTTATTTTACCATCAATATTTTTATTTATAATGCCTCTAATTTTTCCATTTCTGATAATCTTATAATCCTCTCTTAATCTAAAACATTTATGAACCAATATTAAGCTGTATATTGCAAATCATTAAGTTTCATTTCAGTTTCTTCAATCTGTAAATCAACAACCAATCAAATTCAGACGAACTCAGCTAGTGTAAATTCATGCATTTTTGCTTTATTTTTATTTAGAATCTCTGTCATGACAAAAATAATTGTCTGTGTGCCATGATTTGTCATCTCTAATTTAAAATTATTCTACTGGCACACCATGAAAAATTTTATCCAAGTTCTACCAAAATGTTTTAATTAACATAAATATATTTTTTTAAATGTTAAAATCTAAATTGTGTGATAAGTTAATAAAAAATTCTTGTGATTTCTTTCAACAGTTTTAAATATTAATTAAAAGGACTATTTTGAATGAGAAATGATTTAAATATTTAAGAAGGTTAGAAAGAAAAAACAAAAAGAAAAGAAAAGAAAGAAAGAAAGAAAAAATAAATAAAAAGAACAATGATCTTAGCTTTTTTTTTTTTTTTTTTTCAGTACTTATATTGAAAATAATAATGAAATCTCCAGTTCTTATAAAGAATACTTTGACAATGAAAAACATACATTTTGACCAGATGCTTGAAATATATGTACAAATAATAAATAAATGAATATATATATATAAATACATATTATTGTTTTGCCTTTTCTCTTTTTCTTGTAATGAATTATTTTATTTATGTTGATTAGGATGAGCGAAGCGAATCCTCTACTAGTCCACTCAAATTACAATTTGTCGTACGCTTTACAAAAAAACTATTCAATATTTTAACTTCAAATTAAACACAAAAATAAATTATGATCTGTAGATTTGCAGAATATAATTTTTTTTACAGTAAAACGTTAAAAAAATTATTATTTTAATTAATTTATTTTACATGCATTTCCAATACGGAAGCATTTTAGCAAATAAATAAAAAATGAAACGCGTATATTTTCAGAAAAAAAAGTTTAAATCATGGAGTAAATAATTATAGATAGAATCATGATTAATTTATTAAATAAAACATGTTTTCATTATCCCGCAAAATCGTTTGCACAGATGACACTTAAACATTTTAAAAGAATTGTATTATGGATTTTTTTTTTTTTTTTTTTTTTTTTTTTTTTTTGTAAACTGGCAACAAAATAATTGTAAACAAATAAAATTAATTCTTAAATTTGTTATATAAATGAAAAATTAAAAGATCTGCGTGAAGTTATTGCTTCAAGCTCTTTATAAATATTTTTGCGAAGGTCGTATTGTGTCTAAATAATATCGACTCATTAATCAGAAGGATTTTATAGAAAAATAAGACTTTAATAAGTTCGCAAACACAACAATAATTATTCGTGAAAACGTCACTGCGAGAATGAGAGAGCGCTTCGTTAAAAGGTAATTCCATTAATTGAGTTGCCATTCGCAGAAAGTAAACAGTTCTCCCACGCGGAGAGAATTACAGCAATTCTCATACGCTAACATGTATAAAAATGAAGAAATTAAAATAAAATGTTTTACAGTTGAAAATTCATAGTATCAACGAAAGCAGATTTCAAATGTTTTTTCCAGAAAATAGGATTTTGAAGAAGTAACTTTCTTCAAGCTTTCTTCAAATATATTATTCTAAAATAGCTATCAAAGATTATCGGATGTTGATTACAAAGATTGGAAACATGCATATTTCAAACAATTAAAAAACACCAGTGGCTACTTGAAATTGTAAAAACATCTTTAAAAGAGCTTTTAGTTGAAAATTAAAAAAAAATTTGTAAAAGTTTGCTTCGAAAATATCTTATGCCAGTTTTACATCATAAGTAAAAAATTAAAATGCGTTAAAACATAAAATAATGTTTTTGTTTAATAAAGATGCAAAAATAATAATAAAAAAAAAAAATATTGTTACTTTCAAATATCTGTTTTATAAAATAATGCTTCGCGAATCCAAATAAAGCATGGCTTTTGCTAGTGGTATATTCCATACAAATGTTTTTTAATCATCATAACTTAACTAAGTTCTGGAAGTTTAAATATGAGTTTAGTGTGCCACATAAGTATAACTATGGGTCCAGGTGTGCTGTGAGATAAAAAAGACTTAAAACACTGTTTAATCATGCTTAAACTTTATGTAATGAACTTAAAAATTCTTTCATGTGTTGAAAAGGAATCTAAGAATAATAAAAATGATTTCAATTCTAAAGAAATTACAATGGTCACTTTAATAATGTCACTTTAAATTATAAAATAGAATATTTTAAACAGTTGAACTCTTTTGATAATAATTTTAACAGGCAAATGCAATATCTATTAATCTTAGCTTATTCAGTTCTAAATAATTGATTAAAGGCATGGCTTTAAATAATTATAGACGTTTTGCTTTAAATAAAATGCATTTTATTTTAATATTTTTATGTCTATTTTTTTTTTTTAAGTTTATTTCGATAGTTACAAGTTAAACAATATATAATATAAAATTTAAAAAAGTTTTAAAAAACATGCTTTTACAAGACTTCCAATCTTTATCTTAAAAAATCATTGATTGCAATCCATGTTGTTCGAAAGCATGTCTATTATATTATATGAATTTGGCATAAACTCTGATTATTGAAAATTCCTTTGCTTTTTATTCTTGGTAAAAAGTATAGACTAGTTAATTTATTGAAAAACTAATTTTTTTTTCAGTATCACTGGAAATGTGTTTATTATTATGTATGTATATTATGTGATTATTATAATTGTAACCTCTAAATATTTATTGCCAGTAACATTATAATTATAACATTGTTGAAATATATTTAAATTAAATAAATCAACATTTTTTTTTTTTTGGGGGGGGGGGGGCTGTTTCTGTTTAAGAAATGATAAAAGAAAGAAAGAAAAAACATTTTTTTAAACTATCTATTGAAGATTTTTAAATTATTTTCACAGTATATAGTCATAATCATAATTAGTGTTAGTCAGATATGAAAATATTGTATTGCAATCAGGAAAACATAATTGTACAATCTGTTTTTTAATTCTACTGTTTCAGCAAGTGGGTGAAGAATGAATTGCATAATTCCATCTTTATATACATGAACCAAACAAAGTTAAATAAAAATGTGTATAAAAACTTTTACTGATTTAGAGTTTTATTTATTATTTTAAAGTAGTTTTTGTAAACTATAAATAAGGTATTTAAAATATGATATAATTATTTGAAATGTGTAGAAAAAAGGAAGTGGAAGAATTTTTAAGGATAAGGAAGGGAGAGAGGGCACAAATCTTCCCTTCCCCAATTACAGATGATGCACAAAGGAAATACAATTCATATGCTTCTAATTCTTTCACAGAGATCATCCAGTTTTTTGAACTACTTTACAATTTTTGTAAAATGAATAAGTCTTTGATGACTAATTTTTAAAATGTTTTCTTTTAAGTAGAATAAGTCATTTAAATTACTGAAATGTACTTATCTTGGTACATTGTTGTCTTAACTTTTTATTTGTCTGTTTATCTTACAGACTGTCAGAATTTAATGTTTTTCTAAAAACATGTATACAATTTAATAACTTTCATTCAATCTTTACTTTTTGTTAGATACTTAAGTGATTAATTTCGGCCCGTGCAGACCTCTACCTCCTTCTTTAAAGTATACATAATTAAATAGATAATTGTAATGTATTCTTGAGAGAAAAACTAACTGAAATTGGTCTTTAAATAAAATAATTAAAAACTGCGTAAATCAGATTGTCTTTATGTTATCATAACTAGTAAAAATTTAAATTGTCTGAACTGGATCCAATCAATGCTCATAAGGGGTTAATATAATTCTAAAGTATGCATTGATTTATTATATTTATAATGTACTCCATTTATTATTTTTTTTTTTTTTTTTATTAGCATCTACACCATCTGTGTCTATGAACACTCTAGTAGAATCTGAAAAAACTGACAGTGATATTCTTATTAAGAATGTATGTAGTGGCAATAGTGGTCGTGTTGCTGCACTTCAAAAGTGGTTGAAAGAAGAATCTAGTCATAAATCCAGTCCAGAAAATACTAGAATTCCTCTGCCTAAAGACATTCCACCTGAACTTCACAATGTTTCTGTGAAAGATCTTGTGAAAGTCATGGGTGAATGTCGAACTAATGGGAATCCTGCTACACCTCCTAGAACTCCTCCAAACACACCCCCAGTTCCTCACCACAGTTCAAGAAGCAATAGTCCATTACATCCCTCAGGATCTCCAAAAATTCCTTCTCGACGTAGTTCTAGTCCTATTCCAGTTGCTACGATGCCTGTTTCAAGATCAAATAGTGAATCAACATCACCTCATATTTTTCCAGGCAATGTTTCTTCTGCATCACCTTCATCTATAGGCTCACCTAAAAACTTACCTCGTCATCCATCTGTAAATCAGGATGGTTGGCCTCCATATCAGCAAACTATTGTTCAAAAATCTTCTGGCAGTCTTCGACGGAGTTCATTGCAGAGGTAAATAAAAATTTTGTATAATGGTTGAAAAAAAAAATGTAATTTTATAAATAATGTAGCAGGATAAGCCATAAAATCTCAATTGTAAGCCTCCTTTTTTATTCAAATGTAAAAACATTTGAATTTGAAGGCTTATAAACAAGATTAAACAAAAATTTAGTAAAAAAAAAGTACTTTTATCATTAATATAAGAAGTAGAAAACAAAAACAAATACAGGGGAAAAAAAAACCTTATCTTTATCTCTTCTGTTAAAATTTTACCTGATCACAGCACACAAAATTTTAACAATTTTTATTATTTTTTTTAAGTTTTTGCTCTGTTTGTTATTTTATTGTAACCATAAATACACACTCATCTAAATCAATTCTGAAATTTACCCCCTTTCTGTTTCTGATACTAAACACACATATTTTAATTTTTGTAACCTTTTATTTTTTTTAAAGACATACTGTATAGTAACAATAAATAAATATTATCTAAATTATTTCCTCTTATTAGAATTTCTTTTTCTCTGCATTTGTTTCCATCCTTCCCCCTCCCCCTATCTGATGAAGTTTTTCCTTTTTTTTTTTTACTTTTTCCTTTGTTCTTTTTTCTATTACCATGTTGTGACAATAATTAAATAATCATCTAAATAACTTCCATAAAAAGTACATAAATTTAGGGCTGGAAAAAAAAAAAAAAAAAAAAAAGCCAAATTGCAAAAAAGAGGAAAATTTTTACCTTTTTTTTTTCTCCCACATAATAGAAAAAGGACATAGAAAAAAAAAAATCAGGTGGGAAGCCTAAATGAGTGATATTTTATCCGTAATACAAAATAAAAAATAGGACAGAATTTTTAAGAAAATTAATTTTAAAGATTTTAAACTATTTGCTGTGTGGAGAAACAGAGAGGAATGTGGAAATTTTTGGGGGTAATGGAGAGTAATTTAAATAACTGATTATATATTTATAGTTAGTACAGGACAACAAATACAACAAAATAGAGTTCTAAAGGTTTTAATATTTGTATGCAGGGATGGGTGTGCATTTTGGAGCAGAGAAATAATTTACACAGTAACAGACTATCTATATTTTGTTACCAGGCAACAACAAATAGAACAGAAGAATTGGTTTAAATAAGAGTTTTACAAAAATTTTGCATGCTAATGGGAGGAGAAAAAAAAAAAAAAAAAAAAAAACTTTCATTTCAAAGGTAGGATATTTGTAATTTAGATGACTAATTATTTATTTATTGTTATTACAAAGAAAAATGGAGGCTAAGCATTAATGAAATGTCAGAGAGGGTAAAAATCAATTGCAGCTCAGTTCACATGAATTTTCATGACTTGTTTATCAGTTCTTGTATGCTCAATGAATGCATAAGATTTTGAATGACAGACAGACAGGTAGGTTTGGCATTGCCTTACTCATGTGATCTGGTATCACAAGTGTGATGACTTCTTGTCTGCAATTGGCATTTTCTAATAATTGAAAAACAGCTTAAGGGAACCAGATTAATGTCAGATGATTATTGAAGAAAGCAGTTGCAGGCATTTTGAAGCAGCAACCCAAGGAGTTTTACGAGAAAGGAATCATGAGACTCATTAGTCAATGGGATAAATATTTAATTGTTCATGGCGATTACTGTTAAATAAAGTACTCAGTTTGTCATATTTACATTGGCTCACTTTGACTTGACTCATCCTCATGTATATTGCACCCTTGCTTCAAAAGTGTCATAAATCAAAAAACTCTATGAAACATTTTTTCCAGGCTATGGAATTATCAGTGGCCTACTTGCAAACACTTCTGGTGCTTAGTGGTTAGATTTTCAGTGTATTATCTGGTATTTTAGGCAAATGGTAGAGCCTTAAAAACAAAGTAGAATATAGCCAAAAAATCAAAATCTCAATTTTTGAGCTGTGGCTCTTTCGAAGCAAGGGTGCAATATATATTTGTGTGTTTATTATTCTTTTACATCTAAAAAAATTCTCTACAAAACAGTTCATTAATTAAAAATGTTTGCTGTATGTAGTTTAGTGTATTAATGATGAAACATATTAACACCCTTCTCAAAATTTAAACATCACCATTGAAAAGATGTAAAGGAAAATTTCATGTAACATATAAATGTTAAGAAAACAAGCTTTATTTTGTAATTTTATTTGATTAAATAATTTTGATATATCTTGTAATATATAATGTAAATTATGTAATCTTCATCAAGATGTATTAAAAAATTGATATCATATTTTTTTTTTGACATATTTTCTGTATTATTTTTTTATTATATTTGTTAGAAAGATATTGAAAATGATATCAACATTGTTGTAATCAAATTATAAGTATGCATCAAGCTTTGACTTCTGTAATGTGTTTACTCATGCTTGGTGTGAAGTAATTTGGTAACCTTTCTAAAATAGTTTTTATCTTTCATATTATTATATTTTAATTAATTTCTATATAGAATAGTCAGCTGATTTTTAAAAAAATAATTTCTGACCTTATGTAACATATTTTTGTTATTATGATTAACACTATTTATTTATTTTAGTGATACAAGTGTGGGCTCACATTTCAGTAGTATTTTGAAAGAGTTATCACAGAGTTCTGCAACTGGATGTATAGGTTGTATTACACAAAGAAACACTATTAGTCCAATAAGTACTCCTGGAACTCCTGGTACTCCAGCTACACCTGGAACTCCCAAAAAAGTAATCTTATTTTTTACATTTAATTAAAAATTGTGTTAAATACTTTACTATACATGGTTTCTCATAAACACGCAGTGAACAAAATATTAAACAGCATTATATCATAGAACTTTCTTATTTTCCTGGAGTAGAAATTTTTAGATAGCTAAATTATCATGTACCGTGGCGGTCATATGTTTCTGGCCAGCAAAAATTTTTCAGTTAATTTGTAAATATACCCATATGAAGCGGAATCTCAAAGCGATACTTATACATTTTATTGACATAATAGTTAGGAACTTACTTATAGGATAAATATCAATAAATTTAACTGACAAAATTAAGTATAAAAGAAAATGCATGTTCTCAAAAGTTCCCGGCCACTTTCACAAGTTCGTAAAAAAGTGGTATTGTAATAGAAAATTACAGTGATCAACAACATTTACAAGTACTATTTTATCGTATTACTATTTTATTAGCTTTAGTAATAAGTACTGCGTTGCAGCAATGTGACATTCAGACAATCAACGGTTAAAGATCATCTATGGTATATTTTTTCCACATTTCTTGCAATTTTGGCGAAATTTTGACTGAGTTGGAATATGTATAGTCCCGCAGACTTTTGCCAACTTCTTTCCAAAGATTTTCTATTGGATTCATGTTGGGCATTTGCGCTGACCATTTCAAAAATGAAATTTTTTGTGCGAAAGTTATTGCTTATCGAGGCTTGCATACATTATTTATGTCGTTATATGTTACGAAAAATAGTTGCGACCAAATTTTTTTCTCTAATAAGGCAAAAAATGGTCTTGCAAGATATCCTTATACATTGTATCATTCATCTGGCTGTGGATTTCAAATAACAGACCGACACTTTTTTAAGAAAATACTCTCCATGGCATAACGTGTCTTCCGCCATGCTTCATTATAGGAATAAAATAGGTCGAATCATAACCTTTTGTTGTTAGGTCATCGTATGTAGTGTCTGCCATCGCTACCAAAAAAAATTTCAAATTCGATTAATGGAAAAATAGAATTTTATCCAGTTTTCACTAGACCAGACTTTGTGTTCCTAGGAAAATTAAAGTAGGGTACATCGGTATTTTTTTTTACCTCTGAAAAATTTTTAACGGCAACTCTTCCATAAAGTTCTGTATCACGTCAGCATCATAACACGGTAAACTAACTTATTTCAGCAATATTTTCATTCTGTAAATCGCAGTATATTGCAACGGAATTTTCATGCTTATTATCAATGGTTTTTCTCCTGGTAATTCTGTCCACAGGAATAGTAATTTTCCGGGGTCTCCCGGACCTCTGAAAGTCCTGAAAGCCATGGCCTTCTTTATATAATTTTTAAATATCGTTTACAGTAGATTTTACCGATCGATAACTTAGCCACAATATCTCGAGAAGATTGGCCTTTTAACGACAAACTAATCGCTTATTTATGAATAATAATTGTTGAACTTTTGAAATTTGACTTAAAATTATGCTATACACGTTGATTCATTCATAAACACAACCAAAAAACACTTTACGGATAGTAAAAATCTAAAGAATGATAAGTGGCCGGAAACTTTTGAGAAGATGTGTTTTCTTTTATATTTAATTTTGTCAATAAAATTTATTGCTATTTACACATTCTTCTATAAGTAAGTTCCTAACTAATATGTCAATATAATGTATAAGCATTGCTTTGAGATTCCTCTTCATATGGGTATATTTACAAATTAACTGAAAAATTTTTGCTGGCGGGAAACATATGACCGCCAGTGTATTACAAATAAAACTCCATATTTTCTATATTATTATGTATCTATATTCCATAATATTGTTTATCTAAAAGAAAGTTTTTGAAATTGCTCATTTTCTTAAAAAATTTTTTAAAATAAAAAGCTGTATAGAAAATTTATCCTTGATATATATTTTTTTTTATTTGTATACAATTTTAATTACCATTGGAGTTCTAAAAAAGATTTTATTTTCTTATGTTGAAGCTAATTTTATTTATTTCCATAGTTGAACATTAATTTGTTATTTTTGCATTATAGGAATCTAATGCTATTGGATCTGTAAAAACTGTCACACAAACTGGAACCCAAACTAGTCCAGACAGCATAAAAAGCCACTTTAATATTGGCAGTGCAGGAGCCAAAGAGGAGGCTACTCGAGTGTCCCCAAAACTTGCACGTAAAGAAAGAACATCTCGTCAGTTTCGATCAAAGCGAGAAAGAGTAAAATCCCCTGGTTCAATCAGAGAAGTAGGAGAAAAAACAAAGGAAAAGCCTCCAGTTAAAGATAGCGTAAAAGAAGGAATGACGCCATCAGTAGCTGAGTGTCTTCGAGCAGTATTTGCTGCCTTTCTATGGCATGAAGGAATTGTACATGATGCTATGGCATGTTCATCATTTTTAAAATTCAACCCTACTCTTTCCAAACAAATAACTAGTGTTCCTCATGTTCCAATACGTGAAAAACCAGAAAACTCTCCTTTAACTAAAGAGCAAAAGGCTAGATACCGACACTCTGTAGAGGTTGCAAGCCCTAGCCTATTAACTTTTCAATATTTTGAATCTTTTAATCCGTCATCTTTTAATGCGAATATTAATAAAAACAAATTAAGAAAAACGTCAGTACCAATTAAAGAAGATTGTGTTATAGAACCATCTAGACAAGTTTCAAGTGCTACCGATAAAAATGACAGTAATAATTTGTCAAATAATATTACAAATAAAAATATTAGTGCAGCTGAAAAATATCAACTACCTCAGTCATTACAGCATTTAGTTATTCTCTGGGAACAAATTTCATCTTCTAGTTTGAGAGTTGTCTCTCAACAACTTGTTTTACCAAGTCCTGTTACTGGATCCAAGGTCTTTCAAAAACTTGAAAAAGAAAGAACTAATCGAGACAAAGATAAAAAAGTAAAAAAGAAAAAAGAATATAGACCAATTATTTCTGGTAGGGGGAATTTATTTGCTGAGGCTGCTGGTGGCCCTTTTGTTGCTGAACGTGAGAGTATGTGTGAACTATGTGGTTACTTTTTTCCTCACCCTGTTACTTATCACATGAAACAAGCTCACCCAGGGTGTGGTGATCATGCTGGTGGTAAAGGATACAATAGTGGTGGAAATTTTTGTGGTGGTTGGGCTGGTAATTGTGGAGATGGAGGAATGGGTGGAAGCAGTTGGTACTTAATATGTGATCGCTGCCGAGAAAAATTTATTAGACAAAAACGGCAAAGCTTAATTAAAGAAAAAGTGAAAAAATCTAGAAAGAAAGCATCGCCAACAAAACTACTCTCACCTCTTCCTCCTATGGAAGCCCATCAAATTATGAAGAAGAATGCTTTATTTTTGTTAGAATTGTCATCATCTGCTTCATCTGGTATTCCTACAAATGCTACAACGCCTTCAAGATTAAGTTTATATAGTAATATGCCAAGTGTGCTTGAGCAAAATTCTTTCTTAGATTCTTCTCCATTTCCTTTGGGATCTTTTCAGTGTCTCGATGTATTAGGTGTTCAACAAGAGTACAAAAACATGATTGGGGAGGAGTTTTTGTCAGAAGAAGACATCCGTGCTCTCCAAAATGGTGCTGAAAATTTAGGACTTGGTACCAGTTTAGCCAGTTTGTCTTCAGGTATTATGCGATCATCAACAATGAATGGTGGTGCTGATGTGCAATTACTGAAACGAGATCGCAGGCGATCTAAAGTTAAAGAAGGAGAAAATAAGACTCGAACTTTCCATAGGTCTATTTCAGTTGGACTTACATCACGAGACTGGAATAAACAAATTGCAGAAACAGCTGCCACCGAGTGCCGTGTTATTATGACAAGGAAGCGAAATAATAGCAGTGGATGTGAAGGTATTTTATTTTTCAATAATTTTGTGAATAGTTTTGTTGAAAGATATTATTGGTATACTTTTCCAAAATTTTGTATTTTTGTAAAATCCAATTAAAAATGAGAAGTTTTTATTTTTGCATTTGCAGAGATTTTAATTGTTTTAAATTTTTTAAGAAAAATCTACTTTTGAGATTTTGTCTTTAATCTACCTTGCTTTATTTAAATAACAGAAGGCTAAATTATCTTATGTTGTAAAGATATTTGTATTTTACTGTTTCATCTGTGCTTCAGATATTTTATTTCATCATCAATTTTTAAAAATTCATTTTTTATATTTTAAATCCTTTTAAAATAATAATAATAATCTGTCAAGAAAGTTAAACCTCTATTTGTTTCAAAGGTTTTAAACATTTGGATGTAGTTTTTGACATGGGATATTCTAATTTATTCACATAAAATTTATATTTCTTCAAAAACATCTGAAAGTATGGGTTATAAATTAAAAATAAATTTTATGAAAGTAACTGCAATATTTCATTGAAACTATTGTATAACTGTAGTGCATTTCCAAAAAAACTGATAAATATTCTCTAATTTTTATTTTCTTCTATCTTCACAAGAAAAAAATATTGGGTTCGTGAAAATTTTCGAATTCTGGTTATTAATGGATTTACAAGTTTTAAGGGTCAGAGATTAAATTCCACAAAAACATATTTTCACAAATTGTCTGTCTGTATGTGACATAAATTTTGTGGGTGCTCTATCTCAAGAACTAATGTACAGGATTTCAGAAAATCTAGATTCACTTAGACCTTGATATAAACTGAATCTGATTAATTTTTGGCGTATATCTTTCAACAGTAACCCTGCTATGCTGTCTTTTTCAGGATTTCTACAATAACTATATCTCAAGAACTGTTGAATGATTTTCATAAAACTTCAGATTTCGTTAATCCTTGATATAATATGGTTCTGATTACATTTTAGTGTAAATTGCCCAACAGGTGTCGTGCTAAACGGCATTATTCTTGATTATTGCAATAGCTCTATCTCAGGAACTAATGTGAGAATTTTTATCAAACTTCAAATTCTTTTAGTCCCTGAGATCAATCAGTATTCTATAGTTTTTGGACTAAATTGCTCAACAGGTGGTGCTGCTATGCATTATTCATGATTATCATAATAGCTCTATCTCAGGATCTAATGCATTGATTTTCATCAAAGTTCAAAATGAGATAGTCCCATGATATAAATTAGTAATTTTTAGTTTTTAGAGTAAATCGTTCAACAGGTAACGCTTCTACAAATTTTCGATTACTGATTTATCAATTATAATTTCTATGATGATTCTATTCCAAATACTATTGCATGGATTTTCATCAAATTTCAGATTCAGTCAGAACTTGAAATAAATTGTTGCAAATTAGATTTTGGTTTAAAATACCTAATTGGAGATGCTGCTATGTTTAATTTTACTGGAAGTATTAACCTGTTTGAGATAGAAGAAAGTTTTGGGATTCCCAAATCCTACTAGTTTAATTTATTTTTTCAGAAATGATCACTTCATTTTTTTTGTGTTAGATGCTGAAGCTAAAGTTAAATCTATTTAATATTAAAGTATTTAATATTGTAATTTATTTCGCTTTTGTGTGTGAACAGCATTCAAACAGAGAGGTTGCTATTGTTATGGATATATGAGTTTATTTCCTATGGATTATATGAAAATTTAAATTGATTATTTATTTACTCTTTTAATCATTTCCATACATCTTGATGCTAAACAAAACAATTTTCACACTAAGATAAATACTTGTTATCACCACTCTCTCACAAACAGGGACTGATTTACAAATTCATGGGCCCTGAACACAGATGCTTACAGGAGGCCCCCTTGCAAAATTGCTTACAGGAAGATTGGGTAGAAAAAAATTTAAAAGTTACTTATTAAGATAACCACTATTGACTTTAAAAATCACTTTTAAATACCAGTTGTAAAAATTAAAATTTATAATCATTAATTTACCCTTTTAAATAACTGTTTGACAATCATGAAATTTAAATGAGTAAACATTGTATAATAAATTGTGTAGTGATGATTATCTTTTCCTATGCAAATTTATATACCTGGAATGATAAAGTAAGCAACAACTAATCATAAATTTTCTGCAATACCAAACAATAATTATTTAAAATATTATGAAGCTCTATATGTAGTGTGTGTTTGTGCATTTGTGTGTGATTTTTACCAATCCTGAAAATTAAAAATGTAGATTTCCAGATAATTTATCATACTGCTGTTTAAGAATTTCATAAAAATACCTTTTCAGTGAAAAATATTTGAAAATACCAAATCAATCACATTGAGAGAAATCATGATTTGGCGGATGAACTTTTTCACAATACTCATTATATCTGTGGTTTGATTCTGAAAGAGTCGATGTTGATTTTTGAGCAGTAACCTCTTTTTGAGCCAAAAGGTTCTGCTGGCACTTGAGTAGATGTTGATATTATTGCCTTAAATGATGTTACTGTTTTTTGATCAATATATTCTCCTTTAAAAAGAGGGGAAGGGTATAAAACATGCAATTTGTTTAAATATTTCTTAATTTAGTTTGTCATGAAATTGTTGAAAGTTTAATAATCTCCTCTGTCCTGAGACAAATTTTACAAGGCACTACAAAAAACCAATTTAAAATTGTTTTTCAACATCTCCAAAGTTGGATCAGTCTATATATCAATTCTTATGATATTCACACATTTAATAAAAAGGTGTAGAAATAATTTTAGTAATTCTAGAAGAATTTACTTAATTTAATTTTAAAATTTTTAGTGTCTCCTCCAGGCTACATCAGGACTGAGGAGCATAATTTATTAACCTAATCGCATTTGTATTCAAAACAACTGCATATGATTTTAACCTTTTTAGAACAAAGCCATAGTTATAATCTTAATTCAATATGTTTGATATGTAATGGGGTTTTCTTACTCACTTTTGAAAAAAAATGTTTGAAAATTTTTAGATACAAGTACATCATTTCTTTGCCAACCTTCAGCAGCATTAACAAAATTAGTTTCTTTAATGATGGAAAGGCCAGGTTCTGAGTTTCCTCTACATAGGCCTGTTATGGTTTTTATGTTGCAGCGGCATGATTTGGATAGTTTACAATTAGCCATGAAACAAGCTCTTAGAAAAGCTGCCTGTAGAGTTTATGCCTTACAAGTATGCCCTTTTTATGATATTTTAATTCATACAGTTAAAAAATCATGTTATAAAATTAAATAAATTTTAATTAATAGGCCTTAAATTGGTTGCTTCGATGTGTTACTCAACCTATGTCTCTTCATGATCTTCTATGGTGTTTTGTGGCTGCTCTTTCTCCTGCACCATTTGACAAAAATGAAGAAGAAGTGGATGATGAAGCAGAGAAAAAAGAGCACGATGTTGTGAGTCATTTACTTTATATTTATTTCTCTAATTTTTAGGGTTCTATACTTAAAAAATGAAATGGGAACAATTACCGAGGAGTGATTTTAAATCACTCTTCGGTCTGTCTGCCTGTCACAGCCATTTTATTCGTTAACTATAAAACATAAAAAGTTCAAATTGGGGGAAGTAATAAAGACTATTGAACCACATATTTACAAATTATTAAGCGTTCATGAATATATTTTTTTTAAATGTAAAGACACTAGATAAATTACTTGGGGGGAAAAAAAAAAAAAAAGAAAAAGAAATCTTTTTTTTTGTGTATTGTGTTAGGTTTTGTATAAAAGATTTTGTAACGTTGAACTCAAAAATACATTTCTTTAAATTTTAGGTATAATATTTTCAGAGATATCATGGAAAATGTTGTGCAGAAATGTGTTTTTTACATCTATTTCAAAATCTACTGAAATTAAAATTATAAAAATATTAGCAATAGTAAATGTTAGTTTAAATCTTGTAGGAAAACTATAGTGATTACCCTAGATTGCATAGTTTTTTAGAAAATCACATTTTTCTGTTAAATACAAATTTCGATTTGACCGCATTCAGTAATGGTGGATGGAGCTAACTATCATAGCAGAAGTGTAAAAGCATTGTTGATAAAAATTTTTGAAAAAAATCTGTTGGTAATTAGCCAAGATATTTACCCTTAACCCTTTATCTACCGAATTATGAATTCATGAAAATTTTATATTCTAAAGCATTTTACATGAATTGCTTAAACTGAATACAAAGATTTACATAATCATTTAATAAATTTTTGAAGGATTTTAGAAGGATTGAAGGATTTAGAAAGATTAATTAAATTTGAATTTTCAAGGATTTTGTGCAATATTTATAACTAAATGGTATTAGCCCCCCCCCCTCCCCCTCTGAGTCTACTGAAATTAAAATTTTAATATGCCTGCTACAATGGTCCTATTTTTCAAAGCAAAATTTGAAATAAACGAATGCACTAAATATGATGTATTTTAAAGAAGTATTGATTCCTACCTGTAATGTATTTCTCGATTTCAGGAACCAAGGGTAAATGCTATTACAGTATTATATTATCTAATGTGTTGAGCAAAATTTGAGTTATATGAGTTGATCTTCCAGATTTGGCCGGTATAGCTTTTTTGGCAGAACATTAGCAGCTTCAGCCAAGAGGTCCCAGGTACGATTTCTGGCTTGGACATTTTTTGCCCAGTTGGAAAATTACAACTCACATGAATTATTATGAACTTGATAATAAATCTCCAAATCTGATGACCAAAGTGACACCAACTTGGCACTATTACCAGTATTTTTCTAAACTAATATGTCTACTAATAACTTTAAACTAATATTAATATTAGTTCAAATTTGTTAGTTGAAGTTGGTAGATCAAGATCCTGAAAGGATCATAAAAAGTTGTGAAATCATATAAAAAAACTGGTTGAACCAGAGAGAAAAGTATAGCTCGATTTAAAAAATGTACAGCAAAAATTTTTAATTAAAAAAAATGTGTAGAAAAGAAATGGAATCTTATTATCTGTAAGGTTCGTGAAATTACCTAAATTTTTGTTAGCTGAAAATGTGGACTGAGCTTTACTGGTGCCTTGTATTCAGAATCATAGGATTATCGATTCAAAATGACAACTGGGCAAAATATTTAATAGAATGTGTATAGTTATGTTGTCCCAAATCAGCTAAGATCCACAACGCTGAACCAATATAAACCATGAAGTAATAATTAGAGTATAACATTGATATGATCAGATTGTTGAGGAATCGATGCAGATAAATATTTCTGAACACAAATATTTAGTGTATGGCTAAATTGTATATGTTTAAGGTTTTGGGTTTATTTAGAGCTTTGATCTTCCCCTTATCAAAAACCCCTGCAATGGAATTTTGTCCACGCTTTGTACTGAACGGACCGCTCTCATTGTTTATTACATCAGCCTGTAACTCATGAACCCAAATTTTTCAACTGGTAATAGATGATTGGAATATGAAGTAAGTTAAAAATGCTCCTTTTTTCCCTGATTAATTTTAAGGCAACAGTAAAGCTCAGTCCTCATTTTCAGCTTAAAAAAATTTGGGTTATTTCATGAGCTTTACAGATCATCTAATTCCATTTCTTTTCTACGCATATTTTTAGATTGAAAATACTTCCCAATTTTTACTGTAAAATTTTTTTAGATCGAGCTCTACTTTTCCCTCTTGTTCTTATATTTTCAAGTAATTCATATATTTTGCTACAAACAAACTTTCAATGGCATTTTATTACCATGCAACTGCTAAGAATGGTACTGCAAGAATTGTAAAGATGTTCTATCCACAAATATAAATTTATTTCATTGGTGGTTCATTGTGATGATTACTGAGCAAAGTAGTCAATACAATATATTGTCATGTTGTCTCGAATCAGTTAAGCTCCAGAAGGCTAAATGAATATAAACCATGGAGTAATAATTAAAGTATAACATTAATATAATCAGGTTTTTAAGGAATTGATGTAGATAAATATGTCTGAACACAAATATTTAGTGTATGGTTAAATTGTATATGTTTAAGGTTTTGGGTTTACTAAGAGCTTTGATCTTCCCCTTATCAAAAACCCCTGGAATGGAATTTTGTCCACACTTTGTACTGAACGGACCACTCTCATTGTTTATTACATCTGCCTGTAACTTGTAGCTATGAACCCAAATTTTTAAACTGGTTATGGATTATTGGGATATGGAGTGTGTTAAAAATGTCTCTTTTTCCTTGACTGATTTTAAGGCATCAGTAAAGTTCATTCCACATTTTCAACTAACAAAAATTTGAGTAATTTCATGAGCTTTACAGATAATCCGATTCCATTTTTTTTTTTTTTTTTATGCATTTTTTTAAATTAAAAATTTTTACTGCAACATTTTTTAGATCAAGCTCTACTTTTCTCTCTGGTTCCACCAGTTTTTTATGTGATTTTCCTAGAATTCAATATTGAGATCACAGACTATTATAAATTGCATTGTCTGTGGGTGCAATTTCTTTCAATAGAAGGGCAAAAGAATCCAAGGAACAATAGTACATGAAATGTTTATACAATTCCTTATTTACTTTTTGTCCTCCCACATAAGAAACACAGGGGCAATTCATCCCATCATAGCTCGCATAAATCAATGAGTGACCAATATATAGAAGTTAGTTCTTTCTTTTGAAGTTTGTTTAGACTACCGATTTTTAGTTTAGACTACCGATATTTACTTTTTGTCCTCCCACATAAGGAACCACAGGGGCAATTCATCCCATCATAGCTTGCATAAATCAATGAGTGACCTATATATAGAAGTTAGTTCTTTCTTTTGAAGTTTGTTTAGACTACCGATTGGTTAGATAAATAGATTTTGGTTCACTGGTACACTTTTTGTTTCAACACCCCCCTTCTTTGTAAAATTTTAGATTCTCCAGTAAAGAAAATTAACAGTGTGGTATGGTGTGTTAGAAATTTTATTTTACATCAAAATTCTTTTCCAGATATTATAAGTTTATATTTTTTTTTTCTTACATACTTTTCTATTATATATAACTAATACCCAATCCTACATTGTACAGTTTTTTACAAAGTCTTATTATTCTTTTTGCAATTATTTTTTAATAGTACATTTAATAATTCATAGATTTGCACTTTTATTGATTAAAATATACCTTTTATAATTGTATTTAATTTAATATGAATTTACATTATAAAATAAAAACATGTCCATGAGCAATGCAGATTTCATATCATCAAGACAAAAACATGAGCAATCCACTTATCTTTATTCACAAATGTAATTATATATATAAAAGAATAAAAATAAATAAATAAATAAAAATAAACCCCTTTTTTAAAAAAGTCTTTTTAAAATTGAAGATTAAAATTAAAATTCTAAATTTAAAATCAGGAAACTCAACTTACTTTCCATAGATTCATAAAACAATGCTATATTGTTGGTTGGTTGCTATCGATGTAACTCATTGAAATCTAGTTGTTTCTGACACAAGATATTTTTCATTAAAAAAAAAATAATAATAATAATAAATAATAATAATTCATACTGATAAAAGCCAACACATGGCAGATGTTTTACTGTAATTGATTTGTTTGTTTTTACATTTCCTAAGCTCAGAGAAACTTTGATAGCTGAAATAATAATGATGAAATAAAAAAAAAATCCACTGGAAAATCAGTGAGGGAGCCTTCAATTCTCGTCAATTCTTGTAATGAATTGGGATCTTTCCTGTTATTCACATAATCTTTTTTATTTAGGTCATTGTAATGTAGTCATAATAAAGAATTACATGTTTCTTTGGTGACCATATATATTAAATCTTTGGTTACACAGTAGTTTTTTTAGTAAGTCAGACTCGAGTTGCAGCAAGAGTCTGGCTGATTTCAAACTTGAGATTCAGTAAATCTGTGGTATGATCTAATTCAGTTTATGTTTTGGTGTCAATCATTCAACAGATGATACTGCTATGCTGATTTTTTTCCAATTCTTGGAATAGCTCTATCTCAAGAACTAGTACATGGATTTTCATTGAACTTCAGGTTCATGTATGCCTTGATAAATATTATTGCTGTTTATGTTTTGGTATAAATTGCTCAACAGGTGGCACTTTTATGTTGCATTTTTGCCGATATTTGTGATAGTCCTATTTCAAGAACTAATGCATGGAATTTCATGTGTTTAGAATGCTCATGGTGGACATAGATTGTCATTTAATTTTTACACTGTGGTAGCAAATTTTGAAGTATTAACATGCATGAGATAGAAGAAAATTTTGGGATTGTTACATCTGACTAGTTATTCCTTAATTCCAATTTTTCCTTGTAGGGAGCAGAAGAGGATAAATTGAAGAAGACTAACTTCTGATATCTGTGTAGCCCTCAAAGCAGAATACTTTACAATGTTTTGCAACAAAATTTAGCCGATCAAAAATGTTCTGCAGGAACTGTACGAGTTTTTCTCATGTCCAATTGATGATTTTCACAAACTTTTTAAATGAATGATTAAAGATTTTTTAGATTCCCCCCCCCCCCCCCCCCCCCGGCTATTGAGCAATGACTTTCCAAAGATAATTCTAAGTTAAAAAAAAAAAAAAAAAAAAAATCTGAAATTAACAGCAAATTTTCTGAAAGATTACAACAGAGGAGAATAAAATCTATTCCCAGCACTAATTTTTTCCCCTTTTTTCACCTCTTTGATTAAATTTTACAGTTTCTAGATGATCTTTCTTTTGACAAACTGTTTAGTTAATACATGATCTTTTGACAAAATTTGTGCTTTTTTTTGTGATCTTTTGGCAAAATTTACAGTTTTTTCAAGATTTTTTGACAAAATGTAAGGGTTTTTTTAACGATCTTTTGATAAAATTTGCTGTTTTTGCAATATTTTGATGAAATTTTCTGTTTTTTGCAATTTTTTTGGGCAAAATTTGCCATTTTATCGTGACTTCTTCGCAGAATTTATCGCTTCTTCATGATCTTGAGACAAAATTTGCCGACTTTTCATGATTTTATGAGGAAATTGCCTTTTTTCGTGATCTTTTAAAAAAAATTGCTTTTTTTCTTTTCTTTTTTTTTCTTTTTTCACCATCCTCTGATGAAATTGCCGAATTTTTTTTTTGCATAATTGATGAAATTGCTTTTTTTCAGCGACCATTTGTTGAAGTTCGTGATATATTTTCTTATAGATGATGAACTTTTTTTTTAATTTTTGGAACTGATTGCCTAAAATTTTCAAAAAATTTCGAATCCTTGTGAATTTCTCTATTTTTCCTTCAGTTGAATGGTGAATTTTTTAACGGATTACTTGATATGTTCTGCAACATACGTCTTACTTTTAAGCATATTCTGCTTTGGGGATGCTATGACAGCAGAATTTGGTCAAGACCTGAGTGCAGAATAAGTGAAAATATATTAATGTTTACATTTTGCTTCTTAAACTTAATTTGAATTTAAAGATTGAAGGTAACAGATGCTGGTCAAGGAACAAACTTAATAGAGGCAAATTTCATTTTGAATGCTATTAGGTTTTAAGTTAGGAAAAAAGAAACTAGAAATTTTAATTTTCAATTTTAGTTGAACTTTTGCATATTAAAACTATTTTAATTTACCCTACATATTTTTAAAAAATTAATGTTACACTTATTAACTACTGTAGGAAAATATCCCTGTTCTAAATAAAAAATTTAGCTTAAAGTTAGTATGTGAAAATATATATATATATATAATAATAATGACATGTAGTTAATTAATTCAGGTACTCTGTATTTTTTCAGATATACTTTTATTCAAAACAGACTTTTGAATTCTTACATTTGTTCATTGTTTCTTTTCAGCATGAGAAAGATTTAGGTGTCTGTGAGCATCCTCTGTCAGATATTACTATTGCTGGTGAAGCAGCTTATCCGTTACCTCAAACTTTTCACTCTTTTCTACAAACTGTATCTGATTTAATGATGCTTCTTCCTGTTGGTTCTTCTTTGCAACAAATAGCCATGCGTTGTTGGTGTTTAAAATTTCATCCTGAAGATCATAGTTTTTTGCATCGAAGCCATGTATTTTCAAATATTAGTAAAATTTTGTCTCGGACAGAGGATGAAGATGATGGCGTCCCTGCTGATAATTGCTCACAGGTAATTTTGTTTCTAGATTCTAGCAAAAGCCATGCTGTGTTTGGTCTCGCAAATTACTATTTCATAAGATAAATATTTGAAAGTAACAATATTTTTTATATTATTTTTGCATCTTTATTTAGCAAAAATGTTATTTTATGTTTTGCACTTTTTAATTTTAGAAATGTAAATTTAGTCAAATTCCATAAATTGTTTTTTAACAACAAACATACTAAAAATATAACTAATATTAATTACTTCTTAATAGTAAAGATGTTTCATTTGGTTCAGTTTTCAACTCACAAATTCAAATATGACTTTATATAATGAATTTAACAATTATTTTTATTTGTTCACGATTCTTTTGTTGCCTCTTTACAAATAAATAAATAGATAAAAAAAATTATAATATAATATTTTTAAATGCATAAGTATTGTCTATGTAAATGATTTTGCATAAAAAGGATAAATTGTGTATTTAAATTCTTAACCCTGAAAAATGCTTTTGTAATTGAATGTAAATAATTTAATTTCCACAAATTTTAATTCATTAAAAATATGGTATAATTTTCATCAAAAAAAGTATTTTAAAAATTTCAAAAAGAAATTGTATGATTAAAAGGAATGAGCACCAAAATGTATGCTATTTCCCACCAATCTTATTAAAATATTCTATAAAAATGTATATTTTCCTGTCAAATAACATGCATTTTTAATATAAGAAAGTTTGATGTTCTTTTAACATTTTAATGAAAATTTTATATTACTTGAGAGAGGTGTTACAAAAAAATTTAAAAGAAATAACATTGACATGTTTCGTTTTTGTAATTTGATAATGTTATTTCTTTTTAATTTTTTTGTAACACCTCTCTCTAGTAATATAAAATTTTTATTAAAATGTTTTTATAAAAGGTGAAGTTCTTAAAATCTTGTGATTTAAAAAAATCTTATGGATTCAATAAACTTTGTATCATAGTTGTTTAACAGTTTGAAGTATAAATTCTGCTCTTATTTTCAATATTTAAAATATTTCGTCTTTGCAAAATGCAGATATGTAGATTACTTTCCTTATTTAAATAATTTTTTTAAAAATGAGAAAATTTGATGCTACAATAATATTTTATGTACTTAATCATTTATTACTTTATTCATTTTTTACTGATTCATTGATTTTTATTTTCTGTAATATGCATGTTCCATTATCATTTACAAAAATAAATCTGTACAATAGAAAAATATATTCAATGAAATAATAAAAAATGTTTTAAAAAAATCATTCAAAAGAAAATAATATTGTCAGAATCTACTGATTATATTTTATAATCAAGTCCAAAAATATTTCTTTCCTGAATTAAATTTAAAAAAAAGTTTTTGAGATATTTTGGAGGAATAATGAAAATGTAATTAATCATGATTTTATCTATAATTACTAACTCCATGATTTTTTTTTCTTCTCAAAATATACATGTTTCATTTTTTAAGCATTTAAATGCATTTAAGCATTAAAATGACTATGTGAATGTGACAGAAAATATAAAGTTTGAATTTAACAAAGTTTTTTGAATCTATTAATCTAAATATTCAAAATAAATAAATTATTTTAAAAAATCTGAAATAATTGGTCAAATATCCAAAATATTCATTTGAAGTATCTGGCTAACTGAATATTTATCAAAAAGACTGAATACCAAATAATGGCTGCATATTCATCACATATTTATTTCTATTATAAAGTGCTTATTTTTAGAATTAAAATGTTGTTATTTACTCTATATTTCTATAATCATCTTTTTTATTTAGGTTTCTGCTGAAATTGAGTCTTTAAAAGATATTACTCCACTAGTTGATATCAAAGCTTCAAGTCGGCAAGCAATGGTTAACAGTTTAACTGATAACTCAACTGAAACATTTTGGGAAAGTGGAGATGAAGATCGTAACAAAGTAAAGATGCTCAATTTATCATGTGCTGTTCAAGTTCATCCAAGGATGGTT
Source organism: Maratus speculifer (assembly GCA_964019185.1). NCBI lineage: Eukaryota > Metazoa > Arthropoda > Arachnida > Araneae > Salticidae > Maratus > Maratus speculifer. The sequence continues at coordinate 45,798,995 of OZ025290.1, forward strand.
TATATTCACATTGATAATTGTAGAGATTTAGGGGTAAGTTATTATAACTAACTGTATGAATTATTACTTTCTGGTTCATCAAAACTTAAATAAATTCTTATTTGAGTTTTGTGTTAGCACTATGAAATTTTGTGTACTTTCTTGAATAAGCATTCCTTGATAAACATTTAAATAAATTCTTATTTCTTTTTTGAGTTAACAGTATGAATTTTTTGTGTATATTCTTGATACACTAGTTTTATAATTAAATTATATAGTGACTTACAGAATAACTTCCCCAATCCAGAATCTCTGAGACCTGGACAATACTGTATTAAAGAAATTTTAAAACGAGATAGTATTTAGATTAAATAACACTAAAACATTTCAGTTTTGAAAAAGACACAAAATATTAATAATAATAATAATAAGGGATATTTATATGGTTTATTTATCTGTTGTAGGTTAGTTTTTTTTTTTTTTTTTTTTTTTTTTTTTTTTAAATCATGATTTTTGATTTATAAATACTGAATTTGTCTTCTTTATTACAAATGACAAACATATCTGTGTGTAATGCTGATGTCATTTTGCAAATGGCAACATTTTCTGATGAAATTTCATTTTGCAGTTCGCTACTAGAAATTTTTAAACTTCTAGACATTACATATTTTCATTCTTTATGCCATAGATAGGAATAAAAGTATTTTTAAGGCTGTTCTTATATCAAAAAGTGCAACTTTATGACATAAGTTTTAATTTATTTTCGAAAATACATGAAACTAGCAGGTTTTGTTGTTCAGAAACTATCTAATCTCTCTCTTTTTTCTGTTTTTTGCAAACACAATGGGTTTTTCAGAAAATAGTGCCAAAGTTTTGATCCAAATTTCTGCATGAACGAAGAATAACCACTCAAACTGGGATGAAAAATGTGTATGGCATGTGATAGAAATCTCTTATAACGCAGTAGGTAAATTTTTGATAAAAAAAAAATGGACAATTCAGTTCGATTCCATAGTTAGATTTTCGAATTTCATATATTTCCGTTAAAAAATTAATTTGTAAATGTTTCAAAACACTTTTCACTTGTTGAGGAGAGCAGTTGAGAACAGCCTTAAATGCAGATTGTTTGAAAATTGTGTCTCAATTTATTTTTGAAAAATTAATTTTTCTGTAGTTTTTTTTTTTTTTTTCTATTTTTCTAATGATGGTTACTTGAGCACTGAGCTTTACAAGAATATGGAGAGCCAGCTACCTGTTCTGATACATTGAATCCAGCAGTCCCCCCATGAATACAATGCCAAAAATTTTCCTCTGGAAATCCTTGACAAAACATAATTTACTCCCATAGAATAGTATGGGGTGGATATTTTTGAATTGGATTTTCTTTTAAAATTATGATAAAGTTACTATAATTTTCACTAATATATATTTTTTTATTAAAAAAATTATTGATTTTACTTAAATTCATCCCAAATTTATAATTTGATATTAATTAAAAACAAACTTTTAGTTAAACTCAAAGAAACATCTGTTAAATATTGCTCATAAAAATATCTAAAAGGTGTAGAAATAACCAAAAATTACAAAAAGTTTGAAAAAATGCTTATAATAGTAAGAAAAATGGAACACCCATTATTTGCATGCATTGAAAATGTGATGCGGTCCCAACAAAAAGTGGATTGGTGAATTGGCTCTCTGTATTATTGTGGAGCTCAGGGAACTTAAGTACTCCATTTCTGTGGCAAATAAAGAGAAAATATCAAATTACTGTATATATGTATATTTTGCCATTTTCTCATAATAACTGAAAAAAAAAAATTAATTAAAACACCTGCTACATCAAGAATATTGTTGCTATAAAACCAAGTGAATTTTGTTTTAATTTATTTTTATATATCATTTTAAATGGATGGGGGGGGGGGGGGGGGGATTTTTATTTTCTTGCAAACTTACTTTTCAAAAGATACATCAATTTCTCTTTACAAAAATGTATTTTAAAGAATATTTGTGTGACCTCTTTTCTCAGCATTTATTTAATTTGAATCAAGAAACTGAAAGAATGTAGTTTTATTAATCCCTGTGAAATACATTTTTTTAATTTTGAAAAAATATAAATGAATAATCTACTTATATATATAAAATACAAACGGAAATTTTCGGTTTTCTGCTTATTTCTCAAGTTCTACAGGAGGGATTTTGATGAAACTTGAATTGTTAGATAGATATTATTTCAAGGAAGGTTTTCGTACATAGTACACCATTCTATGTGGATTAGTTATAAAATTATGACGGAAAGTTCTTTTATTTTGGATGACAGGGTTACCATTTGGCATATGTTTTTCATTTGGCGCGGCATATTAAGCTATCTTTGTTAAAGAATTGAAATGTTTCTAATAAGAAATGAAAAAAAATACAAATATCCTTAAAAATAAAACAAAAAATCTATTACTTATTTTATTGAACATACAAATAAGGAAAAAATTAAATATAAAATACACGATTTATTTTAAATATGGGAAATTCTTTATACGGCTTAAATAAAATATGCATTGTCAAAGTCGATCCATTGATCAATATCTGGCAGCTTATCACTATTTTGCCTATATATTTGGCTACGGAAAAGAAAAAAAAACCTGAAATTAATATTAAATAAAATATAAATGACGCCATTTTTTTTAAACAGATTTTTTCAAGTACGTCAGAGTTAATTTCAAGAATTGCTGTATACATTTAAAAAAATTACTTACGTCAGAGAATAGGTTGGCGGTGTATTCATAATATAATGATACATCTATTTTTTTAAAACAAATTGAGATTTTTTTTCTTTGTTTTTGGCCGCAAGGATTGTTATTTCTTAATGTTTATCAGCTGCGCAATTATATATTATGCGGTTGTTGATTAAAGAATTGAAACGGAATTATTTGGAAAAAAAAAATTAACGGAGTGAAAAATCTGTTAGTAATTTTATTCAAATAAATATACAATTATAAAAGAAATTAAGGGAACCTACATTTATTCATATCGAGATTTAAGGGAACAGCTTTCATATACACATCAGGGTACCTCATTGTCGCCAAAAGTGCAATATTTTAACTGACATTTTAAACTGGATGTTGTTGTTAATTTATTATAAATAGTTTATTTACTTTTATTTTCTTTTTTAACAGAATAAAAATATAACGTTTATAATATAAAAATATATGTTTATAAAAATTAAAAAATAAAATGTTTCCGACATCTTGAAAAATCTGTGAAAATGCTAAAACGGTATTAAGTCCATATCTTGGGTTCCTTCACCAACCAGAACAAGATAAGGAACTTTTCTATTATTCTTTTGTATTTTTAATGAAATGTGTGAAAGGTGTGTATTTCAAATGTGTCTAATAAATGTATTTTACATGCATATATTCTAAATTAAATAAGAGAAAAATTTATATTTTAAATGAACTGAATACAATAGGAATAACAAATATGGAAAAATATTTGAGATATATATTTTAAATGAACTGAATACAATTGGAATGACAAATATGGAAAAAATGTTTGGCAATTTATTACTTACATCTAGATAACAAAAACAAATTGTTTTTCATTGCAATTTTTGTAGCATATTGTATGCAGAATAATTAAAATATATATTGGTACCCAAAAATGACAGCCATGAGGTCTGTTTGTAATGTACGAAATATTGATAACGTTGAATATTATGATACTACTATTCCGCAAGTCAAACAAAAATACCATCACAATGACAGACATATTAACTTCGGAAATCATCTAGCAGTAGTAACTGAATATAAAATCAGCAAAATTTGAAAGTATAGGTTTAGTTTGTGACATGTGTACTGAATAAGGAGATAAAATTAAATAATCGATTCTACCAGTGATTGGTGTGATTTGCCTAGCGTTATTTGAGCTTTTAGAAGGAGAGGTAATTTGATTTAATGTCTTACATAATCGAGTTTACAAAAAAATTGGCATAATGTGTAACATAGTTTTTTTTATACATTTTGTATCCAATTTTGGGATACATTTTTTTATGTGTTTTGATGCATTACGATTTCGTTATATCAAAATCATGCCAAAATATACATAAATTGCTGTTTATTTCAATTCAAATGCTATAAATAATTTTTATTGTCAAACTTTGTAACTTGCTATTTATTGAGTGTGCTTTTTCTCTTTAATTATTAATTAACCGTAAGCATGCAAAACGGTTAAATTTATTATTTCTTGAATAAAAAATATTTTTTATTGAATTATAACTTGCATTTTTCCCTGATTCGAAAATGAAAATGTTTACTGACTTACATGACTTACTAAGAGACAGTTACATCTTAAGCCTGCAGTTTAGATGGAGATATTGAAAAAATACTTTATTGTAATAGTTGTTTGTTCTTTTATTTTCGATATATTCTTTGTTTAATAAAATAGTACATGAAATTTTGTAATTTTGAAAAGCTGTATTTTAAAAATTATTACTTCACTCCAACAATGTTAAATAGTTCTCCATTTTCTCATAATAACTGAAAAAAAAAAAATTAGTTAAAACACCTGCTACATCAAGAATATTGTTGCTACAGTGCGCGAAAAAATTATAAGGACACGCGAAAAATCGCCAAATCTAGAAGCCTTGTTATCAGAATCGTATGCAAATTTTTGCAGCAAAAATAGATGTAAAACTAAAATATTTCATGCGTAAAGTAATTAAAATTTTCCATTTTAAATCTTTTAAAATTTAAATTTTGATTTTTGAACTAAAATGAAAACGGAAAAAAGTATAAGGACATTGCTTTTTCTCCAGTAATTATTTAAAAATTTGCATATTTGAAAGCAACAAATGACATTTCCGAGTTAAAAGATTCCTTTGCGAAAAAAATTTCCTACTCGGCGACTTTCAGTGTAAATTTGTAACGATGCCCAAAGGAACTCAACTTTCTGACTCTGAAAAAGGAAAAATTGTTGCTTTTCGAGAATGTGGATTAAGTGGATGGGAAATTTCAAAAAGAATCAAGAGATCTAAAACGGTAGTTTATAATTTTCTAAAAAATCCTGGGATGTATGGTATGAAAAAGCGAACTGGGAGACCCGACATTCTCTCTCGTCGACAAAAAAGAATGATTGTAAGAAGAGCTTGCGAGAAAAAAGAAACCGCAAATGAAGTTAGACAATATTTGAGTTTACCATGCTCAACGAGGACTGTTCAAAATGTTTTGAGTAAACATCCTCAAGTTTCTTATGGGAAATTAGTGTCACGTCCCCCTCTTACAAATCATCATAAGAAAAGAAGAGTTGACTTTGCCAAAAAATACATTTCTCTTGGTCAAAAGTGGGCTGATGTAGTTTTTTCGGACGAAAAAAAGTTCAATCTTGATGGACCTGATGGTTTTCGTTATTTTTGGTATGATTTGCGAAAGACCAAGGAAGTGTTTTCCAGGCGTCAATTTGGTGGTGGCTCAGTTATGGTATGGGGCGGTTTTGCGGCAAATGGAACCACTCCAATTGTATTTATCAATCATAAAATGAATTCGGACAGGTATGTTGATATGTTAGGAGAAAATTTGTTACCTGAAGCGCCACTAATTACTTCAGGGGACTATATTTTTCAGCAAGATAATGCTTCGATACACGTTTCTAAGAGCACAAAACTTTGGTTTGAAGCTAATTCTGTAAAGTTACTTGATTGGCCGGCGAGAAGTCCCGATCTTAATCCAATCGAAAACTTATGGGGACTTCTAGCCCGAGAAGTTTATAAAAATGGCACACAGTATCAATGTAAACAAGATCTTGTCGTCGCTATCAAAGACGCTTGGGAAAAAATATCTGTGGACATTTTAAAAGATCTGTCAGGATCTCTGACCTCTCGGCTTATTCAAGTGATTGAAAAAAAAGGTAATTTTCTTGATTATTGAAATATTTTCAAAGTATTTTGGAACATGTCCTTATAATTTTTTCCGTATTTCCTTTAATGTTAAATTTTGTAAAATCAGTATTTTGAAGCTGTATTATGTTTTTTATCGGGTATAAATGTTATCACAAAATTATGTAGCAGAAGTAAGATGTATAAAAATTTCATTTAGGTGAAATGAAAATAAAGCATATTTTCATGCAATTAAATGTTGTCCTTATACTTTTTTCGCGCACTGTATAAAACCAAGTGAATTTTGTTTTAATTTATTTTTATATATCATTTTAAATGGATGGGGGGGGGGGGAATTTTTATTTTCTTGCAAACTTACTTTTCAAAAGATATATCAATTTCTCTTTACAAAAATGTATTTTAAAGAATATTTGTGTGACCTCTTTTCTCAGCATTTATTTAATTTGAATCAAAAAACTGAAAGAATGTAGTTTTATTAATCCCTGTGAAATAACATTTTTTTAATTTTGAAAAAATATAAATGAATAATCTACTTATATATATAAAATACAAACGGAAATTTTCGGTTTTCTGCTTATTTCTCAAGTTCTACAGGAGGGATTTTGATGAAACTTGAATTGTTAGATAGATATTATTTCAAGGAAGGTTTTCGTACATAGTACACCATTCTATGTGGATTAGTTATAAAATTATGACGGAAAGTTCTTTTATTTTGGATGACAGGGTTACCATTTGGCATATGTTTTTCATTTGGCGCGGCATATTAAGCTATCTTTGTTAAAGAATTGAAATGTTTCTAATAAGAAATGAAAAAAAATACAAATATCCTTAAAAATAAAACAAAAAATCTATTACTTATTTTATTGAACATACAAATAAGGAAAAAATTAAATATAAATACACGATTTATTTTAAATATGGGAAATTCTTTATACGGCTTAAATAAAATATGCATTGTCAAAGTTGATCCATTGATCAATATCTGGCAGCTTATCACTATTTTGCCTATATATTTGGCTACGGAAAAGAAAAAAAAACCTGAAATTAATATTAAATAAAATATAAATGACGCCATTTTTTTTAAACAGATTTTTTCAAGTACGTCAGAGTTAATTTCAAGAATTGCTGTATACATTTAAAAAAATTACTTACGTCAGAGAATAGGTTGGCGGTGTATTCATAATATAATGATACATCTATTTTTTTAAAACAAATTCAGATTTTTTTTTCTTTGTTTTTGGCCGCAAGGATTGTTATTTCTTAATGTTTATCAGCTGCGCAATTATATATTATGCGGTTGTTGATTAAAGAATTGAAACGGAATTATTTGGAAAAAAAAATTAACGGAGTGAAAAATCTGTTAGTAATTTTATTCAAATAAATATACAATTATAAAAGAAATTAAGGGAACCTACATTTATTCATATCGAGATTTAAGGGAACAGCTTTCATATACACATCAGGGTACCTCATTGTCGCCAAAAGTGCAATATTTTAACTGACATTTTAAACTGGATGTTGTTGTTAATTTATTATAAATAGTTTATTTACTTTTATTTTCTTTTTTAACAGAATAAAAATATAACGTTTATAATATAAAAATATATGTTTATAAAAATTAAAAAATAAAATGTTTCCGACATCTTGAAAAATCTGTGAAAATGCTAAAACGGTATTAAGTCCATATCTTGGGTTCCTTCACCAACCAGAACAAGATAAGGAACTTTTCTATTATTCTTTTGTATTTTTAATGAAATGTGTGAAAGGTGTGTATTTCAAATGTGTCTAATAAATGTATTTTACATGTATATATTCTAAATTAAATAAGAGAAAAATTTATATTTTAAATGAACTGAATACAATAGGAATAACAAATATGGAAAAATATTTGAGATATATATTTTAAATGAACTGAATACAATTGGAATGACAAATATGGAAAAAATGTTTGGCAATTTATTACTTACATCTAGATAACAAAAACAAATTGTTTTTCATTGCAATTTTTGTAGCATATTGTATGCAGAATAATTAAAATATATATTGGTACCCAAAAATGACAGCCATGAGGTCTGTTTGTAATGTACGAAATATTGATAACATTGAATATTATGATACTACTATTCCGCAAGTCAAACAAAAATACCATCTTAATGACAGACATATTAACTTCGGAAATCATCTAGCAGTAGTAACTGAATATAAAATCAGCAAAATTTGAAAGTATAGGTTTAGTTTGTGACATGTGTACTGAATAAGGAGATAAAATTAAATAATCGATTCTACCAGTGATTGGTGTGATTTGCCTAGCGTTATTTGAGCTTTTAGAAGGAGAGGTAATTTGATTTAATGTCTTACATAATCGAGTTTACAAAAAAATTGGCATAATGTGTAACATAGTTTTTTTTATACATTTTGTATCCAATTTTGGGATACATTTTTTTATGTGTTTTGATGCATTACGATTTCGTTATATCAAAATCATGCCAAAATATACATAAATTGCTGTTTATTTCAATTCAAATGCTATAAATAATTTTTATTGTCAAACTTTGTAACTTGCTATTTATTGAGTGTGCTTTTTCTCTTTAATTATTAATTAACCGTAAGCATGCAAAACGGTTAAATTTATTATTTCTTGAATAAAAAATATTTTTTATTGAATTATAACTTGCATTTTTCCCTGATTCGAAAATGAAAATGTTTACTGACTTACATGACTTACTAAGAGACAGTTACATCTTAAGCCTGCAGTTTAGATGGAGATATTGAAAAAATACTTTATTGTAATAGTTGTTTGTTCTTTTATTTTCGATATATTCTTTGTTTAATAAAATAGTACATGAAATTTTGTAATTTTGAAAAGCTGTATTTTAAAAATTATTACTTTCACTCCAACAATGTTAAATAGTTTGAAATGTTTCATTCGGCGTCAACTTTTATGCTTGGTGACAATGGAATGATGTAACGCAAACGAACCGTACCTTTAAATTGCAGCAGGTATAAAGTCGTTTATAGCAGTAGCACGGATAATAAAGAACGGATAATACACAATAAAGCAACTGGTGTTTAGCTTAAAATGATAGAGATGTCATATACGCACCACATTGGCGTGATTTTTTTCAGATGCTAATGTCATATATTCATCAGGGTACATAATTGGCGCCAAAGTGTCATTACACTTGGTATGGTAATCCAGATGCTTTTGTTTATTAATAAATTCTTTATTTACTTTTATTTTATTTTTTTAATATAAAAGTTGATCTGTTTTATAGTTATTAATTAATTTTTCTTTATTTATTTATTGTTGTTTTTCCCTTTTTAAAAATACATTTGTAACTGGTATTAAAAAATGTGTTTTTTGCCAAATTGGCATAAAAAAAAATTGCGCCAATGTGGTGAGTATATGACATTTGTGTTCTTGAAACTAACACTGAGATGGTAATATATTTTTTATTTAAATGGTACTACTACTTGGTTATCCCAATGACCAGTAGTACCATTTAAAAAAATTAAATACTAAGATAAGGAAAATTCTATAATCAGAATACAAATCCAATTATTTCAGTTTAGTGAGATTGCTTTGGTACAAAACTAAATACAATGTTTGTAACCATAACCGTAAATAACAATATTCGAGCAATGAAACCTTTATAAATGTACATCATTTTTACGAAATTGCAGCATTTATTCAGCAGGGATAATGAAAAATATCATGATGTTTTATAATTTTTAATGATGAATATTATTATGACGTTACATCTATCTACTTCTAATTTACATATAAAATGCAAATTGGTATTTCGTTCCGGTAGTTGATAACTTGAGTCCTGCTGAAAACTTTTTCATGGAATATTGTTTGGGAAGCATTTAGGATGTTTCACACCGTTTTAAGTTACTTATTAAAATTTAATGGGAAAAGCTCTATAATCAGGAGAAGTCATTTATGGACTTTTATTCATTTTAAAAAGATCTTCTATTTTATTGAAATTTGCATAGTCAGTTAGAAAAAATTTTCAGGTACTTTTCAGTATATTGCACATCATTCTACAATTCTCAATTACAGAATTGTGAAGAAAATTTCTATAATCATGTAAACCCGATTATGAAAGATTAGTCTTTATAGAAAAATCCGTCTATTAATAGACGGATTTTGAGGAGAATTAAATTGTTAGTTTCAAGGATTGTTTTTAAAATTGTCTAGCGTTATGTCGTTCTATAACAAAACCAACAGAAAAAAAGTCAAAGATTCATCTGGGAAAATGGACCAGCATAGCGGGTGACACCTGCTAGTTTCTGATAAAATGTGGAGCTGTTATAAACAAACAAATGAGAGCATATGAATCATTGGATAGTTGATTTGTTTTGTTGAATTTCTTAAATGATGACATTGTTTTTCTTTAGGTTTATATATTATTCTGCAATAGTAATGTCATATGTGTATTTTTCTATACATAGGTTTAAGACTAAATCATAAAAGTCAAATGCTTTAGCAGATGCAAATAACGTCATTATACATATATATATATATATAAGCATGTATTTAAATTCTTAAAATTGAAATATGTTTTGTGAAAGTAAGTCACTTTCACTCCAACGACTCTGATATTCTTCATTTTCACATATGGAAATACTTCACTTTTTAAAAAAAATGTAAATGAAATTACACACTGATAAAACACAATGTTTTTTAAAAATTTAATGAATCTTTATAGAAAAATAGTGACATATAGTGTACATGTTCAAATTGGAAGTCTTTGTCTAAAAAATAGCAATTCATATTGCTTAACTTGGTGATTCTTGCTTGGATGAATTCGGTTTGCCAAGTTAGGAAAACAAACAAAGATAATCTTGTCATAATATTAATTCCAAGTTTAAATTAATGTCAGATTCTCTAATTATTTGTCCAAAAGTCTCTCAACTAATTAAATTTTATTGTTATTCTTTAAGTCATTTTATTATAATTGTATCAAAATAACATAATTTTCCTAATTAATCTTTAATAATTTTTAATTAACCTGAATTGTAAATGTGACTCCTTACTTATAATTAAAAATATATGTAATCTAAATATTTAAAACATAAAGCTATTTTTTAGTCATCTGCCCTGAGTTTTCTACAGTACCAATTTTACTAATAATTATTTTAACTGGAAGTTATTTATTTATAGGTATGCTTGTACTAGCTATTTTTTTTCAAATATCCCCATTTTTGTATTTTAGTTTTTAAAGTATTGTAAGAAATTTCTCTAAAATAGTGGCAATGTATCATTTTCATTGTTTGAACAGGCAGTTTGTTGTATAGGATTTAATGGTGCAAAATCCCATTAGGGCCATAACTGCCTCAAAATATTTTGAATGAAAATTATACACTCCTTTTGAAAGAACACATTTTTCCTCAGAACGCTGTTATGATTCCATATATTTTCAATTCTGCTGACACTACAATTATAAGACACCAGATGAAATGCTTTAGTAAGTGAGCATGAAGTAATATTTAAAAAAAAACTATCATTTACTTAGATAAAACTAAATATTTTACCACAAGTGGTATTTAAAAGACATAAATTACAGCAATTTTTACTTTCAGATACTGAGATTAGAATCTTAAGCCAAGAACGTGACTGTTATGTTGCAAAGATGTAGTTCACAAACAAGCCTTCAAGTTTGAAGCTAAAATAAGACAAGCAAATTAAAATTTCATTTTTAGATGCATTCATAATTATGAAAATACGAAGCACCTATAGTCGTTGTTCAATCTATCCGTCTGCATATAAGAAAGCAAAAACTACCCAACTAAATGTTTTGAAATTTTACATATATAATTATTGTAAAATTTTGTCAAGCCATTCCAAATTTTTTGAAAATTGGATGTAAAGTTTAATTACAGAGGCAGTCAAAAGTTTTCTGTTACATTACAGCCAGTGGGAAAAAATTTTTAAGTGTATTTTAATGATGCCTTTCAAACAGAATGAAATCGATGTGGATTTACAGAAATGTACTAAAATATACACTTTGTTACAGTATATGGTGTAAAAATGCTTATTATTCATTTACAGGGCCACACAAAAGAATTTTGTTACATTATGGTACTGGGTGAAACTTTATTTTCGGCATATTTTAATCATGTTAAATTATTTCACATTTTACAAAACTGTTGTACGTTGTTGAGGTTTACTATGAGTTGCATCCTGTAACATAGAAAGTGCATAGTAATTACAGGGGCATACAAGAGATTTTGGATACTATACTGCAACACAAATACTGTATATTAGAGATAATCACTAAAAGTGCATTTTTAGTTGTGATATGAGTTTTTAAGTTTAATTAAATATTTGCATATTGTGTTGTGTGTATAAATGCTGCAGATCATATACAAAGGTAACACAACAGAAACTAGATTAAATATGTTATTCTGTAGTACATTATCATTATCAATAACTGTGGATTTTTTGATAGCTTCATTCAAATTTGAAATTTAATTTTGTTGTTGTGTGGCATTTAATTTAGTTTAGAGTTAAAAAAGTAAAACATTAACAAATAATAAATAAAATTTTAACTTTCTTATAAATAATTATAAGAAAATCAAAAATTTATTTAGGAAAAATAAAATAAAATAGTACTGATGTTATTCATTTGTACAATGTTTCAGTTTTTTAAGGTAGCATTTTATAAAAAAAAATATGCTGCATTCAGTTTTCAAAATGCTTCACAAATTTGATAATTGGTTTAAAATATTACAATTTTGGTTAAAAAAAAAAAAAAAAAAAAAAAAAAAAAAAAAAGGTGGTTATATTTTTTAAAAAATTTAAATATTTTTATTGTCTGTGAAAACTATTTGGTAAGTATTTTCGGTACTACTCTATTACACCGTCGACCAAAATACTATCGCCAAATTATAAGAATTAAATGCCGATGATCGTGAATGTCAATTCAATGACATTAAATACGATACCCGTGTTTAAAATGTCATTAAAGGATTTTTATTTTGACTTTTTATTTGTATTTTTATTAATATTCTACTAATTGTTTTTTTATTATTTAAAATAAAAATTACCTCAATATGTATAATTTGGCTATTAGTTTGGCGATTTGTATAATTTAGCGAAAATCGGTCGACGGGATAACAGATTAGTACCGTATTTTCAATAGAAGAATATTCACATTTAAATATTAAAAACATGAGTGAAATGCACATAGTTAATAAAATAGTAACATTTGCTGTACAGATCTAATTAAATGAAGTACAACATTTATACACGTAATGATGCTATTTTGAAATTATCATACTAAAAATTTAATATTTTTTTGCTTTATAAAATAAATGCTTTATAATTTTTTTTAAAATATAGAATAAAGTTTCTGGTGTCACTTTCAAAGCTGGACCAAGCTTTGAGGAAATGGCAAAGCTTAAACAGGTACTATAATGTACTTTCATGTATTTGTTTATTCATATGTCCTTGTAATGTCTATAATAATGTAGGAATGTATTGAAAGAAATTACTATTGTGTGCTTATTATAACATTATATATTGCATTATTATATGTTGCAAACTTTTAACATTTTATTAAAATTGATCTTAAAAAAGGCGGTGGTATAATTGCTATTAAAATTCTGATTACCATTAGATCAAATATTTTTATTTTTCTAAATTCTGTCATGTTATTAAGCTGATAATTAGATGTCCTTTTTAACTCTGATTTGTAAGAAAGATTATCTACATCTATCTGCCATTGAGAAGTTGATATGCAAGATTTTTTCCATAATATATATTACTTACATGCTAATTAATTATATGAATAAATTACTTTGATCCCAAAATCCTTTAAAATTGACTTGAGTAACAATCTTTATATATATAAATCTTCTGTGCGTGTGTATGTCACTGAACTCCTCCTAAATGATTGGACCGATTTTAATGAAATTTTGTGTGTGTGTTCCAGTAGACTCGAGAATGGTTTAGATTCACATTTCATGAAAATTGATTCAGTACTTTTTTAGTAATTAGGCAAAAACTAATAGTTAGTGATTTTTTGCTAATTAAAAGTGTTGAATATGTTTGACGAATAGAGTGCGGGTGGAATGTCCAAGCGGTTTAAGGCGGCAGATTTAAGCTCTGCTTCTTGAAGAAAGAGATTGCGTATTTGAATCCTGCTCCTGACAAACGTGTATGCTTTACAATATTATTTCCTGTATTATAATGTTTATTAACCAACTTCAGAAAATTGTTAACTTTTAACTAAAAAGAGAAAAATAAACTTTTCTGTCAAAAACTGAACCGACTTCAAAAAGTACTGAAGAGTGAAAAATAATTTCCTTACATAATTGTAATAAGAAATAAAATCAAGAGTGTAGTGTTTTTCGCACGTATTACTATATTTACGTACATTTATTTGATTTTCTGGAGTCGGTGCCAGCCAAACCTATTTCAAAATTAAGTATCCAATGCAAATCTTTATATATATAAATCTTGTGTGCGTGTGTACGTCACTGAATTCTTCCTGAACGACTGGACCACTTTTAATGAAATTTTGTGTGTGTGTTCCAGTGGACTCGAGATTGGTTTAAATTCACATTTCATCGAAATTGATTTAGTAATTTTTTTAGTAATTAGGCAAAAACTAATAGTTAGTGATTTTTTGCTAATTAAAAGTGTTGAATAAGTGGACGAATAGAGTGTCGACGGAATGTGAAAGCGGGCTAAGGCGGCAGATTCAAGCTCTGCTTCTTGAGGAAAGAGATTGTGTGTTCGAATCGTGCTCCTGACAAATGTGTATGCTTTACAATAAAATTTCCTGTATTATAATTTTGATTAACCGACTTCAGAAAATCATTAACTTTTAACTAAAAAGAGAAAAATAAACTTTTCTGTCAGAAATTGGACCAACTTCAAAAAATACTGAAGAGTGAAAAATAATTTCCTTACATAATTGTAATAAGAAATAAAATCAAGCTCATAGTGTTTTTCACGCGTATTACTATATTTATGTATGTTTATTTGATTTTCTGGAATCGGTGCCAGCCAAACCAATTTCAAAATTAAAATTAAGTATCGAATGCAAATCTTTATATATATAAATCTTCTGTGCGTGTGTATGTCACTGAATTCCTCCTAAACGACTGAACCGATTTTAAAGAAATTTTGTGTGTATGTTCCAGTGGACTCAAGAATGGTTTAGATTCACATTTCATCAAAATTTATTCAGTACTTTTTTAGTAATTAGGCAAAAACTAATAGTTAGTGACTTTTCGCAAATTAAAAGTGTTGAATAAGTGCGACGAATGAAATTCGGACAGAATGTCTGAGAGGTCTAAGGCGGCAGATTTAAGCTCTGCTTCTTGAAGAAAGAGATTGCATGTTCGAATCCCGCTCCTAACAAACGTGTATGCTTTACAATAATGTTTCCTGTATTATAATTTTGATTAACCGACTTCAGAAAATCGTTAACTTTTAACTAAAAAGAGAAAAATAAACTTTTCTATCAAAAATTGAACCTACTTCAAAAAATACTGAAGAGTGAAAAAATAATTTCCTTACATAATTGTAATAAAAAATTAAATTAAGAGCATAGTGTTTATTGTGCATATCTAGTTATATTTACGTACATTTATTTGATTTTCTGGAGTCGGTGCCAAGAAGGACAACGTCTGTTGGGTCCGCTAGTATCTTATAAATATATAGAAAAATTTAAATGAATATGATAGCATAAATAGCTTTTGAATAAGTTTATTATCAAACCTAAGAACATTTAATTTGTTATTGGGAAAGAGAATAAAAAATTTATAAAAATAATGATAATAGTAATAAAAATGCACAACAAAAATATTATCAGGATTTTTTTTATTAAAAACAACTTGTTTTTCATCAGTGATCATTGCTTAAAATTTTTATTCATTGTTAATTTCTGTTTGTTTTAGCTTGAAGTCGAAAATAGGTATATTGGATGGATTAACTGTGATATTCCTGATGGAAAATATATTTTCATAAGAATTGAGCTTAAAGGTCCTGATAATACACTAAGGCTAAGGCAAGTGAAAGTTCTTGGAACTCAAGATGGAGAAAGTCTTCAAATAGGGAAAAAAGTGACTGCCATACAAATTCAGCAGAAAAATTGTGAAGCTGAAACGCTTAAAGTTTTTAGGTTACTTACCTCACAGGTTTGTTTTATTTCCTCTTGCTTAAAAAGTTGTTTGGATAATAGTCATTCAAACAATCTGTACCCATTCTGGATTTTCACAGTTAACTAAATTTTCATTTTCTCTGATTAAATAAATAAATAAAAATGTATTCTTTTCAAGTAATTTAAAATATCTAAACAGTAAAAGAAAAAAGAATTAGTGATTTTTTTTTTTTTTTTATTATTATTGCCGAAATGTCTGTGAAGGCTTACTTTGGAGACATGAAATTTTTTGGATTCTGTCTGTCTGTCAGTCTGTCTGTCTGTTCTGCGATAACTGACGCAAATTGCATTCGATAGGCTTGAAATTAAGTGGGTATGTTAGTGAGACACTGGGATTAAGCTGTATAGTTTTTGTTAGATTTGATTCATTCATTTAGAAAATATAGGAATATTTTATTTTGCGCAATAATGCTTTTCTATGGAAAATCCAATGATTTTCAATTTTTTTTCCCCTGAGAGAAAATGACACATTTGATTAATGGAATTCAATGATAAATGAATACTAAAATTTACCAGTTAAATTATTCGTATTGTTTTGAAATTTTGTCTACACATTTCTCAGATTTTTAAAATTATTATTGTAAATTTTGGAGATTTTATATAAATGTGTTCCAATAATATAAACTAATTTTTTTTAGAGATTTACTTATTTCAAATGTATTCATTTCATTTTCTTTATTTTCTCTTAATGGTTGCTAAGCAACCATTCATCTTAATCCTTATCCTTATAATGTTATAAATTTAAAAGCGTGTACGAAAATTTAAATGAAATCAACATTAAAACTGATGAGTTAATTAATGTCTTTGTATAAATACGTATAAATATAACATAGCCCAGAAAAAAACATTGGCTATGTTTTATTAATTTTATTCAAATATTTCCTTAATAATTCAAAATTTCCTTCTTTTTCATACAGAATCAATAGGGATTTTTTAAATAAAATTCAACCAATTTCCTTTATTGTTGCCAAAAAAAAAAAAAAAAAAAAAAAAAAAATCAAAATTTGGAATGATAATTTTTCAACAGCAATAAGTTTCAATAGAGCAATTTCCATTCGAAAAATTAAACTAAGAAAAAAAAATAAATATGACATCAGAATAAAAATAAAAATAGATATCGTACTTTTTGTTAAATATTAAACACGGATATTTGTTTCGTTAATAAGAATTTTTCTGACAAAAATGGGGACATAATTAGAAGTAAAAGAAATAAAAAAGAATTATTTTTTAATATATATTTCACTTAGTAAAATATGACGTCATAATTGAACAAAAACATGTATTTTATAGTAGTCGTTAAAAATACAAGAAACATGGATATCAATAACTCATGAATAATGACGTCATTGCTGAAACTTCAGTGAAGGCTTACTTTGGAGACACGAAATTTATTGTTTTTCATCTGTCAGTCTGTTCTTCTGTATGTCTGTCTGTCTCGCTATAACTGCCGCAAAATGCAATCGAAACTTTTTTTTTGGAAACAAAATTGTAAAACTCTAGATTACTGAGTTTACACTTACAAAAGTTCCTGATACATCAGATTTAGATGTTTGTGGTTGGCAGATATGTAGAAGTATGAGGATAATGAAAAATATTTGTCCAAACTGTTACTTATCCTTATAAATCAAAATGTATAAAGAAATGGAAGATATACAATAACCATGAGCACAATTATTAGAAAGTGACAAATTTAAATTAAGTGAGGCTACGGATTCAGGGGGGCGGAGCCCTCCTGAATCTACTATGTTACAATAAAAAACAAAAATAATAGATCATGAAAATTTCAGAACATCCTAACATAACTAAATTTTTAATTTAGCATTTTTGATGGCTGAAAACTTCTAATTCTTATTTTATTCTTATAAATAATTACGTAATTTGAAAATTTTAAATTACAGTTTCCAGGAAGTTGAATATTACCCAAAGTGTGTTTAAAAAAATATGTGCAAAGCTGCCGTTGAGGCTCCTGATCTGCAGATTTACTAGTTATTATTATTATAATTATTAGGAGCTTTTTTCCTCCCTCCTCTCCATGGAAGACAATATTTAGTATTTTTTTCCTTTTACATACATGTGCCCTTCTCCCCTCCTCCCAATAATAAAGACAATACTTTTCAGTTTTTTATTATCAAAAAGTGTCAGTAAGAGTTTACTTTTGGATGTTTTAAGATTTTTTTATTTGTAATATTTCTATGTTTTTTATGTTGACATGCTTGAAAAATATTTTATACTAGTCTATTTAATGCTTACATTCTTAATATTAATAAAAGCAGCCTCAATTACAGATTACAGGCACATCTGCTTCAAAATCTTGCTCCTCTGTGGATTTTGTTTGGCAGGTGTCTATGATTCAGTATGATTTGTTTAAAAGTTAATTAGTAAAAAAAAAAAAAACTGTAATTTTTGGAACTTGTTTGTTAAAAAAGTATCCACTAATTCATAATTGTAAACATATCGTTTTTATAATTAACAATTGTTTTATATACAGTCAACTCCCAATCGCGCAAAGTTCCTAATGAGGTTGGTTTTTGTTTGCATTAAATAATCTACACATTCTATTAGGTTAGGGGTGCACAACCTTTTATAGTGAAGGGCCACTTAGAAATATATCTGGGTGATCGAGGGCCACATCAATAATAATTAGAAAATTCTATTTAAAGGAGGTGATCCGTGGCCTATAATCGGATAAAAAATATGATTTTAAAGGGGAGGGGGGGGTGGGAGTGTTACGGTAAGGATATATCAGCAGATTTTAGTTTATATATAACAGATGTAGAAAGGTTTATTTTCAAGGTGTAAAACTATTCTTTGACTTTTTTCAAGAGTGTAAATTTTGTTTTATTAAAAGTGCTAAAAAACAAGCATAAATTGCTGGTACCGAAAAAAAATGTGAACTTTATGAACAAAAGAGAGAGAAGGAGCCGATCAACAAGAATTTTTGTGCCTGAAACAACAAAATTCCCAACTTTCTGCGCCCGATCAATGAAATTCTTAATTCTTCCACGCCTGATTGACCAAATTTGCACGTTTTACAAAACCAATCGACAAAAATTTAAATTTTTATGAAACTGATCGAGAAAATTTTCATCTTTTCCTAGCTTGATTATCAAAATTCGCAATTCTTATGAAACCGATCGAGAAAATGCAGGATTTTTTCGCACCTGATCAACGAAATTCGCTCTTTTTACAAAGCTGATTGACGAAATTAGTGATTTTTCCTCACATGATCAATGAAAATCGTGATTTTTTCCCGCACATGATCAACGAGATTCGCGATTTTTCCACACCTGAACAACGAAATTCACGATTATTACTAAGCAAATCTACAAAATTCTCGATTTTTCTTCACATGATTGGCGAAATTCGCGATTTTTCCGAACCTAATCGACGAAATTCGCAATTTTTCCGAACCTCGTTGATAAATACACTATTTTTCTGAAACCGTTTGACGAAATTAGCAATTTTTCTGCGCCTGATCGACGAAATTCACGATTTTTACGAAACCGATCGTGGAAATTCACGATTTTCCTTCGCAGGATTGACAAAATGGGCAACTTTTCTTCGCATAATCGGCAAAATTTGCAATTTTTTCGAGTATGATCGACAAAATCCGCAATTTTTACGAAGCTGATCGGCGAAATTCATTTTTCCTTGCCTGATCAACAAAATTCGTTTTTTACAAAGTTAATCAGCGATCGTGATTTTTCAAAGCTGATTTACGAAATTCGCGATTTCTCCTCATATGATCAATAAAATTCACATTTTTTTCGAGCCTAATCAACAAAATTTGTGAATATCCCGCGCCTTACTAACGAAATTTGAAATTTTTACACATACGATCGACAAAATTCGCAATTTTTTTGCACCTGAATGACGAAATTCATGATTTTTACAAAGCCATTCGACGAAATTAGCGGTTTTTCCAGCTTGATCGACAAATTTCGTGATTTTTCACAGCCGATTGAGGAAATTAGCGATTTTTCCTCTCTTGATAGAGGAAATTTGAGATTTTATTATAGCCAAATCGACGTAATTAGCAATTTTTACGCGAGTGATCAACAAAATTCGCAATATTCCCGTCTTTGATCAACGAAATTTGTGATTTTTCGGAATCCGATTTATAACACTCGCGATTTTTTGGTGCCCGATCGATGAAAAATGTACTTTCTCCACCCTTAATTCAAGAAATACGCATTTTTCGAGCCAGAACAACGAAATTCTCGATTTTTGTACTAACTGACGAAATTTGTATTTTTTTACGCGGTAAGATGAAACTCGCGATTTTTTTCTCTGGATAAATTGATTAAATTCACTATTGTTTCGCTGCCAATTAACTAAATTTTCATTTTTTCCTCGCGTCATCGATAAATCCGCGATTTTCCCGAACAAAATTTGCAATTTTTTCATCCGTGCCTGATCAACAATATTCGCAGTTTTTTTTTTTTTTTTTCATGCGATAAACCGAGAAAACATGCTTTTTTTGCAACCTGTGAATTTAATTTGTAATTTTTTCGAGCATCATCTACAAAATTGACGATTTTTTCTTGTCTGATCAACGAAATATGCGATTTTTTGCTTAAGACAGGCAAAATTCACGATTTTTCTATGCCTGATCGACAAAACTCATGATTTTTCTGCGCCTGATCGGGGAAATTTGCTATTTTTTTCCCCTAACTTCATGGACAAAATTCGCGATTTTTCAATAACTGTTGAGTAAAACTTGCAATTTTTACAAGTCTCATCGACAAAATTCCTTTTTTTCCACACTTAATCAATAAAATTCGCGATTTTTCGGTACCGATCAATGAAATTTGCGATCCTTAAATGACAAAAATTTATATTTTCCCTCAGAAAATTGACGAAATTTACGATTTTTTCCTATCTCATATGCACAAAAAATGCAATATTTTCCAGTTGTAAGTTGACAGAGCTTGCAGACCACATGTTACCCCATCGCGGGCCACTTTTGGCCTGCGGGCCACAGGTTGTGCATCCCTATGTTAGGTAAAAATGTTATTCCTTTGAATTAATTAAATTCAAGTTTTAAAAAATATAAATAGAATATATTTTTATATGAGTACAAACATTTTTTTTTAATTTAGTAATCAATAAAAAAGCAAATTAATGAAAATATTGTTAATGTAAAATAATGATTTGAACAAACAAAACATTAAAAGAAGTTGATCTTTTCATTATATAATTTTCCAATTTTGCTGTACTCACAAAAATTTGATCAGCTTTATTGGATTTTGATTGATAACATTAGTGAACAGCTGACAACATTGTCCAAACTTCTTAACCTCTTCAGTCCTGGAGTATCCATTCGGGTACATTAAAACAAAAGCCAAAATTACACCCCAAAAATTTTTATAAATGCATAGATTTCTGCTAGCACTATTCTGATACATCACAGTGTCCTATATTACCAATAAATTTGCTACATGTTTAAAGAAGGAGGAACCATGTGACTTTGAAAATGAAATATTTCCAAGATGGATGAAATCAACAATTTTCCAAGGACTTCATGTCAAAGTATATGAATAATACAGATTTTTGAGTGAATTAAAAAATATATATTGCATTTTTTATAAACTATAATGTTTCAAGAATGGTGTGGAGTTGTTTATAAATGTTGTTCATATGTGCATGGATGTGGGAAACATCTGTAAATATGTCGTACCCATTTGGGTACACTGGGTCTTTACTATACATTTCCAGCTAAAGAAACTAATTTTCTGTATAACTATGTGTACACTTGGTTATTAAAAAATTTTTATAGAAACGAATAAATTATTTAATTTAGTCTTACAAAGCAATTTAAAAGGACTTTTTCATTTTTAAAATAACATGAAGTAATATACTGAATTTACTGCTAAATTTTGTCATAATTTTTAATAACTTTAAAAATTTCTAGCACGTTTTGAATAGTTGTACAGTTGTACAAGCCCACATGTATTAGTCAAAAAAGTCTATAATAAATGATACTCTGTTAGAAGATTATTATTAAAAGGTATGTATACTATTACAAGATATTTATAGTATGTGTATAGCAGGGCTAGAAAAATTTGAAAAAAATTACATGCCCAGTCGGGCATGTGGTAGGGAAAAATAGATGCCCGAATAAAAAATTTACATGCCCAACTTTTTTGTACTTGATTATAGGTGATGCCAAAAAAAAAAGTTAACTTAATCGTTAAAGATAGTGTGGGGAAAGGAAATCTATGTTCACGTGTGACCGTCGGAAAATCGTGAGTTATATCATTTTATTACAAAAACTGTAGAGAAAAAAATGTCTTTGCAAGAAGAAAAAATATTGCAATGCCGATCGCGAAAAATGAAGGGGGGGGGGGATATCGATGTGAAAGAAAAAGTTGCGATGTCATTCATAATAATTGTTACCGATGTTGTGATTATTCATAATTAGTTAAAGTACTTAAAGTTTATTTACGTGTTATGTTTTGTTTTTAACCTTCTCAAATCGTCAATAGCGTACATTATGCGAGCCGCCATTGCTGCACGGGTAAATATGTTGCTCCATAACTTTTGAAAACCGTTATTAAAGAATCACTGGTACATCGGCGATCACGGCACTTAGTTACGTGAGTGACGTTCTATCCTGGCAGCCAATGCAGTAGCGGCTAGCGGAGAGTCTTTCTCTGCCGTTCCATCGGAGAAAAGGTGTGTACGCGCAACGGATGTGCGCAGCAAAGGCTATGCTCCTCTTCTATTTTCACTTGTTTTGACGAAAGCTCAGTCGTATTCCGGCGCTGACCGATTGTATTGTAAATAAAATGTCTACTTTTCGTAAGGCGTCCATTAATTTACGAAGTTTGATCCTTCTTCTTCATGATTTAGCTTATGCCAACCTATTTAAATTTAAATGTGGTACTTTCAAAAATGCATGCCCGTTCGGGCATGTTGATAAAAATAATACATGCCCGATCGATAATTTTACATGCCCCGGGCATGTCGGGCAATAGATTTTTCGAGCCCTGGTGTATAGTATATATCTGTGGCTTCCGGTAATAACCAGGTAAGGCACATTTTTAATATTTTGAGTAATTAACGTTTAAAGTTTTCAAATGTCTTTTATCATTACTTTTATAAAATAGATTAAAACTTAATAATTTTTATTACATTCAATTCGGATATTTTTTTGCGAGAGATATTTTTTTGAGAACGATTATTACTGTTTTTTCAATTTTTAAATGAAAATTTATAGTTGCCCTATGACGGAAAGTATTCGAATTTTTTTTCAGTACTATGGCAGATGAAAGCACTCATTTACAGCTACATTTTCCCAAATTATCTCATTTTTTTTTTTTCAAAAATGTGCCTTACCTGGTTAATACCGGAAGCCACAGATATAGTATAGTAGCAAGATATATATTACAATTATTACAAGATATGTATAATATTTTTGCGCAGTACATAACTTTAGGTAAAAAATCATTTAAGTTGTTTAAATTGATATAATTTTTAAACAATAAATAGCTTTATTTTTGTAAGACAAAATTGGTTTCATTTGTTTAAAAAATGACATTTTTACTCAATTGAGACCTGATGTACCCGTATGGGTACATAAATTTTAACTATTTAAGAATTTTAAAAATAAAAAACTAATTTTATTTTCTTTTTTCTAAGCCTAAAAGCACCATAATTTGCTAATAAAATAATTTTTGTATGCAGTAGATTTTTCTCAGGACTGAAGGGGTTAAATAATTGGTGTTGAAATGGTGGCTTGCTCTTCATCATTATTACTAACAGTTTCTTGATCTCTTTTTATTACAGAAGTCATGGTTTTGCTGTTCAAAAGTTTTCCCAAAACAATCAAATTATCATTAAAACAGGCAAGGTTTCTGCATCTATTTCTCATAGGATATTATTGCATCTTGCTGATGATTCTAACAGGCTTATGAGATTAGACAAGTCATCATTTTATGCTCAAATCTGTTTTGCAACCATTTTAAAATTCAGAATAATGAAAGTATTCTATTTGGTTTCGGAGAATACTTCTGACAATGCATGTTGAATTCATTCCATTGGTTGCCTTATGCTTATTCGTTGAAATTTTGAGTTGTTAATTGCTTGTATCATGTGAACAGGGAACATCTTTCTATAGTGTGCTTTCAAAGGCTTGATAATGCCTTCGTCCATAAGTTGAAAAGCCTATGTGCAATTAGGTGAGGAAAAAAAAGGTTTTATTGCTTTTAATTCAGGAGTTTGTGGTGAATGAGCAGTGCAGTTGTCAAGAAATAAAAGAACTTGGGGTTTTTCATCAATAAATCATTCATCTTAGATCACATGTTTTTTGACATGCATGCCTTGATGTTTGCTTCATATTTTGTTGGGAAACTTTTAACACCTTCAAAGCTAATAAATATTAATTTAAAAAAAAGTTTTTGATACTTTTTTTTTTTTTTTTGTCTACTAAAAATTACTTACCTGTCAAAAAATTCACTTTCTAGTAGGGAGTTGATTGATAAAATTTACTACCCATAGTCACAGTTAAATACTGTTAATAGAACACATCAAATGTATAAGAAATATAATGTTTTGTGATAATGTGTGTATGTAATATAATATTATATCACAGGAAGATTTAATATTATTCTATAATTTTCTTTTCAATATTGATATTTTCATAAGTGATTAATAACCTATGTATATTCCATAATTTTCTTTTTTGTTACTAATGCCATAGGTTTAAAGGTGTCATATAAATTTATCCATTTATTTAAAAGAAAAAAAATCAGTAGGCAGTCTGAATGATGTTATTTGAAAGTATTTATAATTCTTTTTTAAGTGCATTTAAATAAATCATATTTTTTTCATTTGCAATTTTATTATGCAATAGGTTTTTGGAAAATTAATTTCTGGTGAAAATGAATGTCCCGAAGATAAGAAAAGTGAAGCTAGTCAAGATGCTGACAGAGCTCAATTATCGCAGTCACAAAGTACATTAGAGACAAATGATTTGAAGGAACATATGGTTGGAATATTGTTTTCGCGTAGCAAATTGACACATTTACAAAAACAAGTAAGTTTGAAATTATCTTTTTAATAAAATGACTCTTTTAAATATATTGATGAATTGTACTTGAATTATTTTTATCTAGCATCAAATTTTGCATTTGAATATATAGAGGACATGGGTTTCAAAACTCATCTTACGCAAAAAATCAAATTTGGTAAAATTAAAAAATTAAAAAAAAAAAAAAAAGTCTGCATCCATTGGTTTTTATTGTAAACAAAGATTTTAGGATGCCAGATATATTTCATATGTGACCCCCATTCATATCCCGATTTGTCTTACTCTCTAGAAGAATGGAAAAAAAAATGAAACAATTGATACTGCACACATTTTAAAGCAAAATTAGAAAAATTAAAAACTCTGAAAATCGGGAAGGGTGGATCCGGAGAGATGAAGCTATCGAATGACCATACCTATGTCTCTCTTATTATTAGTCTCAGTGGCAGTTAGGGATGGATTGGAGGGTCAACTGCTGAGGGAGCGGCCAAAGTTCGTCTGCGATCCCCATCCACTTTCCGAATAGTCAGAGTCTCAAGAAGATTGGAAAGAAAAAAAGAAATTTTTTTATACCAGACACATTTTAAAGCAAATATATATATATATACATATACATATACAGGGTTGTTATAATTAAAGTTCGCCTATTCAGAAGGCTCTAGAGCCGGTTCTATGGCTCCAAACAAATCAGAATTTCACTAGTACGTAGTTGAAGACATGCACTCTGCGAAAATGAAAAAAAAAATAGTTAGAATTTTTTTCAATAGGTGGCGCTGTGCCAATATTTAAGCCAATATTTGCGGATTCCTTTATTTTCTGAGGATTTTTGAAAGATTCTGTATCTAAAAACAGATGTCAGACAGTCTCTGATCTGAAAGACAGTATTAGACTTCGCATTCACTCAATCTTACAGGACAGTTTAAGCAATGCTGTAGAAAGCACAATTCTGAGAATGGAATGCATTATTAAAAATGACAGAAGATTCATTGAGCATGCATCATGTTATTCTTCGTTATTTCCTTACTGCCGAGCGACATGTTTTATTTTTGTCGATGCAGTTTACATCACATGAAATGATATTCATTTTTCTGCATTGTTTGGAGTCATAGGTCAGGCTCTAGAGCTGTCTGATTAGGTGAACTTAATTATAACAATTTGCAGTTCGTCGAAGTTTGTTGAAACTTTTAAATTTGTGTGTTTCGTCTGGATTGACTGATATTGATATAATGAATCTGCAAACATCACTTTCAATATTGGCGCAGCGCCACCCAGTGACCAAAAATTTGACAAATTTTTTTTTTTCGATTTTCGCAGAGCGCATCTCTTCAACTATATACTAGTGAAATTTTGTTTCGTTTGGAGCAATAGAACCGGCTCCAGAGCCTTCTGAATAGGCGAACTTTAATTATAACAACCCTGTATATAACCCTTATACATCTACAATGAATATTATATACAGTGAAGCCTCCAGATAAGGGACACTCCGAATAAGGGACACCTCTATTTAAGGGACAAAAGTTCCTGTCTCATAGCTGTCTCTTATTTGGAAGTTTCACGGTATTAAAAACTCCGAATTAGGGACACCTCTATTGCAGGGACAAAATTTCCGGTCCCATAGGTGTCCCTTATTCGGAGGTTTCACTGTATATATGTATGTATATATACATATTAAAATAGTATTAATATAATTAATTAAAATTATATTTTATTGTATCTGAAAATAGGTAAGTAAAGATTTAATTCATCCTAAATGATGTATACTTGGAAACTGATGACACAAATGATTCACACAAATTCCTTTATTAAACATCAAAGGCATCATTAAAATTTTAATTTATGGATCCACACCTTAATTGAAGTATTCATTTATTACTTTTGTCTTATTTTACATAATTGATAATCTATAAAGCATTATATATATCTTATGATCAAAATTCTATTAATATTGATTAGTTATCACCATTTAGTTCTTTATAATACAGTGAATACACAATATAAATCATTGAACCACCGATGAAATAAACTTATATTTGTGGATAGAACATCTTTACAATTTTTGCTGTACCATTCTTAGTAGTTGCATGGTAATAGAATGCCATTGAAAGTTTGTTTGTGGCAAAATATATGAATTACTTGAAAATATAATCATGCAAAAAATTGGTGGAACAAGAGAGAAAAGTAGAGCTCGATCTAAAAAAATTTTACAGTAAAAATTGGGAAGTATTTTCAATCTAAAAATATGCATAAGAAAGAAAATGGAATCAGATGATCTGTAAAGCTCATGAAATAACCCAAATTTTTGTTAGCTGAAAATGAGGACTGAGCTTTACTGTTGCCTTAAAATTAATCAGGGAAAAAAGGGGCATTTTTAACTCACTTCATATTTTAATCATTCATAACCAGTTTAAAAATTTGGGTTCATAACTATGGGTTACAGGCTGATGTAATAAACAATGAGAGTGATCCATTCAGTACAAAGTGTGGACAAAATTTCATTCCAGGGGTTTTTGATAAGTGGAAGATCAAAACTCTAAGTAAACCTAAAACCTTAAACATATACAATTTAACCATACACTAAATATTTGTGTTCAGACATATTTATCTACATCAATTCCTTAAAAACCTGATTATATTAATGTTATACTTTAATTATTACTCCATAGTTTATATTCATTTAGCCTTCTGGAGCTTAACTGATTTGAGACAACATGACAATATATTCTATTGACTACTTTGCTCAGTAATCATTTTGAGTGGATAATAGTATAATTCTGAATATAAGGCACCAGTAAAGCTCAGTCCACATTTTCAGCTAACAAAAATTTGGGTTATTTCATGAGCTTTACAGATCATCTGATTCCATTTCTTTTCTACACATATTTTTAGATTGAAAATACTTCCCAATTTTTACTGTAAAAAATTTTTTAGATCAAGCTCTACTTTTCTCTCTTGTTCCACCAGTTTTTTGCATGATTCATAGCTTTTTCAGATCCTTTCAGGAACTTTATCAATCACTTTCAACTAACAAATCTGAACTATTATTAGTATTAGTTTAAGTTATTAGTGTTGCCCTTGAAAACAAGGACAATTGTTAGCAGACATTACACTAGCAGAGATAATAGGCATGAGGTGTGTCTATAGAGTAAAGTTTGCCCATAGAGTTTAGTAAATGTATTGAGGAAAAATAATCAAATAGATTTACAAACAAATAACAACTTTTATTTAATCCAATTTAAATAAAACATAAAAGATGAAACTAAAATCATAAATTAAAACCAGTTATATAATCATCAAATCAATTATCAAATTAAATTATTCTATACACATAACCATGAAATGAACCGGAGTACCAAAAAAGCAAACTATTGTAATTTAAAGTTTATATTAATAAATTCATTTATCTAGATTTCAATAAACAATCAATTTGTAGTTAACTTTAAATTAAATTAACAATTCAAATCCAACTCATATTAAACTTTCAATTAAAATAATTAAGAAAAACAAGGTCTATTGTATTCATGTTTGCTCCTCCCAAAAGATTCCTATATTCAGACTAGCCATATTTAATTACTAAAATATTTCTCCAAAGCTCTTCCATACTGCCACTAGGAGCGCTTTCCAAAACACCCCTACTGCCACTAGAGATGTACTCCAAATTATCCCTTCACTGCTACCCGGGATATTATTTGGAGGGAGAGAAAAAGAAACTAATGAATCCCCATATTGCAGTAAAAATCTACTAGGTGCACAACTAAGTTCCTGGGTTTCACCTATAGTTGGCGCTAACGACACATATAGACAACATACATGTCTGAATTTATGTTTTTTTTTTTATAGCTTGGGCATCTTTTAACAATAAACTGTTGTAATACCAATACATATCACAATGTAAAGATATTTTTTCTAACAACTAAGATGTCAAGTTTTGGGCAAAAAAAAAAAAAGAAAAAAAAAAAAAACAGCATTTGTGGGAAGTTTTGTTTTTCTGATTTAATCTGAAAAAAATTGCAGCTGAATGACATAGTTTGTTAAGGAGGCCTATGACGAACATGCACCATCGAAAACTACCTGTGAAGATTTGTTTAAATGTTTTAGAAGTGTCGATTTCTCCGGAAAAACCAAAACAATTAAAGATGCCGATCTGGAAGCATTATTGCAGGAAGATGATAAAAAAAGAACAAAATTAACTTGGGTAAGCATTAAATATGACTCGCCAAAGAGTTACCAAACGCTTACATGTCATGGAAAAAATTCAAAAAGCAAGAAAATGGGTGCCACATGAATTGCCTGAAAAACATATGAAAAGTAGAAGAACCATTATCGAAATTTTGCTTTTTTGGCATGGAAGAAAGTTTTCTGCATCAAATTGTTATTGGTGATGAGAAGTAGATATATTTCAAGAATCCCAAATGAAAAAAAATCGTGTCTTTCACCTGGCGAAGCATCAATATCAAACGGCATAGTCAAATCGCTTTAGAAAGAAGACAATGCCCTAGGTTTAGTGGGACCAGAGCGGAATCTTGTACTATGACTCGCTGAAACTAGGCAAAACTGTCAATAGGCATCGCTACCAACAAAACCTGATTAATTTTAACCATGCATTGTTCGAACAACGGCCAGAATGGGACAAGAGATACAAGAGAGTCATATTGCAGAATGACAACATCCTGTGTTATCAAATTCCATTGTTCAGGACACCACCAATACACTTAAATAGGATCTCCTACCACACCTGCTATATTTGTCTGACCTGGCCTCTTTTGATTATCACTTGTTCTGGTCAATGGCACATGGCTTAGCTGGGATATACTTGGCTAATTTCGAAGAAGTGCAAAATTGATTGGTTAAATGGTTTCGGTCCAAACACGCGTCATTTCATCATCGTGGTATTCATGTTTTATCAGAGATATGGCAAAAATGTGTAGCTAGCAAGGGACAATACTTTCAATGAACCATTTTTTATGTTTCTCTTGAAATTTTGCATTTTTCATTGATAAAAAAAAAAAAATGCTGAAACTTGGTTATGCACCTAGTAAACAGAGACCCTTAGCTAAAAACCGTCTGTAGAGTCTCAAAGTAATTGACCTGGCTCCCTTTGATCCAGTGACCAATACTACAGCACAGAGACCCATTTAAAAACAGAAACAAGTTGGCTAGATTTTAATTTCGACCAGATTAAGTATCTGGGTCACAAAAAGAAACTTATCTTCAGAGAAGGAGAAAAGAAACAACTTTAAAGGCAATCTATTTCAAATTAAATGAAATAAAATGAAATACTAATTGATAAAAACATGCTGCCAGTGACGTGGCTGTATTCACCCTTCATGTAAAATATAAGTCCGAAACTTCATGAATTCAGATAATAATAAGCTTGGTCATGACACAGGAAAGAGAAGTCAATGACACTTATATCCCAGGCATCAAAAATCCATACAAACAATGTTGTATTCCCGATGAAGTAAACACCGATAAAAATCTCATAAAGTTCTTCTAAGCACTCATACTTCCCAAATTTTTTTTCATTTCTAGCTGCTCAAACATCCATTTACATGCACCGGTAAAAACATCTTGCGTTTAAATAAAAACAACTGCAAACAAACACAGCGAAGTTAAGGAAACACAAAACTATTCATGGCCTTCCCATCCAGTTATAAATAGCTCTCCCATCCGCCGTCAACGTTCACCTACATCATCTCCAATGACAACATCAAACGCCACCTGTGGCATCTAGAAATTACCTGGAGAAAAAGAACCAATAGCAATCGTCCACGATAGCTAGGCACATGCTGTCAAACAGGTAACGCCATCCACCTACAATTGCCATAATTTAACAGATTACGATATCACTGTGACGATGTTTGCCGATGTACTTGTTGACTGGAAGGAAAAATTAATGCCGTGAGATAAGCATGTAAGGGAACATCGATGCTCAAGGAAATAAGCATATGCAGGTGAGTGACTCAAAGTAAAAAAAAAGATACCTTTTTATTTAAAATAAAGTTATATTTGAACACTGAAATAAAGATAATGATGGGGTTTAAATTAGAGATTTAAACTATGGAAACTTAAATACATGAAAATAAATAAAGTATTTAGTCCAGAGTTTATTTAAAAATGACTATAAGGATAAATAAAATTTATAAAAGATAAGTTGGATGAGATAGGTTGAATGAAACAGGTTTGAATTGAATAAGTTGAGTGATAAGAATAAGAAGGAAAATATAACTATATTCTCCTAACAATTACTAGACATATTAGTTTGGCGAAATACTGGAAATAACACCAAGTTGGTTTCAATTCTGGAGAATAATTTTGGGCACCAGATTTGGTGATAAATTGCCAAGTTGGCCAAAAACTTGGCAACAGACCCCCCCCCCCCCCTCCTCAATGGTAGCCCCATTGTAGTTTTGCGGTATCTACAGATTTTCTTATGACCATACATATCTACCCACATTTTCATTGCTTCATTTTCAAATTGTTATTTTTATATATATAGAAGAAAAAATAAAAGTGAAAACAAATAAAAGTGCAATGTTTTTTTAACACATATTTAGTTACAGTTTATGTATATTTTTATGAAAAGTATGTATTTTCTGTTTCAAATGACGTGAATTTCAAAAATGCAAAAATCTATCTGGAGAATCAGAATTTTTATTAATCTATAAAAAAAAAAGAACATGTGTTACCATTTCTTTTTTAAATTATTGAACTGTTTTTTAGTTGGTGGAAACTCGAAAGAAATAATTTAATTAGCAATTAAAAAGGAGAGATTTCTATAATGTTAAATTATGGAAGGTATAGCATTATATAAATTTTCTTAATTTTCTGCCATTTCCTTAATATTGGATATTTTTTCACAGGACTTTGAAAGGCACATACCTGAATTAAAAGCTTTTGAACGAGCTATTACATGAAGCTGAATGTTTCTTGGTTTGGGTTATAATCGAGTTGTTTGTCCTTTTTTCTTGTTTCACAAGAAAAAAGTGACAAAACAGGGGTTCTGGATCTCCATAACTATTTGGTGGATCTGGATGAATTTTTGTAAACTTTGAGATCTAGTGTAGGATACTTTGTCTTTTCAATTTCGTCGCTATCCGATGATTGGGTCCAAAGTTAATTAGAACCAAACTTTGGACTTTAAAATTAGAGATGTGTCTGAGCTCTACTTTACAGCACTATCATGCTATATGATATTTTATGCTGCAACAGAGATGAATAAACAGGTTAATGACAGATTCATTAATGATTAGAAAGGGAAGATTTCATAGATACTTAATATGAGACATGAAGCTGATTTTCTAAAAGAGCGTGTTGATATTACTTCCTGCATAGATGAAAATAACCGATGGTCATACCATATTGATGAAAGCACAAAATTAATGATGAAATGTACACAGGAAATGATATAACTTAAAATTTAGTTTAAAAATTGATTGGCAGGTAACATATTCATATTTAATTAATGGCGTCTGCTATTCTTGTTACATCTTCACTCGAAAACTTATTCCATCTGATGCCACAGGGACAGCCCATCCTGCAGCATTGAGCTAACGACTGCTCCCTTTGGTAAGCCCTTGTTGAATGATGAGAAACAGAATTCTGCTTTGTTCTACATATGGGGAATTTTAAATTAGCCAATCTGAAGCGTTCAGAGTCTTGCGTCTTCCATGAATTTGAGGAGGTGAATGTCCAGAGAGTATAGTTTTGGAGCGACGCGACAAAACTTATGAAAATGGTGTATTTCTTCTAGCTAAAAAGATATTTTCAGAGCAATAGCAAAGCATCTTCTGTACTCAAATGTTTAAAAGAGAGAAAGGCAGAAAAATATTATTTTGAATATCTCATAGATTTTTCGATGGATTTGTCTGGAAATTTTTGCAAAATAAAGAGACGAAAATACTTTATGAAAATATAAAAAAATAATTTTTTTTTATTTTAGTTTTTAAAATATATAAAGAAAAAGGTTTCTGCTGTTTTTCTCGATGTTTTAGATTGATAAGTTTCGAAAATTAAATTGTAAAGATCGATTATATTTATTGCTTATATTAATAAATTACAATGAATGAAAGAAAATAATTTTAAATGAGAAGAATTATTAAGAGATTTATTTATTTATTTTGAAAATACTTTAACTTTAGAAAGATCTTTTTTTTTAGATTTAAAATTGAAATTTTTTTTAGATTTAAAATTGAAATTTAAATAATTAGGACAAACCAATGCTAGTTGTCTTGCTTTTTCTTAAAAAAAAAAAAAAAAAAAAAAAAAAAAAAATTACAATTCAACATTTTAAATTTATTTTTATCTATTATCAGTGTGTTTTCATAAAGATACCGCCTCACTTTTTATTGTTTTAATAGTTTACAAGTTTGAGAAATGCTCAATTTTACCAAATCTTCATTTTTATTTTGCGCAAATAAAAAAACAATATAACTTAAAAACAAAAAATAAATAAATAAATAAAATAAAATAAAATAAAAACTACCATAGAACATTCCTTAATGAAGCCATAAAATTATAAAAATGTAAAAATATTAATTTGAGAAAAAAAAAGGATTAAGGATATCAAACTCACTTAAACTTATTACAATCCTCTAAATATAGTTCCTACAACTTTTGTATTGACAAGTTTTTGATAGAAGCAACTCTTATAGCAAATAATAATAATAAAAATAAAAGGATGGGTTGACAAAGAAAAAAATTCATAACTTTGTCAATTCACAAGAAATGAAATTCATTTAAATTTATCATAAATCTTCTTTATATTTTCTACAACTTTTGTACTGACAAGTCTTTGATATTAACAACTCTTACAGCAAAAAATTAAAAATAAAAAACAAAGGTGTGTCGAAGTAGGAAAAAATTCATAACTTTGTTA
The DNA here is from genome assembly GCA_964019185.1 of Maratus speculifer. Classification (NCBI taxonomy): domain Eukaryota; kingdom Metazoa; phylum Arthropoda; class Arachnida; order Araneae; family Salticidae; genus Maratus; species Maratus speculifer. The sequence continues at coordinate 45,832,942 of OZ025290.1, forward strand.
ATTCTGAAGATATCAAAGCTGTTTAATTTTATTATAAATCTTCTTAATATTATCAACAACTTTTATACTGACAAATTTTTTATCGGACCAACTATTACAGGAGGGGGGGGGGGGGGGGATGGATGGATGAAGGGTTGCATAAGAAAAAAATTACATTTAATCCATTAAATTATTGGTGAAATTAGTGCTCAACTTTGAAATCAACCTGTGTCTGCAAGCCAAACCAACAAGGATTTTTCTATAATTATGAAAATTATTGATGTTTTTGTACAACAGAGGTGCCTATTTAATGTGAGGAGGAGGTAAACAACATTATAACTTTATTTTTAAAACGATTGATTGGAAAAACCAGGAATTCAGTTAATAAAATAATTCTTTACTATTTATTAATAATAAATTAATTAGAATAATAAATGCTTATTAAAATGATTCATTTAAACTATCAAAATTCAGAGCCAAATTCCTATGGGCATGTTGGCCCTGGGCAAACCTGTCCCATGCCAAATGAGCCAACTAACCCCATATTGCCATTTTTATTTTTCACGACTGTAAGAAATTATTCTGAAAGCATTTTAATAAACAAACATGCCGTATAAGGACTAGGAACAATTACTTTTCTGAATATTGTATGTAAAATAAAATAAGTAATCTACAAACAAATAAAAAACGAGTTTTTATGAGAGAGGAAATTTATTCATCTTAGCAAAATTTTGAAAATTCTCACTGGTTCTTTAATGGACGCTTCAATTTCAATTAAGCTGACGTTGGAAGAGAGAAGTGAAACAATGCATACTTGGCTGGACTAACAATGAAAAAAAAAATGTTTTGCTGATGTTTTAATTTTTTAATGAAAAGTTTAAAAAATATTGTGACTGGGCCAACATGCTCTTATGGCTAACTACCCCCAATCTATCCTATACTTAATTTTAAAGGAAAATAAATGAATGATCTTTAAATTTTAAACTATTAAAGTCAGAAATATTGCATTATATTTTATGATGTGTATTTTAACATATATATATGAGTATTTAATGACAACTTGGAGTGACATAATTGTGAAATAATAATTTGTCTCATCTTCCATTTCATTTTGTTATGCTTATTATAATTTTTAATTATTATCTCAGTTAATTAACAAAAAATGAGAAATCTGAGAATCAGCTGATGACCTGTATTAGACTATCATCATCCAGATTTACAGACAGCTACATGCAATAGATTTTCATGGACATACACACAAATATCTTTATTTTATTAGCATAGATATTTAATGGATCTTTCTTAATCAATCACGAAAGTAGTGAAGGATGGATGCCACTTTAGAGACCGAAAAATTTCTCAGCAAAAAGAAAATGAGTCCAGTTACAAAAGATCACCTCTGATCAGGATGATAGCTATCAATTTTCCATTATTTTGATGTTATTTTTAAAACAAGAAATTAGCATGCCTTCAGAGCATGCAGGATCTAGACAAGGTTGATGATGAGCTCAGTTCATAGGCTAGTATGTTATAAATTAGTAGGATTTTATTTTGATTTTTCATATTTATATTATGTCATGAAAATCATGAATTTTAAACATTTTTTATTTCTCATTACAATTATTAAAATTTAATCAAAGCATCAATTTCAACAGTAATTATCACCCAGTTAAATTTATTAATCTTATAAAGGAAAAAAAAAAAAAATTATTTCAAATTACGTATATGAGTCTGATTTTATGTTTTACTGCTTTAGGTGTGCTCTCACATTGTGGCAGCAATCCGTAAAGAAGCCTCAAGAGTTCGAGATGAGTGGGAAGCACTTCTGTGCAGTAAATCTCAATCCCTTGAAGAGCTGCCCAAGTCATCTGATGCTTACTGCTTTGAGATGCTCTCTATGGTTTTGGCATTAAGTGGGTCTAGTGTGGGTCGTACTTATTTAGCTCAGCAAGCAGGCTTGCTGAGAGACCTGTTTAGTTTATTGCACACAGGCTCTGCGAGAGTTCAGAGGCAGGTATGGCATGATTTTTTAAATTATTTAATGTTATTTTATTACAAAATTTCAATATTTAATCTTTCATTGTACAGTTTGAATATACTTTTATTAGTTGTTTATATAATATAATTTCTTTTGACGGCAAGAGAGGAGCAGAGGAAATGTAGAGCCTCCTTATTTTATTGTATATGTGTGTATGGTGGGGTTATTAACAGAATATTTTTTTAAAGATGTTTATGGCAATTGCTTTTACAGTTGTTGTTTTATCTTGAAATATCACTAATTGTTTGTCAATTACCATGTACCTTTGGGTAAAAGTAAAAAATAGTTTTAATAAACAGAGATGCTTGCTTAAACTATATTCTTAGGTAATTGTGAAGATAAATGCTAATAGTAAGTTATTTTAAAACAGATATTATAAGATCAAAAAGAAGGGGAGAAAAAAAGAAAAGAATTTGTTAATAATTAAAATAAATTTATGTTAGCGTTATGTAGTTCTTTTAATTTAGTTTAGTAAAAACAATATAAAGTAATAATGTAATTGTTTTATCTTGTTTTTATTATTTTATTCAATTGTTTCATTTTAAAACTTCCAATTTATATTACGCTAACTATGACAATATACATGTGACATTTTGAAGTTAGGGGGACAGAAACATCATTGCCATGTTTCCCTTGCTCCGCACAGAAGTCGTGGCCAGCGAGAAAAAAACAAAATAAATAAATGTAGAAGGTCAAAATAATCACTCCTTGGCTGCTGCAAGTTCATTTTATTAAACTGTAGCTATAATAGAGGGAAAAGTTCCTGTTGCAGACAATATTTTACCGAAACATCCAAAAAATATTCCATGTTTTACTACATCAAGTCATACTCATGCAAAAGCGCACCCAAGAATCCTTCTTCCCATCTCCCTTACCACCTCTCGAGCTTCCTCTTTTAAATCTAAAAAGAAAATTCTAGAACCTTCTCTAACCTCAAACCATCATTCTTCTATGTAAACAGAATTCTTGTCCAGCTACGAGACTATTTTCCACAGACGATAATTTTATTTTAAAAAAAATATTTAACCAATTTATAATCGACTCAGAATGTCTTAGGCAGACGATTTTTATAGATGATTAATTTTAAGAGAAAAAGATAAGAAATTAATTTATTGATATGCACACTATCAAAGTTTGACGGAGGGAAAATAAATAAATAGATAAAATAAAATAATGATATTTTTTGAAAGGTATGGTTTTGGAATAAATTTAATAAAACCTTCTTAAAAAGGGTTGTTAAAAGCATAGAAGAAATGAGTTTTATTTGGAATATTAAGAAATAAAGTTTAATTAAGAATATTTTTAATTTAGAGCCATCTTTTTAAATTTACGCATACTGGAATAATGTTTTTAAAGGCAAATTAAGAATTTATATCGTCTGCATAAAGATTAACAGATTAGATCTAGAAACAAGATTTTAATTTAATAATTTGAAGTAAGTACGGAATATTATTATAAGAAAATTAAGATAGTATAAAGGTTAGTTCTGGCGAAAAAAATTTAAAATTTGTAATATTATCCCCCCTCCCCCAAAACTTTGTATGAAATTGATAGTTAAATAAAACTACAAGTTCAGACAACAGAAATATAATAATTTAGAAAAGTTAAATTTTGGAATAAAACTGTCAAACTCAAGAAGCCAAGAGATGGAAGAAAAGAAAATTAACGCAATGTAAAAAATATTAGCGATTAAAAAAAATAGTTAAGAGAAAATTAAATAGAATTAAATTTATGTAGGAGCATTTCCCTGAAAGAAATACAATAATGTTACAATATCACTTACTATTTGTAAGTGCATAGGGGATAATACATACAATAAAAGTAGATAAGTTATAAATATTGATAAGCAAGAAATATTAAAAATACAATAAAAACAATAAGAAATCTCCTTCATGGGAGTTTATAGAATTTCAATAACTTAATCAATAGTCCACTAAAGAAAGTTCTCTAAATAAAAGTCCTCCGGATCCAGTCTATTAAACAGTATCTCTTCAATAGTCAACAAAATTTTTTCAGTGATATAGCTCATTAAATAAGTCTTTTGTTGGATTCCAACATCTTTTCATAATATATCAAATTTTCAATAATAAATAGTATCACTTAAAATCATTAATAATAAATAATATAGAAAAATTTTAATAATAATAACAATAATAATAAGTAGCATAATAAGACTCCATATCCTAATATTTTTCAATAAGAGTATAATTAATACTAAACTTCATTATAGAACTCATAATAATAATAATAATAGTAAAACAAGAGTATAATCAACAGAAAATATCACAATTTGTTTATTATTGATAGGGAAAATATTGGTTGAGGATAAAAATAATTACATAGCAACTAAATAATTTTCTTATCTTCTAATAGCATAAAAAAGTATTTTTTGCTAGCCGAAAGTATGCATAAAAAAATAATAATTCCAAAATCCAAATAAAATTAAATCTAACTATTTAGAAAATGGACTCTCAACCAGTATTTCCTTACAATAATTCCTCTCTAATACTCTTTTACAAAATTGTCAAATTTGGTTATAAGTTTTCAAATGCCAAATGAAGATTAATGTTTTATCTACACATGGTTTATAAACTTTAATAATAAAAAACAAATAGGAATAAAAGTTATCATTCTTAATTGAGAAATAGAAATAAAAATAGTTTGCTTTTTTGAAAAACTTTTAATATCTGTAGTTTTCACAATCACTGAAAATCACATATTATGTTATAGATTTGAGTAGAATCATCAGATTTTATAACTGTTATCACATAAATATCTGCTGAATAAATAGAATAATACTAATGTCAAATAAATGAGTAAATATAGTTAGACTTAAATACACTTAAAATTAATTTATCAACATCAATTGTAAGCTTTTACAATCAAATTGTACACCTTATGCCTGCATAAGGAGCCCAATTTAACCACAAAAACTCCCAAAAACAAGTAATATTCTTGTAGCGCTCCAAGAACATACCTGCTAATGTTGAAAATTATGGTGATAACATTTTTAAAGAATAAGAATTAAAATTTAATCTTCTGTCTTGACTTTAGTTTGATCTAGCGATTGTGATTGTATCTGAGGTTTTGTTTGTTTTTTGGGTTGCTCATGAAACAGTTTAAAATCTTCGGGTGAAAAATAGGGTCTTAATTTAGAAACATGCACAATAACGGAATTCTGTTCTGTCTCATAATTAAATTTATCTATTTCATAAGTTACATCAGAAAGTTTATTTATAATTTTATATGGTCCAGAGAAAGTAGGTTCTAATTTTCGAGTGTTAGAGTATTTAAATTCTTCATAAATTACAGAGTCTTGTATTTTTAATGGGCATTCGACAAAATTTCGATCATAGTCTTTTACTTTTAAGGTGAAATTCACGAGTTCGCGCTTTCGCAATCTTGAGGGCTTTGTCTACTGGATATGTTTACATTTTGATTGCCTCACACAGAACTATTACCCTCCCTTTTAAAAATCTGAATCAAAATTATCGTGAAAATTATAACTATATTTAGCTACTAACTTTAACCAGAAATTTTATCTAATAAAAATAGAAATTGTAAATATCATAGTTATACCTTAAATTGGGATCAACTTTTTAATTCTATTATTTTATAAATCATAAACAGATTCAAAAATTTTAATTATAGGTAATTTCTTACTTAAAATCACAAAATTTACTGAAAAAATTAATCATATTTATCAGTCAAAACTCTGGCAACAGTTTTGTACAGTTCCATCTTTCTTACTGAATTTAAATAAATTATAAGAATCCGGGAACCAAAGTTCACTGTCACCAGAAATTCTAACAAATAAAGGAAAAAACATAAATGCATTCTGAGAATAGTTCTTGATAACAAACAAATATCAATAAATTAGAAAATGTACTTAAAAAAAAATAAATAACTTGAGCTTCTAAGTTCTTTTATACTTCATTATTATTACAAACTTACCTTCAATTGTGTATAAAAATATCATAATAGTCAGTAATAAGTAACAGTAAGTGACTTAAGGACATCATACTCCTGAATTAAATTTTTAAGAACAAACACGTTTTCACTCCAACAAATAATAATAATAATAATAATAATAATAATAATAATAATAATAATAATAAGACTCATAAATAGATAAAAAGATAAATAAATAAGGCTCACAGAAAAATAAACAAACAAATAAATAAACCTCACAAACAGAGCATAAATAATCTACACAAATACAATAAAAGGATACAAGTAATATTCAATTAATTTGAAAATAACTCATTCTTAAGAAGAATTTCTCAAGATGATCCTAGGGGAGACAAGAACAACAAAAATTATCAAAGTAATTAGCAATCGACGTTCAGTTGTCCCTGAAAGTTTTTTTTTTTTTTCTTGTCATCACTACCAGTAATACCTAAAGTCATTGATCGCATATTTGGGCGGCAACAAGATGAATATCAGTCATCGTGGTGCTACTCCTAGCGTCTCTTCTACTCCTTATTAAATCCAATTCGAAATCACTAGGTCTCAAAAATTTATCATTATGACCATGAATACTGAATCACAAATTATGCATTGACGGCGACAGATCGACATCAAGCGTCAGGAAATCCACAATCAGACTCGAAGTAAGTACTAATCATTTCAGATTAGCATCTTTCCAAGCCTAGTTGTAAAGTTCTTTAGAAAGAACATTCTTTTACTTTAATTAAGTAAGAAATTACGGCGATTTTGGCACAAGAACATTCACGAGAAGTCGATTATCGGCGATTCGCAAACCTATCATCATTTCGTTCCACAGCAGACTCCATTAGCAAGCCAAAACTACCATATAGAATGCCCTTCAGAACATAGAATTCAATCGAACTTCGGCTATAGCATGTTCTTTTTTGTTCCATAGCAAATTTCTTTAAAATCCAAAAAAGGCAGCACAGGCATAAGCTATCCTGTTGGACTTTTGAGTAGAATGTGACATTTTGAAGTTAGGGGGGCAGAAACATCATCGCCAGGTTTCCCTTGCTCTGCGCAGAAGTCATGGCCAGCGAGAAAAAAACAAAAGAAATAAATGTAGAAGGTCAAAATAATCACTCCTTGGCTGCTGCAAGTTCATTTTATTAAACTGTAGCTATAATAGGGGGAAAAGCTCCTGTTGCAGACGATATTTTACCGAAACATCCAAAAAATATTCCATGCTTTACTACATCAAGTCATACTCATGCAAGAGCGCACCCAAGAATCCTTCTTCCCATCTCCCTTACCACCTCTCGAGCTTCCTCTTTTAAATCTAAAAAGAAAATTCTAGAACCTTCTCTAACCTCAAACCATCATTCTTCTATGTAAACAGAATTCTTGTCCAGCTACGAGACTATTTTCCACAGACGATAATTTTATTTAAAAAAAAATATTTAACCAATTTATAATAGACTCAGAATGTCTTAGGCAGACGATTTTTATAGATGATTAATTTTAAGAGAAAAAGAAAAGAAATGAATTTATTGATATGCACACTATCAAAGTTTGATGGAGGGAAAATAAATAAATAGATAAAATAATGATATTTTTTGAAAGGTATGGTTTTGGAATAAATTTAATAAGACTTTCTTAAAAAGGGTTCATAAAAACATAGAAGAAATGAGTTTTATTTGGAATATTAAGAAATAAAGTTTAATTAAGAATATTTTTAATTTAGAGCCATCTTTTTAAATTTACGCATATTGGAATAATGTTTTTAAAGGCAAATTAAGAATTTATATCGTCTGCATAAAGATTAACAGATTAGATCTAGAAACAAAATTTTAATTTAATAATTTGAAGTAAGTATGGAATATTATTATAAGAAAATTAAGATAGTATAAAGGTTAGTTTTGGCGAAAAAAATTTTAAATTTGTAATATACATATGTGTATGTAAATATATTTTTTGAAAAGCAAGAGAAACATTTTATGATTACTCTTGTAAATGTAAAAATTATTTTTTTTTTGTTTTTGTGTTATGTTAATGTTTTTAGTTTTTAAAAAGATAGCTAAAAGATATATTATCTTTTAGGCTGCTTTGTTTAAATATTTTTTTTCCTAACATTTGGATTTTTCTACTTTTATTTGGCATTAGTTACAAGTTACTTCATATTATATATAAAATAAATAATTGTAGTGTTTAATTAACATTTTGAGAAAGTATTTTTTAATATTGGGTTAGCAGCTGCTGATGTAACCTTTTTCCTTGCATATTTGTGAATATTTTATGCGTAAAATTCAATATCATAATGTTTTAAAATGTCTTTAAAAACAATTAAAAATTATAGCTAATTTGTAATTTAATTATGGAAATATGTGTTTAAAAATACTATTTTCTAAAAAGTTTTTAGAGATATTCTGTTGGAAAATATTTTTTCTAAATATTATTTTGATATTTATGGAGCACATGATTGCATGCACCAATTTTATGGTATTCGTTTCATGTATATTAGATTATGTTTGGTGATGGTTGATTCTTCATTTTTAATCCATATTTTGTTGAAAGAGAAGTTTATGCAAAATATAGAACAAGTTTTTCTTAATTGAAGCATGGGAGGTTTTTATCTGTATAAATAATATTAATGAACTTTCTTATGAAGCACTAACACACTATTTTTACGGGGTATGTTGATATGTGACACAGCTTGCCAATAAAAGAAAAAACAATCAAAAGAGACGCGATTGTTTTTTCTCCTAGTGAAATCAAGAGTTAAAACACATATCAGTATGATGGAGGAGCTGTCACTAACACATAGAAAAATGAACTACATGAGCCTAATTAACTGGAGACCTAAGAGGAAGTCATAGATGAGCCTCATTGACATGAGACTGTAGAAGAAGTTTAGGAAACTTGAGCAAATTACGAGAAGTGCAGTATTGCCAGTGACCAGAATGTAAAGATGGAAAGTTAATGCTCCATGAATGATTAATACATAAAAGACTTAAACAAATACAATCATTCTGTATCAAGATATCTTGTAATTATTTTTATTAATTCTGGGGAAAAAAATTCTTTATTTAAAGATTTTATATTATGTAAGAGTTAAAATTTTTCAATTAACTTAATGATAATAAACTTAATCTATATTAATTAAATAAATTTCTTTAATTTAAATTTATGCTTATCTCTGTTTGAAATACCTTTTTCTTTTACAGCAGCAGTATAATCCTTTTATGCCCACCTTCTGTCAGTTTAATTTTTAAAAGCTAAAGCAAAAACTATAGGATTGTTTCATGAATTAAATTTTTTAGTGATTTAAAATCTTTTAATTAACCATGCTTTTAGTTTCTTTGGTAGATAGATTTTATTTACCATGTGTTTGTGTCTGCTTTAAATAAGTGTGGTATGGCAAAAAAAAAAAAAAAAAAAAAAAAATTGTTGAAAAAGTTACCTGAAAAAATAGTTTTTCTTGTAGATTTTTTTTTAACCTTCTCACTGCCACGAACTGATGTATCCATTCACTAAGCTGTAGGTTTCATTGCAATACATGTATAATCTAAATTAATCATAATTCTAAGCATATAATCCAGTTAAAAAAATTAAATAATGATTAATATTGAGGTTCATGTACCTATACACAATAATTTTTTACTTTCTTCTATCTTTACAAGAAGAAAGTATTGGATTCATGAAAATTTTCGACTTCCGGTTTTCGACGGATTTATACGTTTTAGAAGGTCCTGAACACGTTTTGACTATTTTTAGAAAATGTCTGTCTGTGAGTCTGTCCGTCTGTCTGTCTGTGTGTCTGTCTGTCTGTATGTGACCAAAAATTTGTGGGCGCTCTATCTCAAGAACTAATGCCCGAAATTTAATAAAATTTTATATTCAGTTAGACCTTGATATGAATTAGTGCCTATTGGTTTTTGGTGAAAATTGGCCTGCAGGTGGCGCTGCTATACTACGTTTTTCGTGATTTTCAAGATTGCTATATCTCAAGAACTAATGCACAGAATTTCACCAAACTTCAGATTCTGTGACCCCTTGATATATATAGACGCTGATTAAATTTTGGTGAAAATTGGCCAGCAGGTGGCGCTTCTATGCCACGTTTTTCATGATTTTCATGATAGCTATATCTCAAGAACTAATGCACAGAATTTCACCAAACTTCAGATTCCGCGATACCTTGAGATACATAGCCGCTGATAAGGTTTTGGTGTAAACTGCCCTATAGGTGGCGCTGCTATGCTACATTTTGCACGATTTTTGCGATAGCTATATTTCAAGAACTAATGCAGAGAACTTCATCAAATTTTAGATTCTGCTACACTAGAATATATAACATAATTAGACACTGATTACATTTTGGTATTAACCCTGCAACAGGTGGTGCAGTTATGCTGCATTTTGCACAATTTTTCCAATAGCTATATCTCAACAACCAACGCACAGAATTTCATCAAACTTCAGATTTTGTTACAAAATGATATATAACATAATTACACGATGATTACATTTTGTTACAAATCCTTCTACTGATGGTGCTGCTGTGCTATATTTTACACGTTTTTTTAAAAATAGCTATATCTCAAGAACTAATGCACAGAATTTCATCAAACTTCAGATTCTTTTACACCATAACATAATTAGACGCTTTTTTACATTTTGGCATAAATTGTCCAAGATATGGTGTTGCTGTGCTACGTTTTGCAAATTTTTTGTTATAACTATATCTCAAGAACTAATGGATGAAATTCCATCAAATTTCAGATTCTGTTAGGTCTTTACATAAATAGATGCTTATTAGGTTTTAGTATAAATTACCCAACATGAGGCATTACATGGCTCATTTTCTCAGAATATTAATTAAATTTTGCGTTTTAGGCTTTTCGGATACCAGAATCTCATTAGGCTAGGTCAAATGTTCGAGGAAATTCGATAGTGGGTAACTTTGGGGTCACCACGTTTTTTTTTTTTTTTTTTTTTTTTTTATTATTATTATTATTAAAATGTACTTATGAGATAGAAGAAAGTTTTGGGATTGACACATCCAACTAGTTTTATATCATGTTAAAAAAAATATTTTTTAAAAATATTTTCAATATTTTAGAGAAAACAACATTACAATTTCGCCCTTTTGCTCGGTATCAGGGAATTAATGAATTTTGGACATTATTATAAATTTTTCAATCCAAGATGAGGAAGTTAGTATTAAGAATTTATACTAAGGAAGTTAATTTTTTTTTTTTTTTTGTTTAAAAAATCTTTTTTAAATCTGTTTTTATGTGTTACATGAGCAAATTATTTTAGTTTCCATGAGATTACAATGAAATAAAATAAATCATCTTGAATAAATTATATTTTCAAATTTTATGTTTGATTATTTATTGAAAAAAGGCTAGGTATTTTTTATTGCAGTAAAGAAAGTTTGATCTCAGAATTTTGGAACTTTGGTATCTTGTGTTAAATTTTTATCGATTTTTCCAATTTTATGATTACAGTGCCTCAACTTATGAAATTTTAAAGCATTTTGTGTTAGATATATAAATTTACTTTGTGCATTATACAAAGTTTCCAAAATATTTTTCTGGATAGATAAAATTCATGATACCACTAAATAAAATGGAAACATAACTAGTTTAACAAAATTTATCTGAATAATTTTCTAATCATATTTATGTTTTATTTAACATGACCCTATGTTATCTAGTCTGGTAAACATATCCATAATTTTTATTGTATCTTATAATTAAAATCTTGAAACACTCTTTATCTGATTAATGTAAACAAGTTATGTTTATCATTTTCTGTCAAATTACCCAAAAACTTTACAAAGCTTAACAATATGAAGAAATAAATTTTTGCAGATCATATTATCATCAGAGTTCAGAAAGCAGTGTAAAATAAAATTAGGTATTAACTAAAACTATTGTGCAATCTTTCCTGTGAAATATCTCTGTGGAGGAACACTGTATTTAGCATCTAAAAATTGCTGAATTCAATTTAACTTTTTTTTTCTTCACATATATGCATAACTTATGCATTTCTTACAAGCATGATTTTTGCAAGTATCAATACATCAAATTCTAAAAAGTGGCTAGTAAATTGGCATATTTATATATGCTTTTCTAGCTGTGTCTTTAATAATCTGTTATGTTAACACCATCAAACTGATTGGTAAATTTATCATACAAACTGAATATTTCCAACTGAGCAAAAAAATGTCCAGGCTGGGAATCAAACCCAGATTGATGACTTACTGGGCCAATGCTTTACCATTATAAGCTAACTGGGCCAACAACCAGCAAGCATCTCTCATTGAGAGAACCTTATGGGTTATAATATCTGGTCTGTCATTTAGACAGCTCAACAGAATAAACTGTAGGTGAAGGAACTCCATATAAATGATGGATATGTAGATAAACTATTATTTTAATACAATCAAACTGTTTGGTAGATTTATAATACAAATTAAATATTTAGTACTGAGCAAAAAAATGCCCAGGCTAGGAATCGAACACAGATCTTTGGCTTACAGGGCCAATGCTCTACTATTTTAAGCTAGCTGGCCTACAACCAGCAAGCATCTCTTGCTCAGATAACTTTATTGGTAATAACATTTGGTGTCATTTAGGCAACTCAACAGAGTAATCCACAAGTAAAGGAATTCCATATAAACCTGCAGTTTATTTTGTTGAGCTGTCTAAATGTTAGACCAGATATTATTGCCAATAAGATTATCTGAGCGACGCATACTTGCTGTTTGTTGCCCCAGTTAGCTTAAAACAATAAAGCATTGGCCCTGTAGGCTAAAGATCTTGGTTTGATTCCCAGTCTGGGCCTTTTTTTGCTCAGTTTTATGTCATAAATCAAATTTTTTATCATATATCAAATATTGTCATATATCAAATTTTTCAATAAGATTTAAATACCAGCAGTTATCTAAAACTCAATGCATTGATTCATTATCTTTCTTCAAAATTGTACTTAGCTAGAAGTCTTAATATAATGACATAGCATATAGTTGCAATAGATTCTTTCAGGAAACAGTTTTTCTGGACATTTCTTTATATTTTTACTAACATTAGAAAATTTTCACAGATGCATTGTTTATTTATTTATTCAGGTGACTTCACTTTTACGGCGGGTTTTACCAGAAGTCAGTCCTCCTACTCTTGCTTCTATTTTGGGTGTTCAGACCCTTCCTCCATCAGATTTTAGCATCATATCAGAAAGCAGTAAAGATGGTAAACCAGAAGAAAACAGTTTTGATATTCACAATACAGGAATATTAGATGTATTTTTAGCTTGCATTGCCAAAGCACTCACAGTTCAAACTAAAGTCAAAGGTTCTTCTTCAAGCAACAGTAAAGGTGTTAATACTGTTACATTAGCTACCTCTATTCATCCTCGGTAAATATATACTTTTTATACTTTTACTCTTTTGTGTTGATTTTTAAAAATAAATTAATTATCTCTTAAGATAGTAACAAGTATCAGAATTTCTTCATTTTCAATTATTATAAATGAAAACTGTAGTGTCACTGAAATAAAAGCATCTTAATAAGTGTGACAGAAAAAGTATGTGGGAAAATGTTTTGTCTAACAATCTCTGATCTTTCATGGTGCATTTAAGAATTTTCTTCCAATGATTCACTAGTTTTAAAAGTACAGATTGTAAAAAAAAAAATAGCATTCTTAATTAATTTTCTGTTATAACAAATAACAAAACAGCTGTTTCAATCTCTAAAGAACATGGGAATCTTTTTTAGTATCATTCCAGAATAATTGAAAGTTTTTGATACAAGCTTAATAATATGCATACAGTATAGATCAGCATAAGTTGGTCTTGGCCAAAACCCAGTGAACTAAGCTTGGGTCTTTTTTCATTCACAAGACTCTGGCTAGTCTGTTCTGCACTTTTCTGACCCAAGCTTTACTTTTCCACAGATTCTGGATGGGCCAGATTTTTATTTTTATTTTAACTTGGGTTGAGAAGGTTTTGGACTTCATTCTTCTTAAAGGTCTGCATAGACCAAAATTTTCAGGACCCAGGCCTGACCCAGTTATGTGAGAATCATTATTAGCCTAACCCAAGCAAAAATCAATAAAATGAGGCCTAGCCCAATAATATTTGAAAAAAAAAAAAAAAAAAGATTTATAATTTGCTATTTTTTTTAAAAAATAGTGCATACATTTTTGGACAAAAAATTTAAAATACAGTAAAATCTATAAAAAGAAACCTGTCCATGATGAAATCTTGTCTTTAGTGGGGTGGCCTCTTATTTACTGAATCATGGATAGAAAAACAGTAAAGACTGTACAGACAAAATTGTAAGAAAACTGTTTAAAATTCTGCTGTAGACTGGTTTTTGTCCTAGAAGGTATAATTTCAAGGTACAACTTCTTTCATCAGGACCATGAAAAGTTTTATATTTAAGAAAGATATCATCTCTGCTGCCATCCTCTAAAACTTTTAAATCTTATGCATTCTATAGAACATCATTGAACAGCATAGATATATTATAATAAAACTTGGGAAAGTTAAGCCTGTGTTTAACAGAATTAGCTGCAGATGGAAAATCTTTAATACAGTGAAAATAACCCCATACATTTATACCTATTAAAACAGAAACCTATCTAAAAAGGAACTTTTTCAGTTGTTTGCAATTTCTTTTTAGCAATTTACATTAAAAGCTGTGAAAATGATATAGTCTTTTAAATAAAAACTGTTCATGGTCCTGCTGGCAAATGGATATTTATAATATATAAAAATAACACTTATTCTGACAGAAACAAGTCCAGACTGTTCACAGTATAATGTATCAGTTACTGATATCTTATTACAGTATCATTTTTAACTACGAAAATTGCCTTACTTTATTACAAGCAAATTGTAAATCAAGATACTTTTCTAAAATTTTTGAATGACAATAAAAGCTATAACTGAATCATTTGAACCAAATATAAACTTTTATCAACAATAAACAATTCTTTATAAATTGTTTGTACCCCTTTAATTTTTTTAAAGTAATATATGAACAGTATGCTACAAAAAGTTGTAAAATTGTATAATCTAGAAAATTTATAATACAAAATTACACATTTTTTTAAACTTTTGCCATAACAATTATTCAAACTATAAAAATAACAACAATAACTACAAGAAACTATATAAAAGCTTCGAGAAGATATATAGAATCAAGTATCCAAAAATTTCATGAGGCCAAAAAGAGACCAGAAAACCAGATTCTTGACTAGAAAATAGAAATGGGGAACACTAACTAAATGGAGAAAGGCCCCCAAAAATGGAGATGATCAGATAAAAAAAGGGACAAGTTATTAATAATTTAGGGTATAAAAATTTAAAAGGGCCTATAGGGGTTTAGGTTCTTAAAATTAAAAATCTGAGTCTTAGGTGCATCAGGACCTAGCTTAAACTATCCTCATCCAAGTTTTGAGACTTCTATGAGTGGTAGATTTTGCTATCTATTGCAGATGGACAGACATACATCAGTCGAATAAAAACAAAAATCTTTTTGCATGTGAAAAAAATAATTTTCATAAATTTTAATTAATTTAAACAATGTTCAGCTGCCAAATAGTTTTATAAATATAGAGATAAAACAGTTCTTACAGAATAGTAAAAAAGCCTATTTTGTATTTTTACAGACACTATTCTTAAAAAGGAATGGTTTAGAAAGGTAAATAAATATTAAAAAACTTAAGATTGACTTATATGCACTCAGGAATAAGTTTTTCTGTTTTGTTACTTACATAAAGTCAGATATAATATTTTTAATCCATTGTTTCGTTTATATGGTCTATTATTTTGGTCCTATACTCGATAACCTTGCTGTAGATGAATGCTTACTAAATGAATAAATTTTTAAAAGCTATATTAATAAACAATAAACTATCTGCTTCAATTACATAGAATTTGATAATTCGTATTTACATGTTTTGCAGTAGTAATTCTATGAAGGAAAAATGTTTCAGGTTATTTGTAATTTTTATTTTCAAAAACATTTTTAAATTTTATTTATTTATTTATTTATTTTAACCTTTGGTTTTTGGAGAATATAGAATTCAGGTTTTAAAAGTTTTACTTTATAAATATGTTATTCTATTTTTAGAGATGATGTTGGAAGCCGCTGGTGGTTAAGAGGCTGTATGGCACGTAAATTAGCAGAAGTAATAATACAGTTACTTAAAGATATGGCAGCAGTGAGTATTTAATTTTTTATTTCATTCACTTTACTTATTATATGTGATTGAAATTTTTTTACGGTTATTTTTTTATTGAAAAATACATTTACATAATATTTATAGGGTAAACTTACTGAAGCCTGGGCTACTGTTACAAAGGGTGCTATTGCTGAGAATATATTAAATTTAACAAAACTGGAAGAAACACACCGGTCTCCTTCTGAATGTTTAAAAACACCGACAGTATGTATTTTCTTCTTTTTGTGTGTGTGGGGAAAATATTGATTGTTCGTTTGTAAAATAAAATTTTATTTTACATATTGAAACTTTGCATTAAATCTAATACTCCTTTAAACATTATTTATTATATATATATATATATATATATATATATATATATATATATATATATATATATATATATATATTAATTATGCATATTAAATTTTCTAGTTATGGCTGGCCTTGGCATCTCTGTGTGTCTTAGATCAAGAACATGTTGAACGGTTATCATCCGGGCAATGGGTTGGAGGAGCTGGAGGAGATGGCCAGCAAGCTCAACCAAGGGTAATATAATTGATTAAAATCTTTAAACATAAAACTTGTTTTAATGAAATCTGTTTTAAATGGGAGATTTAAAGTCCCAGTTTAAATTATGTAATACAACTATAAGAGATGGGATATTTGCTAAGAAATAAATCTTACCTAATTATTATTTTTTCTTTTTCCTGGTTCCCCTTTATTCTATTTTAACAGTTTTAATTGTATTATTAAAAGGGAAACCTTATTATTTAATTTAATAAGGCATTTAATTATTTTTTTCTTAAAAAAAAAATCCCTTGATTTCTTTTATTTATTTCAAATAAAAATTAAAATTCTGAAGTCCCTCCTAATAATAAGAGAAAATCGTAGTTGTAATAAATGAATAATAAAATCACATATTTCTGCTTAAATTCTTATATATCATTTTATGAATCAGGGCTCGAAAATTACCAGTGCAAATCAGAACAGTGTTCCAAATCACAAAGATATGATCAATATTGTTCCAGTTCATAACATTATTATAAATATTGTTCCAGTTGGTGAAATTTTTAAAACATAATATTACAGTTTTATTTTAAATAGCTTTTGTACTCTTTGTTGATGCACAGTAGAATAACAAAAAATTATTAATTTAATAAATATCATGATCAAAATTAACTTCTTTTGTATTCTGATTAATTGACTGAAACAGAAATTTAAGATGAAAATTAAAGTTGTGTACTATAGTACTAATAATGCTGAAATATTGAATTAATCATATTGAAGTATTGACATTTGTTACTACTTTTTGAAACAATAAGATGCATGAGACTGAAGAAAGTTTTTGTATTGGCACATCCAATTAGTTTAAATTGTTTTTGCATGGTTAGATATAAGTAGATATAAATTTTCTATAATTAAAAAATTTTTTTAGTTAACAACAATTTTAAAATCACATTCTGGTTTGTGAATTTCCCCATTTCGAGCCCTGTTATGAACCTTGTTGTTTCTCCAGTCAATAATGTAAAATCTATTATAATGGAAATGGATATATTTATTTAACTTTGAATAACTTTTATATTGGTCATTGACAGTATAATGTGTATTGGTGTTTTTAATAATAAAATAAGCATTATAATAAATTTTAAAGTTAAAGATATAATTTAATTCAATAGCAGATCCAAGGTAGAGGTCATGGGGGTCATCTCTCCCCCTCCAAACAAAGAAAATTTCTAAAACACGTTTAAAAAATGAAATATTTATTGAATTCTTTCAAATCTACCCCTTGCTCAACCGTGAGAATCTTTCTGACTCTTTAAAACTCTACTTAAATTTAAAGCAAGTAATTTCTGACACATCCAGGAAACAATTTTCAATTTCAGATGCAAGACATTTGCATGTGCACTTATTCAGAACAAATCATATTAGTGTTTTTCATTTCTTGGTTAAATCTTCGGGAAATCTACACAAAATTTGAGTTTTTAAATTGAGTTCCAGGTTGCGACAGCTAGTTGCTCCCTCATGATGGCAAACTGTCCAAAAAATGACTTAAAATGCTCAATTTCTGAATGATTCTTTGTTTTTATAAGGAAATGGAAAATTCTTTAATTGCTTGATACCTAATAAAATGTGCAGTTTCTTTATTTTTACAAATATTAATGCAATTATTTTGTAATTACAAATGAAAGCAACTTCACAAAAGTATCAGAAAAATAGCTTTTTCAGGTACAGGAACAGCTTTTAATATAAAAAATTGCTTATTATGTGACCCCCCTCCCCTTCCCCATATTGCAACAACATTGTGCAATTGTTTAAATATTTGAGTACATTCCCTTATTATATCTATCCTCTTTTACTTCATTCACTTTTATTATCTATCCTCTATAACGTTGCCTCTAAGAATTTTACATGCTAGATAAAAGTTATGATAAGCCTAATGGTTTCCACTAAAAAATCGAAAATAAAAGATATGTAACTTGAATAAAATAATTCTTTTTTTATTGGTGATACTTTGTTTATGAAGAGAAAAGAAATGTAGTTAAATTTCATTAATTTGATTTAAAGAAAATATCAAATGTCTTTGTTTATGTTCCAAAATGTAGCAAGTTTTTATTTAATTAGCCATTCTGTGATAATCATGATGACTCTGAAACACCTGCAATTATACTGTGCTCCACATGTGGCAATTTGTGTGCAGAATGTGATAGGTATCTGCATCTCAACAGAAAAACTCGTAGCCACCAAAGACAGGTTTGTTCATATTCATTCTCATTATTTTCTTTAATTCAATTATTAAATATTTATGTCAAACATAATCACACTTATATTTAATCTACTGCTTTTAGTGATGTATTTGGTATCTTTTTACCCTAACAAAATTTTAGATATTGATTTAAATAAATCTTAAACTTTCAAAAGTCGACTTTTCAATTTACTTTTTTTAGTCTTGTGGCTGTGTAGATTTATTTTCATGTTTTATTTATGTGTTCAAACAACCTTAGGTTTTCAAAGAAGAAGAAGAAGCTATTAAAGTTGATTTACATGAAGGTTGTGGCAGGACTAAATTATTTTGGGTGATGGCTTTAGCAGATTCAAAAACACTGAAAGCTATGGTAGAATTCAGAGAAGGCACAAGAGGTACAATTATCTTTTACTTTTAATTTTTTCATTTAATTTAACAAAATTAAATTTATAATTCGTTAAATAAAATTGTGTCAATTTTTAAATTGATTTTATTTAAAAAAAAAAAAAAAATCATTGCATTGCAAGACTATTTCAAAAGAGTTTTAGTTTTTTAAAAGACCTGTTACAATTCTTTTCATCTGATAGGAACAGGCTTTTCTTGAAGTTCTCAAAAAAAACTTTTCATCCCCAAATAAAAGCTTTTACAAATTCAGTTAATTTAAAATGTAATTTGACTTGTCATAAAACAGCTAAATGCCAAAGCTCCTGTTATTTTGTCATAGATAAATATAAAACACTTTAAAATCCCATTTTAAATCTTAAAATTTAAATTAATTACCAATGTCCAATTCTGAATTTTGTTTTCCTGGCCTAACAAACGTTATTCTCGGATATTTAATTATATTCAATTTTAAGATTTCAAATACAAGCTAAGTATTATTTTCAAGTGTCTGTTATTTAAGTGCACACAGGGCTCACTTGCAAAAGATCTCATATAAAGAAGGAGAGATATGCAGATTTTGAGCTAGTCAGCTTGCCTCAAAATCATTTAGTTGATTAAACTCCTAATACTAATAAAGTGAAACCTCCAAATAAGGGACACTCTGAATAAGGGACACCTCTATTTAAGGGACAAAACTTCTGGTCCCAGTCCCTTGATATAGGATGTGTAATGTATTTACCTCTGAATAAGGGACACTTGAAAATGAGATTAAAGGGACTGGTTTTTGCATTTTATGCAATGAAGTAGTCTGTGGTGAAAATTAAAATACATATTTTTGTGAGCTTATCAAATAGATAGACAGTCATGTTGATACAGAGTAAATACAACACAGTTAACGACAATTTATTTACCTACAACTGATTCGACATCAGTGCGTTTATCCGCATTGAAAATATTGCTGAAAATTTTGAGGGTTATTCTGAAAGTGGAGAATAAAAGAAAATTGTGAAACAAAAACAATACAGATGCTTTAAGGCTGTTCTCAAATCCAAAACAAGCAACTTTTAAGATATAAGCTTAAATTTATTGTTATTCAGAAATACCTGAAACTAGATAGTGTTGTTGTTCAGAAAATATGTAATCGACCAGTGTTTTTTTTTTTTTTGCAAATGTGATAGATTTTTCAGAAAATATAATCAAAGTGGGCGTTTTGAACCGAATTTCCATGCGAAAGAAGAATAACTCCTCAAGAAAGGGTAAAAAATGTCTTTGTCACGTGATCAAAATCGTATATAACTCAATAGATAATTTACTTAACGAAAAATTTAAAACACAGTTCAATTCCAAATCGCTTCCAGAGTCAAGTGTTCCAATTTTAATTGTGTCAAAACATTTTTCACTTGCTGAGCAGATCAGTTGAGATTTGTTGCCTTAAAATACACAAAACAATTGAACACTTTTTTCTTTCTTTTTTTTTTTTTTTTTTTTTTTTGGTAAATACTGCTGGTAATGAAGAACTAAAATTTAGAAGTATGATACGTGAACACTTGAAAGGTTTGTACTGAAAAATTGAAATTTGCTCTTGGCTGATTACTTCAAATAAAATTCTTTCCAATTTTTTATACTTTTTGCATGTACTTAATTTGCAAAACAACAAATCAGTCATTCTACAAATCATTTAAATATTTAGTAATTAATTAAAAATTTTAATTGGTTAATTCTCTTTTCTTTTCTTTTTTTTCCTTTTTTTTTTTTTTTTTTTTTTCTGTCTAATTAACATAATTTATGCATTTAGGGTACATTTAAATTTCACCTTCAATGCTTTGTTATTTTTATATCCTGCTTAACGATTAATTAAAAATAATACAAAAAACTCCGAATAAGGGACACCTCTATTTAAGGGACAAAAGTTCCGGTCCCATAGGTGTCCCTTATTTGGAGGTTTCACTGTATCAATTGTTACTAAGTAAATTGAATTTATGATAAGTTCACAAAACAAGTTATTTTATACATCCCTGCATAATAATATTTTAAATCGATGCCACAAGTGTCTAATGACACAATGTCTAACCACAAATGTTGAATGAAAGATCGTTAAAAGGATATTAATTAAAATTTTGTTTTTATAAATTTTGATAAAAAGTAGTTTTTTTAGGAAAGTGTTGAAAATAAGATTATTTTATTCTAGATTGTTTTTAAATAATCTTTTCAGAGCAATGCATTAAAATTGTTTTTAAAAAAATTAACTAATAACAATCTTTATAAAAATCAATAAATATTTTAAGAGAGAATTTTGAAATTAAAAAAAGCTTATTGATTAAATATTTTAAAATTTATTTAAAAATATCTGTATTAAAAAAACTGTTAAAACCTAATACTTTTAAATCTGTAATTTTTTTATTTCTTATTGAGGTAATTTACAATGTGTTTTCACAAAGGAATACGTTAGGAACAAGTGTGCAATGTGCGACTGTGCTGAAAATCCAGGGAGTTTGTATACGAAAGGCTAATGGGAAGAAAACACCTAATATGTATGTAGTACATTGTTAAAATGTCTGAACAGTAATTTTGATATAGCAACAATTTCAGATTCACAAAATATGATTAGACTTTATATGTACACACACACACACACACACATATATATATATATATCATATTGTGGTTGCATATAGACATTTAATTAAGCAAATATAGAATCTAATGCATAAAAAATATTCTAGGAAAACCAAGTTCATCTGGAGTTTGCAGATTCTGTGGCTCTAGTAGTAGTACGGGACTTCTTTCCATAGGAAATGTTTGTAATGAACCAGATTGCCAGGTACCAATATGGATTGAATTATATCTTATATTTTTTTATGTTTACCTACTAATTAAACTATATTATTTTATCAAAAATGATTATTTTTATTGCATGGGAATTTTGTTTAGTGTTTTGCATTGATTTTTGTACTTTTTTCTTTCATTTGGCAGTTTGTTAGTTAAAGTAACTATTTATACAATTTTTGCGATGTTAATAGTTGTGTGACTAGATAAATGACTAGATTAATTGTATGACTTGATGATTGATTCTTGAGATAGAGCTTTCACAAAATTTGTGTCACATACAGACATTTTGTAAAAACATGTTTTTCATGATCTTTGACCTCTATAACATGCAAGTCCATCAAAAACCAAAATTCAAAAATTTTCAAGAATCCAATACTTTTTTTTTTTTTTTTTTTTTTTTTTTTTTTTTGGTAGAGATATAAGAAAGCAAAAAGCGATCTATTGCAGCCATTTGGAGAAAAGTAATTACTGAAAACTTTAGTATAATTTCACCGATCTTCACCCTCAGGTATCAAAACTATCTCCATTCAAATGGTGATAGACATATATGCATCTGTTTTTTGTGTTGCAATAACTTCCATATTTATGAACCAAATTAAATGTAACTGAGCATGTACAGAAGACTTACAAATTTCTGGACTAAGTTTGTTGTCTAGTTTCACCCACCATCTTGTTTTAAAAAGGTAGTCCATTTAAAGATTTATATTTCAAATATGAAAAATAATAATTGCTGAATCGTCTCTGAAAGCTTACTTTGAATACACAAAATTTTTTGGCTTCCTTCTGTCTGTCTGTTCTGTGATAACTACCATAAAAAGTATCATATTTACTTGAAATTAAGTAAGCACATTCATAAAGTACCCGTATTTAGCTGTATAATTTTTGTTATGTTTGGAAAATAAAGAACATTTTATTCTGCACCATAATGCTTTCTTATGGCAATTCAGACAATTTTCAGTTTTTCATTTGTTAAAAGAAAATGGCTCTTTTGATTAATCAATGGATCTAAATGATAAATTATGGATACTGAAATTTCTGAATACAGGCCATAAATTATTCCCATTATTTTGAAATATTGTCTATGCGTTTGTCTGATTATTTAAATTATTTCTGTAAATTTTTATGATTTTGTTATACATGTGTTCCAATAATATAAAATATTTTGTTTTAGAATTTTTTTTATTGAAAATGCACATATTTCATTTTTTTCTTTTTCTTTTATTTGTTGCCTAGCAACACTAAATAATCCTATTAATATTATAAATATGGCTTATGTGTGGGTTCAAGTCAAACAAATGGCAAAACAGATGAATTAATTGTACAATGATTGAAATATGTCTTCGTACTTTTGTGTATAGATGCATTTTATAATCTAGAAATGAATTTTGTTTTAGAAATATTCTTATTTCAAATGTATTTATTTCGTTTTTTCTTTTTTTTTTTTACTTATTGCCTAGCAATAATAACTGATCTCAGTAATAATATAATAAATGTGCATAATGTATGAGTGTAATATTTAAATAAAGGCAAAATGAATAAATTAATTATACAAAAATGCAAACAAATATGGGGTCATGTATTGAAAATAAAATTAATATGCTTTGATATTGAAATAAAATAAATTCTGGTTATGATATTAATTTTTATTTATTCAAAGAAAATGTTATGAATATTTTAGAATTCATTGTCTGCGCGTAATTAACATAAAGATTTTTTTTTTAATTATTTAAAATCATTATTAAAAAAACAGCTTTTGTAAAGCAAGAGTATAGAAAATGTCAATAATATGCACTGCATAAATATGCGTCAAAAATGATGTCATGATCAGCAGGAAATAATAATTTTCATTCTTAAAAACTAAAAAATAACAAGATTGCCTCAATAATCATGCTTGAAAAGCATGTTTACTATTTAGTCAAATAACACTGGACACAATGATAAATGATTACTGATTAGGTTTATGTCTCCAAACATGCTTATTTTTTGGTGATTTTAATAAGGTAATGTTATCAAATACATTACAATTTGTATTTAGATAAGATCTTAGATCAAAGTATTATAGAATGGTAATAAAAGATATTTTTGGGAAAACAAAAATTGTAAAAAATTTAAATTCTAAATTAGGTAACTCTTTTACATTTCGATAAGGTAATGCACATGTTTGTGGAAAAAAATATGTGCTAATTAGAATAATATAAAAGGTTTTTCTAAACTCTTGCTTACCCTTAAAAATCTTAGTGTAAAATTAAATCTAAGATGAGTTCTAACCATTCGCACAATGAATAGAAAATTATGAATGTAAATTTAATGAGATCATGGGGGGTTCAGGGAGGCAGAAACCCCCTCAAGAAATGTGCCTTTTTATCTAAAAATTTATTATAATATGCAATTCATCGGAATTTTAGAATACTGTTGCATAACAACATGATCAATTTACTGCATCTAATTTCTGAAACTTCCTATGTATTTTTTATTCTTATAAATATATATGTTATTTGAAAACTTTCAATTGCTGTTTGTATAAAGTTAAATATTATGCAAAATGTGGTAAAAAAAACAGTGATTTTCAGAGCCCATGTTGAAGCTCCTGATCTGCAGATTTACTAGTGAATAGAAATGCAGAAGGTTTATTCTTTGAGTTTAATGCAACAATTCTTTAGCAATTTTTATTCTATCTCTATCTTAAAAAATGGCTGAGGTATAGCAGTTTGAAATTCTAGGGTGGTTGACAATTTTGAAACAATCAATATCACTCATATTTATCAGCCAATTTTGATGAGACAGAGCCATGTGTACAGGACTGAACAAGGTCTCGACAGAATTTGTGATCAGCCTCATCTGCCATCTTACACTTTTTTTTTAAATTTGGGATATTCTGTGCTTTGTTGGTACAAGCAGGACATCATGAAAAAATGTATATGTTTAAAGTTGCAAATTTTTGACAGTTGACTGCATTATATTTCCTTTGCATATTATTACAAAAATTATAATTTTGTGCCCTTCAAAGCATTTGAAATCAAATCATGGCTACTTGCATTAAAATAAAATTTGCACAAAAAATTTAATTATTGATTTTATAGTTCTGTCAAAACATTAAAAATATTTTCTGAATAGGTGTTTTTTGTTTAAAGTATTGGAATATTATTTATAAAATTTAAGGCATTTTGATTATTAAATTCACAAAATTAAACTTTGTATACTACCATAGTGTAAAATTTCAGTTAAATTAAATTAGATATAAGGGTTTTAAAGTAATACAAAATATTCTAAAATATCAAACAATTTTAAATGTTTGTTCTTTTTTCTCTCTTACTTCTTTTTTTAAATTGTAAAACTTTTTAGTAATGTGAAAATTTATGTTAATTACTAAATTATCTAGTGAAAGTTTTTTTTATTTAATTGTATGTCTGTTTTGTTGTTTTTATAAGAATAAATCTTGTTTAATTTTAATGCTCATTAATCTGTTTTTATTGATTCTTTTAGGAACATGCCAGCAATGCTTGCTCAAAAATGCTTTCCTGTGGTCACATGTGTGGCGGTATTTACAATGAGAGTCCTTGTCTTCCTTGCCTTCATGGTTGTAATAGTGATAATTCAAGTTTAAAACAAGATGCAGATGACATGTGCATGATATGCTTTATAGAAGCCCTTTCGTGTGCACCTGCCATACAGGTTATTATTATTATTTATTATTATTTATGAAAGAGATACAGTTTGAGAAATAGAAAAATTATATCCAAAAATTGCATATTTTCATTGGATTATTTTACTTATAACATATGAGATATTTTATGAAATCCTTAAAAGAAGTTCTAGGAAGTTGACTAGAACTTCTAAGAAAGTTCTAGATGATACTGTATTACAAAACATGCGTAGAACAATTATAAAATATTTATGGATTTTTGTAAACTAGAGGGTACAATTATTATATGTGATCAGTATTTGCAAATTAAGTGAAATGTTATTTTATCTTATTAGCCAATATCAAAAAATAATTGTAGTACCTGAAATCTTTTCAGATAAACCTAATACACCATCTATCCTAAATGATTGAATTAATTTGATTTGCTTTGATAAAGTAAATTTGGAATATTTTTCACTGTAAGATGCAAAAATGTTTCCATATGGAGGATGTAATTAATTTAAATGTAAGAAATTTTATTTTGTTTAAAGTCAAAATACTACTGTTAAATAATTTTACAATGAAAATTACAATTTAAATTACAATTAATTTTCTCTTATAAGATGCAAATAAAATTACATTTAATTTAAAAATTATATTCTTGCTCATACTGTTGATATGCAAGTATTATTGCATCTTACAAAGACTAAACTTTTTTTGAAAGATCTTTTAATAGCAATTTCTAGAATTGAAATTAAACAAAAGTCTTATCTTTTAATTAATTGCACACTCATTATGAAAAATGTTTCACATTTTATAGTGGAAGATATTTTTGTTTAAAAATATTTATTATAACTTTTATACATTTTAATTAGATAATTTTTGCATCTTACAATGTAAAATATGTCATTTAACATTGCATTCTTACTGTGAAAATTATTTAAAGTGTTTCCTTATATTTTGGTTATGTATGAAAAAAAGATATGTCTTTTTATTTTGTCAATATCTGAATAATTATTTTAATTTAAAAAAAATTAATTTTTGTCATTTTTTAAAAATTTTTAAAAGGTATAAAACTCATCAGTTTTTTGAGGGGGAAGAAACGTAACATCTGTATAATTTATCCAATAGCATTATCTGAATAATTTCCAAATAAATGATTTTGAAATCAGTAATTTCTAATTCATAACTAAGAAAATATATTTAAAGCAAATAGTTTGTTGCTGTAACAGCCTAAATTTTATATGCTATCCTGATATAATTTAAATTTCAGATCTTACAATTTTCAATTTATTTATCTAAATCAACAAAATAGCAAATATCTCTAACCATTTATTAAAGTATAGTTTTAACCAGCATGAATGTCTATACATAATTATTAAAATGAAAAGAAAGAAATTCTCGTAAATTGTTAGATTACTTTTACACTAATTGTCTTGCCATCTGTATGTTTTAAGAGAATTAAGTTTATTGATTTGCTAATAATAACATATTCTCACAAAGAACATTTATTGGAAAGTATTTTTTTCTCTCTCTATTCCTTTGATTGTCTGTTAAACAAATCATTTACAAATGACATCATTTACAAATCTGTTAATCATTTACAAATGATGTTCTTGAAACGTAAAAAAGCATTTTGAGCGGCAGTGAAATAATATTGAAGGGCATCAGACAGTTTTATTCACTTGATACACATTCCCTATCATCACTGTTGAGGGTATCTTTACTCTGTCATCATACATTAGCAATTCAGTAAAAGGATTCAATTTTATTACTTTTGAATTAGTAGTCAATTACACACATATGAATATTTTGCCAATTAATTGACTTTTAATAATAATACAATTTTCTGCCGACATTTTCACTCAAAATTATCTACATAAATAGCTAGATTTTGCTCAGACAAAACTGTGTGAAGCTCTCCATTTGACTGCTTATCTTTTATCAATGATTCTAGTATTAGACAGATAACTAACTGATATTTCTTGCTATTGGGGTGATTTCCTTTGCAAAAAATAAAAATGTCCAATTAAAAACTAAATATGCTTCTGTTTCAAATCTTAGTTGTTGGAATCAAGTTATATCATGCATGTTGTAATGTTTAAAGCAATATACATATTAAACTAGAGCTGTATGGCTCATTTTTAGGGTTTTGTTCGTATGACAAAACCCTATTTGTCTCTGTCCTCTGTCTGTCGCAGAGTCCGTACATAAAAACTATATAAGTCAGAGAGTTCAAATTTTGTGTACTTACAGCTGAATGCCTCGTATCACACAACAAATCATAAAATTTTGAAAAAGACTGAATTGTTGCACGCAAGTTGAAACAGACATTTTTTTTTTTTTTTTTTTTTTTTTACTTTTAAAAGAAATGGAGTACTTCTATTGCCACAATTACAAAATTGGTATTAAAAACAATGAAAATAAATTAATATATCAAAAATAAATTGAGATGCAGCTTTTAAACAAATTGCATTTTAAAGTAAATTTTTTTTTCCTATATGATAGTGTAAAATTTGAAAATGTGCTATATTTAAAAGTTTACAAATTTGCAGTAATGTAAATTTCAAAACTGAAATTTCATTTCTTCTAATTGTTGCATGCAAGTTTAAATAAAATTATTATGTATGTAACTAATGGAAGAAATAAATTACATGAAAAATGTGCTTATTTCTTTTTATTTCATCATATTACATCATATTTATCATCCGTTTTGACACACTAAGTGAAATATATTTTTTTATTTATTAAATTCTTATTTATTTAAATTACTAGCTGACTCTAGTGATCAGTTTGGTCTTCCTTAAATTTATTCTGGGCTTTGCAACATTTTACTTTTAATTATAATTTTATGTACTTGCGTACCTTCACTAAATCTACAGATTCTGATAGAGAAATTGACAAATCTATGCAATCAATGTAGCATTTAGGAGAAGAATTCAATATTCTGTTCTAGTTGGCACGATTGGCAAAGAAATCCAAAATAGCACCGAAAAACCATTTTTCGTTTGTTAATTTAACGATAAAGTGTTTTGAAGGAGAAATTAAATGAAAAAATTTAACATGCCAACATAAAGATAAACTAGCTCTCTTTTACTGTAGCGTATAGTCAACTGAAATCCTGCATTTAAACAAAAACCACGGAATGGAAATCTGGGTAATCAAACGATTTGATAGAAGATAATAATAGATGTTACGCAACTGATACAGAATAATTTAAGTAATTGGATTTTCTTTCTTTTTTTTTTTTTTTTTTATAATTATTTCGAAAGATTAATGTTTTTTTAGAATAAAATAAAATAAAAAGGGTTGATTAAAGGTATGAAATTAAAAATATGTTAAAATATTATATAAAGAAAGAAAAAAGTTCAATGTTAAAAGAATTTGGAACTAATTAACTTAGGATTAAAGTGAAATTTTTTTTATTATTACATATATATTACTCTCCTTTATTTATTTGTTTCATAAATGTTCATTTTTAGAATCTTTTTTTAAATAATTAATTTTCTTTCATTGTCATTTACATAACTTACTAATTTACATAACTTATCACATAACAATTTTTTCTTCTTTTTTTCTAGCTTATTTGTGGTCATGTTTTCCATCTTTATTGTTGTCGTGCTGTTTTGACAAAAAGATGGTCTGGTCCTCGAATTACATTTCGTTTCTTATTATGTCCTATTTGTCAGGTAAGTAACTAGATATTATTTTTAACTTATTATGAATAAATGGTTTCCTTACATTTATGTATGATGTTTAAAAATCCCCTGGCTTATGTAATATTTTGACTTTTAAGTAGCTTCTATTACAAAAAGTAAGAAGCTACATATTGCAGTCAGCAGCAAGAAAGTGATTTCAGAAAATTTCTGTATATTTTCACAGACAATGACCCACTAAACCCAAACACCATTCGCATTCAAATTTTGATTTTTATGCATGAAAGGATAAAAACTAATCCTTTTTTTAAACTTAAATTTAAAATTAAAATTTGAATGTTTTATGTCCCAATTAAATCCCCAGTTAACTTTAATTCTTAAGCCTAAAGTTATTCTGCCCCTGATAATTTTCTTTCTCAGCCTCACATTTATTACTTTCAGATATCATTTTTAGACACTCCTTAGGATTAAAATTGATGATCTAATTGCTTTTTGGAGGCATTTGTGGTTATAGTCTGATACATCACTGATCCAGAAATTATGCAGGTCTTGACCACATATCAAAAGGTAATCAATCAATTAAAGAAATGTTCCTCTCAAATTTACACTTGCCCTCTATTGGAAAATATGACAAGCTTCAAAATATTAAATAGAATGTGTACGAAAAACGAGAGATTTTGCAGTTTTGAGATGCATCCCCTACAGCCATTTAAGTCTTTCAAATAACTGTAAAGGACTCGAGAGACCTACTGTCTGGATTCACATATAAAATTATGAGAATTTATAAGAAAATAAATGAGTTCGATCCAACAAGATGTCTCGAGTTCAATTCTTAGTCACGATTGATGTCATCCCAAGACATCCTTACATATATATATATATATATATATATATATATATATGTCAGGCAGTAGCACTCATTTTTTTTTTTTTTGTGATGGTCATTTGTACAGAATTTACAAAAGTCTCAACCAAATTTGTTGGCAATGTACAAAAAATTATTAAATCTAAAAGTCTTTTCCGGTAAGTATTTGGCTTCAGAACAAGGATTATGAGCAGTTTTTGTTTTGCTTCTATTTTAAAAGTTGTCTGAGATGTAGCATTTTGAAATTCTAAGATGTCTGATTCTATTAAGAAGTTTTTTTTTATGTGACTTAGTTAACATGGTTTCTTGCAAGTTTTCATTCATTTTAACCATTGTTCCAATTCTCATATGCTCAAAACTCTGTTCATATCTGCTAGCATCAAATTCTCATCAAGCTTGAAAACACTTGGAAAAATCCACCAAAAGTAAATCACCTTATAGTGATAAAGCTAACTTTGTGAAACTTTGCAAGTAATTTTGCGAAATTCTTGTTCAATTTCAGTATTGATCAAAATTTGTAATGAATTTCTTATAATAAGGTTTTTTTTAATTTTAGCTCCATATGTTTGAGTAAAATTGGCTTAAATATTAAAACTAAGGAATAGAGAAGTTATTTTTTTCCTTGCTACTAATCAGAAAGACTTTTTAAATTTCATTTTGTTAATTTTGATATAATTTCATTTGCTAATTTTTTGAACTGTTGGATCTATTTAAGTATAAAGAATCACCCCAGCAAAGAAAGAAACAGTGGGCCATCAGCTAGAAAACAGATGGCAGCCAGCAGTGCCATCAGCGGTAAAGTGCAACGGTGCCATTACTTAAACCTGTACTAAAGTGTCCCTCCGAAATGCAGGTGGCCCATCAGTGATGGCCAACAGCAAGCCAGCATTGGTATGCCATCACATTGCTTCAATCCATCAGTTTTCCTGCAGTGCTAGCATTTATCCTACAGCAATTCCTTTGCTGGGCCAGCACTTTTAATCCAGTACCATCACTTATCCTACAGTGTTTATACATTGGTACACCGTCAGACTGCTTTTTATTACTATGAGCCAACAACTACCCTACAATGTTTATAAAGCGGCAGATTATCATACAATGTATATGCTGCTGGACCTTTGCTGTACCAGCGGTTTTTAATCAATATTAGCTTCTAACCTACTGCTAGTTCTTTGCTGGGTCAGCACTTTTAATCCACCACCATCACTTATCCTGCAATGTTTATACAGGGGTAAACCATCAGTCAGATTTGTTTTTACTACGAGCAGACATCCACCCAGCAGTGTTGATAAAGCAGCAGGCCATCATGCAATGTTTATGCTGCTGGACTTTTGCTGTACCAGCAGTTTTCAATCAGTAACATCCTCTATAACGATTTTACACTTTGCTGGACCAACACATTACTACCATTTTTATCCCCATGACCAGCAATTACTGCTTGCTGGGACAGCATATTTATTCAGGGTTTGATTTGCAGCAGAGCATCTGGGACGCTGACAAGGGCCAACAATTTTGGGAGCTCCAAAATATTTGTATTTTTAAATTTCTGAGATCCAATATTTCACTTATAACTAAGGTTCTGTGGAAGCCTAAATTAATATTCATTTAATAATTTTTTTATTTTTCCAAAAAATTCTTTTGAATTTTTGTCCTTTAATACTTTTATGCCAATGCCTAGAGCCCTCTAGGATGCAAATCAATCCTCCCTGAACAATAGTTTTGCTTTAATTGGGATTGATTTGATACATATTATGTGGATATAATTACCGCTGGTATAAATATAAAAAGAAATGAAATCTATCCAAAAAATTATTTTTATTTTGTATTACTTGTAAATATAAGTCTTCATGCAATCCATTTTTATATCTGTTAATAGAGTTCATATTCTATTTGAAGAACAAAATTTCCCGATTACAATTCACAACATAAAAAAAAAAGCTAAAATACAATTAAAATGAATTTAAAGGATCTTTTACTCATTTAAGATATGTAATTAAGCTAAGCTACAATAATATATTAATAAAAGTTATATAAACTTATATTTACATACGAATTTATACATATTAAACATTTATTTATAGTCAGTGCTGCTATATCATTTATGCTTTTACAAAAGCAATTTGTTGTGCAGGTTTCAATTCATCTTTTAAAAATTTTAGATAGGTTTTTTTTATATTTAATTATTATTATTATTATTATTATTTTGGCAGCTTGTTTGTAATTTTTTATTATTCGTATTTCATCATATTCTTTTGTAGAGATACTGCCTATATAAGAGACTTTGAACCTAAGGCACGACATTACTCTCTCTAAGTCAAAATTAAGTTAGATCACACAAAATCACTATTAATCTTTTCGAAATTTAATCAAATGGAAATTGAAAAAATTTAATTGCGGCATATAATATTCTAATCTATTGATGATTTCAATTTTTTTCAAACAAGTTTGCATTATAGTTAACTTGATATTAAGTTTCAAAATAGAAATACAATTGCATTGCATTAACTATTTTTTCCCCATAATTATAGTAAATATCTACATGTATGTTCCTCATATTTTTTTTTAATTAAATAGAAAAATTTCAGTAATGGGCACACATCAAAAAGGTTCAACTCTAGCATATATGGTGACAAATATGTATAGCTAAAATATCTATGTTATAAACATGTGGATTTTTGTGAAAATTTTACTTTTATGTGAAAAATTCGAATTTTTTTTACAGAAAGGCCTCAAAATTTAGGGCAATCTTTATGAATGGTAGCACATAAAAATCAGACTTTCAGGTTAAAAAAAAAAAAAAAAAAAAAAGCAGTTTTCTCAGATTATTTGAGTTTTTGTCATTTCCCATGTTTTCTAGTTGAATAGAAACACTGTTTAACCAAATATGTTAATACTTATATTTTCTCTGCAAGACATTTTTAAAGGCAGCATTTATCCTGCCTTCATTTAAATATTTTTTTTTAATACAGTAAAACACCAATTTTACAAGACTCACTTCAGTTATTCCTTTCGCAAGGTTGTTGCCAAAACATCAAAACAAAAACTGATAATTTTATTGAGAATACAAAACAATAAATCTCAATGAGATATCTTTAATGCATCTGTTGTATGTTTTCATCCAAAAGGAATTTTATGTAATTACTAAGACAAATAATCCCAGAATTTGTTTGTGACAGTTAGTGCAATGTTCTTAAATATTTCGAATATCCTTTATTGTTGGCAAATATTATTAGATTGTTTAACTAAATAACTAAATAAATACATGGAACAAATCATCTAGTTATAATAAAATTGCAGAATGAATTTATACTGTGAAAAACTGTGTTCATTCTTAAAATATTATTTTATTAATTTTTGTTTAACCCTTTGACGGTTAAAGCACGTCTATTCATAAAATACTAAAATGATTGAATGACACCGGAATTTAAAAACAAATTTATTTCATAATATATAAAAAATTTTTTTTACGTTCTTTGTAAAATTAAAATTTTCATTTAAAAATTCCGATGTCAGTATGGCATTTCGTAATTCAAATTAAGTGGTATTCTGGGTGCGTATACGCGCTTATAACCACGAAAGGGTTAAGCAAAATGTAATATTAAAATAAGGTCTGCTGAATGATCCTGGCTCCCCCCCCCCCCCCCCCAACAAATGAATTTATTTGAAAACAAAACTTTCTAGTAATTTCTTAACTACAATCAATTTCAGTAACAAAACTATAGTTTACAAGGTTCATTTTAATGAAAATATAAACAATGACAACAATGTAAGTTCTCATAAAACTTTATTTGGCTTGGCCAACTGTCCTATCATGAGTATTAAATATGAAAAATGTTAAATTTGAAACAACCTATTTATTTTAAAAATTTTGTTCTAAATGTTTTTGTAGCCTAAAAGCTAAGATAAACTATAGTGCATTATATTTAAGTTTTATTTGCCCAATCTAAAGATATCAATCAGTGTGAAGCAAGACATTACCTTTTTCTTACACACACATATCTATAACTTAGGAAAAAACTTTAATGAAAAAACTTTTTTTATTTGCATAATCAACGGTACATTAAAAAAGTTATCATAATGAATCTCGCTGCTGAACTGGATTGCTGAGCGCAACCAAAGCTTTACATCTTCCACATTTGCTTGTAAGACTGTTCTGGTAGTTGGTATTTGA
Organism: Maratus speculifer; assembly: GCA_964019185.1. NCBI lineage: Eukaryota > Metazoa > Arthropoda > Arachnida > Araneae > Salticidae > Maratus > Maratus speculifer. Next base: position 45,867,401 of record OZ025290.1, read on the forward strand.
CGGGCTGCAGCTGGAAGAAAAAAAAAAAAGAAGAGAGAATTGAGATTTTTTTTTAAGTGCAGATGTATGAATACAAACCAGCAATGAGACAAACAAATTAGAAACTACAAAATATATTGCTATGTTGACTGTGTTCTTAATTTTCTAAATGATTGATTTCAACTTTGCCAAATTGAATTCTTAAACATGGATATTTAAAACTAATGGACAAAAATCAAAATGTTTAACAGGAAAATAACCATCCCTATATACATTGAAGTAATGTTTATAATCTAAAAATATCAGGTAACCAAGAAAGTTAGGGCCGTACCGAGTACTCGGTATTTACCCGGCATTCGGCGTACTCGGCCAATTTGCCAAGTACATTACCGAGTAGTTGTAAGGATTTAATTTCTAAGCATTTATTATCATTACAATGAGAAATTATTAGGCACAATACATTACAAATGAATAAATTAAAATTTAGCACTAAAATAGTTAATTTCTTCTTGCAAGCTAGTTTTTTTCGCCACAGCATACCATCATCATCATATTTTGCACCGATGATGGTATGCTATGGCTACTGAAACTAATTTGCAAGAAGAAATAAAATATTTTGGTGCTTTGAATTAAATATTTTTGATTTATTTATAATATTATTGAAGACAAAAGAATTTATAACTGATCTGCAAAAGTTATTTGAATATAAATGTATATTATTTGCAATTATTCAAAAATTTTTTATTTAATACATTAAAAATGTCTATAAAATATGGAAAAGTTAAAAAAAAACAAAACAAATGCAAATTTTTCCCTCCAGTTCACTTTTAATCCGCCTTTCATTGTACCACAATTAAAATGACCGAAACTTTCTTTTTCCAAATAATGTAGGAATGTTTTAATTGGTAGTTTAACTCCTAATATGGGAATCTATTCATTTGAGCTCATCAATATGATTACTCTGAGTGAAAATAATAATTTCATTACACTTCACAGTAATTGCTACTAAACTGTAATTAAATTTATCTTACTTTCAGCAGTATAAAGGCAAAAAAGCTGTTTTAATATTCATACAACATTTTCAATATATTATATTTTGAGCTCCATCTTATGGTTTATTACAGTTAATTACTCTAATAATTAATCTTTTTGGATCCAGGCAAGGAAACTGAACCTTTTTGAAATTTGAGCGTGCAACTATATGGAATGGTCAGAATTCTCCTACAATGTTTCTAGCTAGAGCTAACATGTCTAAAATAACCTGTTAGGCAATAAGCCTGATTTTATTGCAAGTTGCATATTGTGAATAATGCAAGCTTACATCATTACTTTTAACATCAGTTCTTTGAATTATTCAAAATTACAGCAACTATAATCTTACAGCAACAAATTATCATTCTTGATACAGATTTCCAGTATTAAAATGAATTTGTAAATTGAAGAATCAGTTAATTTGCATTGGTTGAATTTAATTTTTATGTATCACTTTTATTTTCCATTTTTAAAAAAAAATAATGCTACTGCTTTAAACTGTTTGAAATTTTAAAAATTACCTTTAAAGATTGTATAATTAAATTTCAAATTAGTTAATTAGAAATTATTTAAAAGTTAATTAAAAAATATATGATTATATGTTAAAGAAATATGTTTATTATATTTACACAGACATGTTACTCTTAAAGCTCACTTCATATGCATTGATAGTTCTTTCTTATACACAACTACTCGGTACTCGGCCAAAGTGCTACTCGGTGCAGCCCTAAAGAAAGTTCAAGCGGTTTTTGAGAACAGCTACTTTTGTTGCGTAGGTGTGGTCGTACTTATTCTAATGACGTCATTTCTGTACATTGCCTTTAAATTGCAATCAGTAGAGAGTTGTTTAACGTATCTCACGTTTCGCTATCAGTTTTGTAGGAAGTACAATCGTTGAAAAGGATGTCATTGACAAAGGAGATTTTGAGGCCTATTTTGCTCTATGAGTTCAAATTAGGAAACAAAGCTGCAGAGGCTGCTAGAAGAACATGCTCCTTGTTTGGAGAGACTTCAGTGAGTGAACGAACCGCTCAAAAGGGGTTCAGCAGATTTTCATTCGGAGACGAGAGCCTTGAAGACAAGTCTTGTGTTGGTTGTCCATCCATCTTAGACCAAGTTTAGCTGAAACAGGAAATGAAAGAGAAGCCTGATCTAACATGCCAGGACCTTGCGCAAAGGTTTAGAATATCTGACAAAACCATCCAATTGCATCTTCATAGCCTTAGGAGGTCACGGAAACTTGATAAGTGGGTTCCTCATGTCCTGTCCGAGGAAAAGAAGCTCCAACGACTGAACATCTGCTTGTCATTGCTGTCAAGCCACAACAAAGCCTCTTTCCTGGATCAGATATTGACATGCGACGGGTAATGTATGGAATGACTGAATGGGTAAAAACCAAAAGAGAAAACATCATTGGTTGACTTCTGGTCCCGTCTCATTGGTTGCTAAACAGGACATCCATCAAAAAAAAAAAAATAATGCTGTGTATTTGGTGGACTAGCGTTGGTGTAGTTCACTATGAATTCTTAGAAAGCTGGAAAACAATCACCACAGAAGTCTACTTGTCGCAGTTGAAAAGGGTTTCAGCTGCTTTGCTAGAAAAGCAGCCAGCGCTGGTCAACAGGAGCGGAGTTCTTATTTTCCACAATAACACCAGATCTCATATGGCCAAAGCAACCAGGGACGTGATAAAACCATTGGGCTGGGAAGTTTTGCCTCACCCACCTTACTCCTCGGACATTGCCCCATTGGACTATTACTTGTTTTTGGTCATGGATAATCACTTGCAGGAACAGCAGTTCAAAACCCAAGATTAAGTCACAAAAACTATAACCCAGTTTTCGGACTCTAAACCAAAAGATTTTTTCAAAAAAAGTATTTATAAGCTTGTTTCTCGTTCTGAACATGTAATTGAAGCCAATGGTGATTATTTCAAAGAATAAAATAAGTGTTTGAGATTTTTGTGGGTCGTTTTTTATGTCTGATGAAAACCACATGAACTTTCTTGGTTACCTGATAGAAAAAGAAATTCAAACACAAAGTGGATCAACTGATTTGCTAACACTTGAGCACTTAAACATTTTACAATTGAATTGACATGCTTTACACAGAAATGCCAATGTTTTGTTTTACCATCAGTATTTTTCAATAAAATAAAAGTTTATGTTGGTAGTGATAATGAAAAACAACAGTTGATAGTTTTTTATCCCATGATTGTGTGTGATGCAAGTTACATTGAATGTGAAATAAAATTTATCCTATATGTTAGTGTTACAAAAAATATTTAAATTAAGATAAAAATAGACCCACATTCAAAACTATAAATGTCATTGGAACAATGCATGTAGCATGGAAAATGACAGTATACAACTCATGAAAAAAAATACAGATTTCAATTGCAAAAATTTTAGAAATTACAGTAAAAAAAAAAAAAAGTTTTGTTGAAATTGCAAGTTTTTAACATAGCAGCCTTTGCAAACGATTATGGATTTCATTCAAAAACATTTATAGCAAAGATAGTAACAAAGATGGCTCAGTTTCCTGCAATACTGATTACAATACTCCTACTGACTGCAATACTCCGTTTCCTGCAATACTGATGTCGCCTGTAGGAGACACAAAACGCTGCTTTAATGGCACACAGTACGTGATAGAACCGCATAATTTAAATTTTTGCTTAAAATGTATCATTTAAAAAATTAAAAAAAAAAAAAAAGGGGGAGGGAGGGTAAACTGACTTAACTTCAATGAATGTTGAACAACTTCATCAAATGGAATAAAATATCTTACACTCACAGGGATCAAATAAAGGTAAGATTTGAAGGCCATTTAACCTCTTCACGAAAATCCATTTAATAAAACAGATCCCTTCACAAAATTCTTCGTTATAAAACAGTCTCCATCACAAAATTCTATTTCATAAAAAGATGGTGTTTATTATTTTTATATTTTTTAATTTTAAAATGTGTAAATTGCAAACAAATCAAGTTTAGCAGAAAATTAAGCTTCAGCAGAAAGATCTAAAGTTATTAATAAATGCTTGATTCGAATTTCAGTAACTGGTTTCATATATCATTTTAAGTTATTTTTCACAAAAATAAAATAAATTTTACAAAAGTTTCATGAGTTCTTTAATTTTGTTGCTAAGAAAATCGATTAATTTTACTTTAAATTGAATTGTATTCAATCGAAAATCATGAATTACTTGCATAGAATGTAAAAATAAAATAATCATTTTAGTAAAGTAACTATTTTTATATTTAATGTCTGATTTATTATCTACTTAATAAGATAATTTATAAGCAAATTATGTATAATTTACAATCACTATTTTTAATAATGATATATTATTAAAAAAAAAAAAAAAACTTTTTTCAACGAATTCGGATATAGTGAACCAAGGTTAATGTTGTTTTACAGAAATTTGAGTAGACGTTTTGAATACATTTTATCAGTATTAAATTTCAACTAAATGAATACTCTAAGCATATATTCAATGCAAAGGATCAAAGTATCAATAAGATTTTTTACAATTTGATCCATCGTTATTTTTATAATAAAGGGGAAAATGATCAAGAGTTACCTGAAATTCAATGACCAGGAATTACCCTGGATGATTCTACTTTATTAAGAACTACAATTAACAAAAATGTGGTAAACAATGTGATTACTGTTAATACTTGAAGTATTTATAAGTTCTGACAATTAAAATCCCTTCTTTACCATTTTCTTTTGCGATCCAGGCACATGGAATTAAGCACATCTGTCCTTTTTCATCTGAATTCTATGACAGCATATTCATATTTTGAGCTAAAAAATAGTTTTATATTGTTAAAAAGTAAAAACACATTTTGAAAAAATGTACATTGAAAACAAATAGTGACACTTCAATAATTATACAAATATAATTACTTATACTATACATCAATGCTATAACTGTGATAGTTCTAGTATAAATTAATATCAAATCATTTTGGCTGTATATGTCACTGTAAATTTAAAAAAGAAAAAAAATACTAAAAACTGTGGTGGAATTATTATTTTAAGTTAATTGAATTTATGACAAAGATTAAAAATGACACGCGGTTTTTACGTTTCTAAACTATAATTTCTGCAGATCGAATATGTGTAAATATTTTATTTCTTTTTTGAAAAACAGAATCTAAATCAAAACATTGTCATTAGTTAAAAGAGGGAATGATTTTTTATTCAACATTTTTTATTTCAATCATAAGGTCATGTTTGAAATAAAAGAATTTTAATTCTGGTTAAAATTGGGGGAGGGGGGAAAGAAATTAAGTAATCCCTATAGTTTGTCCCTTTTTTTGGCCACAAAACTGAAGTTACTTTGTTGCCATCATTAGAAAATGTTATTTAAATTAGAAAATATATATATATATCTCAAAAATAGATAATTTTTTCAGAATTTTATAACCATTTCTGAAATTTGCAAATTTTTTATGGATGATTGATCATTGATATTAATTTCACTGTCAAACATTCACTATTTTAGGAAGAATAGCTGTGAAACACAATCATTTAATCAGTCATTTCACTATGATTTTACATATACAGTGTAGGTTTACAAAATAAACTCATCTCTGCTGGAAATTAATTACAAATATATAGATTGCAAACTGCTACAAAAGCATCTTGAAAAAAGATTGTTTCTGAAAATCGCACATTTTACTAAGATACCTAAAGGTACGTTATTTTTTTTAGTTTCATGTCATTTAACAACTATACATAGTACAAGGTTTTAAATTATATCAATAATATGTATACTGGTTATAAAACTATTACTGTAATTTAAGGAAAAAACACCCCCCCAAACACTCAAATATTGACACCATCTTGGGGGGGGGAAAAAAAAAATCTGTATAATCACCACAGTCAAAAGAAATTATTTTGCTTTATTAAGGAAGCATTAAACTACCCAAAATATTGCATAAATATGGCAAAAATCTGGATTATTAGATTAATTAAATTATTAAAATAACTAATTGTCAACAAATATGTAAGAATAAAATATTTATATTACAGAACTGATTTTCAGGAACTTCAGGATCCAGAATTTTTTTTTTTTACTTTAAATACACAGTAAAAATCTAAAAAACACTGCTCCCATTTTGAACAAATTTCATTTTTTCTAGATGTATATCAGTTTGTAAGCTTGACCCAAAAAAGTTTTTTTTTTTTTTTTTTAACAATAATAAAAAAAGAAAAAAAATTCAAGCACAATTCCTTTCTGTGTAACTAAACGCATCTAAGGAGAGCAGATGATCTTAAGGCCCAAACACATTTGACCACTTTTTAAAGTTTGATGTTGACTTCTTTGTTAGAGACACTGTGTTTTTAATCTTAATGAATTTTGCAGGAAAGAGACAGATGTCCGACAAAAGAAAAATCTTTCCATCAAGAAGGATGGGTTGCATATCCCGCAATTCTTTTGTTCGCTCCCTTCAGTTTTATTATGAAAAAACCGCAAATGGATCTTATACGAAAGATTTCCTTACTTTTTTCCAAGAATTCAGTTGAAGGAAAGAGTACCGTAATTTAGGGAATAAACACCGCGGAGTTTACGATTTTAAAAGTTGAAATTTTCATATAAGCACCATTTACACCACGGCAGCATTTACGAAAATTGAGAAAATTATTCAGTGTTTCAACAGAAAGAAAACCCCTTTTTTCTTTTTTTTTTCCCTCTGTTCGCAATGTTACCGATCGTTAAATTTGCAAATGCAATACATCATGAGTAAGTCACCCTTTTCCAAGAAATACTGTCACTGGAATAAGCAGGAAGGGACAATAGATGCTTGCTTTTATTGCACTTCATTATAGAAACAAAGTACTGGAAAGCCACTTTTTCCGTAAGTCGAAAAGGACCTATTCCTCGGACTCGTTCTGAAATGAAATGACTCCGAAAAAAAAAGATTCCTCGGACTTGTTCCGAAATGAAACGACTCCGATAAGAAACGAATTCTTGGTTTCGTTCCGAAAAGGACCGATTCCTTGGACTCATTCTGAAATGAAACGACTTCGAAAAAGATTCCTCAGAATTGTTCCGAAATGGGCCGACTCCGAGTAATCGTTCCTTTTTGGAACATATCCGAAAAGGACTGATTCCTCAGATTCTGTTCAAAATGGACTGATTCAGAAAAAAAATAGTTTCTTGTTCTTGTAGGTCACAATAACACTATGATAATTAATAGCACACACATATCAATGAAACGAAATCTCAAAAGCAAAATCATTTGTCTAAGAAATTAAGGTCAATGGTAAGAAATGATATGGAAAAAGATAAATACGTAAGAAAATAAATGTGACCTTTCATCCCTGCTTCCGGATTCATTCATTTTTTTTAAATTGGTGCTCGGACCTGTTTTTTTCCTTTGGAATCCTTTTTCTTAATTCTATCCTTTTTAATTGGATTCATTCTGTTTTCTCTAGGATTTGTTACTTTTTTTTCTTGGACTCGTACCTTTTTGCTCGGATTTGTTCCTTTATTTCTTGGACTTGTTCCTATTTTTTTATTCATTCCTTTATTCTCGGAGTTGCTCTTTTTTTCAGATTAGTTCCTTTTTAAAAAGATTCCAAAAAGGACGACTCAGAAGAAATTGTTTCTTTCAGTGAACGATTCTGTAAAAGGAACGATATTTCCCATCTCTACTCTCCATAGATACGTTAGTTACGCAGTAAGGAATTGTGCTTGGAATTTTTTTCTTTTTTGATATTGTTAAAGAAAAAATATGTTTACAAACACATTGATATACATTTCGAAAAATCAAATTTGTTCAAAATGGGAGCTGTGTTTTCCAGATTTTACAGTATACATAATAAACAACATATCAAAAAAATTTCAGGAAAAAAATTATGAATTTGGTAGTTCCGGAAAATTGGTTCTGTATTATGCATATTTTATTCCTACATATTTTTTGACAATTAGTTATTTTAATAATTTAATTAATCTAATAATTCAGTTTATTTTGCCGTATTTATGCGATATTTTGGTTATGTTATCGTCTCCTAAATAAGGCAAAATAATTCCTTTTGACTGCGGCATTTATGGCGGGTGCGGCGATTATGCAGATTTTTTTTCAAAACGCTGTCAATAATAGAGGATGCGGAGATTACACCGGGTGCGGCGTTTCTTCCCTAAATTATGGTATTGCAACGTGAACGCAGCTTTATTCCGATAATATTGACTTTCGAGAAACCTCAGACTACTTGTTTTTTGTTGGAGTTACTTTGTAGTGGATCTTTTTATAGAGTGTTATAACTTTTGAATAACTTATTATATTTTCCTGCAATCATTTGATGAAAATCGTGAAATTTTTTATGACCATTTGACGGAAATTGTGTCTTTTTCTCGATCCTTTGGCAAAATTTGCGTCTTTTCCACAATACTTTGACAAAATTTACATCTTTTTCATGATCACGTCTTTTCCTTTGATTAAATTCGTCTTTTGTGATCTTTTGACAAAAATTGCATTCATTTAGTATTCTTAGACTAGAAATAGCATCTTTTTCGCAATTCTTAGATGCAACTAGCATCTTTTTTGCAAGCCTTCGACAAGAATTTTTTTTCAACAACTCTTTAACAGAAAACTCATCTTTTTTGTGATCCTTTGACAGAGACCGCAACTATTTCGCATTATTTGACCGAGATGGCATCTTTTAACAGGAATTGAGTTTTCTTCACAAGCTTTTGATGAAAATCGTGCCTTTTTTGCAATTCTTTGATGATATTAGAGTATTTTTCGCAATCTTTCGACAGAAATAGCATGTTTTCGACAAAATTGCGACAGGAATTGCATTTTTTTCAACAAGCTTTTGACAGCAAATGCGTCTTTTTTTCAATCCTTTGACAGCAATAGAACTTTTTTCCGTGATCATTTTAAGAAATTTTTTTCCCCCCAATCATAAGCAAATTTTTTTTCCGCGATCATTTCAAGATTTTTTTTTACGGCAATCCTTTGATGAAAAGCGTATGCTTTTCGCAATCTGCTTCCGTCCTTGGAGATTTTTCCATCTCAGGATGGAAAAACTTGCAACCATGAGAGACATTTCAATTGTGAAATTCAGAAAAACTGGCTTTCCGATTCTTTGTTTCTGCAATGAAGCGCAATAAAAGCAAGCATCTACTGACCCTTTCTGCTTATTCCAGTCACCATATTTTTTGGAAAAGGGTGACTCATGGTGAATTGCTTTTGTTGACTTATGCTTGGCAATATCGGGAACATGGGGAAAAAGAAATTTTTTAAAAAAGTGACCTTTTTTTTTCAAGCACTGAATAATTTGTACAAAATTTTTGCCAACGCAGCATATGAAAATTGTAACTTTTAAACTCGTAAATGCTGTGGCGTTTATACTAGAGTTTGCTGGAGTAATTCCTGATCAATATTTCATAAAATTAATGGATGTGTTTTTTTTTTCTCCCACTTAATAAAGGAATAAATACACAACAGATATTACATACATAATATGTTAAAAATTATTTTAGATATTTATGAATGTACACATATGACATATGAAATATAAAATATTATGCCTACAATATTTACATTTGTTATTATTGCCAATAAAAATAATACCTGGAAAATTTTAAAATATTTTAACTAAAACCTTACCTACACACCCTCCTAATTAAATAATATTGTTTGAATAGTCATCAAAAATTCTTCAAATATGTATTTTGCTTGAAATCAAAACTAATATGTTTTAATGGATTTCATATCAAAATCTTTCAAGCTATTTCTAAAATCTGTATAAAACATGAATAATAGAGATCATATTTATTATACATTGTACTCAACGGTAATAAATTGTACTGTACACACTTGTAATTGAAATTAAGTGCATTATAATAAAATATAAAGCTATGTACTTTTAATTGTTAACTGCAATAGTTCACTATAAATTAAAGTTCAAATGAAAACAAACTGATTTATCTTTATTTCACAGTAAAAAAATAAGCTGTTTACCTAATAACAGTATATGGCTTATATAAAAGAATATACAGTAGACTCACGATTTTACAATCTCCAATTTAGTGACTCCTCGCCATTTAGTGACCATTGGATGAGGTCCCAACCATTTTCCAATACTTCCAATGTCAGAGCTTGAAATTCAATTTTTCAGGGGAGGGACGTCTCGGTCTCCCTCCCAACATCTATAAGTGGAGGGGAGTTTAACTGTTTCGGAGAGAGAAAGAAAAACTTTAAAACCTACTGTCATTTTATGTGCTATTTAAAGAATCACAGATACATACGACAGAATTCCACTGAAGCAATGTTTATCAACAACTAAGAATAATTATGCAAAATGAGTTTTTTATTAAAAAAGAGAAAGTAAATCAAGCTTTGGTATTGTCCATTTCGTCTTTACAGGGATAAATTCCCTTCCTGTACTAATTATTTTTGTTACAGGTCTTGTAAACTCGGTTTTTGGTTTATGTAGATTTTAGACTGAGTATAAATTCCTGCAAGTTGGGATAGGATTAGCCTAATTTTCGATTAAAGTTATACTTATAACAATAAACGGATATGTTTGCATGCGTTTGTTGTTTTCCAAAGAGACGGCTGCATTTTTTCCACGACCATTTAATGAAATTTGCATTTTTTTTAGCCTTTTGATTAAATTTGCGTTTTCTGATGAAATTCACATTTTTTTGTGATTGTTCAATGAAATTTGCATTTTTTTAAGCAGCCCTTTGACTAAATTAGCGTTATTAACAACCCTTTGACAATATTCACATTTTTTCCCACAATGCATTGTCAAGATTTGTATATTTTTCGTGATTCTGTGACATAGTTTGCTTTTATAAAGCGATACTTTGATAATTTTTGCATTTGATTCAGGGATGATTCTGTTCTGTATTTTCTGAAAATTTAAGATATTTTATGCTGAAAAAAAAAGTCATCAATCTGGAAGTTCAGTGAAAAAACATACAATGAATTTCAACAAATGGTTGCCCAAACAAAATCAATTTCATAAATTTGAAAAAAAAAAAAAAAAAAAAATCAAGAATATTGTCAGGAGGTTTGCAAGAAAAACGTGAATTTTGCCAGATAATCACAAAAAAAAATTTCATCAAAAGTTTATCAAAGGGAACGCAAATTTCGTCAAAAAAAATAGTGCAAAAAATCCGCAAATTTCATCAAATTCACAGAAGAATGCTAATTTTGGCCAGGGATACTAGTAAAAACGCAAATTGTGGGGAAAAAAAAAAAAAAAAAATCGCAGGAAAAAGGTAATTACTAAAAACTTCCAAATTTCATCTAATGATCACGAAAAACGAGCATATTTTGCCATAAAGTGTCGAAAAACTCCCATATATCATCTAAAAATCGCAAAAACCTCACAAATTTTGTCAAAAAATAGCGAATTTTTACAAAAAATGTAAAAAATCTGCAAATTTCGTAAAAAAAAGGCAAATTTAATAAAAAAATACAATAATTTCACCAAAAGATTGCGAAAAATCAGTAATTTTCGTCAAATTGTCGCAGAAAAAATACAGTGTCAACAGTACATTTCCCTTTTATCCTCACACACTCTGCTGTAACTTTTCAGAAAATTTGCTGTGAATAAAAAAAAAAAAAAAATTACTCAGAATCACCCATTTAAAACCCTTTGACAAAATTTGCATTTATTCGCACTCTTTTAACAAAATTTTTGTTTCTTTTACGATCTTTTAATGAACTGCATGTTTATTTTCATATCTTTTTATGAAATTTGTGAATTTTAAGTGGAATTTTGGTAAATTTGGGTTTATATGGCGATCCTTTCACAAAATTCACATTTATTCTGTGATGCTTTCACGAAATTCACGTGTACTCTGCGATCTTTCTAAGAAATTCACATTTTATCTCTATCTTTTGAGGAAGGTCACCTTTTTTTCCTGCTATTCTTTGAGAAAATGTGAGTTTTTTTCACAATGCTCCGACAAAATTTCTATCGTGATCCTCTAACAAAATTGATTGTGAAAATATGCGACTCAGCTCGGTTCAAAACTTATACCAAATCGGTTAACAGCCGACCAAGGGCGGATCCAGCCCAACCTCCAGGGGGGGGGGGGGGGGGGGGGGGGGGTCACAACTTTTGACAGATGATTTAATGAAACAATTTTAAAATACAGTAAATCTTGTGAAAAGGGAATTACGATAAAAAATAGCAAATTTCGCAAATCGGACATGAAAAAAATCGCAAATTTTGTCGATTAGGCACAGAAAAATCACGAATTTTGTCGATCGGACGTGAAAAAATTCAGATTTCGGTTATCGGCCAAGGAAAAAAAATCTAAATTTTTTTATAATACATGAAAAAATTACAAATTTTGTTTATAGGTTGCGGAAAAGTCGCCTGTTTTGTCTGTTTACCGCGCGAAAAAAACGCGAATTTCGTTCACTGGGCGCGGAAAAATCGAAAATATTGTCAACTGGACATTGGAAAATCGCGAGTTTTGTCTATCGGCTATCGAAAAATCTCTAATTTTGTCTGTATGTTTCAGAAAAATCGCAATTTTTGTCGATTGAGCACAAAAAATCGCAAATTTTGTCAATCTGGAACGACAAAATCACAAATTTCATTAATAGGGCACGGAAAAACCCCAATTTTGTCGATCGCTTCGTAAAAAGCGCAAATTTATTCGATCGGGAATGGAAAAAACACGAATTTTGTTGATTGAGAATTAAAAAAATTGCGAATTTCGAGTTGATATGGAACGAAAAAATTGCCAATTTCGTGAATCGGGAAAGAAATTATCGCGAATGTAGTCGATTGTCTTCGTAAAAAGGGCGATTCGGTACGAAAAACTCGCGGATTTTGTCGATTCGGAACGAAAAAAATGCTAATTTCGTTGATAGGGCAAGGAAAAATCGAAAATCTTTTTGAGCGGCTGCAGAGCAATAGCGAGTTTTACCAGTTTATCGCGAGAAAAAAAAATAACAGATTTCATCAATTTACGGCAGGGAAAAATGCAGATTTCATCAGTCAGTTAAGAATCGCGAATTTTATTGTTCGGTGCGGGAAAATGCGTATTTCATGGACAAGAACGGAAAAAGGTGAGAGTCTCGTCGATTGGCCCCGTAAAAATCCCGAATACGGCCGATCGCTTTGGTAAAAATTGAGAATTTTGTCGATCGGGAACGAAAAAGTCGCAAATATGGTCGATCAGTTTCGTAAAAAGCGAAAATACAGTCGATTGGGATTGAAAAATCGCGAATTACGTTGATATGGCAAACAAAAATTGACATTTCCATCGAAAGAAATTATCGCGAATATAGTCGCTCGGCTTCGTAAAAAGCACGAATTCGGGCGATCGAGTACAAAAAACTCGCGAATTTTGTCGATTCAGAACGAAAAAAATCGCAAATTTTATCGATTCGGAACAAAAAACCGCAAATTTTGTCGATGATGCGTGGAAAAATTAAAAAAATCTTTGAGCCGCTGCAGAACAATCGTGAGTTTCGTCAGTTTATCGCGAGAAAAAAAATCACGGATTTCATTAATTTATGGCTGGAAAAAATGCAGATTTCATCAGTCAGTTTTCGTCACTTTCATAGTTCGTGTGCAGAAAAATTCGTATTTGATCGAATAAGAACGGAAAAAATGTGCTTATTTCGTGGACTGAACACGGAAAAATCGTGAATTTGTCAATCAAGTGAAGAAAAATCACAAAATTCGCAGATCAATCGTGAAAAAATCTCAAATTTCGTCTATCACATCCAAAAAATCGTGAATTTCGTCGATTAGGCATGGAAAATTGTGAATTTCGTGGATCTGCTTCGCAAAAATCACAAATTTCACTGATCGGGTGCGGAAAAATTGTGAATTATGTATATCAGGCATAGCAAATTTGCGAATTTTCTCGATCAGTTTTGAAAAAAGCGCAAATTCTTTCGATTAAACGTTATTTTGCGTTCCTGTTTTAGCACTCTTTACTTACACATACATTCCTCTTTGAAGAGCTTCAGGGGGGGGGGGGTCATGACCCCTCCCCCCCTTGGATCCGACACTGTAGCCGACGATTCAAACATAATTTCCAGGCAGATAACTGATGTTTCATAATTTTTGGAATCAAATGTGTTAATTTTTAGGAAAATTCGGAACGAAATGACTCCGTTCTTGCAGCAGAAAATAAAAAGAAACTTGTGTTAATCGATAGCTGGAAAAAAATTGTGAAACAGTTTTTTGAAAAAAAAAAAATCTTTAATTTTAATGATTTTTTGCAGCAAAAAACTTGCAAAATATGTCATTCAGTTGCACGAATATATAAAATTCGCAAAAAGGTTGGGAGTTGATCACAGTTTCAAAATGCAAAAAATTTTAGAAAATTTTTGATTTTTTTCTTGGGGGGGGGGGGGGGGGGGCTGGGCTCTTGCCCACGAACACGATATTCTTTTGGGTATAAGTTATCAATTTTTAGAATGCTTAATTATACTGATTTGATATTATAATTTAATTACTCTGAGAACATGTGTGTAGGAACTCAGGTTTATATTTTATGTTTGTGTTCAAAAGCAAACATTTTTGGAATCATTAAAATTAAGCTAACTTTCCTTGTAGTCATTGAATCAGGGTTGGCAAGTTTTTGATGCATGATAGTTTTTACCGGATTTTACCATGGTTTTTACTGTCATGTCAAAAACCTCCTTGTCAAAAATGTCGAAAACTGTCAAAAAACTTTTTTTTAGCGATTTGTTTTTACATAATAAATATTATTACTTTTTCATTCTATCTTTAGTATAAAGTCACTTCACATGAAATATTCAATATCAAACAGACTCTAAGAAAAACAAAAACTACATTAAAAAATAAATAAAGCATTTAAGAATCTCTGTAAATGTAATAAAAATATGCTATGTGTTATTTTTTTTAAATTTTACTTTAAATAATAACTTAAGTAGTTTAAAATAAAACGTAAACAAGACATAAATAGTCTGACTTTTTATGTCAGACTATAGGTAGCTTTAATAAATTGATTTTAAAAATATTTCATGACTTTTCAGGTAAAAATATGGGTGCTTGAATGGTCTAAATTCATACATACTTGCACAAAACTTACCAAATAAAAACTAGGGTATATAAATATATAAATTATTATTTTATTCTGATTTTTCTTAAATGTTTTTTTTTTTGGGGGGGGGGGGAATATTTATTAAATTTTAAGTCTAAAAGCTTCCAATTGAAATTGGGTCTTAAAGGTTTGTATTAAAATTTTATTATATAAAATTTTTAAGATTCTATCTATTGAGCTGAGAACAAAAATCACTGCTTAATTGCATTTATGAAAAGCATAAGATAAGCATTTTGAAATATTATATATAATAATATTCAGTACTATTTGATTATCCTGTCGACCAAAAAGCTACCGCCAAACTATAAGATTAAATACCAATAATGGAAGATTGTGAAAGTCACATTCATTCACATTAAATACGATACATGTGTTTAAAACGTCAACACAGGATTTTTAATCTCACTCTTTATTTGAATTTTAATTAATGGTTTACTAATTTATGTCTTCTTTCGCTGTTTAAAATAAAAGTTATGTAAACATGTAGAATTTGGCGAAATTGGTTGACAGGATAACCAAGTAGTACCTAATATTAAAATTTATTCAATGACCAGTCCTTGACATCAACTGTCATACCATATAATAGCATTTTTGCATCTCTAAAATTATTTTAATATATTTTTTGAAATGTATATTGAAGGTTATTTAATAAATATAATAACCTTTTATTATCATTTAATATTAATTTTCATTGCAGTTAGTAGAATCTATATTAATGAAGATTATGACAAATGTTGTTCTTTCCATTTTTTACACTTGTATTTTTAAATTTTTCCCCATTTAGGGAATCCTTCTTTTAAATATATTTAACAAATGTGATTAAAATTAATAATAAGAAGAAGAACAATAAGGAAAAATCAATTTAAAATGGAATTGTAAGCTGTACTTGTATTATAAATTGGCGGAAAGTCGATGTGATAATCAAAAGTCGAAATGATACGTTTTTGACAGAATAAACTGGTAAAAACACGGTTTTTACCGCTGTCATGTCGAAAACCAGTTTTTGACGTCAAAAACCCAACCCTGCATTGAATAGTCAAACCAATTTAGCTTTGCATAAGCTTTTTTTATGCATAAAATCATATTGCTTTATATATATTCTAAAAACAGACTGAACTTACAACAGCAAAAAAATATAAATAGTACTTTCAAAAAGCATTAAACAGTATTTTGAATATTTTTAACTATTTTTCAAAGGATGAGAATTGACTTTTAAAAATAATTATACTCGCAACTTAAAAATAATTTATATAACATAAATTATCATTTCAACAGTTTTTAGCTTGATTTAATAACACTAATGATGGCTTAAAAAATGTGCATAAGGTTTTAGACACTTTGCAACAATTTTTGACATGTCATGTCAAAAAACACTTCTTGGCATCAAAAACCCAACAATGCTTGAAATTTAATTTTTCTTGGGAGGAGAGCGACTCTCCTAACATTTATATATAGAAGGAGACTTCAAATATTTAAGGGGAAAGTTTTTCTTAATTCACTATTATCAAGTGTGTTTTTTAAAAAATTAACGTTAATATATATAGCAATATGCTATTAAAGTAATTTAAATGTAACTCAGAATACTTATTATATTTATGTATAGATTAAAATAAAAAAAGGTAAGTTTTAATCTGGTTTCTGTTTTTCAATTTTCACCAAATATTGGATCTTAAACAACAAAATTGAATTAATTTCTAAGCTGGATTTGGTTTTATTTGATTTTGCGTGCTAATACATGTTCACAAGCTAAATTTGTGATGGGCAGCATACAAGCAATATTCATAAACTTGAAAATTGTACAAAACACATGGTTATATTCACTAATGTGAAAACGGAAAACAGTGAAATTCTTTAAACGGGAATGCCTACAATTTTTTGGACAAGATTTTAAAATTTTTGGTAGAAATTCAAGCTTCGCATTCAGTATATGTTGTATTAAGGTCACAAATATATTATTTTGTATGGTAAATAGTGTTCATTCTAGGCCATTTTTGAAGGGTGCAGCACCCTGTCCCTTTTCAAATTTACAAAATGCACCCTGCCCTTTTTAAAAGTAGTAAAATGCACCACTGGTTTTATCCAAAGATTTTTAATAAATATTTTTTTTATTCCGTAGTGTTTCTAAATTTGTGTGCCCAAAAATGATAGATTTTTTCCATTTCTTTAAGAAAAAGAACATAAAACTATTGAATCATGTTTTAATTGTATTTTTAATTTTTATATCATAAAATCATTCAAAATTAATGTTACTTGATTTATCATATTTAAAAATTATGTGTTTCATTGCTTTCTTTTTTCCCCTTCTAAAGGCAATAAAAATAAATTTCTGGCAAAAGTGCCCTTTTCTGCTGCAGTAGTGCCTTTTGTAGTGAATAGCACCATGCCCTTTTTATTTCTAGACTATACCCATAACCAACATACAAAGAGATGATTGAGGAAAAAAATAAGAACAAAACAAAAAAGAGATTATATGATATTGTTTTGCAGCATAGAGATAAAGTTTTGTTTTGTTTTGTTGTTGAGTCAGCATTGCAATGAAATATTTGAATGATTTCATTGTCAATAAAATAAAACTATGTTCATCAATACAGCCTAAATCTTAAATTTTAAAACTGATCCTCTTTAAGCATAGATCAATTAATTTAAAATTACAGGGCAAAAGCTAAAAGTTTCCATGACTAATGAACATTTAAATAAAATAACACAAATACCATGTTTACTGGCAAGTATTGGAGAATATTCAAATTATTTCACTGATATAATACAAGAAAATAACTTTTTTCTTACTTAAAACTTATTTTTTTTTTTTAAAGCATTTATATTTTTATCAATAAACGTATAATCGTAAAAACTGCCAAGTATGTATTACATCTTAAAACATTATGCAAGCACAATATTCCTGTTTTATAATAATTTTCACATATATTTAGCTTAAAGTTAGCTTAAAAATGCAACCAGATTTAACAATTGCATATTAGAGATCAATCTCGGATAAGTTTTTTGTGAACATTTAAATATTTTTTTTTTTTTTTTAACTTTGTACTTTAATTTTAAGCATAAAACTTATTTAAATATACAAAAATAATTGATAATATCAGTAAAAAAGCTCTTTAATTCCAAAATTAAATGGTAAAAGAAAGAAAATATCGTTGCGATTAAGCTTAAACACACTTAAAATAAAAATTTTAAAAGAGCCAAATTTTTCATTTCTATTCAGAAACAAAACATTCGTAACGAACATTCGTTCATCGTAAAAGATGTCGTTTACAAGCGATATATTAATTTGTTTACACGAGATATATGTTTACGAAATGAATATGTTTATAAAAGATATATGAAACCAGTGTGACCGTTTTTTCAAGCTAAAAGCAAGCTAGATTTGGACTGACAACAAGCTAAAAATAAATTCGATGGTCCTGCCATCTATCGATGGTCAGTATATCAATAGACTGACAACTATCTTTTAGCCTAAGTTTTTAGCTTGATTTAGCTTGTTGTAAGTCCTACAACAGTCCAGATTTCTTACAACAATCCAAAACCGGTCACACTGTATGAAACTGCATACTTACTTTTCTTTGTAAATGTTTTATTTTAATTTTTCTCGTGTCACATCTTCATAAGACCATGACCATGCCGCCGCGTTCTTTGAAATTCCAAATAATCACAGCGTTGCCAAACGATGAATTGCAAGATACAAAATGTTTTCGATATTCCCAGCGCCACCTAGGGTAAGGATTACCAGCAGAAATATTGCAAATGTTCGTGCGGTTCCATGGCGTGGTGGGCCAGCGCATGGTCGATCGGTGGAGGTCAATCAGAATTTTATCTGATGGTTTTAAACAGCAAAGTTGACTGCAGTTGTCCAGCAGTGGTCATGCAGTGGTAGGCCAATAGCCATCACTTCCCCATCATTGCCAGCACCTATCTTGCTGCTGGCCAGCATTTTTCTCTTTGCTGGGACCTCTTAGTGAAGTTAAATTAGCTATGTAAAAATTCAGCTATTAAAATATAAGAAAAAGTATAAATCTGAAATCAATGTTGAAGAAAAATACTTAGGCACATAAAATGATATCTTAGACAGTTAAAGAGGCATCAATTTTTAATCCAAGAGTGAAAGGAGTAAAAATTAAAAATACTTTGGATCATGTTTTAACCTGTTGGTCTCAAAATTATCAAAAAAAAAAAAAAATATGGGGGCAGGAAATTTATTTTGCATAATTAAATATTGCTTAAAATTAAAAAGTACATTTGAAGTGTATGAATATCTTCCATACTACTCTATGTATAAATTAGTTATGCAATATTTTAGTAGCAAATTACTATTCTGTTTGATTAACATAGAGGGCGGAGTTATGTGCAGCGAACGTGTTAAGAGACTTTGATTTATATTATTCACAATACTGCTTCAATAATAAATATTTTTGAGTAAAACAATTTAAGTCTATGCATTATTTCAATAGGCTCCTATGGATCATCCTGTTTTAAAAGATTTGCTTGAACCTGCTCAAAGTTTATTTGAAGATGTCAAGCGAAAGGCTTTAATGCGCTTAGAATATGAAGGGTTGCACAAAGCTGAGGCAATTACAACACCTGGTGCTAGGTTTTATAATGATCCTGCTGGTTACGCAATGGATAGATATGCTTATTATGTATGCTACAAATGTAATAAGGTAATGTTTTAAATTTATTGCAAACTAACTAAATTATTTTGTTAAATGAATGCTTATTCTGATATCTATTATCATTAATTATATGGGTATAAATAAGATGTGATAAATATTACTTCATATTCCTATTGTTGATACTTATTATTATAATTTTGTTAGTTAAACTGTTTAAACTGTTATGCATCTAGTACTTAATATTTGGACTTTTATTTTTTTTTTTTTTAAATCTTAATAGCTCTTATTACTTTTGAGTTCTTTTTTCTTCATATTAAATACTTTTACTTAAAATTATTTTTAAGCAGAACTTTATATTATTGAAAAAAGAAAAATAATTAATGACATGTATTTTACTAAGTAAACCAAAAAATTTTGAGAGTCATGTGTCAGAGATTAATATTAGACTGCACCTGTGTAATAAATTTGCTCAATTTGCATTTAAAGAGCATCATATGTCATGCAAATGTTGCACCATATCTTATATGTGTCAGGAATATGCTTGCTCTTATTACTGTGTACTAGTGATGGGCGATTCTAGAAATTTTGAAAATCGATTAAAATCAACATTGTATAAAATGGCATTGATCATCATAAGAATAAATTTCTAAATTTTAGAATCGATATTTTGATATTCACAGATTTATATAGATAAGCTCAAAATTAGTCATTCTAAAACTTTGCGAATCAGCAGTGCCATAAATGCTTCCTCTTATCCCTCATTCCTATTTACGGAGACATAAAAGTAAGCTATTGATTTTACAGTTGAATAATAAGGATTTTAATTTTTGAAATTATTATCTTTAAAATGCAATTTTAATAATAATTTATATTTAAATTTATTTTTAAAGAAAGATCTCTGTCAGATTAAAAAATAAAAGGGAGAAATGATTTTTTTTTATCTATCCACAACAGTTGTATTTTCTACTCTTATTCCTTTAACCAAACAAATGAGGACTTACTTCCTATAAATGTCATTCTTCATAAATATTTGCATATCAGCAAAATTTTGAAGACTCTAAATTTTTTTTAAAGTTAAATGTTTTTCAGTCTTTTTAGGGCCTCCTCTAAGGGTGGGGGAAATGAAAATATTGCATATCTTCTTTTAAAATAGCTGTGATGATTTAATTATAAAATCAGCACATGCTAATTATTCCTCAAAATTTAAAAGCAGAAATTTTATAACTAAAATTTCTTTCCCTTTTAAAAATATATGCTTTCATCATCTCATTTACAGTTTTATAACTATCATTCTTTTGACGTGACAACGTCTTGTAAATTGGTTTGCCGGGAGACACTTCAAGAAACTGCGTTATGTTACGTTACGCTCCGCTCACGATACGCGCTCACTTTTCTCTTAACTTTTTCCGGTCACTTGTGGGACCATTTTCTGAACGTGAATGTGAATTCCCTGCAAGGAAGGGGCGGTGCTTAATAGGAATTTTAGATAGTATCAAACTAAGACGAAATACGTTATGTATTAGTTATTAGTATAAAGTACAAAGAAAATAAGTGTAGTTTATTTCGTAATTCGGTGGTATATTATGGAAAACTAATGATATGTGATTAGTGAAAGCCATTTTACTTTAGTTATATTCTGCTCATTGAAAAATTCTTTAATATGCTGTTTACAAAATTCAACATTTGACATCAATAAACATGAAGTAAAATGTGTTTAACAAACACAGTGTATTGCAAGTTATTGTATGTATATTTGTATATAAATACGTATGTATGTGTAAAGGTAAAAATAAAATTTTGTTAATATGAAATTCAGTGCGAGATTCTTTGTATAAATTAATGTTTTAAATATAATTCTTTGTATAAATAAATGTTTTAAATTGTTACTATTATTTCATCCTTCTTCTTACTATACGAATGAATATTCACATTAAAATTATTTTACAACTCAAAGTCGTTGTCACGTAAAACTTTCGCCCGTATACCGACTTTACAGGCAACCAATTTTTTTTTTTATATTTACCAAATTATCAGCTGCTAACAACAACAACAACAAAAAAGTTGTCATCCTAAGAATCATTAACAGTAAATCAACATTCTTTTCTCTGGTTAACAAGTAAATAAAAAATACAGTAGAACATCGATTATCTGAAAAAGTCAAGAGCAATCCTGGTTCGGACAAATGGACAACTTAACCTTAACCCCCCAATAAAGCAGTTGACATAAAATTTTTGGATGCATCAAATATATCCTTAATCTGTACAACGTTTCAAATTAAGGCACTATAATAAAATTGAATTAAAGCAATTTTTCTTTGAAAGATTGATGAAATTAATTTCTTTTGGCAACTATTTTTCAAAATTTGTGATATATTTTATGTCCAAATTTTTGAATTTATGACTGATTTTTAATTTTTGAATATTCAGAATAGAATCACCCTTGCCTTTGCCAAAAGTTGCTTATTTTCTATGATCCTATGATGAAATTTCTATTTTATTCGAGATTCCTTGACAAAATTAGTGTTTTATTTGTGATTCTTTGGTGAAATTAGTATTTTTTCCACAATTCTTTGTGATGAAATGGATTTTTGAACCATTTGCCAAAATTTGCAATACTTTCCCATTATTTTCTTTTACCCAAATTTTTGGACTAATGATAGATTTTTGTAATTTTCAGAAAATATAGAATCACCTCTGAATTTGCCGATCAGACACGGAAAATGACATAAAATTTGTCAATCAATCTCAGGAAAAAAATCATGAAGTTTTTCTATTACTCATAGGAAAAAAAAAACGTGAATGTGAACAATCTTTTACATTAAACTCTTTTACGTTAAAACTCACAAAATGTGCCAGTCAGTCACACGAAATTCATAAGGCATCCATAGGAGTTGATCATAGTTTCAAAATGCAAAATTTTCTAGAAAAGGGTGAAATTTTTTGGATGGGAGCCTTCTTTCCACTATATTCTTTTGGACATGATTTCAAAATTTTGGGTGCAAATCCAATCATTTCCCCTGAAATTCAAGCCCTGTTATTCCAGATACATATAATTATTTTTTCTCATATTGCATCAAAGAATTAAATTATTTCATGAATTTTTTTTCTCTATGTATAGGCTTATTACGGTGGAGAAGCAAGATGTGATGCTGAAGCTGGTGCTGGAGACGATTATGATCCTACTGAACTTGTATGTGGTGCCTGTTCAGATGTTTCAAGAGCACAGGTAAAGTTTTCTTTATAATTGTTTTGAAAAACTTTTATGTGCATTCATTCAGAATTTAATGTATTAATTTAATGTTTTTGGGATCCAACTAGAGTCCTGCAGATTGAACACAACCCAAATCCAAAGATTTTATTGGAAGTCAACCCACAACCTGACAAAAAGAAATTATATTGACCCGCAATCCAATTCCAACCCAACAAATTCATTTCCATCAGCCCATAACTTGAAATAAAAGGAAAGAAACTCATGTTTTAATGAAATTGTGAAAAGTAATCTACAATAATATTTCTAGTATCCATTTTATATTTTGCATGGAAAAATGGACATTTTATATTCTTAAATATTCAAATGTAATGAAACCTCTCAATACCAGATACTTCAAGATCAATAAATAGAAGTCCTGCATCATTGCAGGATTAGGGTGTCCCTAATCTTTTTTTATTTTTATCTTTGTCACAGTGTCTCTGAATTTCTTTTTGTGGATCATGTTCACTGTAAAATGTTTCTAGTGGGTCAGATTTATGTTTTAGCAGATCGGTTTGTTGAACAAAGGATAAAACATTCAAGCAGAAGTGTGTTTCAGATGAAAATAAATGCATGTTTGAATTTTAATTAGAATATATATACAGTATTAGAATATAT
This sequence comes from Maratus speculifer, assembly GCA_964019185.1. Classification (NCBI taxonomy): domain Eukaryota; kingdom Metazoa; phylum Arthropoda; class Arachnida; order Araneae; family Salticidae; genus Maratus; species Maratus speculifer. The sequence continues at coordinate 45,890,978 of OZ025290.1, forward strand.
ATATATGTAATATATATATATATATATGTATGTAACAAAAAAAAAAAAAAAATTCCACCTTTTTTTTTTTTTTTTTTTTTTGTTCTCTCTTAGCTTTAATTCTAAATTTGTGGAACATATTTCAATCTTAGTTTCATAACTTGTAACAGCTAAAATTCTTTTTTTTACTTTAGTTATTAATAAATTATTTCTTGCTTCTCAAAAAGGCGGGAGGTATTTCGTAAGTTTTTTACTTTCTGGAATATTCCTAGGATTTTAATTTAATTTTTTATTTTTAACATCGCGTGACAGGTGTTACTACGCATAGCTAAAGGGTTTGTTCTTCCGAGGAAAAAATATAGTTCTTGCCAAGGACCGCCTGCTACGACCAATTAGAATTGATCATTTTTGTCCGTTTGAGGCTCGAGTTCATCCTAATTGATTTTTTAAAATGATTGACGCGGAGTAGAAGGGCGCTAGTTTTGTCGTGAAAATGATTTTTTCATTTGGTCTTTTAGGAGGTTAGAATGCATCTCTCCTTTAAACTACTCGGAAGCTATGTCATTTTTTCTGAGAATGCGATTGACTTTTAAAATATTAGGATGCTGTTTCTTTTTCCCCGAAAAATTCTAATATCTTGGAATGCAGCTTAATCATGAAGTTTTGGAATATTTGATGATCAGGCCAAGGTGAATGTGGGGAAGAACTTACGTAGTTTATGAGTTAATAAATAAAGGAATTGAAAGACTCATGGATTTTGTTTTTATAATGAGGAAATTCCCCAATGCAACTCTTCCACTGCTTGCCAACTGCCGAAGCGACTACTCTGCTCGTGCTGCTGCTGATTCTTAGAAGTAACATTCTTGGAAGTTTACGGAACATAGCCTTCGTCAAATTATTATTACACTGAAAGCCGGCAGGATTTATGAGCCGGCGTGCATCTCTGGGAAAATATTAAACTAGTATGGTTTGCCAACTGCAGACTGTTCCTGTCAGAGAAACCTACAGCGATGAGTGTGTGCTCGCCATGTTCTAGGAAGAAATGTGTTTCTCTTACACTTCCCGTTCCAACTACATCAAGAGAACTGCACGAGCCATTTTCGCCGAATACGCCGATTCTTCATGTGCATAAATGATAAACCCTTCAGCTGGGAAACGGATCGTCTTATGAAGTTTTGTGTGACTATGTCTAGCATCTGCAAATTTTTAAGTGTGATATATGCCTGCAGTATTTTTTTTTTTTCTTGACAGCGATGAAAAACGTATGCTGATTATTTAATCTAAAGAACACTTGCTACCTGCACGACAAATTTCAACATCATTTACTTTTATTTATTTATTACTGTATTTTCTAGGTAAAAGTGCAGAAATATTATGATAAATTTTCATTTCATAATAAATGAACACTTCATCACGATTGCGAAACCACGGTTGATACCATCGGTAATATAAGCTAATTGTAATTTGCACCTGTGAGTCATATCTACGAAGTGCTTTATTTTTGTTTATTTTAATAAATTTTAGGTATTTGAACAAGGCCATATCGAGGTGTCTGTAAGTTATTATTTATTATTTTATTTGTTTATTGATTAAGAAATTTTAATAATAATTTCTTTGTTTAAATTCTTGACTTTTTCTTTCTCTTTTATTACAGATATTAAAAAATAAATTTGTTCTTAATTTATAATTAATTGAAATTTTCTGCTCATAGAAATTTTATTTAGTTTTAAAGGTGTTTTTTAAATCGAAAGATGGATTATTTTGTTCTTAAAAAATACTCTGTTGCTAAATTTATTTTCAATACGTAAAGAAAAGTATTTTTGTTCTTAAAATTTTTGTTATTTCCCATGTATGGAAAACCGATATTTATTATTTTATTACTTATTTATTTATTATTTATTTATTTCACATGAATTCAAACAGAATTGATTTATTTATTATTTATTATTTTTATTGTTATTTATTGAAGTATTTGAAGTATAGTAATTGAATTTTAATTATTGAAGTATAGCATTTAAATATTTTCCATATGAATTATCCTTCTTTCATGTTATTAAGGTCAGGATTAGTAAAAGAAGAAAAAATGTCAGAAAATAAACTTGATATTGTCCCTTTTGACTTTGAGTCAGGCATGGACATTTTTAAGTGGTTTAAACACTTTGATAATGAATGTTCTGGAGAAAAAAAAGATAATGAGTGGAAAAAACACAATCTTTCAAAATATTTAAAGGGGGAAGCGCTAAAAGCTTATATAAATGATTGTTTGGATTGTGCTACTTATGAGGAAATTGTCGAGATTTTAACTGAAAAATTCATTAAGGTTAGAGTTCCAAAATTTTCTGAGTTTACATCCTTAAAGTTGAATGATCTAAGTGATTTGGATTCTTATTTTAGAAAGAAAGTTGAGATTGGAAGGCAACTTCAGTTTGGGGAAAATTTAATTATACAGGGATTAACTGATGGACTTCAGCCGGAGTATCAAAATTGTTTGATGGTTAATCCTCCTTCCAATACTCGTGAATGGTTTCGCATTGCTAAACAATTAGCAGCAATTCCAAATCATACCTCTAATAACAGCAATAGAAATTTTCAACAAACTAGACCTATGCACAATCCCAATCCTCAGCCCAGACATTGGACTCGACCTACTCCAAACAATCCATCCCAAAATTTTAATCCTAGGTTTTTCACTCCTAGAATGCCTGCAACTCATTATCAAAACAACTACCCTAGTCGTCCGTGCAGAATATGTTTAAACAGAGGTATAGAAAATGCATATCATTGGGAGAGGAGTTGTATATTTAACACAAATTCCTTTCAATCTCAAACTCCTGCTCCTATTCAACCACCCCCTACTAATAATATTTGACAATTAATCATCCCTGGATATGTGGGCAATAGCAAAGTGTACTGTGTGGTTGATAGTGGATCAACTGTCTCAATTTTACCCCTCAAATTTGTTCGCTATTTAAATGGTAATTTACATAATGTTACCCCTATTACTATTAGACAGGCACAGGGAACTCTTACAATTAATAAATCTTGTCGATTATGTATTAAATTTGGTAATATAAAGAGATATGTAAATTTTTTAGTAAGTAAGCTTGATTTGGACTATGCTATTTTAGATTTACCTGATTGTGCCAAATTTAAATTGAAAATTGATTGTGCAAAAAGCCAGGTGTTACAAGACAATATTTCGTTAAACCAATATGTCAACATATCCAGTGATAACTTAGAATTGCTTCATTTTGATATTATAAAAAATGATACTACTGTGCAACCCGATTATGGAAATACCATAACTCCTCAATCCTTGCCGCGAACTAATAATGATGATTATAATCTATTGGGGAGTCTGAGTGCTATTCAAAATAAAAATGTAAGGGAACTTTTAAGGGATTATTTAGATATTTTTGCAAAAAATAAATATGATGTAGGGAGAATTAATATTGAACCTCAGCGTATTTATCTTAAATCTGACCTACCAATATCTTTGAGGCCTTATCGTACATCCAATGCTGATGAAAAAGAAATATCTCAGCAAATCCAATCCTTATTAGCTGCTGGGTTAATTAAAGAAAGTTATAGCCCATATTCTTCTCCAGTTACGTTAGTCAATAAACGAGATGAAGGCAAAAAAACCCGAATGTGTGTTGATTACTGAAAATTAAATTCTATTATGAAAAATGACGCTGAACCTTTGCCCCAAATAGATGAAATTTTAGACAAATTAAGTGGTGCCCAATATTTCTCTACACTAGATTTAGCCTCAGGCTATTGGCACATACCTATTCACCCAGCCGATTCCGAAAAGTTAGCTTTTACTACTAATTGTGGGCTCTGGAAATGGAATGTTCTCCCCTTTGGTGTAAAGGTAGGCCCCCCCCCAATTTTCAACAGGACAATTAGAAGAATTCTTACAAAATATAAAATAGACTTTGCTTGTTATTATTTTGATGATATAATTATTTTTTCTAAATCAATAGATGAACATATACAGCATCTCATCCAAATTTTTGATTTATGCCGAATAGAAAATATTAAATTAAAATTATCTAAATGTACTTTTGCTCAAAAACAAATCAATTTTCTAGGGTATGAAATCCAAAATGGAACTTTAACTCCAGCTAATACTAATATAGAAACAATTAAAAAATTAAAACCTCCTACTAATACTAAAGAATTACAAAGATTTCTTGGTTCTATAAATGTGTATCATAAATTTATTGACAAATATGCTGAAATTAGACACCCCCTAAATAAATTACTTAAGAAAGATACTATTTGGGAATGGAATACTGAATGTCAAAACTCTTTTCAAAAATTAAAAGATGCCCTCATTGCTAAACCAATTTTAAAGATTTATGACTCAAAATTACCCCTACACATGTTTGTTGATGCTTCTCAGGTGGCGGTAGGTGCAGTTCTTAACAACCCGACCATAATAACTTTTTACATCCAATTGCTTATTTTTCTAGAGGATTGAGAAGTTATGAGAAAAATTATTTCATTACCGAACTAGAGTGTCTTGCTATCATTGATACTTTAGATAAATTTTATCATTACTTTCACGGTGTACAATTTACCATCCATACTGATCTGCATCTCTTGTTTGGTTAAAAAATGTCAAACATTTAAGAGGTCGATTATTTAGGTGGTCATTGAAGTTAAGTATGTTCGATTACAAAATAGAGTACTTAAAGGGATCTACAAATGTCGAAGCCGACATGTTGTCCCGAAACCCTATTTCTCATTTTTGTAAACCCCTTACTTTTCTTCTTGACGTTAAAGAGATTATTGAGATGCAAGAAAAAGAAAATGTGTGTGGATCAAATTATATTAATGACAATGGACTGATTATAGTTAAAAGAAAAGGTTTTCGTAAAGTGGTAGTTCCCATGTCCCTAAGAAAAAAATTGCTTAGTGTTGCTCATGAACAGTTTGGTCACCCTGGTGTTCAAAAAATGCAAAATTTAATTTCTCCTAACTATTATTGGCCAGATATGACCCAAGACATTACTAACTTTGTTAAATACTGTGATATTTGCCAGAAAAATAAAAAACCTAGACAGAAAAAATTTGGCTTATTACAAGCTATGCCCACTACAGATCAACCTTTTGACTGTCTGTCTGTTGATACTGTAGGAGGGTTCAATTATTATAATTCTACAAAAAAATATCTCCATATTATAATAGACCATGCCACAAGATATGTTTGGGCATTCCCTTCCAAAAGTGTCACTACAGAAACTTATACAAATTGTCTGAAACAAATCTTCAATATCAAAATCCCTCAACAATTATTCTGTTTTTGTAAGATTTCAAGTGTACAGTCCCCTCAAAAAATACTTAGTGACAGGAATGCTGCTTTTACTTCTTCAAGATTCAAAAAATTCCTGCGAAATCATAATATTAAACAACGTTTGACCACTGCCCATCATCCACAAACGAATGGGAAATGTGAAAGAGTAAATCAGACAATAGTAACTAGATTAAAATGTAAAGTAAACTCCACTACCTCTAAAATTCCCTGGACTAAGCTTTTAACTGAGGTAATTAATGAATATAATAATACACCCCATTCTATTACTAAATTTCCACCTGCTTACTTGCTTTTTGGCCAATTACCCTATGACTCCCCCTTACAACAAAATTATTATACCCCTGTTCATGAAGCACTTAAAATCGCTAAAGCAAGAACTGATGAATTTCATTTAAAAAATCACTACATAGTATAAAACAAAGTCGCTTTTTCTGTCCCTATATCCCTATGTACGCTTAAATCGTTAAAACTACGCAATGGATTTTGATGCGGTTTTTTTTAATAGATAGAGTGATTCAAGAGGAAGGTTTATGTGTATAATAACATCCATTAAATAGTGGACAAATACTGTTATTTTTGAGGTTTTTAATGTGATGTCGTAAATAATTTCATTTTTTCCGCTTATACATTGCAAACGCAGGCTGAACCCTACAAGATTTATCACTACATAGTATAAAACAAAGTCGCTTTTTCTGTCCCTATATCCCTATGTACGCTTAAATCGTTAAAACTACGCTACGGATTTTGATGCGGTTTTTTTTTAATAGATAGAGTGATTCAAGAGGAAGGTTTATATGCATAATAACATACATTAAATAGTGGGGAAATCACTACATAGTATAAAACAAAGTCTCTTTTTCTGTCACTATATCCCTATGTACGTTTAAATCTTTAAAACTACGCAATGGATTTTGATGCGGTTTTTTTTAATAGATAGAGTGATTCAAGAGGAAGGTTTATATGTATAATAACATCCATTAAATAGTGGAGAAATACTGTTATTTTTGAGGTTTTTAATGTGATGTCGTAAATAATTTCATTTTTTCCGCTTATACATTGCAAACGCAGGCTGAACCCTACAAGATTTATCACTACATAGTATAAAACAAAGTCGCTTTTTCTGTCCCTATATCCCTATGTACGTTTAAATCTTTAAAACTACGCAACGGATTTTGATGCGGTTTTTTTTAATAGATAAAGTGATTCAAGAGGAAGGTTTATATGCATAATAACATCCATTAAATAGTGGAGAAATCACTACATAGTATAAAACAAAGTCGCTTTTTCTGTCTCTATATCCCTATGTACGCTTAAATCTTTAAAACTACACAACGGATTTTGATGCGGTTTTTTTAATAGATAGTGATTCAAGAGGAAGGTTTATATGTATAATAACATCCATTAAATAGTGGAGAAATATTGTTATTTATGAGGTTTTTAATGTGATGTCGTAAATAATTTCATTTTTTCCGCTTAGCCATTGCAAACGCAGGCTGAACCCTACAAGATTTATTGTGTATAAAGACATCCTGTAATTGTTGTAAAAATAAAATAAATAGGTAAAAATGTAGTGTATGAATTACAAATAAATAAAAAATAATACTAATATCCGAATTTTCTTTTATAAGTTTACACTTTTTTAATAACTCCACCCACAAAGAAGAGAGTATGAGTATGTGTGTAAAAATTTATAACTTGAATTTTTTTTAATACCCGTACAAAGCCTGGGCGGGCTGCTATAATCTTTATCCATAAACCAAAGTCGTGATAGTTACACCATCTATAGCTTAAGAACGGATGGATCGATTTTTATGAAACTTTGTATGGAGTTATCTGGCAAATTAGATTAATATACAGGCTACTTTTTACCCGACTACTTAAAATGAAAGTAATGGTTTTAGTAGTTGAATTTAATGGAATGAAATGGTAGTAACAATTTGCGGTGTCAGTAGTGAACGGGACTACCCGAAGCAAAGCGAGGGCGGGCCGCTAGTAAAAGATATTATGATAAAGATTATATCGAACCAAAATTTAAAATAGGAGATCTAGTTATCTATGAAGAATTTCAGTACCCTAATACTAGAAAGTTATCACAAGTATTTAGTGGCCCTTATAAAATTCTTAACAAATTATCTGAAGTAAATTTTGAAATTGATAGGCAAAACCAGTTCAAAAATTCAGAAATAGTACATGTATCCAAATTAAGGCCTTATTATTCCCCTGATAAATTTAAATTAAGTCATGAGCAACAACCCCCTAATTAACAACAACAAACTCAAGTAAAAACTGTAGCTTAGACTATATCATTTTATAATTTTTTTTCTCTTAAACAGTAAATTTCTTTCCATATTTTAATTCAGATAATATCTTGTAATTCTTACAGAATGGCAATGATATCTCTTGACTGCAGCGAGAGTGTCACTTGTCTGGAAATTTTTATATTTGTTTGTTTATGTCGGCGTAGACGAACAAAGTGGAAATTTCTTATTCTGTACTGAATTACTCTACTTAGAATAATATAATAACAAATAAATATTTAAAAATATATATTTTTCAACTGAACCTATTTGTAATATTAAATTTAATTAGATTAATTATTTGCCAAGTAACAAAATTTTTATCACTTTATTTAAATTTTTTTTTTCTTTCTCTCTTTCTTTGCTTCTGCATTCCAGTCCAAGTACATGTCAATTATAATATAATTTTGTTTCTTTTTCTCTTTCCTACTTGCATCTTGCAATGTTTTATCACACCGAGAGAATATTTATTGCGTAATTATTTGACATGAATTGACATTAATAATCTTGTCTTTTATTTTTATTATTTATTAATATTTCTTTTAAAGAGTCTTAGTAGTTTGAAGGTCACGTGCATTCTCAAACATGAACAAAATTTTTATTTATCTTTATTTTATTTTAATTTATCATATTATATTTAATTTTTTTTTTTTTTGCACATTTTCCTACTTAATCCTGTACTTGAATTACCAGATTAAGTAAATGATTAAATAATTGCTTATATTCTTTATTCTATTCCACTTCTCTCTATATTTCATCCCAAATGCCTGAGATGAGATAAACGAGATTAAGTATTTAAAGAATGTCTTTTGTGATATTTATTATTACTTATTAAGAGATTTACTTATACCCATTATGAGATTTACTTATACTTATGATATTTATTATTATTGATATTTTCCCTTATTATGTTTTTTACTTATATTGTTTATTATTTACATTGTTAAAGTTTATTATTACTATATTATAAAATGTCTTACTATATTGAATTTGGACAATTAATAACGATATAATTAGACCTCCTTGAAAAGAGGCAATGGACGATACCACTCCAAATATGACTCTTGGACAATTAATAAGATATAATTAGACTTCCTTGAAAAGAGATCATGAATACTCCAAATATGACTCTTAAATGGATTTTTGAAACAAACTTTCAACATTGATTTCTAGAAAGTTCTATTAAATTCCTTCATTTCTAGATTTGACATTGTTAAAAAAGAATTCAATGTTATTGTTTTTCATTTTTATGCTTCATTTTTATGTTATTATTATGGGTAATTGCTTTATGATGTGTACTTTAAACAAGATTATATCTTGTATTTGTACTGATGCCTATTTTATTGTATTTAAATTTAAAGTTATTCCACGCATCACCTTGGTGTTCTTAAATTTGAATTCTATATTTATATAAAAAAGAGAAATTAATTAAATTTTTTTTTATTTAGTATCTAATTATTATTACTTATATCAACAACTCCGTGAGCTAAGTCTGCATCATCTCCCTTTCTATGAAATTGCAGGTCTCAGACCTACTTTTTCACCCGTCTTTCTGGGAGGGGGGATTTGTAATAAAATAAAAAAAAAATTTCGCCATTTTTTTTTTTTTTTTTTTTTTTTTTTTGTTCTCTCTTAGCTTCAATTCTAAATTTGTGGAACATATTTCAATCTTAGTTTCGTAACTTGTAACAGCTAAAATTCTTTTTCTTACTTTAGTTATTAATAAATTATTTCTTGCTTCTCAAAAAGGCGGGAGGTATTTCGTAAGTTTTTTACTTTCTGGAATATTCCTGGGATTTTAATTTTATTTTTTATTTTTAACATCGCGTGACAGGTGTTACTACGCGTAGCTAAAGGGTTTGTTCTTCCGAGGAAAAAATATAGTTCTTGCCTAGGACCGCCTGCTACGACCAATTAGAATTGATCATTTTTGTCCGTTTGAGGCTCGAGTTCATCCTAATTGGTTTTTTAAAATGATTGACGCGGAATAGGAGGGCGCTAGTTTTGTCGTGAAAATGATTTTTTCATTTGGTCTTTTAGGAGGTTAGAATGCATCTCTCCTTTAAACTACTCGGAAGCCATGTCATTTTTTCCGAGAATGCGATTGACTTTTAAAATATTAGGATGCTGTTTCTTTTTCCCCGAAAAATTCTAATATCTTGGAATGCAGCTTAATCACGAAGTTTTGGAATATTTGATGATCAGGCCAAGGTGAATGTGGGGAAGAACTTACGTAGTTTATGAGTTAATAAATAAAGGAATTGAAAGACTCATGGATTTTGTTTTTATAATGGGGAAATTCCCCAATGTAACTCTTCCACTGCTTGCCAACTGCCGGAGCGACTACTCTGCTCGTGCTGCTGCTGATTCTTAGAAGTAACATTCTTGGAAGTTTATGGAACATAGCCTTCGTCGAATTATTATTACATATATATATATATATACAGTACACTCCCACAAATCTGCACAGCTTGAGACCAGAGGTTGTGCTGATTTTAGAATTTTGCAGATTTCTGGTCTTTGCTTTGTTTACATTTTTAAAACAGTAATTTCAATGTAATTAATAATTCAATTGAAATTATAATGAATGTTTACAATATAATAAAGTATTAAAATAATTAAGTAATAAACTAAAATTTATAAAAATTTAGATATATTTTTTAAATGATTAAAATATTAAAAGCAAAGGTCAAGTAAATAATCAATAATGTATAATTAAATATTCATTATAAAGATGAGATGCTTTTTCCTAAATTATTCGATGAAACCTGCCTCATATAGATACGCTGCTAATTCACACCAAAATCATAAATTAAGGAAGTTTTATTTCAGATTTATCCAGTCTTAATAATCAAGAAAGCTTAATTAATGCATTAAGACATTTGGGAAAAAGATTGTGATGATTAGTAATATCTTAAATTTTTTTAGAAATAAATTTATTCCCCTTTATGAAAAAGCATGAATTCAGTAATACTAACAAAAATTACCATTTAAAATGTATATAGATTTGATATAAAAATAAAAAAAATCAAATTTTGTCCCTACATCTGAACAGAAAGTTTCATTGTTTACATCTGTAAATTATGTGTGGATTTTAGAGAATTGCAAATTTAAGAGAGTCTACTGTATATGCACATATTCAGTTTACTGCATGAGAAATAAAATGTATATAAGAAATGTGATCATAAATTATTCTTTCTTTTATGGTATAATTGAGAAACATTTTCTCCTCTCCTGGAATATGAAAAATATTAGCAACATTTCATTTATGATACACACAAAAACACATGTATTTGTGATAGTTTGTGTACACACATGTTACTTGTGTGTAGATATGGAAGTGTCCAATATTCAGCAGTGAAAGCATACAGATATTTAAGCGTTAGGAATTGAAAAAAATTTTGCTGAATAAAAGCGTCTGTTATGGAAGTTTTTTTGTATATAGCTTTTCTACCTGAAAAAAGTATTTTGGACATACTTTAGAAAAATTGGATCAACCTGAAGAGTCACTTAAGAGTCAAAACCAACTTGACTCTGACTTGAACCCATGAACATTGAAAATCAACCTGATACAAACTGTACCAAAAAAGCAGATTCAATTCGATCTGCAATAAAAAAAAGTATAGTGCCAATCAGACTGGATGCAGGACTCTCAATCCAACCCATTCTTTACAATTTATGTATGCGTTAACTTTGCTTCTATTGCAGTTATTTCAAACCCTGTTCATCCCTCAAAGAAAACTTCCTCTTTGACGAGAAATTCTTGATGTGATGCCCCTGCTTCTGATGAAGGGCATTAGTAATGTAAATATTTCAAGAAAATGCAATTTGCTCGCGGTTAATAATTTTATATTCATTAAGAGGGTTTTAACAAATTAAGAAGTATTGTTTTTTCTCCCTGATTTTTTTTTTTTTTTTTGTCCAAATGTCTAAATTTCCATTATGATGATATATATTTTTTAATATTCTTAACTGAATGCTTCAAATTTTCAGATTTTTTTGGAAATTTCAGAACAGAATCACCCTAGGAAATGATTGCAATTTAGATGTACATATTGAAGCATACCTTTCAAACTATCATAATTAAGAAAACAATTTTAAAAAAGACGGATTTTAAAATCCTAATTACTGTTGTTATTAATTAGGCTTTTAATTTTCTTTTCCCTATAGTTCTATAACAACATAAAGAAATTGTGTCAAAATTTGCAGCATGGGTCTAAATTTACAGTAAAAACACATTTGTAATAAAAAAACAAATAAAAGAAAAAAAAAAAAAAAAAACTTTAATTTGGCCAGAAGGGATCAATAATGTGTAAATGGTTCAGTTTTACAAGAAATAGAAGTGCTTCATAAAAAATTTTTGAAATAGTTCTATATTTGTCCATTCTTTGTTCTCTTATAACTTTTTTTTTATTTTTATTTTATTTTTATTTTTTACAGATGTGTCCCAAACATGGTACAGATTTCCTTGAATATAAATGTAGATATTGTTGCTCTGTTGCTGTATTTTTCTGCTTTGGGACTACTCATTTCTGTAATGCATGCCATGATGATTTTCAGAGAGTCACCAATATTCCTAAAGCTGAACTTCCTCATTGTCCTGCAGGTACAACATTACAAAAAAAAAAAATAACCTCTCTTTTTGCTTCTTGTGGTTTTATTTCAGTAGTGTTAAGTGCAATATGTAATACAAAATAGTGTTATTTTTATTCAACACTATATATATATATATATTTAAATAATGAAAACAATTTTGCCAATTTTTTATGTATATACTCTGTCAGATGATTAAAAAAAAAAAAGCTTTACATAAAAAAATGAGCTGTAATCCATAGAATTCAAGGAATGAAAATGTTTAGAACTTACTGTAAAAATTAAACTTTATTCCTTAAATCATTAGTAATAGGCATTTAAGATAATGAAATTAATCTAATACTATAATGCGAGCAAAAATTGTGTGTGTGTGTCTCGTCTGTCTGTCTGTGTGTGTGTGTGTGTGTAAATTTTATCTCAAAAACGACTCTAACGATTTTTGCAAAAATTTGGATTTTACCATTTTCGGGCACGAGAAGACCATTGGGCTAGGTCACATGTTCGAGAAAATTCGATTATTGGGTCATAATGGGTCAGGATCAAGCTATTTATATCTAGAGAACGGCTGGATTGATTTTAAGGAAATGTTATATCCAATCGTCTTTTGGCACGAGAAAATTATTGGGCTGGGTCACATGTTCAAAAAATTTTGATTAGTGGGTCATTATGGGTCAAGCCATTTTTATCTAAAAAACGGCTCTAATGATTTTGACCAAATTTTATATTTTATTGTTTTGGATTACAAGAAGACCATTGGGTTAGGTAACATGTTTTTGAAAATTCAGTTAGTGGGTCCTTTTGGGGTCATTGTGGGTCATGCTATTTTTATATAGAGATTTTCTCACGCAATTTTGACTAAAAATTACATTCTATGGTTTTCGGGCACGAGAAAAAACATTGGGCTAGGTTACATGTTCGAGAAAAAATTTTAATGGGTCATATTGGGTCATTAAGCATCTGGGTCAAGCTATTTATATTTAAAGAACGGTAGAATCAATTTCATCAAAATTTTGCCTGTAACAGTTTTTTGAGACGAGAAAGCTAATGGGCTAAGTCACACGATTGAGAGATTTCGATTATAAGAGTCATTTGTGGGTCATGATGGGTCATAATGGGTCATGGTCAAGCTATATCTAAAGAACAGGTGGATCGATTTTAACGAAATTTTGTATACAACATTTTTTTTGGCAAGAGAAAACTATTGGACTAGGTCTCGTGTTCGAGAAATTTTGATTACTGGGTCATTTTGGGTCATAAAGGGTCTGGGTCAAGCTATTTATATTTAAAAAATGGTAGGATCAATTTTTACAAAATTTTGTATACAGCATTTTTTTTTTTTGGCACGATAAAACTATTGGAGTGTCTCTGTTTTTATGCACAGAATGCTATATGTTGCTCCTCACATGTAAAAGGACGTTCAAGTCTAAAAGTTCTGATTCCAAAAGAAAGACATCAAAGAACTAAAATTGTAGTATGGAAGGATGTTCTTTCGTTGTAAATATTTAACTAATGTAAAATTTAGAAATATGTTCATAGTATTGATATTTATGGTTTCTGTAAATAAGACTATTATAAAATAAATTATTTATAGCAATAATAGAGCGAGAATTTCATTTTATATAAAACTTAATACAGAGTTTACTTTAACCGAGCATAGCTCAGTGTTCCGTGCTAGTAAGCTATTAATTGAGGCTTTAATCTTTGGTTTTACATATTGAAAAATCAATTGAAATTATGCCACTTTGACGCAATTTAGACTAAAATTAACATCTATTTCCCCGTAGCAAAATATAAATGAAGACTTTTCATATTCACTATTTTAAAAATATTTTAATGTGTAATAGATTATTAATAAACATATTCTCAAACTTTATGTTACATTTGCCAGTTGCAATGTTAACATATTCATTTTTACTATGACATCATTTTCACCTGAAATCCTCCGAGATGAACATCCCAATTTCAGTACCAGAGAAATAAAAACAGCACTGAAATGCAACAGTTTTTATGAGCAAAAATGCACTATTTTAAATTGTGACGTCATTTTCAATTCAAAAGTTTTTAAACAGTTATTTTTAATTGCAGTATGATAATGACAAATGAATCTGTAATGATATGGTGATAATGGTGGTGGCATAGCTATTGTGTCCCCCCCCCCTCCCGAAAAAAAATGGCATGCACACTGAAAGATAAGTGTTATAACATTGCAGCTCAGTTTGGTTTAAATTAGTCTTTTTAAGCTTGGTCATGAAAAATTGAAATCAACAGTCCAAAACTTCTTGTGTAACCAGAGCTCGATACAAAAAATATATAATTAGAAAATTGTTTCAAAATTAATTTTCTTGTTTAAAAATCTCTTGAATAAAAATAAATATCAATCCTAAACGCCCAACAACATTCCTTGATTTTCATATCGTTTATATATATATATGTATATATATTTTAATATATTCAGTGTGGTGATTCTTTTATAGGTCCCAAAGCCAAACAATTGGAAGGTGATGAATGTCCACTGCATGTCACGCATCCACCTACAGGAGAAGAATTCGCACTTGGTTGTGGAGTTTGTCGAAATGCTCATACTTTTTAAGATAGTGTAACAATTTACTTTTTACTAAAAAAATTTTTAATAAAAGCTGTTATTCAGCTGCCAAGTACTTCAAATTATATTCTAGTTTATGCTATTGTTTGCAGTTTATGTGTAATGATGCATCAACACTTTTTTTAAAGCCATAATTTACTAGTTTGATATTTTATTTATTATTTATATTTTTGATTTAAGCATTGTGAATTTTCATCAAATGTAGTTCTGTGTATGTAAATCATTTGAGAAGTTATATTTTGCTTGTAGAAGTTTCATATGGATCTGCATCCATTGTCATATGTAAAAATATCATTAACTCAGCGATTGAAAATACTCCATTTTTTTCTTATCAAAAGTTTTAGCCTTATAAAGGAAATTCTTATTGTTTGAAACTATTTTTAATCTCCACTGACCATTTATTGTTTATTTTAGCAAAATGTTTTTCACTGTATCAGACTAGTGAATAATTTGCTAAGTTAATTTCTGGCATTTTTTTCATGCATATATTGATAATTTCATAGGACTAATTTCTGTTGATAAAAATCAGTTTTATTGAATATATGTGCCTTGCAAAACAAAATTTTACATAAAAATACTTTAATGAAAAGAGATCATTTAAAACCACAGAATCATTATAAGTTACTCTCAGAAATAAACATAATTTATCAAAAAATTGAATGTTATTAAATTTGAAAACCTTTAATGAAAATCAAAACAGCCATTCCATTTTTTTGTACACTGTAAATAAATTGATGATTATATCTTTAAAAATCTATATTTTGAACCAGATTGCTCTTATAATGAATTTTGTATTGTTATAAATTATATAAAATGTAGTCTTTGATTGAAAATCTGTTGTTGGTATGTATATTGTTTTAATGCTGCAATATCACTATGCAATCTTTTTTCAACTCTTATTTTTTATTATGGCAATTTAATATTTAGAATTAGAATTTAAAAATAATTGCACTATTTGTTCTAGCATAATTCGGTTTTATATGAAATCATTTTACTGAAATTCTATGTTTATTTTAAAGTGAAGATGTCGTAATTTGGTCATTTTTAACTTGACTAATATCATAAGTTAATATAATAATTGATTAATATCATAAAATAGCAATAGTAGACATTTTGATAATGTTCATGAAATTTTTATTAAATTCATGGAATATTATTAAAATTTGTTTTTTACAAAAATTTTATTTGATAATAAATGTAGGTAAAATCTTTATTCAGCTGGTTTATTTTTATTTGGATAGTTTTTAAGTGAACTATTCTCTATAAAATGCATTAGTTAAGATCATCAAATGTTATATGAATCTATTGAAAGTATATTGTATATGTAATGCACAAAAATGTGTAACTTACAAATAAATTTTTTTTCCTATTACGTAATAGACTGCAAACACAGATTAAAAAATTAATTTATTTTTTTGCCATAAAAAATGAAAATTATTATTATTGTACTTTTTTGTTTATTATTAATCATCAAGTTTAAATCAGTCCTCATCCATTGACATTAAATCAGCTGTACATTAAGCCACTTTGATTAAACATTTCATCACTATGTATATTATGAACTTTGTATATACGAATGTACATTAATTATTACAGTCCAGCCTACTTTTGCACACACATACACATATATATATATATGTCACTTCATCTATCTTACTCCCACCTTCCCTCATTACTGAAGCCATTGTATTGGTAATTTATCAGTACTGTTACTGCAAGTGTTGAAGAAATAATTAAGTTTGTTATTTTAATAATAATAAAGAAAAAGATATTTTTATTTCCTCCTATATAACTTTATGCTTAATATTTAGGGGGTGAATAACAACCCCCATTCTACTTTTACAAAGTAAAAGAAAGAGCCTTTAGAATTTTGAACATCTCTTTTATATTATAAATATTTGTTACATTTATATGTGTATGTTACATTTTGAGATTGATTATACTGCATTTGTATTTTCATGCTGGTATCACAACATGTCATAGATGTGCTTGAATGATTGACAAAGAAAGTTTATTTTCCATTGTTTTGAAGCAACATTATTCAAAATATTATGTAGTCAAAGAATACTTCCATGAAGCAGTATTATAAAGTTGAAATTCTGGTACATATTCTCTTAAATTGTTTAAGTACATATTTTTATTTTATGCCACATCAGATTTTTATTTAACAAAGTTATAGGATTGTTATTTTATAAAAGAAATAATATATGTAGTTCTTTTATATATATAATTTTGGTTCCTTCTGATGATCTATTATGTATATATAGATTAATTGACATCAACATATAAGATATATTCTAACATGTATATAAATTATACTTATAGAAATGTTATAATCTATTTCATTTTAAAAATGTTACAAGTCAACTTTAATCACTGTCTATTATTTCATATCTAAAACTGAAAATAACATTAGATAAAGTATACTAATTTACTAGAATTTACATCTACTTTTTAAATTTCAGTTTGCTCTGTATATTTGCTGTGAGGCAAAATATAATGTACCTGCAAAGTAGGCATGTTGTAACTGCTCTCAAACTGTGATATTAAGTTGTAAAAATCATCAAACTTGACTGTGTAGTTAAACTGGATGCTGTGGTGCAATTCTGTAATGATGAATGCTGTTGCCAAAGTTAGTTTTTCACTTAAGTGGTTGCATGATTTTTTTAAAAAGAAGTAAACTAATCTTATGGTTATTGATGTTTTGTATGACTGTGTGAGTTTCAATATCTGTCTTATTTAAATTGAGAAAAATGTATTGCTGATTGCTATTTTCTTGTAATAAACTTCATTACAACAACAAAGAGTGCAATTTTTCATGATTCTTCAATTGATACTTACATGATGTAGACAAACATTTTAATCTGTTCTTTCTCTTACTTTATATAAATATTTCTAAATGTGATAGAAACTTTGTCCTTTATGAATCAACATTTAATTGGTAATTTCTGTCTCTCAAGCATATTCACTTTTTTAAACAGGACCTGTAACATTTTTATTGATTTTTGCACATTTGTATTTTGTAAAAAAATGCATTCATATGTTTGAATTTAATTATGTCATTTGATTGCTATAAATTGCTTTTTTTTTTTCTTCTATCTTCAATAGAAGATCGTGATTCGTGATCGAAATTTTTTTCGATTTCCGGTTTTCGACGGATTTACACGTTTTAGGGGTCAGAGATTCCAAAAAACATGTTTTTACAAAATGTCTGTTTGTCCGTGTGTCTGTCTGTCTGTGTGTATGTTGCCATTCTACCATCAAAAAGTGTATGAAGTTATGCATAGAATTGAACCAAATTTTTTGTGGATGTTTCTGGCTGTGGCAAGCAGGTCCACCTTCAGTTTTGAAATATTCTGCCGGAAGGGGGCGCTGCAATCGCGATTTTTGTGCCATTTTCAATATTGTACCGACCAAAAGTATATAAAATTATAAATCGAATTGAACCAAATTTTTTGTGTATGTGTATGACTATGGCTAGTTGGTCCTCCCTGAATTTGAAAAAAATCTGCCGGAAGGGGGTGGTGCAATCGCCATTTTCAATATTGTACCGACCAAAAGTATATGAAGTTATGCATCGAATTGAACCAAATTTTTTGTGTATGTGTATGACTATGGCTAGTTAGTCCTCCCTGAATTTGAAAAAAATCCACCAGAAGAGGGCGCTGCAATCGCGATTTATGTGCCATCTTCAATATTGTACCGACCAAAAGTATATGAAGTTATGCATCGAATTGAACAAAATTTTTTGTGTAAGTGTATGGCTATGGCTAGTTGGATCACCCTGAATCTGAAAAAAAATCCGCCAGAAAGAGGCGCTACAATACCGAATTTTATGCCATTTTCAATATTGCACCAACCAAAAGTACATGAAGTTATGCATCGAATTGAACAAAATTTTTTGTGTATGTGTATGACTATGGCTAGTTGGTCCTCCCTGAATTTGAAAAAAATCTGCCGGAAGGGGGTGGTGCAATCGCCATTTTCTATATTGTACCGACCAAAAGTATATGAAGTTATGCATCGAATTGAACCAAATTTTTTTTGTATCTATATGACTATGGCTAGTTGGTCCTCCCTGAATTTGAAAAAAATCCATCGGAAGGGGTCGCTACAATCGTGATGATTGTGCCATTTTCAATATTGTACCAACCAAAAGTACATGAAGTTATGCATCGAATTGAACAAAATTTTTTGTGTAAGTGTATGGCTATGGCTAGTTGGATCACCCTGAATCTGAAAAAAAAATCCGCCAGAAGGAGGCGCTACAATACCAAATTTTATGCCATTTTCAATATTGCACCACATAAAAGTGTATGAAGTTAGTTCTAGAATTGAACTAAACATTTTGTATATGATTATTTTTTGGTAAGGCAAGTAGGTCCTCCCTGAATTTGAAAAATAAATCTGCTTATCATTCTATTGTCCATCGGCTTGTGCAGAGACGGAAATTCGTTTTTACTCCGATTAATTGAAGCAGGAAATGAAAATGAATGAAGCAGAAATTTAAGATGAAAATCAAAGTTGGTAAGGTATTGAATTAAAATTATTAAAGCACTAAAATGAGTAACTATTTTTTTTAAATTAAAATGTATGTATGAGATAGAAGAAAGTTTTGGGATTGGCACATCCAACTAGTTTAATGTTGAAAATGCATGTTACAATTCAAGAGTTCAGTTATTCTTCCTTTCAAAATATGCTCATTTTATTAGACATAGACAAAGCACTACTACAAAAACATACAAATCACTCATTGTGTCACATTGATTTTTTAAATTTCTAATCGCTTATGGAGACTTTTTTATGCATATACTAGAGGACTCTGCCACTTATGAGCTATGCTCATTACGCATAAATTCTAAACGAACTGTTCGAATACAGCAAATTCTCTAAATATACTAATTTGATTAGGTTTAAAAAAAAATGTGGAAGATTGAATTATAATTAAAAAACCAGCGACAATCTTATTGTAAATGGGCTTCCATTATTTTCTAAAAAATGTTTATTTTCTTCTGATTTTTTATTTTTTGGGGGGCCCTTCTTCCAATGATTTGAATTCTCACATGCGTAATTTCAAATGATCCTCTGTATTCTACTCACAAAGAGAATTTGCATAGAGTCTCTATGGAGAAAAACTCTGAGTGCTTTAAGTTAATTTACATCCAATTCTTTTGTTTTTTTTGTGCCACAAAAAATTTAATAGAAATTTTTGCATTGTTTAATCAGCAGATTATGGTGATTCGAAACGGTAAAATTTACTGTCAAATTTTTGTGGTACAAAAAAAGCATAAGATGTTGGCAGTTATGATTTACATTACTGTGCAATTAATTCCATGCATTAAGAAAATCTAGTTTGTGTATCACTTTTATTTACTGAGAATCTTGTGTTTCTGTAAAAACAACCCAAACTTATTTAATTAAATATGTGGTGAAGTGACATTTAAAGACTAAAGTAAGTCATTTTCACAACTTATACAGAAAGCTCACAAATTTTATTTTGGCTCTAAGATCTGCAATCAAGATCAAATGTGGCATCAAATTCTTGCTGTAATTCTTGTAACAGCACTCAGTGGTTGGTTAAATGGTTTGTATAACGGCGATATCATGTTATATAGAGACAATGTGATTGCATTCTTTAACCCTTTAACGATCATAGCATTTTCATTGCTAAGATGTCGAATAATTTTAAATAAAATGACTACACTTTAGAAAATATATTTTCCGTCAAAAATTAATTTTATTTTAAAGATCTGTCTAAAAATTAATTTTTACACTGTTTTATTTGAAAAATTAATTTCGAAGAAAAATATCCGATTGGCATATAAAACGAAGTGGCAGCATGTAAAATGGTTTGCTCTATTATAATATAGCTAGTACACGATTGGCGGGTTATCCACTTTGGCATAATGTGTTAATTAGCAATTTTTTGCTTATTAAGGATAGAAATTTTTTTTTTTTAAACTGAATTTTACAAAAGCATGTGGCTTGAATAATTACCTGTCCAAAAATGCATTCTATACTTCTGTCTCTTATTTAAATCTGTATCTTGATTGAAAAAAAAAATGTTTGACGAAGGAAAAAGTGATCATTTTCAGTATCTCGCCGCTTTAAAAAAAAATCTTATCTTACTTTATAATTATTTTATAAAGATGAGTTTGATCTTAAATTAAAGCTTTTCTTCATTAGATTCTTCTAGTTTTCGTTTTATTTCTCTGTGATAATTGATTTCTTAAAAATATGAAATTTTAAAATGCCATGTTTGGTCGATTTAACATGGAGAAGTTGTCTCGAGTATATTAAGCAGTTAAGCGGTCGTCATATTCTTGGCGTTTGTTCGTTTGGCGGGTATATTATTTTTTTCTAGCTTGGCTTGGCAGAACGACCGTCCTGCTTGATAAATTTGAGCTAAGCTAATTAAGTCCTGGAATATCTTTCAGTAGTGCTATCATAATATTGTCGACTATTTTTTATTTTATTATACAATAGATTATTTATTAGCAAATTTGTCCAATTTTTCTTATATTAACCATGGAAGCCTTTCAAAAACAAAATATCCTAAAAATACATTGATCACAATCATGAAGCTTACTGAATATACACAAGCCGTTAATTCCCAAATTGGCTCAGTCCAAACTTTTATGTATATAGAAAAATAAAAAAGGACAAATATAATAAAACCTCTGAATAACATAAATCTCATTGAACATATTCCTGCATCTAGTTCAGTTGTTCTTGAATTTTTTAAGCATTGGTTCGAATTTACGTCCTACGCTCGGATGAGCCATTTTTGGAATTAACAGCTTGTTGAATATACACCCATTTGGATATACATGCTTGAATTCATTAGAGTAGCAAGGTTTAATGTGATGTCTTAAAGAAATCAGTAATAGATTATATTAATGAATAAAATATTATATTAATGAATAAAATATTGTCCAATTGATTGGATGAAAATGTGATGATGAGTAAATTCTATGAGAATTTTAAATTGTTGAAATTTTGGCTCAAAGAGACACACACAAAAAAGGACAATAAGATTCATTACATATTTTATTTTCAAAATCATATACATTTATAAAATACACTTTTTGTGTTTTGTAAGACATTGCAATTTTATGCTTTTGTACTTAAATATATTATTATTGGCAGCATTTTTTTAATATTCTGAATTGATAATTTTTTGATATGACCATAGTAAAAAAGAAATTTGTTTTCAAAATAGATATAGATATTCATCTCTATTTATTTTCCCCATTCTGAACAAAATTAATATTCTGTTTATATACATACCAAGAATTAACAAAATAATTTACATATAAGATAAAAATTATTCTATCATTTTTTTACATGCAGATTAATGTATTCCAAAATATTTTAGAAGTGGAATTTATAATTACAGAAATTAAGAAAAATTAGTATATTTTAATGTATTTTATTTATAAGTACATTAGGCTGATATAATTATTAACCTAATCAATGGAATAATTTCAAACTTAACATATTTTCAGAAGTTGGATAGGCTGATTACAGATACAGAAATTTAAAATTCTACTTATTTAGTTGAAGATTTAAATGCAAAAAGTTAACTTTTTGTTTTACAACATTTAGCATTAAACTAATAATGACAAAAGAAAACTAATTTTTAAATCTCCTTTTGGAATATTTTATTATTTAGTTTTACATTCAGTTTACATGGATTTACAGAAGAAAAAAAAATGGGAGGGGGGGAGATAATATAATATAAGACCAAAATTCAAACTAAAATATAGAAAAAAAAAAAAAAACAGCTAATTATTTTTTTGAATAAAATAAAAAATATTACAGCTATATTATATAAAAGTTACATAAACCTACTTCAGGTCCTTCTATTGTGAATTTTTGCAAATATTTCTTTTACTTTTAAATACACAGTAAATCTATTAAATTTTGTTTTGGATAAATATCTAAAATATTGTTCTTTGCAATAAATACAGATGAATATAATTCAAATTAAGATTTATAACTAACCTGAAAATCTTGTTTATATTTCAAATTACTTAATGAAATCACAAACTTCCAAGCATTCTATTAGATTTGTATTTTTCTGAGAGAAAGCTCTGGACATTTGTGGCTCTAAACACAGGACAGCAGAATGGAAAATTTGTGAAAAATTACATAACTTGTTTTCTAGGTTTATGAATTAAAATTTACATTTAGGATTTAATTTTTATTGGTCAGGACTAATGCATTTTTTAGCACAATTTGTTCTCATCAAAAAAAACATCTGTTTTATAGGCTCTGGCAGACCTAAGGAACCCAAAGCAGCTGCCCACTTGCCCTTGCAACAATCAGGAGCTGTTAAGACTCTATTGGAAGGAAAAATTTAAGCCAAACTACTGAAAAGTATATATTTGTACAAAATTGAAATATTGCCCTTGAAATTTATTGCTTTCAAATATAACTTTTAATTAAATATGACTTATGACAGTATTTTATAAACTGCATTACAGGATCTATTGTCTGAAATCCTTGGGGTTGAAGGCTTTCTGGATTTTGGGTTCTGAAGTTTGCACAGTTTTTTTGTTTGTTTTTTCTCGATTTTTTGAAGAAATTGACAATTTTTCCTTGCGAATGATGTATGTAATCGATTTTTTTAGGGGACACTTTGTTAAAATTCACGATATTTTTTTATGTCTGAATTTTCAGACTGAAAAGTAACTTTTTTTTTTAATTTTCGGAACACAATCACCCCTGGCAAAATGTCTGACAATTTTATTTTCTAACAAATCATAATATAAATTAATTTTAAACTAAAATTTGAGAAAAAATGATTTTTTTCTTTCTAATTTTGATAGAGAGGGTGGGGATTGTGTTCCCTTGTCACTAAAATACCATATTTTAGTAGTTACACAGTGAAACACAATAAACTGAAAAAATAAATACAAATTTTGAAAATTTTTGAAGATTTTTTTTTTTTTTGGGGGGGGGGGGGGGATTTTTTAATTAAGGATAATGAGTCCTATACTGTAAAGAAAATGTACATATCTATGAATTACAGAGGAAAGGTTAAAAGCATAAAGAATTTCAAAATATCTATTAATAAAGCAGTATTCAAATATTATAGGATAATATTTTTAAAAGATGTCTTAAATAAACCAGTCAGATAAGCCAATGCCAAAACTTTTTTTTTTTTTTCATACTTGTTGATACTACAAAATTTGATAGTACAGTGCCAGAATTAAATGGAAATCCATGCCCCTCATGAAGATTCTAAAGATATAATATTTCCTGGATTAGTTCTTGAGGTATGCCTATTGCTAAAATCGTGCAACATCATAAAAATAAGAAATTTACACCAAAACCTAATCATTAACAACATATGTCAATGTTTAACTGAATATGATGTTAGATGAAAATCTAGATAGCAAAAATCAAACACAGCAGTGCCACTTATTGGGTGATATACACCAAATTATATTAAGATCTAATTTAATCTAAATTCTATGTATTAGTTCTTGAGACAGAGCAACAAAATTTTTGTCACAGACAGACATTTTCTAAAAGCCATGAAATTGTGTGTGAGACTTTCTAAACTTATAAATCCAATGAAAACTGGAAGTAAATTTTTTTCATAAATTGAATACTTTCTTCTTTTAAAGATAGAAGAAAGTAAAAATTAATTTTAGGTGCAAATATATATTTCCACCACAAATCTATTTGTGCATATTGTTTTTAGAAGACTGTACAAATGGACATGGAGACACAAGGAGGCAGACAGAGTTAGTTATCTTACAAATACATTACAAACAAAAAATAATTAAAATAAGTGCACTTAGACCAAAGTGAAGCCATAACAGAAATAGAAAAAATTGTTTAAAAAAATCAAACCTCAGTTGTTTAAAAAAGGATGAAAATATGGGAGATTAGTAGATAAGATTTTTTTTTTTTTTTTTTAATTATTCTAATTACTGTGATAAAAGATCAAAATTTATTGTTTTGGGAATTGATTTTTGTTTCTAGACAGTTTAAGTACATTATACAAGAACTGAGACATAGGTAAATGAATTACAACAATTGAATTTTAATTTCAAATTGTTATTCATAAATTAAAATAATTTATTTTTTCTTTTTACTAAGATAAAGAACTACATGGTACAAAACAACAGATTTTTATGATGATGCTTTAAAAATGAGCAGAAGTATATTTTTCTAATAGTTCTTCAATGAGAAAATATTCTTTGAAAATAAAAAAAAACTTATTTTGATAAAAATTGGCAATATTCCTTTTTAAAAAAATGTCACAGATATAAACTAGTATTGCAGTGATAACCTCCCTCAGTCTTGAGAAAAATTTATGAGACCAATTTTTGAACTGGTTTAAAATTACTATAAAGGGTGTCGTCCACTCTCAACGGTGGCCAATGGCTAATTTCTAAACCGTTAGCCATAGACATATAGTTCCAATTGCAAAAATGTTTCTAAAAAGGTAAAGAATTGTTTTTCAAGCAATTTAAATAAATAAATAAAAAATTAATTACGAAAATTAAATTTTTATACGGTCTCCCGGTCCTATAAGTTATATTTAGTAAATTTTTACCACTATTCTAACAAGCAATACAAAAAAAGTCCCATTCCTCTGCGATTAAAATTGATCGAGTAATAGCTGTTTAAAGTTGAAGCATCATTTTTGCTAAAAATTAGGGGTCAGTCACAAATTTACTGGAAATAAAAATAAATGCAAGATATAAAATTTAACATTAAACATTGAGAGTAAAATAATTGTTACAATATATATATATATTTTAATTTATGTTGATGATTACATATCAAAGCAAAATTTTTATTAAAAATATAAGTAAAAAAATAACAGAAAGTTTGATCAAATAAATTATGAAAAGAAATAGTCACAAATCATTACAAAATGACATATATTTAAAATTCTATTAGATTACTTAACCTAACAGAATTTGATGCAGTCCTATAAAATAAATAAATGGTACACACTGAAAATTGTATTAATATTACATTGTAATATTAATACAATTTTCAGTAAATAAATGAGCAAATTGAAACTAGATTGGATATTTGGAAGTGAGTTAAAATTTGAATAGAAATTTTGAGCTAGGGAAACATACGTATGAACGTTTTAAACAAAATAAAAGCTTATCAAAATAACACACCTTTTAAAATAAAATCGCGATTTCTCAAAATTTGATTTTCTCGATAAAGAGAATTTTAAAGATCACATCTTCAACTATTTCAACCAATCTAGAAGTTAATTAATAAAAATTAACACTACTATTAAACTTATATGGTGGTAATACCTTTAGTTAAATTGCTTTAAAAATATTTCTTTGTCTCATTTAAAACATTTCTGTAATTGGAACTATATGTCTGGGCAAATGGTTTAGGAATTAGCTATTGGACAGCGTTGGAAATAGACACCCTTTAAAAAACTTTAAGTACTTAGTGTATGTTCCCTTAAAGCTCAGTCCAATTCATCTGTATTTAGCTACAGAAAAGTGGTTTAAGTCATGAAATTTAAAGTTTCATAACTTGGTCAATTTTAATGTTAGATAAATGAGACCTTTTTTCTCTTACTTGTTAGAGTAGTGGGAAAAATATACAAAACATATATATATACTAATAAAATAACAAATCGCTCTGTCTGTCTGTGTGTGTGTGTGTACGATGGCTAGCAAAATCTATGAGACGTACGAAGCTCAAATTTTTTATGAGTAGCCCAATATCTCTCCTGATGCACCTGAAGCTCAGAATTTCAAAATTCTATTTATTAACTGAATAATTAATTAAATTCCAAAGCTCACTCCCATAAAAAAATCGCCTTTTTTTCACTTTTTTCCCTTTTATTTTCTTATGATTGGTTGGTTACATAAAATTTTCGCAGAAATAATTAAAAAAGCTGGGGCAGACTTTTAAAATTTATAGACTGGCAAACTGTCAGTTTAAATGAGGATTTTTTTTATCACAGCTGATGTATGCCATGGAGGAAAAAAGTAGGTGGAGGCGAAGTAAACCGAAATAAAGGTTTGCAATATGAAACCATTTATCGCTGAAATTTTTGATGTCTCAAACAAAAGCACGAGGAAGGAATTTTGTATTAATAAGACGGATTGAAAGAAATTAATTACAGCTGAAGCGTATTTTACAAAGAAATAGTAATTTTTTTAAATGTTTTTTTTCTATTATATTATTTATTAAAATAAATGTTTGCTTTTAAAATAATTGAAATTGGAAAATTAAAAATAATTAAATGTCAAAATAAAATTAAATAAAATATTGAAAACATTTGATTTGAACTAAAAAATTGTATTACTAAAAGTTTTCTTTTTTCCAGAAAATTTTAGTACTTTATAACGTAGATGAAAAATATCTATGATTTAACAATATATTAATAATTCCATGTCAATATATAAAATATATTGATGAAAACATTCTTTTAAAATTATGCATGAACACTTAAATAACAAATATTAATCTAAAATCTAGATTTCAGAGTGCAGACGATTTTAAGACATTAACGAAAGAATGTTAACTTTTCAAGCAAAATCTTAAATGATGCTTTTATATATATTGATATTTCAAAGTTATATGATAAAAACAATCAAATAATTCTCGCCTGTGATTGATCTATTTGTATCTTTTATGCATTCGGATCATGTATTACAGCCAATAATGGCACAAAATGTTATTTTTTAATTGAAATTTTAGTCATCTATTCAATAACAGTTTGAAAGGTAAAAAATAAAAACGAAGAAATATGGGTTTAAACCAGTTTGAACTGATTATTGTCGGAGTGTCAAAGCACATGGTTTTGTTGGTGCTTATTTGGACTTAATGTAGCAGATTTTAGAGTTACATTTTTGGCGTCACTCCAAGACATTATACTGCCACTCTATTAATTTCTTTTTATTGTATGGTTGTACGCAGATTTTTGGCATTTCGAACATTAGAATGTATGAGTCATTAGTTGTGTTGCAGTAAAAAAGTTACACAACACTTTTCTAGGAGTTTATTTTTTTAATCATTGATTAAATTTAAATGTGTTCTATTCAATTTAAAATTGTAATATGGCTTTAATTTGTTTTTAAAACAAAAATAAAATAGCTGTTTGGCGTACAATTGTTTGAATCCACAAACGATTCATACACCATAATAAATTATCAAATAGCAAAGTAAATTCTTTATCAGAAATAGCCATAAAAAGAATAGTGGCAAAACTGGTTATAACCATAATGTTGAGACTAATTTAAACATAACCCAATCCCAACCAGAAAAAAAACAGACTGCACTCCGATCCGTGATAGACAAAATTTCCACGAGTGTAAACCCGACCCAAACTAAAACATTCTGTTTGAAAAAAACTATGGATTTGATAACTGACCCGAACCAAATCTGAGTCCTGCAAAAATATTCAAATGAAGCATAATCCGATCCAAACAAGGAAAAATAATTTTCGTGGGCATGAAACCTGACCCGAAACTAAATATTTTCTTTAAAAAAAACCCGAAATATGACTCGAACGAAATCTGAAACCGATAAAAATATTCCAGAGAACTATAACCAATCCCAGCAAGACAATATACTTTCCGTGGTTATAAACCCAACTCAAACCTAAAAAACTCCATTTGAAAAATTCTGAACTTTGACCGAAACCACATCTAAATCTGACCAAAATATTCGAAAGAACCATAACTGGATTCGAGTAAGACAAATTAATTTCCATGGATATAAACCTGATACGAACCTAAAACTTCCATTTGAAAAAAATACCTGAAATTTGAATCGAACCAAATCTGAATCTGACAAAACTATTTCAAAGAAACGCAACGGGATGCAAACGAGACAAAATATTTCCATGGACATGAACCCAATCCGAACCCAAAAAATTTCTTTGAAAAAATTGAGAAATCTGACTTGGCAAAAATATTCCAGTGAAGCATGTCCTTATTCGAACAAGACAGGATAATTTCCATGAACATGCAAGAAGACCCAAACCCAACAGTTATATTTGAAGAAAAACCCGAAATCTGAATTGAACCAAATCTGAACCCGACAAAAATATTACAAAGAACTATAATCCAATCCAAGCAAGATGAAATAATTTTCAGGGCCATAAACTTCAACTCGAACCTAAAAAATTCGATTTGAAAAAACCTGAAATTTGACCCAAACTACATCTGAATCTGATCAAAATATTCGAAAGAATCATAACTAGATTCGAGTATGACAAAATAATTTCCGTGAACATGAACGAGATACGAACCTAAAAATTCTATTTGAAAAAACATCTGAAATTTGAATTGAAACAAATCTGAATCTGATAAAAAATATTCAAAAGAACCGTAACCGGATCTGAATAAGACAAAAAATGTCCATGCACATGAACCGAATCTGCACTTAAAAAATTTCTTTGAAAAAAATCACAAAATCTGAACTGAACAAAATCTGAACTTGAAAAAAAAAAAAATTCCAGAGAAGCATGTTCTTATTTGAACAAGGCAGAATAATTTCCGTGAACACGCAAGAACACCTGAATCCAAAAATTCCATTTAAAGAAAAAGCCGTAATCTGAATTGAACCAAATCTGTTCCCGACAAAAATATTCCACAGAACCATAACTGGATCCGAGCAAGGCAAAATAATTTCCATGGACATGAATACGACCCGAACATTAAAATTCAATTTCAAAACATACCTAAAATCTGAACCCGAAGAAACTATTCTAATGATTCATAATCAGATCCGAACAAGACAAAATAATTTCCATGGACATGAACCCAATATATGGTTAGGTAACATTTAGGTTGCAATTGCATCACGGTAAGTCTTTGATTATATTTAATTTTCCGTTTGGTTACAGTTAGGTCACGGTTAAATTAAAGTTAAATTGCATTTATATTATGGTTAGAATAAGGATATGTTACAATAAAGTGAAGGCTAGGTTACATTTATGTTATATTTAATTTATGGTAGGGTATACTGTTAAGTCGCAGTTAGGTTATGGTTACGGTACAAAAGTTTACAGTTAGGAATTTATCCACAGAGTGAACATTATGCATGATTTGATTAAAAATAACACTTACTTTTGTTAAATGGCTCTGAAATCATAAATACTATATACCAACCTTTTAGCTACCATCAAGTATCGATTTCTTCATGGTATAGTCGGATTTAAGAGTGATATAATTAGTTTGAAATTCAAAATATTTCACTTGGGATTTCTATGTGAAAAAAATAATTAGTTACGTGACTTAACAGCGATTTTTACGGGTAAATATCAACACTTTAACACTAAAGTCACACAATTGTTGGATACATATTCCCTCTCGCGTTTCTCATCGCTCATTTTGACTATTTTTAGAGCTTTATTAGTTGTTTTTTAAACTGATTTTTCACACAGTCAGTGGCCACGTATTTCGGACAATGCATTTCTACATGTTTCAAGTTAATGATAAAATCATACAAATTTCAAATTCATTTTATACTGTTAATATGGACCCGGGCGGGTCAACTAGTATATATATGTATATATTACTTTCTTGTAGGAGAAAAAAAAAAAGAATTTTGATTGTATGATCAATTTCATAGATGAAATTTCCTTTTAAATGTATAGGAAATTGTCCAAAAAAAAAAAATATATTTATATATATATAAAACTTGTGAAAAATCATCCACAACAAATTCTTTAAAACTTAGAAATGTATACATATAAACCAAAATCACAGCTAAAAACAAGACATTTTCCTTGGAAATAAAAAGAGTTGGCAATAAAAAAAGCAAAAAATTTTAAAAATACAAAAAAATGAGATTTCTTTATTAAATCCTTGATGTTTTACTTAAATGCATTTAGAAATGTATAATGCAAGTATAAAAATCATTTGATCAATAATTAGACTTAAAATTTAATCCTACAGTCTATAATAAATAACCATTTTCAATGTTAAAAATAACAGGATTACAAAAAAAGTCATAACAAAATAAGGATATTAAATCTAAAAAATTACTGCTGGCAGCACATACGTTTACAAAAATGCAATAATTATGTTTAAAATACATATATATATAATTAGAAAACAACATAGGAAATACACAAAATCTTCAAATTAAAATCAAATAAGAAAGTTACAATTTTTTTTAATGATGTTATAGTAATATAAAATACATTGCACTCAAATTTGTACAATTAATTATTTAAAATAAGTTTTCTTTAGCTACACAAATGTTCATAGAAGATCAAATTTTTAAAAATATTCAATTTAAATTTTTAATAATTAGAAAATTGCTTAAAATTTGGTTGATAATACAAAAATAACAGAGAATCCGACATATTAAATTGCGAAGCAGAATTTTACCATTACTATATCTGAGTCAATAGAAAAATGAACTAATTTTAAAAGACTGCATGTTTATTCCTATTCTTGATTGACAAAAGTTATGTTCTCAAATATGAGTCATTCTATGGAAAACTTTACTTTCTGACCATAAACATTTCAATAAATATAAAAAAACAAAAACAAAGTATTTTATGCTGCTATCCATAGTTAATCTTTGACCTCTTTAAAAATTTATGTAGATGGTCGTATAATGTTTTCATTATTTGGAGCTTAATTTATTTGATAAGGATTTACAGGATAGTTTCCTTAATAATATTGTAATGGGAGATACAAATATGCAATATTTTGTTTTATATGATGCTTATTTAGAGAGGGCGATGACTCTTAAGGTAAAAATTCTCAAATTTTACATATATCAATAAAAATATTTGTATTAAATAAATCATGCTCAACTTTTAAATCAAGAACAGAGGATAAATAAAGTTCATAACCATTTCTAATTTATTCAAGAATATTTCAAAAATTAATGATAAAAAACCATGGTTAGCAAAAAAAGTTTCCTGCCTTTAATCATTTGCATTAAATGACAAAGTCTACTACATTTAGGAATTCATTGCAGAATATTTTATGGTAATGGAGGATACATGAAAGACTTGTAACAGAAATTCAAACATAATTTTCGAAAAAAAAAAAAAAATTAAAAATTGTGTTTTACTGATGTGTTTAAATGCTAGAAAACATTGTTAATAATAATGATACCTATTTATTTATACATCTGTTTCAGAAATAAAAGCTTTATAAAATATTGCAAAATACTAAATGAACTTTTCAATTATATAAGTTTATGAATAAATTTTTATAATGTAATGAAAATACAAAACATACAAATGACTTTAGTTTCGGTTCAAGCAACTAATGATAATTTAACCTTTTAAAAATGAGAGACATAGATATGTGGTGTGTATGACTCGTATTTTTCAGTATCACTCT
The DNA here is from genome assembly GCA_964019185.1 of Maratus speculifer. Taxonomy (NCBI): domain Eukaryota; kingdom Metazoa; phylum Arthropoda; class Arachnida; order Araneae; family Salticidae; genus Maratus; species Maratus speculifer. The sequence continues at coordinate 45,923,102 of OZ025290.1, forward strand.
GTATATAGTAATCTTTGCCTTTTCTAACTGAAGAATGTAATTACAATGTGTATAGTATACCTACTTGCTATAATATACTATTCAAGAATAGTGGTACTCTATAATAAAAAATCGTACATGGGATTTCCAAAAAGATAATTGAAGCATAAATTAGAAAGTAACTGTATGAAATTTTAAATAAATTTGCAGCATTACATGCTTTGAAGTCACACATGTGCAGCTAAAAAAATTTACAAGCATACATACAGTAAGACATTAAATACAGATTCTTTAAACAGATGTATAGTTAAGTACTGAATTATTTTACATGTATTAATTTGCATGAAATAAGACAGTGCATCCTACCTTTTTAAACATACATTTTTCACTTGCGATATACAAAGAATACTAAATTCATAAGTATAAAAGAATATTTTTTATATTTAAACAGGTATTATGAATATAATATGATACTATTTAATTTGTATTTAACAATCAATATTTTAAATTAATCAAGAAAGAAAAGTCTCATAAAAGTAAATTCACAAATACAGTGAAACTTGCTCAAAGCAAAAATGCAAGGGATTGATTTTTATTATTTTTTTTAATTGGGCACATATTTTTAATCTATAAAATGATGTACGAAGCTTACTGAAAGTAAGAAGAAATTATATTTCTCAACTTATAACACATTGTAATATTATAGTACATGATACTATAATATTGTACTATATAGTATGCTATGGTAATATTTAGAAAAATATAATAAATTCATTTTAACCCTCTCATGTATGAATTATTTTTTATGTAGTAAAGAAAAAAAATAAAAAAATTGTTTTTTGTGATAAACAAGAACTTTTTATCATAAAAATAAGTTTATTAGAATTTTTGATACACTATTAATTGACATACTGATACAGCCTCACTTGAAAACGTTATGCAATAAGGGATACCACACTGTCTTCCTATAAGAGCAGTATTGTTCACTGTTCACAAATTGCTATATATCAGCATAAGTTTCACCTGATTTATTTCGAATGAAATGATTTCATGCATTCTGGCCACACTGATACAGTGGAGACTTCACAAATGTAGTTTTTGGATTTGCAAGCTATAGTGATTGGCAAATTTTGCTTCTGTTTTCTTTGGATAATGCTTTTATTGATTTAAGTTTAAAGTTTAGGTATATTGAGTGTATTTCTGTTTCATCCTTGGTTCTCCTGCAGAGGGTCGACCTCTTATTTTTATTTAGTTCAGCTGTATACTTGTACATTAAATTGGTTGCAACTAACCTTTTGAATTCTAGCAGACCTAAATTTTTGTTTTTTTGTGATTTTCATAGAATTTAGGTGTTAACGGCGATATTCAAAAGGCGATTAAAAAATCACTTTTGCTACGTTAACAATCTTGGGGGAAAAAAAAAAATCAAAGTAGTAAACAAAAATTAATACTTTGCTGCAAACCGTCACATAAGAGAACATATGTGTTTTATGCTTAAGTAAAAATTTAATTGAAATATTGCAAAAAATTCTTCCATTATATGCTGCATGATGATAGATTGTATAAATAAAAAAATATATTGACAGTAGTGTAAGTATTTACTGATGTGTTTGCATCAAATCCAGCTCAACATCACAATGCTTCAATATTTTGATTTTAATTCAGCATTGGTATGAATTATGTCTTTTGGTATGGTTCTACCTACTTGCTATATGCTAGCTATTATCTGACCATAAATGATATCTCCATGAATAAATGTTGAAAGAATTTTGTAGCTCTAATACTATTGGGCAATACTTATCTGTCCTCATTATGAAGCCCTTATGAATGAGGGTTAAATATTTTAAAAGTGGACCTTCTCATTGATGACATTCTTGTAAAATCCTACATGTTTATTCTGTCAAAGCTTTATTTATTGCCATTACATTACGTAATACTACAATAATTAGGCCTGTACACTTACAAAACAAAAAAAAGGAAATCACAAAGCAAGTCTATTATTTATTTTTCAAAAGATCAATTAAAATTTGATAATGCTTGTTTCAGTGCATGCCTTTATGAATAGCTTTTTAACAAAACTTAAGCATTCATTTTTGTTACAGGTGTATCAATATTCAACATTAACATGAAACTTAGGCAGTAGCCAGATTAGTAGTTTCTAGATACTTATAAATAGCATAAATATATGTTGAAGAAAAAAAAAATTAATTGCATGCAAATAAACTGGAACATCTAAATACAGCTAAAGTCTTCATTGACTTTAGAAGAAGGATGCATTTCAAATTAAAAAAAAATGCATTTAAATTTGGAAAAGTTTTACTATATAGCATATAATAAAAATAAAACTGCTGTGTAATTAGTTTAATAATTACGACAAACAATTCAAATGCTAAGTCAAATAAGAGAACTATTTGTTTCTGAAAATATAAATGACATTAAAATAATTTAAATTGTAAGTTTTCTTTTTTTTTTTTTCCACGTGTGAAACTGATTTCCTAGATAAATATTAATTGTCATACAATATAACAACAGACAAGACAAAACAACTCAGAATCTGGTTGTATCTTTTTTCAAAATCAAATTTAAACAGATTTTCACAGCTGCCACTGGTAACTCTTTCGTTTACTTATTATTTTATCTATCACTATTTCTAACCAATAATAAAACTCTACTTTACTACAGATTAGTAGAAGTCTACCAGGAAGATTAAAGAACAAAAACCGACAAATAAAAATAAATAAATAACAATTGCCTTGAACATGTTTAATTGCTAAATTATATTCTATGAAAAACAATCACTTAGGTGACTATTTTAACTATCAAAAGCATTTTTGAATTAAAAAATAAAGGCAGGAAAGTTTTTAACAACAGCAAAAAAGTATTAGTTTTATAATTTTAAAATTATAATAATAGGTTGTTTAAAAAAGTTAAATTATTAAATATATCGAAAAAATTATTATTTCTTTCTTTATTTGTACAAATTGAAAGAAAAAATATATCTTTATAAATGTAATTTTCAAAAGACGCTTGTTTGATTTGTTACTATTTTGAAAAGGTTTATTTTCCGATATTATTGATAAATATAATTTGCAATTTAAAAAAGAGGGGGGGGGGGAGGATGTTACCTTATGAATATTAAATATAAAAATTTTAATAAAGTGAATTAAAAATTAGTTGCACAATTTCACAACTGAGTAATTTGTCAAACGTTAATTGTAATGTTCCTGTTAAATGGCAGATTAGCTGATTGTTTCTTAAATTTGTGAATATAAGATGCTAGGTGTTTCAAGTCCGTAAATAAGTGAGACATAGTTTATGATTGTTTATTATTTTTTTTTTTCTGATGATAGAGACTTAAAACAAAACTGTAAACTGAAACTCTCTCATAAGTTTCTTGAAACCCATTCTGCTATACAAGTTATTGGAAATTTCCATCAAGAATTTAAAAAGAATGGGCCGAAAAGACATTGTAAAATTATGACTAAGCACTTGAATAGCTTACTCAATGTACATTTGTAGATTAATACAGAACATATCAATCATTCATAAAAAGAGGTAACTTAGCACAATTCATTATCTTTTAATAAGCTGTATTCTCAAGTTTGTCTGTATACCATGCTTAATCATTTGTTTTGCCTAACTTTATGTTCACTCTGTAATCTCAATATATTTACATTTACTTGATAAATCCAACACTTTTTGATAAAATTTACATATAAATATTAAAAATGATGATTAATATTCATTTTAGCTAAATTAATTTCAAATGCCAAAATTTCCATAAATTAAATCACACCAATTTTTTTCAAAATTAAATGCACTTTAAGCACTTTTTTATGAGAGAAAAATTAACAACATTTGTGTTCATCTAATTTAAAAAATAAATTAAAAAGATCCAGAAATTTAAGTTTCCTTTCCTATTGTTATAAATAGTTTAAACAATATAGCTCAGCAATTAGAAGTTTGTTAAATGCAAAATTATTTCTTATCATACACATTAAAACAATTTAAATAGTTGATATGAAATCAAAAATCCTATGTCCAATGTTTTCTTTAATATGATATCACATCAAAATAAGCTATAAAATGAATGCATTAAAATCAAGTTTTTAATACTGTATACACTTCTAGCATATTTATGTGCAATTATATACCTGCATATGATAAACATATCCAACAGAATCTGTATAAAAAATAAAATAAAATTTGAGTATTATATCTAATACAATTTAGTTCACAATAAATGCTTGATAACAACATAAAAACTATAAAAATACATAAAACCAAAATTAAATAGTTATATAAAAATAAAACAAAATAATGGATATCATACAACTAAAACAGATGACAGGATTCTAAAAGAATTAAAAAGCAGACTGATAATTTCACTAAGCAAAGAGACTGTGCAAAAGATACAGATCTTAAATCTTCACCTGTATGTGTCCACCAATATTAATAAATATACCACACAACACATAAAGGGATGAAAACATTTTCAAATGACAAGCAAAAGAAAAAACAAAATACAGTATAACTTAAAAAATCCAGGAACAACGAGAACAAAACTATGCTGGATTTTTGAAAATTCAAGATTTATGAAGAAATATCATAAATAGTAAATAGAAATATCAATAGTAGTACTTTATTTTTAATGGTGTCTTTAGTGCTGTTTTAACTACATAAATCCATTATTGAATGACTTATGTTAGAAAAAGATAAAATTAAATATAAAACACTTTAATTAGTGTATTCTATGTTACAGAAAAATAATCTAATAAATTGTTAAATCATTTCTTCTCCTGCAATTTTGGAATTACTGATCTCAACAAATCTCTCTGCTTCAATTTTTTACTTGTTCTTTAACATTTTTTTTTTTTTTTTTTTTTAATATTTAATACAAATGACCAATGCATTTTACAAATATAGTCTTGTTCCTCTAACGCATATATTATTTCTCCAGTTAAACTTATGCATTTTTCTAGTGACACCTTTTCTTTTGCTAGCTGTTCATCCTCGTCTTCTAAGGTGCTACTCGCATCATCAGCGGTTCACACATTCACTGCCGCTTACGTAATAGCGCGTGATATAGCGCCAACATTAAGGGGTCACTCACGCGCCAGCACGTGATGTCCAATAACCAGTCACGTGCTGGCACGGGAAAATCTTTCACTGATTCTTTGTTATAAAAAGTAAATTGGCTTCTGGGAAAAATCCACTTCTACAGTGTGGCATTAACTATCACCACATCTTCATGTAAGCGGCAGCGAATGTGTTAACACAGTGTCAGCGATCTCGCTATCTGTTAAATTATTCATTGTTTATACATTTTCATGAATGCTTAGCCAATTACCTATATCCTTTCTTTTCGACATTTAATGTAATTCCAGATTTTGCATGTTTACTCAGCTCATAATTTGCAAGCCTTTTCACAAGAAATGTGAAAATTTTACCTCATCTTTAATGCAGTTGCCAAAAATTCATTTTGACCATATACTGTGCCATTGATTTGCCAAAATTGTCCTCAAAGTTGTTCCAATCAATACACAACAGCACAAATCCCAGAAAATTATTGCCTCTGACAAATGAAAAAGTCAAATATTCAATTTTTCTGGTATTTTTACATTCTATCTTGAAGTTATTAATTCATAAAGAGTCTATTTTTCTTCTGCTATATCTTTCATGTGTAAAAGAAAAGGGAAGAGAAAAGATGGCTTTGTTACCGGATTTTTGAAATCATACTATACTTTATTTTTTTTTATAATACTTTAGGTAAGGTTAACAATGATACTTGTTTGTAAAAAGCATTTAAAAGAGTTACATTTTAAAATGTTTAGTTAAAAAAAAAAAAAAAAAAGTAATTTTTCATCATCACAATACCTGAGATAAAATACTGTTGTATAATTAAATAAATATAACGTAAATGGTATGCTGAAAAAAAAGAACACAGCATGACAAATAAGCTTTCATATACATATATTTATTATTTACTTAAGAAAATAATTTATATCTTTTGTCAGTAAATAGTACAATGCATTTTCAGCATTATCTTTTGATGGTATGAATGACAATGATAATAACAACAGAGGATTATAAAATTACAATTTTGAACTTTTAAATTTTTAAGCTGGATAATAATTTTTCCAAATCAATTTTACATTTCATTGACAAATGTTTTAGAAAAAAATTTAACCAATTTTTAATAGAGAAAATTTTTTAACGCATTTTAATCAAAATTAAATAGCAATAAATGCAGCTCTGTTCAAAATATGTACAAAATAAAGATTAAACTTACAATATAAGAAAGCCCGTGTGGACCTATGCATACATATACATTCATAAAACATAAAAAAATTAATTTGTTTAAAGAAAGTTAAATGCCTCAACATGTAGAATCCTACATAATTACAACCTTGCACTTATCACAATTTCAAACATAACTAAACACAAACATATTCCATAAAATTTCTATGGGAAAAAAAAAAATGCATAATAATATGCACATAATAATGAGGATGAAAGATTCAATGAACAACAAACAAATGACTTTCTGAATTATTAATATTAATTTTACATAAATGATACCCTTTCTTCAGCAGGAGTAACCACTTCTTGCTCATTGGCTCTTGCTGCACGTAAAAAAATAAATAAAAATAAATAAATAAATAAAATAAAATGGTTTTAAAGAGAAATAGACAAACACAAAAAAATTAGGTTAAAAAAAAAAAAAAAAAAAAAGCAATACACACCAGAAGTTGCTGCACAAACTCTCATTTCATTAAGTTAACAGCTGAAATTCTAGGATTGATTATAACTCGATTTGCATATTAATATGCAATTAAGTTGCCATGTCTTGGTGGGAAAATACTTTCAAATCTGATTTTAGTGGTTGACTGGTAGGCTTATTGCCGTATTTTCCTGCTCCCAGTCCTACATGTTTTTACATATTTGGGTAGAAGAAAACGCAATGATAAACCAACCAATCAACCACTAAAGTCAGGTCTGCATGTAAGACTTAGTAGACCAGTTGCATTTTAATATGTTAAGTTCCGTCTAATCCAGAAATTTCAGCTGTCATCTCGGTGAAGTAATGGTCAGTGCTATCACCTCTTAGTTTGTTAGTTGCAGTATATAAGATCTATAATTGATCTATACAAGGACTGATAATACTTTATAATGAAAAGCTGCCTTGCAAACAGTATACAAACTATACGGTCAAATGCTGTCCCAAAGGCAGAAAGTAGTTTGATTGCGAGTATATTGTCTCGTATGATGTATAACTAGTAAAATGTGGTGGAATAAATGACTAATTATAATCCCATTAATTGATTTTAATTATAATTTTATAGAAATGATGTATTTCAGTTTATTTTAATGTTGCTAAGATTATTTATTAAGCATGCTCAAAGATTAATTAGATATATTTTTTAAACTTTATAAAATTACTAATGAAACTAAAATAAAAAAATTCTGCAAGTAAAATATTTTTTAGTTAATACTTTATACTCTGAATTTTCAGCACAAAATTTTGACTGATACAAAACTAAAATAATAATAATAATAATACATTATTATTAATAATTAAAAAATTATAAAAGATAAAAAATGATTTTCGAAAATAGCAATAATATTTTAAAGAGTTTTATTTTAAAGATGTTGGCTGCAAAAGAAAATAAATCAAAATTCAATATAACTAGTCACCCTTGATGATCTGTTTGGTCTCACTTAAAACTATGCTAGCTAAGTGTTGTATCATGTTACTTTTATTCGTAATTTATTTTGCTTGTTCAATACTTTGCCAAATCAGAAAATTCTAAAAGAGAAATAAAAAACTCAGTATTTTTATGTTAGCCGAGCACAGGTGAAAAATCGGCAACTGTTCTCTTTGCATTTTTACATATTTTATTCATGTTATTTATAACAATCTTTTTGTTGTAATACAAAACATTTGTTTAAAACTGAAATATTTAAAGTTCATGAAATGCAATTATTTCCTTTTATTTTCAAAAAAGAAAAGGAAAGAAATATAATAAAATAGCCACTCCTAGTGACTAGTTTTATCTCCCTTAAATCTATGCAAAGCATTGTAGTATCATATTACTTTTATTCATAACTTAATTTACTTGTTCAATTCTTTGTCAAATCAGAAGATTCTACTAAAGAAATCAAGAACATGGTATTTTTATGCAAGCCGAGCACAAGTGACAAATTGCCAAACATTCTTCCCATGGCATTTTTTTGTATTTCATTAATTTAATTTAAGATATAATCTTTTCACTCATTTCATTATATTAAGATATAATCTTTTCATTTATAATACACTGAAACATTTAAAATTCATGACTTTTATTATTATTACAAGCAGTAGTAAAATGAATAGAAAAAAAAATGATATTTCGAAGCCATATTATTTCAGAGAAAGAGCAAAACATAAATAAACCTGATTTACCTCAGCTTACATCCTGCCAAAGGACTTTCACACAATAATCAATGAGATGCCCCTTTCATTTGGACATTAACAATAAACAACTAACAAATAATCACAATTTCTATGCGACATACAGTAGGTAATATATATACACAGAAATTTGATTAAAATAAAGAATGTATGAAACAGTACATCACAATAATAATGAAAGCAAGACAGGAATAGTTTTCAGTTTGAACTGTTGATATTTCAAAAAATCACTTCACCCGGAATAACAATAAATGTGGCATTCAAAGAGCGAAAAAAATAAAAAGAAGGTTTCATAGTTTTTTAAGTAATCTGTTACACATAGGTCCTACATTCTCTGTTATAGTCAAAGAGAATTTGCATTTTAATTTCATGTAAAAAAGATGCTTTTAGTTATTTTCATTTCCCCCTACATAAGAAAAAGATGCTAAAGTCATATGAAACCTAAAACTGCACTCCCCCCCCCCCCCAAAAAAAAAAACATTATTGACAAGTTAAAAATATATGTGATGCAATGTGCTAGCATAAGATTTTCCTGAAGCAAGAATTTATATATATATTTTTTTCCATTTGATGTGTTTTCTAGCACTTGTATTACCAACAAACATCAGAAAAAATTATGCATGAAATTTCATCAAACTGCACATTATCTGTTAAACATTGACATAAATGGATGTTCATTCAATCTTGACTTTCATTACTAAACAGGAGGCCTATTGCTATACTATTATTGTTAAAAGATTTCTTATAGTGTCACAATCAATTAATATAATTTAGTGAATGCAGTTTGTATTATCATTAACTCCATTCTTGCAACTCTCATATACTTTTGACCATATTATTGCCAGGATATCTCATTTTTTGTGACAACTTTTGTCTATGAACCTGATTATTGAATTGCTGATATAGAAGGTAGTTTTGTGAAGATTACAGCACACTAGTTAAATATAATTTTAAGGAAAACTAAAACTAGTGTTTATTTGCAAACTAAAAAGATACTGTTGAATAGAAAAAGTGTCACTTTTATAGCAGAACAAGAGCATTATTCCGAGAGAAAAAGAGTTTGTTTAGTAGCAAAAATAGGATAAATAAGCAACATTAATTTCAGAAAATTTTATGCTTAAAATAATAATTATTAAACATTATTTAATGATCTATTTTATTTTCTTCAATAGAAATTAAGAAATTTCAATCATCTTTTGAAGCTCCCGGGTACATAGATTTAGAAATACTGTGGTACTTTAAGAAATACTGTTAGAAATACTTTTACATGAAATCGCTACATATAACTAGAGATGAAAATCATTGTTTTCAGAAAGAGTGGAATGTTGCACCTTTAAAAAATGCCCTGGAAAGAACACTAGCTAAAACTACTACTTACTCAGGGATATGTTTATATTAATAATTGTTTGAAACAAAAACTGTAGTTGAGGTTTGGTTTCTATACATGATATTTATCTATTAATATTACTTTTATTTAGAAGAAATTTCAAATTATTAATCAATTGAGGGAAAAAAATTGCCATAAAACAACAATCTTTATTTGATAAAATTACTTTTATTTTCTCAGATCAAATTTCATCCCATAAAAAAACTTACCTTTTTTCTTATCCAGATACCTAACAATTAATGTAAGAATCACATGGAAGATGCAGTAGCCCAAAGCAATGAAACCTGAAATAGAGAACAGAAACTCTCCACCTTTCTGTTGCATTGTCATGCCACCCATTATATTTCCAATTGCCATACCTAAAATTATAAAGATATAAATAAAAAAATAAAATAAAACATCTTTCGTAGCCAAATGTTAATCATAAGCTGGCTTCATATGATACTAAAAGAATAACAAAATTATTCATACATTAGGTTCTCTCAAATCTGCAACTTTAAAATCTACAAATGCTTAAAATCCGCATATCTTTCTAGATGTAAACAATGAAATTTTCAGTTCAGATGTAGAGATAAGATTACAGAATTTTTAATGAATTAATCAAGTTTTATTGGTTATTTAGATAGGCTAAAACTGAAATAATTGAAGGAAAATGTATATCATCTTTTTTATGCATATTTAATTACCATAGTTAATTATTTATTTGATCTTTACTTTTAATAATTTTCATAATTATGTTTCATCATTTTAGTTTATTACTTTACTTTTTTTTTATAGTTTAGTATATGACAAGCATTCATTACAATTTTGATTGCATTATTACATTCAATTGTTCTTTAAAAAATGTACATAAAACAATAATCAAGGTGTGCAGATTTAAGAAAGTCTCACTGTATTTCAAATAAAAACCGTCTCAAAATGTGATTAAAAATGAACTTTAAAAATTCAACACTTTATAAAATTCATTAAGAGAGAAAAAAAAAAAAAAAAAAACAGTGGGTCAATCTATAAGAAAAAAATAAATAAATACATAAATAAAATAAAAATGTACTTCTTGAAATTTTTTTTACAAAATTTCCATATTATGAAAAGAATTCTTTAAAAAAATTCCACCCGATACAAATGAACAGCACACAAATAAAAAAAAAATAACATATAATGTTTTAAACTTAGTAACTTTGCAAATGAAACAAACTCATGGGTAAAAGTAATTTACAAGGAAAATCTTCAGATGGGCATACCCAGAGAAATCTAAAAAATACAGAATGTTCTTTTAATGTGATATGTCCATAAAAAAAAGTTTCGACAGAAAATGGTTGGCTATGAGATCAAATTTTTAAAAATATGCTTTTATGTCAAATATTCTTTAAGGAAAAAAACTTTTTATGTTGAATTTTTTGAAAAAGTTTAATTTAAATATTTTTAGTTTTGTCACATACATTTACATGTATTTATAAGAAAATTTAACTATCATATGATAGATTCAAAACAAAATTGAAATTGATTTAAACTGTTTCAAGCTCAAAAATAAGTCTGATTGAGCACTGCCAAAATGATTTTGTTGTTATAGAAACAACAAAACAACAGCCATATTTTAATCTACTTTTCTGGAGAAACTCTGAAATTTCCAGAGAAGTTGGCATCTATGATACATGCTGACCAGGGATGTAGTGAAAGGTATACACTGTATACCTTCTGGATTTTTTTTAAGGAACACTACATACTAGAGGTCTGCATGGGCCTGGTCCTGGCCCAAGAGCTGGGATGACGAAATAATTCTGAATTTTCTAACGGGTTGGGCCAACAGAATTAGAATAATTTTTTCAATGGGCCAGGTCGATAAAAAAATTTAGCAGGCCTGGTGGCCCATTTTAAAGATTTCAATAAAAATGATAAAATATGAGTTATTTTCAATGAATATGGCTTTTACGAGAATAAGTATAAATGTGCACTACGAGCCAATACTAGTTTAATAACATCAATACAAAAATGTAACTTGTACTGTGTAGAGATCGGCATCAGACAGTTACATTGTGTCTAACCCAGGCTTAATATTGTTTTAGCAGACTCGTGCCGGTCTGAGATCAGGCTTGCACTGTTTTCCTACATATAGACGAGCCGAACCAGAACTAGACTTAATTGTTCTCATCTCAAGATATGTAGGGCAGACAACATGATTTGTAATATTATTAACAGCGATAAAGAGCTTAAAATAATTTATAATAATCATAATAATAATCAATAACAATAATGTTAAAATAATTTTTGCATAAATACTTCTTGGTGGTTCTTAAATTCACTTCTCAGCAATGCAAAAGTTTGACAAATTTTTAATCAATTTTTAACTATAAAAGTATAAAATTGACAAGCCTGACTATTGAAGAGATTTGAAATCGAATAGCATTTTTCATTTTTGGTAAATAAGATACTTGCATAATCTTGTTGAGATATAAGAGATTCTTGTCAAGTGGTTGTAGATTTTTCTCCCTTCTTATGCTGACGCTTCTGGAAATTCTACTCAAAACATCAATTTTGACAATATTTTCTTAAATTTCTTGCATCAAAAATTACATAATTTAATAATTACATAGTTTTTGAATAAAAACACCAGCTAATCTTATGTGTTTCCAGGAAAAGAAAAAAAAAAAGAATTTAGAAATGTATCAGAAAGTAATTCCTTTGGATTTGAGAATGAATTTGAAATCTTTAATAAAATGATGTACAAATTTTTTTTTCATAAATCTACTTTTATTTTGCAGCTTCAAAAGTTACGATGTTTTTAATTTTCTTTTCTTTTTTCTTTCATTCTAAATCATATTAATTTTTTAATGAATCTTTATTTGATTGTTGAATGTCTCAGAATCTAAGTAATCATTAATGTTGCTATTGTGTATTTCCTGTAAAATATACTGTAAAATCATCCCATAGATATGTATGCCATATTCTTTAAAAAAATCTTAATTATATGATAAAAATCTGAATTTTTTAGAAATAGTAGAAATTGTGTCAGGGCCAGGCTCAGGCCGAGCTTTTGAGTTTTACAATGGGCCAGGCTTGGTCAATCTGACTTGTACAGACCTCTACAGTATGTACCCTTTATTTTTCAAGAAATCTATAGTATATACACCCTCTGCCTTAAAGGTATCCCACTGTTTTTTTTTTTTTTTTTTTTTTTTTTTTTTTCTAAAACTACACCAGTGATATCAACATCCTGATATTAAGTAGGTCACTTTTTTTTTTTTTTTAAACTTAAAGATGGGTTGTGTTTTAATAAAAGTTGTGAACTGCTGCTTTAGTGTATATCTTCTGCACATAATGTATATCCTATTTTATGAACACAACACTGTCTAGAGCAATAGCAATTAAAATATGCTCTTTCATCACATTAAAAAAAAAGAAAAAAAAATTAGCTGAAAGATCTTTATCAATATTTTATTTATTCTCTTTATAAATATTGAGCAAAATAAGCAGTTTTTAATCTGAAATTTGAATACATCCAATATGGACTCAAGGCCGTAGCTAGAAATGAATAATAGGATGAAAATGTAGCGGGGAGGTTCATATCTTTTTTTTTCTCTCTTTGACATACAAAGATAAATTAGTACATATTCACATTGTAAGTACTATGATTCTAATTAAACTGTTGTAATAACTTCATTTTATGCTAAGAAAATAATAAGATGATAAAAAATTTGAGTGTGTAACTACTGCAAAATTAAACATCATATTAGCTTCATGTGTACAAATGTTTAAATACTTATTTTAATTACATTTTAGTATTTCTGCAAACATTGTGAAAGGGCCTCAAAACTAAATTAGATTTTTGAACAGAATTTCATTTGGATTTTCGGAACATAAATTCATTTAGTGACCTTGGAATATTTTCTAGGGGAGGCTCAAAATGTCTTTTTTTAATTGGGGGGGGAGGGGGCTGAGCCGCCCCTAGCACTCCTTTAGCTATGGCCCTGTATGGACTTCGAATTAAATATCACTAGAGAGCACAGATTGAGAAAGTGATTGTAGTAAAAATGCTTAATAATTCTTAATAATTATTCTGTAATTTTAGCATAATGAATATAATTGGTAGCCAAACCATGCATTATTACATATCTTGTTTCACAATAGCAAATTCTGCAATTTAGTAAAATTAGCTGTGTTTTTATTTTTTCTTATAATGTTTTATTTCTTGATAACTTTTATTTCAAATTTTACTATTTAACTCTAAATTTATTAGATTAATCAATGCAAAGTTTTTCACATGCATACAAAAGACTGTACACATTAGATAATACACATTTCTGCTATTAGATATTAGACAAATTTATGGATATAATAATGCTGAGATTATCATTAACAACTGAATTCAAAAGATTATTTTTAAGGAAAATAAAATGCTTTCCATACGATTCAATTGCTGATAAAGAAATATTTGGAAAGTATTAAAAAAAAAAAAAGAAGAGTTAATTTAAACCAGCCAATTCTTATCCAAATTGATGTATCTTTTCCTTTCTTGCACTATAATAATTTTACACTGACAGTACATTATTCAATAGTTTTATCAAACTAAGCTACAACCAAAAAGAGAATGTCAAAATAATAAAACTTACCAAACTCAAATGCACTTCCAACAAGTCCTTGAACAGTAGTTTCAGTTCCAGGCAGAGCAGCAACATTTGCAAAGGATGCCATGTTAGCATAAAACAAGCCATAGGTAGGCCCTTGTAACAACTCTATAGGCAGTACTAACCATGGATTAGAAAGGAAAGAATAACCAATGAATCGTATTCCAAACATTAAGAAATTTACAGTTAAGATGTTGAAATGCCCTAGTTTTGATATCAGAGTTCCAGCAAAAAAGAAATATGGCAACTCACCAGCAAAGCACTGAACAGCAGGAATAAGACCAAACAGAATTTTGCTTTTCCCTCCAATGTTACCTAAATACCAATATAAAAATGACCACAAAATTGCAGTAAAAGAACCTACAACAAACACACCCATTAAAAATGCCAGCATTTTGAAACTTTGGAGCAATTTTCCAATATCTTTACAAATATTCTGTGAATATTTCATATTATTTGTCTTTAATTTACTCACTATGTACAGATCATACATTAGAATTATTATTTGAAGAATAGCACCAGGCTGGTAAGCTTTTAAAAATGAATCTCCACTGAGAGCTTCATTGAGATAGCCAGCCACAGGAGAGAGCAATCCCCAACCCACAGTTCCCCACAACCTTTGCTTTCCATAAAGATGTGCATTTTCTTCAAGTTCATTGAAACAAATAGCATCTGAAAATGATGTCGCAACACTACATACAGAAACACACAATGTAGCAAAAATAAGAAATAAAGAAAACTGTTCACTGCTGTATTCTGGGTCCTCTTTACCAATTAAACATTCCTGTAACAATGGCTCACAGAATGCTTTACAAGTGAATGTTAGGTTAACAAAGCAAACAGTATTCATTTTCCTATCTGAGAGATCAATATCCTGAACGCTAAAGGAGTAAGAAGAATTACTCCTTTCTAATACAGTGGTAACTTCAGCACGGTGGGCCACTTTCTCTCGACATACCTTTTCTAAAGATGAATTTTTTGCAGTGATATTTGCAAATGTAACACATTCAGAACAATGCATATAACATTTTAAAGATTTATTGTTTAAAGTATCTAGGGTACAATCTGTACTCGGTTTTGCTTTAAAAAAGAGATCTGTTCCTGAGGGTGAACAATGAATCACACTATTTATCATGGTATGCTTTCGAGGAATTGATACTGTTGATGAAGATGACAACATTATGACACCTAAGAAAACAGTCATTAGACTTTTTGAAACATCAAAATGGTCAGCTATGAAACCAAATAATGGCTTCACTATCATTGTAAAAACTGGTAAAATGCAATAGACAACTCCCACAGATATGGCTGAGATTCCAATTTCCTTTGCATGAACTGGCAAGTATGGAATAACACATGCCAAACCTACATAAAAAAAAATACTATAATTACTACTGTAATTACTACTGTAATTAAATATATGCATAAAATGAAAGCATGGTATGCTATAAATAGATCTCTTGCAATAAAAGAGAGTGAGTTTACTTTTAAAATTATTATCTAAATATATTCATTGTATAATTTACAATCAGTTAAAAATCTCTCCAAGACTGAAGGTCTTGCTGCCATGATGCATGAGAGAAAGAATAACACAAATTACATAAATGTACATTATAAAAGTATTTTTATTTAAACAGGTACAATGTTTGAAAAGAACAGGGTTAAAGTGATAGCCTGGGGTGTCAAAAGTTAATGGTCTGAAAATATACAAAATAGTTAATAGCTTTTTAAGAAGCAGCTTTTCATTAGGAGCAATAAAATGACTATATCAAATAAGAGCAAAATAAACAAATATTTTATAAAGCATAATTGCTCAGTTTTGCTTTTGAAGTGGAAGCTGTTGAACAAGCAGTTTCCCAGAGCTCTTTGTAGGATTACCTATAGTACAGTTGTGAAAAGGAAAAGTTAAAAACCCCCTTAATAGTTCCTCAACAAATTATCGTAAAAAAGTTATCGATGCCAAAGAATTGGAAATAAAGTCTACTTTTAAATTATGTATAGAAAATTTGTTTAGGAGGCCATCTACATATTAAAAAGAACACAAACTTTTTTTTTAATGGCAATACCCAATTTTAAGATGATATTTCAAATCTTTGGTTCAAACCATGCCTAGACATCAAATTTCAAATCATTTGAATGACAAGTTTTTGAATTATAAACATTCAAAATTTAGGGCTCCTAATGTTAAATTACATTTTCATATTTTTCTTAATATATCCTGAAATTATATTCCTAATGTGCTAATATTTTATTTTATGTAGCAATAATACTAAAATACTCAAACATAAATATGTTCAATTTGCAATTTCTATAATTTTATAATATGAATTACGAAATTAATATTCAAAAATATTATGAATTGCAAGCTACAACTTTTTTCATGGATTTAGATTTATTAAGTCTTTTTTCATGGAATTCCAAAACCTCAAATTTTTCTTCCAAGTAGTTTTCAAATTATGCTTAAAAAGTGTCAAAATGATAGTTTAAAGGGCCGTCTACGATAGAAATGACCAAATATTTTGAAAACTTCAGGGATCTGTCTAGGAAAAAAACAGAGTCCGTTAACAGACTCTTCACAAAATTCGATGACAATAAAACAAACTCTTTATAAAAATAAACTACAGCATGTAAATTATGCAAAAAATCAGAGACAGGATGCAAAAAAAAGCTCTTATCCATCCCATGGGATTTGTAATTTCGTCAAAATACCACAGAAAAAGCCCAAATTTTGTTAAAGGGTCACAAAAAAAAAAGTGCAAATTTCATCAAAGGATTGCAAAAAAATGGAAAGTTTTATTAAAGAATGGGTAAAAATTATTAATTTCGTTAAAAAATCAGGGGAAAATGCCAAATTTTTTTTTAAAAAAAATCATGATAAAACAGCAAATTTCATCAAAAAATCTTGATAAAATGGTAAATTTCATCAGAAAATCTCAATAAAACAAACTTTTGTCCAAAAAATCATGATAAAACAACAACTTTTGACAAAAATCACAATAAATCGGTAAACTTCGTCAAAAGATTCGCTGAAACCAAAAAACTTTTTCAAAGAACACCGAGAAAACAGCAAGTTTCTTCAAAAGATCACAAAAAAAAAACAGCAACTTTCTACAAAGGATCGCGAAAATACAACTATCGTCAAAAATTCATAATAAAATGTCAAATTTCGTCAAAAAAACTGCAGATTTTGACAAAAAATACTAAAAACAGCAGATTTTGTTAAAAGATAATGGAAAACACGGCAGGTTTCGTCAAAAGCTCACAATAAAAAAGCAAATTTTGTCAAATAACTTAAAAAATAAATAAATAAAGCTAATTCCATCAAAAATTTCTAAAAAAATGCAAATTTTGTCAAAGGGGTACGAACAACAAAAAAAGCTATTACCAAAAGTAGAATTGTCTATTACAAAAACTAATTTTCCTGCTCCAAAATCAGTTTTTAATTGCTTCAAATTTTTCTGAGTGAGTTACTTTTCAGTTAGCCGGACACCAGTATTTTATATATATATGTGTATGTGTATATATACACATACATATATATGCACATATAATACTGGTGCCTGGCTAACTAAAAGTAACAAGTCAGGTGCTAGTTATATATGTGCATCTATACACATATATGCATATATATAATCAGGGATGCTGCAGACGCGCTATAGTGCGTAAAATACGCAAAAAATCGGCAACGGGACACAGAAAAATAGCACTTACGAATCCCAAAAGACGCGTAATTTCGTCGAAACATCGCAAAAAAAATGTAGACTTTCGTTAAAAAATCGCGAAATAACGACTATTTTCCGGCAAATTTAGTCAAAAGATTCGTAAGAAAAAGACTAATTTCATCACAAAATTTCAAAAAATCACAAAATTGTCAAAAAATCACGATAAAACAACAGATTTCATCAAAAAATCGCCAAATTTCGTCAAAAAATTCGTGAAAAAAATGCGAATTTCGTCACCAATTCTCGAAAAAAAGGCAGATTTCCTGAAAAAATCGCGAAAAAACGAGGAATTTTGTCAAAAAATCGCGAACAAACGGCAGACTTCTTCAAAAGATTGTGAAAAAATGACAAATTTCATCTAAAAATCGCATTAAAACAGCAAATTTTGTCAAAGGGGCGCGAAAAAAAAAAAAAAAAAAAGTTAATCCTGGGAGTGAATTTTCCTGTTCCAAAAACTAATTTTCTTGCTTCATTTTTTTTTTTTTCTGCTCCAAAAACAGATTCTTCTTCTTCACTATTCGTTTTTGACTTTTCCAAGTCTTTCTGGGTAAATGTGAATGCTGAAAGCACCCATTCATTAAACATAAAGTACCCCTTTCTCAACAAAAGTATTATTTTTTTCAGCAAAAATGTCTTTTTCAATAAATCAGTCTTGTCCTTTTTAAAAGAAATGCTAACAATAATAACATTTGTTATCTTCTACAAACAAATAAGCATTATTTTATAATTAAATTTGTATCTTGCACATTTATTAAAGAAAAATAAAATAAAGAAAAATTCTCTTAATATTTAAAAAAATAATATTGGTTATATTTATTTATTTATTATTATTAAAACAATAATTATTGCATAAAATAGCAAATAAAGCCTTTGTGCAAAAATGTTTAAAGATAAAAACAAAACCCAACGATTATAAATGCACAAATAAAGTAAGAAAAGGTAGCAAACAGCCGTTTCGAATCTACTATGGAGATTCTTCATCAGTGCAAAACGCAGCGAGCTAGAAAAAGCAAAACTGAGCAAAAAACTGATAATTATTGCATTTCATTTTTCTTTTGCAAATGAACAAGTTCAATTTTTGCATAAAAAAAAGAACTATAATTAAAAGGGACCCGCTTTTGTAAAAAAGGGACCCAGAATTTTAGAAGTCCTGAATCCCGGGGACCCAGGATTTTTCAAATCTAGTGGCATCACTGATAATTGTATTATATATATAGATATACAACATTGGCTAACTTAAAAGTATCCTAATGTTTTGCATGGTTACTTTTTCCACAAAAATATTAATTAAATTCATAAAAATAGGACCCTGGAAAAAACCTGGACAGATTCTTGAACTTCTTGAGCTATCCCATAATCTAGCAATGACTGCTCAAGTGCCACCTATGATGCCTTGATTAAAAAGGAGGCTCGCTTGGGCAATAAGAGTACCAAATTTCAATTTGGATACAACCCTTAAATTATACTTTGTTCTAAAGTAATTAATTTTTCGGAAACTTATCATACAAATTGTATGAAAATTTCTATTTAGGATAATTGAAGGGTGTAGAGTTCATTTATGCTGTCAGAATTGGGTATTGAAATTGTAAAAACAAAGAGTTTTATTATGTAGATGGCCCCATAAACAAATTTTATATACATCATTTAAAAGTAGACTTTATTTCCAATTGTTTGGTACCAATAACCAGTGGTGCAGCCAGAATTCGTTTTCTAGGGGAGGGAGGGGGGGGGTTGAGTTTCTGATAAAGGTGTTTGCTGGTTATTTGAATTGGCGGTTAATAGAATCAGTACTTATTAGAATATTCACTGTATAATACTTAAACTCAAAGAGCATCTGTGTGGCAGAAAATCATTATTCTTTCAGCATAATACGGTTCAGAAAATTGATTTAGTTCAAATAACCAATTTTTACTTAACTAATCAATGTAATATGCACTTTCACAGTTTTAAATAGCCATTCAATTGAATTCCTTTACTAAATGAAATCTGGTTCAATAAAGTGGCAGAATCTGAAGTATGCCAAAATGTTTAAATATTAAGTTTGGTTTTGATTCATATAAGCGGCAATTGTAGTGATCTTTCTTAGCTCTGGGAGAGGTTTTAACCTCAAAACCACACCCTTGTATGCACCACTGCCAATAACTTTCTTAGTAGGAGGTGTTAATTCCCCCCCCTCCCCCCCTATGATTGTACATGTTAAATAGGTAGAGTTGCCAAATATTCTACCTAGCTTTATTACTTACCCATCATACGTAGTATAGGGTAAGTCTTGCAATCGTTTTGAAAATCGAAATTTTTTTTTTGACGGATTTACACGTTTTAGATAGTGGAGATTCCGAAAAACATATTTTTAGAAAAAAAATTTTGCCGTCCGTCTGTCTGTCTGTCTGTCTGTAAACGCTCTATCTCCCGAACAAATTGAGATAGAGACTTGAAATTTTGTATGTAGTTAGTATGTAAGAATGGGACGAACCCTATTTAATATCAGCAACCTCGATTATCCGGAACTATTTTTTTCGGACTCTCGAAAAATTCGTTCTGATGAAAGGTATATAAAAATTTTCGAATTTTTTTGTTCTAAGGAATGGACGTAAAAGGCAATAAAATAACACACATTTTGCATATAGAACGAAGTCGATTGGATTTTTAGTTGCCGAGATATTTGTAATCTTGTTTTCCACATTCTTCGATTTTTCATGACCCTGTATTTCATTCAAATTTCAATTCAGAAGTATATTTTAATTGGAAATGAGACGCTTCATCCGACGCAGTTAATTGTTAGTTAATAGAATTATTATTTTTGGAGTTATAAGGATGTTTCTTTTACGCAGTTCGGTACTACTTGAGTAGTTTGGCGTTTTATATAATTTGTCGAAATTGGTACATCAGCAGTTCTTTAGTATAGCATTACTATGTATAATAACAATATTTAAATTCTGTTTATGAGTTGCAATGCATTGTATAAATAGTTTCACATGTTTTATTTTCATATACATATCCATGATGGGTAAGTATTACGGTGGCTCCCAACGACTAGTTTCTATTGGTTCAGTTAAATGAGTGCTGCATGAATGAACATCTTTTCTGATTAGATTGTGAAAAAGTTGGAAAAGGAAAAATTATGCAATGATTATATCCTTTAGCAAGGTCAAACAACTTTTGCTGACTATAATATTTGGTTTGATAAAATGTTGCACAAATGACTCCTACACCATGCTAAAAAAAAGGAAAAGAAAATAGCAAGTTAAACATAAAGAATAAAAATGGGTTAAGATATTCTGCAATAGGTTATGTTATGATGCTTAATAATCTTCGTATTCTTTTGCATCAAATTACTTTTTAAAAAAAATCAATTATTAAGATAACTTAATATTTCTTACATATTTCACCTGATGCATAGTAATGATTAATGAACGAAAATACTGTCTGAAACACAATCTCTAACAATAAGCTTAAAAGTTTTAGCATAATAGAATTTTTAATTTGGAAAGAAAAAGATTACATTCATAAAAGCAGATTATTCTAGAAATAACATAAAAAACTTGTTCTTGAATTTTAAAAATAAAGCAATATTTAGATTTTCAAAACCATTGAACTGATTCAATACATTAGTTTTTTTTTTTTTTTTTTAAATATAAAGAAAGTTCTTTGGTACAGACTATATTTCAAAAACAAACAATTTGCAATCACAATATTGTTTTATTAAATTATACTTTAGATTTTACATAATTTTAGCCAGCTTCCTGTCCTACAGAAAATGGAAAATGAGGCCATTCAAGCAAAACTAACAAGGAGAGGGCCCAAAGCTTGTGTCACTGAATCCAGCGAGTCTTTGGGTATTGATAGAGTATAGTCAGTATATAAACGTATGACAAGGATAAAGTGCAATTTTTAGAAGGGGGGGGCTTAAAAAAGGACCCCCAAAATGTTCACCCATTATTGAAGCAAAATATATAATAAAATAAATTGTACCTACTTGTGAGGGCTGGATAGCACAGTTTGCTGGGTGCCAGACATTTACTTTTCTCGCTCTTTGGCTGTCGGCTGGTTCAAATCCCGTCCAGGACATTTTTTTTCACAGACAAAATTAGGATTAATTATTTTTGGGCAATAATAACTACGTGATAAAATGTCCCCGAAAAGGGTTTTAATTGAAAACAGTTATTCTTAATGGAAACATGAGATACAATATTAAAAAAAAATAAAAAAATTATAATCTTTTAAATTGATAGGTATTAGGTAAGACAAAAAAGGAATAGCATATTTTAATTTTATGTAGCATATTTTAATTTACTTTGTTGAGAAGAACAGTGATATATTCGTAGAAATATCTATAAATAAGAATGAATAAAATTAAAATTTTATCAACTGAATAATTTTTTTTTCATTCGATCAATAAAACTGCAATCTCTCTGTAAATAAATGTGTGTGTGTATGTGCATGCTACAGAAGAATGTTCTTATTTATATTTGTCATACGTATAAATCATCAGATACTGTTGTCTGAAAATAACTAATCCTAATTTTGCCAGTGAAAAAAATAAATTAAAATAAATTAAAATGTCCTGGATGGGATTTGAATCTGCCGACAGCTGAAGAGCGAGAGATGTAAATGTTTGGCACCCAGCCAAATGTGCTATCCAGCTCTCGCAAGTAGTTACAATTAATTTTATTATATATTTTGTTTTAATAATGGGTGAACTTTGGGGGTTGTTTTTTAAAGCCTTCCCTGAATATTACACTTTATACTTGCATAGGCGTAGCCAGCCTTTTGAACGGGGGGGTGCCCAAATTTTTTAACCTGACCATGTTGGGTACAAACAGTATCTTATGTAATAAAATCTATTAATACGAAACCCCGTAAAACCTATCGAAATTCTGCTTTAGACAGGTTTTTATTTTGCGGAAGGTATAATTGTGTGGTACTTCTTTTAAAAAGGACCCAAACGCAATTTTTCATAGTGTGAAGAAAGATGAGAAGTTGTTCAAAACTAAATCTAGTGGATAAGAAAAAGATATATAAACACAGATAAACATGATAGATATGAAACACAGATCCGTAAACATAAATCTGTAATCATCATAAATTTTCATTTCAAACAGCAGTCAAACACTAAAATAAATAAACACGACTTTAGTTCCCCCCTCATTTTGATCAAAGTATCATTAAAATAACTTGTAAAATGAATAAGTACGCAATTTAAAGTGGAAAAATGTTCTTTCAGCCTTTTCTACACATGAATAAATTTTTCTGATTAAAAAAAAAAGAAAAAAAAAAAAAAAGAGCCTGTTTCATCTTTAACATGTTCTTTTTATGAATGTCAAAATATGGCCGCAAAAAATGAAATTTAACCAACCTGCATATTAATTTGAATTTTGCATAGCATTATTTCTCATTTTCAATGGAAGCAGATTTGTACCCCCTCCCCCCCCTTTGTTCCCCAAGCCAATCACATGGTGGAATTATCGTTTCACATTTGTATTTTCTTTCAATTTTTTTGCTCCTATCTAGAATTTAGATAGAGATGAGTTCAGGCTTGCTTTTCAGAGCCCGAGCCCGACGAATTTCAACCCAAGCCCGAAAGATTTTTTTGTCATCAGAGCCCAAACCCGCCCGAATCCAATACAAAAAAAAAAAAAAAAAAAAAAAAAATTCAAATGTGATATCTTATTTTTAAAAATTTCTTACATAAAATTTACTGTCAAATAAAAATTTAAATTCAATCTTATGAAAATAGCAATTTGGTATGAAATAAAAATATACTTACTTCATATTTAAAAGGATTTCCATACTTTTTGTCCTTTAATAAGAAAATTTGATGGACATAATAGTAGTGTAATGAGTAAATGGATGAAATTTGCATAAATTTCAATTTGTATTCTGAAGAATCGAACCTCGTTTTCAATTTCCTATAAAATGTATACATTTTAAACTATAATCAATTTATTTCTCATAATAATTCCTCGTGATTGACATGAACCTGAAAACCAACGCAAATTAAAACGTTGGTACAATTTTTTTTAAAGGTCCGAATTTTTATAGGAAAAGAAACACTGGTCGATTGTTTTTTAATATGGAGTTTATGAACATTTAATAATACGGAAAATATGTTTACTTACGAAGGGAAATTCTTAGTATTGGCAAAGACCATGATGATAAACAGAAAAAATAATCACGGTGCTGTTTTCATATGAAGAACGATTATGATTCGTGCACAATTAAACAAGTTTTCAAAGCTGAAGCTTCTGGTCTACATAAAAAATGAAGATATCATTCTCTAAATGTTACATAACTAAATAAATGATAAATAAACGATCGAATTAAAAAATATCCTCTACAACACACGAAAATACAACCAGAAGCTAATTTATTGTTTATGTTTGGTTTGATAGGCGCCCTTTCAATACATCATGGCAGGAAATGCAATAGACATAAATCCCCAAACATCATAAATTTTCTTTTGAAGCAGCAATCAACTATTAAAATACAAAACCACAATTTCTAGCTAGTATCCTTTTCATTTTGATAAAACTAGCACTGAAATGACTCGAAAAATAATACGTAATTTTAAAGGGGCAAAAATTCATTCAATCTTTTCTACACGTAAATAAATAATTTTCCGGTTTCAGAAAGAAAGAACCCGAGCACGTCTCATCTCTACTTTAGATTACAAAAGCAAAGATATAAATAGTTTCTATCCTTGTTGAGAATTTACACTAACATCTTATGGAATTACAAAAACATGCATGAGAAAGGGCGGCGTTAAAAAAACTCCCATAAACAAAAGACATCAAATTGAGATTATAAAACCAAATTTTTGACTTACTGTGACTGATACAGATTCTAGTAACTATTCTAATTTTAAAAAAGATAAACAATTTTTAAAAAAAAAAGAAAAAGAAAAAAAAGAAAAGAAAAGAAAAGAAAAAGAAAAAACGAATGTAGGTCCCTTCTTTTATCACATTTCAAAACATAGACTATTAGTTTTGATTAACTAATTAAACTAACTTGGCTTTCATTTAACTTCCTTTTTCTTTTATAAATTCTGTTTTTTAAAAAATGTCAAGCTTGGGTCTGCGCGAGCGGGGGGGTGCCCAGGCACCCAGGGCACCCCCCCTGGCTACGCGCATGACTTGTGATATGTTTATATACAGACTATACCCTATCAACACCCAAAAGCTTGCTGGATTCGGTAACACAAGCCTCAGATCATCTCCTTGTAAGCAAATCCGCAGGTGCCAACTAATTAGTTAATTTAAATATGCCCTGTCTGCAATATATGGCTTTTGAATACACCCAGGTATACTGCCAGAGTTGAATTCAGACACTTTTCTCCAAAAGGAATTTTCGTTTCCAAGAAGGGGTGGGTGCAACACATTATAGAGTTTAAAATGCACATTTTGACCATTGAAAATAAAAAAATCTTCCAGGGAATAAAATTTCATTGCTTAAAGAGAAAATGCTCCCTCTCCTTTTGGGCCACCACCTAAATTCAACACTAGATATTACTATTCTGTTTTGTGAACCATACATAATAGTTCCTCTGATTAAAAATGAGTTAAAGATTCTTAGTTATCAAAAACTGCATTCAGCATTTAATTATTTGACATTTATGCTTTAACAGTTTTTATTTTACAAGTCAGTTTGATCATTTTCATATGTACCATACAGTAATGCATTGGAAAATGTTTTAATCTCTTATTTTAATCTTGATTTTATTTATAAATAATAAGAATAAAAAGTAATAATCTTACTCAAGAAAACATATTCAAAAAAGAAAATTACCTGCATTGAAAAGGAAGTAATGCAGCTTAACATTCTTGTATTCAATATTTCTTATACATGAGCAATCAACCATGTTTGAATATATGACAATGAACTCTAAAATAAAATAAATAAATAAATAAAATAAGAATGATCTCTTAACATGGATATATATAAAATAAGGAATAAATATAAGATAAAGTATCAATAATAATGGTATAAAAAGATTAGAGAAAATAGGAAAGAAAATAAACTGAACATGGAATAGGAATGAAATTAATTATACAGGGGGATTCATAAATATCAACACAGTAGGATATTTCCTTAAATATTGTCTCTAAGACACATACTTCCTGTTGCAAAATTTCATCAAAAAAGATGCAAAATATGATGTCATAAGTTACAACTCCATGGGGGGACTATATCGAAAAATAAGAAAATTAAATTTTTATACAGTAAAATTTTCAATTAGAAATTTTTTCGTTATCCATTCTTGAATTATCAATCTCAGTTTTTTGTACATAAACGTTCTTTAAATCAATAACTTAAAAGAAGATGGTTTGCTAATTTCAATATTTATACATACCAGGTTTGGCAAGTTTCTTCCGCAGTGGAAAAAACTGGCCGGAAGAAACTGTTTTTCTTTAAAAATTTACTTTCAATTTTGTAAGACATAATAAATATCTTCTTCCAGGGTTCATACAGAGTTTGCTAAATGAAAAATAAGGACTCTGTAAGGACTTTGTAAGGGCTTCGTTAGAAAAATAAGGACTTTCTAAAGTTAAAAAAGAACACTACATATAATTACTTACATTAAATTTTAATCGTAATAGATTGAAATTTTACTTAAAACATAATTATGTAATTATATATATAACAGTTGGCTAGCAACTGTTTTTTAGCATCTATTTCTTTGGCCAGGGAGGAAATTTTTTTCTTTTGCAGATTTTCTACAATTGTTTGATTTTATAAATAACTGAATATCTTTAGTTGATTCAGCTTTATCAGCTAATTCATTGGTCTTATTTTTTTAACTCCAATACTTCTTTTTCAAAAAGCCATTTTTTTTATTTATTTTTTTTATAAAACCTAAGTCATCTTCAATTAATTTCCTTTTATTTCCTGAAGAGGAAGACTGTTGCTGTTAATCTTGCTACACAGTGAAATAATAAGCAGGGATGGGAACTGCAAAAAAGCAAAAAGACTGAAAACACGTGTGAACGAAAAATTGCACCATATTGTATTCACATGCGTGAATGAAAAATTGCACCACATTTTGATCACACGTGCAAATGAAAAATTGCACAACATTTTGTTTATGAAAGATAATTCAAGTAATAAAAGCAGGTCTTGATTTCCAAGCAAATGAAGACAAGCACACAAGCCTGTATATTACGTTACAGGAGTAAATTACAAATTCTCATTTTCTCCTTATCACAAAAATTTTATATCTATTCCCAATACCATAATCGCTGCCCTCTTCAACTCTCTTTTTAGATGCAAAAATTGAACTTGTTCATTTGCAAAAGAAAAATTAAATGCAATAATTATTGTTTTAGTAATAATGTATAAATAATTAAAGCCAATATATTTTTTAAACTATTAAGAGAAATTTTCTTTACTTTTTTAAAAAATAAATATGCAAGATACAAATTAAATTATAAAATAACGCTTATTTGAGTGTAGAAGTATCACTATTGTTCGCATTTCTTTTAAAAAGGGGCAAAACTAACTTATTGAAAAAAACATTTTTCTTGAAAAAAGAATGATTTTGTTGAGTAAAGGGGTACTTTTTGTTCAATGAATGGGTGTTTTCAGAAGTTACATTCACTCAGAAAGATTTGGAACAATGAAAAACAAATTCTGAAGCAGGAAAATCTGTTTTTGGAGCAGCAAAAAAATAATAATTTGGAAGCAAGAAAGTTTTTTAAACAGAAAAAATCTATCCTGTCATTAACTTTTTTTTCATGACCCTTTGACGAAAATTGAGTTTTAAAGAGATTTTTTAACGAAATCTGCCGTTTTTTCGCGATCTTTTGACTAAATGTGCCTTTTTTCAAGATCTTTCGGCGAAATGTGACGGTTTGTCGCGATCTTTTGGCGAAAGTTACCGTTTTATCACGATTTTTTGATGAAAATTGCTATTTTTCGTGAATCTTTTGTCAAAATGTGCCGTTTTATCGCGATTTTTGGATGAAATTTGTCGTTTTTTTTTTCGCGATTTTTTGAGGAAATTGACTTTTTTTTCAGAATTTTGTAACAAAATTAGCCCTTTTTTTGCTAATCTTTTGACGAAATTTATTGGAAATAATTCGCTATTTCGCGATTTTTTAACGAAATTTGCCTTTTTGCGATTTTTTGACGAAATGTGCCGAATTTTCGCGTTTTTCGCGAATTTTTTTGAAAAAAATTGCCGTTTTATCACGCTTTTTGGACGAAATTTGTCGTTTTTTTGAGGAAATCTGCCCTTTTTTCGGGATTTTGTAATAAAATTAGCCATTTTTTCGCGATTTTTTAACGAAATTTTTTTTTGCGATTTTTTGACGAAAATTACGCATCCCGCGGGACGCATAAGCTCTACTTTTTGCGTCCCGTCGCCGATTTTTTGCGTATTTTACGCAAAATTCCCCGCGATCTTTTGACGAAATCGGCGCTTTTTCCGTGATCTTTTGATGAAATCGTCGTTTTTTTTTTCAATGATCTTTTGACAAAATATTTTTAAGCGATCTTTTATTGAAAACGGCGTTTTTTGCGCGATCTTTTAACGAAATCGGCGTTATATCCGCAATCTTTAGACGAAATCGACGTTTTAACGCGGTCTACAGACGAAATCAGCGTTTTATCTGCGATATTTGGTGAAATTGCCGTTTTTTCATGATCTGCACAGGAAATGCGCATTTTCTAGCGATCTTTTGACAAAGTTCGTTGATAAAAACATCGATGAAATCGTCGTTTTCCCACGAAATATTGACGAAACGTGTGCTTTTTCGGCGATCATTTCACGAAATTTTCATTTCTCCGCGATTGTTTTTTCCGCGCGCTAAACCGTACAAGTTGGCAACTATGAGGAACTGACAACCCAATTTAAAATTTTCGGAAGAGGATGCCTTAAATTTTCAGAAATTTCGGACGAGAATTACTGCTGGAATGTTCGGCGATTTTTTTAAAACATTTTACGGATCGAGTTAATATTAAGCTCACGTTAAAAAAATAAGGACTTTCAATAAAAAATAAGGACTTTAAGGATCCTTATTAAGAACTATCAAAATATAAGGAGTTTATAAGGACTTTTAAGGTCCGTGCGAACCCTGTCTTCCTATAATCTTATATAAATTAATTCCATTGAATCAAAACAAATTTAAGTATATATGCTAAATTAATAATTACATCAGTTTTTTAGCCAAGATCACATACAGTGCCTGTCTAAAGATCTTCCAACTACTGGCTAAATGAAAATAAATTTTAACCAAAATAGACAAAACCAATTAAATGTTAACCATTTCTATTTAACAAACATATTTTTTAATTATTTAAATTTCTGAAACTAGTAGTAAATAGTAGAGATCTAATACTAATGGTAGAATGAAACCCATTTAAATAAAAGCTTTTGATTTACATCAGTTTCATCAATGTAAGTAATATACAATAATTACTGTATCAAATAGAGATCGACCAAAAATATGGTTTTGTTTTCGGCCCGAAATAAAAGTTTTGCTAACGTGGCTAAAAATACCGCCTGACTGAAACTCTCAGTATTTCTAAAAATCTTGTTTCTTCCTTCGGAAATTTTCAACATTAGTCATTGATTTGAACTGTACCAGCTCAAATGAGTGTGCTGCAATGAACTTCATTGTTTATCAGTCATGAATTATCAATCATCTCAGAGAAAAATTTTAGTTTAAACTGCATTAGTGTTTCAAATATTCTTTGAGAAAGTTCCAGAAAAACAAATGAACATTTACAAAAATCATTATAGAAGAAAAATCAAGGTGTGAATAGTTAAAACTAAAATATTTTCTAATTAAATGAAATTCATATAATTAGAAAATCTTTCTGTGTCATTGATGAATTGTTTTATTGCATATGAAAATAAAGTTTTTGGATAATTAACTATTGCACATAATTAATAAATACTATACATATAATTAATTTACAATTATGTATGTTTATGTATGTATTAATTATTTTTAAAAATACAATTTAATTACTTAAGAAAATTTTTGGATGTTTTCATTTTTAGCTAAATCTAGGAAGGGCACCAAAATTCAGTTTTCGATACAGAAATCTGTACTGGTCGATCCTTAGTATTAAAAAAAATCATTAAAATTCTCATTTTTCTTGGTACAATGCAGCATAATTGCAAAATACAGAAAAAAGTTTTTTAGCAGTAGGATGCTGCAATCAGTTTCTCAACTTAAATGGATAAATGCAAAAGATGATTTTTTTTTTTTTTTTTTTCAAGTCCTACACTTCAGGATAATTTAAAAGCATTTCGACATACCCATAGATATTTTTAGAACACTAATCTTTTAAAATTAGTATTGAGGTATTCATGCTAGACGCTAGTATAAATAATTACAAATTTATTTATTTACTGTGTTGCACAGCTTAAAATAATGTATTTTTATATTAAAATAATAAATATTTTTATATGAAAAATAAACAATTTGTAGGTAGTTTTTTTTTCTCTTTTTACATAAATGGCATAATTAATAAAATAATTAAAAAGAAAAAAAAAAAGAAACACCCCTCTACCTCTAGAGTAGTAAAAATCCTTCACTTGAAAATGTCTGCTGAACCTGAAGTTTAATAAAAAAGTATCTTATCTTTACAAAAATATTTTTAATAATAATTAAATTTTCCAGTTTAGATTTCATGTAATTATGCTTTAATTCTTTAACATAGTTAATACATTTTAACTTTGAGCATTTCTTTTGGTTTCTTCCAGTTTTTTCCATTTCTCCTGATTTTTTCCAGTTTCTTCTGGAAGAAACCCAACCCTGATACATATATATCTTCATTTTATTATGTTAGCTTCATTTTAATTATTTAGATTAATTTGTTTATATTAAATTTTATTTTTAGGCATAAAATATATTTTTTTTAAATTTCTTTTTTGAATGTACAGTAGACTTCCTCAAATTCACACAGCTTGGGACCAGAGGTATGCTGATTTTAGAATTTTGCAGATTTCTGGTCATTGCTTTGTTTACATTTTTTAAACAGTCATTTGGATGTAATGAATAATACGAAATTATAATGAATGCGTACAATATAGTAAAATATTAAAATAAGTAATAAGCTAAAATAATAAAAATTTAGATAACTTTTAAAATGATTAAAGTATTAATAGCAAAGGTCAAGTTAATAATCAATAGTGTATGATTAAATATTCATTATAAAGATTAGATGTATTTTACCAAAATTATTTAACAAAACTTGTCTCATAAAAGTACATTAATAATTCACATCAAAATCATAAAATAAGGATTTTTTTTAAAGTTTAGCAGGCTTAATAACCAAAAAATCTTGATTAATGCATAAATATATTTGGTAAGAAGATTGTGATTACCAGTGGTATCAGAAATATCTTGAATTTTTTCCGAAAAAAAAGGTATTCCTCCTTCATGAGGAAAAAAAAACAAAAAAAAAAACATGAAGAGTATTATTAAGAAAATTACAAATAAAAAAATATATGGAATTGATACAAAACTAAAAAAGTCAAATTTTGTTCCAATATCCAAACTGAAAGTTTCATTGTTTACATCCATAAAATATGTGCAGATTTTAGAGAGTTGCAAATTTCTGGTTTGCGGATTTGAGGGAGTCTACTATATTATCAAGTTTTTAGCTCTAAGACTAGACTTAATCATTTTTTGTCGAAATGTCTTAGAATAGGACTAACATTAAAATATAAAAATATGTATTGTGATTTTTGATGTCTAAAACTGTCAAAAAGTTTATTCAAGTGTCTAAAACTAAAAAATATGAAATATTGTAAATTTAATGTTGTTATAAAGATAATTTTATACAGTTTGTGTTTGTGACTCAGTTTTAGGTTTTTGACAGTCATTGTCAAAAAATATGTGAAAGAAGGTTTTTGACATAGCAGTTAAAACCACTGTTGGCAAGTTTTTGACAGTGTGCAGTTTTATATGGTTTAAACGGTCATATCAAAAACCTCTTCAGAAACCTCAAATACTACACTGATTTGTAAAATTTTACATTAAATATCAGTCACACATATAAAACATTAGAAATATTGTGTTAGGTGTACTGTATTGTATAGTATTGTTTCCGGAAAGAAACAAAAACTGTCATAAATCTGAAAATTTGGCCTGCCTCCAAACTTACTCAAATAGCAATGCTTCTGTTATCAAACACTGCAAGCTCAACATCAATTGAGAGAGTATTTTCTAACTTTGGCTTCATACTCTTTAAATTCAGAAATCGTTTAAGTGTAAATAAATGTGCTAAATTGGTTATATACTATAAGATGCTGATGAGGTAAAATTGATCCAGATTATTAACTGTACAAAATCATTTCCTTCTGTTTGAACATTCTAAAAAACAAAATTGTTTTATTGCAATTAAAATAATTTAATTTTTTGGTAATTATTTACTACAGTAATTAATGATAAATAAAAAAATACTTAAATCATTAAGATTTATTCAATGTTTCCCTCTTCTTCTTAACATGTTTTAAAGCACATTACATGTTTTTGACAGTTTAAGCCAGTTTTTGACAGTTTAAACCAATTTTTGTTGGTTTAAACTAGTTTTTGATGCTTGTCATGTCCAAAACCATGTCCAAACTTTTTTTTTTTTTTTTTTTTGGGGGGGGGGGGGGGTAAATGTTGGAAATATTTTACACATACACACACCTATGTTGCCATAATTCGGTGGTTCCCAAACTTTTTGGCCTGCGGAGCCCTTTTTCAAAAAAATTTCTAAGGCGGAGCCCATCAATCTACGGTACTCTATAGTTTACAAATTGGTATTTTTTATGTCTATGGAGCAATGTAAGATTTGCTGGATATGTGAACATGGGTTTGTGAACAATTTTGTGACATAGGTTTTATTTTATTTTTATTCAAAAATGCATGAGACTAGTAGGTGTTGTTGTTTAGAAACAATCTAATCGCACTCACTTTTTTGTTTTTATGCAAACGTAATATATCTTTTAAAAAAGTCGTCAAAGTTGGTGTTTTGAATTGCTTTTATCAACCAAAGCAGAAAAAAACAGTCTTACAATGAGAAAAATACGCGTGATCAAGTAATTGAAATCGCTTATAACTTGATATTTAATTTAATTAGCATAAGATCAAAAACAAAGTTCGATTTAAAATCACTTCCATAGTCAGGCCTTCCAATTTTCTATTTTTCTGTTAAAAAATGAATTTGTAAATGTGGCAGAGCAGTTAACAGTCTTAAGAGTTTTATTTGAAATTACTACTATTGGACACAAAAAATTAAAAATAAGGACTAAAACCACCTTTTTTGTATTAAAATATCTTCCTTCTGCAATCGAGATATGTCCGCTAAAAACAACTAAAATTATAATTAAAAAATTTGTATTTCTGAAAGCTTTTAGCAACGAAAAAAACAAATTATTCTTACCAGAGCGATGTTTGAGCACTACTGTTAAAGAGTTAATAAGATCCATTTTAAAAATAAAAAATATTCTTTTGGGATTTCCTGTATGAACCCAGAATTAAAAACAAATTGTAACTCTGTCTAGGTCATGCTTTGCATTGGAGCTTACGTGAAACTGTTATTTATGGCGACAACCACACACTATAGAAAAAATTGTAAGTTGTAGAGATTTCGTTTACAAAAAGAGACTTCTGTATAATTCCAAATAGGCTAGAAGTAAAATGCATTGGCCCAGTCGACTATGAGTAATTATGTAACATGTTTTCACTATTCCCACTCACCCGTATAAGAATAATGCGATTACGGATTCTTTTTTAGTTCTTTACGTTTCGAGTACTTCTAAACATGCAACGAAAATAAAACATCTCTGAGCTTCTTCTTTTGAACCATTTATTAAAAATACATTAAGAAGGAGATCATCATTTTAGTGTTTAAGAGGTGCACCATTGTTCATTTTTTTGGGAGATGTTTTATTTGAAATATTTAGCAATTAATTTTAGTTTCGAAAAAAAATTTCTCTCACCATTATTTTTGCCCCAAAAAAGATATAGTATTAAGAAATCCACGCGTTAAAAGAATTGCAACTAGTTCAAACACTTCACTGACAAAACGGGATGTATGGGTGGAATTAATCTTATATCAGGGCGAGTACTCATCCATGAAAATTCTAAGCAATGAGTGGTCCTGAGAAAAAGTTTAGATTGTTAGTGTAATGATAAATGTAAATAATTAATATTTTTTAAAATTGTTACAGCTTTATTTCTGACAGGAATATGTAGCATCATAAGACCAATATAAATAAAATTTTAAAGAGGTTTTGTTAAGTGATACAAGATGTTAAAAAAATTGCGTTTTCAGAAACATACATAGTTTTAAAAATAAAGTTCGACTATGCAAAACAACATAGAAAATTTAAACAACTAAGAATTAATAATAAATAAAACAAACAGATTAAAGAAATTAAAGATACAATGAGGAAAAAACTATACACAGAACATATACAAATATTAAATTATTATAATGGGGGGTTTATTAAATGACACAAGGTGTTACGAAAACAAAGAGGCATTTTAATCGACAAACATTGTTTTACTATGAAAAAAAGTATAAAGAATTTAAATATACAAATAACCTAAAAAGATTAAAGAAATTAAAGCTATAAAAAAAGTAAAATCACATTAAACGCAGAGACATAAAATAAAGTAGTTAAAATTAAAAATATTATAGATAGTATTATATACAGTGTTAGAAATTAGCAGTCGTTAGTCGTCAAATGCAACTAAAAAATTGAATTTGACGACTAGAAAATTATTCTTGGTCGTCATATTTGACGCCTAGCTTTTAAAAAAATTTATTAGACATTCAGCTCCGAAAATTAAAAAAAAAATGGTCTAGTCTGAAAAGTCAGAACTAAAAAAACATCGCAAATTTCGAGAAATAGTCGCGAAAAAAAAAAAAAAAACAAATTTCATCAATTGCTCGTATAAGAAATCCCCACTTTCAACAAAAGATGGGAGAAAAAAATGATTTTTTTTTCAAAAAATAACAAAAAAGCAAAAGTTTTTTATACGATAGCGTAAAAAAAAGGCAAATTTCTACAAAGTATTGCGAATAGAGATGCAAATTTCGTCAAAGAATCGCAAGAAAAACGCGAATTCCATAAAATAATCGCAAAAAAAAGTTAATTTCGTCAAAAAAATCTTGGGAAAAAGACGAACTTTGTTATAGAATCGCAAAAAAATTCAAAAAAATTCACAAAAAGTTTTCTATGAAGGATCATGAAAACAAATCTTAATTTCATCACAGAATCTTTAGAAAAAAGCTAATTTTGTCAAAGAATTACAGAAAAAATAAGAATCTTGTCATAGGATCACAATAAAATCTGTTAATTCCATCAAACGCAAATTTCTTCAAGGAATCCCAAATAATCAGTAATTATCGCCAAACGGTTACGAAAAAAAACACATAATTAACGGGGGGAGGGGTGTTTCCCAGCCCTCCAGAAAACGACAAATTTTGTCAAAAGATTGCGAAAAAATACCGCCAATTTCGTCAACAAATCACAAAAAAACATGGCAAGACTTGTCAAAAGATCGAAAAAACGGCAAGTTTCGCCAAATGATTGCAAAAAAACACGACAAAGTTTGCCAAAAGATCGCGAAAAAGGCAAAATATTTAAAAAATCGCAAAAAAACCCAGCAAGTTTCATCAAAAGATTGCGAAAAAAACGGCAAGTTTCGTCAAAAGATCACGGAAAAAAACGGCCAGTTGCATCGAAAGATCGCAAAAAGAGCTGCAAATTTCGTCGAAAGATTGCGAGAAAACAGCAAATTTTGCCGAAAGATAGCAAAAAACGCAAAATTTGTAAAAATGATGCGATCCCCCACCCCCCCCAAAAAAATATATATTGGGAGTGGATTTTTTTCTTGTCTCTGTAGTAACCTTAAAGAAAATTTGATGCGAATTTCAAAATTATTCTTTTACTCCAAATCACTCCAAAATTATATGCAGTATTATAGGGATGCACCGAATATTCGGTATCTATTCGGTATTCGGCCATGTTACCGAATATTCGGTTAGGCTGAATATTAAACTATTCGGTTGAACCGAATATTCGGCTTGGCCGAATATGAAATTATTCGGCCTGCCGAATATCAAAGTATTCGGCCATTCAATACTTAATAAAAACTTTTAAGTATTTCTACTTTTAACTGTTAATTTTTTAATTTATATTTAAAACAATAGAAACAAAATCATTTCTAAATAACATAGAATATTTTTACATTATTTATTTGCTGTTTGTAAAGTATAACTTAAGAAAATTAAACATGAGAAGGATTAAAATGGTGATTTATTAGGATTCTCCTTAGGAATAAATTATGTGCAGATACAAGTTTCTAAATTTTGTTTAGTAAATAATCTGTTTCTTGCTTTCCCCCAAATAAAAGTCTTTTAAAGGGAAAAAAAAAAAAAAAAAAAAAAAAAAAAACTTTTGAGATTAGCAATAGCTATCAAGGCAGACAATTTTTGTTCATGAAACCATAATCAACTTATTGAGTCATAAGTACATTGTATTTCATCTCACTCTAGGTCAAAACTTGTGTGTTCGTTTATTATATTTAACAATAAATAAGATAACATATTTTCAACTCACATGCTTTGATTTCTGCAAAGTATGATATGATGGGAAGGGTGGAAAATACCACCATTCATAAGAAAAGAACTATGAGCCAAACATGCCTTTATTCAAAATTAAGTTGAAAGTATTTGTACTTTATATTAAAAAAATTTTGCCTTGAGTTATTTAAAAAGGACAATTATCAGACTGTAAAATTTTTCTTCGGCCATTTTTTCATTATTTGATTTTAAAATGTTTGTTTTGATTCGTAGAAAATTTTATTAATTAAAGTTTCATAATTGTGCTTCTTAAAAAACTCAAGGCAGATTTTTTTTCAATACTAAATGTTCTTATAAAAAGCTCTTGTTTATCAAAATGTAAGTTTCTTTTATTAAATATTA
Source organism: Maratus speculifer (assembly GCA_964019185.1). NCBI lineage: Eukaryota > Metazoa > Arthropoda > Arachnida > Araneae > Salticidae > Maratus > Maratus speculifer. The sequence goes on from OZ025290.1 coordinate 45,960,206, forward strand.
TGCAAAACTGTTTTAAAAAGTAACATTTTAATACCTTTAAATTTTAAAATATAAAAAGGATTTGGAAAGCCGAATATTCGGTATTCGGCCGAATAGTTAACTATTCGGCCCAACAATTACTATTCAGCTAGCCGAATATTCGGTATTCGGTTCATCTGTCGGCAGAATATTCGGCATTCAGTATTCGGCCAAAATCACTATTCGGTGCATCCCTACAGTATTACAGTAATATTAATATGAATTTTAGAAAATGCAACTAAAAATCTTAATTTGACGCCTAAGGTTTTTACAGTAGTCGTCATTTGACGCCTGCCTTTTATCTCCCAATTTCTATCGCTGATTATATACAAGATATGTACATGGATACATGTATAATGCAAGTTTTTATACAATTTAAAAACATATACTATTTTTCAACCCAGTGATTGATGCATTTATTTTTGACACACACACACATAAATTCCTACGTACTTTCGTCCCATGGAATTTTTTCCCCATACAATATGCTTATTTATTTCATGTTTTGTTTATTTTCCTGGAACACCGCGGAACCCCTGAAAAGTATAGGCGGAGCCCCAAGGGCTCCGCGGAGCACACTTTGGGAACCTCTGCCATAATTGATTAGCAAATAGCACTACAACAGCACAAAGAATAGATTTATATAGTACATTACATCTTGTAGACTTTTTGAAAATATTAGCGTTGCAGACATTTGAAGATAGTTCTGCCACTGGGCCGTCACACTGTCAAAAACGTGCCAATCCTGACTTTAAGATTAATGATTCTGTTTATGATCCTGCTTCAATGTCCAATGTTATACAGAAGTTTTCAACACAGAAATGGTGGCAGATTATGGCAAGAAAAATAAGGTTCCTTCTGGATTTTGTTAGTTTTCTTTTTTTACATTCAGAACCAGCTACCTCTGTTCCAATCAAACAATACTTTTCTACATTTTAATTGTTCTGGAGCAAATAATGCAATCACTTAGAGATTGATAAAGCAATAAAGCTAGTAAAAGTATCACTATTCACAATCAAAATTTACAGATATCACTGATACTGACTTGTTATTTTATATGTTCATTTTACCTTGTAAATCTAATACTATAAATTATGTTTAAAAGATTATGACCAACATAGAGGCTAATTCTAACATCCGGAAAAATCACATTATGATAGCATTCATAAAAATGATTTGAATAATCTGCGATTCAAATAAGCGGCAAAAGCTGAACTATAAACAACTTACTGCCCCCTCCAGGGAAATTCTGCTGCGATACTGTACATTGGAAATAATTTCAAAACGTTCTAAAGAAATACTTTTAAAAGATCAACAAAATAATATATTGCTCAAAAAGTATTTATTATTATGTTAGAAGGACTTTCTTACCTTATAATGTACAAATATGTCAGATACAAGCAGTGTAATGTAATTGTTGCAGTGTGAAAAATAAACTTTGAAACATTACATAAGCAACTCTGGAGTGCGAATTATGTAACTTATTTGAAAATCAACAAATCGCTTATTCCCGTCAATAAAAATGTCGGAATTTCAGTTTATAATGGTGATGAAAATTTATCGATAATTTTTAAAAATTGATGAAAAAGGTCATTATCCTCTCATATTATAGCAAAAAGCGAAAGTTTTGTTAGGAATAACAAACAGCAGGCATGAAAACGTGCAGCAGAAGCAGAAATTGTTTACATGCTAAAATGCCGTCACCGTGTTAATGACTTCACTTCAGTGTCAAGTTTGGGATTACTTCCGGGTTAGCAGACTACAAACCATTGAGGTTTGTATTCGCGATTGTAGAAATTCACTGTTAAAAATTTGACCCTTTTGCTGTATCGTCACTCCACCGTTTAACGGAGGCGCAATTTTCGAAATTGTGGTGATTCGAAATCCACCTTGACGAAAATCGTCGGCGAATGTGCTTGGCGAGAGTGCTTTAAATTCACTCGCGCAACTTATGGCGCGCATGCGAAGTTCGACGAGGTTTGTTTACACCACGAAATACCTGTGGATGTATAGTATAGATTTTAAAAATATGTTTATTTGAATGATTTACTTGTAGTATATGAAATATTTTTTCTATTATGCATAAACCATGGAAATGTCATAATTTAGTTAGCAGTTATTTTTAGTTTTGTAATTTTAATTTATGTAGCTGCCATGTGCTTCGCGAAACAGAGCGATTGTTTATGTAAGATTTTTTCAATATAAAAGAAAGTGCGGACATTTTTTAATTTAATTTATGAAATAATTGGCCAGCTGGGGACACTTTTGAAGCAGCAAGTGAAATTTCTTCTTCTGCTTTGAAGGTGCATACTTGCTAGCCAAACACTATTTTTTGACGGAATTTGCCGGAAAATGCTCGTTATTTCGCGATATTTTAACGAAATTTGCCTTTTTTGCGATTTTTTGACGATAATTACGCGTCTCGCGGGACGCGTAAGCTCTATTCTTTTGCTTCCCGTCGCCGCTTTTTTGCGTATTTTACGAGCTATAGCGCGTCCGCGGCATCCCTGTAATTTGACAAGGTTCTTCCTAAAGCTTTTCACTTACACTAGTTTTTGTAATCTATGAATTTATGACAATACATTATAATATATGAGAATCGAATTATTTCTTTTAATGGTATATTTATAAAATAAATGATTTTTTAATGTTTGTTTTTTAGATTTTTTTCATGTTCGATTGAAGAATGGATTTTGCATAGTTTCACTATAAAATAAAAAATATTGCGGTTTTCCTTGAGAATTAAAAAATATTACTGCAAGTATCCCATACTTGTGAAAGAAAGAAATTAAGAGTTTCAAAATTTTGCAAACTATTTTAAATCTTTTCCTGCAAAAAAAAAAAAAAAAAAAAAAAAAAATACACAGCCTTAGGAGCCTTACAGTTGTAACAGCCTTAGGATACTTCTAGAAATGAAACCTGTCTAGAATTAATCCTGTTTTAAACAGATGATTTTCTTATTGTCTTAAAATTATACTTGCTAAAATGAAAACCTGTCTAAAATGGATTTTTCATATGCTTTCGTTTGGAGGGGGGGGGGGGGGGGAGGGGTGCGTTAAGCTTTTCCTTCCCGAATCCTTATCCTTGGCTGCTGAGAAAAAAAAACTCCCCCCCCCCCTCCAAGAAAGGTCTGAAATGGCACCCCTTATTTGTTTTGTATGTTATGATTTTAAAAAGGTATGATTCGTTATTGATAGCATTATTCTGCTTTTTTTTTTGTTATCCAAACGTAGATAGTAGATTTGTAAAATTTTTTGCATTAAAAAAAAAAAAAAAAAAAAAAAAAAAAAAAAAAAAAAATTACGTTGTTTGATTGTTTTAAATTCCTTAAATGTAAACACATTTTATATTATACTAGAAGATCCACCCGGTGTTGCTCAGGCCTGTGATTATAATTATGTATCTTTAACTCGATTTTGTCTCAAATATGTACCTGCTCACTAAGTGAAAGTGGGAGAGAAGCTGCTGAGGTTTGTTATGTAAATTTATTTCATAATATTTCAAAAATTGTATTTGGTATTAATGAACAAATTAGAATTTTAAAAAGTCTTTTGGTGACGTAAAAAATGAGTTACGAGGGAGTGGAGTGCTTAGTAACCTATAAGCCAAAAACTTTCAAAAAATATGCCATATGAAAAAAAAAGTTCTGCTTTCCAGAGGGAGGAGGGGGTGCCCCCTAACTGTCTGGGGGATCAAAATAAATTCCACCAATCAAATCATGTGAGGAATTTCACCTTCAGCCAAGCCTTCAAATGAGGTCGAATCTCGCTTTAGCTTAATTAGGAGCAGAGTTTAAAAATTGAGAAATTGTCTATATTTTGATTTTTTTTTTTTTTTTTTTTTTTTTTAGTGGATTTTATATGCCAATTAGCTTTACTTTAATACTATATGTTCCAGTATACTGAATAATGTGTAATATTAGTACATGAAATCTTGAATTGATTTTAGTATTATTATTATTATTTACTGTTATATGAGCTTCTAATATAAAATATAATCCAAAGGTATTTTGCATTTATATTATAAGTGCAGATTCTCAAAATATAGATGGAGCCAATGGCTCCTAAACCTAAAGAATCCAGTGGCCACATTGTATAATAAACTCATAAAAATAATAATTGTTTACATGAGAAAAAATATAAGCAAATAACTCAGAAATTCTAACAGGGCTTGAATTTCAAGGCGGGATTCAAGCCCAAAACTTTGAAATCCCGCCCAAAAGAATAACGTGGGCGGGAAGCTCCCGCCCAAAAAAATTTCGCCATTTTCTAAAAAAATTTACATTTTGAAACTACGATCAACTCCGATGACCGTTTAGTAAATTTTGTGATATTTTCGTGCGACTGATTGACACATTTTGCAAGTTTTTTTACGCGAAAAATCATTGAAATTTAGGATTGTTTCCGGTTAGGACCATTTGACAAATTTCGCAATTTTTTTTCTTCTGACCGATTGTCAAATTTCGTTTTATTTTCCGTGGCGAAAAAAAGGTGATTCTGTTCCAAAAAATATTAACGCATTCAATTCCAAAAATTATGAAAAATTCAGACAGATAGATATCGCAAATTATGATGAATGGTTGTCAAAAAAATCAATTTCGTGAATCGTTCTCATAAAATGGCCAATTGTCAAAAGATCGCGAAAAAAAAAAAAAAAAAAAAAAAAAATCAATTTTGTCGAAGGAGCGCGAAATATTGCAATTTTGGTCAAAAGACCAGAAAAAAAAAATCTTTAAAGGAAGCGGAAAAAACACCAAATTCGTCAAAAGGTCGCTTCAAGGGTGATTCTGAGTGAGGGAAAAAATCTAAAATTCACAGCATTTCTGACAGTTTTCAGCAAAGTATGTGTGTGGAAGGAAATCCAGTTTAGACACTGTATTTTTTACGCGGCCCTATACAATAACACAAATTCGCAGATTTTTCAAAACTTTTTGAGGAAATTTGCAGATTTTCACAATATTTAGACGAAAATTTCTGATTTTTAGCAATTTTTTGATGAAATTTGCAGATTTTTCCCGATCTTTTGACAAAATTTGTCATTTTGTTGCGATTATTTAAAGATTTTTGCATTTTTTCTCTGATCTCTGTATGAAATCCGCGTTTATTTTTTATCCTTTGATGAAATTTGCGATTTTTTTAAACTATTTTTTGAAGAAATTTGTGGGTTTTTTTATAATTTTCTAAAAAAATTTGCGTTTTTTTCGCTATCTTCTGACGAAATTAGTGTTTTTTTGCGATCTTCTGACCAAATTTGTGTTTTTTCACGATCTTCTGACAAAATATAAATTTTTCCAGCGATTCTCTGACGAAATTCGAGATTGTTCAGCGAGCAATTTACAAAATTGAATTTTTTCGGCGACCATTTGTGTGAAATTCGGAATGCTGTTTTTTATTTTTGGAACCAAGTACTTTAAATTTTTGAAAAATTCAGAACAGCCTGGGTCGCTTAATAAATGCGAATTTCGTCTCAAGATCGTGGAAAAAAATCGACAGAGTATTGCGAAATAAATATGTGAATTTCATTAAAAAATCTCAAAAAGCGATAAATTCGTCAAAAAGGTCATAGAATAAACGCGAATTTTGTCAAAGAATCTCTAAAAATACGTGAATTTCGTTAAAGGGTCAAGGAATAAATGCAAATATAGTCAAAGGGACGCTAAATAAAACGCAATTTTCATCGAAGAATCGCAAAAAATGTTATATATAATAAGGATTTTTTTCAAGATGTAAAAATATTCTTTGACGTTATTCTGGAGAGTAAATTTTCTTTTATTAAAAGTGCTAAAAAACAAGCATAAATGGTGGTGCCTAAAAAAATCTGAGCTTTATGAACGAAGAAGAGAGAAGCAGTCGATCAACAAGATTTTTGCATGCCTGATCAATGAAATTCACGATTTTCTGTGTTCGATCAATCAAATTTGTAATTCTTCTATGCCTGATCGACCAAATTTGTGCATTTACAAAATTCACAATTTTTACGAAACTGATCGAGAAAATTAATGATCTTTCTTTATGTGATTAACAAAATTCGCAATTCTTACGAAAACGATCGAGGAATTCACGATTTTTCCATGCCTAATCAACAAAATTCGAGAATTTAAAAAAGCCGATTGAGGAATATTGCGATTTTTATGAAGCTGGTCGATGAAAGTTGCTATTTTTCTTCACAAGATCGACCTCGGCAATTTTTCACTCAGTTGGAAATATTCAATTTCTATGAGTTATTAGAAAAATGCCTCCCGATAGGAATAGCATTAGCTTATGAATGTTTTCGGGGGCAGAGACAGGACCCATAATCATAAAACTCTTGAAATTTAAATTAAGTAAAGTATAAATCTTAAACATGCACAGTTGGAAAAATATGTTGGGCAAAATACATTTTAAAAAAACGGCAATTATGATAATGGAAAATACAAGGAAAACGATATTTCTTATTTTGATTTTGTCATACAAAAGTATGCTTAAAAAATTGTGAATGTATGAGATTATTATACACTATAAAAATAAAAATACAAATCAGGCTTTTTTTTTTTTTTTTAATTATTATTACAAGGAAAAATATCGTTAAAAAAAGTTATACACAAAAAGTTAGTGGCCACTAGAGATGGAAATGCTCGGAAAAATTGAAAAAAAAAACCGTTTTTTTTCGTTTTTTTTCGTTTTTTTTTTTTTTTTTTTTTTTTTTTTTTTTTTTTTTTCTTTTTTCCGAAGGCTTATTTTTCAATTTTTCCGAACTGGAAAAATTGAAATTTCATTTATGAAATAATATAGTGAAAATTTTGTAATAGTTACATTCTCATACTTTTTATTTTATTTATTTTTATGTTGAGTGTCTCACATGAAAATTTTAATGTGGATAATCTGATCTCTGAGCAGAAACCTGTTTGAGAATACTTGAAAGGATCCTTCACATTTTTTTCTTGTTTGAAACACAAGACCCTTTGCAAAATTTCTCTTGAAAGTAGACATTTCAGAAAAAAGTTTAATCAACAAATTGAATCTTTCGCAAGTACAATGATTGAAGAAAAAAAAAAATCTCATGCCATACAGCAACTGAATCTTATTAAGTTGCATATGTAAATAACCTTATTAAAAATGTCTAAATAGGAACCTAAATATAGTAATAATTTCTTATTCAAAAATTCTGAATATATTTCGTACAAGTATATACAAAAAGTTCACAATTTCACAAAAACTTGATTATATGAAAAAAATCTAAATATGTAATTAAATGCAACTTCTCTTTTTTTGCAATAATATGCCGATTAATGGAAATGATAAAATTAAAAATTCAACATAAAATTTTGAAGTATGCATTTATTACTTTTTAATCTATCTTTTCAAGAAGTAAGTATTGAATTCGTGAAAAATTTGACTTTCAGTTTTTCGTGTATTTAAACGTTTTAGAAGGTCCTGAACACGTTTTGATGGTTTTTGGAAAATATCTGTCACTCTGTGAGTCTGTATGTGACAAATTTTATAGGCACTCTATTTCAAGAACTGGTGCACATAATTTCACAAAACTTTAGATTCAGCTACACCTTGATATAAACTCGAGATGTTTAGTTATTAGTGTATATCGCCAAACCGATGGCGCTGCTATGCTGCATTATTCATAATTTCCACAATAGTTCTATCTCAAACTAATGTATGTATTTTTATAAAATTTCAGATTAAATTAATCTTTAACATAACTTTGTGCTCACTACTTTTTGGTGTAAATTGCTCATCACATGACGCTGCTATGCTGTATTATTCATGATTATCGCAATAGCTTTACCTCAAGGACAATTTTTTTTTTTTTTTTTTAAATCAAACTACAGTTTCAGACAGTTTCTCATATATATTATTGTTGTTTAGTTTTTGGTGTAAATTGCCCTATAGGTGCAACTACTATGCTGCATTTTTCAAGGTGTTGAATCTAAAATTGACCTCCATTTTACCTCTATAATGTACAGTAATGTTGCAAAAACATGGGCAGTTTGCATTAGAAAAGTACAACTGCAATGAAAAAAAAAACCCCATATTTTATTACAAGTAACTATGTTCCAAATTATACTTTTCCTCTTGATTAAACTTTGAATTTTTGTAGTTTTCTAAAGTACAGTAGAAGTTTGCCTCTGTATGTAACCGCTTTTGTTAATTCCTCAAATAGTGAGCATTTTCTATTTGTAGTGTTCTGTTTTCATAACTTTTGAGTTCCACTCTTAGAAATATAAAATTACTATGTGGAAACATTGTTGAATATGGTTTCTTACTCAAGAATAGAATACCACATTTCAGGGTAAAAAGAAAAAAAAATTACATTTAATTAAAATTATATATATATATGTATACATATTTCTGGTTTCAGTGAGTAAAAATCTAACAGTCAATAAATCCTACGCTATTTTTTAGTTGCAGACCTGAGTAAGCCAAAGTAAAACTTAGTTTTGTTTGAATTTAGATAATAAAACTAAATCAAAACTTTTTTGAGTTGAGATTGGAAAGCTATACCAAAACTAAACATATTTTATAAAGGAAATAAAATTAAGATTCTAAGAAAAAAAAAGTAATAATGTAAAAATATACATTTTTTAAACAAACAATGGAATTTTTGAATACTGATATTCATAATAATGACGAAACTGCAATAATTTCTTTAAACTAGTATCATTTACTTAAAAACTATACTTATGTAAATGGAATGCATAATTTATTTCATTCCAAACTGCAGACATATTGGTTCAGGTTTTTACATTAGGTCAATTGGTAGTTAAACTGTTAAACATGTAATTGAAAAATCATTTCAACAGAGATATGATATAACAAACAATAGCATTTAATAAAAATTCTTAGGCTCTGTGGAAAAAAAAAAAAAAAAAAAACTAAACTTTTAAAAGCAGGCTTTGCTATTTTCTTTTTATTTTGTAATATAAAGTGAAAATAATTTTCATTTAATACATATAAATGGGAAAAAATGTTTATTATTTAATATTCTCTAAGAAAATATAATTTATTTGGGAGAAACAGTCATGAAAAATCAATTTTTCCGCTTTTTTCCGAAAAAAACCGGTAAAAAACCAGTTTTTTTCCGCCACTTATATTTTTCCGGAAAATTTACATCTCTAGTGGCCAGAACAAAAAAATCTAGTTAACACATGCATGCCTACTATGAGTCTGTACCTATGATATATATGTGTAAATATGTATATGTATGTGTGAATTATATATACTTAAACAATATTTTTATTACAAAATATAATTTTAAACAGGAAACACTTTATTTGATAGGTTTGTTTAACTTTTTGATAGCAATATTATTAAGATATATAATAAGTTTTTTGAAAGATATTGAAGAGAAATTAGTAAAATCCTTCAAAATATAAATTATTTAAAGAATTTGCATATTATGAACATTAAATTGCATATTAAATTATTTTTCAAGATAAGACATTTGCATTTTTTTAATAAGAGATGTATAATATTTTTTATTTTTTAATCTGAATATTTGAGTTTTTTTTTTTTTTTCTCTCTAAACATCCATAGTTTGAAGTAATTTTATTATTCAATATTTCACCATTAGATGGTGTTGGTGCCTATATAATTGTTATGTTAAAGCAGCACCAGGGGGCGCTGTTTACACATTGTTTGTTTATGTTTATTTGCTTGCTGTGTTTGTTGTTTCTTGTTTGTTTAATACAGTGGCGTAGGAACTTTGAAAAAACAGGGGGAGCTGGAGCATCAGCGCCGTGCGAAAGTAGGAGGGCGAATGGGGCAGTCGCCCCGGGCGTGGAAATTAAAAAAGCCCCAAATTTATACTACCAACGCCATTTTTTGGCCTGTCGGAAGAAAAAGATGGGGGGAAGCAGCTCCAAATATGAAACTTTGCCCTAAGCGCAGTTTTTTCTTCGCACGCCCCTGCGGAGCATATTGTTAATAGCTAGTGGCGAGGATCATTTCATTCATTTCGGAGGATTTCTTGTGTTGCACTTTTCACAAACAAGAGTATAGAATAGAAGCATATCAAAAGATCACCGACTTTTTAATCCAGTTTAAATAGTCATATATTAAATATATTCGATATACTTGATGACACTTAATTTATGGACGATACCGAATAAAATATTCAAATTTCAGGCTTCTTCCACTCCCATTTACCAAAAATTAAAGTTTTATTTCTGTTGTTTGGCTTACAAATTCTTTACAATCTCTTCCAAATCAATTTTAAAGGCTTCTTCTCTATAAATAGGCAATAGCATCAAGTGTTTGAGTCTATATTGATACCAGAGTTTCCCCAGAAGGTTTCAGGGGGGGGCGCTCCGCACCTCCTGCCCTTTAGTTTAAAAAACAGCGCCCCTCTTGCGCCTCATCCGAACAATTAGCGCCCCTCTTGTTGCTCATTCAAAAAAATAGCACCCTTCTTGCCCCACATTTGAAAAAACACATCCCTTTAGCGACAGTGACGACGCGCTATAGCGCGTAACTTACGTAAAAAATTGGTGATGGAAAGCAAAAAATAGCCCATACGCGTCCCACGGGATGCGTACTTTCGTCGAAAAATCGCGAAATAACGACTAATTTCTGGCAAAATTCGCGAAAAAATGGCTAATATCGTTGCAATATTTCGAAAAAAACGGCAGATTTCTTCAAAAGATTGTGAAAAGACGACAAATTTCGTACAAAAAAATCGCGATAAAACGGAAAATTTTGTCAAACGATTCGCGAAAAACGGCAAATTTTGCAAAAAAAATTACTAAAAACGGCAATTTTCGTCAAAACATCGCGATAAAACGGCAGATTTTGTCAAATGATTTGCGAAAAAGCTGCGAATTTCGCCCAAAAATCGCAATAAAACGGTAAATTCTGTCGAAAAATTCGCGAAAAACGGCAAAATTCACCAAAACTTCGATAAAAAACGCAAAATTCGTCAAAATATCCCGAAAAAACGGCAGATTTTGTCAACGGAAGATCGCGAAAATATGTAATTTCGTCAACGTGGCACAAAAAAGTTAATGCCAGAAGTGAATTTAGTGGCGTGCGAAAAGAAAATTGCACCCAAGGCATAGTTAGAATTTGACGTCCCCCCCCTTCTCCCAACTTTTTCTTGTGACAGTTCAAAAATGACGTTTGTGGAATAACTTGGGCGCCCCCTAAATTTTCGCGCCCGGGTCGCTCGCCCCCCCCCCCCACTCCTTTTCTGTTTACAATCCACTTTTGACTGTCGAAAACTTTCTAAATGTGATTTCTGAAAGCACCCGTTTAATAAACAAAAAGGACACTTTATTCAACAAATATATTCTTTTTTTTTATTGTCTTTTTCAATAAATCCGTCTTGCCCCTTTTTAAAAGAAATGCTAACAATAAATAGTAATATCGTTATCTTCTACACTCAACTAAGCATTATTTCCTAATTAAATTTGTATCGTGCACATTTATTTTTAATGAAGTAAAGAAAATTTCTCTTAATAGTTTTAAAAAATTAATATTGGTTTCATCAAAGGATCGCTTGCACCAAAATGTAGCAGATGAAAGCGTAAATTTTGTCAAAGTACTGAGAAAAAATGCAAATTTTGTCAGAGTCACAGAAACGATGCAAATAAGAATCGGAAAAATCCCTGTCGGCTTGGCCTATAGGCGGAGGTAGATTTCGAAGAGTACTCATTTCAACAACAAAAAATAAAATATGATTAGAGCTAAATCCAGTTTAACAATTTTCTTTGGCCGCTTTTGAAAATTTTTTAATTTATTTTTATGTAAGAACTGGTTTTTATCAAAATCATCTTAAAGAAATTCGGCCCAAATGCCCATTTTGACAACATATTTTGAAATCTATTCTGACGTTATTAAAAAATCGACCAATATGCAAATTATATAGTTCCTAAATAACAAAAAACTGTCAACTGAATGCTTTTGAAAGCAAAATCGAATTTAAAAATGAGTCATAAAATAACCAATTTGTTATTTGAATGCATCCTAAATTCTTAAATCATCATCGCTTTGGGAAATTTTGTGCGAAGTGCTCACTTTGACAGCTTTAAAAATATATATGTTACAGGACAAACCCGATTTTAGGCCAAACTAGATTGGCCTAGGCCAGACTAGTCTATCCTAACGCCCATCGGATAAACTAGTTTTTCCTAGGCCAAACTAGTCTATCCGAACGCCCATCGGATAAACTAGTTTTTCCTAGGCCAAACTAGTCTATCCTAACGTCCATCGGATAGACTAGTTTTTCCTAGGCCAAACTAGTCTATCCGAACGCCCATCGGATAGACTAGATTTTCCTAGGCCAAACTAGTTTGGCCGAACGGTCATTAGGATAAACTAGTTTAGCCTGCTATTCATTGGTTTAAACTAGTTTATCCTAGGCCGATCTAGATTGTCCTAGACCAGTTGAATTTGGCGTGTTTTTATTGATCCCAAAGACCGCTTCGGCGCCAATCTTCTGGTTTAGCCTAGTCCAATCTAGTTTATCCAAGGACAATTCAATTTCACGTGCTGTAATTAATGCCAACCATTCTTTGGCACGCTCACAAAGAAAAGAAATATTTAAACTCAAATTTAATTTCTCAAAAATTAATCAAGTTTAAGCTCAAATTCAAAATATTTCAAACGAATCCGCTCAGCTCAAACACATTTATTGAAATAAGCGAAGTTCATTTAAAATTCATTCTTTTATTTATTTTACTTTCTTCTGTCTTTACAATAAGTGTTTGATTCGTGAAAATTTTTTAATTCCGGTTTTTGACGCATTTACATGTTTTAGTGGTCCAAGATTCCAAAAAATATGTTCTTCAAATTGTGAGTCTATGACTCTGTCTGACTGTCTGTGCCATAAATTTTGTAGGAGTTGTAATTGAAGAACTAATGCACGAAATTTGATGCGGCATCCTTTTTCTTAAATATTTAACATCATGTTTTATTATGTTTCTAAAAGTTTCAAATAAGGGTAATATTTAATTAGCAGATAAAACGTTAAAAAAAGCTGAGCTTTTTTTAAAAAAATTCAAGCGTCCCCTTACTTTATCCCCCCCCCCCCATCCTACATTTTTGGTGTCATGCTTTATTTAAGCTTTTTCTTATTTTTAAAAGGGGTTGGATATTTAGTTTTTTAATATGAAAAATTTCGAGTGAAGTGATGTATGGAAAAACCAATGTCTGTTACGAATTAAAAATCTTTTTATAAAACCAAAAGTTTTTATCCGATTGAAAAAGTAATCCGTAATTCCTTTATTTTTAACCTCTGAACCCCACAAATTAATCAGGTAAACGCCTTATCAGAAGTTACCTACATAAAAAAATTGAAACAAATCGGTAAATTTTCCGTGAAAAACCTATTTACATAAATTAAGGGGGTTACCCCCCCTCCCCTTATTCTTATCCAATGAACTCCTGAAACTAATCAGGGAAGTTCGTTATCAGGATAAATCTATGTCCAAAATTTGAAGCAAATCGGATATTTCTATCAGGAATTACTGCATTACGTACATACATATGTACATACGTACATACATATGTACATGGTTACGTACATACATATGTACATGTTTACGTACACACTAACAGAATATGCGAGCACATTAGCTCTCAGGCTTTGATAGTCTAAGATAAAATCGCATCAAATTGCATCGGCCTAGGATAAATTAGATCAAAACTAGAATGTTGGCGCCGTGGCGTTCTTTAGATTGAATAAAATCACGCCAAATTGAATTGGCCTAGGACAATCTAGATCGGCCTAGGATAAACTAGTTCAAACCAATGAATAGCAGGCTAAACTAGTTTATCCTAATGAACGTTCGGCCAAACTAGTTTGGCCTAGGAAAATCTAGTTATCCGATGGGCATTCGGATAGACTAGTTTGGCCTAGGAAAAACTAGTCTATCCGATGGGCGTTCGGATAGACTAGTTTGGCCTAGGAAAAACTAGTTTATCCGATGGGCGTTAGGATAGACTAGTTTGGCCTAGGAAAAACTAGTTTATCCGATGGGTGTTAGGATAGACTAGTCTGGCCTAGGCCAATCTAGTTTGGCCTAAAATCGGGTTTGGCCTGTAACATATATATTTAACCTTTATCAAAAAACTGACCAATACGGCATATTACACAGTTCCTAAATAACAAATAACTGTCAATGGAATGCGTTTGAAAGCAAAATTGAATTTAAAAATCAGTCATAAAATAACCAATTTGTTATTTTAATACATCCTCAATTCTTAAATCATGATCGCTTTGGGAAATTTTGTGCGAAATGCCTACTTTGATAGCTTTTTAAAAATATATATTTATCCTTTATCAAAAAATAGACGAATTCTCACATTATATAGCTCCTAAATAATAAAAAAACTGTTAATTGAATGTGTTTGAGAGCAAAATTGAATTTAAAAATGAGTCATAAAATAACCAATTTGTTATTTGAATATATCTTCAATTCTTTAATCATGATGGCTTTGTGAAATTTTGTGCGAAGTGCCTATTTTGGCAGCCTTTTTTGAAATATATTCTACCTTTATCAAAAAACTGGCTAATTCGTCACATTATATAGTTCCTATATAAGAGGACCTGTAAATTGGATGCGTTTGAGAACAAAAATGGATTTAAAAAAATGAGTCAGAAAAAATGCAATTTGTTGTACTTCCTCAATTTTTCAATCATATCACTTTGGGAAATTCTGTTCAAAATACCGTTTTCGGCAGTCTTTTTTGAAAGATATTCTGCTTTTATCAAAAAACTGACTAATACATCGTATTATACAGTTCCTAAATAGAAGGATCTGCCATTTGGATGCGTTTAAAATGAAAAGTGAATTTAAAAATGATTCAAAATATAAGCAGTTTGGATTTGAGTTTTTTTCTCCAACTCCTATTTTTGTTTAATTTATTTTTGCTATAAGAATTGGTGCTATGAAAAACTTGCTAATATAAAAGTCGTAGATATTATTGAGAAGATGTAAAATAAATTTAATTAGATTTGATTGCTTAAGTATTGACTAAGTTATGGATTTTTTTCTTTTTCCACCCCCCTTTTTCTTTTCGTTTTTAATTTTTTTCATCGGTAAAAGTTTTTATCAAAAACTTGTAAATACAAAAGTTTTAGATAATTTTGAGAACATTTATAAAAAATTTAGTTGGATTTGATAGCTTGAGAATTGACGAAGTTATGATTTTTTTTCTCCCAAAAACCCTGTTTTTTCGCCCCTTGAGCCCATTTTTAACTTTATCAAAAATCTGTCATGCATAAACCTTTGGCCCATTTTTTAAAAGTAATATAAACTTTAAACTGATTCGATATCTATTTTAATTTAGAAGTTATCGCGTTTTTTCTGTTTTCACAAAAACCCTCCTAACTTCCACCCCCTTGGTCCCATTTTGCCCATTAACGAACTTTACTGAAATTTTATGCCCCTTGATTTTATGCAAAAGTTTAAAGAAGATCTGAGCATAATTATGGAAGTTATCGTGTCCAGAAGAAAGTGATATACACCGATAGATAGATAGATAGGTAAACTTTTTTACTAATGGTAGTTTTGGGGTCTAGGGGTCATGATCGGTGTAGATCTGCAAAAAATTTTCAGAAATTCCAACATGGGAGCGATCGCAATAGGTAGTATTTCATACGAAATCTACCTAAAAACTTCGAGTTTCGTAAAGGAACCATCGAAAAGAAGCAAATTTTGTCAAAGGGCCGTGGAAAAAAAACGCGAATTTTGTTAAATGTAAGCCGGCAAAAAGCGAATATTGTCAAATGACCTAAAAAAATGCGACTTTTTTATCCAAAGGGTTGCTGTCGAAACGCAAATTTCATCAGAATAGAACAGACAATAAGCGTGAATTTCACCAAAGTGCCGCAGAAAAAATGCGGTTTTTTCGCAATCTTTTGGCGAAATTTGCCATTTTTGTTATCTTTTAATAAAATTTGCCTTTTTTCGCAAACTTTTCACGAACTTTGTCGGGTTTTTTTTTTTTTTTTTTTTTTTTTTTTTTTTTTTTGCAAATTTTGCCTTTTTTGCGATCTTTTAACAAAATCGGCCTTTTTTCGAACCAAACTTTTACCTTTATTTGAAGAAATTTTTGGATTTTTTTCACGATTCTTTGACGAAATTTCTGTTCCATGATTTCTTGAATCGCTAGATTCTAGGTTTAACTTTATAAAAGTGCCCTTTAAAATCAAAAAAGTGCCCTTTTCATAAAAGTAGCGCCCTGCCCCTTTTTAAACCTGGGGGAAACTCTGTTGATACATTGTTGTTCGGCGGTGTGTCTGTTTGAAGAAAAGCATTGAAGGCTTTCAGCTGTCACTAATGATATCGGAATAACAAAATAAATTCTGCCAAAAGGTAAACTTTAGAAAATAACTTGTTTACTAAGTCCTGTGATGACATCATTTTAATTGTGATCACAACGTATTTCTCTCAGTTCCGTTCGAGACTAGTGTTGATAGAAGTGTCAACTTGCAGAAAGATTTGTCAAATCAAAATCATCAGCATGTATTCCAAGCTTTAGTTTGAGATCTTCTGGCGTGATTGAAGCTGTATTCGTGAATATGGATTCGATATGTATGTGAGATTCAAAAGTTTTTTGATTAAAATGTTTTTTTATGCATTAGTAAGGTCAAGTGCTTTGCTAAAAACTCAATTTTTCTTATTGTGCTGGAGCGGAAGGATAGCTTGTCTGTTCTTATCTTATTAAAACTATCATTTGTTTGGAGATACTCGTTCTTTCTCCGTAAATTTTCTAGAAAAAGTAAATTCTATTTTTCAATTTCTCTCGAGGGAGCTGAGCCCGTGTGAAAAATCCTAGGGGGAGCCAGAGCTCCCCCAGTTCCTACGCCTATGGTTTAATACTCATAAGGATTTTTTATTGCTAAAGAATTACTGATGTTATATTAATAATATTTATTTTCATTTTTATTCATTTAATAATATTTATTTTCATTTTTATTTATTTCTTTTTATCAGTTTTTAAGCTTTTTCACAGGTAATAAGTATCATGGGAATTGTATTCAGATTGTCCTTGCCTAATTTTTATTTACTTTAAATTCAATTTTTGCTCTGTATAAACATCTATAAAATTTAGAGTAATCAAAATCTCAAAAATTATATTCTTTACTTGAAGTCTTTTTTAAAACTTTTCATAAATTTTCTTTTTAATAAGTAAAGTTTGGAATAAAAAGTAATTTGGTAATACAGGGTTTTTTGTTATGTATGTATGTATGTATGTATTGATATTCCTTTATGAAGTTTCCCCTTTCTCTCATCTTTTATTAATTCCTAACACCAAATTTAATAACATCTTTTAAATTTTCTCCCCCCCCCCGGAGTTATTCATGAATTTGATTATTTATTTACTGTGCAATAAAAGTAAACAAATCAAGTTTGGCAGGTTTTTTGAGTGATGCTGGATTTTAATAGATTTTAACTATGAGTTTTCTTCTCTCAAAAAATCTGTCTGTTCATAACCTTATAAAATGCCATTTCTAGATGAAAATTATTTTCATGTATAAGAATTTTAATTCCATAAAATTGTAAATTAGTATAAGTGGTAGTAGTTTCTCAATTGCCTTTATATCTAGAAATTTTAAATTTCCATAACTATTTCAAGATTATACTGAAAAGGATAGCTTCTAGAAATATAGATGTCAGAGCATTTCCATTCAAAAGTTCATATATTGAATATTTCTTATGATAATATGAACAGATAAAAGGTATTAATCATATTTTGTTCTGTTTTTTTTTTTCTTTAATGATATTGTTGAATTATTTTCTTTTATAATTTATTAAATTCTGGATCCGGTATGATTCTACCTCCAGTTATGTACATATAGAGTTTTTGGTGCCTTGGAATTTTATGAAAAATGTTTCATGCAACTAGGGCTTCAGAAAGTGCAATTTTTTGTCGAATGATATAATAAATGACTATGAGAAGAAACCTTGTGAGGTTTGTTTATATTTATATATACAGTTATTTATATATATGTATATATTATTGCTTTTTACATACTATTTACTTCTGTTTTTATATAAAAACTGACTTCTTTATATTATATAATTTATAAATAACATAGAATCTCGATCCATCATTTTTTTTAAGGGTTAAAAAAAAAAAAAAAAAAAAAAAAAAAAAAAAAAAAAAAACCCTGATGAATACGGATTAACTTCAAAATATGAAAAAGCACAATGTTTATGCATTAAAAAATGCATTGCAATGTATACAATTTACTGTTAAATACTAATTTGTTGCTTACTAAACAGTAAAAGAAATAAATTGAAGTTATAGAAAATTGATATTTATTTTGAAAAATCAATAATATTGTTTGAATTTTTATTATTATTATATTTTTTTTTAATTAGAAAAAAAATTGCAAGACATACAACATTTTTCGATCATTTTTTGTAATTTCATATGTATAAATAAAAGTTCATACAGTTAGAAATGCCATAATTGTATCAGAAAAAGTTGGCACTGGTGGCTCAGCTGCATCGGCCTGAATGTTACCTTGTATTTTATCGACATTATTTTCAGTTTTTGCATTATCACATATTTCTCCTATGTTTAGGACAACACATGTTGGAACACCTTGATCAATGGAAATAAAAGCGCATCCTCTGCTATATACAACCACTCTTCATTTGTGTTATTGTATAATAATTCCAGTTTGTATGTCATATGGATTTGTATGATTTTCATTCCGGTGAAGAGAAACATTTTGCAACGATGAATGCGAGAAAACAACTTTTTAAAGAATGATTTATGCAGCTTTCATTAACATTATTTAAGTATAATTTGTGCAGGGACCATAGAAACAAAACAATCAATGCAGGAACAATAGATAAGGATTTTACTGTATTGAAAAAAATACATATATATTTGTGATTGTACAGTAGTATGTACAGTAGATAATTTTAAATTCGCAGCTTGGGATCAGAGCTTGTACAGATTTTAGAATTTTGTTGATTTCTGGACATTGCTTTATTTATATTTTTTAAACAGAATAATTTGAGTGTAATATGCAACTGAAATTATAATTAATGCTTGCAATTTAATGAAATATTAAATTCTATAATAATAGAGAAAACTGTGTGGACGATGTTCTGAAGAGACCACTCTGCATGTAGAACGACAAAATTTGGAGGGAAGGTAGCTCTATATATGAAGTTTTGCACCTAGAAGCCCAATTTTCGATTTTTTAATTTAATTTATATGCATTTTTTCTACATTTAGTGAAATGAATGTGATTTCATTCTTTGAACCCAATATAATACATTTTGCCCCTTTTCAATAAAGTTTATTCGTAATTTGTACATTGATTTTTCAATTTCTAACGATTTTTTTGTTGCAAATTTTAGTGCTTTTTCAACTTTAGCGGCTACATTTTTTACATTGATAAAGGGAATATTGTTTCAAACTTTCAGCCTAATTACTCAATTTTGTCTGTTATGATTTTTTTATATCAGCGATTTCCTAAGTAAGTTTTGGTTATTTTCAAGTTTTTTTTTTTTTTTTTTTTTTTGTCATTTATGAAATATATCTGATCTTAATGTTTTACCTCGTTACAATTTTTGACCATGCTACTTTTAGGGGGGCAGGGTACAAGTTCTACTTTGATTTTATTTTTTTAATTTTCAGAAATAAAGTTTTTTTTTTCACATTTTATGTTGATTTTTCATTGTTGAAACATTTTAAATTACAATGATGTATATTCATTCAATATTATGCGATTTTTAATGTGATTTTCAGCATTCTTTCGATTTCCACAGTGATTTTTGGCATTCGAAAAAGGATTTTGGATTGAAATTTTTAGTCTAACATAGTGAAACTATTTTGAATTTTAAGTTTTTAATGTCATTTTTGAAAACTTTTTGTCTTCTGATTACAATGATTTATCCATTCAAAGTTCTGCAATTTTTTAATATTTAGTGATTTTTAGCAAAATCTTTAATGCAATTTTTTGACATTTGAAAAATGATTTCAATTCCAGACTTGCAGTCTAATATAATAAATTTCAACATTTACAATTTTTTAATTTTAGCAATATTTTAAATACAATTTTTAGTCATTTGAAATGTCCTTCGAAGTTGAAAAAATTACAATTACAATCTTTAACCCGATTATAATAAATTTGAACACCTGGGATGTTTTGATAGTGATTTTTTAATGCATTTTTCAACAGCGTTTTTTGACATTCAGAAAAGAAGTTTTGCTTAAAACTTTTAGCTGATATAGTACCCTTTTTTTACCTACAAATTTTAAAATTTAGTGATTTTTAATGAAATTTTTAATGATTTTTTACTTTTGCACCGAATTTTGTGATTCACGAAACCTTGCAATGTTTTTTATATTTTGTTAAAAAAATATTTTTCATAGCAATATTTTAAAATATAAAGTGCAATTTTTTACCCTAGTAGAAATAAAGGACGACCAAATTGTTGAATTAGGTAATAAAGTACACTTAGACTTAGAGATGGGGGGGCTTCAAAGAACCAAGCACTGTGACCAGAGGTCTATTGTACTAACCCTCTGAACACAATTCAGTTTGCTACTTAACCACTCCCAACGATTCAGATTTTGAGCTCAAAATTTAAGTTTAAATCTATGCTTACGAAAACATTTAATCGGATGAAAAAATAATTGTTCGTTACTGCAAAGTGCTAAACACCCTCAATCGGCATTTTTTGAAATTTATTTTCAATAAAATACCGACATAAAGAATAGTTTCAGTGAAAATCGCAAATCAGTCGACCAATTTTTCCATTTTTTTAAATGTTTATTTAAAATTTTGGACCCTAAACTTTAATGGTAATGGTTTTCACATGTAATGTGAAAATATTAATTATCAGTTTTGCATCATGATACTTGAGAAATTGTTATTTTTATCCACAGAAGTGATATATGAGAAAGATATATGAATAGGATATGACAGGATGTATGAAAAATAAAAATAGTTAATTGTTTTCAATATTTTTTTAATTCTGATTATTTTACTTCGATTTTAAAATCCTTCTTGTATCTGCATGAGCAGGGGGTGCCCGGTTACGTGCATGGTTACGTGCATGAGTTGAAAATAAATTGTTGAATAACAATTGCAATTAAAGAAAAGCAATTTTAAATAGTAAACATAATAATAAATATAAAAATCAAAATAAATTGTAAATATTAACACTTAAAGCAATATTTTTAAAAAAAAGAAAAAAAATTACCAAACTGGCGAGAGAAAAAAAATCGAGCCAACGTGGTGCATAACGATGTCTGCCCCTATTTCTCTTACAAATATCTTAGAAACCCACTATGTGGAAACGTTTTTCCATACATTTGCGTAGCCCAGCCTATTTCTCGCCAATAGCATTTTGATCCTGGCAGTATCAGATTTATTTTTCGCACAGGAAAATTAGAAAAATTACTTTGATGATGAAATAGATTGTTTTGCTTTACAGTGTTATTTCTGATTTTCATTATTACGTTTTTTAAATGAAATGTGTAAAAGTTATATATTTTATATTTTTGCAATATGTATATTCTAAGTGAATGTATTTTAAATAAAATGAGTGAAATGTTTATATTTTAAATGAAACAAATGTAATAAGAATCTTGGTGGTTAGAACAATTTTTGGCGATTCATCACATGCATCCAAATAACATAAAAGTACTGCTTTACCTTGCAATTGTTGTAGCAAACTATCACTAAAATAATTTATAAAATATACTGGTGCTCCCCAGGAAAGGGCCATCCCGAGAACTGAAAATAATGACACAAATATTAAATATCATGATAGTATTTCTTAGATGCTTAAGCTAAAATATTGTGACAATGAAAGATGTATTATCTAGCCGTAACCACTGATCCTGATTGGAAAGTAGATATATTTTATATCATATGTATTATATAATAGATTTATCTTACCAAGCATGGTTTTGCACTACTTAACTTAAAAAAGGCTTTATATTGGTTTTAAATCTTTAAAGAAGTCCTATTCTATACTCGAGTCTACAGCGAATTGGGGAGATTTTGAACAAAGTTTTTTTGGCTATCTTACGGTATTTTCAGATTATACCAAAATCCTGCCAAATGCGCCATTTATTACAAACGTGAATGTACGAAGTATTTTTTATTAGAAATCATGCCACGCATTATGATTCTCTATTTATTGAAAGCTAATCTATTCCTTTATTTAAAAAAAGATAAATTATTCATAACATTGCAAAACTTGGCGAAAAGTTTGTCAATCTGTATGATTTAGCGAAATTGGTCAACAGAATAATTAAATGGTACTGGGAAAGCTTACATTCTGCGTGAGCGAAGCCATGGGTAAAATCTAATATATACAGTGGCGGTCAAAAGTTTCCGCCAGCAAAAATTTTTCAGTTCATTTGTAAAGATACCCATATGAAGAGGAATCTCAAAGCGATACTTATACATTATATTGACGTATTAGTTAGGAACTTACTTATAGAAGAACGTGTAAATATCAATAAATTTTATTGACAAAATTAAATATAAAAGAAAACGCATGTTCTCAAACGTTTCTGCCCACTTATCATTCTTTAGTTTTTTCTATCCATAAAGTGTTTTTTGGTTGTGTTTATGAATGAATCAACGTGTATAGCATAGTTTAAATTCAAATTTCAAAAGTTCAACAATTATTGTTCATAAATGAGTGATTAGTTTGTCGCTAAAAGGCCAATCTTCTCGAGATATTGCAGCTATGTTATCGATCGGTAAAATCGACTGTAAACAATATTTACAAAATTATATAAAGATGGTTATGGCTTTCAGGACTTTCAGAGGTCCGGGAGACCCCGAAAAATTACTATTCCTGAGGACAGAATTATCAGGAGAAAAACCATTATAATCCGTATGAAAATTCCGTTGCAACATACTGCAATTTACGAAATGAAAATATTGCTGAAATAAGTTAGTCTACCGTGTTATGATGCTGACATGATACAGAACTTTATGGAAGAGTCGGTGTTAAAAAAATTTCAGAGATAAAAAAAATACCGACGTACCCTACTTTAATTTTCCAAGGAACACAAAGTCTGGTCAAGTGAAAACTGGAAAAAAGTTCAATTTTTCCATCAATCGAATTCGAAACAGTTTTAAAAGTGAAGGCAGACACAACGTTCGATGACCTAACAACAAAATATATGATTCGACCTATGTTATTCCTACAATGAAGCATGGCAAAGGACACGTTATGCCGTGGGGAGTATTTTCCTCAAAAAGTGTCAGTCCGTTATTTGAAAACCACAGCCAGGTGAATTATACAATGTATAAGGATATCTTGCAAGATTATTTTCTGCCTTATTAGAGAAAAAAATTTGGTCGCATCTGTTTTTCTTAACATGATAACAACATAAATAATGTTTGCAAACCTCGATAAGCACAAAAAATTTCGTTTTTGAAATGATCAGCCCAAGCGCCCAGCATGAATCCAATAGAAAATCTTTGAAAAGAAGTTGACAAAAGTCTGCGGAACTATAAATATTCCAACTCAGCCGAAATTTCGACAAAATTGCAAGAAATGTGGGAAAAACGTACCATAGACGATCTTTAACCGTTGATTGTATGAATGTCACGTTGCTGCGCCGCAGTACTTATTGCTAAAGCTAATAAAATAGTAATACGATAAAATACTAATCGTAAATGTTGTTGATAACTGTAATTTTCTATTACAATACCACATTTTCACAAACTTGTGAAGGTGGCCGGAAACTTTTGAGAACATGCGTTTTCCTTTATACTTAATTTTGTCAGTTAAATTTATTGATATTTACATTTTCTTCTATAAGTAAGTTCCTAACTATTATGTCAATAAAATGTATAAATATCACTTTGAGATTCCTCTTCATATGGGTATATTTACAAATTAACTGAAAAATTTTTGCTGGCCGGAAACTTTTGACCGCCACTTTATATACTTACACACACGCATATATATATGTATAAACATGTGTACATTTTTTGTTGATTTCTTCCATTTCTTTAAAGTTTCTTCAACTGGCTTGGAAGAAACCAACCCTGTAAGCAATATATATCGTTATAGATATTAAATTCACCCTTTTTTTACTGCTTCAAGATAGAATTTGTATGAAAATATTAAATATATAGTTTATTTGCAGCTGTAACATTTTAATGTGTATGCATTTTACCACAAACAAAAAATAAGTTCATGATAAATATGATATTACAAGCAATTTTTCTCATGTCAACACCTGAATTAGCCAAAAAATTTATTTTAAGGAATAATTTCACAACTTTTAAAAGTTTTGTTCAACTGTATATTTTGATGCTAATTTTACCTTTAATATTATAAAACATAAGTTGTTATATTGAAAAATGAAAATTAAGTACACTATCAACTTTTATATCTAATAAAAAATTCTTTAACTTGTATTTTTCAAAGATTTTTTGGGGGAAATTTTCTCGCTGCACGAAAATGTCGAAACCATAGACGATACGAAAATGTCTTTTGGTAAGACATTTTCGTAAATATTTATGCTAAATTTTACACTTAAATATTTTATTTGGCAATTGACAACAAAGCACATCATTAACTGAAAGATGTACTTATTTAATGTGTGAAAATATATTTTATAGTAAAAAAAATCTGCAGAATAAAAGAACAAAAAGTAAAACATAAACATATTATGATTCTATCTTGTTATAATACTGCTGCTACTTCAGAAATAAAATAAAATGCAGCATAAGCACACAAAAGAATACAAAGATGAGTAGCGTTATTTATTTATTTATTGTTGTTAGTAGGTGCGACGTGAATAAAATTTAAAAACGGACGCAAAAATAAGTCAACATCGTAATAGAAAATCCAGTAAACGCAATGACAACCGCGTCAACATAACCAGATGTCTCTTCGGAGAAGGAACCTTACTAGAAAATGAAAAAAGGCAAATCAGGTACGAATAAAAGAGGACGTACGCGATGTACGTCTGGTAGTCGCTTACGATAAAATCAGGACGTACGCATCGTACGTCCTGGATGTCAAGAGGTTAAGTCGTAAAGCCTTAGATTTAAACAAGCATCAAGGACAAGCATCAAGGCAAACTATTTATATCCGATTTACCACATATCTCTACACCAAAATGAAATTTCAGTTAAAAAAGACTGAGAAAGACTTCAACCAAGTCTGATAATTTTTTTTAAGCGTGATATATTGTTAATACCAACTATAAAAACTGCAGAAATAAACAGGAAAGAAAAATCTTCCGTCAAGCATAGGTTATGAAGCACTTTCCAACAATTCAGAATAATGTAATATAACTGGACCGCTTAAAAATTAAAATATTACGTATCATTTCACTATATGTAAATGTAAAACTTATTTTGAAACGGAACTTCAGTTGTTCCCATCTGCAATCGGAAAATTATCCGAATTTTTTAGGAGCCCTGTATATGATAAAGAGATTTGTATCTATCAACAACATGCATTCCAGAATTTAGTTTAAGAGATATATATATATCATAGTTCAAAATTCCCCTTCAGCTCCTTTTCCTCTAATAAGGAGAATGTTATGCGAATACTTTTGTGTCGCCCTGTATATGAGGTATAGAATTTTTATATAGCAAAATGCAAAAAAACTAATTAAATTTAAAAGCGCATACCGAATTTTAAAACGTTTTCTCCAGCAATTATTACGCAAAGGTAGTATTGTAACCAATTTCTTTTGTGTGTCCCTGTAAATTAATAAAAATTCATAGCACTTAACTATGAATGCTCTGTTTTAACCTTGTCGTAGTGAAATTCAGTGATTTATATAAGTTTCAATACATTTGAAATAGCTTAATGGCATTAAAATGCTCTTCAAACGATATTTCCCCATATGTCATATAATGTAATCGAATTCTTTTGAGTGTCCCTGTAAATGAATCATTAATCGTACTGTTGTAGTGAAAGTAAAATTTTGTGAAATTTTATTTTGTGTAAAAAAAAAAATGTAACTAATTCTGTTTACAGAGATGTATGATTTTCTGTATAATTAATTGTTGAGCAGTCATGAGGCGCCAAGCTGGGGAGCCCATACAATGGGGCTGACAGTATACGTCGGCTATAGTTTATAGCCAGTCACAAAAATATTTATGACAGTCCGCAGGACTGCGCCCCTGTTCTCACCCCCTTGAAGGGGCCACTTCTGGGAAAATATTAGAGGCAAGGGACGTCGGGGCAAGGGTCAGCTCAGCCGGACCAGGGGAGGAGCATGTAGGACCCTTGTGCAAATAGTTTTGTTCATGATACTAATCAGATGTGGGGCTAATCACAGATTGGCTAAGGGGCTTTCCGAAGGCCAGAATGATGCCCCCAAAAAATCTGAATATGATAATTAGAAGTCCGCCTCCAGTTTTTCCCAGAGAAGTTAGTCAGTTCTCTTGTTGGAAGAAGAATGAGAGTGTTGGTGAGTTCTACGCGTAAAAAAAATGGTCAGTGTTAAAAAAAAGTTAGTGTATGTTCCAGCTTGGCTGATGTAAAAAAAAAGAGAACAGGTAATGCTTAATATATATTGTTGTTCCCATATTTATATTACATGTTTTGTGATTAGGGATTTTTGTACCCAGATGAGAAAATGGGAAAGTGAATAATGTATGATTTTAATAAATGTAGCATCTGTTCCTAGATTAGTAAATGATGCTTAAAATAAATTAGGTAACATTTAAAGGTATTGTAAATTGTATGTAATTAATAGAATTGCAAATAAATTAATTAATTTAAAATTCCCTTTTATCATTCTTCCTAGTAAAATGAGTGTAGTTATTCTTTATATTTTGATGATTGAACCCTAATGATTTTAAGGGAATCCTATAAGCTAGAATGTCTACTAAAAATTCACAACGCTTTGGCGATGTTTAAGTAAAATATCGCTCCTTAAAGTCCAGCATAGGACCTATCATTCTAGCTAGGGATTATATATACGATCACGTAAAGTTACTCAGCTAAGAAAAATATATATATTTAGAGTTAGAATATGAGTGGTTTGTGGAAAAGCAACTGCTGGTCTATTTCACTCCAACATCTTATATAATAATTAATGTGGTGCCAAGTTCCCTCACGGATATTTCCTTGGGTTAATTAAAATATATTATAACTATGTTTAGAGTATTTATGAAATTTCTCTTCTTTCATATGTATAATCCGTTAACTTCATATCATTTTTCTCTTTTTACCCTCTTTTCGGATTCTAAATTGTAATGGATATTTGCTATGGTATATAATAAATTAACTATTCACAACTCGTGGTGACTTTTAATATAAAATCATCTTACATAATTTAATATCTAATCATAATAACAACTATTCCCACCTCACTGGGTACACAAAGTAAACCTCTGGCAAAATTAATTTTTGAGAATGGCATTTTCAAGTTTGATATGTATATCTATATATAGGTGTTTTCAGATATTAACTAGGGTTGTATATTTATAGCTATATAGTAAAGATAGCACATACTATGATATTTTATGCATTTGTAATTTGTTTTGATATTAATATTATAAAAATATTCTGGTAATCATGCTGTTAATTTTAAACTGTTATTCTTAGAAATGGTGTATGTTATCTATTTTGAATTGGTTTCTATATGTATAAAATTAAATTAAATTAAAAAAAAAAAATACATAACAATAGCAAAATGCAAATTATAAAAAATAATAATAATAAATGAATAAAGAAACGAATAAAATAAAATAAAAATAATGATAATAAGTGTAATTAAAGAAATATAATAATTTTAAAATTATCACACTATGTGGTAAAGCAAAGAAAATTTAAATAATGGTATTATGTATTGTATAAAAATATTCATACATACATATTTCTTTTCTTGTTATTGTGATAATTGTACATTTATGTGTATTGATTGGTGTGTAGCATATGTCGCGTGGGAGAAAACGAAAATCCGTTAATATAGAGATAACTCAGGGGTACAAACAAGGAAGCAATTGCAGGAAGCATCAAACAAATTAACTGATAACATTATGGCAGAAGCTAAACCAGATCTAGCGAATATTTTGACATTAATACTACCCTTTGATGGAAAAAAAGTAAAAAATGTCGTATTTTATTTGAAAGAGTTTGATACTCTAACAGACCAAGTAAAAGTCTCAGAAGACTTCAAATTGCAAATTTTAAAAGCAAAATTTATAGGGGACGCTCGCGATAAACTTGCTTCAGATGATAGTCTAAATAATGAAACTGATTACAAACAATTTAAAACAAAAATGACCAAAATTTTTCAAAAAAAGGATTCATTTGCAGATTCGCAAACAAAATTTAATTCTATTAAACAGAAACCAAATCAGTCTATTACTGATTTTATAAGTGAATTTGAAAGAGCAGCATCGGACTATCTGAATGCTTCTGGGCATGCAACAGAGGATGGAGCTAAAAAACTTTTTGATTTAATTAAAATTAATAAGTTTCTGGAAGCAATTTCCCCAAATATTTCTTTAGAATTGCGAAAATCGGAAAATAAAGATTTTTCGCGTCTATGCGAAAAGGCTAAAACTATTGAAAATGCTTTCAATTCAACAACATTAGAACAAATAAATGCAGTTTCAGCTATAGCGAGTACAGAAAAAAATGAATTTTACGAAAATTTATTAAAAATAAATGCGGATCAATCGACTGCCATATCGGAGCTTAAAATGGAAATAAATAATTTGAGATTGACTAATAAAGAAAACACAACTGAAGGAAATAAATCACAGAAATTTTGTCAAATTTGCAATGATGGTAGGCATGACATTAGCTATTGTTGGTACAATTTAAAGAGTAATAGAGGTTTTAGACAGGATTTTTTTAACACAGGTATGCAGCAAAATTACACTCAAAATGAAAATGGTTTGACCCAAAATTATGGTCATGGAAACACGAGATTTCCAGGTTCCTACTCGACGCAAAATTACACTCCGTTCAATAATCATGGTTATAACAATTATCATGGGTATCCGAGGGATAATTTTAGCAGCCAAAACGCTCCTAATCAAAATTTTATATTCCCTAATAATGAGTATTATGCCGAACACAATAATACAAATCGGCAACAACCTTTTCGGAGAGGTAATACGAGAGGGTGGCGTGGTCAAAACAACCATAACAGACGAAACACCATGCAAGACAATAGAAGTAAAGGAAATAATTCGAAAACAGATAATAATAGAAATAATCGATCGGAAAACAAATAAGGGGGTCTACAATTCAAAATAAAGAAAGGAGGTACCCGGGTAGATCCCTTAGGAAGGGGTACAATTTACAAGAGAAAAAACAACCGAAATGGGATGAACAAAGGAATAAAACAGCTCTGATTTCAAGTGTAAATTCTACTAAGGAAGATAGTTTACCTATCATACAATTAGATATTTATGGGATTTCAGTGAAAATACTCTTCGATTCAGGGGCAGCTGTCAGCCTCTTATCACCGGACATTTTTGAATCTCTAAAAGAAACTGAAGCAAAAATAAAATATTTAGGTAATCGTATAACTATACAATCTTTTGATAACTCCAAAATATCCTTCAGACACTGCATAAAATTAACGTTTAAAATAAATAACATTTTCACAACCGGTACATTTTATGTAACATCAAAAAATTTTCAGGGCGATTATGATATGTTATTAGGATATGATTATCTGAAAATAAATAGAATGATTTTAGACTTTAATGAAAAAGCATTGCGGTTTAAAAATACTAGGTTGTCTTTGGAACCACAGAAGGACAAGGACTACAACAGTCAAATTAATGTACTGCATAAAAATAATGATAATACGGTAGTCACAAATAAATCAAATAAAGGAAACACGAAGAAAGTTAAACGAGTTAATACGGAAATTTTCGCAACAAGTGTGAAAGATATTCACATTCAGCCAGGGGAAGTAAAAATTATGCCATTGAACTGTCCATGTTCCATTCAACCAAATCAATTGATTTTACTTGAACCTTTGGAAGATTTTAGGGATGTGATTTCTGAACAGTCAGTTCATGAGGTTAAGAGTACAAACAGAATTAATATTATTATAACAAATAACAGCGGAGAAAAGAAAATAATTAAACAAAATGCGAAGGTAGGACACATTATCACAAATTTTGATAGCAAAAATAATTTAAACGAAAATGATATCGAGGACGGGAAAATTTATCAAATCAATAATCTGAGTTTAGAGGAAACTAGAGCATTGAGAGAAGCAGAATTTGATATCAAGGATTTTAAAATTGATCATTTATCGGGGGATCTTAAAGAGGAAGTAGCGAATTTATTACTAAAACATGCCCACGCATTTTCTAAATCTTACCAAACTTTGGGTCAAACAGATTTAGTCATTCCAAAAGTGACACTTAGCCATAATTTCCCCATTCAGCATAAGCCTTACAAGACTCAACAAGCGGCGAAAGATTATGCACAACAAGAGATTCGCAAACTTTTGGAGGCTAAGATAATAGAAAAATCGGATTCCGATTATGCATTCCCCGTACTTTTTGTAAAAAAAAAAGAGTACTGACAAGGAGAAAATTCGATACCGCATGGCTGTAGATTATAGAACTTTAAATGAGATATTGGAAGGGTTTCCTTACCCGGTACCCGACGCAAAGACAATTTTACAGGCAATGAGTGGAAAAAAACTGTATTCGGTTTTAGATCTTCACTCAGCTTTTTTTCAAATAAATTTGAGGCCACAGGACAGACATAAATTAGCATTTGTTACAGAATATGGCGTTTTTTCACCATGTCGTTTAAATTTTGGATTGAAGATCAGTAGCACCAGGTTCGCAGAATTAATGGATAAAGTGTTAGGACATTTCCCCAAAGACAAAGTAAATTACTATCTGGATGACGTTATAATAGCTGCCGAAAATCCGCAGGAAATGCTTAAACTTTTACAGGAGGTCCTGCAAACATTTATAAATAATAATATAACTGTGGAGCCTTCTAAAGCTCAGATTTGTAAAGAGGAGATAGAGTTTCTAGGATTTAAGGTTAATAAAAATGGGTATGCACCTTCTGACAGAAATGTGGGGAAAATTCAGCGTTTAGTGCGTCCCAAAAACAAGAGAGGGGTTAAATCTTTGCTTGGATTAGCCAATTATTTCAGAACCCTCATTCATAATTATGCGGAGATAGTTAACCCTTTGGTAGAAATGACAAAAGACAGTGCGAGATTTAAATGGACTAAGGAAGCAGATCAGGCATTTTTGAACATACAAGCAGCCATTATAAATAATCCTACGTTAAAACCACCAAATTTTAACAAGGAATTTTTCTTAATCACAGATGGATCAAAAGTTGCAATCTCAGCCATTTTGGCGCAAGAGGATAATGGGTTTTTATTCCCAATAGAATTTTTTGGACGCAAACTTAAACAAACTGAATCTGTGTATCCGAGTCTAAAATTTGAGCTGTTAGCTATTCATGAGGCTGTCATGCACTTCAAATCAATTCTCATTGGTAGAAAATTCACTATCCTAACGGATAGCAAAGCCTTAACTTATCCTCTAAAACTAGAAAATCAATCGGACATTGTTGCTAGATGGATATTAAACCTTAGTGACTTTGATTACACTATTGAATTTTTAGAAGGGAAAATTAATCCTGCAGATTACGTAAGTAGGAACATATGCAATATTACTACTCAAACTGAATTACAAAACAATTTATTTAAAGTTAATCCCCAACTTTCTGATGAAAATATAAAAATACATCAGTACCAAGATGAAAAATTATCAATTATCATTAAAAAGATTGAATCAGGCAAAAACAAGAAACTTAATAAAAAATTTGCGTTAAATGATAAGAAACTCTTAATATTAAAACAAAATGCAAAACACCCTGAACTAATTATAGTTCCAGATGATTTAAAGTTAACAATTATACAAGAAGCACATGGACCGCACTTTGGATTTGCAAAAACTTATGCAACAATAAAATCGCGGTTGTTTTGGTATGGCATGTACCAACATATCAAAAACTATTGCAGTAATTGTGTAAGATGCAATAAAAGTAAACAACATCCGACAATTAAAGTGCCGATTCAGGAAATGAATAGAAATCTACAAATAGGGGCAACTATACATATCGATGTGATTGGGCGATTACCTCTGACACTACGTAAAAATTGTTTCATATTTACAATTGTAGATGCGGGTTCACGATTTTTAGAGGCAGTTGCGGTACGGAATGTGGAATCGCAAACATTGTTAAATATTTTAAATAAATACTTTGCTTCTTATGGATTGGTGTCGGAAATTGTCGCGGATAATGGGAAATATTTTAGGTCGGCGGTTTTTACGGAATATATGCGTGCTCTTAAAATAAATTTAAATTTTACGAGCCTGTATAAAGCTTGCGCAAACGGTTTAGTAGAGATCACGAACAAAATATTGAAATCATCTTTGGTGGTTATGAGCAATTCGACATTAGAATGGGACACGCGTCTCGACTATTTTAAATTGCATTACAATACTTCAATACACAGGGCTACCGGATTTTCACCAGCTAAACTATTTTTCGGTCGAGAGATAAGAAATCAGTTTACGATTTATAATTCTCCCGACGAAAGGTGCACACTAACATATGTTAAGAATAGGCTAGAACATATGCAGGAAGTGTACAAACAAGCATTAGCAAATCAACAAAAAATGCTGCGTGAATGCATTAAAGAAGATGATTTCCAGAAGACTACAAGTTTAAGTCTGGGTCAAAGAGTATTTATGAAAGTTATTGGCAAACCCAGAGCACTTCACCCGCGATTCGAAGGGCCATTTATAGTTGTAAAAATAGTGCGTAACAATAATTATGTATTACAGGATGAATTCAATAAAAATGCGCCTACGATTAGAAGACACATACAGCATCTGTATGCGCCTAAAATGACAAGGAATGTCGAAAAACTTTTAGAAGATTCGGATAAAACGGGTTCAGTGCAGTAAAAACACTTAAGTACACGATGGGTTATCAACTTATAGGCCGAACATTGAATAAATATGTATATATATTTTTTTTTTCCCTTTGTAAAAAAATGATTACTGTTTCGAAGATCTTACTAGAGGTACTAAAAAAAAAAAAGTTAATTAGGTATAAATTACTCTGTTATTTGAAGTAGCAGAGGTCAGCATTGACAAATAAAAGCGATTTGTTGGGACAGCTTTTTTTTTTCTTCGGCGGAGAAAGCGGTTTTTTTCCCCGTAACCCATTCGGAGGCGAGGGCTTTCCTTTCTACCGTAAACACGCTCTCTCTCCCCGATGAGAAATAGGAATGTTTTTTTATGCAAATGAGCTACGAATGTCGGAGCGCCGTTTTCCCCCTTTTCGCTTTTCGTGGAGAGAGGAGAAATGCGCTGTTGGTGACGTCATACTATGTCGCTCTCCGGGGTCAGTGTATACAGGCGTAAAAGCCAGTTCGTGTATGCTGTTCTCGAGAGAGAATTTCTTTCCACACCAGCCACATGAGGAAACTGGTTGCTAAAGTTTCATTTAAGTACTCTGAGCGATAACACATAGAGAGAATTTATTAATACGGGACAAATCACAGGGAATCGTGTTTTGCAGGCATGCAAGCATATAGCTAAATTAAGTAAGCGCTTATTTGGGTCAGTAATGAGAATAATATGAATAATACAGGTTTTTTCACTTTAACGCGATTCACACACACATATGGACAATCTTAATAAAAGAAAAAAATAATAAAATGGTCAGATTACGATTAAAAAAAAAAAAAAAAAAAAAAAAAACAACAAAAAAATATAGACATAATAAATTTTTAGGTTTTCCCTGTCCCCAGACGAAGTTTTATAAGCTCACTAGGCATGGAGGTTATCGGCAGTCCCGGTTTATAAATTTAACAAATTAAATATTAGTTATTTAAAAATTTTGAAACACGATATTTACACTTTGTTCTAACAATATAAATAATTAAACAATCAGCTGGCACACTATATAAGTAGGAGCAGTGATACAATAATCACAATACATACTTGAAATATAAATAAATAAATTAAAATAATGCATATTATAACAATGAAACACAGTTTATACGGGGTAAATTTCCACGAATATATATATAAAGATGCATACAATATAGCAAAATATAATAATTAAATAAATTTCTTTGGGACATACAGCTTCTTCTTCTGTCCTGAAAACATGTTATAATGACAGATAAAATTCATAAAAAAAGAAATAATAATATCATGCGATCTCGCTTTATAGCTTACAATAAGATTCTCATATTAAAAAAAAATAAATAAATAAATAAAATAAGTAAATAATAAAAAAAAAAGAAAGACAGCGTGCAAACGCAAGCTTGAATGACAATTCTTCATGCTTCTTCATGCAATTAAAAAGAGGGGAGTGTCAATGTTGGGATTGATGGTTTTCTGTACTTCTTATGAAGAGATGTGTGTGTATCATGATCAAATTACAGGATAATTGAAACATAGATATTAAACATAATAAGGAAATATATAGTTGGAATCTAAAAAAAAAAAAAAAAAAAAAAAAAAAAAAAAATTATTGTTGTTGGTATCTAGTTTATTTTCTTTCACTGAGTTATAATTAGGGATTCGTCATGTAATGCATTAAAAAAAAGGACTCAGAGTGAAACGATTACTCGTGATATTACGACACTTCTGGTCCCCTCACTGACTAGGTGTTGGTAAACAAACGGAGATATGTTTCAGTGGGATTGGTTGGGTCAGTTGAGTCGCTAGAATGAGGGGATGGGGGGCGTCATGCAAGGAAGATTGGAGATTATGCTTACAAGAGAGACTTACCTCGTTTTAGCTGAGGAGCCTGCTTCGCTTTCCGATCTAGCTGAAGGGTTCCAGGAAGTACACAGTTGGAGAAAGGCCATGGCTGGGCAGTAATATCTTCAGTGGGCGCTGAAATAAACCAAACAGATTAGATCTCAGGAATAGTGTAATAAAAATAAGATATATGATTATTGCTAGTACTTAAAGTTCTCATATAAGTTAAAAAAAAAAAAAATCACTAAAGGTACGATGGCAAAATTGGCCAAAACAGCACTTTGCGAGTAATTCTGTGGATCTATCATTGAAAATGTTTTTGAATAAAAAAAAGGGGTATTGTAAGTTTAAAATTAAATAAAACATAAATTCGTTAAGAGTGGGAATGTTCAGTTTCTTAAAAGTGCAAGGGAAGTAACGTCGTTTAATTTCCTATGGAGACAGGATTAAGTGTTACATGGTAGGGCTAAAATAGTAATAATAATAATAAAAAAATAATAATAATGAAATAATAATAATAATAATAATAATGTTATCTTATTAACTCTCTTAAAACATAATAACAACAATAAGCTTCAATTCTATGTCAAAATTTTAAAATACAAAAAAAAAATGCAAATACCAAGCTCCAGGTTCCATATAGAATTGGTTTTTCTGCTTAAATTTAAAAAAATAATTATTAGGCATTAAATACGTAAATTTTTCAGTTTTGTTAAAAAAAAAAAAAAAACATAAATAAATAAATTAAGATATAAAAGCAAGGATGAGTAATGAATCATTATAATAAGATGGTACATACTTTTAACATAAAAGAGGGGTTGTCTCGATGCGTCTGATGTGCAGACAGCTTCGCTGGCGAAGGTCTCTGCTTCCGGCCGGCATCAGATCATGGAGTCTTAGCTTTTCTGTTATTCACCTGTTAAAAAAAAAAAGGGAGGAACCGAGCTATTGTTAGTATAGTGAATTTACAATATATATAGATTTAAGAAAATAAAGAAATAAACATATACATAAAATGTATGCATAGAAGAGCGTAGTTAGATTTCGGCTTATTTTGAAAATTTCATTTTAGATGTTTTAAAATTTTAATACTATTTGGAGCTGCAGTTAGAAAATAAATAAATAAATAAATGGATAAAACATAATTATCAGGACTAAGTTTAAACTATTATTCATTGTTAGCCTTATAACCCTAAGCTGCATAAAAATTACATGGCAGTAGCATGATTAAATAAATAATTAAAAAAAACTGTTCTATACTAGCATGATGAGTCGCTAATAACCTGATTGCGTCGTGAACCGGCCGTTTAGGCAAATAATAGGTTCATCTTAGGCAGAGCTACTCTGTACGCGATGTAAAAAAAAAAAAAGAGAGAGAGAAAAAAATTAATAGGGTGCTTACAAAGCAGGCTAGTTGATTTATGTTTCACTGAGGATTTAATAGATCAAAATATTTGGGTGTATAAAGTTTATAGACATAAGATAGCATCAAACACTCTACAGCAAAACGGTGTGTCATGTCTGGCTCTCTGGATAAAAGTGAGAGGCCAATGATTACGGCTATCAATCATGTTGTCTAAAGTATATAGTAAATAATTCAACTTTTACGAGACACATAAGGCAATTAATATACGGGAATGATTACTGTCTCTCTCTTATAGGCTAAGATTAAAAAGAGTAAAGCACACCGTTTCACTTAAGTTATACAACATATACAGAGATATATATGTACTTACTTTGTATGAGTAATCCTTCCGATGACGCTTTGAGTGGTCAGACGCACAGACGCGTTGTATTTCTCCCGCGTCGGCAGAAGTATAGGGTCAGCTCATTTGTGGTCTTTTTAAAGGGGTGTGACGTACTAATGACACTTTAATCGTGGGAAACTGGATTCCCGTCCCTGGCTGCAGTGTTGGGGCGAAAAGAGGAATATATTTTGTTTCTCTTTTCACGATTTCGTCTTCACATAGATTCATTTGTCTTGAGCGGGTGGTAAAAAAAAAAAAAAAAAAAAAAAAAAAAAAAAAAAAAAAAAATTTTTTTTTTTTCTCTTACGATGACTGGGTTTTGAAAGGGAATTGAACGAATGTAGGGATCAATATAATCGGTATAGATTTTTATATATAGTCTAGAATGATTTTGCTGCATACGCGTGAACTTTGTTCTGTCCGCTGTAAATATTTTTTCTGGCGTATGTGTTAGTATAATATATATATATTTTTTTTGCATACATTGATTCCTCTTCAGGATGTTATATATATATATAATTGAAGATATATTGGCATAATGTGGGTATGAACAAATATAGAATTGATTTTGAATCGGACTCTTGCATATTGAAGTGTGTTATTCTTGTTTTGTTTCTTTATATACTATTGTCATACATCAATTTTATAAGTTGTGTGTACATCATATGTGAAAATATTAATTATATATTAAAATGCCATTTTTCAGTACAATGATGTAAATTTAGCCAGAGTTTTACTTTCTATATTAGATGCTATCAGAGTTTGGTTTAACATTTGGTCTAGAAATCTGAGCCTATGTTTACAGGGCTCATCTACCAAAATTATTCAAAATTCTGGGAACAATGATAATAATCATTACCATAGTAGTTGAAGCAAGAGTGACTTCGAAGTTATATTACACGAAAAGTTCTTTGAATAGGCCATTGCTTGAACTAGAACAAAAATTTGCTAATACCCAGTCTCTAGTAAGCCTGTGAAGGACCGGGCGAGGTCGGAACAAAGTAAAAAGTCTCAATTACGGCATAGCAGCTAAGCATTTCTTTCTTTGCTGTCTGAAGAGCTGTATCAAAGAGGTTGGCTTCACGAATTCCACGGCTGAAAATCGGATTGGGACACAGCAAAAGGACACTTATACTTGTGCCACAGACTGCTGCAATACAGTAAGATAGACTAGAATACAGCTGAAGGATACTCAAAAAGGTGTCACAGACTCTTGCACCACACTGTAATGGACGGTAGAACTTTTCAGAGACACTGATGACTGTGCCACTACGATCAATGAACTGAATTCTTCAGCGGTGCGTTGCAATAAAAAGCAGCACAGAACTAATTTTTTTTTAACATTTCACACACAACAGAACTTTTTTTTTTTTTTTTCATTTATCCAAGGGGGGGAAGATGTTGTAGTGAAAGTAAAATTTTGTGAAATTTTATTTTGTGTAAAAAAAAAATGTAACTAATTCTGTTTACAGAGATGTATGATTTTCTGTATAATTAATTGTTGAGCAGTCATGAGGCGCCAAGCTGGGGAGCCCATACAATGGGGCTGACAGTATACGTCGGCTATAGTTTATAGCCAGTCACAAAAATATTTATGACAGTCCGCAGGACTGCGCCCCTGTTCTCACCCCTTGAAGGGGCCACTTCTGGGAAAATATTAGAGGCAAGGGACGTCGGGGCAAGGGTCAGCTCAGCCGGACCAGGGGAGGAGCATGTAGGACCCTTGTGCAAATAGTTTTGTTCATGATACTAATCAGATGTGGGGCTAATCACAGATTGGCTAAGGGGCTTTCCGAAGGCCAGAATGATGCCCCCAAAAAATCTGAATATGATAATTAGAAGTCCGCCTCCAGTTTTTCCCAGAGAAGTTAGTCAGTTCTCTTGTTGGAAGAAGAATGAGAGTGTTGGTGAGTTCTACGCGTAAAAAAAAATGGTCAGTGTTAAAAAAAAGTTAGTGTATGTTCCAGCTTGGCTGATGTAAAAAAAAAGAGAACAGGTAATGCTTAATATATATTGTTGTTCCCATATTTATATTACATGTTTTGTGATTAGGGATTTTTGTACCCAGATGAGAAAATGGGAAAGTGAATAATGTATGATTTTAATAAATGTAGCATCTGTTCCTAGATTAGTAAATGATGCTTAAAATAAATTAGGTAACATTTAAAGGTATTGTAAATTGTATGTAATTAATAGAATTGCAAATAAATTAATTAATTTAAAATTCCCTTTTATCATTCTTCCTAGTAAAATGAGTGTAGTTATTCTTTATATTTTGATGATTGAACCCTAATGATTTTAAGGGAATCCTATAAGCTAGAATGTCTACTAAAAATTCACAACGCTTTGGCGATGTTTAAGTAAAATATCGCTCCTTAAAGTCCAGCATAGGACCTATCATTCTAGCTAGGGATTATATATACGATCACGTAAAGTTACTCAGCTAAGAAAAATATATATATTTAGAGTTAGAATATGAGTGGTTTGTGGAAAAGCAACTGCTGGTCTATTTCACTCCAACACGTACGTACTTCATATGCAATACCAAACGTGCTTTGCTGACCCTAAATAAGTTTTAGCAATTGCATGAAAAGTCGAGTATATTTACTGGAGTTGGAGCGTGAACAGACGGCTAGGCAACCAGACTCACAGACAGCTAGACGCACTTTAATCTAGACGGCCAAATAGCCAGACGCATAGACGGACAGATAAACCGAATGCATAAACACTTTTCAACTTTGTTGGAAAATGCTATAAAGAAACGTTACCAATGAATGCATTAGTAAGGACCATCCGTAACAAACTTCATATTTTTTAATGAGTGTCAAGATTTTTTTGTTGTTGTTGCTACTGTATGTTTTATGAAGAATTTTTAGTCAAAGTTGGAAATTTTATGTACATCTAAATGCCCAAAATTGAATACAAATTTGGGGTTCGCTTGAAAAAAACAGACCGGAGAATGGTTAGCACCGCCGGTGCACGCTGCCAAATGCAGCGTAAGCTCGAACTTCATTTGGATTGATTTACATTTAAAAATAAATAATCATACAAATTCGAGGTCGTACTCTGCTAAAGACAGTGCTGCTGACAATATTAGGGTCGTGTCGTGACGATAACGTCACGACATCGCTTACATAAATATGTACTAGCAGGGGTGACCGAGCTCAGCTCGGTCAAAATTAACTTTGTGTTCAACTCGATATAGTATTATTAGAAAACTATGTTTGTATGCACATGTTCATAAATTTTAAATTTATTTTAAAATTTACAACGAAAGGACATCAATCCAAATCACTTTTTTAGCTCGACTCTGATTAGTTAAACTATGCATCTCGAAGACTATTAACAATGTATAAAAAATTTCTTCACATACTGAAAGACAATATTTTTTGCCAGGTATAACCAAATTTGGACACATTCTTTCATTTGGCGCCAAATATGTGTTTTGGTTTCGTAACCTTAATAGTCGATTTCTCGGCCAAATTTCGCCAGTATTTTGTCAAATATCGCCAACTTATTGGCTTTTGCCATAGTCTCGTGATCCTGACCCTTATTACCCAAATGATCCACTAATCACATGTGATCAAACATGTGACTTAGCTCAATGGTCTTCAGGTAATCAAAAACAGTAGAGTATAAAATGAATCAAAATCGTTTAAGCCATTTCTTAAGTAAAATTAGCTTGACAGCATTCAGCAATGAAGCGGTATGACCCACTAATATAATTTTGTTTAATATGCAACTCAGCTCAATAGTCTTCTCGTGACAAAAGACGTTCCGTTGCAAAATTTAGGTAAAATTGACTGAGTCGTTGTTATATATAATTAGAATGACCCGAACCCATTAAGACCTAAAACGACCCACTAATTGAATTGTTACGTGCATGAGTCCTATCTCAATGGTTTTCTTTTGCCCGAAAACGATATAATAGAAAATATACTCAAAATGGTGAGAACAATTTTCTAGATAAAATTAGCGTGAACCATAAGTGGCCCTTATATCGAAATCTCTCGAAAATGTGACTTAGTTCATTAATTTTTGCCTGCCGAAAAACGTTAAATACAAAATTTAGATAAAATCGATTGAGCCAATTTTTAGGTATAAATAGTTTGACCTTGACCCATTATGACCCAAAATGACTCATTAATCGTGTTTTCTCAAACATCTGACCTAACCCAATGATTTTCTTGTGTCCGAAAACGATAGAATATAAAATTTAGTCAAATTTGCGCGAGACATTGTCTAGATAAAATTAGAATAACCCAAAAGTGACCCACTGATCGAAATTTTTCGAACATGTGACATAGCCCAATGATTTTCTCGTGCCAAAAATATGCTTTAAACAAAATTTCGTTAAAATCGATTCACCCGTTCTTTAGATATAGCTTGACCATGCACTGAGAAAAAAATATGGTTCTGGCATACAGAATCTAAGTAATGGCTCTAGAAAAAATAGTTCTATGTCATCCTTATAAATTTTAGTTCCATTTCTTAGAGAGTTCCAGAGTCTCTTACTAGAATTCGAGTACGTTTTCCGATATTTGTGTTGTGAAATTTATCTAAAAATCTCTTCAAATAGATGCGAACTCAAGAGATTTGATTTAGTAACTATAATTATAGCTTAAGAAATCATTCCTAAAATCAAGCGATAATTTCTCGCTACTGAAACGGCTAAATGTCGTTTCGTCTCCTAGAAAAGAAGAGACTAGAAATGTCAAGTCATTTCGCCTATTCAGCTTAGTTGTTTACCCTACTCGCATAGTTTGGACATCTATATTTCTAGTTTAGGTATTTAGAAAGTGACATACTATTCGTTCTAGTTGAACGCGGCATATTTTTTTTCTCAGTGTGACCCATCATGACCCACAAATGACCCTTATAATCGAAATCTCTCGAACATGTGACGTAGCCCATTAGTTTTCTCGTGTTTAAATATTATTACACTCAAAATTTCGTTAAACTCGATCCTGCCGTTCTTTAAATATAAATAACTTGACCCAGACCCTTTATGACCCTTATGACCCATTAATCGAAATTTCTCGATCATGTGACCTAGCCCAATGATTTTCTCGTGCCAAAAAATGTTGTATACAAAATTTCGTTAAAACTGATCCACTTGTTCTTTAGATATAGCATGACATTACCCGTTATGACCCATCATGACCCATAAATGACTCTTATAATCAAAATCTCTCAAACATGTGAGATAGCCCATTAATTTTCTCGTGTCAAAAAACTTACATACAAAATTTCATTAAATTTGATACTGTCGTACTTTATATATAAATAGCTTGACCCAGACCTTTTATGACCCAAAATGACCCAGTAATCGAAATTTCTCGAACTGAGACCTAGCCCAATAGTTTTCACGTGCGAAAAAAATGTTGTATACAAAATTTCGTTAAAATCGATCCACCTGTTTTTTAGCTATAGCTTGACCATGACCCATTATGACCCATCATGACCCACAAATGAAGCTTATAATCGAAATCTCTAGATCGTGTGACTTAGCCCATTAGCTTTCTCGTGTCAAAAAACTATTACAGGCAAAATTTCGATGAAATTGATTCAGCGATTCTTTAAATATAAATAGCTTGACCCAGACCCTTAATGACTCAATGTGACCCATTAAAAATTTTTTTCGAACATGTAACCTAGCCCAATGTTTTTCTCGTGCCCAAAAACCATAGAATGCAATTTTTAGTCAAAATTGCGTGAGAAAATCGCTAGATAAAAATAGCATGACCCACAATGACCCCAAGAATGACCCACTTACCGAATTTTCTCGAACATGTTACCTAACCCAATGGTCTTCTTGTAATCCAAAACGATACAATATAAAATTTGGTCAAAATCGTTAAAGCCGTTTTTTAGATAAAAATGGCTTGACCCATAATGACCCCAAAATGACCCACTAATCGAAATTTTTCGAACATGTGACCCAGCCCAATAGTTTTCTCGTGCCAAAAAACGATTGGATACAAAATTGCCTTAAAATCCATCCAGCCGTTCTCTAGATATAAATAGCTTGATCATGACCCATTGTGACCCAAAATGACCCAGTAATCGAATTTTCCCGAACATGGGACCTAGCCCAATGGTCTTCTCGTGCCCGAAAATGGTAAAATCCAAATTTTTGCGAAAATCGTTAGAGCCGTTTTTGAGATAAAATTTACCCACACACACACACACAATTTTTGCTCGCATTATAGTATAAGATATATATATCCTTCTATAGTAAAAAAAAACTAGCCTTAAAAGGAATGGCTCCTGGAATGATGCTGATGTGGAAGATTTCCGGAACTAACGAATCCGGGTTGTCCACTCCTTCCATGAGTCGAATAGACCAATCAGGAAAGTCTATGCATCGCCGTATGGGTTACCATAAAGAGAGGAAAGGTTACCATCGCCAACAATCGCCAAGTTTGTCGTCAACTTGGCGATATATCGCCAAATTTGGCGACAAAAATTAGTTGTCAAAAGTGACGCCAACTTGGCGATAACTGTAATATTTCGCCAAATTTTTAATTTCTTTACAACACCAGTCGTTTGATACATCATTTGAGAGGTTTGCAACTGCTTATTCATATAATGGATGTCTTGTGTGTTATACCCCATTCTGCTCCCCAGGGGGGGGGGGGACACATTTTTAATTTCTTTACAACACCAGTCGTGTTACACAAGATTTAAAAAGTCTGCAACTGCTTATTCATATTATGGATGTCTTGTGTGTCACCCCCATGCTCTGCTTTCCCCAGGGGGGGGTCACTTTTTTAATATCTTTACAACACCAGTTGTGTGACACATCATTTGAAAGGTCTGCAACTGCTTATTCATATTATGGATGTGTTGTGTGTCATCCTCCACTCTGCCCCCCCAGGGGGGCACATTTTTAATTTCTTTACAACACCAATTGTGTGACACACCATTTGAAAGGTCTGCAACTGCTTATTCATATTATGGATACCTTGTGTGTAACCCCCCCCCCCCTCTGCTCTCAGAGGGGGCGCATTTTGTAATTTCTTTACAACACAAATTCTGTGACACAGCATTTGAAAGGTCTGAAACTGTTAATTCATTTTATGGATGTCTTGTGTGTCACCCCCACTCTGCCCCCCAGGGGGGGACATTTTTAATTTCTTTACAATACCAGTCGTGTGACACATCATTTGAGAGGTCTGCAGCTGCTTATTCATATTATGGATGTCTTTTGTGTCGCCTCCCACTCTGCCCCCCAGGGGGGCACATTTTTAATTTCTTTACAACACCAGTCGTGTGACACATCATTTGAAAGGTCTGCAACTGCTTATTCATACTATGGGGTATTGGCGAGCGCAGCAAGCAGGGGTAGCAAATAATTTGGAATCGCGAAGCGATTACGCGGGGGGTTGGCGAGCATAGCGAGCAGGGGGGCGGGGCCCCCCTAGTATATTTTTAAAAAAAAATGAAACTTTTCCTCTCCAAAATTCCCCGATTTCGTCACGTGAAGGCGTTTACTCTAAGAGCATGAAACGAATTAAGAATAATCCTTTTAAAATGACTTTTTTGATTTGCTTTTTAAGGTAATGACGAAATATTAATTCTCTAATCAATTTAAACTTTGCTTCTTTTTACTTTTGACTCCCCGTAGAATGCATTTAAATACTAAACGCTATTAATTTTTAAAGCAGAGTTAAGTGTATGTACAACAAAAAGATGTAGTGTTTTTAAGCGTTTTTTCGCCCGGTTCGCCGGCGCGCGTTTCAAATTCTGGAAAACCGTTCCTTGCACTGGGGATGTGATCATATTTCGTTAATTTTGAAATTCTTATGCCGTGCTGCCTTTCCATGAATGGGATATTATAGTTAGATGAATTCATGCAAGATTTTTATAATACATGGTCTTCAA
Source organism: Maratus speculifer (assembly GCA_964019185.1). Classification (NCBI taxonomy): domain Eukaryota; kingdom Metazoa; phylum Arthropoda; class Arachnida; order Araneae; family Salticidae; genus Maratus; species Maratus speculifer. The sequence goes on from OZ025290.1 coordinate 46,004,575, forward strand.
AAAGGTTCTGGTGACCAAAGTAAACTTCCTGACCAAAGAATAAAATAAAGAAGTGGATATCCTCTTCAATAAGTTTATCTTCTTTTTACACGGCCTTCTGTCTTCATTTTCAGTCTTCGTATTTCAAGTAAGATCATTCCAGTTTTTATTTTTAACGATTTGATTTTATTAATAACGATCATGGTTAACAAACTTAATTAATGGCACAACACATATAACGAACTTTATAACGGCACAATATGGTGCCTATGACTCTAAAGAACATTTGCAGTTATTACTTAACACAATGCATAAAATTAAATATATATATATATATTTCCGTATGGTAATTTAATATTTTTCGTTCTTTGAAGTCTGAGAAGCGTTCCTGACTGAATCCTATTGATGGAATTTTATACAAAAGATCGATGTTTCTTGTGATTCTGAAAAATTCACAAAATTATTATTATTATTATTATTTGCATCTTGCTGTTTCTAAATGCTACATATTTAAAAAAAAATTCAAGAAATTTGATATTTAGATTGCATTACGATAGTTAGATAATAAATTGAAGATTTATAATGATATTTTGAAGTTCTAAAAAAATAATTTCATACTTTTAAGAACACATTTATTTAATAAGAGTCTATGATTTTTGTTTAGTTATATATTGGGTTTTTAAAATCTAAGTATAGCACTCACATATGAAGATAAAATTATTTTTTTTCTTGGAATCTGTGATAAATATTGAAGTTAGAAAATTTACTTCTTTTTATTCATTTGTTTACCTGATGAGGTGGTCTTCAAGTATGTAGTTTTAATCCATTATTTGAACTTCTTCAATTGTGTAAGCAGGTGCTATGAAGAAAGTGATAAAGTTTTTAATACATATCAACTGAAATTCTTTTATCTCTGATTTAAACAATTTAAAGATTTGTGCTCCTTTTTCCACTTTGATGTCTGATGAAGAAGTTTTAGTGATTATGCAGGGCTATCCATATATTGCTGATCTTCTCCTCTATCTCTCGAAATTGGTTTGTGAAGCAAAATTATTATTATTATTTTTGTTCATACGCAATAGCTGTTTCTGAATGACTGATTGTAAAGATTTGTGGAACTATTTAGAAAGTTTATTGTTCTTTGATAAAGAAAATGCAAAAGATCAAGAATATGTTGTTCATTTACTTAGTGCTAAAATATTTTGTATGTGTGCCAGTTACTAATATAGTGCCTTTTTCTTTATGTAACCCGATTTCTACAAAGTTGAATAAGCCTCAACTTTTTTTTTTTTTTTTTTTTTTTTGCTCTCTTTCTCTCAATTTTCTGCAAGAAATTGTTATTAATTATGAAGATATTTTTAATGAAGAAAATAATGTTTTTTTTTTCTTTTCATCATTCATACAAAACAACAAGCAGAAATCCGCAGTGAATATATTTAGCAGCGCTTTTTTTATTTGAAATATTTCAATTCACTGACAGTTTATTTCGCCAGATTTCGTCTTCAACTCATCATGGTGTGTAATATGTTTAAGTACAATGTGTACTGCATTCTTCTTCAGTGTGAATTAATGTTCCTTAATCATGATAAATATGTTCCAGTTTAGTGACAATACTTCCGTTAACTATTATTTTTTTATAAACTATATGACTAATTCACCCAGTACTATTCTTTTACAACCGTTTGTTGTTTATAACAAGAGCTGCTTTACATCTGTACAATATACAATTTTTTTTCTTTTCTGCCTTTGTTGATCTTATTTAGTTAATTATCTTCTACACGGATCACAGAAATCTCTAATAGAGATTGTAGTCATCTATAATTGTGTTTTTTTTTTTTATATTAATATGTTTGCAGGGTTCCAGGATATGTCCACTGGCCATGGTATTGTCAAGGCTAACTCTGTTTGCTCTACAATATTTTTCTGATTTTGACAGTTATTTAATTTTAATTTTTAACAATTCTTTAAAATCAATTTAGGGTAATTTTGTTTCAACTTTTATTACAAGCATAAAAATTTTAACTTTACTTTGTTAAATTATGCAAGATTCAAGCTGAATGTTTTTATGGTACACTTGTTTGGCAATTTTAAACTTTTTACTCGATTATGACATTAAAAAGAATTACTAGTATTATTAATGAAATTTAAGTCCTAGGTTGTCTGAATATTCCAGATAAAATATTTTCAACTTTAGTTGCTTTCTTATTGCAACTTAGTTTTATAATTTTAAGTTATTGCTTTCTTCGGCAGTCAGAGTATATTGAGAAGATCCTTTGACTTTATGTTGCTTTACTTTTGCAACTTTATAAATTTTGATTCATAAGTGTACGATTAATCTTACTGAATTCAAAGTTTTGTGTGATTTCTTTTGGTTAAAAGAATTATTTAACTATTGGATTATTTTTGTTTTTTTAAAATATATGAAAATTTAGATATTATTTTTTTAGTGCATATTATGTATACAAATAGTATACAAAAGAAAGCACAACTCTAGATGAACTTTTTACCAGCGCATATATACATATCTTTAACTCATCTAGTAAATTAATAAAGTGCTTCATGACTTAAACAACCTGATTATGATTTAAAAATGTATGTGTACATATCTATTTTTTTTCAAGTATGTTCCATACTTCCATTTACTGCTGTCATCATGTAGAGAGAAGGGAAATGATAATATTTCATGATTATAAAAGATCATCTGTTCACAGTTCATTTTTTTTATCTCTTTCTTTAACAGCAGCCTGACAGTTCTGTTTCTGTATGTCTACAATGTTTAGTTATACCAGTGTACCATTTCAAATCATATTACCGAACAGTATGGTGATATTTATTTTTTTAAAAAATATTCTTTTACATAACTGCTTTGGATGTTAAATGTATTTCTGCGTACAGCCTCAGAAGCCTTGACAGGAGAAGAAAGCCACCTGAAACTGTGTGCATCCATGAGTTTATACAACCAAAAACTTTTGCGTTATGTCATCAGAATTAAAAAAAAAAAAAGAAAATACTTGAAAAATGGATAATATGTTATTTATTAATGTACATGTTGGTGGTTTATGGGGTAATGATTGATATGGTTGTGAACTTGATATTTACATGTGTATAATTTTTTTTTGTTTACAGCATTGTTGGTGGTTTCTAGTGATTGGGTGGAAACTATTAACATCATTGTAAGCCTGTTATCGAATTTTAATAGATTTAATTATATATTATACAATTGTTCCTATTTTTTTTACATAATGATTCTACAAATCATTTTTATTTAATTCCTGGTACATGGTATGGTAATTGAACATATATATATATCTCGATTGTGTCATTTGTTACTTTTATGTATATGAAAGTAGTTTAATTTTTTTTTCTTTTGGTGATCACCATTCCCTCATTTTGAAAGAAAACCATGGTATATGTAAAGTTTATAGTTTAAGAATTCTTATAAGTGTATAGGCATAATAAATAAGTGTGACTATTAATATGTTTTAACCCTTTATCATGACATATCTTTTGATTGAAGAGACGACTTTTTCCTGTGGGATATTTTGTGTGATGAGTAGTGCACGACTCAGTTGCTCAATTTGTGTCACATGCAATTGGTTGTTAATTTTAATTGATTAAAATTTAATTTTGGAATGCGTACACAAATGACGTCATTATTTTTATGAAATTTGAAGTGATATATGGCCAGTTAAATTTAGAGTTATAGAAAATACCCTATATTTTATATAATATATAAATTTATAAAGTCCTAGGCAAAAGTCAAACCCACAAGATTTTTTTGACTTTTTGTTGCTCCTGTAATTGCAACTTTTTCAAAAGTTTAATTCTGTTATTTGGTACCATAAATATTTAATTTATGACTAGTCAATGATCTCACTTTTGTCTGTTAACTTAAAATGTGTTAATATTAATTATTTGTCAAATATGATAATTTTTTTTTTGAGATCACATGAACATTTTGCCATTACTGTATTTTTGGCATTTTATTGTATACTTAATATATTGTGTACTTTTTGACCTATGAATGTACTCTATGCAATGTATGTTCTTTCTCTCTCTTACTTTTGGTTACCAGTCCTTCCATTCCTTCTTTTTTTGCAGCACTTCAGCTTTGAAAATCCTTTTAAATTGGCTTTTAATTGATTTTTTTTCCATGTTGGCATTTCAAAATTTTGTCATCCCATTTTCTGTAAAAGGCCTTCTTCGTTTCACCTTTTACATCCCTGGTCTTACAAAATTTTGTTCGGTCTTTGGGGGTTGTTCAGTGAACCCAATTTAATTAGAATAATTTAAGTGTTAGTTATTCTGTTTGATAACAGGTGGCAGCACTATGAATTCTGTGCTATGTTCTAAAGTCAGAATCAATGATGTCATAGTTTAGTTGAAGATGAGATTTAGAGGTGTCAAGAGGTGCTCTTGATTTACCTTTTATTATTTTTAATATATTTTTAATTAACTTCGCCCTAAAGTTGGCTGGGGTTATTAATTATATTATTTGAATTCCTCCTTTCATGTCAGATGAAAGAATTACTTATAAGACTTTTTATAATTGGTTTAAATATGAAACCAGAACTACTATAATTTATTGTTTTGCAAAATTTATGTGAAGATCTGTGTCTGTGAAGTATTGTGATGTGTGTTGTGCTAAGGAAAAAATAAAAAAAAAATTACAAAAATCTCACTAAATACCAAAACAAATTGGATTCTTTGAATTCTACTGAAGTTATTAATGCTATAACACACAATCCTATTCAAGGTAGTTCTATTAATGTTCCTAATCAGTGTAATATTCGACTACCTAAGTTAAACATTCCAGTATTTTCTGGAAAATTTTCTGAATGGACAAATTTTAAGGATATGTTTGTTTCGACTGTTCATTCACAAGCAGGTTTAAGTAATATTAAGAAATTTCAATATCTTAAAGGATTACTTTCTGAAGAACCAGCCTTCAGAATCAGCATATGCTGCAATCATCTATGTGGTACAACCTGGTGAAATAAAGTCAAAGGTGACCATATTGGTTGCTAAAAGCAAGGTAGCACCACTTAAATCTGTTTCCATACCACGACTTGAGCTAAATGGTGCTTTATTACTTTCTAGATTATATTCTACACTAGTGACTGTTTTGAATACCTTCGTTATTAAGTTTTATGCATGGACAGACTCGCAAGTAGTTCTATCTTGGCTGTCATCTCATCCTAGGTATTGGAAACTTTACGTGGCTAATAGAACTTCCGAAATTTTGGATTCTGTTTCATCTGACTGTTGGAGGTATGTTCCAGGCAAGGAAAATCCCGCTGACATTGCTTCCAGAGGGTTACCTCCCAAGGATCTTCCTGACTGTTCCCTTTGGTGGGAGGGTCCAAAATGGCTTTCTTTAAGTCAAGAACATTGGCCTGAACAACCTCGAATCAAGACTAATTTAGATACTGTAAATAAAGAGAAGAAAAAGTCTAAATTTTGCTTTCCAGTAACTGTAAATAATTCTGTGAATGATATGCTTTTTGAAAAATATTCTTATTTTACTAAAATTGTTGATGTTTTAGCTTTTTGTATTAGGTCTGTGAAAAACTGTAAGCAGAAAGTTGGCAAAATGAACACCAGTCCTTTGAATAAAGGTAAATTTCTTCCTTTATCAATAACCGAAAGAAGACATTCAGGTAATTTGATTATTTCTTATATTCAGCAGCTATATTTCGGAGATAAAATTAGTTGTATTCGATCAAATAGACCTGTTTCTAAAAAAAGTTCTCTTTTTTCACATAGCCCTTTTATTGATAGTGATGGTTTGCTTAGGGTGGGAGGTAGGCTGAGAAATTCACCCTCCACTATAATGCAAAACATCCTGTCATTTTGCCAACTCAGCATAAATTAAGTGTGTTAATTGTTAAATATTTTCATGTTATGAATTTTCATGCTGGGTTAAATTTATTAATATTTATTAATTTATTAATTTATTAATTTATTATTTATTAATTTATTATTTATTAATTTATTATTTATTAATTTATTAATTTATTATTTATTAATTTATTATTATCATAAGACAGAGTTATTGGATAGTATGTGCCAGGAAGATAATTAAAAATTGTATTTATAAATGTGTTACTTGTTGTAGGTATAGAACAGCTTCTTCTAAACAATTAATGGGAGATCTTCCTCTTAACCGAGTTACTCCTAACAGGCCATTTTCTGCATGTGGAATCGATTTTGCAGGGCCTATTAATATTTTGAAATATCGAGGTAGAGGAACTAAAACTATCAAATGTTATATTGCTTTATTCATTTATTTCACCACTAAAGCTCTACATTTAGAGTTAGTAAGTGATTTGACCTCTGAGGCATTTATTGCTGCATTAAACAGATTTTGCTCTCGAAGAGGAGCTCCTCAGCATATATATAGTGATAATGCTACAACATTTGTAGGTGCTAAAGGGCAACTCCCCGATTTATATAAATTTATTTGTCATATTGAAAGTAATGAAGAAATTTGGTATTTTTTGTCACAAAGAAATATTGAGTGGCATATGATTCCTCCAGTAAGTCCACATTTTGGTGGACTATGGGAAGCCGCTGTCCGTTCTGTAAAATTTCATATTAAACGTGTTATTAGTAATACTAATTTAACTTTTGAAGAATTTTATACATATTTAACTCAAATCGAGGCTATTCTAAACTCTAGACCATTAGTAGCAATTGATAATGATAACATAGACAGTATAAATATATTGACTCCATCTCATTTTTTAATTGGAGATGTTATTACTTCGCCAGCTGAACCGTTATATGAGGAAAATTTGTCCTTACGGTCTTGTTGGCATATAGTACAAAAAATGAAATTATGTTTCTGGAAAAGGTGGAGTATTGACTATTTGAGCTCTTTGCAAAATAGAAAAAAATGGAGAGTACAAACTGAAAATTTTAAAGTAAATGATATTGTAATTTTGAAAGAAGATAATGTTCCTCCCTCTGTTTGGCCATTAGGCAAAATTATTGAAATTCATCCAGGTAAGGATGGTATAGTCAGAGTAGTTACTGTTAAAACCGTTAGGGGTATCTTTAAAAGACCTATTGTAAAACTTTGTTTACTTCCTTTGCATCAAGAATAACTTCTTGATGGGTGGGAGTATGTTCAGTGAACCTAATTTAATTAGAATAATTTAAGTGTTAGTTATTCTGTTTGATAACAAGTGGCAGCACTATGAATTCTGTGCTATGTTCTAAAGTCAGAATCAGTGATGTCATAGTTTAGTTGAAGATGAGATTTAGAGGTGTCAAGAGGTGCTCTTGATTTACCTTTTATTATTTTTAATATATTTTTAATTAACTTCGCCCTAAACTTGGCTGGGGTTATTAATTATATTATTTGAATTCCTCCTTTCATGTCAGATGAAAGAATTACTTATAAGACTTTTTATAATTGGTTTAAATATGAAACCAGAACTACTATAGTTTATTGTTCTGCAAAATTTATGTGAAGATCTGTGTCTGTGAAGTATTGTGATGTGTGTTGTGCTAAAGAAAAAATAAAAAAAAAATACAAAAATCTCAAGCATTTTTCACTGGAATATTTTCAACAGGGGTAATGTGAGATGGAATCTCACAGTATTTAGTTTTTCGTATCTTTTTTATTCCTTTCTTCATTAAACATAGAGATTTCCTTAAATTTAATTCTGTATTTTGAGTTTTACGATCGCGCGTTGCAAGTTTAGCCCGTTAGCATTCCTTTTTACCGTATTTGTCGGAGCGCCGCTGACCGTTCGTATCTGTGTTGCGATGTATTGTGATGACGTCACGGCAGGTTTTGACACTTCTTCACTACGTAGTCACACCCATGTTGCGCCGATTTCGTCATGTGAAAGCGTTTCCTCTGAGCGCATGAAACGAATTAAGAATAATCCTTTTAAAATGACTTTTTTGATTTGCTTTTTAAGATAATGACGAAATATTAATTCTCTAATCAATTTAAACTTTGCTTCTTTTTACTTTTGACTCCCCGTAGAATGTATTTAAATACTAAACGCTATTAATTTTTAAAGCAGAATTAAATGTGATGTGCAACAAAAAGATATAGTGTTTTAAGCGTTTTTTCGCCCGGTTCGCCGGCGCGCGTTTCAAATTCTGGAAAACCGTTCCTTGCACTGGGGATGTCATCGTATTTCGTTAATTTTAAAATTCTTATGCCGTGCTGCCTTTCCATGAATGGGATATTATAGTTAGATGAATTCATGCAAGATTTTTATAATAGATGGTCTTCAAAAAGGTTCTGGTAACCAAAGTAAACTTCCTGACCAAAGAATAAAATAAAGAAGTGGATGTTCTCTTCAATAAGTTTGTCTTCTTTTTACACGGCCTTCTGTATTCATTTTCAGTCTTCGTATTTCAAGTAAGATCATTCCAGTTTTTATTTCATTAACCTAGATTATGTTGATTTTAATAATAACGATCACGGTTAACAAACTTAATTAATGGCACAACACTTTTAACGAACTTTTTGACGGCACAGAAGAACTAATGTTCCGAATTTCTTCAAAACTTCAGATTCAGTTAGTCCTCGACGTGCATTGACGTTTTTTATGTTTTGGTGTAAATAGCTCACTAGGTAAAGTTGCTATGATGCATTTTTTACGGTCTCCGCAATAACTATCTCAAAAAGTAATGTACGAATTTTCATCTAACTTAGGATTCATTTAGATGTTAACACGAATTGTTGCTGATTAGGTTTTGGTGTTAATCAGCAAATAGATGGCCCTGCTAAGCTGCATTTTGTAGGATTTACACGATTTTAATGATAGTCATTTTTCAAGAATTAATGCACGGAATTTCATATCTTTAGAATTCTCATGATGGGCATTGATTGCATTTAATTTTAGCACTGTGTTAGTGAATTTTGAAATATTCACATATATGAGATAGAAAAAAGTTTTGGGATTGCCATATAAGACTAGTTTTCTAACTGGATTTTCATTTGAATATAATAGTCTAAGCCATATTTTTAAATAGTGTTTATTACATAATTGCCTAAATATTCATTACTATTATTTTTCTGTATTCACAAACTTCGAACATAATCTGAAAATAAATTATTAGCATAAGTGCTTTATGAATTATTTTAATTGCAGGATGCAGACCGGGCTTGAGCCTAATTTTTAGCTCTTATACTGGGCCGAGCCAATAATTTCTATGTGCGGTTTGCACCTAGAAATTTCAGCTTTGGGTAAATCTCCAACCGACATATCGAAGCCAGCTTTATTTATTTTTTTAAACTGTTGATTTCAGCCCTCATCACATACTTACTGAATGTACCAGGTGTCCTAAAATGAACGGATTGGTTTTAAAATTAAGTAACTTGCAAACAATTACACATTTTTAAAGATACACTTGGAGAAAGGTTACAGAACGGGAGGCGGCTACACAAACCATCAAAGTTCATTGAGTTCACAGATGAAATTTTAAGATTAGTTGAAACTCGATTCGCATATTAAAATACTACTGGTCTGCTTGTCATATCTTGGTGGAAAGCATCTGAAAATTCAATTTTAGTGATTGACTTGTAGGTTTATGATTGTGTTTTCTTGCACCTGGGGGACTAGGAGCCGTGATGCAAGAACAATGGTGATTCTGTTTCGAACATTTTAAAAATTCATCAGTTTGAAAATTTAAACATAAAAATAATCTTGAATTTTGACAAATGGTCGCCATAAAAAATCAGTTTCGTTAATCGTTCGCATAAAATAGCTTCAATTTCGCCAAAGTAGCGCGGTAAAAAACATAAATTGATCAAATGTCCGCGGAAAAACGAGATTTTGGCTCAAATCGTCAAGAAAAAAAAACCGTGAATTTCTTTAAAGGGTAGGGGGAAAAATTCAAGTTTCGCCAAAGGATCACATAGAAAACGTGTATTTCGTCAAATAACCGCAAATAAGGGTAAACTCCATTAAAGAATCGCGAAAGAAACGAGCGTCAAAAGGTCGCAAAACCCCCCAAATTTTGTTAAAGGATCACGAAGAAAACACGAATTTCTTCAAAGGATCGCGAATAAAAGTGAATATTGTTAAAGGATCGCGAAAAAATGCAAATTTCGACAAAGGATTGCTATCAAAATCGGGTCAACACCTCTGGCAAGAGTAAAAACCCAATCTGTAACTGATCCGAATCCAAGTTGAATGACAATCTGGTCCAATGCACTACGCGCAACTAAAAAGTAAAAGTCAACCTGACCAACATCAAAATGTAGTAGTCAGGGGACCTAAACCTGATTCGAAGCACAAAAAGTAGAAATTAACTCGACCCGCAGCAAAGAATAGAAGTCAACCGGACCCTACTCGACCTACAGCAGAAAGTAGAAATTAATCCGACCAGCAGCAAAAAATAGCTGCTAACCGGACCTCAAATTTTGTGAAATGATCGCGGAGAAAACGTGAATATCTTTAAAGAATCGCGGAACAGACGCAAACTTCGCCAAGGGATTGCGAAAACAGAACGAAAATTTTATCAAAGGACTCAACTCGATAAAAATCGGGTCAGCCCGATTTTTATATTCTGTTCCCACTACTAATTTAAAAAAAAATACATTTCATAGTATATTTTTCTTACAAATTTTGTTAAATCATACGTAAAAGATTTTTGTTTTGAAAAAGGGAATTAAAAAATAATCGTCTGCGGCAGCTCTGTATAAAACACTTGTCTTGTGAAAGTCTACCAAAATTTATAATCCGATTACCGCAGGGGAAATGCTTACCGATATTTCCGAATAATGGACTTGGAAAGTGTTTCTTAATCTATGTATTACGCATATTTTTTCGCTTTTCTTCGACATAAATTTAATTTTATGTTTAATATTTTTTCTTACGAATAACTAATTTTAATACATTGCATTATATAATTATAATAAGAAGAAAACTGAGATGATACAATAGCGTAGTATCTCGTTTGTATTACTATATTGTACGATTTTTCCTCAGGTCCCTTAACCCTTTCCGGCGCGGTGTCCCTTAAAAAGGACACCTAATTTTAATTTTACTGGCACCAAGAATATTTAATTAAAATTTTCCTTTGATAAAATGCCTGAAAATAAGCAAGTTCGTATTCTCTAATAAATTCGTTTATAAATTCTGGTGGCAGATAATTATTTCAATTAAACTTACTCCGCGCCGGAAAGGGTTAAAAGAGGCATACATAAAGCGGCTACTGTTTTTTTTTTCATTCGACATTGATTGATTATAAATATTTATCATTAAAGAAGCGTTCAAAATCCAAAAAATATTTTAACCTTGATTTAATCATAAGTTAAGTGGACGAGCTAGTTGTTTTATGCATTTCCTTCACATACTCCAATTTAATCATCTGGGAAATTAAAGAGCTAAAATCCAAACGTCAAATCTGCGCACTTCGAAATTCTTCGGTTTTGTGGTAAAGGGAAAAAAGAAAAGACCGTTGTGCTCATCTTTGTGAGCTATCTGATTTTTTGAAAAGAACAGACACTACACTAACCTTGATACCATATTTATTTTTATTATTTCTGAGACAGTCTGTCAACATCTGCATGTCGATAGCTTATGATTAGTGTTCCTGGGAGATACTTCTTCCCAATCTAGGAACAGCAGATCGGAAGGGTGAGTTTACTTTACTCATTTAATTCAGAAAATATGTAAAAAAAAGCGTTTTTAAATTTTGTAACATTTTGAGTTTGAAATCGCAAATAATATTAGATTTTAATTAACAATAAAATGAGTTACAAACAGATTTTGATTAACAGTAAAATAAATTACAGATTTTGATCAACAATAAAATCAATTATACACAGATTTTGTTTAAAAGTAAAACAGATTTTGATTAACATTAAAATCACTTTCAAAGAGATTTTGATTAACAGTAGAATCAACTACGAACAAATTTTGATTAACATTAAAATAATTACCAACAGATTTTATTTGATAGTAAAACCAGTTACAAACATATTTTGATCAAAGGCAATATCAGTTATAAACAGATTTTGATTAACAGTAAAATCAATTACAAACAGATTTTGATTCGTAGTAAAATCAGTTATTAACATATTTTGATTAACAGTGAAATCAGTTTCAAAGAGATTTTCATTAACAGTAAAATCAATTACAAACAGATTTTGATTAGTAGTAAAACCAGTTATTAACATATTTTGATTTACAGTAAAATCAGTTTCAAAGAGATTTTCATTAACAGTAAAATCAGCTGCAAACAGGTTTGGATTAACAACAAAATCGATTAGAAAAAATTTTGATTAACAATAAAACTAATTACAATCCGATTTTGATTAAAAGTAAAACCAATTATAAACATATTTTTATTAATAATAAAATCAGCTACAAACAGATTTTGATTAACAATAAATTCAATTACAAAGAGATTTTGATTAACGGTAATATCAGTTTTAAAGTAAGATAGAGAAGAGGACTAGGCTCATTTTTGGTCCCTCAATAGGACCATTTTTAAAAAGATGTTTTAATTGTTTAGATAAAATTTATGGTCTATATTTAGCGGTTTTATAAGTAATTTTTACCCCAGGAGCGTTGAAATACGTTGCAATAGATCTAAAACATAAGTTATTTAGCAAATTTTAATGTATTTTGACACTTTTTAAAAATTTTTTTTTTTTTCTGATAAGAAATGCATAACAGCAACTTGAATTTTTTATGACTAATTATTTTTTTAATAACTTTATTATTTATTTATTGATTTGTATGTAATCTACAATGATATCATAGACGCGTTTCTTATAAAAAAAAACATAAAATATACTAAAAAATTCCAAAATTTCTTCAAATTTGTTACATAATCCATGTTTGAAATTTTGTATATGATATTTGAAGCATTTTCACACAAAAAGTAATAAAAAATTAGCAAATATAGATAGATGGTTTCTCATTTTGTTCATGTCTCACCCAAGTTTCTGTAAAATACTGATAACTCGCTTGATCATGTCTCGATGAAACATATCACTGGATATGTATTATTAATGTATACAGATCTTGATATACATATAATGATATACATGCGATATTTATTTTCAAAATATCAAAATGTTTGGCAGTTTTGGTATATTCATGTATTTGAAATTTATTCAATAATGTCATTGTGTAACATATTTTTGATATTTTCAGTGAAAAGAATTGTAAATGAACTTTTCCACTGTTATTTAGTATGTGTCATTTTGTAGATAAAGAACTTTCATTCTAATGGTGGCATTTACTCCCCTTCCCCCGCAAATAAAATTTTAAAATAAATAAATAAAATAAATTAGTCGGATGTAGCAATCCCAAAATTTTCTTCTATCTCATACCTGTTAATAATTTAAAATTCGCTGCTGCAATGCCAGAATTAAATGACAATTTATGCTCATCTAGGGAATGCTAAAGGCATGAAATTCCGTGCATTAGTTCTTGCAATAGGTCTACTGTAGCTATTGGAAAAACTGCAACACAAAAAAGCCGACTGCTGGAAGATTTATATCAAAACATAAACAACAATAATATTTATCAAGCTATACCTAAATCTGAAGTTTGATGAAAATTCGTGAATTTGTTCTTGATATAAAAACTATTGCAAGAATCGGGAAAAATTCAGTATAGCAGTGCAACCTGTTTGGCGATTGACACCAAGATGTAAACAAAAGTAGATCATATCACTGACAAATAATCTTTTCTGGTTTCGGTTTAGGTAAGTTTAAACTGCAAAACAGGTTAAAGTTTGAAAAAAGAGACAGGCTTACATTTATTTTCAAAAATTTCAATAAAAACAAATTACTTTGTAATTAAAACTAAGAATCGACCGAAACAGCCGGCAACAGCTGGCTTAGCAGGACACAAGTTCCCATCTTTGCACGAGCCGATGGACAATACAACGATAGGCAGATGTTTTTCAAATTCAGGGAGGATCTACTTGTCATACCCACAAATAATCATGCACAAAAAATTTAGTTCAGTTCTATTAATAACTTCATACACTTTTTGGTGGTACAGTAATGAAATCGACACAGACATCGCGATTATAGTGCTCTTTTCTGGCGGATGTTTTTCTTATTCAGGGAGGGCCTTCTGACTATAGTCAAACACTTACACAAAAAATTTGGTTCAATTCTATGCAGATCTTCATGCAGTTTTCGGTAGTACAATATTGAAAATGGCACAAAAATCACTATTGCAGCACCCTCTTGAGGCGATTTTTTTTTTCAAATTCAGGAAAGACCAAGAAACCATATCCAAACACTTACACAAAAAATTGGTTCAATTCTATGCATTACCTCATATACTTTTCGGTGATACAATGTTGAAAATGGCACAAAAATCGTTACTGCAGCGCCCCCTTCCGGCGGATTTTTTTCAAATTCAGGGAGGATCAACTAGCAATAGCCAAACACTTACACAAAAAATTTGGTTCAATTCGATGCATAACTTTATACACTTTTCTATGATACAATGTTGAAAATGGCACAAAAAACTTGCCATTACAGCACCTCCTTTCGGCGGAATATTTCGAAATTGAAGGAGGACCTGCTTGCCACAGCCAAAAATAGTCATAAAAAATTTGATTCAATTCTATGCATATCTTAATACACTTTTTGATGGTAAAATGGCGACATACGGACACACACAGACTCACGGACAGACAGACACTTTGTAAAAACATGTTTTTTGGAATTTCTAATCACTAAAACGTGTAAATCCGTCGAAAACCGGAAGTCGAAAAAATTTTAATTACAATGCTTTTTTCTATTAAAGATAGAAAAAAAAAATAGAAATTTAGTTTTATACATGCGCATCTTGATTTATCTTCTATAATGATTTTTGTAAGTGATCATCTGTTATACTAGAACTTTCGCAAAAAATATTCGAAACACTTTTGTAGTTTCAAACTAAAAATTTTCCTTTACTATTATGTCTGCAACTTTTAATGAGCACGTGAAAAAGTCTCGTTACATATGCATTGCTCACTTTATAATTCGAAATCAAGTCTTGAATCAGTCATGACTGATAAATGTAGGCAAATGAAGTTCGTAGCTATGAATATTCTCATTTGAGCTGATTAAGCTTAAACCGATGAATAATGTCGAAAATTTCTGAAGGAGGAAACAAGGCTGTGTGATAAGAAAAACACTTTTTATGTGAAAAATGCACTTTAATTTTCAACATAATCTCCTTTTAGTTAGATTCACTTAGCCCAACGTTTTTCTATTTTTTCTATCCTCTCTAAAAAAATACGATTTCTGAAACTCTTTAAAATTGGCGTTTGTTTCAACAATAACCTCATCATTAGAGTAATTTTTTCCACCGAACTACTTTTTCGTATTTGACAATAGAAAAGAATCCCCAGGAGCAAAATCTGGCGAATATAGGGATGCAGAAGTAGCTCGTATCCTAATCCATATACTTTTGCCATGGTGATGACACAGGTGTGCATGCGTGCATTGTCTTTATGAAAAAGAATTTACTCTTCGCTAAATACGGACGTTTTTATCTCACAACATGGTTGAAATGATCCAATTTTCAAGGTAATCGACGAGAATTAGGCCGCATACATCCCAAAACACTGTAACCATGACTTTATTAGCAGATAAAGTCGCTTTAGTCTTTTTTGGCCCAGGTTGGCCACAAAAAACCTACTGTGTGAACCATTCTTCAGTTTTTGATGTACTCTGATGAATCCGTGTTGCGTTAACAGTTATGAATCTATGCCAAAATCATTTAGAATTCGCTTTAATTTCCCTAAACATTCTTTTCAAGTTATCTCCCGAGTGTGTTTAATGTCAATAATGAGCAATTGCGGCATCCATTTTGCGGAAAGCTTTTTCATATTCAAATGAGCTAATAAAATATTTTACACCCATTCAATTGAGATGCCCACAGTCTCACCAATCCCGCGCACTTTCACTCTGCGATCGATTATCACAGTATCATGGATTTCTTCAATGGTTTCTGATAACGTAACCTAAGTTAGACGACCAGGACATTTTCATCAAAATGCTTCTACGACCGCATTCGATTGTCCAATATTTTATGTTTGATAATAAAGGTGCAGTATACTCATAAACTTTTATAAGTTCCACTTTAATCTCACTCTCAAAAAAAAAAAAAAAAAAACTTCCGTTTTTTTACAGAAAATGTACTGGCAGCACTGCTGCAGAAATTGTCTGTAGATTGACGATTTTCCGTTTATTTCTCCGCCAAAAAAGGAAAAATATCCGTCTCTTGAAAAAAGTTTGGAAAAGATCAATGCGGAAGTGGTGGGGATCGAACTCACGACCCCAGCATTAGAAGGCGAGCGCTCCTCCTCGGCGCCACGGTTGCTCATGATGATTATGCTTTGAAATAGAAGCATTCATTTCATATGGGTGAAGTTTGGTATATTTCGTTAAAAAGCTTTTAATTTTGCAGTTAATCTCGGGAAGATTTCATTTTTATAGCCCAGTCATTTTAGCAAAAATAGGGGAAAAAATTAGAACAAAGCTGGATTTTTGCATAGGTGCTTGTTAGGTTATGTAGTTAAACATACTAAAAGTCCCCATCGATCCGATGTGAGCTTTCGCCACCAGGGGGCGCTAAAGAGCTTGAAAATCAGTTTTTTGTGAATATCTCACGAACAATGGCATTTAGAGAAAAAAAGTGAATTACAAAGTTGTAGATAATTTAATTTTCTATAAAAAGTGTCATTAACATTTTTTTCTCACATTAACCCTTCCCTGTCAAAAATATAAAAACGTGACCATATTTGAAAGTAAAATTATAAAAATTCAAAAAATCTGCTGCTACTTAAAAAAAAAAAATTGTAAACAGATCTATAATTCTCACCTTTGAATGGGGAAAGTAAAGTGAATATATATTATACATTTATGCTTATTTCCACACCACCCTTGAAGTAAAACACTTAATGCTTTTTTTTTTTTGTAATTTTTTTTTTTTTTTTTTTTTTTTTTTTTTTTGTGTGTGTGGTTTCCACCGTAGGCATATTCCACTTATAGTGACTGGCTTAATCCAATTTAAATCGTTTAACTGCTTTAGTAGTTCTTTGCACAGCTTCAGTTTCTACACTCGATTCAGATTCGTAATTATCTGTATTTCTTTCTTTCGTTGCTGTACAGCTTTCAGTATTTTTTGTTTGCCTTTCGATATCATCACTGAATACAGAAGTAGCGCTTCCCTCCTCCCTTGCAGTGGGCAGGATACTGTCAATATTTTCCTCGTCTTCAAATTCAATTTTACTTGCATTATGAAATGAAACTCCGCAGCAATTTATGAAATATGAGAACATTTCAATCCAATTTTTCGGCATCCACACACATCCTTTGGAGCAAGTATAAAAAATAGATTCAATAATATCTTTAAGTAAGGTAGGCGGTAAGCTAGCAAGAATTCGAAACAAATTAGGTGCATTTTGCCAGTTCCAGTTCTCAGGAAGTAGTTTATTGCTCAATCAGTATTGTACTTGATGATAAATACGTAAACTGTACAATCTAGCTGCATCTTCGGCAGGCGGCAACGATAAAAGGCTTTTTTTTTTTTTTTTTTTTTTTTTTTTTTTTTTTTTTTTTTACCAACAACAACTTTTTTCTTGAAACATACATAACGGTACTTTTACAGAGAAATTTCTGCTTTACTACCGTATAAAGCAAGAAAAATAGTTTCTCCAGCCTCGGAAACTTCAAATTAAGATACTTGATCACTTTTAGAAATGCTGGTAGCTTGTATGTTATGATCTTCTTCCTTCTTCAAAAATTTTGCTAACGACATTTTACCTTTCCCAAACATTACTGATGTCGAGTCACAACCTGAAAAAGCGTGAAGGAATAATATATGATCTTTCAGAACAGCATCATTGTTAAAACTGTGCAATGAATACAGGGTGGTAACAATTCGTCCTCTTCCAGACTTAATAAAAAATATCTCTATCTCTGGAGGTGCTAAAACTGTCAACAATACGATCAAGTCAACATCATCGCCAACAACAGCACTAAGCGCACCAGACTTTGCTACTTCAATAACTGTGTTAACAATTAGTGTGTCTGCATCATCTTCTACTTGTTTCGCTTCGAAACCATTCTCCATAAATTTCTCCATAAGCATAGATATGAGACGTGTCTTATTTTAATGATTAGATTAAAAAAATTCTTTTCTGCGATACTTTAGAGCTTTCTTTTTTTTCCTTCTGTAAAAAATCTTCGTCTAATGTATCAGAAATAACAATTATTTTTCCTTAAATTCAAACAACGGACTGTCATTTCTCAATTTTTCCTTCAATGGATGATTAATTTGTGCGGATGTTGATCGTTTTACGGCAATAGATTTATTGTATGATTTAATAGAATTCTTTCGTGAATAATTTTTCTTACTCTTTGAATGAACTGTAAATTCATTATTGTTTTTAGCCATTTCTTCAAATATTTTCCACTTATGGTCATCTCTTTCCGAACTTGCTGTCACAAGCGACTTCAGACCCATTTTTTCTGTTTTTACAAAATCTTTCGAAACCCAGTCCTCATCTCATGCAAGATAAACTATTTTGTCAATCTCCATTTTTCGGTCAGAATCAGCAATTAAGAAAGAGTCATTTTAAACTGTCATAAATAATTTAAAACTTTCTACAACATGCGTTGAAAATAAAATTATTCCCTTCCTAAAATCTTAAAAAAGAATAAATACTTCGTTCAATAAATTAGGGTCATTTCATACTAGCGAAATGAGCACCAAATAAAAATAAAATATTGAAAAGTACTTGCACGTGGTACATTTCGACAAATGCAAAGAGAGATAGGGTATTGGGCAATGACTATTCGTCACCTGAGAATAATAAAGTTCTGTCTGTGTTTTTGAAAATATTGACTTATCTATATAGAAAGACTCTATTTGTATCTACGAAGATATTTTTGCATCAAAATGATGTTATATATAATTTACATATAATATTACAATTATATTACGTCATTATTTTAATCCATAAATGCCTTCATAGATATAAATAGAGCATTTCTATATCGATAAGTCGATTTTTTCAAAAACACAGATAGAACCTTATTATTAACAGGTGACGTATTGCGCAAGCGCTCGAAAACGCTATACAAACAATGGGGGAGAGATGAGGGGGGGGAATCAAAAGTTATTTAGTATTTGTTCTGCCTCTTCGCCGCGTTATGATTGTGCTTGCACATTCTTTTTCAATAATGTTTATTTTATCTTAATTTTTGGCAGGGAACGATTGGTGTGACAAAAAAATGTTAATGACACTTTTTGTAGGAAATTAAATTATCTACATTTTTGTAATTGAACTTTTTTGTCTAGATGCCATTGCTCGTGAGATATTCACAGAAAACCGATTTTCAAGCTCTTTAGCGCCCCCTGGAGGCGAAAGCTCACATCGGATAGATGGGGACTTTTAGTATGTTAAACTACATACCCTAACTAGCACCTATGCAAAAATCCATCTTTGTTCTAATTTTTTCCGCTATTTGCAAAAAAAGGTGCTAAAATGACTGGACTATTAATGAAACTGTGGCTTTTTTTTTTTTTACGTTTAGTATTAATATAGTATAAAAATGTGAATTGTAAATATATTACGTAGATTGTTAGAGAAAAAACATGGATGTTCTATTTTTATTCGATAAGATTTTTTGTTAATAATATCATTTTTTTTTTTTTTTTTTTTTGCATTTTATTTTTTAATAAAAACATTTTTTAAATCTGTTCTCTTAAAGTATATTTTATATGCGAATATTTATCATAGAAATAATTTAGTATATTCAACTTTATTCAACTTATCCAGTTTTGAATAACAAATTGTGAGAATTTTTGAATGAATAAAGAAAGTCATTGTTATTTATTTTTAAGTTCGAAAACCTTTTTGTCTTTTTAAACTAAATTAGACATTTTAATCTGTAGAATATTTTGTTTATCATATTAAAAATAAATTAGAATTTATTACTAACAGACACAATACGCATGCGTGGTGCTAGAAACAAACACAATCTCTTCCTCGTTTTTCGACGTTCGCAATGAATTCACAGATCAAATACGTTTTTTGGGAGTACGGAAATTATTTGTGAAAAAATAAGGATAACTTAGTGTATATTGACGAATTTTTCTGACAGTGCTCATAATTTATTTTATTTTCAAAATTAGGTTTTTATTGAAGTTTTATATATTTTCAAGAAGATAATTATATATAACAAGGCAGATTTTAACTGAAAATTGTATTAAAAACCGTTTTTAGTCAAAAGTTCTTTTTGCATGTAGTCCTACTTGCCCGACAGTGATATGCACATTTCTTAATTTTCGACAATAATCAAACGTCATTCCAATTTAAATTTGAACTATATATTTCCACAATTATTATTATTAAATCTTTTCATTAGAAAAACATCGATTTATTAAAGAAAATGCCCTTCGAAACTTTTCATTGTTGTAATATTATGTTTTGTATCTATTATATAGCTAATAGCTACTTTTTAGGTTGAATTTTTGTCATGGGAAAAAAAATTAGCACTAAAAACACTTTACAATACCAAGTTCAGCGAATTTCGCGGCAGATTTCTATATCATTTGCAATAGCGGATTTTACGAACTTTATTATTAGGAAAGAGTAATAGTAATTTTTTGGTGGTATTTATTCTGCGACAAACTTAGTGATAATATCAACTGTGTTGTATTGTATTGTTAGACTACTTATGTTATTTTAATTACGGTTTTTTTTAAACCTTATTATAAATGGATATTGCTGCACGTCTAAAGTCGGAAACTTCTGTTTGCAGCCCCCTACAGCCTGAAATTTATGTTTGCAGCCCGCTAGAAAAAAAAAAAAAAAAAGTTGAGAGGCTGTGCACATATAACCTTATGAACTTTTTGATTATTTTGGACACCCCACCCCTTCCGATATCATACGTTATCATCTCTCGATCCCCCTCCCCCCCATCGGGTAATGATATTGTTATCAAAATGTGATGGAAAAGACTCTTTCTCTCCATTAAAAAACTTATTTGTCTCCAAAGCACTCGCCAGATCGCAGCACTATGAAACTTTTGTCCTGAAACGAAGAAAAGAACTCTCTAAAAACTTTCTTTGACGTCACTTTTTTCTGCGAAGCTACTCTCAGTCAGAAATGATTCTACGCGGGTGATGTTTACCTTTTCCTGAAACTGTTAAATCGGAAGCAAAGTATTCAGCTCCGATAATATTTCTTTTTAAAAAACTTTAAGATTACAAACATTCAAAACTCTTCTTAATTGTGTAATTACGTATGCTGTTCAGTGATTTTTTATTTGTGTAATTAAAGAAGACATCTTTCCCAAAACGGAAGTGCACACACTATTTATTCTACAGTACATACTAATAAAATAATAACATATTATTATTCCAGTAACTTCCAAGCAGGCCTAAAGAAGAAGAAAGTTATTATGTTCGAAGAAGATTCCTAGCAAGGTAGGCCTGAACTTATATATTTTCCTTTTTATGAAACATCAAATTTAACTGAATCAGAACTCACCCTTCAGATTATGAGTTCTGAGATGTTCTTATATGTATAAGTAAAAGAGCTTGCCCATGATTCTATTATTTGAAAATATTAAACTATAAACAGTCTTTTGAAAATATATATGATAATTGAATAAACGATTGAATTAATATAATTGAATAACGATTGAATTAATATAATTGAATAACGATTGAATTGATGTTGATTTGAATTAATAAAATGGCTACCAGTAATATAGCCCTCATTGAAAAGCTGAACGACCAAAACTATAGTAATTAGGCATTTAAAATGGAAAATCTTCTCCAAAAGGAAAATGTGTTTTCAGTAATCAAAGATCCTCCACCGGATCCTGTCACTGCCCAATGGACCAAAGATAATGTTAAAACGAAATCTATTATTAATCTGTGTATTGAAGATTCTCAAATTATTCATGTGAAACATCTAGTAAATGCTAAAGATATCTGGGAGGCTTTGAAAAATGTTCACTTAAGAAGTACTCTTTCTTCCAAACTTTTTCTTTTAAGAAAGTTATATTCTCAAAAACTGAGTGAGGGGGGAGACATGATCTCCCATATCAATAATATTTTATCTATCAAAGATAAATTATTTGCTATTGGCGAGGAAATCCCTGACTCGCATATATGTGACCTCTTGCTTTGCTCCCTGCCTAGATCTTATGACCCAATGGTTACCGCGTTAGAAGCCAGCGAGACGGATCTAACTTTAAATTACGTAAAAAATAAATTGATCGATGAATATAAACATAGATGTGAAAACAGAGACGCGAGTTCAAATTCGCGAGATTCGGCTTACAAAGCAATAAATAAATCTGAGAATCGTGAAGCTGTTTCGAGCTCACGCGACTCAGCATATGAGGTAGTAAATAAAAATGCTAGAAATAGAAAATTTTGCACGTTTTGCAAACGAGACAACCATGTACGCGAAAATTGTTATCATTTAAAGAATAAAATGAAAAATTATAACTCGAGAAATAATCCGAATCGAAATAAGTTTTATAATAATTCAAACTCTTTCAGAAATAATTCGGGAAATTACAAAGGTAATCAAGGTAATGTAAGGGATACTTCCAACTTCTGTTTTAAAGGTAATGTTGACGCAGAAATAGGTACGAATAATTTTTCTACCTCAACGAATTCGGAAGAAAACATTTACAAGTTCTCCGAACAAAATTATCCCGCGTGCGATTTAATGTCTGCTAATAGCGCACAAGAACTTAATGTAAATAAATTCGTTATCGATTCCGGCTGCACAAGACATATAGCATTCGCAAAAGAAAATTTCATAAACTTTAAAACCGGAAATTTCGGTAGCATAATGATAGCGGATGGAAATAAACTAGATTCACATGGTGTGGGTGATATTAAACTTTGTACAAATTCACCACATCAAATTATACTTAAAGATGTTCTTTATTGTCCTGAATTACAATGTAATTTATTATCGGTAAAGAGAGCAACAGAAAACGACTTTAAAGTCATTTTTGAAAAAGATTCTTGTAACTTTGTTAAAGACAATAACATAGTTTTAACAGCGGAGTTAAATAATAATCTATATGAAATTTCTCCTAAAGATGAGTACGGATATGCTGTCAAAACACAAATGTTTTGTGATAATCCGAATTGTATTACAACTTGGCTTAAACGCCTAGGACACAAAAATTTTGAATCAATCAAATATCTTGTGAATCATAAGTTAGCGGATGGTATAACTTTAAGTAAGTGTAAACATGATAATATATGTACTAAATGTATTGAAGGGAAAATGTCACAATTACCTTATCCAAAGGTAGCATCAAATAGATCTAACGAAGTCCTTTCACTAATCCATAGTGATATCTGCGGTCCCATGAAGACGGAAACATTCTCAGGTAAAAGGTACTTTATTACTTTCATTGATGATTTTAGCAGGTTTACTATTGTTTATTTACTTTCAGACAAATCGGAAGCCCTAGAAAAATTTAAAGATTTCTCTGCACTAGTAAAAAATAAATTTGGTAAACAAATAAAAACCTTTAGATCGGATAATGCAGGGGAATATCTTGGGGAAAATTTTGAAGATTATTTAACCCTTAACGGTATCGAACGCTACTTAAGTGTACCATTTTGCTCACCTCAAAATGGTGTTGCTGAAAGAAAAAACCGTACCCTTGTTGAAATGGCACGCACAATGCTGTCAGACGCAAATCTACCAAGACAATTTTGGGGTGAAGCAATTCTCACTGCCATTTATTTAACAAATAGGCTGCCAACCAAAGCAAACAATAACATAACCCCATTTGAACTTTGGAATAATCGTAAACCAAATTCGCCACACATAAAAACATTTGGTTGCAAGGCATACGCCTATATAGAAAAATCTAAAAGGGCTAAATTCGATGAGAAAGCCATTGAAGGCATTTTCTTGGGATATGACCAAAGGAGCAAGGGATATAGAATATATCGGGGATAATAGAGTAATGATATCTAGATCAGTAAAATTTCTAGAAAATGTAAAAAATGATACTAAACAAGACGAAAATAACATTTCGACCCCAACCGAAGTTGCTCAAATTGAATTAGATGGTGATAAACATGACGCGGACGCAATTCCACATCAGAGTCAAATACAGCTTAGAAGATCGGGAAGAGAAAACAGGGGAGTACCTCCCGATAGGTATAGAATTAGCGCAAACATGTGTCAGGTTGAGGAACCCAAAACTTGGGAAGATATAGAAAATATGAAAGACCCAAAAATTAAAAATAATTGGCTAGCAGCTACAGATGAGGAATTCAATTCACTTATGCAAAATAAAACTTGGGAATTAATCGACCCACCTCCGGGAAAACATATTATAGGTTGTAAATGGACTTTTAAAACAAAACGCAATGCACGCGGAGAAATAGAACGCTACAAGGCGAGACTTGTTGAGAAGGGTTATTCGCAAAAATTCGGGTGCGATTATGATGAAACTTTTGCCCCTGTCGTGGCACACACCACAATAAGAAGTTTCCTAAACGCTGCTGTATATAAAAATTTAGATATAATTCATTTAGATGTAAAAACAGCATTTTTGCACGGAAACTTAGACGAGGAGGTATTCATGAAACAACCCGAGGGATATATAGTAGAAGATCAAAAGGAAAAGGTGTGTAAACTGAATAAGGCTATTTACGGGCTAAAACAGGCTGCTAGAGCCTGGCACCTAAAAATTAGTCAAACACTCAAAAACATGGGATTTAATCAGTGCACATGAGATTTATGCTTATTCAAACGAAATAAAAACGGAAACTTGTCTTATATATAGTATATGTCAACGACATTTTAGTAGCAGGAAAGAAAAGGGATACCGAAGAGATATACAAAGAGTTATCAAGGGAATATGAAATAAAATCGTTAGGTAAAGTATCGCATTATTTGGGGATAAATATCAAACAAACAGAAGATGGAAGTCTAATGTTAGATCAAGAAAATAAAATTGACGAAATTGTTAGGAAATTTAACTTAGTAAATTCTAAACCAACTTATACTCCCATGAATACGGATTATTTTAATTTAGATCCTGATAGTAAACTAATGAGTAATAATACTCTTTATCGACAAGCAGTGGGAGCACTCTTATATATCTCCACCATCACTAGACCGGATATATCTGCCTGTGTGAACATATTAGGTAGAAGAAATGAAAAACCTAGAGAAGTAGATTGGTTAGCAGTTGAAAAGGTTATTCGATACTTAAAAACGACCAAAGATTTCAAACTAATAATTGATAAAAATAAAGAGCCCGTCTTAACAGCATATTGTGATGCTGATGGGCATCAGATAAAAGTGACCGGAAGTACACTACCGGCAATATCTTCAAATTGGGCAACAACTTGTTAAGCTAGTCAAGCAGAAAACAGACCAGTGTCGCACTCTCCTCTACTGAGGCAGAATACATTTCTGTCTCAAACACCTGTCAAGAAATGGAGTGGTTACTCGCACTATTAACAGATTTAGACCTACCACAAACCTTACCGATTTCGATCTATGAAGATAATATTCCATGCATAAAAATCTCAAAGAATGAGAAACATCTATCAAGGAGCAAACACGTAAGTGTCAAGTACTACAACGTAAAGACTATGATAGAAAACGGAACAATGTGTCTACACTATTGCCCTTGAAAGCAAATGATTGCTGACATAATGACAAAACCCCTTGCGAAATCTCAGTTTGAAACTTTGAGATCTCAGCTGCAACTGAGGCTAGCACTTTGAAAACAAAAGTGGGGGTGATGGAAAAGACTCTTTCTCTCCATTAAAAAAACTTATTTGTCTCCAAAGCACTCGCCAGATAGCAGCACTATGAAACTTTTGTCCTGAAACGAAGAAAAGAACTCTCTAAAAACTTTCTTTGACGTCACTTTTTTCTGCGAAGCTACTCTCAGTCAGAAATGATTCTACGCGGGTGATGTTTACCTTTTCCTGAAACTGTTAAATCGGAAGCAAAGTATTCCGCTCCGATAATATATTTTTTAAAAACTTTAAGATTACAAACATTCAAAACTCTTCTTAATTGTGTAATTACGTATGCTGTTCAGTGATTTTTTATTTGTGTAATTAAAGAAGACATCTTTCCCAAAACGGAAGTGCACATATTATTTATTCTACAGTACATACTAATAAAATAATAACATATTATTATTCCAGTAACTTCCAAGCAGGCCTAAAGAAGAAGAAAGTTATTATGTTCGAAGAAGATTCCTAGCAAGGTAGGCCTGAACTTATATATTTTCCTTTTTATGAAACATCAAATTTAACTGAATCAGAACTCACCCTTCAAAATGTAAATTTTTTTGACTTATAGAATTTATTTCTTTCATTCCAAGTATTATATAAGATTGATTACATTTATTTTTCGCATATTTTTATGATTCAAAAGAAGAGAAGTCAATAAAATATCACTTTGGATATACATTTTTTTTATATCATATCACACTTAAAAGAAATAGTTAATATTTAAAAGTATTTTATAATAGCTTTTTGTTACATAATGCATTCAATAATACTAATAAAGTCCTGTTGTATTTACCCCGAACGGAGGATAGGTGGAAGGCAGATAGAAATTCTTATCAACAAATCAAGTGGACAACATTCCTTCTTTTTCTCTAACACAAGCTTCATTTCAAATATACTTCACGTAGGCTTTCTCCAACCGTAATTATATAAGCATACACATATGAAGACGAATATGGATGTCAAACATTGCGGCATTCCATATTTAAGAATTAAATAATTTTATAATAACTTAGTGATTTTAATAAGAAGTTTGTATTTTCATAAACATAGACAACAGGTTAAAAAAAGATAACATGCTATTTTTACCAAAAACCATCTTACAAATAAAACTGGATCAAAAATGAAATAGATATCCAAAGACACCCTCCCCCTCCCCCTAGAGATATCTTACGATAACATATGCGAGGCTCCACCTTCCCCCGAAAACGATAACATTATATTTGCACAGCCGATGATTATAGCTGGGCTAGAGTGTCAGAACCATCTATTATTTTAAAACAATAGGAATCACTTATTTCAATAGTTAATTTAAAAGCCACTAATTAAAAATTCAAGAATTTTTCTTATAAAGCATTAAAGTTATTTATCGCCAAATCTTGACGGGTACTATCTAAGTTGTATAAATATAGTATGTTGCATCTTAAAAAAAAAAAAAAAGTAAACTGACATTTATGTGATATTTCAGATGGTTCCCAAAACTAATCAGTGAAGCTACATCATCTAGAAAATGGAAAAACTTTGCCTTAAGATCAATAGGCGACTCTTGCCTGTAAAGTGCCATTATTTCTTGTTTATGGCAGGTAAGTCGACCAATGCATAAATATAAATTATTTCTATCAAAACCTACGAAATGTAAAAACAGAAATATTTACAAATAAGGCGATACTTGATTATCCTTCCTACAATTCTACAAATAACTTTTAAAATTAAAAAGGAAGTATAAAAATGGGCTTATTAAAAAAAAAAAAAAAAAAAAAAAAAAAAAAAAAAAAAATAGCGAGTCCGGGTACACCTACATCTACAAATAAAACAGATTTCATTTAAAAAAAGTTATCAAAAATAATTTAATGGAAACCTTACGCCAGTTAACTTAAAAGAAACAACCTTGTATTTTAATTTTAAATAACCATTATGAAATCTTTCAAATTATCATCTAAAATAAATATAAATTATAAATTAAGTTTTAAGACAAGGTTCACACATTAAATTGACCTATCTAGAATTATCTAGAATTCATATACACACGAATTTCGTTAATGTGAATATGAAATGTTGCAAAAATGTTTTCGTGATTGATCGACGAACTATTAACCGTTTCCGGCACAGACAAATTCTATTCGTAAAATGAGAAATCATTGACTGACATTAGAATTAATAAACTTTTTTTTTTTTTTTTTTAATGATGAACTGCTTAATTTAAGATTCCATTGCAAAAGCAAAATTTTATTAAAATATTCTTGATGTCGTTTATATGTTTGATATTAAAATTAGATATGCCCGGAGTGGGAACACTGTGCCAGAACGGGTTAAAGTACAACTAAGATGGTCTTTTTTAAAACTAACACATGCCATGTGCTAAAATATTTGTAACAGAACGTAATTCTTAAGATGCCACTCGAGTCATTCAAAAAGACCCGTATGATAATGTCAAGTCTATGAGGACGTTCTTTTCAAATATCTCGCTCAAATTTTAATATTCATGATTTTTTTTTATATAGGATAGCTAAGGGCGATTTACAACCAGGCTAATTTTTACCTTATTCATTTTGGTTATATATATATTTTATATTATGATAATTTCAATTTCAGAACTGGTTCAATCTGGTTCCGAAATTTAAAGTAAGTTTTTAGAAAAATCTGAAACCAAAATCGAAAACTAGCCCGGTCGTAAATCGTCCTCAGCTATCCTATGCAAAAAAAAAAAAAAAAAAAAAAAAAAACTTAAAAAATATTAAAATTTAAGCGAGATATTTGAAAAGAACGCCCCCATAGATTTAACATTATCATCCGAGTCTTTTTAGGTGACTAATGTGGGGTCTTAATCAATTTCCAAAAGTAACCAAAATCTTACTTTAAAGCACAAATCCTGGTAGGCTACCGCTGCAACTGAAGTCTCGTCTTTAGATTATCATTGTGTTTCAAGAACATCTACTTACGTGTATGTTACACCTGCCAAATGAAAGTCAGCTTGATCCTTTTGCAATAAGAATAAGTTTTATGAATGGAAATGCAAATTTTGATAGCTTATTTATTTAATGGCTCCTGCTGAATTGTATATTAAGAGTAAGAGTCAGTGTGCACTCAATGACTTATATATTTTAATTTGATATCACATGTGATAGACAATAGATTGTAAATTCGTACCTTTCTTCTTCTTTTAGCATGGAAGTGCTATTTCAATTACAGATCTACTCTAATAGGTTCATAAGAACGAAACCGAATTTCGGTAAACTTACTATTTTCGGCCGGAAACGAAAACGAAAATGTCTTAAATTTTTTTTGAACAATTAATACATACATAATTAGACGTGTAATCACAGGTATAGCCCAAGCTAGCTCTGTGCGTCTGATCAAAATTTTTTATTTTCATATAAAATAAGATTAATTCATCAACAATTAATTCATCAACGACACAATTCTAATTATACGATTCCAATCCTCCATGTTTTCATACTTTAGTGCGCAGAAAAGCACAATGGTAAATCTATGAGTCAATCTCTAAAATCAAGTTTTTAGATATTTTCCACCAAGATATGATTTGACAGACTGATTGCTTTTTAATATGCGAATGGAGATTTAACTTATCCTAGATTTTCGCCCATTAACTCGATGAGATGATTGTCTGTGTTTCCGCCTCCCGGTCTATTTTCTGTTCGCTCTGATCCTCACCGTTTTTTTTTTTGGGGGGGGGGGAGGAGGGGGAGAGGTAAAAATAGAAATTTTTTTGGATTCCAAACTTCATTTTACATTGACAAACAAAATCTTTCTCTAAATATGGGAAATATAGAAACAAGAATATTTGAATAAGAGTTTTTAAAGGTCGGTCCTTAAATTGTTTTGAAGGGAATACGCGATTCTGTATCATACTAGCGCATATTGCTATCGAGTTAAAATTATTTTGAAGATTTCAATATCAGATTTTTTATTTGATGCATAATTTAGTTTAAAAAATGTTTCATTTTATTTAGTAAAATTCAAATATATATATATATATATGTAACTATTTATTTTTATTTCCTTTTAGCTTTGGGATGTGCTCTACCATTCAGAACTGTTTTTGCCAAGCGACTAGGAATTTCTGCCACTGCTATTGGAGTGGTATTTTGTGTAGTGCCTGTCATAAAGATTCTCACCAACCCTTTATTTGGATTTCTTTTAGACTATTTCAAAAGATTCCGTTTGATTTTATCAATAATCATGATTCTTTCGGCGCTTTCACATGTTGCACTAACTTTTATACCTTCTAATTCAACGATACCGGACTATAAAATAAACGCCCCAGAAAACAATTTTCATTCTCATTTGACGTACATATGGACAAATGATAGCTTACAATCCTCTTGTAATCCTAAGTTAACTTTAAACATCGAATATAGCACGTCGCAAGAACTTAAAGGAGAGGTAATTAGTTTTATGTGTGATATGCAATGCTTTAAATCAAAAAATGACATTCCGATAAACTATATAAAAAGTGAATCTCTGTGTTATATGGAAATGAAATCGCAACTTAAAATTTTCGTTCATGTTTCTGACTGTGATATCAGTATTAGGTTGGGAAAAGGACAACTGGCAGTATTCCATACAGGTGTACATAATTTATTGCTGTTTGAAGTAAATAATGCCTTGGCTAGAACGATAGTATCATCAGTTTCACCTTCTAAAAATTGTTCTTCAGAACGAACTCAGCATAACGAATTTTCATTAAAAAGCACCCAGAATATCGAAAAGGAGTCGGGCAATGAAAAACCTCGAAAAGAAAATACTAAAGTCAGCTTGGATTTTGCTGCACAAGATGATAATGCGGAAATACGAAAAAGTTTGGATAGTGGTGCTAAAAAGTATTATGTTCAAAACGAATATATGATCCATTTCCACAACGAGAAGTTATGTATGAACCTTTGTAACCAAGAATTTGATTGTCAAGTGAAAAAATGTTCATTCGATGCCAAGGGAATGGAAAGGAGCCTCGAACATTCAATTGTCGAAGAAAATGGATTTCCCGTAGCTCAATTTTGGAGTTTCCTCGTATTGATGATCATATCCTGTATAACATTATCTGCTGTCTGCTTTATGATGGATGCTGTCTGCTACGAGTTACTCCGAGATAGAAGAGATAAATACGGACAACAGAGATTATGGGGGACAATTGGATGGGGCGTGGGCGCCTTAATGGGAGGATGCCTGAATCAGGCTGCGTCAAATGATACTGAAACTATCGATTATGCACCCAGTTTTTATCTACTTGGTGTTCTTTCTATAATAGATCTTATTCCTTTATATCATTTAAAAGTAACAGATCTCAAATATTCTTCTCACATTTGTAAAGACGTGTGTTTCTTATTTTCAAAAATAGACATTGTATATAATATTTTCATAGTATTTACCATTGGCATCTTGTCTGGCTTTATTTGGAATTTCCAATTCTGGTTTATGGAAGAAATAGGATCTTCTCAAGTGCTTTTAGGGCTATCTCAGACCTTTGACTGTATATTTGAAGTGCCCTGCTTTTTTGTGTCAGGTTGGATTATCAAGAAAATTGGCCATGATCATTGTAACAGTGTCACCCTCCTTTGTTTTGGCCTAAGGTATTTGTGTTTTGCCATAATGTATGATCCATGGTGGACATTAGCTGTTGGTTTATTTAATGGTCCCACATTTGGCTTGTTTTATGCTTCCATGACAATGTACGCAAAGAATGAAGCTCCTCCAGGGACAGAGGCTACCGTCCAATCTTTACTTCATCTGTGCTTTGAAGGAATAGGTAAGAGAAAATTACATATATATGAGCTACTATTATAATAAATTATTATTAGCATAGATATTTGTCATCATAATTGTGTTAGGCGTATTCAAAATATAACCAAAGAGTTGTGTAAATAGTTTAATCTTTTCCGATACGGGCAAATTCTGTGAGTAAAATGAGAAATTATCGACTGTCACCGGAATTTACAAACGACTTTTTTAAAAATGAAGAATTCCTTAATTTCAGCTTTCATTGAAAAAACAAAATTTCATTAAAATATTATTAGTGTCGTTTTCAAGTTTGACTTTCAAATTAGGTATTTCGGACTGGGCACAGTGTGCAGGAAAGGGTTAAAATAGGATTACTATAAGAAAAAATTGTATAAAAACTTTAAGATCAAATGTTAATCATAAACGATCAATCATATAATTCTTCCGGTTAATTTTTAATGAGCCTTTAAATCAGTGTTGTTAACTTGGGGATTTCCCCTCTAGATTTAGCTTTCCTTAGTGACTTTTTTCTTTCTTTTCCATAAGGGAGGGGAAAGAAGGTTAATATTTTAATATGGATTACACAACTTGGAAATTGACATAAGTTATGAATCTTTTGAGATGAAATTCTCCCAGGCAAAAATATAAGTAACCTTTTGAAAATTCGTTCATAGAAATACATGATAAAATATTGTAAGTTTGGTGTTAAAGCACACAAATGGCACCGTGATCTCCCTCTCCCGACACACACATATACACATGCCTGCGGTAGAAACACGGCGACATGTGGACATCGTCGCAAAAAAGGAACGGCATTTTGCCAAAAACGTCTAGTTTCGAGCTGCTAAACATAGCTGATAGGAATATTATGTTTCAGAATTATTATTTAAATTTCAAATTAAAAAAAATGTTAAACTTTATCGATTTATATCACTTTCTATAACATATTGAAACCTTCATCTTACACGACTTTTTTTTATTCACACCACTTTTTTTATGAAACATTTTCAGTTACATTTTGACAACATGTGCATTAGGCATTAGGTGGATCAATTGTCTATGGCGAAAAAAAAATTATCATTCATCAAAACCTACCTATGCGGAAAAGATGTTCTATTGTATGGAGATTAAGGGAAAAATAATAAAGAAAATTAATTTTAAAATTTAATGCTGCCACAAAAGGGTTGAATTTTCGAAAAAATTTGAAAAAAGACCGAATTTTGGTTACATGATTTTTGTCAAAAAGTAAATATTTTAATAATTTTTAAAATCCAATAATGCGGAAAAGATGTTATATCATACGGATGTTAAGTAAAAAAAATAATAAATAATAAATTTGAAATTTAATACTGCCACAAAAAAGTTGAAAATTCGATAAAATTTGGAAAAAATGTAAAAAGATCTAATTTTGATTAGTTTTTTTTTTTTTGACGCAAAATAATCATTTTAATATCAATCAAAACCTATATACCTAAGAGATATTATACCTATAACCTAAGAGATATTATACTGCATGGAGATTAAGGAAAAAAAATAAAAAAATTAATTTCGAAGTTTCTTCAATGAAGGATTTGTCTGCTTGTGTATTGTGTAGCTTAGTGTACTTTGAATATTACTGTACCATGGCGTTGTTAAAAAATGAATTACCCCCTATTTGGGTCTGGCATTAATATGCCAGTAAATTCCTATTACAAAAACATTATAAAATTTATATATTGGTACTTAAAAAGTAACTGAAGTAAAGAATACGTCTACATCTATTTATTTCCTGCCAGTGAGAAGGAGTTGCTAATAAGTTAGGAGTGGCCTGTAAATGAGATTCAAACACAATAATTTGCCACTGCAGCATTCTAAGAAAAATTAGTCTCACGACAAATATTGCGCTCTTCTTAACTCTTATAAAACAAAATAAGATATTGAAAGCTATTACAGTCTTGTGGACCATTTCCGAAAACACTGCCTATTTTTTTCAGTTCAATAGATTTGAATATGAATATTCGGTGTAAACTAAACCGACGTAGTGTGAGCAAACTCACTTTTCTGCGTCATCAGCTATTATTAAAAAGCCAAAATGCTGACGAGCTAGGTGTCACACCACTTGTAGTGACGAAAATTGGCATCAGCCAAAATATTGGACATTTTGGGCATTTCCGACCAAACAGGTGCTGCGATCGCGTCAGGTGCACTTCAAGATGTGCGCATTATCTCACAAAACTGTGAATCGAATGCTATTGACAGAAAAAAAAATCGGTATGACAAAACAAACCAAATTCACTCTATCGTTTTAGTCATTCGCTTTAGTCATTTGTAAAAGATTATGATCATGGCCATTTTCTTTAAACTTTGATGGGTGTAAAGATAAGACTACATCACTAGAAGACAACAGAAGAAAAATCATAATCGAATGAGCTTGAAAAAAGAACTTGGTTCGAATATAACGGCCACATATATGAAAATTCTGGGAGAGTCCCAAACAGTTTGAAAACATGACGTACATTTTTTGTCATGTGTTAACAATAATATACGTGTAACAAAGTTGGTTTCAGAATATCTGTTAACATAGATGTTAAGGGATGTGTTATTCGAAATATGGAACCGATCTTCAAGCGTCCACTACAATGGTTTTTGTGCTAGTTACGCACTAATGAGGTTCCACTACGTCATCTTTTCGCAACGTGGATGGAACCGCGGCTAGGCACAAAAGTTTCACTAATAAAAAAAATATTCGCGACATGTGAGAAGCTTTTTGTATTTTCATTTAAGTCAGTAGATTAATTCTAAAAGCGCACGAGTGAAATCAAATGGTCTGCTGTAATCCTAATCATTACATTAAATAATATCTATATTTTCCATTTACCAGCTTTTGACCTTTTGCGACGGTTTACATAGATTTAATTAAATAGGAAAATGTGTCGAACCTCCACTAACTGAGGGATTCAGTAACGACATGATTTCAGAAGCAATAGTAAATCCAGCAATCATTCCAGTGGCAATCACATCTACTATCAATAATATGTATTCACGAGACGCTCATTCTACAAAACTAATAATCAAAATAGTCACAGAAGCATTTTCTATTGTGTATGGACTATATGTAAGAGACGGTTTTATAAAAATCGAATTCAATTTCAAATCTCACGCCGATTTTCAATACCAAACGTAACTATCGCCAATTGTAATGGTGACGATTTTTCTTGATTTAATAATAAAGAAGCTGTTAAATAAGAAACTAAAGTTTTAATCTTGTAATCAAATTCATATCCCCTCACTGTAATATATGTTAAAAATTCTAAAATTCATATTTTATTTTACAAAAAACATTGATTTTTTAACGTAAAAACGTTCAAATACATAAATTTGAGCCACACTGCGGCAGATTTAAATTTTGAAATTAATTTTTTAAATTATTTTTCTCATACTCAGCATACAATATAACATCTTTTAAGCATAGGTAGATTTTGGATAATTTTTTTTAACTATTATTTTCACTCAAAACCATCTAACCAAAATTAGGCCTTTTTCCACTTTTTTTCGAAATTCAACCTCATTGTGGCAGTAGTAAAATTCAAAATTAATTTTTTTAATTATTTTTCCCTTAATCTCCATCCAAGAGAACATCTTTTTCGCATAGGTAGGTTTTGACACTGTGAAAAAAAAAAAAAAAAAAAAAAAAAAAAAAAAATCGATCCACCCTAATGTGCATGCAATTTTCTTTTTTAAATGTAATGGTGCGAACAGAATATAAATATGGAATCATACATAAAAAGAGAGCGTCGGATAAGGATTAAAGTTAGTAAAGCATGTAACTGTGTAAGTTTCTAGAAAATTAAATTATGTATATAATTAACAGGATTCGCACTGTTCCTAAAATTTTCATATTTTCCTCCCTACCACAATTTTTTAAACGGTAATATTTATTGTATAATTCTATTGTAGATGTTAAACGGACCTTCGATGAAGATTTTTGATTTAACATACTGGTAGTGCACGTGTGAAAATTTCAGGAACGGTGCGAGCCCTGAGTTAAAAAACCCCTTATTTAGTTTATGCAGAAAACTGAACACACGTTTTTGAAAATTTGGCTTTAAATTAACTGAGTTTAAAGCGATAAATTTATTATTTTTATTTATACCAAGGATAGATATGACCTTATCCACAATTTCTAGCAAGAGAAAAAATAAGATATGTATATATGCATATTAGTTTGTATTTTGTTTATTTATACTAATTAGGCATATGTGCACAATGTCTCTCCCAGTAACCCAATAAATTCATCATAATGGTTTTCAATTGCTGCAAAATACAGCAATTGAATCTCATAATCAATGAACAATTAAAAGAAGAAAATGGAATAATCTATTTCTTACAAATTACTGTAAATATGCTAAATAATTCCTCCAAAGCTGTTTCATTATTTTTTTGATTTTAGCCTTTTATTTACATGCATTTTAAAAACAGATAAGCGCAGTATAACACCTGAACCACCCTGTATAACATACAGGGTGGTTCAGATAAAAATGTGTCAAAAATGTAAAGGTAGGTAGAGGAGATCTAAATAAACATATCTCATAAGGGAATGGGGTTGCGGAAATTCAGCGTTGAAGCAGTAGAGGGCGCTATAGAGTTTAGTGGATAAAAGCACTTCGCTGGCTAGTCATCCTCCGCACGGATCCCGAGCAAAAAGATTTGTTACACGAATTTGGAGCTTATTATATGCATTTCATGTATCGACTACACAAGAAAATGAAAATGCAGCGGCTGCTCAGTGGATGTACATGGAACAATTGCCGGGAAGGAACTTGCTTCAAATCTGTATCTAAAAAAGTAGAAAACGGTGCGATTTTAAATATTCGATTCACCTCCCGCATGAAATTTGATGTCCCCTATTTTTAAAATCTTTATTATGCGTTATAACTTATCTGAACTTATAACTTATCTGAGTTGCAATCGACCAGTTCGTTGGTTTTCATTATTCTATAACAAATTAAGGATTAGGTTTCAACAATATATTTCTTTTCCTTTTTAAAAATCGAATATTTTACAAAACAAAAACTTACGGATCAATTTTTATAAAATTTAGATATTATTAAACACCGTTTAAAGATTGAGGTAGATGTATATCTTTATCATTGTACTTTCCATACAATCAAAGGTATGGAATTATTGTACGGCAAACACAGTGATAAACCTCTAGTTTTATTAATACAAGCTTATGCACCACTTCACTTTTGGCAGACATGGATCATTAGATTCCCCTATTGTATATATTAAAAGGACCTTTCTTCCATATATTAAAAGATTTTTTTCTTGTGCTCAATACCTTAGATTTTTGTGTTGTCGGTTCTTGTACTATAGCAACAATAGCTATAAAAGATCATCTCGAAATATGAAATAAATCTCTCGTGTATATGTAAATAAATATTTTAATTTGGTACTCCTTGATTACCGTCGACAAAAAAAAAAAAAAAAAAAAAAAAAAAAAAAACTATCGCCAAACTATAAGATTAAATGCCAATAATGGCTGATTGTAAATGTCACATTCACTTGACATTAAACACGTTATACGTGTATATTTCATGATCAACTGATTTTTAATTCGACGTTTTATTTTTACTTTTATTAATGCTTTAAAAATATTTGTTCTTCCGTTATTTAAAATAAAATTTTGTCATTTTGTATAATTTGGCGAGTAGTTTGGCAGCTTATACAGTTTGGCGAAATTGGTCTATGAGATAATCAAGCAGTACCTTTAATTTAAACTGTTTGGCAACGTTATTTTGCCATTTGAAATAGGACGAAATTAAACCCTTATTTACTGCTTTTAACGCATATTAAATAATTCCTTAATTTATAGTTTTCTGCTTTTCTAAATGTTCACGCGTAAAAACAATTTTTATCACGTAATTTTCAATATTCTCCAATTTGAACACGTAATCATTTAATTCTAACTTTATAGTGTTTTTATCTATTTTTTATTGTCCTGTGTAAATAATTTTTTTATTTAAAGGAAATATTATTCTCGGCCAAATTTTCTCATTTGGCAACAGTTTAAAATAATAAACTTTTCTAAAATATGTAAAAAATATTTCTGGCAATGTTAAAAATTGAAATTAAAAAAATGGAAATAAATCCTCAAAAAATTATTTAAATGAAAGAAATAAATGCAGTCTGCATACCGGAAGCATCCAATATATATTTTTAGAAAAAAAAAAAAAAAAAAAAAAAAAAAAAAAAAAAAAAAATCTTATGTATAGTTTTTGTTCCTGTAAAACTTTTTTAATTGAACGATTTTGAGCAAATTTAACAATAAATATCTCTTAAAATAATTTTTCGATTTAAAAATAATTTACTTCAGTGTGTTTATCAAATATTTTTGTACAATACCACCAATTTTCGTATTTTTAAACGCAATATATATATATATATATATATATATATATATATATATATATATATATATATATATATATATATATATATATATATATTTTTTTTTTTTTTTTTTTTAACATTAACGAACGAAGACCTCAGGCCAAAAAGAAATTCATTGTCAGCGGCGGTGACAGCATGAAGATAGATATACTCTACTATTCTATCTCCATGGTCTCCATGGTGACAGCTACTTTCAATTACCCCCCCCCCCCCCTTTTTTTTTTTAACAGAGAGAAACCATACTGACTTTTGGTAAGGGATTGAAATTACAGGAGAAAAAGTAAAAAGCAACCCTGCACTTCAATTTTTGTTTATTTATTTTCATTGTGCTTTTTTTTAGACATAATTATAATAACATTTTTCACATATGTCTACATTCCTTTAAGAAAAAGTTACTACCCAATAGAAAATACATTTTCCCAATATTTCCATTTTATGTGTATTTTTTTTCTATTTAGGCATGTGTATTTTATTATACAAATTTCACAAATTTGAGTTGATTTTAATTTAACGAATTTCTTTCATAACGAAATGTTTAAAGATTACTATGAGATTTCATTAAATAAAAGTTTCACTGTAATTGTACAAAATTTGCATAAATATCTAAATATCTCAAAAATAAAACAAAATCGACTGGAATAAATTTAACTCTAGATTAGGAATCAGCACAAAAAACCGCATAAGAAACAACTAATTTCAGTTTAGGGACAGAGCAAAAGTTCAAGTTTGTTAACAAATGTAATGTAGTTATATGTATCCAGTTATAATCCAAGAGACGATAGCACAAAAACCTAAGATAACAGGCAGAAAAAAAAACCTTTATTTTATGAAAGACTAGAGATAGAGGAATCTAATGATCAATGTCTTCCGAAAGTAAAATGGTGCAGAAGCCAAAAATTGACACCACAAGTTGTTGACTCATAGGTTTACATTGTATTTTCCTTCTTCCAATTGTCTACACCAGGGCTGTCCAATGCGTCGCCCGCGGGCGCCACGGCGCCTTTTGCGGGATTTCATGGCGCCCTTCTGAAAATTTTCCGTTACGAGCCTTTTTTTATGTATACAATGCCCTTGGAACGGATACTTTATTTAAAATACTTGATATTTTCATGCGAGGTGTTTTAAAAATATCTACAAATGTACTTCATGTATCGGCAGTTATAATGTACGCAACGTGTTGAAAGAAACGCAACAGCACAAATTTTTTTAAAATTAATCATACGCTGTCGAATTAATTTACTAATTTATTGTTTAGCATGATAGAAATTTTTACTGAAATAAAGCCGATAGGAATTAATAAATGTCGACACTAACTTTTTTAATACGTTGAGAAGTAAAAAAAAGGAAAAAAATAAGCGAACCTTCTTCTCCTTCATGCATGAAAGTTCAGAAGTTTTGTTATTGTTATTGACGTTGTTTCACTAGCCATTTCGCTTTTTAATAAGACGGGGAAAGTTTTTTTTTTTTTTTTTCTCCCAGACCCTTGAAACTTTAGGTATAATTTTGGTTTTTTAAAAAATCTACAAAATCATGCGATGGAATTTCCATCAATGAATGCGTTTTTAGATTCTCTCTTTGGAATCATCCATGACTGTGTTTATGTGCTTTTTATAATAGTAAAAGTTACATATCGAAAAAAATTGTAGTTATTGAAAAGCATTTGCATCGCAAAAAGCCTAACAATATCTCTGATTACCATTTTATTATAATAATATATATTTTATTTTTTGGCTCCTCCCAATTCAAAAAAATTTTGAGATAATCCCCCGTAGAAAAATGCATTATTCGAAATTTATAACGATTTATTATTATTATTATTATTATTATTTTACATGGCATTTTATATATATGTGACGATTTCAGGATAACTCGAATTATTTCCACTGGTTAAAAAGAAACACACAGTCATGGCAAGCGAGGGAAAAAACAAAAATAATAAATAAATGTAGAAGATCCAATAATTAGTCATGGGCTGCTGTAAATTCATTTATTAAATTCGTGATAATGAGGAAGGAAAAGCTCCTTTTTGCAAAAATTCCATCATTATTTCAGCGAGCTGTCCTCATCGAAAAAGCAACCCAAGAAATCTTCAGAATCTTCCTTTCATCTCGAGACTTCCCCCTTTTAAACTAAAAGAAAGTTCTGGAACATTCTGTAATCTCTAACCATCATTATTTTATGTAAACAGAATTCTTGTCCAGCTACGAGATTATTTTAAACAGACGATAAATTTATTTTTAAAAAAATATTATTTAACCAATTTATAATTGACTCAGAATTTTAAATATCTTAGGCAGACGATTTTTATACATGATTAATTTTAAGAGAAAAAGAAAAGAAATGAATTTATTAATATGCAAATTATCGTTGACGGCGGAAAAATAAATAAATAGATAAAATAAAATAATGATATTTTTTAAAGGTATGGGTTTGGAATAAATTTAATAAGACTTTCTTAAAAAGGGTTGATAAAAACATAGAAGAAATCAGTTTTATTTGGAATATTAAGGCTAATGACAGACGACCGATTTTTTCGACGCTTTGGCTTTCGAGCGAAAAATAAACACCTGCGCTGCCTCATTCACACGGACGTGACCTTTCCGTCAAAATAAGCAGACGATATTGTCACTAGGCATAATAGAAATCTTTTGATTCGATGTTTATTAGATGGATCTTTTGAAGGAAATAAAATAGTCTGTAATTTTTTATCAATTATTCAAGAAAATTGAAAAAATACATACACAGACGGTACTGGATGCATCCTGTGAGAAGTGATAGATTATTTACCGGATCCAAAATTAAATTACAGGAAATATTCTTTAATATATCTGATGTCAAATGAAAAATACAGATGACTGCGAATATTATTAATGTTTATAATTGTTATTCAACTTTCATTTAGATAATATTTCTTATTATTATTAAATAAATTTAAAAAAAAAACTAAATTGATTAAAAAAAATGTTGCTACAGTACATGGTAGCAAAACAAGCATCTTAGTTCTATAAATGAAATGTAGGACCGAAAAATTTTCAAAGTGTGAAATTTTCGTTACATTAATCATGAAGCATATGCTATCGTCCCATGAGCAAAAGGTAGATTCTTTTTCTCCTTTTAGGGCTGTACATCCATATAAAAGTTTGTCACTTTTTTTTTTTGGTAATTTTGGACCCTCTCCCCTCTTACGATATTATATACTATCATTCCCCGAACACCCTTTCCCCCAGTAATGGTATCTTCAATAGTGTGTAAAAATTTCTTTGATTTTTTGGATTGTTTTTCTTTTGTTTGGAATGATGGTTACACTTATTTTTCGCATAATTTACTGATTTAGATGTAGAGAAAGCTATAAAATGTCACTTTATATATGAAATAACTGCATATCAAACAACACTTAAAATAAATAGTTAATATTTAAAAGTGTTTTAAAATAGCTTTAAAGCTATATAAGTTACATACTTTCAACAGTAATAGTGTCTTTTTATAATTGTTCTCGGACAAGGTGGGGCAGGCAGAACTTCGAAAGGCGGACATAACAAAACAGACGGAGAAGTTTTTCTTTAACTTATAAACACAAGTATCGTTTAAAACATAACATCGTGTACAGTTTGTCGAACAGCGAATCAATATATGCATACACATATGACAGAATAATAGTAATGCTAAACGTTGGGGTATTCCATATTTTGCAATTATATAAATTT
This sequence comes from Maratus speculifer, assembly GCA_964019185.1. Classification (NCBI taxonomy): domain Eukaryota; kingdom Metazoa; phylum Arthropoda; class Arachnida; order Araneae; family Salticidae; genus Maratus; species Maratus speculifer. The sequence continues at coordinate 46,046,195 of OZ025290.1, forward strand.
ATAATCATTTAATTATTTTAATAACATTGCATTTGCATAAAAATAGACAACAGTTTAATAAAAGATAAAATACTATTTTGATGTGAAGACCAAGTTACAAATAAAAAAAGAATTCTTTTTTCTTATTGGGTCAAAAATGATAACGATATCAAAAGACAAACCAAAACCTGTTAGCCCTGTTTCTGTTGTTCTGTTCTGTTAGCACTGCTTCTGTGCTAGATTAAAGCGCATTTTAATCTAGCGAAAAAGTTTCACATTTTTTATTATTTTTCATTTTTAAAATACATTAAAAATTTAATAAATATAATTGTTATTAATGTAGTGTAAAGTTCATCAAGGCTGATAAACATACAATATTAAAAACTAAAAACAAATTTCTTCCCATGGTATTTACGAAAACTGGTTGGATGTGCCAATCCCAAAACTTTCTTCTATCTCATACATGCATTTTAATATTTTTAAAAAAAGTTACTCATTTTAATGCTTTAATAATTTTAATTCAATACCCTACCAACTTTGATTTTCATCTTAAATTTCTGCTTCAATCAATTAATCGGAGTAAAAACGAATTCCCGTCTCTGCACGAGCCGATGGACAATAGAATGACAGGCAGATTTTTTTTCAAATTCAGGGAGGACCTACTTGCCTTACCAAAAAAAAATCATATACAAAATGTTTAGTTCACTTCTAGAACTAACTTCATACACAATATTGAAAATGGCATAAAATTCGGTATTGTAGCGCCCCGTTCCGGCGGATTTTTTTCAGATTCAGAGCGATCCAACTAGCCATAGCCATACACTTGCACAAAAAATTTCTTTCAATTCGATGCATAACTTCATGTACTTTTGGTCGGTGCAATATTGAAAATGGCACAAAAATCGCGATTGCAGCGCCCCCTTCCGACGGATTTTTTTTTCAAATTCAGGGAGGACCAACTAGCCATAGTCATACAGTTACACAAAAAATTTGGTTCAATTCGATACATAACTTCATATACTTTTGGTCGGTACAATATTGAAAATGGCACATAAATCTCGATTGCAGCACCCCCTTCCGGCAGATTATTTTCAAATTCAGGGAGGACTAACTAGCCATAGTCATACACATACACAAAAAATTTGGTTCAATTCGATGCATAACTTCATATACTTTTGGTCGGTACAATATTTAAAATGGCGCAAAAATTGCGATTGCAGCGCCCCCTTCCGGCGGATATTTTTCAAATTCAGGGAGAACCAACTAGCCATAGTCATACACATACACAAAAAATTTGGGTCAATTCGATGCATAACTCCATATACTTTTGGTCGGTACAATAGTAAAAATGGCACAAACATCGCAATTGCAGCGCCCCCTTCCGGCGGAATATTTCAAAACTAAAGGAGGACCTGCTTGCCACAGCCAAAAACACTCAAAAAAAATTTGGTTCAATTCTATGCATAACTTCATACACTTTTTGATGGTAGAATGGCGACATACAGACAGACACACGGACAGACAGACATTTTGTAAAAACAGGTTTTTTGAAATCTCTGACCCCTAAAACGTGTAAATCCGTCGAAAACCGGAAGTCGAAAAAAATTTCGATTACAATACTTTCTTCTATTGAAGATAGAAGAAAGTAGAAAGAAAAACGCTCAAAAATTATATATTGACAATTTTGAAAAGTGAAATATTTCCAAATTTGTCGCCATATGTAAATAGCCTTTTAACATTTTACTAGATTATATTAACTTAGTTGCCACTCAAAATTTAGCAAAAAAAAAAAACTGTGATAATAATCTATATATATATATATTACGCTATCGTATGAGACACAAAAATCGTGATTATTCGTTAATTGCTTAATGGCAATGTCCAAATTAAACCCATCTTATTGGTTACTGTGCAAAAGTCCTTTGTTAAGACTTAGGCTGTGGTAAATTAGATTTGTATATGTTTTGTTCCTTCGCTGCAATTATGAAGCTTCAAAATATCATTATTTTTATTTTTTCTGTTCTTTTTTACTTAAAAAAATAAATAAAAGTCATGAATTTTAAAGTTTTCAGTTTCAAATTAAAGTTATATATTGTAAATGAAATGAGTTTAATTAATATATTATTATATTATATAATATACGATATATTATTATATAATATAATACAATATATAAATAATTAATGAAATACGAAAAAATGCCACGGGTACAATATTTGTCGATTTATTATCTGCGCCAGGCTAGCATAAAAATACTGAGCTCTTGATTTATCAGCACAGATGTCATATATGCAGCACATTGCGCGTTATTTTTCTGACGCCAATTTGACGAAAATTTCGTTTTCAAATACCAGCTACATACATATTTTTAACTAATTTCTATTATTTTAAAAAGGAAATAATAATAAATAAAGTTTAGATAATAATAATAGAATAAAACAATTTGTATCATTTAAAAAAAGAAAATAAAAGTAAACAAGCAGTTTATTAATAAATAAATAACAATAGCCGGGTTACCGTCTGAGGCGCATATAATTGCTACTTTGTTGCAGTCGCGCCAGTGCATATGATATCTGTATCTATTTCTCAGGGCGGAATCTTCTAATTTGGCAAAAAAATTGAGCAATTTAAAATAAATTATGTATAAAAGCAATATGATTTAATGCTTAATATACATTTAAGGGAGACCAAACTGGTCGCCAAGAGCGGCTAGTAAAAAAAGAAAGAAGGGGAAAAAAAGAAAAGGAAAAATCTATATTTACCAAACTTAAATGTATTTGCTTCAAAAATATAAATGAAGCTTCTTAAAACTGGTACTTTCACAAAATTGTGTTCCATGAAAACATACTAATCATAAATTATTCTAATGTTGTTAGATTTAAAAATTTGTAATTTAAAAAGCAAACAAATTCCTCAGAAAGAAAAAAAAAATAGAAGAAGAATTTAAAGAAGCTATTATTGAAAAAATGCTTGTTTCGAATTAATATAAATAGGTTTCATATCGTTACAAAGTGTTACTTTTTACAAACATAAAATAAATCCCCCCAAAATATAATAAATTTCGCAAAAATACTTTTTGTTTTTCTCAAAATGCTTCCCTTCCCCCCAAAACCTGCATCGATTCTTGACTACGCTATCACAACAAAAGCTCGTGAATCTTGGAAAGAAAATAAAAAATCAGCGTTAAAAACAACTCTCGTCTGAACAAGATCTAATAAACAGAAGCCACCAGACACAAGCAGCTGGCTAGCGGCTTGGGGGAAACGCGTGGCTTCGACGTGAGTCTTTGCGTATGTTTGAACGCAATAGTACCGCGTCGCCCGTCTGACAAGAAGAGGAGATAGTAATGCTCTCAATAGCGGGCGTCGTTTTGTCTGTTTTTGGAAATCGTCCGTGTGGCATTACCCTAAGAAATAAAGTTTTAATTAAGAATATTTTTAATTTAGAGCCATCTTTTTAAATTTACGCATACTGGATTAATGTTTTTTAAGGCAAATTAAGAATTTATATCGTCTGCATAAGGATTAACAGATTAGATTTAGAAACAAGATTTTAATTTAATAATTTGAAGTAAGTACGAAATATTATTATAAGAAAATTAAGATAGTATAAAGGTTAGTTTTGGCGAAAAAATTTTAAATTTGTAATATTATCCCCCCTCCCCAAGACTTTGTATGAAATTGATAGTTAAATAAACTACAAGTTCAGACAACAGAAATATAATAATTTAGAAAAGTTAAATTTTGGAATAAAACTGTCAAACTCAGGAAGCCAAGAGATGGAAGAAAAGAAATTAACGCAATATAAAAAATATTAGCGATTAAAATAAAATAGTTAACAGAAAATAATTCTGAATTAAATTTAGGTAGGAGCATTTCCCTGAAAGAAATACAATAATGTTACAACATCACTTACCATTTGTAAGTGCACAGGAGATAATACATATAATAACAATAAATAAGTTATGAATATTAATAAGCAAGAGATAAAAATATAATAAAAACAATAAAAATTCGTTCTCATGGAAGTTTAAATAATTACAATGACTTAATGCATAGTTTATTTTAAATAAGTCCTTTAAATGAAAAAAGTCTTTCAAGAATATATAAAAGAGTCTTTTTCAATGTCCAGTGAATACAGTCTCTTTAATTAAAAATCTTCAAACCTAGTTTAATCTTTGGTTTTAATGTTATGTTGGATCCAACATCTTTCAGTAATATATCAATTTTTCAATAATAAATAGCATCACTCTCAATATCAATAATAAATAATATAGAAAAATTTAAATAATAACAATAACAACAATAATAAGTAATAGTATAATAAGACTCCATATCCTAATATTTTTCAATAAGAGTATAATTAATACTAAACTTCATCATAGAAATCATAATAATAATAATAATAGTAAAACAAGAGTATAATCAAAAGAAAATATCACTATTTGTTTATTATTGATAGGGAAAATATTGGTTGAGGATAAAAATAATTACATAGCAACTAAATAATTTTCTTATCTTCTAATAGCATAAGAAAGTATTTTTTGCTAGCCGAAAGCATAAATAAAAAAAATCATAATAATTCCAAAATCCAAATAAAATTAAATCTAACTATTTAGAAAATGGACTCTCAACCAGTATTTCCTTACAATAATTCCTCTCTGATACTCTTTTACAAAATTGTCAAATTTGGTTATAAGTTTTCAATGCCAAATGTAGAATAATGTTTTATCCACACATGGTTTATAAACTTTAATAATAAAATACAATAGGAATGAAAGTTGTCATTCTTAATTGAGAAATGGAAATAAAAATACTTTGCTTTTTGAAAAACTTTTAATCTGTAGTTTTCACAATCACTGAAAATCACATATTATGTTATAGGTTTAAGTAGAATCATTAGATTTTATAACTGTTATAACATAAATATCTGCTGAATAAATAGAATAATATTAATGTCAAATACATGAGTAAATATAATTAGACTTAAACACCCTTAAAATTAATTTATCAACATCAATTTGAAAGCTTTTACAATCAAAGTGTTCACCTTATGCCTGCATAAGGTGTCCAATTTAACCCCAAAAACTCCCAAAAACAAGTAATATTCTTGTAGGCCTCCAAGAACATACCTGCTGATGTTGAAAATTATGGTGATTGTATCTGAGGTTTTGTTTGTTTTTTGGGTTGCTCATGAAACAGTTTAAAATCTTCGGGTGAAAAATAGGGTCTTAATTTAGAAACATGCACAATAACGGAATTCTGTCCTGTCTCATAATTAAATTTATCTATTTCATAAGTTACATCAGAAAGTTTATTTATAATTTTATATGGTCCCGAGAAAGTAGGTTCTAATTTTCGAGTGTTAGGGTATTTAAATTCTTCATAAATTACAGAGTCTTGTATTTTTAATGGGCATTCGACAAAATGTCGATCATAGAGTCTTTTACTTTTAAGGTGAAATTCCTGAGTTCGCGCTTTCGCAATTTTGAGGGCTTTGTCTACTGGAGTTGTATACATTTTAATTGTCTCACACAAAACCATTACCCCCCATTTTAAAAATCTGAATCAAAATTATCGTGAAAATTATAACTATATTTAGCTGCTAACTTTAACCAGAAATTTTATCTAATAAAAATAGAAATTGTAAATATCATAGTTATACCTTAAATTGTGATCAACTTTTTAATTCTATTATTTTATAAATCATAAACAGATTCAAAATTTTAATTATAGGTAATTCCTTACTTAAAACCACAAAATTTACTAAAAAAAATTAATCACATTTATCAGTCAAAATTCCAGCAACAGCCTTGCACAGTTCCATATTCTTACTGAATTTAAATAAATTATAAGAATCCGGGAACCAAAGCTCACTGTCACTAGAAATTCTAACAAATAAAGGAAAAAACATAAATGTTAATTTAATTTTCAGCTCAAATGTTTAGTTGTAGGAACATTATCATGAAAATACTGTATTCTGAGAATAGTTCTTGATAACAAACAATATCAATAAATTAGAAAATGTACCTTTTAAAAAATAACTTGAGCTTCTGAGTTCTTTTATACTTCATTATTATTACGAACTTATCTTTAAACGTGCATAAAAATATCATAATACTCTTAATAAGTAACAGTAAATATCTTAAGAACATCATACTCCTCAATTAAATTTTTAAGAACAAACATGTTTTCACTCCAACAAGTAATAATAATAATAGTAATAATAATAATAAGACTCATAACTAGATAAAAAGATAAATAAATAAGGCTCACAGAAAAATAAACAAACAAATAAATAAACCTTACAAACAAAGAACTATCTACACAAATACAGTAAAAAGGATACACATAATAATTAAATACATCTAAAAATAACTCACGGATAAGGAGAAATTTTCAAGCTGATCCTAGGGGAGACAGGAATAACGAAAATTATGAAAGTAAGTAGTAATCTGCGTTCAGTTGTCTCTAAAAGTTTTTTTTTTTTTTTTTTTTTCTTGTCATTATGACCATGATTATCTTGAGTCATCAGTTACACATAAACAGCAAAAAGGTGGAATATCAGGCCTCAGGAATTCACGAGATATTTAGAAGAAATCTTTCAAACCACTCGGACAGAAAGCTGTTTAACATTAAAATCTCTTCTGTTACATTCACTCGAGGAATCAAAAGATAATGGCAATTCTTGCTTAATAACACTTTCAACCATGGCGGGTAAAATTTTCGGCGATTCATATTTTTGTCATCACTTCGTTTCAGTAGATTCATTTACATAGCATTTTACTTCTTCAGTAGATTCATTTCGAAATCCATTGGGGTTTCCCCGCACAGGTTCGAATCCTGTCGACTTTTCGATTAGTTGTGACGATTTCAGGAGAACTCGAATTATTTCCACTGGTTAAAAAGAAACACACAGTCATGGCAAGCGAGGGAAAAAACAAAAATAATAAATAAATGTAGAAGATCCAATAATTAGTCATGGGCTGCTGTAAATTCATTTATTAAATTCGTGATAATGAGGAAGGAAAAGCTCCTTTTTGCAAAAATTCCATCATTATTTCAGCGAGCTGTCCTCATCGAAAAAGCAACCCAAGAAATCTTCAGAATCTTCCTTTCATCTCGAGACTTCCCCCTTTTAAACTAAAAGAAAGTTCTGGAACATTCTGTAATCTCTAACCATCATTATTTTATGTAAACAGAATTCTTGTCCAGCTACGAGATTATTTTAAACAGACGATAAATTTATTTTTAAAAAAATATTATTTAACCAATTTATAATTGACTCAGAATTTTAAATATCTTAGGCAGACGATTTTTATACATGATAAATTTTAAGAGAAAAAGAAAAGAAATGAATTTATTAATATGCAAATTATCGTTGACGGCGGAAAAATAAATAAATAGATAAAATAAAATAATGATATTTTTTAAAGGTATGGGTTTGGAATAAATTTAATAAGACTTTCTTAAAAAGGGTTGATAAAAACATAGAAGAAATCAGTTTTATTTGGAATATTAAGAAATAAAGTTTTAATTAAGAATATTTTTAATTTAGAGCCATCTTTTTAAATTTACGCATACTGGATTAATGTTTTTTAAGGCAAATTAAGAATTTATATCGTCTGCATAAGGATTAACAGATTAGATTTAGAAACAAGATTTTAATTTAATAATTTGAAGTAAGTACGAAATATTATTATAAGGAAATTAAGATAGTATAAAGGTTAGTTTTGGCGAAAAAATTTTAAATTTGTAATATATATATAGAAACATAATATCTCATTTTCATATATATATATTGCTACTAACTTAAAAAAAAAAAAAATATTTTCTTGCATCTTTTGAGCCATGGCTCCCTTCATTTCTTGCCAAAGGCTGAGATGCGCCCTTGCTTAGTAAAAGGTTGGACAGGCCTGGTTTACACTGTTAAAAATCTACGGCATTTACTGCAAACTCATCCACAGCTTATATAGAAAGAGGTTATTTAACTATATTATGGAGCATTCTCATTGGTTAGACTAGAGAGATTCTGTACAAGCGGCGGAGTGAGTTAGCAGCAAATGCTACAGATTTTTAACAGTGTATGTTTTCATACCTTTGATTGTAGGATAAACATAATGATAAACCTGGGAGTCAACCATTAGTGATAAATAAAAACCTTGTGTGGAAAACTACAATCATTAAAATCCAACGTTTGAACATACAATAATTAAAAACACTTAACAGACGTATACGTTTCGCAAGTACCAGGACTCGCTTCCTCAGTGTTCAAGCGGTAAAATGTTTAAAATCGAAAAGCCCCCCCCCCCCTCCAAATGTCAGCAAGTCAGAAACCCAAATGATTGCAAACACAGAACCAAAATACCATCAAGCTTCAATTAACCAATAGAATCAAACCGGAAGGCGAAACGTATATGTCTGTTAAGTGTTTTTATTGATTGTGTGTTCAAACGTTGGATTTTAATGATTGTAACCATTAGTGGTATTAATTTTTGGCTTATGCACCACTTCACTTTCGGCAGACATGTACCATTAGATTCTCCTGTTTCTACTCTTCCATAGAATAAAGAGTTTTTGTTCTTGTGCTTGATAAATTAAGTTTTTGTGCTGTCGGTTCTTGGACTATTATTAATTAAGTTGCAATATCATTTCAGGTGTTGCCGTAGGAAGTTTTCTTGCTGGAATTGGCCTGGACAAATTTGGATGCCGGATGAGTTTCACCTATGCTGCTGAAATGAGCTTCATTTTACTGCTTGTGAATATTCTAGCTAGTGTTTACCTGTCGAAAATCAAAAAGGACAACAAAAAAAATCAACTTCCTGCCTTAAAAGATAACATTATAAAATGATACTATTATAAAGCCATTAATATTCAAATGTGAAATTAGTTTTAACTTACATGGAAGTATTAAAATATGCAAGATTAAAAGAAACATACTTATACATTCTGCCGATTTTTACAGAAGATATGGAAGGTATATGTAAACTTAAATGAAAACTTAGCAATTTAGTTTTATTATCTTACAAGACTTTTTTCCTTTTTTATTAAAAGAAATCTTTAGTAAAATAACTGAATCCGATGCTTTCAAAGAAATCTTCATTATTAATGAGTGAAAAATATTTTAATACTAATCATTTTTTTACTTTAATATATTCAACTAAAAAGAATTACTATGAAGTTAAAACGTTGTAAATGATTGTAATTTTGTAAGTAAGAGTTGAAAAAAAGTTCAAGCAAATTTAATTATAGTGGTTTACTGTTGATATGTACATTCGCGGAAAAAAAATTTTATTCTTTCTGCATACCAATTCTGTTGAAAATCATTCCATAAAAAATGTATATATATATGCGTTTCGGGGTTTTACTTTTTACCTCGTGAATCTTCTTTATTAATCTTTCCGGGATAAGAAAAATGTTCGTACTACTGAACAGATTGCGGTTGTAACACAGAAGAAAAGTGTTCGTACTGTTCTTCAGAAAGGCCATCTATGATCGTTCTCTGTGAATGCATGGTATTACACAGAATTTTCTTTAAAAGTGGAGGAATTTTACCTAATTAGTACATTATCTTTTTACTTAGGATGTAATAACCCTCTCCTGCGCCCTCAGTGTACACCAATTGTCCTTGTAATGGATCCTGAGTGCGTAAATAAATGTTACTCTTTTATCAAGCTCTCTAAGTTCTCAAAGTTGCGAATTGAGTCTGAAGTCTGTCTTGAATTAGGCAGAATATACTTTTTAAAAGAAGAGTATTTTTTATACTTGTGTATATTTGGCACGTTGAATAGCATTTAAGAAAGTGACTTCCTCGAGATACATGGCATTTGGCTGCAATGGCTGCTTCAGAAGACAAATCGAGCTATCGAGGCATTCCCACATGGTAAGAAGCAATTTTTGATGTTCACTTAACAAAGCATTAGTTAGATTGAAGCGCTTGGTTATTTCAAATGTTAAGGCCCCTGTCCTTGCTCAAGGAAACGCTCGCGAGCTAATGCTATTCCTATGGGGAAGCATTTTTCTAATAACTCTTTCGCATTTTGACATTTTTGAATATTTCTTTTTTGCATTGGATAGCTGAGGTGCATGCCGATAGCGCACCTTTTTTACTTTTTCGATTTTAATTGCAGATATTTTTTTAAAAAGCACTTTCAGTTTCGAAACCGGTTTTAAAAGTGAAACTAACTTTGTAAAAAATATCTGCAACCAAAATCGAAAAAATAAAAAAGGTGCGCTGTCGGCATGCACCCCAGCCATCTAATGCAAAAAAAATTATTAAAAATGTCAAAATGCGAAAGAGTTATTAGATAAATGCTTCCCCATAGGAATAGCATTAGCTCGCGAGCGTTTCCTCGAGCGAGGACAGAAGACTTTATTTAACGTGAATCAGTTTTGTCAGTTTCGACATAGGTGAAAAATTGTATGTGTTTCCTCAAGGTTTGTCAAACATGTATAGTTTTTGTATAAGTCATACAGCATGGGAAACCATGCTGTACCGTCATGAAAAAGAAGTTCAGGAGGGTCGTTCGCTAAAAGAAGCTTTATTTTTACAGCGGCATTATTATATACACATGCATCAGAAAAAGAATAAAAAGTTAGAAGTAGGTTCACATCTAAGAGCTTAACTAAGCTCTGTTCGCAGTATTTTTTGTACTGCGCGTGAGTGACTGGGCAGAGTACACCGTACTATATGTTTAAAGTCTAAGTTAACCTGTCCGGAGAGAGTTCGTATTTTTTCGCTTCCTGTTCTTATATATATATAGACAAATCTACGCAGAGAGCCGATTTTAAACCAAGATTCTCTGAAAGGCCTAAGTTGCATCCATGTATATCTAAAGCAAAGTTCTTTGATAGCGGCCGCACTTGAAGACACTAGAGAAGCATTTCAAGTATCGCATGAATTATTATATCCGAACTATCTAAAAAAAAAAAAAAACAGTCAAAGCTATGATCTTAGTCTAAAATATTTTTTTATACTGTTAGATGGAGAGATGTAAAGTGGAATTTATTGCAAGTTTAGTTGGTATGTTATGATACACAAACTGTATCGTTCTTGTATTAAAGAAGGGATACTTAGGTATCAGAACTGCATCTATTGACAAAGTGATATTTATTGAAACCAGGACTTTACAATGCTTTTCCCTATACAGGGTGAGTCATAAATATCGAAACAATAGGCTATCTCCTTAAATATTGCCCCTAGACCCATACTTCCAATTGCAAAAATTCATAAAAAAAGGTGAAATTTTTGATAAGATAAGTTGCAACTCCATGGGGGGTCTATTTGAAAAAATACGAAAATTAACTTTTTATACGGCCCCTGTAGAATAAAAATTCCAATTAGGAAAACTTTCCTTATCCAGTCCTGAATAATACACAAAAAGTTGCATCTTCATATCTTCAAAATTCGCGGAGTTATAACCGTTTGAATAATTCATCAGGTTTTAAGGGATTAGACACAAATTGAAATGCGCGCAATTCAAAAGACAAAGTTACTTTAACAGTTGTAGGAAACGCGTAAAAAATCAATCTTTTGAGTTAGAATTTTGATTTTTTTTCTTCTTTTGTGATGATTAGCTATATAATTTGCTAAGAAAATCACATCCTAAAATTTATCATAAAATTTATAAAAATTTTATATGGTTACTTACTGGTTTAAATGGGATAATTAAAAATCGTTATAACTCCAAACATTATTTATCGGATTTCAATTTCTTTCTATTTAATTAAAAATGAAAATCTGATTTTAGTTTTGTTTCGGAGTTTTTGCTTTTCAATATTTATTTTAGAACTTTTAAAAATATTTATTTAAAAAATAATAACTTTTAGAAAATTATATTTTCAAAGGTATATAATTTTTCATTTTTTTAAAACAAAACTAATGTAAAATAATTAAAAATGACATGCTTCAAGTTTGTACTTTTTTTTCTTAAACAATTCTTCACTTTTAATAATTTAAAGACAAGAAATAGTCGGGAAAAAAGTCATTATACAGAAAAATGAAATGTACTGTTTTACTGCCCAGCAGTTATTTAAAAGAAAGCTTTTCTAAGATGTAGATTAAGTCCTTTTTAAAAATTTAGCTCTCACAACTTCAAGCTTTTTATCGTCCTGGAGAGGCTGTCAAAAAATCTGTATTCTGGGCTGAGGTCAGATCAGGACCGAGAACGTTACTTTTTTCTGAAGACTCGCCTATCCGGATCAAATGTATTTTTCATACAGGAGAGGACTGCTTTTTTTTTTTTTTCCCAGGCCTGCACTGGACGAAATTTTCATTCCCGGTATCGAACAATCCGTATTAAACGAACAGACCTAATGCGTGCATAAAATAAATAAAATTTGGTTTAATCAATATTTTTACGAAAACCACATAACTTTTAAAATCGCTTTTATTTTACACACAAAAGAAATTTTTTTTTTTTTTTTTTTTTTTTTTTTTTTAAGAATAGTATATTTAAATGCTAAAAAAATAAACAAAATAAAACCAGAGAAAAAAAAATCTGCTTATGACGGAATTCTGTCTTAAACAGAAAATGTGTTGATCCATGCAAAATAAATACAATAATACCTGAGAAAAAAAAATATACTCCATTTAACCCTCCTAGGAAGGGCATTTGTCTATTACGTATTTTTTTCTTTCCTATGTGATTCCGTCTTAAAAAGTTTTACTGTATAACATTTTTCAGTCTCCAAAGCACGGGATATGGATTAGCGATAATACAATATAAGTGAAACATTTACATATAAACAGAGATTCATTGATAAAATAAATATATCACAGCGTTTGGCGCCTCTTTAATAATAAAAAGTATAAATATAAAAAACGAAATTCTATATTAAGTATTTTTGGTCAGAACTCCTCCACGCGAAACAATTTTTAACAACACTGAAATAAAAGACTATGTAGAAATTCACGGCTGGGTCGGCTATGATTAAGCTTTTTTCCAGTCTGGTCCGTATTATGATTTTAACATTATTTCATACCGCAGTGGCGTAGCTACGGGGGGGCAAGGGGGGCGCCAAATTGAGAAAGGTTTAAACCGAAATTATCTTACATATTTTAACAATAAAAAATTTGTTGACTTTTAAGTTTTTATGTGTGTTAATGTATTCTTTAGTAAAATATTTTGTTACATCCAATTAATGAAGAAAGAAAAAATTTATTAGAATATTTCTAGGGAGTGCTCAATACAATCGGTAACGAAGATAATTGTTTTTCTGAATTGAGGCGCCAAATGATTAAATAGGGGCGCCAAATTCAGAGGAGCTGTAAACCGAAATTTTTTCACATATTTTGAAAATGAGTAAGAATTATTGATTTGTAGCATTGCATTTTTTTATTTGTAGCTAGCTAGCTGACCCGTCCGCCGATTTTTCCAAATGAACCGCGAATGATTAAAATCTCTATTCAAATTTAAATAATAATAATAATAATAATAATAATAATAATAATAATAATAATAATAATAATAATAATTTAAAAAAAACCTTTTAAAATGAAACTTTGGGATGGATCTTCAGTGTCTTCGGCAGCATAGAACGGGTGTGCTACGCAGCCAAGGACCAACCGTTAAAAATATGCATTCAAATTTATTTCTGTCAAAATAAATCTCTGGAATGGATATGCGCTGCCTATGTCACCATGTAGAAGGCGTACTGCGCACGTGCAAGAACATCTGGTGATAATCGTAAAATGAATTGAAAGAAAGAAAATTCCCTTGAAATAGGTCCCATGAAATCTCAGATAAAAATGCCTCTGATGATGGAAGATAGAACTAAAATCTGTAAGACAATCGAAAACCGAGTTAAATGAGAAAAACCCAGTGGAAATCGGGTCCACAGAACCCGAGATAAGAATACGTCATCTTCACATGAAGATGGACCTAAAAATTTCAAGAAAATCTTAAGCTAATTTTTAAGAATCAATACCTCTTAAAATCTATTTTGTAGAATCCGACGAAAAATAGGCTTAAAAGTTCAATAGTCATCATACTTTTAAATGTAAATAAAGGGAAGAAACTGTTGTGGACGGACTCTTAACTCCTATCACTTCACTCTGTCCACAGAACACACTAGTAATTTTCGATTAAATTGATAAAATACTTTTAAATTATGATTTTAGCATTCGATAGCGTTTAATAATTAAATTGATTGTCTGCATGTTATACAATTTTTGATCAATCGACTTTCGAAAACTAGTGGAGTGTTCGGACGGAAAAAAATATTTTTAGTTCTGTTTTTAATGGATGTTCGTTTCTGTATGTTTCTCTTGTGTGCAGGGCTGCCACCGGCGATTATTTTTTTTAAATTCTAATAGGTACCACTTTCCCAAACATTAATAACATCTAGAATAGAAATGAACATCAATATTTATATTAGAAGAATACTTGTGCGAACAAAATACAAAAATAGTCGACTGTGGCAACTTTTGCATATGGGGTCTGTCTCTTTTGCATATTGTCGCCGTCAACTAAAAAAGACAAAAAGTTACCGAGCGATTTTCAAAAAAAAATATAATTTTTTTTTTATATATGTGCTTTGAAATTTTCAAATTAAAATCTTAATTAGTTTTTTTTTCTTTTTTTGCTGATAAATGAAAAATATTAATTTCTTTCGACTGGGAAATCAAATTCAGATGAGTGTGCGATTTTTGCCATTTTGCGGGGGAAAAATCGCATTTTTGATTGAATTTTTAATTGATATTATCGACTATAAGAAAAAGAAAATAAAATAAAAATTTTGAGTCTCACATGAATTAGGATAGGATAGGATAGGATTTGCCTTCTACCACCCTCACCCAAAATTTCAGAGTTGTGTGTGTAGTAGATATTTTAAGTCCTCTCTGTCATACACACGGACATACATAGATTGTTTTTCACGATGATTTTTGTTATTCTTAGCATTCCATATAAATATATAAAATGAAAGCTTCCTTAAACCTTTCCTTAAAGCATTCCTTTAAATAAATGTCATGCTGAAAAACAAAATTCAAGGAGTAAAATGGATTTTGAGAGAAACAATTTATGTATTTTAATTTAAATTTTTGAATTTCAAAAGGATTTTAGTTTTTATCATTTTCATCTATAGCATATCTCTCTCTATATTGATATCGGATCATTGTCATCCGACTGAGAATATGTTAAGCGTTTATTAAGATCTCAAACAAATTCGTTGGATATCTTAAATTACCATAAGAATTCCAGACGTTTTATTGTTTTCCCATCCATGTTTAAAAATGAATGCATATAGCAATTTGAAATTCTAGAGTGACTGCAGTTTTTAATCAGGAGATTTTATTATCTTAACCGGATGTATCGTAACTTAGCAGTTTTAGTAAATGTTTTTTTTTTTTTTTTTTTTTTCAAATTTATTCTCTTCGTCGCTATTCCCATTACAGAGCCAGATTACCGCACAGGCCTATAAAGCCTTGACCCGCTGTTGCTGGGGGCTCAAATTTAGTAACATGATTTTTTAGTCTTAAAATTGAAGTTTCCGCATTATTTTCTCAAAAACAAAAATATATTTTGATTAATTTGGAAACCATAATGTAATATCTAATAATAATCTATTCCTTATACTTTACACCCCCTCCCCCCCCGAAAAAAAGTATAGGAACTGCAAGGTGCCCTCAAACAGGTTCTGCGCCATGAGCGTTCGGGCTTTGCATCCCACATCTATACTAATAAAAGAACAAAACGCTCTGTCTGTCTGTGTGTGTCTGCTATGGCTAGCAAAATCTTCGGAACGTACGAGGCTCAAAATTTTTATGAGAGTAGCCCAATACCTCTCCTGATGCACCTGAAGTTCAGAATTTTAATATTTTGATGAATTTCAGATATATTAATTACGAAGTGGAACTCACTTTCATAATAAAGCCATTTTAATGTTCGGGGATAGAAATCGCTTGCACATGCGCACAAACTCTTTTATGCACCTAAACGAAAGAAGAAGCACTTTTCGGCGTTTATTTCTGTTTTTGGACCATTTCTTAAAAAAACCAAATCAACCAAACTACTCGACGTAGTTAAACTTAACAGACATATTTCGAAAGATCGTACTTTTAGGTCTTAAATGCTATTAATGCTATAATGCTAATTCGAAATAATGTTGCAGTTAACCCTTTAAAAACAAATATTCAAAAAGAGTCGTTTTTCCCAAAACCATTTTTCTCCCTTTTGTCAATGCTCTTCCAGGGCATATTTTTTAAGATATAAACAAACAAAATAGAATATCTTACAGTTGAAACTTTCTTCTAACCGATGGTGTAATTGGTTTTAAAATATTTGGATTTTAACCCTTTCAAATACACTGGCAAAAGCGGGTCATTTTGCGACTCGCAGAGAGGATATTTTTTCCATGCTAAAATTATCTTAACGTGCATATTTCAACTCAATCTTTTAAAATCTTCACAATGGATCAAATTTATATTCCTACAAGAAATTCGACACGTTCGGACTGATAGAAATATTTTTTACAAAATAAAATGTGCGAAAAATTTGATGAAATCAATAAAAAACTGATCGTTTTCATTGCGGTTTTGACTTAGGAAACCGCAATCCTGTAGGTCCCAGTAAACAAAAAAACATGTTCTTTAAGCTTAAAAACATTTTTATAATCTATGATGCAATCGGTTTTTAAAATATAAGATTTAACCCTTTCAAATACACCGGCAAAAGGAGGCACTTTGCGACTCACGTATAGAATATTTTTTCTATGCTAAAAGTATCTAAGCTTACATATTTCAGCCCAATCTTTTAAAAGCGTCTCAATAGACCAAATTTACACATTCTTAAAAAATTTTGAAACGTTCGGACGAGTAGAAATAATTTTTACAAAATAAAAATTGCGAAAAATTTGACGAAATCAATAAAAACCAGATCGTTTCATTGCGGTTTTGCCTTTGCAGAGCGCAATTCTATATACGTCCTGACAAACCGAAAATATTTTCTTAAACCTAAAACATTCTCATAATTTATGTTGCAATTTGTTTAAAAAGAATATGAGATTTAACCCGTTCAATTACAACGACAAACACGAATCACATCCTGAAGAATACATTTTTGTATTCGGCTCATGGAGAATACATTTTTGCTACGCTAAAAGTAACTAGGTTTCCGTATTTTAGCACAATCTTTTTAGAGCCTTTAAATAAACCAGATTTACATTACTTTAAAAAACTTTGGAACTTTCGTATGGATAGAATTCTTTTTTTACAAAATAAGATGTGTGAAAATTTTTAAGAATTTAGTAAAAACCTGAGTGTTCCGTCGCGGTTTCGTTCGCTTTCGGTTCGCATAGTTTCCAAAAAAAAAAAAAATAAATAAAATTACATAGAAAATAAAATACCAAACAGCATGTGCTTTCAATTCAATATCTTTTCGTGATTTTTCCGTTTAAAAATATAAATTTTGACAAAATGGACTTAAAAATGTAAAATCATAGAAATTTGAGTTTAATTTAAGGGTAATTTAGAAAAGCAAATAACACATTTGAAAACTGAATAACATCATGGGTCCGGGCAAAGCCAGGCAGGAGAGCTAGTAGAAAATAAAATACCAAACAGCATGTGATTTCAATATCTTTTCGCAATTTTTCCATTTAAGAATATAAATTTTGACAAAATGGAATTAAAGATATAAAATCATAGGAATTTGAGTTTAATTTAAGAGTAATTTAGAAAATAAATAACACATTTGAAAACTGAATAACATCACGAGCCCGGACAATGCCGGGCAGGTCAGCTAGTGCTTAATAAAACATAAACATATCCGTTGACGTACCGCTAAGCTTTTGAAATTCCCATTCAAATTCAATATTGGTGAAAATTCGAAATCTTCAGTAAACCGGTTCAATGCATTTTAGTTTGGTGTGTTTAACCGAATCTTAAAAACAAGAAAAAGGTGAAGATGCCTTTTCCTCCCAGTACAAGTCAAAAAGACTATTTTGTTTCTTCTTCCAAAAAAATAATCTTTTTTTTTTTGGGGGGGGGGGGGGCGCAAAAATTAATCATGCCCCGGGCGCCAAAAAACGTAGCTACGCCACTGTCATACCGGGCTGAACTTTTTCCCCTATGTTACGGTTTAGGACCGGACCTACATATTTCGATCTATTCAGACATCCAGTGCTAACGATCAACATGTTTTGAAAACAAGTTTCGATTTAAATCAATACGCTGCTTTATTATGTCCAAATAAGAGGCACGGTCTTAAACCGACATATAAAAACGAACAATTTGTGGACAATCCCTTATTTGCTTTGAAAATGGATGACAAACGCTTCGTTTACAAGCATGGTAAAGTGGTGTAAGTCACGAATTTTTGAGAATTTTGGATTTTAATATCTCTCTCAGATTTTCAGATACGGAGATGAAATTTTTTTTGTTCAATTTAGGAATGGATAAGGAATAACTTCCTAATTGGGTATTTTGCTCTACGGGGGCCGTATAAAAATTTAATTTTCGTATTTTTTCAAATAGACCCCCCATGGAGTTGCAACTTATATTATCAGAAATTTCACCCTTTTTTATGAGTTTTTGCAATTGGAAGTATGGGTCTAGAGGCAATATTTAAGGAGATAGCCTATTGTTTCGATATTTATGACTCACCCTGTATATAACTCCTAACTCAGTGTTTTAAAGGAAAGGTATCGGTAAAGTAGTAAAAATGTGTGAAAATTAAAAACGAGTAACGGTGAAAGAAAAAAAATGTGATCAAAGATTTTCTTTTAATATTGTTGTATTTTTTTTCCGTTTTGAGAACATTCAAGCCATAGCTAAAAATATTATTTAAAAAAGAAAAAGTAATAAAACATATAAACAAAAGAATTTGTATTTTTGTTTGCATGTATGATATGGAATAGGATCATATTAAATATAACATTATTACAAACAACAATCGAATTTGTTAAGTTACGTTCCGGTTATAATCAATAATTATATTTAATATTTCTAGATAAATGGTATCTTAAACAAGAACCCGCGAACTTTAAAAATCCTTAATTCCTGATGTGTAATAAACATAATAGTGTAAAAATTGAAATGCTTATAAGGTGCTAGTAAATTTGCATACATTAATATTGGCCATTTAAGAGTTCAGAACAACACCATCTATTTTGGTAAAATGTGAATTTTTTAAAAACTTACTGTGCCTATAATTTACGAATCTGTCATATTTATCATCTTTATATTCATTATAGTTACGTTATCGTTATTATATTTAATTAAAAATGATTGTAAAGGATTAGGGACACATACTAATAGCAGAGAATAGAATATCAATGAGAAACTGAAGAACTAATAATTAAAGGGCAAAAATGTCGTAAAATTTAAACCGTATACGTTTCGTCAATCTCTGCCAATGATCAGAAAGTCGTTTTGTCAGGATGTTGGAATCGCATCAAGCATGAAAAGTTGCACTGCATTAATCCGTGTGCTTATAGAAAGAAAAAGAATAGCTCAGATTGCTTATAGAGCTTTTTAAGATGATTAAAAAAAAAAAAAAATTAAAAATCGATCATATATGCAAATTTTATCCACGCATTACAATAGTAAATTATATCTTTTAAAACGAAAATTAAAGAGTGTTTATTAATTTAGCTAATGTGGCAAATCATGGAAATAAAATATATTAAAAAGCAATTTTTTACTTCTTATTTTATTTATTTACACAATATGAAGGCATATTAAATATAGGTGCAGATTCACGATCGCCAGTCGCCAGGTGGCAACTAAATTGTTTGACTTGGCAACCAATTTCCGGCGTCTATTTTCCGCCATCCTTTGGCAAATTTCGCGTTTTTACTCACGATCATTTGACGAAAATTGCATTTTTTACGCAATCTTCTGACGAGAACCTCACGTTTTTTCGCTATCCTCTGACGAAAATCGCATGTTTTTTGCGATACTCTAAACATAACCTCTGTTTTTTCGCGATCCTTTGATGAAAATCGCGTTTTACAGCGATTCTTTAACAAAAGATTCGTTTTTCAGGGATTCTTTGACGAAAATAATGAATTTTTTGCGATATTTTGCCGAAATTCGCGTTATTTCTAAGTTGCTTTGTATTGTTTCATAATTTATATTAGAAATTAATCCCTGGTGGCACTGGATTATTTGGATTTAGGAGCCTTGGGAATCTGCACCTATAATACTAAATAATTCGAACACATACCCATAGTATTCAAAGTATTAATTTGTATGAATTTAAAATCGATTTAAAAAAAAATTACTAACATTGTAAGGAAAAAAAATCTAAGACTAAAACATAAAATGTAATAAATAAATAAATAAATAAATAAATAAATAAATAAATAAATAAAGATAAATAATTTAATAAATTTTTTTTCTAAAAGACTCCAAAGAATTGCTTACGTAAGTTTAACGTATGCAGTGATGTTGTAATGCTTAATAAATTAATGTTGTGCGTAAACCAGCCATTTTAATTTAACATTATAGCGCCCAGCTAATGTTTGTTGATTTTTATCACTCCCCTTGTCAAATTTGTACAGATGAGTAATCGCTAAACTCTCAGTTGTGGGTTTTATAATGGCACAAAATCTATGGCAACTAATCTGTTATGCAAATAAATGTTCTACATGGACAATTTTTCTTCTTCTTTTTTTTTTTTTTTTTTTCATTGAAATAACTATAGTTCTAACAGGAGTTTTCATTATGCGGCTTGTCAGTTTGTTTGTGTTAAATTGATTAATTTAATACCTTTTTTATTTTATTTTTTTTACTATTTAATTTATTTAATACCCTTCCCGGTGTCTTAAAATTGTCGTGTAAAATTTTTTATACATATATATGTTACATTATTAATTCTTCTTTCGTGATATTTCCTTTTAATCAAAGACATATTCATTATTTTCCTATTCTTTAATAATATTTATCATTAATCCTACTGAATTTTCCACAGATTATTATTATTTTAATCAATTTACTTAAATATACAGTTTTTAGCTAATTCCTAAACTGCATCTCCATTTTTGACCATTTCTGCTATTTAGTGTGTATTCGAATGTTTTAAAATAGCATTTCTTTTTATTACATATTTTATACCGAGAATTTTTCGCGCGCGGAGGTATCTTTTATTCAAAATTCACTCGCTTCCAAATTGACAGGACGTTTTACAAAATTCTTCCATTGGACGTGACGTTGGCTTTACGCTTACTTTTAATCCACTAATTGGCCAGAGCGCGCGCGACGTCATGATTTGTCGAACTATAGACAAAAAGTGAATACATGGAATTATTCCACAGATTTTGTTCGAATTTTCACTTGCCAGCATCCCTGCTGACTCGTAGTTTATTTGATGGTAGTTTTTTATTCTAATTTATTTCAAAACCATGTATTTAACATCTTCACTGTTAAAAATTTGAAACTTTTGCTGCATCGCCACTCCACTGCTTCTATAGAAAACGATTATGTCACAGTATTATGGAGCATTCTCATTGGTCAAATTAGATTTTTTATTGATCAACATACATCTGACTTGTATGCTCGACATGAAGCCTGCTTGTAAGTCATCGTCAATATACAGGAACGAGATAGCACAAGGAAATTTTACAACACAAGATCAAGGCCACCTTATCGTAATAATCAGGCCTCGCATTCAGAAGAAAGTCTATAGGTGAAAATGTCCCTATAGTTGTTAACTTATTATATGACTTTGTCTCATAAGTAACGCCCCCTAGTGCATACTAATTTCCATGCACAAATTCATAAAAAAAAATGGTAAATATTCAGGTTCTCACATTAGATGGCGCTACCTACGGGAAAATCATGTTGTTTTTGACCACGTGTATTGCAGACAAAGGAAACTTGGCGAATGACAAGCCTGCTAATATGATAAGGTAGCCTTGCACAAGATATATACAATCAGGAGATCCACACAAAGAGTGCGTGCAATGGATCCAGTGGGATTCAAACTCACAACCTCACGATTAGCGGTGTGGTGCTTTGACCACTCAGCCACGGAGGCCCATCAAAATAGCGATATTATATTAAATCAGTAGAGTGACAATGCCGCAAAAGTTTCAAATTTTTAACAGTATTGAGACCTAAACTTCTCACTTGAAATGTGGGATTGTTTTCGATGATATGCTGTCAGTAGAGTTATGAAGGTCTAAGCTGATTCATTATTTCGTCATGGAGAAACCAATTATATTTTTCATTCCTTGATTGAGTGATTTCACTTCACGACCTGCACCCTCGTCAACCATGCATCGGCTACTTATCGAATTGCAAAGATTTGATCATGGGCAGCTAGATCTATACCACCCATCTATTTGCGATTAATGTATGAAGCCTCTCGCCAGAGGACTCTGATACCCTGGCCAAGTTATTCTGACCAATCATGCAAACCCTGAACCAAGAGAATGACCATGTATACAGAACCGCTTGTTCAATGCTAATTTGGGCAGGGTTTGCGCCACGTGGTCCAATGAAATTGTTCAGGGTTTGGAGCGAAATTCAGCTTCACTTTTTCGGCGGTTTTTAGCGAAATGCGCAGGCCGTTAGCAAAATTTTTTTTTCCGAGCACCTTCGTCGTTCCAAGCTCAAGCTCGCACTCTAATTGGTTGTTGCTCTCAGCACTGTTTTCACGTAACTTGGCGATAACCATACTTGGCGAAAAATACTTCGCTCGTAAGTGAACGAGTAAACTTAAAACCTAACCTACTCATTCTTATTCTTCCTTCATTCTTATCCTCGTGGTCTTGTGCTCTTGTGTGTAAAAACTGTTAAAGAGTACAGCTTGCAGTAAGACACGTTCCATCCAATCCAATGCTCCAAGAGAAAAGTTACTTTGTACTCGGTTCGGCAGGAAATCAAACTCGACGGAAGCATCTATCGCTACGCCAAGTAATGATTATCGCCAAGTTACATGAAAACAGTGCCGAGAGTAACAACCAATCAGAGTGCGAGCTTGGGCTTGGAACGACGAAGGTGCTAGGAAAACAAATACGCAGGCCGTTATATATTTAGTTGGCCATGATTCGACTCACGACACGACTGATATGTTGCATTATTCTTCGATTAGAATACTTCACAGTAAGCACGCGCGGATTTCTACAATTTTGCATATACATTACAGCCGAAAACAATTGCTTCTTTTTTTCACTCTCTTATTGAACTTAACTTGGATTTTGTTATGCAAAAATTACGCGCAAAACCATTCTAGCCAAAATATACAAACTGGAAGAGAAACTGCAATAACAAAATATTTTAAATACTAACAAGTTGGAAATTGTACGTTAAAAGTGGAAATGAGGTGCCTTTGTACTATAACTGGTTTTATAGATATTCAGATCTTGGTGCAATAGCTGTTGCACTCTTATGTGAAAATGCTTGAATACACTAACAAAAAAAATCTAAGGAGGTTACTAACAAGGAAGGTCTCCATTGGGGGCATACTCAGAATTTTTTGAAAAAAATACGAATTAAACTACTCATGTAGGTAATAAAGGATCAGTGAAAATTAGCGGCGGAATTACATTATTAGATATGTAAAAAAATAAAATAGTTTGGAATAATTGGCGTGAAAAGCTGAAAGCGACGAGGGATTTGGCAAGCAGTGCATTTCCTCGCCAAAAGCAGACGATTTTAACGAATCTGAAAATTGATTTTAATTGACTTTACTGTTAAAAATCTGCAGCATTTACTGCAACGTCACTCCACTACTTTTATAGAATATCTCTCTTCTGACCAATGAGAATGCTCCATAGCACGGCGAATTGACCGTGTCATACAGTGTTAAAAATCTGCTGCATTTTGTTGCAACGCACTCCACCGCTTGTATATAATATCTCTATTTCAACCAATGAGAAAGCTCCATTTCATGGCCAAGTAACCGTTTTCTATACAAGCAAGGGAGTGCGTTGCAACAAAATGCAGCAGATTTTAACAGTGTATTTTTCAATTTGGAACAATTTTAATCAATTTAAATTGTGTTTTAAATGATAAAATATATTAATTTCATTTTGTTATAAGTACATATAAACGTATATGACAAAATTACACTTAAAGTAAAGTAAAAATGCAAAACTAAAATTACTTAAACTAAACTTATTTAAATAAATTGAACATAGAAAGTTTTTTCTTTAAAAAGTATTCGAAGCGTAAAAGCGTGTTTTTCAAAATTTCGTTTTTTCGCCAACCGGAGATAAACCGCCAAATAAACGAAATTTTTATTATTTTTTTACGGACGTTATAAGGAGGTTCCGCCGAAATTTTTTTATAAACATATATAACTATATGAGAAGAACATTCTGTAATTTTTTCAGATTTTTCTGAGTATGCCCGTATGGAGACCTTCCTTGTAAGAATTTTCTAAGAATTTGGTATGCTTAAAACTTTTTATGTAACTGCAACAGAAGAAATTCATGTAAAATATTCGCGTTTTGCCCTGTAAAAAATAAAATCGGTAAGGTTATTAAGAGTTTTGTAGATAACTGGGATGCCTAGAACTTTTTTGTAACTGCAACAAAATAAATTTATGCAAAAAATTCACGTTTGCATTATAAAAAATAAAATCTATAAGGTTACTAAAAATTGTTTTTCAAACTGGGATGCCTAGAACGTTTTATGTAACTGCAATAAAAGACACTCCTGTAAAAGATTCAAGTTTGCATTATAAACAATAAAATATGTAAGGTTTCTAAAAATTTTGTTGGAAACTGGGATGACTAGAACTTTTTATGTAACTGCAGCAACAACAAATCGTGTAATTATCTCGTAAAGTTTAGCAATCATGCAGATTGCTCTGTGGCTTTACAAGCCTAGTTTTGTACCTTTACATCATTTTTCTGTACAGTGTATGGATAAAAGTACAGTAAACAGACAGATTTCTGAAGATTTCACAAAAATTAGTTTTGTAGATTTACGTCTTTTCTTAGTGCATAAAATTTATTACGATCATACATACGAAATTGAGCAATACGAAAATAATACGATTCCATCTTAAATAGGACGTAATCACCATGGCAACCTATAATCATTTTCTATAAAGGGATATCAATGAATTAATTATGTATGGTAGGGTTTAATAAAATTAAGAAAAAATTTATTAATATATTTTTTTAAGTTTTAACCACTTGACTGATCAATATTTTTGAAAAAAAAAAAAAAAAAAAAAAAAAAACTTTTAAATATGCCTATTTTTTTCAAGACTTTTACAGAGTTTTTAATCTTTTATGACCGGTTTTTCAAAACAGAAATTTTTGCCTAATTGAATCTGCAAAATGCTCGGATTAAATAATGCAGAATTTACAGTAAAAATTTACTGGTGAGAGTAATAAATCATGATCGGAATATGGATGGTACGGGCAAATCATGATTGACAAAAACACGTTGTCCGTATGACGTACGGGAAAATCAAGGGAGTGATTAGTTGAATTTTCATAAAATTTGAAGCGACTCGACAAAATTCTGCAGCGATTATACCGATTAAATTTGAAACCATTCGCGCTGTTATGCATGAGCAGACGAACACACAAACGGACGGACCAGGCGACGACTATAGTACTATGTATTTATATAATTAAGAATGCACTTAAAAATCGGAAAATATGGATAAAATATAAACTAGTTAATTTTATTAAATATACTTTTTTAACATTTAATAGTTAGATTTTTATTACAAGATGATTGCATGTTGAAGAAACAATTAAGAAGTTCTGAATAGATAGTTTAACAAATGTTCTTTTCCCTTTTTTGTTGTAATATCTTAGTAGAACAAACTTAAGGAAATTAAAAAAAATAAATTCAGTAGTTCACGCTTTAGATTAAGCTTAAACCAAAATCAAAGTTGTGCGAAGCTGGGAGCTGGTGCTGGTATCGTTCGGGAATTCGAGGGGGCGATGCCAAATTTATATTACCATCATTGTTTGTTTCCTCTCTTTTTCTTTTCTTTTCTTTCTTTTTTCTTTTTCTTTTTTTTTGTAAAAAAAAAAAAAAAAAAAAAAAAAAAGATATGCATATTGGGATTTTTTTGTGAAAAAAAAAAAAAAAAAACCGCACATTATCAAAATAGCATGTTGTTTTTTTCTTGGAATTCAAAAGGGGTTATAGTGTAATGTTAGATGCATGTTTTTCAGATCGCTTTTTGTCAAAATATAACTGCAATGTCCTTTTGTAATATTTAGTAGTTAATATTAATCCTTTAAAGTTTCAAAATAACGACAAACATGTATTCAATAGTATTTATTTGTGTTTTTACACTTGTCAATTTTGTGACATCTGTTGCAAAAAAATGATGAATGGGGAGGGGGCGAAATTCAAATTTCGCCCCGGGCGCTATTTTCTCTTCTCAAGCCGCGCCGCTGACTAAAATAGAGGATTTTCAATAATCGAAACCCAATTAAGGTATTGTACTTTTTTGAAACTTTAGGAATGCAGTTATGAAATTAAGATGGTGATTTCTTAAATGATCATTGAATGCTTATAAAGAACGTTAAAAAACTACTCTTTTTTATAAAGATAATATAAATGAAGTATATAACGGCAGAAAACAAGATCCACTTCTTTTTTTACATTTAAACAAATCACTAACATGAAAAGTGCTACAGAAAAGAAAGAAAGAAAAAAAACTAGTCGAATGGGGCAGTCTCAAAACTGTATTCTATATCATATACACGTTAATACTTCTAGGTAATCTACACTAAAATCTAATCTGTGTAAGTAGTAGGAAAACAAGAGTTCTGGCTCAGCCGCCTCAGCAACCGCCGCCGCCCCTCCACCTCCAGTTCCTCCCTCTCCACTAACACCCCCTAGTGGGAAAAATAATTTTCTACTATAACAGAGAGAGGGAATGACCTCTATTCAAAATATTATCAATCACTTCTCAACACGGAATCATACTATATAATGAAGATTAAATTTAAATTTGAATTTTGAACAACCATAGCCTTAATGAGTATTATTAATTAAGCAAAAACAATGGAAAAATACAATTTTTAACCATTTTATTTAGATTTCTTCAGCTACAAGATGAGATTATGAATTTAAAAGTTGAAAGTTAAGCATACAACCTAGTTTTCAACAGCTATAACCTTAATGAGATTATTAATTAAGTAAAAAAAATGGAAAATATCAAGTTTTATAGAAAAAGACTGATTTCTTACGATTTTTATCAACTTAAAGAGAGAAAACTTAAATATGCATTTCAATTTTTAAGTGGTTATCACCTTAATGAGTATTTTTAATTAAGCAAAACAGTGAAAAAAAAACATTTTATTTGATTTCTTATGATTTTTTCAACTGAAACTTCAGAATATCAATTTGACAGAAGGAAACTTTGCGAAGGTGCGGAAGGGAGGTGCGTTTTTTTTAATAATGTGCTGACCCCTAAAACGTGTAATTTCGAAAACCAGAATTCGGAAATTTTCACGCATCCAATACTTTTTCTTGTAAAAGATAGAAGGAAGTACAAAAAGGTAGGATGTTTTAAAGAAGTGTTCTTTTCTATTGCATGATTACATCATATTATAGGATGTTTTAAAGAAGTGTTCTTTTCTATTGCATGATTACATCATATTATAAGTCATTTCTGTAACTTGTGTTATATATTTTCAGCTGCTCAGCTTTCAACAAGTGATATATAAAACCAGAAATGAAAAAAAAAAAAAAAAAAAAAAATGAATATCAAAATATAATGAAACTCTCGTTTGGAAAAACATTGCTTTTAATTTTATTAATGTTTGTTAAGGAAGCAGATGGTTACAGTTATATAAAAATTTTGAATCAAGGACAGAAGGAAATAAGAAATGTAAATCTTGCATAAAGATAAGATTATTCAGCTTTTTTTTTTAAATCTTATGATTTGTTTTAGAGTATTTTTATGCTCTTTTTGTTTTGTTTAACTTTTTTTTTATGTTAGAAAAGATAATATTTTGTAATCGATATTTCATGTTTTAGAGTTCTAAAATTTTGAAAAGTAGCGTGATCTCTGTAATATTTAAGAACTCAATTAAAGATTTGGGTAAAAATGTTATGTACGCTGTAAGGAAAATGCATTATAATAAGAAACAAAAATACAGAGTTATCAAGAAATAAATTGCCTACTCCAGAGAACTGTAGAATGTATTCTATTGGTCCAAATGAAATCCAATTTGAACTACAGATAGTTCGAATGACGAGCTTGACATTTATTGTTATTTTTTTAATGTTATAAAAATTAAAAATACAAAAATCAGTCGATAGGAGGCGATGTAAATGTACATAAGCATTTAATTTGCTTTATAAATAATAAGCGAAAATAAAAAAAGTCAATAAAAATGCAAAATTCGCTATAAGATTTTACGTACAATTAAATACGGCATATTCTATGCTCCTGAATCGAGCGACCCATTCACAGAACAATAGAGGACTGCAGGAAATAAGTTTCCAACTTCAGAGGAATCTAGGATCTGTTGTTCTACCTATTGATCCAAATGAAATCAAGTTTGAAATACAGATAATTTAAATGATGCGCTTGACATTTACTACAATAAAAAGAAAAAAAACTTTTATTATGAAAATTTATGAATAGATAACGCGGTATAACAAATGTTATTTATTTGCATGTATTGAAAATGGGAAACATCATTTGCGTTACAGTGCTTGTCCATTAGCATTATTTTTTATTTAAAAAGGAAACGGATTCTGAACGAGCATGATGATAAAGAAGTTTGAAATGACTAAGCAATTTAGCAGTCTTCAAGAGGTAGAGGAAGAAAGGAAATCCAGTATTCTAACATAAAAAATGCTGCTACTTCGGTCCATGATACCAGCATCAGCAATCAGTCTCCGCATGGTAGTGTGAGTGTGCAAGTTGTTTCTTGAGTACTGGATATGCCATATTCCACTGTACGAAAATATCAACGCTGGATTTTGCATTTTTATTCACCAATGTCACTTTTTTGATGTTATTTATTATTTATAAATCGATTTAACCCTTTAAACGACTTAACTGTGTTTTACCGTCACGTAATATTGTAATTCAAAGGTTGATTTTAAACAAGATTGACATTAATGTTAATTTTTTGAACTGTATAAGATAAAAAGATATGTAAAGTTATTAAACACAAATCGTCATACCAATACTTTTCAAAGTTATTATTTTATGAATCATGAATGAAAAAATATGCAGGACGCTTCAAATATTAAATTCGCATGTGTAATACAGCACCCCACCCCTTCCCCTCCATCAGCGAATTTTTGTATTTTTAATTTTTCTAATCTTTTTAAAAATAAATATCCAGCGCATCATTTCAATTATCTGTAGCTCAATTTTGACCTCATTTGGACCAATAGAATGCATTCTAGAACCCTCTGAAGTGGGCATCGTATTTCTTGCTAACCCTGTACATGGTCACTTCTTTTAAATCACAAAATATTTCGAAAAGTGTTCTTTGACCTTTACAAAGTTCACAAAAGGATTTATCTTTGAAGTTAAAGAACAATTCATAAGAATAAATTTTTATTAACTTTTCGTATAGTTTACGAAAATGGTTCCGAATAGTTTTACAGCACACACTGTAAAAAAAAAGGGTCGATCTACTAAAAAAAACTTTAGTGATCCTTGTAATTACTAAAAATTTTTAGTAATCTTAGTCGGTTACAAAAAAAATCTGTAAGAATTACTAGAAAAAAGTTAGCAAGGAATAGAGTTAATAGTTTTATATTTTTAATAGCTCTTACTAAAACTCAGTTGGTGTGGCCTTGATAGCATAGTGGTTATAGTAACGGATTCCAGGATAAAAGGCCCCGGGTTCGAAACTTGCCACCGCCAAATACGCCCCGAATGTATATAGTGTCTCGTTAATAAAGGGATTATGAAAATCCTGTCGGGGCAGATAGGAATGTTTGGTGCTGCCATCTATTGCGGTTTTGCCGAAAATCTTTCGCTTCAGAAGTCTGGATGCAGCTCGAAGGAAGCTCCTGCCTTTCGGGCGCACGTCATGGTTATTAAAAATAATTTTGGAGCTATTACTAAAATTTGCTTGGTGGCTCATACTAAAAATTTTTAAGTTAGTTATACAAAAAATTTTTTTGTTCAGTTTACAAAAGAAATGCTTGTTTCACTTGCAAAAAAAAGTTTGTAATGGTTACTAAAAAATTTTGTGGAATACAAATTTACTAAGAAATTTTTAGTAACCTCTTGAATTTTTTTTTTTTTTTTTTTTTTTTTTTTTTTTTTTTACAGTGCATTAATTGCTTAGAAAATCGGTTTTTCGGATGCTACGAGGTTTCAAGTAAATATTTTCATGTTTAGCAAACAAGTTTAATTGAAAAACATATAGAATTAACAGCATTATCATTAACATTAAAATTAATATTTTTTTTGCTACGATTGTATGCGCAATGAGACTAAAAAGGTTCAGTTGAGATCTCATACCATCTGAAAAAATAATTTTCCGGGTAGAGAAAACTGAGTCATGTACTGTAAAAGCTTTCGAAAATGCTTCAGAAAACTATGGGTAGCTAATAAAAAATCATTTTTATAAATTTCTCTTTAAATTTCGAAGTTACATTGTTTTCTGAGGTTTCTAAAGATAAAGCAAAGCTTTTCAGAAGGCTGGCAGACTTGGAAGCGGTTATCAGATATTTTCTTTCGTTATTATAATAAATTTCGTAGATTAAGAAATATTTGTTCTTTTTTACAGTGTAATAAAAATTAGAATTCGAGAAAACTGAAGTGAAAACATTTTGTTGTAATTTAATTATTTACTTTAAATGTTAACAAGTGATATAAAACTCCATCAAAAACTAATGTTAACATTTAGTTATTAAAAATCAGAAATTTTTTCATTATTTAGATTATTGGATATAAATGCAGTCTAGTCTCTATATAACGAAATCCATCGTTCCAGTAAAAAATTCGTTACATAGAGAAATTCGATGTATAGAGAATGATGTTAAAAATCATATTTAATGTCTAAATTTTGAAAAAAATATTATTTTTGATCCTTTTAATTAAGAATTTGAAATGTTTAAAAGTAAATATTAACCTAACATTTTATTTCTTAATTATTTAAGCCGTTTCATAAAAGAGAACAGACATTTATTTGAAAGCTTAATGAAAATCATATAAGGAAGACTTGCATTAATTTCAAACGAAGATATCTGTAATTTTTTGTTGTTTTTTTATTTTAAAATTGTTACGCTCTGAAAAAAAAACCACTCAAATTTTAGCAAGGAATGAAAAATTGTAGTTAGCATTTTCCTCCATTTGAAGGCCTCTCTTATGTGC
Organism: Maratus speculifer; assembly: GCA_964019185.1. NCBI lineage: Eukaryota > Metazoa > Arthropoda > Arachnida > Araneae > Salticidae > Maratus > Maratus speculifer. Next base: position 46,077,402 of record OZ025290.1, read on the forward strand.
CTCTCGTTGATTCCTGTCTTATATGTGTAACAATCCAACTGACTCTGTTTTGAGAAGGATGTGGAAAGGTGTGTGGGAGGTGGGATGAATTCATTGGAACAGAACAAGGATAAAAGTAAAGAAACAAGAACAAGGATAAAAGTAATAAAAAAACTCAGCACTGAACGATAAATCAAAAATAAGTTATGGAAAATTGATTCCATATGATTTCAAAGCTTTTTAAAAAATAATAAATTAAGACCAATTTTTGAAAAAATTCGTTATATGGAGATAAATATTTCGCTATATAGAGATCAGGCACGTAGCCAGGGTTGGGGCTAAGGGGGCTGAAGCCCCTCCCGAAAGTTTAAAAAAGCAAGTTTGATCTAACATGATAGTAAAAACTGTCACATTTTTTTTTTCTTCTATTTCATTATAATTGCGTATATTTTTATTTGTAGACATACTAATTTATTTAGCTAAAATTATAGCAATTCCTCATTATACCTCTCATTCGAACATATTGTTTTTTATTCGTATCTACCACTAAAAATATCAGTTTTTCTTAAAATGGAATTTTTACTTTATGCACAATAAAATTCGATGTATAATGCATGCATCATATCATTAATTTGACTTGGAAAAAAGAAGTTTAATACGTGTATGACATATAATTTAACTTTAGGAGTCAAATTTAAAACATTTATTTTTGTGTTATGATCTTTCTTAATTTCCTAATACTCATTATATCACGATATAATAAATACTTAGATCGATCAGTGTTAAAATGTTTTGTAGAAAAAGCAGCCAAAACAGTAATGGACCTTGTAATGTAAAATTATATGAAAATAATGATTTTTAAAAAGCTTTTACTGTAAAAGATTTTTTATTTAAAAAAAAAACTAGCAGTAGCAATTTTCTAGAAGAAATGATGCGAAGAAAGACAATAGGGTATCAACAAACTTTCAAAGGCACAACTGTGCCGGCATTTTCCGGCTCTTCGCTGAAAAGTATTGAGTTAAATTTTTTGCATATGAATCTTTAATAGAAAGAGAATGCGCACAGACTACTCTGTGCACATTCTCTTTCTATTAAAGATTCGTGGGAAAGTTTCTTCGACTTTTATAGAGTTATCAACTGCGGGGATAGATACTCCTGAGTAGGGATTTTTTGGCGGTTTTTCATAGTGCCTCCTAAAGAATTTTCTAAGAAGCAACATCTAACTTCCTTAGCAATCTTCTTTTCGCAGAGCAAGAAATGCTACAATGGGCTAATCATATACCGGTCTTCTAATGTTAGAGAACAAATAAAAAAAGATGATAGGCTGAGAACTCTTCTAAGTTTTATAGAAAAGCCTGAAGATGTGGAATTGAAACGTTATAAACGCCCTTAGAAATACTACTTCTTACTTCAGCCCAGGCCCAGACATTCAGAATGAAATCATTCAAACATGCTGGGATATAGTTACTGAAGAACTGATTACCAAAATAAGTAACGCGATCTGTTTTAGGTTGAATACTGATGAAACTATGAGCATTTCAAGTACAGAATAGTTTGCACTTTGGTTAGATTGTGGAATAGTATTTATAAAATGTACAAACCCTAATAATTTGGGAAATTACTTTAGATTTATTCAAGTAAATGATTTGTCCGCCGAAAATATAACAGAAGAAATAGTACAACGTCGTAATGAACTACGTAATGATATGTTTAAATGCGTCACAAGGCATACGACAGAGAATAATATGGTTGGACATGATAATGGGACCCAATCTACAATTCATCAGAAATGTCCCAAAATCAGATACCTCCTATTTGCAAGCCACTGTTTGAACCATACATTGTCCAAAAACACATGCCGATTCCTGCCACCCAAATCTCGTTTGGAACAATTAACGAATGGATATATTTTCTAGAAATCACCCTAAGGTAAATTTGATCCTACAACAAACAGTTCCCTCATATGCCCCAAAATGACTTCTCTGCCTTTGAAACGCAAGATTTGTAGAAAATCAAGAAAATATGGTAAATTTTGTCAAGTTGTTCGAATAAATGTGCATTAACTTAGAAAATATTTTGGAAAATACATGAAATATTTCTTCAACAGCTATAGACCTTTCTTGGCAGCCATGGAATTGTAAAGAATGCTTTTTTCACATGCCTATTTGTTTGTGACAAGCTTTTCAGTTCGACAAAGCCATTTTCAGCTCACGTCAAGAAAAATATCGTGTCACAATTTCGGCCGTAACTCATGCTAAAGATCTCCTAATTATTTTACAAAACATAGAAAAAATGAAATGTGCATGGAAATCTTTTGAGAGACATTTAATTCTACATCAAAACTTAAAAAAAGTCTTTCAAATAAAAATAAAAATCTCAAGACCAAAATTTAGACAGACTACAAATACAAACCTGTGTAGAACATTTCCTGTGTAGAAAGTATTTTTCAAAATTTGAATGACAAATTCATTTCAAATGGAGAAATTTTACCCGATTTTCAAGTACTTTTTTTAGGATATGTTTCTCTGGAATAAGCAAGAACATTAGAGAATCTCTCTTAACATTTCTAAAATAAGGTGTTAATGTCGTAAGTGAAAGTTTAATATGAAGTATGGCTGCGGAAAAATTCGTAATATTGATAGAAATATTACGAATTTTAGTAAGTAGTAAGTATTATTGTAGTCGTAAAAATTTTAGAGTACTGTAATGCAATGCATTACAATACAATAAAACACTGGACCACAAGTTATTCTGATGTCAAAGAACGTCACGATGGATTAAAGCTAATCAGCTTCTCGATTTATCCCACAAGCGTTCCAAAAGAGCCAATCAAATACCGCAATGCTTGTGGGAAACATTGTTAACCCCGCCTAGTGCTGGTGGTCACTTGCTGACAGTCTTGGCTACTATCCCGGTAAAAATAGCCAGCGCTGAAAGGTCTTTTGCATCAATGAGAAAATTAATTTTTTGCCTCAAAGCACTATGGCTGATGAGAGACTACTGTTAGTGTTGTTTATGACGTCCAGTTATCTACACGAGGAATATATGGCCGAAGGGATGTGGGGTGCCTTCCATAGGAATTGTTGAAATAGAACCTAGTCCGTAACTATAAAATTAAATCCAAGGTTCGAAGAAAATTATGTGAAACTCCAAACGATTAGGCTGACCGGCGAGACTGGGCTCGAAGCCAAAACCTACATGAGAGACTGGGCAATGATATCCATTAGCTGGGGCATCATTCTACAGATTAATCATTTTATGATCCCGCACCTGCAATGCAAGACGTTAATATTAATCCTACGTTTTAAAACCATTAAAATTACTTGCTTGCATTTCAATATATATTTTTTTAAATTCTCATAAAGATACATGAGGTTCATCGCAAAAAGTGTCAGTTTGTGCTTTTTTATTTTCTTTGCGGTTTTTACCCCTAAATACACTTTCAGTTTTCGTACAGGTACTCAACGTGCTCTTAGAAACATAAACTATAGTAATAGAAATCGAAAAAAATAACAGTTTTTCGAATGGACAACAAGTATATTAGGCAAGATTATATCATAGGTAAAACCTTGTTTATTTTTTATCGACATTTTAAACTACAGCCGAACCCCGTTATAGCGAGCTTCAAGGGACCGAAAGTTCTTTCGCTATATCCGTTCCGTTTAAAAAAAATTTATCGCTCACAAAATGTGCACATTATTATCTCTACTTACATACTCAATAATGATGTATTAAGAGAAAAACGTAAAATCTATTAAATATAATCATTAATGAATTAAATTGACTAAAATCTAGTTTGCACCATGTTTCAGAAGGCGGCATGCATTTTCGAATTTTCTTGTAAATTTAGAGTCCAAATCGTATTTTCACAACTGCGAAAAAGTAAAAAAAAAAAAAAAAAAAAATCAAAAAATCATGAGTCGACTGGGAAAAAATGTTCGTTATAATCGATTCTTAAAATTTCGGAGGTTCGCTATAAAAGGGTAAAGAAGCATTAAATACAATAGGAAAATCGCAGGGACAAAATTTTCCTTCGTTATATCCGTGAGTTCGTTATAAACCGGATTCGCTATATCGGAGTTCGACTGTATACACATTACTGTTGTCAGATGAAAAAAAAAATTCCAAAATTGAGCCCCCCCCCCCCCCCCCGAAAGGAAATCCTGGCTACGGGCCTGATAGAGACTGTTTTTAATGTAATCATGCGAAAAGGGCGCTGTTCCTACTAAAAAATCATTATATGGAGAAATTCGATGTATGGAGTTTCGTTATAGAGAGACTCGACTGTATATTAAATATTACAAATGGTACTGTCTTATATTTTCATTACTAAGTAGAATTTTAATATTTTAGTTTCACCATATTATATATTACCTCCTAACGCTTCTATCCATAAAATAATGCAATTTTTGAGAAAATATATCATACCATGTTCTTCCACTAAGCAGGGCCCTCGCTAAGATTTTTTATTGGTGGGGGACAGAGCCTTAAATTGCCAAGTCAAAATTCAGAATTTGCCAACTCAGTAAAAAGCATACTTAAATAGTTCTGGGCATTTGCCAACTAGTTTTATAATTTTACCAGTTTGAAAATGTAATACAGTTTTCATTTGTAAAAAGTTTAGTAATATTTTTAATTGTATTGGTGACTTTCATCAAATCTATCAGAAATAGAAAGTATCTTATAGTTTTTCATTAAAGTTTAGAACTAATTTGCCACTTTATTTTGTAAATTTGCCAACTGTTGCAGCATGTGAGGGGAGAGTTTCCTCCCTGTCCCTCTCCCCCCCCCCCCTTAGCGAGGCCCCTGCCACTAAGCTATTTAATTATCAAAAGATTTCCTTTAAATAAATTGTATTATATGTTGAAAATGTCTTAGATACCAAATAAGACGACAGCTTGCTAGGTAAAGTGTTTTATTGAAGGATTCATGTTTCGAATATCTGTTCGTGAGAAATTTTATTTAATCAAAAACATGTGTTTTAGGACTTTTATTCAGAAAGGAACAGAAAAATGACACATTAACAATTGCATTCCATTATTTATATGACAAAATTAGACAATCAATAAATAAAAGTTAAAATCAGATTGCAATCGTATTAATTTTTCCTAAGATATCCATCTACGTTTGAAACATCAATTTCGATGAAAATTCGCAAGTTTGTTTTATTTGATTTACTTATAGAACGAACATTTCTGATTCTAAATCTATTTTTATTTTTTCTGTATGCCTAACGGAAATTAGAGCTCTTTTATAAAAGCAGACGACGTCAATTTAAGCCGAAGTCGAAACTTCAAATGCTTTTTCTGAAAAAACAGATTTTCATCGAAAAAGGCCTATTGCTCTCATTTTATTTGATTTGCTCCAGAAATTTCTTTGTAAAATAAAATAAATAAAAGTCGAAGACAAAGCGAATGAAGCTAAATAAATATTAAAAAGTAAATATTTTAAATAAAATTTCTGGTGTAGAATAATTTCATGAATTTTGAGTAAAATTTCAACAAGGTTGACAAAACAAAACAAAACAAATAAATAAATAAATAAATAAAATTGCTTTGTTTTTACATTTTCTATTTCTAATAAATTATCTTCTTTTATATTCCTTTGAAAATGGCATCTGAAAGATCTAAGGTAAATAATAAATAAATAATATATATTTTCGCAACACCTTTTAAGTATTAATTTGTACACTTTAAGATTTGTGTTATTTTCATTTTTTTGTTTTTTTTTTGAGCCGGAGCCGTTTTTATAAAAAATCCTAAAAATCAAAATTCTTGAAATTTTTAAAAAGTGTTACAGATATACATTTTTTTTAAAAATAATTTTCTTTTTTCTGTGTTAGATTATTCTGAAAAGTACCAAAAATATGCCAAAAGTAGAGTTAAAAAAAAACTTACTTAAAGCGTCTCACGCTGTTATCTTAGATGATCTTGCTTGCAGCCCAATATATAAAAGCTTATAGTCTAAACATAGAGTCATGTGATTGATTATTTAAGTGATATTTACAGAAAATATAAAGCCTACTAATAAGATAGAATCGAAAGTGATCGGAACATTTTGTAGGCATACGTACTACCACACTTACGAAGTTCTTTTTCAGATTATAAACATGACACTTGCAAACGTAGAAAAGATTTGTACATTTTCGAACTTTTTTTTTCACTTTCTATGAATAAATTGTATCTTTAGTTAGAAGTGATTTTTTGCCTCATGACGTCCGTAATTTTTCTTTCCCTTATTGCTGCGCCCAGAAAATTCAGTTCAAAACGCAAATCGTGACAGTCATTGTTGAAAAACGGAAAAATATGTTCAATTACACAGTTTGTGAATAAGAGCACGTGTCAGTGTAGCATGTTTGAGGAGGAAGAAATGGAGTACAGAAATAGTCAAAAAGAACCCAGTTAAGATTTGAGAAACTTTAGAACCTTAGAAAAATCTTAAAACAGAATTATTTTATAGTGAGTTTTCGTTTTCACTGCTTTTATTATATTGAAATTTTAATATTACCGTAATTTCGGGTGTATAAGCCGCGGATCAAACAATTCTTTCTAGACCCAGAAATCTTATTTAGTGATTAAGACAAATATTTACGGCGATCTAACTAGTTATATTTGTTTCCTAAAAATTTCTGGGTCGAAAAAGAATTGTTTGATCTGCGGCTTATACACCCGAAATTACGGTAATTAAAAATATTAATTAACGCAGTGGCGCCAACTTATATCGGCCCATGGGACGCGAGCCCACCCAATAATTTGATATCTCTATCCACCCATTATTAATTGAACCCACCCAATATTTATGTATTTGTTCAAAAAATTTTTGAGACCACCCAATATTTTTGAAAAGTTAACGCCACTGAATTAACGTACCAGTACGTTACGCAACGTAACGTACTGATAATAGGTGACAAATGTCATAAGCTAAATATGCAAAGGGCATTCCATAAAAACTCATAGTTATTTAGTTTACGTAGTAATAACACCACGAAACTAAAAAATAAAACTGCAGGCGATTTTTTCCAAATTGTTAACTGTATGTTTATAAATATTCTAAACGAAGCGGCGATTTTATTTTCCTAGTTTCGTACTTGTTTAACCCCTTGGGGACGAGCTACTTGTATACGTGCCGAAAAAAAGTTTAAGAATCCTTGTTTGTCCTCACCAGTAAAAATTTACTGTAAAATTAGCCTCATTTATTCGGAGCATTTTCTTGATTTAATAAGGCACTTATTTCTGTTTTTAAAAACCGGTGACAAAACATTAAAAATTTCGTAAAAGGTTCCCGTCGCGAAGGGGTTAAATTACAGTTTTTATTTGCCCTGCAGAAATGGAGGTGAGTGATTCAGAGTTAAAAAACGAAATGCGCTGTGTCACAAAATTTTATAATCGTTCGGGCTAAACAGCTCTAGAAACATTTAAGTTAAAGAGGCTGACAAAAACAAACGTTTTGGTGAGTCGACGATTTTTAGATGGCATGGTAAACAGAACTTTGTGCGCAGAATTGGCTCCTAAGTCTGACAGACCAGAAAGTGTTGTGAATGATAAAAATGTGAACACTGTGTGGGAAATCTTACAAGAAAATCGACAAATGACATATCATGAGATGGCGGCATCAAGTAACATTTCGAAAACGTCGATGTTTCACATTCTATGCAACAATGTACAGAATTGTCATAATATATTTCAGATGGGTTTCTCATCATCTTACTAAGGAATCAATGCCAAATAGAATTCACCAATGCTGTGAGTGGAAACAGATGCTTCAAATGATCCGAATTTTCGAAAGACTGTAATAACAGGTGATGAAACTTGGGTGCATCATTTTGATTCTCTTTACGAAATCCGCTACAAGTGTATGGAAATGGAAACACACTAATATTCCGCCTCCGAAAAAAATCAGGAAAACCAAATTTGCTGGAAAGGTCATGATGATTATCTCCATTGATCATAAAGGTGTAATCTATCAGCATTCTATGGCTTCAAAAACAACTGTTAATGGTAAAGAATATGTTTCAATCAGGGTTGGGAAAAAATGATTTTTTAAAAAAAATAAAAAAAATCAGATTTTTTTGATTTAAATCAGATTTTTTTGATTTAAATTAGATTTATTTGATTTTTTTCGAATTTCATTTTAAATTATTGTGTTTTTATGTTTTTACAATACATGAAGCAGTTTTTTATAATAAATAACTAAAAAAGAATAAATAATATTTATAATTTATAAAAATAATATAAGAAATAATTGTAAAATTTAGAAAATACTATATTCTAGTTACTGATTGAACTAAAAATTAAACATCTAGATTTTAATCTAAAGCCATTCTATTATTTTGTAATTCAATTGTGCACACTAAATAAAAAATAAACTTAAATATGTTGTAAATGAATAGAAAATAGTAAAATTTAAAAAACAAATTAAATACAGTAAAACCTCTAAATAACGGACACCTCGGGAGCGTGGAAGTTGTCCGCTATTCGGAGGTGTCCGCTATTGGGAAAAACCTTAGAGACTCAAAAATTGCTGAGAAATGCTTAAATTATCATTGATTGACTTTTATATGTCCTAAAAGCTTTATTTTACGATTAATCAGAAATTAAAATTATGTTTTTAAGCAATAAAATTGAAATAAGATTGTAAATATCTTTTATCTGCTGTTTATTACATTCTTATAAATAAAAAAAAAAAAAAATCTGTTACAATTTTTTTTTTTTTTTTTTTTTTTTTTTTTTTTGCGATTACATGAAATTTGTTTTTTATTGTGACGTTTCAATTCTGCCATTAGTTTTAATCCTTCTGATTTTTTTTTTTTTTTATTGCGATTACATGAAATTTGTTTTTTATTGTGACGTTTCAATTCTGCCATTAGTTTTAATCCTTCTGATTTTTTTTTTTTTTTTTTTTTATTGCGATTACATGAAATTTGTTTTTTATTGTGACGTTTCAATTCTGCCATTAGTTTTAATCCTTCTGATTTTTTTTTTTTTTTTTTTTTTTTTTTTTATTGCGATTACATGAAATTTGTTTTTTATTGTGACGTTTCAATTCTGCCATTAGTTTTAATCCTTCTGATTATTATTATTATTTTTTTTTTTATTGCGATTACATGAAATTTGTTTTTTATTGTGACTTTTCAATTCTGCCATTAGTTTTAATCCTTCTGAATTTTTTTTTTTTTTTTTTTGCAAGGACATTGTGTAATTGCTCACTGTATTTTGCTGCTTTTTGGAAATTCTTGATATCGCACGAAGCATCTGCAGAATCAATATCTGTTTCATCCTCACTAATTGTCAGTTTTGTCGAAAATCCTGAAGGAGTATAATCGCATATATCAATTGATAACTCATCATCAATAATAATGAAAATTTCGGCTGTTTCTTCATTCCTGATACATTTCAACAGGCCAAATTCTAATCCTGTCTTATTTTAGAATTTTTTTTTTTTTTTTGCACATTATGCTTTCTAATGCTTTAGTTAAGGGATATTAGTTATTAATATGGTGGGGAAAATTGTATATATAATTTTCAGAATGTCCCCAATTGGGAACATTTGTCACTTCCGGTGGTCATTGGTCATTTGTATGATTTTCAGTACATTTCCCATAAATGATGAAAATGTAAATTCTATTTCAAAAAATCAAGTTATCTAATTCGAAAAATCTATTTCAAAAAATCCTTTTTATGACTGATCATTTTCCAGTGGTCATTAATCATTTTCTGCACATTTCCTCATTAATGATAGGAATGTAACTTCTATTTAAAAAAAAAAATAAGTCATCTTTTTACTATTTCTGCTAATTTTTTCAAGTCAATTTTGATTAATTTAAATTTTTAAACTTATGTTCCCAATTGGGAACATTGGCTTCTAAAAGGTTAATTCACTTAATTCTTTATTTGTGTCGGAAGTGTGTGTTTCATTTCTCTTCAATATAAATCCTACTTTCCGAAACATTATCGTACGCTTTCCTGTTTTATGTTTTTTAAAGCTGGGGAAATACAAATTGGAGCATCAGGAGCATTAACTAATTTTAGGCGGTTCTCAAGTGTGTATTCATGGAATCTAACTTTAAAAAAATGTTGCGAGATAAAAGCTTTCTGTGCCAGGCTTTAAAATGGTGTACAGCCTTGAATAAGCGGCTGGCATACTAAGGTGTGTTAGAAAAAAAAAAAAAAAATTAACAGTGCCGAATTTTAATGTTTTGGATGATGAGTTGCATTGTCCAAAAGCAAGTTGTCTTTACATCTTATTATTATCAAAGGAAATTAACTATTCGATCTTTAAAGGTCCGATTATTCACTCTTTTTGTTTCGACCTCAACATAATATGAAATTAAATTGAATGTTCTTTAGAAAGTTCCTCCCGGGCCACTCCCTGAATCCAACACTGGACGTAGGAGGGGGATCTTCTTCAACCCACCCCTACATTTATCTGTGATCACAAAATTTGTGACACACTGCCCTCATAAATTTAGAGGTTTTTTACTTTTTTTTCATTATTTTCCTCGTTGAAAAATAATTTTTCATCATTTATCGCCAAAATTAATGTCCGCTATTCGGAATGTCCGTTATTCGGAGGCTAAACATTCAAAAATGTTGATTTTGGGAGTGGGGATTGGAAAACTGTCCGTTAAATAGAGGTGTCCGCTATTCGGGAGTGTCCGTTATGGAGATTTTACTGTATTAATTTAATGCAATCTATTTATTAAGGGATAAAAATCACAATTAATTCAATATTTTTTAAGCAAATAGAAATAAATCAGGGATTTAATTATTTGAACAAAAACAAAAATTTAGAAGCTTTGTCACATCCTAATTTTTTACGAAGGCTTGAATGAACTAGTCCAAAAGAAGAAAATTGTCTTTATACTCCTCCAGCAGATGAAGCCACGGCTGTTGTTATTTGGTAAATAAATTCTATTTCAAATCTGCTGATTCTCTCTTTACCTCCCATTACATAAAAGGACTTCCACCAATTGTAATCTGTCATAATATCTGAAATTTTTTTCTCAAGCAATGATAATTTTTGGAATGGGCCATTTTTTGCTTGAAAAAGTGCTATAGTGGTGAGAAGATTTGGACAATTTTCTTTAATGAATGCCAAATCTTCATTTTTTTCCCCTAGACTAAGTGAAATTTCATTTCGATTTAAAACAGAGGGACTTAATAAAACTTTAGCAAAATGACATCCATTAATAGCTTGTTCATATCTTGCTTTAAACTTTGTAATTCTATCTCTATATAATACATTTCCTAACTTTTTACCAAAAATTTTCCCATTGATATTTGCATTTGGCAAGGGAACATCCTCTTTTTGGATTGTATCTAGGGCACATGCAATGGGTTTGAAATCTTCAATTATATGCTCTGCATTTCTTTTAATATTTAAGTGCATTACTGTTTTCTTGATATCAAAACATATTTTCTCGGTGCTCTTCACATACTTTTACTATTTTTGAGCAATGTTTTATGTATGATTGAAAGCAGTTAACATGAGAATTCCACCTTACATCTACTGGAATATGTAATGCAGTGTCGCTTTCACTATTGTACCAAGCTTTATTGAAATCAGTATTTCGGAAATATTTCACTATTTTTATAATATGATCACTGATTGTTTTACTTAGTATATCTTTTGCCAACAAGTTTAGAACATGAACAGAACACCTATACATAATTACATCATTAAAATCTTTCTTTTCTAATTCATTTCACATTTTAGCCATGTTAGCCAATACCTGCTATTTATTTACACCTACTTCTTATTTCTCTGCTGACTAATTTCCAACATTTAAAAAAAAAGAAAAAAAATTGATTTAAATCAAATGATTTTTTTAAAAAAATCAGCTGATTTAAATCTAGATTTAAATCTTGATTTAAATCAGTTGATTTAAATCGTGCCAACCCTGGTTTCAATTATGAAAATTTTGCGACAACACATATTAAGAAAGCATCATGAATGCATCTACCCCTCCTGGACACGGTTAACTAGATCTAAACGGCCCATCTACTTGAGATTAATATATGAAGCCTCCTGTTAGAGGACTCTGATACCCTGCCCAAGTTATTCTGAGCAATCGTGCAAACCCTGAACCAAAACAATGACCATGTTCACAAAACAGAAATCAGCTATTCAATACTAATTTGGGCAGGGTTTGAGCCACGTGGTCCATTGAAATGGTTCAGAGTTTAAAACTGAATCCAGCTTCCCTTTTTCGGCGGTTTTTAGCGAAAAGCGCAGGCCGTTATATATCTAGTTGTCCATGTCCTGGGAGAGGCAATTTGGTTTTTAGCTCACAGGCTATCATAGCCTGAGAGCTTATGTGCCCGTCCGTTCTGTATGTATGTGCGTAACGCGATAACTCATGATAAAAATATCCGATCCACTTGAAATTTTGTATATAGGTATATCCTGACAAGGCGCTTCCCTGATTAGTTTTTGGAGTTCATTCGATATGTATAAGAGGGGGAACGGGGGGCTCATGCCCCCCGTTAGTTGATATAAATGGGATTTTCATGCAGAATTAAGTTTTTGTTCAAAATTTAGATTAGGATAATTCTGATGAGGCAATTCCGTGACTTATTAGGTGTTCATTGAATAAGTATAAATAGGGGGAACAGGGGCTCTAATGCCCCCCCCCCCGTTAGTTGATATAAATGGGATTTTCATGCAGAATTAAGTTTTCGTTCAAAATTTAGATTAGGATCATTCTGATGAGGCGATTCCGTGACTGTTATTAGGTGTTCATTGAATAAGTATAAATAGGGGGAACAGAGGTTCTAATGCCTCCCCCCCCCGTTAGTTGATATAAATGGGATTTTCATGCAGAATTAAGTTTTCGTTCAAAATTTAGATTAGGATCATTCTGATGAGGCGATTCCGTGACTGTTATTAGGTGTTCATTGGATAAGTATAAATAGGGGGAACAGGGGTTCTAATGCCCCTCCCCCGTTAGTTGATATAAATGGGATTTTCATGCAGAATTAAGTTTTTGTTCAAAATTTAGATTAGGATCATTCTAATGAGGCAATTCCGTGACTTATTAGGTGTTCATTGAATAAGTATAAATAGGGGGAACAGGGGCTCTAATGCCCCCCCCCCGTTAGTTGAGATAAATGGGATTTTCATGCAGAATTAAGTTTTCGTTCAAAATTTAGATTAGGATCATTCTGATGAGGCGATTCCGTGACTGTTATTAGGTGTTCATTGAATAAGTATAAATAGGGGGAACAAGGGTTCTAATCCCCTCCCCCCGTTAGTTGATATAAATGGGATTTTCATGCAGAATTATGTTTTCGTTCAAAATTTAGATTAGGATCATTCTGATGAGGCGATTCCGTGACTGTTATTAGGTGTTCATTGAATAAGTATAAATAGGGGGAACAGGGGTTCTAATGCCCCCCCCCCCCTTAATTTATATAAATGGGTTTTTCAAGCAGAATTTTCAGATTTCGTTCAAATCTCTGAATAGTTTTGGAAGTTTAATGGTTAAGTATAAAAGAGGGGGATAACTCCTTTTAAATTATATAAATGCTAAATGGGTTTTTATTAAGAATTATCTAACTTGCTCTGAATTTTGGATATAGATTTTTTATATGATAAAGCATGTCTTTGATAGTATAGGAGGTTCAATGATTAAGTATAAAAAAAGAGGAAAGGGGAGAGCTGTTTCCCCTTCTTAATTTTTTTTTCGAACGGAATTAACCCTTGAAAATATAAGGCTTTAATGTACAATTAGTATTTGTAGCCTGTGAGCTCAATGCCATCAGTTTAGCTGGGCAGTATTCTTTATTATTGTCTCTTGGCATACCTCTTGAATTTAACACTGCTTCAGGTTTACCTGACTTCTTAGAAGGTATCATGTAAAAGACACAATTTAAAAAACTATCTGAACCAGTTCATTAAGATTTAAAATGTAATAGTATCATTATTGAAATTTACAAATTTTGGTATTGAAAAATGATCTTTAAAATTTGTGTTATATTATTTAATTATAGATGGCTTTGGAGAAAACTAATAGTTTACGATATTGAACATTTGTGTAACACAGCATGTTAAAAAAAATCATTCATTAGAGAATGTCCAGCAGTTTATTTAATTTGATTTATAAATTTATCAATCGATTGAGGTGCAATGACTTTTTGCATAACTTCAATATGTGTGATCAACTACTGAATAACGATTTGTTTCATTTGTTTTGTAAATATGTGGCCGGTAACGAAAAAAAAAATCTTGAAGGGAAAATTTCAATATAGTGTATTTTTTATTCAAATATTTTTTATCAAGTGCTATCTGGAATCTGGAATGCGCAGACAATAATGATTTTGAATTTGGTTCCATGTACATATTCTCCAGACATTTTTGATGTTTCACTGTCCGCAATAATTTCAAATGCATGACTAAGCAACTTTCTCTTAGGGAGACGTCTTTTTTGCAAATTTGTTGTCGGCAGATTTTCGTCATAGAATAGGGCCAAAACTGAATTTAAATGTATCCGAATGTATTTTCCATTTCTAAACTGCGGACAAAAATTCGATTTTGTAAGTTGATTTTTAAACATGCATAATGTAGTTCAGTGCTTTGGAACAAAACGAAATGTAGAAGAATGACACAAATAAGAGATCATTTAAAGTTTTCGAAATTGCTATATCAAAAACTATAATTATGGAAATAACTGGCTAAGGGGCTGTGCAAATATATACAAACATTTTGGTAGTTTTGGACCCTCTCCCCCCCCCTTCCGATATCATACGTTGTTTTTCCTCGACCCCCCCCCCCCCGCCGGTAAGATATCCTTATGAAAGTGTATATATATATATTGATAGATAGATAGATAGAACCCTTAGATAATACTACAAATCCACATCAATTTCTGGAAAACCTTGTTAATGCCAAATTATATCAAACAGAGGAGTTGTCAAAATTTGTAATAAACTTGGAAATGTGGCATTTAGCTCGTTATCAAGGGCAATGCTAAATAGCCACATTAATTTCGATAAATTTCTGAATAGAAATCAGGATAGACCTAAAAATGATTTCCATATTGCCCGATTAATCGCAAATGAGAACTCAATTCAAAGAAAAATATTAGATAAATAATAAGACAATAATGGAATTATCAATATATTAATTGCATTGGAAAAACTACTTCAAAGAAAAAACATTAGAAAAATAATTAAACTGCAATTGAATATTGATAAAGATAAACTTACAAGTATCAATCGCAACAAGTAATCGCCATTGAGAACAGGAAAAACAAAATAATAATATAATTGAATTATCATTGATTGATTTCAAAGGAAAAATCATGTCAAAGAGAAATAATTAGACTGTAATTTAATTATATAAAAGATAAACTTACAAATATCAATTTTGACCATGTGATAGCAATACCACTTTGCATTCAGTCACATTAGACAGTTAATATCGAAGTTAAATTAGAAATCAAATAGTTTTTTTTAATAATAGATATTTAAATAACTATTTTCAAAAATAATTAATTACAAAACTTAAGTAGATAAAAAAATTTTGAACTTAATAAAAATAGTTAAACTATTTAATACTAATTACAAGTTTTAAATTATATTTTAAGAATTTATTCCTTTTATTTGGAGTGACATACAAAATTGATAACATTTATCTTTTGTATACTTTATTGAATCAATCGAAGAAAAGTCAAAATAATATCTCTTTATATTAAATATCACTTAAAGGAAATAGTTACTATTTAAAAGTTTTTTACAGTAGTATTTTGTTACATAATGCATTCAACAGTAATAAAGTCTTCTTGCACTTACACTGAACAAAAGAAGGGTGGAGGGTAGATAGAAATTCTTATCCATAAAGCAAGTGGACTACGTTGCATTCTTTTTCTTTTATTAACTTATAAACACAAGTTTCATTTCAAATATTCTTCAGGTATGGTTTCTTGAAAGTCGAACCGTGATTATGTATACATACACATATGAAGAAGAACAGGAAGGTGAAACGTTGGGATATTCTATATTTCAGAATTAAATAATCGTACAATAATTTAGTGATTTTAATAATAACTTTCTATTTTCATAAAAAAGACAACACACTAAAGAATGGTTTATTTTGACCCAAAGGCTATGTTGCAAATAAAAAGAAAAAATTTTGATGGGATCAAAAATGATATAGATATCAAAAGATAACCTTCCTTCCCCCCAGAGATATCTTACGATATCATGTGCCAGATCCTCCGCCCTAAAATTATAACGTTATATTTGCACAGCCCCCAAGTCTGAAATAGATTGTAAATGTTTAATATTTTTAGGTTCTGGAAAATTTTGCAGATTTTCGAGAACGATGATAAAATGAAATTATTTTCTATCACTTAGATCATAAATTAAATCTTACGGATGATGGAGTGACATTTAAAATAACTAATTGAATTTTCAAGTCTTGGCTTTGTTAAGTTTCCAAGACTTGCTTCACTTTGAAAAGGCCTCTCTCTTTAGATTTTGCAGGTATAATAAAAGCACTTATACATGGAATTAATGTACCGTTTGATAATTGGCAAACAAAAGACATAAGCTAAATTATATGTTAAAAGCAAGAAGGCTAATGCTCATTCTGAAAGAGATTTTTAAGAATTTCCACTGATAATCGCGAGTGAAAAATACAGTGTATTCAGTACTGGAAATTTGTATCTACATTGAATCAACCCTTTTTAAAATCAATTAATGCGAGTACTTAGGAATTTTATAATTGATCTAAAACATCACCAATAAGTTGTAAAAACTAATTATCTTTAGCAAAAATTTTGCTGCTTTGTAACCAATGCATAAACGCATCGAATCTTTTTCTTATTTTAATAAGAGTCTAGAACTAGTCACTACAGAGATAGTGTAATGATGCCTTCTTTCAGTCATTGCTTTATTGGATATGATGCAATTTGTATTCAGCTAATGATATACAATGTGATCATTGGGAAACAGGCATATAATATTTTTAAATAATTGTTATTTTGAGAGACACAAATTCAGATTAGTGCTGTGTGCTCTGATGATTTGTAACTATCAATTAAATTATGTACTTCTACTTTGCATGTCTTGCGTCATCAATATGACACAAATCTACATTAAGTGGATCTTCTGTTGTATTACTAAGTACTCAAACAAATTGTTCCATGTAGGCAGACGATACCGTGCTGCCTAAATTAAAATCTCAGTGTTCAGAAAGTGAAAAGAAGTGAATTGTTTTTTCTGTTTTTATTCCAAAGTTGTGTTTGAGATAAGTGCAGACGATAATGCAGCAGTGAGCTGCTAGTGAATTTATTCTTTATAAATAAAGAGTTTTTTAAAAGAACCAGTGCATATGGAATAATTTGTGTAGTGTGTGCATTAATAATTAACATGGACCGCCGTGCCGGGAGGTGAAAATAATTATTTTTGTGAGTGAATAACCATCAAATTTGAACGATGTGCTGATGTGATATTAAGAGTTCTATGAAGAATTCTTTCATTGTGAGATTCGTCGAAGAATGTTGTGCTCAAACAAGTGAAGTATTGTGTCTAAGAAGATAAATTTAAGAATTATAATGTGTCTTCCTCAGAATTTCGAAGCGATTTGAGTGAGGTAGGAGCAATTTTCTAGTTTATTTTGATTAAATTATGTCTGTTATTGATAATTTAAATAAATACGAGCTTAAGCTTGTAATTGAGGAATTGGGTTTAACTGCGCCTGAAAGTAGTAAAATTATTGATTTAAGAAATATTATAGAGAATAGTGAATATTACTCAAATGAGCAGTTATTAAAAAGCATCGTTAATTCGGTTGTTGAGGAGTATAAATCACGAATAGAAACTGAGAAAACAAAATTAGAATTAGAAAAAATTAAATTAGCGCAATTAGAAAAAGAGTTAGAATTAGCAAATATTCGTAAAGAACCATCCCAAAATTCGGAATTTGAAAAAAATTAAACTTGCTAAGTTAGAGAAAGAATTAGAAATAGCCAAATTGCGTAAAGAATCTCGGGAAAATTTGCCGTCCGTAACAGAAAAATCGGAAACGGAAATAGGGAACAATAACTTGGAAAGTTTTATTAAAAGTATTAAAACTTTAACTATTCCTTTACCAACGAGAGCTGAGTCATTTAATCTTTTTTTTCAATCCCTTGAGAAAGCGTTTCGAACTAAAAATGTACCTGAAGAGTTTATGGCCGAAATTCTGTTAAATATCCTCGGCGAAAAAGCGAGCAATTTAATGATCTATTTATCAGAGGAAGAATTGATTAGTTATGATAAATTGAAAAATATAGTCTTAAGGGAATTTCAACCTACTGCACAAGAATGTTTAAACAATTTCAAGAATGCGCAAAAATTACCGTCGGAAAGTTACGTTCAATTTGCAGCTAGGCTGAGTTCAATTTTTCAGTATTACTGTAATTTGCGTAAGGTAAATTATTTTAAATCATTATGCGATATGATCGTTTCAGATAAAATTTTCAGTTCTTTAGATCGCGAATTAATGAATCATATCGCAACTAAACAATCAGAGTCATATTTTAAACCACAGCAACTAGGAAGAGAATGCAATATTTTTTTTGTCGATTAAAAATAAATCTAAAGGTGAATCAAATGTGTATTCGAGAAATACGATAAATGAAAATAAACGTATAGCGACAAATAAATTTCAAAATCGGCCTCAAAGGAGCGCTTCAAATATATTTTTTTCGGAAACAAAAAATGTCAAATGTGTCTTGTGTAAATCAAATGAGTATCACGGTTTACATTCTTGTCCGCAATTCAAAAAACTGTCCATTAAAGATAGAGTAGAAGTTGTGAAATTAAATAAAGCATGTTTCAAATGTTTAAATTATAATTGTTGCGCACAGAAATGTAAGTCTAAAAATTGTGCTAGATGTAAACTACCGCATTCTGAACTAATACACTTTCCTAGAGAAGAAAAGGAATTAAATAATCAAAATAAAAATGTTGGTCATGTGTTTCAATCGGCTGCAGGAATAAAAAATTCACAACCCGAGGAAATCCTTTCCTACTCTCCGAGTGAGACTGTCGCCTCTAGTTTTGTGAAAAATAAAACAAAATCCGTTTTATTAAGTACGGCGCGTATCCTCATTAAAGATAAGTTTTCGGAATGGCAGGAAGTTAGATGCTTACTAGATGTCGGTTCACAAGCATGTTTGATTACTTCACAGTGTGCTAATCGATTGCAGCTTAGAATTAATAAACGAATACTTTAATTTCATGTTTGGATGACACTTCTATGACAATAAAAGGCTGCGTAAATACAAAAATCGCGAATAGAGATAAAAGTTTTGAAAGAGAATTGACTATGCTAGTAGTAAGGAAAATTACAGATTTAATTCCGCAACAAGTGGTTAACATAAATGTTGAAGTACCAGATTTAACTATATTAGCAGATTATAGATTTAATTTCCCTGATAAAATTGATATGTTGTTTGGGGCAGAAATATTTTATGAGTTATTAAGACCGGGACAAATATATTCTCAGAGTTCAAATTTACTTTTGCAAAATACCGTATTTGGGTATGTGGCTAGTGGATGCATAGAGCAGGAAAGTAATGTAAAAGTTCATTGTGGGCTAATTCGGGAGGAAGATTTAAACCAAACATTAAAAAAGTTTTGGGAAGTTGAAAACATCGAAGTATAGTTATCAAAAAGTAAGGAATTTGAGATATGTGAGCAGCATTTTGCGGGTACGCATTGGAGAAACGAGGAAGGGAGATACGTGGTGAAAATGCCTTTAAAGGAAAATCCTTCGTGTTCAGGCCAATCTAGGGAGCTTGCTCTTAAAAAACTCAAATCGCTGTGGACTCACTTATCAAAGGATAAGAAATACTTCAAATTGCATAAAGATTTTTTAAATGAATATGAAATGTTGGGGCATATGAAACAGGTTAAAGAAGTGAATGAACCTGATGTCGTGTATTATGCTCCACATCATGGTATTTTTAGACCAGAAAAGTCCACCACAAAACTGAGAGTTGTATTTAACTGTTCTGCCACAACAACAAATGGCACATCACTTAATTCATTGCATTATAATGGCGGTGTTATTCAGAATGACTTATTTACGATAATGGTTAGTTTTCGAGAGCATACTTATGCACTGACTGCGGATATTCAAATGATGTATCGAATGATCAATATTGATCCTAGTCAGCACGCATTGCAGAGAATTTTGTGGAACGATAATTTCGAGGAAGAGCCTAAAATTTTTGAACTACAGACCGTTACATATGGTACGGTTAGTGCGCCTTATTTAGCAATGAAAACTCTCAACAAGCTATCGATTGATGAAGGAGATAATTATCGTATGGCAGCATCGGTTCTTCGTGAAAATATTTACATGGATGATATTTTGTGCGGTGCACCTACGCTTGAAGAAGCCAAAGAGTTGCAGCGGCAGCTCATAGCGATTATGCATAAAGCAGGTATGAGACTTCATAAGTGGTGTACAAGTGATAAAAATCTTTCGCTGACATATGAAGAAGGATACAAATTTGAAAATGAAATTGAAACTAAAACGTTAGGGATTTCATGGAACCCAAGAGATGATTGTTTCACTTTTCGAGTTAAGGTGGAATTGAGCAATTCCTACACAAAGCGAGAAGTATTGTCAACAATCGCGAGACTATTTGACCCACTGGGACTTCTTGGTCCAGTTATATCTAAAGCCAAAATACTAATGCAGAAATTGTGGAGAATCAATATTGACTGGGATGACGAGCTTCCTAAATCAGAGTTTCATGAGTGGCATCAATTTCTTATGTCATTTAAATGTGTAAATAATATAAAAATTTGTAGGCGTATTATAATTGAAAACCCAGAAATTATAGAAATACACGGGTTTGCTGACGCCTCAGAACGTTGCTATGGGGCAGCAGTTTATTGCAAATCCAGTGATTCCTTAGGAAATGTGATGGTGAATTTAATCGCTAGCAAGTCGCGAGTTACACCGATAAAGAGTCTAACTATTCCAAGATTGGAATTGTGTGCAGCAATGTTGCTAACCAAACTGGTAAACAGAGTATTATCATCCATGAAAGTAATAGTGACTAATGTTTTCCTTTGGTCAGATTCAATGATTGTGTTAGCATGGATTCGGAAGGAACCTATCGACCTTAAGCAATTTGTTCAAAATCGAGTGGCTAACATACAAGAAAACTCTAGGGCTGAACAGTGGCATCATATTTGCTCAGAAGAAAATCCTGCTGACAAACTTTCCAGAGGTATGGATCCAGACAAACTTGCAAACTGTGAATTGTGGTGGAAGGGACCTTCATTTCCTCAGAACAGTGATTATCCTCAACATACAATAACCATACCAGAAACAAATGATGAGTTCAATAAAGAGCTCAAATTTAATGTTAAAATCTTTAATGAATTTAATGTTATAAATTGTAATATCACCGAGAATTGTTTTGTATATAACTTGATTAATCTTAGTAATAATAATTTAACGATTGTGCGTATTCTTAGTTATATTTTCAGATTTGTGATGAATGCAAGAAACCCGCTTTATAAAAGCTTTGGACCATTGAGTACGTCAGAATTGGAATTGGCAGAGAAATATTTAATTAAATTAGTGCAAAATGAAGCCTTCAGTACCGACATACATAGTCTTCAGACTAAAGGATCGGTAAGTCCGAGTAGCAAGTTAAAAGGCCTCAATCCTTACTTAGATGAATTTGGAATTTTAAGGGTTGGTGGCAGGTTAGATAATAGTAATTTAAATTTTTCAAAAAAGCACCCGGCGATTTTACCAAAGAGTAATAAATTTACTGTAATTATTATAAATTATTATCATAAGAAATATTTGCATGTTGGTGCGTCAACTTTACTATCCTTAGTAAGAGATAAATTTTGGCCAATAAATGGTCGTGCAATGTGTCGAAAGGTGGTTCATCAGTGCATTCCATGTTTTAAAGCTAAACCAGTTATTGCAAATCAATTGATGGGCGATTTTCCCAGGGATAGAGTCCAATTAGACTATTGCTTTAATATTTCGGGTGTTGATCTGTGTTGGTCATTTATGATCAAAATTGGTTATGCACGTAGGACCATCTTACAAAAAATTTACGTCTGTATTTTTGTTTGTTTTGTATTTAAGGCTATAAACATAGAAATTGTTTCAGATTTAACTTCCGAATCATTTATTGCGGCACTGAAAAGATTCATAGCACGCAGAGGTAAATGTGCCAAATTATATTCTGATAATGCAAAAAATTTTATTGGGGCAGATAAAACACTTAGGGTCTTTTATGAATTAGTAAGAAAACCTGATGAGAAATTAGCAGCAAATTTGTCTAGTGAAGGCATTGAGTGGAAATTTATTCCCCCAGATCACCCAATTTCGGGGGTCTTTGGGAGGCCGCATTAAAATCCTTTAAATTTCATTTTAAGAGAATTGTGGGAGGTGCTACCCTCACTTATGAGGAATTTCTTACAGTAGTGATACAAATAGAGGGAATATTAAATTCGAGGCCTTTGAGTCCATTATCAGATGACGCAGGTGATTTTGGAGTCCTAACTCCAGCTCATTTTCTTATAAACAGACCATTAAATGTCATTATTGAGCCTGATTTAACCAATATAAAAGAAAATCGCCTCAAAAAATGGCAAAGAATAACTAAAATTGTACAACTTTTTTGGCGCAAATGGCACCATAATTATTTAAGTGAATTACAACAGAGGGGTAAGTGGAGATTTGAAAAGGATAATATAAAAATAGGAGATCTAGTGTTTTTAGTAGAGGAAAATATATCAAGCAATAAGTGACCTTTAGGCAGAATTATTGAAGTATATTACGGTAATGATAAGAAAATTTGCGTAGTTCAGGTAAAAACTCAGAATGGAATTTTTAAAAAGATCGATTAGTAAAATATGTATTTTACCTATGCCTGAAACCCATAGTACTTAAAAAAAATGTATATATATATATATGTGAGTGTTATATTGTTTTTTCTTCCAATTTATATTTAAGTAACATATATAGTGACCTTTTGTATTTATTTGTGTAATTAGTGTACTTAGTAAAAAAAGAGTCATTATTGAATGTGAAACATGTCAATGGGGGCCGGTATGTTCCATGTAGGCAGATGATACCGTGCTACCTAAATTAAAATCTCAGTGTTCAGAAAGTGAAAAGAAGAGAATTGTTTTTTCTGTTTTTATTCCAAAGTTGTGTTTGAGATAAGTGCAGACGATAATGCAGCAGTGAGCTGCTAGTGAATTTATTCTTTATAAATAAAGAGTTTTTAAAGGAACCAGTGCATATGGAATAATTTGTGTAGTGTGTGCATTAGTAATTAACACAAATCATCGGATGATGGCTTTCTAAGTGAGATATATTCTTGTCATACTTTAAAGTACCTTGAGTAATAATATGAATACCAAGTATATTAGAGGGAGATTTATTTACTTTTATTAGTTACACATGCAGTTATTTTGCAAATACTTTGATGACATAACTATTTATCGCCATTGTTTCATAATTATTTGCCATAATCAATTGCTAAATCAGAGAGATTAAGATTATGGACCGAGAGGCGTCAGCACAGATAATTACCTCGTCAAGTTCACGGATTTAAATCTACGATTAGTTAAATTTCGATTCGCATATTAAAACACAATCTGTCTTCCAAGTCATATCTTGGTACATATCTCTTAAAAACCCGATTTCAAATGTTGACTCATAAGTTTACCATTGTGCTTTTACTGTATCCAAAAGTATGAAAACATGGAGGATTGGGAGCAGAAAAACTTAATGGTATTTCTATGAATCAACCGTTAAAATCGGTTTTTTAGGTGTTTTCCACCAAGATATGATTTCACAGACCGATTGCGTATTAATATACCAATCGAGATTAAACCAATCCTAGATTTTCAACCGTGAACTCGATTGGGCGGTTGTCTGTGCTGCCGCCGCCCGGTCTATCAGATAAAACCAAGAAAAGACCGGAACAGGATTGAAGCCTTCCACCTGGGTTAATAAGATCTAAAAAAATAATCCAAATTCAGATGAGAGCAAATTCACAAGGAGCGGTCACTGAAATTTACAGAAATCACCCACTCGTGGACAGCTAACCGCGAGGTCTAGGAACAGTAAGTCCACGAGGAGAAAAAAGGTCTGCCCGCAGGCTGGGTGGCGCACGTATATTTTGACATAAAAGAATACAATAATAGCTTACAAATACTGCTTTATTATTTGATGGTAGTGCGGATATATATATACATTAAAGCAAAAAGGAGCCGTCACTTCAAGACAGCAGATATATGTCTTCGGCTACGCGGTCAACGAGTCGAGGCCACTTGTGTTATGACGACTCCAACAATAGAACGACCGCCGCAAGAATTTCTCTAATGTGTGGACACTAACGACAGCAACTATTGTTCACACCTCTAATGCTCGTATTCACCATCTACCTCGACCTAGAACATCTGGGTCGAGCGCTGAAATTGTAGTCATCATTAATCTGATAGGACTTCCACTAATGTCAGATCCAATCAGGTATGCCGGGAATATCATTTGAGCGTTCAACCCAGGTTTTTCTCGGTTGCCGTAGATGGTGAATAAGAGTATAAAAAACAGACTGTTGCCTAACAAGGAAGGTCTTCATACTTGGCATACGCAGAATATTTTGAAAAAAATACTAATTAAACTACTCATGTGTGTAATAAAGAATCAGTTAAAATTAGCGGCGGAATTACATTAGAAAACCCGTAAAAAATAAAATACTTTCAAATATTTGGCGTGAAAAGACGAAAGTGTCACGCGATTTGGCGAGCAGCACTTTTACCCGCCAAAAGCAAACGATTTTAATGCAACTGAAAACTTTTGGATTTTTATAATGTATGCAAATGATATTTAATGAATTTTAAACATAAAAAATGAGAGAGTTTAATATATTATATACATATATATATATTGTTTTGCATATATATATCATTTGTTGCTGTAGTTATTTTATTACCTCTGGAAAAAATATTTTCAGATATTAAAAATTCTTATTCAGAAAAATTATTTTCATACATTTAAGCGTATTCAAAAATAAAAGCGAGATGTTTCCATGGCAACAAAATCAAATTGACAATGCTCAACTGGACTTTGAATTTGAAACAATTTTAATTAGTTTAAATTTAAATCTCAATTTTTGATGGTTAAATTTGAACATAAAATCATATAAATATCGATATAACGAAATTTTACTTAAAACAAACTAAAACTGACAGAACCAAAGATATTTAATTTATCTAAACAAGTTGAACATGAAACTTTCCCCTTTTAAAATGTAATTGACATTTTTTTTTTTTTTTTTTTTGAAATTGCTTTTTATCGCCAACGGATGATAAATCGCCAAATAAAAAATTTTCATTATTTTTTTTTACGGACAGGGAAGGGAGGTTCCGCCGAAATTTTTTTTATAAACGTATACACTATATTGCCATTGATTATGGGACACTTGCGATTTTAGACATTTTACTAAATATCTAAAAAAATACATGAGGAATCATCTCGAAACTCTTAGTGTATAAATATAATAGTATACGTCATACATCTCCGTGAAGAGTTTTTACCGAAACTCCATAGGGGACCGTCACCAAATTAAAAAAGAATGAATATCTTTTGAATAACCCTGTCAAAACTAATATAGCAAAAGCGCTCAAACTCTAGATTATGATTGAATGCCTTATTGTAATACACTGTGTTCATTTTTATGCAAATAGCATGCATACTCGCAGAGCAATTAAGGTTTTTATAAAAATGGTCCCAAATTTTTCCAAGTTTTTTCCTTATAATTTTCAGAGTTCTTAATATAAAATAATATTTTTTTCAGAAAATATGACAAACAACATTACACACAGTACCCTGTAATCAGAATTAAAAAATAATGAAAATTGTACACAAAATGAGTTGGTTTACTAAATACTTTTTTACTGCGCATGCGTCAACGATATAAAAATTTCATTTGCATATTATGTTAGCTAAATGTATAGAGCAACTTTTGTGAAAGTCACAAAATCATAACTTGAAAATTCTGAAAATAATCGTCAATTGAATAAGTTGAAAATCCGTTATTCTCAAAATGAAGCAAAAACAAGAGGGGTTGTATCCATATATTCATTGATTAGTGTCAATATAGAATACACAATATGGGATGTTACGACTACTTTTGGATAAAATCCCTCATTTTTTTGCTTCATTTTGGAAACAACGGATTTTGTCCTTTTTCTATATACGATTACTTTCAGAATTTTCAAGCTATAATTTTGAGACTTTTACAAAAGTTGCTCTATACATTTAGCTAACATAATATGCAAATGAAATTTTGATATCTTTGACGCATGCGCAGTAAGAAATTATTTAGTAAACCTACTCATTTTTCATACAGTTTTCATTATTTTTTAATTCTGATTACAGGGTACTGTGTGCAATGTTGTTTGTCATATTTTCTGAAAAAAATATTATTTTATATTAAGAACTCTGAAAATTATAAGGAAAAAACTTGGAAAAATTTGGGACCATTTTTATAAAAACCTTAATTACTCTGCGAGTATGCATGCTATTTGCATAAAAATGAACACAGTGTATTAAAATAAAGCATTCAATCATAATCTAGAGTTTGAGCGCTATTGCTACATTAGCTTTGACAGGGTTATTCAAAAGATATTCATTCTTTTTTAATTTGCTGACGGTCTCCTATGGAGTTTCGGTAAAAACTCTTCACGGAGATGTATGACGTATACTATTATATTTATACACTAAGAGTTTCGAGATGATTCCTCATGTATTTTTCTAGGTATTTAGTAAAATGTCTAAAATCGCAAGTGTCCCATAATCAATGGCAATATAGTGTATAGCCTCATGAGAAGAACATTCTGTAATTTTTTCAGATTTTTCGGAGTATGCCCGTATGGAGACCTTCCTTGTAAGAGTGATCCGAATTATTGTTTCACAAAAGAAAAGCTTCTTAGCCCCTTAGGATCGAGCGACCATTATGCGAACGGGGCGCATAAGGTTACACAGATTTCTAGATCATTCTCACCAATAAAATTTTATTGTAAATATTGTCCTATTTAATCCGCGCATTTTCCCGATTCGATTAGGCAAGAATTTTTGTTTTAAAAAATCGGCGATTAAAGACTAAAAATTCTATTAAAGACACTCGTCCCAATGGGGTTAAAAACTTTGCATGGTCAAACGTCTGAATCTTGCCAGAACACAGCAAATTTAGTTACAATAAAAAAATACACCTTTCATTGGAAAGTCTAACTCTTAAACAAATGATATTTAACCTAAAGTTAACAAAGTATCACGGCTCCTCTATAAAGGTACTCTAATTTCTTGTAAAACATGACGTTTTATCAGTGTATGATTTCAATTATGTTATTTTCGAACGTGAAGTATTTCAAAGCAACTAGGGTCAAAATGACAATGTTTAGATGTTTAAAAATTTGCAGTAGCAAAAATTGCAAAACCGAAATTTCATTTTAAATTTCAGATTGTTGACTTTCACTAAATGACGATATGCGTTACGCACATACATTGTCGGACGTTCCCCTCAGTCCACACAACTTTGAAGAATGTCCGTGGTAGATATAGCTGCCACCACCGATATTACTAGGTGATATCGGTCACCCACTGTGAGATTGGTGTAAATGAAGACTTACGCTAGTAACCGAATTATCAGTTTATTAAGAATATATGTACACACAAAATACGCTATTTACAAATATATACAACTATAACTCGGATATAGGTGATCCGGTTCAACATTAAATTAGATACCGTAAAGATTGGTTGTGTACTATTCCAATTACACTTTCCACCTCACACTCAATACACGTTGAATTCACTTTTTTGGAGCTCAACCTTGAGTCTCCCAACACAAGTATACTGGGCCTGCACTTCTTAGCCCAGAGCACTAAACACTAGGACGTCTGTGTCCTTTGCGCACCAGAAAACGCACACTTTACGCTCTTCCACGCAGCGCAACCTCTAGGTCCGAAACCTAGGTACCGAATCAATGATCTCCGGCAAACTTGCCCTTTCCAAATCACTGCTTTCCCCCACATAAACCTCTTTGGAGCCTCCTCATTGGACACTCCATTCTTTTCTTGCTTAGTGGCATGCTACTAATCTGCTCACCATCCGCATACTTCACTGACAGGCGGACATGCCTCTCAGCTATCTCTTTTCTCTAACACCCCACCTGTAAAGGATTAGCTGGCAATTCCCCTTTCCACGAAGAAGGAATGTCACATTGGAAATTCTGTACACAACCATACAATATGAGATATTCAAATAGAGAAAGAGTAGACATTACATTCTTTAGCACAGGTGCTATCAAATCCTGACATACATGTTTGGCCTTTGTAATATAGATAGATACCTATTTAATTGCTATCTGTTAATTATTAATTGTTGAGTGTTGATTATTAATCGCTATTTAATTACTAACTGATATAATTATTCTTTAAACTCAATGTGAAAGAAGTTTAACTTACAAGGGATTTTTAAATCGGTAATTACTATTAGAGACAGACGCCTGTAAAATGTTCAAGTTCCTTCTCTTTTTCCAATCAGGTATAAACCTAGTAGATTTATTCCTGACAATCCCACATTCTGTTCTTAAGATTACGAGAAATCTTAGACTGAATTTTTTTTTTCTTTTATCAGATGACCTTATGACTTTTCCTTTTCTTTTTTTTTTTATTCACTGTGTGAGGAAAGGTCGAAACAAGATTACCACGAAATCGGTCTTTCAGTTTTGGAATATGTTCGATTTGACCTCTTACTTCAGATACAAGTTTTCACATAGTATACGAAATTTCTAACCAAAACATCTGCTTCTTCTTTTTACAGGTAAGGTTCTATTTTACAAATAATAACAAATTAATAAAGATCTTAATATTATGCTAGTTTTTTATAAGTAATATTTAAAATTGTGTTTCTAATAATATTTTTAGATGATACTTTTTTTTTCAATATAATAAAAATGTGCTTCTCTTTTTCTGTAGATTTCAAATTTTTTAACTGATTTTTTCATTTTTTCTACCGAATCTTTTTTATGCTTAGAAAACCTAAAAATTTAAATTTTGTTCTTTTTTTAATAAAAAACCGATTAAATGTTACAGAAAAAAAAAAAAAAAAAAAAAAAAAAAAAAACGTGATTGTTTTTTTTAAACATATTACAGATATTTGTGAATTAATGCATAAAATCATGTAATGTCTAGGATTTGTAAATAGCATACTTGTAAAGTTTAATTGAAAATTTTGGATTAGCACCAGTTTAAAAATCGAAAAAAAAAATCGTAGCTTTAAAAATCGCTTTGGGTTTTAACAACAACGTAAATTTTTACGGGGTTTGCAGCATATGTTAAGTTATGTTTAGAGACTGTTTCGTATTTTTTTCATAAGGAAAGTAAAATTTATTGATAATTTATTCTTGGCATTCATGATAAATGAGGTATAATGAATGCAACGTCAAAATTCAATATCAGGTGGCTGCTTGAACCAGCATTTTCAAAACATAAAAAAAGCAACCAATTTTTAATGTATTGCTTATAAAGCGTAGCAGTTTTTTTTTTAAATTTAAATATTTGTGAAAACGGCGACATTAAACCCACTCATAGTAGCCTCCAGTTTGACCCTTTGAAAGTGGCCTTAAAATGCCTGTAAAGAAATCGAAAAAAAAAAAAAATCTTACAGAATGTCATAGATAACTGAAGCTCACTGGAAGAACGTGTTAAGTAACAAAAACTATATTTTAAGAAATTTGAGGAGAAAGTTTTTGTTGTAAATTTTAATGATTTAATATCTGTTTAATACTATGTGTTTAAAATATTAACAAACGTGTTATTAAATTCTCTCAACGAAACTTATCCATATTTAATTTCCAAATATTCAAAAATATTCCTTTGATAAAACATTAAAATATTAAATAATGTTTTAAGTTTTCAAGACTAAATAGAATCTTGGTATTTCAATTTTACTATGAGATAGAATACTTCATAATGCCTTCTCACATTTTTTTTTTTAAAGCTTAAGAAACATATTTTTCCTCTCATATCTTCAATTCAGTCTTGAATAATTGTATTAAAATTTAAAGAAATTTGAGCAGTGCTCCAGCAATCCTAAGTGTTCAGGCAACCAAACAATTTAAAGAATGTAACGAACCAGGCAATCCAACAAACGAATTCCAGTATTTAATGTGTAGTTAGATTATCTGTCTGTTAATTCGTGCTTTATTTATTTATTTACAAAGTCTAAAGTGGTAATTTAGTTATGGAATATTCTACGGGGGGAAACAAATAAATGCTGAAATAATTAGATTACTTTAAAAGCAAAGTGATTAATTTCATATTTGGGTTGCACACAGATTTTTTTGTTCTTTAAATTAGGTTTAAAAATAATTTTAAAAACCATAAAACTCAATAAATTGAGATGCAATTTTCAGATAAATCTCATTTGAAAGTACATTAGAGGGGAACGTATATTCGTATTCTTGCGACTATTAGAGTAATTTTTTATAAATACCATAGAGCGCCGATTATCCGCACGCCGATTTACAAAATTGTCCAATTAGCCGGATAGATCAAAGACCATACTTTTTTAACCATCTTCCTTCAAAATGTTTGAAGTGAAATTTCTTTAGAGGCAGTAGGGTAAAATCGGCTAGATGACAAGAAAGTTAACTGTTTAATAATTATTTCCTAATCCTGAAATAATAAAATCGTCAATAAATAAAAAGAGAATGTTTCTAGATCCTAAGAAGTTTCCTCGAACATTATAACAAGATTCCCACGGATATATCATCCCCTTCCCCACCGAAAATTCCTCTTTATTAACCGATTTCAAAAGAGGAGGCTATGAAATCGACCTTTATGTATTTCTTGCTAACTCATAACTTCATTAAATAGGAACTGATTTTGATAATTCTTTTTTTGTTTGGAAGTATAAGATACCCATGTGGTCCCATTTTAATTTCATTAAATTCTGATGAACTTTTAAAAATAAAAACTTTAACAATTCAAACTCTTTTTGAAGCAATCGTCCAATTAAAAGAGTTTCTTTTTCAGGCTATTACTGTTACACAGATACGAGATCTATTTTCATACGAGATCTATTTTCTTCAAATTGCGAAATCTGAACTGAACAAAGGCCGGAATCTAGATAGATTTTGCGAAGTTAGCGAAAGCAGATTGATCAGTAAGAAAATTTACACTGATAGAAATCTACAACTATAGCCGCATAATCACTCCACCGTTTGAATAGGAAATCTCTATTTTGACCTATGAAAATACTCCATACATACATTCTTTTTAATACTTTTTTTAAAGTCGGTTAGTATTTTTTAAAAAAAGCATATTTTATTATTTTCCGATTACTTGAAGGTGGTTGAAAAATTGTTTATTTTGTTTGCTGGTGTCCTCGGAAAAAGGAATCCCCCCCCCCCCTCCCTCTCATCGTTGGCATTTGTGTGTACAGTGTATGCATTAAATCCATGTAATAGTTTCTGTGTGTAATTCTAGGCATAATTTTCAACCAATTTCGTAGAAAAAATAATTTTAAAAAGTTAAAATATAACTTTTAAGGTCACCATTTGTAATATGCTAAAATGTGTACTTCTACAACTGTTAGTCCTAAGCAAGGGAAAAAGTGTAAAGGAAAGTTCTTAAAAAACATAGCAATAACCATTTTATAAAGTTGTCCAATTATCCGGATTTTTCCTTAACCGGATCGGTCTCGCTCCCGACCAGTCCGGATACGTTAATTTAAATTATTTTATTACAAAATGTAGTTAAATAAGAATTGATGTGGGCCATTTTCACCATTCGCTTACATTTTGATGGTAACGGACTTGACAAGTAACGGATTCGACATTTCAAAAAAAAAAAAAAAAAAAAAAACTATTAAAATGAACTAGCTTATATATTTTCTAACTTAGATAATAATTTACATATCTTCTAAGACTATTTAGTAAACTTACTTAGCAGCTTACATTTCATCGCTTACAAATATGGTAACAGACTTGACAAGTAACGGATTTGACATTTCAAAAAAAAAAAAAAAAAAAACTATTAGAAATAAACTAGCTTGCATAATTTCTAACTTAGATAATAATACACATACATTCTGAAACTATTTAGTAAACAATATTTAATTACAAAAGTGTAAAAATCATTATTTTAATATTAAAATTTACGGTAACAGACTTGACAGTGAAAAATAAATACCAACTTTCATGAAAGCTTATTCTTGCCACTATTACCTTGCTTCACGATTGAAGAGTAAAAAATGACAAGTAGTAGTTGCGTGAATAAATTAATTACACAATATCGCCAAATACTTGATACTAACTTTAGGCAGAATTCGAAACCTATTTTGATTAAAATAATCACAAGGTAACGGATTTGAAGTGAGGGGCAAAAGATTTCTGTTAATTTCTTAAAGAAAATATCTTTTGTAATATTTTTTCATTAATATAGAACACTAACAGTTCATATTTAAAATAATTAAACCTTTTTATTTAAAGAAGTTAGCTCAAATTTAAAAAAAGCACAGTCAAAAACATAAAACTTGGAATGGGTCAGGCATTTTTGCATAGAATCAAAATTTTAAAGGTTTATATCTCCAAAATTTTTATTGATTTTTTTTAATCTTTCATGTT
This sequence comes from Maratus speculifer, assembly GCA_964019185.1. Lineage (NCBI taxonomy): Eukaryota > Metazoa > Arthropoda > Arachnida > Araneae > Salticidae > Maratus > Maratus speculifer. Next base: position 46,110,061 of record OZ025290.1, read on the forward strand.
AGAAATGTTCAATATAATTTTCTTTAGCTAATGCATTGCTCCAATCAAACTTTAAATATTAATTTATGTTTGAATTTTTCTCTTTTTACTCTGGGACAGCATATGTAAGCCAAATTTGAAAAAGGCCCATATAACCAGCTATATTGCGTTATGTTCCACTTACGTAACATATATTTAATTTGTAAGAAAAAGCATCTTCTTTATATGCTAAATCAAAATTTTGTTACACTTATGACACTCTGGTTACAAAAGTAAAAAAATTTTGATTTATTATATAGACGATCAAAATGTTTTTTTGTTACAAATCAGATATATTTATGCAAGTGAAACACGATTGTGTTTAAATGGTTGCATCAAATTTTATCTTAATTCTACTTCGTAATAAAATAATAGGAAATATTTATGAAAATTTGCTTAATGGTCACAAGAAAAACATTGGACGTTCACATTTAAATTACTATTTGACAGTGTGAAAATGAAATTATACTATGGTTAGAAGCTGAAACAATTGCAGTAAAAGGGAAATTTACTGATCATGTAGTTTCCCCCACCAACATGACGCCAATGTTACTCATAAATGTGCTTTTCTAGGTGCATTTGTAATTATGTAAATGCGTAGCACCTACAGTCGTCGTTCAGTCCGTCCGTCTGTCCGTCCGCATATAACAGAACGAAAATTATGAAACAGAATCGTTTAAAATTTAAAATTTACAATTTTTACCTAATTTTGTCGAGTCATTTTTAATTTTATGAAAATCGGATATATAGTTTAATTACAGGGACAATCAACAGTATTCTGTTACATTACGGCCAAATGAAAAAAAAAAAAAATGGTTTTAAATGCATTTTAATGATGTTATACTTTCAGACATAATAAAAATGATATGCATTTATGAAGTATATAATAAATATACATTCTGCATAATCTGTGTTGCAAAGAATATTTGTTGTTAATTTACAGGGCCACACAAACGTATTCCATTACATAATGGTATAGGAGAAAACATCGTTTGGGGCGTGACTTAGTTATAATAAACTATTTCACATTTTACGAAATTGATATACGTTGCTGTGGTTTACAGCAAGTTACTAACTGCATATAAGAAAGCAGATAGTATTTACAGGGATACACAAAAGATTCGGCCACTATACTGTATCCGAAGTATTACATACTATTACACCAAGATCTGAATATTTTTAAAACTTCGTAAGAGTATGGACGCACCTCATTTGCAGGGGCGTGCCAACTTTGTACAGCGCCTGTGTGCAGAACTACAGTTGGCGCCCTATATCCCCCCCCCCCCCGAAAAAAAAGAAAAAATTTCCAAGTTCGTTTGGAAAAATATAAAAAGGTACAATATTTCATTTGTGGCATATTTAAAGTTATTTTCATCGGCACGGGCAAAACATTTTTTCATAAATCTATATTTTTCTGTTTATATTACAGCCATTATTGTAGTTTCTAACTTATTTATGTCTAAATTGAACTTTTTTTACACTCTGTAGCGTCGAAGGTTATTGTTATGCCCATCTAATGCTAATATGTGCTCAGATTTTGATATTTTCAATTTTATGTTTTGAATTGAGGTGAATAAATCTTACAATCATCACAATTATTTATGCAGTATGTGATTAGACAGAAGCAAACGCAATGAGTGCATAACCGCTAATCTTAAATTTTGAAAAAATAAGAATATTTGAACATTTATGACTAAATTTAGCTTATTTTTGCCATTCTCTCCCCCTTTTCAATCATAACGTCAGAGTACAAGATAGTATAGAAAAAAAGCATTTGTTCTGGTCGGAGGTTTATGTTCCGAAAAATACAATTTTTCTCAAAAACATATTTAGAAGCGCTGAAAATCGATATTACTTCGGCCGCCAAATGTAGACTTTACTCTCTGAGTGCAAAAATCACAGTGTTAAACTAACGCATGGGCATTGCAAAATCTTCACAGACAGTTGATGCTTGATTTTACCAGTTAAAATGTGTCCCATAACTCACGCCAGTCTCTCAAATCTAAATTATCTACATTGAACAGCATTCTGAAACAAGTTCTGACTTTATAAGTTTTTTTTTTTTTTTATTCAGGACTAGGACTGTCCAACGCATATCCCGCAGACGTCATAGGGTGATTCCTTTTGAATGTTTTCTTGGCACCCATTCGAATGTTCCCTCTAACTGTTTAAAAAAAATCATATTAACCTTTAAATATATGATTTTTACTTTTTTCTATCTTCAATCGAAGAAAGTATTTAAAGCGAAATTTTTTTCGACTTCCGGTTTTCGACGGATTTACACGTTTTAGGGGTCAGAGATCCCAAAAAACATGCTTTTACAAGATGTTTGTCTCTCCGTGTACGTATGTCGCCATTGCACTATCGAAAAGTGTATGAAGATATGCATAGAATTGAACCAATTTTTTTGTGAAAGTGTTTAGATATGGCTACTTGATCCTCCCTGAATTTGAAAAAAATCCTATTTTTGTGCCATTTTTAATATTGTATTATCGAAAAATGTATGAAATTATGCATAGAATTGAACCAAATTGTTTATCTAAGTGTTTGGCTATAGTTAGCAGGCCCTCCCTGAATTTGAAACATATTTGCCGGAAGGGGGCGCTATCATCGCGATGTCTGTATCCTTTTCATTATTCTACCATCAAAAAGTGTATGAAGTTATGCATAGAACTGAACTAAATTTTTTGTATATGATTATTTTTGAGTATGGCAAACAGATCCTCGCTGAATTTGAAAAACATCTGTCTATTGTTCTATTGTCCATCGGCTCATGCACAGACGGGATTTCCCGTCCTTTTAATCCGGCTATTTGTAAACAGCTTGGTGATAACAGAATAAGAGAAAACTATTCATTTAAATAAATATCATGGTCCACATTAACTGTTTTTTACTCCGATTAGTTGACTGAAACAACAATTTAAGGTGAAAAATCAAAGTTGCTATAGTATTAAATTAATAATACTGAAGTATTAACATGTGTAACTAATTTTTGAAATATTAAAATGTACGTATGAGATAGTAGAAAGTTTTGGGATTGGCACATCCAACTAGTTTATTTTGTTCTGAAAAACATATTTAAGTAAATTTTTGTTAAATATCCGGTAGAAATATTTTTCTACAGATTTTATTTATGGTTCTGTCAGACATAATGTCACTCCTGGGTGACATAACAAAATAAATAAATAAATAAATAAAAAATAAAAGAAATAAAAATAAAAAAAATAATAAGTTATGTACTTATTTTAAAATGTTTACACTGCACAATAACAAGTAATCAACAATATAATTTTTACAATTCTTTTCATAGTTTTCAGAATTAATAATGACTACTTTTTACGCTGAAAAAAATCTGTAATTTTTGTAGAAAAAAATGTATTTTATTCAGAAAAAAATGTAAAAAAAACATTTGTTCCTGCTAAAAAAATGTTAAAACTGATTAATTTTTTTCTGTTTAAAAAAATGCGGATTGTGTAACTTTTACAGAAAAAAATTATATTATTTACAGAAAGAAAAATTGTTTTAATGAAAAATTACAGATTTTCTTCTTTACTGATTTATACATAGATTTTCTTCTGTAAATTGTACAGTTTTCCGCATTGCTGCCAAAGTTGATATGTTATTTCTATTAATTTGATAGATTCTTTTTTTCAATGTAGCTTATAATGATAGAAAAAAATTGCCAGTTGAGCACATTTTAAGCAGTATCAATAAAAGAAGTTATAAATTCCTCGTGATAACAAATCAGAACAAATCAGAACAAAGACAGACTTATGACAGACGTATGTATTATACGTAACACATAATAGCTCACCAAAAGGCATACAGAAAGCGCCAAAAGGAAAAAAAAAAAAAGAAAACTTCTGAGTTATTCTATGCATTTCGGGTTAAAGGATGCTTTAATTAAAATTGGTATTATGGGATTCTTGGATGGGATTTAATTCTTGCCAATGACCACTATTTAGTGTTAATCATTGAATATTATTAATTTGTTATTTGGCGATTAAGGTTTCTGACCCCTTTGAAATCTTTTGAGATAGGTCGCCCCTCTGAAAAATCTGATTTCAAATTTACTGTGATTTATATTATTTCTGCAAATTATTTTTACGAAGATTTTTGAGTCGTATAGGGGCTTATGGCTATTACAATGGGATGTATGCGCATCGTGTAAAACGTTTGGAACGCATAAGTTTACCCTATTTTTACGGCCTGATTATTGCAGGGAAGGCTTTTACCAATATTTCCAAATAATAAATTTTATCTTATTTATGACAGAAATTCTGCAGTAAGTCGATGATCGTTATTTAAAAATAAAGTGCCGCGACGCCGGAAGATAGTGAAATTGGCTCCGTTGAGGGCGCCGTGGCGGCCTTGTTCGTAGCACCATGTAATGGCCAGTATTGGCTGCGAACATGTATAAATTAAGATTTGAAAATAATTAAAAAGAATATTGCCCAGTTAAACTGATGGTATTGAGCTCACAGGCTATGCATACTAATTGTACATTACAGCCTTATATATTCAAGGGTTAGTGCCGTTCGAAAAACAAATTAATTGGGAAAAATACCTACCCTCATTTCCTCTTTTTATACTTAATCATTGAATCTCCTAAACTAATTAGGGATATGTTTTACCATATGAAACAACTATATCAAATTCAGAGCAAATCGGATAATTCTTCATAAAAACACATTTATGTAATTTAAGGAGAGTTATCCCCTTCCTTTATACTTAACCATTAAACATCCAAATCTATTCAGAGATTCGCCTTATCAGAGAGAACCTACATCCAAAATTTAAAGGAAATCGGACAATTCTGCATAAAAACCCATTTGTAAAGTTTGACGGGAGGCATAACTGCCCGTATCCCCTTTATATTTAAAAAAGAACCCACGGCGAATTAGGGAAGCATCTTATCACTATGAACCTGTATTTAAAAACTGAAGCAAATCTGTTAATTCTGAAAGAAAAACCATTAACCTAAAGGGGTAGTCCCACCGATACCCCATTTATACTTATCCAATGAATTCCCAAAACAAATCAGGTAAGCACCTTATCAGAATGAATCTACATCTGAAATTTGAAGCAAATCTGTAATTTCTGCGTGCAAAACCCATTTACCTAAATTAAGGGGAGGGGCGGTTACCTCACATTTCTCCCCTTTTAGACTTATCCAATGAACTCGCAAAACTAATCTTGGATTTGTCCTCATGAGAATGATCCTATGTCTAAAATTTGAATGAAATCTGTTAATTCTACACGAAAATCCCATTTGTCTAAAATAAAGACGGATTTATAGCCCCGTCCCGCTCTTTATACTTATTCAATGACCTCCCAAAACCAAACATGGTGGTGCCCTCATCAGAATGATCCTATATCTAAAATTTGAATTAAATCTGATAAATCTGCATGAAAAACACATTTATCGAAATTAAGGGTGGGGAATTAGTTCCCCGTTGCCCTTCTTTATGCTTATCCAGTGAACACCTAATACTAAACACGGAGGCGCCTCATCAGAATGATCCTATTTCTAAATTTTGAGCGAAAACTGATAATTCTGCATGAAAAACCCGTTTATATAAATTAAGGGGAGGTACATTAGTCCCCGTTCCTCTCTTATATTTATCGAATGAACTGCCAAAACTAATCAGGGAAGCGCCTTATCAGAATATACCTATATCCAAAATTTCAATTTACTCGGATATTTTTATCATGAGTTATAGCATTACGCACGCACATACAGAATTGGCGGGCACATAAGCTCTCAGGCTTTGATAGTCTGTGGACTAAAAATTAAGTTTTTGCGGTGTACTACGCTCTAACATAACTGCAGTGGGTTAATGGTGTTGTACGTTTTCAGCCATGAGAATTTTGGCGCCTTTCATAGTTTGCATCTACATGAGATGCGTCTCTGTTTAAAAAAGTTGAACAGGTCTGCGTCTAAATCACTAATTAAGGTACTTAGTAAAAGCATAAACAGAAACTATGTATATATATTTTTAGTTGAATATTTATAAGCAAGTTTGTCTCAGGTAGATCTACGAAAAACAATTCAGATGTCAAGAAAATGCGATAAATTTTAGAATAATTAAGTTAAAGATTTTTTTTTTAAATATTTGTTTCAACTGAAATTTTTGGCGCCTTTACTACTTCGGCGCCTGTGTGCGCCGCACACTTCGCACACTGGGTCGGCACGCCCCTGCTCATTTGCTACGCTTACTTCAATTTTCAACTTGTTTTATTTATCTGTATTTCGAAAACTGTCGGAAAGGTGAAACACATGCCTGAACACAAATTCACAGATCAAGCTGGTGGTTTGAATCTGCTCAAGAAATTCATTTATTTTGAGTGAAAAGGATAGAAGTTATTATAGTCATTTTTTTATAACTACAGTCGAGTCTATATATAACGAAATTCATTGTTACAGAAAAAAATTCGTTTTATAGAGAAATTCGTTGTATAGAGAATGAAGTTAAAATTCTTATTTAATGTGTAAATTTTGAAAAAATATTATTTTTGATGTGTTTAATTAACAATTTCAAATGTTTAGCTATAAATATTATCTTAATATATTCTATTTTTTAATATTTAAACAGTTTCAAAAAAGAAGACATACATTTATTTGAAAGCTTAATGAAAATCAAATAAAGAAGACATATTTTAGACGAAGAAATCTGTAATTTTTGGTTGTTTTGATTTCAAAATTATTACACTCTCGAAAAAATGTTCAAATTTTAGCAGTTACCCCCCCAAAATTAAAAATTCATCACCAATTCAAAAATTACCCCCATTGATCTCGCTCTTATATGTGTAACAATCCATCTGACACTATTTTGAGAAGGATGTTGAAAGGCGTGTGGGAGGGGAGGAGGATTAATTTGTTGGATTTGAAGAACAAGTACATTCAAAAATCGAAATAATAATAATAATAATAATAAAAAAAAAAAAAAAAAAAAAAAAAAAAAAAAAAAACTCAGCAATGAACGATAAATTAGAAAGAAGTGATGGAAAATTGATTCCCTGTAATTTCGAAGCTTTTTTAAAACTGAATAAATAAAGAGCATTTTATGAAAATATTCGTTACATGGAGATAGACATTTTGGTATATAGAGACTTTTTTAATGTAATTATAAGAAAATGGGACCATTCCCACTAAAAATTCGTTATATAGAGAAATTCGATGTATGGAGTTTCGTTAAAGAGAGACTCGACTGTATCTGTAAATCTGTTGAAAAATTTATTACTTGTATAAAATGCGTGCTGATAAATAAAGACATAGATATATCCTATTTTCAAGGACACGAAAAGAAAATATTTAAAATAGCCAATTGTATGAAACCTTTTTGGGTCCTCTTATGTACAAGAAAATGATGATTACATAAGTATTATATAACAAGGTTATTGTAGGTTATACGAAGGTTACATAAAATTTCATTGCTAATTGCAAAAGCCGAAAACTGAAACCCAATTGGATCAAAACTAATCTTGATGTCAGTCAAAGAGATAATAAAAACTGTTCTTCATCATAAGACGCCGTCATATATCATTAGAAAATTTCTTTTTATTAATTCCATGCAAAGAAGAATAGATGATATGACTAAAGTCGTTGAACTGTCATGTCATTGTTAACTATTTGGAAAATTGTTTTTGTTCTCGGTACAGAATTGAAAATTTGAAGTATACCTGAATCTTTTTATTGGTTGAATTCCGCAACTTGTTTTATTTTATTCGTTTTATGATTGGTTTATGTTTAATGGTTAAAAATGGAATACTTATGTTTTTTATTTTATTCGTTTTATGATTGATCCATCTTTAATGTCCAAAAATAGAATACTTCTGTTGCCACGATGGCAAAAAGAGCAATAAAAAAAAAATAAAAAAAAAATTATAATTTCAGGACAAGTTGTGATAACGATTTCAAACAAATTTCATTAAAAAGTGCAATTTTGTCTCCATGCGACGGTGTAAAAATTAAAAATGTGCGATGTTTAGAAGTTTAAAAATTTGCAGTTCCAAAAATTGTAAAATTGAAATTTCATTTAAAATCTGTTTGTGATGGGTCCAGGAATATTAATGTTTAATCCATGTTATACGTAACATGAGGCATTCAGAAGTCAGTCTGATTAACTCCATCAAATAAAAATGCGCATTTTAAACAGTTAAAGTTATCTATCTTTAATCTACTTTTTTTCATCATTGGTCTAGGAATATTAATATTTAATGCACGGCGTACGTAATATATGACTCTTTATGATCATCCTAAAAATGATGTTTATTACTATTATTAGTTTAAATATAGAATTTATTTATAAGTCTTTAAAATTTTAGTCTTTGAAAATACCATTTTCCAAATAGTCGTTGTAATTTGTTTAATTACAATTTTGTTAACTTCTTAATTTTTTTTTTCTATTATTGTAAGACTTACAAATTTTCCATTCATCTAGATTCATCTTCGATTCCTTTTCCAGATTCTCTTCATCTTCTTTTATGAATAACATAAAAGAAGAAGAAAATGTCAAGAATAAGAATTATTATTTGCTAAAAATCTGAATACTGATACAAAGGGAGAATCGATAATCAAAATTCTAAAAAAGTTTTTTCAAGAGAAATTAATTCTTATGTGAAATTAATTTATTATAACGAATATCTATTTTTATGCCCAGTTTTAGTTATTAATTAACATCGTAAATCTATTATTACCTGGTTTTGAAAAATATGATATAGTAAAATCTTCTAAGGCGAAATCAAAGAAGAAAGAAAAAAAAAAAATACGTTATAGGCAAGCTTCCTTCTTAGCACGTGATGTGTATGTATTATATTCCTTTTTCACGTATCATTATATTCATTTTGTATGGATCAACACTTTTTTCCGTTTAAGACAGAATTCTGACAAAAGCAATTTTTTTCTCTTGTTTTACTGTATTTAAATTTTATTGCCTTGAAATATATTATTCTTTAAAAAGGAATAAATTCTAAAGTTTAACTGTAGAATAATAGCGATTTAAAAATGTATGGATTTCTTGCAAAACATTTTAGACCGTCCCAAATTTTAAGGATTTTTTCGCACGGTCCGATTGGTCCTCTAGAAAAAAACTAAGGTTCGAGCCCAACCCCTCTCAGAAAGAGTAAATTGAATAAGAAATTTAAGTTAACAGGAATAAGTTATTTATTCACCTGAAAGCATTTAAACATTAATTTTATTTGGGTAAATTTGAAAAAAGAAATATTTACTTCTAAAAAATATAATTTTTTGAAAATGAGTTGCGTTTTTTAAAATTAGTATTTTAAAATTAATGTTTTAAAAAATACTGAAGCTAAATTTAAACTTATGTTTTTCTCTCTAATTAAATGATGAAAAAAAAAGTAATTTAACAAATATTTCGAATCATAATGATTTTAAATTACCCCACTTTAAAAAAAAATATATTTAAAAATATTATATATATATATGTATATATGTATATATATATATAAACGCTATGAGAGATAGCATAACGAGATTTTGTTGTATTCTAACCATCACAAAAAAAAAAAAAAAAAAAAAAAAAAAAAAAAAAAAAAATATTTATTAAATTAAAAGATAATAATTACAATTGTTTCCCGAATTCCTGAAATTAACATTGTTCCTTGAATTACACACATTACAATTTGCATCTATGTATTTTCGCCTGCAGATATCTTGTGTCTAAATCAGGAATGGATCAATATTTTTTTTGTGCATTTTCTCAAATAGACTCCCTTTCCCCCAATATGATTACAAAATAAATTTTCTCCTTTTTATATGAAATTTTGCAATTTGATATATGTGTCTAAGGACAATATTTAAAGAAATAGAATATTGTTTCAACTTTTATGAATCATACCGTATATATATGATGATTTTGTTTTTTTCAAGTCAAAATATTAGATCATTAGCTTCTAATTACTCACGATGGAGTCGTTCGGAAGATCAATCCGGCTAATAAATATGAAAAGCATTGGAATTTCCTCATGAAGAGTCTGGGTTGACGGAAAACAAATCATTTAGTAAAATTTCATGCACAAATCTTCAGAGATGTAAGCTGTTAATACTCTACAAATAAACAGGCTGTCATGATTTAAAACAATTTACATACACTTCCATCTAAGCTTGTGCAGACGAGTTTTATACCAAAATCTACAGGGTGTCCCCTCTCAACGGTGGCCAATGGCTAATTTCTAAACCGTTGGTCATAGACATATAGTTCCAATTGCAAAAATGCTTTAAAAAAGGCAAAGAATTGTTTTTTAAGCGATTTTGGTCAAAAAAATGTTTTACTAAAAAATTACGAAAATTAAATTTTTATACGGTCCCCCGGTCCTATAAGTGATATTTAGTAAAATTTTTTCAACACTCTAGCAAGTAATACAGAAAAGGTCCCATTCATGTAACATTAAAATTGACCGAGTTATGAAACTTTAAATTTCATGACTTAAACCACTTTTCTATAGCTGAAAACGGATGAGTTCGACGGAGCTTTAAGGGAACGTACACTAAGTGCTTAAAGTATTATAAAGGGAGTCGATTTCCAACGCTGTTCAAAGGCTACTTCCTAAACTATTTGTCACAGACATATAGTTCCAATGTTACAAAATGTTTTAAATGAGCGATTTAACTGAAGACGCTGTAACCGTATAAGTTTTATGGTAGTGTTAATTATAATTAATTAACTTCTAGATTGGTTATTAAAATAACTGAAGACATGAATTTCAAAATTCTCTTTATCGAAAAAAATCAAATTTTGGGAAATAGCGAAAAAACTTTAAATGCATCTATTGGTTTTCATTATAAATTTTGAGATTGCATTGTTACAATAGTGGAGGTTTGTATAGACTGATAGAGAAATCAAAAAGCGATAAGTCGAGTTTTGAAATTCATATCCTCAATTGTATTTTTACGTATGTTTTATTTTGTAAGCAAATGAAGCTGATTCTTTTCGTGATTTTATTTTAAAAAGGTATGTTATTTTGATAAGCTTTTATTTTATTCATAGTTTTCGTATGCAAATTTTCCTAGTTCAAAACTTATATTCAAATTTTAACTCACTTCCAAATATCTGATTGAGGTTCAATTCCCATACTTATTTAAATCCGATGACAATGTAATATTAATACGATTTTAGGTTCCATTTATTTATTTTATAGGACTACATCAAATTCTATTAGGTTGAGTGATCTAATAGAGCTTTAAATATGTATCACTTTGTAACGATTTGTGACTGTTGCTTTTCATAGTTTAATTTTAAAAAAATTCTGTTATTTTTTTACTTATATTTTTAGCACAAATTGCATATTTTACTTTAACATGTAAATGTCAACATAAATTCAGAAATATCAGTGTAATTTTTTTTTTTTTTTTTTACTCTCAATGTTTAAAGTTAAATTTTCTATCTGATGTTTATTTTTATTTCCAGTAAATTTGTGACTGACCCCTATTTTGCAGCAAAAAATACGCTTCAACTTTGAACAGCTATAACTCGGTCAATTTTGATCGCAGAGGAATGGGACTTTTTTTGTCTTACTTGTTAGAGTAGTGGTAAAAATTTTCTAAATATCACTTATAGGACCGGGGGACCGTATAAAAATTTAATTTCCGTAATTTTTTAGTAAAACATTTTTTTGACCTAAATCGCTTAAAAAATAATTCTTTACCTTTTTTAAAGCATTTTTGCAATTGGAACTATATGTCTATGACCAACGGTTTAAAAATTAGCCATTGGCCACCGTTGAGAGGGGACACCCTGTATAGGAGCATAATAACAGCATTATGACAAAACGAATAACCAGTGATAGCAAGGAAATTCAACAAATTAAACAAATTGTGTCAATGCTTTTTTTTTTTTGTGGTACGAAGAACATTTTAGAACAAACACGAGAGAAAAAAATTTCGAAAGGAAAATTAAAAGAAAAAAATTTTGAAAGTGAATTTCAAGAGGGAAAAGCCTTTACTGGCGCAACGCCGGAGTGAAAAAAAGTTGCATAAATTTGATTAGATTATTGAAAAATGAAAGAAAATAATAATATTTGAAAGATAAAATAGTGAAATTAAAAGGGCGAAACATGTTGAATATTCATTAATTACAGCAAAAATCCTCTAATCCGGTGCATTCGAGACCGAGACTCATGCCGAATTACGGAATTTTCCGGATTACTGGATGAATGTTGGGAAAAATTTTTAGAAGTTAGAATTACACAAAAATGACAGTAAAGCATGTTTTTTATTCTTTAAACAGCTTGAATATAAAAAAAAATTACTAAAAATTTTTAAATTTTTAAATAATGCAAAATACAACATATGAGGACGTGAGTTTCAAAATTCGCCGTATCCAAATAATCAAGTTTTGAAAATCGCCAAAATCCTCTGAGTTCATTAGTTTTCATTGTAAATCAAAATTTTACAATGGCAGAAATAGAACTTTTTTTTTTCAGAAAACACGATTTTTTTAAATTTTGGATAAGGCGGATTTTGAAACTCACGTCACGGTATGTACATAACTATGAAATGAAAAAGTGCACTGTAAGGCTTACTAGTAGAAGACATCTTAAACAAATCTCGAATATGAGTTTATTTTGTAATAGTCTTCGCTCTTCTTTTTTTAAGAAAGTCATTTCGAATAATGTGAAACCATAACTTTCGCATAATTGAAGGAACTGCTGTAATCAGGAAACTTGACGAATGTATTCAAAGTCTGACTTTAACTGATGTTCTTCGGTTCGTCCACATTATCTTCATCAGAGTCAACGTATTTGGGGTATTTGCATTAATAAAACTTTGAATGATGGAATCATCCGTCAAAGATGGAATAATCTGTCATCTTTGTCAGTTCAACAAAATCTGTTACAACCAATTCTTTAATTTCTTATTGATACAGCATTTTTTTCCGAAAGTCGTGCCGAATTATACGGCGTGCCGGACCATAGGATACCGAATTAGAGGAAGTTTACTGTATATCAAACAATTAAAATACTTTATACCTACACACATACGTGTTTATCATATCGTCACCTGAGAGCAATAAGATTCTATCTGTGTTTTTTTTTAAATTTACTTATAGATTATAGAAAGGTTCTATTTGTATTTATGAAAGCATTTTCTATGAAATGATGTTATATATAATTTATGTATAACATTACAATTATATTATGAAAATATTTTAATCCAGAAATGTCTTCATTGATACAAATAGAACATTTCTAAATCGATAATTAGACCGACATTTTTTTTCAAAACACAGATAGAACCTTATTATTCTCAGGTGACAGTATATACTAGCATGTTCTTATAGTATATACTGTATACTAAGAAAAATCTTAATTAAGTACGTTTAAATGCTATGGTTCTCAATATTTGGAAATTTATTGAACTTTCACGGAACAAATCTCAATTATAGGAGTTGATTTACACATATATAAAATTAATAGCTATCGAATTATTAGTTTTTATGTGTAACATGTGTTTCGGTAATGCTGCGGGATCGCAGATCTGATGATGCAAAATATGAATCGAGGGATTTGCACCATTTAGCATATTATATGGGCATTATCGGACAGAGCATTATCGCGTAGAACGAAATAACCAAACCAAGAAGACTTTTCCTTTCATACAGTTGTAAAACTTTATTAGCTGTGATGTCCGCATAATGAGTCTCAGTTATTAGGATTGATTTCATATGTATATATAATTGTTATCCATTAAATACCGGACCGAAATTACCATGTGTGTATTCACCAGTAAAGCTGCGGGTTCGCAGATCTGCGTTAAACTACCGAGACTAAACTGCGACTAACTATGAGAGTGATTTGTATTTTTCTATATGGGTGATTCTACGATAAGAGGTAATTTGTACGGCAATCCGTTTAAAACAGATTTTTTATTCTATATGTTGCTATTTTTTGCAATGAATCGCATCATCTTAATATACTTTATTAAATAACATCACGATTGAATGCCTAATTAAAACACATTTTTCTGAAATTTCTTACTAAGTCTAAAAAAGTCTCTCCCCTGGCATGTCCCCTTGCCGGTTTCAATTTAACTTTCAAACAATACATATATTTTTTCCGTCAGATGCTTAGCTAAAATATGTTTAATTGAAATTTAAGTAATTATACTTACGTATTGTAAAATAAAAAATAAAATAATTTTGTTAATTTCAAATAATTTTTAAAATTAACGTTTGTCCCGCTTTTTTGTGTATCTACCCTGTCAAATTTCGTTCCGCTGAAACAAATATAAATTCAAGGATGGCTATATCGGAAGTAGCGCTTAAGGACATCTATTGGCTTGAAGTTAGCAATACTAAACGCGCAAGCCATTTAAGCGTCGCCATTTTTAGTTGTTACGACGCGACCGTGCGATGTAGTGGTTTCGCATGGTGATCGTGTATCTCCCCTGGTAAGTCATAAAACTTATAATATTCATTTAATTCAATTGCATTTACTTCCTTAATTAAACAATACGGTAATAATTAAAGTGAAATACACAATTAACCCAAAAACTAATTTAGTCAGTTAAAAAATTTGAATTTACATGAAAATGTCTCTCCCCTGCCGTATTTCTCCTGGCAAGATAACTGCCAGGTAAGTGAGTCACTGACCAGAAAAAGTTATAAAATATGTATAAAGTGACTTGACCTTATATGAAAAAGTAAATAAACGGGACAAAAATCATAATTTAAAGGTTTTTGATCAAACTCAAACTTTTCTTTTTGGCCGAATTCTCTATGTTTTTGAACCTCTTATCGTAGAATCACCCATATATATCATCTGAACAATCTATTGGCAGTGCATTGGCTCTTAGAGCCAAGATCCCATGTTTCAGTCTTGGCCTTCTCACTTTTCATTCTGTTGGGGGAAATTTGAGCTACTCTGACCTTAACATAATGAATCCCAATTATCAAACATATTTCATGCATATAATTATTGTCCATGGATTAATGAAGTTTTCATGAATAACATGTTTTTACGGTATTGCTGCGTGTTCACAGATCTGATAATACCAATTCAGTGAGTGAATTGTGTCATACCGTTTATCATCTGGGTAGTTATAGTTCAATGACAGCTTTAGTGCGTAGCCATAAGATCTGAGATTTCAATCTTCCTTTAAATACTAGCAACGTTACAAAATTAACAAATATCGAAATGGGGATCGCAGAAAGATATTAATTTAATAATAATTTTCTTGTGATTCGGAAAATGCGAAATGGCTGATGTCACTTTTCTTATCATTGTTAATGTTTTTTAGGCTTTTCCTATTCGAATAAGAATTCATATTTTAACTAATAAATATTATATATTATGGAGATCTTGATTTTAAATAGACTTAAGAGAGGAACGGTAAAAAAAAAGTTTGGGACCGCTGATTTAAAGGTTTTTAAACGCATGGCACTTCGAGCGTAGAATGCATCTCCTTTACACTTAAAAATTCTTGATAATAAATAAATAAATAAATAAAAAATAAATAAAAATCAGTGCTCAATGTATCTGAACCTTTCATTTTTACATTCTTACAAAATTTCTTCTTTCTATCAGGGTAGAATTAAGAAGCAGAAATGAGGTTTTGCAATATAAACAAGAAGCTACTTCCGGTAAAAGTTCATTATTTTCTAATAAATGGAGGTATGTGAAATTTGTATCATTTACTGTGTCATTTGTTTATAGAAATTGCCAAATATCATCTAATCGTGAAGTTTATTGTCTTACTTTATACATAATGTTTTTTAATCAAATAATAATAATAAAAAATAATAAAATGGCCTGTAAAAGAACTATCGGCTGCATTTAAAATAAGAAAAAAAATGGAAAAATTAAACTGTGTCATGTAAATCGGAATAAGAGAGAGAAAGAGACTAGAGAAGTAAGGTCATCGTGCCGAAATGTGATCACTTCGAAATGCGGCATTGCTCTTGTACTTAATGTCATAATTTAATATTCGCAAATTAATGCTCTATAATGAGGCATCCGAACTTCAGGAACAAAACACGAAACATTTTTCCGCAATTAAAGTATTTTCTTTAAAAAATTACCATTATAATAGACATCTTCCAATATGAAGAATCTCCATCTTCTCTAAATGAGATAAAAAATAAAAAAAGTAGTTGCTCTTTTTAACTTTGAGTATTAAATAAATCTATGGACGTGGAGTTCTATGACTTGTGTTTCATTTATCGGTATTGTAAACATAAGAAAAAGCGACCAATTTTAAAATTAAAGTTAGAAGATATTCTATGTATTTTGGTGATTTCGTTATTTTTTTCAGATACTTATTAGCGACATATCGATTGCCCTAAATGCGAAGACTTTTTATGCAATTAACGAGCCACTTTTATACGATATTTTCCACATAATATTTTAAATTAATGTGTTAAGCAAAACTTCTGTTTAATTAAGATGAGTTAAATCGGTAAATTAGGAAGTTCAGTATGATCCTCCAACCATGTTTCTGTGTAAACGGGTGCTTAAATAGATGTTTAAAACGAGCAAAATAGAATAATAAGGTGTTCTGGTGTAATAACGCCAGCCGGGGTAATAACGCCAAGTGCTAATATTATGCATAATTATGAAATAATCCGGTAAGTGACACCCATGTGCTCTGTGCAGAAGGGTTTTGAGTCATATAAATCGCAAAAAACAGCTTAAAGTCAATTTGTCCCATTTGTAGTTCTTATTGTTTTTACAAGCAACTAAAATTAACGCTTGATCTAAAATTTGCGAGATAAGTTTTGTGATGTGAAGACTATATTTTTTATCCAGAAATATTTTGTTTATTACATAAATTTGTAGTGCATTTCATGTACTTTCAAAATGTTGTAGAAGATTCTGGATATCTTCTCGAGATAATTTGTAGTTTAAAATGTACTGCGTAATAAGTATACCGGGGTAACTTATAACCTGGATAACACCAATCCTTGGCGTTATTACCCCGGTTGATTCCCAACGGTTGCCGAACTACATCCGAAGGGGGTTTATTTATTAATATGGGACAGCATTATTATCATTGTCGAAATGGTAAGATTAATCGAAGGGGGGGGGGGAGGTCCAATACCCAAAACTAATTTTTTTTTTTTTTAAATACTAATGTAAAAAATAATTTTAAACTCTTATAAATGAAACTATATCAAAATGTTTTCGATATTCTAATTTGAACATCTTCAAAATCAGGTTTCTATTAAATTTCTTCTGGACTGTTCAATTGATTTTTAAATTTTAACTGTCCTCTTTCTAAGTGTTCGGTTTTTAAAAATTTTAAAAATTTAACTTTTAACCGATGTGACAGAAATTGTAACGTAACTAGTGTGAAGCGGTTTCTGAGACCGCAAGATTGAAAGATGAATAAAAGGCGGGAATAACTCATAGGATTGTGTTTTTGTACTAAACTTTTTATACAAGACTATTATACTTAATATTCACCTATTTAAGTCTCTGATGATAGTACTTAAGTTCCAAATGAAACAACATTTCGACAGTGTTTGTAGTTAAACTGAAAATTACAAGTTAAACTATAAAAATTAAAAAAAAGACAGTGTTCTGTGACACCGGTAACTAGAGGTCTGCACGGGCCGAAATTTCCAGGCCCGTGCCCGGTCCGAAAGTTAAAATTTCGGCCCGAGCCCGGCCCGAACGAAATAAATATCGGCCCGGCCCCAAAGTTAAAATTTCGGCCCGGTCCGGAAAAAAGTTTAAAATTTGGCCCGAACCCGGCCCGACTCGAGTGAATTTCTACTGAACATTGATCTTTACTCGTACGGAAGAGTTCTGACCAAAAAAACTTATATTAGTCTCTTTTTTTTCCATGTTTCTAATCTCCATTTAGGCAGAAGTGGCGTAGATTGCGATATTTAGGTTTTTAATGAACCTTTGTTTGTTGTATGTAAATGTTTCAGTTATCATTAGTATTTTTAATCATATTCCATGTAATGGAGACAAAAAAATCTAAAAAACGGTATATGGTAAAAGTAAAATTTCCTAATAAGGAATCTCTTTAGAAAAAAAAAATAAATAAATAAATAAATAAATAAAAAAAAAAAAAAAGAAAAAAATATAAAAATACGCTCCCTTCTTAACAGATGAAAATATCTTACATATTTTTTTCTCGCGTATTGTTGTATTCATTTTGCATCGATGAACAGTTTAAAAGAAACTTGCAGTTTTCAGTTTAAAAGAAAATTCTGTCATAATCATGTTTTTTTATGTGTTTAATTCTATTTTAAAATGCCTAGTAATCTACGATACTTTAAAAGGAATAAATTCTAATGTTTAGTTGTAGAATAATAACGGCTTAAAAGTATATACCTTTTTTGCAAAAATTTTTGGACAAAGCCAAATTTTACTTATTTATGAAGAGTCGAGAAAAGGATTTTCATATAGGAAGATTCAATAGGAACTGATTATTTTGGTCCGTAAAACTAGGAAGAATGAAATCAGTCTCGGCTTCGTACGGAAAAAAAAGTTAGGCCCGGCCCGATACTCCAGCAAAAAAATTAAGGCCCGGGCCTGCCCGAAAAGATTAGTGACTAGGCCCGGCCCGAGTCTTCAGAAGTAAGGCCCGAGCCCGGCCCGGCCCGAATGAAATTATTGAAAATCGGGCCGGGCTCGGGCTTCGGGTCGAGGCCCGGCCCGTGCAGACCTCTACTGGTAACATTAGTTAAAGTTTAAAAAACTTTTTGTACAGAATTAATTCTAACTAAATTTAATCTATTCAAATATTTCTAACAATAGTAGAACTCCAAACGAAAGAGAATTTCATTTGTAGCTATAGTTAAACTGGAAAATATCAGTTAAACTCTAAAATTTGGGAGGGGGGGGGGCAGTGTTCAGTGAGATTGCTTAAAGCAGTTAAAGGTTAATTTTGTTCCTAATATAGAGATAATCATATATAACTACATGAATCATGAATAAAATTTAATAAGCGATCTCACTGAGATAATATTTTTTTATCAAAAATCTTATTTAACCCGGGAGAACGTGGGCTTTTTAAGGTATGAATGATTTTAACTTTGCCACCAATAAAATCAAATTATAACAGTCACTTTATTAAGACGGAGACAATTGCGATAAAATAAATTGAAGATTACTTTAAAAAATAGTGGTTACAACTATAAAAATCATATGCACCCCGGGTCTTTTAGGCCCTGTGCGCGTCCTCCCGGGTTAATTAAAAATTTATTAAAGCATGTTTTATATAACGCCGACAATTTAACTTTAGATTTGGACAATCCGCATTAGTGTAGCGTTATGGGTTAAAAACTATTTACAAGATTACTATAGTAGTATGAAGAAAAATATTTATTATATATAACTCTAGTTATTATAGAATTTCACATGATTAAAATATTACATTATAAATGGTTAAAAACATGCAATGTTTCTTATATGCAATACATATATGTTATAATATGTATAATATGTTAAGCATATAATATATGCTTAACATGCAATGTTTCTTTTCAATTACATTTAAGCGGGGCTTTTTAAGCAAAGGGAGGCACAGGGAGTTATATTCTGTTGAAGTCCCCCCCCCCTCGCTCCTATTTCTTTCACTTTCACAAAAAACTGAATATTTAATATCGCATAGAATGCATAAATGGGAATATAAATGCTGATTCAAATAAACACAGTTAAAACCGTGCAATGTTTCTAATAATTCTATTTAAACGGTCCTTTTTAAGCAAAAAGGAGATTAGAATCTGATATTCTTTTGCCTCCCCCCCCCCCCCAACCACAACTTTCTTTTTCTTACACTTTCACAAAAAAATTGAATATTTTGAATAGCTTAGAATGCATTTTGTCAATTTCTAGAGCTGTAGAATTTGTATTTTTAGAATTGTGCAATCTACATGCCATTATTCCATCTTATTTTATAGTTTTGTTTGCATGGCGCTATTACCCATATAGGTGGGTAATAACGCCAAATAGCATTGGTCAAAAAATCATGCCATTACATTTTATGAATACATATATGTTAAATTATTTTTTTTAAATAGATAGTCAATGAGTTGCTGTATCAAATCCTATATTTGTTTGAAAAATACAATCTAAAATTAAGCCGTGAAAATTGGTAGAACCTTAACGTGGCGTTATTACCGCAGGATACCTTTACTTGTCTTTAAAATTCGTAAGTTAAAAAAAATAATGGCGTACGAATACGAATAGCAGTGCATACTCGAGAGAATTTACGATACATGGTTCGCAATACTTTTATGTGGTGAAAATTTTGAAAATATTCATACAGATTGATAACATTTAAATTATGTTTATGCGATTAAGTAAGTTAATTTTACAAACATTAAGACGTTCGGCTGTTTAAATGTTGAATCTGATTAAAGCATGATGCAGCCGAATTTATGGTCTGTTTTGGAGATCTTCAAAAATTCCACTTTTCTTAAATCTAATAAAGTCTGTTTTCCACTTTTATTAATTAGGATAAAAAAAAATCCACTTTTACATTAGAAAAAAATCAAAAATCCCTGTCGGCTGGGCCTATAGGCGGAGGTAGATTTCGAAGATTGCTCATTTCAACAAATATATATATATATATGATAAGAGATAAACCCAGTTTAATAACTTCATTTGGCCGTTTATGAAAATTTTTTAATTTCATTTTTCTGAAAAAACTGGTTTTATTAGAATTATCTTAAGAAAAATTCAGCTCAAATGCCCATTTTGACAACATATTTTGAAATAGATTCTGAATTTATTAAAAAAATTGACCAAAACAGTACATTATACAGCTCCTAAATAACAAAAAACTGTCAGTTGAATGCATTTGAGATAAAAAAATTTGAATTTAAAAATGAGTCATAAAATAACCGATTTGTTGTTTGAAATCATCCTTAATTCTATAATCATTATTGCTTCGGAAAATTTTGTGCGAAATACTCATTTTGACAGCATTTTAAAAAATATATTCTATCTTTATCAAAAAACTGGCCAATACGTCACAGTATATAGTTTCTGTATAAGAGGATCTGTAAATTGGATGCGTTTAAGAGCGAAAATGGATTTTAAAACGAGTCATAAAAAACGCAATTTGCTATGTGAAAACTTCCTTAAATTTTCAACACAAAGACTTCGGGAAATTCTGTTCAAAATATCCTTTTTGGTAGCTTTTTTCAAAACATATTCTGTCTTTATCAAAAAACCGATCAATGCATCACATTATATAGTTCCTAAATAAGAGGATCTGTAAATTGGATGCATTTGAGAGCAAAAATGGATTTAAAAACGAGTCAGAAAAAAACGCAATGTTCGTATTTGAACACTTCCTTAAATTTTCTGTCCCGATGATTTCAGAAAATTCTGTTCAAAATACCCTTTTTGGTAGCCTTTTTTGAAATATATTCCGTCTTTATCAAAAAACTGACCAATGCATCACATTATATATTTCCTAAATAAGAGGATCTGTAAATTGGATGCATTTGAAAGCAAAAATGGATTTAAAAACGAGTCAGAAAAAAACGCAATTTTCGTATTTGAACATCTCCTTAAATTTTCTGTCACGATGATTTCAGAAAATTCTGTTCAAAATACCCTTTTTGGAAGCCTTTTTTGAAATATATTCTGTCTTTATCAGAAAATTGACCAATGCGTCACTTTATACAGTTTCTAAATAAGAGAATCTACCATTTGGATGCGTTTAAAATCAAAAATGAATTTAAAAATGAGTCAGAATATAAGCAGTTTGGATTTGAGGTTTTTTCTCCAACTCCTATTTTTGTTTAATTTCTTTTTGCTATACGAATTGGTCCTATGAAAAACTTGTCAATATAAAAGTTGTAGATATTTTTAAGAAGATGTAAAACAAATTTAATCAGATTTGCTATCTTAAAAATTGACGGAGTTATGGATTTTTCTCTTTTTTCAGCGCCCTTTTTCTTTTCGTTTTTAATTATTTTCATCGGTAAAAGTTGGTCCTATCAAAAACTTGTAAATACAAAAGTTTTAGATAATTTTAAGAACATTTACAAAAAATTTAGTTGGACTTGATATCTTGACAATTGACGATGTTATGAATTTTTTTCTCTCAAAATCCCTGTTTTTTTCGCCCCTTGAGCCCACTTCTAAATTTATCAAAAATCTGTCATGCATATACTTTTGGCCCATTTTTAAGAAGTAATATAAACTTTAAACCGATTCGATATCTACTTTAATTAAGAAGTTATGGCGTTTTTTCGGTTTTTCACAAAAAACGCCCCCTATTCCGACCCCCTTGGTCCGATTTTGCCCATTAACGAACTTAGCCAAGATATTATCCCCTTTGATTTTATGTACAAGTTTGGTGGAGATTGGTGAAGATTTATAGAAGTTATCGTGTCCATAAAAAAGTGAGATATATATATATATATATATATATATATATATATAAACTGGTGCCATTGCAATAGGTAGTATTTCTTACGAAATCTACCTAAAACGAAAACTGTGTTTACATAAATGAGTATTTATGCTGCCGTGTCTGTATTCTAAGGCATAGAGAGTGCTCATTTTTTTTCGCGAAAGTGTAAAAAAAAGGAGGGGGGATGAGGCAACACAGTATCAAACTATGGGCCTCTCTTTGTCTTAATCTCATCTGCTTAAAACGAATTATTAAAGCATTGCACGATTTTATCTCTTTATAAGACTAATAATTTTATCATGTTACATTTTATAACTCGAGTTACATGTAATAAATATTCCTGTTAACAATGTTATAAATATCTTGGTATATGGGTGATTCTACAGTAAGAAGTTCAAAAACATAGAGAATTCAGCCAAAGGGAAAAGTTTGAGTTTGATCAAAAACCTTTAAATTATGATTTTTGTCCCGTTTATTTACTTTTTCATATAAGGGCAAGCACTTTATTCGTATTTCATAACATTTTCTGGTCAGTGACTCGCTCCCCTGGCAGTTATCTTGCCAGGGGAAATACGGCAGGGGAGAGACATTTTCATGTAAATTAATTTTTTTTAACTGACTGAATTAGTTTTTGGGTTAATTGTGTATTTCACTTTAAATATTACCGTATTGTTTAATTAGGGCAATAAATGCAATTGAATTAAATGAACATTATAAGTTTTATGACTTACCAGGGGAGATACACGATCACCGTGCGAAACCACTACACCGCACGGTCAAATCGTAACAACTAAAAATGGCGACGCTTAAATGGCTTGCGCGTTTAGTATTGCTAACTTCAAGCCAATAGATGTCCTTAAATGCTACTTCCGATATAGCCATCCTTGAATTTATATTTGTTTCAGCGGAACGAAATTCGACAGGGTAGATACACAAAAAAAAAAGCGGGATAAAAGTTAATTTTAAAAATTATTTGAAATTAACAAAATTATTATTTTTTTTATATTACGTAAGTATAATTACTTAAATTCCAATTAAACATACTTTAGCTAAGCATCTGACGGAAAAAAAATATATGTATTGTTTGAAAGTTAAATTGAAACCGGCAAGGGGTCATGCCAGGAGAGAGACTTTTTTAGACTTTGTAAGAAATTTCAGAAAAATGTGTTTTAATTAGGCATTCAATCGTGATGTTATTTAATAAAGTATATTAAGATGATGCGATTCATTGCAAAAAATAGCAACATGTAGAATAAAAAATCTGTTTTAAACGGATTGCCGTACAAATTACCTCTTATCGTAGAATCACCCATATACTCTTTTAATCGAACTTCACACTAATGCAAATTCGTTCTGATCAAAATTCAAATTTTTGCGTTATTTAAACCATGTTTTTATTAATTTGTATTTTTCAATAACAAAATAAATTTTTGATAAAAATCAACATTCCATTTCAATTCCTTATTAAATTTCTTATAGCAATCATATGTTACATTTTATTATCACTAAATTGCTTTTAAAAATATTACGTTGTTGAAGTTACGGAATCCCAAATCGTACTACTATGGGATTTACAAGTTAAACTCAAGAATTTTACGATGTTTTTCGCGACAAATGCTTAACAATTAACTGTTGTTGGCGGTCTCAGAGACTTCTTTTTAAAAAAAATTTCAAGGATTAATTTGCGATTTCCCATTTAACTTTTTGTGAAGTTTTGTTTTATCTGGAGCCTTAGTACTAATGCTAAAAACTAATGTTAGAACGATTTAAAATTTTAATAGTCCTATGCATGAAGTTTAGTACAAAAACGGTATCTTATGATTTAATGAAGCTTTTTTTTTACTTTTTTTTCATCAAGTAGCTTCGGAGACCGTTCACATTAACTATGCGACAATTTCTGTCCCATCAGTCAAGTATTCAATAAATATATTTAGATAAATTGGCATCTGTGAAACGCATTGTCTCATTTAGCGTTTGGAGTCTCATTTAGGTCTCACTGCCGTAAATGCGACAAAATCACCTAAATGCGGCAGTCGTATATTATGGGGTTATACAGCGTTCAAAAATTTTCTGCGTAATAAAATATATGTTTATTCAACAAACTGGCCAAATACGAGGGTTGCTATCTATATTTCTGGTCTAGTAATGAAAACACAAATATTTATGATCAATATTGAGTTTGTTGATTTTCAAAATAGTATCCATGAAGATCAATGCATTTTTACATCCATTTGAACCAATTTTCGAAGCATTGTTTCCACTCCTATGGAGGTAACTCCAAACATGCGTTTTGAACGCAATAGCCGCTTCTTTGGGCGTCGGAAATCATCATCCATGTAATTTATTTTTGATTTGTGCAAATAAAAAAATGTTATTGGGTGAAAAATCAGGGCTCTATGGCTGATGACCCATCAATTCGATGCTTTGGTCTTTCAAAAATTCCTTTGTTTGAGCCGATGTTTGAGAGCTTACATTGTCATGATAAAAAATTATTCGCCTGTTATTCTGATCTTTTTAAAAATTTCTCTGAAGACTTCTGGCAAATAAATGGTCGTATATCATTCAGAACTGACTGCCTTGCGTTGTTCTAATGCCACTGTCGCCACGTGACCGCTAATGTCGAAGAAACAGGCAACCATTTGCTTCAATGTGCTTCTTCCTCAAACAACTTTATTGGATTTGGGTCACCTTGTAAGACCCATACAGTCGATTGCTGTTTTGTTTCGGGCTCATATACATAGATCCACAGTTTGTCACCTGTGTAAATTATTATACACAACTTTTGATGAAACTTGAACTTATTTGTTTAATATTTCCTTGCCTTTGACACAAGCTTTCTTTCGAACGTTTGCTAGATTATACGGGCTCCAACACGAACAAATATTTTTTATTACCAAATGTAGGCAATATCTTATTAATTTCTGTCATACTAATGTCCAAAGATTTCTCAATCTCACGGTATGTCATATGACGATCTTGCTTTATCAGTTCAGGCACAGCATCGATATTTTCTCGCATGATAACCGATTTTGGTACACCTTCACGGAATGTGTCCTGGAGCGAACATGGAACACGAATGAATTCGTTATACCATTTTTTACAGTGCTTTAAGATGGTGCTTTATCGTTGTATAAAAAATGAAGTTCATGGAAATACTCTTATCTTGACAATTCACGTCCAAAGTTATGAAAAATGATCGCACGAAAATGTTCACGAGTCAATTTCATTTTTTGCCCAAGATGAATTTTTCAATTTACTGCAAGTAACACAATGCAAGCTAAAATGGCAAATCGTTCTGGAAAATTTATGGTTAGAAATATCAAATTTTCAATTGAAATCATCAGCAGTAGCCTAAGACCACTCTTTGTTGTCAAGGCCAGAAATATATAGCAGCCCTCGTATACCTTATATGCAGCAAAACAATGGGGAATCGTGTCTCATTTAATCATAATGACCTTAAATTGTTTGAAATAAGAAAATATGGGCCTTTTTTGCCAATTTTATTATGCGCTAGAGTGCTTAATAAAAATAGTCACGTTTTAATTTTTTAATTAAGTCTATTTTAAACTAGTGGAACTTACTACGATCGCCGGTCATAAAAAAAACTAGTTGGATGTGCCAATCCCAAAACTTTCTTCTATCTCATACATACATTTTAATATTTAAAAAAAAAATAGTTACTCATTTTAATGCTTTAATAATTTTAATTCAATACCTTACCAACTTTGATTTTCATCTTAAATTTCTGCTTCAATTAATTAATTGGAGTAAAAACGAACTTCCGTCTCTGCACCAGCCGATGGACAATAGAATGATAAACAGATTTTTTTTCAAATTCAGGGAGGACCTACTTGCTTTACCAAAAAATAATCATATACAAAATGTTTAGTTCAGTTCTGGAACTAACTTCATACTTTTATGTGGTGTAATATTGAAAATGGCATAAAATTAGGTATTGCAGCGCCCCCTTCCGGCGGATTTTTTTCAGATTCAGGGCGATCCAACTAGCCATAGCCATACACTTACACAAAAAAATTCGTTCAATTCGATGCATAACTTCATGTACTTTTGGTCTATACAATATTGGAAATGGCACAAAAATCGCGATTGCAACGGCCCCTTCCGGCGGATTTTCTTCAAATTCAGGGAGAACCAACTAGCCATAGTCATACACATACCCATAAAATTTGGTTCAATTCGATGCATAACTTCATATACTTTTGGTCAGTACAATATTTAAAATGGCGCATAAATCGCGATTGCAGCGCCGCCTTCTGGCGGATTTTTTTCAAATGCAGGGAGGACTAACTAGCCATAGTCATACACATACACAAAAAATTTGGTTCAATTCGATGCATAACTTCATATACTTTTGGTTGGTACAATATTGAAAATGGCTCAAAAATCGCGATTGCAGCGCCCCTTTCCGGTGGATTTTTTTCAAATTCAGGGAGGACCAACTAGCCATAGTCATACACATACCCATAAAATTTGGTTCAATTCGATGCATAACTTCATATACTTTTGGTCGGTACAATATTGAAAATGTCACAAAAATCGCGATTGCATCCCTTCCGGATGAATATTTCAAAACTGAAGGAGGACCTGCTTGCCACAGCCAAAAACATTCACAAAAAATTTGGTTCAATTCTATGCATAACTTCATACACTTTTTGATGGTAGAATGGCGACATACAGACACACAGACAGACACACAGACAGACAGACATTTTGTAAAAACATGTTTTTTGGAATCTCTGACCCCTAAAACGTGTAAATTCGTCGAAAACCGGAAGTCGAAAAAATTTCGATTACAATACTTTCTTCTATTGAAGATAGAAGAAAGTAAAAATAGATATGTTGCTGCTGATATTTGTATACTGATGAGAAGCTTGTATAAAGATTGAAAAACCTAAAGTTTTTAATTTTATTATGTGATATTAATGTATTTTTTTATAGTGTTATTAAATTTCTGATTTTAAATGTCATTTAAATTTTGAAATAACATCTCTCTTTTGTTCTGCATCAAGGTAATATTCTTTGTAAGGAGAATCTTTTAGGTGCGTATAGGTTAAAGAAATCGATATATAGCGATAAGCTAGATTAAAGGATATCATGAGTCTAAATTTCACACCATTTTACTTGTTTTTTTTTACATTCTATTGCTTACCTTGGATGCAATGAAAATCTATTATATCGAATAGAATATTCGTTAATAAATCTTATAATAAACAGTATCGACTTATTTCAACAATACATTTTATTAAGAATACAATTCATCTTATAAAGAAACCCCACCAGATTTAAAAAAAAAAAGTTTTTAAAAACAATATTTTTTTGCATGAAAGTAATTTTGTTGTTAATTTTTAATGGGTCCTGATATGCTAGATGTTGATTTATAGTAAAATTCTTTCTTCAACAGAATTTTGTATCTGTATAATAAATATAATTTTATTTGCTTTCATCGTAATAAAAGATTTTTCATTTTCAGCCCATGCCGGAGTCATCCCCTTTATACCTGTTTATGCAGAACAACTGGGTATATCTGCCAGTGCTGTGGGAGTTATTTTAGCAGTGCTTTCATGTTTGACTGTTGTGACGAAAACAGTTTTCGGTGGTATTGCTGACCACTTCCAAAAATTAAAACATGTGGTTATATTTCTTATACTAATGGATATGATTGCAGATCTTGGACTCAACTTCATACCGAAACCTATTCAAGTACCTGTAAATATCACGAATTTTAATATTTTGTGTTATAAAAATACATCATATGTTGTTGACTTCAATTTTCAAAGTTGCCGATCCAGCTTTACGAATTCAACAAAAGAGTGTTCCATTTCTTGTCCTTTTTGTCAGTACAACACTATTAACTGTGTTGAAAGAAATGAGACTAGTGCTGCTTCATTTTTAACGAATGAGACTGAAGAATTCTTCAGAAACTGTTTGGAAGAAGAGAATGTGAAGTGTACTAACGCTTGTTTCGATGATTCAGAGCTATGTAAAAGTATAAAAGGAACTAATCCATCCCTCCAAATTTACACATTGACTTTATTTATGACCTTAATTTTTATTGCTCTTGGTTCAATAGTATCTTTATCTGATGCCGCTTGTTATAATGCTCTTTCTGATCAGCCACAAAATTTTGGAAAACAAAGGCTATGGGGAACGATTGGATGGGGAACATTTGGCCTACTCGTCGGGTACCTCAATCAAGTCTTCAGTGAAAACTCAAAGATTTACAATTACTCAGCAGGATTTTACATGCTGGTAATACTTTTTGCAATTGATCTCATCGTCATAAATCAGTTGCACTTAAAAAACGTAATAGTATCTAAAAATATCTGCAAAGATGTTGGAACTTTACTTGTCCAACCAAATATCTTACTTTTCATCATAACTATGTTTGCAATAGGTGTAATTACAGGAATTGCACGATTTTATTTGTTCTGGTATTTAAGAACTACGCTTGGAGCTAATCAGCTTATATTGGGACTTACGGTAGGAGTCCAGTGCTTTCTCGGCGAACTACCATTTTTCTTTTTCTCGGGTTTCATTATTAATAAATTAGGTCATATAAACACATTCACTATGTGTTTAATGGCTTATGGATTCAAATTTTTGTTTCACTCTTTTTTGACGAACCCTTGGTTGGCTCTTCCGGTGGAACTTCTTCGAGGTCCTTGCTTTGGCAGTTTTTATTCGGCAATGACTTCGTATTCGAGAATGATTTCACCGAAAGGGACAGATGCAACAATACAAGGAATCGTGAGCGGAACATTTGAAGGTTTAGGTAAGTTTTGCGTAACATTTTCTTTTTTAAAATTACAAAAACACCTATACGAAAAATAGTATTTAAAATGTTTTTATGCCTTTATTTTGTGTCCTATTCTTGTTTTTACCAATTGTTCAATTAATTGCGATTTGATATTTTAATTTGCGTATTTCTCTTTCTGTTTTTAATTAAAGAATGATTCATGTAAGAAACATAAAATAATTTCGAAAATATTTATACAAAATGTGCTTAATAACATAACAATTATAGCATGTCTTGAAAATAAATTTCAAAGTCATTATTTACCTAATTTTCCTCTATAGATGCTTATTGGCAAAGAAAATATTTTATTTGAAAGAATCTATGTGCAGGTTTAGCGAGAAATAAGATCCTCATTCCAAAGGCTGAAACCAACAAACTGAGATAAAATTTGAGCTACAGATAATTCAAATGACGTGCTTGACATTTATTAAATTATAAAAGTTATTATTGAAGTTCACAAAAAGATGGCGCTGTAAACACAAATGGCATTTATTTGCAAATGTCAAAAATGTGAAGCTACATTCGTGGTACAGATCATGCCTCTTAACATTATTATTTGGGTATAATGCTCGTTCTGAATCAACTTTCTTTCTATCCAAGGAATAATGCTAATAGACATGCACTGTACTACGAATGTAGCTTCACATTTTCGATATTTGCAAATAAATGCCATTTGTGTTACAACACCATCTGTTGGTGAATTTTTATAATATATATATGTAAGAAAATACAAAAAATCAGACCTATTTATTACTTTTTTAATAAATCGCCCCTCAATGTGGATACGGGCCCCATGACTAATAATCACGGGTTTTGCAGGGCAACAAGAAACCTAAGTTTATCGTATTAATTTAAGTAAAACACATGGCCTTTTTAACTGGCAACCCCCCTCGGGAGATGAGAAATTTCTATACATCTACGCACTTGGTCTTCAGAACTCATGATGTAAAGACTTGCGAAAAGATTTTGTTATGTTTTAAATAAATCGTAATTAAAACTCATCCCCTTGAAGTCTGTCGTTTCATGAAAATGCGACAGTTCTTCATAGTCGGCAGGATGATACCTAGTGCGGGAAAATAATCTACGAAATATGAACATCATTAAAAATACCGGACCCACAAAGGAAAGCAAAGACAGTGGTCATTCTGACTCGAAACATCGAAAGAGGCCCTGAAAAGGAGCTAATGTCTCGTCATGAGTTATCATCCAGCAAACGTATTCCATATTGGAATACTTAAATGCTATTTTCTACCATTTGGTCGGGCTTTGCCGCATCCTAAGATCTTTGTCCTGGACACTGGATTTATTCTTGAGCGGAACTATCCCCGTTGCCCCATTGGAATACTTAGATGCTATTTTCTACCATTCGGTCGGGCTTTGCCGCATCCTGGACACTGGATTTCTTCTTGAGCGGGACTTCAACTATCGCCCGCCGTTCCCCCTCCTGCCTTCTGTCGTGCCATGAATCATTCCGGTCGGTGCTCCGCAATCTTGTTTGTGATTTATTTTGTTTGTGTTCGTCTGGTTTCATCGAAGTGTGGTGCCGTATGTGTTTATTCTTCTATGGTGATAATGAGAGCAATGTTATCAGCAAAAATGTCGGGTACTTTGTGTTTTATTTCCAATAAAGTGTTTGAATGCAGTCATCGAGTCATCATGAAACGCGTAAATCTTTTCGATTTCAACAGTTCTGTTCGCTTTCTAGTGATTCATCAATAATCTTCAAATAGTGTTCCTGTAATCGCTTCGTTATTTATTGAAAGAAAAACTCGTGTTGCGTGAATTTATTCGACATCTATTACATGAGTATACTCAAGGTGTGGTACAGTGATTTATGATTAAAGGAATGTTTAATTTATAATATGTGAGCTCACAAGTGTACACTATTTTATTTATTTATTTATTTGTTTATATTAGTGCGCATGTTTTTTTCCCTAATTCCTTGATTATAAAACTAATTCATTAAGGTAAGTAATATATCTCTAGTGTTATTGTTTTTATTACTTCTACAAACCATGGTTTTAAGGTGTAATTATATTTTAAATTGAAAGAAAAATGGATATCCATATTTACGTCTAATTATTTTATGTAAATAATTCTTTTTATTTATTTCATTTCACAATTCTATGCAGATGCTTGTATTATGTTGATATTATTATTATTTTTTTGAAGATCATTTAGAATTTGCTTATATTTAGATTTTTAAGAAGTTGTCATAAAATTAATTAAAAATGGAAGCTATTAAAAAACAAAAAACTGTTCTTAAGGGAAAAATCACTCGCATAAAAAATATTATAAATCCCAAAATTGATAATGAAACTGTAACTCTTGAAGAGTTAGATTTATATGTTAAACAGGTTCAGGATATTGAAACCGAATTAAATAAACTCCATGAAAATGCCATTCTTCAGAGCGATGCATCGGAAATTGATCCTATAATTGATGAATATAATGAGATTGCACTTAAATTAGATAATTTAAACATAGCAATAAATACATCACGTAATAAGTTAACTAAAAGTTTAAACATTCGCGAGGGTGGTTCAGAAAGTCTAAATAAAACTACAGGTAATGTTTGCGTAAAAACTGTTAATCTTCCAAAATTTGAATTAAAACCTTTTCACGGAGAAGCTGATCAATGGCTTTCTTTTAAAGAGATTTTTGTTACAACTATAGATCAAAATTTGGAGTTGGGGGGGCGTCTCAAAATTGCAATATCTACTGGCTAGTGTAAAGGGTCCTGCTCATAAATTAATTTCTGGATTTCCTCTCTCGGAAGCCAATTATAAAAATGCATGGGACACTCTCTGCGCTCGCTATGATAAAACTAGAGATTTAGCCATAGCACAAATAAGTAAGTTATACAATTTAAAAAACATGAAAAATTGCCCCTCTTCCTCTAAAGCTATTTTTGACATAATAGATACTTGTAATGAGTCACTTCGAATTCTAGAGTCTTTGAATTTGACTCAAAATGCTTTGGTGGATAACATGATAATTTATACTATAATTCAAAAACTAAGTGATAATCTAAAAGAACGATGGGAGCTCTCTCTTACTCATAATGATATGCCTAGTCTCACGGAATTTTTAAAATTTTTAGAGACTCATGCCAAAAGTATGCTAGCGTTGGAGAATCCAACTAAAATAGAGATAAGAAATGTAAATTATTCCCGAGATTCTTCCGATAGATATAAATTCCCCAAAAGTCAAGAAAATACTAAATGCGGTGTTTGCCTTGAGTCGCATGCTACCCATACCTGCAGAAAATTAACGAATATGCCCATAGATAACCGTTGGAGAACTGTCCAACTAAACAAATTATGTATCAATTGTTTGCGTGGTGGCCACTTTTCAAATAAATGTCCCTCCAAGATGAACTGTAAAAATTGCCATCGAAGACATCATACTTTACTCCATAAATATGATGTCCAGGGCAATACAGGGACAACAATGAATCCCGATTTGGCAACCCATAGTAATCAGTTTCAATCACAAAATGCCCATGGGTATTCCCCTGATCAAGGAATACCCCATAATGCTTTATGACGGTTTATAGTCCCGGGGTACCTCAGATATGGGAATTACGATAATCATACGTATCCAAAAACTTGTCATGAGGTTCAAATACCATTTTTATTGGATAGCGGAAGTACCCTTTCCCTTATTCCAGAAAACTTAGTTACAGCTTTGGATATGACGTCTATTCAAAGCTGTCATCCTCTTAATGTTAATCAAACCCAAGGACAAGTTCAGATTTCTGAAAAACTTCACGTACCCCTCAAAATAGGAAATATCAGGCAAAATAGCACCTTATACCTGGTTAGGTCATTCTTGCCATATGCGATACTGGGAACCCCAGAATTACAAAAATTCCATATTACGATGGACTTTTACTCGAATATTCTGACTCAGGATGGAGTCATTCTTAAGCATGATCAAAATATTTTCAATCAAATTTCTCAGGAAAACTCATTTAACCATACTTTAACTTTAACGGATGATATGAATTGCAAGAAGCCGCTTCGTTCTCCTTCCAAATCAAATCAAGAAATTCTGTCGCAACAAGGACAATGTTATCTTGATACTCAAATTCTCTCGGATTATGATGACAAAAGTTTTAGTCATTGTACTACTGAAGAGAACTCACAGTTGGAAGGGCTTCTAAGCGACTTCAAGGATATTTTTGCGCGCAATAGATATGACGTAGGTAGAGTCAGATGGGAACCTCAGCGGGTAACTCTCACCTCGGAACTTCCTATCTCGCTTCGACCTTACCGTGCATCTCCTAGGGACAATGAAAAAATTCAAAAACAAATACAAGAATTACTGGAAGCTAAACTTATTAAAGAATCCTGCAGTCCTTATTCCTCTCCCGTCACTCTGGCATATAAAAAAGGAGAAGGTAAAACGCGTCTCTGTATTGATTACAGAAAAATCAATGCCATTTGTAAGACTGACTCGGAACCATTGCCCGTATAGATTGGCTTTTGGACAGACTTGTCAATGCCAAACATTTTTCCACGCTAGATTTAGCCTCTGGCTACTGGCATATCCCACTTCATCCTTCAGACACAGAGAAGTTGGCCTTTGCAACCAATCAAGGTCTTTATGAGTGGTTGGTTCTTCCTTTTGGCTATAAAAATGCCCCAGCTCAATTTGCAAGAGCTCTTCGAAGAATCCTAGATAAACATAAAGTTAATTTTGCTACCAATTATTTTGATGATTTTATAGTTTATTCCGATTCCTATGCCGAGCATATGGATCACCTTAAAACTATATTTAACATTTGCCGTCAAGAAAATTTAAAATTAAAATTTTCCAAATGTAACTTTGCTAAATCTCAAATTGACTTCCTCGGTTATGAAATTAGTAACGGACAAATAAAACCAGACAATGCTAACACCGAAACTATTAAAAAATTAATCCCTCCAAAAAACGTTAAAGAATTGCAAAGGTTCCCTGGTTCTGTAAACGTATACCACAAATTCATAGACAAGTATGCTAAAATTAGAGCCCCTCTAAATAAATTGTTAAAGAAAGATGCTCCTTGGGAATGGTCAGATGTCTGTCAACAATCATTTGAATTGCTTATTAATTTCTAGGCCTATTTTAAAATTATTCAATCCTAACCTCCCATGCCATGTCTATACTGATGCCTCAAAGGAAGCCGTAGGTGCTGTCTTAAAAC
The DNA here is from genome assembly GCA_964019185.1 of Maratus speculifer. NCBI lineage: Eukaryota > Metazoa > Arthropoda > Arachnida > Araneae > Salticidae > Maratus > Maratus speculifer. The sequence goes on from OZ025290.1 coordinate 46,144,438, forward strand.
AAATGGATGAAAAAGGGAACTTGCATCCCATTGCGTTCCACTCGAGACAATTAAGGCCCTACGAGCAAAATTACGCTATCACAGAACTGGAATGTCTAGCAATAATCGATGCCCTTGACAAATTCCATTATTACCTTCACGGAAAACCTTTTACAATACATACTGACCATGCCTCCTTAGTATGGCTTAAGAAGGTGAAGCATTTAACAGGTAGGTTATTCAGATGGTCATTAAAATTAAGTATGTATGATTATACTGTAAAATATAACAAAGGATCCACCAATTTTGAAGCAGACATGCTTTCAAGAAATCCCACTTTCTCTGTAAATCCCCATATTCATTTATTAACGTCAGATGAAATTAAAGAACACCAACAATTAGATAATATAACAGGGCCTAAATTTCAAAAAGTTAATGACATTGTAATAATTCGCAAAAAGGGTTTTCAAAAAATTGTAGTACCATTCTCCTTGAGGGAGAAATTATTTATAAAAACCCATACAGAATTTGGCCATCCCGGAATCCAAAAAATGTTAAATTTAATTTCCCCACAATACTATTGGAGCAGCATGACCCACGATATTACACAATTTGTCAAGCATTGTGAGGTCTGCCAACTGAACAAAAAAATCACACCAACCAAAATTTGGTCTTCTGGAGGCATTACCACCTGCAGAATTACCTTTCGATATAATTTCATTAGATTCAGTAGGAGGTTTTAACTATTATAATTCATCTAAAAGGTATATGCACATAGCTATTGATCACGCTACTCGTTATGTTTGGGGTTTTGCATCTAAAAATGTTACAACTGAAGTCTACATTAATATTCTTAAACAGATTTTTAATATTCAACTTCCCGAGAAAATTTTAACGGATAGAAATCCAGCGTTTACAGCGTCTAAACTTCGTAAATGGGTACATAAACAGAATGTAAAAAAATTACTTACTTCTTCTCATAGACCACAGTGTAATGGGAAAAATGAGCGTGTGAATCAGTCAATTTGCACACGACTAAGACTTAAAGTAAATTCTACCCCTTCAAACGTCCCATGGCCCAAAATTCTGCAGGAAGTAATTAATGAGTACAATAACACACCTCATTCAGTAACCAAGTACCCTCCTGCATATTTAATGTTCGGCCAATTACCTTATCCATCAGTATTAGGCAATGAAAATTATTATCCCCCTGTAGAGGAAGCCAGAAAAGAGGCTTTCCAAAGAACAAGTGAACATCACTTGAAAAATAAAGTCAGGTATGATTTAAAGTTTGTGGAAGCGCCTTTTAAACCTGGTGACCTTGTCATAGTGGAAGAATTTCACTATCCGAATACTCGGAAGTTAAGTCCGCCTTTTTCTGGTCCATATCAAATTATGGAAAAATTATCCAATGTAAGTTTCAAAATAAATAAGCCTAATTGGCTTACAAAAAAGGATTATGAAGTAATACACGCTTCCAAACTAAGATACTTTTTTTCTAGTAATCAATTTAAACTACTTACACCAACAAACTGAAATAGTTGGTATCATATGAACTGATATTATATTATATCTGATCTCGGTTTGCATTATTATGAATATTTGGAATTTTAATTACCTTTTTGATTTATTATGAATATTTGAATTTTAAATTATTTTTGCATTATTGTGAACATTATGTTATGTGTGAAAGTACTATTTCTGGAACTATGTCAGGACAGTTCCCTACAAATTTGAAAATGTAAATAACATTGGACTTTTCAGAATCCATCTGTAATATATTCCTTATTTTGATTATCTTATTCTATGTATAATATTTACTGAGTGTTTTGCATTTATTAATTCAATTGTTTTTATCATGTTCAATGACGTATAGTGGTACATTTTATAACAGTGTTGTTTTTAGATATGATATTTGTACATTTTTTATTATTGTTATTCTATTATTTGTTAAGTATACGAAAGAAATAACTCATCTCCCATTAGCTCACTTAATGTAAAAATTGTTTACCCTTTTCAGGTGAGTGTCATGGATGGAAGCCGGCCCATCCCCGGAGACTTGTCTGGAAGGGGGGGAAATTGTAAGAAAATACAAAAAATCAGACCTATTTATTACTTTTTTAATAAATCGCCCCTCAATGTGGATACGGGCCCCATGACTAATAATCACGGGTTTTACAGGGCAACAAGAAACCTAAGTTTATCGTATTAATTTAAGTAAAACACATGGCCTTTTTAACTGGCAACCCCCCTCGGGAGATGAGAAATTTCTATACATCTACGCACTTGGTCTTCAGAACTCATGATGTAAAGACTTGCGAAAAGATTTTGTTATGTTTTAAATAAATCGTAATTAAAACTCATCCCCTTGAAGTCTGTCGTTTCATGAAAATGCGACATATATGTGGGATCTATCCACCAAAGGCACCCAGCAACAAGAGTTGAACTCTGCACTGCTGAATAAGCACCTTAGATGATGAAACTCGGGATGACGAGCTTAGACTCGCGAACAACGAAAATTGTGATGAGCTAGGTGATTTTATTAGGAGAGGGGGACAGATGCTAACTGGGTTCGGATGCAGATAGACGATCTAAAAAGCCGCCCGAACATCTCGGATCGAAATAGGGCCAGACGGGCCAGCTAAAGGGATAGGCAGACGGACCTGCGGTAAGCGGAATGTCTCCGCAGCTACACTGAATTTAGCAAGTTCTGAGGAGCAGACGGCCTCTGTTTATATGTCATATTATACTAACATGTAAAATATTAATGTTGAAATGTATATATATTTATGTAAATAGCCAAGAAAAATTATCCATTAAAGTACTCAAGATTCTTCGTTAAAGGAATCGCCTGGGTCAGTTTTTTTTAATTCCTAAACAAACAACAAAGCAACTTACCACTTTTCCCATATATATATATGTATTCATCTGATAAATGACAAGCACATCATTTGAATTACATGTAGTTCAAATTTTATTTTATTTGAATCAATAGAACTGCATTCTAGAGACCTCTGAAGTGAAACACTTATTTCTTGCTAATCCTGTACTTAACTTCAATGAAACTTTTCAATGTTATACAAGTTATAGTCAATTTCCTTAGAAAAAAAATGTTCTACTAAAATATTCATTTTACAAAGATTATACAGCTGATATGTTCTTGAATTGATATTGTAACTTATTTTTTTAGGTCCTACTTTAATTTTGTAGTTATTATTAATATCAACAAAATGAACAGCTACTTGAAAAATTTCGTTGTGTAACAACCTGTTAAAATTTGAAGGTGTGTGACAAGTTTTGGATTCTTTAAAATACTTCCTAACTGGGCTAATATAATTACTTACAATTGTGTTTGTCTAATCATACTGTTTTTGAAGTGAAAAACACTTTGTATAATGACATTCATGCACTTCATTATAAATCATATATTTTCTTAATTTTAAATAAAAAAATATTCAAAATAATAATTAAAAAAAAAAGAGTCAAAATCTATAATTTAAAACTTGTTGTTATATTGTTTGCTTGTTAATTTTATAAATTTGTTGCTTTTTTACTAAAATTCTATGTGTTGTAATATACACTATCTACCAAAAAGTATTTGTACACTTTCAGTTTTTGACATTTTGTCAAATATTTAAAAATATACTGGTCGGATTCTTCTGGAACTTCAGAAATATAAAGATTATGTTTCACTTTATATTTATTTACATTCATTTGTTAAGCGGGTAATTAGGGGGCCGGCAAAAAAACAAAGAATAATAGAAATATTTGGGATCGCCCTGTACATGAAAATGCACGAAACGACTTATCGCTTTAGAATACAAATATATGAATACAGTAGAATATGTACACTAATTTTTGTGAGAATAGCATGTATATTTATGGCGATAGAGCGATTTTTTTGAAAAATTCAAAAAATTCTGGTATGTTTTTTGTTTATATCATGCTGGGTTTTTGACCAAATTTAACGCAAATTTCAGAAAAATTGGCAAAATGTAGTAGAAAAAATGTAGCGCAATTGGAATATAAATATATTAAATATTTTATGAAATATGAGTAGTTGTATAAAATAATTTTTATCTGCGCATGCGCGAACTAGAAAAACATTTTTTTTACATCATTTAATAGTCAATTCTATGGAGTGACTTATAAAAAAAATCCAATCAAATATCGTGAAAATTCAAAAAGATATCATTATTTTAGTGAGATGTTTTTACTCTGCTCTCTAAAAACGGCTGAATCTTAAGGGATTCTCCACAAATTGACATTTTTTAATAACTGACTTTAAAAAAAAAACTAGTATTGAATTAATACAATATCTAATACAATATTGCTGCTAATAAGTACTTGACAATTGTGATAGAAAAGAAAAAGAGCTTTATTCACATTCAGGGCCAAAACTAAGAGAGGGTTGGGGGAGAAGGGCTTGTGCCCCGGGCGCTAGGATGAAAGTGTCCCAAATGTACATTTTGTTTGGCGATTTTTTCCATGTCTATGTTTAGCATGATATTGTCAAAATCGTCCCATTCAAAGCATTTCTCCTATACCAAAGCATAGAAGAATCTAATGATGATGGCATAAAGATCCCGCATAAAGCAGATATTTTTTTTCGTTTTGATTCGGTTTCACGATTTTAAGGTATCATTTTTTTTAAACAAAGCAGACTACTTTAATCAATATTACATATTTTAAGTTTTAAAATAAGTCGGCTATTAATAAATTAGAAAATTTTTCTTTGCAAATACTTTTGCAGATGCTTTGCAAAGAAGAAAAGGGAGGGAGGGGAGTTCACCAAAATTCATTGAAATATAAATATATTAAATATTTTCTAAAATGTTCTATGTCATGCAATATTTTCAACCAAATATAAAGCCACATTCAGAAAAATTCGCAAAATGTAGTAGAAAGAATAAGGTGCTATTGAAATATAAATATATTAAAAGTTTTCTAAAATATGAGTATTTGTATGAAATATTTTTTAATCAGCGTATGCGTGAACGATAAAATTTATCATTTTACATAATTTAATATTCAACTCTATGGAGCTACCCATAAAAAAATCCGATCGAATTTCGTGGAAATTCAGAAAGTTATTGTGGATAGGAGTGAACTGATTTTCAATTGGTCTCTGAAAGCAGTTGAATGACGTCAGATTTTACGCAAATTGCCAAATCTCCATTTACGTTTTTTACTGGTGATTTACTTCTTTTCTTAGATAATTACCAGAACGAACCTATTTCAGGATAAAAATAATTATAAAAAATCGAAGCATTTGTGTCAAATCTACCCATTGATACATAATTGATAATGGCTCTTATGCAAATGCCGATATCTGCGATCCTGAAATACGTCAAGTTCTCCACTGTTAAATGTGGTGTCGAAAACAACACTGACATCAATCGCATGCATGATGCCAAGAAGAACAGAGCTGTCTGATTTTGAGAAAGGTGTGATCATCGGGTACCACCGAAATGGCCGATCTTTAATCGACATATCTAGCGAGCTTAATTACCCCAAAACGACTGTGGCTTATGCGATTAGAAAATGGAAGCTGAATGGTGATTGTCAGAATGTGGCCAGAGTAGGCAGACCGACGAAACTGGGAGATAGAGACCGACGGGTTCTGTCTAGAGAAATTCGGAAGAACAGCAACCAACCAATGTTACACATACGCCAAGAATTTCAACAAGCTTCAGGATGTGTTGTTTCCATGAATACCATCCGTAAGGAAGCTCATCTGCTTAATTTTTATGGCCGTGCTGCCGCCCATAAGCCTTTAATCACCAAGTCCAACCGCGCAGCTCGGTTAAGTTGGTGCAAAACACGCCAGCAATGGACTGTACAGCAATAGAAACAGGTTCTCTGGAGTGATGAATCAAGGTTCACCCTCTACCGTTCTGATGGTAGGGTCTGGGTCTGGCGTCTGCCTGGAGAACGCCTCCTACCAGAATGTATTGTGCCCACAGTTAAATTTGGCGGAGGGGGAATTATGTTCTGGGGTTGTTTTTCCTGGTTCGGACTAGGACCCTTGGTCCCAATTCATGGTAAGCTCAATGCCGATGCCTACTGTAATATACTGGACAACAGTGTACTTCCTACGTTGTGGCAATACTATGGATTGGACCCATGTTATTTCCAGGATGACAACGCAAGCTGCCATGTAGCGAGGTCCAGTTTGGATTGGTATGCTGATAATGGAGTGCATCGACTCGAGTGGCCTGCCCAGAGCCCAGACCTGAACCCAATAGAGAACCTCTGGGACGAGTTGGATCGTCGAATTAAGGCGGGTGACACACGCCCAAAATCAGTAAAAGAGCTTACCTGCCTTGTGCAAACAGAGTGGAATAAAATACCATTAAATGTAATACAAGGACTAGTTGAGAGCATGCCCAGGAGAGTCGCAGCTGTAATTGCCTCTCGAGGAGGATCTACAAATTATTAAATGTGAACAGGGGCAAAACCAGTCTTTTTTTCCCGAGGCAAACGTGGATTTTGAAGGTACCCCTTTCCCCCTCCTTCGCAAAGCATATTTACAAAGAAAATTTCTCCAATTTATTAATAGCCGACTTATTTTAAAACTTAAAATATGTAATATAAAATAACGTATTCTGCTTTATTAAAATACTCCAATTTGATACTTTAAACCGAATCAAAAAAATTCTACTCTCAACAGGATCTTTAAGGCCCTTGTCCCTGTCCGCGAAGACACTGCTGAGCTAATGCTATTCCTGTGGGGAGGCATTTTTCTAATAACTCTTTCGCATTTTGAAATTTTCAATTTTTTTTTTTTTTTTTTTTTTTTTTTTTTTTTTTTGCATTGGATAGCGGAAGTCCCTCTCAAAATCGCTCCTTGACTACTTTTTCGATTTGAGTCATAGATATTTTTTATAAAGTTAGTTTCACTTTCAGAACCGCTTTTGGAAGTGAAAGAAACATTATAAAAATATCTACGCCAAAATTGAAAAAGTAATCACGGAGCGATCTTGAAAAGGACTTCCGCTATCCAATGCAAAACATATTATTTAAAAATGTCCAAATGCAAAAGAGTTAGAAAAATGCATCCCCATAGGAATAGCATTAGCTCGTGAGCATCTTCGCGGGTAGGGGCAGGGACCTTAAGCCATCATCATTAGATTTTTTTATGCTTTAGCATAGCCCAGATATAATAATTTTAACAATATTATGCTAAACATAGCCATGAAAAAAATCGCCAAACGAAAGATACATTTGGAACACTTTCATCCTAGCGCCCGGAGCAATATTGTATTAGATATTGTATTAATTCAATACTAGTTTTTTTTTAAAGTCAGTTATTAAAAAATGTCAATTTGTGGAGAATCCCTTAAGATTCAGCCGTTTTTAGAGAGCAGAGTAAAAACATCTCACTAAAATAATGATATCTTTTTGAATTTTCACGATATTTGATTGGATTTTTTTTATAAGTCACTCCATAGAATTGACTATTAAATGATGTAAAAAAAATGTTTTTCTAGTTCGCGCATGCGCAGATAAAAATTATTTTATACAACTACTCATATTTCATAAAATATTTAATATATTTATATTTCAATTGCGCTACATTTTTTCTACTGCATTTTGCCAATTTTTCTGAAATTTGCGTTAAATTTGGACAAAAACCCAGCATGATATAAACAAAAAACATACCAGAATTTTTTGAATTTTTCAAAAAAATCTCTCTATCGCCATAAATATACATGCTATTCTCACAAAAATTAGTGTACATATTCTACTGTATTCATATATTTGTATTCTAAAGCGATAAGTCGTTTCGTGCATTTTCATGTACAGGGCGATCCCATTCTTTGTTTTTTTGCCGGCCCTCTAATTACCCGCTTAACAAATGAATGTAAACAAATATAAAGTGAAACATAATCTTTATATTTCTGAAGTTCCAGAAGAATCCGACCAGTATATTTTTAAATATTTGACAAAATGTCAAAAACTGAAAGTGTACAAATACTTTTTGGTAGATAGTGTATACACTATATTGCCATTGATTATGGGACACTTGCGATTTTAGACATTTTACTAAATATCTAGAAAAATACATGAGGAATCATCTCGAAGTTCTTAGTATATAAATATAATAGTATACGTCATACATCTCCGTAAAGATTTTTTACCGAAACGCCATAGGGGACCGTAAACAAATTAAAAAAGAATGACTATCTTTTGAATAACCCTGTCAAAACTAATGTAGCAAAAGCGCTCAAACTCTAGATTATGATTGAATGCCTTATTGTAATACACTGTGTTCATTTTTATGCAAATAGCATGCACACTCGCAGAGTAATTAAGGTTTTTATAAAAATGGTCCCAAATTTTTCCAAGTTTTTCCATTGTAATTTTCAGAGTTCTTAATATAAAATAATTTTTTTTCAGAAAATATGACAAACAACATTGCACACAGTACCCTGTAATCAGAATTAAAAAATAATAAAAATTGTATGAAAAATGAGTAGGTTTACTATATAATTTTTTACTGCGCATGCGTCAAAGATATCAAAATTTCATTTGTATATTTTGTTAGCTAAATGTATAGAGCAACTTCTGTAAAAGTCTCAAAATCATAGCTTGAAAATTCTGAAAGTAATCGTCTATAGAAAAAAGACAAAATCCGTTGTTTCCAAAATGAAGCAAAAAAATGAGGGATTTTATCCAAATGCAGTAGTACATCCCATATTGTGTATTCTATATTGACACTAATCAATGACTATATGGATACAACCCCTCTTGTTTTTGCTTCATTTTGAGAATAACGGATTTTCGACTTATTCAATTGACGATTATTGTCAGAATTTTCAAGTTATGATTTTGTGACTTTCACAAAAGTTGCTCTATACCTTTAGCTAACATAATATGCAAATGAAATTTTGATATCGTTGACACATGCGCAGTAAAAAATTATTTAGTAAACCAACTCATTTTTTATACAATTTTCATTATTTTTTAATTCTTATTACAAGGTACTGTGTGCAATGTTATTTGTCATATTTTCTGAAAAAAAATAATATTTTATATTAAGAACACTGAAAATTATAAGGAAAAAACTTGGAAAAATTTGGGATCTTTTTTATAAAAACCTTAATTACTCTGCGAGTATGCATGCTATTTGCATAAAAATGAACAAGGCTTATTGCAATAAGGCATTCAATCACAATCTAGAGTTTGAGCGATTTTGCTACATTAGTTTTGACAGGGTTATTCAAAAGATATTCATTCTTTTTTAATTTGTTGACGGTCCCCTTTGGAGCTTCGGGAAAAAATCTTCACGGAGATGTATGACTTATACTATTATATTTATACACTAAGAGTTTCGAGATGATTCCTCATGTATTTTTCTAGATATTTAGTAAAATGTCTAAAATCGCAAGTGTCCCATAATCAATGGCAATATAGTGTATACTAGTACTTATAAATTAAGGAATAAACGCACAATGCTAATTTTTGAACGCAAAAGTTAGTTGTGAGTAGTTATAAGCAACTGACATGAACTGCACGCGCGGCATGCAAATAATAGGTACTACTCTAATAGCCAGTTAGTGGATGTGACATCACAGTGATATCACAAATGTATCAAAGGTATAAATCAAAACGTAACTATCATTTACTACTCATTTTATTCTCACTACTTGCAACATTCCGTAGCATAACAACCTGTTAAATTTTTAAAGTGCGATAAGCTTAAGATGCACTAAGAATACTTTAAAACAGGGTAAATTATGTACAATTGTGCTCATCTAATCATATTGTTTCTGAATCAGAAAGCATTTTAGTATTTTTCACACACTTCACACTAAATCATTCAATTTGAATATATACACTATATTGCCATTGATTATGGGACATTTGCGATTTTAGACATTTTACTAAATATCTAGAAAAATACATGAGGAATCATCTCGAAACTCTTAGTGTATAAATATAATAGTATACGTCATACATCTCCGTGAAGAATTTTTACCGAAACTCCATAGGGGACCGTCAATAAATTAAAAAAGAATGAATATCTTTTGAATAACCCTGTCAAAACTAATGTAGCAAAAGCGCTCAAACTCTAGATTATGATTGAATGCCTTATTGTAATACACTGTGTTCATTTTTATGCAGATAGCATGCATACTCGCAGAGTAATTAAGGTTTTTATAAAAATGGTCCCAAATTTTTCCAAGTTTTTTCCTTATAATTTTCAGAGTTCTTAATATAAAATAATATTTTTTTCAGAAAATATGACAGACAACATTGCGCACAGTACCCTGTAATCAGAATTAAAAAATAATGAAAATTGTATGAAAAATGAGTAGGTTTACTAAATAATTTTTTACTGCGCATGCGTCAAAGATATCAAAATTTCATTTGGATATTATGTTAGCTAAATGTATTGAGCAACTTTTGTAAAAGTCTCAAAATTATAGCTTGAAAATTCTGAAAGTAATCGTATATAGAAAAAGGACAAAATCCGTTGTTTCCAAAATGAAGCAAAAAAATGAGGGATTTTATCCAAAAGTAGTCGTAACATCCCGTATTGTGTATTCTATATTGACACTAATCAATGAATATATGGATACAACCCCTCTTGTTTTTGCTTCATTTTGAGAATAACGGATTTTCAACTTATTCAATTGACGATTATTTTCAGAATTTTCAAGTTATGATTTTGTGACTTTCACAAAAGTTGCTCTATACATTTAGCTAACATAAAATGCAAATGAAATTTTGATATCATTGACGCATGCGCAGTAAAAAATTATTTAGTAAACCAACTCATTTTGTGTACAATTTTCATTATTTTTTAATTCTGATTACAGGGTACTGTGTGCAATGTTGTTTGTCATATTTTCTGAAAAAAATATTATTTTATATTAAGAACTCTGAAAATTATAAGGAAAAATCTTGGAAAAATTTGGGACCATTTTTATAAAAACCTTAATTACTCTGCGAGTATGCATGCTATTTGCATAAAAATGAACACAGTGTATTACAATAAGGCATTCAATCATAATCTAGAGTTTGAGCGCTTTTGCTACATTAGTTTTGACAGGGTTATTCAAAAGATATTCATTCTTTTTTAATTTGTTGACGGTCCCCTATGGAGTTTCGGTAAAAACTCTTCACGGAGATGTATGACGTATACTATTATATTTATACACTAAGAGTTTCGAGATGATTCCTCATGTATTTTTTTAGATATTTAGTAAAATGTCTAAAATCGCAAGTGTCCCATAATCAATGGCAATATAGTGTATATTATACACTATATTGCCATTGATTATGGGACACTTGCGATTTTAGACATTTTACTAAATATCTAGAAAAATACATGAGGAATCATCTCGAAACTCTTAGTGTATAAATATAATAGTATAAGTCATACATCTCCGTGAAGATTTTTTCCCGAAACTCCAAAGGGGACCGTCAACAAATTAAAAAAGAATGAATATCTTTTGAATAACCCTGTCAAAACTAATGTAGCAAAAGCGCTCAAACTCTAGATTGTGATTGAATGCCTTATTGTAATAAGCCTTGTTCATTTTTATGCAAATAGCATGCATACTCGTAGAGTAATTGAGGTTTTTATAAAAATGATCCCAAATTTTTCCAAGTTTTTTCCGTATAATTTTCAGAGTTCTTAATATAAAATATTATTTTTTTCAGAAAATATGACAAACAACATTGCACACAGTACCCTGTAATCAGAATTAAAAAATAATGAAAATTGTATAAAAAATGAGTTGGTTTACTAAATAATTTTTTACTGCGCATGCGTCAACGATATCAAAATTTCATTTGCATATTATGTTAGCTAAATGTATAGAGCAACTTTTGTGAAAGTCACAAAATCATAACTTGAAAATTCTGACAATAATCGTCAATTGAAAAAGTCGAAAATCCGTTATTCTCAAAATGAAGCAAAAACAAGAGGGGTTGTATCCATATATTCATTGATTAGTGTCAATATAGAATACACAATATGGGATGTACTACTGCATTTGGATAAAATCCCTCATTTTTTTGCTTTATTTTGGAAACAACGGATTTTGTCCTTTTTCTATAGACGATTACTTTCAGAATTTTCAAGCTATGATTTTGAGACTTTTACAAAAGTTGCTCTATATATTTAGCTAACATTATATGCAAATGAAATTTTGATATCTTTGACGGATGCGCAGTAAAAAATTATACAGTAAACCTACTCATTTTTCATACAATTTTTATTATTTTTTAATTCTGATTACAGGGTATTGTGCGCAATGTTGTTTGTCATATTGTCTGAAAAAAATATTATTTTATATTAAGAACTCTGAAAATTATGATGAAAAAACTTGGAAAAATTTGGGACTATTTTTATAAAAACCTTAATTACTCTGCGAGTGTGCATGCTATTTGCATAAAAATGAACACAGTGTATTACAATAAGGCATTCAATCATAATCTAGAGTTTGAGCGTTTTTGCTACATTAGTTTTGACAGGGTTATTCAAAAGATATTCATTCTTTTTTAATTTGTTGACGGTCCCCTATAACGTTTCGGTAAAATATCTTCACGGAGATATATGACGTATACTATTATATTTATACACTAAGAGTTTCGAGATGATTCCTCATGTATTTTTCTAGATATTTAGTAAAATGTCTAAAATCGCAAGTGTCCCATAATCAATGGCAATATAGTGTATATATATATATAATAAAAAAAAGAGGTCAAAATTTATAATTTCTAAAATTATAAATTTTGGCTAACTAATCTAAAAAAAAATTAATTTGGTAAAATTCTATCTGTTGTAATACACATACTAGTGTTTATAAATTAAGGAATAAGCGCAGAATGCTAAATTTTGATCACAAAAGTTAATTCTGGGTGGTCATAAGCAACTGATGTAAACAGCACGTGCAGAAAATAGGTACTATCCTAATAGCACAACTTATAGATGTGGCATCACTGCGATATCACAAATGGGTCAAAAGTATCACAATCACTATATTGAATCAAAATGTGATATCTTTTATTACTCATTATTACTCTGAAGTGATCGTCATTCCGTGACTTTTGTGTGAAGTCACCCTGACTGTTGCTTTGTGGTGAATCACCAGGTGACATTAAAATGAACGTCAAACTAGTTCTAATGGGTCTATGTTCTATGTTTTGGAGGTTCCAATGTGAAGTCATCCTGACAGTTGTATTGTAGCATCACAAGGATATTACCGGGTAATTTTTTACAAAGTAACAATCATAATAGCTACGTAGCATATTAGTACAGTTAAAATAGTTACTTATTTATTTATTTTGTAAAACAACTGACGGCCATTCATCAAAATTTGAAATGAATTTCATTCTGGCGCTAAAAATGAAGATCCAGTTAGTCCCCCCCCCCCCAAAAAAAAAAAAAAGTTGTTTTACCATATTTAGGGTAGAAAAGGACTATATTTAACAAAGGGAGAGGGAACATTCAGAATGTTTTAAAAAGGTTAAGTGGCTTATCGTTTAAGTATTTTTTAATTCTGTATAGAATTAATTACAGCATTCGCAAATCATTACGACCATTTTTTACAAAGTTACAGCGGTTTTTATGAATGCAAAGTCGAAAAAATACTTTATGCAGATAAAATAGGTTTTTACAGTCACTATTAACAGTCATTCATGAAAATTTGGGAAGAACATTGTTTTTAAAAAAGTGAAGATCTGACGAGTTCTCTTCGGAGGGGGGGGGGGGGGGGCGATCTAGACACGGCAGTGTGTCAGCCAAGTTCAGAAAGTAAAAGGCGACACACCGGCCGTGGGTTATATTACCCGAACCATTTCGAGCCACTTTTGACCCCTCAATAACTTAAATTCTATTTGACCTACACACTTGCAATTTTTTGTATCGTGTAAGACCATCTTCTAATTTCCGAATCCTAAAATTTTTTTAAAAATCTTTTACCGTTCACGAGAAATTGAAGTCTGAAAACCACTGTTTTTACCACTGACTCACTGACTCACTCACTCACTCATAGAAATGTTTGACTACTTCCAGATGACTTATGAAGTTGAAATTTGGTGTGGAGGTAGGTTATTGGATCTATAAATAGGAAAAAATCAGAAATCACCATTAATTAAACATTAATGGTTGGTTAGAGGATAAATTATTCGATTAGAATGGAAGTTTATGAGAATTTCACAAAATACCAGAAATAGTGCCAAGTTGGCGTCACTTTTGGCGAGTATCAGGGCTAATCTCTGAAACTACCGAACCGATTTCAAACGTAATGGTACCAAAATGATGGTATTCGCCCCGGTTCAAACATAGACTATATCTTATGTCTGTGCCACTAACCAAAAGAGGGTTCAGAAGCGAGAAACATTCTAAAAATGTGATTTTTCTTTTACTGAAGGGCCTAGAAGCACAAAATTTGGCATGTTTATTATTTATAAGGTATAAATGATCACTAATGACATTTGCAAACAAATATCCAATTTAAATGGGTGAAAATCCGCAAAGAGCGTTCTAAAAAATTTCGAAATACCAATTTTAAAACAATCTCAGCAAACAACAAACCGATCTTAAAAGTAATGATATCAAAATGATGATGACAGTCTTTGCTCCAACATAGGATATATCTTATGTCGATTACACTAACCCAAAGGAGGTAAAAGAGCAAAAAACATTCCAAAAATGCGATGTCTGTACATTAAGGGACTGGACTGGAAACATAAAGTTTGGCATTTTAGAGTTTATGGGAATTTCGCGAAATATCAGAAATAGTGCCAAGTTGGCGACACTTTTGGCGAGTATCGGGGCTAATCTCTGAAACCACCGAACCGATTTCAAAATTAATGATACCAAAATGATGGTATTCACGCCGGTTCAAACATAGGCTATATTCTATGCGTATACCATTAACCAAAAGAGGGTGAAGAAGCAAAAAACATTCTAAAAATGCAACTTTTGTGCTACTGAAGGACCTAGAACTATAAGATTTGGCATGTTAATTATTTATAAGATATAAATGATCTCTAAGGGCATTTGATAAAAAATACGGAATTCAAAAGAGGTGAAAATGAGCGAAAAGCGTTCTAAAAATGTTCTAAATTGGGATTTTTAAGCAATTTCAGCAAACAACAAACCGATCTTAAAAGTAATGATATCAAAATCATGGTGATAGTCCTTGCTCCAATATAGGCTATATCTTATGTCGATTCCACTATCCAAAGGGTATAAAAGAGCAAAAAGCGTTCTAAAAATGCGATGTCTGTATGTTAAGGGCCTAAAAACATAAAATTTGGCATGTTCATTAAATATAAGATATAAATGATCACTAAGAACATTTGTTAACAAATACAAATTTTAAAAGGGGTAAAAATGCGCGAAAAGCGTTCTAAAAACTTTCTAAATAGCAATATTTAAACAATCTTGGGTAGTTAGCGAACCGATTTAAAGAAAACAAAGATGCCAAAATGATGACGACAGTCCTTGCTCTAACAAAATTATTGGATAAATTACCAGATTACAATGGGAATCTATGGGAATTTGGCAAAATACCAGAAATAGCGCCATGTTAGCATGACTTTTGGTGCGTAATTTTTGTCGTCAATATAGCGATATTTCGCCAAGTTGGCTTCAAACGTTTTTGGTCGACGAAATAATCAAGTAGTACCCAATCACGTAAAATAAACATCCTTATTAGTGGAATTTAAAGGAACATAAGCAGTTCTAATGTTAAATTTTTAAATTTGACTGAAAAAAACAATGAATAAATGCAGGAAAAAACTGAAAGATTAATTAATATTAAATAAAACTAATTTAACTAATTTATTTCAAAAAGGAAACAAATACCTACTTATTTGAGAAAAAATAATGATATCCTGTCAAAAACATGAATGTGAAAGAATGCCAAGTTCGTTAAAGGTTTCACTAATAAAAGAAGTGAGATCTAACTGCAAACCAAGTTCTTTCGGAGCTCTTTAAATCATAACTCCTGTCATGCATAATATTATTCAATCGCTTAAAATGATTTGTTATGTTACTTGTTATTCAATAGAGCGACTTGGCAAGTTTTCAGCTATCAACTTTAATCCTTGAGTCGGAGTATAATTTAATCTAGAATCTGATTGGCAAAGATCTAGTCAATCGAGTGTTCGAATAAGCATATTGAAGTTAAGATGCTGATAAGTTAAGGAAGGGATCAACTTTAATTTCTGATCAACTAAATAGAAAAAATTAAATAAGAAAAAACTTGCTAAGTCGCTCTATTGAATAACAAGTAACATAACAAATCATTTTAAGCGATTGAATAATATTATGCATGACAGGAGTTATGATGTAAAGAGCTCCGAAAGACCTTGGTTTGCAGTTAGATCTCACTTCTTTTATTAGAGAAACCTTTAACGAACTTGGCATTCTTTCACATTCATGTTTTTGACAGGAATATTTTTTTTTAAATCAATAATATCTGTAATACTGAAGTCCAAAGAGAAAAAAAATACTGTCTCTGAGTACACTGAAGTTTATTTGAATTTAAATTTGTGTTTTAGTGTAAGAATATATATACTTTTAATATCAATTGCTTTTTAAACTTGATTAACTGTATTTACTTTTTTAGGAGTGGCAGCAGGCAGCTTGCTTGGTGGATTTTGCATTAACAATTTTGGAGGCCGTGACACCTTTTTCTGGATTGGAATTCTATCATTCTCGTTGGGAATGATTCATTGGTGGATCCATTTAATCAAACAATTTAAAAGAATGAATTGTTAAAAAATTGTGCATACATTTTTTAAAGAATACATTAATTAGCATGGACATGCAAACACTAAAGAAATAGAAGCAATAAAACAAGTAGATTTTAGAATCAAAACTTAACTTTTCAAAAGCTTCAAAGTATTTGTTCTGAAAAATTCCAACTTAATTTATAATTCAGAATGCGCTGTAATCAGTTGTAAAAATGTTTTAATAACGATGTTTTAAGACAATAAAGTGACAAGGAGTTGAGAAAACTTAAAATGTAGCTTTTTACCACTCTAAAAAAACCTACCGTACAAGAATGATTTCGACAAGAATAATTTCATTGTTATTAACAAAGCAAACATGTAAGAACTAGCATTACTTATTTACAAAAAGAAGAAGCTTCTCTTATCTAAATATAAATTCTCGGGGCGGCGTTCTTCTTTTAATAATTTTTTATTTCTTCATAGACGGCATATAACGCGTAAAACAGTACACAAACATAAAATATTAACAAATCAGCGCTTTTTACATAATTCTAGTTGCACACACCACCAAAACAAGACACGAACTTACTGCTCACATCCAACTTCGAATTTCGAACATAATTTCGCGAACAGAACTTTTTAAAAAGAACTACAGTGTTGCCAAATTTTTTAAAACAAAAAATACTAGAGCTACATTTTTAATTCAGCAGAGCTCAGGTCACGTGACGCGACACAGTCTATTTTTCTTCTTTCTTTTTTTTTCTTTTTTTCTTTTCTTTTTTTTTTTTTTTTTTTTTGGAACGGGTGGGCGCGTGTTACAAACACGCAATTACTACGAAAGAAAGAGAGACTGCTCATTAGGGTGGGTCGAAAAAATCGAATTTTTTCAAATTCACTATTAATAGTGCGGAAAAGTTGCCTTTTGTAATTACAGTGTCTCACATAAGTGAAGGGACACTTGTGCTTCACAAAAGGAAACTAATCAAATAAATTAAAAAAACATGTACAGATTTTTTTGTGGGTGTGTTTCATACTTAAATTTAGTAAAGATTATTACATAACATACATTTTGTCAAAATATTAAAATATTAATTTAATAAAAATACAAATGTTTAGAACGGAGCAAAAAATAGCTCACATAAGTGATGGGACACCATTATATATGAAACAAAAATCATCTGAAATAAGCAATAAAAATATTTTTTGGGGTTTTATTTTTACTTAAAAGCGATTGGCAATAATTTATAAAATCATCTGCAGTATTTCTCTCCAGTTTGTTTTGGAATTTTTGTGTTTTTTAGCTCTGTGTAGCCATGAATGCTAAACGAAAAGAAACTTCGCCTGAAATTCGAAAATTAGTTACTAATTTGCATATTGAACGTGGAAAATCTATTAGAAAAACTGCTGAAACAGTTAACTTGAGTCGTTCAACGGTTTTCAATATCATTAAACGATATAAAAAGAATCATATGATTCAGGATAAAAGAAGACTTGGCCGAACCATCAAAGCTATCCAATGGAATAAAGCGAATTATCGTTCGAAATATTAAAAAAAATCCAAGAAATAGAGCTTCAAAAGTTGCTGCTGATTTACAAGCATTATATGGAATAATTGTTAATGCTGAGACTATTAGAAGGGTAATTCGATCAGCTGGATATCACGGTAGAGTAGCCAGGAAAAAATTCTTCGTAAATGAAAAGAATAGAAAACTCAGACTAGCTTTCGCAAAATCCAACACAAATAAGAATTCTGACTACTGGAATAAAGTTATATTTGCTGATGAGAGTAAATTTAATATATTTGGTTCTGACGGTAGAATCTTGGTGTGGAGAAAACCCAGGGAAGAATTTCGCAAACAGAACTAGGTACCAACAGTAAAACATGGTGGAGGAGGAGTTATGGTATGGGGGTGTATGTCGTCCGCTGGAGTCAGTGTTGCCAGATTGTCGAAAGCTAATTTCCCCAAAAATTCTGAAATTTTCCCCAAATCAGGGCTTTTTTCAGAAAAAGTCCCCAACGCAATTTCTACTCAAAAAGGAAAATTCTCAATTTTCAATTTTCTGTTATAAAAATTTTTTGACAAATTTAAACTTCATTTTTTCCCCAAATCAAGCACTTTTTTGAAAAAATTCCCTATTTACCAAAAAAGAAAAAAAAAACATTTAAACTTAGCAGAAATTTTCATGTATATTGGCAGCTAATCGACGAGAAAAAAAAAAAGATAAAATTTTGCAATGACAAGCTCGTTTACATTTGTTTTTTAAGTTGTCGCCAGTTGCTGATGCTGGGCTATCATTTCATTAGCTCCATCTACACCTTTTATACCAATGACTTCTTCAAGGCCTTGACAACCTCTAGTAAATTAGAGTTTGAATGAATCTGAGATTATGTTGGCATTATGTGCTTCTATCTGACTTAAACTATAAAACATTATTTTTAATTTTCTGTCGCTCCTCCCAAACTGAAGCACTTATCTAATACAAAACATCTATATTGTATCAATCACTGTGATTTTGTCAATAATAAAACAAACATAGCTGCTTTTAATATCTTTAATTAAATCTTTTTAAAAATACAGGAAATGAACTTTTCGGATATGCCCTGAAGATTTAGTAATGTAAAGGTCTATGTCGTTTAAGATTGCAGAGTTTTCATTTAAATTTCTTATGAAAAGAATTAGGAGGGCTGATGCATTCATTGAGCGATTGTGAATTATAAAGTTAGCTATGTGATTGTAGTATGCATTTGTAGGTTTTGTAATTGCAAATATCTCAACTGGCATTCCATGAAACACAGTTCTAACCATCATTGACAAACAAACAAACAAAATTTATATATATATAATTTGTATACATTTATATTATTAAATGAAATGTATTTCTGTACTTGTGTATCTGTCCGTGATGACAGAAAAAGCTGCCTGACTTACTTATCTGAAAATTCAAAAGGAGGATAGTCCATTGCAGATCGTGATGAATCTGTAAGGCGAGCACGACCACGAGAATAATGATTTGTATCTATTATTTCTGCATTTTATTTTTGCTTTCCAAATCAAAATGAAATTCGAGACAGATTCAGTATTGGCAAAGGTCAAAAGTAAAAATTGAAATTGAGAAAACAATTCCCCAAGTTTTTCCCCAAAAATGTTCGTCGTCCCCAAACTTGTCCCCAAGAATTAGTTGTCCCCAAAAAAGTCCCCCGGAGGTTCAAAATTCCCCAAATTGGGGACAAAATCCCCAATCTGGCAACACTGGCTGGAGTTGGTAATCTTGTTTTTATTGACAGTATAATGGATCCATACAAATATATTGATATTTTAAAGCAAAATTTGAAATCTTCAGCACGAAAATTGAACCTTTATAACGATTTTAAATTCTACCAGGACAATGACCCCAAGCACACTGCTCTGAACGTTAGACTCTGGCTGCTATATAACTATCCTGAAATAATAAAAACACCACCACAATCTCAAGACTTAAATCCCATACAGAATATTTGGCAAGAATTGGAATCAAGAATTCGCAAACACACCATTTCTTCAAAACAACAACTAAAATCGGTGCTTCAAGAAGAATGGGGTAAAATCACTCCAGAAATCATAAAAAAATTAGTCGAATCCATCCCAAAAAGATTAAATCATGTTTTAAAAGTAAAAAGAAATCCAACAAAATATTAAAACCTTTTAAAAAGTAAAATTTTTGGATAAATATTTGATGGAAAAGTATGTGTCCCATCAATTATGTGAGCCATTTTTTGCTCCGTTCTGAACAATTGTATTTTTACTAAATTAATATTTTAATATTTTGACAAAATGTATGTTATGTAATAACTGTTACTAACTTTAAATATGAAACACACCCAAAAAATTTTTGCACATGTTTGTTTATTTATTTTATTGCAGTTTATTTTTATAAAGCACAAGTGTCCCATCACTTTTGTGAGACACTGTAGAAGGATAACGCAAAAAAGGTTTTTGAAATCGGTTAATATCTTTAGGTCGCGCATCGCACTTGAAGTTCGGAAAATTTGACCAAAAATGATATTTTTTGAAATTAATGATGAAAATTAAAAAAATTTCGATCCTACTTCTAATAATGCGGAAAAGTTTCCTTTTACAACTAAAAAGATAACGCAAAAACTTTTTTGAAATCGGTTAATATCTTTAAGTTGCGCATCGCACTTGAAATTTGGAAAATTTGATCAAAAATGACATTTTTTGGAATTAATGAGGAAAATTAAAAAAAATTCGAACTTGCTTGTAATAGTACGCTAAAGTAACTTTTTACAATTAAAAAATAGCTTTTTTTCTTTTTTAAATCTGTTAATACCTTTAAATCGCGCATCGTACCTGGAATTTGGAAAATATGATCAAAATTGACATAGGCTGATTACAAAAGCAACTGACAAACCGATTTTTTTCTATTCCAATTACTCAGTGCGCATATGAGCTGTGAACACAGCTGGTTTTCAGGCTTGTCATGTAATTACCACAAACAGTTACGTTATATCAAGGAAAAATCGGTGTTAAACGCTATCGAATATCTAATAGGGAAGAGCACATTTCTTTAATTCAGGAACCGGATGATCAAACTATGTTGGTCATCTAACGCCTATGAATGGAACCGGAAAAAATATTTGTGAAAGTATAGTTTTATATCTGCCTCAGAAGAATATCTCCTTAGATGAAGTCCTTGTATTTGGATGTAATAGCTCCTCTATCAATACGGGATTGAAAAAAAGGGTTATTCGAAATTTGGAAATGAAGATACACAGGTCCTTGCAGCGGTGCATTTACTTGTTGCATTTCATCGAATTGCCTTTTAGGCACTTGTTTCAATGCATTGAAGATAAAAACAAACGGCCAGCATTATTTTCTCGTCCTATAGGCAAGCAACTACCTGCTTGCGAAAGACAACCTGTCATCAAGTTTGAATCAATCAATTGCTCTCGCCCAATAGTGACTGTTGAAAACCCAAATGACCTCAGTAAAGATCAAAAATATCTTTTTAAAATATCAAATGCTGTGTGATCGGGCTTCTGTCCTGAGGATCTTTCTGTCCGAGATCCAGGGACCATTTCTCATTCCTGGTGGCTAATGATCGCCAATCGAATTCTCAGACTGTATATATCCACAGAAAACCCTAGGACTGAAACGAAGCAGTTAGTTTTATTCATCATAGAAACATATGTGCCTGTATGGTTTGAAATTAAGAAGAATAATTCCATTAATCAAAGCATATACACATGACAATAACAACATCGCGCTACCTATCAAAAAGTCTGCAGGAAGTTACAGACCCTGTTATTGAGGGTAACGCTTACTTCACTCATCCATAAAACCTACTATTGGCAATGGGAGCATGAGCGAGAGTTAGGATTACAACAAGTTTTGAAAGCAATGAAACTGGTGACAGAACAAGTGGCAACTGTGAGAGATTTTGTGATACGCAAGTTAAATTTTGGCGCTAAGAATTAGACTGAACTAGTTGATTGGTCGAGCTACAAAGTTACTTCACCAACTTTTTACACAGAATCAGTCCAGAGAGAATTTTCTCTTTTATTGAATCGAAATCTCTCTCAGAATTGGAAATGAAAACAATAAGGGCGTCCCGTACCACACACACAGGCGGTGGAATGATGTGTGAAACTTGTGAGTAAGGCTTCTGAAAAAGGATGTGGCTCTAATAGCAGATACGGCTATATTAGATCATCTTTGCTTTCGCGATCACTTATGTCAACATTTGATAATAAATCTCACTGCAAGGCTTTACACTAACAAGGGCACCACCAAACATGGTGCTCACAGATTTTAATGATTTCTAAGTATGTTGTAGGGGTTTTACCACTAATTATTCAGTTGAAAGGATTCTTTCAAATGGGCCTTGGTTTTTGAGAAATTGGGGGGTCAAAGTTTAGCGTTTATTTCAAATACCTGTTAGTATCACCTTTGGTCAGCAGCTCCGTGGCTCCGAGGTAAAGTGCTGGACTCCAGACTCGGAGGTGTCGGGTTCAACTCCAAGTTGGACCACCTTTTTTTTTTTTTTTTTTTAATCTTTACATATTACATATTTTTACATGTTACATATTTTAAGCTGAATTTGGAATTCTACAGCTTTGAACTTATTAACATTTTCTTATGTAGATTGTTTATTTTTTTTACTTTTATTTTTCTTACTTAAAAAAATATGGTTCAAATGATAAACTAATTGCACTTCAAAATTTATAAAATAAATAGAAAATGCTTATATAATTAGAATTTTCAAAAAGCATAAAAAAATTTTGAATATTTTAAAATCCCTTTTACTTTAAATATTAATAATTTTGCTCAATTACTTTTTTCAGATTTTCAAATGAATATTACACAATTACATATTATTTTTATCTTTACATACTTTTTACACGTTACATATTTTAAGCAGTATTGGAAATTCTACAGCTTTGAACTTTTTGATATTTTTTTAATAAAGTAAATTTATATTTCCGAATTTATTTCATGGAAATTTATTTTTATCTGCAATTTTTAAACTAATATTTTTATTGACAAAACGGCATAACTAATTTATGCCTTGAATCTTTTTTTTTTTTTTTTTTTTTTTTTTTGTTAATTATTATGTAATTTCTTTTTTTATTAAGCACAATTCTGAAATAATTTTTCTCTTTCCTATCGCCTTTTTTGTGGAATTTTTTAAACGAAAATTTATCCTTTTTTTGTATAAATTATACAAAATAATTTTCAGGTGCAATTTCTCAGACATTTATATGATTAGTTAATTCAAATAATGCATACCTTCGAAAGTCTAATAAAATATTATTGCAGTAGTGTTAAAATATTTTCCAAATTTTTACTGATCTTTAAATACATTTATTTCTAAAGTTCATCCTCAATATCATTTATCGTTTGCACAAATAAGAAATGAAGGATTATATTTAAAATAATACATATATTTTTTATTTTAACAAATTAAAGCACTATTCATAAAAAATCAACTAAATTGGGAAAATCGTTTGCTAATGAAATAATATTTACGATAGATAAAAAAAAATATATATGTATTTATTTTATTCGTCTGCTTTTATTTTCTCGGTAAAATCACGCAAAAATAGAAATTCTTTTTGCTGTTGTCATTTAGTTTCTTTTGCAGAACTAGTTAAGGAATATAGGTTATGTAAATTTATACGAGTTTTAAAAAGATGAGATTTCAGTCACGAATTAGTTCAAATTTGCGTTTAGATTAATAAGTTTTGAAAAAACTAATTAAAAAAAATCATAAACGTTAAGTTTTTAAGGAAAAGGTTTATATAAAAGTTGATCAAAAAATAAATATTTGCTCTTAAATATCAAGTAAGATTCTGTTAAATTGTGAATAATTTAATTACTTATTTTTATTCACACGACAAATATATCACGCGATACTGTAAATTTTGTTAATACATTCAGCGCAATTCCCTACGCAAATGATGATTCTAAACGGTTTTTTTCTGTGTGCATAATTTCTTCACTTTCATGTTTTAAAAGTGCTAAGGCCTTTTTTTGTATTTGATATGGTGATTTATTTATTTATTTTTTTATATTGGTTCTGTATTATACATGCGATAAATATACTCATGTAATCAGTTTTCAGGTTATAATTATAATTTTTTCCAAATAAAAGTGTGTATAAAGATGCGTTATGTGTTAAATTTAATCTTTTTACACTGCATATACCAGTAACATAAATATATATATATGTAAGTATATTAAATGTAATATTAGATTGTCTAAAAATCCATGCACAGTATTGTGTAATATTCATTTGAAAATCTGAAAAAAGTAATTGAGCAAAATTATTAATATTTAAAGTAAAAGGGATTTTAAAATATTCAATATTTTTTATGCTTTTTGAAAATTCTAATTATATAAGCATTTTTTATTTATTTTATAAATTTTGAAGTGCAATTAGTTTATCATTTGAACCATATTTTTTTAAGTAAGAAAAATAAAAGTAAAAAAAATAAACAACCCACATAAGAAAATGTTAATAAGTTCAAAGCTGTAGAATTCCAAATTCAGCTTAAAATATGTAACATGTAAAAAGTATGTAAAGATTTAAAAAAAAAAAAAAAGGTGGTCCAGCTTGGAGTCGAATCCGCCACCTCCGAGTCTGGAGTCCAGCACTTTACCTCGGAGCCACGGAGCTGCTGACCAAAGGCAATACTAACAGGTATTTGAAACAAACGCTAAACTTTGACCCCCCCAATTTCTCAAAAACCAAGGCCCATTTGAAAGAATCCTTTCAGCTGAATAATTAGTGGTATAACCCCTACAACATACTTAAAAATCATTAAAATCTGTGAGCACCATGTTTGGTGGTGCCCTTGTAAGTAAAAAATGAAGGTAAAAAGAAAAATAACTATTTTCTAAAATTACTATAATGCAAATAGCCTAATATGGCATAAGTAAAACTTGTTTAAAATTGATTTAAATTTTTTTGTTGAAGAATGTCTCATTAAGTAGTGTTCTAAATCTGTTCAATATAAATGTTTAAATAAATATAATAGCTAAAAATATATACCTTTCTAATTTTTTTCGTAATTTATAAACAATGTATTATGAAAAATTATTAACCAATTTTAAAATTGATTTTATTTTGCATTTCTATGCATATAATGGAATATTTTTATGTTATTAGAAAAAAATGAGAAAAGAAGATGACTTTTCATCTTTTATATGAAACATTGTCAATTTTCATAAAATTTCGCTAACTTAAATGGACTTAGAGGTATTAATAGATTCAAAAAAGAAAAAAAAAGTATGTTTTAATTGTAAAAGGTTACTTTAGTGTAGTTCGAAAAGCAACGAACAAGCAAGTCAAGCAAAACAAAAATTTAGAACAAGCAAGTTCGAAATTTTTTTAATTTTCCTCAATAAATCCAAAAAATGTCATTTTTGATCAAAATCTCCGAACTTCAAGTGCGATGGGCGACCTAAAGATATTAACCAATTTCAAAAAAAGTTTTTGCGTTATCTTTTTAGTTATGAAAGGAAACTTTTCCGCACTATTAGAAGTAGGTTCGAAATTTTTTTAATTTTCATCATTAATTTCAAAAAATGTCATTTTTGGTCAAATTTTCCGAACTTCAAGTGCGATGAGCGACCTAAAGATATTAACCGATTTCAAAAACTTTTTTTGCATTATCCTTCTAATTACAAAAGGCAACTTTTCCGCACTATTAATAGTGGATTTGATATTTGATGATTCATATTTGATGATTAGTTATGACTTGTCTCCTAAAGTCATAGGGCTATCATGTCAGATTTCTACTTTTGTGATACATATGTGTATGCTTCATTTGATAAGGATGATTATGAATTTTTAACATATAAACATGTCGTTTCCATGAGAAATGTTCAAAAGTAATATTTTCAATGCAAATACGTTATAATATCATCTTATCACTTATGATTATTTAACAGTCATCATTAAGATGCGCCATTCACAATATCGTAAATATTATATTATCAATCAGGCATTATAAATATCTGTAATGATGTAAATAATACCTTATTACCACGATGGTAAAAATAGAAACAGTGAAGGTCCCATTTCTAATCATGTTGCAACCTTACTTCAAAAATGGCCCGACTATTTTTTTTTTTTTTTTTTTTTTTAGTTACGGCCGTCATTCTACTTGGCTTTTACGCCTCTACCAATCACCTCAAGTACCAGATAATGCACTGAAAATCCAGCCATCAGGTGGCAGTCGTGTTTGTAAGATGGTTGCTGACTTTTCCACAGCCCGGAAACAATTTCACGCATTTCCTAAAAACGAAGTTTTTTTAAATAAAAATTAAATAATAATAAAAAAAACATATGATGGAACAGAATTTTCACCTTGTTTTAAGCATAAAATATATAATATGAATTTTAAAACGTTCACTGTTTTATTTAAAAGTTGATTAAAAACAATCAACGATGTTAATAATTAATTTTATTTAAAATATCTTGAAAGTACTCAGGAAATCCTAAGGAGACAAAGGCTATAGTACCAGTTAGTAGCTAGGAGTATAATACTAAGGAGTACAGCCTTGAAAGTGCGAAGATAGTTTAAGTAAAATTACATACTTTAATTACATAAAATTACATTAATGTTTGATTTTTTTAAAATCATCCTTTTAAGTAAAACAATGAGAATTTTTAAAGTTTATATTGTATATTTTATGAAGTTTTTTAAGTTACGTTACTTTTGAAGCAATAGTGTGATGTGTCGATTGCATTTTTTTTTTTTCGTATACAGAAGTAAAAGCAAGTAGCTTATAATGATGAAAGACGCATTTCTGGACTTATATATTTTAAAACTCAACTCTTAAGTTGGAGAGTGTAAATCGTACAAAAAGCACGATCTCCAACTTTCAACTTCAAACTGATTCTGGTCCAGCTGTAGTGTCAAAACTGTGAATTTAATTAAACTTTTTTGGTTTCTGTAACGCCTGTTAAAAATTTTGAAATAAGGTGAATCGACATTCGTGGTAATCCTTGTTAGATATTTAACGAATTTTTCGAGTGGCAGACTTCTTTTAAAAGGAGGAAAAATTAGGTTTATTTTACAGAACTACTCTTTCATTAATTAGTGGCTAATTAAAAAAAATGTAATTAGTGGCTAAATAAAAAAAAATGCCTGAAATTCGAGCCCGAAGACTGGCATAAAAATTGAGCCAAAAAACTGGTATAAAAATCAAGCCCGGAAACTGGTATAAAAATCGAACCCGAAACAGGGCCGTAGCTAAGGGGGAGCTATGGGCGGCTCAGCCCCCCTAAAATATTTCGAGCCCCCCCCCCCCTCCTGGAAAATATTCCAAGGTCACTAAATGATGTTATGTTCCGAAAATCCAAATGAAATTCTGTTAAAAAATTTAATTTAGTTTTTAGATCCTTTCACAGTTTTGCAGAAATACCTAAAATAAGTGTTTCAACACTCGCTCATCCTATTTCTGCATAGGAAGTCAACATGATGTTTAATTTTGAATCACTCAGAATTTTCATCATCATATACTTTTCTCAGCATAAAATGAAGTTATTACTACAGTTTAATAAGAAACATAATACCTACAACGTGAATATGCACTAATTTATCTTTCTGCGTCAGAGAGAGAGAGAGAGAGAGAGAAATTATGACCCCTACATTCCCTTGAGCCCCCCCCCCCCTATTGTTCACTTCTAGCTACGGGCCTGACCCGAAATCCTGGCTCAGGCTGAGTTCGGCCTATTCTCTATTGAACTGTAAATTTTCGTCTGTTTCGCAGTTTCATTATTTCTGTTATTGCTTTGCTAAGATGATGTTACTCCTGAAAGCTACCTCTTTCAAAACAATGTTACATCTAACGAAAAAAGTATGGGCCTAAAATGTTTACTATATTATAAGTTGTACTATTCTGAAATAGATTTTTTAAATAAGTAACTAAATTTAAGTATTTTTAAATTAAATTTAATCAGGTTGAGAATTTTTCTACTACTCTGTTATGTAGACTTATAATTATTTTTTAACTATATTTGGAAAAATAGTTGTTGTTCTCCGTAGAGAATTGGGAAATCTGAAGTGTATCTGAATGTTTTTATTGGTTGAATTCCGCAATTTATTTCATTTTAATCGTTTTATGATTGGTCTATGTTTAATATCCAAAAGAGGAATATTTCTGTTTTTTATTTCATTCGTTTTCTGATTGGTCCATGTTTAATGTCTAGAAATGGAACACATCTGTTGCCACGATGACAAGAAAAGTATTAAAAACTACAGAAAAATTAATAACTCAGTAACAAATATAGATACAGGTTTCAAACAAGTTGCATTTAAAAGTAATTTTTTTTCTGTATACGACGGTGTAAAAATTGAAAATGTGCGATGTTTAGAAATTTTAAAATTTATAGTAAACTAAAATTTCATTTAATATTTGTTTATGACTGGCCCAGGAATATTAATGTGACTCTAATTGTCCAGGCATATTAATATAAACCTGTTATTATGTAAGCTACTTTTTGATCATCATAAGAATGATGTTATTATTATTTTTTCAAATATATAGAAATCATTTATAAGTCTAAAATTGTAGTCTTTGAAAATATTATTTTCTAAATAGTCGTTGTAATTTGTTAAATTACAATTTTTTACATTTTTGTGATTTTTAATAAAAGTTGTGATTTTTAAATAATGTTTGTTTGTTTTTTATGATTGAGTGCATCTGGCTTAATGAAGATCTTTGAAATGATTGAGAACTATAAAAAAAAAAAAGTGGGATCGAAAATTTTGAAGAATTATTGATTTAATCTGCATTTGCGACGCTGAAATGCTTTTTCGATTACCGAAATCTGATAAACATGAGATGTTTTCTTTTGCTAGACAAGGATTTCTTTTATTACAGCAGACGCTATCATTACTTTTCTTGGTGTTATTTCTGTCAATATTAGGTCATTATTATTGTTGTTATCGGGAGATTTTATTTATAATTACTTCAAGAAAGCATCTTTATTACTGAAACTTAATTATGCAATAGAATATTCATCTTTTAGAATTTCAGAGCAGTTTTTAACCAATCGTGTTCAAGAAAAGCAACAAAAATATTTTTCACAAAGATCATTTCGAAAATCTAACGTCATATCGCCAAATGAATGAAACTTAATTCGGTATATACTAATTTTATTTATTTATTTATTTATTTACTTTTTTTTTGCTTCTCTGACGAGCGAATTTGGCGGTGATGGATCAGGGAATATGACACATTTTTTAATAGCAAAAAGTTTTTATTTTATTTTATTTATTTATTTATTTATTGCTAGAACTAAAAAAGGAAAGAAAAATGATGTGTCAGACATAGTTTATGAAATGTATTTCAACGCTATCAAAATAATGCTAGCAAAATTTCATCTTTTGTCACATTGTGAAAAGATATCTAAATCTAAATGAACTGCATTTAGGAAGCGCAACACAGTTGAAAACCAAATTTCAGCTATTACCACTCATAGATATTTAAATATTCGAATAATTTTCTTTAGCAATGCATATGATTTACATATTCAATTACATGTAATAAATTAAAATTTACTTAAGCTTTAAGATGCATACCAAAATTGAAAGTGTCCTTACAGCAAGCTCATAGACAGTATTTGAAATCGAATTCTTCGTGTGTTAGTGTAAATGAAATGCAAAAATTAACGCTCCATATTCAATAAAAACATTTGCTTGTGCATTTCAAAAATGCATATCAATTTGAAGTAGTATAATATAATTAAAATATACTGTAGATAATTATTTCTCATTGATTATAATTTTATGGAATTTTTGTGTGTGTCACCTGTAAACAAACTAAAAATTCTCTATTCCAATTAAAGGGACTTCCTGCAGTAAACCTCTCTAACAGGGTCGGATTTAAAGGGCGCAATCGCAAGGGCCCCCAAATCTTTTTTTGAGTACGAAGAGAAAAGTGATGGCTTGAAAAAAGGATTTTTTGGTGTTCTTTTTAATTTTTCAGTTGCGTTACACCATTTTCATGTAATAAATAGAATTTTTTCTACCATATGCAACTACCAGAAATGTTTTACCTTCCCATTATCTTTTTTTGCGTTATGAATTGTCAGGACTATGATCGGTTTTGAAGAAAGGGATTCAAATGAAACTTGGGTTTGAACCGAAAGGAACCTTAGACCTTCTATGACGATTTAAATATACAGATTGAAGGGCCGATTAAATCATGGACCGTCACCATGGGACCACTGACTTTTGGTGCTCCTAGACTTGAAATGAAGTTTTATAAATCGGATATTTTAATTTGTATTTTTACTTTGTTAGTGATAACTTATGCAAATAATAGACAGTTTCACTCTGTGTGTCTGTGTGAGATAGCTAATAAAATCCACTGCACGTAGAAATCTGAAAATTTGGGTGAGGATAACCTAAGCAAGTTCCATAATGCACCTGAAGGTCAAATTCTTAATTTTTTTAAGAGTCAGTCCCCTGGGCCCCTTCAAGTTTCTATGCCCTAAATTTTTAATAATTTGTCTCCTTTTAATCAGATCTTCTACATTTTGGGGGCCCTTTCTTCATTTAGTTATCTCCTTTCGACATGCCATTTAAGATTCTGGCACGGTACACAGAAATTGAAATTTTTGAGCACTAAATTGTTAATACATAATCCTTTTTTAATCCAATATTCATTTCCGGGGCCCTATTTTAAGTTCGTTCGTAATTATATAAAAATGTAGCACCTGTAGTCATCGTCTGGTCCGTCCATCCATCTGTTCGCATATAACAGCGCAAACACTATCCAAATGAAAAGTTTAAAAATTAAAATATTTAATCGTTGCAAAATTATGTTGAGTCATTTTAAATTTTATGAGAATCGGATGTATATAGTTCAATTACACGAACAGTCGAATTATTCCTCTTCATTACGACCAATGGGAAAAAAAATATTTTCAATTGCATTTTAATGATGTTATTTTTTTTAACATAATGAAATTTGTATGAATTTATGAAGTAAATTAAAATACACATTCTGTAGAATATGCAATGTAAAGAATATTTATTATTAATTTGCAAGGCCACACAAAAAAAGTTCGCTACATAATGGTATAGGGGGAAACATTATTTATGGTATATTTTAATTATGTTAATCTTTAACTCTGATGTTCCCGGCCTCTCAGACAACTGCTTTTTTTTTTCAAATTTTACGGTTTAACTTGTAAATTTCAATTTAATTACAAATGTGAATACTACCGAAATTTTGTTTCGTTTAAAGCTTTAGTAGTATCACCACAGAATTTTGAATAGGTGAATTTTAATTATAACAGTCTTGTACAAAACAATTCAGCACAAAAACACCCTTCTATGAGTTAATTACATCTTTTATTTATCTTTCGATCTAGACGTTTCACATACCAGTTCACAGTAGTTATGTCACAATTTCTAACACATCAGTTAAAGGTTAAACTATTTCACATATATTGAAATTCATATACGTTGCTAAGATTTATTACAAGTTACTTCGTGTTTAACAGAAATTGCATAGAATTTCAAGAAACAGACAAAAGATTTTGGATATTGTACGGATCCGAATTACTATATATTGCCGATGGTTACTGGCGCATTTTTCGTTGTGATATGAGATTTGAGGTTTTACTAAATTTTTGTACACTGGCTTCTAAAAGTTAAGGCACAACATGTTTTTCGAGGCTCACCAAAAAAAAATGACAGTCAGATTAAACTCCATAGTTTATATGAATGACAATAATAAGCTTTAAAAAAACTTACACAAAAATTACAGCTACCACTTTTATTTTATAGAAAAGAACAGGTATTTGTGAATGAGAGAAAAATATGCAATTATGAAGCTTTCGTAATTTCGCGTGTAAATTTTGTTGTATTTGAACAATTATTGTCAGTTTTGTTCACAACAACCACTGGAGTATATAAATGTCTAGAAAAAGTCTTCTGCCCGGTAAGATTGCGCTAAGATGGATGGAAATGGGGTTGTCACAGGCCGATACTGCTAGACGGCTCGTGTCTCGCAGTGTAGTTCAGCGACTCTGAGATCCGAATTGAATCCGAAGATTATGTGTCAAAAATATATGTTCCAAGCTGCCCATGTGTTACAACACCGGCAGAAGATCGCTTTCTAGCTCTTTTAGCCCGAAGGAGAAGACGCACTACTTTGTCGTAACTCATTGC
This sequence comes from Maratus speculifer, assembly GCA_964019185.1. Classification (NCBI taxonomy): domain Eukaryota; kingdom Metazoa; phylum Arthropoda; class Arachnida; order Araneae; family Salticidae; genus Maratus; species Maratus speculifer. Next base: position 46,176,821 of record OZ025290.1, read on the forward strand.
AGACCACTTTGCAGCATCAGGGAGAAGAATCTCCACTACTACGGTGCAAAGACGTCTTCACAATGCAGGTCTTTATGCAAGGCGACCAGTTGTGTGTGTCCCCCTCAACAGACGACAGAGAAGGGCATGGTTATGTTGGGCAAGAGTACGTTTCCTGGACCAGACAATTGTGGGCTTCTGTACTCTTCACAGAGGAGTCCAGATTCACACTGGAGAGTGATTCAGGATGTCTTCTGATCTGGAGAGAAAAATGGACTCGATACCATCAATCAAACACTGTCGAAACACAGAGGTACAGAAACGGTGTCATCATGGTTTGGGCAGGGATCTCACTCGGAGGCCACACTGACATATGTGTGTTCCATGGAGGAACTTTGATTGGTGCGAGATATCGGGATGATATCTTTGATTCATATGTGGAGTGCACCCACATGCCGGTGCTATTGGCAATGTTTTCATTCTAATAGATGATAATGCGAGACCACACCGAGCTGTGGTTGTTGAGGATTATCTTGAGGATCACGGTTTGGAAAGAATTGAATGGCCAGCTCACTTTCCAGACTTGAATCCGATAGAACATCTTTGGGACTATGTTGGAAGGCAGGATGCAGCTTTAAGTCCTCCTACAAGATCATTAAATGTGCTGGAACAAGGCTTACTCCATGTCTAGTCGGTGCTACCTATTTCGGTGTTCGACAATTTAATTGAGAGCATGGAATGTCGATGCCGCCAGTGCATTCAAGTCCGGGGTGGACATATTCCGTATTAGAACCAGATTTTTAACGTTTCTGTCACATTTTACTGCATAATACTGCGATGTACTGATTTCTCCAAGAATGGAATTTTCCACCATGAGTGCTTTTTTGCTGTAATTTCATTTATACGTTTAACTTGAGTAAATTTCTATGTCGCATTTAATAAATAACAGTTTAGCGCACATTTTCTCCAAATTTGTTGTTTGTATATTTATTCATTTGCAAATTAGATGCAAAAAACCAGTTGTACCTTAACTTTTGGAGGCCAGTGTATATTACTCTGTGAGTACAAGTCAGGGCTGCGGACTCGGAGTGGGAATCAGATTAATTTTTGCGTAAAAGATTTGCAGTTGGAGTCGATAAAAAGTCCTTCCGGCAATGCCGGGAGGAAGAGGTAGCTTTCATATACTAATATATTTATTTATTTATTTTAAGGTAAGTTACATTGTTCAAAAATACTAAGCTGAAATTAGTGGAAAAAATCTTATAAAATTAGTGATTTTATAAGATTGAATACTAGTTTTTGTCAAGACTGAATATTAATAGAAATTTTTAGAAATTAGTCATCTTTTATTCAACCTGGTTTTATTTTAAGCGATTTAGAGTCACCAAATTCCACGATATCATAAAGTGTATGCCATTTTAAAGCAACATTGTGGATCGTTCAGATCAGACCGTTTCAAAATGTCAGCCATAAGCAAAATTCAAAGTGCTATAACTCAATCATTTTTTAAGGTATAGACAAAATAAAAAGTGTTCTGGAATCGTTGTTTTAAGTTCTAACACGTAAAAGTAAAATATTTTTCAACTTTTAATTTTTTCGCATTTAATTTTAAATTTTTAAAAAATTTAAAATGGCCACCATTTTGAAACAAAATGGTGGATGATGCTGGCCGACGAACTCGGTCGAGACATTTGTATGTACTATGTACATACCAAGTTTCGTTGAAATCGGTTCATAAATACGCGAGTTATCACGTGACAAAAATCAGATCGTTTCAAAATGTCAGACATAAGAAAAATTCAAAGTGCTATAACTCAATCATTTTGTAAGATATTGACAAAATAAAAAGCATTCTGGAATCGTTGTTTTAAGTTCTAACGCGTAAAAGAAAAATATTTTTCAAATTTTGATTTTTTCGCATTTAATTTTAAATTTTTAAATTTTTAAAAATTTTAAAATGGCCACCATTTTGAAACAAAATGGCGGATGATGCTGGCCAACGAACTCGGTCGAGACATTTGTATGTACTATGTACATATTAAGTTTCATTGAAATCGGTTCATAAATACGCGTGTTATCACGTGACAAAAATCAGATCGTTTCAAAATGTCAGCCATAAGAAAAATTCAAAGTGCTATAACTCAATCATTTTTTAAGATATAGACAAAATAAAAAGTGTTCTGGAATCTTTGTTTTAAGTTCTAACACGTAAAAGAAAAATGTTTTTCAAATTTAGATTTTTTCGCATTTAATTTAAAATTTTAAAAATTTTAAAAATTTTAAAATGGCCACCATTTTGAAACAAAATGGCGGATGATGCTGGCCAACGAACTCGGTCGAGACATTTGTATGTACTATGTACATACCAAGTTTCATTGAAATCGGTTCATAAATACACGTGTTATCACGTGACAAAAATCAGATCGTTTCAAAATGTCAGCCATAAGAAAAATTCAAAGTGCTATAACTCAATAATTTTTTAAGATATAGACAAAATAAAAAGTGTTCTGGAATCTTTGTTTTAAGTTCTAACACGTAAAAGAAAAATATTTTTCAACTTTTAATTTTTTCGCATTTAATTTTAAATTTTAAATTTTTTAAAAATTTTAAAATGGCCGCCATTTTGAAACAAAATGGCGGATGATGCTGACCAACGAACTCGGTCGAGACATTTGTATGTACTATGTACATACCAAGTTTCATTCAAATCGGTTCATAAATACGTTAGTTATCGCATGACAAAAATCAGATATATATATATATATATATATATGGTTATATATATATATATATATATATATATATATATATGTCAACATTTGAACGGAGGGTGGTTTTGGGGTCTGGGGGTCATGATCGGTGAAAATATACCAAAATTTTCCGGAAGTGCTTTCCTCCGGACGGCTGCAATAGGTAGCTTTTTACTTTTTGTAATGAAAGCTACCTAAAAGAAAGCCGACTCCAGGGGCCCTACCACGAAGTGATGGGAATCTGATCATTTTCGGAAGATTTCCGATGAGACATCCTGCCGAGAAGCCCGGTGAAAATGCTAACATGATGTAATCGGAAGGGAATTCGCAGGGTACACCTTCAGAAAAAGATTGTTTATTGGACGAAGGAGAAGCAATGTTAAAGTGTTCTTCAAATTTATTGGTGTTTTTCTTCTGTTTATCTGCGTCTGAAGTCACTTGGATAAAGTCTGTTTATGAACTCACTAGGAGAAGGTCCGAGGCCGAGATGGGAGTCACCGAATACGATGACGTTTGTGTATCAATACAGTATAGTTAGTGTATAAGAATATGAGGCACAAACCTAGGAGGTTTTGAAAAAATAAATCGCAAAGTATACGCTACAGTTTATAATCGGATAAATTTCTTTCTTTGGCATACGGTTCAGTAGCACAGGCGTCAGCGTACCAGATTCGCGATTTTTGTCTCTCAGTTCAAATCCCACTCGTACCTTTTTTTTTCGAAACAAAAATTTTCATCAATTATTTCTGAACTGCAAATTACGAAAAAAGTTACCTTTAGTAAACAAATCCTGTAAACTGTTTCAAGGAGCATATATGCACTCATGATCCCGAATGAGTTAAATTTCGTGGCTTGATCTTTGTTTTAGTATGTAACAGAAGGAGGGGAATAAACTATTTTAAAATTTTTAGAATGCATTCATGTGAGATTCAAACCACTTTCAATGATTCCGCTCGAATAGTTCATCTCGCCGTAACCCTTTCCGGCATAATAATCCCACTCCAGGAAACACCTAATTTTAATTCTACACTTGCGAACGGCATCAAGAATATTTTATTAAAATTTTGCTTTTACGATTAAAACTTAAATTAAGGCGTTCTTAATTTCTGAAAAATTCGTTTGTAAATTTCGGTGTCAGTCCATAATTTTTCATTTTACATACAGAATTTGTTTGTGCTGGAAAGGGTTAAAAGATTCCGCAGTAAAACAACATTTTCTATTTCTTTGAGTTTGTGTGCTAATGTCTTGTTTCGTTTAGTATTTGCCGTGAAAAACACAAACTTCTTCCAAAACGTCGAAAAATCATCGATATTAGAATAATTGTGATTTTTTTTCTCAGTTTTTTTTAAATTAATATTATATATACTTGCAATGTTTCATAAAAGGTGATTTTTTTTTGTTGTTGATCTAGTCGATTTTTCACTCCTTTAGAACAGTTTTGAGGCTATAATTTTGTTAAATGTTGCTGTTTTTTAAATAGACAAGTATTTGATCCAAAGTAATCATATTGCTTGCATTGAATAAAGAATCTTTTACATTAACAAATGAATTTTAAATAAAAATTTAAAATAGTCTGTTTGCTATGCTGTATTTTCTTACTTTTCTTGAGTTAGCATGAGTATCATTTTATTCTTAAAACAAATTTTTTCGCTGTTTTGATTAGTTTATACTTGTTGGTAGTTGCTTTCTGTTTGTCAAAAGATATATGTTTGATTATGGGTAAAACAAGTGATATTTCGCCTAGAAAACGAGCTGTGGTCAAGTGTCTCATCCAAGAAAATAACTATACACAGCATGAAATCGCTAAAAAAGCAAAAACTTCGCAAGCATCTGCGTGGAGAATAAAAAGATCTTTGATCTCTAAATGTGAATATGAAAACTCAAGAGTAGGGAAAACGGAAGGAAAAGTAACTTTACACCATGACCAGAAAGGAAATTACTTCAGATTGCTAAAGCTAACAGAAGAGCAACTAATTATTTCCATCTTTGTCGACTTATTTCAGCCCAGAAACTAATTGATCATGGTCTGAAGCATTTGGTGTCGTATTTGCCATAATTCTATAAAATTATGTTTCTTGAATATTCCTGACTATTGCTTTGCGCACTATTATAGCAAGAAATTCTATGCAATCATTTCATTTCGACCTGAAGTGGGAAGTTAAGTTATGTGGCATGTTCTGTAACATTTGTCCTCAAGCATTTCCTCAGTTTTGAATTATGTTTGGGAATTAATTTTCATAATTTGCCGAAAGTTTTCATTTTTGTCTTTGTCATTTCCTCAAGCTTGACCTTGTCTACCCAGCATTCGCGTAATGTCCATCAAGATTGCCACAACTTCAGTTCTGAATGGAAGATGTCAGTTTTCCAGAATAATCTGTTTGCGCTTTCTCTCGTTGAGTAAATGATTGTACGTCATCAGGAACTGAATAAATAGAAAATAGCAAATTTGGTGAGAGTTGGAAAAGAAATGTTGTGCTATCTTTCTGTCTTTTTCTTTACCTTTTCATTTGTTTACACCATTCTCAAATGAAGCATTTTATATTTTTTTTCTCCCGGGTCCTTCGTGAAACAGACAAAAAATAAAGTAAAATAAAAATAAATAATTGAATTCTGTACTCGAGTTTCTTCCAAAAACGGATACTCTTTTTACCAATCGCTATGCAAATGTTGCTGTCTATCCTGCGGGATGGAACCATTTATCGGTTATATACTGAGTTATGATCGGATATATGCTGCGCACCTAAACTGATCAAATAATGTCTTTGATTGTCTTATTTCATTTAAGGCTTTTTATCCTTAGTCAAGTTCAACTATGGAATCGCTCCCACTTTCTGTATCACTAACAAGTTCTGCTCGATTTCTTTCACGATCTTACTATAAATATTTAAAGCTGCTATCAGATTCACCAACTTTTCGAGTAGTTTTTGAGCCAGCACTTGATTTACTCCAACTGTTCGTGAAATATTGACTCAGCACCCAGTGTGATAGCAAGCAACAATATCCCAACTTTTTATCCACAGCTTTAAAAAAGTCTGCACTATCCCCGACTTTTTATTCAACTTTCATCATTTCAACCAATCAGAGATAAGCGATTGATACGAATAGGTGATAAATACTAACGGCTCGTTCTGGCTTTCCTAGGACTTTAATCACAACAATTGTAACTTTTTTTCTCCCTTTTGAACGGGAAAAAGTTGGGGTTAAAATCGGCTAAAAAGTTTGTTAATCTGATAGCAGCTTAACACAGACAAACAATTTCTTTTTGCCTGTCAGTTATAACTATGCTCTCCATAAGAAACAAGGAAACAATTCCTCAGATTGGGTCGTTTTTTTATTTCAATAATCGATTTGAATCATAAACAATCGACTAAATGATTGAACATTCCAGCATATTTCAATGGAACTTTACCTATATTACGTCAGTTGCGGATATCTAAAACAAAAAAACCAATAGGAGTGAAGAACGTTTCAACGCAACTTTTCCTTTGCTCAATAAACTTCGCCCAATTTCGTCTTTTTCGGACGGTACTTACCGCAAAAGATGTTATTATTGCCCCCTTGGGTAAAGTCCATACACCACAAGTATTACAAATAAATGCTTTCACCGAAGTCGTCATCACCTTCAGTGCTATAGTCCTTTTAAATAACGGAGGCGGCACACCTTGACAAGGTGAGACTATGACTCCTGGAAATGCGTGATGGAACTACATGTGATTACATCCCTCAGTCTACGTAGGTGAGGGGTAAGCTTGCCAAGGTTTGCCACCTGTGTTATTTAAAAGGACTGTAATCGATTGTCTACATGTTCAGAACCCTACTAATTCACTGGTGAGCTTTAAGAAAGAATCCTTTGTATAAATAGGGAAACTACTGTTTCTTGATTCTTTCTCAATTCATTTTCAGAAGTTACGCAAAGTTGAAGACCGAAGAGGCAAATTCCGGTTTTCGAAGAAAATTCTTAAGACAAATGGTTGTTGGTGTTATAGTGGTGTTTAGTGTATACTTAAAAATGTGTGAAATTAAAAAAAAAATTGGTTGTTTGAGAGTTGTACCTATTCAAACTGATTATCTAGAACTTGACGACTATGATCGAAGTTTCTGACATTTGGGGGGGGGGGGGGGTCTAGACGCCCTCTTATTCCTCTGCCCCCAGTAGCTACGCCCCTGGGGCCACAAAAAGTCCCAGTGAGCGGGGCTCCTCACTTCATAAATCCGCCCCTACTCTCTAACATTTATCAATGTTGTGGCAATCGAAATATATTTACGAAAGTTACAGCATCATTATGGATACTGACCTATGTAGTCCTAAAACAGGCATGTGACACACGTGGCCTGCTGATAATCCAGCCATGGTCACCAAGTCTTTGACATTTTACTGGCGTTTGATCAGTGTTGAATTCAGGCTGTGGCCAAAGGAGATATTTTCCCCGGAATAATGATAGATTCCCCTTCCCCCGAAAGATTTGAGATTATACGCTTATTATTAGACAAAAGTGCATCCCCTCCTACTCCACACACAGAACTCTAGAATTTACCACCGAAGCCGCAGAAATCCTTCCCGGAGAAAATGTCTGAATTCTATATAACGTTTGTTTCAGGTGTTCAAACTCGAATACAGAAGATACATTTTGAACAAAAACATTTGTATTAACTGTTGTCTTAGAAATGTCAAAAATCAGAAAGCATAATACATTTATATAGACAAATCCACGTGTATTTCAAATTTCAGTTCTAGGGAATTATGCCTACAAAGAAAATCATTCGGAAAGCACCTAAGAGGAAGCTCTTGAATCTGAAAAATTTAATTATTTCTAAAATTTCTGAAATATTCTTCTCATAAATTGTTACGTGTTTAATGTAGAATGAATATTTTACTTATCTTCAATTTTACATCACGTTAAAAAGTAACAAGGAGCTAATGTGTAAATGCTAAGAAGTGTAATGAAAAAATAATAAAATAAGGCGATAAGCCCTTAATGGGCTTTGGGATATATAGTCAGGCCTTTATTTAACGAAGTTGCTAAACCCCTAAAAAAAGGTACGTTAGATGAAAAATTCATTAAATAGATATTCATAATTTAAAATACTTTAAATTACATAAAATAGGTTTTTTATTTGATAAACATTAAATATTAATTAAAAAAGCAATTAATCAGAATTTTTAAATAAATAATATTTATTTGTTTTAATTATTTTCTTATCAAAAAAGGAAATACGGCGAAAACAACAACAACAACAATAATAATAATAATAATAATAATAATAATAATAATAATAATAATAATAGTAATAATAATAATAATAATAATAATAATAATAATAATAATAATAAACGTTGTTCAGGAATACAAACCGTATTTTCAATTTTAAGAAAAGAATTTTACATTTAAAATAATGAATTCCGTAAATCGTTTAATAAAATATTACATAACATTACTGCATTTTAGAAAATATTATTATCTTTTAAAATTACAAATGAACGTAAACGAGCTTGTTGCTGTTTATGCTGACAAATGTTTCTGTGGGAGTCAGAATCAAATAATGCTGACGAAAATATTCTATTTTGCCCCAACTAGTCTGTTCACAAGTGCCCAGATTTGCCCCACTAGAGTTAAAATGACAATTTATTAACCTTTCTCAATTTTAGAAGATTTTTTTTAATCAAAATTATTTATTAGTATTCATAATATATGTTTGAGCATTAAAATTCCAATAAATGAATAAAGCTTTGTTTAGCAATTTTGAACTGAGATTTTACGTTTTTGATATATAAACAGTGTTTTGGCTACCGAGGACAAATAAAATGTCAAAGAGCTTCAATTTTTTTTTAAACATATATCTACAAGTGCTGTCATTTCTAGTATTTTTTTTTTCAAGTACAAAATAAATAAATAAATCAATAAATAAAAAATAAATAAAATAAAATAAAATAACTAGTAATAATTATGACATTCACATGTGCACCAGTCTCCTTTACATTACTACATGCGCCCTTAAATTTGAAAAAAAATCTTTGGACAGCTCCATATTGAGGATGAAAGGGAAATATTGAAAACTTAAATTTCCTGGATGAAATGCAAAGTATGCAGAATTCTCGCTGGCTTTTGACCAAAATTAGAAATTTGGCGAATAAGAAAGGAAAAACTTTATCCAAATAATGAGAAATGTTAGCAAAATAGATTCGGTGTCAAACACTGAAAAATCTATCTTTGGCCTCTTATTGTGTCAGTTTTTTTTCCAATATGTTGTAAAATAGTCTAATTTTTTTAATTGCTTATAAAATAGAAAATCGACCATCCGCTATGTGAACTACTTAAATTAAGTACATTCTAAATATCTCCTCAATGTGTAAATGTCCAGACATTCTTTTTGTAGTCTAAATTAAAATTAAAAATCTCTATTTTTGACTTACCGCGATGAAAATACTCATTAAAAATTGTTAAAAAATTTCGACTCAGATAGAAAAAAATATACCAGCAACTGATACTTTGCATATAACTAATAAACAGTATGGTAAATGGCTAATTTCAACACAGCATTTCAGCAAACATTTTGCCTGTTTGATGCTTGTTGCGTGTTGTATTCTTTGCGTTTTTACGGACCGACGCGATTTTTTTGCATAGTTTACAATAGAAAAATTCCAATAGCATAATTATTTATATATCTTTAGCTGTTACTAAACTGGATTGGTATTGAGTCAATATATTTATGTACAGGGCCCTCACGAAGACATTTTATTGGTGGGGGGAAAGCCTTAAATTGCCAAGTCGAAATTTTCAGTATTTGACAACTCAGTGAAACGCAAGCATACCGTAATTTCCGGCGTATAATCCGCGGATCAAACAATTATTTTTTGACCCAGAAAATTTTTGAAATAAAATGTAACATTTTAGATCGCTGTAAATATTTAGCTTCAATTACTAAGTAAAATTTCTGGGTCGAAAAGGAATTGTTTGATCCGCGGATTATACGCCGGAAATTACGGTAGATAGTTCTCGGCGTAGTTTTATAATTTTACCAAATAATCTCGACCGTATATGCACACCATACACACATAAAGAGCATAAATTGAGCATTCGCAATTTGGCGAAATTCATTGTTTGTTTACTTGCCAAATGAAGCATTTTGTCGCAATTTGTCGCAATGGCGAGCGGCAGTGAGAACCCTGAATGATAGCGATTTTATTGTTCCTGAGTGAGTTAGATGCCCGATAAAACTAATTCGAGGTACTTGATCATCATTAAATGTGTTAAAAGAGAATATAAGTTTGAAATGAAAGATTTTTTTCTTTTTTTTTTTGGAAATAGGGAGAAAAGAAATTTGGCCGCGAGAAAAAGTTTGTTAAATAGGGAATAGATTTCGGTATTTGAAAGTTATTTTACGAACAAATTTGCAAAATGTTTTTTGTTCGAAGGAAAAATTTACAAAATAGAGAAATTCGTAAAATAGGAGTTCGTTAAATGGAGGTTCAACAGTACAATAATATACAGGGTGTTTTTTTTTAACTGACGCCACTTACAGCTTTCTGTAGCTAATTTTAATAACCGGAACTGCTTTATAATTTTTAAGGTGACTAATGAAACCAAGGGAAAAAAAAAGATTCCAAGAAAAAAATTAGCTCCAATCACCAGTAAGGGCTATTCTATGTAACATGTTATGCTCGGCCGTTGAAAATGTTGTACAAAGAATGCAAGGTGTGTTGAAAGAGAACGGTGGTCACATTGAATGTGATTGAATTCCTCATCGGGAAAGTGAATATGATGAATAAAATATGGCATTTTATCCAAATTATTAATTTTGTTTGTTTCTGATGTTTTCTTTCCATATACAGCGCCAAATTTTCCGCTATCGGCGGAGATTGGAACTTTTTTTAAAAATTTCTTTTTCTTTTTTTGTTGGAAACTTTTTACCCATGGTCAGGCCCGTAGCCAGGATTTCCTTTCGGGAGGGGCTGAATCTTGACATTTTTTCTGTTCTTACAAATGTAATTTGCATAATTTACAGCAAAAAATTTAAATAAACCTAAAATGTATTTGCGCATAGGACACTTGATAACCAAGTCAAATATTGTTATTTCATATTTATTTATTTTTTTAATTTTTGTTGCAGTTTTCGGCATTTAAAAGCATTTCCAGTTTCCAAACCGGTTCGGAAATCGGATAGTTTTTAGGAAAAAAATTCCGCGAAACATAAAAGCACAAAATTTGAGATGAGCCTCAAGTATCCTATGAAAAAAAAAGTTAAAAAATATTGAAATGCAAACAAGTAACTTGAATTGATTTAAAACACAGGATTAATACTAGCGTGGAAGAGTCTGTCATTGCGAGTGCGAGATCTTGAAACTATTGATCCAAATAAAATTAATTTCTGTCGCATTATTTTTTCTAAAGAAAAATTAATTACTACAGTCATATTTAATCATAAAAATCATCTTTGTATTTTATATTCTCTGATTATAATAATTAGAAATGCAGTACTCTTAATACAATAAATTTACTAATGCAACGGAAGCAATCATCACCATGGTGCTGATTAACTTATCAAAATCTAATGGAATGTCCCAATGAATGAAAATCATTGCAAAGCGACTCAGTTTCTCATCGACCATAATGATTTGAGGCAAAGATTTAATTATTTTCATTGTCAAAAAAGATCTTTCAGCATTGACTGTTGTTACTGGGTTTTCAACCAAGACTGTGAACAAATATTTGATACTATTGTAATATGTTACATTACGCAGTACTAAAACTTTTAGGACCTTTGTATTGGTGTCAACAGTTTGTTTGCAGCCTAATTCATATTCAGCTTTCACTTGCTACATTGACACTTTATCATGAAAGTTTCCAATAAGGCTTTCTACATGGAGAATAAAGACAGTGATATTGCAATACTCTTCGGTATATGTATTTTGAGGATTTGTATGTGTTGTCTGTTTAAATATTAGTCTTGAGATCTTTATTTCAGTTTGGAAGATGTCTTCCAGAAGTTTTTATGCACAATAAAATATCCCACAAAAAATTTCTACAGCATTTTTCGCTATATTTATGTTAAACAATTAGGACATTTTTAACATAAGTTACAGCCGATATCATGTCACGAAATTTTTCTTAAAGAACTCACTATGACGTTGTCAGACAGAAAACTTTCTCACAAACAGGCTTATGGGAAAATCATTCTTCTCCCGACAGCTAAAAAAGCACCAGCTTCCAAAGAAATCTTCCATGCGTTTTTCAAAATATTTTCTGAGATAATGCAAATGTATGTAGCTCATTAAAATTTAATATGCTTTCATACCTCTCGATAAATTTTGTTTCGCAAATGCGGAGAAGTCATTTTCTTTCATTTAATTGGGTATACTATGGGTATACTATGCAATTGCTTATTAAAGCAATAAATTTGCCTTTAGGTGATTTTTAAAAACTTGTGTCACTGCTCAAGTCCATGATATTTTCGGATTATGGGAATCAGCATGCTGTTGGAAAAGACAAGATTTAACACATGGCTTTCAAAATGAAAATATCTAATTTTTGGATACTCTGAAAAATTTTAGAATGGACCCCGCTAACATGAATAGACTTATTAATTGCTTCACCTTTTTGAATTATTGGGTTTTGTGAATTTTTTAATAGTCCTCATATTTAACACAAAGGTCAAGCTGTTCTGTGCTTGAGTTTCATCAGCAATTAAGCTACACGTTTTGTTTGTACTAAGAAAACAGATCACGTTATTTATTTTGATAATAAATTCTTCGGTTTTATTCGAGGATATTTGAGTGATTTTATTCTAAATGTCTTTGGTAAAGTAAATACATTTCTACGGATACTTATAATATTGCGTTTCAATTCATTCTCTCCATACTTTACTCAAAACTTAAAAGCTAACAGTCTTTTTATATCGATTTCTCTAACGTTACAGGATCATCATCGTAGTAATCTCAAAGTGGCGTATTTTTCTTTGCACGAAATAAGATTGTTTCAAGTATTGGTTCAAGAGCTGCTCTGATTTCTTCTTTTCCTGAAGGTCTTTGAAAATTCAACAATGAAATATTAATTTGTGTTCCTAAAGAAATTTTACTTTTGTTTGCTAAAATAACTTGCGGTTTGTATAATCGAATTGCATATGTTATAAGAATTGCATAAGAAAACACATTTAGCCTTTTTTCAATTTTTGAAACGTGTAGAAACTAGTCTTCCTGGTTTTTTGCGTCCTTTCTGTTCCTATTTTTTCGTGAAAAAACATAAAAAAACAAAGTCAATAAATGCGTTTTGGAATATGTAAGAAAAATAAATATTATTTCTGGATCTTTCTTCCATTTTTCTTATTTTTGTTTCTTTCCTACAGATATTGAAAAACTATTTGGCTATTTGGAAAGTAAAATTGAACCAGAAATGTTTATCTTCGTGGCATCATCTAAGTCATCTCTAGTTAAGTTACATAGCAATATCGAATCTAGTTGCTTGCCATACTGTAGACTCATATCGAATAATTGACGAATCCCCACCAAAGTGAATTTGTTTCAAATGCTAACATCCAAACAATTCTAAATTTTAATTTCCAAACAAGATTTGCTTCCAGAAAAAGTTGATATTATTGGAGTAATTTTTACGTAAGTCAGTTCAAAATTTAGAGCCCCCATGGAGCTGTTTTGGGATTTTGCATTTGAAAAAAAAGTACACGTCTGAAAAAAATATTTTTGCTATTTCATATCATATTTTCTAGCTACTTAAAAGATTCTATTAACAATCATTAACATTTTTCTTTCCATCTTATCTAGCCATTTGACAAAATACTGCATTTTCCGTCAGTAAAGTTCGTCATTAAAGCCCAAAAAAAATTTTTTAGATCCAGAAATTGTATTTGATGAAATTCGTTTTTTTTTTCGAACAGAATACACTTCATTTCAAATACTAAATTAAATTTTTGGCTGTAAATTGAGCCAGTAATTCGTCTTAAGACACAATTCAAAATGTCTATATACTGACTTTACAAATAGCACCCCGTAGCCCATCAGTACACCCGTCTACATCTGTAGATTGGCTTCACAATGTAGTTGGTGTAAATTTTATCCAAATACGTGTGCTGACGGGATATAAAACCCTCTCCGGTGGTACTATGAAAAACTTAAAAAAAAAAAAAAACCTCTACATAGAGGTATCCATCCCTGAAGTTGATAGTTCTGCAAAATACTAAGAAAATTAACCAGACAAAGCAGCTACTTTGAGCACATTTTATTACTATTAAAGATTCACATGCAAATAATTCGCAGAAAAATTGTTCAGTGAACAGATTGGGGAATGCAACTGTGGCATTTTTTTGAAGGTTTTTCAATACCATATCGTTTTTCTTCGCATCATTATTTTTCAAAAATACATTCTAATAGTTTCTTTTTAATTAAAAGCATTTTACAGTTATAACATCATTATCAAAGATACTTTCATTAAAATTATATATATTTTCACATGATTTTGCATTATAGGCGGCTATTAAATTTTTTGGCTCCCTTCTGTGCAAAACATTTTAGCACTGACCACTCTAAGTTTCGTTTATATGCATGAAAATAGATAGAGAAAATTAAAGAAGATCATGACATGCAAGTAAATGTTTTATATCTGTCTCCTAAAGTTAATACGACATATGTGTATTACGCTAATTTTTCTTAGGCAAATTAATGATACGGAATAACCACTTAATCGAATTTTACTGAAGCATAAAGATAGTTAAAATTTTGTTTAAAAAATATTTATATTTTTGTGGTAAATATCTATTAAAAAAGAATACATCCAAATGACCGATATAATGAAGGATTACTGTAACTGTAATTGAATAAATGGATATTTTTACAGGTAAAAATATAATTGATTTTAATGTAATGTAAGATAAAACAAACAAAATTTATTTTATCATAGAGATAATTTTGTAAAGTGTATTCAAACTTTCCGGAGGGGCTTCAGCCCCCTTAGCCCCCTCCCTAGCTACGTGCCGGCCCATGGTTTTATTAGTCCATTTATAAAATTGTGTGTCATTCCACTTATTAGACCGAGCTACCGGCGGCTCTCAAAAGTGTCAATTAAAAAAAACACCCTGTATTTCACTAATTTTAATCAAGATTTACCTCAGAAAAATTTAATTAAAATTTATATATATAACTTTGGGGGAAAATTTGCCTTACCTTATTTTAAATTTTTTGCCCTAAAATTCCGGCATAAATTCAACATTACAAAAAAAAAAAAAAAAAAAACGCATTTCTGAAAGAGTTAATTAACCCTTCACTGCACCGTGTGCCACATCTGGCACACACCTAAATACAGTGTAATTTTGATGATGTGCCATGAATTTGGCCAGTATAATTGCTGTAACTGACCAAGAAAAGTCCCAAGAATGGAACAACACTTATTTTGTTCATGTCAGATGGCTATGACAATACAATTACAATATGTTCTTCGGAAAAAAAAATGGCCAAGCTATTAGGGCAAAATTTACGTTTATTATTTTTACTGAATACTTAGAAACATTAATATAAAGAAAGTTGAAAGCAGTTAAGCAGATAAAATTAATTTAAACTCATTTATAATCACAAAATATAGGAATTCGACATTTAAAAATTCTATAACTGTATATATAGGGTTCACGCCATAAAATATCAAAGTTTAGCTAAAAATATGAAATTTAATTTTTAAAATTATTTTTCACAATATTAGACCGATGTATAGATATCAAATAAGTTTTTTTTCATAAAAATAGAAAAAATCGTGCAGTGAATTGCAGTACAATAAAACTTTAAAAACTTAAATAACTTTTAAATATGCATCTTTGGATGTGCTACGAATGATCATTTTTATGCAAGAAAACCCCAAATAAATTATTTAATGTCTTTACTTGACCTTTTCTTTTATGCTGGAATTTGGATTTGAGCCTTAGAATTATTTTCATTATTGTATCTACTACTATAAATAATTAAGATTGATTAAAGATGAACATTATAGTTTTTTTAAAAGTGATTTACAATTATTTTATATTCAAAAGAAGACTAAAGTTTTATCTTTGACATGTAGGAACAGTTCGAGTGTGTTAAGAATGTGATTCAAAGAATGTGAGGCATTTAAAGTCATTAAAACATAAAGATTTGAACAACACACAAATAACTGACCAAACTTTGCAAAAATTGTCAGATTTGAAACTAATACTTTATTTAAAGACAAAATGTATCCATGCTAATTTTCCTTTTAAATACAAAGTACATACATACCAACTTTCCGGATTTTAGTGGGAGTCTCCTATTTAGATAAAGGTATTTGAATGAAATATTTTATTTAATAAATGGCAAAAAGTATATTTCAAATAAATACCATATAGAATATATTCCTTTACCTTTCATAATTTTGGTAATCTGCCTTCTATATCACTTCAAACTTCAAATGATTTTAATAGGATGATTGTAAAAATACTGGTTTCATTCGCTTATTGTATGGTAATATCTGAATTACTTTGTTTATATTTATAAAATTATTTATACCATATAGAATACATATTTAATTAAGTATAAATGCTACAAGTTTCATTTCAAACATTGAACATCCTATAGTAAGCCTCAATAAAATATAAAAATTTCATGGCAATCGGAGAATATTTAAAAGAGTTAGAGCTCGGACAGATAGACGATAGACAGAGAAATCGAATTTATAAGCCTTTTTCAATTATCTTGGAAAGTGTTAAAAACCAAGTTGAGTTACAAGAAAGATTGTAAAAATAATATAAACACGAGGATTAACTGTTTATTACAAGATGACCTGCACATTAGGGTGGGCCGAAAAAAACTTTTTTTCGATTTTCGATAATGGCGGGTGCGAAAAAGTGGCCACTGGTGGCACTCAGTTCACACAAAAAATTTTAGATTTTTTGGACAATTTCTTACCCTGCCGCAAATGGCTTGAAGTTTTGCCAAAATGCTGATTTTTGAACTTTTTTATTAAAAACTTTTAAAATATTAAATTAAGCTTTTTTTTGGTGGTATTTAGTTTAAAAGATGTATTTAATGTGCCAAATGTTTAAAAACCTCTAATTATGCATTAGTTTAGTGCTATGTTCTTTAAAAATGTACAGATTTTAACTTGTTTTGCGTTCCGTACCAACGCGAAACAACCGAAAACTCCTCGCGTGGATGTCGTAGCTACACGCCGAGTTTTACTCGCCTATAAAAATAGGCTGATTTAAAATACACATAGCAATTAAATAATACATTATCAGAACTTATTTAAACATTAGATACGTTAAATATGCCTTTCCAAGTAAATATAGCCAAAATAAACTTAATTTAATATTTTAAAAGTTTTTAATAAAAAAGTTCAAAAATCAGCATTTTGGCAAAACTTCAAGCCATTTGCGGCAGGGTAAGGAATTGTCCAAAAAATCTCAAATTTTTTGTGTGAACTGAGTGCCACCAGTGGCCACTTTTCCGCACCCGCCATTATCGAAAATCGAAAAAAAGTTTTTTTCGGCCCACCCTACTGCACATGTATTTAATGAAGGCTTGATAAAAATAGCTAGAATGAACCATTTTCCAATTATATACTTTTTCTTTATTTTAGAATACCAGAGTTTGCTCATACGAATGACCTCTAAAACTAGCTTAATTGAACACATCGTTCCCTGAAAAAGCATGACGCAAGTGAAACCGAATCTTGTTCCTTATATTTCAGGGATTTCAGTGTTCCGTTAATCAGCTTAATTAAACCTAATGATTCTCTCAACTCTTTATCGGTATTTTTAAAAATAGAATTGTGAACTAAAGCATTCAGATGACTTAAATTATATGTGCAGCAGATCAGAGAGAGAAAAAAAGAGATTAAAATGTGTATGTGAAATGACAACTTGAAAGATTAGTTTTCTAAGAATGAAATGAAACTCCTTGAGGGACGGTGGGATATATTCTCACCTAAACTTATTTAAGATTTGAACCAGAGACTTTTAAGTATTTTACTTTTTATTTTTACTTTTATAACTTTGGCTGAAAAAAGTTGTAAAATCGCTTTTTCTTATATTAAAATAAAATGTTTGGAAAACTTCAGAGTAAATTCAACGTTACAGATACATAACTACTTGCTCCGGAAAAGGTTTGTCTTTTGAGTAGAGGCCATGGCGGTGTCTAATTTTATATTCAATCATACAACAATTTACCATAACATTCCTGTATAAATGTATGGGGATTATTATTTTTTGAAAAAAGGTGCAAGTAAAAAAAAGGTGTAACCGATTTTGTTATATGAATGATATTTTTTTTCCATTATATAAGAAGTTCTAGTTCTAGGAATCCCAGTTTCCTAGAAAACTTTTTGCAACTTTGCAGATTTTTTTAAAACTATTTGCTAAATAATTGTTGTCCTCGGTAGAGAACTGGAAAATCTGAAGTATATCTGAATCTTTTTATTGTTTTAATCCCGCATCTTATTTTATTATATACATTTTCTGATCGGTCCATGTTTAATGTCCAAAAATGGAATATTTATGTTGCCACAAAAATAAAAAAAAGTAAGAAAAACTTAAAAAAAATAATAATAATTTGAAAAAAAAAACTATGATAAAAATTTCACACAAATTTCATTTAAAAGTGCATTTTTTCTCCAAGCAATGGGGTAAAAATTTTAAATGTATGATGTTTAGAAGTTTAAAAATTTGCAGTTCCGAAAATTATGTTGATTCCAGGAATATTAATATTTAATCCATATCGTACGTAATATGAGGCGTTCAGAAGTCAGTCTGGTTAACTCCATCCAATAAAAATGCACATTTTAAAAAGTTAAAGTTGCATATCTATAAACTACTGTTTTTATTTTTTTTTGTTATATATATATATATATCATTGATCTAGGAATATTAATGTTTAATGCATAATATATAACTTCTTATGATCATCATAAAAACGATGTTTATTATTATTATTAATTTAAATACAGAATTTATTTATGAGTTTTTAAAATTTTAGTCTTTGAAAATATCATTTTCCAAAAGTCGTTGTAATTGGTTAAATTGCATTTTTTGTTTATTTTTTTTAACAGTGTATATCTCACCCCCCCCCCCCCCCTCCCCCGTAATCGAAAGGTTGTCAGAATGAAACTCTAGCGAACTAAATGATGTTTAAAATCAAAGTTTTAAAATGCCATTTTACTTACCCATCATACGTAGTATAGGGTAAGTCTTGCAATCGTTTTGAAAATCGAAAATTTTTTTTGACGGATTTACACGTTTTAGATAGTGGAGATTCTGAAAAACGTATTTTTAGGAAAAAAAAATTTCCGTCCGTCCGTCTGTCTGTCAGTCTGTCTGTCTGTAAACGCTCTATCTCCCGAACAAATTGAGATAGAGACTTGAAATTTTGTATGTAGTTAGTATGTAATAATGGGACGAAGCCTATTTAATATCAGCAACCTCGATTATCCGGAACTATTTTTTTCGGACTCTCGAAAAATTCGTTCTCATGAAAGGTATATAAAAATTTTCGAATTTTTTTGTTCTAAGGAAAAGGCAATAAAATAACACAAATTTTGAATATAGAACGAAGTCGATCGGATTATTAGTTGCCGAGATATTTGTAATCCTGTTTTCCACATTCTTCGATTTTTCATGACCCTGTATTTCATTCAAATTTCAATTCAGAGGTATATTTTAATTGGAAATGAAACGCTTAATCCGACGCAGTTAATTGTTAGTTAATAGAATTATTATTTTTGGAGTTATAAGGATGTTTCTTTTACGCACTTCGGTACTACTTGAGTAGTTTGGCGTTTAATATAATTTGTCGAAATTGGTACATCAGCAGTTCTTTAATATAGCATTACTATGTATATTAACAATATTTAAATTTTGTTTATGAATTGCAATGCATTGTATAAATAGTTTTCACATGTTTTATTTTCATATACATATCCATGATGGGTAAGTATTACGGTGGCCCCCAACGACTAGTTTTAAGTTAATTTTATGAATTAAAAATAACGTTAATTTTAACTATTTGATTGAAAACCGTATGGTGGATTAAATATTTTAATACTTATATTTGCATGTATGTTATATTTTAAAAAATGATGCAAAATAAACAAATATTTAAAAATAAAATAAAATAAACCAATAAAAAATACAAAATTTTGCAATTTAAAACATGCATATAAAAATTATATTAACAATATGTCTTGATTTTTTGTTTTACATGTTAATATTACTAATGACTATTACATTAAACCAATATATAACATTGTTGTAACAATTTTATTTCATTCGCTTTTAGAAATACAGCAGGTTATTACATTCAAATCAGAAATAATTTCTAAGTAAAAATATATAATGATAAAACGGAGAGTTTATAAAGCTTATACAACAATAAATCTCTTAGCATTGTACTGCTAATAGAGATTATATAGTACCTTATATAAGTCCCTATTAATATAAATTTAATTCTTAATACATATACTGCGTAAAGATAGATATGGATACATACCTTTATACGCCTTTAAACATAATTTGATTTTGGTTTATTATAAAATGTATCAACGTCGTATACGTATACATTAGAGTGGGGTGAAAATGACATAAAAAATTAATTTTCTATTTTTTTTTTCGCCTAATTTGTCAGAGCCATACTAAAGGCGGTATGAGTGTGTGCAATGAGAATGGCCGTAAAAGAAATTTGTTTAGTATAAGTTCCACGCAATTTTGAAAATGTCTTCCAAAGCGTTCTATTTAACTGAAGATCATATTTTTAATTTTAAACATTTGTATTTATGTGGTGAAAATGCAACACTTTTTTACAGAAATGGTTTTTAACAACCAGAAAACGACCTAATACTTATAGAGCAATGATAAAAGACCTGATAAGAAAATTTGAAAGCTTGGTTTAGCTAAAGATAATCTGAGACAATCGTTTTTTCACCAAATTCGTAATATGGTATGAACAGTGATGAATATTGGTTCATGTAGGATGGCTCCCTATAAACAGTCAGTGTTTTTGACATCATTAACAGTGAATTTGGAATCCGAGTTATTGTCCTTAAATACTAAGATGGTTATCTTACCCTGATGCAATGCATTGGCTACCTTAATCACCAGATACGAATTCATGTGATTTCTATCTTTGCGGGCACATGAAAGATTTGATTTACAAGAAACCGAAAGACCAAATTAGCTTCAAAAGCTCTATAAGCATAAAAAAGAAACACTCAGTTTTGTTATTGACATTTGTGACTAAATTACCATATTGCATCATCTCTGAAGGTTCTCACTATGAAAATCTTATAGCTTTGAAAACCTTAAATTCCTTTTCTACATTCTTTTCAGCAAAAAATGTTTGCAGCTTAATCTAGCATGGCCAGCGACTCAACAATTGTTTTCGTTTAAAAGTTGTTGGTTAATTAAAAGTATATGCTATTAAGACTATGTTATATGTAAATGTTATATGCACTGGCGCAGCCAAGGGGATGGTTTTGGGG
Organism: Maratus speculifer; assembly: GCA_964019185.1. Classification (NCBI taxonomy): domain Eukaryota; kingdom Metazoa; phylum Arthropoda; class Arachnida; order Araneae; family Salticidae; genus Maratus; species Maratus speculifer. Next base: position 46,198,026 of record OZ025290.1, read on the forward strand.
TTAAAACCCCTCCCAGAGCTAAGAAAAATCGCTATAATTTCCGCTTCACTCTCAAAAAAACTTCCGTCAATTCACAGAAAAAGTACTGGCAGCAGTGCTGCCAGCAAGTTTCTGTAAAAAGACGGATATCCGTCTTTTTTTTTTTCCGTCGCAGGAAGAAAATGTTCTGTTTTTTGAAGGAACGTCCGTCATGTTTTTCTTCTTTAAAAGAGAGAAAGTTTCCGTCTTTTGACGGAAGTCCGTCATGTTTTTCTCCGTTTTAGAGAAGAAATTTTTCTGTTTTTTGAAGGAACGTCCGTCATCTTTTTCTTCGTTTTAGGAAAGAATATTTTCTGTTTTTTGAAGGAACGTCCGTTACATTTTTGTCTGTTTTAGGGGGGGGGGATTTTCCGTCTTTTGAAGGAATGTTTTTTGAAGAAAGTCCGTTTTTTTGCTTCGTTTTAGGGGGGGGGGGATTTTCTGTTTTTTGAGCAAATGCCAGCTATGTTTTTTTTTTTTTTTTTTTTTTAGATGAGAAAGTTGGTTTTTTTTATTATTTCATTAAAGATGTTCTTTATAGCCAAAAGGATCTACACTTTAACACACAGAATTGGCAGGTATCATTCAAAAAATGTTTAAATTTTTGATAAAAATCAGATCATTCATAAAATGCTGTCATCTTTGGTGTTTCAAACTTAATACCAAATGAAGTCGAAATGGAAGACCTGTTTCATCTCAGTTTTCCATTTTAATGCAATTTAATTACCTATCAAATTATTAAATATTTAGATCATGTGATTATAACCCCCCCCCCCCCCCATTTGTTGGACTGGTTTTGCTTTTGTCGGGAAAGCGGTTCAAAATGACAATTTTGATGGCTTATTCCGAAAGATCTATTTTGTTTACAAAAAACAGAAAACTGAGTGCATTTAGGTTGTTTTTGATTAACACCTGTCAATTTCATGCGCTTCTGAACAAAAATAAATTAACATATGTCACAAAGTTGCCCTTTTTGATTTAAAAACAATCTTTTGAAAAAAATATCTTTTAATGTGTCATCAAAGTAACTTCAAAAAACCATTACTATAAGTTTCTATTGCAAATATCATAAATATATTTCATAGATGAGTAGATATTGAGCAAAATATTGAATATAATTAACAATTTTTTCCATGTAAGGAATGGGAATGATTTGTTTATTTCGAATCTGTTCACTTATACTAGTATCCATTCACAAAATTGCCAGTCATTGAAGAAACATTCACTTACCTTCCAATACCTTAAACTTTATTAATGAAAATTGAAAAACAAATTTCTCCTGAGAAGTTATTCTATTTTAAAGCATATGAACGTTTAAGAAATTTTATTCTAAAAACAAAAAATATCCATAAATCTTTTTGGGAGGGAGGGGGAGGGGAGATATATTACAGGAAGCTCATTTCCTAGAAAATAAAACATTGATGTTTTCATAGGATTTTTTTCAGAAATTACCTTTCTCCGTGCCTCCATAAAACCAAAAAGATTGAAATATAAAGAAACTACATGCAGATTTGCTTATTACATTACGATCACTTATTTAAAAAATTCTAGAATGTCTGGATCTGTTTTCTTCAATTACATCATAACATGTTACTTTGCATTTAATTTATATTTTTTTATGATATAGAACTACATTTTTAAAAGTATTTTTACTTCAAAATTATGACAAGTTGAATATAGATTCTGCCATTGCAGAATTCAGTTTCGCCTCCGATTACAAAAAAAAAAAAAAAAAAAAAAAAAAAATCGATAGGGTCTTTTAGAAGGGCGACCCTGTTTAGAATGCAATGAACTAACTTCATTTTTCTTATGTTTATTAATATAATAGCAAACAGAACGGCGTGAAATACCCCAATTGATTAGCAATTTCTCTCTGAGTCATTGGAATTGCGGAATAATAAAGAGATGCAATTTGACGTGCTACTTCTTCATTGACTAGATTCATCAAAAACGGATTTTTTCTTTAATTTAAACGCTTTTTTATTGACGTTGAGAAAAAGGAAATGCATTTTAACAATAAAACGAATGGAATCCCATCGAATTTGACGAATGAAATATTTAAAAGACCCGATCGATTTGGTTTAAAAAAAATCAAAAGTAATTACTTTATTGAATCAATGTATAGTAAATATATAAATATTTTTATAAATACATCCAAAGTTATTCAGACAATACCATTAAATAAACGAATATTTCCAAACTTAATGTCAAGTTTGTCAGTTACAATTTTGCATGCAAATATTCGCACATTTTCAGTTAAAATTGTAATCTGAGTGCCGACGAAATCCAGAAATTTTATTTTATATGCATTCACAGAAAAATTGTTTTATTAAAAAAAAAAAAACTAATTTTATTTTTACTGTGACATTATTTTCACTAAATGAAGTCATCTGAAAGTAAAATCTCAACTCAGTGTCCATAATGAAAAGAAATATTTAAACGTAATATCGTTATGAGTAAAAATGCGATGTTTTAAATAGTGATGTCATTTTCTCTTCAAATGTTTTTTAAAAGTTACTGTTATTAGTAATATGAAAAAGGCATCCGTAATAATATTGTAATTCATATTTATCTGGTTGCTGAATGACATCATTTTCCTCATTTGAAATTTTTATTTAGACATTAATTTTTATCATAAATTATTTTCTATTATTTTATTTACATTATTATTATTATTTCTCAGTAAATATAATTTTTTTTTTACCTCAATTAGTGCATAATTATACGCAATCATTTTATTGTGGTTAGATTTTACGAAAACAATTGACTTTTTTCTTTTAAATGCAAGGACATGTTCACTGATGAAATAAAGCTTCTGACTCGTGGAAAGTGATAATGGAAAATAAATTTTTATTATCGAGAGAAAGGGAAAATTGAGTTGCCACCATATTTAAGAAATATCGTAAAAAGTATTTAAAATTAAAAATGAAGTATAAAAATGGAAATAAATTAAAAAATAGCTAAAATGGGCACAACTACAAATAAATAGCTTTCATTTCAAAAAATAATTATCAAAATCTGTTGAGTAGAAAATTTTGGGCTGACGACACGACATTTTTTATCATGTCTGAAAGAAATAGCATCGGAAGCTAAAAAGAAAAATGAAATCGAAGCTGAAGTATATTGTAATAAATATTCTAAGTTTCACCCCCTCACACTCAAGTTGTGAATTCTTAAATTCTAGATCGATTTTAATATCAAATTTTAAATTATACAAAATATTGCACATTTCAGATATTTAACTTTAATTTCAAGATATGCATTACACTTCTTTCTAAATAATCAGCAATAATTTTAAGAGTAGTATTAATAATTTATATTTTGTGGTATATATATCCATCCAGCTGCATTCCATATATTTTAAAAAATTCAGCTCTTTTATAAAACACATTTAGCTAAATATGTCTTTCAACTTTTGTCTTATTTTTTTAAGTCTTACTCTTATTACTCTTATATCAACTTTTCATGATTTTTTTAAAACTCCCACAGTATTGTTTTATGACTTTTCTTTTGATTTATAAAATAAACATTATACACAAAAATATGCATGTCAAAGTATTACCAATATATTATTAATAATATTACACAATTTATGTAAATGATTAAAAGGCAACATTTAGGTTACGGTAAAAAATTTTATTGTACAAAATACATGGTAAACTACAAATCAAATGTAAAAAATTATAAGACAAGAAAAGGACAAGCAAATGCTTTAGTCAGAGTTTTCCCCAGAGGGTTTCAGGGGGGCGCTCCGCCCCTCTTGCCCTTTAGTTTAAAAACTAGCGCCCCTCTTGCCCTTCATCCAAAAACTAGCGCCCCTCTTGTCGCTGATTGAAAAAAAATATCGCCCTTCTTGCCCCACATTTGAGAAAACACAGAATTTCAGCGATGATGCAGACGCGCTATAACGCATAAATTACATAAAAAATCGGCGTCGGAACGCAAAAAAATAGTTCTTAAACGTCCCACAGGACGTGTAATTTCGCCAAAAAATTGCGAAAAAAAAAGTCAAATTTCACTAAAAAAAATCACGAAATAAAGACTCATTTCTAGCAAAATTCACGACAAAATGGCTAATTTCGTCACAAAATCACATAAAAACGGCAGATTTCCTTAAAAGATCGTAAAAAAAAAGGCCAATCTTCATGCAAAAAGCGCGATAAAACGGAAAAATTTGTCAAACAATTCACGAAAAACGGCAATTTTCGTTAAAAAATTGCGATTAAACGGCAGATGTCGTCAAAAGATTTGCAAAAAAAGGCAAATTTTCGTCAAAAAATCGCAATAAAGCGGAAAATTCTGTCAGAAAATTTCCGAAAAACAGCTACGTATTTTTGCCAAAAGTTCGCGAAAAAACGCAAAATATCTCGAAAAGACGGTAGATTTTGTCAAAAGATTGTAAAAAAATGCAAATTTCCTCATAGAGACACACACACACAAAGTTAATGCCAGAAGTGAATTTTTCTGTTCTACAAACTAATTTTCCTGCTTGAAAATTGTGTTTTTAATGCTCAAAAAGCGGATTTTCCTACTTCACGATCTAGGCGTGTGAAGGGAAAATTACTCCTGGAGCATAATTAGAATTTGAGGCCTGCCCCCCCCCTCCCAACTTTTTCTTGTGACAACCCAATAGTGACGTTTGTAGCATAAATTTGGCGCCCCCTAAATTTCCGAGCCCGAGGCGACCTTCTCCTCCCCCCCCCCCCCCCCTTTGTTCACAATCCTCTTTTGACTGTACAAAACTTTCTAAATGTGAATCCTGAAAGCACCCGTTTATGAAACAAAAAGAACCCTTTATTGAACAAAAGTATTCTTTTTTCTCAAAAAAAAAAAAATGTCTTTTTCAATAAATCAGGCCTGCCCCTTAACAATCTTTTAACAAAACCGGCCGTTTTTCCGCGATCTTTTAACAAAATTTGCCTTTTTTCGCGATCTTTAACAAAATTTGTCGTTTTTTCGTGATTTTTTTTAACAAAATCTGCTGTTTTTCGCAATTTTTTACCAAACTTTATGGGTTTTTTTTCTTTTTGCTCAATTTTTTGGCGAAATTTTTGTTCTTTTTCGATTTTTTGACGGAATTTCTGTTTTTTTTCACGATTTTTTGAACCGCTAAATTCTAGATTCGACTGTATAAAAAGTGCCCTGAAGAATGTAAAAAGTGCCCTTTTCAAAACAGTAGCACCCTGCCCCTTTTTAAACCTGGGGGAAACTCTGCTTTAGTTAAGATAAAAAAAATAACTACAGTATATAAAAGACATTAACACATTTTAAACAAATTCGGAAGCGAATAAGATATAAGCATTTGTTTAGTTAAAGTGCTCGTACAAAAAAACAAGTTTGGCAACTCGGTTGATTACTAATTTTTCGAATATACCAAGCCAAAGGCATATTCGTTCTACTGAAAGAGATTAAGCTATGGTGAGGTAATCAGCTTGCTTATCATTCATATCATCATTATTCGGTGACAATTATAGACTTCTTCCACCATTCAAAATAATTGAGATTCACTACATCAGCCATTAAGCTGTTTACAACAGAGATACCTGTTTTATAAAGAATAATTAAAGTTATTGTGTCTAGCATACTTTAAGATTTTTTAAATAAAAACACAAGTTACAGAATTTATAAACATATACATATACATATAATTACAATCTAATTGTTACAGCTCAAGAAAGAAAAAAAACATTAAGCAGTTCCATTCGGTTAATCCAACAGATCATGCAACAAATAAATGTAGTAAAAAAAAACAAATAAAAATTGAATTCAAACAACACACTTAAAAACTTATAGGACCAACTATTAGGTTTAACTCTCATTGCATTGTGTACCACATATGGCACATACCTAAAAACATAATTCTCAATGTGTGCCATAAATTTGGCCAATATGATTACTGTAATTGATCAAGAATAGTCCAAAGAATGGAACAACACTAATTTTGCCCATATCAAATGGCTAGATTTGACAAAAAAAAAAAAAAAAAAAAAAAAAAAAGAAGAAGAAGAAGAAGAAAATGTGCAGTTAAGAAGTTGAACATCTAAGAAGTATTTTTTATTTGCTTTAGAAGTTGATTTTATTTATTGTTATTAAATAAGCATTTCATTAAATTATAAAATATTATTCCACTGAGATATAGCTTATATGATATAAGTTCACTCTCTCTAATCCACAATAGCCTATAATCCACTAAAAACCTATAATCCACAGTGTAACTGGATTCAGACCATAATAAAAGTTGATTGCCCTTATGAATTAAGAAATTTTTAATGCATTCTTTAGACCGAGATATTTTATGTACATTATGAATAATGTGATATATTCTAAACACATTCACTAGCTATATAAAAAGAAAAAAAATCTTAGAAGGGATAAGTATCCCATGAGTAAAAAACTCAGCTTTTTAGGAAAACAAAGTTTTGTTATTGATCAAGATAGACTGATCTCTAAAGGTTTCAGGATACAATAAACTAAAAACCTATAAAGCAAATAGAAATTTGTTCTAATAGTTTTGTATTATATCATTTGAATAGTTTCATAATATTGAATATAACCTTTTTTTATATTAAAAATCATTTCTTTCATTTCTGTGTAATTTATTTGCAGTATGATTATTACATTTGTTGATACATTCCTAATATTAAGATGTAAACAAAGAATTGACCTATAATCTGCACAATTCTATAATTCACAAAATCCTTGATCCCAACATGTGATTAGAAGGAGTGTACTGTAATTATTATAAATAATAATAAATTACCTGCCACAGAATAAATAAGCTATGAAAACATAAATAGTTTTATTTTTTACTAAAAACATACATTTCAACTATATGGAGATCTGCCAACTGCTATGAAAATAAACCTTAGTTCTTACAAGCTTGAGTTATTATAAACTGCAATGCTATGAAATGTCTTAAATCACAAACACATTTTTTACATTTGCAATTTTTAGTCCATGAAACATTTTTAAGGAGTGGTTTTGATCTGAAATTTCCAAAATTTTAAAGCATTTGTTCCGGAAATTTTAAAATAACGACAATTAGTTTAAAAATTTGGACAAAAAAAACTGGATTGCACAATAAAGTTGTTAACATAAAACCCTCAATGTTTCTTAACCACCAATAAATCGTGTTTTCGTAAATGTTAATATCAAGAATTTTCTTCTTTAAAAATTTTGTTGCCATCTCAGAAAACACACAAATGTTCACTTCGTAGCTGAGTAAAATCGCTAATTTCATTCGAATTTAGGAAAAATAGTGCAAAAGTAAAAAATAATGAATTTTGATAGATTATGAAGGGAAAATATAATCAATTTTCGCATTATCGCTGCAGAGTTGTGTTTTTTCAAATATGGGGCATAAAGGGCGCTTTTTTTTTCTTTGAATGAGCGATAAGAGGGACGCTAGTTTTTGGATGAGGGGCAAGAGGGGCGCTATTTTTTAAACTAAAGGGCAGGAGGGGCGGAGCGCCCCTCTGAAACCCTCTGGGGGAAACTTTGTAGATATTACATCTTAAATTTAATACAGACATAATTTAAAATAAATATTTTGGCGCAATGAGGTTGCGAAACTTCCTTTTAATTGAGACATTTTAATAAAATATACATTTTAAACAACGAAATTTCCTATATTTGCATGCTTAAAAATATCTTTCTCATAGGTTAATAATGCGTCAAGTAAGCTAAAAAACATATAACTAATTTTTTATGAAAATATTTTTTGTTTGAGTTCGGGCAAACATCATGATCACACGTTATAAAATATTTTTGTAACAAAAATTATAATTACTTGTAACTATCACTATTAATTTAATTCGGAGTTTCTAGTTTTTTTAAGAAAATAACAAACATAAGCTACATATGATATTACATTATCTCACAGTTATACAATTTAATGCATAGCATAAAAAATGCTAAATTATGCCAGATTAAAAGTAAACAAAGCTGTATAAAAAAAAGTTGATTACAACTGTTATACTAAAGACATACTTTTCGTTAAATTCGATAATGTCGACATTGTTCTTAAAATGACAGTGTACTAGTGCACTATTAAAAACATGATCTAATTTAAAAAAAAAAAACACATGCAAGCATTATTTAGCTTACGTCTAAAATCTAAAAAGAATAATAATAATATTGCTTACATTATGTTTACTTTTTCACCTGCTAAGTTTGGAACTTTGAAAGCGGATGTAAAATGGCGCATGTCATCTGATAACTTACGATTCGTAATCAAAACAGAAAATCAATTTCTTTCCACTGAATTTCGTGTTACATAACAATAATTTCGACTTTAGAATAGAATACTACCAATCTGAGTTTATTATTACGCTGAATTTGTTGATTTATTGGAATGAATTGCGACTAAAGAATAGAATACCATCATTCCGTGATTATTCTTAAACTTTTTACGGAGCTGCTACAGAAAATAGTATAAAGTTTATTTGGCATTTCATAATTCCAGTTTAAATGTAATAATGCTCCTTTGTTTTTAAAATGTAGATAATAAAAAAGATAAATGACATGTGCCAAAGAAATGTCTAATAATTTAACGGTTATACAATGAACACATAGATATGATTAAAATCAAATTCTGAAATAAGTACTTACCCATTTTTGATATATTATCCGAATTTTGCAATAATTTGTCAAACGTGGCGCAAGTACACACACAGTCAGCAACACATATATAATTAGCGACTTATATAATTTGTTTATAATCAGAGCCATAGATTAGGAACAACAGAAGCAGGTAACATCAGACGTAGAGAAGAAAAAGACAAATGCGCATGCGTGCGGGGAATAAACGAAATTATTCGTCTTCTTCAGCAACGATTCACAGAAAAATAACCTTTCCAAGGAGTACAGAAATTATTTGTTCGAGAATGAGGCAAAATGTAGTGTATAAAGACGAATATTTCTGACAGTGTTATATGAATCAAAACCAAACTTAATATTTAAAAGTTTTGGCACATTTCGGAATCCCCACTTTATTGAATCAGATTTCATTTAATAAAGTGGTTCAATAAATGGTGAAAATTCTACTTGAAATTGTGAAACTGCATATTACATGGAATAGTTAAGGCTATTTCCATGAGTACTTGTAGTGTAAGTCACAGGCTACGATTTTTGGCTGCCAGTATTATAGAACAAAAAAAAAAAAAAAAAAAAAAAAAAAAATGTGACTAATTTTATTGGCACATTCTCATTAATTGAATAAGGCCAGGCAGACTTTTCGAAAATAACGGTGGCTAACAAGCATAGCAATTAACATGTTATGTGACTTACACTACAGAACCCATGGAATTAGCCTTAAGTAAACATTGGTTATTGGAACTAAATCACTTTTCTGAGACGTATTATGCTAAAATAATGATGATTTCCTGCCACACAGATGCTGTTTGATTCTAATTAGTACTGATTCTATTAACCGTCGATTCAAATAACCGGCAGTCACCTTTATCAGAAACTCAAAACCCCCCTAGAACCGAATTCTGGCTGCGCCACTGGTTATATGTTATATTATATGTTATGTTCAGTATCAAAAGTAAAGTGTGTAGAATTTGTAGTTCGTTTACAGGGGCATTGGAAAGAATTTTTTTTTTGCCTCATGGTTTTACTTTATTTTAATTTTATCCCTATACTTTTTTTTCATTATTATACAAGTATAGGGAATGACTGAACCGGAAACTTTTGATATACAGATAAATGGTATGAGTTAAACCTATCAACTCTTAGGAATGTTCAAAGTAGTTCCCTTCAAAATCAATGCCCTTTTGTAGGTGATTTTCCAAAGATTAAATGCCTCTAGCCATCCATTTCTTGGAATCGATGAAAAATATTTTATTATAGTTTCATCAATCTCATCTTTGGAATGAAAACGACTTTAACGTAATTTTTTCTAGATTAAAAAATAGCCAAACCCACACATAAACAAAAATGGATGTTCCATCTTTTTTTTTTTTTTTTTTTTTTTTTAAGAAATATGACTGTAATTCTTGCTGTAGAAGAAGATGCATTGTCACGGTGAAGCATAAGTTTGCTAACAATCACCTCTTGAAGAATTTCTGGAAGACACTTAGTAGTGTACTAGTTAACTGTAACTATCTTCTGTTCTTCCAGTTTAATGGCTTTGATCCGACTTGTACTTCTGAAGAACAAGGCGTGCATTATTTTTTTTCATTGCTCATTGTATTTTCACCACTGTTGGTTTGAGATCATCTTTAAAAATCCATACTTTACTTTCTTAACGTGTTGGAACATAAAAAAAGTTATGTAAGTCATCTGTAAAAAATCTGTAGGTATTTGCCCCAAAAATTTGTGGTAAATCTGTCCTTATTTGGCCCATTCTGCAGATATTTTTAAGAATATCTTAAAAAATTCTGCAGATATTTTTTAAATAAAGCTAAATCTGCAAAATTTCTTCAAATTTCTGCAAAATTTCTGAAGAAATTAGCGATTTCTTCAGATAATCTTAAGATTTTTTTAGTGGGATGCAGTTATGGTTTTAGAAATAATGCGATGCTCATCATCATTAATTAATTTTGGTGTTTCGTTGCTGAACCCAGCTTTTTGGTGTTCTATAAAATTATAGGGGATCCAAATTTTTTTGGGGGCAAATTTTTTGATGTGCAGTTCTCGATGAATTATTATATGTATAGCTGCGGATTCAATGTTAAGTTCCTTCTGTACCATTGACAAGTACAGCGATTATCATCGATTATCACTTTTCGTGCGGCCAACACATATTCTGTGTTACAGCTGACAATAGTCTTCCTATGTGTTCTATAAAATTTTTAGTTTATACGTGTTTCAGATATGGTTTACCTGAAAAATGCGGAAATAATACTGTACTGTTAGATAGTTATCATGATATAATTCACTGCTTGTGAGCCTCATCTCCAATCCCCACTAAGAAGTTTTGAAGCTTTCAAAACAAAACAGAGTTGCCATTGTAGGGCTGCCACATGCGACTATTTTGAATTCTACTTCGCACTAGTTTCTCAAAATAAAAACTTTTAAGATACAGTTTGATTCATTTGCAAAAGAAATATACTACATTTTTTTTAATAATGGTGTGAATAGAAAAGAAAAATAGTCGCCTGTGGCAGCTCTGCCATTGCGATTAATTCGATTTTCCAAAATGTCTTCATAAGAATCCGTCTTATATTTCCAGCTCTCAAATATTTAGTCTTGCAACATAAGACTCAAACATCGCACGAAGATATATTTTAACATGTCATTATGAATCATTTTCGCGAAATTCTTTGCTCAAATAATAAATTTATTTAATGATGTGTCAGCGGCCTGTGTAAAAATAACTTATGTAAGAAATTATTGTTGACAAGGGTGCAAATGCGATAGAATGATTTACTTTTCGCCTACGAAGATTCCGATTTTCAGCTAGTTAATAGAAAACGAATGCGAATGTTTTACTTTTTACAAAAGCGCGCTCAGAAAAAGATAAAAAAAAAAAAAATTGATGATTTTTGATATAAATAGTAGAGAATATTTATTATTGCACGTTTTGAAAAAATGGCTTGTTATGTGATGTATCACGGTGTAAATTAAAAGGAAAAAATAGTAGATCATGGAAACGCATTTAATATATTGCAAAATTATTCTTTATAGTTTCGAACAGCAAATATGTGCAATAAAAAATATATTTGTATTTTTCTGGTTCATAGTGATTAAGGAACAGAATTAAGGTAAGAAGGAGATGATTGTTTGTTAAACTTCGGCCAGTTAAGCCCACATTCCTACAAGAGGAATGCCTTCAAGGCGGACTTGAAAAGAAAATGACCCTAGTTACAGCCCTTTTACAGGGGGAAACGCTGAAAATCTTACACAGTCAATCCCGACCAGATCGTGTTGGTATTGAGTCCTCGAACATCGTCTCAAATTTTGTATTTTGTGACCAGCATGATCTTGATATCCACTTCACTGAATGGGTCCGAAATTAATTCTATTTTTGAATATACACCCTGGCGCAAAAGTTTAGACAATGAAGAAATTCTTACATACTTTGAAAAATATTTATTCAATTTTCAAATCACTGCTTGAAATTAATGTGCTGTACATATAAACAATATTTATAACAAAGAAAAGTGGAATTGTGCATATTGCAATAAATTAAATGATAACAAAAATAAACTGCTGTCTCAAAAGTTTAGACACAAATCAAATAAAATCGAAATAAACAATTTTTAAAACCTGGTTGCGCATACATGCTTCTGTATTACGTCAAATATACGAGATTGCATCGAAGAAACTAAATCTTGCATAGTTTGTGGATCGATATCGTACCATGCATCCTCAATAGATGTCTTAAGTTCCTGTACAGAAGAGTATTGTCTAGTGTTGCTATAAACTTTGCGACACATGATGCTCCAAAGGTTTTCTATAGGGTTAAGACCTGGGCTACATGCTGGCCAGTCAAGAACTCTTATATTATGGGAATTAAACCAAGGTTTTGAATGTTTTGCAGTGTGAATTGAAGCATTGTCTTGCTGAAATTCCCACTGAGGACCCCCTAGAAGCTCAGCAAATGGCAGTAGGTTTTCTTCTAATGTCTGTGTATAATGCTGTGAAGTTTGACGACCACTGGTGAAGGTCAGAGATACTTGTCCATTATAGCAAAAGGCTGCCCAAACCATCATCGAGCCCCCTCCTTGTCTGCGACTAAAAAAACGTCGAGGTTCCTTCCGCAAGTCATGCCAATACGATAAAAAACCATCTGGACCATCCAGATTCCACTTTTTTTCATCGCTAAATATGACTGACTGCCATTTCTCTCCATATGACATATGCTTTCGAGCCCACATCATTCTTTGTAACCTATGATGTGGCTTCAGAGCTGGTTTCTTCTGCATTTTGCTATAAACGATTGTTCCTTTTTCCAAAATTCGTCTACGAATCGTATCCTTTGATACAGAGAGTCCCGATGAGCTTTGAACTCCACGTAAGCTCATTTGTTGAGTACTCGCTAGTCTTTGTATCAGGCGATCCTCTCGTACATTTGTCACACGTGGCCTCCCAGACCGACATTTTGCTTTATATTCGGAACCACTCAATAAAACTCGATAAATAGATTTTTTTGACCTATTAAGAATAGCAGAAATTTCAGAAACGCTCTTCCCTTCACCTTTCAACTGCCAAATCCTTGAAACCTCATTCACTTGAATTTCTTAAGCTCTCGGCATGTCGACTATGAAGCGCAATCGTTTGCAGAACTTAAGTACTCCAAATTTGTGACATCATCGATTCTAAATTTGCATATGCCAGCGAATATTCAAAGAAATTTAGAATAGTGTCTAAACTTTTGCGACAAGCACATTTGAATTTTTATGAAAAAAATTAGTATTATAGCAAATAAAACGACTGTCTTTTGTACATAGCATCTTAAATCAGTTTTTGAATATATTTACAGGTTTTTGTAATTCTGACGTCATAATTCTACATTTTAAAGCTGAATGACGTCATTGTCTAAACTTTTGCGTCATGGTGTAAATACTGACTGAAAGTTTATTTATATTTTGTGTAAATCATGAAACTACCTGACAATCAAATTTAAACATTTTTTTTTATTTCTCCCAAAACAACCGTCAAAGCATGGACAATAAAATGTTATCATTATTGGATTCATGACAAACAAATGAAATTATTTAGTCATGTCTTGAGAACCTTTTCGACATCTGATGACGAATGTGGACAATACATTGATCACTGTAGCAAGAACACATAAAAACGATGCATAGAAAAATGTGGTATGGCCTCCAAAATATTCGAAACAGACACCCGTTGTCAAACAACCGAGTCCACAACCTGCAAGGAAAACAGAAAATGGTTTAATGAAAAACATTTAGACTTTTTCTTTTTGTAAGATTAATTTTTTTAAACATTTTATTTGTTTTCATGGATGAATTAGATTATTACTATTTATAAATTTATACTTAGATTATTATTTATATATATATATATATATTTCAAATTTTGTAAAAATGAGAATAATATATTCATAAATGTTTTAATACTAATTCACCTTTTAATTGAAATGTTTTAAAAAAAGCTAATTTTTCTGAAAATTTCTTGTTCCTTTTTTAAATTTATATTTTCATGAGTACATATGTTAAAACATCAGTCTGTATATTATTGTACGAAAAGTACAGCAATAATGAGGTTCTGAAGTGTGAAATAGAGAATGTAGTGACCCCTTATGTATCGATAGAATATAGTTAATATATAAACATATGGAAGTTCTAAAGTGCAATGGCCTGGTGCAAGACCTAAAATTTGCACTTCATGCTTACGTATATAATTGGATAAATTTCTTCGAGTGGCTCCGTTGCGCTGTTGGTGGCACGCTGGACTTTTAAACAGAAGATATTTTTTTCCATGTAAGTTTGATCCCTGAACAAACTTTTATTTCTAGGTAAAATAATGATAATTTAATCTCGAATTAGAATAAAAAATTACATAAGGTGTATCAGATTGATTGTTGAAATTTGGTGGGGAAATAGAAAATAACAAAAGAAGATAATTTTACACTGGAAAGTATTGGTGGAAACGAACTGCGTATCCATAACATACGATCATATGCAAAGGTGTGATAAGTTCAGTTGATCGTCATTGGACAAGGTGACTTCGAAAATGACACGAATATCATTATACGTAAAAAAAAATATGCAGATATACATTTAACTTGCGAAAGCGATCGGAGAGCTGCGCAAACGTATGTAGAACGCTATCCCAACTGATGCAAACCTCAGCATTAAATGTTTGTACGTGTTCGTCAACAACTGTGCGAAATTGGATCGATTATCAATACCTGTCATGATAGACCAGGCAACCGATCGAAGTGGACAGTTTGAATCGAGGAAGCTATCTTACAGTCTGTTAAGAACCCCTATTTTGAAAATCAGACAAAGCGTGATAGTTGCATTTTTTGATTTGCTTGATTTTTTTATATGTTGATGTAGATCTTATTTAATGAATAGTGTGCAATTTTGAAGCCCTGAAAAACTTCCTCTTTCCTATAGAAAATATCAAAGTTCGAGGCTGTGAATGCCATTTTTATGAAAAATGAAATCACAATATGTTTGGAGTGGTATATGTCTGGCAAGCAACAACATTCCAAAATTCTTTTGGCATAAACTTATAGTATAACACTACCTGTTTATTAAAATTTATTTGTTTCCATGGGGAATTGTTATTTTACATTGCTATGTTGCCACAAAGTACAGTCAAAATGACGTTTTTGTCCATATTCCGCTCTTAATATCTTATTTAAGCTATAATACCCCAAACCTTTTCTTATAGAATATGAAAGTGCACTACTAGGACAAGCTAAATGATATAGTACTGCACGGAGATATTGTTGCTGTTAGTAGCTATAACCTGTTAAACATTCAAAATTTCCAAAATCTGCAATATTTAAAGTAGTTTATTAAAAAAAAAAGCGCCACAGTTGGATGAAAAAAATGTATCACGCAATAGTTGAACATATGTACAAAAACATGGAAAAGAAAAAGAAGTGTGAGAAACCTCTTGATATTTTTTAGTAAAAAAATGACAAAATTTATAAGAAAAGCAATGTCCATCATCACATTTTTTCCCTAAGAGAAAATGAAACATCCCGTTTCTCTTTCGTCTTTCTATAATTTTTCCCTATAAATAAATGAAATATCCCTTTTTTGTCATCTCTTCCGAAAGAGAAACGGGATGTTTCATTTTCTTTTAGGGAAAAAATGTGATGATGGACATTGCTTTTCTTAAAAATTTTGTCATTTTTTTACGAAAACATATCACGAGGCCCCACTTCTTTTTCTTTTCCATTTTTTTGTACATATGTTCAACTATTGCGTGACATATTTTTTTTTCACTCAACTGTGGCGCTTTTTTGAATTATATTACTTTAAATATTGCAGATTTTGGAAATTTTGAATATTTAACAGGTTATAGCTACTAACAGCTACAATATATCCGTGCAGTACCATATTATTTACCTTGTCCTAGTAGTGCACTTTCATATTCTATAAGAAAAACTTTGGGTTATTATAGCTTAAATAAGATATTAAGAGCGAAAAATACATAAAAACGTCATTTTGACTGTACTTTGTGGCAACATAACAATGTAAAATAACAATGCCCCATGGAAACAAATAAATTTTAATAAGCAGGTAGTGTTATACTATAAGTTTATGCCAAAAGAATTTTGGGATGTTGTTGCTTGCCAGAGATGTACAACCAAAACCCCAAAAATATTGGGGTTTCATTTCTCATAAAAATGGCATTCAGAAACGTGAACTTTGATATTTTCTATAGGGAAGAGAAAAATTTTTGAGGGCTTCAAAACTGCAGATTTATCATTAAATATGATTTACTTCAACATAAAAAAATATCAAGGCAATTAAAAAGTACAACTATCAAAACATCACTTTTTTGTATGAATTTCAAAATAGGGGCTCTTAAAGAATAACCAAGTTTCAGCACACGAATTATTGCTCGGCGTTTCGCTCTCAACGGTGTAGGAATACTGATAAAGTGTATGGCATTGTTGATTAGGGTGGGCCGAAAAAAACTTTTTTTCGATTTTCGATAATGGCGGGTGCGGAAAAGTGGCCACTGGTGGCACTCAGTTCACACAAAAAATTTGAGATTTTTTGGACAATTCCTTACCCTGCCGCAAATGGCTTGAAGTTTTGCCAAAATGCTGATTTTTGAACTTTTTTATTAAAAACTTTTAAAATATTAAATTAAGTTTATTTTGGCTATATTTACTTGGAAAGGCATATTTAACGTATCTAATGTTTAAATAAGTTCTGATAATGTATTATTTAATTGCTATGTGTATTTTAAATCAGCCTATTTTTATAGGCGAGTAAAACTCGGCGTGTAGCTACGACATCCACGCGAGGAGTTCTCGGTTGTTTCGCGTTGGTACGGAACGCAAAACAAGTTAAAATCTGTACATTTTTAAAGAACATAGCACTAAACTAATGCATAATTAGAGGTTTTTAAACATTTGGCACATTAAATACATCTTTTAAACTAAATACCACCAAAAAAAAGCTTAATTTAATATTTTAAAAGTTTTTAATAAAAAAGTTCAAAAATCAGCATTTTGGCAAAACTTCAAGCCATTTGCGGCAGGGTAAGAAATTGTCCAAAAAATCTAAAATTTTTTGTGTGAACTGAGTGCCACCAGTGGCCACTTTTTCGCACCCGCCATTATCGAAAATCGAAAAAAAGTTTTTTTCGGCCCACCTTATTGTTGATAAGTACTTGCAAACATTTGTTGCTGAGGTTTCGTTGGTTGAGGTAGCGTTCTGCATATTTTTTTGCAGCTCTCCGATCGTTATCCCCTGTTGCACCGTAAATTCGATGCATTTCTTCATATTCATTTAATGTATGATGATTCATGTTACTTCTGCAAAGTCACCTTGTCGAGTGACGACTGACTAAATTTGACAGAGAGCTTTTGACAGGGGTGTAGTCGTAAAAATAACAGAGGATATACGCTCTAAGCAGAGGGTATACGCTCAAGGCACCTAGAGTGTGAATACTATAGTTTTCTAGAGAATCAGAGGGTATTCGGTGTTCCTTTAAAAAATCCAGAAGATATATGGCGTATACCCCCGTATATCCTCCACTATGTCCCTGGTGTGTGATCAGATATTGTGGATACACATACACAGCACTCTCTACAACGTAACGGGTTTGTTTGCACCCATACTTTCCTGTCTGAGATTGTCTTCTTTTGCTATTTTTTACCTCCTCACTAAATCTGAACTATCAATCCTGATATACACTGTAGCATAATTATTTAAATTTGAAACAAGCATATATTTATGAGATTTTTTTTTTTTTTTTTTTTTTTTTTGCGCATGTATTTAGGTTAACATTAAGCACATAACAGATAGAAAATTCTAATCATGAAATTTTGTTTTTTACTTTCTTCTATCTTTACAAGAAGAAAGTATTGGATTCATGAAAATTTTCGACTTCCGGTTTTCGATGGATTTATACGTTTTAGAAGGTCTTGAACACGTTTTGACTATTTTTAGAAAATGTCTGTCTGTGAGTCTGTCCGTCTGTCTGTCTGTGAGTCTGTCTGTATGTGACAAAAAATTTGTGGGCGCTCTATCTCAAGAACTAATGCTCGAAATTTAATAAAATTTTATATTCAGTTAGACCTTGATATGAATTAGTGCCTACTGGTTTTTGGTGAAAATTGGCCAGCAGGTGGCGCTGCTATACTACGTTTTTCATGATTTTCAAGATTGCTATATCTCAAGAACTAATGCACAGAATTTCACCAAACTTCAGATTCTGTGACCCCTTGATATACATAGACGCTGATTAAGTTTTGGTGTAAATTGGCCAGCAGGTGGCACTGCTATGCCACGTTTTTCATGATTTTCATGATAGCTACATCTCAATAACTAATGCACAGAATTTCACCAAACTTCAGATCCGCGATACCTTGAGATACAAAGCCGCTGATAAGGTTTTGGTGTGAACTACCTTATAGGTGGCGCTGCTATGCTACATTTTGCACGATTTTTGCGATAGCTATATCTCAAGAACTAATGCAGAGAACTTCATCAAATTTTAGTTTCTTTTACACTAGAATATATAACATAATTAGATGCTGATTACATTTTGTTATTAACCTTGAAACAGGTGGTGCAGCTATGCTGCATTTTGCACGATTTTTACGATAGCTATATCTCAACAACCAACGCACAGAATTCCATCAAACTTCAGATTTTGTTACAAAATGACATATACGTAATTACACAATGATTATGGTTTGTTATAAATCCTTCAACTGATGGTGCTGCTGTGCTTTATTTTACACGTTTTTTTTAACTAGCGATATCTCAAGAACTAATGCACAGAATTTCATCAAACTTCAGATTCTTTTACACCATAACATAATTAGACCCTTTTTTTATGTTTTGGTATAAATTGTCCAAGATATGGTGTTGCTGTGTTACGTTTTGCAAATTTTTTGTTATAACTATATCTCAAGAACTAATGGACGAAATTCCATCAAATTTCAGATTCTGTTAGGTCTTGACATCAATAGATGCTTACTAGGTTTTAGTATAAATTACCCAACATGCGGCACTACTAAGCTCATTTTTTCATAATATTAATTAAATTTTGCGTTTTAGGCTTTTCGGATACCAGAATCTCATTAGGCTAGGTCAAATGTTCGAGGAAATTCGATAGTGGGTAACTTTGGAGTCACCACGTTTTTTTTTTTTTTTTTTTTTTTTTTTTTTAATATTAAAATGTACTTATGAGATAGAAGAAAGTTTCGGGATTGACACATCCGACTAGTTTTATTCTGGCTTTTAGTAAATAAAAAACGAATTGGATATTAAACATCTAGTGTAGTAAATGAGGTTCGTTCGTACTATAACAAAGTTTTAAATATATTTAGAACTTGATGTAATAGTTTGCAATACTTCGGATACAATATAGTAGCCGAAATCTTATGTGCGTCCCGTCCCGATAAATTACCTGCTTTTAGTCCAGGCATTAAGTGCTCAAAAAGGACAAATAAATGCAAGTTTTGGTGTAGTTTTGATTTTTGGTTGCCTTTATGTTTTTTGGGTCGCTGAACTCGAATCTGGCATTATCCAACAAAATTTCTCCCCGGAAACACTTTTTTTGGCAAAAAACGTGCAAAAAAAGTGGCCTTTTTTTCGTTTTTTCTAAATAACTTCAAAATTATGCATTTTACATAAAAGTCATCAATACATAAATTCCACTTCAACGGCAAGAGCACAAAATTTTCTACATTTTATGTATTAAAAGTTTTTTTCTCTGATCAATGGTTTAGCCGTGAGAGGGACGCAAAAATGGGTGTGAAAAGCAAAAAATTCTGAAAAACGTGAATTACAGCACCGTAACGTCGATGAAACATGAAAAACAACTATTTTACTCAAATTTTCCTCACTTAATAATACTAAATATATTATTATTGACTATATTTTATTAATCGGATGTTCATTGTTTCTTTCATAACTAATAAATAAATAAATATGGGCATATCTGTGATCAAAATCTTCATTTGCTAACAAAATAATAATAGTACTAATTTCTTAATTTGACTTTTAAATAATGTAAATAAAATAAATAAAACAGGCTTTAACATATAAAAGCTGACACGGATTTCAGTTCTTAAAGTTCTCGAAGTTCAAAATGCGGGTGTGAAAATCTAAAAAATCCGGAAAATAGGAATTATGGCACTGTACATAGATTTAACATGAAAACTGACCATTTTTCGAAGATTGACTTTAAATGATACTGAATATATTATGATTGACAATATTTTACAATGAAGTTGCTAACAATAAAAACGACGACTCATTATCAATTATTATTTAATTATAAATAATTATGTACATTACTAAGGACATTTACTTAAGAAACAAAGTGCTATTTTAGTTTTCTTTTATTTGAGGGTCCCTGCTTTTCACCGACATCTACAAAATAGAAAATAGACGAATGGAATTAGTTGGTGTTTTTATAACTATCAATATTATAAAAAAAAGTTTTTTCTAATAGTAAATATTTGATACCTTGCGGCATGACTATTTACTCTTCCATTGGGTCCTCTGATTCATTGTGTGGGCAATCCATTTCCAGATCGGCTTCAAGTTCTAGCTCATCGTCTTCGTCTTGACACACAACGGCGATGTTGTTGCACTTTCCCGAAGAAAATCTTCTATCTGATATCTTCGCAAATAATTTTTGCTCCTGCTTCAACTACTCGCAGACTCTCATTTCGATCAGATTTACATGTTTGCTGATACCATGAATTAGTCAGTATATTCCCTCCTATATTCTTGAAACACACAATGGACTTTTTTTCTGATTCTTTGTGATCAGTATGTCGTCTCCATATCTCTTAATGAGATTAAACTTTACAGTTCTCATATCAGGTTGATAACTCCCTGTAACCTATTTCATTAGCTCTTCCATGGAGAATTGACACTCATCATCATGATTTTCAAGGTAATCGTATATACTTTACATTGCTCTGTCGATTGCCTCGGCAAATGGACTACGTTTCTTCAGTTCTTGGACCATCGGCTTCCCATAAATATATTTAAAACGTTTGATGTGGTATTGAGCATTTGCTGCGATCAAATCATTCACTGGTTCGATGCGCTGAATTATAGCCTGCCCATATCATAATTGCGAGCTCTTGTTTCTTTCAGAATTATATTTTTGAATCCCATGTGTCGCACACGGTATACAGTATTGCGTTCGCTTGGTGGATTTTTCGCTTGTGTTGCAATGAACTCTTCCGAAATGCACAGTTGACATATAAAACAATTAGTTCGAAAATTAAACTGAGGAGTTGATGATCTTAAAACTTGAGAAGTGCTAGCATTTTGTTCACCAATTTTCTTCACATAAGCAGTAATCATCCGTTCATTTTCGTATGCTTTTCTACACTTAACATGCAAATCTACTGAGGTTTTAGGAAAACTGCGTTTTCACCCTTTCTTTCTGTACTTGCCTTGATTAACGCTGCAATACCTCGACTAACTTTCACTGACGGCCCCTCTTCTAAAGGAGAGTCACAAATAAAACACAGTGACGTCGTGCAAAATCACTTTAGATGTTCACTATATTCACGAAGACACAGTGAATTACTAAATTATAAGTAAGCAGTTGCATATGGAAACTGTGAGGTATATGTCCTCCTGATAAACTAGTGATCTGTGCGACGCATATTTCGAACAGAGTCGAGACTGGTAAGGAAGGGGGGAGGGTTAGTATTCCACGTGTGCATGGTATGCGGGGGTGGGCACTTGACCAACATTATTTCACACTTGCACCCGTTCAATCAAGGGGGAAGTGCAGATGGGATCAGTTAAAGCCTGTTTTAGTTATTTTATTTACATTATTTAAAAGTCAAAATAAGAAATTATTACTATTATTATTTTGTAATAGCAAATGAAGATATGCTCATTTTTATTTATTTTTTAGTTATGAAGGAAACAATGAGCATCAAATTAATAAAATATAGTCAATAATAATATATTTAGTATTATTAAGTGAGAAAAAAATGCGTAAAATGGTTGTTTTTCATGTTTCATCTACGTACGGCGCTGCAATTCACGTTTTTCAGAATTTTTTACTTTTCACACGCATTTTTGCGGCTCTCTTATGGCTAAACCATTGATCAGAGAAAAAAAACTTTTAGTACATAAAATATAGGAAATTTTGTGCTCTTTAATTTATGTACTGATGACTTTTATGTAAAATGCATAATTTTGAAGTTATTTAGAAAAAACGAAAAAAAAAGCCACGTTTTTTGCCGAAAAAACGTGTTTCCGGAGAGAAATTTTGTTATATAATGCCAGATTCGTGTTCAGCGACCCAAAAAACATAAAGGGAACCAAAAATCAAAACTACAACAAAACTTGCATTTATTTTTTACCAAATGCTTGGACTATTTCTATTATACAGAAAGTAACTTGTAGTAAACTTCAGCAACGTATATCAATTTTGTCAAATGTGAAATCTATACTAATAAAATGACAAATCGCTCTGTGCGTCTGTGTGTCCGTGTGTCTGCGATGACTAACGAAAACTACGACACGTACGAGGCTCATTTTTTTGTGAAGATTGTTCAAGGCCTGTCCTATATATCTGGCCCTCAGAATTTTAAAATTCTAATAATTAGTTAATTAAAATATCTAAATTAGAAAAATGGAAAAGTACTCATAATTCAATAGAAGCATAGACTTTTATCAAACCGCAGAATATTTCTTCGAAAGCTGGAAGAGGGGGAAAAGGTTTAATGTAAACAGAGGGCTACCATGGCGATAAATGTACTCAGGGTTTTTTTATTATTATTAAGGGCTATATTTTAAAATCTACTGAGCCTAAAAACTCAAAAATTAGACAGCTAGATAAACAAAAAATTCACCTTTGAGAAATTTTAAAAATTATTTTCCTACTCCTATAAATAGTTGAAAAATTCATTAAAAATCCATTCATAAAATCTCATTTTATTTCCGTTCAAAGAAACAGATTTTTGAGAAATCTTTCATAACGAGAGCAGGAGTTCATCGCAGACACCTGGGCACTGGTGGGTATTGGCATTTGTAGACGACCTGTAATTTTTTTCAAATAATAAATTTATAAATTTAATTTTCATAAATCCAGATGACAAATTTTTCGCTGATTTCAAATATGTAAATTTCTTGACAGTCGCTCAATTACAACTTTAGATATTAATTTTTAATTCATTACTTGGATGACTTGCTCTATTTAAAAGCGAGTTTTTCAAAACCATAAATGATTTTTATATATTATGATTCTTTGGCACGCTGTCAAATTTTTAAAAACACACCATTTGGATATTTTAAAGCTATGCATAGAGCAATATCTTTAAACGCTGTTTAATAATATCTAAATTTATAAAAATCAAAGTTTCTTTTTTAAATAAAAAAATCGATTTTTTAAAAAGGAAAAGAAATGCTGAAACTCAAATTAATAATAATAAAAAAAAATCTGACAAGTTTTCCAGTTTTCGGATAAATTATAACATATAGTACATATTTTAAAGAATAGTGAGCATCAAATAAGGGGCAGGGAGAATTTTTTAGAGAGAGCGGTCAAATACTTAAAATTGTTCCATTTTCTACCATATCAAATGGGGATTTTTCACTAAGCTCTGGGATAAATATTACTTATTTAACATAAAACTTTCAAATAGCTTATAACAATTAATGTAGATTTTAAAAAGTAGAGGACGTCAAATTATGGGCAGGGGGCAGTCAATAGTTATTTTTGGGAGGGCGTGATCAAATATTTAAAACATTACCGTTTTAGATGCGGATTTTTCAGAGCCCGGGGATAAATAATACTTATTTAATATTAAATTGTAAAAGTGTTCCTACCCATATTGTCGAATAATAATTTCATCAAAAATCTTTCTTAAGCCCAGAAACAATTTTGTTAAGAAATGAGCTCGCCCCATGGTGGCGGGATATAAAACTAAAAGATTCTAGACTCCCCCCCCCCCCCTTTTTTTCTGCGTGTGTGTGCAGTAGCAGGAATTCGTTTCGAGATTCTAAATTGGGTCTTTTAATAAGATTTTGCAGTGCAAATTTCAGGTTTATTTAAGAATATTATTACGGGCCCGGGCAACGCCGGGCGGCTCAGATAGTAATAGTAATTTAATATAATTAAAATGCGCCCCAAATAATGTACCCCCCATACCATTATGCAATGGAATACTTTTGTGTGGCCCAGTAAATTAATAACAAATATTATTTCTACCACTCATTGTACAGAATTTATATTTTAGTATATACTTCAAAGATGCATATATATTTTATTATGTTCGAAAGAGTGTAAGATTATTAAAATGCGCTCGGTACTATTTTTTCCCCATTGGCCGTAATTTAACAGAACAGTTTTGATTGTCCCTGTAATTGAACTATACATCCGATTTTCATAAAATTTCAAACAACTTGCCAAAATTTATGCAACAATTATCTATTTTAAATTTAGAATAATTCGGCTGGAAAGTTTTTGCTCTGTTATATGCGGACAGACGGACATATGGACTGAACGACGACTATAGGTGCTACGTATTTATATAATTACGAGTACACTTAAAAAATGTTCGCATTTTTTGTTTTCTTTTTGTTAACGATTATTTACAGTTTTTTTAAGCGAGTAAACTCCTATCTTTCTCAGCAAAATGGATTAAACTATAGTATATGAAATTAAAATATGCTTTTTTAATTTATTCTTTCCCACTTCACTTATAATTAAAGACGCTAAAATTAGAAAAAAAAAAAAAAAAAAAAACCAGCTATTTAAATTTTGTAGGCATGGCTTTCTTTTTGTCGTGGAATCTTCTATTTATAACTAGAATATAATTTAAAATTTTTTAAATTATTTTGGTAATGAAAAAAAAATTTAGTTAAATATATTTTAAATTACTTTGCCGATTTTTAATGCATTTCACAAGAAGCAAATATAGGAATTTATTGGCATAAAAAACTGCAAAAAAAAAAAAAAAAAAAAAATGTGAATGAAAAAAAACTGTTGCCTGAACAAATACAAACTGTCTACTTTTTTACTTTTCATTCAATCTATAAAAATGCAAAATTTAATAAAACCTCATAAAAAATAAAAAATAAAATAAAAAAAACCATCTGCATTCAGATTTCAAAAAAATTCGATTGAAAACTAATTAAATAAAGCATATTTAACCTAATAAATGTTTAAATGAAAAGCATTAATAAGTATCAGTCAATCATATTTACCCAATGCTTCGAAAGTGGTGCAAAGGATGGATTGTGTCGTTGCTTCTGTGCCAGGCATCGAATTTAATTTCCCGTAAGATGTCATGGCGGCATAAAATGAACCAAACGTGAATCCATGCAAACATTCAATAGGAAGTATCCACCAAGGATTATGAAGGTAACTGTAGAAAAAGAATCGAACACCGTGGCACAGCAGAGCTAAGGAAACTAGATTGAAATGTCCAAGCTTTTTAATGAGCCATCCTGAAAAATAGAACGCGGGTACCTCACCAATAAAATTCTGAATTGTTTGGACCAGTCCAATAACAAGTTTATTTCCTCCTATGGATATTAAGAACCATGTCAAATAATACCAAATTATTCCAGTAAATATTCCATTTAAGAGAACACCGACTTCAAAACACAGAAATTCTACGGAACTAAAAATGGCCTTCATGTCTTTTAAGATACTTTTGGAAAAAGCTGGCTTAACTAAGTTCATCCTAGAGAGATTCCATATCTGTAAGGCAGTAAAACAAGCGAAGAGAGCCCAAGAGGACAGGTAATTTCCTGTATAATCATTAAAGTATCCTGCAAAAGGAGCCGTCAATCCCCAGCCAATGGCGCCCCAGACCTTTTGTTGACCATAGTCGTTGCCTCGAATGCTTTCATAACAAGCAGTGTCAGACATTGTGAATTCAGCGCTGGCGCACGTAGCGACAATTAAGAGGCAAATAGCAAACGCCCAAAATTGATATGTCTTGAAATTTGCAATACTTTTACTGCTTTCATCTTTCTGCTTTAAAGAAATCTGTTTGTACAGATCACTGCAATCTACCGTTTTGTAAACTGATTTATCAAATAAATGTTGCAGTTGCAACTGAAGGACTGATTCATTTTGTAAAGCATAACAGTATTTGTTGAGATAGTCAAAGGAAAAATTCATGCTATATATTTGTCTTCCTTTCGGAAAAATACATACAGAAAATATTTGGGAGATATTTACATATGAAATTTCTAAATAAACTTCATCGGAATGAAAATCTTCCAAACCGGAGTAAACTTCAGACATTAGTCTGTCCGCGTCGAAAGAATTGCATATTGTTCGTTTAATTTCTAAATTGTTACCATTGAAGTAATTTGACTTACTATATGATGAACAATTTATTAAATCATGTTCTATTAAATTATTATTGAAACAAAGTGATACTTGTCTGAAATTTTCTTCACTGAGATAACGTTTTGGAGAATGTTGTTCAAGTATGCCCAATTTAAAACATAATTGACAATATGTATTATTTTGAGAAGTGTTCTGTAACTGTATCATATCTATGCCTGGCATGCCAGTATTTGGAATGATTATCATGAAGAAAGAAAATACAGCTTGAAGCACTGCTAATCCCACTATTATGGCTTTTAATCTGTTGAAATAGTCCGCTATGTAGCCGATGCCTGGTTTTAATACAAAAATTGTCACTTGAAGAGCCGTATAACATGCTGCAATATTACCGGCTGTAAGTCCTAATACAGTTATTCCAAAAGCAGACTGGAACGGAATGACTGCTCCTAAACCTAAAAATAGAAATCTTGCTTAAAACATCTTTGAATATAACTTTTAAGCTGCTATCAGGTTCACCAACATTTCGAAAGACTTTTGAGCCAACACTTGATTTCCTCCAACTTTTCGCTACCCAGTGTGATAACAAACAGCAATGTCCTCCAACCGTTTTCTGCAGTTCAAAAAAGTCTCAGTTTGACGAGATTTTTCATTTAACATCGAACATTTCAACGAATCAGAGATAAGCGAATGATACGAATAGGCAATAAATATTAACGCTTGATTCTATTAATACTGGTTTTTCCTCTTTTATCCCCGACTTTTTCCAAGACAATTGTAACTTTTTCTCTCTTTGACGGGAAAATTTGGGGTTAAAATCGGTTGAAAAATTTTGTTGCGCGTAAAGTTCGCGAATCTGAAAACAGCTTTATAAAATAAATACAGAAATAGGTAAGACCTGGCAACAGAGGATTTTCTCTAGGAACGTCAGACATGCAAAAAGTAATATTTTATGCGTTTAGTAACTAAATATCTGACTCAGAATTTTCCTCTGGGCGTGTTGGTGAATAAGGATAGACCTGAGATGAGATATTGAGTAGATAACGAATCCCTTTGTTCTATCAGCTGATCCTTGAAGCATTCATATTTAGGATTACATCGCCAAGAGGGTGTCTTTTTTCACAGTGATCCCTGGGAAGTTTTTTGTTTCCATTCTCGTAATAATAATTAAAAAAAACTTATAATCCAAGAGCCGACAGCACAAAAACCTATGTCATCAAGCATTTGAAAAAAAAATCATGGAATAGTAGAAACAGGGTAATCCGATGATCCATGTCTGCTGGAAGTGAAGTGGTGCATAAACCAAAAATTAATACCACTAGTGATTCACTCGTAGGTTCATCATTGTGCTTTTCCTACAAACAAAGGTTTGAAAGCAGTTAAAACTGGGAGCAGGAAAACCACAATGTTAAACCTACGAGTGAACCACTACTGGTATTAGTTTTTGGCTTGTCCACCATTTCACTTCAGAAATGGATCATTAGATTTCCCTATTATTACTCTTCCAGAAAATAAAGATTTTTTTTCTTGTGCTCGATGACATAGGTTTTTGTGCTGTCGGCTCTTCGATTATTAAGGCGCAACACTAGGCACCGAAAAAGACCCGGATGATAATGTAAAGTATATGTGGGCGTTCTTTTCAAATATCTCCCCAAATTTTAATATTTTTACATGATTTTTTTGCACAAGATAGCTAAGGACGATCCACAACCGGCCTAGTTTTTACTTTTTCAGTTTTCGTTTCAGATTTTTTTTTAAAAAAATACTTTAACTTTCGAAATCGGTTTAAACCGGTTCTGAAATTGAAACTATCGTAATATAAAAAATATATAAGCAAAATCGAAAAAGTAAAAACTAGGCCGATTGTGGATCGTCCTCAGCTATCTTGTGCAAAAAATCATGTAAAAATATTAAAATTTGAGTGAGATATTTGAAAAGAACGCTTCCATAGACTTTACATTATCATCCGGGTATTTTTCTGTGCCTAGTGTGGAGCCTAGACGCAGACGAATTTGGTCTTGGTGGCGGCAGAAGAAATCATTGAGCCAACTAGGATTTGGCGTGCATTCTCCCCACCATCATATGATGGTGGTGATGATGATGAATGCTTCAAGAAAATGTAGCCATTTCTGAGTCCAGTAATATGAGAAGTCTATGAGACCGAAACATATTTTCAAGTGCGAAACCGAAAGAAGAAAACATTCAGTTACCTTCTTATTTTCGAATAAAAATAAAAACAAACCGAAAAAAAAAGTAATTAATGCATGCATAAATATACATAATTATCAATTAATTATTAAGTATTAAGAAAATATGCGCAAGTATTAATTAATTGTATGTATTTATTAAATATGCATAATTATTTATTAATTACATGTGCGCTCCAAGTTATCTTCTATTCCTTAGACCTAATTATTTTTTATTTTCATAAAACTTAATAACAGTCCAAGAACGGAGAGTACGAAACCCTATGTCCATCGAGCACAAGAAAAAACTCTCCATTTTATGGAAGAGTACTAATAGGGGAATCTAATGATTGATGTGTGCCGGAAGTGAAGGGGTGCATAAGCCAAAAATTGATACCACTAGTGGTTGACTCGTAGGTTTGGAAATGTGCGTGTCCTACAATCAAAAGTATGAAAATGCGGAAAACTGGGTGCAGGAAAAGACACTACTAAGCCTATGAATCAAAATTTATTTATTATCACTGAAAAAAAATTGACCCTTTTGCTGCATCGTAACTCCTCCGCTTTAATAGAATCTCTCTCTTTTGACCCATGAGAATACTCCATAATTGGGAGAAGTAATAGTTTTCTATAAAAGCGGTGGAGTGACGATGCAGCAAAAGGGTCGTATTTTTTACAGTGATTTTATAAAAACAGGAAAACCAATTCTGAAAAGAAATAATACTTATAACGTTAAAGTTTAACGTTAAAATAACTCTTTATTCTAATAAAAATAACGCTGTTATCGACACTGTATATGAACTTTTTGTGACCTGAGATCTTTCTTTGCTAGTATTAATAAAAATACAGGATGCAAAACTATGAAAATTGGTAGTATTATATATATATATATATATATATATATATAACGTTTGATAAATATGCTGAAGAAGGTTTTTATATCGAAGAATTATTTTAAGAACTACTTAATGTTAAATTTGGTCAATATTTTTCCATCAAAAATTTTTTATAGAAGCAAAAACTATACAATAAACAGCAATGAATAATTTTTTATTCTTAGAATATAAATTAGAAGCATGCAGTGTGCTTGTTTTAATTATCATTATTGAGTCATTTTTTGAAGATTTATTTTAATTTTATATTCAATTTTCCAGAATTTCCAGAGATATCTTTTACATATTTTAAAAAAGGTTGTTGTTTTAAATTGTTGCCAATTGTAAAAACATCGCAAAGAATAAAATTCCCTTTAACTTAAAAAATTATTTACACATGGCTATTATCAGCAGAAATTTTTTATGAAATGAGAATTAAATGATTATGCATTTAAAGCAGGAAAATATTGAAAATTACGTCATAAAAATTTTTTTTATACTTGAATAGTTAAAAAGAAGGAAAGCTATCAAATAATGAATTACTTAGAGTGTGTTAAAAGCAGCAAATGCAAGTGAAGTTACTTCCCATTTCAAGGGGCCAGATTATAACATTGACAATAAGATTTAAATAAAAAAATATTACCTGAGAAAATTATTTCATACTTCGAAATGATTTTTTTAATTATTGTTGCCAATTCTAAGACTGTTCAATTAATAATGTTTCCTATCTAACAATAAAAATATATTCAGCTGAATATTACGAAGAGAAAGAAAAATTTGTTAAAATTACGACAGATTTAATACATTACATTAAAAATAATTTTCTTATATTGTTATTAAAAAATACCAGCAAGAAAAGAATCTGTTCACTTAGTTCATTTTATATATGCTAATTTTCAGATGTTTAAGTAATCTTATTTAATCAATAAAAAGTTATCCTTCTCCCTCCCCCCCCCCCCCACAAAAACACAAAAATAAAATTCAGCAAGATGATGTTACTAAAGTGAAGCCATATTTTATTTTCCGTGTTTTTTACATAGTAAAGAAATTCATAATAAATTTAAATTTTTAATTAGAGTTTTGTGTGAAACAGTTCTTTACTTACCCAGTTCGAACAATAAAAAATGTAGTTTATAAGGTAACATTTCTCTGTTGATGTGCCAAAATGTCTTCTGCTTATCTGATTTTTCCATTTCCTCAGGTGAGATGCTGAAATTTTCATTTTTTGATTCCATATTATTGATTAAATTTACCTACTATTGACAAAAATATAAATAAAAGAAAGTAAGAAATAATAATAAAAAATAATACAATTTAACAACGACCATTTGGGAAATTATATTTTCAAAGACTAAAATTTTACACTTATAAATAAATTCTATATTTAAGAAAATAATAATAATAATAATAATAATAATAATAAACATAATTTTTATGATAATCAAAACGTGGCTTACCTAATACGGAATCATATATTACGTACGCCATGGATTAAATATTAATGTTCCTGGACCATTCATAAACAAATTTTAAATAAAATTTCAGTTTTACAATTTTCGGTACAAATTTTTAAACTTCTAAACATTGCACATTTTCAATTTTTACACCGTTGTATATAGAAAAAAATGTACTTTTAAATACAATTTGTTTAAAAGCTGTATCTCAATTTGTTTTTAAGTTACTAATTTTTGGATAGCTTTTAATACATTTTCTGTCATCGTGGCAACAGAAGTATTTCATTTCTGGTCATGAAACATGAACCAATCAAAAGACGAATAAAAAAAAAAAAAAAAAAAAAAAACGAACACCACAAGGATTCAGATATGGTTCAGATATCTCTAAACTGAAAGAAATGACCATTTTCCAAATTGTAAATAAATATAAAATAAATAAAAATAAATTCAAAAATGTACTTAAGATATTTTACTCCATCATGTTCATTGAGAAAAACAAGAAGAACAAACAAAGGATTTCGAAAGTATCCAATGAATATAAATGAAAATTTTGCCAAAATTTCAGAGCATAAAACACCGTTGTTTTAAAGAGCGATAAAAATATGCTTTCATTTATATATATATACTAGCTGACCCACCCGGCGTTGCCTGGGTCCGTAATAATAATCTTAAACGAACTTGAAATTTTTATGATTCTATCTTTAACTCGAAATATGTGTAAATACACTATTAAAAACTTGACCCTTTTGCTGCATCGTCACTCCACCGCTTTTATAGAAAATGATTACTTCAGCCTATTATGGAGCATTCTCATAGGTCAAAAGAGAGATATTCTATAAAAGCGGGGGAGTGATGATACAGCAAAAGGGTAAAATTTTTTACAGTATACATTATATTAAATACGTGCCCCCTGACTGTGTCAAAAATTGGTTTAAAAAAAAGTAATATTTAGCTGCAAAAGTACCCAAAATGATTGCAATGGGAGACGCAGGAGGGCATATGTGTCCAACGATTGCGTGATTTTCGTGTTAAACTGTTGATATTTATCCTTAAAATTACTATTAAGTGACTTAACTAAATACTTTTTCACATAGATATCCCAAGTGAAATATTTTGAATTTCAAACTAATTATATCACTCTTAAATCCGACTATACCGTGAATGAAATCGATTCTCGATGATTAGCTAAAAGGTTAGTATATAGTATTATAATTTCAGAGCCATTTTACAAAAATAGGTGCATATTTTTTATCAAACATGCGTAATGTTCATTCTGTGAACAAAATCCTAACCGTAACCTAATTGTATTGTAATCATAACTTATCTGTAACCTAGCTGTATCTTAACAGTAACCTAACTGTAACTTAAATATACCATAAATGTAACCTGGCCGTCACCTTCTCATAACCTACCCATAATCTAACCACAACCTAACCGCAACTTAACCTTAACCTAACTGTAACTTAACCATGACCTAACTGTAACCTAACAGGAAAATAAATATAACATAAGGCTCATCGGAACGTAATTGCAACCTAACTGTTACCTAACCGTAACCAAGTTCTAATTTAACACTAACTATAAACGAAATATGTTAACCATCTCGCGCTAAGTACTTAGTTTCACTTTCCGCCGCTACGGAACGCATTATGTTTTGTAGAACATCCGAATTTTAGGTTCGGATTGGATTCATATTCGTGGAAATTATTTTGTCTTTTTCGGATACGGTTATGGTTGTTTGGAATATTTTTGTTCAGTTTAGATTCGGTTCAACTCAGATTTCGTGGTTTTTTTTTCTTCAAATGAGATTTTTAAGCCCGGTTCGGGTTGTACTTCCGTGGAAATTAGTTTACCTAGTTCCATTGATGTTATATTTCACTGAAATATTTTTGTTAGGTTCAGATTAGGTTTGGTTCAAATTTCGGGATTTATTTTTTTTTACAAATTTTCTGGTTCGGATTGGGTTTATGCCCGTGGAAATTATATTGTCTTGTTCGTATCTGGTTATAGTTATTTGGAATATTTCCGTCGGATTCAGATGGTTCGATTCAGATTTCAGGTATTTTTTCAAATTGATTTTTAAGGTTCTGGTCGGATTCATATCCAGAAAAATTATTTTGTCTTGCTCAGGTCCGGTTTTGGGTCTTTGAAATATTTTTTCGGGTTCAGATGTCATTCAATTCAGATTTCGGTTTTATAATGGAATTTTTAGATTCAGGTTGGGTTGCGCATCAACGGAAATTATTCTGAATTGTTTGAATAAGGATATGCTTCTCTGGAATATTTTTGTCAGATTCAGATTTAGTTCAGTTTTTAAGGTTCGGATTGGGTTCATGTTCATGGAAATTTTTTGTCTTGTTCAGATCCGGGTATGGTTCTGTGGAATATTTTTGTCAGGTTCATATTTGGTTCGATTCTAATTTCAGGTATTTTTTCCAAATGGAATTTTAGGTTCGGATCGGGTTCATGTCCACGGAAATTATTTTCTTTTATTCGAATCCGGTTATGGTTCTTTCAAATATTTTTATCGGATTCAGATGTAGTTTGCATAAAATTTCACGTGTTTTTTCAAATGGAATTTTTTAGGTTCGAATCAGGTTCATGTTCACGGAAATTATTTTGTCTTACTCTTATCGGGTTATAGTTCTTTGGGATATTTTTATCGATTTCAGGTTTCGTTCTGGTCATTTTTAGGGTTTTTTCAAAGAAAATTTTTAGGTTCGGGTCGGGTTTATGCTCATGGAATTTTTGTCTTGCTTTGATCGGAGTATAGTCTGTTTTTTTCTGGTTGGGATCGGGTTATGTGTTAATACGCCTAAACATTATGTTTTGCCACTATTCTTTTAGTGACTATTTTTGATAAATAATTTGCTATTTGGTAATTTATTACTGTTTATGAATCGTCTGCCGATTCGAACAATTGTACGTCAAACAGCCATTTCATTTTTGTTTTAAAAACAAATTAAAGTCTTAATAAAATTTTAACTTGAATAAAATGCATTCAAATTTAATCAATGATGTAAAAAATGCTAAAAAAGCCTCATATATACATATACATATATTTACCGCATTATAGCTAACCACACATACATTCTAATGTACAAAGTACCAACGATCTGACGTAACAGCTGTGTTCAAAAATCCTAAGTTAAACTGACATTTTGCCAGTCTTTAAATTTTAAAGGTCTTTGGGGGAAAAACAGTCACTTTTGAAATTTCAAAATCTCAAATTGGTTTCTTTCATAGAGTAAAAAGAAATTAAGAGAGTGTAAGTATTATCTCTGGAGGTGATGCTAAAAATGTAATCCTACATTAAGTCCAATTAAGTATCAACAAAAGTACGTGCTTTGACACGCCTATCAATTAAAACACGTTTAAACCCGTTTTTTTTTTTTTTTTTTTTTTTTTTTTTTTCTCTTGTTTCTTAAAAAGAACTAATCTATCGCTTCACCGGTAAAACTTTATTAATTATTTTATCATATGTGTTTTAAATATCAATATAGAAAATTATTTTAACGTTTTGCTTGAAAATATAACATTCTTTTGTTAATACATTAAAATCGTCTGCAGTCAGAAATCTATATTTTAGATTAATATTTATTACTTAAGTTTTCATACATAATTTTAAAAGAATTACTTTGATATTTAATTATTGCTAATTTTCCAATTTCCTTCATTTTAAAAGCGAACATTTATTTTAATAAATAATAATAGAACAAAGACCATTTTAAAAATTTGCTATTTCCTCTTAAAATATGCTTCAATTGTAATTCATTTCTTTCAATTCGTCTTATAATACAAAATCCCTTCCACGTATTTTTATTTGGCACATTAAAATTTGAGCGATAAATGGTTTCATATTGCAAAACTTTTTTGAGGCTTACTTCACCTCAACTTATCTCATTCCTCTGTGGGTTTCTTTCGAGGGGTCCGACAACGCTGTAAATCTGGTACACAGCGGATTTACTGCCATGTAAATCAAGTCAAAATCAGTAAATCAAGATTTAAAGAGTAAATCCTGTAGTAAATCAGTAAATCAATGTAAATCAATAAATCCTCTAGTAAATTAGTAAATCCTATAGTAAATCAGTAAATCCTATAGTAAATCAAGTTAAATCAGTAAATCAAGATTTAAAAAGTAAATCCTATAGTAAATCATTAAATCAATGTAAATCAATAAATCCTCTAGTAAATCAGTAAATCCTATAGTAAATCAGTAAATCCTATAGTAAATCAAGTTAAATCAGTAAATCAAGATTTAAAAAGTAAATCCTGTAGTAAATCAGTAAATCAATGTAACTCAATAAATCCTATAGTAAATCAGTAAATCCTCTAGTAAATCAGTAAATCCTATAGTAAATCAGTAAATCCTATAGTAAATCAAGTTAAATCAGTAAATCGAGATGAAAATTGTAAATCATGTAAAATCAATAAATCTTATTACAAATCAATAAACCTTGTAATAAATCAAATTAAAATCTGTAAATCAAGATTTAAATTGTAAATCCTGTGATAAATCTGTAAATCAGTGTAAAATCAATAAATCTCATAGAAAATTTGCGAAATCATTAAATCTTGTATAAATAACTACATTTCAAAAATCAATTAATAAATCCATAAATTTAATTAAAATTTGATATTATTTATCCTTGACCTCGTCTTCGACTTTATTTATGTTGAGATTTAAGGTCAGATCCCTCGCGAGATCCAGCGAGATCCATGGCCCGCACATTTTAACTCGCATTTTAGAGTAAATGAAGGATAAGTATAGTGAGCAAAACCTAGAGCAACGCTAAAGCATTGTACAAGAATCGACATGAATATATCGGAATATATACAGCGCCGTGCGAAGCGGGCTGTTGCCCCGGGCGTGG
Organism: Maratus speculifer; assembly: GCA_964019185.1. Taxonomy (NCBI): domain Eukaryota; kingdom Metazoa; phylum Arthropoda; class Arachnida; order Araneae; family Salticidae; genus Maratus; species Maratus speculifer. Next base: position 46,233,845 of record OZ025290.1, read on the forward strand.
AAATTCAACGGGCGCCAAATTTATACTGATGACATCATTTTCGGCCTGTCACAAGAAAAAGTAGGGGAGGGGCGCTAAATTGAAACTTTGTCGCGGGCGCAGTTTTCTCTTCGCAGGCCCCTGAATATACATTATAAAATCCTTCTATAGTAAAAAAAAACTAGCCTTAAAAGGAATGACTCCTGGAATGATGCTGATGTGTAAGGTTTCCGGAAATAACGCGTCCGGGTGGACCACTCCTTCCATGAGTCGAATAGACCAATCAGGAAAGGGCTCCGTCTATGCATCGCGAAGTGATTCCAACCGGGATTGCAAAGCAATACCGAACGGAATCGAGATTCCATGGGGTATTGGCGAGCGCAGCAAGCAGGGGTAGCCTACAACTTGAAATCGCGAAGCGATTACGCGGGTGGTTGGCGAGAATAGCGAGCAGGGGGGCGGAGCCCCCCTATAGTTTAAAAGAACTGTAACTGCTCATTCAAATTATGCATGTTTGGGGCGCAACACCCCACTTTGCAACCCCCACCAAAAGGGAACTTTTTAAACTTTTATCCACAGCACTCGTGTTGCATATCTTTAGAACGGTCTGAAAGTGCCTTTACCTATTATGGATGTCTTGTGTGTCCCCCTCCGCTCTGCCCCCCAGGGGGGCACATTTTTAATTTCTTTACAACACCACTCTTGTGACACATCATTTGAAAGGTCTGCAACTGCTTATTCATATTATGGATGTCTTGTGCGTCAACCCCTCCGCTCTGCCCCCAGGGGATGCACATTTTTAATTTCTTTACAACACCAGCCGTGTGACACATCATTTCAAAGGTCTGCAACTGCTTATTCATATTATGGATGTCTTATGTGTCACCCCCCACTCTGCCCCCCCAGGAGGGCACATTTTAAATTTCTTTACACCAGTTGTGTGACACATCATTTGAAAGGTCTGCAACTGCTTATTCATATTATGGATGTCTTGTGTGTCACCCCCCCCCACTCTGCCCCCCCAGAGGGAGCACATTTTTAATTTCTTTACAACACCAGTTGTGTGACACATCATTTGAAAGGTCTGCAACTGCTTATTCATATTATGGATGTCTTGTGTGTCTACCCCTCACTCTGCCCCCCAGGGAGGGGCATCTTTTTAATTTCTTTACAACACCAGTCGTGTGACACATCATTTGAAAGGTCCGCAACTGCTTATTCATACCATGGGGTATTGGCGAGCGCAGCAAGCAGGGGCAGCCTACAACTTGGAATCGCGAAGCGATTACGTGGGGGGTTGGCGAGCATAGCGAGCAAGGGGGCGGAGCCCCTCTAGTTATATAAGAACGAGGAGAAAATAAAGTTGAGTAAGCTACTGGATATTATAACGACGTTGGCGAAAACTTGGCATCATTCATAGACGGTCTTGGCTTGATCCTAAGCTCGATTTTCACTTATGGCATCGCGACTGTCTAACTCATTTACTCGCTCATTTACGTTTTCGAATTTTTTGTCCCTTTAACAAATTCCTGTTAATTTTCGTTTGTTGGTTTGCTTTTGATTTCTGAAAATGTGTTGTTGTTTTTTTAGATTTTTTTTTCTTTATTTTTTGTAGTGATGAAAATGACAAGATGATTTTCTGAATTACGCTTAACAGTGTAGTTTTTTAGCTCACAGGCTATCAAAGCATGAGAGCTTATGTGCCCGCCCGTTCTGTATGTATTTATGTACGTGCGTACTTATGTACGTAACGCGATAGCTCAAGATAAAAATATCCGATTTACATGAAATTTTGGATTTAGGCTTATTATGATAAGGCACTTCCCTGATAATTTTTGAGAGGTAATTCGATAAGTATAAGAAGGGGAACCGGAGCTATTGCCTCCTCCTCCTTAATTTATATAAATGGGTTTTTCCTGAAGAATTAGTAGATTTCGTTCAAATCTCAGGTATAGGATCATTCTAATGGTGCCTTCATGATTAGTATTGGGTGTTCATTGGATAAGTTTAAAGAGGGGGAATGGGGGGGTGTAATCCCCCGGTCTTAATTTAGGTTTTTCATGCAAAATTTAACTATTTGCTTCAAATTTTGTATAAAGGTTTATGCTGAAATGGCGCTTCCCTGATTTGTTTTCGGAATTCACTGAATAAGTATAAAGGGAGAAGAGGGGAAACTACCCCTCATAATTTATATAAATGGTTTTTCTTACAGAATTAACCGATTTGTTTCAATTTTTGTACACAGGTTCATAGTAGTAAGAAGATTCGCTCATTTGTTGTGGTATTTCTTTTGTTAATTATAAAGAAAAGTACGGACGATTACTTCCCGCTTAAGTTAGCTAAATAGAGTTTTATACAGAGTTATCCGATTTGCTTTAAATTTTGGATGTAGGTTCTTTCTGATAAGTTGAATTTCTGAACAGTTTTGGAGGTTTAATGATTAATTATAAAATAGGGAACGGAGGAAAACGTTTCTTAAATTACATAAATGGGTTTTTATGCAGAATTATTCGACTTGCTTCGAATTTTGGATACAGGCTTATTATATGATAAGGCGTATCCCTGATTAGTTTTGGGGCTTCAATGATAAGTATAAAGAAAGAAAATTGGGGGAAGGATACTTCCTTTCTCATTTTTTTCGAAGAGCATTATTATGTAAGACTGTAACACACAATTAGTCTGCATAGCCTGTGAGCTCAATGCCACCAGTTTAACTGGGCATCATTCCTTTTTATTAGTAGTGTGTAAGCCAATGTAATTTTACGCAATGAAAATAATATTCACACTCAGGTCTTTTTAAAGTATGTGGGTATATCAGTCACAAATGTGTTCAAATAATCACAGTCTTTAATTGTTGGGAGAGCATTATATGATTAAATAGTTTATTAAATATAGTATAAAGAGAAATTAACATCGGTATCCAGGGTAACACTATTCTCTGATATGCAGAGCCAACAAAACATATTCTTTGGTATACAGTATACAGTCATGAAATCACGATATTAACAGTCAAAATTTTACATGTGTTCTGCCTGATTGCAGAGTCATGACTGAACCCCTTTTTACTTTCTTATATCTTCAATAGAAGAAAGTATTGTAATTGAAATTTTTTTGACTTCCGGTTTTTGACGACTTTACACGTTTTAGGGGTCAGAGATTCCAAAAAACCTGTTTTCAAAAAATGTCTGTCTGTCCGTATGTCTGTGTGTATGTCGCCATTCTACCATCAAAAAGTGTATGAAGTTATGCATAGAAATGAACCAATTTTTTTGTGAATGTTTCTGGCTGTGGCAAGCAGGTCCTCCTTCAGTTTTGAAATATTCCGCCTGAAGGGGGCGCTGCAATCGCGATTTTTGCGCCATTATTAATATTGCACTGACTAAAAGTATATGAAGTTATGCATCGAATTTAACCAAATTTTTTGTGTAAGTGTATGACTGTGACTAGTTGGTCCCCCCTGAATTTTAAAATAATCCGCCGGAAGTGGGCGCTGCAATCGCGATTTTTGTGCCATTTTCAATATTGTACCGACCAAAAGTATATGAAATTACACCTCGAATTGAACGAAATTTTTTGTGTATGTGTTTGATTATGGGTAGTTAGATCGCCCTGAATCTGAAAAAAATCCGCCGGAAGGGGGCGCTGCAATAGCGAATTTTATGTCATTTTCAATATTGCAGCGCATAAAAATGTATGAAGTTAGTTCTAGAATTGAACTAAATTTTTTGTATATGATTATTTTTTGGTAAGGCAAGTAGGCCCTCCCTGAATTTGATTTAAAAAAAAAAATCTGCCAATCATTTTATTGTCCATCGGCTCGTGCAGATACGGAAATTCATTTTTACTTCGATTAATTGATTGAAGCAGAAATTTAAGATGAAAATCAAAGTTGGTATGGTATTGAATTAAAATTATTAAAGCATTAAAATGAGTAACTTTTTTTTTATATATTAAATGTACGTATGAGAGGGAAGAAAGTTTTGGGATTGGCACATCCAACTAGTTTGAAAATATAATAAGAAAAAGCATCAAAATAGATATGGTCATAAATTTAAAAATTTTCATTGACTTGACATAAAATAATTAAAAAACCAATAAATCTCTGTTAACGATTTAAAAACTACTTAAGTTGACAACTTATCAATAAATAAAACATTAAATTGACATAAAGTAATCATAAGACCAATAAATATCTTTTAATGATTTTAAATTCAACTAAGCTGTCAACTTGTCAAAAAATAAACATTAATTTAGTAATAAATCAATCAAGAATCAAACATTTAATTATAAAACAAATAAATCAGTATAAGTAGTGTAAAATTATTATATTTTACTCATAAATATTAATCAAGAACTTAATATAATAGTAATGCTCTATTAATGAATTGTTAATGAACCAATTTCGACAAATTATATAAAACAACTCAATTAGTACCGAATTGCATAGAAGAAATATTTTTATATCTCCAAAAAATATCATATTAATTAACAGCTTACTGCTTCTATTTAAGCATTTCATTTCCAATTAAAATGTATCTCTGAATTAAAATTCGAATGAAATACGGGGTCATGAAACATCGAAAAGTGTGGAAAATAGCATTACAAATATCTCGGGAACTAATTATCCGATCGACTTTGTTCTTTATGAAAAATTTGTGTTATTTTACTCTCTTTTACATCCATTCTTTAAAATGAAAAATTTCTAAAATTTTTATGTACCTTTCATCAGAACGATATTTCGAGAGTCCGAAAAAAACAGTTGTTCGCTAGACGGCAAACGGACTATGTGGTAATTTTCTTTTTTCTAACAATAGGAATTCGGAATCTCTAGTGTCTAAAACATGTAGATCCGTTATATTTTTTTCTTTTTAATTTTCAAAACGATTGCAAGACTTACCTTATAGTGCATATGATGAAAAGTAATAAAAACATTTATCTATTATTTACTGAAATGTGTTTTTAAATTTATATTGAGATATATTTTTGTTATTTCGTCATATTCAGATCTTAAATATCATTATTTTTCCACAATTAGGATTTTTATTAAAGAAATTTAGATGAAATTAGGAAAAATTTTGTGCTCCTTTGAAATTTCGCGCCCAGGGCACACGCCTCGAATCAGGGCCGTAGCCAGAAATGAACTACAGGAGGGGCTCAAGAGGAAATACGGGGGGGGGGGGCTCATAATTTTTTTTTCTCTATCTTTCTCTGACGCAGAAAGATAAGTTAGTGCATATTCACATTGTAGGTACTATGTTTCTTATTAAACTGTTGAAATAACTTCTAACATGCTAAGAAAAGTACAGGATGATGAAAATTTTGAGTGTATAACTGGTGCAAAATTAAACATCATATTAAATTCATATGTACAAATAGTATGGGGGAATGTTGAAACTCTTATTTTAGATACAATTTAGTAACTCTGCAAAACTAGGAAAGGTTCTCAAAACTAAATTAGATTTTTGAACAGAATTTCATTTGAATTTTCGGAACAGAAATTAATTTAGTGATCTTGAACCTAGTGTGACCTTGAACCTTCTAGTGACCTTTTCCAGGAGGGACTCAAAATATTTTAGGGGGGGATGAGCCGACCATAGCGCCCCCTTAGCTACGGGCCCGCCCCGAATGCCCGAACAATAGTCAGGCAGGGCCGTAGCTAAGGGGGCGATATGGGTAGCTCATTCCCCCCTGGAGAATAATAAAATACTTTAAGCCCCCCCCCCCCCGAAAAAGATTCCAAGGTCACTAAATGAATTTCTGCTCCGAAAATCCAAATGAAATTCTGTTCAAAAATCTAATTTAGTTTTGAGACCCTTTCACAGTTTTGCAGAGTTACTAAATTGTATCTAAAATAAGTGTTTCAACACTCCCTTATCCTATTTGTACATATGAAGCTAACATGATGTTTAATTTTTCACCAGTTATAGACCCAAAATTTCCATCATCATGTATTTTTCTTAGCATAAAATGAAGTTATTACAACAGTAATTTATCTTTCTGTGTCAGAGAGATAAAACAAATTATGAGCCCCCTACATTCTCCTGACCCAACCTACATTTTCTTGACCCCCCCCCCCCCTACATTTTCTTGAACCCCCCTACACTGTAAAAAAAAAGGGTCGATCTACTAAAAAAACTTTAGTGATCCTTGTAATAACTAAAAAATTTTTAGTAATCTTAGTTGGTTACAAGAAAATCTGTAAGAATTACTAGAAAAAATTTAGCAACGAAGAGAGTTAATAGTTTTATATTTTTAATAACTATTACTAAAACTAACTTGGTGTGGCCTTGATAGCACAGTGGTTATAGTAACGGACTCCAGACTAAAAGGTCCTGGGTTCGATACCGGCCACCGCCAAATACGCCCCGAATGTATGTAGTGTAAGTACTCGTTAGTAAAGGGATTATGAAAGTCCTGTCGGAGCAGTTAGCAATGTTTGCTGCTGCCATCTATTGCAGTTTTGCCGAAAATCTTCTGCTTCAGAAGTCTGGATGCAGCTCGAAGGAACCTCCTGCCCTTCGGGCGCACGTAATGGTTATTAAAAATAATTTTGGAGCTATTACTAAAATTTGCTTGGTGGCTCATACTAAAAATTTTTAAGTTAGTTATACAAAAAATTATTTTGTTCAGTTTACAAAAAAAAAAAAAAAAAAAAAAAAAAAATGCTTGTTTCACTTGCAAAAAAAAAGTTTGTAATGGTTACTAAAAAATTCTGTGGAATACAAATTTACTAAAAAATTTTTAGTAACCTCTTGAATTTTTTTTACAGTGTACATTCTCTTGAGCCCCCTCCCTTCTTATTGTTCACTTCTAGCTACGGTCCTGTAATCAGGGCCTGGTTTGAACTCAAACATTTCAGCGTCAGTTGTTTCCGTATCAGTGTATGTATATCATTCTGTTTGTATCAGATATTCTCAAATCTCAAATAATTTGGATTTTTCGTATGGTAGGGTAAGTATGGGTCTTGGAATTTCACGACCAGGAAATTTTTTGTACCAGTATATTCTTATAGATAATCAATCCGTAAATAAGACGAAGTTTCGCGCATTCGAACTAGATTTATTTTTTTTTTTAACAAAAAATACTGATGTTTCACCTTGAAAATAACGATATCCGTACGAACCATGTTCGGGCTAGTTGATTCATTTATTTCTTTTATTATGGAAAGAAAAAGAAGAAACTGTGGACATAGTTTCCTGAAGCATCAAATTATAAAGCAAACTATAATTTATATGTATGCCAAGCGAAGTATTCGGTTAAAGAAAGTTCAACAACAAATTAAAAAAAAAAAAAAAAAAAAAAAAAAACATTTATTGATAAAGCATTGTTTATCATATACAAAGGAGGATTCAGTCCTCAATCGTCTTCAATTTAGAGGGGGGGAGGATCATGGCACGTTTTCTTTGGTAAAGGGGGGGGGCAGCTCACATCATGATCAAATATTATATTGAAAATTATTCTTAAATTAAAAGTAACGATTTTTTGTGACACTTTCACTGATTCACTTTCATTTATAAATACAAAAAAATTACATTACTATTTCTAAAAATATGTAAATTTACACAGATTTTATTTAGATATGAAGAAAATAGAATGATTTTTTTTTCTGATAAATGCCAAAAATGTTTTTGAAATATTGTTAAATTAGCATTTTATGATAATTTTTAGGATTTGACAACCACAGAAATGTCATCACGAGGGAACTTAGCCAACCCCCCCCCCAAAAAAAAATGAGCCCCCTCAGAAAAATATTCCAAAGTCACTAAATAAATTTCTGTTCCGAAAATCCAAATGAAAATTATGTCCAAAAATCGAATTTAGTTTTGAGGCCCTTTCACAGATATGCATAAATACTGAATTGTAGTATTAATAAAAAATGCGCAAAGAAATGTTTCGTTACTCGCATATTTATTTGCGCATATGAAGCTAATATGAGACATAATTTTCCACTAGCCATACTCTCGAATTTTTCATTCTGGATCCTATTCTTTTTTTAGTATACTAGGGGGGGCTCTGCCCCCCTGCTCGCTACCAGGGGCGCGCCAGCAGTATCCCGCGCCTGTGTGCAGAATTTCAGTTGGCGCCCTACATTCCTATATCTCACACCTAATTAGTGAAAATTAAAAAAATCAATGACTTTTTACAAATGTGTAGTTACAATACTTCCGGCTTTTTTTCAAAGGTTCAATTTAAAAAAATAATAATAATAACCAGAAAATTTATTGAATTAAATGTCTCCCCGCTTTTTTAGAAATTTTATATATTTATTTTTCTTTTATTAAACAAAATTTCTGGTTCCAAATATGTTTAATTGGTTTGAAAAATGACGAAGAATGGCAGCTATATAAATAAAAATCCGAAACACAAAATAGACTGAGAAAATAGACCCTGTCTGTTTTAGAATCCTACGTTAAATGGGAAATTTCATTATCCTGGATAAATAATACAAAAGCAATAACAATAAACTGTATTTATATTAACAAAATATAGTTATTTGTCCGTGTGTGCGTTGGCCAGCGAAATCAACCGCACCTAAATGTTTGAAAATTTCTATGAGGATTGTCAAGACAAGCCCTAAAACATCCCGAGACTAGATTTTTTTTTTTTTTTTGTAATAATTATCCTAAGCTATTAATAAAAAACTTACTAAAAATCGATCTGTTTTTGCAAACATTGGCACCACGTTTGATCCTTACTTCCCGCACAGTGGAACCAAATCGTGACCTGAGAATAACAAGGTTCTAACAACCTTTTCCCCCTAAAAATTTACTTTTTCACTAGTAAGATTCTATTCATAACTATGAAAGCATTCTCTCATTGAAATGATGTTATAACTTATTTATACTTCCACTAGCAATCGAAATTAATTTATTTCTATCAGGAATTGTAGAAAGCAGCCTGAGACATATGCCAAAAGGTCATTTTAAAAAAAAATGTTTCTTAGGACCTTATTATTCTCCGGTAAATAATGCAGATTTATATATATATATATATATATATATATATATATATCGAGAGGCGGAAGAATTTATTTAACTTCCATCGGGGGGAGCCAATTAAAAAAACTGTAAAACAGACGGATATATTATTATTCTAACACAATCAAACTGATTCGTAAATTTATCATGCGCATTGAATATTTTCCAACTGAGCGAAAAATTGCCCAGACCGGGAATCGAACCCAGATCCTTGGCTTACACGGCCAGTACTTTCCCGTTTAAACTAACTGGGCGACAACAGACAGGTATTTATTGCTCGGATAACCTCATTAGTCATAACATCTGGTCTGTCATTTAGACACCTCGACAAAATAAACCGCATGTAAAGGAACTCCATATAACGATGGTGCGTAGATATATTATAATTTTAACACAATCAAACTGATTGCTAAATTTATCATATGAATTGAATATTTTCCAACTGAGCGAAAAATTGCCCAGGCCAGAAATCAAACAATTAAATAATTAAAAAATGTTGTAGTATCAAGTATTTTGAGAATGCTTCTGACCTACCTTGTACCAGCCAAGGGCGGATGAAGGAATTTTATTTCTTTATTTACTAGAAAGGTAATCCCGCACATGTATAAATGTTTCATTTCGATACGCTCATTTCTAACGGGATAAATCACATTAAAATTATTTTAATGAATGAGTGAATGAAAACTCTTTGTATATATTGATGAAAGTTAATTAGATCTAATTAATATAGATTTTGTGAAATAATTTATGCTTTAAGAGGTAGAACAACACATTTGTATGTTTCCTAAGAATAAAAGCGACTTTTACAGAAACTGCCGAAAAATATCAATTAATATAGTAAAAAGAAAAGTGCCCTGGCATTGAGCTCAAAACCTATTCACTCTAATTGCATATTATATTCTTATTTTGAAGAATATTGACCCTCGAATATTAAATTAAGGGGGATTAGCCGATAAGGGGGATCGCCCCCCCCCTCTTTATATACAACCAATAAATCTCCATACCTAATCAGGGAAAAGCATTATCATAATGTACCTGTATATCAAATTGAAACAAATCGGATAATTCGGCATGAGAATAAACCATTTATCTAAATTAAGGGGGGGGGCGGTAGTTCTTTTATATACCACCTTTCGTTTATACTTAACCAATAGACCTCCAAATCCAATCAGAGAAGCATCTGGTTAGTATAAACTAATACAGACTTTGAAGCAAATCGGATAATTCTACACGAAAAAATACATTTATCTAATTCAAGGTGGATTAGCCCCATTCCTGTATTAATACTTAATAAATGAACCCTCAAAACTACTCAGGGAAACGCCTTATTACAAAGAGCCTATTTACAAAATTTGAAGCAAATTGGATATTTCTATCAAGAATTGTCGCGGTACGTACATGCATAGACATGTACAAACTTAACTTGCGGGCAAATTAACTCTTATGCTTTGATAGCCTGTGAGATAAATAGCATAGTTTTATCCATAAAAAAGAAGTAGTACTGATACATTTTAAGCTACAGAATCTTATTTAGCCAAAAATATAATGGGAGACAAAATGAGGTGAGATTTATCCCACGCGTGTGCTAAGGCTACAAATAAATGGCTTACAACCATAATAGACCAAGTCCATTTTGAAAATAAAAATGATACTGTCCAAGTGGTATAAAATCTGTTTTATCTACTCCCACAGTGAAACAAGCATGTTTTCATATACTTTCTTACGTATGAAATCTATTTACTGACTTGGTTCAATGTGGAAGGGAAGAAAACAAATTTTATGCACATTTTAAATGGACAGTATCATTTATTTTTCAAAATGGACTAGCTCTACTATGGTTGTGAGTTCCTCAAATAGATGTGCGTGTGTCGACGTTTTAAAAAATTCACCTACGACAGCCGTCATTTTTCTGACAGCGCTAGTAGGCCTTGTGTTAAGTAGGCGATATCTAAAATCTCCACAAACGTCTGATCTGATGCTTCATTTTTATCAATTAAAAGCTCTGTTATAGCTGATGCCAGTCTGCAGTTTCTCCATTCAAAAATCTTTACATTGAATAACATCCTCATACAAATCTACATTGAATAGCATAAACATGCGAGTTCTGTTTTTACTACATTGTTTCTCCTACTGGGGATGTCCAACACGGATGCCCATTCGAATTTTACCTGTTACTAGTTATTTTTAAAATTAAAAATTCATTTTATACATTTTTTAAAAAATCAAAATGGATAAAGATTTATGTCTTCTATTACTTTTTTTGATATTCTCCCTCCCCCCTGAAAAATATAATTCTAAATTTGTATGATTTTATCATTCTTGAAAGTGCTTACTACATACTTTATAAATCGTCACCATGAAATAAATGTGCATCATATAAGACGCTTGTGACATATAAATCAACTATTACTCCTGGCTTGATTTCTACAGCGGAGACGTTTACCAATATTTCATAATAGAAATTTTCCTAGTGTTTGTGACAGAAGTAGAGATCTGCACGCGCTAGACTTCAACCAGAGCCCGGGCCAGTTTTCACTCTATGCACTCAGGCTGGACCTAGTCACTGTTCGTTCCGGGCCGGACAGGGCTCGGGCTTTACTTTTTTCTTGAAGGATCAGGCCGCACCAGGTCTAAGTTCTTTTTTTTCCATACCGAGCCACCATTGATTTCATTCTTCTTAAGTCTACGCGGGCGAAAATTTTCATTCCCGGTTTTTGAGCCAGCCCGTGTGAAAATCATTGTCTCGACGTGACTAGGTCAGTTCAAAGATTTGGCCTGATTCAAAACTTTTTTTCAAAAAATGCACATATTTTTAAATCGCCATTATTCTACAATTAAACATTAAAATATTTTCTTAATTTCTTATTTTTTTTTTCATTAATCTGTTAAAAAAATAATATATTTTTAAGCTTATTAAAATATACCGAAATTAAAATATAGTACAACGTATGAAAAAGAACCTGCCTAAAATGAAATCTTTTTAACGAAAAATGTGTTCATTCATGTAAAATGAATACGATAATGCGTAAGTAAAAAATATATTTATATCTGCTAAGAAAAAAACTTCTCTACAACGCATTAAAAAAAAAAAAAAAAAAAAAAAAAAATCCGATTTAGAAGATTTTACTGCATTTCATTTTTTTTTTTTTTTTTAATGGCTCTATCACATGGAAATGGATTAATAATATGAATGATAACTGAAACATTTACATATAACAAATAGAGGCTCATTAAAAACATAAATATCGCAGCCTACAGCACTTCTATAAAAATAAAGATTTAAAATATGGAAAAAAGGTAATTTTTTTAAAAAATCAGAACTCCTCCATACGAGTTAAAATCTATATTTTGCAGAAATTCACTAGGGCCAAAATTTTAAATGTTTTCCGGGCTGCCCCCCCCCCCCGAAAAAAAAATCTACGGGCCGGACTGGGTTGAGATTTCGGCCCGTGCAGACCTATAAATAGTTCTGAAATAAGGCGATGATTGCTATTTAAAAATTAAAAAACAGGTGCAGTTTAGTGCTAATGGAAATAAAGCAATATTATACTTTACCTCTACTATTTTGAGATAATAGTATTACTTGTCTTCAGTCATGAGAATTATGGCGTCCTTCATTGTTTGCAAGTGCATGAGGTGCGCACTAATTTTCGGAAAGATTGGATAGGCATACGTTTAAATCGCTCATTATAGGAGAGATAAATAGAACAAAACGAAATAAATAAATAACTAAAAGAACTGATTATTTATGAGCAAATTTGTCTCATATAAATCTGCAAAATATAATTGAGCCGTCAAGAAAATGTAATATATTTCAGCATAATTCAATTAAGATTTTTTTTAAAGTATTTTTTCCCCAACTGAATTTTTTTGGCGCATTTACTACTTCGGCGCCTGTGTGCGCCGCACACTTTGCACACTGGATCGGCACGCCCCTGCTCGCTACGCTCGCCAATCCCCCGCGTAGTCGCTTAGCGATTCCAAGTTGTAGACTACCCCTGCTTGCTGCGCTCGCCAATACCCCATGGTATGAATAAACAGTTGTAGACCTTTCAAATGATGTGTCACACGACTGGTGTTGTAAAAAAATTAAAAATGTGCCCCCCTTGGGGGAGCAGAGTGTGGGGGTGACACACAAGACATCCATAATATGAAAAAACAGTTGCAGACCTTTCAAATGATGTGTCAAACGACTGGTGTTGTAAAGAAATTAAAAATGTGCCCCCCCCCCCTGGGAGGCTGAGTGGGGGGTAACACACAAGACATCCATAATATGAATAAGCAGTTGCAGACCTTTAAATTGATGCGTCACACGACTGGTGTTGTAAAGAAATTAAAAATGTGCCCCCCTGGGGGGGGGGGGCAGAATGCGGGTGACACACAATACATCCATAATATGAATAAGTAGTTGCAGACCTTTCTAATGATGTGTCACACGACTGGTGTTGTAAAGAAATTAAAAATGTTCCCCCCTCCTGGGGGGCAGAGCGGAGGGGGACACACAAAACATCCATAATAGAAAAAGGCAGTTTCAGACCTTTCTAAAGGTATGCAACACGAGTGCTGTGGATAAAAATTTAAAAAAGTTTTCCTTTGGGGGGGGGGGGGCAAAGTGGGGTGCGGCGCCCCAAACATGCATAATTGGAATGATCAGTTACAGTTCTTTTAAACTCGCTACGCTCGCCAACTTCCCGTGTAATCGCTTCGCGATTCCAAGTTGTAGGCTAGTAAATCGCAAGTAAATCAGTAAATTAGAGGTAAATCAGTAAATCACGAGTAAATCAGTAAATCAGGAGTAAATCAGTAAATCAGAGGTAAATCAGTAAAGCACGAGTAAATCAGGAGTAAATCGCAAGTAAATCAGTAAATCAGAGGTAAATCAGTAAATCACGAGTAAATCAGTAAATCAGGAGTAAATCAGGTAAATCAACTGGATTTATAAATCTGGTACACCAAAAACTAGTTTGTCGAACCCCTCGGTTTCTTTAATTCTTCAGCTTTCTTATTACTTCTGCGAAAATTTTTACACAACCAACCAACCGTAAACAAACGAAAGAAAAAAAAATTGGAAAAAGATGATTTTTTATGAGAATGACCTCTCGATTTTGATTAATTACTCAGTTAATAATTGGAATTTCGAAATTCTGAAGCTCAGGTGCATCAGGAGAGATTTAGGGCTTCTCCCAAAAAAATTTTGAGCTTCGTACATGCTGTAGATTTTGCTAGCCATCGCAGACACACACACACAGACACACACACCGACACACAGACAGAGCGTTTTGTTCTTTTATTAGTATAGATATATGTTGCAGCAAAAACCCGAAATTGGTCAATTCTAGAACTGGCCGGCCAATTCCCGAATTGGCCAGCAACGTTAAAAATGGTTAGCCAATTCTAGAATTGGCCGGCCAATCCGCGAACTGGCCAGATGCAATTGGCCAATTCGTGAACTGGCCAGATGCGATTGGCCAATTCGCGAACTAGATATAGGCACTCGGTTTAATTATTTCTAACATAGTTGAAAGTGTCTATGAATTCAAATAGTCTGGCCGTCAGCCTGTCCGTGCTCTAACTCGAGTAAAGGTTTCGGTTAACTTGTAATTGTCATCTTATTTGGTTTATCAATAATTTCGATATTGAAAAGGAATTGTGTACTATTTTTGGTTAATTTACTTGGGTACACAAAAATATTTCGATTCACTATAATCATTGGGAATCTTTTTTACTGTGCATTTTAATGTTACATTATCTTAATTGCAAAAAAATTGGCACCTATGCATCATAGTTCGGCTGTTGGCCAAGGCTTCCCGACCAGTTCGTGAACTGGCCGGCCAAAACCCGAAATACGCTATTCATTTCATGTATTTCGGGTTTTGGCCAGGAAGCTTGGCCAGTTACATATATATATATATATGTAACAACCTACATATATATACAGGGTGTATCTAAACTACTGGCCAAAACTTTAAGGGGTGATAGTACACATCAAGACAAATAATATTAAATGGGAAACTAAGGGTCCCAAACGTCTTCCGAAGGAGATAGGCGCCATCAAAGTTTAGGGTCCAAAATTTGAAATGATTATAAAAATCGGGAAAATTAGTGGATTCGTTTGCGGTTTTCACGAAAACTATTCTTTATGTCAGTAATGTCTTGAAAATAAATTATAAAGATAAATTTCAAAAAATGCCGATAGAGGGCGCTTTAGACTTTCGAGTAACGAACAATTATTTTTTACCGTTATTTTTTGCATCTCATTAAAGTTTTTTAGAAGTTTAGACATAAACTTAAATTTTGAGCTCAAAATTTGTGGTTAAGTAGCGCAAACTGAACCGTGTTCAATGGGAGTTGGTAGGTTCAAATTTCAAATGGTTATAAAAAACAGAAAAATTGGTCAATTGATATGCGGTTTTCACTAAAATTATTTTTTGTATCAGTATTGTCTTGAAAATAAATTATACAGATAGATTTCAAAAAATGTCGATAGAGGGCGCTTTAGACTTTGGAGTAACGTACAACTACTTTTTACCGTTATTTTTTTCATCTCATTAAATTTTTTTAGAAGCTTAGACATAAACTTAAATTTTGAGCTGAAAATCTGAATCGTTGAAAGTGGTTAAGTAGCTCAAAAGTGGACTGTGATCAATGGGGGTGGGGAGGTTCAAATTTCATATGATTATAAAAAACGGAAATATTGGTCGATTCGTTTACGGTTTCCTCTGAAACCATTCTTTAAGTCAGTATTTCCTTGAAAATAAATTTTAAAGATTAATTTTAAAAAATTCCGTTAGAGGGAGCCTTAAACTTTAGAGTAACCAAAAACTATTTTTAACCGTTATTTTTTTTTATATCTAAATAAATGTTTTAAAAGCTTAGACTTAAATTTTGAGCTCAAAATCTGAATCGCTGTGCGTAATTAAGTTGAGAAAAATTGAACTGTGTTCGTAGGTTAGGCAGGGTAACATTTCAACTCCTGAACACAGTTGAGTTTGCGCTTCTTAACCCCTCCCAACGATTCAGAATTTGAGCTCAAAATGTAAGTCTAAGCTTTTGCAAGCATTTAATTAGATACAAAAAATAACAGTTAAAAATTGTTGTTGGTTACTCTAAAGTTTAAGGCGCCCTCTAACGGAATTTTTTGAAATTTATCTTTAAAATTTATTTTCAACGAAATACTGACATAAAGAGAGAAAACCGCAAACGAATCGACCAATTTTTCCGTTTTGTATAACCATTTGAAATTTGAACCTTCCCATCCCCATTGAACACAGTTCAGTTAGCGCTACTTAACCACTCTCAACGATTCAGATTTTCAGCACAAAATTTAAATTTATGTCTAACCTTCAAAAAAATTTAATGAGATGAAAAAAATAACGGTAAAAAATAGTCGTACGTTACTCCAAAATCTAAAGCGCCCTCTATCGACATTTTTTGAAATCTATCTGTATAATTTATTTTCAAGACAATATTGGCATAAAGAATAATTTTAGTGAAAACCGCAAATCAATTGCCCAATATTTCTGTGTTTTTTAATCATTTGAAATTTGAACCTATCCACTCCCATTGAACACAGTTCAGTTTGCGCTACCTAACCACAGATTTTGAGCTCAAAATTTAAGTTTATGGCTAAACTTCTAAAAAAATTCAATGCGATGCAAAAAATAACGGTAAAAAATAGTTGTTCGTTACTCCAAAGTCTAAAGCGCCCTCTATCGGCATTTTTTGAAATTTATCTTTATAATTTATTTTCAAGACAATACTGATATAAGGAATAGTTTTCGTGAAAACCGCAAACAAATCCACTAATTTTTCCGATTTTTATAATCATTTCAAATTTTGGACCCTAAACTTTGATGGCGCCTATCTCCTTCGGAAGACATTTGGGACCCTTAATAATAATTAATTTTTATTATTTAATATTATTAATATTTAATATTATTTGTCCCCCATTTAATATTATTTGTCTTGATATGCACTATCACCCCTTAAAGTTTTGCCCAGTAGTTTAGATACACCCTGTATATGTTGCCGCAACATATATATATATACGTTGCGGCCAATACCCGGAGCCTGGACAATTCTAGAACTGGCCGGCCAATACCCGAACTGGCCAATCTTCTTGGCCAAAAGCCGAAATACATGAAATGAATAGCGTATTTCGGGTTTTGGCCGGCCAATTCGCGAACTAGCCGGGAAGCCTTGGCCAACATCCGAACTATGATGCATAGGTATCAATTTTTTTGTAATTAAGATAATATAACATTAAAATGTACACTAAAAAACATTCCCATTGATTATATTGAAACGAAATATTTTTGTGTGTCCAACTAAATTAACCAAAAATAGTACACAATTCCCTTTCAATTTCGAAATTAATTGATAAACCAAATACGATGACAATTACAAGTTAACCGGAAACTTTATTCGAGTTAGAACATAGACAGGCTGACGGCTAGACTACTGAATTGGTAGACACTTTCAACTACGTTAGAAAGGATTAAGCCGAGTGCTTATATCTATTTCGTGAATTGGCCAATCGCATCTGGCCAGTTCGCGAATTGACCAAATGCATCTGGCAAGTTCGCGAATTGGCTGGCCATTTCTAGAGTTGGCCAGTCATTTTTTAACGTTTCTGGCCAATTCTAGAATTGGCCAATTTCGGGTATTGGCTGCAACATATATATATATTTCTTGCCTGTTTTTGGATTTCGAGCCATATTTGCATCTGTCACCAAATGATGATATTCAAAAAGGCATTTTTCTTACCAAACATACGTAACATAGGATAAGTCTTGCAATGGTTTTGAAAATAGAAGAATTTTTTTTTGACGGAGATTCCGAAAAACATAGTTTTAGAAAAAAAATTTGCCGTCCGTCTGTCTGTGTGTGTGTCTGTAAACGCTCTATCTCCCAAACAAATTGAGATAGAGACTTGAAATTTTGTCTGTACTTAGTATGTAAGAATAGGACAAAGCCTATTTAATATCAGTAACCTCGATTATCCGGATCTATTTTTTTCGGACTCTCGAAAAATTCGTTCTGATGGAGGGTATATAAAAAAATTTCGATTTTTTTTATTTTAAGGAGTAGATGTAAAAAGCAATAAAATAACACAAATTTTGCATAAAGAACAAAGTCAATCGTATTGTTGGTTGCCGAAATATTTGTAATCCTATTTTCCACATTCTTCGATTTTTCATGACCCTGTATTTCATTCAAATTTCAATTCAGTAGACCTTTACAAAATAAAAAAAAATTCGCATTATTGAACAATTGGTGGTGGTGGTGGTGTGTGTGTGTGTGGGGGGGGGGGGGGGTAAGAATTTAAGGTATATTTAAATTTTAATGTAATTTTTAGTAATTTTAATTTTTTCTTTTAAACGTTTCTGAAAATTTTCAAGCAATTAGATGTTTACAGTTTTACTTTGAGTGCATAATTTTTTGATAAAAGTGAATTTTTTAGATTGCTTGTAAGAATGCTTTATGATAAATTTTATTTATTCATTTACTTTTTATTGCTTGTAAAAAAATGCTATGTTTTTCAATTTCATATTAAAAAAAAGTATTTTTAAATACAAATGAAAAATTTCGGAAATAATATGATTAAAGTACAATGTTATTAGATGATAATGTAATACATTAAATATATATTTTTTTAAATTTTTATATTATTATAAAATTTAAATTTTTACAATACACAATTAATTTCAGTGTAAAATTAATAAGTAAACTTGCTTGTAAAAATAATTATATCATTTCGAAACGAATTTGCATTTAGAAACACCATAAAATGTAAATTTTACCTACAGATGGCAGCACATGTCATAAGCGAATTCTTCTAAAGAGACAGTACAGTTTTGTAGTATGAATGATGATTGTTAATATACCTGATTTCTGAACTGTAAGAAAAGAAACTAATAAGGAATACTTTCTAACGTGTAGCGAGTCCGAAAATAACGATATCATATGGATATTTCTTTTGTAATTAATTTTACAGCACTATGAGTCGAGCAAACATCGTGACGTCATGTGATCTGAAGAGCCAATCCGAGCAATAACCTCTGTAATGAGGCCAGTAAATCACAAGTAAATCAGAAAATCACGAATAAATCAGAAAATCTCAAGTAAATCAATAAATCAGTTAGAAATCAGGTAAATCAACTTGATTTATAAATTTGGTACACCAAAAACTAGTTTGTCGAACTCCTCGAGTTGGTCCTTCCTAAATTTGAAAAAAAAATCCGTCGAAAGGGAGCGGTGCAATAGCGATTTTTGTGCCATTTTCAACATTCTACCGACTAAAAGTGTGTGAAGTTTGCATCGAATTGAATGAATTTTTTTGTGTAAGTGTCTGGCTATGGCTAGTTTGTCCTCTCTGAATTTGAAAAAAATCTTCCGGAAGGGGGCGTTGAAATAGCAATTTTTGAGTCATTTTCAATATTTTACCACAGAAAAGGGTATGAAGTTACGCATAGAATTGAATGAAATTTTTTGTATAAGTGTTTGACTATGGTCAGCAGATCCACCCTGAATTTGAAAAAAAAAATCCGCCGGAAGGAGGCGCTTTAATTATTCCGATTAATTGACAGAAGCAGAAATTTAAGATGCGAATCATAGTTGGTACAGTATTGAATTAGTAATATTAACGGGCATTAACATGTATAACTAAATTTTGAAATATTAAAATGGACGTATGAGATAGAAAAAAGTTTTGGGATTGGCATATTCAACTAGTTTTCTTTATACTTTTACAAAAAACTGAACATTTTCCATACTTCTGAATACATGTATGAAATATAAACGCTCATTTAGATAAATACAGTTTTCTTTTATGCTCGTATTGTAATTTAAAAGTAGAAAAAGTTTTTTCATGATGAGTAAAGTTAAAAACAGAATTGAAATATCTGATTTGGGAAGAGTGTAAAAAAATTTGGAGATTTCAAAAGCAGGGCATAAGTCAGTCGTATCATGCTTTAAAAAGCTTCGGCTTTTAAATACCCTCTTTTTTAATGTTTGAAAAATTAACTTACTTAATCGCATTTTATTATTTAATTGATTTCAATCTATACAAGCTTTTTCAGAATTTTCATCGTATAAAAGTATTGCGAATCACGTAATCATATTTTATATTTCGACTTTACACCGCTTTTCTTATCATTTGTATTTCAAATGATACTTTTACAGACAATTATTTTTCGGTTTTGGTCATTTTAAACATATATTTTCACACCTGGTTAAAAAAATAGGGAATCATGCTAAAATTCCTAATTAACTAATTAAACAGAGCTTAATTAAACACAATTTCTGCATTACAAACCAGTTTAGTACGTCGTATTAAAAATACCATGTAAACTTTTTTATTTAATCCCATAAAAGTTTCTCTGCATTTTTGGCATTCAGTTTTCGCTTATAAGCATTTAAATAAATCGAAATTATTAAAATGCGTAGAATATTTTATAGCTCTTATTTTAAAATTGATCGCCTTTTCTTAAACTTACTATACAGATAAACGGAGCTTAAATTGTAGTCCTTTAAGGCCATAGAGATATTTGACATTCAGAATCACAAAAGAAAAACACTAAGCCTCTTACGGCATTTTTTGCTTCATTTAGTCAAGATGGAGGGGCTTTATAATGAATAATGTGTATTTCAGAGGGGAATTTTTCAAAAGTAAACATTTCAAATGCTGAAAGATGTTTCACATTTTGCTCCTGAAGTTCAGACGTCTCATTATACGTAATCATACGTTCAGACATCTCATTTATCTACGATTCTTGCATTAAGATATTAAGTACAAAGCCATTGTCGCATTTAGAGGTCATCGCAATTTGGCACAACGATCTTACTGAGAGTTTAAATTAAAAGTTGTTTTATGAAATAAATTTGTTTGCTTTGTTAATTTTATAGAAAATGATCCATGGAAGTTCAAATTTACGACTTACATTAAAAACACAATAAAACTGGAATGCCATTTCTATAATTTTGAATCTAACCTTTATCACACAATTATTAATTTTTTAAAGGAAACGTTTAATGCAGTCATTGTGTCAGAGATAGATCTAGAAAATTAGTCTCGTTTTTTAACATGTTTACAAAATTAATTTTCGATGCATCGTTAGTTATAATTTATTTTAGATCCGAAAATTTAAGATGACTAATCTGTACAAAATGAATTACATATAGGTTGAGTGTTAAAGAATGATTGGATCTTAAAAATGTATATTTTCAAAACTATTACATATATTACAATAAGTTACATATGGAAATAAAGAAGAATATTCAAAGCTTTTTATACTAATTACAAATATTCGATGTGCGGACACTTCGCAACACGAAAAACACCTAATCTGTAATAAAGTTCTTTCTACACATTACACAGTTTTGCAAAGTAAATGATTCTTAATGCAACACTGATGCATTAAAACAATATATAATGCAGCACTGGTGTACAATGTACATCAAATATTTGTAAGTGAAAAAAAAATCGAATTTCTTTTCTTTTTTTTCCCCATATATCACTGGTTACAATATGTGTAATGTTTTGAAAATAAAAATTTTTTAAATCTACTCATTCATTTATGTTTATCCTGTATTACTTAAATACGAACCGTAAAAGAAAAATTATACAATCTTTAATTAAACACTCAATCAAAATAAAAATACTTACCAGTTTTTCACCATTCGTTAGTAAAGCTTCGCCTGATTATCTTTCTTAAAATCTTTTGTAAAAAACATTTTCGAAATTCCATTCTTAGAGTAAAGTCTAATTATTCATCGTTTTATTCATCATTCATGTGCAAAATTTTTCTTTTCTGCCTTTGGCGGACATTTATCAAACAACTAATAAATAACGTGCATTTGAAAGAAGGAGTAGTAAATTTTCGTCTTTGTGAGAAGGATATCTGTCAAGAATTTTAAAACTCTTTTTATTTTCTTATTTACAAAATCTGATAAAAACTGAAGGCGCCTTCGTCGCTTCTTTCATAATAATGAGGTAACGAGAAAGAAAGAAACGAACAAAAACATCAGTGAACATTTCTTTTGAACATTTTCTTTTTTATGTTTAAGACTATTCTTATATACTATTTTTTCACCCTAAATTTCTCGATTCATTCTTCTAAAAACATGAAATTTACGGCATGACTATTGGAAAGATTTGGAAAAGAACGAGAACGAGAACGAGAACGAAACGAGATAGAGTTATGCGATGATGACGAATAATACACCATGGCAGCGCCACCTGTTGAGCTATTTACACGAAAACGTAATCAGAACCATATTATATCAAATACCAACTAAAGCAAAAGTTTTATGAAAATACATGCACTAGTTCTTGAGATATGGCTAATGTAGAAATTGTAAATAATGCAGCATAGCAGCGCCACCTGTTGAGCAATATACACCAAAAACTAATCCGATCTAGTTTATATCAAGGTATAACAGAATTTAAAGCTTTATGAAATTCCATGCATTAGTTCTTGAGATAGAGTGCCCACAAAATTTTTGTCACATACAGACAGACTGACAGACTCACAGACAGACATTTTGTAAAATATGTTTTTCGAGTTCTCTGACCCATTTAAAACGTGTAAATCCGTCAAAAACCGAATTTCGAAAATTTTTAGGAAAATTTCTATGTTTTTCCGACATTTTGCATGATTTGACAAGATGCTAAAATGGCATTTTCTGGGATTCCTTCGCCAATCGCGCCAAACAGAACAGGAGTAGGAACTTTTTTCTATTCTTTTTTTATTTTTAATAAAATAAAATTGTAAAAGACAAGTACTTTAAATGTATGCAATATGCGTATTTTATATGAATGCATTCTAAATTAATTGAGGGAAATGTTTATATGTTAAATGAATTGATTGCAGTAGGATTGGCGAATATGGAAACAATATTTGGCAATTTATCACATAAGCTTACCTAACACAGCAATATAGCTTTTTATTTTAATTTTTGTAGCAACCTATATTGAGAATAATGAAAAATATATGATAGCCAAAAACAGCTCTGAAGTCTGTGAATAATGTCATATTGCTAATGCTGAATATTATGATACTACTCCGCAAGACAAACAAAAATTGCACCACAATGACAAACATACATACATCTAGCTGTAACAATTGATCAGAAAATCAGCAAAATTGGAAAGTATAGGTGTAGTTTGTAATATATGAATTAATTAAGGAGGTGAAATTAAATAATCGATTCTACTAACGATTGGCGTAAGTTAATTGGCGTTGTTTCATAATGGAGTCTATGAAAAATTGGCGCAATATGGAGCAGAGTTTTTTGGATACATTTTGATGCTTTTTCGTTACAACACCGAACTAAAATGCATACTAATGCACTTTTTAGGTAGATTTCGTATGAAATAGTACCTAATGCGATCACTCCCAGTTTGGAATTTCTGAAAAATTTTTGCAAATCTATACCGATCACGACACCCCCAGATCTCAAAACTACCATTAGTAAAAAAGTTTATATATATATATATATATATATATATATAAGGTACCCTGGGGTAATAACGCCAGGCGGGGTAATAACGCCAAGTGCTTGTATTTTGCATAATTATGAAATAATCTGGTAAATGACACCCATGTGCTCTGCGCAGAAGGGTTTTGAGTCATATAAATCGCAAAAAACAGCTTCAAGTTAATTTGTTTCATTTTTAGGTCCTATTGTTTTCACAAACAACTAAAATTAACGCTTGATCTAAAATTTGCGAGATACGTTTTGTGATGGGAAGACTATCTTTTTATCCGGAAATACTTTGTTAATTACGTAAATCTGTAGTGCATTTCATGTACTTTTAAAATGTTGTTGAAGATTTTGGATATCTTCTCGAGATAATTTGTAATTTAAAATGTACTGCGCAATAACTATACCGGGGTAATAACGCCAATCCTTGACATTAATACCCCGATTGATTCCCTGCAGTGGCCGAGCTACATCCTAAATACTGATTCAAATAAACACAATTAAAACTGTGCAACGTTTCTCATATTTCTATTTAAGCGGTCCTTTTTAAGCAAAAATAAGCTCACTGTCTGATATTCTTTTGCCTCATCCCCCCCCCTCCCACGCCACACCTATATTTTTCTTACACTTTCACAAAAAAAATGAACATTTTCAATAGCTGAGAATGCAATTTGTCAATTTCTATGTTTGTAGAGTTTGTATTTTTAGAATTGGGCTATCTACATGCAATTATTCCATCTTATTTCATAGTTTTGTTTGCATGGCATTATTACCCATATAGGTGGGTAATAACGCCAAATAGCATTGGTCAAGAAAAAACGCCATTACATTTTATGAATACATATCTGTTAAATTATTTTATTTTATATAGATAGTCAATGAGTTGCTGTATCAGATCCTATATATTCGTTTGAAAAATACAATTTAAAACTAAGCCGTGAAAATTGGTAGAACCTTAACGTGGCGTTATTACCCCAGGGTACCTTATATCACTTTTTTATGGACACGATAACTTTTCTAATTCTGCTCAGATCTCTTCCAAACTTATACATAAAATCAAGGGGCATAAAATCTCGGTCGAGTTCGTTAATGAGCAAAATCGGACCAAGGGGGTAGAAATAAGGAGGATTTTTGTGAAAACCGAAAAATCCCCATAAATTCTTTTACTAAAATAGATATCGAATGAGTCTAAAGTTTATATTACTTCTAAAAAATGGGCCAAAAGTTTCTGCATAACACATTTTTGATACAATTAAAAATGGGCTCAACGGGGCGTAAAAAATAGGGTTTTCGGGAGTTAAAAATTCATAATTTTGTCAATTCTCAAGATATCAAATCCAACTAATTTTTTTTTATAAATGCGCTTAATATTATCTAAAACTTTTGCTTTGTTGTTTTTGATAGGAACAATTCTTATTGCAAAATAAAATAAAATAAAAACGAAAACAAAAAGACGGGTAAGAGAAGAAAAAAATGCATAACTTCGTCAATTTTTAAGATATCAAATCCGATTAAATATATCATACATCTTCTTAATAATACCTACAACTTTTATATTGACAAGTTTTTAATAAGACCAATTTTTATATCAAAAATAAATTAAACAATATTAGGAGTTGTAGAAAAAATCTCAATTCCAAACTGTTTACATTATCATTCATTTTGCTCTCAAAGTCTTATATTTAGAAACTATATAATGTGACGTATTGGTCAGTTTTGTGATAAAGGTAGAATATATATATATATTTAAATGCTATAAAAATGGCATTGTGAACAGAGTTTCTTGAAGCGATCGTGATTGAAAAATTGAAGAAAAAAAAATTACTTATTGCATCGGTACGGATAATACACATTAAAGCAACTGGTATATATAGCTTCAAACTAGCACTGAGAGGAAAAATACCTTTTATTTAATTAATTTAAAAATTAAGATGAGACGAACTCTGTTATCTTAATAAAAATCCAATTAGCTTAGTTGGATTGCTTTCGTACAATATTAAATATACAGTTGTAACCACGATCGTAAATAACAATATTCGTGCATTAAAAGCTTTTTAAATTTACGTTATTTTAACGCAATTACGATATTTATTCAGCAGAAACAGCGGAAATTAACATGCAATTTCATAAATGTTTATGATCAATATTATTCTCACGTTACATCTATCTATACACAAAATGCAAATGGTTATTTTGTTCCCGCAGTTGGTAATCTGGGGCCGGCTGAATACATTTTCGTGGAATTTGCACTCTCAGATAATTTTTGAGGAAAGTATTTAGCATGTTTCATATCATTTTATGTTACATATACATCAAATATAGGAGAAAGTTTTATAATCAAGAGAACCCAATTATTTTAAAAAGATCTACTGGACGTATTTTGATGAAACTTGCATCATAATTAAGGTTTTAAAGGATGGTTTCAGTGCATTATATATTGCTCTACAATGCTGAGTTATAGTGTTTGTCAGTTATTTTGGAGTAAATGTCTATAATCTCGTAATCTCGATTAAGAAAGATTAATCTTTATAAAAGCTACTAATGGACAGATTTTGATGAGGCTTATATTCTTAGTTACAGGAATTTTCATGGATAATTTTTGTAAATTGCATCTAGTTATGTCATTCTATAACAAAACCTACAGTAAAAAAAACAAAGATTCGTCGTGAAAAGCGGACGATTGTAGCGAGCGCCTGCTACTAGTTAATTAATAAAATAAATAAATAAATTGAAAATTACTCTATATCGTCATTATGAACCGTATCTGAGGTCTTCACGGGTCGAGTCCTGACCCGAAACTCGAGAATCAAGGCCTGGCTCGCGGGCCGGGCTCATGTCTTTTTTCATTCACGGCACTCAGAGCGGTTGGGCCTGGTGTGCATACTTTTCGGCCCGGGCTCGAAACTTACTTTTTTCTAAAAGTGTTAGAATACCTCTCGAGACAAATATATTTTGTGTCAAACCCGTGCATATTAAAACTTTTATATTTCCAATTACATAATCAAGATTATCTACCCATATACCTTTTTAGTGTTGCGAAAGACAATTCAGATGGCAGCACTACCGAATTTTAGACTAGAGTGCTGGTTACGAACTATACTTTCGGAAGAATTGAAAAAGAAAGGTTTTTGCAAACTTGCAACTTTTCATTGTGAACACAGAGAAGAACTCCTTCGAGTACTTTTGCAGACCCCGAAAAGTTCAGTTGAGTTTGTCAGCTGGTTTTTAACCAAGCACGTATCACAGACTCTCTAAAAGATCAATCTCCAGCCTGGATATTATATACTTCGTTTAAGTTAATTTTAGTGACATTATAACTGTATAATTAAGTTAATCAAGTTTTATATTTCTATTTTTCAGTGTGATGTGTAATCAAGATTTAGTGTGCTTCTTTGTGAAAGGAATAAAATACCATGTGGATGTGGATATAATGAAACGTCACTTAATAAAATCATACTTCACATTATTAATTAATCTGCATTTTCTCCATTAGCTGCATGTGGATATAAGGAAAAACACCTAATAATTCCTGGCTGGCTTACCAGTAAAGGTAAGCAGACTTTTAAATACTATTATTTACATTAAGTATTATTCAATATAACAAAGACTATTGGGTAATAACTACAAGTTATAACTCACTACCTTCACTATTGATATTACTTTAATTATATTTCTCATAAAAGTTAGGTCCGGATCGGGCAGGGCCAAGCCATGACACTTTTTGGCTCGGGCCCAGGTCTTACTTTTTTCTAAAGTCTTGGGTCGAAACGGGCATAGTCACTACTCTTTCTATGTCGGTTTTGGGCCTTACTTTTCATGACCATCAATCAGGCCGGGTAAAAACAAACACTTTTTTTTGTACCGAGCTGGATTCCAATGTTTTAAGGAAATCAGGGCAACTCCGAACAGTTTGAACGATGGACGCAATAGGATACAAATCTAGCAACTTTCATCTGTCAGTTTTGAAAGCAGGAGCTCTCGGCTACAACTGGGGCTCTAAAATTGAAAATACCTGGTGCTTAATGACTATACAGGGTGATTCTGAATTCATCCTCAATATTTGGTGGGGAGGTAGGGAATAGGAAAAGAACACTATTTCACATAGGAAAGCATGGGCTCAGACGTCATGTAGTAGGACAATATGAATCCGGTTAAATGATGGAAAGAAAACATAACAAGAAAGTGGTAAGAGAAAAAACATTTATTTGTGCATCTTTTGTACAGACTTACAAGAGGTGCTCGAAATTCTGACCATTTGCTAGAGTACATGCCTCACAACGACGTTGCATGGACAACCGAACTTTCTGGAATATGCCTGGCGTTTCCCGGATGTTTGCGACGGCAACCGATATGCGTGCTACAAGGTCCATAGCACTGGCAACAGGGGTCTCGTACACCATGTTTTTCATGGCACCCCATACAAAGAAGTCTATTGGAAATAAATCCGGTGACCGTGGTGGCCAACAAACCGGTCCACCGCGACCAATCCATTGAGCTCCAAATTTTCTGGTCAGGTAACAACGTACATCATTTGCGAAATGTGCTGGAGCGCCGTCATGCTGGAACCACATTCGCCGGAGAATAACAGCAGGAACCTCGTTCATAAGACCCGGTAACACAGTCTGAAGAAATATGAGGTAGTTTGCGCAATCTAAACGAGATGGTAGTAAACACGGTCCCAGCAAACAGTCGCCGACGATCCCAGTCCACACATTGACGGCAAAGCGTTGTTGCGCAGCTCTAACTCTCGTACCGTGTGCATTCTGATTAGCCCACACATGCGAATTGTGTGTGTTGAAGACACCTTCACGAGTGAAGGACGCTTCATCTGTGAAAAGAACATACGTTGGGAAATTGGGATCAAAGGCTGTTCTCTGCATGAACCACTGACAAAAAGTAACACGCTTGGGATAGTCCTCTGCTTCCAGTAACTGCACTCTTTGCAAATGAAAAAGATGTAAATGTTCCTCGTTTAGAATCCGCCACACTGTTGATTGTGAAACTCCAAACAGGCGAGCAATACCTCGTGTGCTAGAACTTGGCTGTTCTTCGATAGACTGTAGGACATCTTCCTCGACTGAAACTGTCCGTGTTGATCTGCGGGTGCCTCGATCAACATTAATACCAGCAAATGATCAAGTTTCGCACAGTTGTCGATGAACACGTGAAAACATTTGATGCTGTGGCACGCGCCGGTTGGGGTATGGGCCGTGGGGCGATCGTTGAAAAGAGGCTTAGAAACAGATTTCCGTTGCAACTTTGGGGGGGCAACTTAACTTTACATTTTTATGCTATAAAATGTTCTCAAACATTGAAATTGTCAAAGTTCTGGACGTAAAAGTTGCTCATTAATAAGAAAATAAACAAAATATATAACGAATTATTTTCTCATAACATCTAACAGTCGATTGGCTCAATCTCTCCCTTCGCTTACGTATTAACCAATCGGAAGCGTCCGTTTAGGAATTCGCCGTGGATAGCGTAAAAAACTAGCGAAAATTTCACTTTTTTTGTTTAAAAACTAACTTACAGTGCTCCAAAATGAAATATTTTGACAAAATAATTTTGAAATCATATGCTATGGCATATTTGCAATTTTAAAAGTACACCAAAGATGATTTTATCAACATTTTACTCTAGATTTCCATCTCAATTTTATTTATTGTGACTTCTTTAAGTACTAACTAGCAGGGGACACCGAGCTTAGCTCGGTCAACATTAACTTTGTGTTCAACTCGATATAGTATTTTCACTGTATCATTAACTCTGTATTATTACTGTAAAACATGTTTATTATAGTAGTATTTTTTACAAAAACAATCAATAAGAAAACTATGTTTTTATGCGCATATTTATAAATTTTACTTTCTTTTAAAATTTACAACGAAAGGACATCGATCTAAATCACTTTTTTAGCTCGACTCTGATTGGTTTAACTATGCATCTCGAATCCTCATAAGAATGTATAAAAAAATTCTCCACATTTTTGAAAGACAATATTTTTTGCTAGATATAGCCAAATTTTGAGGCATTCTTTCATTTGGCTCCAAATACGTGTTTTGGTTTTCGTAATTTTTATAGTAGATTTTTTGGCCATATGTCGCCAATATTTTGTCAGACATCACCAAGTTATTGGCTGTTGCCATGTTCTCGTGACCCTGACCCGTATTACCCAAAATGAGCCACTAATCAAATTTGATCAAGCATGTGACATAGCTCAATCGTCTTCAGGTAATCAAAAACAGTAGAATATAAAATTGAATCAAAATCGTTTAAGCCATTTTTTAGGTAAAATTAGCTTGGCAGCATTCAGCAATGAAGCGAAATGACCCACTAATATAATTTTGTTTAACATGCAACTCAGCCCAGTAGCCTTCTCGTGACAAAAAACGTTTTGTTTCAAAATTTAGGTAAAATTGATTGAGTCATTGTTATATATAATTAGAATGACCCTAGCTCATTAAGACCCAAAATGACCCACTAATCGAATTTTCGCGAGCATGTGTCCAAGCCAAATAGTTCTCTCTTGCTCAAAATCGATATAATACAAAGTATAGTCAAAATGGTGAGTACCATTTTCTATATAAAATTAGCATGACCCATCATGACCAACAAATGACCCTTATAATCGAAATCTCTCGAACGTGTGGCCTAGCTCTTTAGTTTTAGCATGCCGAAAAACATTCGATACAAAATTTAGATAAAATCGATTGAGCCGTTTTTTAGATATAGTTAGTTTGACCCTGACCCCTTATAATCCAAAATGACCCATTGATCGAATTTTCTCAAAAATCTGTCCTAACCCAATGATTTTCTTGTGCCCGAAAACGATAAAATACAAAATTTAGTCAAAATTGCGCGAAACGTTGTCTAGATAAAATTAGAATGACCCAAAAGTGGCCCACTAATTAAAATTTCTTGAACATGTGACCTACCCCAATGATTTTCTCATGCCAAAAATATGTGGTATACAAAATTTCGTTAAAATCGACCCACCCATTCTTTAGATATAGCTTGACCTTGACCCATTAAGACCCACAAATGACCCTTATAATCGAAAGCTTTCGAATATGTGCCTTAGTCCATTAGTTTTCTCGTTTCTAAAAATTGTTACATACAGAATTCCGTTAAAATTGAACCTGCCGTTCTTTAATTATATATAGCTTGACCCAGACCCTTTATGATCCAAAATGACCCATTAATCGAAATTTTTCGAACATGTAACCTAATCCAATGATTTTATCATGCCAAAAAAAGGTTGCATACAAAATTTCGTTAAAATCGAACCACCTGTTCTTTAGATATAGCTTGACCATGACCCATTATGACCCATCATTACCCACAAATGACCCTCATAGTCGAAATCTCTCAAACATGTGATTTAGCCCATTAGTTTTCTCATGTCAAAAAATTGTTACATACAGAATTCCGTTAAAATTGAACCTGCCGTTCTTTAATTATATATAGCTTGACCCAGACCCTTTATGATCCAAAATGACCCATTAATCGAAATTTTTCGAACATGTAACCTAGTCTAATGATTTTATCGTGCCAAAAAAATGCTGCATACAAAATTTCGTTAAAATCGATCCACGTGTTTTTTAGATATAGCTTGACCATGACCCATTATGACCCATCATGACCCACAAATGACCCTCATAGTCGAAATCTCTCAAACATGTGATTTAGCTCATTAGTTTTCTCATGTCAAAAAACTGTTACATACAAAATTTCGTTATAATCCATCACGCCGTTCTTTAAATATAAATAGCTTGACCCAGACTCTTAATGACCCATTAAATTTTTTTCTCGAACATGTAACCTAGCCCAATGTTTTTCTCGTGACCGAAAACCATAGAATCCAATTTTTAGTCAAAAATTGCGTGAGAAAATCTCTAGATAAAAATAGCATGACCCACAATGACCCCAAAAATGACCCACTAACCGAATTTTCTCGAACATGTTACCTAACCCAATGGTCTTCTTGTAATCCAAAACGATAAAATATAAAATTTGGTCAAAATCGTTAGAGCCGTTTTTTAGATAAAAATGGCTTGACCCACAATGACCCAAAAATGACCCACTAATCGAAATTTTTCGAACATGTGACCCAGCTCAATTGTTTTCTCGTGCCAAAAAATGATTGGATACAAAATTTCCTTAAAATCGATCCAGCCGTTCTCTAGATATAAATAGCTTGATCCTGACCCATTATGACCCAATAATCGAATTTTCTCGAACATGTGACCTAGCCCAATGGTCTTTTCGTGCCCGAAAATGGTAAAATCCAAATTTTTGCGAAAATCGTTAGAGCCGTTTTTGAGATAAAATTTACCCACACACACACACACAATTTTTGCTCGCATTATAGTATAAGATATCAATCAAAACAGCCGTATGTCCCATTATGCAAACCGTACATCTGATTTTTTTACATATATTCTTCACAATATTGCAGAAAAAAAGTATTTTTATATGAAAAAAAATATTTTTATTTTTTTTATTTTTATTTTATTTTATTTTATTTTACAAATCTTTAATATTTGATGGACAATTTTATTTAAAATATGCCAGTGATGGATATCCTTAAAAAATATCTTAAAAAATATTTTTTTAATTAATAATTATATTTCAGTTTTTTTTTTCAACATATTAATCTATTCATTCTCATAGTCTCATTTCCAATATTAATCAAAATTTAATTTAAATAATAGAAATATATTGAAACAATTAAGATTCCAATAATGGATGCTCTCTCCCCCCCCCCCCACACACACAAAAGTAATAAATAAAATTGTTTTATAACTGTATTTAGTAACAGAATTTAATAAAAGCTTACTAATGAAACAAAACAGTTATTTTCAAATAAATTTAGCAATTAATTAGTTAGACATTTGTGAGAATTATTGATTGTTCAACTTAATTATTGCGATTATCACATTATGAATATTTCAATTATTTTAGATGTTTTAACTTACTAAATGTCAGGGAACTATAGAAATTAAATTGAGAGAGAGTTGAAGGAGGGATAATAATAATAAAAAAAATTGCAATAGTTAGTTTTGCATAGATTCATATATTTCCCACTATTTTTAATATTTGATCTCCTCAAAACTATTTGGTATATTAATAGTAGTGTTTAGTATTACAACTATAAAAGAAATGATACCGTAGTATAATAAATACATAAGGTTGAAATTTAAAAATATATATATATTTAGCTTTTCGTATACTCATGCAGCATGAAAACTATAAATTTTATTCAACTTGACATCCATTTTTAAAAACTTTCAACACATTTTCTGATTACTTACAAAGATTTTAAAGTTGCTCAAAACCTTTTCATTATAAAATTTTTAATTTAACAGATTTTATAGTAAATTACTTCATTCGAAAATAAAACACCTTCTGTATAATTGTAAACAAGCATTAGTTAAAAAAAAAAAAATCTTATATACTGTGTACAACAAAAGCATAATTTAAGCCATGTTACATGAAGTGAATGATTTTATTTATTATTTTTTTTTTTTTCAGTTGCAAAGTATTTATTAGAAATTTAATTCTATCTTAAATATAATATTTATCGGGCCATTTTTGCTTTCTGCTTAATATGGCATTAAGATAACATTAAAATCATAAAAAAGATTATTGTCAAGGAATTATTTGATCAGATTTATAATACAGACATACATTGTTTTAATTTTTTAATGAATGCTGAAAATGCGCATTCTATTTTAATGTTTAGTAGCAGATAATCTGAAAATTTATCCATTGAATTAAAATTATGAATGTAAACACTGTGGTTATTATGGAGAAAGGAAAGACATTACAGAAAAAGTCACAGAACTAAAGAATATATATCCATATTTTCACAGTGAAGACTTGCATAAAGTATTTTTGTTTGATCTAACATACTCATCGATCAGTTACAAAATTAAAATACATTACCACATTTATAAAAAAAAACAGGAGCTACAGTAAAAAAATGTAGTTGCCATATGGTGATTGCTAACCAGTGCACCTTTATTTTGAAATAGTAGAAACTGCCAGATGTAATCATAGAATTTATCACAATAAATTATTTTGTTCTGCATAAGTTTGCATTCATATTTTATACTTCACCTGGCAACTATGTCTCATATTTTTTAAACAGGTTCATTTCTCCACATGTATACTACATCTAATGATACGTTTTTATAAATATAAGTATTAACTAAAAGTTAAGAATATCAATAAATTGTATAAAGATTTAAAGAGAAACGTATTGATAGTCGTTTTCGCTTTTCGGCTGATCGACGACAGTTTGTTTACGTTTTTCATCGGAGAAACATTTGTGAGATCGCTTTTTATTGGCTGTTGGGGTAAAAACGCTCCAATCGCAGATCGTTTTACAAAACCTATCAAAAAAAGAGTTCCCTGTTTTTATTGTAATTATTAATTAATAGACAACTTCCGGATCCAGAACTTTTGTGATTTCGAAAGTTTTAACGATTGTTATAATATTCATGCAGGAATTAAGTTGGCCCCCCAGTGTGGCAATGAAGTTCAAAGATAATGCTCATCGCCCCACGGCCTAGTAGCGCTCTGCATACATTTGCCTAGCTCTAAGACAGCTTTCATCTGCGGCACCGTAAGTTAGATGCATATCTGCAAGTTCTTGAAACGTATACCGGTTCA
The DNA here is from genome assembly GCA_964019185.1 of Maratus speculifer. Lineage (NCBI taxonomy): Eukaryota > Metazoa > Arthropoda > Arachnida > Araneae > Salticidae > Maratus > Maratus speculifer. Next base: position 46,267,966 of record OZ025290.1, read on the forward strand.
TGTTACTTCAGCGAAGTCACCTTGTCGAATGACGACTGGCTGCACACGGCAGACAGCTATGCGCGTTCATGGGAGCTGCGGACACAAAGCGCCCTCTACACCGTCATGCGTTCGTTTGTGCCTATGCTTTCCTATGTGAAATAGTGTTCTTTTCCTATTCCCTACCTGCCCACCAAATATTGATGATGAATTCAGAATCACCCTGTATAGTGTGCATATATGTATGTAGTATATGTAATTAAAAACAACATTTGGATGCGGATTTTTTACTCATTTTTTGGGGGGGTGGGGGAGGGGATTTGGTGACATGATTTTTGAGAATGTAGCGAAATTTTAATATATTGTTTTCCTCGAACAGTTTCAATGAATAACACTAGTCTGCCTGATATCAGATGACTGAAAACCAATGATTATCCTTGATGCATTTTTTTATGCCAATTACAGAACCATTTCTATTTTTTTAACATCACATATAGTTTGTTTGCAATCGAATCAATTTCGAAGATTCACAGCTGAGAAAAAGCAATATGTGGTAGTCAAATATCACGTAAATGTACTTCTGGATACTAGCCAACTTATCTAACGACTTTTAGAAAATGAAAGAAACATCGGAGAACACGAAGATACTAATTAAGAAATATTCAATACGAGGTGCACAAATGACTTATCTATGGTAACTTCAAAGTTATAGGAATACTGTTTATGGCAACAAGCTGGGAACATAAGAATACCTTGCTTTCTACATGAATGGGACAATCGGGTAAAGCAAAAACATTGGATTATGATAGTTTGGATAGAGCGAAAATACTTTGTTCCAGAGACTAAAAACATATGTCATGAAGTACTCATAATCCGCACCAAAAATCTTGCTTCTATCATTACACATCAAAGTAGAATTAATGAAGCAATTTTTAAAGGCGGAATAACAAGATGGATATTACTTCAAATATCTTAGTATGGAATTTCCCTTTATCGACATACGAAAACTTAAAAACTTGAAATTTTTGGTCCTCAAATCAAAACACCGATGAAGGACAAATATTTTAAAAACCGATGAATGAGATAAAAAAAAAGCAAGCATGGACCGCCGTTAAATGTCTTACCGAAAATTTTCTAAGGAATAAAAATGATCCAAAACACAGGAACATTATTGAGACAATTCGGGGAAAATTCATGGAATTCGGCTTTATTATGAGTGTAAAAATTCACCTTATGCATTCCCAAGTCAATCACTTTCCAGAAAATTAGGGACATTGTAATTAAGAGCACGGTGAGCGCTTTAATCAAGATATCAAAGACATGGAGAATAGATACCAGATACGATGCAATGTCAATATGATGGCAGACTACTATTGGGTGTTGAAGAAGGCAATAAATGATGAAGGATGATCTGCATAAAAGACAAAATGAAGAAATCTTAATTAATTGAAAGTTGTTTGCTTTTTGTTTTATTAAAGAATAGCATGAACATACAAGGACATTTTACAGCATTTTTAAAATACTTAACCTTTTCGCTACGGGTATCCATGATCAAGGACAAACTTTTTAGAATTTTTTTATGAATTTTAATTTAATTTAAAGTAATTTTACAATTTTTGTCTGCATTTTTAATCATTTTCCTACTAAAAGCACAAATATTTAGAAATCAAACCAGTAGATTGCAGCACCTAGGAATATTTGTATCAAGATGGAGAGAAACATGAGCTCTCGTCGCGGTAGGCCTTTTTAGAATCATATTATTTATGTAAGCAGTAGCTAAATATATTTATTATTTTGTTAAGAAAACTAGAAACTTTCATTTAGGCTTATTTTGAAAGTTCTAAGTATTTACAATTTTGTTATAGAATTATTTAAAAACATGTGTCCATGATCATGGACAAATGTTTGCAAACGGTGTGTGTACCACTATACTGTCACTTTATGATATTGTTTGCTTTCGTTTAGTTTTTATTGTATATTGCTCATTTAATGTACTCTATGTTTTATTTTCGTTGTTGTTTTTTCTATAAAAAGAATATCGGTATCTATAAAATTTTGAACACGTATTTGAAAACGCCGTTTTTTCCCCTCCATAATGAAATGATAATAAATTATCTGTATAAAATCACACATCCATATTACTCTTATCAAAACTATTTTTTTAGGTCCATCGATGGATTTTTCATCTTATGCTTTGTTGCAGATTTTGAAAAGTCATAAAATATTAGCAGCTTGTACAGCAGGAGTGAATAGATTTAGAAACCCACCTTTCATTTCGGAAAAAGCATGAAAAAAAAAAAAAAAAAAAAAAAAAAAAGAAAAAGAAAAAAAAAAGAAAAGAAAAATGGAAGGGAGAAGAGCTATATAGAAGTTATAGAATTTATAGAAGAGCTATATAGTAAGGACAACGATATTGTACTTGTTAGATGGTATGATAACAAAAGTGTGTATATTGCAAGTAACTTTTTGGGTAAAGCCAACACTGATGTTGCTAAACGATGGGACAAAATTCTAAGCAGTACATTGATGTAATTCGACCAGAAGTTGTGAAGAAATGTAATGAATCAATGGGAGGAGTTGATAAGATGGATTTTCTAATTGGCTTGTACAGAATTTTTATTCGATCAAGAAAATGGACATTTCGCCTTATATTTCATGTAGTAGACCTGGCTATATGTAATAGTTGGCTTGAATATAAAAGCGATGCTACTGAGTGTAATATTCCAAAAACAGAAATTATGGTTTTGTTACTCTTCAGAATGACAATAGCGAACTATCTAGTGAAAGCTGGAAAACCATCAGCATCAAGAAAACGTGGTAAATCAAGTAAAACCGAAGACATGCCAGAAAATTCCCAACACGATATTTCGCGCAAAAGCACAGAAGTAAGCCATATAATGCAATACAACTCGATGAAGTAGATCATATCCCTATCCATAACGGCTGCAAGGAAGCAGGCCGCTGTAAAAGAAAACAGTGCAAGGGGAAATCACATTTTAGGTGTGAAAAATGCCAAATTCATCTATGTTTGAGTAAAGAACGCAATTATTTCAAAGAATTCCACTTAAACGCATAGTTATCACAGCATTTGAAATTTAATTTTGTAACAGTAATATTCTAAAACAGTATTTTGTAACAATAAAATAAATTTGTTTTTCCACCAACAGTGTCTTTTCATTATAGTCTACCCTACACTCATTAAATACAAATGTCCTTGTTCAAGGACATTCTCTAATTAAAAAAATTTTGGTCACAATTTTTTTAGGTGGTTTTTAGCTTATTAGGACCTTTATTAACAATATGTAAAAACTTCATAATTTTTATTTCATTTTTAAAGTGTTGGTACTGAAAGGGTTAAGAAAATATGTTTATGGAATTGCGATAAATTTTTGATTACATTAATTAAAATACTAGAAACGCAACTTCTTATTTTTTGCGAGATCATGACGTGACAGACAAAAATGGAAGTCATTTCTGGAAATCAGCGTCAAAAATTCTTCAGGAAAGCTTGTTCATAAGAAATCATCTGACAAAACATTTAAAAATGCAGAATGGTTAATCTGTGTCGGAGAACTTAAAAATAAATGGAGAGATTTTTTCGTGTAGCAAGTGTGAAGCAATGTTAAATATGAGGACCCCATAAGCCAAAGAGTATAAGTGACGAAATTGAAAAAAAAAAAAAAAAAAAAAAAGGAACTACACTGTTAAAAATCTTGTCCTAGTTTGAATCAAATTTTGGTGCTCAGTAGCTGCCACTGTTAGAAATCTTGAACCAATATATGGAGCTCCTGTTGAAGAATAGTTCCAATAGTTGGAAAGAGCTTGAAATAGGAAGCTTTAAATGTTGGTACGAGATTTCACCATCTAATGGTGGTAGATACTGAGCACCAAAATTTGGTTCAAACTAGGACAAGATTTTTAACAGTGTAAGCGCACAGACGACCTGGAAATATTCTTTTTTCTTTTCAGTTGATGTGATCAACCAATTTCGCCGAATAATAATCAATATTGATTAATTATAAATTTAAAGAATTTTTTTAAAACTTTTTTCACAGTTATTGAAATAAGTATTCAAAGACCACAATGAAACAAACGGCAGTTTACTATTTTAATTCAGGCAAATATTTTGATGTTCAAATTTAACGTCAATTATCTTAATTCAATTTTCTCCAAATCCAACTTTTGTCTCTTTCACCCTCTGGCTTCTGAGGTCCTCATATCTAAAGATACTCAGTACATTATACTTTTAAATTTAAAACAAAAATAACGAACTTAAAACTTGAGTTTCTAAATCTACTGTTTTGTAAATGTTGTGAAACAAAAATTATTTAAAGTTAAAACTACACTATGAGTAAATTTGTTAAAGATTATAAAAATATTTAAAAATGTGTGCACTATAAAAAAAATCTGAAAAGGTAGTAAACTTTTTCTTGGAAACTGGGATTCCAAGAACATTTCCTGTAACGGTAACAGCAAAAATTCAAGTTTCAGAATAGGTTACATGGTTTTTTCCTGTTATCAATACATGAAAAGTTCTTGGAATCCCAGTTTCCAAGAAAAAGTTTAGTACCTTTGCAGATTTTTTTTTACAGTGTGTTAAATTAGTTTTAATCCTTAGTACTTTCAATTGTAACCATCGACCGAGAATATAAAATAAAAATAAAAATATTATTATTAAATTTTAATTTTCAAATGTCACGTAATTTGAGTAAAAGTGAAAGTCAATTTTTAGATCCGGAAAATAAAATGTAGATATTGAGAAAAGTGAAATATTACTTGTATCATGGTTTTTTTTTTTTTTTTTTTTTTTTTTTAAGTAAACTGATTCAAATTCTTGGTATATTGTGGGATAAAACGTCGCTATAAACAATATTTCCTAAAGAAATAATTTCTATTGATTCTCGTATGATTAATTCTCGGTAATTCTTCAAGGGACATATAATTTTTGTATCTTCGAAATTAACTTGAATATTTCGCTTCTGATTGAGTCTTGATAGACCAGTTGCTGTACGATTGTATTTTAAATCTCTCAAATATTTTTAAAAGATGAATATAGCATTCTATTTATTTAAAAATTATTTATTTGTCATAAATGTAAAAAATGCATGAATGTTTATTTATGGTTCGACAAAATTATGAAGCTATACAGTATGGAAATTCGGAAATTCTTTCCGATTTTTTCATGAAAAGTTACATTGAAAAAAAAAAAAATGCATAAGCCATGCCATCATTTGTTGGTTTTTGAAAATCCCGTGAAATTATTCAGTAACGTTCTGTACTTGTTGCTATTTTCGTCACATCTTGAGAACCTTTTCGACATCTGATGACAAACGTACACACTACGTTGATCACTGTAGCAATAACACACAAAAATGATGCATAGAAAAATGTGGCATGACCTCCGAAGACCTCCAAGCATACACCTGTTACTAAACAGCCCAATCCACAACCTGAAAGTAAAACAAATTAAGATTACATAACAAGAACAATATGATAAAATATTTATATGATCATAAAGCATTAATAGTTATTTGTTTGTAACGTTCAATTCAATTTTGAGCGTTTTTTAAAACATTTGATTTCTTGATGTTGTAAGAAAAAGATGATTATTTTTTTAGAATATTTGTAGTAAGAGGAAAAGTAAAATGGCTATTTAATTTTGAATTTCGCTGTTTGGAAATAAAAGTAACCTTTCTATAAACTTTTGATTACATACAGTCGGCTTTCGTTAATTCGAAATCGGATAAACCGAATCTTCGTTTAATTCGAACTAAACAGGAAATCCTAAAATTTTCAATGGCAGAATAACGTTAAACTTTTTCCTTTATTCGAACTCATTTTTTCTTTACTTCGTTTAATTCGAATTAACGAGAATTCCAATTTTTCATTTTCCCTTATTACTCACCGACTTCAAATAGCTTTTTTTCTTTCATTTTTATCAGAATTGTTCTGAAGTAGTATTCATAAAATCTCATGCATTTAATATCCGCTTTTTTAGTGCCCCGTCTGTCCATCAATGGCACCTCCAGCCCTTTTGCCATTGTTTTTCTTCTAAATCCTATTTGTTTATGTATTTATATTTTTAGTTTAATATTAAGTCATATTCTAATGATAACAGCCGAAGTAAATTTAAAAAATACTATAACAAAATTCCTTTGTTATAGTATCCCTTTAAATATGTTTTCCTCTCATACTTTCCATAATTCGAACTCTGGATAATTCGAACATTTTTTGTGGTTCCGACGAGTTTGAGTTAACGAGAGCCGACTGTATATATATTTATAATAATAAAAAATTTCGTCATTTTACCTTAATTTATTCCAAATTCTTATACTTACCTCTACATTTTTTATCTGTCTTTTAATAGTAGCTTAGCATATAAATTATGATTTAATCCCATCCCTTTAATCAACGTATTCTTTTATTTTTATGTTTTACTTCTTATTTCTAATGTTTGTTATTTTCTCCTATCTTTTACAAAAAGATGCATTGTACTCGTTTCGATGGATTTACACATTTAAAAAATTAAAAATCCCATTATTATTTTTTTTTCAAAAAGTCTGTCTGTCCGTCTGTTCGAGTTTCGCCATTGCCATCGAAAAGAGCATGAAATTATGCACTGAATCGAACCAAACTTTTTATGTATGTCTTTCACTAGGGCCAGTCCTCCTTCAGTTTAGAAATTTTCATTCGAAAAAGGGCGTTATAACAATGTTTTTTGTGCGAATTTCATTAATGTACTATTTAAAAGTGTATAAAGTTATACATAGAATTGAACCACTTTTTTTTCTTCTTTTTTTGGCTGTGGCCAACAGCTTCTCCTTTAATTATGAAATATTCCTTATGTATGTATAGGGACGCTATAATAGCAATTTTTATGCCATTTTCCTTATCGTATTATCGAAAAGTGTATAAAATTATGTACAGAGTTGAACTAGAATTATTGTGTGTATTTTTGGCTGTGGTCAGCAGATCCTTCTTGTATTTCGCGATAGTTTTCCGGAAGTTTTGTTTAATTTTATACATATATATATAACATATATATTACACGAGGAAACGAAGCAAAGAAAAATTAACAATTAACAATCAACACTTAACAGTTGTACATAAATACATTAAACAGAGATGGGAACCTTTAAGCATAATCTGGACGCTTTTCCAAATACTACGATCTAACCATGGAGGTTTTATTCACCTCTTGGTTAAGTGTGTTTATAAATTTTCATGTCTCTTTATAGATTTAAAATTATTGATTCTGCTTTATTTCAAGTTTTTATGTTTGAATAAAATATTATATTAAAAATAATATTGGGTGTTATTACTAACAGAAAAGCGCCCTCACAATAGCTACGAAAAGGCTACGAATCAGGCCAAACTGTTTTACAGGGATAACCTAGAATTAGGATAGCACTATGTGGAGAAACTTTCGTCGGAAATAAGCCTTTTCATTCTAAATCCATGACTAACAATGAGGTCTCCATACGGGTATACTCCGAAAAATCCGAAAAAAATACAGTATGTTCTTCTCACGAGGATATATACGTTTATAAAAAAAATCTCCGTACCTTGTTCTTAAAAAAAAAAAAAATAAAATAAAAAAAAAAAAAAAGAAAAAGAAAATTTTGTTATTTGGCGTTTTATTATCAGTTGGCGATGAAAAAAAAAAAATTCGAAAAATGTTTTTTTATATCAAATGTATTTTAACACTAGAACCACGGCGACGGGCCATTTTGACCCTTATCATATGCAGAGATGTTGATTCGAACGAGAATTTTTTTTTGTAAAATTAGCTAAACATAAGCTGGGCCCAAAAAAGAAAAAAAAATCAATATATAATTTAAACAGTTTTAAAAGAAAATTCCGGTGAGAAATATTTTTATAAAACTTGAATGAATTTTCCTGCGGTTCTAGTGTTAAAAGAAGAAAGTTTCATATTCAACGTGTTTAGATAAATTAAATAGCTTTGATTTTGTCAGTTTTAGTTTGTTTTAAGTATTATAATTTCGTTATATTGATATTTATATGTACTTATATTCAAATTTAACTATCAAAATTTGAGATTTAAAACAAATTCAAATTTAAATTAACTAAAATTGTTTCAAGTTCAAAGTCCAGTCGAGCATTGTCAATTCGATTTTGTTGCTATGGAAACATCTAGCTTTTAATTTTGAATATGCTTAAATGAATGAAAATAATTTTACTGAATAAGAATTTTTTATATATGAAAATATTTTTTCCTGAGATAAATCAAATAATTACAGCAACAAATGATATTTATGCAAATTTAATACATATATATATATATGTAAATAATATATTAAACTATCTTATTGTTTATGTTTAAATTAGTAAATACCATTTACAAGAATTCTAAATATCCAAAAGTTTTCAGTTACATTAAAATCGTTTGCTTTTGGCGGAGAAAAGTGCTGCTCGCGAAACCGTGTGACACTTTCGTCTTTTCACGCCAAATATTCGATTTTTTTTTTGCATATTTTCTGCTGTAATTCCGCCGCTAATTTTCACAGATCTTTTATTACATACATGAGTAGTTTAATTAGTATTTTTTTAAAAAAACAATCTGAGTATGCCCAGTATGGAGACCTTCCTTGTAAGATTATAAAGGTGATTAATAGTCTTTGACTATTTCCATGCTCACACGCTGATGAATTTTCCTTGAAACACGATCATTTCTCGCACATTCAAAAATATGCCCTTTTATTTTGATATACTGGTGCCACCGATATAAATACGTGATATCGGGTATGTTGTGAGAAAGATATCAAAAAGAAAGCTAAAACTTATTCAAGTAACCGCTTTCCCGATTTGCCCTTACTTCATACGGGTAACATGCTTTTGCCAATCATAATTTGCCCGTACCATGTTTCGGGCATCCATATTCAAATCATAATTTACTAGCAAAAGCCATGCTTTGTTTGGATTCGCGAAGCATTATTTTATAAAGCATATATCTGAAAGTAACAATATTTTTTAATATTATTTTTACATCTTTATTAAACAAAAACGTTATTTTATGTTTTGGCGCATTTTAATTCTACAAATGTAAGTTCAGCCAAATAACTATCAATTTCCTAAGAATTTTTTATTTATGATGTAAGGCTGGCATAAAAAAATATTTTCGAAGCAAACTTTTACAAAATATTTTTAAATTTTCAACTAAAAATTCTTTTAAAGAATTTTACAATTTCTAGTAGCCACCGGTGTTTTTTAAAGTTGTTTGAAATATGCATGTTTCCAGTCTTTGTAATTAACATCAAATAATCTTTGATAGCTATTTTAGAATAATATATTTGAAGAGAGCTTGAAGAAAGTTACTTCTTCAAACTCCTATTTTCTGGAAAAACATTTGAAATCAGCTCTCGTCGATACTATGAATTTTTAACTGTAAAACTTTTTATTCTAATTTCTTCGTTTTTATACATGTTAGTGCATGAGAATTTTTGATATTGTAGAATTTTTCGTAAGGAAAATTTCTATTGAATGCTTAATTTTGAAGGATTTTCACTCTTGACAACGTTACGTACGTTTTTAAGCCAACTGGTGCCTATATATCCTCAATATCTGCAACTGCTTCATCTAATGTTAAACCTTGGGATTTATAAATTGTAACAGCAAAAGCTAACTGCAGAGGAAATTCTTTCCTTGAGCAATTTATGCTTCCATTTTTTCAGAATTCAATTATTGGTGGAATTGGTACGCACCAATTCTTATAAGTTAAATTACTATAGTATTCAAATTTATCCATGATTATTCGCGATATCTGGTCTGGTGGCTTGTGATTTTCTTTAATACGTGCAACAAAGTTTAAAGTCCCGTTCACTAAACCCTTTTCGGCCCACAAATAAGAACGTAACATTACTTTCGATACAAATGATAAAGTAAGAAATGGTTGAAGTCCATTTGTCATTTCTGAATCGGCCAACTTTTCCTTTCGTACATTTATAAAGAGCTTGAATCGAGACAACAAGTTCACGCAATTCTTTTAATTTTTCATTTATATAACAAATTTAACAATTAATTTTATATGTTTACAATTCTTTTGTTGCCACTTTACTAAAAAAAAAAAAAAAAAAAAAAAAAAAAAAAAAAAAAAAAAATCCATAATACAATTCTTTTAAAATGTTTAAGTGTCATCTGTGCAAACGATTTTGCTGAATAAAGAAAACATATTTTGTTTATTAAATTAATCATGATTCCATCTATAATTACTTACTCTATGATTTATATTTTTTTCTGAAAATATACGCGTTTCATTTTTTATTTATTTGCTAAAATGCGTCCATATTGGAAATGCATGTAAAATAAATTAATTAAAATAATATTTTTTTAACGTTTTACTGTAAAAAAAATTATATTCTGCAAATCTACAGATCATATTTTATTTTTGTGTTTAATTTGAAGTCAAAATATTGAATAGTTTTTTTGTAAAGTGTGCGACAAATTGTAATTTGAGTGGCCTAGTAGAGGATTCGCTTCGCTCATCCTAATTATTCTCACCAGTAAATTTTTATGGTAAATTTTGAATTATTTAATCCAAGCATTTTTCTGATTCAATAAGGCAAAAATTTCTGTTTTGAAAAATCGGTGATAAAATTCTGTAAAACACATAAAAAATAGGCATTGTTTGAAAGGTTTCTTTTTTCAAAAATATGGATCAGTTAAGTGGTTAAAACTACTGAGTAATTTATTTAGAAATTATTTACACACAAACAAAACATTATTTACATCTAAGAGCTCTGATACAGACAACCCGGCTCGAAACTAAGTTATATATAGCAAGTACTTTCTGTGCACTGAGTCAACTTATTAAAATACTCTATTTCCCTCTCATACTATGATATATCATGAATTTTTATCGAAGGATCACCCTAAACTTCCCCGTTGCGCAAGCTATATACACAAGAGACTCAAACTCTTTCCCGAAAATTCCACCAAGGGAATACTAAACATTCAGATCTACTATAGAACTACTGGTTTTTCTCTCAACCATTCGAGTCCAAGAGCCGACCGCACAAAATCCTAAGTCATCGAAAACAAAAAAAAAAAAACCTTTATATTATGGATGAGTAGTCTTAGGGGAATCTAATGATCCATGTCTGCCGGAAGTGAAGTGGTGCAGAAGCCAATAATTAATACCACTAGCGGCTCACTCGTAGGTCTATCATTGTGTTTGGCGTACAATCAAAAGTATGAAAACACGGAAAACTGGGTGCAGGAAAAAATAATACTAACCCTACGAGTCAACCACTGGTGGTACAAATTTTTGGCTTATGCACCACTTCATTTCCGGCAGACATGGATCATTAGATTCCCCTATGACTACTCTTCCATTATATAAAGGATTTTTTTTGTGCTTGATGACTTAGGGTTCTGTGCGATCAGCTCTTGGACTATTCCTCTCCAAAAAAACAGCACGCAGGTTTTTTTTTTTTTTTTTTTTTTTTTCTCTTCCAACAAGGATCCCATCTTATAACCAAATTTACCCCTTTCCCGCAGCATTCACTGTTGCACTAGATAGAGAGTTTTTTGTTGCCCTTATCTCTGAACTACGTTTTTAAACAGAAAGAGAGACTGCAATTCATTGATATAATCGAGCTTATTCATACCATAGGGTCTAACAATAATCTCTGGGATCAACTTCAAGATAAGAAATTATCTTAAACCTCAGATGCACAAAAAGTGATGCGTATGAAGTACAATAAACAAGTAAAAAGATAATATCGGGTAACATAGTAATCTTAATTAGTTATTTTCTCACTAGTGTCAGAAACCTGACAAATGCTAATTAGTTAATATTAGTATAAATTTTAAAATTGACCATAAATAACGGTCATGTCATATATCGACCGTATAGCAATCATTTCTGTTTTTTAGCAAATTTAATTAAGAAGTATCACGGTTAATAAAAGAGAACCCGAATGTGAGGCTACACATAATGTACATACACAAAAAGTACCAATTTGTACACTTTGGTACAAGAATTTAATTTAAATAATTTTTCAGAATAGATTTCTGTTATTTCTTATTGGAAATATTGGTTATATATTACTCAACAATAGAAAGTCATTCTTGGATCATATAAATTTCACAATTTAGTTATACACTATACGGCCATCACTTACTGGCCACTTTCAATTTTAGACATTTCGTGGAATATTTAAAAATGTCGGATTATTCTGGAACTTCAGAATTATAAAGAATATGTTTGACCCTCATAGTCATCAACGTCGTTTTGATAATGAGGATTGAGAGAGGGAGGATTTTGATAGAGGACAAGAAAAAAAAATCAAAGAAAAATAATAATATTTGAGATCACGCTGTAAATTATAATACTCGAAATGATCTATCGTTGTAGAATACTACTATGTGGATACTGTACAACATGTTTACTGTTTTGTATAAGAACAGCATGTATATTCATTAAAATACAGTGATTTTTTTAAAAGTTAAAAAAAAAAAAGTTAGCGTGTTTTTAGCTTCCATCATGCAAGATTTTTAACCAACTTAATTGCCAGTTTCTGAAAAATTAGCGAAATGTTATAGAAAAAAGATAAATATATATAACAATCACCAGATTCTTAAGGTTAGTCAAAAGCCAGTGAGTTCCATGAACGGATGTTATTATTAACCGATTGGACCGGTCACATTTTTCTCCGTTGATATGTGACAGAGTACAAAGGTATCTTCTTTTTGCGGAAATACGCAAATTAAAAAATAATTAATTAAAGTCGTGATCAAATTATTGTGCACTTATCATTAAGTGCATGAGAAGTAATATTGGGAGTTGTTGCTTACCCAATGCTTCGTAAGTGGTGCATAATATGGATTGCGTGGTTGCTTCTGTCCCGGGCTTCGAATTTAATTTCCCATAAGAGGTCATAGCTGCATAGAAAGAACCAAACGTGAGTCCATGTAAGCATTCAATAGGAAGTATCCACCATGGATTATGAAGATAGCTATAACAGAAGAATCGAACGCCGTGACTTATGAGTGCTAAGGAAACAAGATTGAAATGTCCAAACTTTTTGATTAGCCATCCAGAAAAGTACATAGCAGGAACTTCTCCTAAAAAACATTGCATTGTATGGACCAGCCCAATAATAAGCTTGTTTCCTCCAATGGATAATACGAACCATGTCAAGTAATACCAAATTATACCAGTGAACATTCCATTGAGGAGTACACCCACTTCAAAAAAGAGAAATTCCATCGAACTAAAAATGGTCTTCATGTCTTTCAGGATATTCTGTGAAAAATCTGGTTTAATTAAGTTCATTTTTGAAAGATTCCATATCTGCAGCACGGTAAAACAAGCAGCGATACACCACGAGGCCATGTAACTTTCAGTATAATCATTCAAGAATCCAGCAAAAGGAGCCATCAAGCCCCAGCTGATGGCACCCCACACTCTCTGTTGACCGTAATCGTTACCTTGAATGCTTTCATAGCAAGCAGTGTCTGACATTGTGAATTCAGCACTGCCCACTGTGCAGCAAATGACAAGGCAAAGGGCATATACCCAAAATTGATATGTTTTAAAGTTTGCTATTCCTATACTATGCTCATCTTCCAGCTCTGAGGAAGTCCTTTTATTCAGGTCGTTGCAGTCATTTGTTATGAAATCTGGTTTTGGAAGTGTTTGCTTCAATTGCATGAATGATTCATTTGATAAAGAGTAACAGTACTTGATCAGATATTCAGAAGAAAAATTTATGTTGTGAGACATACTTTCTGCTGGCAAAAGACACAACGAAGAAATCTGAGATGCATTAATAAACAAAATAACTGAATCACCTTCAGTAGTACGTAAACTATCTAAAGCTGTATAGTTTTCAGACAATATGTTATCCGTATACGACAAATTACAAGTCGTTTGAGTGATTTTAAAACTGTCATCAGTGAAGTTTATTGACTTGATGTATTTGGATGGACAATTTATTAAAGTGTTTTGTATTACATTATTACTTAAACAAATTGAAGCTTGTTTAAACTTTTCCTTGTCCAGATAACGCTTTGGATGGAGAAGTTCAAAAGCATCTGAATTAAAACATAAATGGCAGTATGTATTATTTACAGAAGTGTTCGTGAACTCTGTCGTATGTATCCCTGGCATGCCAGTATTTGGAATGTTTATCAAAAGAAGAGAGAATACAATTTGAAGCACAGATAGTCCCACGATCACAAGTTTTAACCTGTTGAAATAGTCCGCTATGTAGCCAATGGTTGGTTTTAATAGAAAAACTGTTATTTGCAGAGCCGTGAAACTTGCTGCTACGTTACTGGCTGTAAGACCTAGAACTGTTATTCCAAATGCAGATTGGAACGGAAATATTGCTCCCGCACCTGAAAGTAAAAAAAAAAATCAGGTTATATATAACAGTGGTTATTTAATTAATATTTTAATATTTACAATGTCGTGACTAGTGGTTGGCAGAAGGTAGATACTCAAAAAAGTGTCTTGATCCTATAAATTGTCATTAAACAATACAGTGCAGTAAAAGCTCGATCAGCAGTCATTCGAGAGATTCAAATCTTTTATGTGTGTATGTTCATAATGTAAATATAAATAAATACTTGTATTGTATTACATTTTATTGAAATGTAATTGTAAAATCATATAGATCTTAGGTTTGTATCCTGAACAAGGATTAATTTGTTGTAATAAAAGTCTTGATAAACCTTAAAGTTTTGCCTCCTTATAAACTTTTGATTCCTGTACGAGTCTGTTCTATGTCATAAGTCGATCTGTGTAGATAAGTAGTCAAATTTGTGTGATAACGAGTATAGCTCACAAATTAAAACAGCACTATTTACAAACAATAATTTTCGTGGTAAATTTCTATTTAAATTTTGCGAAAATCTACCACGACTGGTATTGTTTTTAAGTAGTGGTACTAACTCTTTCAGGGAGAATGGCGAGAATATTTAATAACTTGCTTTATAAATTTTTACTGTCTTGTATCTTCAATAGAAGAAAGTATTATAATCGACATTTTTCCCGACTTCCTGTTTTCGACAGATTTAAACGTGTCAGAGGCCTAATATCCTAAAAGATATGTTTATACAAAATGTCTGTTTGTACGTGTGACGCCATTGTACAATCGAAAAGTGTATGAAGTTATGCATTGACCAAAGTTTCTATTTATGTTTTTGACTATGGAGAGCAGGTCATCCTTAAGTTTCGAAATATTCCTTTGGAAAGGGGCTGGAATAGATGTATAATTTTGTTATTTTTGTATAATTTTCTCGATTTTTTGCAGTTTTATTCTATATTGATAGCTTATCAGCAACGGAAACTTCGCATTCTGCTAAGTCGGCTACTCGCAAAAAACTCATGTACAGAATAACAAATAATGTCGATTTTAATAAATGTCAGGATCGAAATTAACCCATTTTTATTTCAATTTGCTGAAGCAAAAATTTAAGATGAAAATCAATGTTGATATAATATTGAACTAATAATATTGGGGTATTAACATTTGTAACTAAATTTTGAAAAATCAAGAGAATGAGATAGAAGAAAGTTTTGGGATTTTGATTGGCACATCAAATTAATTCTTTTGTGTTCGCAATCATGCGCGTAGCCAGAGGGGGTGCCCTGGGTTCCCGGGCACCCCTCCCCCCCCCGTTCACGCAGACACATGAAGGATTTTAAAACCTAAGTAAAATAATCAGCATTTATAAAAAAAAAGAATAATTGAAAACAATGTAATTAAAAACAATTAACAATTTTTATTTTTCATACATCCTGTTCATATATCACTACTGCGGAACACAACAACAATTTCTCAAGTATGATGCAACAGCTGATAATTAATATTTTCACATTACATTTGTACTCATTTATCAATATTTTATAAAGTAGAGTATTTTAGATTTTCAAATGTTCAGTAAGCAGGCGCCAGACACTTCTGGCCTGCCCTTAATCCAACGTTTGCAAGACGCCATTACATTAAATGTTCACACTGACAATAGACCCCCCCCCCCCCCCCCACTGAAGATATTTGAGAAAAAGCAAAAACATTTGAATCTAGATATGGAAGCTATGCTTAATAATTTTTATATTTTAAATAATAAGAATAATAATAATAATAAATATTAAAGCCTGCCAGTCACATTATAGGGTTTTCCGAGAAGAGAAAAATCTCTTTTATTCAGTTTTCATTCTCTTGGCCTATATCATTTCGAAATGGGCCAAAAAATTATATTTAATTTGTTAATATACTTCGCACTTTACCAAGCGTATTTAAAAAATATGGGATGGCCAGAAAAGAGAAAATGAGCTTTAGAAAAACCTGCAAAAAATGCAAGACAATTCAGGATATTTTTAAAGAAAAAATAACTGCCCAACATGATGTCAAATCTCCAGAAGCCACAGTAACCAAAGAAAGTAAGAATAGTTTATTATGCTCTCTTAAAGTGGTTCTGAAATCTGCGCTTAACAAACGCGAAACTTTCTGACACATTTTATGACTTTTTTTTTTAAACGTAAAGGCATAAAATTAAGGCACAAGATTCGATTTCAATAGACGTGTACATTGAAGCGTTTTGGAATCGAATTACGTATTCCATTTTTTGATAAATATAAAGTTATCGAGTTTAAGTGACTTTTGTACTTAAATTTTTGTATTTACTTTGTTTACTTATGACTGAATCCATCAGTGGTACGTCTAATCCGACGTGGTACCTGGTTACGAAACACCAGCAATAATATCTTTATTGTGGCACTGAGATCTGAGTTTATAATGTGGTTTTATCATAAAATTTGACTAAATACTTTAACTTTTTTATTTATTGTAACGTTTATTATTATGTTCATAATTATGCTGCTGGTTTATGCATTTACGCGCATCCACACTAGAGATGAGACGGGCTCAGCCCATACCCGAAAGCCCGAGCCCGAGCCCGGGCCCGACACAGATACGGGCTCTATTTTTATTCTAATCTTCGGGCCCGGACGGGCTCATTTTTTTTTTTTTTTTTTGAAACCGTAAGATTTTATTTATTCATGAGTAGAAAAGATTGAAAAAACTTTCTTTCATTTAAAATTGCGTACTTATTCCTTTTCAAATCATTTTGATCAAAATGACGGGGAACCGAAGTAGTGTTTATTTATTTTAGTATTTGACTGCTGTTTCAAATGAAAATTTGTGATAATTACAGATTTATGTCTACATAATTTCCGACGACAACCTCTGAATGGCGGCATTCAAAATAAACACCAGCTATCAATTTGCTTTTAGTTGGCTTTTCGTTAGTAAAAGTTTTTTTTTTCTTCTTTTAATAGGATCGTTTTTTTTTTTTTTTTTTTTTTTTATTAATATTATTTAGTTACATAACGCGAATAGAATACTTTCTTTTTGTTATTAATAGACGAAAGTTAGCTGGAGGCTTGCAAATTATTTAATCTTCTATATTGTACACGAGTTATTGTCGTTTTTCATATGAAAATTAGTGATTGTTCTATCTATTTGTCAACATGAACACTGTTTCATGCTGAGGACGGTATACATTTTCGAAGTAAACTTTCCTCCGTAAGTAAACATAATTACCATCTTATTCTGGTATAAAGCAATTGTTCAGTGTTTCTTCTTTTCCGATAAAAGCATCGGACCTTTAAAATAAAGTCATCTTTTTTAAATTTTGCATTGATTTTCTGGCACCTATCAATTAAGGAACATTGTTATGAGAAAGGAATTGATTATAATTAAATTTGTACATTTTTTACAGAAAATTGAAGAACGTTGTTCTATTCGCCAGATTACAAAAAGTAGTTTCTGCAAATTTCATGCATTTATTCATTGAGTCGCAAACATGTACATGAAATTTACTTTTTAAATTAGGGAAAAAATTGTGATTAATTTTAAGAGTCAAGTATATATTTATTTGATACGGATTTTGATAAGATTGAATTTAAATTTTCGTTTAACAATTTTATCTGTGTAATAATTTTTAATTCCATAATAATAAATTTATAATACAATAATAATAAACATAAATAATTAACATAAATAAGTAATTAACATAATAATAAATTTTTAATACCATAAATACCACATAATTTTCTTTTGTATATTTTTGTGCTCGGGCTCTGGTAACAAAAAATCTTTCGGGCTCGTGCGGTCCCGGGTTCCGGAAAACGAGCCCGAACTTATCTCTAACTCACACACATGTATGTGTATTTCGCCAGATGAGATTTATCATCTGACTAAATTTCATCTACAAAACTTTGATTAATACGATATTTTGATCTCATACAGCTTTCTTTTGAGAGAAGTTTCCAGCATAATAAAAATCCTTTTTTAATTTTTATTAGACGTTAGGGTGACTAAAAGTTTCACACTTGCGTCCACACACAGTCTCTGTCTTATATCACTGCTGTAAGAAAATTTATATATATTTTTTTTTACTATTAGATTTAGTTTAGAACCTCTTCTAATATCCCTCACAAAAACAAAATTGTGTTTGGGCCCTTTAAAAAAAAAAAACACAATTGTACCTTCTAAGATAAAAGCTTGTTTAAAACGGAAATTCGAGCAGTCTCATGAGATTCCGTTTTAACAGGTTTTATTATATAAAATATTGTTTGTACCCAACAGGTCCAGGTTAAAAAATCTGGGCACCCCCCCCACCCTGTTCAAAAGGCTGGCTACGCCTATGGCAATACAGTCGGCACTCGTTAATTCGAATTCGTCGGGACCAGGGATGTAGTGGAGGATATACGGGGGTATACGCCGTATGCCTTCTGGATTTTTTTAAGGAACACCGTATACCCTCTGTTTCTCAAGAAAGCTAATAGTATCTACACTCTAAGGTCTAAGATATAACCTCTGCCTTGAGGGTATACCTTCTTCTTAGACGGTATACCGTCTGTGTTTTTTACAACATCACTGGTCGGGACCACAAACATTGTTCGAACTATCCAGAGTTCGAATTATGGAAAGTATAAGAGTAATACATGTCTAAAGGAGTACTATTGTATAAAAAATAATGTTATGGTATTTTTTAAATTTATTTCGGCAGTTATCATCAGAATATGACTTAATATTAAATTAAAAGATATAATACATAAACTAATTTAGGAATTATGAACAAGCACAATGGGCGAAGAGCTGGAGGTGTCAGTGATGAACAGACAGGGCATTAAGAAAGCGTGTATCAAATGCATGGGATTATATGTGTGCTAGTTTCAAAACAATTCTGATAAAAATGAAAGAAAGTTATTTTAAGGATCGAAAGTCTGTGAGAAAGTAAGGAAAAAGCAAAATCGGAAATCTCGTTAATTCGAATTAAACGAAGTCAAGAGAAAATGAGTTCGAATAAATAGAAATTTTTAATATTATTCAGCCCTTGAAAATTTCGGAACTTCATGCTTAGTTCGAATTAAGCGAAGATTCGATTTATCCGATTTCGAATTAACGGGAGTCGACTGTATATAAATATTCAATCCACTTGCATCAAAATATAACAAAGGTTTATAAAATGAAGTACAGATGTCAGCATCAGCTAGCTTTCAAACAACTGCATCATGCATATGAATTATTCATACACATCTTTTGAAGAAAATTATTTCAGATTCTTCTTTTCCTTCTTTCTTTCTTTAACTAAAATTTATTATTTGCTTAAAAGATTTTGATAATGCAAACACACTGATATACATAATTTAAATTCTTTAAACTTAGGCATATGCTTAAATAATAAACAAACTTGACTGTATTTTATGAAAATGATTTATAGAAGTAAAACCACTATGCATAGGTGCTGCGGAATGGAAATCTGTTTCTATTCCTCTTTAAAATAATCACTTTTGGTCAAATATGGTTACTGCAGATCCCTATGCTAACTGCATTTGACCCTACATTAGTTAAATACTTGCATATTTAAATCAAGATGCAAGGAAGTTTGAATGGAAATAAATCATTGTAAGATTAAATTGTGCTTTTATCGATGCTTTTATATTCTGCTTTTGTAATCAATCAATTTTTTAATTGTTTGATTTCGAATTTAGTTCATCTTCTTTTATGAATTTACTTGCAAAAAATCCAGAGTTTAATTTTATAGTGCTTGTATTTGTGCAATTATTTTATTTTCTTTCTTAATTAATCCTTTGTATTCAATATTTGCAGATCTGTAACATGCCCAAATATCAATGTTATTTATACAACGTAAGTTTTAAAACACGATTTTATTTATTTGTGTTGTTTTCCAACACAGAAATAAATATAAATTGATTATAGAATTTTCAATACACGGCGATACTGAATTACCTTTTTTACACGAATGTTATATTTTTAAATCATTTATGCAGTTTTTCGTCAATATGTTAAAATTAAGTTCATGAATTTTATCAAATTAAAAAAGCTGGAGCCATCCAAAAAGTTTTTTTTTTTTTTTTTTTTTTTTTTGTATTAGAAAAAGGTCAAAATTTATGAGAAGTGTGTAATTTTCTGCTTATTGTAGATATAAAAACTAGTTTTTAGTCTTTAATTTTTTCAGTTTCATGTTCTAATTTTTTATTTTATTATTATTATTTTTTTTTTTTCAGAAGCTTAAAAAGATGTATTCTAACATCCGAGAAAATACTTTATCTAATCGGAGTTGTTAAGAATTATAAAGGGTTACATTATTTTTTTATACATATAATACAGTAAAACCTCCATAACGGACACTCCCGAACAGCGGACACCTCTATTTAACGGACAGTTTTCTAATCCCCACTCCCAAAACTTGATTTTTTGTACGTTTAATCTCTGAATAAAGGACATTCCGAATAGCGGACACTATTTTCAGCGATAAAGAATGAAAAAGAACTTTTTAACGAGAAAAAAATAGTAAAAAGGCCTGTAAATTTATCAGAACATTGTATCATAAATTTTGTGATCATAGATAAATGTAGATCGTAAGCTGGGGAAAATCCTCCCTACCCCTCCACGTTCAGTGTGGAATTCAGGGGGTTTACCGGGAGGGACATGTCCCAAAGCATTGAAATGTCCTCCCGGAAAAGTTTCAGATTTTATTTTTTTCAATGGTCCAAAAGTGCATTCCACCCCCCCCCCCCCCTAGATTCGGAACTCTATAACGTCCAATAAAGCCGCATTGAAAAACAAATTACATGTAATCACAGCAAAAGTAAACTTTTGTAACAGATTTTTTTCATGTTAATGTATTAAAAAGCGGATAAATGTGTGCACAATTTTTTTTTTCAGTTTTCAGCTCAAAAACTTGAATTTCTAATTAATCATGTAATAGGGGTTTTAGGACATATGGAAATCAATTAATGAAACATTAAATATTTCGTAGCGATTTTTGAATCTTTGAGATTTTCCCAATAGCGGACGCCTCCGAATAGCGGACATTTTTTGCATTCCCGAGGTGTCCGTTATTTAGAGGTTTTACTGTATATAGTCTTTTATACGATTAATCGACGTTAGCCGATATTCTCTTCTTTAACATCAATCAGTGGCGTCAACTTTTGAAAAATATTGGATGGGCTCAAAAATATTTTTGTAAAATGGTGCGACCGATTTGTTTATCATTGAAGGGTTGATAGATGGTGAAAGATGAGAATTTTAAGTCAAGCTGTTATGCTTTAGTAAAGTTGTAATTTTATTAAATTACATTCTCATGCGTTTTTCCTTATCAAGACACTCATATTTATTGTAATGTCATTATATCATGAACATGACTACAAATTCAATTAGAAGAAAGTTAAACTTGGAAGCAAATTATTTCAGTCATTTGGAATTTATGGGTGTTAGTCGCAGAAGTAAAACACATGGTCATTGGCAAAATAAATTTTATTCTAAGGAGAAAAAATAATAAAGAAATAAATAACAAAAACAATGAAAATTGGGTACGCTATGATTCAAAATTATTGGGTGGGCTCGAGCTCCACGGGCCCATATAAGTTGGCGCCACTGGCATCCAAAGTTGATATGTTTTAACCCCTTGGGGACGAGCGACACGTATACGTGCCGCAAAAAGGCTTAAGAATCCTTGCTTATCCCCCACCAGTAAAATTTTACTGTAAAATTTACTTTATTTAATCGGATCTTTTTTTTTTTTTTTTTTTTTTCGATTTAATAAGACACAAATTTCTGTTTTTAAAAACCGGTGACAAAACATTAAACATTTCATAAAAGTCTTCCGTCCCCAAGGGGTTAAAGGACGTCGGAGCATGGGATACGCCGCCCGTGTCATTATTTTATTACGAACCGTTCCTGCTATAGCAAAAACAATTCTAATTAATTTAATCTTTTCTTAAAAAACAAATTGATATTGATAAATTTTATACACTACTATTCTCCATTAAACAAGAATATCATTAAACGTTGTTATTTGGGCTTTAAAATGCATTGCTGCATATAGTACGCCACCCGTGTTTTTATGTTACTAAAAACTGTCTGTGTATTGAAAAGTTAAAAAAATATCATTAAAAATTTTAAAACATCAATAAAGTTTTTTCTAAATCCAGCTGCAATAATTCTAATCAATTAGGTCTTTAAAAAATAATTTGATATTTATTATTTTTAAACTACTACTGTACATTTGCATTAAACAAAAACATCATTAAAAATTGTTATTTATAGGATTCGAACGCTTTAAGGACTTTTAAGCACCGTTTATCAGAATTTTCATAAAGTAATATTTGCCTTATTTAATAAATAAAAAGAATCTAACTTCAGATATAACGACCAGTTACTTTCAGAAATATCTGGTAGCAAAACACTTAACCTCCTAAATCCATTGATGCGTAGGAACTCTGATTTAGGCAGTAAAATATCTCGAAATGTAATAAGCCAACCGTGTTTTTATGTTACTAAAAACCGTCCATATATTTAAGGTTAAAAAAAAAAAATCATTAGCATTTGAACCTCTTGAGGGGCGATGGGATACACTACCTCTGACAATAAAGTTCGGTGAATAGTCCTGTAGCATTAATGTAGATGAAATATTAACGAAAGTTACTATACCATACTTCAAAATAGTCATCTCCTATAACTATGCACCGCTGAAATCTGCTATACATATCCTGGCAAATTTGCAAGAAGTCTCCTTTTGGGATGAAGTTCAAAAGCTTCGTCACATTTCGTTGGATGTCAGCAATATGGTCAAATCTCTTTCAAAGAGAGTTTGAGTCGTGAAAATAGGAAGAAGTCTGGAAGGTTGAGATCTGACGAGTATGGTAGGTGTTCAATTTGCACCATCCCTCATGAATTTCTTTCGGTGTCTTGCAAAGCTTAAAACCAAACTTTAAACTGATCTTTTATTCGTTCGTTTTCCTGTTATCAGTTAAGAACCAACACACTGAAAAAGCACTTAGTAAAGCACGTCTTACACAGAACATAAACTACGCTCAACTGAACAACGGTGGGGTAAGATGGTCTACAATTGCCTCTATGCAAGTGCAGCATTTTGTTTCCTCAGCGTTGCCAGATTGGTCGTTCTGGATTCATTCACCGAATTTTATTGTCAGAGGTAGTATTTTATCCCAACTAATTTAAACGGGATTCTCACCAGAAACTTTTAACGAAATTTTATATTTTTAACTTTGGCGGCAAAATGTTGAGAAATTGCCTTTTCTTATTTAAAATAAAGTTTTTCGATTTTTCCTGTGAAAATTAAGTATTACAGAGACATTATTGTTTGCCCCTCAAGGGGTTAACACATTATTCAATTTAGTAATACAGTCCGAAGATGAAATGCAATATTTCACCTTGATTTAAACATGAAAAATGTAATATGAACGTCAAAAATAATTTAAATAAACCGCAATTAGTTATTCTCTGATGATGGGGTTGGGAAACCTTGAAATACTAACTAGGGAACGATCCCAGGTGTAAGTTGTGAATTTGGACGAGTGTGGTATCAAAAGAAACATCTCGTCATGTACATTAAAAAGTGAACCGGAATTAACCGTCCAAATCCAATCGTTTTCGCGATACCAATACTTGAAGTGTGAATGACTAAAAAATAAATTGACAGGCAGGTATATAAATTGTTCGCAAGTTAGAAGTTTCTTTGCATTGTTTTTGATCATCCTGCCAAACCTTTTTCCGAGCTATGAACAAAATATTTTACACCCATACATTGCCGATTAGTTGCCGATTCATACAGGTACTTCGCATTCTACGAAGTTTTCGCGTACGGCTGCATTCGGAGAGTATTTCTATTTGTTTTTGTTATTTCCAGCACCTTCTTTTATGCAAATTTTTCGGCAAATGTGGGGCGTGACGTAATATATAAACTGTATATATATACAGTGTGTGTGTAAAATAAAATGTTTTTCTTGGGCTGGCAGTTATGTTAGATGCATAATAGCTTTGTTATGGAAATGGGTGGTTTAACCTAACGATGTTTTTACTATTATGCTTGTTATCAAGTTTTTAATTTTTAACAGATTTTGCGTTTAGACATCAAAGTAATTATGCTTATTCTTGTGATTTTAAATAAAATTATCAACAGTTCAAGACGTCGTCATCTTCTAAACAGCTGGTACTGACTGTCAATTTATTTATTTATTTGTTCACACTTCAGGTATTGATATCTCGAAAACGATTGGATTTGTACGAGTAATTCCATTTCACTTTTTAGCGTACATGACGAGATCTTTCTTTTGATACCACACTCATCCAAATCCACAACTTACACCTGGGAAAGTTTAATAGTAAGGAGTTTTAAATAAAAGGTACATTTTTAACTTATAACATTTCTTTTATTATTTGAGGCACGTTGTAAAAGTCCCTATTATATAGTTTATCATTATCCCCGTCACGCTGGGTGCCTTTCACGAAATTTTTAATGTTTTCTCACCAGTTTTAAAAAGCAGAAAATTGTGCCTTATGAAATCGAGAAAAACCTCCGATTAAATAAGCAAGGGCGGCACCAGAATTTGCCTGACAGGGGGGGGCCAAATTTCCAAAGGAAGAGACAAAATTTCTGAAATTCAGATAGTTTCAGCCGAGTTTCGGTCCAGCCAAATTTTCAGCAGCATTTTCACGAATATGACTCTTTGACGAAACTCAGATTTTGAACCGAAAACGAAAACGAAGTTGAATTTTCGGTGTATCTCTAATTAGAAATTCACGTGCTAGGCTGATGCTTGAAAAATTGCACGGGTATAAATTTCAAAAAAAAAAAAAAAAAAAAAAAAAAAAATACTACACATGATATATTCTCAGATGGAATCGCACAGGGACAAAAAAAAAAAAAAAAAATGCTTTATAGTTGAGTTTCCCTTTTTGCAGATGTTAATGTATTATATTCTTTTTACTTTCTTCTATCTTTACAAGAAGAAAGTATTGGATTCATGAAAATTTTCGACTTCCGGTTTTCGACGGATTTATACGCATTAGAAGGTCCTGAACACGTTTTGACTATTTTTAGAAAATGTCTGTCTGTGAGTCTGTCCGTCTGTCTGTGAGTCTGTGTGTCTGTCTGTGAGTCTGTCTGTCTGTATGTGACAAAAAAATTGTGGGCGCTCTATCTCAAGAACTAATGCTCAAAATTTAATAAAATTTTATATTCAGTTAGACCTTGATATGAATTAGTGCCTATTGGTTTTTGGTGAAAATTGGCCTGCAGGTAGCGCTGCTATACTAAGTTTTTCATGACTTTCAAGATTGCTATATCTCAAGAACTAATGCACAGAATTTCACCAAACTTCAGATTCTGTGATCCCTTGATATACATAGACGCTGATTAAGTTTTGGTGTAAATTGGCCTGCAGGTGGCACTGCTATGCCACGTCTTTCAGGATTTTCATGATAGCTATATCTCAAGAACTAATGCACAGAATTTCATCAAACTTCAGATTCTGTGACCCCTTGATATACATAGACGCTGATTAAGTTTTGGTGTAAATTGGCCAGCAGGTGGCGCTGCTATGCCACGTTTTTCATGATTTTAATGAGAGCTATATCTCAAGAACTAATGCACAGAATTTCACCAAACTTCAGATTCCGCAATACCTCGAGATACATAGCCGCTGATAAAGTTTTGGTGTGAACTGCCCTATAGGTGGCGCTGCTATGCTACATTTTGCACGATTTTTGCGATAGCTATATCTCAAGAACTAATGCAGAGAACTTCATCAAATATTAGTTTCTTTTACACTAGAATCTATAACATAATTAGACGCTGATTACATTTTGGTATTAACCTTGCAACAGGTGGTGCAACTATGCTGCATTTTGCACGATTTTTCCGATAGCTATATCTCAACAACCAACGCACAGAATTTCATCAAACTTCAGATTTCGTTACAAAATGACATACAACATAATTACACGATGTTTACGTTTTGTTATAAATTCTTCAACTGATGGTGCTGCTGTGCTATATTTTACACTTTTTTTTAAACTAGCTATATCTCAAGAACTAATGCACAGAATTTCATCAAACTTCAGATTCTTTTACACCATAACATAATTAGACGCTTTTTTACGTTTTGACATAAATTGTACAAGCTATGGTGTTGCTGTGCTACATTTTGCAAATTTTTTGTTATAACTATATCTCAAGAACTAATGGACGAAATTCCATCAAATTTCAGATTCTGTTAGGCCTTGACATCAATAGATGCTTATTAGGTTTTAGTATAAATTACCCAACATGAGGCACTACTAAGCTCATTTTCTCAGAATATTAATTAAATTTTGCTTGTTAGGCTTTTCGGATACCAGAATCTCATTAGGCTTGGTCAAATGTTCGAGGAAATTCGATAGTGGGTAACTTTGGGGTCACCACGTTTTTTGTTTAAATATTAAAATCTACTTATGAGATAGAAGAAAGTTTCGGGATTGACACATCCAACTAGTTTTCACATATTATTATATTCATTTTGCATGGATCAACACATTTTTCTGTTTAAAATAAAATAACGTCATAGACAGGCTCTTTTTTAGGATTTACTGCATTTAAATCTTATTGCCTATTAATCTCAGTCTTTAAAAATAATAGTTTGAAGTTTAATTGTAGAATAAACTGGGGTCTAAACACATATGAATTATTTATTACAAAAAGTTTTGGACCGGGTCAAATTTTACTGAGTTTGGTACGGAGTAGACCATGCCGAGAGATTGATATTCATACAAACTGTGTCAAAACAGGAAAGTAAAATTTCGGTCGCAGTCTTAGAAAGAATGAAGCCAGTCTCGGCTCGGTATCGAAAATAATAAGTTAGACCTGGTCTAAAAAATGTAAAAACCAGGCTTTGCCGGCCGAGTGTTGTGAAAAAAAAACAGACCCATGCAGACCTCTAGCGTAGCCTATCCAGAAGCACGAGTTCGGTGAAATTTTCTTTCATTAAACTCGTGGCGGGTTTGAATTAATCCGAAGATTCCGACTAAATTTTATTTTTTGAAAATTCGGTCGGACTTGGAATTTATTCTTCGCTGGACAGGTATTAAAAGGCCTTGTACATTTTTTCTGTGATTTTGGCCGGACCGGTAAGAGGACTATCCATTATAAAGGTTTTATTGTATATAGATTTTGAATCTGAATAATAATTTGGGCATTATTTTGAATTATCGGGTATATTCTAATCCGAATCGCAAGAGTTAAAACCCAATCCGAACCCGAAGAATGAAATTCTCTATTTCAAAGTCCTTATTCCTAATCCTCATTTAAAAGTAATAGCGCCGAACCCAACCGCGGTCTGCAAGAGGGCGGGTCGTTGAAATGGTCCCGAATTTTCTAACGGGCCGGGCGGCAGAATTAGAATAATTTTTTCAAAGGGCCGAGCCGACAAACAAAATAAACGGGCTGGACTGGTAAAAAAAATTAAACGGGCCATACGTGTCGGGCCTGGCCGATAAAAAAAATTTCGCAAGCCTACCGGCCCGTTATAAAGATTATGGCTAAAACTATAAAATTTGAGCTATTTTCAATGAATATGACTTTAACGAGAATAAGTGTAAATATGCGTCATGAGGCGATAAAAGATTGACAACATCAATACAGAAATGTAGCTTGTACAGAGTAGAGATCGGCATCGGACAGTTACATAAGTTTTTTTGCATTGTAACCCAAGCATAATATTTTTTAATGGACTCATGCTGGGCCGAGATCAGTCTTGCATTGTTTTTCTAATTATAGAGGAGTCGGGCTGGAACTAGGCTTAATTGTTCTCAAGATATATAGGGCAATCAACATGATTTGTAAAATTATTAATAGCGATAAAGACCTTATATTAACGTAATCTTTGCATATACAGGGTGTTTCGCTACCAGACCGACAAACTTTGAGGGGTGATAGTAGACATGAAGTCAAACTTTATTAAATAGGAAACCATGGGGCGCAAACGTCTTCCGTAGCAGCTAGGGGCCATTAAAGTTTAAGGTCCAAAACTTCAAACGATTATAAAAAACGGAAAAAAGGGTGGATTCGTTTGCGGTTTTCGCTAAAATCATTCTCTACATCACGATTTGCTTGTAAAAAAATTTAAAGGTTACGTTCGAAAATTGTCGATAGAAGGCGCTTCAGAATTTAGAGTAACAAACAACTACTTTTTACCCTTATTTTGTGCACGGGGTTGAAATTATTCTAAAGTTCAGATTTTAACTTAAATTTTAATCCCAAAATCGGAAACATTAAGATCGGGTAACTAGTGAAAATTGAACTGTGAACAGAGGGGGGAATTTTAAACACCCATAAACATCATACAAACTGATCGATTTTGCTGCGGTTTGCGTGTAGGTTATTCCCTTGGTAATTATTTTATTCAAAATGGCTTACAGCTCTTGTGTCTCCATTTTTTATAGAGGGCGCTTCCGACATATCTCCGACATTTCAATGGCATTACTCCTGGGTTTTTTACTACCAAACCAATATACTTCCAGGAAGTGTTAGAGATGCAAAGCGACTCGAAATCACATAGGAATGTAACGTTAAAAATGCCTTTTTAGCGATTTGTGGCTAAAAGAAGCAGAGAAAAAAACAACAGAAACAGTTAGTGAAACAGCTATACGTTAATGTGACAGAAAACAATTTAGTTAAGGGTTTTACTACAAAAGATGTCCGAAATTACGACCAGAAGTAATCGGGCACGTTTGACAGCAGGGTCGCATGCAATTCCTGACGCTTTCAAAGATTCCTGGCATCTCGGATAGCTTTCTGGCAGCTACAGAAATTCGAGCTAAGGGGTCTTCCATTGACGGTACAGGAGTCTTATACATTCAACTTTTCCTTTGACCCCAGCAGAAGAAGTCCATACAGATTCAGATTCAGATTGAGCCGGGTGTGGGGCGGGCCACTAATTGGTTTGAGCTCAACTAGCCCCACCCAGCACGGTTATTTAAAAAAATACAGAACAATTATACAGCAATAAAATAAAGGTAGGTAACAAAAAGTAATTGATAATTAATGAAGTAGTTGCGACGATCTGGCAGGCCAAAGAACCGGCCCACCGCTACCTATCCACCGCTGTCCATATGTTACATTGAGGTGTCTGAGAACATCGTTGGTAAAATGTGGAGGAACCCCATCGTGCTATAGAGGGGTGCAACGAAAGAGGAATATGTGCTTTTACCAGAAGTTTGACAGAACGTGTTGTAGAAATAACAAGTTGCTTTTTTTATCTGCTTCTTCCAAACCTAACTCGTAAAAAAGGCATTTTCGACGTTACATTATAATATGATTACGAGTCGTCTTTGCATCCCTAACACTTCCTGGAAGTATGTTGGTCTGGTAGTAAAACATACAGGAGTAATGCCATTGAAATTTCGGAGATGTGTCGATAGCGCCCTCTATCAAAATGTGGGGACACCAATACTGTACGTCATTTTGAATAAAATAATTACCAAGGGAATGACCTACACGCAAACTGCAACAAAATCGATTAGTTTGTCCAATGTTTATGAGCGTTCAAAATCCCCTCCTCTCTTCACAGTTCAATTTTCGCTAGTTACCCGATAATAATGTTTCCGATTTTGGGCTTAAAATTTAAGAAGTCTAAACTTTAGAATAATTTCAACCCCGTGCACAAAATAAGGGTAAAAAGTAGTTGTTTGTTACTCTAAATTCTGAAGCGCCTTCTATCGACAATTTTCGAACGTAACCTTTAAATTTTTTTTACAAGCAAATCGTGATGTAGAGAATGATTTTAGCGAAAACCGCAAACGAATCCACCCTTTTTTCCGTTTTTTATAATCGTTTGAAGTTTTGGACCTTAAACTTTAATGGCCCCTAGCTGCTACGGAAGACGTTTGCGCCCCATGGTTTCCTATTTAATAAAGTTTGTCTTCATGTCTACTATCACCCCTCAAAGTTTGTCGGTCTTGTAGTGAAACACTCTGTATACCTCTTGGTGGTTCTTAAATTCACTTTTCAACAACGCGAAAGTTTGACACATTTTCTGATTAATTTTTAACCGTAAAAGTATAAAATTGACAAGCCTGACTATTGAAGAGATTTGAAATTGAATTTGAAATTTCATTTATTTATTTAATTATTTTGGTAAATAAGATACTTGTAAAACCTTTTTCATATATAAAAGATTCTTCTGAAATGGTTGCAGATTTTTCTCCCTTCACACACTCTTAAAACGAAAGAGTATCTCAGGAAAGAGCTGCAATTTAATGGATCGTGAATGAGTTGTTTCATAAACGTTTTACTCGTCTTGATCTAAATTGCTTTTTTTTAAACTACTCATCTGGATTTAAATTGCTTACAAACAACTCGCTACTCGAGTTGTTTCAACTCTTTATGAGAAGCTGCCTTTCAAAACGCGAGATGAGTAAATTTCGACTCAACTTGAGTTATGTGGCTGCGGTTTTAAGAGAGCATGCTGACGTTTTCGGAAATTCAATTGAAAACGCTAACTTTGTCAGTATTTTCTTAAATTGCTTGCATCAAAAAATAGATAACGCCATTCGATTACATAGTTTCTAAATAAGAACACCTTCAAATCTTATGCGTTTTCGAAAAAAAAAATTAATTCAGAAATGTATTAGAAAGTAGCTCCTTTGGATTTGAGAATAAATTTGGATTTAAAATCTTCAATAAAATGATATAAAAGTATTTTCGTAAATCTACTTTTATTGTACAGCTTCAAAAGTTACGTAGTTTTTGCTTTCTTTTATTCCAAACATATTAATTTTTTAATGGATCTTTATATGAATGTTGAAAATCTGAGAATCTAAGTAATTATTAAGGGGTTCTCAACTGCTCCGCTCAACAAGCACAAACGTTTTGACACATTACAAATTCATTTTTTAACAGAAAGATATAAAATTGGAATGCCAGACTATGGAAGCGATTTCGAATCGAACTTAAATTTCCATTTTATTATAATTAAATTACCTATCCAGTTATAAGCTATTTCGATCACGTGATCACCCATTTTTCTCCGGTTTTTCTGCTTTCATCGAGAAATGTGCTTAAAAATGCCAACTCTGAAGGCTTGTTATAAATGACCTATTGTGTTTAAAAAAAAAAAAATTGAGTGAAGTTAGACAGTTTCTGAATAACAACACCTGCTATTTTCATGCGTTTCCGAACAAAAATAAATTAAAGCATATGTCACAAAGTTCGCAGTACGTAATGCAGGACTCTGCCCGAAGCGCAATATAATTCCCTCCCCCCCCCCCCCCCCCCAAAAAAAAAAAATGTTCCACATTTTGACCTGAACTTGAAGATCAACCATTTTTCAACCCCAACTGAAGAAAAGATATATCCATATTGTAATGCAGCAAGTAGTCTAGAATTAAACCTCTAGTATCTATTTTAATTTAAAAAAATCAATATACATGTACTCATTAATATTCAAATATATAGTTTTTCATTATAAAATAAATTTTGTAAATTCTTTTCAGAGATCGATTCATCTCGAATCAAGAACCATAAATGTCAACTTCCAACTCGAATGAAACAATTAAAATTAGCTCAACTGGAATCCCACCCGCAAAGACAAAAACAAAAGCCCAACTCATAAAAGACCAGATCCAGCTCAGACTGCGAGTCGGATCAGGTGTTATTTGCCCGACAACAAGCAGCTCCGCTCCAATGCAACACTCTATTTGCGAATCAGGACGACCCCGACAAAATAATTTCTATCCTACGTATTTTAACTGAACACGAAATACTTCAAACCAAGCCGACCGATAATTCCCAATCAGTGAAAACTGATTCTGAATTTAATATAGTTATAAAAATAGCATGTGACCATAACTTCAGTATAAATTTGATCATTTATGTTAAAAAATTAACATATAAAGAGTCATCCATGCATCATTTTGTGTAGATTTTTAACAGAAGAAATTTGGACATTTTATTCGAAAAATCGGGTTCACCTTATACCAACTTGCAAGAATTAAAATTCAATCAGAAACCGATTCGTACCCGAAAGAATTAGTTTAATTAATCCAACTTAAAAAAAAAAAAGTCTTTTAACTTGATTCAATCTAACAAGTCGAAATTCAAAAGTCAGAATATTTTCCCCGACGACTTTGAATTTTGACCCCAATGGGTGGCCAGGTATGCCCGACGGGGGGGCATATGCCCCCCCGGACACCCCCTCTGGCGCCGCCCTTGTAAATAAGGCAAATTTTACACTAAAATTTTACTGGTGATATAAACAAGGATTCTTAAGTCTTTTTGCGGCACGTACGTATACGTGTCGGTCGTCCTCAAGGGGTTAAAATTATTTCGTAAAACCAGCTATAGGAATTCTGATTTTAGTGGCGTAATCAGGATGGATGCCAAAAACCAGTAACATTGTAAGATTTTCTTAACTTTAATTCATAGAAAAAAAAAAAAAAAACTGGTTAGATAAGGAGAAGAGAGTTTTCAGAAATTACCAGTATTCAGAGCATTTGGTCACCCACCCTGGTTAAGATACTGAATTTATTTAGTGATTTTTAAAAGTTTGATCTTTATTATTTCTAAACTGTTGCTGTGCATTGCATTAAACAAGAATATTATTAAAATTCTCATTTAGACTTTGAAATACCTTGTCTCATACAGTACACTACCCATGTTTTTATGTTACTAAAAACCGTCCGCATATCAAAAGGTTAAAAATTAACATTAACATTTTAAAACATCATTAAAGCTTTTTGTAAAGCGGGCTATAGTAATTTTAAATAGTTTAGTCTTAGAAAACAACATGAAAGTTTTTCGTAAAAGTTTTTTTTCTTTTTACTCACCTCCAACGAACAGTAGGAAGTGTAGTTTATATGGTAACATTTCTCTGTTGATGTGCCAGAAACTTTTCTTTTGACCAAGCTTTTCAGTTTTAGCAGGCGAAACAACAACGCTGAGGTTCTCATTCTTTTCTCCCATTTTGTCCATTGGCTTTACCTATCGAAAATAAAGTTAAGAAAACATACAAACAAAACAAGATGTCTTACTTTCAGATTTTACTTACTCAATAGAATGGATAAAATAAATTATCACTTTTTAATTATTAAAAAATAATTTAAAAATTAGTTAAAAAATTTGTTATTTTTAACTATCTCCCCCCCCCCCACCCCTCTGAAGCGCAAATAAAATCTACAAGTGAATCAACTTTTCAAGATTTTGGATTAAGAATTTCTTTATATATATATATTTTTTTTTTTTGGGGGGGGGGGATTATCGTGACCCCTTACAATAAATAGGTGTTTATGTGTTTTTCATGAATGAGCAATTACTTATCCCATAAAGGATACAAACCAGGGATGTAGTGAAGGGTATACGGGGGTATACGCCGTATAGTTTCTGGATTTTTTAAAGAAGCACCGTATACCCTCTGTTTCTCAAGAGAGCTTATAGTATACACATTCTAGGGTATGCTCTCTACCTTGAGCGTGTACCCTCTGCTTAGAGCGCATATCCTCTGTTATTTTTACGACTACACCCCTTATAAAAGCACTTCTGAATAAAAGTATTAAATTCTTAAAAAAAAAAAGATTTTGAGAACGATATGTTATAATGGATGAGAAGCTCAATTTGAGGAAATTTAATAATTTTATGTTTAAATCATTTAATAAAATTGCTTTTTTATAACATCCACTATTTTCTGTTCACTCATGACTGGGTTTATTTTTTTAAAACTAAAATAGACTGCTATATTTAATAAGTTTGTTATAATATGATTATTAACTCCCTAAGTCATAAATTTATGTGTTTCTAGGCATTTGAAAAAGATCTCCTATGCAGCCTACTTAAAAATAAAAATGCAGTTGTCAGACTATTTTGTTTAAAAAAAAATTCTTGTATAATATTTGTGACAGTACAGTTCAGTATAGAAATGCACATGATAAATGATGCAGTGTATAACAAATGCACATGAAATAAAAATATACAATTTATAAATTCCGTTCCTTAAAAATTCGATAGACGCAGCATTGCGCGAAGAGAAAACTGCGGGCAGAGCAAAGTTCAAATTGGAGCCCCCCCCCCCCCCCCCCTATACTCACACTTATTCTTTGTGAAATGTGTTACTAGTAAATCTGCAGATCAAGAGCCTCAACGGCTTTTCACATCTTTTTTTTAAAACACACTTTGCGTAATATTCAACTTCCTGAAAACTGTAATTTAAAATTTTCGAATTACGTAATTATTTATAAGAATAAAATAAGAATAAGAAATTTGAAGCCATCAAAATCCGTTAAATTAAAAATTTAATTATGTTAGGATATTCTGAAAAATTCATGATCTATTATTATTATTTTTTTATTATTATTATTATACCACAGTAGATTTCTTGAGGGGGGGGCTCCGCCCCCTGAACCCCCCGTAGTCTCATTAAATTTAAATTTCTAACTTTCTATCAATCTGCTAATGGTTATCGTATATCTTGTATTTCTTTCTACATTTTGATTTATAAGGATAATTGACAGTTTTAATAAGCATTTTTCATTATCCTCATGCTTCTAGATACCTGCCCACCAAAAACACCTAAATCTGATGTATCAGGAACTTTTGAAAGTGTAAACTCAGTAATCTAGGATTTTACAATTTTGTTTACGAAAAAAAGAAGTTTTGATTGCATTTTGTGGCAGTTATCGGGGACTGACAGATAGACAGAAGAACAGACTGAGAGATGGAAAACAATAAATTTTGCGTCGCCAAAATAAGCCTTCACTGAAGTTTCGGCAATGACGTCATTATTCATGAGTTATTGCTGTCCATGTTTCTTGTATTTTTAACGAAAACTATAAAATACCTGTTTTATTTCAATTATGATGTCAAATTTTACCAGTTGAAATATTTGTTAAAAATATAATTAATTTTTATTTCTTTTACTTCTAATTATGCCAACATTTTTGTCAGAAAAATTCTTATTCACGAAACAAATTTCCGTGTTCAATATTTAACAAAGTACTATTTTTACTTTTATTTTAATTCTGACGTCATATTTATTTTTTCTTAGTTTAATTTTTCGAATGGAAATCGCTCAATTGAAACTTATTGCCGTTAAAAAATTATTCCAGATTGCTTTTTTTTTTTTTTTTTTTTGAAACGATAAAGGAAATTGGTTAAATTTTATCTAAAAAATCGCTCTTGATTCTGTATGAAAAAGAAGGAAATTTTGAATTATTAAGGAAAATATTTGAATAAAATTACTAAAACATAGCCTATATTCTTTTATGGGCTATGTTATATTTATCCGCAAAGATACAAAGACATTAATTAATTCATCTGTTTTGACGTTGACTTCATTTAAATTTTCGTACACGCTTTCAAATTTATAGGATTAAAATATAATAAGGATTAGGATGAATGGCTGCTTAGCAACCATTAAGAGAAAATACAGAAAATGAAATAAAAACATTTTAAATAAGTAAATCTCTAAAACAAATTAGTTTATATTATTAGAACACATTTATAAAAAATCTCCAAAATTTACAGTAATAACTTTAAAAATCTGACAAATGCATAGACAAAATTTCAAAACAATACGAATAATTTAACTGGTAAATTTCAGTGTCCATTTATCATTGAATTCCATTAATGAAATGTGTCATTTTCTCTCAGGGAAAAAAAAATTGAAAATCATTGGATTTGCCATAGAAAAGCATTATTGCGCAAAATAATATATTCCATATTTTCCAAACGAATGAATCAAATCTAACAAAAAACTATACAGCTTAATCCCAGTGCCTCACTAACATACCCACTTAATTTCAAGCCAATCGGATGTTTTTCGCGTTAGTTATCGCGGAACAGACAGACTGACAGACTGACTGACAGACTGACAGACAGACAGAAACCAAAAATTTCGTGTCTCCAAAGTAAGCTTTCACTGACGTTTCGGCAACAAGACTGAAAAATGAAGAAAAATAAATAAATTCTATTGAATACATTATTTCACGTTTATTTTGGAAAATTTATATTTTAATTAAGAAACTTCATCCAATTAAGTAACATAAGATAAGAGGAAATCAGTGTTGAATTCTGATACTTTTCTCCGTGTGGGATTTCTGCGGCTCCGGGGGAGGGGGATGTCCCACCCGGACCATCCTCTGAATTCAACATAGAATAAATTTTACTTATATTTTGGTAAAAGAATCTGAGAAACGGGTATAGAAAATATGTATGTTAACACTGTAACAGTACTTTGTACATTTTTGTATTTTCTGAAGGAAATCCCTTGATATTTCGAATAGTATATGTTTTTGTCACCAGCACAGAAAGAAATTTACAGATTCAAAAAAGAGAAGGTTAGCGAAACAGATAAGACAAAGACCTAAAACAAGTTTGGTAAAGAAAGAAGTCCTTATCCATAAATTTGTATCTGGGTGTAGGGCAAGAGGCCAATAACTTTGAAGTGAAAAATGAAGTACTTTAATTGTGAAAAAATTCCCAATAGCTAAATATATAATTTTATTACAAAAAAGAAGAAAAAATCAAATTTGTAGTATAAATTTGCCGCCCCCTCAATTTCCACGCTCGGGGTGACTGCCCTCTTCAACCCCCCTACCCTCGTTTTGCACGGCCCTGAACAGCAATTAAAAAATCTTCCAAAAATGTACTGCTACTGGATTTTTTTTAATTAAATTAATAATTTATACACATATGTATGACAAAAACAAATAAAAAAATATTCGTGAAGCGTTATTTGAAAAATTGTGCTGCAGAATATTGGCTTACATCTAGATATGTGGAGTGAAATTATATCTGAAATTGCTTCAAATTAACATACAAAGTAAATTTAAGAATTAAACAAGTAAAAGAATGAACAAAAGTTGCGAAATGAAGATGTGAAATAGATGGTACGGATGTATCATTTTCTAGAGAGCTACTGATGAGATTTCCAATTTTTTTTTTAATTTTGTCGGTATACAAACTATAAATTGATCGTAAAAAAATAAGTAAATGAAAAATAAAAATGTAATCAAATTAAAAAATATACATATAATATAATAAAAAATGTAATAGTTGTGTCAATTAAAAAGAAATCTAGATTCCTTTTGTATACGAAATTACTTTGCATATAACTACTGTAAAAGAGGACCCCAAAAGCCAAGAAATACAAGCGACAAAATTTAGATTCGGAGTGAATTGAATTCAAAGTTGGAACATCAACAGTAATTGACTTAATTATAAAATATGAAATTGTTGTTTACTTCACAGCGGCCTTTGAACTCTTATTTCAATAACTATTAAAGAAAACTGGATTACATTTTTTAGGTAGATTTCGTATGAAATACTACCTATTGCATTCGCACCAATGTTGGAATTTCTGAAAATGTTTTGCAGATTTACTCCGATCATGACCCCTAGACCTCAAAACTACCACCAGTAAAAAAGTTTATATATATATGTACATATATATACACAGGGTGGTCATAAAAAAAAAAAACTTTGCCGATGTATGGAGCTCTAGCGGCCAATCCGTTCAACCGATCGAGGTGAAATTTCAGATATAGCTATTCAGAGGTATGAGCTTGAGATTCTGTGAACGGCAACAAAATAACGCTCACGGTTACGGTTATAGTTACAGAATTTTTTTCATCGCAAAATGCTCAGGGCATACGAAAACCCTAAAGAACGTTGGAATGGTATGGTTATTGCAATAAACGGACGCGTTATGCTTGCAAAAAATCAACTCTACAAACGCCCCCCTCCCCCCCCCCCAAAAAAAAAAAAAAAAAAAAAACACGACCAAGGCGCACAAAGAAAATTTGAATATGAAAAAAACAAAATACCAATCACGGAACGTCGTTTGCCAGATAGTCAGCGTAGAAAACGGATAAAAAGTGGGGTGGGAATGTTAGTTTTTCAGTCGGAGTTCGCAGATGCCAACAAAATGACTTCGTTCGTGCTGACTTGGTAAAACTATTATCAAACTGAGATGAATGCTGCGAAAACCTGGCGCGTTTACCGTCAAAACCATAACCAAATAAGTGGCCTATGCATTTCACAAGCTCTTCGTGATTTAGTAATGAAATTCGTAGAAACTGGCTGCACCTGTGATAGTCCGCGATCCAAATGACTAACTGTTCCTGAGTATACTGTTAAGAAAGTGTATGACATAGTGACCAGAGGACGCATGCAAACTACAAAAGGTGCATCTCGTGTATTTGATATACCGAAATCAATGGTCTTAAAGTTACTGCGCTCTGTAATCCGCATGTTTCCTTACCGCTATCAGCGCGCCCAGATGTTGGAAGTGAGAGACCATCAACAACATATAGACTTTGTTAATGAATTTCTTATCCAATATGATGGAGATAACGGTCGGCCTCTTTGCATATTATGAGCGGACGAGGCACATTTCATCTTAACTGGTAACGTCAATGACCTCCGCGATCCCCCGACCTCAATGCTATGGATTTCAGGTTTTGGGGGTATCTAAAATCTAGAGTGTATATGTGCAATCTGCAATCTTTGCCGAATTTGAAAGATTCTATCAAACGTGAGATTGCAAACATCCCTCATGCGATGTAACGTTTGCTTGTATTGTCCACAGTTGCTACCGTGCAATGTGTAATTGCCTGTGATGGCACCCATGTGGAAAATGTGTAATCAAAATAAAAGTTTTCTTTTCTCCGATCTGTGTTGTAATCAGAGATTAGTGTACTGACTCTGTGTCATATGCAAATTTCCTCCTTGCGCCCCAATCCTGTTTTTTTGGTGGAGGGGGGGGGGATTCGCAGAACAGTTTTTTGTGCATGCATAACGTGTCCGTTTCTTGTGATACACGTACGGTTCCAATGCTCTTTAGGGTTTTCGCATGCGCTGAGCATTTTGCAATGAAAAAAAATGGGAGATGTCATTGGAAAATTTCGAGTTTCTGTAATTATAACTGTAACCGCGAGCACCATTATGTTGCCGTTCACAGAATCTCGAGCTCATACTTTTGAATAGCTATAACTGAAATTTCACATCGATAGGTTGAACGGACTGGCCGCTAGAACTCCATATACCGGCAAAGTTTTTTTATGACCACCCTGTATATATATATATCACTTTTTTATGGACACGATAACTTCTTTAATTCTGATTAGATCTCTTCCAAACTGATACATAATTTTCAAGGGGCATAAAATCTCGGTCAAGTTCGTCAACGGGCAAAATCGGACCAAGGGGGTGCAAATAGAAAGGGTTTTTGTGAAAACCGAAAAAACCCCATAACTTCTTAGTAAAAATAGATACCGAATCAGTTTAAAGTTTACATTACTTCTAAATAATGGTCCAAAAGTTTATGCATGACAAATTTTTGATAAAGTTAAAAATGGGCTCAAGGGGCGAAAAAAATAGGATTTTTGGGGAGAAATCATAACTTTGTCAATTCTCAAGATATCAAATTCAACTAAATTTTTTATAAATTTTCTCAAAGTTATCTAAAACTTTTGTATTTACAAGTTTTTGGTAGGACTAACTCTTAGCCGTAAAAAATAAATAAAAATAAATAAATAAATAAATAAAAACGAAAACAAAAAATTGGTGGAAAAAGGAAAAAATCCATAACTTCGTCAATTTTTAAACTATCAAAACCAATTAAATTTATTTTACATGTTCTCAATAATATCTACTTTTATATTGACAAGTTTTCCATAAGACCAATTCTTACAGGAAAAAATAAATTAAACAATAATAGGAGTTGAAGAAAAACCTCAAATCCAAACTGCTTATATTCTGACTCATTTTTAAATTAATTTTTCATTTTAAACGCATCCAAATGGCAGGTTCTCTTATTTGTATTCAAATGAAAAAATTCAATTTTGCTTTCAAACGCATTCAAGTGACAGTTTTTTTTCTTATTTAGAAACTACGTATATAATATGCCATATCGGCTGATTTTTTAATAAAGTCAGAATATATTTCAAAATATGCTGTCAAAATGGGCATTTGAGCCAAATTTCGCTTAAGATTATTCTGATAAAACTAATTCTTACAGAAAATGGAAATTAATTTTCTTTTTCTAAAGCGGCCAAATAAAATTGCTAAACTGGATTTATTTCTAATCCTATTTTATTTTTTGTTGTTGAAATGAGTGCTCTACGGAATCTACCTCCACCTATAAGCCAAACAGACAAGGTTTTTTTTTTTTTTTTTTTTTTTTTTTAAGTTGAGGTGAAGTAGTTAAATACTTACATAGTTTAAAGAATTTAAGAAGTTGATCTCTCGAGCGCAGCACATAATTAGTTTAAACAAATAGACTTAGTTCCAGATAGCCTGTGCGCTT
Organism: Maratus speculifer; assembly: GCA_964019185.1. Classification (NCBI taxonomy): domain Eukaryota; kingdom Metazoa; phylum Arthropoda; class Arachnida; order Araneae; family Salticidae; genus Maratus; species Maratus speculifer. The sequence goes on from OZ025290.1 coordinate 46,308,584, forward strand.
AGTTCAGTTTTTTTTCAATTTTGTCACTTATACATCTTAGCTTCTGGGGTCCTCAAATATCTATTGTATTGTTATGTTACTGTTGTAATAATTATTGTATTGTTATGAAAGTATTTTTTACTATCTATTGTAACTTATACTTTCTTTTTTTCTTTTCTCTTTCTTTTCTTTTCTGAATGATTAATTTATAGTTTTGCTACTTCTGAAATTACATATTTTTCTAAAATATTAAAATATCTTTCGTAATTTTTGAGAGAAAAAAAAAAACATACCAATGTTAGCTGTTTTATGCGTTATTTAACAATTGTTGTCGCTGCCTCATATTACAGACTGGTAATTTATTTTAAAGCATATAATAATATTTTTAAGATTCAAAAATTAAATTGTTATTGAGTTAATATAAAAAAAGCATTAACATACTTTCAAACTGCAAGTATTAAAAGATTCTGAAATAGTTTTTGTATTAAAATTAATCCAAAGTGAAGAGCACTTACCTATTCTTCAAAAGTGTTATATTTCCTCACCAGATAATCTTTCTTGAGACCTGCAGTAAAGCGACTTTTAAAGATATATCCATAAGACCAACTCTTTTCCGTTTCATTCAGAATTCTTCTTTCGCCGCTTTTGTGCGTAATTATGTAACAGCCAATAAATAACAAAAAATGCTTAGTAAGAACTAAGAAGCAAGCTGTAAATTTTAGACTCTTTCTCGAGAAGGTCATTAGTGCTTTTTATTATGCTTCTTTAAGATAGCATTAGTGCTAAATATTGCCATGTGTTCGGGGGTAGAAATTTTTGCTGACTGATGCGGGCATTATTTTGCAACCCTTATAACGTAATTGTTTTTTCACTAAAACTCAAATGTTTTTAAAAATAAGTAAGCTAATCGGCTCTAACTATTATTTATTTAAAAGAAAAAATACATATAAGAATTATTTATGTTAAAAAACTAGGAAAATTTATATTATTTAAGAAACATTGCATCTTTTTAAAAACTAACAACGACTAACTTGAAATTAAATGAATAAAAATATTATAATATTTTAATACTATTTATCAAAATGTACCATATCTATATTAATATAATAAAATGAGAATTCCTGGTTGATCGACTTTTCAATGTGGAGCTATAACGACTAAAGTCAGGATAATAAAATTTGGACCGAAAGACTTCTGTTCCAAAACCTAGACAAATAATAAGAAAGAATTTTTGGAAATTGACCCCCTAAGGATATTTAAAAAACAATCTTTTTTTAATTATACACTATATTGCTTTAATGACCAGAACTTGCGATTTTAGATGTTTTGTTAAATATCTAGAAAACTACATGCGGAAATATTCTGAAGCTTCAAGTGTGTAAACGAAATAGTACAGGGTTCAAACTGTAGATTATGATTAAGGGGCTTATTGTAATAAACTGTGTTCATTTGTATGAGGATAGCATGTATATTTGTAGAAAAAGTAAGGTTTTCATAAAAACAGTCCCAAATTATTCCAAGTTTTTTGCTTATAATTTGCATAGTTCTTAATATAAAATAATGTTTTTTCATAAAATATGATAAAAACGTTGTACCTAATACCTTGTAATCAGGTTAAAAAACAATAAAAATTGCAAGAAAAATGAGCAAATTTACTAAATAATGCTTCATTGCGCAGGCGTGAACACAATCAAAAAATAATTTACATAACGTATTAGCTAAATGTATAGAGCAAGTTTTGTGAAAGTCTCAAAAATATAGCTTCAAAATTCTGAAAATTATCATTAGAATAAGCTCAAAATCCGATATTACCAAAATGAAGCAAAAAGATGAGGCGTTATATCCATATATCCATTGATTAGTGTCAGAATTGCGCACACAATATTGCATGTACACGTACTACTGTTTGGATACAGTTCCTCACCTTTTTGCTTCATTTTGGGAATAACGGATTTTGAGCTTATTCTATCGATGATAATTTTCAGAATTTTCAAGCTATGTTTTTGAGACTTTCACAAAACTTGTTCCTTATATTTAATTAACACGTTATGTAAATTATATTTTGATTGCGTTCACGCCTGCGCAATGAAACATTATTTAGTAAATTTGCTCATTTTTCAAACAATTTTTATTATTTTCTAATCTGATCACAAGGTATTATGTACAACGTTTTTGACATATTTCCTGGAAAAAAAACATTGATTTATCTTAAGAACTCTACAAGTTATAAGCAAAAAGCGTGGCAAAATTTGAGGCTGTTTTTATAAAAACCTTAATTTTTCTACGAGTATACATGCTATCCTCATAAAAATGAACACAGTTTATTACAATTAATCATAATCTGTAGTTTGAATACTTTTGAAACATTAGTTTTTACTGGGTTATTCACAAGGTCTTCGCTCTTTTTCAATTTGTTGACGGTTCCCTGGAACTTCGGGGAAAAAAAAATCTTCGCGAAATATGTGACCTGTATTATTTTGTTTACACATCTGTGGAGATTAGAATAATTCCTTACGTATTTATCTAGTTCTTTAACAAAACGTCTAAAATCGCAAGTATCCTTTCATTAATGGCAATATCTATACTAATAAAAGAACAAAACGCTCTGTCTGTCTGTGTGTCTGCGATGGCTAGCAAAATCTACAGCACGTACAAAGCTCAAAATTTTTTTGAGAGTAGCCCAATGTCTCTCCTGCTGCACCTGAAGCTCAGAATTTCAAAATTCTATTTATTAACTGAGTAATTAATTAAATTCCAAAGCTCACTCTCATAAAAAATCGCCTTTTTTCGCTTTTTTTCCATTTCATTTTCTTATGGTTGATTGGTTGCATAAAATTTTTGCAGAAATAATTAAAAAAGCTGGGACAGACCTTTAAAATTCATAGACTGGCAAACTGTCAGTTTAAATGAGGATTTTTTTTTAAATCACAGCTGCTGTACACCATGGAGAAAAAGATAGGTGGAGGCGAAGTAAAGCGAAAAAAGGATTGCAACACGGAGTAAGAAGTGTCTTACTTCGTGGTTTGAAATATTAAACCATTTATCGCTGAAATTTTAATGTCTCAAACAAAAGCACGAGGAAGGAATTTTGTATTAATAAAACGAATTGAAAGAAACGAATTACAGCTGAAGCATATTTTACGAAGAAATAGTAATTTTTTAAAATGGTTTTTTTCTATTATATTATTTAGGTTAAAGTTAGGTTAAAGTTAAATTGCATTTATGTTATGGTTAGAATAAGGATATGTTACAATAAAGTGAATACATTTAGGCTAGATTACATTTCTGTTATATTTAATTTACGGTAGGGTACTGTTAAGTCGCTGTTAGGTTACAGACAGGTTCTGGTTACGGTATAAAAGTTTAAGGTTAGGAATTTATACACAGAGTGAATCTATACGCAAGATTTGATTAAAAATAACACTTACTTTTGTTAAATAGCTCTGAAATTATAGTACTATATACCAACCTTTTAGCTACCATCGTGTATCGATTTCATTCATGGTATAGTCGGATTTAAGAGTGATATAATTAGTTTGAAATTCAAAATATTTCAGTTGGGATTTGTATGTGAATATAATAATTAGTTACGTGACTTAACAGTGATTTTTACGGGTAAATATCAACTTTTTTACACGAAAATCATGCAATCGTTGGATACATATTCCCTCCCGCGTTTTTCATTGCTCATTTTGAGTATTTTTAGAGCTTAATATTAGTTGTTTTTAAAACCGATTTTTCACACAGTCAGTGGCTACGTATTTCAGACAATGCATTTCTGCATGTAACGAGTTAATGATAAAATCATACAAATTTCAAGTTCGTTTAATATTGTTAATACGGACCCGGGCAACGCCGGGCGGATCAGCTAGTAGTGTATAAATATAGAGAGAGAGTGAAAGAACAAGAGATATGCTATGTGAAATAGATTTGCTAAATGCTATGGCATTTTTCCCCTCATATTGTCAGGAAAATTGTATATTTTTTCTGTTAAATGCACCGAAGAAAATGCACATCGTCATTTATAATGCCAAGTCATGATCATTCTCTTCTGTGTCAAAGCAATTTAATTTTTTCCTGGTTCACTTTTAACGACTTATTTGTGACGTATATATGTAGAGTCAATGCTCGAAACAAACTACTCATTTTTTGTATTAGGCTATACGCCACGTTAGTTTGTTTAAAATGTGCTGTACACTAGGGTGGAGCGAAAAAAAATTTTTTTTTTAAATCAAAAACGGGTAGGTGCCAAAAGTTGCCTTTATACTAGTACATCAACTGTGTGAAATTTTACCGATGAAAAAAAATGGCTTGAGTCTTGCTCCAAAAATCGAAATTTTGGGTAAAATTTGTCATTTTTTGACATTTTTTCAAAAAAATAAAAAAAATTCCTACAGAGCTGGTTAGTATTTAAAAGTGTTGCTTAGATCTTTATATTTATCTGCTTAACATATTTAAACTATAAAACAATATCTGTAGTCTGTATAATTGGAGCAAATCCGACAACTTTTTTTGAAAAATCAGCGTTAACCTCTCTGTTGGAGCATACAACGAAATGTTGTTTTGAACGCATTTCTTACCTAGTTGCTTTCAAAACTACTGTGTATGTAACTCATAGAGGTGGTTGCATTATCCCTCCCGTCTCAACCATCCAATCATCTAGGCCCAGTGTTTTATTTATGTATTGAATTGTTATTTTTTTCCCGAAGACGAGTATAAGTTTTCTATATATCAAAGTAATTTATCTCTTCTTTATATTCACTGACTTTGGATGATTTGGATCATGCTGGTGTGACCTGCTGCACTTATATTTTTATACCATGTATAACAGAAGAGAAGCTGAGCAATGTATTGGGTATGTTCTTAATTGAACCTATTCAGCAGTCTTATCTTCATTAAAATTTCATGCAATTAGTACATTATGATTGGAAGTTTTGTTAGCACAGCATTCTTTCAATCAATTACATTTTATATGCAATGATCTGCCTAAAAACTGATTGCATGAATTTAATATCTAGTATGCCATCATTTATTGAACCTATTACATTGAATATATGCTGAGAAGCCAGCTGTTTAATATTATAACGATTGTCACAGAGGATTGCAAACAAAATTTGCAAAAACTACTTGTTGTAAAACAACAATATTTCTAAAGAAGTTTTAGTATGCTTTATGTCGTTTCCTGTGTTGTTCCGTAGCCAAGTAATTTCTAATAAGATTTTAGATCTATTATTTAGGTGAGTAGTACATTTGGTATAAAACATCCCACGGTATAAACTTGGATTATACATTTTGTGAGTGAACATATAAACGCTGATTGACAATCTGTGCTTATATAAAGCGGAAAATTTAGTAACTTTATGAGCTGTTTTTTGTGTGAGATGTTTTCTAAATTCCTATTCCCCATTCTTTCTGAGAAATAGCTTTCCTTATGAATTAGCTTTGCAATCTCTGACAGAGATTTCTAGTCTGTTCTGAGTATCTTTTTCTCAATTTGAGAAAATAATTTTTCAAAATTATTCTCTATTTTATAAAAAAATTGCAATAGGAAGTGAATAGTACGCAGACAAAAATTTTCCTTTCTGATCCGATGAATCCATGTAGCTTAGAACGTTTTATATCGACTTCTGAAATAATTGACGCACAGGAAATTCACTGGAGTTGAAGTAGCGAATGATTATTATACACAATTCTACGCTTACCCCATGCAAAATGGTTCACAGTGACAAATAAAATTCTCCTAATTTTAAATGAGCACTTATAGTCGATTAGAATCCGTACATTCCCTCATAAAATACTATGCAGTATAAGTTTATGTCCAGGACATTTCACCATCAAATGTTGTCCGCTCATAAAAAGGGGATCTAAAAGTTAATTGGAAATTACCTAGATACGAAAACACTTAGAAAACGGCATAAAACTCATGCAAAAAAAAGTTATTTACAACAGCGGTTGCTTTACACATGGAGAACAAATTTTCATTGCAATTCTCTCTGACGATCACCATCACATGAAACATCTCGCTTCTCAACATATAAAAAATGCAAAAGTAGAATAAATGATGGCATACTTATAGTTGAAATATCTGAAATCATCTTTGAAGCAAATCATTACGTAAAAAAAATACAATTGACTGAAAAAAATGTTGTGGTAACAGAACTTCTAATCACTATTCATCAACTGAATGTAAGTTTGATAAATATAATAGATGGCCAAATAGATCCCTTTAATAATATTCCCGTGCATTACTCTGCTTGTCATTTTTTGTATAAACTGTAAAAATATACATGAAGATAGTTACAGCAGCATGTGGATGCAAAGAACAGGTGAACAAGGTGGAAGCATCGAAAACATGCCAAATTTTTATAAAGAAAATCACAAATCAATGTATAAATAAAACACTGTACTAAGATGATCGAATAGTTGGGCCGGGTGGTATAGGAAATATAGCCACCTCCACGACGCATGTCCAAGGTAGTTTTGAAAACAAGAGCTGTATTAAAAACAATAATTCGTTGTATGACCCAATATAGTGGTAATGCTGTTTTCTTACTAAAAGTTGTCTGTTTTGCTCCAGCTATAGGGAATAAACATATTGTTTTATAGTTTAAATATGTTAAGCAGACAAATATAAATGTCTAAGCAACACTTTTAAATACTAACCAGCTCTGTAGGAATTTTTTAATTTTTTTTTTTAAAATGTCAAAAAATGACAAATTTTACCCAAAATTTCGATTTTTGGAGCAAAAGCGCAGACTCAAGCCATTTTTTTTCAGCGGTAAAATTTCACACAGTTGATGTACTAGTATAAAGGCAACTTTTGGCACCTACCCATTTTTGATTTTCAAAAAAATTTTTTTTTCGCTCCACCCTACTGTACACTAGGGTGGGCCGAAAAAAACTTTTTTTCGATTTTCGATTATGGCGGGTGCGGAAAAGTGGCCACTGGTGGCACTCAGTTCATACAAAAAATTTGAGATTTTCTGGGCATTTCCTTACCCTGCCGCAAACGGCTTGAAGTTTTGCAAAAATGTTCATTTTTGAACTTTTTTCGATAAAAATTAAAAAATGTTATATTAAATTTATTTTGGTTGTATTTACCTGAAAAGGCATATTTAATGTACCAAATGTTTAAATAATATCTGATCATGCATTATTTAATATCTATGTGTATTATAAGTCAGGCTATTTTTATAGCTTTTTCGCGTAAAACAGGCAAAAGTTGTATTTGTTTGAATCGATCGTTAGTTTCTATATTATTTATGTCCCTTGGTCTCCTTTATATTTTTTCTATGTGTCAAACGTCATATATTTGAGGAAAAGACAGCAGTTTACTTCAAAAACAAATCTGGAAGGTGAGAAAGTGGTGAAGCAGGACTCTAAGCGAGCGCAATGACTGGTCGTAATACTGAGGGAGTGAATGACGAAATAATTGAGAGCCAAAATGCGATAAAGTATTCTTATTATTTATTCTTGCTCAGTTACTTGCGACATTTGTTCTGGGTTAACTTGAAACCCTTTTGCAGCGATTATACTGTGCTTTTCGGGTCGTTTAATGTGCCATTATAGTGTTTTGTGCGTTTTATTACGACGAGCTTAGAAATGGCTAGTATAAAGGGCCATGACAATGCAAAGACACGCGATACCGTGAAAAGTAACTTTTTGGAGTCATCATGCATATTGAAAGAATTGCAATTGCCAACTTATGCTGATAATCATGCGCCACTATTACTGGTTGCTTCACAATGTAGAAGTTGTGACAGCAGAGGATACGAATATCTTCATCGATAAAAACAAAGTCAGAAGAGAGAAATAGAAACTTGGAAAGAAGATACAGGCACAAGAAGCTATTGAAAGGAGGAAAATTAAAAGCCTATTTTTTGACGGTAGAAAGGATAAAAGTGTATTAAGAGGAAGAAAAATAACAAGCGACACCGTCGAGAGAAAGGCGAGGAACACATCACCGCGTTCCGGTCACGGAAAAGAAATAGCAAAATCATTATATAATCTTCCAAGTCACCACAAATTAGACTTTTCTGAACTGACGAGGTATCAAAGTAACGGAACCAGGTATCAAGTGACCCGAGTATTCCTAACCAGGTTCAAACAACACGATGATGTGTTCCTCGCCTTTCTCTCGACGGTGCCGCTTGTTATTTTTCTTCCTCTTAATATACTTTTATCCTTTCTACCATCAAAAAATATGCTTTTAATTTTCCTCCTTTCAATAACTTATTGTGCCTGTATCTTCTTTCCAAGTTTCTATTTCTCTCTTCTGACTTTGTTTTTATCGATGACGATATTCGTATCCTCTGCTGTCACAACTTCTACATGGTGAAGCAACCAGTAGTAGTGGCGCATGATTATCAGCATAAGTTGGCAATTGCAATTCTTTCAATATGCATGATGACTCCAAAAAGTTACTTTTCACGGTATCGCGTGTCTTTGCATTGTCATGGCCTTTTATATTAGCCATTTCTAAGCTCGTCGTAATAAAACGCACAAAACACTATAATGGCACATTAAACGACCCGAAAAGCACAGTATAATCGCTACAAAAGGGTTTCACGTTAACACTGAACAAATGTCGCAAGTAACTGAGCAAGAATAAATAATAAGAATACTTTATCGCATTTTGGCTCCCAACTATTTCGTCATTCACTCCCTCAGTATTACGACCAGTCATTGCGCTCGCTTAGAGTCCTGCTTCACCACTTTCTCACCTTCCAGATTTGTTTTTGAAGTATACTGCTGTCTTTTCCCCAAATATATGACGTTTGACACATAGAAAAATATAAAGGAGACCAAGGGACATAAATAATATAGAAGCTAACGATCGATTGAAACAAATACAACTTTTGCCTGTTTTACGCGAAAAAGCTATAAAAATAGACTGACTTATAATACACATAGATATTAAATAATGCATGATCAGATATTATTTAAACATTTGGTACATTAAATATGCCTTTTCAGGTAAATACAACCAAAATAAATTTAATATAACATTTTTTAATTTTTTTCGAAAAAAGTTCAAAAATGAACATTTTTACAAAACTTCAAGCCGTTTGCGGCAGGGTAAGGAAATGTCCAAAAAATCTCAAATTTTTTGTATGAACTGAGTGCCACCAGTGGCCACTTTTCCGCACCCGCCATAATCGAAAATCGAAAAAAAGTTTTTTTCGGCCCACCCTACTGTACACTACTAACTATAAAAGATGTATGACTACTGTAATTTCATTACTTATAACGTGCTACTTTCGACCACTGCATTTAAAGTAAATTTAGATATTTGTTTTTAAGATAATAGTATTTTTAAGGTAATAAGGAAAAATCGGACTAGTCTTTTAATATTTCATAAAAATGGCTAGGCTCTGAAGAGTCTAAAGTAGAGGTCTGCACGGGCCGAAATTTCCAGGCCCGAGCCCGGCCCGGCCCGAACCAAAGACATATTGGTCCGACCCGGCCCGGCCCGAGAGTTAAAATTTCGGCCCGAACCCGGCCCGGCTCTGGTGAATTTCTACAGAACATTGATCTTTACTCTAACGGAAGAGTTCAGACCAAAAAAACTTATCTTAGTTCTTTTTTTTCTTTCATGTTTATAATCTCTATTTATACAGAAGTGCCATAGGCTGCGATATTTACGCTTTTAACCCTATGAGGGGCAAAGCACTTCTATTCTTAAATTGCTGAAATGACTGATGACACCAGAATTTAAAAATGAATTTATTTCAAAATAGATAAAAACTTTTCTGTACGTACTTGATAAAATTAAAATTTTCTTTTAAAACTTCTGCTGTCAATGTGGCGTTTCGCAATTAAAATTAAGTGGTATATATTTTATACCACAGTCCTTCAAGGGGTTAATGAACCTTTGTTTGTTGTATGTAAATGTTTCAGTTATCATTAGTATTATTGATACATAAAAAAAAATCTAAAAAATGGTATAGGGTAACATCCCCAGTAATTGGCACATTAAGAATTTGTCGTTAAACTTACTTAAATTTTCATTACAAAGAAATAAGCTATTTACTTGGAAATATTTTTAAATCAAAGAATGCATATCTGTGCATCTATTTTGCCCACTAAAAGCAAAAAAAATTGAAAAAGTATTTTTATAAAAATATATCTATAAAAAGTTGCTGAAATCACCAGTAATTGGCACCTAGAGCACCAATGTATGACACCTTGTGAACCAGTAATTGGCATATGTTTATATTAAAAAAAAACTTTACATTTTGCATCGGGTTTAATCGCTTTAAATTAATTTACTGTAGATGAAGATGCCATATTTCAGATTTTTGAGAGTAAGAAATCAGCATATTAATCTGAAATGTGAACACTTTAAAACAATACAATATACTTACATTAATACCCAGTAATTGTCATGCTGTCCCCAGTAATTGTCATATGAAGCTTTAAAGGATTCCAATTACTGATAAAATTTATATTTTCAAATAAAAACAAATGATAAACAAAATTAGTCTATAATTTTAAAAGTACTTCCAAAATAAATGGTTTAATCTCAAATTCCTTGCAAATTCCTTGTAATTGGAATAGATGCCAATTACTCGGAACTAGAAAAATTGAAGCACCATTAATTGGCAACTACCATTAATTCAGAAATCCAAATATTTGAGTCGAAAATACTTTTACACAATTAAAGTAACCCTTTTTAACTAAACAAAACTGCTATCAATTAAAATTTAAAATATATTATAAATCAGATAATAATGAATTGAAAAGCATGCCTTCCTTAAGCCAAAGAACAAGAATTTGCAACAAAATGGCTAATTTGATACAAGCCAGATTTGTTTTTCTTTCCTAGGCTCTATTGTCATCTTGTAAAACAAATCAAATTTATAATCTTTAATGTAAATGAGCATATAACTGATATATGGTCTTGAATTTTTAAAAGACTGGATATAAATCTTTTTTTAGGACATGTTTGTAAAATGTGCCAATCACTGGTGCATGCCAATTACTGGGGGTGTTACCCTATGGTAAAAGTAAAATCTTCTAAGACATTGGAAAAAAAAAATACGTTTCCTTCTTAGCAGATGTAAATGTTTAATATGTATATTTTTTCGCGCATTATTGTATTCATTTTGCATGAATGAACAGTTTAAAGGAAATTTGCAGTTTTCAGCTTAAACAAAAATTCCGTCATAATCATTTATTTATTTATTTATTTATTTTTAGTGTGTTTAATTCTATTTTAAGACGCCTAGTGATCTACGATTCTTTAAAAGGAATAAATTCTAATGTTCAATTGTAGAATAATGACGACTTAAAAGTATATGTCTATATTGCAAAAAGTTTTGGATCAAGTCAAACTTTACTGATTTATGAACAGACTTTTCCACATCGAGAAAAGGATTTTCATACGGTAAGATTCAACAGGAACTGATTATTTAGGTCCGTGAAGACTAGGAAGAACGAAATTAGTCTCGGCTTCGTACGGAAAAAATAAGTTAGACTCGGCCCGGCCCGAGGCCGGCCGGGCCCGGCCTGAATGCCGTTAATGAAAATCGGCCCGAACCCGGTCCGATACCCGGCCCGTGCAGACCTCTACTAAAGTAACTTTTTTCCATCAGAATATAAACATGATAAATTCTTATCGAATTGGAAACTCAACAGTCAGACATTGTTCACTCAAAGATTTAAAAGTCGAGGCTACTTTGTTAAAAGTAAAATCTCAGTTAAAACTGTATAATACACAATTTAAAACTATACATCCACATCCCGAAACTGCATTAGCGTATCGTGTAATCTTCTCAATGACGTGCATTCTTATTGAATTTTGATAGGCTGATTCATTGTTGTCAAGTTAAGATGCAAAAAAATAAGTGTTCACATTCACGAAAAAAGCAGTTAGTTTAGAACATTCCCATCTCATACTGAAAAGTAATACTTTAAATAAACTAAACCTTTCATTGCTTCTAATATTTCTGCGTCTCCAATGTTCAGTTCACCAATTTAAATAAATCTACTGATTCTCATAGAAAGAAAAAAAAAAAAAAAAAGAGGAATAGAGAAATAAAGCACTCCAGATGTTTTCAATTAGACATGCAATTACTCAGAAGAAAAAAAATAAGAGAAAAACCCAAAAGAAAAAGTAGAAAAAAAAGAAAGAAAGAAAAAAATAATTAGAATTATTAGGAAGGAGTGAATAATCTAAACGACAATTTGGATTTTTTATGTAACTGGGATGAGTTTATTTAAGGGAGTGGAATGAAAAAGAAACACTGATCCAGCTCGAAAAATTAAGTTACTCTTTGATCAATTATAAACTAACTTTCATTCCTGAAATTTGCATAAAAAAAGTCCCATATGTTTGATTTACATATTTTATATTTTTATTATAATTTATAGCATACATGTCAAGCACGTGGCTAGCACATTTTATATGTGGCCCACCAAGCTTTTGCTAGTTTACCTATTTTCACTCCAATAGTTTATAAAACGTTCATGCTGAAAATATACTTTAACAGATTTTAATTTAAAGTTTTTTTAAATTTTGTAATATTTAATTCCATGCTTTTTTAAAATATTTAAATCTCATTAAAATATTACTGCAGTGTCATGCATCTCTTATCTGTTCCTTTTTGTTTAAATGAATTTGTCAAATTTTATACCATTGTACTCTCCCAAATGCATACAATAATGCTTCAAATAACAGTATTTACGTTACAGCTTACAGCTTAAAAAAATATTCCTTTCTATCGTCTTTTAGCCCTTTCCGGCGCATTGTGCCCAGTCCGGGATACCTAATTTTAATTCCAAATTTGCAAACGGCACCAATAATATTTTAAAAAATTTTTGCTTTTACAATGAAAGCTTAAATTAAGGGAATCTTAGTTTATAAAATAAACGTTTGTAAATTCTGGTTAATGTCGATTTTTTTTTTCTCGTTTTTTAACAGAATTTGCCCGTGCCGGAAAGGCTTAAAGGTATCTTTCTTCGCCATTCTGTATATACATGTAAATAATACTTGATATGAAATTTAAGTATAAATACTATAAGTATGAAGTTAAGTTTTTATCTTTCCCGATTAATTCACGAAAAATTTCAAAAGATAAGAGGGGGCTCTCGAATAATGTTTGCCCCAGGGTCCTCTGGCGAGTAAGTCGGGCCCTGCAATTAAATATTTTAAAATAAGTTTACTTTAGAAGTTGTATCCAAATTAAAGTTCGGAATTGTGTCTTCATGCTCTCATTCTTCCGTGTTTTAATAGCTTTGGAATCTAGAAAACGAAATGATAAATCTCGAGTCAACCACTAAAATCGGAATGGAATCTATCGCAATCGTTTCACACAGGTGGATATGGTATTTTATCACAGTGATGCTAAATGCATCGTCGCATGTTCGATCTTTTTTTTTTTTTTTTATTGCATGAATTTTGAACCAGAACGAAAATATTAATATTTACCAGGAACTGTAACAATATGTCTTAATAATTACCCAAACCGGAATGATATTTACCATAACCTCCTGAGTCCCGAGACAAAAAATACGAGGGACCACAAAACCCCTTTAAACAAGATATACAACATCTTCAATATGTATCATTCTATGAATCGATGCTTATGATATGTAAGAAGTTATTTAAAAAGTCTAGACGTACTTTTAGCAATTCTAAAAGCATTTATGTTAAGTTAAAGGGTGTTATTTAGTATCGCCTACAGGCGACATAAGGACTGAGGAGGTTATTTTCACGAAATCAAACAATTTTTGTCGTAATATCCCAAAGCATAACATCGTTCCGCTTTGCTATGCTACATTTCGAGCACTAATTAGTAATACAGGGTGTCCGAATCCAATGCTTCTGGTTTTGAGGCATTGCTACAGTTAGTAAAAAGGTAAGAAAGCATGCGAAAAATCTAAAATTAGGTAACAGCACGCAGAAATTTTTCCATAAAAAAACTCAGCGTACTTCTACGTGTGTTCTTTTAGTGCTCACCACTCATTGACTATTGAGCTGTTTCTTTCCCCTACCTGTACTGCATGGGCATTTTTTGAGTCCCAAATTATTGCAGTTGTGTTTATTAAATTTGTTAGAAAGACAGGAAATTTTGACTGATTAGAGAAAAAAAAATATTCGCTTGAGAAAATCATGTTAATTTTCGACGCAAAATAACATCTCAACAAGCAATTTGTGCTTTCTCTTTCAGAGTCGCCATAGTCTTTAAATAGTGCTCCCCCCCCCCCCCCCCACCGTACGTCATATATACAGTCGAACGTCGCTATCTCGATACTCTCAAGACAAGAAAAAAATGTCATCATGTGCGAAGTATCGCGGTAAGCGGAGTTGGAGAAAAATACGTTTGTAAAAAGCTGTATTTTCAATTAATTTAAGACACTTTTAAATTCACAACTGTTTTTAAGCAATAAAGCATTATTATTAAACAAAATAAATACAAAAACAGAATTGACCACTAGCACGGGGCGGAGTTTGCAATGTTTCCCACAAGTGATGCGGTATTTGATTGGTTTTTGGTGAACGCTTGTGGGATAAAGCGAGAAGCTGATAAGCTTTAATTCATCGTGACGTTCTTTGACATCAGATATGCTTGTGGTCCATTGAAAAGAATAAAAATCAAATTTCTGATGACTTCCTTTTTTACTGTTACATGAAATACTGATGAATTAAGTTTTGCGTATTCCTAGATGTGCTTCCTACAATTCTTTTTCTATATTATGCAATGGGTTTTGAATAATATCCGTTGTTTCAGAGATGGATATTAGATAATTTCTGAACATTTAAATGCAATGCAATGCTTTGTTTACAGTTGGAATCTTTTGTTCTAGTCCTTTTTACTTCCGATCTCCGACTCTGATGACATTTCTGTCTTTTTCTCTTTTACACTTTCAGAAATCATTATAAAAATCATTACTTGTGATACAGTTTAAAATACTACGAATAAAATGAAGAAATGGAATGTTTAACATTCCCTAAGTGAATCTGTATTATACTCTCAGTTAGAAACACAGTGGGAAAGTAATCGTGGATTAAAGGATAGAAAACGAACAGGAACAAATTTCTCCTTCACTAATTCTGTCATTGGGCATGGAGTTTATTATTAAGATAAGCAATTAAAATAAAGTTTCTCCTTTATAGCAATGTGTATTTTAGACACTTCTATGAAAAGTTTGGCTAAGACATTTCTTACCGTTTAATTTCCGTGCTTGTAAGGTTATGAAAAATGGACAATTTTCCTTAACCGTCGTTACATCCGGAGTTTATTAACATAAAATCATATACAGAAAATTGGACTTTGAAAAGCTGATGTGATAAACGAAGCGACGTGAAATTCGGGTGTCGGAATAGTGAGGTCTGACTATATATTTATTAATGTAAGTTTTAAAAAATAGGGACGTTTGATTTAGATACATATCATAAGCATTTTTCTGTTTCAATTTTATGAAACTAAAAAAGTTTTTCAAGAGTGTAAAAACTTGTTGTATGGCTATTTATGGCACATTCAAATCATAAAACTGCGAAGCATTGAAATTTTAATTTTTTTCCCAAGAGATTTGCCATTGAAGAATAATTAATGATATATTATCATTAGAAGGTTCGTAAATATTACATGATATTATTTAATAACGTTCCACACTTTCCACTGATTTAGTCACATCGTGAGAACTTTTCTTACATTTGAAAACTAATGTAAATGCGGCATTTATTATCGTGGCAATGACACAGAAAAAGGATGCGTAGAAAAATGTGGCATGGCTTCCGAAGTTTTCGAAACAGACACCTGTTATCAAACAGCCGAGCCCACAACCTGTAAGGGGGGAAAAAAACGAGTTCACATAAAACTTTTAAAATTGATTTTTAGATATGATGTTCAATTATTGTTTTACAAATAAAAACAATAACGAAAAATCAAGCATAGATTATGTAGCACTTTTCATAAACACTTTTCAAGTATGTTGGAAAATGTTAAAAATTACATATCAGTGTCTATATCTAATTTGCACAATGATATTGTATAAATTAGATTTTGACTTATAAATTTGTTCTTCCAAGCTTCCTAGTGAAAATAAAAAAATGATTTTTATTACGATTTCTTCATAAATTTTGCAGTTTCAAATGAAAGCTAATTTTTCTGCGAACTTAGTTGTTTATTTTCGTTTTATTTTGAGTACTATATTATAATAGAAAATTAAACAAAATGTATGCTAAAGATTACATCATACTATTTATATGTTAGAAAAATCAAAGGCATAAAATTTTTTAACCGACTTCAAGGAGTAGGTTATGATTTCGATCGTATGTATTTCTTGTTCACTCATAACTTCTCTAAATATGAACCGATTTTGATAATTCTTCTTTTGTTCGACAGTATAAGATACCCATGTACCCATGTGGTCCCATTTTAATGTCATTAAATTGTGACGATTAGAACTTTTGTAAAATAAAAAAATATGGATTTGATTTTTAAAAAAAATAATGATTTATCGCAAATGATCTTTCATTGTTGCAACCGTTTTCAAGTCATAAGCATATTAAAACTATACATTCATATGCGTTAGCGCCAAATTTTCGCCAAACTTGACCTTTTTTTTTTTTTTTTTTTTTGAAGTCTGTTTGTATTTTTTTTAAAGCATAATTATATTTTATAATATTGTATCTATGAAAAAAGCAAATACTTCCCTATTAAACGCTGATAACATATTGTTTACTAACAAGAGCTCGTTAACGATGGCATTCTATAAGAAGTCGTCTTCAGAAAGCTCATCTCATTACATCATCCCAAAATGAAGCAAAAAAGTGAGGGTTGTATCCAAATATAGTAAAACGTGCCAAATTGTGTATTCTGTATTGACACTAATCAATGGATAAATGGATACAGCCCTTCACCTTTCTGCTTCAATTTGGGTATAACGGGTTTTTAGCTTGTTATAACGACAATCATTTTCAGAATTTTTAAGCTATGTTTTCGAGGCTTTCACAAAAGTTACTCTATACTATACATTTAGCTAACACAATATGTAAATAAAATTTTGATAGTGTTCAAGCGTGAGCAGTAAAAAAATATTTAGTAAACCTGCTTATTTTTCATACAATTTTTATTATTTTTTAATTCTGATTTCAGGGTATGGTGTACAGTGTTTTTTGTCATATTTTCGAAAAAGAACAATATTTTATTAAGGACTCTTCAAATTATAAGTAAAAAATTTGGAACTGTTTTTACAAAAATCTTAATTTCTCTACGAGTATATATGCTATCCACATAGAAATGAACAAAGTTTATTACAATAAGTCACTTAATTGTAATCTACAGTTTGAACGCTTTTGCTTCATTAGTTTTGACAGGGTTATCCAAAAGATATTCGTTCTTTTTCAATTTGTTGATGATCCCCTATGGAGTTTCGGGAAAAAAATCTTCCTAGAAATGTATGATATGTACTTTTAAGTTTACACACTTAGAGTTTCAGGATAATTTCTCATGCATTTTTCTAGATATTTAGCAAAATGTCTAAAACCGCAAGTAGCCGGTTACCTTTGGCCATATAGTGCATAAAATCGATTAATTCTATTCATAACTTAATAAAATTATGACTAATATTATATATTCATAAAGACTGGCTTTTTAATTTTCAATTTTTGGAAAATCTTTCTGAAACATATGCATTGTTATTTCAATGTATAATGAAACTTCGGTTATCCGAGCTAATTGGAATTGCTAGTGCCTCGAATATCGGAAAATTCGGTTAATAGAATCTGTATAAATACTCGCAGTACTCACGAATTTAACATCTCTTAGACTAAAAAACAGTTGAACCTTTTTTAAATGATAAAAGCAAATATATAAAGTTATTTTTAACAACTCAACAAATGTAAAAAGGAAATACTCCCCGCTGCCGCCAGTCAAGTGGTTTGGGGATGTAATTATCCGATAACACATTATACACCTGGTAATCAATAGAGCCACATGGCCACATAAAAACAGAATCAGGCTTCAATATCGGCTCGGTTAACAGAAACCTCGATTAATAGAAGTTCGATGAATCAAGTTTCTTCTGTACTTTAAAAAGGTGAAATTTGTAAATTAATTAATATATACGAGTTGAAACCCCAGTCGAATTCGATGAATGAATATGTTTAAAAGAACTGTAAGATTAGAGTTACAAAAAATATTTGCAATAAATAATCAATCTTAGTCGAATCAATGTTAGGCCAATCTTAGAGTCTGGCCTAACTCAAAAAACAAAAGTTATTTAGAAACAAAGTGAAACTTAAACTTTTCAAATTATAGAAAAAACAAATATTATTCCAATAAGTAATCACTAACATGTAATTCCGATAATAAATTTTGTAGTTGTCATTTGAGCGTTTAATCTCTGGTATTACACAATGAAAAATGAACGAAAACTGCGCCACTATGACGCAAATATAATTTTTGTTTTCAATGAAATCTGAAAATGATACCTTTTCATCATCGCAAAATTTATATGCATACTTTTCATATTAACTATTTAAAAAATATTTTAATGTGCAATAGATTATTAATAATATATTCCCAAATTTGATGTCACGTTTGCTAGTTATCTATTTTATATGAAATACACATTTCATTTTTACCATGACATCATTTTCTCCTACAGTAGCTCTTTGAGATGAGTGTCTTAATTTCAGTATCAGCGGTATGAAAACAAAAATGATGAAATGCAATAGCTTTATGAGTAAAAATGAACTATTTTAAATCGCGACCCAATTTTTTGTTCAAATGTTTTAAAAGCCATCTTTATTTGTAATACGAAAATGGTGCCCATAATTATGTGGTAATTTGCATTGTTTACCCTTTTACCTTCAACAATGGAGGTAGTCTCATATTGCCATCAATGGAAAGAAATTTCAAAAAGCAACTTTTAAAATTAAATTTTAAATATAAAAATAAAATTATTTAAAAAAATAGCGAAAACGGGCACACATACAAATAAAGTGCGTTCGCTTAATAAAAAAAAAAAAAAAAAAAAAAAGAAAGAAAAGAAAAAGAAAAAAAAAAAAGGAATTATTAAAATTGGTTCAATAGAAATCGCGAGCCACACGACTACTAAAAAAACTGCCTAGTCTTCTAAATGTAAAGATTAATGGGTATTTAAATTGATATGTAATTATAACATTATAAGAGAAACATATTAATAAATATTAGTCAGTGATACTTATCCAATGCTTCGTAAATGGCACATAATACGGATTGTGCAGTTGCTTCTGTACCGGGTTTCGAATTTAATTTTGCGTAAGATGTCAGAGCTGGAATGAATGTACCATATGAAAACCCTTGTAAGCATTCAACAGGAAGTATCCACCATGGATTATAAAGGTAACTGTAATAAAAGAACCGAATGCCGTAACTTATAAGTGCTAAAGAAACTAGATTGAAATGCCCAAGCTTTTTGATTAGCCATCCAGAAAAATAGAAGGCAGGTACTTCTCCCAAAAAACACTGAATTGTGTGGACCAGTCCAATTATAAGTTTATTGCCTCCAATGGATACTATGAACCATGGCAAATAAAACCAAATTACTCCTGTGAAAATTCCATTCATTAAAATTCCGAAAGAAAAACACAGCAATTCCATTGAATTAAAAATTGTCCTCATGTCCTTCAAGATACTCTGTGAAAAATCTGGCTTAATTAAGTTCATCCTAGAGAGATTCCATACCTCCAGTGCAGTAAAACAGACAAGAAGATACCAAGCGGTCATGTAACTTTTTGTGTAATCATTTAAGTATCCAGCAAAAAAAGCCGTCAACCCCCAGCCGATGGCACTCCAGACTCTTTGTTGACCAAAGTTAATACATTGGACACTTTCATAGCATGCAGTGTCAGCCATTGTGAATTCAGCACTGCCAAATGTGGAGGCCATTATGACGCAAATAACAAACATCCAAAACTGATATGTTTTAAAATTTGCAATACTGATGATGTGTTCATCTTCCTGCTGTAAAGAAATTTGATAGAGATCATTACAATTTGTTTTTATGAAATGTGGCTTTTCAAGTAAATACTGTAACTCGATGATTGATTGGTTCGATAAAGTATAACAATATTCAATTAGGTGATCAGATGAAAAATTCGTGCTGTAAAACAGTCCTTCAATCGGCAAAAAGCAAAAGTAATTTAGATCTTTCTTAATATATAAAATATCTAAAGAATCTTCATTGGCGTGTACATCTTTTGAAGCTGTACTCTTTTTAGACAATACACTACCTTCATAAGGCAAATTACATTTTGTTTGACTGATTTTAAAACTGTCATTAGTGGGGTTTACTGATTTTATGTATTTTGATGGACAATTCATTATAGTGTTTTGTATTACATTATTACTAAAGCAACTTGAAGCTTGTTTAAATTTTTCCTTGTCCAGATAACGTTTTGGTTGTAAGAATTCAAAAGTGTCTGAATTAAAACACAATTCACAGTATGTATTATTTCGAGAAGTATTCGTAAACTCTGCTGTATGTATCCCTGGCATTCCAGTATTTGGAATGTTTATAATGAAGAAACAGAATACAGTTTTGAGCACAGCTAATCCCACTATTACGGCTTTCAATCTGTTGAAGTAGTCTGCTGTGTATCCAATGGCTGGTTTTAATACAAACAGGGTGGCTAGCATAGCAGTGTAGCATGCTGCAATGTTACTGGCTGTCAGACCTAGTACTGTTATTCCAAATGCAGAGATAAATGGATATACTGTTCCTCCACCTGTAAATAGATAAAATGGAGAAATATAGTAGTGGTGATTTAATAAATTTTTCAATATATATACAGCGTCGCAATAGTCATAGTTTGGAGGGGACAGGTGCAGATTCACATGTTATAAAAAAAAAGAATTTGTTTGCATAATGTTAGTTGTGTTGTACTGAGCAATCTCTATGAATTGCCAGGGATTTTTTATTAGGTTTTTTATTGTCAGAAGCCTCTATATTACGAGGGGGGGGAGGAATTTTTTCAACCTCGATGGGGTATAAAATAAAGCCAATCGTGAATAACAAAATGTTTTTTTTTTTTTTTTTTTTTTTTTTTTTATCAGGAATCAAGTACAATCAAAGTTACTTTTCGACATAGTTACTGCGAAGATTGAGATATTTGTCACATCAGTGGACGAGTATTTAAAATTCTCTTCATAGAAAATTGCAGGCAGCATCTGGAGAATAGGCCTCCAGGACGTCTTAGAGATAGATCCTTGTTGAGATGTAAGTGCTGTCTTCAGCTTTTCGGACACGGCGACAGTCACTCAGTGGCAGTTCAAACTGATGGTCAACGACAACAGCTTCTTTCACAATTCAAATGGGAAGTGTATGATCATCCGGGGCACAGTTCATATGTGGTTAGGTTATAAGCAGGGATGTAATGGAGGGTGTACGAAGGTATACGCCGTATACGTTAAGGAGTTTTTAAAGGAATACCGTATACCCTCTTCTTCTTAAGAAAGCTATAATATACATTTTCTAGGCCTTCAGCGTATATCCTCTGTTATTTTTACGACTACATCCCTGGTTACAAGTGACTTTCGCGTTCTTCTAAAATTGAAGAGAAATCTTGAGTACAGCTCTTCTGCACCA
This sequence comes from Maratus speculifer, assembly GCA_964019185.1. NCBI lineage: Eukaryota > Metazoa > Arthropoda > Arachnida > Araneae > Salticidae > Maratus > Maratus speculifer. Next base: position 46,330,145 of record OZ025290.1, read on the forward strand.
AAGAAAATTTCCAACACACCGTGGAAACCTACTTCAATACGCTGGCGGTAAGCTTCTATGAAGAGAGTATTGGAAAATTTGTCCAACTATCTCAATCTTCACAGTGATTATTCCGAAAAGCAGAGCCCGATCAAGCTAAAGTTGGGCCCAGGGCCACTTAAAAAGTCCCCCCCCCCTACCTACCCATTCCCGGCGACACTTTCAGAACAAAAGTAGGTTTATCTGATGAGTTAACAAAGCTGTTTGGGTGAAAAATGCCTAAGTTAAAAGCTTCTAAAAACTTTATTAAGTCATTCAGAATATTCAAATTTTACGTTTCATATTTCATAAATCGATATTATTTGAAAATTATTTGATTAAGGGGAAAAAATCAGCCACATAATTTGTGGATCCCTGAAATTGGTGGGCCCAGGGCCGAGGTCCCGAAAGCCCGTGCATTAATCAGGCCCTGTCGAAAAGTAACTTTGATTATACTTGACTCCTAGTTATAAACCATTTCTTTATACAAATTCGTGTTTATTTTATGCCCCATCGGAGATTGAAAGAAAAAAAATTATCCCTTGTATATAATAAAGCATAAATTTTTTTGTTTACCCGTCAACATATAAAGGGAACTCTCGTTAGTGCGGACTTTCAAGTGAGATCATTTTTTGCCCACACTAGCCGAAGTTTGCACTATGTACACTCTTAAATGGTGTAAAATATTATTATTATTTTTATTATTATTATTTATTTTTTATTTATTTATTCATTTTTTTGCATGAAATAAATTGAAAAAGTTTAAGAGAAAAATTAAATAGCTTACCAACTTTATACTAAGAAACAAGTTATATTTCGAATTTGTTATTTTAGTAATACAGAAAGCTAATGACAATTTGTTAATAAAAAAGAATACATTATTTAACAGAAAAATACAGGTAGGAAAATCAGCTGTACTTACATAATTTTATATTAATTAAAATATTTTCTCCGTTTTCTATACGATAACTGAGCAAATAATCTTTTTACAACACCTTTTTTTATTATCCATTCGAAAATATTATTTGTTACATCACATTTTGATTCGTGTTATGATTTGATTTATGTTTTGATTGGTGCGCCCTGTAGCAATTTTTGAAATTATTGCATTATTTGCGATGGGATGTTTTCTTTTTCTGCATAGCGGTTACTGATAATTTATCTCATTAACCAAAATTTCAGCAAAATTGCTTTTGAATTAATAATGTACATAACTAGCAAGGGTTCTGTCTGGTTAATTTGTGAAAAAATTGTCCAGGGCCCAGCTATTGCAGAATCATATGGGGCAGCTGCCTTCGGCATTTTATTTGAGAGGTTTCTCATGAGAGTGATCAGGATAGTTATTAAGATGCTAAACTATAAATCAATGGCCAAGCTGTACTCCGGATAAATAAAAGCAAGAAGAAAAAACGATTTATATACAGTATTCCCTTAAGGCCTTAACATTCGCGAGTTTTGATTATTCGCGAAATAAAAAATGCGGAACATTTCAACATTCGCAAACACTGAACTTCGTTATTTGCGAATTTTATTTTATAAAGAATATTTTTTTTACAAAGTAAACTCTCTTTGCTTTAGCAATTTTATGAACTATATGACACTGGACACTTTTTATGTACTGTATAGCCTATACTGTATTACTGTATGGCCTAAGTTGCAAACCCTTGTGTTGAGAAAAAATATAGATCAGTAATTTTCTTTAAATTTTTTATGCAGATTTTTTTCAATATTCTAAATTTTTCTAACATTTTAGATTCTTATTGCAGGTGAAATATTTTTTGCAAAAATTGTCGGGGAAATTTCAAAACATCATCAATAACTTGTTGAAAAAGCAATGGAATGAGATTCTTCACTGCTGAAGAGTTTTAAATTTAAAATAGAAATCAAGGCCGCGACTTTCCCTGCATGGAAATTCATAAATATAAGATCTCTTCTGTCAAACAATCGCACATCACTCTTTTTTTTTTTATTATTATTATTCATCGGCAAATAAATTTTGTACAATATGTTTATAATTATTTAAATTTATTTGAAGAATGTACTTTTAATGTATAATGCTTAATAAATATGGTTTTTGAATTTCGATTGTTCCTTTCCATAAAACTCTCCCCCCCCCCCCCTCCTTATATGAACTGGAAGATGGTCTCAACATTATTACGACTTTGACATTCACGAATGTCTTAGAGAACCTAAAACCTCGCTAATGTCAAGGGATTACTGTACATAGTTTTTCTTATGAAGGTAGGAAATAATTGATCCAGCCGTATTACATTTGGGTCTATTTATAAAAAATATGTTTATGGAGCAGCATAATTCCAAGATTTTGTACTTACTAATAAAATTTAATAGTGCATTTTAACTTATTTAGTGGCCGAAATGGACGATTAAGTAAGGCAAAACTTTCTATAATACAAATATCTCAATCATTTAGGTATAACAAAAAAAGTAAAAGTTGGAAGCTTCGAATATGCATATATTTAGGCATGAATTTAATTTGGACATAGACATAACATATTAAACTAAAACCTTTCACAAAATGAAAACAACATTTAAAAAAAGTTACATTTAGCATAACTATTAATATTTTCATATTTCAAGAATAATTTAATAAATTCTTGACAAACAAATTGAATGTTCTAACAGATCTAAATTTTCCATGTGGGTAAAAAAAATCCGGGCCAGGAAATTATAAAATTGAATGTTCGTAAGCAACAACAACAACAAGAAAGAAACAAACAAAAATAAAACTGACGATTTAAAATGCATACAAATTAATTCATTAAGATTTTATTCTATTTGGTGACTTAGATATAAATGTTATGTAATTTAGAGCTTTAACTGATATGACAGTTATCAAAGAGTATAAATACTAGCAAAATATATCTCGCATTAATTGTTTTATATAAAAAAGCATATACATTAGAGTCTCTTTATAAAAAGTATACGCATCTTTATGAGTAAGTTTTAACATTGGAACAATATAATTTATTAAGTTTATACGGAAAGAAATATTAAAATCAATTAATGCAACAAAATAGAATAAATAGATTAAAATAAAATAACATTCAGTATCCCTCCCCCCATTTATAATCGCCATTAAAAAAAAAAAAAAAAAAAAAAAAAAAAAAAAAAGACCAATTGATTGAGAACTGTATGTTTCCTTTGAAGTTATTTTTTGAAAAGAAAATTAAGGGTCTGTCTCCATATTGAAATTTTAACAAACTTCGAGATTTACTATATGAACACCTAATTTTGACCAAAATTAGGAGTAATTCAGGGAAGTAGTATAAGAAATACAAATCGAAGAAAAATGCAAATCAAAGATATGATCAAAGGTGGGAAAATCAAAGATTCTGACACATTAGGTGTGGCATATAGGAAACGCTCGTCCCCGTAGGGGTTAAAACTCGAAAACTGTAAAGACAACAAAAAGTATGCTTCACAATAAATACAAAATCTGACGCAAATGACTATTATTATGGTGAAGAAAATAGTGTGAACATTTTTGCGATTGGAATTGTACCTATAATACTAACGATTTAGGAAATGATCATTAAATATAAAAAGACACTTTATATACTTAATAAAATAAGAACAGTTTAAAAAAAATCTTTAGCATTTTGCCAAAACCGTTTCCCGCTTACCTCCAGAGAATAAAAAATAGTGCAGTTTGTAAGGTAAAAGTTTTCTGTTGATGTGCCAGAAACTCCTCTTTTCCTCAGATTTTTTAGATTTCTCAGGTAAAGTAATAGCATTGAGATTTTCATTTTTTTCTTTCATTCTATTCAGTGATTTCACCTACAAAAAAGTAATTTGGTAAATAAAGCAAACTGATAATAAATAAATGACCAAGTGCGAGTATTGCTCCGCACAAATGGTACCGTACAATAAATGTATGAATTAATAACTATATTATTATAAATAAATAAATAATTTAACAAATTATAACGACTATTTGGAAAATGATATTTTCAAAGACTAAAATTTTTAAGACTTATAAATAAATTCTATATGTAATAATAATAAACATCATTTTTATAATAATCAAAATGTGGTTTATGTAATAACAGAATCCTATATTACATATACCATAGATTATTGCTGGACAGAACTGGGTTCCTGTAACGGAAATCTTTATTTCGGCATGTCAGCATAGCCCAATCCCAGAATGAACTAAGTTAATCACTCCTAATCATTTTAATTCAAAGTATTCATAGTGCAAACTCATGCAATTTTTTATATCTAATACAAAAAATAACAGTGATCGTTCGTTTCAATCCTGGTTAATCCCTTCGATATAAGTGAGGCAACTGCCTTCATTACCAAATTGCGTTGTGAATATTTTTGTAGATGGAATTAACTTATGGATCGTAAATAAAACATAACTCTAAATTAGATCATAATAGAATTAAATAAAATAAGACTCATGGTCGAAAAGATACCAACAATTTTTTAACAACTAACATATATATTTATTTACAATTATTTTACAAATTGTTGGGCGTCATAAGACACAATATTCTCAATATAGATAGCATAAAAAAACAAAATAAAACACTATTAATTCTATTTGTCTAATTATTGTTTTAATACTAAGATTGAATACCAATTGGAGCGTGCAGAAACCCCTACTAGGCATTTTGCCTTAAACATTTTGGGAAACAATATAAATTATAAGAAAAACCGTACCTTCATATTATTTTGTGCCCAGCACTCAGTTAAGGCTCTCATTCGAAAACATCACAGGTGGTCGCACATCAATACTGGCGAACATCACATTCAGATCCTCGGCTATCACACAGCACCAGTGGCGGACATCATTTCCGGATCATAGGCTAGGTGGTCGCACATCAATACTGGCGAACATCACATTCAGATCCTCGGCTATCACACAGCACCAGTGGCGGACATCCTTTCCGGATCATAGGCTATCACTCATCATCGGTGGCGGACATCATTTTCAGTTCATGGGCTATCACTCATCATCGGTGGCGGACATCATTTTCAGTTCATGGGCTATCACTCATCATCGGTGGCGGACGTCATTTTCAGATCAGTGGCGATGTAGGTAGGTACTCCTTGGAATTAATAACGATTTTTTTTTAAACACATCTTCGCCTCCCGGAGAGAACTTTTCATCTAAACTCCTCAAGAAAAAAAGTCTATGTTCTTTTTTTCTTTTTTTTTTTTTATGGCGGGCGTGGCTAATCCATCTGCCCGTAAAAAATGACCATTCAGTTTCTCGCCCGTCCTATTCCTGATAAATGATTCGTTAGCTTCCTCTTCAAGCGTGGGGGGGCTGGCCCCTCTCGTCTGCAACGCACTCCCAGCCGGAAAAATGAACGGTAGCCTCAAACTAGAGAAACGTGTGGGGTCTCGCTTAATTGGCTTGTAAATCTACCAATAAACCATTCTTGACGTAAATGTCAAGCGATTGTTATGCTAGAGCCCAACTGGTGCCCATTAGATGCCGGCCGAGATAGGGGTCTGCCTTGCTCCCGACATGAATAGCGTCAAACATACACTAGTATTTACAACCACTATACAAAAACATCAAAGGATACAACATGTATAATATACCATTTATATATATATATCTATAAATCACGGAAGATTGCTGGATGCCCATGCTTCCAGCAATTATATATAATAATTTTTATATAATTAATATTCCTGGACCAATCATGCACAAATTTTTAATCGAAATTTTAGCTTTACAATTTTCGGTACTGAAAATTTTAAAACTTCTAAACATCACACATTTTCAATTTTTACACCATAGAATGTAGAAAAAATGTACTTTTAAATGGAATTTGTTTGAAAGTTGTATCTCACAATGTTTTTAAGTTAATAATTTTTTGTAGTTTCTAAATACATTTTGTCATTGTGGCAACAGAAGTGTTTCATTTCTGGACATCGAACATGAATCAGTCAGAAAATGAATAAAATAAACAACAGAAGTATTCCATTTTTGGTCATTAAAAATGGACCAATCAGAAAACGAGTAAAATAAAATAGGTAGCGGAATTCAACAAATAAAAAGATTCAAGCATATTTCAGATTTCCCGATTCTCTACCGAAGACAATAACTATTTTCCAAATAGTTAAAAAAATCGTTCGTAAAAGATTAATAAAGTTTTATAAAATTTCTATATAATGTAAAGTCAGATATAGCTATATGTACTAGAATAGTATAAATGGATATACAGTTGAACCTCGTTAACGTGAACACGCTTAACACGAATTAGTTTTTACATGAACAGTTCTCACTGTGTCCCTCAAAATGAATACAGATTCTAGTATTTTTTCTCCTTTTAAGAGGAACACGTTTAACGTGAAATTTCACTTAACATGAACAATTTTCAATGTTCCCCTAAAAACTATTGACGCTTAACATGAACGAAAAATTCACTCTTTTATTATTATTATAATTTTACTTACTTAACTCGTATGAATTTATAAGGTATACTTTAATAGGGAATTTTTCAATCAATTGCAGATAACTAATTTTTTAAAGAAATAATTTTTATTTTATTTATTTTTTTATTTATTTTTTATATAATTATTTTTATTACTATTCGGTTTCCCGAGAGTATATAAAATTAATTTATCTAAAGATAGCTATAAATGCACATGATTCATTATTTGATGCATATATTTTTTGAAAGATTTGTATTTTACGTTTCATGTTCTAAAAAGCGCAATTTATAAACATTCTTTCTTTCTTTCTTTTTTACAAAATTACTCATATTAGTTTTCTATTAATGGATAAAGAAATACAACAAATAGTTTAATTATTAATCTAAAAATAAGTTCCAATTCTAAAATAAAGTTGTCTCTCATCAGACCCCATGTGAAATGCACATTTGTCCCTGAATTCTTCACCATTACATTTAAGCTTATCGTAAGTTAACTATTTATCAATGTGATTAAAAATTAATATTATATATAAGTTTCACAGTAAAAGGTATTATTATTAAAAACTGATTTAATAGTTGACCAAAATAAATATTTATTAAATATAAAAAAAAAAACTCACCTTGATCTTAATATTTCCTGATTTGCAAATATCTAATAAAAAAAGTGGTTCATTGCATGTTCTTGTGTAGCACTGGAAATGAAATTTAATGATAAATTTTGAATTTTATATTTTTACAGAAAACACCTGCTGTCCCATTAGCTCCCATGTCCAATTAGCCCCCGGTCTTCCCTATATGTATTTTTCTCAATATTTTGTATCTGTATTTTTTATTACTGGTAGCATAAACTACGGATAACATGAACAAAAATTTAATTCCCCATGAGATTCATGTTAACGAGGTTTGACTGTACCATGAAAGTTCAGAGAAATATGAAACCTAAATAGTATTAAATATCGTTATTCTGTAAAGATCTTCTTTTAATCTTATTCTAAGCTGTTTATGGGTGAATAACAAAAATGTCAGATTTTGATCAGCCGAGATACTGAAAGTATCCATTAAAAATAATTCATATTTTCAAGAGATAAATTTATTTTCTATAATAGAATGAAGGATATTCCATGAAAAATTGCTAAGTTTTGAAGAATTTAAATAATAAGTTAATTTTTATGCATATACAGCAGGCATGTCAAACACGTGGCCCGCAGGCCACAATTGGCCGCCACAAACTTCTGTGTGGCCCGCCAAGCCTTTGACATTTTCGTATGTTTGATTCAGTTCTTAGTTGATGCAGAAAATACACTTTGAATTACAAATATTGCAGTGTTGCAAAATTGGAGAATGATTTTATTCAAAAAATCAACCCCATATTTCAGAATGTAAATCTTCATTACATTTAATGGCATACATTGACATGCATTAAATTTAATGATTCGCAATTAAATAATGACAAGTTGAAAATTTTAAATTAATGGTTGTTATTTTGGAGGAAATTTTTTTACAGTTTGACATAGGAGATGCAATAAGTAAGCTAAAAAATTTTGTAAAATCACCGTAAAAAGAAAAATTAAGTAGGACGCGTTTCGAGCTACAACAATAATCGCTCGTCATCAGCTAATCCAACACGTGTCCCAAGGGCACAGAGTGAGTATTTTTAGCTTATTTATAAATTTATCGCCTGTGATTACGGTGTTTTTCACTAGGAGATGCAAGCAACACCGATTCAACACCACTGTGGCATAAAAGATGAAAACATAATGCTTTGAATATGATCAAATCTAATTCATTTTTAAATTTTATTTCCAGTCAACAGGCTATGTAAAATTTATCAATAAAAAATTTAAGAAAAACCTATCTTGATCTGAAAATTTAAAAATTTATAAAAGTTTAATGGAGTTTTTTCCTAATAGTTTATTATGTGCTTTATGTTGAAATGAATAGATTATTTTACTACTCTCATATTCACTATGACATTAGAAAGTAATGTATGGTATTTGTTAAGTGTTAAAAATGTATCGAAAATCAGTTAAAATACGACGCTAATTTCTAATTAAAAGTTTTTAAAAGATCAAAAGAAATAAATAGCTTTAAAAGGGGAAATGGCATAATTTCTCCTCTAGTCAAATAATAATAATAATAATAATAATAATAATAATAATAATAATAATAATAATAATAATAATAATAATAATAATAATAATAATAGAAATTTTTTTTCCCTGTTTTCATAATTTGTCTGCATGCATAGTCGAAAGCGAGCATTTTGGAAAATAAGCTCGTTAATTAATTTCATTCTTAAAGATTAGTAAACGTATCATTGTAAATTATCCCTGTGTGATCTTTATCTTTCTTGATGATGAAGATATAATATCACAGATTCATAAAAGTCAATTTAATTTTTTTTTTTTTATACTCAAACAAAGACTGAAAAATTGTGTTTGATATGTAGAAATTTCGATGAAGTTTACTAAAAATTTATTCACAAATATTTCGAAAACCCACAAATATCCAGAAATGATTTGAAAAAATAAATTTTAAACTGAAAGTTTGTTGAAAAAAATGTGTTCGTGAAACATATTAAAAGTAATCCTTCTGCTTTTAAAAATAACAATCGGATGCAATTGCACAAACTTGAAGTCGTTCAAGTTAGAATAAAAGATGTCCCGAATAGTTAAATCAATTAAAAAATATGCAGGGGCATTTCTATAAATAGAAAAATGATATAACTAGAAATTTAAATAATCGCTTGAAATCCATAATTTCAATATCTGTTGCTTAAACTGAAAATTTTCATTAACAAATTTTCATTAGTAGACAGTAGCCCTCAGTAGCCATTGACAAATATTTTTTAAAAGAAACTTTTTCTCTTTCAGTGGCACCGTAGTCACTGGTTAGCGTTAATTTTGCCCTTTAATTTTATAATTCTTGAAAATACAGATGCAAGAAATTTAACTCCGTGGGCAGTTTTTCTTCGCAGACATGATATGTACTTAAAAATAAGTGAGGAGAATTAGGAAATTATTCCTATGCCTGATCTAAACCTTTGCTAATATATTTTAATGAACTATGAAACTTCTTTTATTTCATAATATTATATGGTAAATAATTGTGTTTTTAACAATGATTGGTTTTATAAATAGTAGCAATTACATCATAAAAGAAAATGCAGATATTAGGATTACAAAATTAATAATACATTTTTATATAATTTTGATTGTTATTTAAATTTTAAAATGTTCAATGTACTTAAGTATGTTTGTATTTTTATTTTAACTTATTTTACATTTAATTTGACAGTGCACCTTGTATGTTTTGTTTTTACTTAATAAATATCTTAAACATTTTCTGGTGCGTGGTTTTAATTTTTCTAATAAATGTTTTAAATTTTTGTATGTATTTTTGTATGCCTGTTTGTTTTTTAAAATAATGCTGTATTTTTAATGTATAACGTTTTCATTTTGTGCGTTAGTCATCTAATTAATCTGCTTCTTTATTTTCGATAATGTGGCCCGCGGCTTTGTGTATAATGCTAAATCTGGCCTGCGGTGGTAGACGAGTTTGACATGCCTGATATACAGGGTGAGTCATAAATATCGAAACAATAGACTATCTCCTTAAATATTGCACCTAGACTCATACGTAAACACAAATTCAGCGTAGTAATAATCTCTCTTTCTTACAGTGTATCTAAAAAAAAAAAAAAATCCTTTTTTAAACTTGGCATTATACTAAGCAAACTTGGCATTATACTAAGCGCGCTTCGAAAGGAGTTCCCGAATTTTCCATGCCGCATTCGTCCGTGCCGTGTTTTTTTTTTAGATTAATTTTTAATTAATTTTTAAAGACACGGATGGCGTATTGAGAAAACGACTCAATGCAAACTAGTTGCGAATTCCATAGTAATTATGTGATTAATTCTAATTAAATTAGTCTGTTTTTAACAGTTTGCGTTTATTACTTTACATGAATATATCATTAAAAGGTGTCGATATATTTATGTAAATACAAACCATTCGTATCATTAAAAGGTGTTCGAGTATGAAGTCGATGTATTTATGTAAATACAAACCGTTCGTATCTTTAAGGGTTAATATCTCGCCTAATTACCGACAGTTTTTTTTTGGAAACCATTACCAACAATCCTTTTATACTTCTGGGTCGATACGTACCTCCAACGATCCTTAACTTCTTTGTTGCCAAATTTCAGCCAATTTGAACTTTCCAGTTTCCATAGTTTACGAGTAAAATGGCTGTGATCGAGAAACACAGGAGGGATCTTATAATGGGTCCATTTTTACTTTTTAAGAACATAACCCTAACAAATAACTATAATAAAGAGCATGCATAGCTATTCTTTCATAATTGTACTCCAGTGGGTGAGTGAATTCTGAGATTTTGTGTGCTTCGTACTGCCTTGAACATTTCTGTGTGAATGATCTATCTATTCTGCCATTATTTAAATTTCGAAAAGTGCGTATGCATCTCCGATAATCTGACTATAACGGTGATTTTTTCAATGGCATGTTAAGCAGGGCCGTAGCAATGGAGGGCACAACCCCGCCCTCCCCCCTAAAACATTTTGAGTCTCCCTTGGAAAAATTTCCAAGGTCATTAAATGAATTTTTTCCGAAAATCCAAATGAAATTCTGTTCAAAAATCTAATTTAGCTTTGAGGTCCTTTCATGGTATTTCAGAAATACTAAATTGTAACTAAAATAAGTGTTCAACATTCGCTCATCCTACTTGCATGTATGAAGCTAACATAATGTTTAATATTGCACTAGTTACACACTCGAATTTTTCATCGTGATATTCTTTTCGTATTATAGAATGAAGTTATTACAACAGTTTGAAAAGAAACATAGAACCTATAGTGTGAATATGCACTAATGTATCTTTCTGCGTGAGAAAGGTATGTGCTTCTGCTACATTTTCTTGAGTCCTCCACCCCTATTATTCCCTTCTACTATGGCCTTGATCAGAGTTGGGCAAAATACATCGAAAAATCATTTTCGATACAAAATACAAAATACATTAGTTTTAGAACCTAAAATACAAAATACAAAATACTTTCCTATTCAAAAAAATTCAAAATACAAAATACATGTATTTTGAAAATACATTTAAAATACAAAATACATTTGAAATTTTTAAAAATTTATGTATAACATTAGAGGTTTTCACAGACCGTGTCCGGCATGGTCAGCAGTCCAGTTTCGGACATTTTTTTATCCACAACACTCTCGTCGGTTCGCCCCGGATTTGCTCTTAAGTCGTTCCGGGATTGTCCGGGCCAGGTATCCGGTTTATATTTTCCTGAAGGATAGTCTCAAGTGAAGCTGTTCATCACTCTTTCGGGTCTCGGGCTTTACTTTTTTCTCTCCAAGTTCGAATCGGACCTGATTTGTATAGACCAGACAAATTTATGTCCAGACCGGACCGTGAATGGACTTCATCCTTCCTAGAGGTCTGAATTAGTCAAAAATTGTAGTATTTTTCCGAATCCAGCCCGTAAGTTGGCTCATCCCGTCCCGGCCTGAACTATCTAAAAATCAATAAAATCTGGCCCGACTCAACAATGTTTTCCAAATAATGTATGTATTTTTAAATTGCTATAATTTTACAATTAAAAGTTTTGATTTTATTATTTTTAAAGAATGGTAAATATATACAATAAATTACATAAAAAATTAACAACAATAAAATTAAAGCACAATAAAAGGAACTTTTAAAATTAATCTGGCAATAAATCCTGTTCTTAAATCCAAGTAGTTAAGGCTCCAGTCCCTGCCCGCGAAGACACTCGCTAGCTAATGCTATTCCTATGGGGATGCATTTTTCTAATAACTCTTTCGCATTTTGACATTTTTAGATTTTTTTTTTTTTTTTTTTTTTTTTTTTTTGCATTGGATAGCTTACGTCCCTCTCAAGATCGCTCTTTGACTACTTTTTCGATTTTGGTCGCAGATATTTTTTTAAAAGTTAGTTTCACTTCCTGAACCGTATCTGAAAGTGAAACTAAACTTTATAGAAAATATCTGCGACCAAAATCGAAAAAGTAGCCAAGGAGCGATTTTGAGAAGACCTCAGCTATCCAATGCTAAAAAAAATATTTAAAAATGTCAAAATACGAAAGAGTTATTAGAAAAATGCCTCCTCGTAGGAATAGCATTAGCTCGCGAGTGTCTTCACGGGCAGGGACTGGGGCCTTAACTTTATGAAATAAGTTTTGATCTATCATTTTTACTACCGATCTGCGTAGGATTTGAAAATTCTGCTTTAATTTAACACAATCTGAATTCAGGAAACAAACAATCAACTAGACCAAACCATCTTGACGCCTCTCCCTCCTCCCCCCCCCAAAAAAAAAAAATAAAATAAATAAATAGCTTGCATCCAACTCAAACGATACCACGGGTTGGTTCTCGTTCGGATAAAATCATGTTACTTACCTGATACAGAACAGTAATTTAAATTCATTTTAATCATTATAATAAATCTTCCTTTTATTCATTTTAACAGCAATACACAATGATATATTAAATTTTTTTTTACGATTGCTTAATTTTTACGAAAGTTAACGCGCATAAAATTAAATTAGTCGAATGTACCAATCCTAAAACTTTTTTCTATCGCATACATTTTAATATTTCAAAATTTGCTATTACAATGCCAAATTTAAATGACAACCTATGTGCATCATGAGGATTATAAAGCTATAGGCTCATTGATTTGTATGTGTTTTTAAAAAAGACATATAAGCAGTAAATAAAAAAGAAATAATAGAATTTCGGCACTACCCTCCTACATATCTGCAACCAAAAATTCGCGAAAAATACAGCTAGCAACGCCACTCCTTGGAAGATTTACACCAAAACCTAGTCTACAACAACTTATCGCAACGTCTAACCGAATCTAAAGTTTGGTTGAATTCTGTGCATTAGTTCTTAAACTAGAGCCAGAGGCGTGCGAGGAAAAAAAAAACTGCACCCGGGGCAACGTTTTAATTTGGCGCCCCCCCCCCAACTTTTTCTTGTGACAAGCCAAAAAATGACGTTGGTAGTATAAATTTGGCGCTCCTTAAATTTTCCTGCAGAGCTACTGCTCCCTTCGCAATCCCCCCCCCCCTTTTTTTTTTTCTTTTTGCACGGCGCTGGATAGAGCGCCCACAAAATTTTTGTCACTTACAAACAAACACACAACATAGATACTTTCTAAAAACAGTCAAATGATATTCAGGACCTTCTAAAACTTTAAATCCATCAAAAGCTGAAGTAGATTTTTTCACGAATCCAATATTTTGTTCTTGTAAAGATAGAGGAAAGTAAAAAAGAGCGAGAAATTGAAAATCGAAGTGTCAGTTCAGTAGTTATTCTTACACGTATACATAAACATATATAAAAGAATTGCATAATCTCGTTCGTTGGAAGTTGTTTAAAAAGTATATATAATTCGATAGAGCTTCGATCTTACAACGCAGATATAAGTATATTTCCCATGAACAATAAATAAGATATAAATTTATAAGAAATATTAAATAAACAACATGTTAAACATTTTCATTTAAATCCAGGAAATTTTATAACATATAGAAATACGACGTTCGGAATATCATGACATCAAATAATTTTTATTGTTTTTTAAGTGATGGTTTTCAGTGTTCAATAGATAATTGGTGTCTTAAATTTATGCATCGCTCTTTTTCATGGTCTATTTCAACACTTTGAGGCAGTGTTGAATTCAGGGGGTGGCCCGTGGGGGACATCCCCCCTTCCGGAGCAATGAAATGTACCCTCCGGAAATTTGGAGATGTTGTGTTTTCAATGGTCAAAAAGAGCAATCCCCCCGGAACTCCATAATGTCCCCCCCGGAGCCACATGTGTCCCTCCCGAAGAAAAATGTCTGGATTCAAAACTGCTTTGAGGGACATGCAATTGTGGCTCTTTAATGTTAAATTCATACCGGAATAATCGAAAAATTTTAGTTTGAAAAATGAAAAAGCAAATTTGAAACATTTTTCAACTAAAGTTAAGTGTATAAAATTTAGTTAAAAGTTTATAGTGCGAATCTTGATTAAAATTAAGTGGGATATAATCAGTTTGAATTCAGACACTTTTCTCTGGGAGGGACTTCAGTGGCTCCGGGGGGGGGGGTATTATAGAGTTCCTAGAGGAATGTACGTTTTGACTATTGAAAACGCAAAATTATACAACTTTTCCGGAGATGGACATTTCATCGCTCCGGCGGGGAATGCCCCCCCCCCTGGCCACCCCCTGAATTCAACACTGGATATAATATATTCCAATGCCCCTCAAAAAGTTAAAGATCCTAAAATCTTGAATTAATCATAGCATTAAAATTACTTTAAATACTCATAACGTTTTCTCCATCTTTCATATTGTAAAACTGGATTTGAAACACATGCATACTGTATTTGTTATAATGATTGCAAATTAAACATTGCTATTTATTTTCTTTAGCATGAATACACTACTATTCTCTTAAAGAATCTTTTATTGATATTTGTTTTTGATTAATTTGCAAACCATTGTTAAACATTTCGGAACTCTGTACAATGAACATCGATCTCGCTTAATACATAAATAATCTCAGAATACATAAATAATTGCACAGTTAATTATGTATACTTTTCTATGCTTATAAATCGGTAAAAAATAGCGTTTAATTATTATTATTTTTTTTAATTTTATTCTAAAAAAATAATGCACATACCCAGAGCCAGCGATAGAGGGAACAAAGGGGATAATTGCCCTGGGCGCGGAAATTTAGGGGGCGTCAGATTTATTCTACCTGTGTCATTTTTAGCTTGTCACAAGATTAAATTGGCGCGGGGTGGCACGAAATTGAGTCTTTGCCCCAGGCGCGGTTTTCTCTTAAGAGCCTGCATCAGTCAAACCGAAACTCAAAATCCGATCACAAACCTATGCGTGTTGCCACCAGGAAGGCGTATCCTGAACCCAAAGATTGACACCTTAAAAGACCAATGATATTTTCCAAGCTTGTAATTAATAAGAAAATGGTCATCTCACGCCACCCTTTACCTCCAGGCGATAAAAAGGGGATAAGATACCCCAGGAAGAAAAAAGTCATTAGCAAATGCTAAAAACTCTCGCACCTTTTCAATACTGATAGACCGAGGGATATGTGCATTTGGATAGTTTCTTCGAGATAATTTCTGACCAAAACAGTCGGATCCGTTTTAAAACAAGTCGACATTGACCTTTTTTGTTAGATAGTTTCAAGTGAAATTTATAAGTAATTTTAAAAGACAACATACAGATCGTGATTATTATGTCAGAGATTGCACATTAAACATTTTCCAAAGAATCTCCTCTACATTTTAATATTTTTAAATGATTTTTTTAGCATTGAATAGCTGAGATCATTGAACTGTACAAAGACCGTTTTATATTTTTTCGATTTTGTTACGAGTATTTTATAGTGACTTACATCAATAGAGCGAAATCCCAAGATAGAAATTTTTAAGATATCTCGTTTGTATTTTAATATTTTTAAATGATTTTTTTAGCATTGAACAGCTGAGATTTTTCGGCATAAAGACCGTTTTGTACTTTTTTTTATTTTGTTTACAGGTGTTTTAAAGAGGCTACTTCAGTCAAGTGAAATCCAATGGAAGAAATTTATAAAAATATCTCTTCTACATTTTTATATTTTTAAATGATTTTTTTGTCATTGGATAGCTGAGATCTTTTGGTACAAAGACCGTTTTGTACTTTTTCGACCTTGTTTATTTAAAAAGCTATTTCAGTCAAGTGAAATCCCATTGTAGAAATTTATAAAAATATCTCTTCTACATTTTAATATTTTTAAATGATTTTTTTTGTCATTGGATAGCTGAGATCTTTCGGTACAAAGACCGTTTTGTACATTTTCGACTTTGTTAAAAAAGCTACTTCAGTCAAATGAAATCCAATGGAAGAAATTTATAAAAATATCTCTTCTACATTTTAATATTTTTAAATGAATTTTTGTCATTGGATAGCTGAGATCTTTCGGTACAAAATTCGTTTTGTACTTTTTCGACTTTGTTTAGGGAAATTTTAAAAAATCTACTTCAGTCAAGTGTAATCCAGTGGCAGGAATTTATAAAAATATCTCTTCTACATTTTAATATTTTTAAATTATTTTTTGGCATTCGATATCTCAGATCTTTCGGTACAAAGACCGTTTTGTATTTTTTCGACTTTGTTTAGGGGAATTTTAAAAAAGCTATTTCAGTCAAGTGAAATCCAATGGTAGAAATTTATAAAAATATCTCTTCTACATTTTAATATTTGTAAATCATTATTTGGCATTCGATATCTCAGATCTTTTGGTACAAAGACCGTTTTGTACTTTTTTGATTTTGTTTACAGTTGTTTTAAAGAGGCTACTTCAGACAAATGAAATCCAATGGTAGAAATTTATAAATATATCTCTTCTACATTTTAATATTTTTAAATGAATTTTGTCATTGGATAGCTGAAATCTTTCGGTATAAAGACCATTTTTTTTTCCCAGCTGTTTTAAAGAGGCTACTTCAGTCAAGCGAAATCCTATAGTAAAATTTTATAAATATGTCTTTTCGACATTTAAAGATTTTTAAATGATTTTTTTGTCATGGGATAGCTGAGATCTTTAGGTACAAATACCGTTTTGTATTTTTTTTTATTATTTATTTTGTTTACAGGTGTTTTAAAGAGGCTACTTCAGTCGAGTGAAATCCAATGGTAGAAATTTATAAAAATATCTCTTCTACATTTTAATATTTTTAAATGATTTTTTTTTTTTTTTTTTTTTTTTTTTTTTTTTTGTCATTGGCTAGCTTAGATCTTTCTGTACAAATACCGTTTTTTACATTTTCGACTTTGTTTTGGGGAATTTTAAAAAAGCTACTTCAGTCAAGTGAAATCCAATGGAAGAAATTTATAAAAATATCTTTTCTACATTTTAATATTTTTAAATGTTTTTTTGTCATTGGATAGCTGAGATCTTTCGGTACAAAGACCGTTTTGTACTTTTTCGACTTTGTTTAGGGGAATTTTTAAAAAGCTTACTTCAGTCAAATGAAATCCAATGGTGGAAATTTATAAAAATATCTCTTCTACATTTTAATATTTTTAAATGATTTTTTTGTCATGGGATAGCTGAGATCTTTCGGTACAAATACCGTTTTGTACTTTTTTAATTTTGTTTACAGATGTTTTGAAAAAGATACTTCAGTCAAGTGAAATCGAATGGTTGGAATTTATAAAAATATCTCTTCTACATTTTAATATTTTTAAATGATTTTTTTGTCATGGGATGGCTGAGATCTTTCTGTGCAAAGACCGTTTTGTACTATTTCGACTCTGTTTAAGGGAATTTTAAAAAAGCTACTTCAGTGAAGTGAAATCCAATGATAGAAATTTATAAAAATATCTCTTCTACATTTTAATATTTGTAAATTATTATTTGGCATTCGATATCTCAGATCTTTTGGTACAAAGACCGTTTTGTACTTTTTTGACTTTGTTTAGGGGAATTTTAAAAAAGCTACTTCAGTGAAGTGAAATCCAATGGTAAAAATTTAGAAAAATATCTCTTCTACATTTTAATATCTGTTAATTTATTATTTGGCATTCGATATCTCAGATCTTTCGCTGCAAAGACCGTTTTGTACTTTTTCGACTCTGTTTAGGGGAATTTTAAAAAAACTACTTCAGTGAAGTGAAATCCAATGGTAGAAATTTATAAAAATATCTCTTCTACATTTTAATATTTTTAAATGATTTTTTTGTCACTGGATAGCTTAGATCTTTTTGTACAAAGACCGTTTTGTACTTTTTCGACTCTGTTTAGGGGAATTTTAAAAAAGCTACTTAAGTCAAGTGAAATCAAATGGTAGGAATTTATAAACATATCTCTTCTAAATTTTAATATTTTTATATGATTTTTTTGTCATGGGATGGCTGAGATCTCTCGGTGCAGAGACCGTTTTGTACTTTTTCGACTCTGTTTAAGGGAATTTTATAAAAGCTGTTTCAGTCAAGTGAAATCCAATGGTAG
The DNA here is from genome assembly GCA_964019185.1 of Maratus speculifer. Lineage (NCBI taxonomy): Eukaryota > Metazoa > Arthropoda > Arachnida > Araneae > Salticidae > Maratus > Maratus speculifer. Next base: position 46,348,651 of record OZ025290.1, read on the forward strand.
AAATTTATAAAAATATCTCTTCTACATTTTAATATTTTTAAATGATTTTTTTTGTCATTGGATAGCTTAGATCTTTTTGTACAAAGACCGTTCTGTACTTTTTCGACTTTGTTTATGGGAATTTTAAAAAAGCTATTTCAGTCAAGTGAAATCCATTGGTAGAAATTTATAAAAATATCTCTTCTACATTTTAATATTTTTAAATGATTTTTTTGTCATTGGATAGCTGAGATCTTTCGGTGCAAAGACCGTTTTGTACTTTTTTGATTTTGTTTACAGGTGTTTTAGTGAGGGTACTTCAGTCAAGTGAATTCCAATGGTAGAAATTTATAAAAATATATCTTCTACATTTTTAATATTTTTAAATGATTTTTTTTGTCATTGGATAGCTAAGATCTTTCGGTACAAAGACCGTTTTGTACTTTTACGACTTTGTTTAGGGGAATTTTTAAAAAGCTACTTCAGTCAAGTGAAATCTAACGGTAGAAATTTATAAAAATATCTCTACTACATTTTAATATTTTTAAATGATTTTTTTGTCATTTGATAGCTAAGATCTTTCGGTACAAAGACCGTTTTGTACTTTTACGACTTTGTTTAGGGGAATTTTAAAAAAGCTACTTCAGTCAAGTAAATTCCAATGGTAAAAATTTATAAAAATATCTCTTCTACATTTTAATATTTTTAAATGATTTTTTTGTCATGGGATGGCTGAGATCTTTCTGTGCAAAGACCGTTTTGTACTTTTTCGACTCTGTTTAAGGGAATTTTAAAAAAGCTACTTCAGTGAAGTGAAATCCAATGGTAAAAATTTAGAAAAATATCTCTTCTACATTTTAATATCTGTTAATTATTATTTGGCATTCGATATCTCAGATCTTTCGGTGCAAAGACCGTTTTGTACTTTTTCGACTCTGTTTAGGCTAATTTTTAGTGCTCGCGATGGGATACGTATAGCAGCTATACGATTAAACGATATACGTATATCCGTATAATACGTTTTTCTGCTATACGGATACTTTCGAATATACGTTTAAACGTATCCGGATACGTATAACGCGTATCAACTAAACGTATATTTAAGAATGCGTATATTTAAAGTATACGTATATTCCACGTATCGTATCTAATTTAAATAGTAGACTTCATAAGTCGTATGTCACTGAATTGAGAATAATTTGGAAATCGGTGGTGTTAAGACAGGAATTCGCATAGTATGTCTTATATATAACAGATCGAGCAATAAAAAGCGTATACTTTATAAAACATTTTGCAAAAAGTTCACAAAAAGTCCGACTCCTGATTGGCCAATCTCGTTTCACTAACAGTGAAATATCTATCTGGATTCCGACCAAGATTGTAGAAATCGTAAAAAAGACAGAATAGTAGCACCACCTGTTAAACGATTTACACACAAAACTAATCAGCACCAATTTCTTTCAGGCACTGCCTGAAAATATAGGGGAGACTGGGGCACATGTGAACATAGCTTTTTTCTCATAACTGGGTTAATTTCTATAAGCAAAACTACTCAATATAGTAAACAGTACTTTTTTTACGCATGGTAATTTTTTTAATTATTTTTATAGCTCTTCTTACTTTTCTTAATAGTTTTATGAATTCAAAAAAATGTTCATATGTGCCCCAACGAAGGGGCAGATGTAAAACACAAGGGCAACATGTGAACACAAGGAAAAATAATTATTTGACACGTTTTTTATTATCTTTTCCATATATTACCACAATCATTAGTTGTACTATCTGTTAAATTCACCATAAAGAAAAATATATGTATATTTATTTAGTTTCTGAGTGATATGTTTAAGCAAAATATTATAAAATAAAAATAAATTGTTTTTTTGGGGGGAGAGGGGGGTTCGATAATTGATAAACTATTCTTGCAATGAAATAAAAGCTTAAAGAAGTAAACTTGAGAAAATAATAGAATTTAAATTTTGCTTAGGGCCTTTTGTTTGAGAAAGATTTTAGGAAGGGAGCATTTGGATAATATTTGTCGGAAATCTACCGAAAAGCCAAAGAATTTCATTCCTATATTTACCTTATTTGCCTATAAATTAAGGATAAAAAATTGTTTTCCGTTTATAAGCTTCCTCCAAATTTAATTTATTTTGCTTTTAAAAAAAAGGGGAGTGGAAGTCAATAATGAAGATTTCACAGTAGTTTAAAAATTTTATTTCTTAAAATATAATTTTATTTTCAAAGCACCAAATAACATAGCTGTTTAAGAAATGGAAGTAAACTAATACTACAAGTTTGCAACAAATGAAATAGAAAAATTTTCAAAGTTGTTAAACGTAATATTTTTTGCATTAACGATGCATAAAAAATAGTATTGAAAACCGTTAAATAAAATAATATATAACATTTATTGCATTTTAGAAAACATTAAATTTATTTAAATTACAATTGGACATAAACGAGCTTGTTGCTTTTTATGTATTTGCTGACAGATATGTTTGTAAAAGTTTCTATACAAAATCAAGTTTATAAGACAGAAATGTCTTCTATTTCAATAAAATTATAGATAATGGAGCTGGCATTATTTTCATGAAGTTAACTAAAAGGAACAGAATAACTGAGTGATTATTGGAGAATTTAATGCCGTGTTCAGATCTGCTCCAACTAGACTCTTCATAAGTGCCCCATACTCCCACAAGAGTTAAAATGACTAATCTTTAACATTTTTCAATTTTAGCAAAAAAAAATTATCATAAATATTTATTAGTATCCACAATATATGTTAAAACATTATTTAAAAAAAATGAATAAATAAATAAAATTATTCTCTTAGCAAGTTGGAGATTTTACTTTTGAGTTCAGTTAAGCAGTATTTTGGCTCCTGGGGACAAACAAAATGTCGAAGAGCTTCAACATTTTTTTTTCCAAATGTCTATAGATGCTACTATCTTTGGTAATTTTTTGAAATAATAAGACATACAATAACTTGTGAAAAATAGCAATGTTCTCATATGCCCCATTTTCACATGTGCCCCAGTCTCCCCCATATATGTTTCTTAATTCTGTGTATTATGTTTTGAGATAGAGCGCCCACAAATCTCATGTCACACACAGACAGACAAAGTCACAAACTCACAGGCAGATATTTTTAAAAACATGTTTTTCGGACTCTCTTACCCTTAAAACGTGTAAGCCCATCGAAAGTTTTCCCTTATTAATTAAATACTTTCTTCTTGTAAAGATACAAGAAAATATAAAAAAACTAAGTACTGCGCCTTAGGTCTTCCAAAGAATAGTTTGATTCTACCACAACTAATGTAAGACATTTCATAATAAATAACTGGAAAAAAAACCAAAATCTAAACTGAGGAACGTATTCAGATTTTTTTAAGTGCCTGCAAAACAAGTAGTAGTTAAGTAAACGCATCGCAGTTCTTCGAACAAAGAAACGCGATGGGGATACTCTACCGGATATTTCTCAATGTCGTTAATCCGCAGAAAAACATTAAAAAATCAAATTTCATACCTTGAACGAAAAACGTTTAAACGTTTATACGTTTAACCGCTTGGATAAGATCCGTATATACGATGTACCGTATATGTTGTTTTGCGTAATACGTATAACCGCCGATGCCGTATTATACGTATAGTTGATCCGTATTTCGTATAATACGTATTATACGTATACGCGTATAAACGTATAATCGAGAGCACTACTAATTTTAAAAAAGCTACTTCTGTGAAGTGAAATCCAATGGTAGAAATTTATAAAAATATCTCTTCTACATTTTAATATTTTTAAATGATTTTTTTTGTCACTGGATAGCTTAGATCTTTTTGTACAAAGACCGTTTTGTACTTTTTCGACTTTGTTTAGGGGAATTTTAAAAAAGCTACTTCAGTCAAGTGAAATCCAATGGTAGAAATTTATAAAAATATCTCTTCTACATTTTAATATTTTTAAATGATTTTTTTGGCATTTCATAGCTGCGATCTTTCGGTACAAAGACTGTTTTGTACTTTTTTGATTTTGTTTAGAGGTGTTTTAAAGAAGCTACTTCATTCAAGCAAAATCCTATAGTAGAATTTTATAAATATATTTTTTTATTTTTAAAGATTTTTAAATGATTTTTTGGCATTCGATATCTCAGATCTTTCGGTACAAAGACCGTTTTGTACTTTTTCGACTTTGTTTAGGATAATTTTAAAAAAGCTACTTTAGTCAAGTGAAATCAAATGGTGGTAATAACAAAAAAAAAAAAAAAAAAAAAAAAAAAAAAAAAAAAAAAGAATATCTTCTACATTTTAATGTTTTTAATTTTTTTTTTTTTTTTTTTTTTTTTTTTTTTTTTTTTTTTTTTTTGCATTGGATATCTCAGATCTTTCGGCACAAAGACTGTTTTGTACTTTTTCGACTTTGTTTAAGAGAATTTTAAAAAAGCTACTTCAGTCAAGTGAAATCCAGTGGAAGAAATTTATAAAAATATCTCTTCTACATTTTAATAGTTTTAAAATATTTTTTGTCATTCGATATCTCAGATCTTTCGGTACAAAGACCGTTTTGTACTTTTTCGACTTTGTTTACAGGTGTTTTAAAGAGGCTACTTCACTCAAGTGAAATCCATTGGTAGAAATTTATAAAAATATCTCTTCTACATTTTAATATTTCTAAGTGATCTTTTTGTCATTGGATAGCTGAGATCATTCGGTACAAAGACCGTTTTGTACTTTTTTTAATATGTTTACAGGTGTTTTAAAGAGGCTACTTCAGTCGAGTGAAATCCATTGGTAGAAATTTATAAAAATATCTCTTCCACATTTTAATATTTTTAAATGATTTTTTGGCATTCGATATCTCAGATCTTTCGGTACAAAGACCGTTTTGTACTTTTTCGTCTTTGTTTAGGGGAATTTTAAAAAAGCTATTTCAGTCAAGTGAAATACAATTGTAGAAATTTTTAAAAATATCTCTTCTACATTTTAATATTTTTAAATGATTTTTTGGCATTGGATAGCTGAAATTTTTTGGTACAAAGACCGTTTTGTACTTTTTTGATTTTGTTTATAGGTGTTTTAATGAGGCTACTTCAGTCAAGTGAATTCCAATGGTAGAACTTTATAAAAATATCTCTTCTACATTTTAATATTTTAAAATGATTTTTTTGTCATTGGATAGCTGAGATTTTTCGGTGTTAAGACCGTTTTGTACTTTTTTGGTTTTGTTTTGTTTACAGGTGTTCAAAGAGGCTACTTCAGTCAAGCGAAATCCTTTAGTAGAAATTTATAAATATATCTTTTCTACATTTAAATATTTTTAAATGTTTTTTTGGCATTGGATATCTGAGATCTTTCGGTACAAAGACCGTTTTATATTTTTTGGATAGTGTTATGGGAGTTTTAAAGAGGCTTACTTCAATCAAGCGAAATCCTATGAAGTTTTGAAGTTCATATAAATATATATTTTCTCTTCTACATTTTAATATTTTTAAATGATTTTTTTAGCATTGAATGTTAGAAATTTATAACGATATCTCGTCTACAAGTAAATATAAACTGATGATTACCTCAATCAATTAAAATCCCATGGTAGAAATTTATAAAGATATCTTTAAGATCATTTAAAAGTCATTTGTAAAGATCATTTTAATGTAATTTTTTTTCATTACATAACTGATATCTTTCTTTACAAAGAACGTTTTATATCTTTTCGATTTTGTTACGGATATTTTAAAGTGACTTACTTCAATAGATCTAAATCACATTTTAGAAATTTTTAAAGATATCTCGTTTGTATTTTAACTGTCTTTAAACTTTTTTTCGGCGGGTGGGGTATTAGATATCGGAGATTTCTCTGTACAAACACCTTTTTACATTTTTTCGATTTTTTACGGGTATTTTAAAGTGGCTTACTTGAATAGAGAGAAGTCCCATTATAGAAATTTATAAAGATATCTCGTCAACATTTTAATTTTTTAAATGATTTTTTTTAGCATTGAATTTCTGAGATATTTCTGTACAAATACCGCTTTATATTTTTTTTCGATTTTTTACGGGTATTTTAAAGGGGCTTACTTCAATGAAGCGAAATCCTATCACAGAAATTTATAGAAATATCTCGTCTATAGTTTAATAATCTTTTTTATATTGAACAGCTGAGATCTTTCTGTACAAAGGCCGTATTACAATTTTTGATTTCGATACAGGTATTTTAAAGTGACTTACTTCAGTCAAGCGAAATCCCATTGTAGAAATTTATAAAGATATCTCGCCTACATTTTTAAAAAAATATTTTTATTTTTATTTTTTTTCTCTTACATTGAATAGTTTTTACGATTTTATTTATTTTAAAGAGGCTACTGCAGTTAAACGAAACAATGCCTTCGCCTTAAAACTAATGCTATGAAAGAAATTTATAAAAGTGTATCGTCTGTGTTTTAATAGTTTTAAGTTTTTTTTTACTTTGCCTAGTTGATATCGATTTGCACAAAGGCCATTTTCTATTTTTTCGATTTATTTTACGGGAATATATATGTATATATATATATATATATATATATATATATATATATATATATATATATATATATATATATATATATATATATATATATATATATATATATATATATATATAAAACTTTAATCAAACGAAACAATTTACTAGCTTATGATAATTCTTTCGACGATAATCCAACGGTCGAAATTTATAAATAAGTCTCGTCTGCATTTTAATATTTTTCCCCTTTAATAGCTCAGAGCGATCTCTTCAAAGGCCTTTTTCTACTTTTTTAATTTTCTTTACGGGACAGTTTCATTTTCGGAACCGTTTTCAAAAGTGATATTATCCTCATATTTAAAATCTACAATCAGTATCGAAAAAAGTAAAAAGCGGCCTCTGTACAAACCATCGTCAGCTATACTATGCAAAAAAAAAAAAAAAAAAATTAAAAATTGGAATGAAAATATGGTACCTTTAAAAAATCTTCCATAGGTTTAGTATAATTGAGTTTGTGTTTTTGCGTGACTGAAAAAACCACTATTCTAAAACTTAGATCAGTTAGACTATGACAGGCTTTGGAATATATGCGTATTATTTAGTTAAAATAGTATAAGAACTTTAAAAATCATTCGTTTATCTTTCTGAAAGGGAAAAACAAAGGAAAGACAATTTATATACAATAAAGCATAAATATATCATTTACGGATGTGAATTTTACCGCAACAGAATATATTTTCTAAAGTATTGTAAATTAGTCATAATTTTCGATAGAAGTGTCAAAATAAATATATTTCTATCTTTTAAATTAGTGTTATCCAATTTAATCATGAATTGTATAATAATTACTTTATATTTTAGAGTGGGTATACTGCAAACTTTTATTGATTAAAATAGAAATATTTATGAAATATTTATGAAAAGGAACATTTAAACTAATTCATTAAGAATTGTCTAAAAGAATGATAAGAAAACTTTAATACAAATGTATTTATTCGCGAATATATCTATTCATTTTTAATGTCAGAACCATTGTTATTTTCTTTCTACCCTTTCTTCTTTTCCCTTTGTCGTCTGCAGATGACAAAAAGTTAATTCTATTATTTTTTATAAATTAACGAATATTTCATTTTGATGTTGTCCGCAATTAAAGAATCTTTTTTAGAAATTAAACTTCAAATATATGGAAGAAAAATAATAAAAATGTTAAATGTGTTTTTATTCGAAATCAATAATGCTTTTAAAGTACATCTGAGATTGAATGCCTAGTTAAACAAACTTTTTGAAATCAACATGTATTTACATCATTTCTGAAATTCATTTCTGATCGAACTATCATGCATTCAGGAAAGGAAGTTTTTATTTTTTTATCCTAAACCAGCAAACAACATTTTACTAATAGCCACAGGCAAGATTTTACAACTTCGTCCCTGTAAGACTCCCTGGAGGTAAACCCATATCGTCTTTCACCCTAATTACTTTTAAGGCGTCTCCCTTTTAAAGGCGGAGTTAAACACCATTTTCCACTATTTTAAATCAAAGTATTTCAACTTTTTATACAAATAGCATAGATTAAATTTTTGTAAAAATCAAAATAAAAAACATTTTCTGAAAGCTAAATAATTAAACTCTGCATGCTGTTTTACCAAATTTTAAAATGTCAAACAGATATTTCGTAATAAGACATTAAAGGTGAATTTTAAAGACTATAAAATAACGCACTTGTATCGCCTTAAAATTAAAAAAAAAAAAAAAAAATTCAGAATGACGTGCATAGTTTAAACCTACAGGTTTTCAAAACAACAAAAATTATTAAATTTGAGCAAAATGCAAAGGAATGAAAGCGATAAATTTCTTCCATATTTCAAATACATGTATTTTCGATACTGCCCATCTCTGGCCTTGATGTTAACTTAAAACGAACGGATATAACTTCGCGCAGAAGAAACAAAAAGACAATTTGATAAGAGCATAAACGAAAATATGGATATTAAAAAGGCATACAAGTGCTTTTAGTCTTCTAAAAGACCATCATAAAGGAGCGCCATTTCATCTTTGAGCATGCGTAATCACTCTTACATCTTCTTTGGTTTTATCAATTTATTTTATTTTATTTTATTTTATTTTTTGTCATTTAAATACTTGAACTGACATGGAGTCCGAAACAGCTATCTGCCTTTTTAACATCATATTTTTAATTAGATGACTGAAAAACCCAGCTGAAAACCGAGGTTGGATCCCTAGTTTAGATTTATAATAAGCCTCTATTATATGCCTGTGGTAGCATTCATGCTACTACCAGTGTTTAAAATTAAGTGGATATTTGAATTCAGATATTCGAGTTTCTTATGAGAAATTTAAAATATCAATGTTGCTTTATTTAATAATAAGTTTTCCGTTGTTAAATAAAGCGGAATTTATTGTTCAAAATTCCTGGTATAAATTCCAATTCTCTTAATTGCGGAATTTCTAGAAAGTACTCTACCGTGGGAATTAGATACCGTATATACTCGTGTAAAAGTTAACCTCCCAATTCTTAAGCAAAGTATTGAAAAAAAAAATGAATTTTCGTGTATAAGTCGAACCACATTTCTAGTAGTATGTTGAAAAAGGATTTGTAATCGAGGATAAAATAAATAAATAAATAAATAAATTTTCATTAATTTTTTTAACTTATTTATTTATGTTTTACGTTTCTAGTAAGATTTCTTTTCTTTCTTTCTTTCTTTTTTTTTTTTTTTTTTTTTTTTACTAGGTGCATTTTAAAACTGTACAATTATACAAAACCGAAGAAACTTAAATTATTTTTAAACATAATTCACGTCAATTCAATAATACTTAATTTTTTTAAAATCTATTTAAGCTTTTATAAGAGTAAACAACTTATTATTAGACTGTCAGAACATAGTACTTCTTTGTATTGTAGGACTTTAAGATAGATATCTAGAAGCATTTTAAAAGAGATTAAAAAATTGAAAGGAATGCTTCTGTATTAAAGGGATTGCTATCGCAAGAGAAAATGGGTTCAGAAGGACATTATTCTAGAGCTTTATTTTTTTCAATCACAGGGAACTGACCATTGTCCGCTTTTATATCTCTCTCCAACCTATACACATATGTGATTACTTAAAAACTTGCGCATTCGCAAATTATCTACGATTTTTTTTCTTTTACTACTTCGTGTATAAGTCAATCCCCTATTTTCAACTCTTAAATTTTGCTTAAAAATTATCGACTTATACACGAGTATACACGGTAAATAACGAGAGGAGAGGTCTTTAGGCTGCATTCAGACAACAATACTTTCAGATGAACTAAGGCACCGCCGTTTTATGTCTTCACATGGCGCGTTTGATGTTAATGATTTTTGTGGTTCAACTCCTCTCCCTGACTCCATCTCCCCCGTTTTCCATTGTTAGTGAACCGCAAGTGGGGAGAAAAGAAGGGAGTTTCAGGAATTCAGTTGAACTTCAAAGTGGTCCGGTCTGTTTTGGTCTTTATTTGAAGCCATAATAGCTTTTATCATTTCAAATAACTTTCAGAAATTAAGGCTACGTACAAACATCAGTACTTTCAGTTACACTAAAAGTGTCGGGATTCAGAACTTATTTCATATTCCTTTCATCCACCACCTGTCAGGGAAAAAATTATTGCGCAATTTAAAAACTGAAACTCTGTTTTTTCTCTTACGTGAAGGTGCGGCGCATCGCCGAAATGTTTTATTCCGTCGAACTTTTTATTTAGACTAAGAACACTTTTTGTTTATTAATTTTTTTCATTCTCTTTTTTTTCTGTTTTTGTAGTTCAGTTAGATGTTAGAAGTTGTAGAACCAAGATGTAATAGTGAAAGTGTCACGGCCATTTGTAAATATTATTGTTGTGTGTGCTATTTTTTGTGAACTGTGATCGTCCTTATTAAAATATGAAAATGAAGACGGACTTTTGTTTTTTGAGTGAAAATAGTCTTTAATATTTATGCTGCAGAAGAAGGCATTCGAACATTCTGAGCCCCGATACCCGAAGAATTGGAATTTTGGAGGTAAGCCTTTTTTATGTCTTACCTAATTTTCATGATATGATTTTTTATAGAATCAACGTGTAGCGTTGATGATTCTTTTGTGGCAGCTCTTGCTGTGATTATCTAATTTAGGCAGTCGGAGTTGTCACATAAAAGTGGCATCCCCTGCTGGGATCGGGTGCTTCATGAATAAGAAATTAGAAAAATTTTTGATTTAGAATTATGGAAAAATTACGAAAGTTAAGAACGCCAGTGCGTTCCAATTACACGAAATTAACTAAAGAAATTGAAGACCTTATACAGGCTAATTTTGATGATTTAGATAGCTTGTCTTCAGTTTTGATTAGATTAGAAGCAAAACAAAATGAACTTGTGAATTTAGATAAACAAATTCTTGATAATTTGTCTGAAGACCCAACCTGTAAGCAAGATGCTTTTGATACTGAATATGATTCTATCGATAAGTATAACACGATATTTTATGAAACTAAAAACAAATTATCGCGTTATATACAAAAATTAGAAAAAGGTCTTAATCCAGATAGTTCCGTAATATTAGATGGCATGGCAACAAAAAGAAAATTTAAGTTACCTAAATTAGAGCTCCAGCCTTTCAACGGTGAAATTAAAAACTGGTTAACTTTTTGGGGGCAATTTGAGAAAATTCACGAAGATAGTAATATAGCAAATGAAGACAAAATACAGTATCTAATAATGGCTACACAGAAAGGATCGCGAGCCAGAGAAATAGTGGATTCTTTTCCCCCCACAGCCGAGAGCTATCCAGAAGCGATACAATCGTTGAAGGCACGGTTTGGTAGGACAGATGTTTTAATTGAAGTATATATACGCGAAGTGTTAAGATTAGTTATTAATAATTCCTTGGGACAAGGGCAAAAATTGTCGCTTGTTAAATTATATGATAAAATCGAAAATTATCTTCGGTCATTGAAAATGTTAGGAGTATCGAGCGAAAATTATTCGTCGATTTTATATCCACTGGTCGAATCGGCATTGCCTTCAGATATTCTTAAATTATGGGAAAGACATCTTGGTACTTTAACTGTTAAGGATAAAGATAAAAATCAGGGAATTAATAAATTAGATGTTTTAATGCAATTTTTACAGATTGAAGTTGAGATGGAGCAAAAGGTTAAATTAGCTAAGAGTGGGTTTTCTTTCGGTAAAGATGTTTCAGTAAACAGATAAACAAAATTCGATCGAAAAGATAAACATTTTTCTCTTCCCACGGCGGCCGAACTGTATAATGCGGATGAAAAAAAATCGGAAGAACAGTGCGTTTTTTGCGAAAACAAACACCGTAGTCAAAATTGTACAGCGGTATGGAAAATGACACTGGCGAAAAGAAAAGATGCTTTATTAAGAAAAGGAGCATGCTTTCGTTGCTTCAATGTCAACCACTTAGCAAAAGTTTGTAAAAGTAAAATTAACTGTTCTCATTGCGGGAAAAATCACCACCAGTTCATGTGCATAGAAAAGAGTAAAATTAATTTAGGCGAAAATTCTAAACAGGATTCAACTGCTAATAAAGATTGTATGCTTGCAAATACAACTTCTAGAAAACGAGTTTTGCTCCAAACATTGGTTGTACGTATATACAATGGGGATATCGTACGAAATGTTAGAATTTTATATGATACGGGTTCGCAGCGATCGTACATATCGAAATTTGCTGCTAAAATGTTAGGATATAGTAGCATAAGTAAAGAGAGAATAGTGCATAGCTTATTTGGAGGGCGACAATGTGAAGAACTACACGATATATATTTGATTAATTTGGGAAATTTGGATAATAGTTTCCGATGTAAATTTGAGGTATTAGACCAACAAAAAATTTGCTCTGAAATTTCGCCTATACCGGAAGGACCCTTTATTAAGGAAATAAAGCGGTACGGAATAGTTTTGACTGATAGAGTAACTAAAGTTAATGATTTATTATATGAATTTTCTCCTGATGAGATACATGTGTTAATTGGTGCAGATGTCGCCGGGAAATTATTTACCGGACATTTAAAACAATTACAGGGCGGATTGGCTTACATGGATACTCGTTTAGGTTGGACAATTCTTGGGAAAACTGAAGGTTATGAAAATAATAATATGAACAATTTAATTTTTTCGCTGCATGTCAAAGAGGCAAAAATTACCGAGTTATGGCAACTTGACACTTTAGGAATTCGCGATCCTGGGGAGAAAAAGAGTAGAGAGGAAATAGAATTAGCCACTAAAGAACATTTTCTCAGTAATATTAGAGCAGATGACGAGGGTCGGTATGAAGTTAGTCTTCCATGGATACAAGGCCACCCTCGTTTACCCAGTTACGAAAATATCGCTCGACGTAGATTAAAAACATGCGTCGATTCGTTAAAAAGGGTAGGAAAATTAAGCGATTATAATCAAGTATTCGATGACTGGTTAGACGAGAAAATAATAGAAAAAGTTGATCAGAAAAAAACATTAGGTAGTGAGCATTTCCTTCCTCATAGAGCGGTGTTTAAAGAAAACTCCACTACAAAGGTGCGGCCAGTTTTCGATGGTTCAGCTCGGGAAAAGGATTCGCCGTCTATAAATGACTGCATTGAAAAGGGGCCTAACCTCGTAGAACTGATTCCTTCTATATTAAATAGATTTAGATTAGGAAAAATTGGGGTAATTGCTGACATAAAAAAGGCTTTTTTGCAAATTGGAATTACAGAAAAAGATCGCTCTTTCTTGAAATTCCTGTGGTATGAAGAAGGGGGCCCTCAAAAAATGATAACGCTTCAACATAGAAGAGTGGTATTTGGCATTTCTTGTAGCCCCTATCTTTTAGGTGCCACGTTAGAATATCATTTAAAAAACGCACCGGAACAATTTAAAAACACTGCGCTTAAATTGTTAGAATCATTTTATGTAGACAACTGTGTTACGAGTGTTGATAGTAAGGAACAACTGAACAGATTTATCGAAGAGTCAAAAGCCGTTCTTAGCGATGCAAAATTCGAGCTTCGCGGGTGGGAGCATAGTTTTCGGGAAATTTTGACAGGGGAAAAAGTCCCTGTTTTGGGTCTAATGTGGGATTTTAGTAGGGACACCTTAGCAGTTGATTTAAAGGAAATTTCCGAAGACGAACGCAAAGTAACCAAAAGAAACATTTTATCGGCTGTACACAAAATATTTGACCCTATTGGATACACGTGTCCTGTAACATTAGAACCTAAAATATTATTACAAGAGTGTTGGAAAGCTAAGGTGACATGGGATACGGAATTACCTATTTCTATCAAGAGAAAATTTGAGAAATGGAAAAAACAATTAGAAAAATTAGGGACTATTGAAATACCTAGGTGTTTTTCTCGGGATGCAGATAAACTGCATTCTTTGCACGTTTTTTGTGACGCTAGCAAAATAGCGTATGCTACGTGTATATTTATACGGTTTGAAGGTGAGAATGACAATTTCTGTCAATTGGTTCAAGCAAGAAGCCGAGTTGCTCCTATGAAAACAATTTCCATTCCGAGGTTGGAATTGTTGGCTTGCAATATTGGGGCTAGATTAGCAAATAGTGTCAAAACGGATTTAAAATTAGATGATATTGGCATTTTTTATTGGACTGATTCGGCCAATGCACTTTATTGGATAAAAAGAAATGAAAATTGGGCGCCTTTTGTTTATAACCGTGTATCAGAAATCCGGTCTTTAAGTGATCCTTCAAAATGGCATTTCATTCCCGGCCATTTAAATCCTGCGGACCTGCCTTCAAGGGGTTGTACCGCTGAGGTTTTAGCCCGAGACAAATGGTGGGAGGGACCACAGTGGCTAAAGAAACCAATTAACGAGTGGCCACAATCTGAAATATTTCCAAATTTTGAAATTATAGATGCCGAAAGAAGAAAAACAATAATTAGCGCGAACAATATAGATATTCCCAATGAACAAATTTTTACAAAATTTTCATCGTATGAAAAATTAGTTAACGTAATTGGATGGATGTATAGATTTTGCCAAAACTGCAAGAAAGCTAAAGAAGATAGAGAATATAGTACTTTAACTGTAAAAGAGAAGAATGAAGCTGAAAGTAAATTATTGAAATTAGTTCAAGACCAATCGTTTAGTGGCCCCCTAGATAATCGATTAAAATCGTTCCAGATTATCACGGATTCCGCTGAAGTTCTATGGTTGAAATCACGTATACTGCTGAAAGAAGATACGATGAATTTTCGATACCCTATCATACTTCCTCATGACCATCCCGTAGTTGAAAAAATAATTAGATCTAGACACCTAAAACTAGGACATGCCGGGGTACAAATTTTAATGTCTAATTTGAGGGAAGATTTTTGGATCTTAAAATTTCGAAAAACTGTAAGAAAAATCACTAGAAACTGTGTAATATGCAGAAGATACGATTTTAAGCCACAAGAAATATCCACTCCTCCCTTACCTGTGAAAAAAAAATATATATATCATGTGTCTTCAAATCAAGGTTTCTCATTCGAAAATATCAAGGTCGAGTAAATCATGTTTCGAATATGTAATCATAAATAATCTATAAAAACATTTTAAATTCAAAGGAATAATCTATGGTATTGATCCCCAATATATATCATAAGTGAAATCGAAACTGAAGAAATCTTCTTTGAACGTTTCTTTAACTAATTATTTAATGAGATAAAAATAGGTATTTACAGTTCTTTGTACATATTTACACAACTTTAAATCATCTTGGAGACAAAATGCTCCGATTCGTATCTTTTCTCAAATTAATTGTCACATCTTTTATCTAAATCAAAACATTCGAAATCAAAACGGAAATCGGCTACACTCTGTTTACAAACTTCAGAGTGTTCTAAAAGTGGAAGTGGAAGTTAAAGAAATTGCATAGCGCGTAGCGCCATCTAACTGCAATTCTTTTTCTTCACACTCCCCACCTGAACTCTTATAGAGTTCATCAATAAATTCTATTATGAAAATAAAACATTTTCATATCAGTATTTTCAATAATCTAATAAAATTTTCATATCAGTGGTTCAGTAATCTGATACAATTTCAAAATTCAAATGCAAATATCAGTTTCAAATACAAATATCAATTTCAAATTCAAAATATCAATTAATTCTAAGCAAATCTAACAAAATCAATTAATTATAAACAAAAAAGTATAAAATTCAAACAATATAATAAATCAAAAATATTACCTGCAATTAACACAATAAAAATGACAATCTTTTTCAAACAGTTAATATACTTACTTATGCTAAGCTTCAAATAATACTGCATTCAAAGTAAACAGAATAACTATAAAGAAAGAAAACTTTTAGAGTTCTAAAAGAGATAAAAAAGAAAGAAAGTCTATTAATGTTCATTAGTCCATAATTTCTAATGGATATAAATGTTGTACAGATCTTTTCAGCACTCCATTGGCTGTCTTTATTTCATAAGAGCGAATGTTGTTGTCTCTGCCTGGAATCGCTCTCTGAATTTTGCCAAGTTTCCAGAGAAGTTTATTTTTTATATCGCCTTCGATCAAGACAACATCACCCACTTTTAGTGGTGTATGTGAATTGGGATTTTTCGATGAATGGAATGTTCTTAAATCTAGAAGATATTGTTTTTTCCACTTCGACCAAAGTTGTTTTAGTAGTAATGATTGGTATCTTTTTCTTTTGAGAAGTGCCGATCTTTTTGAACCATTTTCAATTACATCGAAAAAGTTAATAGGAAGTGAAAGTTCTTTACCAAAATTCAAAAAATCCATTGGAGTGAGAGGATGAGGTTCATCATATTCGTTATACACATATGTCAAAGGACGCAAGTTGAGGATAGCTTCTACTTCAACCAGTAGTGTCGACATTTCTTCATAGCTCAATAGAGCTTTTCCAGTAATCTTTCGTAGACAATCCTTGACTGATTTCACAAGCCTCTCGTAGAAGCCTCCCCACCATGCAGCTCTTTCAATGATGTTTTTCCAAACGATTCTTTCTCTTGCAAGAAATTTCAAAAAGAGATTGTTGGAAATGACATTGTATAAATTATCGACTTCTTGTTTAGCTTTTTTAAATGTCTTCGCGTTATCTGAATAAATGACTTTACAATTTCCTCTTCGAGCTAAGAATCGTCTAAAAGCAAGGAGGAAAGAATCTGTAGTCATGTCGGTAACAAGTTCTAGATGCAAAGCTCTGGTAACGCCGCAGGTGAATAAAACAATGTAAGATTTTTTTATTTCACCGAAGTTTTTCACGTAAATAGGTCCCGCAAAATCTAATCCACAAATTGAAAATGGGGGAGCTTCATTCACTCTATCTTTAGGTAGGGGGGCTGTGATTTGGTCTGCAGGTTTACAAAGATATTTTTGACAAATGAGGCACTTTTTAATGAGGCTTTTCACTAACTGTCTTCCTTTTGGAATCCAATATCGAGATCTAATTTTCGTCAAAGTGTGGGCAATTCCTGCATGCATCATCTTTTCATGATCTTGACGTACAATCAGCGTCGTTAACCAGGAATGTCTAGGCAAAATGATTGGATGTTTTTCTTCTGTTGGAAGATCACAAAATTCTAGTCTTCCTCCTAAACGTATGATTTCTGATTCATCTATAAATGGAACAAAGTTGAATAGGGGTGAATTCTTTTCTACTGAATTATTATTTCTAAGAGACTCAAATTCTTCTTTAAAAAATTGTTTCTGTTCACTTCGTATTAAGTATTTTTCAGCTTCTAGTAATTCTTCAGTTTTTAGTGGACCGTTAACTTCAGTAGATTTTTTCAGCTTTATTACAAATCTTTTTACCCAAGCAGTTGTTCTTATTACTTTTTCCAAATTGCTAAATTTTTCTATACAGATAGGATTTTTAATTTCTTCAGTTATACACTCGCACTGCAATATGTCATTGGGTTTTTTCTTGTATTCTAATTCATCTTCATCAATTATTTCTTTATCTTCAGATTTTGGCCAAAATTCAGGGGGTAAACTAAGCCATTTTGGCCCAAGTAACCAAGTAGGATTATTGATGAATTTGGAGACTTTTGCTCCTCTTGAGACAAGGTCTGCGGGATTGTCTGCCCCTGGGCAATGATGCCAATCAGAAGGGGATGTCAGTTTACGAATTTCTTCAACACGATTCCGCACAAATGGTTTGAATTTTTCAGGTAATCCTTTAATCCAAAAGTATGTAATTTTTGAGTCCGTCCAATAAATGCATGGAATTTTTAGATGTAGCGCCTTCAAAATGCTGCAGCTTAATTTTGCTGAACATAATGCAGCCATCAATTCCAGTCTTGGTAAAGTGAGAGTTTTTAAAGGAGCCACTCTGTTTTTAGAAGCTACGAAAACTGTTCGAACGTCTTTTTCAGAGGTCGATATACGTAAATAGGCAATTGTGCCAAAGGCTATTGTACTTGCATCGGAAAATAAATGCAACTGCAAATTGGCAATTTTCTCGTTTGGAATTTCGAAAAAAAAATGTCGAGGAATAGACAATTCAGATATTTGAGGAATTTCACTACACCAGTCTTTCCAAAGAGAGATTAAATCTTTTGGGATGGTCTCATCCCAATCTACGCCTAATGACCAAATTTTTTGCAGCAAACATTTTATTCTTAATGTGAAGGGTCCTAAAAATCCAATAGGATCAAACACTCGACCCAAAACTTTCAAAATATACCTCTTTGTGTCAATTCTTTTAGAAGCAAACGCCGCCCATTCACGAGTGTCAAAATACAAAAAATCATTTAGACTGTTCCATGCTATTCCTAAAACTTTGTAAGGAACATTTTCTGTTTCAGATGCTTCCAAATTATCACTGGAAATTACATCATTATTTTTCCATAATTCTTTTAAGGACTTTGAATTAGTGTGCCACTTATGTAATGTCATACTAGCTTCTTTAAAAATAGCTATAGACTCTAATGTAGTGGATAAAGCTTGCTCGACAGAAGATTGACTTCCAATTACATCATCTACATAAATATTTTCATTTAAAAACTCGACAGTTTCTGGATATTTTTTGATATATTTCTTTAAGTGGTGTTTTATTGTGGCTGCTAACAAAAATGGACTACAATTTACCCCAAATAAAACTCTAGTAAATCTATATATTTGAGGAAGGTTAGATTCATCAAAAGGGTCTTCTGAAAACAAAAATCGAGATACATCTCTGTCTTCTTCATCTACTACTATCTGCAAAAACGCTTGTTTTATATCGGTTGTAAAGGCAATTGGATTTAATCGAAATCGTAACAAAATATCAAAAATTTCAGGGTACAAATTCGGACCTGGGTGAAGACAGTTATTGAGAGATTGTGAATTTAAATCATGAGCTGATGCATCAAACACAATCCTTAATTTACTTGTTACGCGGTCTCTTCTTATCACTTCTCTGTGAGGTAAATAAAATTCAACATGCCCCTTATCTTCTGAATTGGGAACTAATTCTACGATTCCCTGTTTTAAATAATCATTTAATACATCTTTATATTCAAAAAACAACTGGGGATTTCTAACAAATCTTTTATTTAATTTAACTAATCGAGATTCTGCAATTTTTCTGTTATCATTCAGACCCCCTTTCTCCAGTTTCCAGGGCAATTTAACTTTATATCTTTTGTTTTCATATTTAATATCGCGTTCAAAATTTTTCATTATTTCATTTTCAAAAGGGTCAGAATCTTGTTTAATATTAATAAGTCCTGAAGTTTCAAGATCCCAAAATTTTTTTATTTGATCAGAAATTAAGTGTTCTTCAATAATTACGTTTAAAATCAATGAAGATTGGTTTTCGCTTTTTCTACCTTGGAGGCACCAGCCAAAGATGGTTTCAACAGCAACAAGATTTTTGTTTAAATGTTTTATGTTACCTGTTACTATATCATAATAGTAATCGACTCCTATTAGAAGGGAAATAGGGTCTTGACATTCTGGTGAGTCAGCAAGGGTTAAATTCTGTAAAATACTCATTTCACCAAATTCTTTTACTTCTGGGGGAGGGATATCAGATCCAGATATTTCGTCTGTTACCAATGCTTCTATTTCTAAATTAGACTTCGAAAAATGTTTATTTTCTAATTTAAGTTTAACAACATCATAATTTTTCTCAATTGGGATTTTACTTCCGAATGTGAATACCGATAATTTTTCCTTTCTCAATATTTTAAGTTGTAATTTATCAGCAATTTCTCGAGTTAAAAAGGTTCGCATTGCAGCAGTATCCAATAATAATCGAACAGAAATTTCTTTATTTTTATTTCTTACTTTCGCACAGCAAGTTTGCAAGAAAATTCGGTTTTTTCCAATACACGAAATAGCCGAAATAATTTCATTAGTTGTTTCATTTTGTGCATTCGCTGTTTCCAAATTTCTATCTGTACAACTTGTTTTATTTGGTGAATTAGATTGTTTACAAATAGCTCTGTTATGTCTACCCTGACATGTCGTACATCGTATCTTAGAAACACAGTCCTTAATTCGGTGTTTTGGCAAAAGGCAGAGGTAACATCTACCTTGCGATTTCAAAATATTTTTCTTTTTATCAAGATTAAAAACATTGCATATTTCTGACGAATGATTACTCTTACAAAAGATGCAACTTTGTTTCTCTGTATTCTTTTTGTCTGAAACTGTAGTCATTAATTCATGCGTGGATGAAAAGTTTAATTCTCTTTTAGGAGATTTCGTAAATTTTTGTTTGTTTACTTCTAATCTATTTGAATTTGAAAATGAAAAAGCCAATTCGCGACTTTTAATTTCGGTTTGCAAGAAATTTAGTAATTTGTTTATATCAGGGTTGCATGAAGATTTAATGTTTTGCTTGTTAAATTCCAAATTTAAATCTGATGATAGCAATTTTAAAACTACGGCTAAAAGCATAGAGCTGTAAGCCTGTGGTTCGAGTCCCAAAGTGGTCAATGATCTTACATTAATTTCAATATCATCATGAAATTTCTGTAATTTTGAAGTATCACTAGATTTATAAACCGGAGATAAATTTAACAATTTATTTAAATGATGATTGATTATCATATCTTTATTCCCAAACCTATTTTCAAGAATTTTAAGTGCTACATCATAATTTGATTCCGAAACTTCTAAGCCTTCTATGGCGTTTAAAGCAGATGAACCTAAGTAACTTCGCAAATAATTGTATTTTTCAATTTTTGTCAGTGAATTATTATCATTTATCGATACTTTAAAAGTATTTCAAAAGTTGGTGAATTGCGTGCAATCGCCATAAAATTTCTGTATATTCAATTTTGGAAGTTTCACAAATTTATTTTCATTATTGGGGGTAGAATCATTAACCGAAATATTGTTCAAAGGAATAATGTTTTTATTTTCTTTAAGTTTCTTTTCAGCGCGAAAATTTGTTAAGGATATTTTGTCTGCATAGTCATATACTGTATTCATTTCATTTTCATATTCGTCTAAATTCAAAAGTGGTTATATTTTTTCATTTATTTCATCTAAATTACATGATTTAATTTTTAATTGGTTAACAGATTCTTCAAGAGAATCAATATTAACGGTATCATTTTTTAATATAGTCTCTATATTATTTATTAGTTTCGTAACAGAACTTCTTAAAATTGTTCTGTTTTTCTTTAGCTTTTCTAGGTCAGCCATAATTAACACATCAAAATAAAATTATAAAACTCTTACCTTTAAAAATCTTCGCAATCAATAATAATCTTCTGTATTTATCATATTTCAATTTCGTTCCCGGCCTCTATATGCACCATTGTAAAAAAATATATATCATGTCTTCAAATCAAGGTTTCTCATTCGAAAATATCAAGGTCGAGTAAATCATGTTTCGAATATGTAATCATAAATAATCTATAAAAACATTTTAAATTCAAAGGAATAATCTATGGTATTGATCCCCAATATATATCATAAGTGAAATCGAAACTGAAGAAATCTTCTTTGAACGTTTCTTTAACTAATTATTTAATGAGATAAAAATAGGTATTTACAGTTCTTTGTACATATTTACACAACTTTAAATCATCTTGGAGACACAATGCTCCGATTCGTATCTTTTCTCAAATTAATTGTCACATCTTTTATCTAAATCAAAACATTCGAAATCAAAACGGAAATCGGCTACACTCTGTTTACAAACTTCAGAGTGTTCTAAAAGTGGAAGTGGAAGTTAAAGAAATTGCATAGCGCGTAGCGCCATCTAACTGCAATTCTTTTTCTTCACCTGTAGATAGAGTTCGAGAAGCTGCCATTTTTGAAATCGTTGGTCTGGATTATGCCGGCCCGCTTATTCTTAAAGAAAATAGGAAAATATGGCTAGTAATTTACACGTGTGCAATTTTCAGAGCAGTTCATTTTGAGTTAGCTACCTCTTTATCAACCGAAAACTTTCTATTAACTTTGAGAAGATTTATTGCCCGTAGAGGTAGGCTTTCTATTATCTACACTGACAATGGGTCAAATTTCGTAGGGGCCGAAAATTTGTTGAAAGAAATAGATTGGAATTCAGTGCAAAATCATAGTGTATCCAGAAAAATTATTTGGAAATTTATTCCACCTTCAGCTCCATGGTGGGGAGGGTGGTGGGAGCGACTAATTGGAATGACAAAAAGAATACTCAGAAAAGTTTTAGGAAAAAGTTCGCTAAATTATGAAGAGATGCAAACCGCAATGTGTGACATCGAAAGTATAATCAACAGCCGCCCTCTTACCTACGTTTCCGAAGACAACAATGATCTTGTACCCCTCACTCCATCAATATTTCTGCAAGAAGTAAAATGTAGTGGAACACCTGATATAGATATTTTGGATGCTGAATCGTTGAATAAAAGGCATGCCTACCAACAAAAACTAAGAGAAGACCTTCGTAAAAGATTTCGATCTGAATATTTAGGTCAATTGCGTCAGCCAAATAAAAATAACAAAAAGGAGAAACCTTTTGCAATAGGCGACGTAGTGATTGTAACTAGTGGCAATAACAAAAGACTCGATTGGCCTCTGGCCAAAATAACTGAAATTTTCCCATCTAAGGATGGACAAGTACGACTTGTCAAGGTAAAGATGAAAAGTGGTGAATTCATCAGAACAACAAGTAGACTAATACCTTTAGAGGTGTCACAAAATAATGATCTCATGAGAAGCCATTTCAACGACATGAAAAATTCACGTTCTTCGGACGAAAACAAAGAACATTCCAATTATCCTCCCAGTGGTTCGGTCAAGAACCGAAATTCTGACTCTTTAGTTCATCGTTCAAGATATGGACGCATTATCAAACCGATAGTTAAGTGGAAAATTTGAGTTCCAGCTGAACCCCTGAAACTCAAAGGTGGGAGGATGTCGGGATTCAGAACTTATTTCATATTCCTTTCATCCACCACCTGTCAGGGAAAAAATTATTGCGCAATTTAAAAACTGAAACTCTGTTTTTTCTCTTACGTGAAGGTGCGGCGCATCGCCGAAATGTTTTATTCCGTCGAACTTTTTATTTAGACTAAGAACACTTTTTGTTTATTAATTTTTTTCATTCTCTTTTTTTTCTGTTTTTGTAGTTCAGTTAGATGTTAGAAGTTGTAGAACCAAGATGTAATAGTGAAAGTGTCACGGCCATTTGTAAATATTATTGTTGTGTGTGCCATTTTTTGTGAACTGTGATCGTCCTTATTAAAATATGAAAATGAAGACGGACTTTTGTGTTTTGAGTGAAAATAGTCTTTAATATTTATGCTGCAGAAGAAGGCATTCGAACATTCTGAGCCCAGATACCCGAAGAATTGGAATTTTGGAGGTAAGTCTTTTTTATGTCTTACCTAATTTTCATGATATGATTTTTTATAGAATCAACGTGTAGCGTTGATGATTCTTTTGTGGCAGCTCTTGCTGTGATTATCTAATTTAGGCAGTCGGAGTTGTCACATAAAAGAGCAATAAATCTATCTTTGAAGAAGCAGTGTTTTCGGCTATCGGTGGGACGGAAACAAAAGACTGCTAGTTTTGGAACCTCTTTAAATGATTTTTGAGGTCCGAAGCCTATCGAATTGACAAAGGAATGGAAAGTTTATCTCTCCCATCTTCAGTCGTAAAGCTGTCAACTGATTTCGCGTTCGATTTCTCTCTTGAAGATCAAATTCAGTGCACTGAAAAAGCAATATATACATCAAAGCGTCGACACGAAAGATCCGAAAGAGCGACGCCTGACCACAAGATGTTAGTCCAATCTGCTTGGTGCTCTAGAAACGTACGCAGTAAGTAATGAGACACGTTATAAAATAGATGAATGTAACAAGACACTGGATATAGCTTCACCTCGTTATATCACCCTCCTCGGAAGGAGAATCTGTGATGTATCGGCATATCCCATATGACCAAGGACATTTGAAAAATGTAGCAGTTCTGTAGTTCCCAATGTAACTCTTTTATATTCATCTGAAAAAATTAGTTATACATACTTCAATATAGGGTTTCTAAATATATTCGAAAATATCATATATGAGATATTTTCAAAATAGTCAACTCACTGCAGATTATAAATAATTTCAGTCTTAGCAACTAAAAGACATTGCATCTAACATGAAAACTTAATAAAATACTATTGTAAACATCTTTTAGGTAGCTTTCATTGCAAAAAGTAAAAAGCTACCTATTTGCAGCCGTCCGGAGGAAAGCACTTGCGAAAAATTTTGGTATATTTTCACCGATCATGACCCCCAGACCCCAAAACCACCCTCCGTTCACATGTTGACATATATATATCATGCGCGTAACCAGGGGGTGTGTGCCCTGGGTGCCCGGGCACCCTGCGTCCCCCCCCCCCTGCTCGCACAGATCCAAGATTGATTATTTTAAAAAATCAAAATTTATAAAAGAAAAAAAAAGAAAAGTTAGTTCAATTAGTTAATCAAAAGGAACAGTCTGTTTTGAAATGTAATAAAAGAAAAGATTCAGATTCTTTTTCTTTCTTTCTTTCTTTTTTTTTTTAAGAAAATTATTTTCTTTATCTTTTTTAAAACTAGAATAGTTACTAGAATCTGTATTAATTACAGAAAGTCAATAAGTTGGTTTTATAATACCAATTTGATGTCTTTCGTTTATGGAAGTTGTTTTTTAACGCCATTCTTTTTCTGCATGTTTTTGCAATACCATAAAAAATTAGCGTAAATTCTCGACAAGAATAGAAACTATTTATACCGTTGTTTTGGTAATCTAAAATCTAGATAACGGGGAAAAATTGAAAGAAATACAGATGTGAAACGATAATTCCACCATGCCATTAGCCTGATAGATGAAGGGGATGGAGGGATTGTACAAATCTGCTTTAGAGATGAGAACGGGCTCGAGGCGGCAGTATTGAATTCAGACACTTTTCTCAGGGAAGGATTTTTATGGCTCTGGGGGGGAAATTGCGCTTTTTGACCATTGAAAACCCAAAATCTCAAATTTTCCGAGGGGACATTTCATTGCGGCCACCTCCTGAATTCAACACTGCGAGGCGGGCTCGGGCTCTTTCTTTCTGAAACCGGAAAATTATTTATTCACGTGTAGAAAAGATTGAAGAATTTTTTCCCCTTTAAAATTACGTATTTTTTTTTCAAGTCATTTCAGCGCTATTTTTTCAAAATGAAAAGAATACTAGAAATTGTGTTTTTGTATTTTAATAGGTGTGTGCTGCTTCAAAAGAAAATTTATGATGTTTGGAGATTTATGTCTATTGCATTTCCGGTGACGATTTATTGAAATGGCGCCAATCAAAACAAGCATAACCAATAAATTAGCTTCCAGATGAATTTTCGTTTGTTGCAGAGGATATTTTTTAATCCGTTCGTTTATTTATCATTCATCTAGTTAGTTATGTAACATTTAGAAAATGATTTCTTCATTTTTTTTATGTAGACCAGAAGCTCCAGCTTTGCAAATTTGTTTAATTGTGCACGAATCATAATCGTTCTTCACATGAAAACAGCATAGTGATTATTTTTTCTGTTTGTCATCATGATCTCTGCTAATGCTGAGAATTTCCCTTCGTGAGTAAACATATTTTCTATGTTATTAAATGTTCATAAAATCCAAATTAAAAAACAATCGACCAGTGTTTCTTCTTTTCCTATCAAGGGAAATTGTTATGAGAAATAAACTGATTTTAGTTAACAATGCACACATTTTATAGGAAATTGAAAACGTGTTCGATTCTTCAGTATACAAATAGTAATTTCTGCAAATTTCATCCATTTACTCATTACACTACTAATATGTCTAGCAAATTTTTTATTAAAGAACAAAAAATATGGGAATCCCTTTAAATATTAGGTATGTATATTTTTATTTCATACCAAATTGCTCTTTTCATAAGATTGAATTTAATTTTTTATTTGACAGTAAATTTTATGTAAGAAATTTTTAAAAATGAGATATGACATTTGAAATAATTTTAAATTTCATGCATTTTTTTTTTTTTTTTTTTTTTTTTTTTTTTTTTGTATTAGACTCGGACGGGCTCGAGCTCTGATGACAAAAATTCTTTCGGGCCCGGGCTCTGAAAAACGAGCCCGTACTCATCTGTAATCTGTTTCCTTTGAAATTGAGAAATAATGCTATGCAAAAATCTAATTAATATGTAGGTTGGTTTGTTGGTTCGTTAAATTTCGTTTTTTTTTTTTCTTTTGTGTGTGTGTGTGTGGCCATATTTTGACATTTGTACGAGCTCTTTTTTTCTTTTCCTGAAAATTTTTATTTATTCGTGTGTAGAAAATATTGAAAGAACTCTTTTCCACTTTAAATTGCGTACTACAAGTTATTTTAATGCTATTTTGATCAAAATGACGGGGAAACTAAAGTCCTGTTTATTTATTTTAGTGTTTCATTGCTGTTTGAAATGAAAACTTGTGATAATTACTGATTTATGTTTACGGATATCTTTGTTTTATATCTATCATGTTTTACCTATGTTTATATATTTTTTTCTTGTCCATTAGATTTAGTTTTGAGCAACTTCTCATCCTCCTTCACGCAATGAAATATTGCGTTTGAGTCCTTTTTGAAAGAAGTATCACGCAATTATACCTTCCACAAATAAAAACCTGTCTAAAACGGAAATTCTATAGGTTTTATGGGGCTCCGTTTCGTTAGGTTTTGCTACATAAGATATTGTTTGTACCCAACATGTTCAGGTTAAAAAATCTGGGCACCCTCCTCCCCGTTCAAAAGGCTGGCTACGCCTATATATATATATATATATGTATATATATATATATATATATATATATATATATATATATACATATATATACAGGGTGATTCCAAATTTTTTTTACAATAAAAGAGGGGTGATAGTACACATCAAGACAAACAATATTAAATAGGAGACCAAGGGTCCAAAACGTTTTCCTAAGGAGATAGCCGCCATTAAAGTTTAGGGACTAAAATTTCAAATAAACATAAAAAACGGAAAAATCGGTCGATTGATTTGCGGTTTTCACTAAAATTATTCTTTATGTCGGCATTTTCTTGAAATCAAATTATAAAGATAAATTTCAAAAAATGCCGATAGAGGGCGCTTTAGACTTTGGAGTAACGAACAACTATTTTTTGCATCTCATTAAATGTTTTGGTAAGCTTAGACTCAAACTTAAATTTTGTGCTCAAAATCTGTAGTTGGGAGTGGTTAAGTAACACAAACTGAGCTGTGTTCAGAGGGTTCAAATTTCAAATGAATATAAAAAACGGAAAAATTGGTCGATTGATTTGCAGTTCTCACTAAAACTATCCTTTATTTAGGTATTTTCGTGAAAATAAATTATAAAGATAAATTTCAAAAAACGCCGATAGAGGGCGCTTTAGACTTTGGAGTAACGAACAACTATTTTTTGCCGTTATTGTTTGCATCTCTTTAAATGATTTAGGAAGGTTAGACTTAAACTTAAATTTTGAGCTGAAAATATGAATAGTAGGGAGTGGTTAAGTAGCACAAACTGAACTGTGTTCAAGGGGGAGGGGGAGGTTCAAATTTAAAGTAATTATAGAAAATGGAAAAATTGGTCGATTCGTTTGCGGTTTAAAATAAAACTATTCTTTAAGTCAGTATTATCTTGAAAATAATTTTTAAAGATAAATCTCAAAAAATTCCGTCAGAGGGAGCCTTAAACTTCAGAGTAACCAACAATTCATTTTAACCATTATTTTTTGGTTCTAATTAAATGCTTGCAAAAGCATTTTAAATATTCTCGGAAGCTTAGATTTAAACTTAAATTTTGAGCTCAAATTCTGTATCGTTATGAGGAGTTAAGAAGCGCAAACTGAAGTGTGTTCAGGAGTTAAAATTTAACCCTCTTTCCTCCTCGAGCACAATTCAATTTTTCGCTACTTAAACACTCCCAACGATTCAGAATTTCAGCCCAAAATTTAAGTCTATGCATTTGAAAGCATTTAATGAGATAAAAAAAATAATAACAGTTAAAAATAGTTGTACGCTACTCCAAAGTCTAAGGCGCCCTCTATCGGCATTTTGTGAAATTTTTCTTTAAAAATTATTTCCAAGAAAACACTGATTGATCAAGAAAACTGTTGATTTAAAAATTAGTTTTAGCAAAAACCGCAAACGAATCGACCAATTTTTCCGTTTTTTACAATTATTTAACATTTGAACCCTCTGAACACAGCTAAGTTTGTCTACTTAACCACTCCCAGCTATTCAGATTTTGAGCTCAGAATTTAAGTTCAAGTCTAAGCTTACGAAAGCATTTAATAAGATGTAAAAAATAACGCCAAAAAAGAGTGTTTCGTTACTCCAAAGTCTAAAGCGCCCTCTATCGGCGTTTTTTGAAATTTATCTTTATAATTTATTTTCACGAAAATACCTAAATAAAGGATAGTTTTAGTGAGAACTGCAAATCAATCGACCAATTTTTCCGTTTTTTATAATCATTTGAAATTTGAACCCTCTGAACACAGCTCAGTTTGTGTTACTTAACCACTCCCAACTACAGATTTTGAGCTCAAAATTTAAGTTTGAGTCTAAGCTTACGAAAACATTTAATGAGATACAAAAAATACGGGCAAAAAATAGTTGTTCGTTACTCCAAAGTCTAAAGCGCCCTCTATCGGCATTTTTTGAAATTTATCTTTATAATTTAATTTCAAGAAAATGCCGACATAAAGAATAATTTTAGTGAAAACCGCAAATCAATCGACCGATTTTTCCATTTTTTATGTTTATTTGAAATTTTGCTCCCTAAACTTTAATGGCGGCTATTTCCTTAGGAAAACGTTTTGGACCCTTGGTCTCCTATTTAATATTGTTTGTCTTGATGTGTACTATCACGCCTCTTTTATTGTAAAAAAAATTCGGAATCACCCTGTATATGTTACGATAAGACGATTTTCTGTTTAAATGTATCAATTCTTGTGGAATACCCTCTTTGCTGTATAACACATCTATTCACTTGAAAATCATAAACAGGGTTAGCAATCGTCATGGTGAGCAATTGATTTGTTCCCTTTAGGTGTTTCTCCCAATATAAAAAACAAGTCAATCAGATTCTAATTCTTATTTATTTAGAGCAAGCCATAAAGTTAGTCCACCGGTCACCATTCCACACAATTAACACTAGACCACTCGCTCTAAAGACTGCATCATTTCGATGTTCTAAATTATGGCAAAATCAGACGGGCATCCTAATATTTGAAAGATGAGCTGCATTCTGACGCTCTCGTATCGTAAAATGAGTTTCCCAGAATCCAAGCCAAAATTAGCCCCTCCCCTTGACCGGGTAAGCAATTTAAAGACCCATTAGGATTATTTTCAACGCAAAGACAACCCATATCACCATCTCTAATTGGTAGTTGGGCGTGTCTTCTTGTAAGAACTTACTATCTAAGTGCGTAACAACACAACCAGCTCATACATAAAAAGGCGCATGAACATGACGATTTAATAAAACTAAATTAAAGTCTCGATAAATATTCCAAAAAGGAAAATGAACGTGTACACTGAAAGAAAGATTTGGCAATAACACTCCCGCACTTCTTAAGAAAACAACCAATAGATTATTACTAAGTTAAATAAAATAAGATAAAAGAACTTTAGCTGTTAAAATATTAATACATTACGAAAAATGAGAATAAAAGTATGTTCCATAAAACGTTAGAATTAAAACTCAGGGCGGCAAAATGCCGCAAAATTTTTTTATTTCTTACATATATATATACTAATAAAATAACAAATCGCTCTCTCTCTCTGTGTGTGTGTGTCTGCGATGGCTAGCGAAATCTATGGGACGTACGAGGTTCAAAATTCTTATGAGAGTAGCCCAATATCTCTCCTGATGCACCTGAAGCTCAGAATTTTAATATTTTGATTAATTTCAGATATATTAATTATGAAGTGGAACTCACTTTCTTCAAAAAGTCATTTTTTTAATGTTCGGGGAAAAACCATTTTTCGCCCTTTTGTCAATGCTCTTCCAGGGTGTAATTTTTAAAATGTAAGCAAACAAAATAGAAGATATTAAAGTTAAAACTTTCTTCTAACCGATGGTGCAATTGGTTTTAAAACATTTGGATTTCAACCCTTTCAAATACACTAGCAAAAGAAGGTCATTTTGCGACTCGCAGAGAGGATATTTTTTCTATGCTAAAATTATTTTAACGTACATATTTCAACTCAATCTTTTAAAATCTTCTCAATAGAACAAATTTATACTCCCTACAGAAAATTCGAAACGTTCGGACCGATAGAAATATTTTTTACAAAATAAAATGTGCGAAAAATTTGATGAAATCAATAAAAACAGGTCGCTTTTATTTTTTACAGGTCGTTTCATGGCGGTTTTGCCTTAGCAAAGCGCAATCCTATAGGTACCAGAAAACAAAACACATATTCTTAAAGCTTAAAAACATTCTTATAATCTATGATGCAATCGGTTTTTAAAATATAACATTTAACCCTTTCAAATACACCGGCAAAAGGAGGTCACTTTTCAGATCACAAATAGAATATTTTTTCTACGCTAAAAGTATCTAAGCGTACATATTTCAGCACAGACTTTTAAAAGCATCTCAATAGACCAAATTTACACCCTCTTAAAAAAATTTAAACCATACGGACGAGTAGAAATATTTTTACAAAATAAAAAGTGCGAAAAATTTGACGAAATCAATAAAAACCAGATCATTTCATTGCGGTTTTGCCTTTGCATGACGCAATTGTATACGTCCTGAAAAACCGAAAATATTTTCTTAAATCTAAAACACTTTTGTAATCTATGGTGCAATTTGTTTAAATAAAATACGAGATTTAACCCGCTCAAAGACACCGCAAACACGAATCACATCCCGGCTCATGGAGAATACATTTTTCCTACGCTAAAAGTAACTATATGTCGGTATTTTAGGACAATCTTTTTAGAGGCTTTCAATAAACCAGATTTACATTACTTATAAAAATTTTAGAACTTTCATATGGATAAAATTATTTTTTTTACAAAATAAAATATGTGAAATTTTTTATGAATTGAGTAAAAACCTGAGTGTTCCGCAATGGCGGATCTAAGGGGGGGGGGGCGATGGGGCGATCGCCCCCCCCCTTGAGCCCAGTAAAGGGTCTGAAAAAGATGTCCGCACGAAAATAGGATTGGACTTAAACTCGAGACCGGCGCGGCCCGGGTCGGGCCGCGTTTTTTTTAAGTCACGACACTGGGTCAGGTCTTTACATTTTCAGAACCGGGGCGGATCGAGTCTTACTTTTTCCTGTAGAGCGGGATCAAGCCACACTTTTCTTTTCAGGGCGGGCCTGGCATGGATTTCGTTCTTCCTTGAGGTAAACGCTCGGTCTAAGATCGAACCAGACCATAAGGGAGGAGAAGCAATGGCGGATATAAGGGGGGGGGGGGCGATCGCCCCCCTTAGATCCGCCGTTGGCGAATTCAAGGAAAATGCGCCTTGGCATTTTTCAAGGCGAAAGAGCGATCTCCCCCCCCCCTTTGGGCTAATAAAAGTTTCTTAAAAAGACATGACTCCTCGCAGGAAATGAATTGAAGCCTAACTCGAGTCCGGGGCGGGCCGCGCCTTTTTAATTTCACGAGGCTCGGGCTGGGTCAGGTCTTCTCGCTTTCAGAACCGGGCAGTATCGTGATCATTATTTTTCTGCAGATTTGGGTCGGGCCCAATCGCGGGTCTGTGGGGGCGATCGTCTTCACTTCTTGGGCAATAAACGTTTCCCAAAAATACATGCATCCTTGCAAGAAATGAGTTAGATCCTAACTAGAATTCAGCGCCCCCCCCCGGGCCGCGCCTTTTTAAGTTCGCTAGGCTCGGACTGTGTCTGGTCTTACCGCATTCAGAACTCGGCCGTCATTAATTTGATACTATCATGATCATTTTTTTTCTGCTAATTTGGATTGGGTCTGACTTATTTTTCTTCCAGATCGAGTCTGGCCTGGAGTCATTCTTCTTAGATATGCATTAGAGATGACACAGGTTCAGACTTAGCCCGTGTCCGATACGAGATTGTGCTCTGTTTTTATGCTGGTCTACTGATTCGGACTCATTTTTTCTGAAATCTGAAAATTTTATTTATCGATGAATAGAATAATGTAAAAAACTTTTTTTCCTCTTAAAGATTAGTACTTATTCCTTTTCAAATCAATGTCTTGCTATTTTGCTAAAAATGAAAAAGAGGCACATTTTTTTTTAATTTTAGTATTTGAATGCTATTAAAAAAACAAACAAAAAAAAAATCAATTAGTCATATCTACATCTGTAGATTTATGTTCAAGCATTGCCGACGACCGCCGATCTGGCGCCTACGAAAAAGGCGGGAATAATGAATTTGTGTTTAGTTCGATTTTTGTTTGTGGCAGAGATTATTTTGCAATTGGATCTTTTATTATTATTATTATTTAGACATGTAACGCGAAAAGAATATTTTCTTTTGATTTTATTTTGCGGTTACCGAATAATTTAAATTTCTAGTGTATGCAACGTATACAAGTCATAATCGCTTTTCATATAGAAATAACTGTAGTAATTATTATTTCTTTTGGGATCTCTGCTGATGCCGTAGCGTTAAGTAAATGTATTTACCATATTCTTTTCCTCTGTTCCTAAAAAAGGGTTGAACTTTAAAATTTTTAATTTGACGTTATTTTTTGGGTCATGCTATAACGAAGGCTTGTTATGAAGAATGAAATGGTTACAGTTAAAAATGTGCATTTTTTACAGAAAATTTAAAAATGTTCGATTTGACTGATAATAGACAGTATTTTTTACAGGTCCCATGCATTTATTCATGAAACACACTTCATTAACATGCCCATTGTCCATAATATTTCTTTACTAAAACAGAGACAACATATGAGAATCCTTTTATGCGTAAAGTATATTTTTATGCATATTTTTACATCAAACTGTTCTTTTGATAATATTAAATTTAATTTTTCGTTTAACAGCCTTTTTTTAATATAAAAAATAACTTTAAAATTATAATTACTTTTGGAACATTTTTTATAAGTATTATGCAATTTTTTCTACTGTATAATTTCATTATCGGGTTTTGCTCTTGATGCCGTAAAATGTTTCTGCGTCAGGCGGGACCGGGCTGTGGAATAATAGCCCAAATTTATCTCTAGTCCGCACTGACCAAAATTTCCCTGGTCGGGGTTCGGCTCGGAATGAAAGTTAAATTTCGGTCCGTGTCCGACCCAGCCTAGACGTATGAATGTGCCCGGGCCTGTCCCAGTCGGCGAAATTGTTCCGAATTTTCTAACGGGCCAGCAAAATTAGAATAATTTTTGCAACAGGCCGGGCCAATAAACAAACGGGACGAGCCGGCAAAAAAATTAAAGGGCCATATGGGCCGAACCCATTAACAAAAAAAAAAAAAAAAAAAAAAAAAAAAAAAAAAAAAATTGCGGGTTCACTGGCTTTTTGTAAAGATATAAGCAACGTTAAAATATGAGCTAATTTCAATTATATGGGTTTAATGAGAATAAGTATAAATGTGCGTCATCAGTCGAAACTAGTTCGGCAACATCAATACATAAATCTAACTTTTACAGTGTGGAGATCAGCATCGGAGAATTATATTGTGTGTAACCCGGGTTTAATATATATATATATATATATATATATATATATTTTTAGCAGGCTCGTACCGGCCCGAGGTCAGGCTTGCATTGTTTTTCTACATATAGACGAGCTGGGCTGGAACTAGACTTAATTGTTCTCAAGATGTGTAGGACAGACAATATGCAGTGCCGTGCGAAAGGGGGGGGGGGGGCGAAGGATGCGGTCGACCCGGGCGTGGAAATTTGGGGGGTGCCAAACTTATACTGCCAGCGTAATTTTTGGCCTGTTACAAGAAAAAATTGGGGGGGGGGGAGGACGCCACATTTTGCTTTGCCCCGACCACAGTTTTCTCTTCTCACGTTAAATGATTGCGGATTTTTCTACCTTCTCATGCTGTCGCTTCCAGAAATTCTATTCAAAACGATAATTTTCACCGTATTTTCTTAAACTGCTTATCAAAAAATGGATTACGCCATAGTTTCTGAATAAAAACACCTGCTAATCCTGCTAATGTGATCCACAACATAAACATTAGTTAACCCGACCAGCAGCAAAAGAAAAGAAGTCAACCGGACCCAAACTCGACCCACAGCAAAAACTAGAAGTCAACCGGACCCAGACCCGACCCACAGCAAAAACTAGAAGTCAACCGGACCCAGATCCGACTCGCAGCAAAAAATAAAAGCAACATGACCCGCAGTGAAAAAATTAGTCCCGACCCACGCATTAAAGTCGAGTCTCCAAATTTCTAAAATCGCCCCCGCCCCTTGAGGACTCTCCAGATCCGTCCTTGGTGTTCCGTCGCGGTTTCGTCCGCTTTCGGTAAACATAGTTTCCAAAAAATCAAATTACATAGAGAATAAAATACCAAACAGCATGTGCCTTAAATTCAATAACTTTTCGCGATTTTTCAATTTAAAAATATAAATTATGACAAAATGAACTTAAAGATATAAAATCTTAGAAATTTGAGTTTAATTTAAGGGTCACTTACAAAACAAATGACACATTTGAAAACTGAATAACATCACGGGTCCGGGCAACGCCGAGCAGGTCAGCTAGTATATATATATAACCATACATATGAGGACCCCAGAAGCCAAGGGGTACAAGTGACAAAATTTAGATTTCGAGTAAATTGAGTTCAAAGTTAAGCATCAATTGAATGAATTGAGATAGGAATCTTTTGCTTATTTCTTAATGTTCTTTGAACTCTTATTTCAATAACTGTTTAGAAAAACATCCGATTAAATTTTGTTTTAAATGTATAACTAAGCAATATTTATCAGTATTCGGCACTTGTAGCCTTTGGCTTCCAAGCAGTAATGAAAACTGCTTGGAAGCATGGAAGCGAAAGGGTACAAGTGCCGAATTAATATACAAGAAATAAAAAAAAAATGAAATAAAAAGATAAATTTATAAAAAATGAAGAACAATGTTCATATAAATAAATAAATGTACAAAACTTTGTTTTAATAAAAGTTCTAAAAAAGAAAAATTATGAAATAAAAAAATGAAGATACGAAAATTTTAAGATCAATGTTGATACACATGAATGAAACAACAAACTTTATTCTAAAATAAGATTTGAAATTTTATTATAAGTTTTGTTAAGTTTAAAAAAAAGGAAATATATTTTCAGTTTGTCTGTCTGTCTGTCCGCGCTCTAACTCTTGAAAATATACTCGAATTGCGCTGAATTTTTTGGAAATTATTTACGCTTATCCTAGCACGAACCCAATTTCAAAAAAAGTTTATAGCATGATTAATTTATTTACAGGGACAGTCAAAAGTTTTTCGTTTCATTACCGACTATGGGAAAAAATCGTTTGTAATGAATTTTAAAGGTGTTACACCCTGTCAAATATATTAAGATTTATATTCATCTAGGAAGTTCATTAAAATATGCATTCTGTAAAATGTGTGGTGAAAAGAAAAGCTAATATTCATTTACAGGGCCACACAAAAGAATTCAATTACGTGATGGGAAAGTGGAAATTGTTTGCAACATATTTTAATTATATTAAACTTTTTATGAATAATAAAATTGATATACGTCCATGAGATTTAATATAAGTTACTATATCGCGTATAACATGAAGGTCAAAGCATTTACAGGGACACACAAAAGATTTGAAATAGTATATTCTATCCAAAATACTGTACATTATCGATATGGTTGATGAATGAATGAAATGCCTTCTTAATTATGATATGCGCTTTTAAGTTTCACTAAATTTATACATATTACATAGTATTTATAACTGCTATATTTGATATACAGGGCTGCACAAAAGATCTATGGTAAAGGTTACTGAATATGAGTATAATTTACTTAAAGATTGTTTTTAAATAAGTTTTGTATTTTTATGATGAATTTCATTCAGTTTACTCAGAAATGTTTGTAGAATACAGATAAAAGGATATACAGGGAAACACAAAGAATTGGATACATGGTTATCTATGGATGATAATTTCTTGAAATATTATTTCAGTAGTCTTAAGAATGTTTTACTTGGAACTAAATTTCAGCTAAATACTGGCGAATAATACAGGTTCTAGGTAAACTTCAGGGATGAACAAAAGTACACAAGTATGTTTCCATCTATTAGTAAAAAATGCTGAAAGAGAAATTTTAAACTGTTACACATTTTCTTCCTAAATTAGTTTTTTCTGTTATACAGTATATGTATAACCGACAGATCAAACACAGGGCTGTTCAAAAGTATTAAAATACATACTTTTCTATGGGCAGTAATACTTTATTACCTGAAATTGCGAAATTGTTTTAAAGATTTCAGGAAATCTTGGAAAGTGTTTCAGAATCTATGTTTAATGTTTGATTTTTCTTACTTGTTAACAGTTTGCATTTATTTAATGTAATATTTAATGCATTAAAAAGAAAATTCTAAACAGAAAAAAAAACTGACGAGAAACATTTTGAAAAAAGACATACAACTCCAGTTCATAAGGTTTAAAAGTCACACTATGTAAATAATTTTAAACTATGATTGGTACAAATTGGCATATGATCATCTTTTTGTACCAATCGACGTTTAAAAATGATCAAATTCCTGGGGCGTTTTCAGAGTCATGAACTAGCCTTGCATGTCGTTGGTCGCTCTTCAGCTATATAGACGTTACTGAATACACCTGCACTTATACCCCTTGGCCTCCACGCGTTTCACGGTTTCGGGAAAGAGGTTAAGTAACTGACCCCTAAAACTCAGTGCATAATTAAAAAATCTCTCGTAACTCTTTACCTACAAGTAAATAGACTTATTTCCAGATAGCCTGTGCACTTAACTCATTTTTTTTTAATTTTGTCATTTATACCCCTTGGCTTCTGGGCTCCTCATATACATATATATCTGATTTTTGTCATGCTGTAACTATCGTATTTAGGAACCGATTTGAATGAAACTTGGTATGTACATAGTACATACAAATGTCTCGACCGAGTTTGTTGGCCAGCATCATCCGCCATCTTGTTTCTAAATGGCGGTCATTTAATTTTTTTAATTTAAAATTTAAAATTAAATGCGAAAAATTTAAAAGTTGAAAAATATTTTTCCTTTATGTGTTAGAACTTAAAACAACGTTTCCAGAAAACTTTTTATTTTGTCTATTTTTTAAAAAAATGATTGAGTTATAGCACTTTGAATTTCTCTTATGGCTGACATTTTGAAACGATCTGATTATTGTCAACTGATAACACGCGTATTTATGAATCGATTTGGATGTAGCTTAGTCTGTATACAGTACATAATGAGGCCTAGACCGAGTTCTTTAGCCAGTTCCATCCACCATTTTGTTTCAAAATGACAGACATTTAATTTTTTTTTAATTTAAAATTTAAAATTAAGAACAAAAAAGTGAGAGAGTGAAAAATATTTTTCTTTTATGCATGTTACCTTGATACAAAAACTCCAAAGCATTTTTTGTTTCGTCTGTATCTTAAAAATGGCTGAGTTATAGCACTCTTAATTTCTAGTGTTGCTCACATTTTGAAATGATCTGATCTTCGTCACGTGATAACACGCGTATTTATAAACCAATTTGGATGAAACTTGGTGCGTACATAGTACATACTGATGTCTGGAAAGAGTTCGTTGGCTAGATCCATCCATCTTGTTTCAAAACGGCGAAATATTAATTTTTTTTTAATTTTTAAATTTAAAAATTAAGTGCAAAAAAGTAAGAAATTGAAAAAGACTTTTCTTTTATGTGTTTGACCTTGATACAAAGATTCCAGAGCATTTTTCTTTTCATTTATATCTTGAAAAATAGCTGAGTTATAGCACTTTCAATTTCCAGTGTGGTTGACATTTTGAAGCGGAATGAAATTTGTCGCGCGATAATACGCATATTTATAAACTGATTTGGATATAACTCCGTGTGTACATAGTACATACCAATGTCTTGACCGAGTTCGCTCACAAACTTCATCCGTAATCTTGTTTCAAAATGGCGGCCATTTAAGTTTGTCAAAAATCTTTTAAATGTATAACGGTGTACAAACAAATAATTAGAAATTGAAAAAAAAAGGGTTATTTCTAAAGTATTTACCTTAATAATGAATTCCGGAGTATTTTTTCCTTTGTCTTTACCTTAAAAAACGCTTGAGATATAGCAGCTTAAATTTCACTGTAAAAAAAATCTGTAACTTTAGTAATCTAAATTAACCGAAATCTCTTACGCTTACTAAAATTTTATGTGTACACTGTACAAGAAAATGATGTCAATCTACAACAGCGCCGAAACTATCCTTTTTTGCGCCCGGGGCAAACATAGATTTTGGAGCCCCCCATCCCCCACATATATGCATTCTTTATAACAAACACACCAAAGAAAATCTTAATTTGGCGCCCCCTTCACCTTCTGTTCTGTTGGCGCCCGGGGCATGTGCCCCCTCTGCCCCCCTCTAGTTTCGGCCCTGATCTACAAAACTTGTAAGCAAAACTAAAACCATCTGTAACTTTACAAAAGAATTTACTAAAATTTTGGTAACTTTACTAAAATTTTATCTATAATGCTCGTTATCGTCACTTAAAAAGCTCTTGGAATACGATTTCCCAAAAAAA
The DNA here is from genome assembly GCA_964019185.1 of Maratus speculifer. NCBI lineage: Eukaryota > Metazoa > Arthropoda > Arachnida > Araneae > Salticidae > Maratus > Maratus speculifer. The sequence continues at coordinate 46,387,266 of OZ025290.1, forward strand.
TTCTTAGTAACCTTAAAATTTGTTTGATTCAAAGTGCAAATTTGTATCTGTTACATGAATTTTTATTGTTGCCGTTACATAAAATGTTCTTGGAATACAATTCTACTAGAAAAATTTTTGTAATTTTCCCAATTTTTTTTTTACAGTGTTCTAACGTGGGTGACATTTTTTTTAAAAATCAATTTGCCCGCGACCAACACTCGTATATGTTAATCGATAATTCGATGTGAGTGTGTATGTGCACATAAATTAATATTTCGACCTAACTCACTGGTTTGTTTTGTCCATCATGTTGTTTTAAAATGGCATTCACTTCATGATATCGTGGAGTTTGGTGACCCTGTAAATCGCTTAAAATAAAAACAGCTTGAATAAAATATGACTGATTTCTAAAAATTCCCATTAATATTCAGTATTGCAAAAACTAGCATTCAATCTCATATAATCGGGTTCCACTAAGTTGATCTTCGTATGTTTGAATAATATAACTCAATTCAAAATAAATTAATAATTGAATAATGTATATGAAAGCTGCCTCTTCCTCCCAGTACTGCCGGAAAGACTTTTTCTTTCTGTTTTCAGTTACATAACAAATCTGAAGATCAACTAATTGAAAACAGAAAAAAAATGCTTTTCTAATTTATCGAAAGACAAACTATAGGATTCGATGTAAAATATAACGAAAATTTTATGTTTTATACAACAAAATTTTAAATACAAAATAATTTTTTGCATTGAAAAATTTTAACATAAATGTAGGCTTATCATCCTTTTCAATTCCTTTTAAACTGAACAACAACCGGGCCAGAAAAGATTATTTCTGAGAAAAAACACAAATTGTCTGTGTTTTTTTACACAAATTCCTTTTAAACTGAACTACAACCAGGCCAGAAAAGTATTTTTCCTGAGAAAAAATACAAATATCTGTGTTTTTTTAACACAAATTCCTTTTAAACTGAACTAAAACCAGGCCAGAGAAGATTTTTTAAAACAAAAAAATACAAATTATCAGTATTTTTAACACAAATTCCTTTTAAACTGAGCTACAATCAGGCCAGAAAAGATTATTTCTGACAAAAAACACAAATTATTTGTGTTTTTTTAACACAAATTTCTTTTAAACTGAACAACAACTAGGCCAGAAAAAATTCTTTCTTACAAAAACAAAAAAATATATATATACAGGGGCGTAAACCACTCTAGTCGCGTAGGGGGGTGTAGGCTCATAAATTTCCGACTTTCAAGAAGGAAAATTTCCGAGTACTATGGCCAACATGAGGACTAATATATATATATATATACACATATATATTCATAGATATATATACATTAATATATATATATTATAATTCTCAAGATAATTATGACTTAGGGTATCGAGATAGTCAAATAATTTTATATTATGCTATTATTAGTCTTATATAACAATATATTTTCTCCATTAGTAGACGATCTCCTGATGGAATAATAATACCACCCGAGAGGGACATGGGTAGTGCATAATATGAATAAGCAGTCGCAGGGCTTTCCAACGATATATCACAAGAGAGATGTAAGCCAAATTTAGGAAATATTTCCCCTCCCAAAGTACTTTTCTTCTAACTGTGAATTTTTCATATATCATAAATAATACTTATCGGAGGGCCCTGTAAAAAAATCCGATCTTAAATGATAAAACTCTACAGTTTAAAAAACGATCGAAAATTGTCCACGGTAGGGAAATTGGTTGGGGATCAGGGGGAGGGGAGAAAGGTTTATAATATGAAAGAGTGATTGAGTAAAAAAGTGAGAGGCTCTCTTATGATACGCCACATGGTCCAAAAAGTATGGAATTTTCCACCCCCACTTTAATCCCCTCGGGAGTGGAAATTTATACATATTGCTGAAACACGTATTTAATTAGTTTTTAATAATTTTATTTTCTGCCGTTTCATGCTATTATTAAAAAAGACTGCTGAGATGTGCCAAACGTCCTAAATTTTTCGACCCCCCCCCTTTTAACCCCTTGAGGGGGGGGTGATTTCGAAAATCGTTGGATTATGTGTTTAATAATATTTTTAATAGATTTATTTTCTGGAATTTCACCTTAAATGTTACCTTAAATGTTTCCTGAGATAAGGTAAGTTGTCCCAAAATTTTTGACCCCATCCCCCCGCTTGTTCCTCTTAGGGGGTAATTTCAAAAATTCCATCTTAGTGGACACGTACATCATAAGAAGTATTTTCTCTCCAATTTTCATGGTTCTACATTCAATATTTTGGGCCGAACGTTGATTATCAGTCAGTCAGGACAAACTATTATATATATATATATATATATATATATATATATATATATATATATATATATATATATATATATATATATATACTAGCTGACCCGCCCGCCGTTGCCCAGCCATTAGATAAAATATATACTAGATATATCATATAAATATATTAGATGCATTATATGGATAAATAACAAATTATTAAAGCAAAGTATGTAAGTTTTCAGGTGCGAATTCGTTGTGTTTTCAAATTATACTCAAATTATTCTTAAAATAATAATAATAATAAATAAATAAGGCAATTAAACAGAGCCAACAGTTTTGCTGTCGCCGTATGAAAACATGCACAAAATACAAAACAAAAAAACGAAATGCATACGTCAAAAGTAAAATTCTTGTATCTCTACAACCCCCCTTCCCCTACACACACACACAAGCACAACAGGCTTAAAAAATATATATTAGTAAAAAAAATTAAATTGCAAAAGAGGTTTAAAGATCGATTTAATCATCAATTAGCTTTAAACAATCAAAAGTTGCGCCATTTTATCTTCTCCCAAGACCGAAATTATTTTCAAGTTTCAAATGATTAAATTTTGTTTATTATCTATACACACACACACACACACACAAAAAAAAAAAAAAAAATCTATGTATAAAATAATAATTAAATTATTGTTATGCAGTGAGACAAAATTATTATATCTGGTACTATAACAAAGTTTTAAAAATATAGAATATTTTACATATATTGACATTTGAACTTCAAAAAATAAATTAACTTTCTTAGTATTAATGAAATAATATTGATAAAATATAATAAGATCCATAGTACAGTTTTAACTTCATGCACAATATTAAATACATTGACTTACGAATTGTAAAATGGTTGGAAAAAAAGAAAGTAAATATATTGAAAGAAAAAAATTAGTTAAAAATAATAATAACTTCATGAAATTTAAATAATAACTATAGCTTGTCATCTCCAGTTTGAAACAAACCTAGCAAATACACTGCTCAAAACAATTAAAGGATATTTGAAGTTTTATATAAAATAAAGATATAAACGAAATTTTTTTGCCGAAAATAGAAAAAGAGAATCACAAATGCAAATTTTTCTGGTTTTCAAACTGTGGAGTATGCAAATTTTGAGTTCGACGTCAAAAACGTCGCTTCAGCGGCAGCGAATGAAATTTGACTTTCAACTGGATAAAAAAGAATGAAAACAAGGATGATCGGCATTTAGTGATTGCTTTGTTTCGATGAGTACGATGTCTCAGCGAAGTCTTTTGACAGATTCAGAAGCTTGGAGAATTGTTGGTAGGTTAGAAGTGGGCCAAACTCAAGCCGAAGTAGCGCAAGCCATTGGAGTGTCACAAAGTGTCATTTCCGGGATCTGGAACCGTTTTTTGGAGAGTGGATGTGCAGGCTGAAGATCAGGGCAAGGTCGTAGACGGGCAACAACGCCCAATGAAGATCGGTATTTAGCGTTGACAGCTCGGAGACACCGAAAGATGAACGCTACCCTTCTCCTACAACACCTTCGCTCGGCTACAGGAACCACGATTTCAACTCAGACTGTTCGAAACCGGCTCCACGCTGTAGGTCTGTACGCTCGCCGACCGATGGTATGCGTTAGATTAACATCAAGGCATCGTCGCGACCCCAGGGAGTGGGCATCGAGCATGTCAACTGGAGGAGAAATGAATGGAGCAATATTCTATTTTCTGACGAGTCCCGTTTTTCTGTGCATCCGGATAATAGGGGTATTTTCATCTGGAGGGACCGTGGCAGTAGGAATAATCCTGCGTTCGTGCACGAAAGTGTCAGATTTGGCGGTGGAGGAGTGTTGGTGTATGATGGCATCTCCATTGACGGGCGCACTGACCTCTACATCATTCGAGATGGAGCTCTGACTGGTCGCCGATATAGGGATGAGATCCTCAGACCTATTGTAGTCCCTTACGCTGCAGCAATCGGAGATAACTTCATTTTAATGGACGATAACTGCAGGCCACATCGTGCAAACCTGGTGGAGGATTTCCTTTTCGAGGAAGGAATCGTTCGAATGGAGCGTGTTCTCCAGACATGAATCCAATCGAGCACGTTTGAGACGCTCTAGGAAGACGAGTTTCTGGCCACCAACAACCCCCACAAACTCTCCAAGAACTGGAAAGAGCTCTTCTGGAAGAGTGGGGCAGAATACCCCAACTCGTCATTAATAGCCTCATTGAGTTTATGCCTCAAATGTGTTCAACGTTGCTGGCCGCCCGTGGAAACCATACTCCCTACTGAAAATGATTTTCTTTGAAGAAAACACCTTTTCTTATTCTTTTTTTCTCATATGCACAAATTGTGTTATTTTCTTTTTGTACACAAATGCGCAATAAAATGCATTTTTTTCTGCCAAACATGTGTAATTTATTCTCATATAACATTCTATGTCTGTCGACCATGTATCAATCAGCTAAAAAGTTTCCCAGTTACAAAATCCACCTAAAACTGCAATATCCTTTAATTGTTTTGAGCAGTGTAGTTCGGGAATTGCGATACTAAAAAAAAGTTAATATATATCGAATAGCAGTACATTTTTACAAGTTATTAAATAATTTATCTCTCCCCTCAATAAATAAATAAATCTATTATTAAATATAAAAACAATAAGTTATTTACACATTTTACATATCTAAAATATTCTGTAATAAAGTAGCTTACTTACTTCAAAAGGTTTTTTTGGAACTCCAGCAATGCAAAACGGTATATTTATGTATATGAGCTGAAATTTTATCAGCATGTTTTTGTTTATTATGTGTGTTCCTATAATCAGTATCGAAAATGGAATTACGTAACGCAGATTGTACTTTTTGTCTCTTACATTTAGGTGAGGACATAACAGATGCAAAAATATTGAATTATTAACCAAATACCAAAATATTCTCGCATCAACATTTTATAATTGAATGATTTCGTACTATGAGCTTGGATACTAACGGTTTAAACAAAGAGTTAATGCAGATGCTGCTTGTTTTGTAATTGACACAAAGGACAGGAAGTTCAGCGCCCAGTTGTCTAGGTGACCAAGCTTTACTTTGAAGAGAAAAAAAATGTTCTATCTTTCTATTTTTCAGAAGTCAGTTAAAATCTCTAGCTGTTTTTATTTATTTATTTATTTATTTATTTATTTATTTATTTGTTTGCTTAAGGAATATTTTAGAGACAAAAATTTGTCAAAAATACGGGAATTCTTAATATAAGTTTTAATTCTTTCTAACGACAAACTTTAAAACAGCGTAATAACTTGATGTTACCCTTATTTTTCGGACTAAACAAAATGTAATAGTATTAATAAAAATATTTAAAAAAAATAAATACAATTGATTCAGGAAAAAAAAAAAAAAAAAAAAACGAACGTATTATTTCTGGGAGAAATATACTCGTTCGTATATTGTAAAATATTCATATTATTTCGAGATAAAAATTCAAAGTATTTGGGTATTTTCAATTTTCATCCTATATCATATATATTTCTTAAGCACTTTTTTAAATCAATCCAAAATTACGTAAAAAGGTAAATAAAAACAGTTTCACATTTTTAATTATATATTTTGTTATTAAAATAAAAAGAAAACACAATATTAGTTAGTAGGAAAAAATAAAACCATAATTATTTTCAATTAAAGGTAAAATTTGTATAGAGTGGAAAACATCCAGATTTCGAAATGGAAAAATATTAAATACAGTCGAACCTCGTTAATACGCGAATCAGGGGTCTGATCAAAATTTGCGTATTAAACGGGTTCGCGTATTAACCGGAGGTCGCGAATTTTCGTCGAGTGATCTATTTAATAACAATCTATGCGGAAAAAAACACATTTAAGGTCAATTTTTAGCGTTTTTAAGACATAAAATGACATTTTATTTATTTTAATCATTATGTGCTGATTAAGCAGAAACGTTTGAAAGCTGAAAATTCAAATAATCGTTATTTTCTCAAGTAAAAATCCTATGTCTTTTAAAATTTAAATTTGTTATGTATAACACATAAAACTGAATAAGACGAACACAAAAAATTCTGCGAACCATATTAATTAAAACTAATGTTAACAAAATTGAAATCTTTGTTAGCTATACAGAACAGATAGATTCGATAATAAATAGTGCTGATAATAATAAAAAGTCCATTAAAAAACTTACTGAAGGCAATTATGTCATAAAAATTACTTTTTGGAAAAGAAGTTGTCAATTTTGGCCTGCTCGACATGCGGTCGCGCCATCACCATGATGTTTTCCGCCTTAATTAGGTAGTGGTATAAAGTTCGCTTGTTGAGGGTCATTCGTCCAGTGACGACGCATATTGTCTTAGGAAATTGTATCTGTAAGTTTGGTAAATGGAGATGGGGCCGGAAGCGTAGATTCACCATCTTCTTCCTCCTCATCCGATTTGCCAGTCGCAGTTACATCGGCGATGATATCATCCATACCACTAAGTTCGGAGGTAACTCGATCTTTGTCGATATTAATGAACGTGTCTAAATCAACAAAATTTTCCCCTACAGTTTCTTGTGCGGCCAGCCAATTTTCTTCAACATTAGAGTGTGAGGTTTGCTCTGTGTAAATGATGTCCTGGCTACTTCCAAAACCCACTTTGTGAAAGCAATTTGGAATCGTTGTTGGCGTGACACTCTACTATGCTCCGACGCGAGACTTGCAATTTACTTTGGCACTGTTAATTATTCCTTGGTCCATTGGTTCAGTGACACTTGTCGAATTTGGAGGTAGAAATTCTAGTTCGACATTATTCAAGTCTTCGTTATCTTTTAGATGCGCAGGGCAGTTGTCTACAAGCATAACACATGGCGTGATTCTTTTCTCATACGCCGATCAAAATTACCGAGTCGCGTTGTAAAAATGTTGCCCGTCATCCATGCTCTACGTTGGCTTTCGTACAGGTAAGGGAAATTCTTGACATTTTTAAAGCATCGCAAGTTGTGTGATTTCCCTATTTCCAGCAGCTTTAATTTATCTGATCCATCAGAGTTGGCACCAAGCAGAATAGTTTGACGCTCTTTCCTCATTTTGCCCTCATGACATGTTTCTTCTTTCATGGCCTTTGTTTCATTGGGTGTCAGCTTGTAAAGAAGCCCAAATTCGTCCATGTTGTAAATATTCCGACTTGAGTAGTTTTCTACAAGCTGCGGAAGCACATTAAATTTCCAACAGTGAACATCTTCAATGTTGACTGCAGCTGACTCACCGCACACTTGCTTGAATTTTATGCCTACCGAGTTTTAAATCGATCAGCCATCCATTTGAAGCACTAAAATCTAGCAATCCCATTTTTGCTGCGATTTCAGAAGATTTTTCTTGTATTAATAAGCCGCTTATTGGGATATTCGTAGAACGCGCTTGAACAAACCACTCGTGAAGGGCCTTTTCCATGCCCTCAAACTTGGCAGTTTTTATTTTCTTGTTCTTTGTTCCTCCAATCATAGCTTGATTAACGATGGCATTCCTATTCTTTAACAAAGTCCTTAAAGTTGACTCAGATATGCCTTTTTTTTTTGGCGAACGTAGACTTATTTGAGACGCTTGGGCATCGTATTGATTTATAATTTGTAACTTTTCAGTGATGGAGATAGCCTTTCGTTTAATATGTTTTACTCTTTCTGCCATAGTTAAGACTACATTATAAAAGCATAGATCAATATTGTAGACTAGATAATACTGGGAGCGACGAGCAACTATTTTTTTTGTTAAAATAACACAGCACTAATTAAACAGCGATTGGGAAGACTCACGTGCTTAATCTGCGATTTTAGCGCATGCTCCATCTATCGGTTCTACCGCTCTAGTTTAGTGAAGAGGGGGGGGGGGGAAATCACATAAATTCTTAAATAAGGGGAAAAGTTCTTTTAATTTTTGCTTTTTATAAAAACTAGCTGACTCGCGCAGCCCGCGTCCGCGATGAATAAACCTTATATAAACTTCAAATTTGTATGATTTTATAAATTTAATTGTCTACATTTATATTTTTAAATGATAAAAATCGCAAGAAAAGTATTGAATTGAAGGTACATTCTGATTTGAGTAATTTGATTTTTTGAGCCTATGCATACAGAGAGAAAGCATACGAAACCACGACAAAACACTCAAGTTTTTACTGATTTCAAGAAATTTTGTATCAATTATTTTTTAATTTATACATATTCTTCAGTTGCGTCTCATGATAGGCCGAAATGCATAAACTAAAAATCTCTAATTGCTGTATTTTTTAAAAATTTGAATTTCCATTAAAATTTTACAATATGGTTTTATATACTCTCCAAATGAAAACAGGTGTTTTTCAAAGCAGACATAATGTTTTTAACTTTTGCACAACGCTAGCCTCGTCTAGCTTATGAGATTTTCTTGGGAGAGTTTTGATTGGGCTAGTCTTGTGCTAGTCTCGGATCGGAGTCCAAATCTAGTCAGTATGTGGTTTTGAGGGAATAAATGATCAATTAAATTGGGTTTAAATAATTGTTGTATAAAAAATAAGTTAAATAATTGTTGTATAAAATGCTTGGGAAAATACTTTATCTAAAAATTCTTATGTTTAGAATTAAGCTCATTCGCGTATTAAACGTAGGTTATTTTTTCTAGGGACTGATAAAATTTCGCGTATTAAACGGGTTCGTGTATTAACCATTCGCGTATTAAAGGGGGTGTTTTTATATGCGCAAGATAGGAGTATTTCAAGGGACCAAAGAAAATTCGCGTATTAAGCGGTTTCGCGTATTAAGCAGGGCGCGTATTAACGGGGTTTGACTGTATTTGTATTTCAGTTTTGAATTTTCATCGGATACCATTTAAATTCTGTGATACATATTTCTAACTAAATTTAAAGTTTAGATAAAAAAATAGGAGTTTCTTCACTTCAATCTGTGTAGCTTAAAATTTCGAGACTAAACTAAAAACTTTCCTATAGTAAATAAATACAGGTAGATTTCGATATTTCGAAGTCAAAAGGCACACACACACACAAAAAAAGAAAAAAAAAATCGGAATATTAAGGTTTTACTCAAAATACCACAGTTACAAATAACATTAACATATGTACATAAATATTTTTTTTTTCGTCATATCGAAGTTTCCGAGTACACAATATTTGACAAATCAAAAATTTTCTGAATAGTTTTATCAAAAAAAAAAAAAAAACCTATATATTGATAAGTTATATTAATTAGTAAATTAAACTAATTAATAAATTACTAATTAGTTAAATTAATTAGTTCCGGTTAAGAATAAGTTTATGTTTTCTTCGTTATAAATTGTTTTTTCTTATTATAAACTACAAGGGGAAATAAATCCGACTAAGAAGAAAATTTTATAGGTTTTCTTCGATCTAACTTGTTTTTCTTATTTAATTAAAAACTACAAAAATACTTCTCCAATTCATAAATATTTATGGATTAATACTTTTTTTACAAGAATTTTTCCGTCTGACTTATCCGTTTTTCCAATTTATAATTTTTTATGGTTAATACGTAATATTATTTTTTCCGACTAAACATGCCTTTTCTCATGGAACGGAAAAATTTCCGAATGATATTTTTGTTTTTTCAATTTATAAGTTTTTATAGGTTGATACCATTTTTTTCTGATAGGACAATAAATTTTCCGACTGATTTTTCCGCTTTTCCAATTTATAAGCTTTTAGAGGTTAATATGTAATACTGTTTTTTCCGACTAAACATGCCTTTTCCGATGGAACGGGACATTTTCCGAATGATATTTTCGTTTTTCCAATTTAGAAGTTTTTATAGGTTAACACCAGTTTTTCCCATTGACTTTTCCGTTTTTTCAATTTATAAATTTTTATAGATTAATACGTAATACTGTTTTTTCCGACTAAACATGCTTTTTTTCCGATGGAAACGAAAAATTTTCCGAATGATATTTTAGTCTTTCCAATTTATAAGTTTTTATAAGTTAATGCTATTTTTTCCAATCGAACAAGAGTTTTTCCGACTGATTTTTCCATTTTTCTTATTTATAAGTTTTTATAGGGTAATACATAATACTATTTTTTCCGACTTTCTGATTAAACGGTATGCCTTTTCCGATTAAATGGTGAATTTTCCGAATGATATTTCCGTTTTTCCAGTTTATAAGCTTTTATAGGTTAATACTATTTTTTTCCGACTAAAGATACTTTTTTCGAGCAATCTGGTAATTTTCCGACTGACTTCTTCTGGGGGGGGGGGGGTGCTGCACCCCCCCAACCCCCCCCCCCGGGATTTACGCCCCTGTATATATATATATATCTTTGTTATTCTAATATAAAAAAAAACCTGACCGGTAAAACACAAATTACCTAAATTGACGGACTTTTTCTTTTTTTTTTTTTTTTTTTCATCCAAATTTCTAAAATCCCTCCCCCCCCTTGAGGACTCTCCAGATCCGCCCTTGATTTAGAGTGAAGATATTGAAATTAGGACACATGATATTTTGAAAATAAATAGTGGAAATATTTTGGATATATTTTGAAAATTGGATAGATTGGATTGGATATGTTGAATGCAGTTGGAATATTGGATATATTTTGAAAACAAATTACCTTATATATTATAGCTTTCTTAATTAATAATAGGAAATTCCATTTTTATCAAAATGTTCATACGGAAAAAAATTCAGAAAAGTTATTTAAGTTATTTTTCTATTTCTTTTTCGACGGAATAGACATATACGAATAAGCGATAAATCGAGGTGCAGAACAAAAAGATATTCTTTTTTTAAACTTTTTTTTTTTTTTTAGTATGAAATACTGATTTTTACTAATAATAAGCTATTAATTAATTTATGCTTAGATAATTTAGTATGATACATGATTTATATAGTTATTATTTTTTAAAAATATTTTAATGCATCGCCTAAAAGAATACTATATTCAAATTCATACAAAATAAAAATCACCAACCTGTTCTCTTAGTATTTCCTCACAATATTATCTTTCTTGAGGCTTTTTTAAAGGCAGTATTTGAACTTCCGTATCCTGTAATGAAATTAGCTACTCTGCATTTCTTACATAATGACGATCTAAGATCTTGATCATTGAGTCAGTCAGCATTTATCCAACAGCTAATAAATAACAGGCATTAAAGAGATTCCCAGGAAGAAAATGAGCTGTAAATTCTCAACTCGCCTTAAAGGCTTTAGATGGATTTCTAAAAAGTGACGTCATTGTGTCATTAAGCATTGATAGGAGCTGAGCTGGACGAGGTCGGACTGTAGTCCTACATTGAGACCGGGTAATTTGATTTTATAAGAACCCGAACTGGTCGTACAATTTTTTTGGTCGTGAGTAAAACTCCGGTTAGATTACTCTTTCGGATCAGATTCGGATTGACGTCATTTTTCAAAAGAAAGTCCTAAAGATTTTAAAAAGAATAAATTTGAATTTATAAATGTTCCTTTACATGCTGCTTTTTATACAGTTAAGTTATGCATTTAAAATTAAAATTGGTATTAATGATATAAGTATAGACTATTTTGAAATATTTGTATTGGATTACAATAGGTATTAATTTTCTTTCAATATAAGTATAGATCATTTTACCATAATTGTACTACAATATGAATTAATTTTCTTTCAATTCGGGCTCGGATAGAGTCAAACATGTGTAGGATTATAGTCAATTTTCTTTCATCAGGAACATACCGGGCTGGGCTCGGGTTTTCGTTTTTCCCCAGCAGTGTTGAATTGAGGGGGTGGCCCGAGAGGGACATTCCCCCCCCCCCAGAAATTTTGAGATTTGGCGCTTTCAATGGTAAAAAAATGCAATTCCTCACCCCGGAACTTTATAATGTCCCCCGGAGCCTCAGATATCCCTCCCGGAGTAAAATGTTTGAATTCAACACTGTTCCCCAGACTCGGCCTGATCCGGGACAGATTTTTTCTCTTTTCTGGGTCGAGCCGCCCTTGGATTTAATTTTTCACTACGAGTTCTTATCATTTGTTTTATTCAATTATTTTTGTAAAATATAACAGTCAGAATATGTATGTGTTTAATAAAATCTTTAGAAATTTAATTTGTTTTAATATATTTTTTAAATGTATATAAATATGCATAAATATTTGTGTATATTTCGAATGAGCGAAGCGAATCCACTCCTAGTCTACAAAAATTACATTTTGTCAGACACTTTACTAAAAAATTATCCAGTTATTTGACGTGAAATTAAACATAAAAATAAATTATGATCTGTATATTTGCACAATGTTATTTTTACAGAATAATCTTTAAAAATATATACATTATTTTAATTAATTTATTTTACATGTTTCTCCATTACGGACGTATTTTTGAAAATAAAAAATGAAACACGTACATTTTCAGAAGAAAATACACATCGTGGAGTTAATAATTATAGATAGAATCAAGATTAAATAATTAAATGAAATATATTTTCATTATTCCGTCAAAATATCTGAATAAAAATGGTTCTAAAATCAAATTAAAAAGAGAAATATTTTTGGACTTCATAGAAATAAAATATGATCGGTAGATTCAGACAATATTATTTTCTTATCGAAAGATTATTTTATTATTATTATTATTATGATGAATGTTTTTTCCATTATTCGAAATAGTTTTTGTAAACGATAATGAAACCTAAGTATTTCTAGCTGTAAATGAAAATCATTGAGTCAGTAAAAATGAATAAAATCATGAATAATTAACTATATGTAAAATATATATCAAAATTTCTTAATTTTTTTAAAGAAAATATTTAAATAAGGAAAGGAACCTATATACTGCATTTTGCGAAGACTAAATATGTTAAATATTGAAAATAACTGCAGAATTTTTACTTCAAACTGTAACTTTTACAGTTTGAAGTGTTTCGTGTAAAAGAAGATTAAACTTTATATTAAAAATGTAGGTTATTTGAGAGGAAAATATACATTTTAATAGAATACTTTATTAAGATTGGTTGGAAATGGCGCATATTTTGATGCTCATTCCTTTTAATTATAGGGTGCATTCACGGACCGTAACCTAGGTTACGCAGGCTTACATATTTTTTAATTTAATGTTTTTATGAGCAAATACTGCAATATAAAGATTTTTTCTAATTCTTTCAATACTTGTTTTGATTTTAAAATATTAATTTATGAATTAAATATATATATATATATATATATATATATACAGGGTGTTTCAGCGAAGTGCGGACAAATTGTAAGGGGTGATAGAACGCATGATGACAAACATTAGGAGATAGGAAACCATGGGGCGCAAACGTCTTCTGTAGGAGCCAGGGGGCTTCAAAGTTTAGCGTCCAAAAGATCAAGCGATGATAAAACACGGAAAAAAAGGTCGATTCATTTCCAGTTTTCGCTGTAAACTTTGTTTATATCGAAAGTTTGTCCAAAAATTTTTTTAAAGGGAACTGTCAAAAAATGACGGTAGAGGGCGCTGTAGACTTTGGAGTACGAACAACTACGTTTTACTGATTTATTTTTTATTCTGTTAACAGTTTTCTAAAGATTGGACCTTAACTTAAATTTTGAGTACAAAATTGGAATAATCCCAAACGGTTAAGATGTGCAAATTGAGCTGTGAACAAGGGGGCGGGGTTAAAACGCTCATAATCAATGTGCAAAGTAATCGATTTTGTTGCGGTTTGAGTGCAGGTCATTCCCTTAGTAATTGATTTATTCAAAATGACGTACAGTTTTGGTGCCCTCATTTTTAGATACAGGGCGCCGCCGATACTTTTCCGACGTTTCATCGACATTATCCCTGGGTGTTTTACTAACAGACCAGCATACTTGCAGGAAGTGTTAGGGATGTAAAAACTACTTGTAATCGCATGGGAATGTAATGTTGGAAATGCTTTGCGAGTTGTGGTTAAAAGAAACGGAAAAAATAGCAACAGAAAGAAGCAGAAAATCAGCAAAAGGTGAATGTGATACAAAACATTTTATTGTAAGGTTTTACTGCAAAAGGCGATTGCAAAAAGTTCTTCAAACTTTGGAGTAATGAACAACCAGTATTTTTTGACGGGATATTTGTTGAATGTTTAGCAAAGTTTGAACATTCACTTAATGTTTATCTCAAAATCGGAATCGTCCAGAATGAATAAGTAGCGAAATTTCACGAAATTTAAGTAAAACCTTACAATAAAATGTTTTGGATCACATTCACCTTTTGTTGATTTTTTGCTTCTTTCTGTTGCTATTTTTTCCGTTTCTTTTAACCCTAACTCGCAAACAAAGCATTTCCAACATTACATTCCCATGCGATTACAAGTAGTTTTTACATCCCTAACACTTCCTGCAAGTATGCTGGTCTGTTAGTAACACATCCAGGGATAATGTCGATGAAATGTCGGAAAAGTATCGGCGGCGCCCTGTATCTACAAATGAGGGCACTAAAACTGTACGTCATTTTGAATAAATCAATTACTAAAGGAAAGACCTGCACTCAAACCGCAACAAAATCGATTACTTTGCTCACTGATTATGAGCGTTTTAACCCCCCCCCCCCCCCCTCCTTGTTCACAGCTCAATTTGCACATCTTAACCGTTTGGGATGATTCCAATTTTGTACTCAAAATTTAAGTTAAGGTCCAATCTTTAAAAAACTGTTAACATAATAAAAAAGAAATCAGTAAAACGTAGTTGTTCGTACTCCAAAGTCTACAGCGCCCTCTACCGTCATTTTTTAACAGTTCCCTTTAAAAAATTTTTTGGACAAATTTTCGATATAAACAAAGTTTACAGCGAAAACTGGAAATGAATCGACCTTTTTTCCGTGTTTTATCATCGCTTGATTTTTTGGACGCTAAACTTTGATGCCCCCTGGCTCCTACAGAAGACGTTTGCGCCCCATGGTTTCCTATGTCCTAATGTTTGTCATCATGCCTTCTATCACCCCTTACAATTTGTCCGCACTTCGCTGAAACACCCTGTATATATATATATAATATATACAGGGTGATTCCAAATTTTCTTTACAATAAAAGAGGGGTGATAGTACACATCAAGACAAGCAATATTAAATAGGAGACCAAGGGTCCAAAACGTTTTCCTAAGGAGATAGCCGCCATTAAAGTTTAGGGACCAAAATTTCAAATAAACATAAAAAACGGAAAAATCGGTCGATTGATTTGCGGTTTTCACTAAAATTATTCTTTATTTAGGTATTTTCTTAAAATTAAATTATAAAGATAAATTTCAAAAAATGCCGATAGAGGGAGCTTTAGACTTTGGAGTAGTGAGCAACTATTTTTTGCCGGTATTTTTTGCATCTCATTAAATGTTTTCGTAAGCTTAGACTCAAACTTAAATTTTGAGCTCAAAATCTGTAGTTGGGAGTGGTTAAGTAACACAAACTGAGCTGTGTTCAGTGGGTTCAAATTTCAAATGATTATAAAAAACGGAAAAATTGGTCGATTGATTTGCGGTTTTCACTAAAACTATTCTTTATTTAGGTATTTTCGTGAAAATAAATTATAAAGATAAATTTCAAAAAATGCCGATAGAAGGCGCTTTAGACTTTGGAGTAACGAAACGCTCTTTTTTGGTGTTATTTTTTGCATCTTATTAAATGCTTTCGTAAGCTTAGACTTGAACTTAAATTTTGAGCTCAAAATCTGAATTGCTGGGAGTGGTTAAGTAGACAAAGTTAGCTGTGTTCAGAAGGTTCAAATTTCAAATAATTGTAAAAAACGGAAAAATTGGTCGATTCGTTTGCGGTTTTTGCTAAAACTAATTTTTAAATCAGCAGTTTTCTTGATCAATCAGTGTTTCCTTGAAAATAATTTTTAAAGATAAATTTCACAAAATGACGATAGAGGGCGCCTTAGACTTTGGAGTAACTATTTTTAACTGTTTTTTTTTCTCTCATTAAATGCTTTCAAATGCATAGACTTAAATTTTGCGCTGAAATTCTGAATCGTTGGGCGTGTTTAAGTAGCGAAAAATTGAATTGTGTTGGAGGAAGAAAGAGGGTTAGATTTCAACTCCTGAGCACACTTCAGTTTGTGCTTCTTAACTCCTCATAACGATTCAGGATTTGAGCTCAAAATTTAAGTTTAAATCTAAGCTTCCGAGAACATTTAAAATGCTTTTGCAAGCATTTAATTAGAAACAAAAAATAATGGTTAAAGTGAATTGTTGATTACTCTGAAGTTTAAAGCGCCCTCTAACGGAATTTTTTGAGATTTATCTTTAAAAATTATTTTCAAGAAGATACTGACTTAAAGAATAGTTTTATTTTAAACCGCAAACGAATCGACCAATTTTTCCATTTTCTATAATTACTTTAAATTTGAACCTCCCCCTTCCCGTTGAACACAGTTCAGTTTGTGCTACTTAACCACTCCCTACTATTCAGATTTTGAGCTCAAAATTTAAGTTTAAGTCTAAGCTTCCGAAATCATTCAAAGGGATGCAAACAATAACGGCAAAAAATAGTTGTTCGTTACTCCAAAGTCTAAAGCGCCCTCTATCGGCATTTTTTGAAATTTATCTTTATAATTTATTTTCACGAAAATACGTAAATAAAGATTAGTTTTAATGTAAACCGCAAATCAATCGACCAATTTTTCCGATTTTTATAATCATTTGAAATTTGAATACTCTGAACACAGCTCAGTTTGCGTTACTTAACCACTCCCAACTACAGATTTTGAGCTCAAAATTTAAGTTTGAGTGTAAGCTTACGAAAACATTTAATGAGATGCAAAAAATACCGGCAAAAAATAGTTGTTCGTTACTCCAAAGTCTAAAGCGCCCTCAATCGACATTTTTTGAAATTTATCTTTATAATTTAATTTCAAGAAAATGCCGACATAAAGATTAATTTTAGTGAAAACCGCAAATCAATCGACCGATTTTTCCGTTTTTTATGTTTATTTGAAATTTTGGTCCCTAAACTTTAATGGCGGCTATCTCCTTAGGAAAAAGTTTTGGACCCTTGGTCTCCTATTTAATATTGTTTGTCTTGATGTGTACTATCACCCGTCTTTTATTGTAAAAAAAATTTGGAATCACCCTGTATATATTTGAATATTAAAGAATTTTATTCATTAATGTTAACCCATAGATAATTCTATCTGTTCCAGAAGGCTTCCGTAAATCAGCTCACCTCGGGAATCCTCAGCATATGCCTCGTAGGTCGTAGGCCAGACTCCTTCATTGGTGTTCGGATCACAGAATAAAAGGCAGTGTTGAATTCTAGGGAGTGCGAAATGTTCCCCCGGAAATTTTGAGATTTTGGGTTTTCAATGATCAAAACGTGCACTCCCCCCCGGAACTCTATAATGTCTCTCTCTCTCTCTCTCTAACCCTATAATAATATGAACTCTATAATAACAATTTTTGATTTAAATCTATGACTTCAAGAAAAAATCAGTTGCTTAAAATCAGGATTTAATCAGTGACATCCTATGCGCAATTATTTACAAATAAAATTAACAAGGTTTTTCGCAGCAGGCGCCAAATAATGTTGCTGTGGCGCTGCTTAGATAGACGATTCCAGTATTATTATTATTTTTTTTTCATAATCAATTAAATAAAAAATGTTTTGGCTTAGAATCGATCCTATTTAATATTAAAACAGATATATCGATAAATCAGAAATCTATCTGTACGGGGTATGTAAATTGATTATATACATTCTGAAATACACTGTTTTGTTGCCTTAGAATATAAAAGAAAGAACAAACTCATCGACCGTATGAGTTTTTTTATGCAATTTTGTTTTGTGATCATAAAAACATTTAGTTCAAAATTTACACAAAACAAAATTTATAGATAAAGCTATGTACACTTAAATTTGCTTTTTAAAATATTACAATTACATATTTTAATACTACAATAAAGATTTGTATATGAAGAAGAAATATGTATAAGAATAGAATAACACACAAAAATCTGTATTTTGCAGACTACACAAAAATAAGTATATAATACATATTACATAAAATCTGTATATTTTACATGTTACATAAAAATATACGTATTTTTAATATTACATAAAAATGTGTGTATTTTACGTGCTACATAAAAATATATGTATGAAAAGAATATTACACAGATATATAAGTGTAAGAAAATTACGTAGACGTAAGTGTTTTATTCTTATGCAATTTACGGATCCAAATGTATATTTTAAGAGATCAGATAACTTTTACACACTTGGTGATGCGATGAAATTACACACTCAGATGCTTATTTTGAAATCTGAGTTTAGTTGCGCATTTTGCAATTTACACACTTTTTACACATACAGACAAATCGTTTTTGTGTTATCGCTATACCCGATTTAAATGTAAATTTTCACATTTTTTTTTTTTTTTTTTTTTTTTTTTTGAGTTTGCTTTGTTTTTGCACCCAGTCTTGTCTTTTTTTAACCCTTTCGAGTCCCTTTTTTTACGTTAATAACTTTAATACCAGCTATTTAAATAAATCAATTAGTGTTTAAAGTAGATTTTATTGTCTGAAAGAAAACGAATGTTGTTGTTTTGAGTACTATTCATATAATATTCATATGACAATAGGCTAAGGAAGAATTTTTGAAGATGTTTAGAAAATGTTGTATTACAATAAGATTTAACTGATATTACAACTTTCTAATACTTTTTGCGCTTTATTGCACATGATACTTTCAGGGAAGTAACTTTTATTTTAAATTTAAAGAGTGAAATATATGTTTAATATAAAAGAATCGCAAACGGATTAAAGAGAATTAAGCAAATATTAATAATAATTATTATTACTAAATGCCTAAACATAAATGAAGCCATACATTAAATGCATAGACATACTCTAACATGATTACATGTAGATAGTAATAAAAGTATTTCTTGAAACAAAATAATACTCCATTGAAAGCCATGTACTATTAATAGAACACCAGACCCGAAAGGGTTAATTAATCTATATATACATTATTTATTTCGCCATTTTATTCTTGTTCTCTTTATAATTACATCTCTCAAATATTTACATATCTCAAATTCAAAATTTGTGTTTTAAAAGGTGTAATATTAAAATTAGAATGACGTACTGATGTAACTTTAATAAATTTGTTTTTAGATTCAATTTAAGTTATTTTTAGTTTCTCTCCTATAATATATTTACACAATCAACTACATTTTTAATTTTCCATTATAATGCCAAGTATATCAATTTTACTGAACCTATATATGCATTATTTATTTATTATACATATATTTAGAATTGAAATGTAATTATTTAATAATTAATTTATCTTTTGATTCATGTTATTAAAAAATTTATGTTAATGATTTCTTTGCGTCATATAATCTATTTGCATATATTCCACTTAGTTCAGATATTATGATCCAAAATAATCGTTTAAATATTAATCACATTCATATATTAATTTTGTTTAAAAAAATCTTTATTTAAAAAATATATATCAAACGAAATAATTCTTTTGACCAAGTTAAAACAGAAGCTCAATGAAGTTCGATATTTGAGATCCCCCCCCCCCCACATACACACACACTTCCACTGTTCTACATGAAAAAAAAATAAAACTAAATACATATTACCGGTTGCAATTGTTGGGACTTTTGCTACAATTTTTTTAGTAATTATACTTTGAAATTTCATTCATAAATTCACTTCTGAATAATTAGCATGAGCATCTATTAAATAATAATCATCTACAAGTATTATGGGTTCAACAGATAAATCATTTCTTCAATTAGACTACTAAATCAATTGAGATCTGAATTAAGTTTCCACCTACCTGAATCTTGTTGCTATAAATAATTAAATTTAAGTTAAACCTCATAATTATTTTGAAAAAAGGGAAAAGAGGAATTAGAGAAGTAACTTAAAGTTACACGACCAAATTAGCTAATTTATTTATTAATGAAAACATCCCAATTTTTGCATAATTAAAAATATCTAAGAGACAACTTAACAAAAATGCAACAAAATTCTCAACCTATTCAGATCTCTAATTCACTGTAAGTTTGTAGCAATGATCCCAACTTTACCACTACTGTTTTGTAGGATGAAAAATACCTATCAATGCTCAAGAAAGAATCACAATTACATATCAACTAACTTTTAGCAAGGGAGTAAGAAGGGCAGAAATCTCTCAGATATTCAAAGAGCTAAGAAAGACATTTTTTTTTTTTTTTTTTTTTAACAGATTAAAATAACAATATTAGAATAATCATCCTACAACACAAGTAATGGTATATGACCCTGATAGGATAGTAGCAGTACATTTATATTCCTTTTCCTTTTTTTTTTTTTTTTTTTATTGCGTTGTGAATTACCAACTCACTTTATTTCCTTTAGAATCCTAGAAATGCATTAATATGAGAATTAAATACAAAACTCTTAGGAGTTGTTATAATAATTATTAACTTCTGAGGAAAATCAATTAAATATTTTCATTTTTAATTAAAATCACGAAGAGAATTTTGTAAAGTGAGTATAAGTAAATGGGTTGGTGCACGCGACCATTACTGGTCATCACACCGTGCTCTGATCGGGGCCGCCACGGCGCTCAAGAGCCCCACTTTGGCCGTCTATCTATGATCGGGGCCGCCACGGCGCTCGAGAGCCCCCCTTTGGCCGTCTATCAGATATGCACGTTTGCTGAAGCTCTCGGACCGTGAGAGGCAAACTCCAGACTATCGGATCACCTCAACAAGGGGTCGCTACTTCCCCTAGAAAAGCCAACGACGTTGGTTCTCATCGAGTTGAAGTAGATCAATTTCAGCTTGAGGTTCCTTACCTACACTCAGTCAACTTAGAGTTTCCGCTCATCTATATTCATTAACAATTCCTAAGAAGGTTAAGGAGTTATTTCATTTAAGTATTAAACTTCAATTACATTGTTTGGAATAAAATTACTTCATTTTTCATCTTAGAATAAGTTTGAGTTATATCCAGATGAATTCTGCTCACTAACCAAAATAAGAAAAATTTCTTCATCTGAGTTAAAGTTAATTAAACTTCCTTATTATTTGGATGAAGAGAAATTAGAGTAAAACTTCAATAAATATACATACACATTTCATTTGCATATTTAGTTTAATATATATATAATGAAAGTAACAACTGACATTTCCTCCATTTTTCTCCCTCTTTTTTTTTTTTTTTTGATTCACAGTAAATTATTTACATAAAAAAAAAAGAATTTTAACGATCAAAATAGTATCAAAATACTTTTAGTAAATTATTTATGTATATAAAAATGCAATATAATTATACAAATCAAACTTAGCATCAGAGTTAACTTACCAACTGGCGACATGTACCCATCATGTATTAGGTTCCGAAATTTATCGGTACATCTTTAAGTTCCTTCCAGCTCGAAGCATCCGATATAAAATTCATTTCGAAAAACTTAAATCTGCACTGGAACAACTCTCGTAGCAGGATGCTTTTCTTTTTGTCGAAAAAAGGCGGAAAAGTTTTTTCTTCTAGCACCACTTGGTCACCAAAGCATCCGATATAAACTTCATTTCGAAAAACTTAAATCTGCACTGGAACAATTCTCGTAGCAGGATTTTTTTCCTTTTTGTCGAAAACAGGCGGAAAAGTTTTTTCTTCTAGCACCACTTGGTCACCAAAGCATCCGATATAAACTTCATTTCGAAAAACTTAAATCTGCACTGGAACAACTCTCGTAGCAGGATGCTTTTCCTTTTTGTCGAAAACAGGCGGAAAAGTTTTTTTTTTCTAGCACCACTTGGTCACCAGTGCGGATCCTCCACGATCTCAACGTCAAATTGTAAAAAAAAAAAAAAATGTTCAAGATATCATCCCAAAACGCCTCCCCCCTCTCCCAAAAATGGGGGGGGCACGGAGTAGCTTCTCCTGTTTTACATCCTTCTCGCAGACCGGCTCTTCTCTAACTAAAAAAAAGCTATATCAATTCTCAGGAATCATTTAACTGCGGGGGCTACTTTTTTAGTAACACGGGTGTCCACTCCTCCACGTACGTACCGGGGTGGGCTATCATTGGCTTAAAGTAACTTCACTCTTTCCTATTACCAAATAAGGGCATAACAGGGCAACACTACCCACGTGACACAAATCTCCACCCTCTGAAGGGGCCAGGTGTCACGATTGTCCAGCCAGCGGTTCCCACGGAAAAAAAGGGGAGAGAAACATTTTAGCTTTCGTTTTTTTTTTTTACGACGGTAATAAAACTTTCACTACCGTTGGTGGTCCTTATTCAAAGTAAAACATATATTCAGGGGTATTTCAACGTTTGCTGCTCTTTTTCTTAAAAACGGTATTGTTAACATTTTTTCAGGCAGTAAAATTGCCCTAATAAATTTTTTAACAAGGCAGGTTTGCATTTCGAAAGTGGGTGGTCTTGCATGAGGCGGACATTAGTTGCTTTTTACAATGTCACTTGCAAGCATCATGCATTTATTTATTTATTTATTGGGACAGGGGTTCGTCCTCTTTTATAATTTTTAAGTGTGGGAACACTCCGGGGAATGTTTTTATTATCCACAGAGTCGAAAACAGAGGCTGGGCAAATACATGGAAAAGAGAAGAAAAAAAAATAATGTGGGGGCATATGTTTTAATTTAGAAAAAATAGAGAGGTAATTCTAATTTGGAAAAATTTAATTTTAATGAAAGATAAATGGTATACAGGCCTCAACAAGAAACTCCCCCACGTTGAAAAAAAAATAAACATTATTCGTTTTGGCCAAAAGAAAACAAGAATTTTATTTTTTTAATTTGATGACCCCAGAAGGGCAGTGGAAGAAAGTCCTAACCAAAAATAAATTACAGGTAAATCCAAATTTAATGGCAAGGTGAAATGCTGAATTACTGTTGTACCCCGGTTAATCAGAAGAGTTAAGAATATCCACTAGAGCAGATCAAACAACGACCCGAAAAGTTGACAACTTCACCCTACTAACTCACCACACCAACTATGCACTCCGGAATGCAATGCTGGAGCTTGGATATAACACATGAAATTAAAAATTAAAATAGGAATTAAGTTATCTCTATTACCAAAGGATTCCGACTCACTACCCCTACTTGGCCTAACCTATCAAACGTTTGAGTTCCCAATAATCTCCGTACTTGCCCCTAACAACTGGAACATTATCAAGCTGCAATTTCCCTATATGCTACTCTCTCTGGACATATGGAACCACCTTTGTAAAAACTGAATGCAAGGAAATATTGTATAAAAATTTTAAAAATTTCTGATATTTTTTGAATTCTGAAAGCATTAGTAATCCAAAAGGGCCTAAACTAATAGAATTTTGAAAATTCATAATAGGTATATCATGTCAGCCGAAGGTATCACAGATATGTACACACATAAGTAAAAATAATATTTTGTACACATGTAAAAAAAAATAAATAGAAATGAACATAAAAAACATCTTGCATTACATAAACAAAAGGTATATATATAAATATGACATTGACATCTGACTGTATGTAGTGGGAATAAATACATACAACACATCATCACATTACAATTACATAACAGTTTCTTTGATTAAAATCGATTGATATTTGCACCTCTGTATTGCCACAGATAGGCAATAACCATTGCATAAACAAATATTTTAGAAGGCCAGAAAATTTCACCAAAAATAAACACAGTGAAGTAATATTTACTTCACAAGAAACCTTGCCAATCGTTTTGACAAGGGATACGAATTTTCCTAACATACCCAAATAAAAAAAAAGGGGGGGGGTGGGTAGATGGCTATATAAAAAAAAGGACAAATAGAAAAAAATATATATAAAAAGCATATAAACCCGATAGGTATATACGTGAGGTGTGTATACCTGGCATTAGATAGTTTCTACCCCAAAAGAAATTACCAAAATAAAATATTCAGATAATTTTCAAAGATACACTAAAAATTGTAAAGTTACATAAAATGCTAAAAATTCATTAAAAGAATGAACTATCTACATTTAAAATCCTAATATATATAAAAGAGATGCCTTTAGAGATTCCGAGCAATATATATACTGCTATCACATTTATTTTTCCAAAGTTTCACAACCATAAAATTTTCAAAGACCTCAAAATTCGTGGAAAAATTCGCTAAAAAATCCCAAAAATGCATACAAACAAGGGACGGATTATTCACCTGGCAGCAATATACAGTAATATTACCAAAACTTTTGAGATTAAATTTGTGAAAGGCTAAAATCCATTGTAAACAGGTGCGCAACAGAATCAAAACAAACCCACTTTTGGCTCGAATATTTTCTAAGTTCCCCTATTTCGGACCGAAAGTTACTCAAAATATCTAAAATTACCTATATACAGAACCTATTTACACATCATACATTAAAATACACAAAGAATTAAAAGTAAACAATTCTAAATTTTATAATTCGGTCGTGAAATTCTATTCCTCAGGGAATATTCACTAGCGGACGACGCGCGCCCATTGTTTTGATTCGACTTAAAGCTAACTCGCTCCCGTGAACGACTCACACGGCTTGAATCATACGACGTTCCCATTTGCCGCATATCCGTTTCGCGAGTACCCGAAGTAGATACTTCCGTTTTTCCCTGAGCGCACCGAGACGTATCTTCATTTCCCATGACGGGATTATTTTGGGAAGGAATGACAGGGGGATAATCAGCACCTATCGCTTGATTACTAGTTTCGTTTTGCTCTGCAGTTTCGTTTTCAGTACCGTCAATCCCTTGAAGTCGGTTGCTACTCTGGTGACCCTGAGTTTTAGGTTGGTCGGTTGCTGTCTGAGCAAGGGGTGGAGGAAACCAATTTAAAAACCGATTTCGCTTCCGTCGCTTAGGAAAATCGAATTGAGGATTCGATTCATTTGTTGACATCCGGTCGTGAGTTTTGTTTTGGTCCAAACGAGACATTCCATCCTGTTTATGTGCGTTTGCAATGCATCTATCTTTGAACAACGTAAGGCGATCCACATGTACAACCTGAATTTTAGAGGGATTAGCAATTAATGCAATTTTAAAATTGACATCACTCAGTTTTTCAATGATTGTAAAAGGTCCGTTGTTTAATTTTGACAATTTTCTCGTAGTACCTGTAGCAATAGATGGATTAAATAGGTATAATTAACTCTATCACCTACTTTTAAATCTTTAACGACCGCTGTCTTTTCTCTGTACTTCCCTTGGCTTTCTGATACTTTAACCAAATTATCATATACTTCAGCATATACTTTTTGAAGAGATGGAATCAACAGTTCACAGAAAGATGAGGCGTCATTATAGCTGAACCTAGGTGACTGAGAAAACAGGGTATACGGTAAATTTAGATTTCTACCATATAAAATTGCAGCAGGTGTTAATTTTGTAGAGAAATGCACAGCTGAGCGCATCGCTAACAGGGCAAATTTAAGTTTAGTATCCCAGTCTGATTGGTTCTCATTAACTATATGACTAAGGGCGTTTTTTAACGTCAAATTTTGTCGCTCGATCTGTCCATTCGACGCCGGATGAAAGGCAGACGTAGTGATATGTTTAATGCCGAACATTTCGTAGACATGTTTGATCGCTTCGGATATCAGATTTCTCCCATTGTCTGTTGTTATCACCGCAGGCGCGCCATAACGCGAAATGAAATCAGCCAGCGTATCCGCGATAACGTCTGACGTGGTAGAACAAACTGCATAAGCTTCTGGCCATTTAGTAAACGAGTCGATATACGTGACAATAAAAGTGTTACCTGAAAATGTAATTGGTAGGGGGCCTATTAAATCCAAATGTACCTTATTCATAGGGAATTGGGGTGTTGGCATCCTCTGAAGGGGTGCATGCTGATTAGGTTTATGTGCTCTCTTTTGTTGGCAGCTAATACACGACTCTACTAGGTGCCTGATTTCAGCCGACATTCCAGGCCAGTAAAAGTGCTCCCGGATGCGGTCAATTGTTTTCTTAAAACCTTGATGACAAGCCACTAGAGAATCGTGTGTTAGAGCGAACACTTGCTCAATCATATCCCTAGGCACTACTAATTTAATTGGATTATTTATTATATTGGAATCTCTCGTGTCCTCACATACAAGAATATCATCTCTAAAAAAAATTCATATACCTAGGTGCGATTTCTAAATTTTTGTCTAACTTGCGGGCTATTTCACAGCACTTTTTATCGATTTTTTGTAACTCACTAATTTTATCAATTAAATTTGAATGTGGTACAAAAGTAGTTTCTTTTTCTACTTGTATACAAAAATTACTATTGCTAATTTCTGGTGTCTCATTAATTTTAGCAAATCTAGAGAGAAAGTCTGCTACACTATTACATTTACCTTTTATATATTTAATTGTAAAGTCAAAATCAGATAAAGTACAAATCCGTTTTGCCATACGTGATGTAGGATCATGAATTTTTAACATAAATGTAAGGGGGGCATGGTCTGTAAATATGTGAAAATGGGTGTTAGCTAGGTAACATTTAAAATGATTCGTTGCCCACACCAGAGCAAGAAGTTCTCTTTCAGTAGCAGAGTATCTTGTCTCTGCATCTTTGAGTCGTCTGCTTTGAGTCGTGAATTTTATTTTCCTCATCTAGTTGTGACAAAACAGCACCCAACGCTTCACCACTCGCATCGGTATAAACATAAAATTCTTTACTAAAGTCAGGTAAAGCTAGGCATGGTTTAGAAATTAATGCTTTCTTTAAATCCTCAAATTCTTCCTGGGCTTCCTGCGTCCTGGCAAAGTGTCCAGTTTCCTTTGTTAAATCAATTAAATTTAATGCTCTTTTTGTAAAGTCAGGTATAAAACGCCTGTAAAATGAGAGGGTACCAATGAATGATCTGACACCTTTACGGGTGGTAGGCGGTTGCAATTTTTCGATAACTTCAATGTTTTTATTAATGGGGGATACTTGCCCACTATGAATTTCGAAGCCAAGATATTGAATTTTGTCAGTTAAAAAGGTGCATTTACTGGGTTTAAGTTTTAATTTATGTTGACGGAGACGTTCGAATACTAAATTTAGTTTATCTAGGTGGGATTCTATGTCAGAAGATGAAATTACTACATCATCAATATAAGTTAAAATACCAAGGTCTGTTAAGTCTCCTAAAATGGCATTCATTAGTCTTTGAAAGCTATTGCCCGAATTTGCTAGCCCAAAACAGTTACGTGTCCATTCAAATAATCCTTTATGTGTAATAATGGCGGTTTTATGTCTGTCCTCTTGTCTAATAACTTGTTGAAAAAAGCCGCTAGTTAAGTCTAGGGTTGAAAAGTATTTGGATCCTGCTAGAGAGTCGACAGATTCTGTAATATTGGGTATAGGGAAAGCATCTTTAACTAAATTTTTATTAAGTTTTCTGAAATCTACTGCCAATCGATAAGATTTATCTGCTTTTTCAACCAAAATAACAGGGGATGCATATTCAGACATGGACGGTGTTAAAATGTTTGCTTCAAGTAAAATATTAAGCTGCTCTTCCATTTCTTTTCTTAATCTGTATGGTACTCTATAAGCTTTACAGCGAACAGATTTATCAGAAGTTAAATTAACAGTATGGGGTATTGTGTCACATCCAGGTAGGTCTAGTACTGAGGCTGCAAACACATCTTTGTTTTTATTTAAAAAATCTTGCATTTTAGCTTTAAGGGGAGCGTCAAGATGGTCTAGGTTAATTTCAGAACTCCATTCCAGATCAGCATGATCAAAGTCAGGAATTTGGTTCTCCTTATTGATATTACAAACTAAATTACATTCACATGAAATTAAATTAGAGTCATTAGGAGTTAAGTTAGGATTATGAGAATATAAATTAGAATTCTCAGAAGTACAATTACAATTAGAAGTTGAATTATCATTATTAATAATTAGGTTATTTAAATTGGTGCTATCTATACATTTTAAGATTTTAGCTATAGAAGTTCCTTTATTTAAGTTAATATTATTATCCGAAAAGTTTGCAAATGACACAAATAATCCATGTTGCTGCGTGCATATAGTTCTGGCAATCAAAAGTCCCTGGTTTAAATTTCTAGCTAGGGGTTCCAATATTAATGGTTCGTTTTCTAAAATACTCAGTTTTTTAGTACTTTTAACATCTGCCAACATTTTTGTCATTGGTGGGATTACAAGCTTATGACTTAAAACAGCAATTCCTACAATAGTTTTATCTATATCATTGTTTTTATCTACATTATCCTCTAAATTAGCTTGAGTTTCCCCATTTACCTCATGCTCAGTATTTAAATTCTCCTCACTTTGCCTGAGATGGAAGACATGATTATTTTGTGACACCTTATTCTTATTTTCCCCAAATTTTCCTAAACCAGGGTTTTCTACATTTTCCGCAATTTTATCACTCAATTTCTGCTCATTACTTCTAACCTTAATTTGAACAATTTCATTGCTACTGCTAAAACTAAGACCCTGAACTGCCTCTTCAGTACTACTTTCTTTTTTACATCTTCCATCATTCTTAGTGTGAGAATTTTCATGTACATTTGATTTTGGCATTTCAATACTTACTTGAGCACAATTACACATACTGTTACAATTATTATTACACTTATGATTATTTACAAAACTATATACACTGCTTTTCGTGTAACAGTCCTGCTGGACATTATTTACAGTATCTGGATTCCTTACAATTTTGTCTCCATTCATGATTGAGTCTTTGATTTGAGTTTTGCTTTCTATAGGTGTTTTGACTAAAGATTGCTCAGGTGGGCTAAATGATATTGAATTATCAGAACAATTTAACAAAATATTGTATTTGTTTAGAAAAGGCATACCAAGAATTGCTTCAAACTCATTGGCCAATTTACTTGGTACAATATAAAAATCTGCTTCACAAAACATTCCCAAAAATTTAAATTTTAAGTTTATTTTATTATTAAGATAAATCTTTTGCCCTGTTACAGTAACTATGGGAGTGCAACAATCTTCAGTTTTAAAATTTTGGCCCAAATGAAGAATACTATTACTTATTAAATTAATGGCACTACCAGTATCACATAATATAGGAATTTCAGTGTCGTTAATACAAATATTTTTTATTGGGAGCCCACATGATTTCTGCACAAACATAGTGTATACAGGATGGAAGTCGTTTGGCCTTTCCTGGGTCGGTCCGACTATCTCTGACCCGGCCTCGTAGAGTTTAAAGACTCAGGTTGATTATTTACACTGTTATTCGGGTTTTCACTAGTTTCGCTTTCATTTCTCTCATCATTTCCTCTCCTCCCATTTCTCTGATCCCATCGACCTCTCTGATTTGTGTAACCTCTCCTGCGATTGTTATGAAAATGGGAGTTATTTCCTCTCCCTCTGCCTCTAAAATTTTGAAAATTACCTCTACTGTTATTAGAGTTTTGTGGGCAATTTCGAGCAAAATGGTCGGTCTGGGAACAAATAAAACAGGAAAAATCTATATATCGACTTCTTTCAGCAGTATTAAAATTTCTCTGCTGGTTGCTATTCTGCAATAACTGGTCCAACTTAACGGTGAGCGCTTCTACCTGTTCTCGCAATTTAGTTACTTCCTGCTGTGACTGATTAGAGGGACCTGGTTGGATGGCTGCACATGACACATTCTGTTGGCTATTCTGGGGATAAAAAGGATTGACATTTTCAACCTGCACGTTGTAAAAAGGGTTGACACTTTTGCACGCCTTTTCTTCGAGGAGGGCAAAATCCAAAATTTCCTCTGGCGTTTTCGGGCATTTTGTTATTACACCTTTTCTGATTTCGGGTGCTAAATTGCTTAAGAGCATGGAATGCAAAAGAGCAGTTCTACTCTTATTCGCTACTTCTTGTTCAAGGCCCTCTACTACCTTAAGTGCCCTCTACTGCCTTAAGTGAAATGTCATATGCTTTATCGTAAAATTCCTGGACAGGCATTTGGGGGGTTTGTTTAAAGTTTAGAAAACGGGTTAAGGCTACATCCGGGGTCAGTTCGTGGGTATATCTTTCTTTAAAGATTTTGATAATATCCTCAGTTTGTTTAGTTCGGTGCAATTTGTACAATCTAGCAGCGCTGCCACTTAAACGGCTCAACAAGGCAAACTTCTTTTCTTCCTCAGACCACCCAAAGAATTCTGCTAACTGCTCGTACTTTTCCAAAAATTCAGTAAATGGGCATGAGTTCCCTTCCCCGCTAAATGGAGGAATAACACTAACATTTTCGATTAGAGCACTCTTTTTATGGATTAGAGTTAAATCCTTGAAATGTTGGTTGTCGTCCATTTTTAGGCAAATTACACTCCGATTAAAAATAAAATAACACAAAATGGGGGTAATTTAAATGCTAACTAAAAATGGGTGAGAACAAGGAAGAAGAAAAAAGAGAAAAAAAAATAAATAAAATAAAATAAATAAACATAAAAAAAAAAAATACACGCCCTGAAAAATTTAGTGAGTGATTATTATTTTTGAAGAATACCAGCAGGTGCAAACATCATTTACAACACTTATACTATTAGGCATAGTTCCTTCCCAATTTTAAACAATTTCAAAATGCTTCGCTTACATTTAGAGCCCTACTACACAAAAATAAAATAAATATACAATTTTAAAATCTGGGATAGGTGAAATTCGTCCACTAGTTTCGAAAAAAGGAAAACCGTTGAAAAACTGCAAAGTTAAACTAAAGATCTATGAACGGCCATATAGTATTAAATGAGTGTTAAAAGTTTAAATTAATATCTTTTTACGCATTGTATTCACATTCAAAAAGATATAATAGGCAGGTTTTTAGAATTGAATTATTTTTATGACGCGTTATTAAACAGTTTTTTTTTTGTTGTTGTGACTTCTTATCTCTGCTCGGTATTTTAATTTTTAACAATCCCCTCTTTTTTCCGGGCTGGTTGCTTAAATATCTTATCTATTGTATCTTTCGATTATTTCCTCCCCTATACGTAGGATCGGTGCCAAGTCTTTTCACTTCTAGCTAAGGCCCTGCCTCCGAGCGTAGACATCATTTATCATAGGCGTAACCAGCTTTTTGAACGAAAGGGTGCCCAGATTTTTTAACCCTTACCTGTTGGGTACAAACATTATCTTATATAATAAAACCTGTTAAAACGGAATCGCATGAGACTGTTCGAATTTCCGTTTTACACAAGTTTTTATCTTAGAAGGCATAATTGTGTAGTATTTTTTTAAAAGGACCCAAACACAATTTTGTTTTTGTGAGGGGTATTAGATGAGGTTCAAAACTAAATCTAATGGTAAATATATATATATATATATATATATATATATATATATATATATATATATATACAGGGTGGTGAGTTATTAATGTCAGGTGTTCAGAGCCCTCTAGCGAGTAAAGTTTTGGTCAAAACATAACCAAATTTGATCAGCATACATAGTAGACCATGGGATTTCGAATTCTTAAAAAAAAAAAAATTAAAATAAAAAGTTTTAAAATTCACCACTAGGTGCAATTTTAGCGTTGTTTACCGACTGAAATGCATTAATTTGCATAAAATCAGTTGTGTATAGCAATCATGAGTATAAAAGGAAAGGCTGGGAGAGTTCTCATTATCAACTCTCACCATACTTTGATAGTCAAGCTGTGTTATCAGCAGAACAAGAATTGCAATGATGCCCGTCCTGAATTTCACAGATTACAGAATTTGCCAAAAGAACCGATGAACATAACAAAATTACAAAAGATGATTCATCGATTTGGAACTATGCGGCAACAAGGCCTAGGAAGCAAAGTGACTAGTCAATAACAAGTTGACGAAGTTGTAACTGCTATTGTCGAACAAGAGATGAAAAATGTGCAGGCACCATCAGCGCTCGGGCAGTATTCCAGCAGTATAAAATTGATCTGTACTGTATTATTTGCCATTTAATCATTCAACATTTACACTAATACACTTTCGGTGCGCCAAAATTGCTGATTTTATGCAAATTAAATGCATTTTAGTCGCATTTTAGCTAAAATTGCCCCTAGTGGCGATTTTTTAAACTTTTTATTTTCTTTCTTTTTTTTTTTTAAGAATTCGAAATTCCATGGTCTACTATGTATGCTGATCAAATTTGGTTATGTTTCTCCCAAAACTTTACTTGCTAGAGGGCTCTGAACACCTGACGTTAATAACTAACCACCCTGTATATATATATATATATATATATTAGGGTGGAGCGAAAAAAATTCTTTTTTAAAAATCAAAAACGGGTAGGTGCCAAAAGTTGCCTTTATACTAGTACACCAACTGCATGAAATTTTACCGCTGAAAAAAAATGGCTTAAATCTGCGCTTTTGCTCCAAAAATCGAAATTTTTGGTAAAATTTGTCACTTTTTGACATTTTTTCTAAAAAATTAAAAAATTCCTACAGAGATGGTTACTATTTAAAAGTGCTACTTAAACCTTTATTTTTATCTGCTTAATATATTTAAACTATAAAACAATATTTTTATTCCGTATAGCTGGAGCAAAACAGACAACATTTGGTAAGAAAATGGCATTACCACTCTTTTGGGACATACAATGAATTGTTGTTTTTAATATAGCTCTTCTTTTCAAAATTGCCTTTGACATACGTCGTGGAGGTGGCTATATTTCATATGATACCCGTCCCAACTACTCGATCATTTTAGTGTTTTATTTATATATTGATTTGTGATTTTCTTTATCAAAATTTAGCATGTTTTCGATGCATCCACCTAGTTAATCTGCTCTTTGTACCACATGTTGCTGTGACTATTTTAATGTATATTTTTACAGCTTATACAAAAAAATGACAAGCAGAGTAATGTACGGGAATATTATTAAAGGGATCTCTATTCGGCCACCTATTATCTTTATCAAACTTGCATCCAGTTGATGAAAGTGATTGGAAGTTCTGTTACCACAACATTTTTTCAGTCAATTATATTTTTTTACGTAATGACCTGCTTCAAAGATGATTTCAAGTATTTCAACTATAAGTATGCCATCATTTATTGTGCTTTTGCATTTTTTATATGTTGAGAAGCGAGCTATTTAATATGATTTCTGGTGATCGTCAAAAAGAATTGCAATGGGAATTTGTCTTGCACGTGCCGAGCAACCTTTGTTGTAAATAACTTTTTTTTTTGCATTCGTTTTATGCCGTTTTCTAAGTGTTTTCGCAGGCAGGTATTTCACATTAACTTTTAGATCCCCATTTTATAAGTGAATAATATTTGATGGTGAACTGTCCTGGGCACAAACTTATAATGCATAGTACTTTTTGAGAGAATGTACAGACTCTAATCGACTATAAGTACTCATTTAAATTTAGGAGAATTATATTTGTCGCTGTGAACCACTTTGCATTCGGTAAGCTTAGAATTGTGTATAATAATGGATCATATGCTACTTCAACTCCAGCGAATTTTCCCTGCGTCAGTTATTAGAGAAATCGATGTAAAACGTTATAATCTACATGGATTCACTCGATCAATAAGAAAATCTTTGTCTACGTACTATTCACTTCCTATTGCAATTTTTTTATAAAATAGATAATAATTTTAAAAATGTATTTTCTCAAATTAAGTAAAAGATACTCAGAACAGACTAGAAATTTTTGTCGGAGTTTGCAAAGCCAATTCATAAGAAAAGCTATTTCTCAGAAGAAATGGGGAATAGGAATTTAGAAAACATCACGAACAAAAAAACAGCTCATAAAGCCAATAAAATTTTCTGCTTTATATAAGCACAGATTAGCAATCAGAGTCTATAGATTCACTCACAAAATATCTAAGCAAAGTTTATACCGCAGGATATTTTATACCAAATGTAATACACACCTAAAGAATAGGTCTAAAAACTTGTTAGAAATTACTCGACTACGAAACGACATAAAACAAATACTAAAACTTCTTTCGAAATATTGTTGTTTTACACGCAAGTTTTGTTTGCAATCCTCTGTGACGATCGTCATAATATTAAACTGCTAGCTTCTCAAAATATATTCAATGTAATTGGTACAGTAAATGATGACATACTAGAAATTGAATTCATACAATCAATTTTAATGCATATCATTATATATATAATGTAATTTATTGAAAAAATGTTGTGGTAATAGAACTCCCAATCATAATGTATTAATTATGAAAATTTAATGAAGATAATAGACTGCTGAATAGGTTCAATTAATAACATACATAACACATTACTCAGCTTCCTCTTCTGTTACTGGGGGTTAAAAATACAATTGAGATGTGAATTTCAAAACTCGCATTATCCCCTTTGTTTTCTCTATCAGTCTATACCAATTTGCACTAATGTAATACTACAATCTCCAAATTTATATTGAAAATCAATGGACGCATTTAAAGGTTTTTCGCGACTTCCCAAAATTTGATTTTCTCGATAAAGAGAATTTTGAAACTAGCATTCTCAATTATTTTAACCAATCTAGAAGTTTATAAAAATTAACACTACATTAAAACGTATACGATGGCAGTATCTCCAGTTCAATCGCTTTAAAAATATTTATTTACCCCATTTAAAACATTTTTGTAACTGGAACTACATTTTTGTGACAAATGGTTTAGAAATCAGCCATTGGACAGCGTTGGAAATGGACGCCCTTTATAATACTGTAACCATTTAGTCTACGTTCCTTTAAAGCTAAGTCCAACTCACCCGTTTTCAGTTACAGAAAAGTGGTTTAAGTCATGAAATTTAAAGTTTCATAACTCAGTCAATTTTAATGTTAGATGAATGGAACCTTTTTTTTTTTTTGTATTGCTTGTTAAAGTGATGGAAATTTTCTTACAAAATATCACTTATAGGACCGAGGATATAAATTTAATTTTCGTAATTTTTTAATAACTTTTTTTAACCTAAATCGCTTAAAAACAATTCTTTGCCTTTTTAAAAGCATTTTTGCAATTGGAAATATATGTCTATGACTAACAGTTTAGAAATTAGCCATTGGTCACTGCTAAGAGTGAACACACTATATATATATACAGGGTGTTTCAAAATAACATGGACAAAATGATATGACAAATCAAGCATATAACAAGGATAAAAACTCACATAGGAATATAGGGTCGCAAACTACTTCTTGAGTCACAAATACAGGGTGTTTCATTCCAGCTACACCCGGTTTGAAAGTAATAATTTCAAAGAAAATAAAAATATTGTATTGAAAATGCAACGATATGTACCTTATTTTGTGTGAAATGTGATAACATTACGAAAAGATCTTGAAAAACGTATTGCTCAAGCAATCAATGATACCGCATAAACTGATTACGACAGTCCAAAATGTGAGGTGTCAAGTGCATATTGCTGTTGCGCATAATGCAAACATCTACCACTTTTGTTTGGTGTTATCACACTTAAACGTGAGAATGTCTGTTAAATGTTTTATCATAATATACTTCAGTTTTCTGAAATTTATTACCGTCAACCCAAATTGAGTTAGGATGAAACACCCTGTATTTGTGGCTCAATAAGTGGTTTGCGGCCCTATGTTCCTATTTGATTTTTTATCCTTGTTGTATGCTTGATTTGTCATATAATTTTGTCCACGTTATTTTGAAACACCCTGTATATTTATTTATTTATATATAGATGCCTTGCGGATAAATTTCGCTAAATGCTACATCATTCTTTTTCCCTCGTATTGTCAATTTTTTTTTTATATTTTTCTGTTATATGCACTGAAGAAAATGCACATTCTCATTTAAAATGCCGAGATCATTTGCTTCTGTGTCGAAGCAACTTAATTTTTTTCGGTTTATCTTTTAATGACTTATGTATGGCTTATATATGTAGAGTCAATGCTCGCAACAAACTACTCATTTTTTGTATCGGGCTATTCGCTACTTTAATTTGTTTAAAATAAAACGCTTTACAGTACAAACTATGCATTTTTTTTATTTTATTGCTGTAATTTCATTACTTATAACGCGCTGCTTTCGACCACTGCATTTAAAGTAAATTTAGATATTTTTTTATACACTCTTAAAAATCTTGTCTTAGTTTAAACCAAATTTTGTGCTCAGTAGCTGCCACCATAAGAAAATGAAATCTTGTACCACCCTTAAGAGCTTCCTATTTCAACCTCGTTCCAACTATTGGAACTATGCTTCAACAGGAGCAGTCAAACATTGGTTAGATTTCACCATCTTACAGTGACAGCTGTTGAGCACCAAAATTTGGTTCAAACTAAGACAAGATTTTTAACAGTGTAAGGTAATCTTGGGAAAAGTTGGACTTGTCTTCTAATATTTCATGAAAATGACTAGGCTCTGAAGGGTCTAAAAGAATTTTTTTCTATTAGAACATAAAATAATAAATTCTTACTAAATTGGAAGCTCAAAAGTTTGAAATGGCCTAATTCAGAGACTGAAATCAAGGATACATTGTTAACCCCTTGAAGGGCGGTGGTTTCATAGATATACCACTTAATTTTAATTCCCAAACGCCACATTCGCACCGGAATTTTGTTAAAGAAAATTACGATTTATTGAATAAGTGAAGTATAGCATTTTCTTATTTACAAATAAAGTTGTTTTCAAATTCCGGTGTCAGTCATTAATTTCAATACTTAAGCAATGAATTTGCCCTGCCCCGCAAAGGGTTAAAAGTAAAATCTCAGCTAAAACTATACATAATTTGCTAATAAACATCTACATTACATAACGTATTCATTAGCGTATCATGTAATCTTCTCAATGACACTTATTCTTAGTAAATTTGATACGATGATTCGTTGTTGTCAAGTTAAGATTAAGGAAAAAAAAAAAATAAATCAAGTTAAAATACTAGAAGAAAAAAAAATGTGTTCGCATTTATGAGGAAGCAGTTGCTTGAGAACATTCCCGTCACATACTGAAAAGTAATACTTTAAATAAATTAAACCTTTCATTGCTTCTATTTCTGCGTCTCCAATGTTCAGTTCACCAGTTTAAATAAATCTACTGATTCTCATAGAAAAAAAAAGAGGAATCGAGAAATAAAGCACTCCAGATGTTTTCAATTAGACATGCAATTACTCAAGAGAAAAAAATAAGAGAAAAACCCAAAAGAAAAAGTTGAAAAAAAAAAAAAGAAAGAAAGAGGAAAATAATTAGAATTATTAGGAAGGAGTGAATAACATAAACTACCATTTGAAAGTTTTATGTAACTGGGATGAGTTTATTTAAGGGAGTGGAATAAAAAAGAAACATTGATCCAGCTTGAAAAATTAAGTTACACTTTGATCAATTAAAAAATTAACTTTCATTACTGAAGTTTGTAAAAAAATGTGTGTGGTACTCGGGGACTGCCGCGGTAAAGCTATTGCATAGCTTTTTTTTATCAACTTATGCAAAAATACCGCGTCAATGTCTGCCGAAGTCTACCGAAGGATACCGTGCCGAAGTTTGCCGAACTGAAACGACGTTAGCCGGAGTATTAGGATTTTTTCTCGTTACGGAATTTCTAGATTCGATCGCCGCGCTCAAAGCCCGCGATAAAAGCTATGCAATAGCTTAATAAATTACCAAACAAAATTTGGTCGCGCTACGAAAATTAGGTCGCGAGTTATAAGCATTTTAAATTTTTCGACCCTCACGGTGGGGGGTCTCCTGTCATCAAAAATTAACACTGTCTCATAATAAATTAACAAACAAAATTTGGCCGCGCTACGAAAAGTAGATCGTGATTTATAAGCATTTTAAATTTTTCGACCCTCACCGTGGGGGGTCTCCTGTCACCAAAAATGTCTCATAATAAATTAACAAACAAAATTTGGCCGCGCTACGAAAAGTAGATCGTGATTTATAAGCATTTTAAATATTTCGACCCTCACCGTGGGGGGTCTCCTGTCACCAAAAATTAACACTGTCTCATAAAAAATTAACAAACAAAATTTGGCCGCGCTACGAAAAGTAGATCGCGAGTTATAAGCATTTTAAATTTTTCGACCCTCACCTGGGGGGTCTCCTGTCACCAAAAAATAACACTGTCTCATAATAAATTACCAAACAAAATTTGGCCGCGCTACGAAAATTAGATCGCAAGTTATAAGCATTTTAAATTTTTCGACCCTCACCGTGGGGGTCTCCTGTCACCAAAAATTAACACTGTCTCATAATAAATTACCAAACAAAATTTTGCCAAGCTACCAAAATTAGATCGCGGGTTATAAGCATTTTAAATTTTTCGACCCTCACCGTGGGGTGTTTCCTGTCACCAAAAATTAACAATGTGTCATAATAAATTACGAAACAAAATTTGGCCGCCCTACGAAAATTAGATCGCGAGTTATGAGCATTTTAAATTTTTCGATCCCCACCGTTGGGTGTCTCCTGTCACCAAAAATTAACACTGTCTCATAATAAATTACCAAACAAAATTTGGCCGCGCTACGAAAATTAGATCGCGAGTTATAAGCATTTTAGATTTTTCGACCCTCACCTTGGGGGGTCTCCTGTCACCAAAAATGAACACTGCTTCATAATAAATTACGAAACAAAATTTGGCCGCGCTACGAAAAGTAGATCGCGAGTTATAAGCATTTTAAAATTTTCGACCCTCACCGTGGGGTGTCTCCTGTCACCAAAAATTAACACTGTCTCATAACAAATTACCAAACAAAATTTGGCCGCGCTACGAAAATTAGATCGCGAGTTATAAGCATTTTAAATTTTTCGATCCTCACCGTTTGGGGATCTCCTGTCACCAAAAAGTAACACTGTCTCATAATAAATTACCAAACAAAATTTGGCCGCGCTACGAAAATTAGATCGTGAGTTATAAGCATTTTAAATTTTTCGACCCTCACCGTGGGGTGTCTCTTGTCACCAAAAATTAACAATGTGTCATAATAAATTACGAAACAAAATTTGGCCGTCCTACGAAAATTAGATCTCGAGTTATGAGCATTTTAAATTTTTCGACCCTCACCGTGGGGGGTCTCCTGTCACCAAAAATTAACACTGCCTCATAATAAATTACCAAACAAAATTTGGCCGCGCTACGAAAATTAGATCGCGAGTTATAAGCATTTTAAATTTTACGACCCTCACCGTGGGGGGGTCTCCTGTCACCAAAAATTAACACTGTCTCATAACAAATTACCAAACAAAATTTGGCCGCGCTACGAAAATTAGATCGCGAGTTATGAGCATTTTAAATTTTTCGATCCTCACCGTGTGGGGGGGTCTCCTGTCACCAAAAAGTAACACTGTCTCATAATAAATTACCAAACAAAATTTGGCCACGCTACAAAAATTAGATCGCGAGTTATAAGCATTTAAAATTTTTTGACCCTCACCGTGGGGGTCTCTTGTCACCAAAAATTAACACTGTCTCATAATAAATTACCAAACAAAATTTGGCCGCGCTACGAAAATTAGATCGCGAGTTATAAGCATTTTAAATTTTTCGACCCTCACGGTGGGGGGTCTCCTGTCACCAAAAATTAACACTCTCTCAAAATAAATTACCAAACAAAATTTGGCCGCGCTATGAAAATTAGATCATAAGAAACATAAGTTTGAGACTTGATATCCTAATATCTGAAAAATACCGCGTCAATGACTGCCGAAGTCTACCGAAGGATATCGTGCCGAAGTTTGCCGAACTGAAACGACGTTATCCGAAGTGTTAGGTTTTTTTCGTTACGGAAGTGTTAGGTTTTCTCGTTACGGAATTTCTAGATTCTGTCACTGCGCTCAAAGCCCGCGATAAAAGCTATGCAATAGCTTAAAAAAAAAAAAAAAAAAAAAAAAAAAAAACGATATGTTTGATTTATATATTTTATATTTTTATTATAATTTATAGCATGCATGTCAAACACGTAGCTCGCACATTTTATATGTGAACCACCAAGCTTTTGCTAGTTTACCTATTTTCACTTCAATAGTTTATAAAACGTTCATGCTGAAAATATAATTTGACAGATTTTACTTTAAAGTTTTTTTTTTTTTTTTTTTTTTTTTTGTAATATTTAATTCCATGCTTTTTTTAAAATATTTAAATCTCATTAATATATTACTGCAGTCTCATGCATCTCTTAGGTGTTCCTTTTTGTTTAAATGAATTTGTCAAATTTTATACCATTGTACTTGCCCAAATGTATGCAATAATGCTTCAAATAACAGTATATTTACGTTACGCTTACAGCTTTTTAAAAAAATTCCATTCAATAGTTTTTTAACTCTTTCCGGCTCATTGTGCCCAGTCCCCCGGGATACCTAATTTTAATTCGAAACTTGCAAACGGCACCAATAATATTTAAAAAAAAATTTTCTTTTACAAGGAAAACTTAAATTAAGGGATTCTTAATTTATAAAATAAACGTTTGTAAATTCTGGTTTCAGTCGATTTTTTCTCGTTTTTTAACAGAATTTGCCCGTGCCGGAAAGGGTAAAGGTATCTTTCTTCGTCATTCTGTATATACATGTAAATAATACTTGATATGAAATTTAAGTATAA
Source organism: Maratus speculifer (assembly GCA_964019185.1). Lineage (NCBI taxonomy): Eukaryota > Metazoa > Arthropoda > Arachnida > Araneae > Salticidae > Maratus > Maratus speculifer. The sequence goes on from OZ025290.1 coordinate 46,427,937, forward strand.
ATACAAAAAGTATAAGTTAAGTTTTAGTCTTTTCCGCATAATTAACGAAAAATTTCAAAAGATACGAGGGGGCTCTCGAATAATGTTTGCCCCAGGGTCCTCCGGCGTATAAGTCGGGCCCTGCAATTAAATATTTTAAAATAAGTTTATTTTAGAAGTTTTATCCAAATTAAAGTTCGGAATTGTGTCTTCATGCTCTCATTCTTCCATGTTTCAATAGCTTTGGAATCTAGAAAACGAAATGATAAATCTCGAGTCAACCACTAAAATCGGATTGGAATGGAATTTATCGCAATCGTTTCACACAGGTGGGTATGGTGTTTTATAACAGTGATGCTAAATGCATCGTCGCATGTTCGATCTTTTTTTTTTTTTTTTTTTATTGCATGAATCTTGAACCAGAACGAAAATATTAATATTTACCAGGAACTGTAACAATATGTCTTAATAATTACCCAAACCGGAATGATATTTACCATAACCTCCTGAGTCCCGAGACAAAAAATACGAGGGACCACAAAACCCCTTTAAACAAGCTATACAACATCTTCAATGATGTATCATTCTATGAATCGATGCTTATGATATGTAAGAAGGTATTTAAAAAGTCTAGACGTACTTTTAGCAATTCTAAAAGCATTTATATTAAGTTAGAGGGTGTTATTTAGTATCGCCTACAGGCGACATAAGGACTGAGGAGGTTATTTTCACGAAATCGAACAATTTTTGTCGTAATATCACAAAGCATAACATCGTTCCGCTTTGTTATGCTACATTTCGAGCCCTCATTAGTAATACAGGGTGTCCGAATTCAATGCTTCCGGTTTTGAGGCATTGCTACAGTTAGTAAAAAGGTAGAAAGCATGCGAAAAATCTAAAATTAGGTAACAGCACGCAAAAATTTTTCCATAAAAAAATTAAGCGCACTTCCACGTGTGTTCCTTTAGTGCTCACCACTCATTGACTACTGAGCTGTTTCTTTCCCCTTCCTGTACTGCATGGGCATTTTTTGAGTTCCAAATTATTGCAGTTGTGTTTATTAAATTTGTTAGAGAGACAGGAAATTTTGACTGATGAGAGAAAAAAAATATATTCGCTTGAGAAAATCATGTTAATTTCCGACGCAAAATAACATCTCAACAAGCAATTTGTACTTTCTCCTTCAGAGTCGCCATATTCTTTAAATAGTGCCCCCCCCCCCCCCCCCCCGTACGTCATATATACAGTCGCTATCTCGATACTCTCAATACAAGAAAAAAGTGTCATCATATGCGGAGTATCGCGGCAAGTGGAGTTGGAGAAAAATATGTTTGTAAAAAGCTGTATTTTCATTTAATTTAAGACAATTTTAAATTCACAACTGTTTTTAAGCAATAAAGCATTATTATTAAGCAAAATAAATACAAAAACAGAATTGAAAAGAATAAAAATCAAATTTCTGATGACTTCCTTTTTTACTGTTACATGAAATACTGATGAATTAAGTTTTGCGTATTCCTAGATGTGCTTCCTATAATTTTTTTTCTATATTATGCAATGAATTCTGAATAATATCCGTTTTTCAGAGATGGATATTAGATAATTTCTGATCATTTAAATGCAATGCAATGCTTTGTTTATGGTTGGAATCTTTTGTTCTAGTCCTTTTTACTTTCGATCCTCGAGTCTGATAACATTTCTGTCTTTTTCTCTTTTACAGTTTCAGAAGTCATTACAAAAATCATTGCTGGTCATATGGGGACATCCTTATCAAAATCGATAATCATCACCCGTCAATCTGTTTCACGATCTAACAACTCTGGAAGAAGGATGTCTTTTTCATTACCTTCTATACACTCAAGATGAAACCAGCACACTTGAAGCAGTTATGAGCTGTTTTATACTTTCTTATCACTTTGCGGTAAACAGTTTAAAATACTACGAATAAAATGTAGAAATGGAATGTTTAACATTCCCTAAGTGAATCTGTATTATACTCTATGTTAGAAACACAGTGGGAAAATAATCGTGGATTAAAGGATAGAAACGAGCAGGAACAAATCTCTCCTTCACTAATTCTGTCATTGGGCATGGTGTTTCTTTATTAAGATAAAAAATTAAAATAAAGTTTATAGCAATGTGTATTTTAGACACTTCTATGAAAAGTTTGGCTAAGACATTTCTTACCGTTTAATTTCCGTGCTTGTGAGGTTATGAAAAATGGACAATTTTCCTTAACCGTCGTTACACCCGGAGTTGAAAACTATTCAACGACGTAAAATCCGGAGTTTATTTACATAAAATCATATACAGAAAATTGGACTTTGAAAAACTGACGTGATAAACGGAGCGACGTGAAATTCGGGTGTTGGAATAGTGAGGTCTGACTTAGTGATGGGCGATTCTCGAAAATTTCCTATTCGATAAAAATCGTAATCGTAAAAAAGCACATTCGATAAAGTCAACGATTAATTTCGAGAATCTACAATCGAGATGTTTTACAATCGATTACTAAAATCTTTGTTATTACATGTTTAAAAAGCATAATTTAGTAAATACATGGTAACTGAAAACAAATGAATTTAAAAAACAACAACAAACCAAAAGAATGTTATAATGGAGCCGCAATAGTAGAAAAGTCATCTAACGGCGTTCCTTGGTTGCAAAAAGTTGTAAAGTCGCGAGTAGCAAAATGGCCAAAGAAAAAATAATGAAAAGCACTTCTAGTGTAAAGAACATGAACTAAAAGGATATTAAAAGAGATCAAAACCTTTTATTGATTTTTGTACATCAATTGAGATACGATCTACAATTCCCCCATTATCAGAAGACTCTCTATTGAAATACATTAAACGGACCACCCGGGGCGCAAAGTAGTGCAGGAGCAATGAAAATACATAATATGAGTAAATGGTCATTAGGCTTTCCAGCAATACATCGCATGGTGGGTGTCGGTTAAATTTATTAAAGAGCTTCCCGGTGGGGCAAAGTGAGGGGGGGATGAGCGCGGGAGGTATATAAAATAAAATGGTAATTACAGAGCTTTCTAATGATATATCGCGAAAGAGGAGTCAACAAAAGATATAAAAACACTCCCCTTTGAATTCCAACTATTGCAACACCTGGAATACAGCCTGTCCTAACTGTTTGTGAATTTTTCATACATTATAAATTATATATTGGAAGTCTCCATAAAAAAAATCAGATCTGATTTCACAAAAACGAAATTATTTCAAAAAAATTTGCAAAGCACTTCTGTAAGGAGGCCAAATTGAGGAAAGGAGAAGAAAGATCATAATATGAAAGAGTGGTTTGAAAACTTTCCGATGATACGTCATATGACGGGTCCATAAAAAGCTTGAAATTTTCTCCTCACTACTTTATTTTTTTTTCTTCCCTGAATACAACCGGAAATCACGCACCCTCGCTTTAAAATGTTTATATTTGATAAAATATTTTTACCAGAGGGGTCCATCAAAAAATCGCATTTAAAATTAAATTTAATCTTAAAATAGCTACGATTTAAAAAATTCACCCCTCATCGCTCCCATCCTTCCTGCGGAAATTCAACCCCAGGAGGAGAAACGTTCATAATATGAAAGAGTGGTTCGAAAAACATTCCAATAATCAATCACATGAAGGGTCCAAAAATGTTTGGAATTTACTCCTCACCCGCCGGTTTACTTTTTCTTCACAGAATATACCCGGAAATCACGCATACTCCACTTTAAAATGTTTATAATTAGCAATTTTTATTAGAAGGTTGCATCAAGAAACCACTTCTAAAATGATAGTTATTCTCGAAATAGCTACGATTAAAAAAATTCACAACCCGTCGCTCCCCCGTCCTGAAATTAAACTGCAAGAAGAGAAAGGACCATAATATGAAAGAGTATTCTGAAATCTTTCCTATGACATATCACATGACGTTTCCTAAAAAGTTTGAAATTTACTCCTCACCCGTGGCAGTAATGTTACTTTTTCATCCCAGAATGCATCCGGAAATCGCGCAGTCCCCATTTTAAACTTTTGTATTTATGAAATAATGTTTACCGGAGCGCTCCTCTGAAAACCACATCTAAAATGATATTCATTGTCGAAATAGCTAAGATTAGAAAAAAAAATCTCCCTCTTATCGCTCCCCCTCCTTCTCTTGAAATTCAACTCCAGGAGGAGAAATATTCGTAAAATGAAAGAGAGGTGCGAAAAAATTCCGATGATATATACAGTAAAACCTCTAAATAACGGACACCTCTGGAACGAAGAAATTGTCTGCTATTCGGATGTGTCCGCTATTGGAAAAAACCTCGGAGATTCAAAAATCGCTAACAAATGCTTAATGTTTCATTAATTAACTTTTATATATCCTAAACTCTCTATTATATGGTTAATCAGAAGCTAAAATTATTTTTTAAGCAACGAAACTAAAAGTAAATTGTACACACTTATATCCACTGTTTATTACATTCTTATGGAAAAAAAGTGTTACAAAAGTTTGCTTGCGATTACATGTAATTTGATTTCAGTGTGACTTTAATGGACATTATAGAGTTTCGAGTGGATAAGTGGGATTGCACTTTTTGACCATTAAAAGCATAAAATCGCAGAATCTTCCGGAGGGAAGGGGAATTTGAATGCTTTGGGAGATGTCTCTCCCAGGCAACCCCCTGAATTCAACACTGAACGTTTATGTGGGAGGGGGGAGGAGGATTTTTCACATCCCATCCTCTACATTTATCTGTGATCACAAAATCTGTGGCACATTGCCTTGATAAATTTAGAGGACTTTTTATTTTATTTATTTTTTTTCCTCGTTAAAAAATATTTTTTCATCCTTTATTGCCGAAAATAGTGTCCTCTATTCGGAATGTCCGTTATTCAGAGGTTAAACATACAAAAATTTAGGTTTTGGGAGTGGGGATTGGAAAACTTTCCGTTAAAAAAAGATGTCCGCTATTCGGGAGTGTCCGTTATGGAGGTTTTATGTATATATATAACATGACGGGAGCAAAAAAGAGGTAAAATTTACATGTCACCTGTAGGTTCACTCATTTTTCCCAGAATACACCTAAAAATGACGCAGCCCCCATTTTAAAATCTTTATATTTAATAAGTTATATTTACCGAAGAGTTCCATAAAAAAAAACTCCACATCTAAAATGATATTTATTGTCGAAATAGCTACGATTTAAAAAATTCACCCTCTTATTTCTCCCCCCCCTTCTGAAATTCAACTCCAGGAGGAGAAAGATTCGTAAAATGGAAAGGAGGTGCCAAAACATTCCGATGATGCATATATAACATGACGGATTAAAAAAAAAAGGTTTGAAATTTACATGTCACCCGTGGGTTCACTCATTTTTCCCAAATACACCTAAAAATGATGCAGCTCCTACTTTAAAATCTTTATATTTAATAAAAAAATATTTACTGGAGGGTTCCATAAAAAATTCACATCAAAAATAACATTTATTGTCGAAATAGCTACAATTTAAAAAATTCACCCCCCTCATCGCTCCCCCCTCCCCTCCTCCCGCCCCTTAAAATTCAACTCCAAAAGTAGAAAGATTCATAATATGATAGAATGGTTAAAAGAACCCCCCCCCATATATCAGAATGAGCATATGCCTCTCTTTCTCCAGACATTTCGAGAAACTCTTTCTTCGCGATAAAAATGTTCTTCGATGAAATAGGTTTATCGAAGGATAGCGATGAAATTTAACCTTGAGAAAAGCGGCATTTCGAGAAGCTTGTGGTTTTCTGATGAAGGCCTTTTTCGATAAGGATGATTTTCGTTCTCGCTGAAAATAAAGATGAGTAGCTTTATCGAGCAGAGTTATTTCGATGAAGCTTTGTGAAATGAAAGTTTTATCGTGAAACGAGGTACAGCAAGAAGCATGAGAATATGACAATAACTTGTGAAATGAAGACCAATTTTCAAAGTTTCTTGTATTTTAGTCTTACCATGCTGTCACGTACCTAAAACCCACCAATAAATATTATTTATTAAAAATTTTTTCAAAGAGGGGGCTGGAGAACATATGTTTAAAACTGTCGCGAGGTCTACAATACCTATCAATTTAAGTGTTTTTTTTTTCATCGAATCATTCGGTAAATATTATTTATCAAATGTAAAAAAATTAAAATGTCTGCTGCAGGAAATTGAGGGCGATAGGGTGGACTGACGGGGGGGGGGGGGGAATAATTTTCACTTTTTTAAACCCGTCATATTGTATATCATTTTGAAGATCGTGGATCACTCTTTCATAGTATGATGCTGTCTTACCTCCCCCTTCCGAATTTGGTTCCCACGAAGAGGGGGGAGGGCAGTTTTTGAAGCTATTTGCGTTTTTATCATTTTAGATAAAATTTTTGAATTGAAAACGTCCTTAGGCGCATTCGAAAACTTTTTGAGATGGGGGAAAAAACCATTGAACTAGTCACATTGTTACCGTAACCTAGGCAGATTGTTTTAAAGTTCCCTCTTTGATTGCCTCTTCCAAAGGTGAGGAGCTTGACACCCCCCCCCCCCAACATACACTTTAAAATATCGCTCATTTTTTTCTCTACCAATTTTAACTTAAAAGTTTACGCTATGTGGCACAACCGGGGTTGTTGCCTCCCCCTCCCTATTGATTATTCACCAACATAATTTTGCTCATTTCTTCACTTCATTTCAATATTTAAAAGGCTATAACTTTGCTTCTATGGGAGCTACAACGGGAAGAAAAATTATAGCATAGCTAACTTTTCTTCGCCGCTCTTTCTGCAGTTTTATGGTTTTCCCCATAGCACCGGTTTTTTTTTTTGGGGGGGGGAGGACAAGGAGGCCATTTTTCATTTTTTGATGTAATATGTTTATTGAAAGCTTATGCTTCATACACTACAAATTTAGCATAAAGAAGTTTCTCCCATCATTCTGGGTCACGTTACGGACCCATAATGGGTTGAAATTTAAATTTCTCAAACTTCTTCAAAGTTTTCATTAAACCGGCATCTGAAAAGCATCGCGACAATGTGGTACGTGTATGACATCTGTATCATATAAATATTGTTCACCACTGCTGGGACTCTGGCCTCCTCGCGTGGACTCGCGTGTAGGCGTTAATTTACCGCGGTTACTTGGTCATTGTATTTCCTGCACAACAAAATATTTCCTGACGATTAAAAAAATACACAAGTAATTATTCAAGTTTTCACTTCTGTCGGCACTCCCAAAATGCCACTATATTACGGAGTTTGCAGTAAATAATATTTATACTATATATGGAATTTAGAAAGGCAGGAAGTTGTTGTCTGGCTAGGGACCACTTACTGATCTTATGTACCTCGATCTTATATATCCCCCCCCCCCACTCGTTACGTTGGGAGCGGGAGGGCAGTTTTCAAAATTTAACGTTCTATTCGAGATTACGTTCGGTTGTTCATTCAATTCGAGATTTATTTATTTATTTTATTCTATTTTTTTGTTTACAAGTTTTTGCTGTGCGTGCACACCGCGTTTGGTATATGATGCCATATACAATGAGGACCCAGTTCGAGATTTCATATTAGAAGATTGCCTATAAATTAGAGACAAAAATGAAAGAAGGGGTCACTAGCGAGGGAATCCGTCGTGTCTTTATTAACACCAACTCCTTCACCTGTAGACGACTCTTGATAAAATTGAACCCTGTATGGTATAAAAGAATTGTAACCTGGAGTCATCGAGAAAAATTTTACACAATCGAAAGTTATCGAGATGTTCATACAATCGAGAAAATCGAGAAAAACTTCTCGTTATCGCCCATCACTAGTCTGACTGTATATATATTAATGTAAGTTTTAAAAAATAGGGACGTTTGATTTAGATACATTGCATAAGCATTTTTCTGTTTCAGTTTTATGAAACTAAAAAAGTTTTTCAAGAGTGTAAAAACTTGTTGAATGGCTATCATAATGGCGTTCAAATCATAAAACTGCGAAGCATTGAAATTTCGAAACGTTTTTAATTTTTTTCCCAAGAGATTTGCCATTGAAGAATAAGTAATGATATATTATCATTAGAGGGTTCGTAAATATTACATGATATTATTTAATAACGTTCCACACTTTCCACTGATTTAGTCACATCGTGAAAACTTTTCCTACATTTGAAAACTAGTGTAAATGCGGCATTTATTATCGTGGCTATGACACAGAAAAAGGATGCGTAGAAAAATGTGGTATGGCTTCCGAAGTTTTCGAAACAGACACCTGCTATCAAACAGCCGAGCCCGCAACCTGTAAGAAAAACAAAAAATGAGTTCGCATAAAAGTTTTACAATTGATTTTTAGATATGATGTTCAATTATTGTTTTACAAATAAAAACAATGACGAAAAATCAAGCATAGATTATGTATCCAGTGTCTATATCTAATTTGCACAATGATATTGTATAAATTAGATTTTGACTTATAAATTTGTTCTTCCAAGCTTCTAGGGAAAAAATCATTTTTATTACGATTTCTTCATAAATTTTGCAGTTTCAAAAGAAAGCTATTTTTTCTGCGAACTTAGTTGGTTATTTTCGTTTTATTTTGAGTACTGTATTATAATAGAAAATTAAACAAAATGTATGCTAAAGATTACATCATACTATTTATATGTTAGAAAAATCAAAGGTATAAAAATTTTTGACTGACTTCAAGGAGTAGTTTATGATTTCGATCTGTATGTATTTCTTGTTCACTCATAACTTCCCTAAATATGAACCGATTTTGATAATTCTTTTTTTGTTTGACAGTATAAGATACCCATGTACCCATGTGGTCCCATTTTAATGTCATTAAATTCTGACGATTAGAACTTTTTTAAAATAAAAAAATGTGGATTTGATAAAAAAAAAAATAATGATTTATCGCAAATTATCTTTTATTGTTGTAACCTTTTCAAATCATAAGCATATTAAAACTATGCATTCATATGCGTTAGCGCCAAGTTGTCGCCAAGCTTGATTCTTTTTTTGAAGTCGGTTAGTATTTTTTTTAAAAAGCATAATTATATTTTATAATATTGTATCTATGAAAAAAGCAAATACTTCCCTATTAAACGCTGATAACATATTGTTTACTATCAAGAGCTCGTTAACGATGGCATTCTATAAGAAATCGTCTTCAGAAATCTCATCTCATTACATCATCCCTAAATGAAGCGTAATTTTTTTTTCCCAAGCACCTTCGTCGTTCCAAGCCCAAGCTCGCACTCTGATTGGTTGTTGCTCTCGGCACTGTTTTCATGTAATTTGGCGATAATCATACTTGGCGTAGCGATAGATGTTTCCGTCGATAAATTTGATTTCCTTTCTTACCGAGTACAAAGTAGAGATGGGAAATATGGTTATTTTTGGTTAACAGGTTACATTATTCCACAGTAGCGCTGGTAACAGGTTCCAACATCCTGTTATTTTTGTAACAGGATACAATAAACAATTTATAAACAATTGCTAAATATGCTCCCAAACGGACAACACATGGGATATGGGCTCTAAGGGGGTGCCCTCCGTGAGGAGAGGGGGGGGGGCGTCTTTCTAAGGGAACTCAACCTGTATTTACGCAAGGAAATCTAAAGTTCGAAGAAAACGACGGAAAACTCCGAATGATTAGGCTGACGGCTGCGATTGGGTTTTGTTCTAATCCAGCACCTGCCGTCTGTCAGTTTTGAGGCCAAAATCTCTGAGCCACTGGTGGGGCAACAGCATTTAAGAAAATATCTATAGGCACATATATTTTTGAATATAAAATAATGTATCCTATAGGAAATACGAAAAACAGGAAAATTAGAAAGTACAAGAAAACATATTAAGAAAACTTTCTATAACATACAGAGGAAAACGAATTTTTCAAAAATCCATTTTCCGTATACCGCGTTTTCTCAATCAGCGCTGTTTATGTTTTAAAATCTGAGATGAAATGCATATACTGAATTTTTTTACAGCAAGTCAACGCGTGCTGCCACTACAGAGCGGCTGCAAAACATAAAACAAATATTAACTGATAGGACAAAGAAACTTATGAGATAGGACAGATGGTAGAGAATGAAATTTTTTCCAGACTCAGTTTTTTCGTCTAGTTTCTTAATAGCAGATATGTATAGTATGCAAGATTAATTCTACGCTATTATGAAAGCAAAAGAGGGTGAACAAAATATTAACTACCATTTACTTCATATTAATAAGGTAATATTGTTGCGTAAAATAAAATATTCTAATACTTTGAACTCATCTAAATTTTATCCTACTATTTTTATGTCTTTCAGAAAGCTGTAAACCTAATATATTGTACTGTATTTCATATTTTGTAAACATTAAAATCTTATCTAAACATTCCAGATTCAATTTATAAGAAATTTACTTGCATTTACTTAGTATCAAAAATGATTAAATTGAAAATAATTTTTTAATAACTTTTTTCTCAATTATTTTAATATTTGGAATATGAGCTGTATTAAAATGATTCCAAAGTTCACTAGCTCATACTTTTTTTTATGTGCCCATACATAAATAAAAAAATGTGTGTGGCACTCAGGGACTGTCGCGGTAAAGCTATTGCATAGCATTTTTTATCAACTTATGCAAAAATACCGCGTCAATGTCTGCCGAAGTCAACCGAAGGATACCGTGCCGAAGTCTGCCGACTGAAACGTAGTTAGCCGGAGTACAAGGATTTTTTCTCGTTACGAATTTCTAGATTCGGTCGCCGCGCTCAAAGCCCGCGATAAAAGCTATGCAAAACCTTAAAAAATTACCAAACAAAATTTGGTCGCGCTACGAAAATTAGGTCGCGAGTTATAAGTATTTCAAATTTTTCGACCCTCACGGTGGGGGGGGGGGTCTCCTGTCACCAAAAATTAACACTGTCTCATAATAAATTAACAAACAAAATTTGGCCGCGCTACGAAAAGTAGATCGCGAGTTATAAGCATTTTAAATTTTTCGACCCTCACCGTGGGGGTCTCCTGTCACCAAAAATTAACAATGTCTCATAATAAATTACCAAACAAAATTTGGCCGCGCTACGAAAATTAGATCGCGAGTTATAAGCATTTTAAAATTTTCGACCCTCACCGTGGGGGGTCTCCTGTCACCAAAAATTAACACTGTCTCATAACAAATTACCAAACAAAATTTGGCCTCGCTACAAAAATTAGATCGCGAGTTATAAGCATTTTAAATTTTTCGACCCTCACGGAGGGGGGTCTCCTGCCACCAAAAATTAACACTGTCTCATAATAAATTACCAAACAAAATTTGGCCGCGCTATGAAAATTAGATCATAAGAAACTTAAGTTTGAGACTTGATATCCTAATATCTGAAAAATACCGCGTCAATGTAAAAAAAAAGAAATGTAAAAAAAAAGCTTAAAAATAAGACTTATTTCCACAAAAATTTCCCCCCCCCCCCAAAAAAAAGTGACATTTTGGGAGTGCTGACAGAAGTGAAAACTTGGGCAATTACGTTTTTATTTTTCGAATTGCCAGAACATATTTTTTTGTAATCGTCAGGAAACATTTTATTGTGCAGGAAATACTTTTAAATTATTCATTATTATAAAGTACTACTACAAAAATTACATTACAATTTTCATTTAATGCGCATTTGTGCATGAAAAATAATGCATATTGTTTTACATAAAAAATTGCAATAAAAAAAGACTGAATAATATTTATATGGCACAATGTCATACACACATCACATTGGCACAATTTTTTTCAGATACCGATTTGGCAAAAAACCTAGAAGAAATTTGAGAAACTTAAATTTCAACCCATTATGGGTCCGTAACGTGACCCAGAATAACGGGAGAAATTTTTTTATGCTAGATTTGTAATGTATGAAGCATAAGCTTTCGATAGACATATTACATAAAAAAATGAGAAACGGCCCCCTGCCCCCCCCCAAATAGTCCTATAGGGAAAAACCGGATAATTGAAGTAGCAAAAAGGATGGCGAGTAAAAGTTAGCTATGCTAGAATTTTTCTCACCGCTCTAGCTTCAATAGAAACAAAGTTATAGCCTTTTAAAGATTGAAATGAAGTGAAGAAATGAGCAAAATTAGATGAGTCACCGAAAGGGGGAAGGGTTGTCATGTTAAAAATGGTAGAGAACTAAATGAGCGAAATTTTAAGGCGTATGTTTGAGGGATGAACCCCCCCCCCCCCCCAGAAGGGCCCTTTAGAAATCAAATCCACAAATCTTAAATTCAATCTTTCTGATATTTAATAAAAAAGAGACGAAATCATTTTTTATTTATCCTCTCTCTTCAACAACCGCGAATAAAAACCAAACAGGAAACAAAATTTTAAATCAAAATTCGTTAACGATAACAAAATTATCCTCAGATAATGTGTATTACTCAGCACTTTTCAAGCTAGTCAAATAATTTGTAACAAAACGTTTGAAAATAAGCAATAATTACGAAGCGATAAAATGATCTTTTGTAATGTAAAGAACTACATTTATCGAAAAACTGGTGGAAAATCTAGCAGAAAAGAACTACATTTATTGAAAAACTGGTGGAAAATCTAACAGATATTGAATTAGCGAATATTAAGGAATTATTTCTACTGTGGTTGTATAGGCGTAACCAGCCTTTTGAACGGGTGAGTGCTCAGACTTTTTAACCTGAACTTGCTGGATACAAACAATATCTTATTTTATATAGTAAAACCTTCTAAAACGGAAGCCTATAAATTTAGTTTTAAATTCCGTTTTAGACAGGTTTTTATCTTAAAATGTATAATTGTGAGATTTTTAATAAGGGTTTTTAAGGGTGTTTTAATAAGGGGGGGGGAAGCAATTTTTTTAAATAATTGTGAATGGGTCTGCGCAAGCGGGAGAGCTGTTCAGGCACCCCCCCCCCCCTGTGGTTACGCGCAAGGGTTGGTTTCCAATTGCTGCTTTAAATTCAAATCAATCTGAAGTTTGAATGTAGACGTTTTAAATGAGCTAATTAATTAAAAATGCATTGATTCAAGCATTTTACTTGAATGTGACAAAATATTGTTTCGTTAGTTTTAAAATAGAATTTCCAACTAAAATCGAGAATTGAATTATTAAGGCACTAAATTATAAATAAATGCATTTTAGTTATATGTAGAAAAAAAGTGCTTTTTATAAAATTAATCTCTGAACTCTTGCTATATTTTCGGGGTGAAAAGGTAGAAATAATTGCTTTTTTTTATTTACGTAACGGTAAATTTACTAACAAAATCTGACAATCATATACGCTAGGTTATGCAGCATTTAAAAACGATTTTCTTTTTAAAATATAAAACTTTATTAATTTAAAATGCATTTGCAACATAAGATTGCATTTAAAGCAATCTTTAGGATATGTCGAATATACATTTCTGCACACATTTTTCCTTCATATTTTTACTAAAGAGAAATGATTCATGAAAAGCAATGATTTATCATTTTAGACTTCCGTCTTTTAATCGATTTACATGTTTTGGGATGTTTTAAACAGAATTTAATTATTTTTGAATCATTAATCTGTGTTATATGAACTGTGTTATATGAACTATATGTTATATATTATGAACTGCAAAAATATTAGCATCACATATCTAAGAGAGCAGGTCATAACTAGGGGTGAAGATAGTGTCATGCTGAGTGCTAGTGTTGAATTCAGGTGATGGTCCGGGGGAGGGGGGTGCCGGTGAGCAATGAGATGTTTCCTTGGAAGATTCGAGATTTTGGGTTTTCAATGGTCAGAAAAAGCAATTTTTCTCCCCTACCTCCCGGAACTCTATAACATTCCTTTTCCAGAGCACAGAAATCTCTCTTGAGAAAAGTGTCTGAATTCAACATTGTTCGGCAAACGTTTCAAAAGAAACGATTAAGGACGTTTTTAATGAATATTATTTTTATGTTAGAGGTACAAAAAAGGAAATCTTGATTAAAACAAGTGAAGGAAGATGCTGTCATTAAGAACCATGTGTTATTTATTTAACAGGGACTTTTCAGTAATATATTAATGCAATATTAGGTTCCAGCGTAGTAACATTGTTATTTATCCTAATACGATAAATAATGCCCATTCCTAGTACAAAGTAACTTTTCCCGTTTATTAATAAGTAAAGCATTAGCCATTTTATAAAATAACACAAGATAATAATACGCAAGAGCACAAAATGAAGGAAGAATAAGAATGAGTAGTAGTGATGGGCGATTCTGGAAATTTTGAGAATCGATTAAAATCGATATCGTATAAAACAACATCGATCATAATAAGAATCGATTTCTCAGTTCTAGAATCGATACTAGAATCGATATTTCGATATTCAGATTCACACAGAGAAGATCCAAATTACTAATTCCAAAACTTAGACAATCAGCAGGACCGTAGTTACCGCCTCCCACCTCCCCATCCCCATTTAGGGAGGCATAATTAAGCTACTGCAGATTTTAGAGTCGGATAGTAAGAATTTTAATTTTAAAATGATTGTCACTTATGATTGTCACTTACACAAAAACTTTGACAAATTTGAGAGACATAACTCAACTAACAACAACACTGAGTAACTTGGCATTAAACCGAGGATAAAGAGTGACAAGAGCGTGTAACTAGGATGGGGAACAAGGAGTATAGACAAAAAAAAAACTTTTTTTTTTCTAATGCCAACCTAATGTTACACGAGATAGTTTGGAAGAACAAAAATTATGCCCCATACGCCCATACCCAAGGGGGCAGGTAAACCCCACTCTTGACGGAAGGGCGACCATAGCCCAAATGTATCTTTTGTCGAAGTTTCAAAATGAGGATTTACAATAAAATAGAACGAGAATTGGACATTTTAAAAATTGCATGCATACTTTGAATGGCCCATTTAGTAAAGATTGGCGAGGAAGGGGGGGGGGAGGGATTAAAACAAACGAACTTGGAAAAAAAACATAATAAACTAACCAAATAACTGAGCTTCTAAACAAAAATATAGTGTTTAACTTAGTATTGAATTCATGGGGTGGCCCGCGGGGAACATTTGAAACGAGCACTCTTTGAAACTATAAAAAGTGCCAAGAGCATGTAACTAGGTGAAGAGAGGGGAATAACAGAAAAAAACGAGGAGATAAAAGCTTTGTAACGATATGTTACATGAGATGGTGTGGAAGAAACAAAAAATATGCCCCCACCCAGGGGGGCAAGGGAAATCCCAAACGGACAGAAGGGCGACCCCGGTTCAAATGTATCTTTTGTTGAGGTTTCAAAATATGGATTTATAATAAAATAGAACGAGGATTAGACTTTTTAAAAATCGCAGTCATAATTTGAACGATCCTGTAAGTTAAGATTGGTGAGGAAGGGGGGGGGGGGTGTTAGGACGGGCGAACATGAAAAAAAAAATAGTGACACTCTGAGGGTGCCGACAGAAGTGAAACCTTGAACAATTACGTGTGTATTTTTTGAATCGTTAGGATATATAATGTTGAATCGTCAGGAAATACTTTTAAAAGAATAAAAAAAGGTTCTATAATATTAAAAAACATATCAATATCTATAAAAAAAAAAAAAAAAAAAAAAAAAAAAACGCGCGATACTATATGTCTAGCTATTGTAGTTAACTCACTATAACTACTTTTTTACATTTTAAAACGCGATAAATACACCAATCAAAATTAGACCATACTATCGATACCTTAATCCTTATCCAAATAAATCATTTTGTATTAATGCCTGTTACAATATCTGTAGATTACTTTTTGAATTATTCAAATCGGATATTCCATTCAAAAGATATTACGAATTTAAAGATGTGACAATCTAAAGAAATAATAGCGCTGCTGAGTACTCGGTGGCCAATAAGCTTAGAGATTACGTGTGCAATCAAAAGATTGCGGGTTCGAACCCCAATTTCGCTAATATGTATCTTTTTTTTTTCGAAGAAGTTTGAAAACTTAAAATTTTAACACATTATGAGTCCGTAACGTGACTTGAAATGATGGGAGAAAATTTCTTATGCTAGATTTGTAATGTATGAAGCATAAGCTTTTAATAGATATATTGTATCAAGAAATGAGAAAAACTCCCTCTTCCCCCTCCCCCAAAAAAGGTCCTATAGGGAAAATCGGGAAACTGGAATAGCAAAAAGACCGGCGAGAAATGGTTAGCTATACTAGAATTTTTCTCCCCACTGTAACTCCTATAGGAGGAGTAATAGCCTTTTAAAGATTGAAATGAAGTGAAGAAATAAGCAAAATTAGGTGAGTGACCGACAGGGGAGGGGTCCACAGCTCTAGGGGGTACCATGTCGCTTAAACTTTTAAGTTAAAAATGGTAGAGAATTAAATGAGCGAAATTTTAAGGTGTATATTAGGGGATAGTGCAAGCCTCCCCTCAACATTTTTTTTGTTTTTTTGAAGAAACAAAAAAATATGCCCCCCGGCGGGGCGTAGATAAATCCCAAACGGGCGGAAGGGCGATCCTTTATTGCCGAAACGTCAGTGAAGGTTTACTTTGGAGACACGAATTTTTTTGGTGCCTGTCTGTCAGTCAGTCTGTCTGTCTGTTCCGCGATAACTAACTCAAAAATATCCGATTGGCTTGAAATTAAGTGGGTATGTTAGTGAGGCACTGGGATTAAGCTGTATAGTTTTTTGTTAGATTTGATTCATTCGTTCAGAAAATATAGAATATTTTATTTTGCGCAGTAATGCTTTTCTATGGCAAATCCAATGATTTTCAGTTTTTTATTCCTTGAGAGAAAATGACATATTTCATTAATGGAATTCAATGATAAATGGATACTGAAATTTATCAGTTAAATTAATCGTATTGTTTTGAAATTTTGTGTATGCATTTGTCAGATTTTTAAAGTTATTACTGCAAATTTTGGAGATTTTTTATAAATGTGTTCCAATAATATAAACTAATTTGGTTTAGAGATTTACTTATTTAAAATGTATTTATTTCATTTTCTTTATTTTCTCTTAATGGTTGCTAAGCAGCCATTCATCCTAATCTTTGTTATATTTTAATGCTATATATTTGAAAGCGTGGACGAAAATTTAAATGAAGTCAACGTCAAAACTGATGAATTAATTAATGTCTTTTTATCTTTGCGGATAAATATAACATAGCCCAGAAAAGAATATAGGCTATGTTTTATTAATTTTATTCAAATATTTTCCTTAATAATTCAAAATTTCCTTCTTTTTCATACAGAATCAAGAGCGATTTTTTAGGTAAAATTTAACCAATTTCCTTTATCGTTGCCAAAAAAAAAAAAAAGTGGAATAATTTTTCAACGGCAATAAGTTTCAATTGAGCAATTTCCATTCGAAAAACCAAACTAAAAAAAAAATAAATATGACGTCAGAATTAAAATAAAAATAAAAATAGTACTTTGTTAAATATAAAACACGGAAATTTGTTTCGTTAATAAGAATTTTTCTGACAAAAATGGGGGCATAATTAGAAGTAAAAGAAATAAAAAATAATAATATTTTTAACAAATATTTCAATTCGTAAAATTTGACGTCATAATTGAACAAAAACAGGTATTTTATAGTAGTCGTTAAAAATACAAGAAACATGGATATCAATAACTCATGAAAAATAACGCCATTGCCGAAACTTCAGTGAAGGCTTGCTTTGAAGACACGAAATTTATTGTTTTTTATCTGTTAGTCTGTTCTTCTGTATGTTTGTTTGTCCCGCTATAACTGCTACAAAATGCAATCAAAGCATTTTTTTTTCGGAAACAAAATTGTAAAACTCTAGATTACTGAGTTTTCACTTACAAAAGTTCCTGATACATCATATTTAGGTGTTTGCGGTTGGCAGGTATGTAGAAGTATGAAGATAATGAAAAATATTTGTCCAAACTGTTATTTATCCTTATAAATCAAAATGTATAAGGAAATGCAAGATATACAATAACCATTAGTACAATTATTAGAAAGTGGCAAATTTAAATTAAGTGAGGCTACGTTCAGGGGGGGGTTCAGGGGGGCTCCGCCCCCCTGAACCCCCCCCCCCCCCCCTGAAGAAATCTGCTATGTTATAATAAAAAAAAAAAAACAAAATAATAATAGATCATGAAAATTTCGGAATATCGTAACATAACTAAATTTTTAATTTACCGCTTTTGAAGGCTGAAAACTTCTAATTCTTATTTTATTCTTATAAATAATTAAGTACTATGAAAATTTTAAATTAAAGTTTCCAAGAAGTTGAATATTACCCAAAGTGTGTTTAAAAATATATATATATGTACAAAGCTGACGCTGAGGCTCCTGATCTGCAGATTTACTAGTTTATCTTTTGTCAAGGATTTAAAATGTGGATCTAAAATAAAACAGACCGAGAATTGGACATTTTCAAAACTGTATGCATATTTTGAACAGAATTGTAAGTTAAAACTGACGCGGAAGGAGGGAATTAGAAGAGACGAGCGTGAAAAATAAAACATAATAAACTAATACTTCAATTAACTGGACTTCTAAACAAAAATATAGAGATTTAACCTAGTGTCAAATTAATGGGGTAGTCCGCAGGGGATACCCCCCCCCCCCCAAGAAGTTATGAAATTTTATGCTTTCTAATGCACAAATTGCGATTCCCACTCTCTTACAGAGCTGTAAAACATGATGACTTCTTCCGGAGTCGCAGAAAAATACCTGCATTCAACACTGATTTAGCCTAGAAAAAAGAAAGAAAAAATCGAAATCGAATCTAAAGATCGAAATCGAATCTAAAGGCCGATCTTACGGGCAGAATCGATTTTACATTTTTACTTTCTTTTGTAACTTTACAAGAAGAGAATATTAGATTCGTGAAAAATTTCTACTTCCCGTTTTCGATGGATTTATATACAGTAAAACCTCCATAACGGACACTCCCGAATAGCGGACACCTCTATTTAACGGACAGTTTTCCAATCCCCACTCCCAAAACCTACATTTTTGTATGTTTAACCTCCGAATAACGGACATTCCGAATAGCGGACACTATTTTTGGCGATAAAGGATGAAAAAAAGTTTTTTATCCAGAAAAAAAAAAAAAAAAAAAAAAAAAAGAAAAAGAAAAAAAGAGTAAAAAGGATGCTTCTAAATTTATCAGAGCAATGTGCCACCAATTTTGTCATCACAGATAAATGTAGAGGATGAGCTAGGGAAAATCTCTCCCCCCCCCCTCTCTACATTTAGTGTGAAAAGGTTGCCCGGAAGTAACATCTTCTTCAACATTGCGATGTCCCCTTGGAAGTTTTTAAGATTTTATGCTTTTAATAGACAAAAAGTGCAATTTCTCCTCCCCGCCCGAAATTCTAATCCCAAATTATATGTAATTGCAAGCAAAAGTAAACTATTGTAGCTGATTTTTTCTTAAGAATGTAATAAGCAGTAGATAAAGGTGTGCACAATTTTATTTCGGTTTTATTGCTTAAAAAATAATTTTAATTTCTGATTAATCATAAAATGTAGGTTTTAGGAATATAAAAGTCAATCAATGAATTTTAAGCATTTCTTAGTGATTTTTGAATCTCTGAGGTTTTCTCAATAGCGGACACCTCCGAATAGCGGACAATTTCGGAGTTCCCGAGGTGTCCGTTATTTAGAGGTTTTACTGTATTTTAGAAGGTCTTTAACACGATTTTATGGTTTTTAAGAAATATCTGTCTGTGTGTGTGTCTGTCAGTCTGTGAGTCTGTATATGACAAAAATTTCTGACCGTTCTATCTCAAGAACAAATGTACGGAATTCCACAAAACTTTAGATTTAGTTTGACCTTGATATAAACTGAATCTAAGTAATTTTTGGTGTATATAGCCTAACAGGTGGCGCTGCTATGTTGCATTTTTTGCGATTTGCGCAACAGCTATATCTGAATAACGAATGCACGGATTTTCATCAAATTTCAGATCAAGTTAGTCCTTGACATGAATTGATGTTTTTTTGCATTTTGATTTATATGGATTCTCAGATGGCGCTGCTATGCTGAATTTTTCACAATTTCCACTCAGCGCCATGTGAAAGGAGGGGGGGGGGGCGAAAGGAGGCGGTCGTTCCGTGCACAGAAATTTAAAGGGCGCTAAATTTTTACTTCTAACATCACTTCTAGCCTATCACAAGAAAAATTTAATAGGGGGGGGGGGGGCTAAATTGGAACTTTGAACCGGGCGCAGTCCTCTTTTCGCACGTCCCTGTTTCCATTTTAGCTTTATCTCAAGAACTAATGCACTGACTTTCATAAAAATTTAGATTCAAATTAGTCCTTGATATTATTTGATGCTAATTATATTTTGGTGGAAATCGCTTAAGAGATGGCGCTGCTATACTGCATTATTCATAATTAACGCAATAGCGCTATCTCAAGAACGAATTTTCATCAAAATTCGATTTAGTAAATCCTTGACATAAGTTAGTGTTATTTAGTTCTTGGTGTAAATTGCCATACAGGTGGCGCTGATATGCCGCATTTTTTATGATTTCGCAATAGCTGTATCTCGCGCTTTCATGGATTTTCATCAAAATTCAGATTCAGCTGGTACCTGATAAAAATTGATCTTAATTTTTGGTGTACATCACTCAACAAAAAACGCTATTTTGCACGGGGGGGGGGGGGGGGGGGTAGGTTCTGAGGTTTCTTTAATTCTTCTATCTTAGAAACTAATACACTGAAATTTTGGAATTGGCACATCCAACTATTTTATCTTAGACTTTTGAAGGAAAATGAAAATTATATTACCTTCAGAGAAATCGGTTAAAAATTTTAAAGTATCGATTAAATCGAGTTGGCCGTAATATCGATTAAATCGATTTAAAAAATTGAAATCGCCCATAACTAATGAGTAGGTTAGGTTTTAGGTTTACTCGTTCACTTACGAGCGAAGTATTTTTCGCCAAGTATGGTTATCGCCAAGTTACGTGAAAACAGTGCCGAGAGCAACAACCAATCAGAGTGCGAGTTTGGGCTTGGAAAGGTGCTTGCAAAAAAAAAAAAAAAAAAAAATCGCCAAAATGAAGCAATGGGGGGGGGGCGATGGGGCGATCGCCCCCCCCCCCCTTGAGCCCAATAAAGGGTCTGCAGAACGACATTAGATGCCCGCACGGAAAAGTTGTTGGTCCTAAACTCGAGACCGGCGCAACCCGACCCGGGTCGCGCCAATTTTAATTTATTGTACTGGGACTGGGTCAGGTTTTTACAGTTTCAGAACCGGGTCGGGTCGGGTCTTATTTTTTCTGCAGAGCTGGACCGAACCACACCGTTTTTTCCAGGTCGGATCTGGCGTGGACTTCCTTCCTACTAAAGGTATACACGTTCCAAAATTTTCAAGCCCAGGTTCCGTCTGTTATAAAGGCTAAACGCTCGATCTGGGATCGACACAGCTCGTATGCTGTGGCGGTCCAAAAGGAACGAGGTCACCCCCTCTTGGGCTTATAAAGGATTTCCAAAGTGACATTAGGCATCCTCACGAGAAATAACTTGGGGCGAAGCTCGAGCCATTCATGGCTGGGCACGGGTCGCGCCAGTTTAAGTCCACGAGATTCGGACTCGCTAAGGTGTTCTCTCATTTTGAATCGGGCCGTGTCCTGATCTTGCTTTTTTCGCAGATTCGTGTGGGGACAGGCTTTTTTTTTTCTTCCAGACCGAGCCTGGTCTGTTATTTCACATTTCTTAGAAGTTTGCATTGAACAAAATTTCCAGGTCATGGCTCGGCCCGGAATAAAAGCTAAATATTCGGTCCGTCTCTGATCTAGATAGTATGATAAACAATATTGGCCTGACCACAACCCGTGCAGCTAAACTTTCGGTACGTCTCTGATCTAGATAGTATGATAAACATTACTGGCTCGACCGCGACCCGTGCACTCCTCTCTAAATTCTTTCCCACGAGTTCAAGTTGGGTTGAAAACTTTCTTACTTGTTAATCATAAAATTATTAAACAGAGAAAAGCGAATTTCTTCGCATATCCGCAAATACAGGCAAACTTCATTATAGAAACCTGAATTTCGTTAGAGTGATGCGAAAAAAACACGAATTTCATCAAAAGATCGCAAAAAACCCACAAATTTTGTGAAAGGATCACGGAGAAAACATGAATTTCTTCAAAGGATCACATTCACGGATAAAAGCGAATTTCGTAAAAGGATCACGATCACAACTGGGTCAACTATTCTCACAAGAGTTAAAACCAAATCTGTAACTGACTCAAATCCGAAATGTATAAATCTGCCCCGATGTGATAAGCGCAGCTAAAAAGTAAAAATCAACCCGACCAATAGCAAAATATAGTTGTTAACTGGACCCAGACCCGACCCGAAGAAAAAAATCCGGAATTAAGCTGACCTGCAGCAAACAGTAGAAGTTGACCGGATCTAAACGCGACCCTCAACAAAAAGTAAAAATTAACCCGACCTGCAGCTTAAAATAGAAGCCAACCGGACATCAAATTTTGTGAAATGATCGCGGAGAAAACACGAATTTCTTCAAAAGATCGTGAAACAAACGCACATTTTGTACAAAGATTGCGAAAAAGAACGAACATTTTATCAAAGGACTCACCCCAATCAAAATCGGGTCAACCCGAACCTTTCTCCCAAAAGTAAAAACCAAATCCTAAACTGCCCCAATCAGAATTGTATGTCAAACTGCCCCAAATGCGCTAAGCACAGCTAAAATGTAAAAGATAATTCGATTAACAATAAAATGAATTAGCCGACCGTACCCAAACCCGACCCAAAAGCAAAAAATCAAAATTAACTCGAACCTAGCAAAGAGTAGAAGTCAATTAGACCCAATCACGACCCAAGTAGAAATTAACCCGCCCAGGAGTAAAAATAGAAGCTAACCGGACCCAAACACGACCTAAGAAGAAATTAACCCGACCAGAGGCAAAAAATGGAAGTTAACCGGACCCAAACACGACCCGCAGCAAAAAAGTAGACTAAACACGACTCGCATTTAAAAAAATGAGCTCCGACCCACGCATTAGACTTGATTTTCCAAATTTCTAAAATCGCCCCCCCCCCCCTTCTTGAGGACTCTCCAGATCCGCCTTTGCAAAAAAGTGAGGGTTTATCCAAATATAGTAAAACGTGCCTAATTGTGTATTCTGTAATTGACACTAATCAATGGAATCAATGGATAAATGGATACAGCCCCTCATCTTTCTGCTTCAATTTGGGAATAACGGGTTTTTAGCTTGTTATAACGACAATCATTTTCAGAATTTTTAAGCTATGTAAAAATTTCTTTCACATGAAATGTAAAAATGGCTTTCACAAAAGTTACTCTATACATTTAGCTAACACAATATGTAAATAAAATTTTCATAGCGTTCAAGCATGAGCAGTAAAAAATTATTTGGTAAACCTGCTTATTTTTCATACAATTTTTATTATTTTTTAATTCTGATTTCAGGGTATTGTGTACAGTGTTTTTTTGTCATATTTTCGAAAAAGAACAATATTTTATTAAGAACTCTTCAAACTATAAGCAAAAAATTTGGAACTGTTTTTATAAAAATCTTAATTTTTCTACGAGTATATATGCTATCCACATAGAAATGAACACAGTTTATTACAATAAGCCACTTAATTGTAATCTACAGTTTGAACGCTTTTGCTACATTAGTTTTGACAGGGTTATCCAAAAGATATTCGTTCTTTTTCAATTTGTTGATGATCCCCTATGGAGTTTCGAAAAAAAATCTTCACAGAAATGTACACCTGTACTTTTATGTTTACACACTTAGAGTTTCAGGATAATTTCTCATGCATTTTTCGAGATATTTAGCAAAATGTCTAAAATCGCAAGTAGCCGGTCATCTTTGGTCAATATAGTGTATAACATCGATGAATTCTGTTCATAACTTAATAAAATTATGACTAACATTATATATTCATAAAGACTGGCTTTTTAATTTTCAATTTTCGAAAAATCTTTCTGAAACATATGCATTGTTATTTCAATGTATAATGAAACCTCGGTTATCCGAGCTAATTGGAATTGTTAGTGCCTCGAATATCGGAAAACTCGGTTAATAGAATCTGTATAAATACTCGCAGTGTTCACGAATTTAACATCTCTTAGATTAAAAAACAATTGAACCCTTTTTAAATGATAAAAGCAAATATATAAAGTTATTTTTAACAACTCAGCAAATGTAAAAAGGAAATCCTCCCCGCTGTCGCCAGTCAAGTGGTTTGGGGATGTAATTATCCGATAATACATTACACTTGGTAATCAATAGAGCCACATGGCCACATAGAAACAGAATCAGCCTTCAATATCGGCTCGGTTAACAGAAACCTCGATTAATCGAAGCTCGATGAATCAAGTTTCTTCTGTACTTTAAAAAGGTGAAATTTGTAAATTAATTAATATATACGAGCCGGAACGCCAGTCGAATTCGATGAATGAAGATGTTTAAAAGAACTGTAAGATTAGAGTTACAAAAAATATTTGCAATAAATAATCAATCTTAGTCTAATCAATGTTAGGCCAATCTTAGAGTCTGGCCTAACTCAAAAAACAAAAGTTATTTAGAAACAAAGTGAAACTTAAACTTTTCAAATTATAGAAAAATCAAATATTATTCCAATAAGTAATCACTAATGTGTAATTCCGATAATAAATTTTGTAGTTGTCATTTGAGCTTTTAATCTCTGGTATTACACAATGAAAAATCAACGAAAACTGCGCCACTATGACGCAAATATAATTTTTATTTTCAATGAAATCTGAAAATGATACCTTTTCATCATCGCAAAATTTACATGCATACTTTTCATATTAACTATTTTAAAAATATTTTAATGTGCAATAGATTATTAATAATATATTCCCAAATTTGATGTCACGTTTGCTAGTTATCTATTTTATATGAAATACACATTTCATTTTTACTATGGCATCATTTTCCCCTACTGAAGCCCTTTGAGATGAATGTCTCAATTTCAGTATCAGCGGTATGAAAACAAAAATGCTGAAATGCAATAGCTTTATGAGTAAAGATGAACTATTTTAAATCGCGACCC
Organism: Maratus speculifer; assembly: GCA_964019185.1. Taxonomy (NCBI): domain Eukaryota; kingdom Metazoa; phylum Arthropoda; class Arachnida; order Araneae; family Salticidae; genus Maratus; species Maratus speculifer. The sequence continues at coordinate 46,452,922 of OZ025290.1, forward strand.
AATTTTTTGCTCAAATGTTTTAAAAGTCATTTTTAATTGTAATACGAAAATGGTGCCCATAATTATGTGGTAATTTGCATTGTTTACCCTTTTACCTTCAACAATGGAGGTAATCTGATATTGCCATCAATATAAAGAAATTTTATAAAGCAACTTTTAAAATTAAATTTAAAATATAAAAATAAAATTATTTTAAAAAATAGTGAATACGAGCACACCTACAAATAAAGTGCGTTCGCTTAAGAAGAAAAAAGAAAGAAAGAAAGAAAGAAAAGAATTATTAAAATTGGTTCAGTAGAAATCGCGAGCCAGACGACTACTGAAACAACTGCTTACAAGGAATGTCTCCATACTGGGCATACTCAGAATTTTATGAAAAAAATATTAACTAAAGTACTTATGTTTGTAATAAAGTATCAGTCAAATTTAGCGGCGGAATCTCATTAGAAAATATGCAAAAAAATAAAATATTTTCAAATATTTGGCGTGAAAAGACGAAAGAGTCACTCGATTTGGCGAGCAACCTTTTTCCTCGCCAAAAGCAAACGATTATAATGCAGCTCAAAACTATTTGATATTTAGAATGCGTGTAAACGGTATTTAATAAATTTAAACATAAACAATGAGAGATTTTAATATATTATATACATATATATACATATTGTATTTCATATATATATTACTTGTTAAAGTAGTTATTTAATTAATCACTGGAAAAAATGTTTTCATAGATAAAAAAATCACATTGAGAAAAATTATCTTCATAGATTTAAGCGTATTCAAGTATAAATCCAGTTTTTTCCATGGCAACAAAATCTAATCGACAGTTTTCAATTGGACTTTGAGCTTAAAACAAATTTAATTAGTTTAAATTATGAATTTAGTTTTAAATCTCAAATTTTAATGATTAAATTTGGATATAATTACATATAAATATCGATATAACAAAATTATACTTAAAACAAACTAAAACTTACAAAACTAAAGTTATTTAAAATAAAATTTATCAAAACAAGTTGAACATGAAACTTTTTTTTTTCCTTGAAGTGTATTTGACATAAAGTATTTTTTGAAATTACATTCCATCGCCAACCGACGATAAATCGCCAAATAACGAAATTTTCATTATTTTTTTACTGTTACTGAAGGGAGGTTCCGCCGAAATTTTTTTTATAAACGTATATATCCACACGAGAAGAACATTCTGTAATTTTTTTCAAATTTTTCGGGGTATGCCCGTATGGGGACCTTCCTTGTTAGTCTTCTAAATGTATAGATTAATGGATATTTAAATTTATATGTAATTATAACATTATAAGAGAAACATATTAATAAATATTAGTCAGTGATACTTACCCAAAGCTTCGTAAATGGCACATAATACGGATTGTGTAGTTGATTCTGTACCGGGTTTCGAATTTAATTTTGCGTAAGATGTCAGAGCTGGAATGAATGTACCATATGAAAATCCTTGTAAGCATTCAACAGGAAGTATCCACCATGGATTATAAAGGTAACTGTAATAAAAGAACCGAATGCCGTAACTTATAAGTGCTAAGGAAACTAGATTGAAATGCCCAAGCTTTTTGATTAGCCATCCAGAAATATAGAAGGCAGGTACTTCTCCCAAAAAACACTGAATTGTGTGGACCAATCCAATTATAAGTTTATTGCCTCCAATGGATACTATGAACCATGGCAAATAAAAACAAATTACTCCTGTGAAAATTCCATTCATTAGAATCCCGAAAGAAAAACACAGTAATTCCATTGAATTAAAAATTTTCCTCATGTCCTTCAGGATACTCTGTGAAAAATCTGGCTTAATTAAGTTCATCCTAGAGAGATTCCATACCTCCAGTGTAGTAAAACAGACAAGAAGATACCAAGCGGTCATGTAACTTTTTGTGTAATCATTTAGGTATCCAGCAAAAAAAGCCGTCAACCCCCAGCCGATGGCACTCCAGACTCTTTGTTGGCCAAAGTTAATACATTGGACACTTTCATAGCATGCAGTGTCAGCAATTGTGAATTCAGAACTGCCAAATGTGGAGGCCATCATGACGCAAATAACAAACATCCAAAACTGATATGTTTTAAAATTTGCAATACTGATGATGTGTTCATCTTCCTGCTGTAAAGAAATTTTATAGAGATCATTACAATCTGTTTTTATGAATTCTGGCTTTTCAAGTAAATACTGTAACTCGATGATTGATTGGTTCGATAAAGTATAACAATGTTCAGTTAGATGGTCAGATGAAAAATTCGTGCGGTGAAACAATCCTTCAATTGGCAAAAAACATACAAAATAATTTAGATCTTTCTTAATATATAAAATATTTAAAGAATCTTCATTGGCGTGTACATCTTTTGAAGCTGCACTCTTTTTAGACAATACACTACCTTCATAAGGCAAATTACATTTTGTTTGACTGATTTTAAAACTGTCATTTGTGGGAATTATTGATTTTATGTATTTTGATGGGCAATTTATCAAAGTTCTTTGTATTACATCATTACTAAAGCAACTTGAAGCTTGTTCAAATTTTTCTTTGTCCAGATAACGCTTTGGTTGGAAGAGATCAAAAGTGTCTGAATTGAAACATAATTCACAGTATGTATTATTTCGAGACATATGCGTAAACTCTTCCGTATGTATCCCTGGCATTCCAGTATTTGGAATGTTTATAATGAAGAAACAGAATACGGTTTTGAGCACAGCCAATCCCACTATCACGGCTTTCAACCTGTTGAAGTAGTCTGCTATGTATCCAATGACTGGTTTTAATACAAACAGGGTAGCTAGCATAGCAGTGTAGCATGCTGCAATATTACTGGCTGTAAGACCTAGTACTGTTATTCCAAAGGCAGACATAAACGGACCTACTGTTCCTCCACCTGTAAATAGATAAAATGGAGATATATAGTAGTGGTGATTTAATAAATTTTTCAGTATATATACAGCGTCGCAATAGTGATAGTTTGGACGGGAAAGGTGCAGATTCACATGTTATAGTATATAAAAAAAGATGGTTGCATAATATTAGTTGTGTTGTACTGAGTAATCTCTACGAATTTCCAGGTTATTTTTTTTATTAGTTTTTTTATTTTCAGGGGCCTCTATATTTCGTAGGGAGAATTTTTTTAACCCCGATGGGGTGTAAATAAAAGACAATCGTGAACAACAAAATGTTTTTTTTTTATCAGAAATCAAATAAAATTTTAGTTACTTTTCTAGATAGCCACTGCGAAGATTGAGATATTTGTTACACCAGTGGACGAGTTTTTTAAAATTCTCTTCATACACTATCTACCAAAAAGTATTTGTACACTTTCAGTTTTTGACATTTTGTCAAATATTTAAAAATATACTGGTCGGATTCTTCTGGAACTTCAGAAATATAAATATTATGTTTCACTTTATATTTATTTACATTCATTTGTTAAGCGGGTAATTAGGGGGCCGGCAAAAAAACATAGAATAATAGAAATATTTGGGATCGCCCTGTACATGAAAATGCACGAAACGACTTATCGCTTTAGAATAAAAATATATGAATACAGTAGAATATGTACACTAATTTTTGTGAGAATAGCATGCATATTTATGGCGATAGAGCGATTTTTTTGAAAAATTCAAAAAATTCTGGTATGTTTTTTGTTTATATCATAGAGGGTTTTTGACCAAATTTAACGCAAATTTCAGAAAAATTGGCAAAATCTATTAAAAAAATATAGCGCAATTGGAATATAAATATATTTAATACTTTATGAAATATGAGTAGTTTTATGAAATAATTTTTATCTGCGCATGCGCGAACGATAAAAACAATTCTTTTACATCATTTAATAGTCAATTCTATGGAGTAACTTATAAAAAAAATCCAATCAAATATCGTGAAAATTCAAAAAGCTCTCATAAGTAAGCTGTTTTTACATTGCTCTCTAAAAACGGCTGAATGATAAGGGATTCTCCACAAATTGACATTTTTTATTAACTGACTTTTAGGAAAAAATTAGTACTATTTAATGAATACAATATTGCTGCTAATAAGTATCTTGACACCTGTGATAGGAAAGGAAAAGGGCTTTTATTCTTTTCCATCACAGATGTCAAGATACTTATTAACAGAAATATTGTATTAGATATTGTATACATTAAATACTAATTTTTTCCTAAAAGTCAGTCAATAAAAAATGTCAATTTGTGGAGAATTCCTTATCATTCAGCCGTTTTTAGAGAGCAATGTAAAAACAGCTTACTTATAATAATGATATCTTTTTGAATTTTCACGATATTTCATTGGATTTTTTTTATAAGTTACTCCATAGAATTGACTATTAAATGATGTAAAAGAATTGTTTTTATCGTTCGCGCATGCGCAGATAAAAATTATTTCATAAAACTACTCATATTTCATAAAATATTTAATATATTTAAATTCCAATTGCGCTACATTTTTTCTACTGCATTTTGCCAATTTTTCTGAAATTTGCGTTACATTTGGTCAAAAACCCAGCATGATATAAACAAAAAACATACCAGAATTTTTTGAATTTTTCAAAAAAATCGCTCTATCGCCATAAATATACATGCTATTCTCACAAAAATTAGTGTACATATTCTATTGTATTCATATATTTGTATTCTAAAGCGATAAGTCGTTTCGTACATTTTCATGTACAGGGCGATCCCAAATATTTCTATTATTCTTTGTTTTTTTGCCGGCCCCCTAATTACCCGCTTAACAAATGAATGTAAATAAATATAAAGTGAAACATAATCTTTATATTTCTGAAGTTCCAGAAGAATCCGACCAGTATAATTTTAAATATTTGACAAAATGTCAAAAACTGAAAGTGTACAAATACTTTTTGGTAGATAGTGTAGAAGATTGCTGCAAGCGTCTTAAGAATGGGTCTCCACGTCGACGTCTTAGAGATAGATCCTTGTTGAGATGAAAGTGCTGTCTTCAGCTTTTCGGAAACAGTGACAGTCACTCGGTGGCAGATCGAATTAATGGTCAACATCAACAGCTTCTTTCACAATTCAAATAGGAAGCAAATGATCATCTAGCGTACAGTTTATATGTGTTTACAAGCGACTTTCCTCTTATTCTAAAACTGAAGACAAATCTTGAGTACAGTTCTTTTGCACCAAAAAAAAAGAAAAAAAAATCTCCAACACACCGTGGAGACCTGCCTCAATACTCTGGCGGTAAGCTTCTAAAAAGAGGGTTTTGGAAAACTTGTCCAACTATCTTAATCTTCACAGTGATTATACCGAAAAGTAACTTTGATTGTACTTGACTTCTGGTTGTAAAACCATTTCTTTATACAAATTCGTCTTTATTTTATGCCCCGTCGGAGAGTGAAAGAAAAAAAATACCCCTCGTATATAATAAAGTATAATTTTTTTCATTTATCCGCCAACATATAAAGAGAACTCTCGTTAGTGCGGACTTTCAAGTGAGATCATTTTTCGCCCACGCTAGCCGAAGTTTGTCTTAAACGATGTAAATTCTTAAATGGTGTAAAGTATTTTTTTTTCTTAAAATAAATTGAAAAATTTTAGGAGAAAAATTAAATATCTTAGCAACTTTATGCTAAGAAACAAGTTATGCTTCAAATTTGTTATTTTAGTAAAACAGCAAGCTATGGACAAATTGTTAATAAGAAAGAATGCATTATTTGACAGAAAAATACATGCAAGAAAATTAGCTGTACTTACGTAATTTTACATTAATTAAAATATTTTCTCCGTTTTCTATACGATAACTGATCAAATAATCTTTTTACCACACCGTTTTTTATTATCCATCCAAAAACATTATCTTTTACATCACATTTTGATTGATGTTAGCGATGAACGCCCTGTAGCAATTTTTGAAATTATTACATTATTTGCGATGGGATGTTTTCTTTCTCTGAATAGCGGTTACTGATAATTTCGCTCACTAACCAAAATTCCACCAAAATTGCTTTTGAATTTAATAATGTACAAAACTAGCAAGGATTCTGTCTGGTCAATTTGTAAAAAAAAAAATGTCCAGGGCCTGGCTATTGCAGAATCATACGGGGCAATTGCCTCCATTCTTTTATTTGAGAGGTTCCCCATGAGAAAAATCAAGTTAGTTATTAAGTTGTTAAAGTACAAATTGATGGTCAAGCTGTACTCCGGATATACAGAATTCCCTTAACATTCGCGAGTTTTGATTATTCGCGAAACAAAAAAGGCTGAACATTTCAACATTCGCAAACACTGAACTTGGTTATTTGCGAATTTTATTTTATAAAGAATATTTTTTTACAAAGTAAACTCACTTTGCATTACCAATTCTATGAACTATGTGACACTGGACACTTTTTTATATATTGTATAGTCTATTGCATTACTGTATGGCCTAAGTTGCAAGTCCTTGTGTTGAGGGAAAATATAGATCAGTAATTTTCTTTAATTTTTTTATGCAGATTTTTTTCAATTTTCTAAGTTTCTCTAAAATTGTAAATTTTTATTGCAGGTGAAATATTTTCAGCCAAAATTGTCGGGGAAATTTTAAAACATCATCAATAATTTGTTGAAGAAGCAGTGGAATGAGATTCTTCACTGCTGAAGAGTTTTAAATTTAAAATAGAAATCAAGGCCGCGACTTTCTCTACATGGAAATTCATAAATATAAGATCTCTTCTGTCAAACAATCGCACATCACTCTTTTTATTATTATTATTATTATTATTCATCGGCAAATAAATTTTGTACACTATGTTTATAATTATTCAAATTTATTTCAAGAATGTACTTTTAATGTATATTGCTTAATAAATATGGTTTTTGAATTTCAATTGTTCCTTTCCATAAAACTCTCCCCCCCCCCTTATATGAACTGGAAGATAGTCTCAACATTATTACGACTTTGACATTCACGAATGTTTTCGGGAACCTAAAACCTCGCTAATGTCAAAGGATTACCGTACATAGTTTTTCTTATGAAGGTAGGAAATAATTGATCCAGTCGTATTACATTTAAGTCTATTTATAAAAAATATGTCTATGGAGCAGCATAATTCCAAGATTTTGTACTTACTAATAAAATTTAGTAGTACATTTTAACTTATTTAGTGGCCGAAATGGACGATTAAGTAAGGCAAAACTTTCTAATTCAATCATTTGGGTAACAAAAAAAGTAAAAGTTGGAAGCTTCGAATATGCATATACAAGCAGCTTTCGCCCGCTACGCTGGTAAATTTTTTTAAAAAAGAAACTTTGAATCAAACGAAATTTTTATATCATAGTAATTTTTAGTTTTATATCGTATTTTAGACTGTCTGTCATCGGTGAAATTTCAGTCATTTAAACGGAAAGTTCAATGTTAGTCACCAATGAATGACGTAGCGCTCAACATGTTAACAGTTTTAATCACACAAAAATTCATTCAGCGGAACCTTTAAAATAAAGCCAATGTTTTGTAATTGGGTTCATCTGATTTAAAACATCTCCATAAGTATTCAATTAAAAAACGTAGAATGCTATATTTCATTTGTTACAAAATTTCTGAAAAATTATCCAACTAAGAATGTAAGTTCCATTAAAATCTATCTAGTAGAACTTAATTTATAAGCGCCCGGAATGAAATTTCACTTTGTGTTTTGTATTATTAAATATAGCTTACATAATCATTTTAACCTGATTATAGAACTCTCTTTCAAAACTGAGTATCTCACGAACTACTGGTTTTAAAATAATTTGCTTGGTGCCATTCGATTCAGCATGAAAAAATGCACTAAAATATTTTATCAGTTGAATAATATCTATGAATTCCGAATTTTAAGGAATTTTTTTTTTAAGTTCGTTCTTTCTTTTATCCCCCTTACGGGTGGAATTTTCGAAAATCCCTTCTTAGCGGCACTCGATGTTATAGGAAATATTTTTACCTCAATTTTCAAGATTTTTTGCTCGGTAGATTTTTTTGTACTGTGATTAATACAAAATCCAGACATTCTTTTATATAGGGTAGATGTGCCAGTAATGGGCCCCCTTAAGGAATTTCTCTAAAAAATATTTTTTTATAAATAGTTATAATTATTGTATTCCAATTTTTTTCATATTAGATTAATATTTCAACAATATTTAACTAATCCCACAGTTACATTTCCCAATAGAAATAAAAATGTAATTTTAAATAATAGAAATATGTCTAAACACCCAAAAGCCCCGTAATGGGCCACTTATGTTCCAGTAATGGACCGCCTATGTTCCAGTAATGGGCCACCCTACAAAAAATAACAGATAATTGTTTTTAGGTGCGTTCTTAATTATGTAAATACGTAGCACCTATAGTTGTCGTTCAGTCCGTCCGGCTGTCCGTCTGTCTGTCTGTCCGCATATAACAACGCAAAAACTATCCAACCGAATCGTTTGAAATTTAAAATACATAATTATTACATAATTTTGTCGAGTCATTTCAAAGTTTATGAAAATCAGATGCATAGATCAATTACAGGGACTATCAAAAGAATTCCGTTACATTACAGTCAATGGGGACAAAAGTTGCAAATGTATTTTAATGGTGTTACACTCATTCAAATATAATAAAATTGACATGAACCTATGACGTATATATATACTAAAATAAAAATTCTGTACAATCTGAGATGCAAAGAATATTTATTATTAAATTACAGGGCAACACAAAAGTATTCCACTACATAATGCTATACGGGGAAACATTGTTTTGGACATGTTTTAATTATATTAAACTGTGCCACATTTTATGAATATGATATACGTTGCTGAGGTGTAATGAAAATTACTTCCTGTATGTTTATAGGAACACAAAGAGTTCAACCACTGTACTGTACCCGAAGTATTGTCTACTATATCAGGAAGATCTGTATATTTTGAAAACTTCGTTATCGTACGAATGCACCTCAAATGCCACGCTTCACGTGCAATTTCCAACTTGTTTCAATTGTATTTTGCTCCAGAACTTAATGAAAGCATACTAATAAAACAAAATATTAAAACATAAGTTAGAAATTCATTACATTAAAGGATTTATAATGAAAAAACATAAAACAAAATATTTAAATTTAAGTTATGAATTTATTATAATCAAAGATTTATAATGTGGATATAAAACAAAATATTAATGATATTATTAACTGACTATTATTAACTATTATTAACTAACATTAAAGGATTTATATTGTAAAGATATAAAACAAAATATTTAAATTTAAAGGATTTATAAGATAAAGACAATGTTTTACTGAAATCAAGTTTAGATAAAATAAGGCATTAAAAAAAGTCTCCAATCTTCATTCATATCATTATCTAAATGATGTGCTGTGCAACTGTGAAATATAAATAACAGATCTTCAATTTTATCATCCCTTTCCGATAGTCCAAATTATTCAATATGGAATTTTAGAATGCATTTAAAATGATAAATATTCTTGCACTATCCAACCATTTACAGGTAATCATATAGCCCATCAATTTGGCACAGATTGATTCCACAATTTCCCTTAAGATATGCTTATATGGATATATTATCACCAATGGAGCAATATCATTATTTGCTGAAAAACATCCCGTAACAGTGATTTGTTCTTTTTCATTATTTGGTACTACATAATACACATCTTTAACTGATTTTGATCCCAAAATTTTCCTTGTTTTAAGAGCACAAAAGAAACCTTGTTTTAACCTTATTGAAAATTATCTCTGTATGATTTAGAATTCGGAAGAAAATATTAATAATATCTTCTTCCAAATTTAATTTTACATTTCTGAACCAACTTAAAACAACTTCTTTTGTAACGGCACATCTAGATTTTGTCAAATGTTCTGCTTGTGTTTTGTACCAATTCTGGATGACTTAAAAAAAAACTATTTATAAAGAAATTGCCTTTATTAAATTATAATAGGTAAAACTTAAGTATTAAATTTGATTATTTAGCTTTTCAGTTAAATCAAAATATTTTATCTCTACTGAGATAACACTTTTTGTATTGGTCACTTGGGTGGTCCATTACTGGAAAATCACGAAATAAGCAATCCAGTAATGGGCCACTCCTCCTAAAATCTTAAAAATAAATAAAATTTTGTAAATGGCCATTGGTATATTAAATTCAATGTTTTATTTTGGTAACCAAACAAAAACATTCAATTTTTACGGAAAAATAAAAACATATAAAGTAAGTGAGTAAAGTCTGCTCTTAGCATGTTCATTAAGATTTTCAATGAAAAACAGAAAAACTGTGAAACTTTTATTTCTGCTTCCTAATTGTTTTGACGAAAAGTGTAAAAAATTAATCCAGCTTATAAAGCATGCAAGGTAGAGTCCAGAAAAAATAATAAAAGCTTAACTATTATTTATTATTTTTTTATAAACCAAAAAGTGCGAGGTGGCCCATTACTGGAAGGTGGCCCATTACTGGAAGGTGGCCCATTACTAGCACATCTACCCTATATAGATAAGGACTGAAATTTTCATGTTTTTGCGCCAAAGACATCGCCAAATTAGGAAAATTCGAAGTATCTCACAAACTACTGGCTTTAAAAGAATTTGCTTAATACCATTCGATTCAGCATGAAAAAATACACTAATATATGTGATCAGTTGAATAATATCTGTGAATTCCGAATTTTAAGGAATTTTTTAAAAGTTCGTTCTTTACTCCCGTTAGGGATGGAATTTTCAAAAATCCCTTCTCAGCGGCACTCGATGTTATAAGAAGTATTTTTACCCCAATTTTCAAGATTTTTTGTTCGGTAGATTTTTTTGTGCTGTGATTAATACGAAATCCAGACTTTCTTTTATATATATAAATAAGGATTGAAAATTTCATGTTTTTGTGCCAAAGACATCGCCAAATTAGGAAAATTCGAAGTATCTCACGAACTTACTGGCTTTAAAAGAATTTGCTTGGTACCATTCGATTCAGCATGAAAAAATACACTAAAATATGTTATCATTTGAAAAATATCTGTCAAGTCCGAATTTTAAGGATTTTTTTAAAAGTCCGTTCTTTCTTTTACCCCCCCCCCCCCCCCCTTAGGGTGGAATTTTCGAAAACCCTTTCTTAGCGGCACTCGATGTTATAAAAAGTATTTTTACACCAATTTTCAAGATTTTTAGTTGGGTAGATTTTTTTGTGTTGTGATTAATACGAAATCCAGACTTTCTTATATATATATAGATTTAGGGATGAATTTAATTTGGACATAAACATAGATATATTAAACCTAACACAAAATAAAAACAAGATTTAAAAAAAAGTTACATTTAGCATTATTAATATTTTCGTATTTCAAGAATAATTTAATAAATTCTTGACAAACAAATTATATGTTCTAACAGATCTAAATTTCCCATGTGGGTGAAAAAAATCCGGGCCAGGAAATTAAAAAATTGAATATTCGTAAGCAGCAGCAACAACAACAAAGAAACAAACAAAAATAAAACTGACGATTTAAAATGTATGCAAATTAATTCATTAAGATTTTATTCCATTTGGTGACTTAGATATAAATATTATGTAACTTAGAGCTTTAACTGTTATGACATTGGACAATTATCAAAGAATATAAATACTAGCAAAATATATTTCACATAAATTGCTTTATATAAAAAAGCATATACATTAGAACCTTTTTATAAAAAGTATACGTATCTTTATGAGTAAGTTTTAACACTGGGACAATATAATTTATTAAGTTTATATGGAAAGAAATATTAAAATCAATTAATGCACTCCCCCCATTTATAATCGCCATTTTTTCAAAGGAAAAAAAAAAAAAAAAAAAAAAAAAAAAAAAAAAAAAAAAAAGACCAATTGATTGAGAATTGTATGTTTCCTTTGAAGTTATTTTTAAAAAGAAAATTAAGGGTCTGTCTCCATATTGAAATTGTAACAAACTTCGAGATTTACTATATAAACACCTAATTTTGACCTAAATTGGATGTAATTCAGTGAAGTAGTTTAAGAAATACAAATCGAAGAAAAATACAAATGAAAGATATGATCAAAAGTGGGAAAAATCAAAGATTCTGACACATCAGTTGTGGCATATAGGTAACGCTCATCCCATAGGGGTTAAAACCCGAAAACTGTAAAGACATCAAAAAGTATGCTTCACAATAAATACAAAATCTGACGCAAATGGCTATGGTGAAGAAAATATTGTGAACATTTTTGCAATTGGAATTGTACCTATAAAACTAACGATTTAGGAATTGGTCATTAAATATAAAAAGAGACACTTTATATACTAAATAAAATAAGAACAGTTTAAAAAAATCTTTAACATTTTGCAAAACTGATTCCCGCTTACCTGCAGAGGCTAAAAAATAGTGCAGTTTGTAAGATAAAAGTTTTCTGTTGATGTGCCAGAAACTCCTATTTTCCTCAAATTTTTTAGATTTCTCAGGTAAAGTAATAGCATTGGGATTTTCATTTCTTTCTTTCATTCTATTCAGTGATTTCACCTACAAAAAAGTAATTGGTAAATAAAGCAAACTGATAATAAATAAATGGTCAAGTGCGAGTATTGCTCCGCACAAATGGTACCGCACAATAAATGTATGAATTAGTAACTATATTATTACAAAAAAAAAAAACTAGTTGGATGTGTCAATCCCAAAACTTTCTTCTATCTCATAAGTACATTTTAGTATTAAAAAAAAAAAAAAAAAAGTGGTGACTCCAAAGTTACCCACTATCGAATTTCCTCGAACATTTGACCTAGCCTAATGAGATTCTGGTATCCGAAAAGCCTAAAACGCAAAATTTAATTAATATTCTGAGAAAATGAGCTTAGTAGTGCCTCATGTTGGGTAATTTATACTAAAACCTAATAAGCATCTATTTATGTCAAGACCTAACCGAATCTGAAATTTGATGGAATTTCGTCCATTAGTTCTTGAGATATAGTTATAACAAAAAATTTGCAAAACGTAGCAGAGCAACACCATATCTTGGACAATTTATGCCAAAACGTAAAAAAGCGTCTAATTATGTTATGATTCAAAATAATCTCAAGTTTGACAAAATTCTGTGCATTAGTTCTTGAGATATAGCTAGTTTTAAAAAAAAACGTATAAAATATAGCACAGCAGCACCATCAGTTGAAGGATTTATAACAAAACGTAATCATCGTGTAATTATGTTATATGACATTTTGTAACAAAATCTGAAGTTTGATGAAATTCTGTGCGTTGGTTGTTGAGATATGGCTATCGGAAAAATTGTGCAAAATACAACATAGCTGCACCACCTGTTGCAAGGTTAACACCAAAATGTAATCAGCGTCTAATTATGTTATATATTCTAGTGTAACAGAATCTAAAATTTTATGAAATTCTCTGCATTAGTTCTTGAGATATAGCTATCGCAAAAATCGTGCAAAATGTAGCATAGCAGCGCCACCTATAGGGCAGTTCACACCAAAACCTTATCAGTGGCTATGTATCTCAAGGTATCGCGGAATCTGAAGTTTGGTGAAATTCTCCGCATTAGTTCTTCAGATATAGCTATCATGAAAATCATGAAAAACGTGGCATAGCAGCGCCACCTGCTGGCAAATTTACACCAAAACTTAATCAGCAACTATGTATATCAAGGGGTCACAGAATCTGAAGTTTGGTAAAATTCTGTGCATTAGTTCTTGAGATATAGCAATCTTGAAAATCATGAAAAACGTAGTATAGCAGCGCCACCTGCAGGCCAATTTTCACCAAAAACCAATAGGCACTAATTCATATCAAGGTATAACTGAATATAAAATTTTATTAAATTTCGAGCATTAGTTCTTGAGATAGAGCGCCCACAAATTTTTTGTCACATACAGACAGACAGACAGACAGACAGACAGACAGACAGACAGACAGACAGACAGACAGACGGACAGACTCACAGACAGACATTTTCTAAAAATAGTCAAAACGTGTTCAGGACCTTCTAAAACGTATAAATCCGTCGAAAACCGGAAGTCGAAAATTTTCATGAATCCAATACTTTCTTCTTGTAAAGATAGAAGAAAGTAAAATGTAATTTAAAAATTTAAGTGACTATTTGAAAAATATTTTCAAAGACTAAAATTTTTAAGACTTATAAATAAATTCTATATATAATAATAATAAAGATAATTTTTATAATAATCAAAATGTGGTTTATGTAATTACAGAATCCTATATTACGTATGCCATGGATTAAAAATTAATATTCCTGTACCAATCATACGCAAATTTTTAAATGAAATTTTAGTTTTACAATTTTTGGTACCGCAAATTTTTAAACTTCTAAACATCACACATTTTCAATTTTTACACCATAGAATATTTTTTAAAAAATGCACTTTTAAATGGAATTTGTTTGAAAGTTGTATCTCAATTTGTTTTTAAGTTAATAATTTTTTTTGTAGTTTCTAAATACATTTTGTCATCGTGGCAACAGAAATGTTTCATTTCTGGACATCGAACATGAATCAATCAGAAAATGAATAAAATAAAAAACAGAAGTATTCCATTTTGGGTCATTAAAAATGGACCAATCAGAAAATGAGTAAAATAAAATAAGTAGCGGAATTCAACCAATAAAAAGATTCAGTCATACTTCAGATTTCCCGATTCTCTACCGAGGAGAATAACTATTTTCCAAATAGTTTAAAAAATCGCTCGTAAAAGATTAATAAAGTTTTATAAAATTTTTATACAATGTAAAGTTAGATATAGCTGTATGTACTAGAATAGTATAAATGGATATACCATGAAAGTTCAGAGAAATATGAAACCTAAATAGTATTAAATATCGTTATTCTGTAAAGATCTTCTCTTAATCTTATCCTAAGCTGTTTATGGGTGAATAACAAAAATGTCAGATTTTGATCAGCTGAGATACTGAAAGTATCCATTGAAAATAATTCACATTTTCAAGAGATAAATTTTTTTCTATTATAGAATAAAGGATATTCCATGAAAAATTGCTAAGTTTTGAAGAACTTAAATATTAAGTTAATTTTTATGCATATACAGGGTAAGTCATAAATATCGAAACAATAGGCTATCTCCTTAAATATTGCCCCTAAACCCATACGTAAACACAAATTCAGCGTAGTAATAATCTCTCCTTCTTACAGTGTACCTAAAAAAATCCTTGTTTAAACTTGGCATTGTACTAAGCGCGCTTCGAAAGGAGTTCTCGAATTTTCAATGCCGCATTCGTCCGTGCCGTGTTTTTTTCAGATTAGTTTTTAATTAACTTTTAAAGACACGGATGGCGTATTGAGAAAACGACTCAATGCAAACTAGTTGCGAATTCCATAGTAATTATGTGATTAATTCTAATTAAATAGTCTGTTTTTAACAGTTTGCGTTTATTGCTTTTATACTACTGGGCATTGCATTACACGAATATATCATTTAAAGGTGTTCGAGTATGAAGTCGATGTATTTATGTAAATACAAACCGTTCGTATCATTAAAATTTGTTCAAGTATGAAGTCGATGTATTTATGCAAATACAAATCGTTCGTATCATTAAAAGATGTTCGAGTATGAAGTCGGTGTATTTATGTAAATACAAACCGTTCGTATCTTTAAGGGTTAATATCTCGTCTAATTACCGACAGTTTTTTTCGGAAATCATTACCAACAATCCTTTTATACTTCTGCGTCGATACGTACTTCCAACGATTACAAATTTCAGCCAATTTGAACTTTCCACTTTCCATAGTTTACGAGTAAAATGGCTGTGATCGAGAAACACAGGAGGGATCTTATAATGGTTCCATTTTTACTTTTTAAGAACATAACCCTAACAAATAACTATAATAAAGAGAATGTATAGCTATTCTTTCATAATTGTACTCCAGTGGATAAGTAAGTTCTGAGATTTTGTGTGCTTCGTTACTGCCCTGAACATTTCTGTGTGAATGATCTATCTATTCTGCAATTATTTAAATTTCGCAAAGTGCGTATGCATCTCCGATAATCTGACTAAAACGGTGATTTTGTTTCAATGGTATGTTAAGCAGGGCCGTAGCAATGGAGGGCACAGCCTCGCCCTCCCCCTTAAAATATTTTGACCCTCCCTTGGTGTACGGAGGTGTACTAAATTAAAAAGAAAAACTAAATTAAAAAAGAAAAAGCAAGTAGACTGTAAATTTAATGGAATGTTTTTTTTTTCTAAGAGTCGCTGCTTGTTGCAGTATTAGAGCTTGTTGCTAAGAGACTGTTTCTCTCAATCCACTGCGTCACACAACACGTGAGCAGGGTTACAGTAAATTGCCGATTGGCGTATAATTGGCGTGGGCTGTGTTTGTCGCCAAGGCGATGTTACAAGAACACAATATAGAAGCGGAACATCCCGCCCGGCGTTGAAATATTTTTATATTTCAAGATACATATGCAATACAAGTAATAATACAATATGATACAGATTATAAGCAAAAATAAATAAATAAAATAAATAAACACAAATAATACATGAAAAATTAATACATAATAAAGCACATTTAAAGTTTAGGATCTATGATGTTGTCCTCAATGGGTAATATACTTATTTTTGAAATAGGTCGTTTAAAATTACCCTTAGCGGTACGAACTTCAACTACCCTGACTATCCCGTCCGCGCCTGGGAAAACCTTATTAATGCGCCCTAGTGACCAAGTGCAAATGGGTAATTGTGAGTCCTTAAGCAAAACTAGCATTCCTGGCAGAATATTAGGCTTTTTAAATAGCCACTTGTTTCTTTCTTGTAACTGGCTCAGATAATTATTCTGCCAACGTTTCCATATTAACTGCGTTAATTTTGGAGTCCTTTGCCATTTATTTAGCAAATTATCTTTGACCTCACTTAAATTGGGTTCTGGAATTAAATTAAGAGGCTTTCCTATGAGGAAGTGACCAGGAGTCAACACCTGAAGATCGTCAGGATCTGTTGACAAAGGACAAAGCGGTCGCGAATTTAAAATAGCCTCTATCTGTGTGATAACTGTCAGGAATTCCTCGATCGTGAGATGAGCTGAACCCACAGCTCTTTTTAAGTGGTATTTGAAAGATTTGACTCCTGCCTCCCAAAGGCCACCAAAATTTGGCGCCCTAGGAGGGGAGAACTTCCAGTTAATACCTTCAGAAGCTAAAAAGTTCGAAACTTCATCACTCGTAACAAGTCTGCGTAAACGTTTTAGTTCTGCTGAAGCCCCAACGAAATTTGTAGCATTGTCGCTAAAGATTACAGAACTTTTCCCACGACGAGCGAAGAATCTTTTTAGAGTCGCTATTATAGCCTCGGATGTCAAATCTGAGACAAAATCCAAGTGCACAGCTTTAGTGACCATACATACAAATATGGCAACATAGATTTTCTGAAAAGTACCCTTTCTTTGACCTTTATATTTTATTTCAAAAGGCCCACTTAAATCTAATCCCACATTTGAAAATGGGGAACTGGGCACTATTCTTTCAGGAGGGAGATCCCCCATCATTTGACTAGCCGTTATAGGTTTAATTTTAAAGCATTGTAAACACTCATGTACAATTTTACGCGCAATATTTCTGCCACCGAGAGGCCAATATTTTTGACGCACAGTGTTCAAAAGAGCTTGGGGTCCTACATGAAAATCTCGTTTATGATAATATTGAAAAATTAGTTTCGTCAAGCGACAGCTCACCGGAAGTATAATGGGGTGTTTATGATCAAAATTCAAATTTGATTTTGCTAGTCTTCCTCCCACCCTCAATAAGCTATCTCCATCTAAAAAGGGATTTAAGAATTTTAACTTACTTGCGCGATGAACCGAAGATCCCGCTTGGAGGGCCGAAATTTCATTTTTGAAATACTTTACCTGCTCATTTTTTATTAAATAAACCTTTGCCTTTCTTAATTCCTCCAGCAACAGAGGGCCGGTTGCAGATGTTGCTTTTTTACATTTATGTATGAATCTGAAAATATAAGCTAAAATTCTAATTAATTTTTGGAAATTATTGCTAAGATTAATTAAATTATCACAGAAATTAGAGTCATTATGAATAGCGAATGTCAAGTTGCTGGGAGCTTTAAGCTCACTAGAATAATGTTCATCTTTAATGTCACTTATATTAGAGTCAGTTTTTGCTATTGTTTCTTCAAGAATTTAAAGAGGCGGGCCATGCCACCACAACTGGTTAGAAGACAGGTTTTCCACACTTGCACCTCTTGATACAAGTCAGCTGGATTGTGTTCTGACGGAATATGAAACCATGGAAAGTTCTTAGTTTGTTCCTTAATTTGCACAACGCGGTTTCCCACAAACGTTTTCAGGAGATGAGGAGCAGTGTCTATCCAAGCTAAAGCAATAGTTGAATCAGAAAACAAATTGACTGAAGCTACTTGTTTGTCTAATGAATTTAAGACCTTGTTAGTGAGTTTAGTCAGAAGAAGACATGCTGACAGTTCGAGACGTGGCACTGTTATTACTTTGGTTGGACACACGCGGGATTTACTACATAATAAGTAACTGATGGTTTCACTAGAACTAGATGTTTGCATGTATATCACTGCGCCATAAGCCTTGGAAGACGCATCTGCGAAACCATTTAGCACCACTGATTGGTTCACAGCTAGGAAGCATCTTGGCACTTCAATGGATTCCAGTTCTTTAAGACTTTCGAGGAAGGTTTTCCATTGTTTGGCAACATGAGAGGGCAGCTTCTCATTCCACTCTATTTTAAGAAGCCATAGCTCCTGCATGAATATTTTTGCTTTAGCAATCACTGGCCCTAAGAGACCGAGAGGATCATTAATGCGGGCAATTTGCGAAAGTACATCTCTTTTTGTGAAATCACTCTTTGTGTTGATATTAACTTTATACCTAAACGTATCATTGAAACTGTTCCACAACATCCCTAATGTTTTAACAGTTATTTCTTCAGAATTTCTGTCCAGGGGAAACATGTGATTATCAGTAGATTGGACCTCATTGGTACACCATTTGTGTAAAACCATCCCTCCCTTTAGGAGGAGTTCAGTTAATTGCGATTTCATTAATCTGAATTCTTCTAAATTGGATGAGCCCGATAGGCAATCATCCATATAAAAGTCCTTCAAAACAATTTTCGATGCTAACGGGAATTCCTTTTTCTCATCTAGAGCTAATTGTTGTAATACTTTGGTGGCTAAGTAGGGAGCACAAGATGTTCCATACGAAACTGTTGTTAGCTGAAATACCTTAACCGGGGATGACATACTGTCTTTCCACAAAATTTTTAAATATTTGTACTGGGATGGATTTATTTCTATCATCCTAAACATTTGTTTAATATCCGCAGTAAAAGCATAAATATGCTTTCTAAATCTAATTAATATCGAAAAAAGATCATCTTGCAGAACTCCACCCTTACATAATAAATCGTTCAAAGATTTTCCGTTGGTTGACTTGGCACTAGCGTCAAAAACGACGCGTAGTTTTGTGGTTTTACTAGAGGGTCGTAAAACGCCGTGATGTGGTAAGTAATAGCCATCATTAAAGTTCGTGTTTTCTTTTATTTCATGCATGTGATTTAAATCTCTATATTCTTTAATAAATTCTGTGTATAAATTTTTCATAACAGGATCTCGATCTAAACGTTGCCACAGAGAGTTTAATCTTTTCAAAGCAAGATTTTTGGAATTTCCCAAATCGGGTTCTAAAACCTGTGGTTTAAACGGCATCGTGACCACAAACCTACCATCCGGTTTTCTGAAGTGCGTTTTATCGAAGTGATCATTACAATATTCTAATTCTTTACTGTTACTGGGTTTTAAATTTTGTACTTCTTCAATTTCCCAAAAAGACTTCAAAGTGTCATTAAGTAATTCAAGATTTTTTGTTAAGAAACAATAATTAGTATTATTATTATTTACTGTTTTGTCATAAATACACCCAGATACTAAATATCCAAAAATACTTGATTGCAAATATAAATTATTGCCTAACTTTATTTTTTCTTCATTTAAAAGAGAAAAATACAGTTCAGCACCGATAATTATCTCCACACTGCTTGGAATGCTAAATTTTTTATCCGCTAAACAAATATTTGCTGGAATTTTTAAATCTGATATGTTTATCTTTTTCGAGGGCGTGAAGTCACAAATGTTTGGAACGATTAATAACTCAATATCATAACTGGCACTATTCATTTTATTTGACAACTTTGATTTGATTCTAGATTTAATGTAAATAGGCAATTTATTTATTCCACTTACAGGAATATTTATTTTCTCCTTTTCCAAGCCTAATATTTGTGCTGCTTTAAATGTACAAAAACAATTCTGAGATGCGGAATCTAATATTGCCCTGAAAGGAATTTTGATGCCATTTACATCTGTCAAATAAATTATTGCAGTGCTAATTAAAACAGATTTATTATCATTTTCATATGAAAAAAATGAATGAGCAGTAGTTTCGTTTTGTGATAAATCTTCCGAAACAAAATTGCTATTTATTGTTTCATGTATTGGGAGATTGTTTATAGGATTGTTTACTGGTGTTGTATAATTATGTAATGATGAATGATGGCTTGCGCTCTTGCAAACATGACAAGTGCTTTTTGAATTACAATAATTAATGAGGTGGGCTGAACTTAAACAATTGAAGCAAAGTTTATTTTTCTTAACAAGGTTAATTCGCTCACTTAACTTCATGTTTTTATATTTAACACAATGATATAAGGGGTGGTTTTCGGTTTTACAAATTACGCAACATTTACTTTGAGGTTTGTTTGTTTTTATGAATAAGGAATTTGCAGTATATTTAGAGGATACATTAGAACTTATACTATTTAAGATTTGACATCTTCGCTCAAGAAATTCTAAAAATTCATCAAAATTAGGCACTTCATTATCCTTTAATGTTAGTTCATATTGTTTACGAGTTTCGTTATCTAGTTTATTTAGAATAATATTCAGCAAAATTGCGTTCGAGAAATTATCTCTATCATACTTTAAGATCTTTAAAGCTCTTAAATTTTTCTTCACGTTATCCAATAAAATGCGGAGATCCTTAGCGGACTCCTGTTTAATTACATAAAGATTTAAAATATTCTTTATATGACAATCTACCATAACTCTTTTATTCTCGTATCTTTGTTCTAACACATTGAAAAGTGAAACATAATTTTCATCTGGTGTAAGCAAACTCCTCGCTTCACCAGTCAAAGCAGAACGCAAATAAAATAATTTTTCATTATCTTTTAAATTTGAATTATCATTAATAAGCTCGTTAAATGTACTTTTAAATACGGACCATTCTTCAATTCTGCCACTAAAAACCGGCAATATGACCCTAGGTAGCTTAATGCTAGACGTTTTAGCTTGGTCCTGTTCAATAGATTTTTTATTAGAATCAGTATTTTCATAATAAGCATTAATAGAGGATTTTAAGCTTACCTCTAGTTTTAGAATATCCTCGTCCAGTTGACTCAGTATTTTTTCAGTTTCTTCCAACTTTTCTTCCTCTATTATTCTATAATATTCCAGTTTAAGAGCTTCAAACTTTTCTTCAGTTTTCGACAGTAAATCCAGGTGGGCTTTCCATTCGGATAAATTAAATGTTTTTCCATCCGTTGCGTTAAATATTCTGGTGACTTGGGCCTTGATATTCCCTCGCCTTCTGTTCAATGCTTTTATCTCAGTTTCCGACATTATTCGTCTTGTTGACGAAATTCGATAAATGCAATATTTAATTCAATGGAAAAGACACTGATTCGTTCATACCTCCGGGTCGCTAGGACCAAATGTACGGAGGTGTACTAAATTAAAAAGAAAAACTAAATTAAAAAAGAAAAAGCAAGTAGACTGTAAATTTAATGGAATGTTTTTTTTTTCTAAGAGTCGCTGCTTGTTGCAGTATTAGAGCTTGTTGCTAAGAGACTGTTTCTCTCAATCCACTGCGTCACACAACACGTGAGCAGGGTTACAGTAAATTGCCGATTGGCGTATAATTGGCGTGGGCTGTGTTTGTCGCCAAGGCGATGTTACAAGAACACAATATAGAAGCGGAACACTTGGAAAAAATTCCAAGGTCACTAAATGAATTTTTTTTTCCGAAAATCCAAATTAAATTCTGTTCAAAAATCTAATTTAGCTTTAAGGTCCTTTCATGGTTTTTCAGAAATACTAAATTGTAACTAAAATAAGTGCTCAACATTCGCTCATCCTACCTGCACGTATGAAGCTAACATAATATTTAATATTGCACTAGTTACACACTCGAATTTTTCATCGTCATATTCTTTTCGTGGCATAGAATGAAGTTATTACAACAGTTTAAAAAGAAACATAGTACCTATAGTAGTGTGAATATGCACCAATGTATCTTTCTGCCTCAGAAGGAGAGAAAATATTTGCTTCCGCTACATTTTCTTGAGCTCCCCACCCCTATTATTCCCTTCTAGCTATGGCCTTGATGTTAACTTAAAACGAACGGATATAACTTCGTGCAGAAGAAACAAAAAGACAATTTGGTAAGAGCATAAACGAAAATATGGATATTAAAAAGGCATACAGGTGCTTTTAGTCTTCTAAAAGGCCATCATGAAGGAGCGCCATTTCATCTTTGAGCATGCTTAATCACTCTTACATCTTCTTTGGTTTTATAAATTTATTTTATTTTAATTTTTTTTTTTATCATTTGAATACTTGGAGTCCGAAACAGCTATCTGCCTTTTTAACATCATATTTTTAATTAGATGACTGAAAAACCCAGCTGAAAACCAAGGTTGGATCCCTAGTTTAGATTTATAATAAGCCTCTATTATATGCCTGTGGTAGCTTATATGCTACTACCAGTTTTTAAAATTAAGTGGATATTTGAATTCAGATATCCGAAATTCTTATGAGAAATTTAAAATATCAATGTTTGCTTTATTTAATAATAGGTTTTCCGTTGCTAAATAAAGCGGAATTTATTGTTCAAAATTCCTGGTATGAATTGAAATTCTCTTAATTGCGGAATTTCTAGAAAGTGCCCACCATGGGATTTAGGTACCGCATATACTCGTGTAAAAGTTAACCTCCCAGTTCTTAAGCAAAATATTGAAAAAAAAAAATGAATTTTCGGGTATAAGTAATCGAACTACATTTCTAGTAGTATGTTGAAAAAGGATTTATAATCGAGGATAAAATAAATAAATAAATAATAAATTTTCATTAATTTTTTTAACTTATTTATTTATGTTTTACGTTTCTAATAAAATTTCTTTCTTTCTTTTTTTTTTTTTTTTTTTTTTTTTACTAGGTGCATTTTAAAACTGTACAATTATACAAAACCGAAGAAGCTTAAATTATTTTTAAACATAATCACGTCAATTCAATAATACTTTAAAAATTTTTTAAATCTATTTAAGCTTTTAAAAGAGTAAACAACTTCTTATTAGACTGTCAGAAAATATTACATCTTTGTATTGTAGGACTTTCAAGAGAGATATCTAGAAGCATTTTAAAAGAGATTAAAAAATTTAAAGGAATGCCTCTGTATTGAAGGGATTGCTATCGCAAGAGAAAATGGGTGCAGATGCAGAGCAATTACAGGGACATTATTGTAGAGCTTTATTTTTTTTCAATCACAGGAAACTGATCATTGTCCGCTTTTATCTCTCTCTCCAACCTATGCACATATGTGATTACTTGAAATACTTGCGCATTCGCAAATTATCTACGAATTTTTTTCTTTTACTACTTCGTGTATAAGTCAATCCCCTATTTTCAACTCTTAAATTTTGCTTAAAAATTCTCGACTTATACACGAGTATACACGGTAGTTAAAAATAACGACAGGAGAAGTCTTTAGGCTGCATTCAGACTACAATACTTTCAGTTGAACTAAGGCGCCGCGTTTTCAGTGGTCAGGTCTGTTTTGGCCTTTATTTGAAGCCATAATAGCTTTTATCATTTGAAATAACTTTCAGAAATTAAGGCTACGCACAAACATCACTACTTTCAGTTACACTAAAAGAGCAATAAATCTATCTTTGAAGAAGCTGTGTTTTCGGCTATCGGTGGGACGGAAACAAAAGACTGCTAGTTATAGAACCTCTTTAAATGATTTTTGAGGTCCGAATCCTATCGAATTGACAAAGGAAGGGAAAGTTTATCTCCCCCATCTTCAGTCATAAAGCTGTCAACTGATTTCGCTTTCGATTTCTCTCTTGGATCAATCCATTTCAAGTGGTCCAGAAAATATTATTTTGGTCGCTCGACTATTTGTTAAAAAATCTGAAATTTTTTGCACAACAACCCTAACATGACGTAAGTTCAAAATGACTGTTATTTTAATTTTACTATTTTTTGTTTGTGCATGGCGGCCATCTTTGTTTCATCGTGTTCAGCCAATTTCTCAGATACTAGGATACACAAAATTGTAAATATCTCGTCTTTTATTTTACCAATTGAAATGGGGTTTGCAGCATTTTGTTTAGAATGAAATAGGCTAAATGTACAGTGGTAGAATAATTTTGAAAAATAAATTTTTACAGGTGAAATTTTAGCACAAAATTCAAGATTTTTTCCAAAATCTATCCATTTGCAAGAGGAAATTTTTTATGCAAGGAAAACTGTCACCCTTACACAATTTTTTCTACAAATAGGTCAAAAGTGTGTGTACTCATACACCAAGTCTCAGATCTGGGAGTTAATTTCTCTTTGCGAAAAAAATTCCATAATTCTTCAAAAATTTCAAAAATCGCACTTTTTAGGCTTTGATATCTCTGGTGGGGCACGAGATAAAAATTTGAAATTCTGGCCTTTGACAGTATTGTGTGGTAGTGTTATGTACAAAAAATTTCAAGAAGGAGATTTGACTACAAGCGGATATATGATATGGAGAATATGTGAAAACAATACTGCCAAACTATTCTAACCTTGTTCAACAAGACTGTCAACCTTAAACAATTTTTTCTACAAATAGGTCAAAAGTGCGTGTACTCATACACCAAGTCCCAGATCTGAGAGTTGATTTCTCTTTGAGAAAAAAATTCCGAAATTCGTCAAAAATTTCAAAAATCGCATTTTTTAAATTTAAAAAGGATTTGATATCTCTGGTGGAGCACGAGATAAAAATTTTAAATTCTGACCTTTGATAGTATGGTGTAGTAATGTTATCTACAAAAAATTTCAAGAAGGAGATTTGACTATAAGTTGAGATACGGTGATTAAAAAATGTTAATATATGCTATTATGAGTACATTAGGAGAAATGAGATTAGTCTCATTTATTACAATATTTACACAGAAAATATCGTTTTTTGAAAACAGTTCAATAATAAATGTTTAATTTACAAAGATACTATATATGCTCAACAAAGAGCTTAACACTGTTTACGAGAGATGTTATGAGTTCGACCAGTTACTGTTGTTAGTCCATACGACTGTTCTTTCTCAAAATTTTATTTGAAGCCACCCAAGTCTTGTCATCCCTTGTTAACTTGAATGAAATTATCTAGATTTAATAATTGAAACCATGTCAACTCGATCAGTTGCAACCCATTGTCTGAAATTTACTTTTCCTGAAATGTGTACCGAGTAAAATTGTTGCAATAGCATTTGTAGTAGGTTTGTTCCTCTGGACAAATAGTGTATTGGCTTAGCATACATTCTGAATTGTTTAAATCACACAGACGCATTTGAAGAAGATATTTGTAATTAACATTTAACTTTGTACCATAAATAATTAATTTAAAATTTTGGAGGTATGAACAATTACATAGAAGATTTCAATAGTTTGGCAGTATTGTTTTCACATATTGTCCATGTCGTATCTCAGCTTGTAGTCAAATCTTCTTCTTAAAATTTTTTGTACATAACACTACTACACAATACTACTAGAGGCCAGAATTTCAGATTTTTATCTCGTGCTCCACCAGAGATATCAAAGCCTTAATAGTGCGGTTTTTGAAATTTTTGACGAATTTCGGAATTTTTTTCGCAAAGAGAAATCAACTTCCAGATCTGGGACTTGGTGTTTGAGTACACGCACTTTTGACCTATTTGTAGAAAAAATTGTGTAAGGTTGACAGTCTTGTGGAACAATTACATATTAGGTTACAATAGTTTGACAATATTATTTTTCACATATTGTCCATATCATATCTCAGCTTGTAGTCAAATATCCTTCTTGAAAATTTTTGTACATAACACTACTACACAATACTATCAAAGGCCAGAATTTCAAATTTTTATCTCGTGCCCCACCAAAGATATCAAAGCCTAAAAAGTGCGATTTTTGAAGAATTTCGGAATTTTTTTCGCAAAGAGAAATTAACTCCCAGATCTGGGACTTGGTGTATGAGTACACACACTTTTGACCTATTTGTAGAAAAAATTGTGTAAGGTTGACAGTTTTCCTTGCATAAAAAATTTCCTCTTGCAAATGGATAGATTTTGGAAAAAATCTTAAATTTTGTGCTAAAATTTCACCTGTAAAAATTTATTTTCCAAAATTATTCTACCACCATACATTTAGCCTATTTTATGCTGAACAAAATGCTGCAAACCCCATTTCAATTGGTAAAATAAAAGACGAGATATTTACAATTTTGTGTATTCTAGTATCTGAGAAAATCGCTGCACACAATGAAACAAAGATGGCCGCCATGCACAAACAAAAAATAGTAAAATTAAAATAACGGTCATTTTGAACTTTCATCATGTTAGGGTTGTTGTACAAAAAATTTCAGATTTTTTAAAAATGGTCGAGCGACCAGTGCTGGACCACTTGAAATGGATTGACCCTCTTGAAGTTCAAATTCAGTGCACTAAAAAAGCAATTTATACATCAAAGCGTCGACACGAAAGATCAGAAAGAGCGACACCTGACCACAAGAAGTTAGTCCAATGTATTTGGTGCTTTAGAAACGTACGCAGTAAGTAATGAGTTACATTATAAAATAGATGAATATAACAAGACACTCGATATAGTTTCCCCTCGTTATATCACCCTCTTCGGAAGGAGAATCTGTGCTATATCGGCATATCCCATATAACCAAGGGCATTTGAAAAATGCAAGCAGTTCTGTAGTTTACCAATGTAATTGTTTTATATTTATCTGTAAAAATTAGTTATACATACTTCAATATAGGGTTTCTAAATTTTTTCAAAAATATCATATATGAGATATTTTCAAAATAGTCAACTCACTGCGGATTATTAATTATTTCCGTCTTAGCAACTAAAGGACATTGCATCTAACATGAAAACTTAATAAAATACTATTATAAACATCTTTTGTAGCTTTCATTACAAAAAGTAAAAAGCTACCTATTGCAGCCGTCCGGAGGAAAGCACTTCCAGAAAATTTTGGTATATTTTCACCGATCATGACCCCCAGACCCCAAAACCACCTTCCGTTCAAATGTTGACACACACATACACACACACACACACACATATATATATATATATATATATATATATATATATATATAATGGTTATATATATATATAACCATATATATCTCTGATTTTTGTCATGCGATAACTATCATATTTATGAACCGATTTGAATGAAACTTGGTATGTACATGGTACATACAAATGTCTCGACCGAGTTCGTTAGCCAGCATCATCCGCCATCTTGTTTCAAAACGGCGGTCATTAAATTTTTTTTAAAAAATTAAATGCGAAAAAATTAAAAGTTGAAAAAACAACGATTCCAGAATACTTTTTATTTAGTCTATATCTTAAACAGTGATTGAGTTCTAGCACTTTGAATTTTTCTTATGGTTGACATTTTGAAAGGATCTGATATTTGTCACGTAATAACACGCGCATTTATGAACCGATTTGAATGAAACTTGGTATGTACATAGTACATACAAATGTCTTAACGGCCATTTAAGTTTGTCAAATTTTTTTTTAAATGTATAACGGTGTACAAACAAATAATTAGAAATTGAAAAAAAAGGTTATTTCTAAAGTATTTACCTTAATAATGAATTCCGGAGTATTTTTTCCTTAGTCTTTACCTTAAAAGACGCCTGAGATACAGCAGTTTAAATTTCTAATGTGGGTGACATTTTTTTTTTTTTTAATCAATTTGCCCGTGACAACACTCGTATATGTTATTCTATAGTTCGATGTGAGTGTGCATGTGCACATGAATTAATATTTCGACCTAGCTCACTGGTTTGTTTTATCCATCATGTTGTTTTAAAATGGCATTCACTTCATGATATCATGGAGTTTGGTGACCCTGTAAATCGCTTAAAATAAAACCAGCTTGAATAAAATATGACTAATTTCTAAAAATTCCCATTAATATTCAGTATTGCAAAAACTAGCACCCAATCTCATATAATCGGGTTCCACTAAGTTGGTCTTCGTATGTTTGAATAATATAACTCAATTTAAAATAAATAAATAAATATTGTATATGAAAGCTGCCTCTTCCTCCCGGTAATGCCGGAGGGACTTTTTCTTTCTGCTTTCAGTTACATAACAAATCTGAAGATCAACTAATTGAAAACAGAAAAAAATGCTTTTTAAATTTATCGAAAAACAAACTATAGAATTCGATATAAAATATAACGAAAATTTTATGCTTTATACAACAAAATTTTAAATACAAAATAATTTTTTGCATTGAAAAATTTTAACATAAATGTAGATTTGTCATCCTTTTCAATTCCTTTTAAACTGAACAACAACCGGGCCAGAAAAGATTATTTCTGAGAAAAAACACAAATTATCTGTGTTTTTTAACACAAATTCCTTTTAAACTGAACTACAACCAGGCCAAGAAAGATTCTTTCTTAAAAAAAAAAAAAAAAAAAAAAAAAAAAATTATCTGTGTTTTCCTAATCTAAAAAAAATCTGACCGGTAAAACACAAATTACCTAAATTTGACACTTTTTTTTTTTTTTTTTTTTTTTAGTGGTTGTTTTAAATTAATATTGTTTCAATTGATTACTGGTTCTGTATTTAAAAATTCAGCTTCAAGATTAGAAACTGGAAAAGTTTTTATTTTTATTTATTTTATTTTATTTTTCAATTTTGGCAGGAAAAGCCATTAACGGAGGCAAATGTACTTTACAGAACAACACATTTACTAAAAGTTTTTAAAAAAAGTCACATATTCATATTTAGAGTGAAAATATTGAAATTATGAAACATGATATTTTGAAAATAAATATTGGAAATATTTTGGATATATTTTGAAAATTGGATAGATTGGATTGGATATATTGGATGCAATTGGAATCCTGGATATATTTTGAAAACAAATTACCTTGTATATTATAGCTTTCTTAATTAATAATAGGAAATTCCATTTATATTTATCGGAATAGACATATACGAATAAGCGATAAATCGAGGTGCAGAACAAAAAAAAAAATATTCTTTTTTAAACTTTTTTTTCTTTTTTAGTATGAAATACTGATTTTTACTAATAATATTAATTAATAATTATTTTATGCTTAGATAATTTAGTATGATACATCATTTATATTGTTATTATTTTTTAAAATATTTTAATGCATGACCTAAAAGAATGCTACATTTAAATTCATACAAAATAAAAATCACCAACCTGTTCTCTTAGTATTTCCTCACAATATTATCTTTCTTGAGGCTTTTTTTAAAAGCAGTATTTGAACTTCCGTATTCTGTAATGAAATTAGCCACTCTGCGTTTGTTACATAATGACGATCTAAGATCTTGATCATTGAGTCAGTCAGCATTTATCCAACAGCTAATAAATAACAGGCATTAAAGAGATTCACAGTGAGAAAAAGTGAGCTGTAAATTCTCAATTCTCCTTAAAGGCTTTAGTTGAATTTCTAAAAAGTGACGTCATTGTGTCATTATAAGCGTTGATAGGAGCTGAGCTGCACGCGGTCGGACTGTAGTCCTACATCAGACCGGGTAATTTGATTTTATAAGAACCCGAACTGGTCGTACAATTTTTTTGGTCGCGAGTAAGACTCCGCTTAGATTACTCTTTCGGATCAGATTCGGATTGACGTCATTTTTCAAAAGAAAGTCCTAAAGATTTTAAAAGGAATAAATTTGAATTTATAAATATTCCTTTACATGCTTCTTTTTATACTGTTAAGTTATACATTTAAAGTTAAAATTGGTATTAGTGATATAAGTATAGACTATTTTGAAATATTTGTATTGGATTACAATAGGTATTAATTTTCTTTCAATATAAGTATAGATCATTTTACCATAATTGTACTACAATATGAATTAATTTTCTTTCAATTCGGGCTCGGATAGAGTTAAACATGTGTAAGATTATAGTCAATTTTCTATCATCAGGAACGTACCGGGCTGGGCTCGGGTTTTCGTTTTTCCCCAGCAGTGCTGAATATAGGGGGTGGCCCGAGGGGGACATTCCCTCCGGAGCAATAAAATATCCCCATCCCGGAAATTTTGAGGTTTTGCGCTTTCAATGGTAAAAAAATACAATTCCCCACCCCGGAACTTTATAATTTCCCCCCGGAGCCTTAGATATCCCTCCCGGAGAAAAATGTTTGAATTCAACACTGTTCCCCAGACTCGGCCTGATCCGGGACAGATTTTTTCTCTTTTCTGGGTCGAGCCGCGCTTGGATTTAATTTTTCACTCCGAGTTCGTATCATTTGTTTTATTCAATTATTTTTGTAAAAAATAACAGTGAGAATCAGTGTTCTCGCTGACATTTGACCAACGTTAGTAATTTGGCTAATTAAAAATGAAAAACATTCGCCAAATGAAAAAAGTATTAGCCAAATAAATTCGCCGTGTAGCACAAAAAAAAAAAAAAAAAAAAAAAATCCTTTAATGTACCCCTTTTTATCAATATTTCTAAAATAACCTAAGTTTTTATAACTGTGACAACGATTATTATTAATCTAATTTCAACTATCCGCTACATATATATTAAAAATATGCATAAATGCATATATAAGAAAAATGAAAAGAAAGAGAAAGCAAAAATTGAGCACTAGCAATTTGGCGAATCTAATCGCGTGTTTACTCGCCAAATGAAGAATTTAGTCGCAATTTGGCGAAATGGCGAGCGACAGCGAGAACACTGGTGAGAATATGTATGCGTTTAATAAAATCTTTAGAAATTTAATTTGTTTTAATATATTTTTTAAATGTATATAAATATGCATAAATATATATATATATTTCGGATGAGCGAAGCGAATCCACTCCTAGTCTACAAAAATTACAATTTGTCAGACACTTTACTAAAAAATTATTCAGTATTTTGACTTGAAATTAAACATAAAAATAAATTATGATCTGTATATTTGCGCAAAGTTATTTTTTACAGAATAATCTTTAAAAATATATATATATTACTTTAATTAATTTATTTTACATGTTTCTCCATTACGGACGCATTTTTGAAAATAAAAAATGAAACACGTATATTTTCAGAAGAAAATACACATCATGGAGTTAATAATTATACATAGAATCAAGATTAAATAAATAAATGAAATATATTTTCATTATTCCGTCAAAATATCTGAAAAAAATGTTTCTTAAATTAAATTAAGGAAAGAAATATTTTTGGACTTGATAGAAATAAAATATGATCGGTAGATTCAGACAATATTATTTTCTTATCGAAAGATTAAATTTTATTATTATTATTATTATTATTATTATGAATGTTTTTTCCATTATTCGAAATAGTTTTTGTAAACGATAATGAAACCTAAGTATTTCGAGCTAAATGAAAATCATTGAGTCAGTAAAAATGAATAAAATCATGAATAATTAAGTATGTAAAATATTATCGTTGCATCAAAATTTCTCAATTTTTTTAAAGAAAATATTTAAATAAGGAAAGGAACCTATATACTGCATTTTGTGAGGACTAAATATGTTAAATATTGAAAATAACTGCAGAATTTATACTTCAAACTGTAACTTTTACAGTTTGAAGTTACCGAATGTTTTGTTCTAATCCAGCGCCTGCCGTCTACCAGTTTTGAGGGCAGAATCTCTCAGCCACTGGTGGGGCAACAACATTTAAGAAAAAATCTATAGGCACATATATTTTTGAATATAAAATAATGTATCCAATAGGAAATACGAAAAGCAGGAAAATTAGAAAGTACAAGAAAACTCATTAAGAAAACTTTCTTTAACATACAGAGGAAAACGAATTTTTCAAAAATCCATTTTCCGTATACCGCGTTTTCTCAATCAGCACTGTTGATGTTTTAAAATCTGAGTTGAAATGCATTACTGAATTTTCGTACAGCAAGTCAATGCATGCTGCCACTACTAGAGCGGCTGCAAAACATAAAACAAATGTTAACTGATAGGACAAAGAAACTTGTGAGATAGGACAGATGGTAGAGAATGAAATTTTTTCCAGATTCAGTTTTTTTTTACTAGTTTCTTAATAGCAGTTATGTATAGTATGCAAGATCGATTGTACGCTGTTATGAAAGCAAAAGAGGGTGCTACAAAAAATTAATTACCATTTACTTCATATTAATAAGGTAATATTGTTGCGCAAAATAAAATATTCTAATACTTTGAACTCATCTAAATTTTATCCTACTATTTTTATGTCTTTCAGAAAGCTGTAAACCTAATATATTGTACTGTATTTTATATTTTGTAAATATTAAAATCTTATCTAAACATTCCAGATTCAATTTATAAGAAATTTAATTGCATTTACTTAGTATAAAAATGATTAAATTGAAAATAATTTTTTAATAATTTTTCTCAATTATTTTAATATTTGGAATATGAGTTGTATTAAAATGGTTCCAAAGTTCAC
The DNA here is from genome assembly GCA_964019185.1 of Maratus speculifer. NCBI lineage: Eukaryota > Metazoa > Arthropoda > Arachnida > Araneae > Salticidae > Maratus > Maratus speculifer. Next base: position 46,485,689 of record OZ025290.1, read on the forward strand.
TAGCTCATACTTTTTTATATGGATCCATACATAAATAAAAAATAAGACTTATTTCCACAAAATTTTCACCCCCCCCCCCCCTAAAAAAGTGACATTTTTGGAGTGTCGACAGAAGTGAAAACTTGGACAATTACGTTTTTATTTTTTGAATTGTCAGGATATCTTTTTTTGTAATCGTCAGGAAACATTTTATTGTGCAGGAAATACTTTTAAATAATGTGTTTTTTTTATTCATTATTATAAAGTTCTACTACAAAAATTGCATTACAATTTTCATTTAATGCGCAATTGTGCATGAAAAATAATGCATATTGTTTTGCATAAAAAAATTGCAATAAAAAAAGACTGAATAATATTTATATGGCGCAGATGTCATACACACATCACGTTGGCACAATTTTTTTCTGATACCGATTTGGCAAAAAAACCTCGAAGAAGTTTAAGAAATTTAAATTTCAACCCATTATGGGTCCGTAACGTGACCCAGAATAACGGGAAAAATTTTTTATGCTAGATTTGTAATGTATGAGGCATAAGCTTTCGGTAGACATATTACATCAAAAAATGAGAAATACCCCCCCCCCCAGCCCCTCCTCCCAAAAATGGTCCTATAGGGAACCCTCCTCCCCCCCCTCAGAAGAGCCCTTTAGAAATCAAATCCACAAATCTCAAATTCAGTCTTTCTGATATTTAATAAAAAAGAGACGAAATCATTTTTTATTTAACCTCTTTCTTCAACAACCGCGAATGAAAACCAAACAGGAAACGAAACTTTAAATCAAAAGTCGTTAACGATAACAACATTATCCTCAGACAAAACGTTTGAAAATAAACAACAGTTACGAAGTGATAAAATGTTCTTTTGTAATGTAAAAAAACTACATTTTTTCAAAAACGGGTGGAAAATCTAACAGAAAAGAACAACATAACTGAACTGAATTGAAAAACTGGTGAAAAATCTAACAGTTATTGAATTTGCGAATATTAAGGAGTTACTTCTTCTGTGGTTGCATAGGCGTAACCAGCTTTTTGAACGGGTGGGTGCCCAGAATTTTTAACCTGAACTTGCGGGATACAAACAATATCTTATTTTATATAGCAGGGCTGTCCAACGCGGCGCCCGCGGGCGCCATGGCGCCCTTTGCAGGTTTTCTTGGCGCCCTTCCGAAGGTTTCCTATTACTAGTCTTTTTTTTTTAAATAAAATTCCCTTATAAAGTATACTTTATTTAAAATCCTTGATATTTTCTTGAGAGATGTTTTTAAAATATCTACAAGTGTATTTCGCGCATCAATAATTATAACGTACGCAACGTATTAACCCCTTCGCGGCGTGAGCCTTTTACGAACTTTTTAATGTTTTGTCACCGGTTTTTAAAAACAGAAATTTGTGCCTTTGTAAATCGAGAAAAGGCTCCGATTAAAGAAAGGAAATTCTGCAGTAAAATTTTACTGGTGTGGATAAACAAGGATTCTTAGCCTTTTTGCGGCACGTATAGGTGTCGCTCGCCCCCAAGGGCGTTAAAAGAAAGGCAACAACACATGATTAGTTTTTTAAAGAAACAAATCATGTGATGTTGTGTTTCTTTTCTAATTAATACATATTCTTTTTGTATTTTTTGTGGAAATTATGCCAATGGAAATTAATAAATATCAGCAATAATTTTTTTAATATGTTAAGAAATAAAATGTAAAAAAAAAATGAGTGATCCTCCCCATCCGTCATGCTCGAAAGCTAAGTATGTTTGTTATTATTGACGTTGCTTCATTGGCCATTTAGCTGTTTTGTAAGACAAGATAATGGCTGTCTTTTTCTCCCCTAGACCTTTTGATAATTTTGATTTATTAAGAAAGCTATAAAATTGTGCGAAAGGATTTTCATCAAAAACTCTTTCGGGCTCTCCCTCTTTCGAACCACCCATGATTTTGTTTCTGTATCTTTTATAATGTCAAATTTACTCCTAAAAAAAAAAAAAAAAAAAAAAAAAAAAAAAAAAAAAAAAAACCAGCTATTTCAGAGTATTTGCGTTCCCCCTCCCCCCCCCCCCAAAAAAAAAAAAAAAAAAAACCTGACAATATATCTGAGTACCACTTTATTTTAATAAAGGTGATATTTTATTTTTCTGGCAAATTCCAATTCAAAAATGTTTGAAATAATTCCTCACAGAAAAATGTATTACTCGAAATTTACTACAATTTAAATTTTTTTTCTTTAGATGGCGCTTTAGATTTATAGGAACATTATGACTGTACTGCATTAAGCATTTGCCTATATGTATTGCTACTAATATTAAAAGATGACTTTCTTGCATGTTTTGAGCTTTTTTAAAAATGGCGCCCTTGATTGTTTGCCAAAAACTGAGATGCGCCCTTGCGTAGTAAAAGGTTGGACAGGCCTGTTATATAGTAAAACCTTCTAAAACGGAAGCCTATTATACAATTTTAAATTCCGTTTTAGACAGTTTTTTTATCTTAGAGTATATAATTGTGAGATTTTTTTAATAAGGGTTTTTAAGGGTGTTTTAATAAGGGGGGGGGGGGGAGACGCAAATTTTTTAAATAATTGTGAATGGGTCTGCGCAAGCAGGGGGGGGGGCTGTCCGGACTGTACTTGCTGGATACAAACAATATCTTATTTTATATAGTAAAACCTTCTAAAACGGAAGCCTATAAAACAGTTTTAAATTCCGTTTTAGACAGGTTTTTATCTTAGAGTGTATAATTGTGAGATTTTTTTTAATAAGGGTTTTTAAGGGTGTTTTAATAAGGGGGTGGGGACGCAAATTTTTTAAATAATTGTGAATGGGTCTGCGCAAGCAGGGGGGGGGGGGGCTGTCCGGGCTGTACTTGCTGGATACAAACAATATCTTATTTTATATAGTAAAACCTTCTAAAACGGAAGCCTATAAAACAGTTTTAAATTCCGTTTTAGACAGATTTTTCTCTTAGAGTGTATAATTGTGAGATTTTTTTAATAAGGGTTTTTAAGGGTGTTTTAATAAGGGGGTGGGGACGCACATTTTTTAAATAATTGTGAATGGGTCTGCGCAAGCAGGGGGGGGGCTGTCCGGGCTGCACTTGCTGGATACATACAATATCTTATTTTATATGGTAAAACCTTCTAAAACGGAAGCCTATAAAACAGTTTTAAATTCCGTTTTAGACAGGTTTTTATCTTAGAGTGTATAATTGTGAGATTTTTTTAATAAGGGTTTTTAAGGATGTTTTAATAAGGGCGGGGGGGACGCAAATTTTTTAAATAATTGTGAATGGGTCTGCGCAAGCAGGAAGGGGAGGGGGCGCTGTCCGGGCACCCAGCCCGGACATTCAACATTGTTCGGCAAACGTCTCAAAAGAAACGATTAAGGACGTTTTTAATGAATATTATTATTATTTTAGAGGTACAAAAAATGAAATCTTGATTAAAACAAGTGAAGGAAGATGCTGTCATTAAGAACCATGTGTTATTTATTTAACAGGGACTTTTCAGTAACATATTAATGCAATATTAGGTTCTAGCGTAGTAACACTGTTATTTATCCTAATACGCTAAATAATGCCCATCCCTAATTTTAATAGAACACTTTATTAAGATTGGTTGGAAATGGCGCATATTTTGGTGCTCATTCCTTTTAATTATTGGGTGCATTCACGGACCGTAACCTAGGTTACGCAGGGTTACATATTTTTTAATTTAATGTTTTTATGATCAAATACTGCAACATAAAGTTTTTTCTCTAATTTGTTCAATACTTGTTTTGATTTTAAAATATTAGTTTATGAATTAAAAATATATTTTTTAAAATGTCAAAGAATTTTATTCATTCATGTTAACCCATAGATAATTCTATGGGTTCCAGAAGGCTTCCGTAAATCAGCTCACCTCGGGAATCCTCGGCATATGCCTCGTGGGCCAGACTCCTTCATGCTTCATTGGTGTTCGGATCACAGAATAAAAGGCAGTGTTGAATTCTAGGGAGTGCGAAATGTCCCCCACGAAATTTTGAGATTTTGGGTTTTCAATTTCAAGTGCACTGCCGCCGGAACTCCATAATGTCCTCCCCTCCGGAGCCATAGAAGTCCCTCCTGGAAAAAGCGTCTGAATTCAACACTGATAAAATGGATTTATTTGTGTGGGGTTCGGATCCTGCGGGTCGTCGTGGTGAACCGGGCGGTGGGGGTGGGGAGGGGGGACTCCAAACGAGGGGGCTTTGTTCTTTCTTGTAATGTGTGGGTGAGCTTTTGCATTCGGAATGTCTTATCTTTCTTTGGAAGGTCTCAACCCATAGAGGAATCCATCAAATTGAAAATGCTTTAAAACTATCCTCTTAAGTAAAAATTCAGAACATAGCGGTTTTTTTACTGCATAAAGTTAATTTTTAAAAAGATCTTGTTTATCAATATGATAACATGTGTGTTAAATTTTATTTAAAATCATTTTAAAATTTATCTGTTTAATCTTTTAAAACTCTGAAATTTAAAGTTTATCATTTTACCTGTGTTTCCGAATATTTGGTGTTCAGCCAAAATCACTGGTTTTATAACAGACGATAATCTTGGCATACCATGTAGTTTAATTTCAATTTTTTTTCCTTTTTATGAGACAATGGCAACAAAAAGATACTTTTTCGATTATTTGTGTTACCATAATTACAAAAGCTATCACAAAAAAACCTCAAAAACAAATTGAGATACAGCTTTAAAACAAATAGCATTTAAAAGTACATTCTTTCCCTATACGACGATGTAAAAATTTAAAATGTGCTATGTTTAGAAGTTTAAAAATTCGCAGTAGAAAATACGCAAATATTGCAAAACCGAAATTTCATTGCAAATTTAAAAGTGTTGCCAATCGCAAAACGATGTATGCGTTACACCGACGCGTAAACCACTCACAAATAATTTGACCTTAGAAATGGAGAATTTTTGTTGCCATAATTACAAAAGCGCTGTTTTTTTTTTTTTTTTTTTTTTTTTTTATTATTATTATTATTATTATTATTATTTATTTAAAAATAGAAATTAGAGGGTAATATATATACGCTGCCAAATGCAATGGGGCTAAGACTATAGGTTCGTATCATAGATTCTTATTTTAAAATATAAAATACAAATTTGAACTATCCGGAGCCGATTTCCATTAACGGCATTCGGGCCGGGTTCGGGTCTTACTTTTCTGGAGTATAAGGCCGGGCCTAACTTATTTTTTCCGTACGAAGCCGGGACCGCTTTCATTCTTCCTAGTCCTTGCGGTCCAAAATTATCAGTTCGGTTTGAATCTTCCCGTATGAAAATCCAGTTCTTGGCGTGGCCAAATCTGTTCAAAAATCAATAAAATTTGGCTTGATCCAAAAAATTTTTTGCAAAAAAGACATATATTTTTAAATTGTTATTATTAATTTAATTAGTTGTTATTACTAAATTACAATTTATTCTTTTTGAAGAATCATAGATTTCTAGGCTTATTTAAACAGAGTTAAACACATGAAAAAAAACCCTCCCTATGACGGAAGTTTTTGTAAACAGAAAACTGGAAATTTCTTTAAATTTCTTTTAAACTGTTCATCCATGCAAAATGAATACAGTGTAAATGCGCGAGAAAAAATTATATTAAACATTTACACCTGCTAAAAAGGGAATGTATTTTTTTTCTTTCCAATGCCATTCCGTCTTAGATGATCTTATTTTTCCATGTAACATTTTTTAGATTTTTATGTCTCCATTACATGGAATATGCATTAATTATACTAATGATAACTAAAACATTTACACACAACAAACTAAAGTTCATTAAATGCATAAATATCGCAGCCTATGGCACTTCTACATAAATGGAGACTATAAACATGAAAAAAAAAAAGAAAAAAAAAAAAGACTAAGACTAAGATAAGTTTTTTTGGTCAGAACTCTTTCGTAAGAGTAAAGATCAATGTATGTAATGTAGAAATTCACTCTGGCCGATCTGGGTTCGGGCCAAAATTTAACTTTTTTCCTTCGGGCCGCTAAATTTTTCTACGGGCCGGGCCAATAATTTATTCGTTCGGGCCGGACCGAACTTTTTTTTCTTTGGATCGGGGCGGGCTCGGGCCTGGAAATTTCTGCCCGTGCAGACCTCTATGACAGAGTTCCTCCTAAATAGTCCAGTGGTAAACATTTTACCATATAAAAAATTGAGAAGAAATTTTCATTGTTTCTGAATTGTTTATAATGACGCCAAGATGGAAAAACGAAGTTTTCCGACAAAAATTATCAAGGATAAATTTTCTATGGCAAAAAAGTGGGACTTAAGTGGGACAAGTGCGACAAAATTGTGGGACTTATTTTATTTCTTTCTTTATTTTTAATATCTCGAGACTCGTTGTCGTAGCACATTATTTATCCGTTACATTACTGAAGAGAACAAAATTCTCTAGAACTTTCATATTTACAACTTTTCTATACACTCAATAGCAAGCGCAATACGCCTTTTCAAAAATAGGGCATTTTTTTAAAAGTTTTCTTAAAACCCGTGAAAAACGTTGTTTTGCTCCGGTTATTCAAATGTTTCCCACGTAATTTAACAACGTATGTCACCTTCCGCCTATTGCTAGCCATAAATTATGTATTTTAGGGTCTAAACTACCCTGTTTTGCACCCGTGGCAAATACGAAATTTTCCCTCCCCCCCTTTTTAAAAAGAAAATTTACTATTAAAAGAATTTTAATAAATCTTCAATAGCTGGATTTTGAAAATTTTAAGAGTGTGATCATTAAATACAAAATCAGCTTTGGCAAATATTGATTCAGTAAAACCTTGAAAGCCGAAACGAAAGAAATCGAGTTTTATTGCGCTTTAAACAGGTTTCAATCTTAGCAGGTATAACTATTTATTTTCTTTTTCTTGAAAAAATACATTTTTTAAAAACCGGATTCCGTATACAAATTTATTTTTCTAAGATTTGTAATTGGTCTAGTAATGAGGCATTTAAAATCACAGTGAAATGAATTATGAGACTAAATTAGTCACATGAAGAAATTCGCAAGGCAATTTTAAACCTATGGGAGCGTTCACGACAAATATCTAAATTGCATTTTATTACTTCTAAATATTATTATTATTACTATTGTTTTCATGGGACACTTGAGATCGATATCTAGTGATGTACTTTTGTACTTTTTAAAATTTGATTGCATTTTTAATATTCGAACATTTTTATTTTTGAAAAACTGTTTAGAATCTTTTCTAAAATTTAAAGTATCCTCATTAAAAGAATGCAATCAAATTCGAAAAATTAAAATGCATGATTCTAGATATCAACCTCAGGTATCATATGAATAAAAAATAAATAAATAAATATGAAAACTCAAGCATGAATTATGGAAAGAATGCTCCCATAGGTTTAACATTAGCATGCAAATGTTTTCGCATGAGACTACGCTAGCCACGCGAAGAAACTAGAATGCTATCAGACATTATATCTCTAAATGATCCAGATATCTCTTTTATTCAGGATAAGGATATTAATTTGAAACGGAATGCTAATAATCCTACAGCAATATCATGAAAGAAAAAAAATGATTTTAAATAGCCTGCAGAAATTATCATTATTAAAATCTATTTTTTCATTTAGCTTATGCAGTAATATTGCGTGTACCTTGCGTTGGGAAAGTGGAGTTGACTGAGACCGGGGATCACTACAAAAACAAAAGTGTTTGTATTGTCAACAATCCTAAATAAATTGGAATAAATATTGGTTTAAATATTTAAGCTCAACTATTTTGCACGTTATTACCAATTAAATAAATAGAATTGGTCTTTCTGACCATTATCAGATAATGGTCTATCAATAGATCAAATGTCTGAGTATATGTCACAACAGAAAGTTTGTCATTTTTTTCCGTAAAAAAAAAAAATAAATAAAAAAAAATAAAAAAAATAAATAAAATAAAGTAAAATAAAATAAATGGAAAGAAAGAAACATATCCATATATAAACTATAACAGAAATCATCTTATATCCATGCTTTAAAATTAAAAAAATATATATAACTAGTCGTTGGAGGCCATCGTAATACTTACCCATCATGGATATGCATAGTACAATATATGAAAACATAACCTATGTAAGCAATTTATAAAATGCATTACAATTCCAAAACAAAATATAAATGTATATTTAAATCTTTTTAACACATAATCATGCTCTATTAATAAATTTCTGATGAACCAATTTCGATAAATTATATGAAACACCAAACTATTCAAGTAGCACTGAATTGCGTAAAAGAAACATCTTTATAATTCCAAAAATAATAATCATATTCACTAACGGTTTCTTGCATCGAATTAAGTATCTCATTTCTAATTAAAAGATATCTTTGAATTGAAATTTGAATGAAATACAGGGTCATGAAAAATCAAAGAATGTGGAAAATAGGATTAGAAATATCTCAACAACTAATAATCCGATTGACTTCGTTTTTTATGCAAAATTTGTGTTATTTTATTGCCTTTTACTTCCACTCTTTAAAATAAAAGAATTCGAAAATTTTTACATACCTTTCATCAGAACGAAATTTTCGAGAGTCCGAAAAAAATAGTTCTGGATAATCGAAGTTACTGATATTAAATAGGCTTCGTCCCATTCTTACTTACTAAGCACATACAAAATTTCAAATCTCTATCTCAATTTGTTCCGGGGATAGAGCGGTTACAGACAGACAGACAGACACACAGATGGACGAAAGGCAAAATTTTTTTTTCTAAAAATATGTTTTTCGGAATCTCCAGTGTCTGAAACGTGTAAATCCGTCAAAATTTTTTTTTCGATTTTCAAAACGATTGCAAGACTTACCCTATACTACGTATGATGGGTAAGTAATAATGTAGTAACATATAGTAATGAAGATGATTTAAAAAATAAATACTTATGAAAATGCAAAAGGAAATTTAAATAATTAAAAGTCTATTATAAATTATTAGCTGCAAACAGCTACTTCCGGATTTTAGAGTCGGTCTGATAAAAATGAAATGATGGAAATTTTTAAACATCGTGTTGTTAAATGAACAACTTAATACTAAGAAAAATATTCATTAATTTTTGCGTTAATGCAGCGATTTTAAACAAATCATTAATTTATGCAGCGATTTTATTTAATTCTTCGCGAAATTTTTATGCCATTTCTAGTTTTTGAGCATTTCACAGTGAATTATACCCTGAGTAAGGTTGAAATCGATTTCAAACTTTTAGCCCAATAGATTAAATTTTAGAACTTTTAGCGATTTTCAAGGTTTTGTGATTTTTTTTTTCATTTGTAAAAGAAATATAGTGACAATATTTTAGAATACAGTAGAAAATTTTATTCGGTGAAATTTGAAATTTTTAGCAATTCTTAAAGTACTTTTTTGCTTTCGGCGGAGCTTTTGTAACATTCATAAAAGGTATTCTATTTCAATCTTTGAGGCGCCCTGTATGCTCCTAGATATATTAAAAGAAATCTTTTTTATTGAGAAGAACGGAAAATACAGCTTTTTATTCTTGTACGAATATCTGCTGCTTCACCAATTCTCTCTGCACATATACAATATTTATTTATATTTACGTTCTGTAGTATAGTTTAATATCATTATTTGCATTCCTCCATCTCGGATACGCTACTGAATCGTACTAAAAATAGCAAAAGATAAATGTGAAGACAATATATATATATATATATATATGGAAATTCTTCTTATAAAAGTTCTTTCGAACACATAAGTAAATAAACTCGGAGGTAAATTAAATTCTGACACCGTTTTTAAACTTTTAAATGACTTATATTAAACGTTAATATTTACAAAAAAGATATTTACATATTAATATTTACAATTCGAACATTCAAAAGGAAACTTTAATTAAAACATCTTAATCGCGTCATTTTAATCAACATTCTTCTAAAGTCAACACCAACTCTCCCAACATTCCATCCGACGATCTCTTCCGTTCATTCCTTTTTTCTTCGGCTTTTCGTCTGAATGGAGTTTTTGCAGAAAATCGTTTGCTTTCTAAAGACCTTTTCTATCAGAGTTGCGATATGAAGAACCTTACAAGACATGATACTTGGCTGTTGGAGAAAGAATCGCTCCCACAACGGCCGTCCTGACTAGGCTTTCGTCCTCGAATGCTCGTCCCTTTGGAGGCAGCAGCAGTTGGATCATCTGGAAAGATAAAGAAAAAAAAAACACAGCAGCATCCAAAGTCTTAATTGAAAAAAAAAGAAGTCATTATTCAAATTGTTTATCAAAGCTTAGATTATTTCTTGAAAAAATTCATATATTTTTTTCGCGTCTTTTCGTCTTCTCTTTCTTACGTCCTTTAATCTTCTTTTATCTTACGTCTTTTCGTCTTCTTCTTTCATATGTCTTTTCATCTTCTATTACCTTACGTCTTTTCGTCTTTTCTTTCTTACGTCTTCCGTCTTCTTTTACCTTACGTCTTTTCGTCTTTTCGAGAATAAAGTTAAAATTCTATTAGTTGTCAGTCCAGAGGTTTGTCATAGTTGGTATAGTGTCACAATCGGTGAAATTCTTTTTTTTTTTTCAAGCTTCGTCCGTCCACGGCTTCATGTACTCTGCACATGTACTGGTGACCATGGGTCCTTCGTTGAATCCAAGTTTCTTTACATCGTAGGTGTCATTATTTTTTACTTTTATGACTTTGTACGGACCTAAATATTTTGGTTTTAACTTCAAACCTGGACCTTGTTGTGTGCGTTTTATAGCAACCACATCATTAATCTTAAATTTGTTAGCTTTCTTTCGTCTGAGGTTGTAAGTTTTACGGTTCTCTTCTTGGACTTTTAAAATCTGTTTTTTAGCATTTTTTCTCATATCTTCGCGATTATTTGTAAAATCAGATTGTATTTCAGCATTCAGAAGACTAGTAATTTCAATGTTATTTTTTAGTTTCATTTTAGTACCAAACATCAATTCAAAAGGAGTTGTGCTTATACTTCTCTGAAAAGTCGAATTTATCACCTGTTGGACGTTGCTTACATGTGTATACCATTTTTTAGGATTATCGACAGACAATTTAGACAGAACAGATATTATGACAGAATTTAGACGCTCAACTTGGCCGTTAGACCTGGGTAATCCAGTGGTAATCGGGATATGTTTAATATTTTCATTGATGCAATAATCTTCAAAAGCTTTAGAGGTAAATGCAGGACCTTTATCTGATATAATTCGAACTGGATTTCCAAAGATAGATTTTTGGATTTCTAATTTAGAAATTACTTCGGCAGCATCGGTAGATTTTGTGGGATACAACCAAACAAATTTTGTGAATGCGTCAATGACCGAAAGGATATGTTTGTAATTTTTATTAGTGCTTTCTAATGGACCTAAGTGATCAACATGGTACGTATGTAATGGAGTTTCTTCTTTTTCTATTGGGTGAAGTAAGCCTTCTTGTTTACCACTTTTTCTATTGGGTGAAATAAGCCTTCTTGTTTACCACATTTTCTATTAACTAAAATACAGGGAACACAATTTGCTATACATTTCTCAATTTTTTGTTTAACTTTAGGGATGTAAAAATCATTTTCTAAACTTTTCTCTGTTCTTGCAACTGCGTAATGACCTTTTTCGTGAGCGGCCTTGATTATATTCATTTGCATGTCTTCCGGTACAACTAATAAATCATTACCATTAACACATTTATAAAGAACATCATTTTTAACTAGATAATCATCATAAGATTTCACCTTTAGGATTTCTTTTATTGTTTTAATATGGTCATCGGTTTCTTGAGCTTGGATAATTTTTAAAGTTAAGCTATCTTGGATTACCATACAAATAGGATACCTACTTAATGCATCGACATGTCTCATACTGCTACCCTGTCTATGTTCAATAACATAATCAAAATCGGATAACATTATTGCCCATCTAGCTATTTTTGTACTCATTTCTTTTTTATCCATAGTCATTTTAAATGCATTACAATCGGTTACAATTTTAAATGGGACACCTAGCACATATACTCTAAACTTTTTCAGGGCTTCAATTACAGCTAAAACTTCTAATTCGTAACTAGTGTACTTCCGTTCAGCTTCGGTGGTTTTTTTACTTGCGAAATAAACTGGATGAAATTGATTATCTACTGGAGATTGTTGCATTAAAACAGCTCCATAGCCATCAATACTGGCATCACAATGGATTTCGGTCGCACTTTTGGGATTGTAAATTAAAAGTACTGGTTCTGACGACAAAATACGTTTGAGTTCATTAAAAGCTCTTTGTTCTTCTATATCGAATTTAAATTTTGAATCTTTTCTTAGCAGGTCACTTAACGGTTTAGCTATAACCGAATAATTTCTTATAAATTTTCGAAAGTATCCTGTCAATCCTAAATAACTTTGAACATCTTTGGTACACTTTGGTTCGGGAAAATTTATTACTGCTTTAGTCTTCAGTGGAGAGGGATACAATTTACCATTTATGATTCTATACCCCAAGAAATCAATTTCACGCTTCAAAAAATTGCATTTTTTAAGATTTAATTCTAATCCATATTCCGATGCAGTTTCGAGTACAAGTTTTAATTTTTCTAGACCTTCAGCTTCGTTTTTAGCAGGTATTATTAAATCATCCATATAAATGACAACAATGTGATCTTTTAATAGGTTTCGAAATACATTATAAATATACTTTTGAAAAACACTAGGGCTATTGGTCAACCCGAATGGACATTTCAAAAATTCGTATTGTCCTTCATGAGTAACAAACGAGGTGTATTTCCGCGAGTCTTCTTCAACATCTACATGAAAGAAACCGTTTTTCAAATCTATGGTGGTAAATACTTCGGCAGAATGTAATTGGTCTATTACATCATCAATAACTGGCAAGGGGAAATGCTCACGTACTGTCTTTTTGTTAAGACATCTGTAATCAACACAAAGTCTCATTGTGTTATTTTTTTTCTTGACTAACACAACCGGCGAAGAAAAATTAGAAGAACTTTCTCGAATTATTCCCTGAGCTAGCCACTCCTCAATTTGGTTTTCGACTATTTTTTTCTCGCATGGCGGTAATCTTCGAGGGGAAGAACAAACAGGAATTTCATCAGTTAAATTAATTTTCATTTTAACATCTTCTGTTTTAGTTTTAATTGGTACATAATTTTCAATTAAAGAGTATAATTCTGAACGTAATTTTTTGACAGCAATGTGACTTAAATCAATTTTAGGCTCATCCAAAACATTTACAATATTAACTAAAAAGTCATTAGACTGAACTTCAGCTTTAAACAGTTTCACTTTATTCTCAGAAATAGTTAATGTACCTTGATGAATAACATCAGTGCCAATAATTAAATCGAAATTAATGCAACTGTCCTTAACGACAAAAATAGTAACTTTAAATTTTGAACCATCTACTTCGATTTCTGAATTGAAACAACCTTCTGGTTTAATTGAGGCTTTTCCTAGACCGGTCAAAGAGATACTCGTAGGTTTTAATTCTACAAAGTTCTTCAAATTATCATAAATACTTTTCTTTAACAAAGTCTTTTGGCTACCAGTATCTATTAAAGAGATTAAACGCAAAGAATAAAGCTTTATCTCTTTCAGAATTAAATCTTGGAATGTAATAATGTTTACTTGTGACTGAGCATTTTTAACACTTGTATCTTTAGATTTATTACATTGAAATGATTTATGACCATAAGCGTTACAAGCAAAACAAAGCGGCCCTTTATCTTTATTTACACAGTTAATACTCTTATGATTATTCCCGCCACAGTTAAAACAACGCATATTTGGCTTTACAGGCTTAAATTTGTTCTTAACTTCAACTTCGGATTTAATTTTAGGCTTAGCTCCTTCATATTTATGAAATTTTGCATTTTCATACTCCGATCTTATTTTTTCATAAATCTTTAATTTTTGTTTAAATTCAGCAATATTGGGACAACCATACAAAAAAGATTTTTTAGAAATGGGGTCATTAATTCCATTTATTACATACTGAATAAGGGCAGAATCTTCAATATTGCCTTTTGAGCATAATTGTTTCATATTTAAAAAATATTCATCTAACGATTCATGTGGTCTAATTTTTCTTTTGGACAGCAATTCGTGTAATTCAGCTGAATTGCACGTTTGACCAAATTCAGATATGAGTAGGGCTTTTAATTTAAACCACGAATTAATATTTGTTTCACTTTTAAGAAATAACTTTGCTTTGCCTGTCATACGGCGTTTAGCCAAAATCATTTTGTGCAAATCACTAACGTTAAATAATGAAACAATATCTTCAAAATCGGCAATCCATTTATTAATATTTTGTACTTGAGTACCTTCAAACATTGTAATCATACTTTCAATATCATTAATAGAAATGCTTGGTTTAATAACATGATCAGGAATTAGAATTTTCTGATTTTCATTACTTTCACAATTAGAACTACCAGATAGAGATGCAAAAAACCCACAGTTTTTGAGGGACGGGAATAAACCCGGGAATTTTGGGGAATAAACCCGGAATTTTGGGGAATAAACCCGGAATTTTGGGGAATATTGGAAATTTTGAAAGTAAACAAAACCAGTCATTTTTTAACTTTAAATTTTCATTTTAGGTCATCATTGCTCATTATTCTGAGAAATTTAAATGGATTTTTTATTAATTAACAAGATTTATTATTTTAACACTTTGCAACTTTTTAAATTCCTAAAATTCATCAGCTTTGCAACAGTGGTGATTTAATGAATGAAGATTTCAATTATTCTCTTAAAATTGTTTACTTTCTGTTACTTGGCATATCCACCATATATTCTTTATTTAATTTTTCTGTTTATATTGAATCTGAGAACAAGGGTGATGTTTACATTTATAAATTAATCTGTCATTTCCCTTTCTAACTTATTAATATTTTAATTTATTAGTTTTCATTTAAACTCCACTGGTTTTGTTTACATTTTTTATTGTAAATATTTTTATGCACTCAATCAGTAAGTTTCATAATACACAAATAGTTGTATAGACAGATTTACTATAGTTTCATACCCAGAACAACCTTGTGACAAAAGCATCTCAGAGTCAGAATTCTTTTCTACTTTAAAATTTTAAAAACAATTGTTTAAATATTAAATTTTGGTTTTAAATATTAAATTTTTTTGCTGTTTTGTTCACTTGTTGCATTAATTGTATTGAAAGTATATAAATGAATATCCATGGATGGATTTATATTTAAATAAGAATATAGTAGAATCTCGTTACATGTCAATAATTTTTCAGTGTAACAAATATTATTTGGATTGTAAAAAAAAATCCTATTTCATCATAAAAAGATTCACTTTAACAAATTTTTCTGTATAGCGAATTTAATTAGTGCTTTCTATCATTGTAACTAGATTTTATTGTATTTTGTTATTAAAAGCAGCTTTTAAAATCCCCTGCACAACAACACGAAATCCTGACACATTTTTAAACATAAATGCATATAATTGGCTGGCCTATTGAAGCGATTCCTAATGAAAATGATTTTTCAATTCTTTGAGAAATAACTTATCCAATTTTAAGCAATTGTAGTCATATGACAACAAGTTTTTTTCCATTCCTGCAGTGTCTTGTCTGAAATTTGGTTCAAAGTACTAATTTAGACAGTATTTTCTAAAAGATTGCTTGCATTTATTAAAAAATGAAAATAGTCTCAATTACACAATTTATGAATTACAACACCTGCTCATATCTACTTTTATATAATTTAAAAAGAGGCGGCTTTTGTGGAGCTATAAAAGTTATTTTGGTTCAATCGTGTTGTAGTCATAAAAAAACCAGATGAAACATACACTAAAGTCATGATTAAAAAAAAAAAAAAAAAAAAAAAAAGGTTTTTAGTTATCCCGTCGACCAATTTCACCAAATTTTAATAAATCGCCAAACCACTCGCCACATTATACAAATTGACATAATTTTTATTTTAAATAACAAAAAAAAAAAAAAAAAAAAAAAAAAAAAAAAAAAAATTAGCATAACATTAATAAAAATACAAATAAAATGTCGAATTAATGGTTTTATTGCCCATTATTGCCATTTTATCGTACAATTAATAAAATTAATGACAATCATTATTGGCATTTTATCTTAAAATTTGGCGGCAGTAATTTGTTCGACGGGATAAGTAACAAGTATCAAAAAAACTGTTTTAAAAACAAGATATATATAACTTTCTTTAAAAAAATCCAGAAAGTACTTGGCATATACCCTCCACTACATCCCTGGGTTCAATTTCTCACTTGTTTATCAACAACAAAAACATAAGGTTTATTGACTTTAGTTTACATTTAATTTTTTTTTTAATTCTATGCAGTTGGACATATTTAAATAAAATACGGGGGAAAAAAACTTTGCTCAGTAGTTCCTGCCAAAGTTAAAAGTGAAACTTTTGTTTAAATCAGACAACAAATTATTATATAACATGATTCAGTTAATTGACAGGTTGTAACTAAAAAAAAGTCATTGTTAAAAAAATTTATATATATCTAAGCAGATCATTTGCCATTCTACACAGCAGTTCCAAAATCCAAAATTATACAATATAGAACTTTTATAATCACATTTCCTAATCATATGCATTTTAAAATATAAAATTTTATTTTTTAGGAAGAAACTAAACACTTACCTGTTGAATATTTGAAAGTGAAAATCATGCTAGAAATATGTTTAAATAAATATTTATACCAGCATTTCTCAAAAAGAAGTAAATGACAAGATACTACAAATTGCATTTATAACATATTTTACAACTGAAATCATAATTTAAGTGTTACTATCATTTGAAATTTGGGAAATACTGGTCCTTTTTTTCCTGTTACCTGCATACATAGTGACTGTAAACATATACCAACTAAACATACAAAATGAAAAACTTTATTTAAATTCTTAACATTTTTAAATTGCATTAGTCACTTTCATAGTCATCAAGAGACAGTTGTTTTGATTTCAGAATAAGGTTTGATCTTATTGATACAAGTTTTGACACACTCTCATTATTAAGTCTGTTGCGTGTCACTGTGTGGGTATGGGAAAAAGTTGAAAAATTTCTTTCACATGCGGCAGAAGAGGGTGGAATACTAAATAATCGTAAAGCGAGTGAACATAAATCCTGACCCTTAAAAAAACCTTCATTGCGGATATTGCTCCATCCATCTGTTAATATTGACACAAAGTCAGCATTTTTAATTTCGTCATTTACAAACTTTGTTGCATTTTCATATTCTTTATCTAGAAATAGACGTCTATTGCTCAGATCATGCTTTGAAGGGACTTTGTATGCTGGTCGAATCAGCTTAAAAAACTGTTGCCAATAACTGTTATCAGGTAATGACAATGGCAAATTTTCAGAAAAAACTGCTTTAGCAAAAGCAGAGTCAATATTTTCAGATTCCACTTTCGAGACGGAATCAAAAAATGCTCGTAAAACAGGTTTGCTTGAATGAGGTTCCGAAGGACTTGAGGTGGCGACAGGAAGATTATCTGAAATTGGAACAGCACTACTTGCAGTTGTAGATTCTGAATGGCCTTGACTTAGCAGTACACTTTCAGGATCAATCAGCATTTCTTGAGACCCCACGATGATGGGAGGTTCCTCACCATCTTCACCATTAGAATATATGGGCATTGATACAACTACGGGTTTTTTTTGCATGACCTGAAATAAAAATAATGTAATTAGTTATGATTAAAATAGTCACATTAATTTAATAAAAATTGTTAATCTTAAGTGATATATCTTAAGCAGAGTCACATTGAGAGAGAGAGAGTACTATATCTGGAAATTTTATGCACATGTTTTATTATTACTAGAACGTTTAAGCAAAGGTTGTATTAGTGTTGAATTTGTGTTTTGTGTACTTCGCGGCTCTTTTTAAATATTTTATTTGTCTTTTGATCCTTACTATACTTTTTGAATCATATCCTTTCGATTTATTCCTTTATCAGACGCAGGAGAAAAAAAATGAAATATGTCCATTGATTGTGCGATATAAATCGTAAATTTTGCTTAATTTATCAATAGGTCATGTGAAGAAAATTGAGAAATTTGCAATCAATCAAGGAAAAAAAATGGCAACAGGGAAAAAAACTCGCAAAATTCATCCATCGATAAAATGAAAAAACAGTGAGTTTTGCAAGTAAATTGTAGAGCAAAAACCGAGAAATTCATCAATTGTTCACAGAAAACTATAGCAAAATTCGTCAACAGGGCCCTTTAAAAATAGAGAAATTGAGCAATCGTTTGTGGTAAAACAGAGAAATTCGTTGATTGATCGCAAGTAAAAAACACGAAATCCATATATTGACTGGGAGATTTACGAATATTAAAGTGAATTTCGCAGAAGAAAATTGTAAAATTAATTTTTAAAAATTGCAAAATTTGTTAATCGGTCATGGAAAAAATTCGTGAAACTTGTCAGTCAGTAATAGGAAAAAAATATCGCGATAATTTTCATTTGATTGCAGAAAAAATACAAAATCCATTGATAGGTCGTGGAAAAAAAAACCTCATGATTTTTTCTAACAAGTCTAAAAAAAAGCAGCAAATTTCACCAAACAGTAGAAAGAAAAGATTGTCAAATTCTTCAATTGGTCACTAAAAATTCGCTTAATTCATCAGAAATCGCAAAAGTTTGTAAGTCGATCGTGAGAAAAATCTTTGAAATGTTGTGAAATTATCCGATTCGCGAGAAAATAACAAAATCTGTCAGTCAATAGTCGAGAAAAAAATGTTAATCTTTGATCTTGTCTGAATCCGATTCTTAATCATTCCACTAAACTTGTCAAATGGACGTTGGTTTAATGCCTAACCAGTTATACAGAATATATCCAACCCCAACCATTCTGGATAAATGATTCTATATTGTACATACATTGAAGATGAGTTCACACACTTTTTTTCAGAGCTTGAGCCTGATGATTTGGAATCAAAGTTCACCCACGCTTAAAAAGTTTGTGTCATTAAAGCTCGATTTCAAAAAATATGCTGCAAAAATCATTTATAACATCTTTAATTGATTAAGGATTAATTTCTCATTTGAACATTTCTTCTTACATAGAAATAAAACATTAATCCAAAATACGCACTCATGATCTTAAAAATATCTTTAAAATAGCAAATTTGTAACTAATACGATATCAAACGACTAGCAGAGATCTGAAAAAGTCACAATTATTATTCATTTAAAATATCACTGTACAATGATGGTAGAACGATAAAAGTTCTGTTTTCTTGTACTTGTTGAAAATAAAAAGAAAGCGGGGATAAAAAAGGATTATCAATCCCACAGCTTTGGAATTAGAATATATCTCATCAATAAAACGAAATTCCTTTTCAAATTGATTTTTAAAAGATTCTAATACTTCCAAGGCAGAGGCGATTGTGAATTCCTGAGAAAAAAAAAAAAAAAAAAAAAAAAAAAAAACCCTAAAATTTTAGCGAGAAAGTTTTTTTTTTTTTTTTTTTTTTTTTTTTTAATGGAAAGAACATAATTTATGAAACCGGAAACCCAATCCTCCCTTATGATAAATATTAATTTTAATTATGTTTAGCAATCATATATGAATATTTTAGTAAAATATCAATAGAAATGAAGGATATTCTGTATAACTTTCTATCTTGACATACAGAATATTAACTTGATATGTTCAATATAAAGTACAAATTTTTAATTTTCTTTTTTTTTCTAAAATAAAAAATAAACATTTTAAAAGTGCATTAAAGTGGTTGCTATATCAGCTAAAATATATACGAATTGTTTTAACCAACAGAATAATTCTGCTAATAGTAATTTAGATTCAATAAGTCATTTTATATTATTTATTAGAATCAGAATCTAGGTATCCGAAGTTTTGCCAAAAATACACCAAACTGTTAAAATTTTTAAACATACAAATAAAAATATCCATTTTAATTAATGTTTAATCTTATTTCCATTTAAATTTTGAAAAAAAAAAAAAAAAATAATTATAACAATAAAAGTACTTAAAAAAATCGGAATCCAAATCCAAAGTTCGGTCGAATAATCCGTATTCAGCTAAATCACTTAGTTACATCCCTGGATTTTATACTTTATAATAAAAATTGTTAATAATCAAGCTAAAACTATTACTTACTTTAATTTAAGGAATCTGTGTAGAATAAAAGAGGGAAATGATGTCTTGTGCTTGTCATTTCAATACAAAATTGGACGGAATATGCAAGCAGAAGCAGAGAAAACGTATTCTGTATCTTCCTCGGTATCATCGTTTGGCTAGCTCAGAAGAGTTGAGTTGTTCTTGCAATTACAGTTCAGAATAAAATAATTGAAATCATTACAAAAATATTAAATAATAAATTAAATATTTCAGTGTTTAAAACGTTTTAAAAATTCCCGGAAATTTTCAAAATTTCCCTCCCAAAAAACCCGGTTTATTCCCGGGAATAAACCCGGTTTTTTCCAGCCTTTGCAACTCTACTACCAGAATCATTTCTCATATTATTCTCAAAAACAGTTGAAATATTTTTAGTTTTATCTTGTAAATCATCATTAAATTCATCAACACTTTCGTCATCACTAAGAGTACCTACATCGGCTATCATATTAATTTTTAAAATATTAAAATCACATAAACTAGAAATTATTCTGGCAGCAATTTCATCAAAAGTTCCCGAATTATTTATACACAAAACATTGCAAATGGTAATTAAGTCGTTAACAGAAAAATTATCTTTAATTTCTTTGAATTTAGTTTGATATTCATCGGAATCTACTTCAAACGTAAACCCAGTAAAATTCCGAATTCTACGTCGATTATTTCTGTCACCGATTTCTCCAAAAATTAATTTGTGCAATATCTTAATACTAGCTGATTTTTCAGTTTTCAAAGAAAACTAATTCCTTTAAATCAACTATTTTTTCCATTATTGAAAAGAAAAATGAAATAATAAACTCACTTCATAATCAGATGCTCAGCTTCACACATTTAAACAGCATTGTTGTCGCAGTATCCAACAGCTTCATATCATTAAACATATATTCAAAAAAAGATTTCCTCATAATAATTTCCAGCAAGGATTCCATCACAATTCTAAATAATAACGGCTTCCAGATTATTTAAAGTATATATATATTTCTTCTCTGTGGGCGTTCGTTTATCCCACTTCTGACACCAAAATTTATGGAAATTCTTCTTATAAAAGTTCTTTCGAACACATATGTAAATAAACTCGGAGGTAAATTAAATTCTGACACCGTTTTTAAACTTTTAAATGACTTATATTAAACGTTAATATTTACATATAAATATTTACAATTCGAACATTCAAAAGGAAACTTTAATTAAAACATCTTAATCGCGTCATCTTAATCAACATTCTTCTAAAGTCAACACCAACTCTCCCAACATTCCATCCAACGATCTCTTCCGTTCATTTCTTTTTTCTTCGGCTTTTCGTCTGAATGGAGTTTTTTCAGAAAATCGTCTGCTTTCTAAAGGCCTTTTCTATCAGAGTTGCGATATGAAGAACCTTACAAGACATGATACTTGGCTGTTGGAGAAAGAATCGCTCCCACATATATATACATATAATACCATTAAAAGTAGACAAGATTCACCAACGGATTTTATCAATAAAACAATAAACCAAAACGAAGAATTAAATTGAATTATAGTAAACAATATTAACCATTTGAAATTAACCATTGAATTTAATAACTTATAGCACATTGAACATGGAAGGAAAAAAAGAATAATATGAATACAATTGAAATTTGTAGAACCAAAGCAGAATCTTCAGGTCCCAAATACTTTGGAACTACAAATGGAGTGTGTGGTTTCATCTTCGTATTTGCCATGAAAAAGCAAAACAATACGAATTTGGGACTACCATCACACAAAAACCAAATTATTAAACAAGGAACAAAGATATTTTACAAAAAGGAGTTGAAAGTAAGTAAAAATAATAGTTATCCATAACAAACAAAAAAGATAAAGCTGAATAAAAATATAATTGAACCGGAAAAAATAATAATCGATATTAACATAAAATTAAATTAATAAAATGATTAAAATTAGAATTAAGAGATAACATTCATATTAACATATAACTTAAAATACATTATTGTTACTTTAATCAGTAACATTTATTGTGACTTTACATGGTAAAAACTCATTATCTTAATATAGGATAATAATAATAATAAAAAAAATAATAATAATAATAAATTATTATTATTATTATTATTATTATTCCTGGTGAGTATGTGAATATTTTTAAAATGTGCAAAACATTAATCTTATAGCAGTACCTTATTTTATAAGGAAGAAATTTGTCAAATTAGTTAAATATTAGATAAAATATAATGAACATAAACGTTAATTGTATAACTATATATACATATGTGTGTGTGTTTTATTAAATACTTAAATTATTGAATTAACTTCAAAACAATAATACAATCCACATATGAAATCATTATTTCTAAAAAAAATCAAACACGGTTATAACGAGAATGAATCCATAGTATTTTCGCGTTATAATTAAAACAGAATTCTATTTCAATCAAGTTTAAAATAAATAAGTAAAATTTGCGTCTAATTATCAAAAGGAGGAATCATTACTGTGATTGATAACTATTTTCTATTTATATTATATATTATTGATAGCTTTTTGAGACTTACCATAATGCTTTTACTTTAATTCAGAATTTATAAATAGGGTATAATTCTATGAAATCAATGTAAGTTTGGAGAAGGAATTGCACATATCTTTAAAAATTATTAACATTATTTTACTAATTATTATACGTTTTTATTCTTGTTCTTAACATCATTATTAATAATATTAATACCATTATTATTGTTATTAGTAGTAGCAGTAATATTATACTTATTTATTAAAATGGTAATTAAAGCCTTTGTGCAAAAATGTTAAAAGATAAAAAACCAACGATTATGAATGCACAAATAAAGTATGAAAAGGGAGCAAACAGCTGTTTCGAATCTACTATCGAAATTCTTCTTCAGTGCAAAAACTCAGCGAGCCAGACAAAGCAAAACTGAGCAAAGAGACAGAGAGACGCAGGCTTATATACCCGCTACGGGACGATCCCGCCTAAAGGAAAGCAACCAATGAGAAGAAAGCAACCAGAACAACTGGGTGGGTAAGTAGCGACATCTACCGGAGAACAAACAAAACAAAAACTAAAAAGCAAGAGGAAAAAAAAATTAAATTAGAGATTTCCAAATGCTAGGAAAATAAGGAGTACTTGATAAGTCATTGATTAAGGAGTGAGAATTTTTAATGATGTGGTAAGCTTCCCAAAAATTAAGATCAAGAATGGAAGGACACTTATGGATGATGGTGGCTGAAGAAAAGTTAAATTTATGTTGTGACGACCAACAATGTTGAGCAATAGAAGAGCGTTTAAGCTCTTGGTTTTTGACATACCTTTTATGTTCAGTTAAACGAAATCTAAGAGCACGTTTAGTCTGGCCAATATAAGAAAGATCACATTGGCAATAAATTTGATATATACCCTAGTTATCTAAGTGATCAATGGGGTGCTTAAGATTAGAAAAAACAATTTTATTAACCGGAGAAAAAACAACATTGAAATCAAACCCTTTTAAAATTTTAGCCACTTGCTGACTGATTTTGTGGTAAAAGGGCAAAATAACTAAAGTGTTGGAGTTCGAATTAAAGTTTTTTCTTTATCGAACTTATTTTTCCATTTTATGATAATTAAATTATTTATCGAGTTATAAGATATTTCGATGACGCAATCACCCGTTTTTCTCCTCCTTTTCGACCGGTTTTTCTGCTTTCGTCGGGAAATATGCTCAAAAGTGTCAACTTTGAAGGCTTTTTATGAAAAATCTGTTGTGTTTTTTAAAAAACAAAAGAATGAGTGCAATTAGACAGTTTCTGAATAACAACACCTGCTATTTTCATGCATTTCCGAACAAAAGTAAATTAATGCATGTTTCACAAAGTTGCCCTTTTTGATTTAAGAACACCCTTAAGTAATAAAAATAATGACTAAATGCTTATTTTTTTCTCCATAAAGTGCAAGATTTTCACAAGTGTTTTTTTTTTTTCTTTCTACAGTTATTGTAAGATGCGGCCCCTTTCTCTTATTATAACGGTAGCTCATTTTATTATTATTACTTTACTTTATTGCTAATACTTTATTGCTAATACTTTATTACTAATACTTTATTTAATGAATGAGTATATATCTTAATAGTTTCTGTCAAAATATAAAAAATATATAAACACACATTTATAAGAAAGTAAAATTTTCAGACTTGGATGTGCCAACTAAGAAACAAGGAATAGGAATGATTCTTTCTGACCACCTTGTAAAACAAAATTCTGTTTATAGTAAACAAGTAATGTATTTCTTTTCACGGGAGAAAACAGAAGAAAGGGTAACATGACATCTTTCTTGTGTCTCCGTCAGGGGCGATAAGGAGTGGGAAGTTTCTCCATCTCGCCCCACATGGATGTCGCCCCCTCCCCCTCCGATTTCCCCCTTAACTGGCAGTGTCGGGTTTTTTATGCAAAAAAGGTGCTTTTTCACAGTATTTTTTTTTTTTTTAATGCAAATCAGGCTTATTCTAATTTATTGAAAATTAAAAGATAGTTATATTTAAGAAAGTTGAACTTTCTTGACGTGAAATGCGTTTTCTAAAGATGTTTGTTTTAGAGCCTCTGTAAAGCCTTTTATGGAAAAGTACCTCAGAAAGTTTTTAAAGAGCTAGAATTTCATCTCCATCCATTTGCTACTAAATGACAAATCACAGCAAAAAAGTACAAACAGATTTAACTCAGTAAAGGCTTAAAGTATCCAGTGCAGAAAAAAAATAGGAAAATCTTTAAATGCATATGAGAGAGAACAATACGCATTTTACATTGGATTAACATTGGCTACGAAAGTCCAGAAGCTCTGAGCAGCGGGGCCACACTCGTGGGATAAGTCTTCCCCCATTTTGTCATCTATTATATTTTTGGCTAAATACGCTCTAAAAATTAATCTACTGTTCTGTATTGTAAGATGCATTAGTGCTACTTCTTTTAAGGGGAAAAAATCATGCTTTTCATATTTATTTTCAGATTTTGTATGCAATCAAAGAGTTAAGTATTTTACATTGGAACACCTATATTGAGTCTTTATCGATTTCTGACAATACAATTTGGTAGGAAATGGTCATCTTGAATAATTTAAAATTATTTAAGACGACAGACAGCCCTGTATATATGTCCTAATAATATATGTACCGGGTATCCCAAAAATGACTGATGGATTTCAAAATTCAATAACTTGCAAACGGTGACAGCTATTTAAAAAATTTTTGCAGGAGAGTTATGTATAATGTCAGGAGTTTTTTTACCGTAATTTTTTTT
Organism: Maratus speculifer; assembly: GCA_964019185.1. NCBI lineage: Eukaryota > Metazoa > Arthropoda > Arachnida > Araneae > Salticidae > Maratus > Maratus speculifer. The sequence goes on from OZ025290.1 coordinate 46,511,095, forward strand.
ATTTTAGCTCGCATCTCAAACAATAGATGGCGCTGACGGCGATTGAAGGCCAGGTGATCAGTGCTGAGTGAAGCGTCGACCTGGCCTTCAATCGCCGTCAGCGCCACCTATTGTTTGAGATGCGAACTAAACTAAAAAATTACGGTAAAAAACTCCTGACATTATACATAACCCTCCTGCAAAAATTTTTTAAATAGCTGTCACCGTTTGCAAGTTATTGAATTTTAAAATTTATCAGTCATTTTTGGGACACCTGGTATTAGTGGAACTTCAGGCAGTTTGAACCTCATTATCCTACCTTAATTCCACAAATACTTCAATCAACTAAAATATTTCAATATTATTTACTATTTTACTATTTTTCAACTGTATTTCTTGCTTATTGTTATAATTTATTTTTGGATATTTTTCATAGAAGATACGACTTTACTTTTCATTTAGCCATTTGCGAATGATAAATCAATTTTGTTTCATAATGGTTTTTATTAGTGATGGGCGATAACGAGAAGTTTTTCTCGATTGTATGAACAACCCACATAACTTTTGATTGTGTAAAATTTTTCTCGATGACTCCAGTTTGCAATTGCTTTTATACCATACAGGATTCGATTTTATCAAGAGTCGTCTGCAGGTGAATGAGTCGGTGTTAATAAAGACACGACAGATTTACTCGCTAGTGAGCCCCTCCTTTCATTGCTGTCTCTAATTTATACGCGATTTTGTAATATGAAATCTCGACCTGGGTCCTCGTTGTATACGGCATCGTATACCAAACGCGATGTGCACGTACAATAAAATCTTGTAAAAAAAAAAAATCTCGAACTGAACGAACTTTGGGGGTGTGAAAGGTGGGGAAGGAAGCATAAGAGCTGCATAATATGAATAAGTGGGCATACTGCTTCCCAACTATATATCACTTGAAGAGTATTGGCAAAATTTAGAAAAGTGCCCTTGAGAGGGCAAAGTGGAGTGAGGTTCGCCGAAGGTGTATAACATCAATAACATGAGAAATGGTCACAGCCCTTTCCAACACTGTACCCATGAGGGGTCTCGGCTAAATGTTGACTCCCCCCCCCAAGGTAAGAAATTAGGAGCAAATTAATAAGATCGAGGTACATAAGATAAATAAATAATCACAGGCCAAACTACAACTTCCTGCTTTTCTAAATTCTATATAAGTCGAACCTCGATTTAACGAATTGATTGGGATCCACAAATCCGTTCGTTAAATCAAAGCAATTCGTTAAATCGAATATCAGTTTTTGTAGAGAGTATGATATAAAAATATCAATACAAAATACCTTTAGATAAACAGATTAAAAAAAAAAAAAGAATGATTACTGTTTACTACGAACTTAAAAATTATAAGTTAGGAGATCAACTTTTAAATTATCTAAATTCTTTAATGTAATTTGCTTTTGAAACTTAATACATAATACACACATACTTATTAACACTTTGGAAAGAAATACTTGGTAGTGCTTTGTTTTGACTTTCCAAAGTTCTTTGTCGATATTTTATAACTCCGTAAGAACAACATCATTAGCCTCGTGAGACAAAAAAATAACTTTTTAAAGTTTCAAGCTGCAAATTGATTCTTAGAATGTCTCCTTTTTTTAATTGAATTTCCGTTTCTCCATCATCTTGACTACTTTCAGAATATTTATTCTCTTTCTGTTCAATACTGGTACTTAGCTCTACATATTTATTTATATCTTTGTCATGTTCTAGTTGAAAAAGGGAAAAGACTGTCTTTTGAATCCACCAGAAATGAGAAAAAAAATTAACACTTGGATTAGGATGCCAAAGATTTAAAGTTTTATATGCAAAAAATTCAAAGTTTTAATTTTATCTGCGAATGCGAATTTTTTTTCCGGCGATTGTTGTTCATTAAATCAAAACTAAGAATTCGTTAAATCAGAGCATTTTAGCATCTTTTTTGTCGGGACAGAAAAAATATTCGTTAAATCGGAGAATTCGTTAAATCAAAGTATGTTAAATCGAGGTTCGACTGTATTATAAATATTATTTACTGGAAGCTCTGTAAAATAATAATAATAATAAAAATAATAATGGCATTTCGGGAGTGCCGACAGAAGTAAAAACTTGAAAAATTACGTGTGTAAATTTTTTATCGCCAGGAAATATTTTAATGTCCAGGAAATACAAGGAATAAGTATTCGCGGTAAATCAACGCCTACACGAGAGACGAAGCCAGAGTACCAGCAGTAGTGAACAATATTTATATGGCATAGATGTCATACACACACCACATTGGCACGATTTTTTCAGATGCCAATTTGGCGGAAACCTCGTAGAAGTTTGAGAAATTTAAATTTCAACCCATTATGGGTCCGTAACGTGATCCAGAATGAGGGGAGAAACTTTTTTATGCTAGATTTGTAATGCTTGAAGCATGAACTTTCAATAGACATATTACATCAAAAATTGCGAAAAGGTCCCCCCTGCCCCCCCCCCCAAAAAAAAAAAACTGGTGCTATGGTGAAAAACCGGAAAACTGCAAAAAGAGTGGCGAAGAAAAGTTAGCTATGCCATAATTTTTCTCCCCGCTGTAGCTCCTATAGAAGCAAAGTTATAGACTTTTAAAAATTGAAATGAAGTGAAGAAATGAGCAAAATTAGGTGAATAACAGAGAGGGGGGTCCACAGCCCGGGGGTGCCATGTAGCTTAAACTTTTAAGTTAAAATTAGTAGAGAATCAAATGAGCTATACTTTAAAGTGTATGTTGGGAGGGGGGGGGAGTTCAAGCTCCTCTCCCATGGAAGAGGCCTTCGAAGAGAGAACTTTAAAACAATGTGCCTAAGTTACGGTAACAATGTGACGAGTTCAATGGATTTCCCATCTCAAAAATTTCCCAATGCGCCTAAGGACATTTTCAATTCGACAATTCGATCTAAAATGACAAAAACACAAAAAGTTTCGAAAACTGCCTCCCGCCGTGGGAACCAAATTGGGAAGGGGAGGAAAAAAGTATTATAATATGAAAGAGTAATCCGAGATCTTTAAGATGATATACCACTTGACACGTTAAAAAAGTGAAAATTGTCCCCCTCCCCCCGCCCCCGAGGGTCCACCCTTTCGCCCCCAAATTCCTGCAGCCCGCACTTTAATTTTTTTTACATTTGATAAATAATGTTTACCCAATGCTTCGATCAAAAAACCACACTTAAAATGATAGGTATTGTAAAAATAGCTACGGTTTTAATCATACGTTCGCCCTCTCTCCAGCCCCCCCTCTTTGAAAAATTTTTTTAATAAATAATATTTATTGGAGGGTTCAATGTACGTGACAGCTTAATATGGCTAAAATACGTGAAATTCTGAAAATTAGGTCTTCCTTTCACAAGCCATTGTCATATTCTCATACTTCTTTCTGTATCTCGTTTCTCGATAAACGTTTCATTTCACAAAGCTTCATCGAAAAAACTCTGCTCGATAAACCTTCTCATTTCTATTCTCAGCGAGAACGAAAATCATCCTTATCGAAAAAGGCATTCATCAGCAAACCACAAGCTTCTCGAAATGCCGCTTTTATCAAGATTAAATTTCATCACGAAGTTACAAAAGTCCTCGATAAACTGGCCATTAAAATTGCTACACCATGAAGGCGACATGCTACAGAATCTGAACAGCCCCGTATCACTAACAGCCGAGAAGACAGGCATGTTATCCGTAGGGTCGTAATGGCTTGTGTAACTACGTCACGAGCCTTGAGTCAAGAAATGGGGTCATTCGCAAGATAAAAGTGTCTGCACGAACAGTTCGACGACGTTTGCAGTAGCATGGACTTTCAGCTCGGAGATTATAGCTGCGACTTCCCTTGACGCTGCGTCATGGACAGGGGTGCCTTCAATGGTGTGATCAAGGACGAACCTGGGGGCACGAATTGCGAGGAGTCATTTTTCAGATGAATCCAGGTTCTATTTACAACATCATGATGGTCGCATTCGTGTTTGGCGGCATCGTGGTGAACGAACATTGGCAGCGTGCATTCATCACTGTCATACTGGCCCATTGCGTGATGTTATGGGTTGCCATTAGATAGACGTCTCGGTCATCTCTTGTTCGCATTAACGGCACTTTAAACAATGCACGTTACATTTCTGATATTTTATGAACGGCGGCTCGATCCTTTATTCGAGACCTGCGAAACCTTACGTTTCAGCAGGATAATGACCGATCGCATGTTTCCGGAACTGCACGGACCTTCCGTGATACGGAAAATGTTTGGCTGTTGCCCTGGCCAGCACGTTTCCCAGATCTCTCACCAATAAAAAACGTCTGATCAATGATCGCCGAGCAACTAGCTCATAACCATACGCCAGTCACTACGGTTTATGCACTATGGCATCGTGTTGAAGCTTCATGGATATCTCTACCTGTACATGCCGTCTAATCTCTGTTTAATTTAATGTCTGGGCGTATAAGTGCTTTTATTACTGCCCGAGATGGTTGTTCTGGGTACTGATTTCTCAGGATCTATGCACCCAAATTTCTTGAAAATTTAATCACTTGTTATTTCTATCATAATATATTTGTCCAATAAATATCATCATGTTATCTGCATTTCTTCCTGGTGTAGCAATTTTAATGGCCAGTAGTATATTTCATCGCGAAAAAATGAGTTTCTCGAAATGCCTGACTTTATCGGGATGAGATTTGCTGAAATGAGAGGCATATACGAAAGCTCTTTTAACCATTCTTTCACATTATTATTAATCTTTCTACTTTTGAAGTTGAATTTTAAGGGGGGGAGGAGGAGAGGAGGGAGCGATGAGGAGGTGAATTTTTTAAATCGTAGTTATTTCGACAATAAATGTTATTTTTAGTGTAGATTTTTTATGCAACTCTTCGGTAAATATCATTTACTAAATATAAAGATTTTAAAGTGGGAGCTGCATCATTTTTAGGTGCTTTCTGGGGAAAATGTTTGAACCCACGGGTGACATAAATTTCAAACCTTTTTTTTAACCCGTCATGTTATATATACATCATCGGAATGTTTTGGCACCTCCCTTTCATTGTACGAATCTCTCTCCTCCTGGAGTTGAATTTCAGGAGGGGGGGGGGGGGAGAAAGCGATAAGAGGGTGAATTTTTTTAATCGTAGCTATTTCGACCATAAATATCATTTTAGATGTGGAGCTTTTTTTTATGGAACTATTCGGTAAATTTAACTTATTAAATATAAAGATTTTAAAGTGGGGGGGGGTGCGTCATTTTTAGATGTATTCTGGGAAAAATGAGCAAACCCACAGGTGATATGTAAATTTGAACCTCTTTTTTGGACCCGTCATGTTATATATATATATCATCGGAATTTTTTCGCACCTCTCTTTCATTTTACGAATGTTTCTCCTCCTGGAGATGAATTTCAGGAGGGGGAGGGGGAGCGATAAGAGGGTGATTTTTTTTTAAATCTTAGCTATTTTGACAATGAATATCATTTTAGATGTGGTTTTCAGAGGAGCGCTCCGGTAAATATTATTTCATGAATACAAAAGTTTAAAATGGGGACTGCGTAATTTCCGGGTGCATTCTGGGGAGAAAAAGTAGAAGTGGTTTCTTGATGGAATCTTCTAATAAAAATTGCTAATTATAAACATTTTAAAGTGGGGGATGTGTGATTTCCGGGTGTATTCTGTTAGGAAAAAGTAAACCTGCGAGTGAGGAGTAAATTCCAAACTTTTTTGGACCCTTCATGTGATTGATTATTGGAATGTTTTTCGAACCCCTCTTTCATATTATGAACGTTTCTCCTCCTGGGGCTGAATTTCAGCAGGGGGGAGGGGAGCGATGAGGGGTGAATTTTTTAAATCGTAGCTATTTTGACAATGAATATCATTTTAGATGTGGTTTTCAGAGAAGCGCTCCGATAAATATTATTTCATAAATACAAAAGTTTAAAATGGAGACTGCGTGATTTCCGGGTGTATTCTGGGAAGAAAAAGTAACATTACGGCCACGGGTGAGGAGTAAATTTCAAACTTTTTTTGGATCCGTCATGTGATATGTCATAGGAAAGATTTCAGAATACTCTTTCATATTATGGACCTTTCTCTTCCTGCAGTTTAATTTCAGGACGGGGGAGCGATGGGGAGTGAATTTTTTTAATCGTAGCTATTTCGAGAATAACTATCATTTTAGAAGTGGTTTTTTGATGGAATCTTCTAATAAAAATTGCTAATTGTAAACATTTTAAAATGGGGGATGAGTGATTTCCGGGTGTATTCTGTTAAGAAAAAGTAAACCTGCGGGCGAGGTGTAAATTCCAAACTTTTTTTGGACCCTTCATGTGATTGATTATTGGAATGTTTTTCGAACCAATCTTTCATATTATGAACTTTTCTCCTCCTGCGGTTGAATTTCCGCAGGAGGGAGGGGAGCGATGAGGGGTGAATTTGTGAATCGGTGAATCATAACTATATTGAGAATAAATTTCATTTTAAATGTGATTTTTTGATGGACCCCTTTGGTAAAAATATTTTATTATAGTAAATAAAAACATTTAAAGAGAGGTTGCGTGATTTCCGGATGTATTCAGGGAAGAAAAAAAAATAGTGGAGTAGTGAGGAGTAAATTTCAAGCTTTTTATGGACCCGTCATATGACGTATTATCGGAAAGTTTTCAAAGTACACTTTCATATTATGAATCTTTATTCTCCTTTCCTCAATTTGGCCTCCTTACAGAAACACTTTTCAAACTTTTTTGAAATCATTTCGTTTTTGTGAATTCAGATCTGATTTTTTTTTATGGAGACTTCCAATATATAATTTACATATAATGTATAAAAAATTTACTAACAGTGAGGACAGGCTGTATTCCGGGTGTTGCAATAGTTGGAATTCTAAGGGGAGTGTTTTTATATCTTTTGTTGACTCCGCTTTCGTGATGTATCATTAGAAAGCTCTGTAATTACTATTTTATTTTATATACCTCTTGCGCTCATCTCCCCTCACTTTGCCCCTGCGGGAAGCT